>CAUYWW010000093.1:55200-2935107 GCA_963576845.1 Megachile leachella
ATTTATTATAGTTCTAGCGATAATAACTGCATAATATTGGTAATAATGCACGTTATATTGCTAACAATATAAGTAATAAGTATAATTATTTCAGTTCTAGCGATAATAACTGCATTATATGGGTAAAAATGCATGTTATATTGATAATATTGGGAGTAATAAGTATATTAATTATGGTTCTAGAGATAATAACTGCATAATATGGGTAATAATGCATGCTATATTGAGAATAATATAAGTAATAATTATAATTATTACAGTTCTGGCGATAATAACTGCATTATATGGGTAATAATGCACGTTATATTGCTAATAGTATAAGTAATAAGTATAATTATTACAGTTCTTGCGATAATACCTCCATTATATGGGTAATAATGCATGTTATATTGATAATAATATAAGTAATAAGTATAATTATTACAGTTCTAGCGATAATAACTGCATAATATGGGTAATAATGCACGTTATATTGCTAATAATATAAGTAATGAGTACAATTATTACAGTTCCAGCGATAATAACTGCATTATATGGGTAATAATGCATGTTTTATTGATAATAATATAAGTAGAAAGTATAATTATTACAGTTCTAGCGATAATACCTCCATTATATGGGTAATAATGCATGTTATATTGATGATAATGAAAGTAATACGTATATTTATTATAGTTCTAGCGATAATAACTGCATAATATGGGTAATAATGCATGTTATATTGAGAATAATATAAGTAATAAGTATAATTATTACAGTTCTTGCGATAATACCTCCATTATATGGGTAATAATGCATGTTATATTGATAATAATATAAGTAATAAGTATAATTATTACAGTTCTAGCGATAATAACTGCATTATATGGGTAATAATGCACGTTATATTGCTAATAGTATAAGTAATAAGTATAATTATTACAGTTCTTGCGATAATACCTCCATTATATTGGTAATAATGCATGTTATATTGATAATAATATAAGTAATAAGTATAATTATTACAGTTCTAGCGATAATAACTGCATTATATGGGTAATAATGCACGTTATATTGCTAATAATATAAGTAATAAGTATAATTATTACAGTTCTAGCGATAATAACTGCATTATATTGGTAATAATGCATGTTATATTGATAATATCGGGAGTAATAAGTATAATTATTATAGTTCTAGCGATAATAATAGTAAAATATGGCAAATAGTGCATGTTATATTGATAGTAATAAAAGTAATAAGTATATTTATTACAGTTCTATCGATAATAACTGCATAATATGGGTAATAATGCATGCTATATTGATGATAATAAAAGTAATACGTATATTTATTATAGTTCTAGCGATAATAACTGCATAATATGGGTAATAATGCATGTTGTATTGATAATAATATAAGTAATAAGTATAATTATTACAGTTCTAGCGATAATAACTTCATTATATGGGTAATAATGCACGTTATATTGCTAAAAATATAAGTAATAAGTATAATTATTACAGTTCTAGCGATAATAATAGTAAAATATGGCTAATAGTGCATGATATATTGATAATAGTAAAAGTAATAAGTATATTTATTACAGTTCTAGCGATAATAACTGCATTATATGGGTAATAATGCATGTTATATTGATGATAGTAAGAGTAATACGTATATTTATTATAGTTCTAGCGATAATAACTGCATAATATGGGTAATAATGCATGTTATATTGATAATAATCTAAGTAATAAGTATAATTATTACAGTTCTAGCGATAATAATAGTAAAATATGGCTAATAGTGCATGATATATTGATAATAGTAAAAGTAATAAGTATATTTATTACAGTTCTATCGATAATAACTGCATAATATGGGTAATAATGCATGTTATATTGATGATAATGAAAGTAGTAAGTATATTTATTACAGTTCTAGCGATAATAACTGCATTATATGCCTAATAAGGCATGTTATATTGATTATATCGGGAGTAATAAGTATAATTATTATAGTTCTAGCGATAATAATAGTAAAATATGGCTAATAGTGCATGTCATATTTTTAATAGTAAAAGTAGTAAGTATATTTATTACAGTTCTATCGATAATAACTGCATAATATCGGTAATAATGCATGTTATGTTGATGATAATGAAAGTAATACGTATGTTTATTATAGTTCTAGCGATAATAACTGCATAATATGGGTAATAATGCATGTTATATTGAGAATAATATAAGTAATAAGTATAATTATTACAGTTCTGGCGATAATAACTGCATTATATGGGTAATAATGCACGTTATATTGCTAATAGTATAAGTAATAAATATAATTATTACAGTTCTAGCGATAATACCTCCATTATATGGGTAATAATGCATGTTATATTGATAATAATATAAGTGATAAGTATAATTATTACAGTTCTAGCGATAATAACTGCATAATATGGGTAATAATGCACGTTATATTGCTAATAATATAAGTAATGAGTATAATTATTACAGTTCTAGCGATAATAACTGCATTATATGGGTAATAATGCATGTTATATTGATGATAATAAAAGTAATACGTATATTTATTATAGTTCTAGCGATAATAACTGCATAATATGGGTAATAATGCATGTTATATTGATAATAATCTAAGTAATAAGTATAATTATTACAGTTCTAGCGATAATACCTCCATTATATGGGTAATAATGCATGTTATATTGATAATATTGGGAGTAATAAGTATATTTATTATGTTTCTAGAGATAATAACTGCATAATATGGGTAATAATGCATGTTATATTGATGATAATAAAAGTAGTACGTATATTTATTATAGTTCTAGCGATAATAACTGCATAATATGGGTAATAATGCATGTTATATTGATAATAATATAAGTAATAAGTATAATTATTACAGTTCTAGCGATAATAACTGCGTTATATGGGTAATAATGCACGTTATATTGCTAACAATATAAGTAATAAGTATAATTATTACAGTTCTAGCGATAATAACTGCATTATATGGGTAAAAATGCATGTTATATTGATAATATTGGGAGTAATAAGTATATTAATTATGGTTCTAGAGATAATAACTGCATAATATGGGTAATAATGCATGTTATATTGATAATAATATAAGTAATAAGTATAATTATTACAGTTCTAGCGATAATAACTGCATAATATGGGTAATAATGCACGTTATATTGCTAATAATATAAGTAATGAGTATATTTATTACAGTTCTAGCGATAATAACTGCATAATATGGGTAATAATGCACGTTATATTGCTAATAATATAAGTAATGAGTACAATTATTACAGTTCTAACGATAATAACTGCATTATATGGGTAATAATGCATGTTATATTGAGAATAATATAAGTAATAAGTATAATTATTACAGTTCTGGCGATAATAACTGCATTATATGGGTAATAATGCACGTTATATTGGAAATAGTATAAGTAATAAGTATAATTATTACAGTTCTAGCGATAACACCTCCATTATATGGGTAATAATGCATGTTATATTGATAATGATATAAGTAATAAGTATAATTATTACAGTTCTAGCGATAATAACTGCATAATATGGGTAATAATGCATGTTATATTGATGATAATAAAAGTAATACGTATATGTATTATAGTTCTAGCGATAATAACTGCATAATATGGGTAATAATGCATGTTATATTGATAATAATCTAAGTAATAAGTATAATTATTACAGTTCTAGCGATAATACCTCCATTATATGGGTAATAATGCATGTTATATTGATAATGATATAAGTAATAAGTATAATTATTACAGTTCTAGCGATAATAACTGCATAATATGGGTAATAATGCACGTTATATTGCTAATACTATAAGTAACGAGTACAATTATTACAGTTCTAGCGATAATAACTGCATTATATGGGTAATAATGCACGTTATATTGCTAATAATATAAGTAATGAGTATATTTATTACAGTTCTAGCGAAAATAACTGCATAATATGGGTAATAATGCACGTTATATTGCTAATAATATAAGTAATGAGTACAATTATTACAGTTCTAGCGATAATAACTGCATTATATGGGTAATAATGCATGTTATATTGAGAATAATATAAGTAATAAGTATAATTATTACAGTTCTGGCGATAATAACTGCATTATATGGGTAATAATGCACATTATATTGGTAATAGTATAAGTAATAAGTATAATTATTACAGTTCTAGCGATAATACCTCCATTATATGGGTAATAATGCATGTTATATTGATAATAATATAAGTAATAAGTATAATTATTACAGTTCTAGCGATAATAACTGCATAATATGGGTAATAATGCACGTTATATTGCTAATAATATAAGTAATGAGTATAATTATTACAGTTCTAGCGATAATAACTGCATTATATGGGTAATAATGCATGTTATATTGATGATAATAAAAGTAATACGTATATTTATTATAGTTCTAGCGATAATAACTGCATAATATGGGTAATAATGCATGTTATATTGATAATAATCTAAGTAATAAGTATAATTATTACAGTTCTAGCGATAATACCTCCATTATATGGGTAATAATGCATGTTATATTGATAATATTGGGAGTAATAAGTATATTTATTATGTTTCTAGAGATAATAACTGCATAATATGGGTAATAATGCATGTTATATTGATGATAATAAAAGTAGTACGTATATTTATTATAGTTCTAGCGATAATAACTGCATAATATGGGTAATAATGCATGTTATATTGATAATAATATAAGTAATAAGTATAATTATTACAGTTCTAGCGATAATAACTGCATTATATGGGTAATAATGCACGTTATATTGCTAACAATATAAGTAATAAGTATAATTATTACAGTTCTAGCGATAATAACTGCATTATATGGGTAAAAATGCATGTTATATTGATAATATTGGGAGTAATAAGTATATTAATTATGGTTCTAGAGATAATAACTGCATAATATGGGTAATAATGCATGTTATATTGATAATAATATAAGTAATAAGTATAATTATTACAGTTCTAGCGATAATAACTGCATAATATGGGTAATAATGCACGTTATATTGCTAATAATATAAGTAATGAGTACAATTATTACAGTTCTAGCGATAATAACTGCATTATATGGGTAATAATGCATGTTATATTGAGAATAATATAAGTAATAAGTATAATTATTACAGTTCTGGCGATAATAACTGCATTATATGGGTAATAATGCACATTATATTGGTAATAGTATAAGTAATAAGTATAATTATTACAGTTCTAGCGATAATACCTCCATTATATGGGTAATAATGCATGTTATATTGATAATAATATAAGTAATAAGTATAATTATTACAGTTCTAGCGATAATAACTGCATAATATGGGTAATAATGCACGTTATATTGCTAATAATATAAGTAATGAGTATAATTATTACAGTTCTAGCGATAATAACTGCATTATATGGGTAATAATGCATGTTATATTGATGATAATAAAAGTAATACGTATATTTATTATAGTTCTAGCGATAATAACTGCATAATATGGGTAATAATGCATGTTATATTGATAATAATCTAAGTAATAAGTATAATTATTACAGTTCTAGCGATAATACCTCCATTATATGGGTAATAATGCATGTTATATTGATAATATTGGGAGTAATAAGTATATTTATTATGTTTCTAGAGATAATAACTGCATAATATGGGTAATAATGCATGTTATATTGATGATAATAAAAGTAGTACGTATATTTATTATAGTTCTAGCGATAATAACTGCATAATATGGGTAATAATGCATGTTATATTGATAATAATATAAGTAATAAGTATAATTATTACAGTTCTAGCGATAATAACTGCATTATATGGGTAATAATGCACGTTATATTGCTAACAATATAAGTAATAAGTATAATTATTACAGTTCTAGCGATAATAACTGCATTATATGTGTAAAAATGCATGTTATATTGATAATATTGGGAGTAATAAGTATATTAATTATGGTTCTAGAGATAATAACTGCATAATATGGGTAATAATGCATGTTATATTGATAATAATATAAGTAATAAGTATAATTATTACAGTTCTAGCGATAATAACTGCATAATATGGGTAATAATGCACGTTATATTGCTAATAATATAAGTAATGAGTATATTTATTACAGTTCTAGCGATAATAACTGCATAATATGGGTAATAATGCACGTTATATTGCTAATAATATAAGTAATGAGTACAATTATTACAGTTCTAACGATAATAACTGCATTATATGGGTAATAATGCATGTTATATTGAGAATAATATAAGTAATAAGTATAATTATTACAGTTCTGGCGATAATAACTGCATTATATGGGTAATAATGCACGTTATATTGGAAATAGTATAAGTAATAAGTATAATTATTACAGTTCTAGCGATAACACCTCCATTATATGGGTAATAATGCATGTTATATTGATAATGATATAAGTAATAAGTATAATTATTACAGTTCTAGCGATAATAACTGCATAATATGGGTAATAATGCATGTTATATTGATGATAATAAAAGTAATACGTATATGTATTATAGTTCTAGCGATAATAACTGCATAATATGGGTAATAATGCATGTTATATTGATAATAATCTAAGTAATAAGTATAATTATTACAGTTCTAGCGATAATACCTCCATTATATGGGTAATAATGCATGTTATATTGATAATGATATAAGTAATAAGTATAATTATTACAGTTCTAGCGATAATAACTGCATAATATGGGTAATAATGCACGTTATATTGCTAATACTATAAGTAATGAGTACAATTATTACAGTTCTAGCGATAATAACTGCATTATATGGGTAATAATGCATGTAATATTGATAATAATATAAGTAATAAGTATAATTATTACAGTTCTAGCGATAATAACTGCATTACATGGGTAATAATGCATGTTATATTGCTAACAATATAAGTAATAAGTATAATTATTACAGTTCTAGCGATAATAACTGCATTATATGGGTAAAAATGCATGTTATATTGATAATATTGGGAGTAATAAGTATATTTATTATGGTTCTAGAGATAATAACTGCATAATATGGGTAATAATGCATGTTATATTGCTAATAATATAAGTAATGAGTATAATTATTACAGTTCTAGCGATAATAACTGCATTATATGGGTAATAATGCATGTTATATTGCTAACAATATAAGTAATAAGTATAATTATTACAGTTCTAGCGATAATAACTGCATTATATGGGTAATAATGCATGTTATATTGATAATATCGGGAGTAATAAGTATAATTATTATAGTTCTAGCGATAATAATAGTAAAATATGGCAAATAGTGCATGTTATATTGCTAATAGTATAAGTAGTAAGTATAATTATTACAGTTCTAGCGATAATAACTGCATTATATGGGTAAAAATGCATGTTATATTGATAATATTGGGAGTAATAAGTATAATTATTACAGTTCTAGCGATAATAACTGCATTATATGGGTAATAATGCATGTTATATTGATAATATCGGGAGTAATAAGTATAATTATTATAGTTCTAGCGATAATAATAGTAAAATATGGCAAATAGTACATGTTATATTGCTAATAGTATAAGTAGTAAGTATAATTATTACAGTTCTAGCGATAATAACTGCATTATATGGGTAAAAATGCATGTTATATTGATAATATTGGGAGTAATAAGTATATTTATTATGGTTCTAGAGATAATAACTGCATAATATGGGTAATAATGCATGTTATATTGATAATAATATAAGTAATAAGTATAATTATTACAGTTCTAGCGATAATACCTCCATTATATGGGTAATAATGCATGTTATATTGATGATAATGAAAGTAATACGTATATTTATTATAGTTCTAGCGATAATAACTGCATAATATGGGTAATAATGCATGTTATATGGATGATAATAAAAGTAATACGTATATTTATTACAGTTCTAGCGATAATAACTGCATTATATGGGTAATAATGCATGTTATATTGATAATATCGGGAGTAATAAGTATAATTATTATAGTTCTAGCGATAATAATAGTAAAATATGGCAAATAGTGCATGTTATATTGCTAATAGTATAAGTAGTAAGTATAATTATTACAGTTCTAGCGATAATAACTGCATTATATGGGTAAAAATGCATGTTATATTGATAATATTGGGAGTAATAAGTATAATTATTACAGTTCTAGCGATAATAACTGCATTATATGGGTAATAATGCATGTTATATTGATAATATCGGGAGTAATAAGTATAATTATTATAGTTCTAGCGATAATAATAGTAAAATATGGCAAATAGTGCATGTTATATTGCTAATAGTATAAGTAGTAAGTATAATTATTACAGTTCTAGCGATAATAACTGCATTATATGGGTAAAAATGCATGTTATATTGATAATATTGGGAGTAATAAGTATATTTATTATGGTTCTAGAGATAATAACTGCATAATATGGGTAATAATGCATGTTATATTGATAATAATATAAGTAATAAGTATAATTATTACAGTTCTAGCGATAATACCTCCATTATATGGGTAATAATGCATGTTATATTGATGATAATGAAAGTAATACGTATATTTATTATAGTTCTAGCGATAATAACTGCATAATATGGGTAATAATGCATGTTATATTGATAATGATATAAGTAATAAGTATAATTATTACAGTTCTAGCGATAAGAACTGCATAATATGGGTAACAATGCACGTTATATTGCTAATAATATCAGTAATGAGTACAATTATTACAGTTCTAGCGATAATAACTGCATTATATGGGTAATAATGCACGTTATATTGCTAACAATATAAGTAATAAGTATAATTATTACAGTTCCAGCGATAATAACTGCATTATATGGGTAATAATGCATGTTATATTGCTAACAATATAAGTAATAAGTATAATTATTACAGTTCTAGCGATAATAACTGCATTATATGGGTAATAATGCATGTTATATTGATAATATCGGGAGTAATAAGTATAATTATTATAGTTCTAGCGATAATAATAGTAAAATATGGCAAATAGTGCATGTTATATTGCTAATAGTATAAGTAGTAAGTATAATTATTACAGTTCTAGCGATAATAACTGCATTATATGGGTAAAAATGCATGTTATATTGAGAATATTGGGAGTAATAAGTATATTTATTATGGTTCTAGAGATAATAACTGCATAATATGGGTAATAATGCATGTTATATTGATAATAATATAAGTAATAAGTATAATTATTACAGTTCTAGCGATAATACCTCCATTATATGGGTAATAATGCATGTTATATTGATGATAATGAAAGTAATACGTATATTTATTATAGTTCTAGCGATAATAACTGCATAATATGGGTAATAATGCATGTTATATTGAGAATAATATAAGTCATAAGTATAATTATTACAGTTCTAGCGATAATAACTGCATTATATGGGTAATAATGCATGTTATATTGATAATATCGGGAGTAATAAGTATAATTATTATAGTTCTAGCGATAATAATAGTAAAATATGGCAAATAGTGCATGTTATATTGATAATAATAAAAGTAATAAATATATTTATTACAGTTCTAGCGATAATAACTGCATTATATGGGTAATAATGCACGTTATATTTCTAACAATATAAGTAATAAGTATAATTATTACAGTTCTAGCGATAATAACTGCATTATATGGGTAATAATGCATGTTATATTGATGATAATGAAAGTAATACGTATATTTATTATAGTTCTAGCGATAATAACTGCATAATATGGGTAATAATGCATGTTATATTGAGAATAATATAAGTAATAAGTATAATTATTACAGTTCTGGCGATAATAACTGCATTATATGGGTAAAAATGCATGTTATATTGATAATATTGGGAGTAATAAGTATATTTATTATGGTTCTGGAGATAATAACTGCATAATATGGGTAATAATGCATGTTATATTGATGATAATGAAAGTAATACGTATATTTATTATAGTTCTAGCGATAATGACTGCATAATATGGGTAATAATGCATGTTATATGGATGATAATAAAAGTAATACGTATATTTATTATAGTTCTGGCGATAATAACTGCATAATATGGGTAAAAATGTATGTTATATTGATAATATTGGGAGTAATAAGTATATTTATTATGGTTCTGGAGGTAATAACTGCATAATATGGGTATTAATGCATGTTATATTGATGATAATGAAAGTAATACGTATATTTATTATAGTTCTAGCGATAATGACTGCATAATATGGGTAATAATGCATGTTATATGGATGATAATAAAAGTAATACGTATATTTATTATAGTTCTAGCGATAATAAGTGCATAATATGGGTAATAATGCATGTTATATTGATAATAATATAAGTAATAAGTATAATTATTACAATTCTAGCGATAATAACTGCATTATATGGGTAATAATGCACGTTATATTGCTAACAATATAAGTAATAAGTATAATTATTACAGTTCTTGCGATAATAACTGCATTATATGGGTAATAATGCATGTTATATTGATGATAATGAAAGTAATACGTATATTTATTATAGTTCTAGCGATAATGACTGCATAATATGGGTAATAATGCATGTTATATGGATGATAATGAAAGTAATACGTATATTTATTATAGTTCTAGCGATAATAACTGCATAATATGGGTAATAATGCATGTTATATTGAGAATAATATAAGTAATAAGTATAATTATTACAGTTCTGGCGATAATAACTGCTTTATATGGGTAACAATGCACGTTATATTGCTAATAGTATAAGCAATAAGTATAATTATTACAGTTCTAGCGATAATAACTGCATTATATGGGTAATAATGCATGTTATATTGATGATAATGGAAGTAATACGTATATTTATTATAGTTCTAGCGATAATAACTGGATAATATGGGTAATAATGCATGTTATATTGAGAATAATATAAGCAATAAGTATAATTATTACAGTTCTGGCGATAATAACTGCATTATATGGGTAAAAATGCATGTTATATTGATAATATTGGGAGTAATAGGTATATTTCTTATGGTTCTGGAGATAATAACTGCATAATATGGGTAATAATGCATGTTATATTGATAATAATATAAGTAATAAGTATAACTATTACAGTTCTAGCGATAATACCACCATTATATGGGTAATAATGCATGTTATATGGATGATAATAAAAGTAATACGTATATTTATTATAGTTCTAGCGATAATAACTGCATAATATGGGTAATAATGGATGTTATATTGATAATAATATAAGTAATAAGTATAATTATTACAGTTCTAGCGATAATAACTGCATTATATGGGTAATAATGCACGTTATATTGCTAATAATATAAGTAATAAGTATAATTATTACAGTTCTAGCGATAATAACTGCATTATATGGGTAATAATGCATGTTATATTGATCATATCGGGAGTAATAAGTATAATTATTATAATTCTAGCGATAATAATAGTAAAATATGGTAAATAGTGCATGTTATATTGATAATAATGAAAGTAATAAATATATTTATTACAGTTCTATCGATAATAACTGCATAATATGGGTAATAATGCATGTTATATTGATAATAATCTAAGTAATAAGTATAATTATTACAGTTCTAGCGATAATAACTGCATTATATGGGTAATAATGCACGTTATATTTCTAACAATATAAGTAATAAGTATAATTATTACAGTTCTAGCGATAATAACTGCATTATATGGGTAATAATGCATGTTATATTGATGATAATGAAAGTAATACGTATATTTATTATAGTTCTAGCGATAATAACTGCATAATATGGGTAATAATGCATGTTATATTGAGAATAATATAAGTAATAAGTATAATTATTACAGTTCTGGCGATAATAACTGCATTATATGGGTAAAAATGCATGTTATATTGATAATATTGGGAGTAATAAGTATATTTATTATGGTTCTGGAGATAATAACTGCATAATATGGGTAATAATGCATGTTATATTGATAATAATATAAGTAATAAGTATAATTATTACAGTTCTAGCGATAATACCACCATTATATGGGTAATAATGCATGTTATATTGATGATAATGAAAGTAATACGTATATTTATTATAGTTCTAGTGATAATAACTGCATAATATGGGTAATAATGCATGTTATATTGAGAATAATATAAGTAATAAGTATAATTATTACAGTTCTGGCGATAATAACTGCATTATATGGGTAAAAATGCATGTTATATTGATAATATTGGGAGTAATAAGTATATTTATTATGGTTCTGGAGATAATAACTGCATAATATGGGTAATAATGCATGTTATATTGATGATAATGAAAGTAATACGTATATTTATTATAGTTCTAGCGATAATGACTGCATAATATGGGTAATAATGCATGTTATATGGATGATAATAAAAGTAATACGTATATTTATTATAGTTCTGGCGATAATAACTGCATAATATGGGTAATAATGCATGTTATATTGAGAATAATATAAGTAATAAGTATAATTATTACAGTTCTGGCGATAATAACTGCTTTATATGGGTAACAATGCACGTTATATTGCTAATAGTATAAGCAATAAGTATAATTATTACAGTTCTAGCGATAATAACTGCATTATATGGGTAATAATGCATGTTATATTGATGATAATGGAAGTAATACGTATATTTATTATAGTTCTAGCGATAATAACTGCATAATATGGGTAATAATGCATGTTATATTGAGAATAATATAAGCAATAAGTATAATTATTACAGTTCTGGCGATAATAACTGCATTATATGGGTAAAAATGCATGTTATATTGATAATATTGGGAGTAATAGGTATATTTCTTATGGTTCTGGAGATAATAACTGCATAATATGGGTAATAATGCATGTTATATTGATAATAATATAAGTAATAAGTATAATTATTACAGTTCTAGCGATAATAACTGCATTATATGGGTAATAATGCACGTTATATTGCTAACAATATAAGTAATAAGTATAATTATTACAGTTCTAGCGATAATAACTGCATTATATGGGTAATAATGCATGTTATATTGATAATATTGGGAGTAATAAGTATATTTATTATAGTTCTAGCGATAATAACTGCAGAATATGGGTAATAATGCATGTTATATTGATAACAGTATAAGTAATAAGTATAATTATTACAGTTCTAGCGATAATAATAGTAAAATATGGCTAATAGTGCATGATATATTGATAATAGTAAAAGTAATAAGTATATTTATTACAGTTCTATCGATAATAACTGCAGAATATGGGTAATAATGCATGTTATATTGATAACAGTATAAGTAATAAGTATAATTATTACAGTTCTAGCGATAATAACTGCATTATATGGGTAATAATGCACGTTATATTGCTAACAATATAAGTAATAAGTATAATTATTACAGTTCTATCGATAATAACTTCTTAATATGGGTAATAATGCATGTTATATTGATGATAATGAAAGTAGTAAGTATATTTATTACAGTTCTAGCGATAATAACTGCATTATATGCGTAATAAGGCATGTTATATTGATAATATCGGGAGTAATAAGTATAATTATTATAGTTCTAGCGATAATAATAGTAAAATATGGCTAATAGTGCATGATATATTGATAATAGTAAAAGTAATAAGTATATTTATTACAGTTCTGTCGATAATAACTGCATAATATGGGTAATAATGCATGTTATATTGATGATAATAAAAGTAATACGTATATTTAGTATAGTTCTAGCGATAATAAGTGCATAATGTGGGTAATAATGCATGTTATATTGATATCAATATAAGTAATAAGTATAATTATTACAGTTCTAGCGATAATAACTGCACTATATGGGTAATAATGCACGTTATATTGCTAACAATATAAGTAATAAGTATAATTATTACAGTTCTAGCGATAATAATAGTAAAATATGGCTAATAGTGCATGATATATTGATAATAGTAAAAGTAATAAGTATATTTATTACAGTTCTATCGATAATAACTGCATAATATGGGTAATAATGCATGTTATATTGATGATAATGAAAGTAGTAAGTATATTTATTACAGTTCTAGCGATAATAACTGCATTATATGCGTAATAATGCACGTTATATTGCTAATAATATAAGTAATGAGTATAATTATTACAGTTCTAGCGATAATAACTGCATTATATGGGTAATAATGCATGTTATATTGATGATAATAAAAGTAATACGTATATTTATTATAGTTCTAGCGATAATAACTGCATAATATGGGTAATAATGCATGTTATATTGATAATAATCTAAGTAATAAGTATAATTATTACAGTTCTAGCGATAATAACTGCATTATATGGGTAATAATGCACGTTATATTGCTAACAATATAAGTAATAAGTATAATTATTACAGTTCTATCGATAATAACTTCTTAATATGGGTAATAATGCATGTTATATTGATAATATCGGGAGTAATAAGTATAATTATTATAGTTCTAGCGATAATAATAGTAAAATATGGCAAATAGTGCATGTTATATTGATAATAATAAAAGTAATAATTATATTTATTACAGTTCTATCGATAATAACTGCATAATATGGGTAATAATGCATGTTATATTGATGATAATAAAAGTAATACGTATATTTATTATAGTTCTAGCGATAATAACTGCATAATGTGGGTAATAATGCATGTTATATTGATAATAATCTAAGTAATAAGTATAATTATTACAGTTCTAGCGATAATAACTGCATTATATGGGTAATAATGCATGTTATATTGATGATAATGAAAGTAATACGTATATTTATTATAGTTCTAGCGATAATAACTGCATAATATGGGTAATAATGCACGTTATATTGCTAATAATATAAGTAATGAGTACAATTATTACAGTTCTAGCGATAATAACTGCATTATATGGGTAATAATGCATGTTATATTGATGATAATAAAAGTAATACGTATAGTTATTATAGTTCTAGCGATAATAACTGCATAATATGGGTAATAATGCATGTTATATTGATGATAATAAAAGTAATACGTATATTTATTATAGTTCTAGCGATAATAACTGCATAATGTGGGTAATAATGCATGTTATATTGCTATCAATATAAGTAATAAGTATAATTATTACAGTTCTAGCGATAATAACTGCACTATATGGGTAATAATGCACGTTATATTGCTAACAATATAAGTAATAAGTATAATTATTACAGTTCTGGCGATAATAACTGCATTATATGGGTAATAATGCATGTTATATTGATGATAATGAAAGTAATACGTATATTTATTATAGTTCTAGCGATAATAACTGCATAATATGGGTAATAATGCACGTTATATTGCTAATAATATAAGTAATGAGTACAATTATTACAGTTCTAGCGATAATAACTGCATTATATGGGTAATAATGCATGTTATATTGATGATAATAAAAGTAATACGTATAGTTATTATAGTTCTAGCGATATTAACTGCATTATATGGGTAATAATGCATGTTATATTGATAATATTGGGAGTAATAAGTATATTTATTATAGTTCTAGCGATAATAACTGCAGAATATGGGTAATAATGCATGTTATATTGATAACAGTATAAGTAATAAGTATAATTATTACAGTTCTAGCGATAATAACTGCATTATATGGGTAATAATGCATGTTATATTGCTAACAATATAAGTAATAAGTATAATTATTACAGTTCTAGCGATAATAACTGCATTATATGGGTAATAATGCATGTTATATTGATGATAATGAAAGTAATACGTATATTTATTATAGATCTAGCGATAATAACTGCATAATATGGGTAATAATGCACGTTATATTGCTAATAATATAAGTAAGGAGTACAATTATTACAGTTCTAGCGATAATAACTGCATTATATGGGTAATAATGCATGTTATATTGATGATAATAAAAGTAATACGTATAGTTATTATAGTTCTAGCGATAATAACTGCATTATATGGGTAATAATGCATGTTATATTGATAATATTGGGAGTAATAAGTATATTTATTATAGTTCTAGCGATAATAACTGCAGAATATGGGTAATAATGCATGTTATATTGATAACAGTATAAGTAATAAGTATAATTATTACAGTTCTAGCGATAATAACTGCATTATATGGGTAATAATGCACGTTATATAGCTAATAATATAAGTAATAAGTATAATTATTACAGTTCTAGCGATAATAACTGCATTATATGGGTAATAATGCATGTTATATTGATAATATCGGGAGTAATAAGTATAATTATTATAGTTCTAGCGATAATAATAGTAAAATATGGCAAATAGTGCATGTTATATTGACAATAATAAAAGTAATAAATATATTTATTACAGTTCTATCGATAATAAAAGTAATACGTATATTTATTATAGTTCTAGCGATAATAACTGCATAATGTGGGTAATAATGCATGTTATATTGATAATAATCTAAGTAATAAGTATAATTATTACAGTTCTAGCGATAATAACTGCATTATATGGGTAATAATGCATGTTATATTGATGATAATAAAAGTAATACGTATAGTTATTATAGTTCTAGCGATAATAACTGCATTATATGGGTAATAATGCATGTTATATAGATAATATTGGGAGTAATAAGTATATTTATTATAGTTCTAGCGATAATAACTGCAGAATATGGGTAATAATGCATGTTATATTGATAACAGTATAAGTAATAAGTATAATTATTACAGTTCTAGCGATAATAACTGCATTATATGGGTAATAATGCATGTTATATTGATGATAATAAAAGTAATACGTATAGTTATTATAGTTCTAGCGATAATAACTGCATAATATGGGTAATAATGCATGTTATATTGATGATAATAAAAGTAATACGTATATTTATTATAGTTCTAGCGATAATAACTGCATAATGTGGGTAATAATGCATGTTATATTGATATCAATATAAGTAATAAGTATAATTATTACAGTTCTAGCGATAATAACTGCATTATATGGGTAATAATGCATGTTATATTGATGATAATGAAAGTAATACGTATATTTATTATAGTTCTAGCGATAATAACTGCATAATATGGGTAATAATGCACGTTATATTGCTAATAATATAAGTAATGAGTACAATTATTACAGTTCTAGCGATAATAACTGCATTATATGGGTAATAATGCATGTTATATTGATAATATTGGGAGTAATAAGTATATTTATTATAGTTCTAGCGATAATAACTGCAGAATATGGGTAATAATGCATGTTATATTGATAACAGTATAAGTAATAAGTATAATTATTACAGTTCTAGCGATAATAACTGCATTATATGGGTAATAATGCACGTTATATAGCTAATAATATAAGTAATAAGTATAATTATTACAGTTCTAGCGATAATAACTGCATTATATGGGTAATAATGCATGTTATATTGATAATATCGGGAGTAATAAGTATAATTATTATAGTTCTAGCGATAATAATAGTAAAATATGGCAAATAGTGCATGTTATATTGATAATAATAAAAGTAATAAATATATTTATTACAGTTCTATCGATAATAAAAGTAATACGTATATTTATTATAGTTCTAGCGATAATAACTGCATAATGTGGGTAATAATGCATGTTATATTGATAATAATCTAAGTAATAAGTATAATTATTACAGTTCTAGCGATAATAACTGCATTATATGGGTAATAATGCATGTTATATTGATAATATCGGGAGTAATAAGTATAATTATTATAGTTCTAGCGATAATAATAGTAAAATATGGCAAATAGTACATGTTATATTGATAATAATAAAAGTAATATGTATATTTATTACAGTTCTATCGATAATAACTGCATAATATGGGTAATAATGCATGTTATATTGATGATAATAAAAGTAATACGTATATTTATTATAGTTCTAGCGATAATAACTGCATAATGTGGGTAATAATGCATGTTATATTGGTATCAATATAAGTAATAAGTATAATTATTACAGTTCTAGCGATAATAACTGCACTATATGGGTAATAATGCACGTTATATTGCTAACAATATAAGTAATAAGTATAATTATTACAGTTCTAGCGATAATAATAGTAAAATATGGCTAATAGTGCATGATATATTGATAATAGTAAAAGTAATAAGTATATTTATTACAGTTCTATCGATAATAACTGCATAATATGGGTAATAATGCATGTTATATTGATGATAATGAAAGTAGTAAGTATATTTATTACAGTTCTAGCGGTAATAACTGCATTATATGCGTAATAATGCACGTTATATTGCTAATAATATAAGTAATGAGTATAATTATTACAGTTCTAGCGATAATAACTGCATTATATGGGTAATAATGCATGTTATATTGATGATAATAAAAGTAATACGTATATTTATTATAGTTCTAGCGATAATAACTGCATAATATGGGTAATAATGCATGTTATATTGATAATAATCTAAGTAATAAGTATAATTATTACAGTTCTAGCGATAATAACTGCATTATATGGGTAATAATGCACGTTATATTGCTAACAATATAAGTAATAAGTATAATTATTACAGTTCTATCGATAATAACTTCTTAATATGGGTAATAATGCATGTTATATTGATAATATCGGGAGTAATAAGTATAATTATTATAGTTCTAGCGATAATAATAGTAAAATATGGCAAATAGTGCATGTTATATTGATAATAATAAAAGTAATAATTATATTTATTACAGTTCTATCGATAATAACTGCATAATATGGGTAATAATGCATGTTATATTGATGATAATAAAAGTAATACGTATATTTATTATAGTTCTAGCGATAATAACTGCATAATGTGGGTAATAATGCATGTTATATTGATAATAATCTAAGTAATAAGTATAATTATTACAGTTCTAGCGATAATAACTGCATTATATGGGTAATAATGCATGTTATATTGATGATAATGAAAGTAATACGTATATTTATTATAGTTCTAGCGATAATAACTGCATAATATGGGTAATAATGCACGTTATATTGCTAATAATATAAGTAATGAGTACAATTATTACAGTTCTAGCGATAATAACTGCATTATATGGGTAATAATGCATGTTATATTGATGATAATAAAAGTAATACGTATAGTTATTATAGTTCTAGCGATAATAACTGCATTATATGGGTAATAATGCATGTTATATTGATAATATTGGGAGTAATAAGTATATTTATTATAGTTCTAGCGATAATAACTGCAGAATATGGGTAATAATGCATGTTATATTGATAACAGTATAAGTAATAAGTATAATTATTACAGTTCTAGCGATAATAACTGCATTATATGGGTAATAATGCACGTTATATAGCTAATAATATAAGTAATAAGTATAATTATTACAGTTCTAGCGATAGTAACTGCATTATATGGGTAATAATGCATGTTATATTGATAATATCGGGAGTAATAAGTATAATTATTATAGTTCTAGCGATAATAACTGCATTATATGCGTAATAATGCACGTTATATTGCTAATAATATAAGTAATGAGTATAATTATTACAGTTCTAGCGATAATAACTGCATTATATGGGTAATAATGCATGTTATATTGATGATAATGAAAGTAATACGTATATTTATTATAGTTCTAGCGATAATAACTGCATAATATGGGTAATAATGCACGTTATATTGCTAATAATATAAGTAATGAGTACAATTATTACAGTTCTAGCGATAATAACTGCATTATATGGGTAATAATGCATGTTATATTGATGATAATAAAAGTAATACGTATAATTATTACAGTTCTAGCGATAATAACTGCATTATATGGGTAATAATGCACGTTATATTGCTAACAATATAAGTAATAAGTATAATTATTACAGTTCTATCGATAATAACTTCTTAATATGGGTAATAATGCATGTTATATTGATAATATCGGGAGTAATAAGTATAATTATTATAGTTCTAGCGATAATAATAGTAAAATATGGCAAATAGTGCATGTTATATTGATAATAATAAAAGTAATAATTATATTTATTACAGTTCTATCGATAATAACTGCATAATATGGGTAATAATGCATGTTATATTGATGATAATAAAAGTAATACGTATATTTATTATAGTTCTAGCGATAATAACTGCATAATATGGGTAATAATGCATGTTATATTGATAATAATCTAAGTAATAAGTATAATTATTACAGTTCTAGCGATAATAACTGCATTATATGGGTAATAATGCACGTTATATTGCTAACAATATAAGTAATAAGTATAATTATTACAGTTCTATCGATAATAACTTCTTAATATGGGTAATAATGCATGTTATATTGATGATAATGAAAGTAGTAAGTATATTTATTACAGTTCTAGCGATAATAACTGCATTATATGCGTAATAAGGCATGTTATATTGATAATATCGAGGGGTAATAAGTATAATTATTATAGTTCTAGCGATAATAATAGTAAAATATGGCTAATAGTGCATGATATATTGATAATAGTAAAAGTAATAAGTATATTTATTACAGTTATATCGATAATAACTGCATAATATGGGTAATAATGCATGTTATATTGATGATAATGAAAGCAGTAAGTATATTTATTACAGTTCTAGCGATAATAACTGCATTATATGCGTAATAATGCACGTTATATTGCTAATAATATAAGTAATGAGTATAATTATTACAGTTCTAGCGATAATAACTGCATTATATGGGTAATAATGCATGTTATATTGATGATAATAAAAGTAATACGTATATTTATTATAGTTCTAGCGATAATAACTGCATAATATGGGTAATAATGCATGTTATATTGATAATAATCTAAGTAATAAGTATAATTATTACAGTTCTAGCGATAATAACTGCATTATATGGGTAATAATGCACGTTATATTGCTAGCAATATAAGTAATAAGTATAATTATTACAGTTCTAGCGATAATACCTCCATTATATGGGTAATAATGCATGTTATATTGATAATGATATAAGTAATAAGTATAATTATTACAGTTCTAGCGATAATAACTGCATTATATGGGTAATAATGCATGTTATATTGATGATAATGAAAGTAATACGTATATTTATTATAGTTCTAGCGATAATAACTGCATAATATGGGTAATAATGCATGTTATATTGATAATAATCTAAGTAATACGTATAATTATTACAGTTCTAGCGATAATAACTGCATTATATGGGTAATAATGCACGTTATATTGCTAACAATATAAGTAATAAGTATAATTCTTACAGTTCTATCGATAATAACTTCTTAATATGGGTAATAATGCATGTTATATTAATGATAATGAAAGTAGTAAGTATATTTATCACAGTTCTAGCGATAATAACTGCATTATATGCGTAATAAGGCATGTTATATTGATAATATCGGGGGTAATAAGTATAATTATTATAGTTCTAGCGATAATAATAGTAAAATATGGCTAATAGTGCATGATATATTGATAATAGTAAAAGTAATAAGTATATTTATTACAGTTCTATCGATAATAACTGCATAATATGGGTAATAATGCATGTTATATTGATAATAATCTAAGTAATAAGTATAATTATTACAGTTCTAGCGATAATAACTGCATTATATGGGTAATAATGCACGTTATATTGCTAACAATATAAGTAATAAGTATAATTATTACAGTCCTATCGATAATAACTTCTTAATATGGGTAATAATGCATGTTATATTGATAATATCGGGAGTAATAAGTATAATTATTATAGTTCTAGCGATAATAATAGTAAAATATGGCAAATAGTGCATGTTATATTGATAATAATAAAAGTAATAATTATATTTATTACAGTTCTATCGATAATAACTGCATAATATGGGTAATAATGCATGTTATATTGATGATAATAAAAGTAATGCGTATATTTATTATAGTTCTAGCGATAATAACTGCATAATGTGGGTAATAATGCATGTTATATTGGTATCAATATAAGTAATAAGTATAATTATTACAGTTCTAGCGATAATAACTGCACTATATGGGTAATAATGCACGTTATATTGCTAACAATATAAGTAATAAGTATAATTATTACAGTTCTAGCGATAATAATAGTAAAATATGGCTAATAGTGCATGATATATTGATAATAGTAAAAGTAATAAGTATATTTATTACAGTTCTATCGATAATAACTGCATAATATGGGTAATAATGCATGTTATATTGATGATAATGAAAGTAGTAAGTATATTTATTACAGTTCTAGCGATAATAACTGCATTATATGCGTAATAAGGCATGTTATATTGATAATATCGGGAGTAATAAGTATAATTATTATAGTTCTAGCGATAATAATAGTAAAATATGGCTAATAGTGCATGATATATTGATAATAGTAAAAGTAATAAGTATATTTATTACAGTTCTGTCGATAATAACTGCATAATATGGGTAATAATGCATGTTATATTGATAATAATCTAAGTAATAAGTATAATTATTACAGTTCTAGCGATAATAACTGCATTATATGGGTAATAATGCACGTTATATTGCTAACAATATAAGTAATAAGTATAATTCTTACAGTTCTATCGATAATAACTTCTTAATATGGGTAATAATGCATGTTATATTAATGATAATGAAAGTAGTAAGTATATTTATTACAGTTCTAGCGATAATAACTGCATTATATGCGTAACAAGGCATGTTATATTGATAATATCGGGGGTAATAAGTATAATTATTATAGTTCTAGCGATAATAATAGTAAAATATGGCTAATAGTGCATGATATATTGATAATAGTAAAAGTAATAAGTATATTTATTACAGTTCTGTCGATAATAACTGCATAATATGGGTAATAATGCATGTTATATTGATAATAATCTAAGTAATAAGTATAATTATTACAGTTCTAGCGATAATAACTGCATTATATGGGTAATAATGCACGTTATATTGCTAACAATATAAGTAATAAGTATAATTATTACAGTCCTATCGATAATAACTTCTTAATATGGGTAATAATGCATGTTATATTGATAATATCGGGAGTAATAAGTATAATTATTATAGTTCTAGCGATAATAATAGTAAAATATGGCAAATAGTGCATGTTATATTGATAATAATAAAAGTAATAATTATATTTATTACAGTTCTATCGATAATAACTGCATAATATGGGTAATAATGCATGTTATATTGATGATAATAAAAGTAATACGTATATTTATTATAGTTCTAGCGATAATAACTGCATAATGTGGGTAATAATGCATGTTATATTGGTATCAATATAAGTAATAAGTATAATTATTACAGTTCTAGCGATAATAACTGCACTATATGGGTAATAATGCACGTTATATTGCTAACAATATAAGTAATAAGTATAATTATTACAGTTCTAGCGATAATAATAGTAAAATATGGCTAATAGTGCATGATATATTGATAATAGTAAAAGTAATAAGTATATTTATTACAGTTCTATCGATAATAACTGCATAATATGGGTAATAATGCATGTTATATTGATGATAATGAAAGTAGTAAGTATATTTATTACAGTTCTAGCGATAATAACTGCATTATATGCGTAATAAGGCATGTTATATTGATAATATCGGGAGTAATAAGTATAATTATTATAGTTCTAGCGATAATAATAGTAAAATATGGCTAATAGTGCATGATATATTGATAATAGTAAAAGTAATAAGTATATTTATTACAGTTCTGTCGATAATAACTGCATAATATGGGTAATAATGCATGTTATATTGATAATAATCTAAGTAATAAGTATAATTATTACAGTTCTAGCGATAATAACTGCATTATATGGGTAATAATGCACGTTATATTGCTAACAATATAAGTAATAAGTATAATTCTTACAGTTCTATCGATAATAACTTCTTAATATGGGTAATAATGCATGTTATATTAATGATAATGAAAGTAGTAAGTATATTTATTACAGTTCTAGCGATAATAACTGCATTATATGCGTAACAAGGCATGTTATATTGATAATATCGGGGGTAATAAGTATAATTATTATAGTTCTAGCGATAATAATAGTAAAATATGGCTAATAGTGCATGATATATTGATAATAGTAAAAGTAATAAGTATATTTATTACAGTTCTGTCGATAATAACTGCATAATATGGGTAATAATGCATGTTATATTGATGATAATAAAAGTAATACGTATATTTATTATAGTTCTAGCGATAATAACTGCATAATGTGGGTAATAATGCATGTTATATTGATATCAATATAAGTAATAAGTATAATTATTACAGTTCTAGCGATAATAACTGCACTATATGGGTAATAATGCACGTTATATTGCTAACAATATAAGTAATAAGTATAATTATTACAGTTCTAGCGATAATAATAGTAAAATATGGCTAATAGTGCATGATATATTGATAATAGTAAAAGTAATAAGTATATTTATTACAGTTCTATCGATAATAACTGCATAATATGGGTAATAATGCATGTTATATTGATGATAATGAAAGTAGTAAGTATATTTATTACAGTTATATCGATAATAACTGCATAATATGGGTAATAATGCATGTTATATTGATAATATCGGGAGTAATAAGTATAATTATTATAGTTCTAGCGATAATAATAGTAAAATATGGCAAATAGTGCATGTTATATTGATAATAATAAAAGTAATAAATATATTTATTACAGTTCTATCGATAATAAAAGTAATACGTATATTTATTATAGTTCTAGCGATAATAACTGCATAATGTGGGTAATAATGCATGTTATATTGATAATAATCTAAGTAATAAGTATAATTATTACAGTTCTAGCGATAATAACTGCATTATATGGGTAATAATGCATGTTATATTGATAATATCGGGAGTAATAAGTATAATTATTATAGTTCTAGCGATAATAATAGTAAAATATGGCAAATAGTGCATGTTATATTGATAATAATAAAAGTAATATGTATATTTATTACAGTTCTATCGATAATAACTGCATAATATGGGTAATAATGCATGTTATATTGATGATAATAAAAGTAATACGTATATTTATTATAGTTCTAGCGATAATAACTGCATAATGTGGGTAATAATGCATGTTATATTGGTATCAATATAAGTAATAAGTATAATTATTACAGTTCTAGCGATAATAACTGCACTATATGGGTAATAATGCACGTTATATTGCTAACAATATAAGTAATAAGTATAATTATTACAGTTCTAGCGATAATAATAGTAAAATATGGCTAATAGTGCATGATATATTGATAATAGTAAAAGTAATAAGTATATTTATTACAGTTCTATCGATAATAACTGCATAATATGGGTAATAATGCATGTTATATTGATGATAATGAAAGTAGTAAGTATATTTATTACAGTTCTAGCGGTAATAACTGCATTATATGCGTAATAATGCACGTTATATTGCTAATAATATAAGTAATGAGTATAATTATTACAGTTCTAGCGATAATAACTGCATTATATGGGTAATAATGCATGTTATATTGATGATAATAAAAGTAATACGTATATTTATTATAGTTCTAGCGATAATAACTGCATAATATGGGTAATAATGCATGTTATATTGATAATAATCTAAGTAATAAGTATAATTATTACAGTTCTAGCGATAATAACTGCATTATATGGGTAATAATGCACGTTATATTGCTAACAATATAAGTAATAAGTATAATTATTACAGTTCTATCGATAATAACTTCTTAATATGGGTAATAATGCATGTTATATTGATAATATCGGGAGTAATAAGTATAATTATTATAGTTCTAGCGATAATAATAGTAAAATATGGCAAATAGTGCATGTTATATTGATAATAATAAAAGTAATAATTATATTTATTACAGTTCTATCGATAATAACTGCATAATATGGGTAATAATGCATGTTATATTGATGATAATAAAAGTAATACGTATATTTATTATAGTTCTAGCGATAATAACTGCATAATGTGGGTAATAATGCATGTTATATTGATAATAATCTAAGTAATAAGTATAATTATTACAGTTCTAGCGATAATAACTGCATTATATGGGTAATAATGCATGTTATATTGATGATAATGAAAGTTATACGTATATTTATTATAGTTCTAGCGATAGTAACTGCATAATATGGGTAATAATGCACGTTATATTGCTAATAATATAAGTAATGAGTACAATTATTACAGTTCTAGCGATAATAACTGCATTATATGGGTAATAATGCATGTTATATTGATGATAATAAAAGTAATACGTATAGTTATTATAGTTCTAGCGATAATAACTGCATAATATGGGTAATAATGCATGTTATATTGATAATAATCTAAGTAATAAGTATAATTATTACAGTTCTATCGATAATAACTGCATAATATGGGTAATAATGCATGTTATATTGATAATAATCTAAGTAATAAGTATAATTATTACAGTTCTAGCGATAATAACTGCATTATATGGGTAATAATGCACGTTATATTGCTAACAATATAAGTAATAAGTATAATTATTACAGTCCTATCGATAATAACTTCTTAATATGGGTAATAATGCATGTTATATTGATAATATCGGGAGTAATAAGTATAATTATTATAGTTCTAGCGATAATAATAGTAAAATATGGCAAATAGTGCATGTTATATTGATAATAATAAAAGTAATAATTATATTTATTACAGTTCTATCGATAATAACTGCATAATATGGGTAATAATGCATGTTATATTGATGATAATAAAAGTAATACGTATATTTATTATAGTTCTAGCGATAATAACTGCATAATGTGGGTAATAATGCATGTTATATTGGTATCAATATAAGTAATAAGTATAATTATTACAGTTCTAGCGATAATAACTGCACTATATGGGTAATAATGCACGTTATATTGCTAACAATATAAGTAATAAGTATAATTATTACAGTTCTAGCGATAATAATAGTAAAATATGGCTAATAGTGCATGATATATTGATAATAGTAAAAGTAATAAGTATATTTATTACAGTTCTATCGATAATAACTGCATAATATGGGTAATAATGCATGTTATATTGATGATAATGAAAGTAGTAAGTATATTTATTACAGTTCTAGCGATAATAACTGCATTATATGCGTAATAAGGCATGTTATATTGATAATATCGGGAGTAATAAGTATAATTATTATAGTTCTAGCGATAATAATAGTAAAATATGGCTAATAGTGCATGATATATTGATAATAGTAAAAGTAATAAGTATATTTATTACAGTTCTGTCGATAATAACTGCATAATATGGGTAATAATGCATGTTATATTGATAATAATCTAAGTAATAAGTATAATTATTACAGTTCTAGCGATAATAACTGCATTATATGGGTAATAATGCACGTTATATTGCTAACAATATAAGTAATAAGTATAATTCTTACAGTTCTATCGATAATAACTTCTTAATATGGGTAATAATGCATGTTATATTAATGATAATGAAAGTAGTAAGTATATTTATTACAGTTCTAGCGATAATAACTGCATTATATGCGTAACAAGGCATGTTATATTGATAATATCGGGGGTAATAAGTATAATTATTATAGTTCTAGCGATAATAATAGTAAAATATGGCTAATAGTGCATGATATATTGATAATAGTAAAAGTAATAAGTATATTTATTACAGTTCTGTCGATAATAACTGCATAATATGGGTAATAATGCATGTTATATTGATAATAATCTAAGTAATAAGTATAATTATTACAGTTCTAGCGATAATAACTGCATTATATGGGTAATAATGCACGTTATATTGCTAACAATATAAGTAATAAGTATAATTATTACAGTCCTATCGATAATAACTTCTTAATATGGGTAATAATGCATGTTATATTGATAATATCGGGAGTAATAAGTATAATTATTATAGTTCTAGCGATAATAATAGTAAAATATGGCAAATAGTGCATGTTATATTGATAATAATAAAAGTAATAATTATATTTATTACAGTTCTATCGATAATAACTGCATAATATGGGTAATAATGCATGTTATATTGATGATAATAAAAGTAATACGTATATTTATTATAGTTCTAGCGATAATAACTGCATAATGTGGGTAATAATGCATGTTATATTGGTATCAATATAAGTAATAAGTATAATTATTACAGTTCTAGCGATAATAACTGCACTATATGGGTAATAATGCACGTTATATTGCTAACAATATAAGTAATAAGTATAATTATTACAGTTCTAGCGATAATAATAGTAAAATATGGCTAATAGTGCATGATATATTGATAATAGTAAAAGTAATAAGTATATTTATTACAGTTCTATCGATAATAACTGCATAATATGGGTAATAATGCATGTTATATTGATGATAATGAAAGTAGTAAGTATATTTATTACAGTTCTAGCGATAATAACTGCATTATATGCGTAATAAGGCATGTTATATTGATAATATCGGGAGTAATAAGTATAATTATTATAGTTCTAGCGATAATAATAGTAAAATATGGCTAATAGTGCATGATATATTGATAATAGTAAAAGTAATAAGTATATTTATTACAGTTCTGTCGATAATAACTGCATAATATGGGTAATAATGCATGTTATATTGATAATAATCTAAGTAATAAGTATAATTATTACAGTTCTAGCGATAATAACTGCATTATATGGGTAATAATGCACGTTATATTGCTAACAATATAAGTAATAAGTATAATTCTTACAGTTCTATCGATAATAACTTCTTAATATGGGTAATAATGCATGTTATATTAATGATAATGAAAGTAGTAAGTATATTTATTACAGTTCTAGCGATAATAACTGCATTATATGCGTAACAAGGCATGTTATATTGATAATATCGGGGGTAATAAGTATAATTATTATAGTTCTAGCGATAATAATAGTAAAATATGGCTAATAGTGCATGATATATTGATAATAGTAAAAGTAATAAGTATATTTATTACAGTTCTGTCGATAATAACTGCATAATATGGGTAATAATGCATGTTATATTGATGATAATAAAAGTAATACGTATATTTATTATAGTTCTAGCGATAATAACTGCATAATGTGGGTAATAATGCATGTTATATTGATATCAATATAAGTAATAAGTATAATTATTACAGTTCTAGCGATAATAACTGCACTATATGGGTAATAATGCACGTTATATTGCTAACAATATAAGTAATAAGTATAATTATTACAGTTCTAGCGATAATAATAGTAAAATATGGCTAATAGTGCATGATATATTGATAATAGTAAAAGTAATAAGTATATTTATTACAGTTCTATCGATAATAACTGCATAATATGGGTAATAATGCATGTTATATTGATGATAATGAAAGTAGTAAGTATATTTATTACAGTTCTAGCGGTAATAACTGCATTATATGCGTAATAATGCACGTTATATTGCTAATAATATAAGTAATGAGTATAATTATTACAGTTCTAGCGATAATAACTGCATTATATGGGTAATAATGCATGTTATATTGATGATAATAAAAGTAATACGTATATTTATTATAGTTCTAGCGATAATAACTGCATAATATGGGTAATAATGCATGTTATATTGATAATAATCTAAGTAATAAGTATAATTATTACAGTTCTAGCGATAATAACTGCATTATATGGGTAATAATGCACGTTATATTGCTAACAATATAAGTAATAAGTATAATTATTACAGTTCTATCGATAATAACTTCTTAATATGGGTAATAATGCATGTTATATTGATAATATCGGGAGTAATAAGTATAATTATTATAGTTCTAGCGATAATAATAGTAAAATATGGCAAATAGTGCATGTTATATTGATAATAATAAAAGTAATAATTATATTTATTACAGTTCTATCGATAATAACTGCATAATATGGGTAATAATGCATGTTATATTGATGATAATAAAAGTAATACGTATATTTATTATAGTTCTAGCGATAATAACTGCATAATGTGGGTAATAATGCATGTTATATTGATAATAATCTAAGTAATAAGTATAATTATTACAGTTCTAGCGATAATAACTGCATTATATGGGTAATAATGCATGTTATATTGATGATAATGAAAGTTATACGTATATTTATTATAGTTCTAGCGATAATAACTGCATAATATGGGTAATAATGCACGTTATATTGCTAATAATATAAGTAATGAGTACAATTATTACAGTTCTAGCGATAATAACTGCATTATATGGGTAATAATGCATGTTATATTGATGATAATAAAAGTAATACGTATAGTTATTATAGTTCTAGCGATAATAACTGCATTATATGGGTAATAATGCATGTTATATTGATAATATTGGGAGTAATAAGTATATTTATTATAGTTCTAGCGATAATAACTGCAGAATATGGGTAATAATGCATGTTATATTGATAACAGTATAAGTAATAAGTATAATTATTACAGTTCTAGCGATAATAACTGCATTATATGGGTAATAATGCACGTTATATAGCTAATAATATAAGTAATAAGTATAATTATTACAGTTCTAGCGATAGTAACTGCATTATATGGGTAATAATGCATGTTATATTGATAATATCGGGAGTAATAAGTATAATTATTATAGTTCTAGCGATAATAACTGCATTATATGCGTAATAATGCACGTTATATTGCTAATAATATAAGTAATGAGTATAATTATTACAGTTCTAGCGATAATAACTGCATTATATGGGTAATAATGCACGTTATATTGCTAACAATATAAGTAATAAGTATAATTATTACAGTTCTATCGATAATAACTTCTTAATATGGGTAATAATGCATGTTATATTGATAATATCGGGAGTAATAAGTATAATTATTATAGTTCTAGCGATAATAATAGTAAAATATGGCAAATAGTGCATGTTATATTGATAATAATAAAAGTAATAATTATATTTATTACAGTTCTATCGATAATAACTGCATAATATGGGTAATAATGCATGTTATATTGATGATAATAAAAGTAATACGTATATTTATTATAGTTCTAGCGATAATAACTGCATAATATGGGTAATAATGCATGTTATATTGATAATAATCTAAGTAATAAGTATAATTATTACAGTTCTAGCGATAATAACTGCATTATATGGGTAATAATGCACGTTATATTGCTAACAATATAAGTAATAAGTATAATTATTACAGTTCTATCGATAATAACTTCTTAATATGGGTAATAATGCATGTTATATTGATGATAATGAAAGTAGTAAGTATATTTATTACAGTTCTAGCGATAATAACTGCATTATATGCGTAATAAGGCATGTTATATTGATAATATCGAGGGGTAATAAGTATAATTATTATAGTTCTAGCGATAATAATAGTAAAATATGGCTAATAGTGCATGATATATTGATAATAGTAAAAGTAATAAGTATATTTATTACAGTTATATCGATAATAACTGCATAATATGGGTAATAATGCATGTTATATTGATGATAATGAAAGTAGTAAGTATATTTATTACAGTTCTAGCGATAATAACTGCATTATATGCGTAATAATGCACGTTATATTGCTAATAATATAAGTAATGAGTATAATTATTACAGTTCTAGCGATAATAACTGCATTATATGGGTAATAATGCATGTTATATTGATGATAATAAAAGTAATACGTATATTTATTATAGTTCTAGCGATAATAACTGCATTATATGGGTAATAATGCACGTTATATTGCTAGCAATATAAGTAATAAGTATAATTATTACAGTTCTAGCGATAATACCTCCATTATATGGGTAATAATGCATGTTATATTGATAATGATATAAGTAATAAGTATAATTATTACAGTTCTAGCGATAATAACTGCATTATATGGGTAATAATGCATGTTATATTGATGATAATGAAAGTAATACGTATATTTATTATAGTTCTAGCGATAATAACTGCATAATATGGGTAATAATGCATGTTATATTGATAATAATCTAAGTAATACGTATAATTATTACAGTTCTAGCGATAATAACTGCATTATATGGGTAATAATGCACGTTATATTGCTAACAATATAAGTAATAAGTATAATTCTTACAGTTCTATCGATAATAACTTCTTAATATGGGTAATAATGCATGTTATATTAATGATAATGAAAGTAATACGTATAGTTATTATAGTTCTAGCGATAATAACTGCATTATATGGGTAATAATGCATGTTATATTGATAATATTGGGAGTAATAAGTATATTTATTATAGTTCTAGCGATAATAACTGCAGAATATGGGTAATAATGCATGTTATATTGATAACAGTATAAGTAATAAGTATAATTATTACAGTTCTAGCGATAATAACTGCATTATATGGGTAATAATGCACGTTATATAGCTAATAATATAAGTAATAAGTATAATTATTACAGTTCTAGCGATAGTAACTGCATTATATGGGTAATAATGCATGTTATATTGATAATATCGGGAGTAATAAGTATAATTATTATAGTTCTAGCGATAATAACTGCATTATATGCGTAATAATGCACGTTATATTGCTAATAATATAAGTAATGAGTATAATTATTACAGTTCTAGCGATAATAACTGCATTATATGGGTAATAATGCACGTTATATTGCTAACAATATAAGTAATAAGTATAATTATTACAGTTCTATCGATAATAACTTCTTAATATGGGTAATAATGCATGTTATATTGATAATATCGGGAGTAATAAGTATAATTATTATAGTTCTAGCGATAATAATAGTAAAATATGGCAAATAGTGCATGTTATATTGATAATAATAAAAGTAATAATTATATTTATTACAGTTCTATCGATAATAACTGCATAATATGGGTAATAATGCATGTTATATTGATGATAATAAAAGTAATACGTATATTTATTATAGTTCTAGCGATAATAACTGCATAATATGGGTAATAATGCATGTTATATTGATAATAATCTAAGTAATAAGTATAATTATTACAGTTCTAGCGATAATAACTGCATTATATGGGTAATAATGCACGTTATATTGCTAACAATATAAGTAATAAGTATAATTATTACAGTTCTATCGATAATAACTTCTTAATATGGGTAATAATGCATGTTATATTGATGATAATGAAAGTAGTAAGTATATTTATTACAGTTCTAGCGATAATAACTGCATTATATGCGTAATAAGGCATGTTATATTGATAATATCGAGGGGTAATAAGTATAATTATTATAGTTCTAGCGATAATAATAGTAAAATATGGCTAATAGTGCATGATATATTGATAATAGTAAAAGTAATAAGTATATTTATTACAGTTATATCGATAATAACTGCATAATATGGGTAATAATGCATGTTATATTGATGATAATGAAAGTAGTAAGTATATTTATTACAGTTCTAGCGATAATAACTGCATTATATGCGTAATAATGCACGTTATATTGCTAATAATATAAGTAATGAGTATAATTATTACAGTTCTAGCGATAATAACTGCATTATATGGGTAATAATGCATGTTATATTGATGATAATAAAAGTAATACGTATATTTATTATAGTTCTAGCGATAATAACTGCATAATATGGGTAATAATGCATGTTATATTGATAATAATCTAAGTAATAAGTATAATTATTACAGTTCTAGCGATAATAACTGCATTATATGGGTAATAATGCACGTTATATTGCTAACAATATAAGTAATAAGTATAATTATTACAGTTCTATCGATAATAACTTCTTAATATGGGTAATAATGCATGTTATATTGATAATATCGGGAGTAATAAGTATAATTATTATAGTTCTAGCGATAATAATAGTAAAATATGGCTAATAGTGCATGATATATTGATAATAGTAAAAGTAATAAGTATATTTATTACAGTTCTATCGATAATAACTGCATAATATGGGTAATAATGCATGTTATATTGATAATAATCTAAGTAATAAGTATAATTATTACAGTTCTAGCGATAATAACTGCATTATATGGGTAATAATGCACGTTATATTGCTAACAATATAAGTAATAAGTATAATTATTACAGTCCTATCGATAATAACTTCTTAATATGGGTAATAATGCATGTTATATTGATAATATCGGGAGTAATAAGTATAATTATTATAGTTCTAGCGATAATAATAGTAAAATATGGCAAATAGTGCATGTTATATTGACAATTATAAAAGTAATAATTATATTTATTACAGTTCTATCGATAATAACTGCATAATATGGGTAATAATGCATGTTATATTGATGATAATAAAAGTAATACGTATATTTATTATAGTTCTAGCGATAATAACTGCATAATGTGGGTAATAATGCATGTTATATTGATAATAATCTAAGTAATAAGTATAATTATTACAGTTCTAGCGATAATAACTGCATTATATGGGTAATAATGCATGTTATATTAATGATAATGAAAGTAATACGTATATTTTTTATAGTTCTAGCGATAATAACTGCATAATATGGGTAATAATGCACGTTATATTGCTAACAATATAAGTAATAAGTATAATTATTACAGTTCTATCGATAATAACTTCTTAATATGGGTAATAATGCATGTTATATTGATGATAATGAAAGTAGTAAGTATATTTATTACAGTTCTAGCGATAATAACTGCATTATATGCGTAATAAGGCATGTTATATTGATAATATCGGGAGTAATAAGTATAATTATTATAGTTCTAGCGATAATAATAGTAAAATATGGCTAATAGTGCATGATATATTGATAATAGTAAAAGTAATAAGTATATTTATTACAGTTCTGTCGATAATAACTGCATAATATGGGTAATAATGCATGTTATATTGATAATAATCTAAGTAATAAGTATAATTATTACAGTTCTAGCGATAATAACTGCATTATATGGGTAATAATGCACGTTATATTGCTAACAATATAAGTAATAAGTATAATTCTTACAGTTCTATCGATAATAACTTCTTAATATGGGTAATAATGCATGTTATATTAATGATAATGAAAGTAGTAAGTATATTTATTACAGTTCTAGCGATAATAACTGCATTATATGCGTAATAAGGCATGTTATATTGATAATATCGGGGGTAATAAGTATAATTATTATAGTTCTAGCGATAATAATAGTAAAATATGGCTAATAGTGCATGATATATTGATAATAGTAAAAGTAATAAGTATATTTATTACAGTTCTGTCGATAATAACTGCATAATATGGGTAATAATGCATGTTATATTGATGATAATAAAAGTAATACGTATATTTATTATAGTTCTAGCGATAATAACTGCATAATGTGGGTAATAATGCATGTTATATTGATATCAATATAAGTAATAAGTATAATTATTACAGTTCTAGCGATAATAACTGCACTATATGGGTAATAATGCACGTTATATTGCTAACAATATAAGTAATAAGTATAATTATTACAGTTCTAGCGATAATAATAGTAAAATATGGCTAATAGTGCATGATATATTGATAATAGTAAAAGTAATAAGTATATTTATTACAGTTCTATCGATAATAACTGCATAATATGGGTAATAATGCATGTTATATTGATGATAATGAAAGTAGTAAGTATATTTATTACAGTTCTAGCGATAATAACTGCATTATATGCGTAATAATACACGTTATATTGCTAATAATATAAGTAATGAGTATAATTATTACAGTTCTAGCGATAATAACTGCATTATATGGGTAATAATGCATGTTATATTGATGATAATAAAAGTAATACGTATATTTATTATAGTTCTAGCGATAATAACTGCATAATATGGGTAATAATGCATGTTATATTGATAAGAATCTAAGTAATAAGTATAATTATTACAGTTCTAGCGATAATAACTGCATTATATGGGTAATAATGCACGTTATATTGCTAACAATGTAAGTAATAAGTATAATTATTACAGTTCTATCGATAATAACTTCTTAATATGGGTAATAATGCATGTTATATTGATGATAATGAAAGTAGTAAGTATATTTATTACAGTTCTAGCGATAATAACTGCATTATATGCGTAATAAGGCATGTTATATTGATAATATCGAGGGGTAATAAGTATAATTATTATAGTTCTAGCGATAATAATAGTAAAATATGGCTAATAGTGCATGATATATTGATAACAGTAAAAGTAATAAGTATATTTATTACAGTTCTATCGATAATAACTACATAATATGGGTAATAATGCATGTTATATTGATGTAAATGAAAGTAATACGTATATTTATTATAGTTCTAGCGATAATAACTGCATAATATGGGTAATAATGCATGTTATATTGATAATAATCTAAGTAATAAGTATAATTATTACAGTTCTAGCGATAATAACTGCATTATATGGGTAATAATGCACGTTATATTGCTAGCAATATAAGTAATAAGTATAATTATTACAGTTCTAGCGATAATACCTCCATTATATGGGTAATAATGCATGTTATATTGATAATGATATAAGTAATAAGTATAATTATTACAGTTCTAGCGATAATAACTGCATTATATGGGTAATAATGCATGTTATATTGATGATAATGAAAGTAATACGTATATTTATTATAGTTCTAGCGATAATAACTGCATAATATGGGTAATAATGCATGTTATATTGATAATAATCTAAGTAATAAGTATAATTATTACAGTTCTAGCGATAATAACTGCATTATATGGGTAATAATGCACGTTATATTGCTAACAATATAAGTAATAAGTATAATTCTTACAGTTCTATCGATAATAACTTCTTAATATGGGTAATAATGCATGTTATATTGATAATATCGGGAGTAATAAGTATAATTATTATAGTTCTAGCGATAATAATAGTAAAATATGGCAAATAGTGCATGTTATATTGATAATAATAAAAGTAATAATTATATTTATTACAGTTCTATCGATAATAACTGCATAATATGGGTAATAATGCATGTTATATTGATGATAATAAAAGTAATACGTATATTTATTATAGTTCTAGCGATAATAACTGCATAATGTGGGTAATAATGCATGTTATATTGATAATAATCTAAGTAATAAGTATAATTATTACAGTTCTAGCGATAATAACTGCATTATATGGGTAATAATGCATGTTATATTGATGATAATGAAAGTAATACGTATATTTATTATAGTTCTAGCGATAATAACTGCATAATATGGGTAATAATGCACGTTATATTGCTAATAATATAAGTAATGAGTACAATTATTACAGTTCTAGCGATAATAACTGCATTATATGGGTAATAATGCATGTTATATTGATGATAATAAAAGTAATACGTATAGTTATTATAGTTCTAGCGATAATAACTGCATAATATGGGTAATAATGCACGTTATATTGCTAATAATATAAGTAATGAGTACAATTATTACAGTTCTAGCGATAATAACTGCATTATATGGGTAATAATGCATGTTATATTGATGATAATAAAAGTAATACGTATAGTTATTATAGTTCTAGCGATAATAACTGCATTATATGGGTAATAATGCATGTTATATTGATAATATTGGGAGTAATAAGTATAATTATTATAGTTCTAGCGATAATAATAGTAAAATATGGCTAATAGTGCATGATATATTGATAATAGTAAAAGTAATAAGTATATTTATTACAGTTCTATCGATAATAACTGCATAATATGGGTAATAATGCATGTTATATTGATGTAAATGAAAGTAATACGTATATTTATTATAGTTCTAGCGATAATAACTGCATAATGTGGGTAATAATGCATGTTATATTGATATCAATATAAGTAATAAGTATAATTATTACAGTTCTAGCGATAATAACTGCACTATATGGGTAATAATGCACGTTATATTGCTAACAATATAAGTAATAAGTATAATTATTACAGTTCTAGCGATAATAATAGTAAAATATGGCTAATAGTGCATGATATATTGATAATAGTAAAAGTAATAAGTATATTTATTACAGTTCTATCGATAATAACTGCATAATATGGGTAATAATGCATGTTATATTGATGATAATGAAAGTAGTAAGTATATTTATTACAGTTCTAGCGATAATAACTGCATTATATGGGTAAGAATGCACGTTATATTGCTAACAATATAAGTAATAAGTATAATTCTTACAGTTCTATCGATAATAACTTCTTAATATGGGTAATAATGCATGTTATATTAATGATAATGAAAGTAGTAAGTATATTTATTACAGTTCTAGCGATAATAATAGTAAAATATGGCTAATAGTGCATGATATATTGATAATAGTAAAAGTAATAAGTATATTTATTACAGTTCTATCGATAATAACTGCATAATATGGGTAATAATGCATGTTATAATGATGTAAATGAAAGTAATACGTATATTTATTATAGTTCTAGCGATAATAACTGCATAATATGGGTAACAATGCATGCTATATTTAGAATAATATAAGTAATAAGTATAATTATTACAGTTCTGGCGATAATAACTGCATTATATGGGTAATAATGCACGTTATATTGCTAATAGTATAAGTAATAAGTATAATTATTACAGTTCTAGCGATAATACCTCCATTATATGGGTAATAATGCATGTTATATTGATGTAAATGAAAGTAATACGTATATTTATTATAGTTCTAGCGATAATAACTGCATAATATGGGTAACAATGCATGCTATATTTAGAATAATATAAGTAATAAGTATAATTATTACAGTTCTAGCGATAATAATAGTAAAATATGGCTAATAGTGCTTGATATATTGATAATAGTAAAAGTAATAAGTATATTTATTACAGTTCTATCGATAATAACTGCATAATATGGGTAATAATGCATGTTATATTGATGATAATGAAAGTAGTAAGTATATTTATTACAGTTCTAGCGATAGTAACTGCATTATATGCGTAATAATGCACGTTATATTGCTAATAATATAAGTAATGAGTATAATTATTACAGTTCTAGCGATAATAACTGCATTATATGGCTAATAATGCATGTTATATTGATGATAATAAAAGTAATACGTATATTTATTATAGTTCTAGCGATAATAACTGCATAATATGGGTAATAATGCATGTTATATTGATAATAATCTAAGTAATAAGTATAATTATTACAGTTCTAGCGATAATAACTGCATTATATGGGTAATAATGCACGTTATATTGCTAACAATATAAGTAATAAGTATAATTATTACAGTTCTATCGATAATAACTTCTTAATATGGGTAATAATGCATGTTATATTGATAATATCGGGAGTAATAAGTATAATTATTATAGTTCTAGCGATAATAATAGTAAAATATGGCAAATAGTGCATGTTATATTGATAATAATAAAAGTAATAATTATATTTATTACAGTTCTATCGATAATAACTGCATAATATGGGTAATAATGCATGTTATATTGATGATAATAAAAGTAATACGTATATTTATTATAGTTCTAGCGATAATAACTGCATAATGTGGGTAATAATGCATGTTATATTGATAATAATCTAAGTAATAAGTATAATTATTACAGTTCTAGCGATAATAACTGCATTATATGGGTAATAATGCATGTTATATTGATGATAATGAAAGTAATACGTATATTTATTATAGTTCTAGCGATAATAACTGCATAATATGGGTAATAATGCACGTTATATTGCTAATAATATAAGTAATGAGTACAATTATTACAGTTCTAGCGATAATAACTGCATTATATGGGTAATAATGCATGTTATATTGATGATAATAAAAGTAATACGTATAGTTATTATAGTTCTATCGATAATAACTGCATAATATGGGTAATAATGCATGTTATATTGATGATAATAAAAGTAATACGTATATTTATTATAGTTCTAGCAATAATAACTGCATAATATGGGTAATAATGCATGTTATATTGATAATAATATAAGTAATAAGTATAATTATTACAGTTCTAGCGATAATAACTGCATTATATGGGTAATAATGCACGTTATATTGCTAACAATATAAGTAATAAGTATAATTATTACAGTTCTAGCGATAATAACTGCATTATATGGGTAATAATGCATGTTATATTGATAATATTGGGAGTAATAAGTATATTTATTATAGTTCTAGCGATAATAACTGCAGAATATGGGTAATAATGCATGTTATATTGATAACAGTATAAGTAATAAGTATAATTATTACAGTTCTAGCGATAATAATAGTAAAATATGGCTAATAGTGCATGATATATTGATAATAGTAAAAGTAATAAGTATATTTATTACAGTTCTATCGATAATAACTGCAGTATATGGGTAATAATGCATGTTATATTGATAACAGTATAAGTAATAAGTATAATTATTACAGTTCTAGCGATAATAACTGCATTATATGGGTAATAATATATGTTATATTGATGATAATAAAAGTAATACGTATATTTATTATAGTTCTAGCGATAATAACTGCATAATATGGGTAATAATGCATGTTATATTGATAATAATCTAAGTAATAAGTATAATTATTACAGTTCTAGCGATAATAACTGCATTATATGGGTAATAATGCACGTTATATTGCTAACAATATAAGTAATAAGTATAATTATTATAGTTCTATCGATAATAACTTCTTAATATGGGTAATAATGCATGTTATATTGATGATAATGAAAGTAGTAAGTATATTTATTACAGTTCTAGCGATAATAACTGCATTATATGCGTAATAAGGCATGTTATATTGATAATATCGGGAGTAATAAGTATAATTATTATAGTTCTAGCGATAATAATAGTAAAATATGGCTAATAGTGCATGATATATTGATAATAGTAAAAGTAATAAGTATATTTATTACAGTTCTGTCGATAATAACTGCATAATATGGGTAATAATGCATGTTATATTGATGATAATAAAAGTAATACGTATATTTATTATAGTTCTAGCGATAATAACTGCATAATGTGGGTAATAATGCATGTTATATTGATATCAATATAAGTAATAAGTATAATTATTACAGTTCTAGCGATAATAACTGCACTATATGGGTAATAATGCACGTTATATTGCTAACAATATAAGTAATAAGTATAATTATTACAGTTCTAGCGATAATAATAGTAAAATATGGCTAATAGTGCATGATATATTGATAATAGTAAAAGTAATAAGTATATTTATTACAGTTCTATCGATAATAACTGCATAATATGGGTAATAATGCATGTTATATTGATGATAATGAAGGAGTAAGTATATTTATTACAGTTCTAGCGATAATAACTGCATTATATGCGTAATAATGCACGTTATATTGCTAATAATATAAGTAATGAGTATAATTATTACAGTTCTAGCGATAATAACTGCATTATATGGGTAATAATGCATGTTATATTGATGATAATAAAAGTAATACGTATATTTATTATAGTTCTAGCGATAATAACTGCATAATATGGGTAATAATGCATGTTATATTGATAATAATCTAAGTAATAAGTATAATTATTACAGTTCTAGCGATAATAACTGCATTATACGGGTAATAATGCACGTTATATTGCTAACAATATAAGTAATAAGTATAATTATTACAGTTCTATCGATAATAACTTCTTAATATGGGTAATAATGCATGTTATATTGATGATAATAAAAGTAATACGTATATTTATTATAGTTCTAGCAATAATAACTGCATAATATGGGTAATAATGCATGTTATATTGATAATAATATAAGTAATAAGTATAATTATTACAGTTCTAGCGATAATAACTGCATTATATGGGTAATAATGCACGTTATATTGCTAACAATATAAGTAATAAGTATAATTATTACAGTTCTAGCGATAATAACTGCATTATATGGGTAATAATGCATGTTATATTGATAATATTGGGAGTAATAAGTATATTTATTATAGTTCTAGCGATAATAACTGCAGAATATGGGTAATAATGCATGTTATATTGATAACAGTATAAGTAATAAGTATAATTATTACAGTTCTAGCGATAATAATAGTAAAATATGGCTAATAGTGCATGATATATTGATAATAGTAAAAGTAATAAGTATATTTATTACAGTTCTATCGATAATAACTGCAGAATATGGGTAATAATGCATGTTATATTGATAACAGTATAAGTAATAAGTATAATTATTACAGTTCTAGCGATAATAACTGCATTCTATGGGTAATAATATATGTTATATTGATGATAATAAAAGTAATACGTATATTTATTATAGTTCTAGCGATAATAACTGCATAATATGGGTAATAATGCATGTTATATTGATAATAATCTAAGTAATAAGTATAATTATTACAGTTCTAGCGATAATAACTGCATTATATGGGTAATAATGCACGTTATATTGCTAACAATATAAGTAATAAGTATAATTATTACAGTTCTATCGATAATAACTTCTTAATATGGGTAATAATGCATGTTATATTGATGATAATGAAAGTAGTAAGTATATTTATTACAGTTCTAGCGATAATAACAGCATTATATGCGTAATAAGGCATGTTATATTGATAATATCGGGAGTAATAAGTATAATTATTATAGTTCTAGCGATAATAATAGTAAAATATGGCTAATAGTGCATGATATATTGATAATAGTAAAAGTAATAAGTATATTTATTACAGTTCTGTCGATAATAACTGCATAATATGGGTAATAATGCATGTTATATTGATGATAATAAAAGTAGTAAGTATATTTATTACAGTTCTAGCGATAATAACTGCATTATATGCGTAATAATGCACGTTATATTGCTAATAATATAAGTAATGAGTATAATTATTACAGTTCTAGCGATAATAACTGCATTATATGGGTAATAATGCATGTTATATTGATGATAATAAAAGTAATACGTATATTTATTATAGTTCTAGCGATAATAACTGCATAATATGGGTAATAATGCATGTTATATTGATAATAATCTAAGTAATAAGTATAATTATTACAGTTCTAGCGATAATAACTGCATTATATGGGTAATAATGCACGTTATATTGCTAACAATATAAGTAATAAGTATAATTATTACAGTTCTATCGATAATAACTTCTTAATATGGGTAATAATGCATGTTATATTGATAATATCGGGAGTAATAAGTATAATTATTATAGTTCTAGCGATAATAATAGTAAAATATGGCAAATAGTGCATGTTATATTAATAATAATAAAAGTAATAATTATATTTATTACAGTTCTATCGATAATAACTGCATAATATGGGTAATAATGCATGTTATATTGATGATAATAAAAGTAATACGTATATTTATTATAGTTCTAGCGATAATAACTGCATAATGTGGGTAATAATGCATGTTATATTGATAATAATCTAAGTAATAAGTATAATTATTACAGTTCTAGCGATAATAACTGCATTATATGGGTAATAATGCACGTTATATTGCTAACAATATAAGTAATAAGTATAATTATTACAGTTCTATCGATAATAACTTCTTAATATGGGTAATAATGCATGTTATATTGATGATAATGAAAGTAGTAAGTATATTTATTACAGTTCTAGCGATAATAACTGCATTATATGCGTAATAAGGCATGTTATATTGATAATATCGGGAGTAATAAGTATAATTATTATAGTTCTAGCGATAATAATAGTAAAATATGGCTAATAGTGCATGATATATTGATAATAGTAAAAGTAATAAGTATATTTATTACAGTTCTGTCGATAATAACTGCATAATATGGGTAATAATGCATGTTATATTGATGATAATAAAAGTAATACGTATATTTATTATAGTTCTAGCGATAATAACTGCATAATGTGGGTAATAATGCATGTTATATTGATATCAATATAAGTAATAAGTATAATTATTACAGTTCTAGCGATAATAACTGCACTATATGGGTAATAATGCACGTTATATTGCTAACAATATAAGTAATAAGTATAATTATTACAGTTCTAGCGATAATAATAGTAAGATATGGCTAATAGTGCATGATATATTGATAATAGTAAAAGTAATAAGTATATTTATTACAGTTCTATCGATAATAACTGCATAATATGGGTAATAATGCATGTTATATTGATGATAATGAAAGTAGTAAGTATATGTATTACAGTTCTAGCGATAATAACTGCATTATATGCGTAATAATGCACGTTATATTGCTAATAATATAAGTAATGAGTATAATTATTACAGTTCTAGCGATAATAACTGCATTATATGGGTAATAATGCATGTTATATTGATGATAATAAAAGTAATACGTATATTTATTATAGTTCTAGCGATAATAACTGCATAATATGGGTAATAATGCATGTTATATTGATGATAATAAAAGTAATAAGTATAATTATTACAGTTCTAGCGATAATAACTGCACTATATGGGTAATAATGCACGTTATATTGCTAACAATATAAGTAATAAGTATAATTATTACAGTTCTAGCGATAATAATAGTAAAATATGGCTAATAGTGCATGATATATTGATAATAGTAAAAGTAATAAGTATATTTATTACAGTTCTATCGATAATAACTGCATAATATGGGTAATAATGCATGTTATATTGATGATAATGAAAGTAGTAGGTATATTTATTACAGTTCTAGCGATAATAACTGCATTATATGCGTAATAATGCACGTTATATTGCTAATAATATAAGTAATGAGTATAATTATTACAGTTCTAGCGATAATAACTGCATTATATGGGTAATAATGCATGTTATATTGATAATAATAAAAGTAATACGTATATTTATTATAGTTCTAGCGATAATAACTGCATAATATGGGTAATAATGCACGTTATATTGCTAACAATATAAGTAATAAGTATAATTATTACAGTTCTATCGATAATAACTTCTTAATATGGGTAATAATGCATGTTATATTGATAATATCGGGAGTAATAAGTATAATTATTATAGATCTAGCGATAATAATAGTAAAATATGGCAAATAGTGCATGTTATATTAATAATAATAAAAGTAATAATTATATTTATTACAGTTCTATCGATAATAACTGCATAATATGGGTAATAATGCATGTTATATTGATGATAATAAAAGTAATACGTATATTTATTATAGTTCTAGCGATAATAACTGCATAATGTGGGTAATAATGCATGTTATATTGATAATAATCTAAGTAATAAGTATAATTATTACAGTTCTAGCGATAATAACTGCATTATATGGGTAATAATGCATGTTATATTGATGATAATGAAAGTAATACGTATATATATTATAGTTCTAGCGATAATAACTGCATAATATGGGTAATAATGCACGTTATATTGCTAATAATATAAGTAATGAGTACAATTATTACAGTTCTAGCGATAATAACTGCATTATATGGGTAATAATGCATGTTATATTGATGATAATAAAAGTAATACGTATAGTTATTATAGTTCTATCGATAATAACTGCATAATATGGGTAATAATGCATGTTATATTGATGATAATAAAAGTAATACGTATATTTATTATAGTTCTAGCAATAATAACTGCATAATATGGGTAATAATGCATGTTATATTGATAATAATATAAGTAATAAGTATATTTATTACAGTTCTATCGATAATAACTACATAATATGGGTAATAATGCATGTTATATTGATGTAAATGAAAGTAATACGTATATTTATTATAGTTCTAGCGATAATAACTGCACTATATGGGTAATAATGCACGTTATATTGCTAACAATATAAGTAATAAGTATAATTATTACAGTTCTAGCGATAATAATAGTAAGATACGGCTAATAGTGCATGATATATTGATAATAGTAAAAGTAATAAGTATATTTATTACAGTTCTATCGATAATAACTGCATAATATGGGTAATAATGCATGTTATATTGATGATAATGAAAGTAGTAAGTATATGTATTACAGTTCTAGCGATAATAACTGCATTATATGCGTAATAATGCACGTTATATTGCTAATAATATAAGTAATGAGTATAATTATTACAGTTCTAGCGATAATAACTGCATTATATGGGTAATAATGCATGTTATATTGATGATAATAAAAGTAATACGTATATTTATTATAGTTCTAGCGATAATAACTGCATAATATGGGTAATAATGCATGTTATATTGATAATAATCTAAGTAATAAGTATAATTATTACAGTTCTAGCGATAATAACTGCATTATATGGGTAATAATGCACGTTATATTGCTAACAATATAAGTAATAAGTATAATTATTACAGTTCTATCGATAATAACTTCTTAATATGGGTAATAATGCATGTTATATTGATGATAATGAAAGTAGTAAGTATATTTATTACAGTTCTAGCGATAATAACTGCATTATATGCGTAATAAGGCATGTTATATTGATAATATCGGGAGTAATAAGTATAATTATTATAGTTCTAGCGATAATAATAGTAAAATATGGCTAATAGTGCATGATATATTGATAATAGTAAAAGTAATAAGTATATTTATTACAGTTCTGTCGATAATAACTGCATAATATGGGTAATAATGCATGTTATATTGATGATAATAAAAGTAATACGTATATTTATTATAGTTCTAGCGATAATAACTGCATAATGTGGGTAATAATGCATGTTATATTGATATCAATATAAGTAATAAGTATAATTATTACAGTTCTAGCGATAATAACTGCACTATATGGGTAATAATGCACGTTATATTGCTAACAATATAAGTAATAAGTATAATTATTACAGTTCTAGCGATAATAATAGTAAAATATGGCTAATAGTGCATGATATATTGATAATAGTAAAAGTAATAAGTATATTTATTACAGTTCTATCGATAATAACTGCATAATATGGGTAATAATGCATGTTATATTGATGATAATGAAAGTAGTAAGTATATTTATTACAGTTCTAGCGATAATAACTGCATTATATGCGTAATAATGCACGTTATATTGCTAATAATATAAGTAATGAGTATAACTATTACAGTTCTAGCGATAATAACTGCATTATATGGGTAATAATGCATGTTATATTGATAATAATAAAAGTAATACGTATATTTATTATAGTTCTAGCGATAATAACTGCATAATATGGGTAATAATGCACGTTATATTGCTAACAATATAAGTAATAAGTATAATTATTACAGTTCTATCGATAATAACTTCTTAATATGGGTAATAATGCATGTTATATTGATAATATCGGGAGTAATAAGTATAATTATTATAGTTCTAGCGATAATAATAGTAAAATATGGCAAATAGTGCATGTTATATTAATAATAATAAAAGTAATAATTATATTTATTACAGTTCTATCGATAATAACTGCATAATATGGGTAATAATGCATGTTATATTGATGATAATAAAAGTAATACGTATATTTATTATAGTTCTAGCGATAATAACTGCATAATGTGGGTAATAATGCATGTTATATTGATAATAATCTAAGTAATAAGTATAATTATTACAGTTCTAGCGATAATAACTGCATTATATGGGTAATAATGCATGTTATATTGATGATAATGAAAGTAATACGTATATATATTATAGTTCTAGCGATAATAACTGCATAATATGGGTAATAATGCACGTTATATTGCTAATAATATAAGTAATGAGTACAATTATTACAGTTCTAGCGATAATAACTGCATTATATGGGTAATAATGCATGTTATATTGATGATAATAAAAGTAATACGTATAGTTATTATAGTTCTATCGATAATAACTGCATAATATGGGTAATAATGCATGTTATATTGATGATAATAAAAGTAATACGTATATTTATTATAGTTCTAGCAATAATAACTGCATAATATGGGTAATAATGCATGTTATATTGATAATAATATAAGTAATAAGTATATTTATTACAGTTCTATCGATAATAACTACATAATATGGGTAATAATGCATGTTATATTGATGTAAATGAAAGTAATACGTATATTTATTATAGTTCTAGCGATAATAACTGCATAATATGGGTAACAATGCATGCTATATTTAGAATAATATAAGTAATAAGTATAATTATTACAGTTCTAGCGATAATAATAGTAAAATATGGCTAATAGTGCATGATATATTGATAATAGTAAAAGTAATAAGTATATTTATTACAGTTCTATCGATAATAACTGCATAATATGGGTAATAATGCATGTTATATTGATGATAATGAAAGTAGTAAGTATATTTATTACAGTTCTAGCGATAATAACTGCATTATATGCGTAATAATGCACGTTATATTGCTAATAATATAAGTAATGAGTATAATTATTACAGTTCTAGCGATAGTAACTGCATTATATGGGTAATAATGCATGTTATATTGATGATAATAAAAGTAATACGTATATTTATTATAGTTCTAGCGATAATAACTGCATAATATGGGTAATAATGCATGTTATATTGATAATAATCTAAGTAATAAGTATAATTATTACAGTTCTAGCGATAATAACTGCATTATATGGGTAATAATGCACGTTATATTGCTAACAATATAAGTAATAAGTATAATTATTACAGTTCTATCGATAATAACTTCTTAATATGGGTAATAATGCATGTTATATTGATAATATCGGGAGTAATAAGTATAATTATTATAGTTCTTGCGATAATAATAGTAAAATATGGCAAATAGTGCATGTTATATTAATAATAATAAAAGTAATAATTATATTTATTACAGTTCTATCGATAATAACTGCATAATATGGGTAATAATGCATGTTATATTGATGATAATAAAAGTAATACGTATATTTATTATAGTTCTAGCGATAATAACTGCATAATGTGGGTAATAATGCATGTTATATTGATAATAATCTAAGTAATAAGTATAATTATTACAGTTCTATCGATAATAACTGCATTATATGGGTAATAATGCATGTTATATTGATGATAATGAAAGTAATACGTATATTTATTATAGTTCTAGCGATAATAACTGCATAATATGGGTAATAATGCACGTTATATTGCTAATAATATAAGTAATGAGTACAATTATTACAGTTCTAGCGATAATAACTGCATTATATGGGTAATAATGCATGTTATATTGATGATAATAAATGTAATACGTATAGTTATTATAGTTCTATCGATAATAACTGCATAATATGGGTAATAATGCATGTTATATTGATGATAATAAAAGTAATACGTATATTTATTATAGTTCTAGCAATAATAACTGCATAATATGGGTAATAATGCATGTTATATTGATAATAATATAAGTAATAAGTATAATTATTACAGTTCTAGCGATAATAACTGCATTATATGGGTAATAATGCACGTTATATTGCTAACAATATAAGTAATAAGTATAATTATTACAGTTCTATCGATAATAACTTCTTAATATGGGTAATAATGCATGTTATATTGATGATAATGAAAGTAGTAAGTATATTGATTACAGTTCTAGCGATAATAACTGCATTATATGCGTAATAAGGCATGTTATATTGATAATATCGGGAGTAATAAGTATAATTATTATAGTTCTAGCGATAATAATAGTAAAATATGGCTAATAGTGCATGATATATTGATAATAGTAAAAGTAATAAGTATATTTATTACAGTTCTGTCGATAATAACTGCATAATATGGGTAATAATGCATGTTATATTGATGATAATAAAAGTAATACGTATATTTATTATAGTTCTAGCGATAATAACTGCATAATGTGGGTAATAATGCATGTTATATTGATATCAATATAAGTAATAAGTATAATTATTACAGTTCTAGCGATAATAACTGCACTATATGGGTAATAATGCACGTTATATTGCTAACAATATAAGTAATAAGTATAATTATTACAGTTCTAGCGATAATAATAGTAAAATATGGCTAATAGTGCATGATATATTGATAATAGTAAAAGAAATAAGTATATTTATTACAGTTCTATCGATAATAACTGCATAATATGGGTAATAATGCATGTTATATTGATGATAATGAAAGTAGTAAGTATATTTATTACAGTTCTAGCGATAATAACTGCATTATATGCGTAATAATGCACGTTATATTGCTAATAATATAAGTAATGAGTATAATTATTACAGTTCTAGCGATAATAACTGCATTATATGGGTAATAATGCATGTTATATTGATGATAATAAAAGTAATACGTATATTTATTATAGTTCTAGCGATAATAACTGCATAATATGGGTAATAATGCATGTTATATTGATAATAATCTAAGTAATAAGTATAATTATTACAGTTCTAGCGATTATAACTGCATTATATGGGTAATAATGCACGTTATATTGCTAACAATATAAGTAATAAGTATAATTATTACAGTTCTAGCGATAATAACTGCATTATATGCGTAATAATGCACGTTATATTGCTAACAATATAAGTAATAAGTATAATTATTACAGTTCTAGCGATAATAATAGTAAAATATGGCTAATAGTGCATGATATATTGATAATAGTAAAAGTAATAAGTATATTTATTATAGTTCTAGCGATAATAACTGCATAATGTGGGTAATAATGCATGTTATATTGATATCAATATAAGTAATAAGTATAATTATTACAGTTCTAGCGATAATAACTGCACTATATGGGTAATAATGCACGTTATATTGCTAACAATATAAGTAATAAGTATAATTATTACAGTTCTAGCGATAATAATAGTAAAATATGGCTAATAGTGCATGATATATTGATAATAGTAAAAGTAATAAGTATATTTATTACAGTTCTATCGATAATAACTGCATAATATGGGTAATAATGCATGTTATATTGATGATAATGAAAGTAGTAAGTATATGTATTACAGTTCTAGCGATAATAACTGCATTATATGCGTAATAATGCACGTTATATTGCTAATAATATAAGTAATGAGTATAATTATTACAGTTCTATCGATAATAACTGCATAATATGGGTAATAATGCATGTTATATTGATGATAATAAAAGTAATACGTATATTTATTATAGTTCTAGCGATAATAACTGCATAATGTGGGTAATAATGCATGTTATATTGATAATAATCTAAGTAATAAGTATAATTATTACAGTTCTAGCGATAATAACTGCATTATATGGGTAATAATGCATGTTATATTGATGATAATGAAAGTAATACGTATATTTATTATAGTTCTAGCGATAATAACTGCATAATATGGGTAATAATGCACGTTATATTGCTAATAATATAAGTAATGAGTACAATTATTACAGTTCTAGCGATAATAACTGCATTATATGGGTAATAATGCATGTTATATTGATGATAATAAATGTAATACGTATAGTTATTATAGTTCTATCGATAATAACTGCATAATATGGGTAATAATGCATGTTATATTGATGATAATAAAAGTAATACGTATATTTATTATAGTTCTAGCAATAATAACTGCATAATATGGGTAATAATGCATGTTATATTGATAATAATATAAGTAATAAGTATAATTATTACAGTTCTAGCGATAATAACTGCATTATATGGGTAATAATGCACGTTATATTGCTAACAATATAAGTAATAAGTATAATTATTACAGTTCTATCGATAATAACTTCTTAATATGGGTAATAATGCATGTTATATTGATGATAATGAAAGTAGTAAGTATATTTATTACAGTTCTAGCGATAATAACTGCATTATATGCGTAATAAGGCATGTTATATTGATAATATCGGGAGTAATAAGTATAATTATTATAGTTCTAGCGATAATAATAGTAAAATATGGCTAATAGTGCATGATATATTGATAATAGTAAAAGTAATAAGTATATTTATTACAGTTCTGTCGATAATAACTGCATAATATGGGTAATAATGCATGTTATATTGATGATAATAAAAGTAATACGTATATTTATTATAGTTCTAGCGATAATAACTGCATAATGTGGGTAATAATGCATGTTATATTGATATCAATATAAGTAATAAGTATAATTATTACAGTTCTAGCGATAATAACTGCACTATATGGGTAATAATGCACGTTATATTGCTAACAATATAAGTAATAAGTATAATTATTACAGTTCTAGCGATAATAATAGTAAAATATGGCTAATAGTGCATGATATATTGATAATAGTAAAAGTAATAAGTATATTTATTACAGTTCTATCGATAATAACTGCATAATATGGGTAATAATGCATGTTATATTGATGATAATGAAAGTAGTAAGTATATGTATTACAGTTCTAGCGATAATAACTGCATTATATGCGTAATAATGCACGTTATATTGCTAATAATATAAGTAATGAGTATAATTATTACAGTTCTAGCGATAATAACTGCATTATATGGGTAATAATGCATGTTATATTGATGATAATAAAAGTAATACGTATATTTATTATAGTTCTAGCGATAATAACTGCATAATATGGGTAATAATGCATGTTATATTGATAATAATCTAAGTAATAAGTATAATTATTACAGTTCTAGCGATAATAACTGCATTATATGGGTAATAATGCACGTTATATTCCTAACAATATAAGTAATAAGTATAATTATTACAGTTCTATCGATAATAACTTCTTAATATGGGTAATAATGCATGTTATATTGATAATATCGGGAGTAATAAGTATAATTATTATAGTTCTTGCGATAATAATAGTAAAATATGGCAAATAGTGCATGTTATATTAATAATAATAAAAGTAATAATTATATTTATTACAGTTCTATCGATAATAACTGCATAATATGGGTAATAATGCATGTTATATTGATGATAATAAAAGTAATACGTATATTTATTATAGTTCTAGCGATAATAACTGCATAATGTGGGTAATAATGCATGTTATATTGATATCAATATAAGTAATAAGTATAATTATTACAGTTCTAGCGATAATAACTGCACTATATGGGTAATAATGCACGTTATATTGCTAACAATATAAGTAATAAGTATAATTATTACAGTTCTAGCGATAATAATAGTAAAATATGGCTAATAGTGCATGATATATTGATAATAGTAAAAGTAATAAGTATATTTATTACAGTTCTATCGATAATAACTGCATAATATGGGTAATAATGCATGTTATATTGATGATAATGAAAGTAGTAAGTATATGTATTACAGTTCTAGCGATAATAACTGCATTATATGCGTAATAATGCACGTTATATTGCTAATAATATAAGTAATGAGTATAATTATTACAGTTCTAGCGATAATAACTGCATTATATGGGTAATAATGCATGTTATATTGATGATAATAAAAGTAATACGTATATTTATTATAGTTCTAGCGATAATAACTGCATAATATGGGTAATAATGCATGTTATATTGATAATAATCTAAGTAATAAGTATAATTATTACAGTTCTAGCGATAATAACTGCATTATATGGGTAATAATGCACGTTATATTCCTAACAATATAAGTAATAAGTATAATTATTACAGTTCTATCGATAATAACTTCTTAATATGGGTAATAATGCATGTTATATTGATAATATCGGGAGTAATAAGTATAATTATTATAGTTCTAGCGATAATAATAGTAAAATATGGCTAATAGTGCATGATATATTGATAATAGTAAAAGTAATAAGTATATTTATTACAGTTCTGTCGATAATAACTGCATAATATGGGTAATAATGCATGTTATATTGATGATAATAAAAGTAATACGTATATTTATTATAGTTCTAGCGATAATAACTGCATAATGTGGGTAATAATGCATGTTATATTGATATCAATATAAGTAATAAGTATAATTATTACAGTTCTAGCGATAATAACTGCACTATATGGGTAATAATGCACGTTATATTGCTAACAATATAAGTAATAAGTATAATTATTACAGTTCTAGCGATAATAATAGTAAAATATGGCTAATAGTGCATGATATATTGATAATAGTAAAAGTAATAAGTATATTTATTACAGTTCTATCGATAATAACTGCATAATATGGGTAATAATGCATGTTATATTGATGATAATGAAAGTAGTAAGTATATTTATTACAGTTCTAGCGATAATAACTGCATTATATGCGTAATAATGCACGTTATATTGCTAATAATATAAGTAATGAGTATAATTATTACAGTTCTAGCGATAATAACTGCATTATATGGGTAATAATGCATGTTATATTGATGATAATAAAAGTAATACGTATATTTATTATAGTTCTAGCGATAATAACTGCATAATATGGGTAATAATGCATGTTATATTGATAATAATCTAAGTAATAAGTATAATTATTACAGTTCTAGCGATAATAACTGCATTATATGGGTAATAATGCACGTTATATTGCTAACAATATAAGTAATAAGTATAATTATTACAGTTCTATCGATAATAACTTCTTAATATGGGTAATAATGCATGTTATATTGATAATATCGGGAGTAATAAGTATAATTATTATAGTTCTAGCGATAATAATAGTAAAATATGGCTAATAGTGCATGATATATTGATAATAGTAAAAGTAATAAGTATATTTATTACAGTTCTGTCGATAATAACTGCATAATATGGGTAATAATGCATGTTATATTGATGATAATAAAAGTAATACGTATATTTATTATAGTTCTAGCGATAATAACTGCATAATGTGGGTAATAATGCATGTTATATTGATATCAATATAAGTAATAAGTATAATTATTACAGTTCTAGCGATAATAACTGCACTATATGGGTAATAATGCACGTTATATTGCTAACAATATAAGTAATAAGTATAATTATTACAGTTCTAGCGATAATAATAGTAAAATATGGCTAATAGTGCATGATATATTGATAATAGTAAAAGTAATAAGTATATTTATTACAGTTCTATCGATAATAACTGCATAATATGGGTAATAATGCATGTTATATTGATGATAATGAAAGTAGTAAGTATATTTATTACAGTTCTAGCGATAATAACTGCATTATATGCGTAATAATGCACGTTATATTGCTAATAATATAAGTAATGAGTATAATTATTACAGTTCTAGCGATAATAACTGCATTATATGGGTAATAATGCATGTTATATTGATAATAATAAAAGTAATACGTATATTTATTATAGTTCTAGCGATAATAACTGCATAATATGGGTAATAATGCATGTTATATTGATAATAATCTAAGTAATAAGTATAATTATTACAGTTCTAGCGATAATAACTGCATTATATGGGTAATAATGCACGTTATATTGCTAACAATATAAGTAATAAGTATAATTATTACAGTTCTATCGATAATAACTTCTTAATATGGGTAATAATGCATGTTATATTGATAATATCGGGAGTAATAAGTATAATTATTATAGTTCTAGCGATAATAATAGTAAAATATGGCAAATAGTGCATGTTATATTAATAATAATAAAAGTAATAATTATATTTATTACAGTTCTATCGATAATAACTGCATAATATGGGTAATAATGCATGTTATATTGATGATAATAAAAGTAATACGTATATTTATTATAGTTCTAGCGATAATAACTGCATAATGTGGGTAATAATGCATGTTATATTGATAATAATCTAAGTAATAAGTATAATTATTACAGTTCTAGCGATAATAACTGCATTATATGGGTAATAATGCATGTTATATTGATGATAATGAAAGTAATACGTATATTTATTATAGTTCTAGCGATAATAACTGCATAATATGGGTAATAATGCACGTTATATTGCTAATAATATAAGTAATGAGTACAATTATTACAGTTCTAGCGATAATAACTGCATTATATGGGAAATAATGCATGTTATATTGATGATAATAAAAGTAATACGTATAGTTATTATAGTTCTATCGATAATAACTGCATAATATGGGTAATAATGCATGTTATATTGATGATAATAAAAGTAATACGTATATTTATTATAGTTCTAGCAATAATAACTGCATAATATGGGTAACAATGCATGCTATATTTAGAATAATATAAGTAATAAGTATAATTATTACAGTTCTAGCGATAATAATAGTAAAATATGGCTAATAGTGCATGATATATTGATAATAGTAAAAGTAATAAGTATATTTATTACAGTTCTATCGATAATAACTGCATAATATGGGTAACAATGCATGTTATATTGATGATAATGAAAGTAGTAAGTATATTTATTACAGTTCTAGCGATAATAACTGCATTATATGCGTAATAATGCACGTTATATTGCTAATAATATAAGTAATGAGTATATTTATTACAGTTCTAGCGATAGTAACTGCATTATATGGGTAATAATGCATGTTATATTGATGATAATAAAAGTAATACGTATATTTATTATAGTTCTAGCGATAATAACTGCATAATATGGGTAATAATGCATGTTATATTGATAATAATCTAAGTAATAAGTATAATTATTACAGTTCTAGCGATAATAACTGCATTATATGGGTAATAATGCACGTTATATTGCTAACAATATAAGTAATAAGTATAATTATTACAGTTCTATCGATAATAACTTCTTAATATGGGTAATAATGCATGTTATATTGATAATATCGGGAGTAATAAGTATAATTATTATAGTTCTAGCGATAATAATAGTAAAATATGGCAAATAGTGCATGTTATATTGATAATAATAAAAGTAATAAATATATTTATTACAGTTCTATCGATAATAAAAGTAATACGTATATTTATTATAGTTCTGGCGATAATAACTGCATAATGTGGGTAATAATGCATGTTATATTGATAATAATCTAAGTAATAAGTATAATTATTACAGTTCTAGCGATAATAACTGCATTATATGGGTAATAATGCATGTTATATTGATAATATCGGGAGTAATAAGTATAATTATTATAGTTCTAGCGATAATAATAGTAAAATATGGCAAATAGTGCATGTTATATTGATAATAATAAAAGTAATATGTATATTTATTACAGTTCTATCGATAATAACTGCATAATATGGGTAATAATGCATCTTATATTGATGATAATAAAAGTAATACGTATATTTATTATAGTTCTAGCGATAATAACTGCATAATGTGGGAAATAATGTATGTTATATTGATATCAATATAAGTAATAAGTATAATTATTACAGTTCTAGCGATAATAACTGCACTATATGGGTAATAATGCACGTTATATTGCTAACAATATAAGTAATAAGTATAATTATTACAGTTCTAGCGATAATAATAGTAAAATATGGCTAATAGTGCACGATATATTGATAATAGTAAAAGTAATAAGTATATTTATTACAGTTCTATCGATAATAACTGCATAATATGGGTAATAATGCATGTTATATTGATGATAATGAAAGTAGTAAGTATATTTATTACAGTTCTAGCGATAATAACTGCATTATATGCGTAATAATGCACGTTATATTGCTAATAATATAAGTAATGAGTATAATTATTACAGTTCTAGCGATAATAACTGCATTATATGGGTAATAATGCATGTTATATTGATGATAATAAAACTAATACGTATATTTATTATAGTTCTAGCGATAATAACTGCATAATATGGGTAATAATGCATGTTATATTGATAATAATCTAAGTAATAAGTATAATTATTACAGTTCTAGCGATAATAACTGCATTATATGGGTAATAATGCACGTTATATTGCTAACAATATAAGTAATAAGTATAATTATTACAGTTCTATCGATAATAACTTCTTAATATGGGTAATAATGCATGTTATATTGATGATAATGAAAGTAGTAAGTATATTTATTACAGTTCTAGCGATAATAACTGCATAATATGGGTAATAATGCATGTTATATTGATGATAATAAAAGTAATACGTATATTTATTATAGTTCTAGCAATAATAACTGCATAATATGGGTAATAATGCATGTTATATTGATAATAATATAAGTAATAAGTATAATTATTACAGTTCTAGCGATAATAACTGCATTATATGGGTAATAATGCACGTTATATTGCTAGCAATATAAGTAATAAGTATAATTATTACAGTTCTAGCGATAATACCTCCATTATATGGGTAATAATGCATGTTATATTGATAATGATATAAGTAATAAGTATAATTATTACAGTTCTAGCGATAATAACTGCATTATATGGGTAATAATGCATGTTATATTGATGATAATGAAAGTAATACGTATATTTATTATAGTTCTAGCGATAATAACTGCATAATATGGGTAATAATGCATGTTATATTGATAATAATCTAAGTAATAAGTATAATTATTACAGTTCTAGCGATAATAACTGCATTATATGGGTAATAATGCACGTTATATTGCTAACAATATAAGTAATAAGTATAATTATTACAGTTCTATCGATAATAACTTCTTAATATGGGTAATAATGCATGTTATATTGATGATAATGAAAGTAGTAAGTATATTTATTACAGTTCTAGCGATAATAACTGCATTATATGCGTAATAAGGCATGTTATATTGATAATATCGAGGGGTAATAAGTATAATTATTATAGTTCTAGCGATAATAATAGTAAAATATGGCTAATAGTGCATGATATATTGATAATAGTAAAAGTAATAAGTATATTTATTACAGTTCTATCGATAATAACTGCATAATATGGGTAATAATGCATGTTATATTGATGTAAATGAAAGTAATACGTATATTTATTATAGTTCTAGCGATAATAACTGCATAATATGGGTAACAATGCATGCTATATTTAGAATAATATAAGTAATAAGTATAATTATTACAGTTCTGGCGTTAATAACTGCATTATATGGGTAATAATGCACGTTATATTGCTAATAGTATAAGTAATAAGTATAATTATTACAGTTCTAGCGATAATACCTCCATTATATGGGTAATAATGCATGTTATATTGATAATAATATAAGTAATAAGTATATTTATTACAGTTATATCGATAATAACTGCATAATATGGGTAATAATGCATGTTATATTGATGATAATAAAAGTAATACGTATATTTATTATAGTTCTAGCAATAATAACTGCATAATATGGGTAATAATGCATGTTATATTGATAATAATATAAGTAATAAGTATAATTATTACAGTTCTAGCGATAATAACTGCATTATATGGGTAATAATGCACGTTATATTGCTAGCAATATAAGTAATAAGTATAATTATTACAGTTCTAGCGATAATACCTCCATTATATGGGTAATAATGCATGTTATATTGATAATGATATAAGTAATAAGTATAATTATTACAGTTCTAGCGATAATAACTGCATTATATGGGTAATAATGCATGTTATATTGATGATAATGAAAGTAATACGTATATTTATTATAGTTCTAGCGATAATAACTGCATAATATGGGTAATAATGCATGTTATATTGATAATAATCTAAGTAATAAGTATAATTATTACAGTTCTAGCGATAATAACTGCATTATATGGGTAATAATGCACGTTATATTGCTAACAATATAAGTAATAAGTATAATTATTACAGTTCTAGCGATAATAATAGTAAAATATGGCTAATAGTGCATGATATATTGATAATAGTAAAAGTAATAAGTATATTTATTACAGTTCTATCGATAATAACTGCATAATATGGGTAATAATGCATGTTATATTAATGATAATGAAAGTAGTAAGTATATTTATTACAGTTCTAGCGATAATAACTGCATTATATGCGTAATAAGGCATGTTATATTGATAATATCGGGGGTAATAAGTATAATTATTATAGTTCTAGCGATAATAATAGTAAAATATGGCTAATAGTGCATGATATATTGATAATAGTAAAAGTAATAAGTATATTTATTACAGTTCTATCGATAATAACTGCATAATATGGGTAATAATGCATGTTATATTGATGTAAATGAAAGTAATACGTATATTTATTATAGTTCTAGCGATAATAACTGCATAATATGGGTAACAATGCATGCTATATTTAGAATAATATAAGTAATAAGTATAATTATTACAGTTCTAGCGATAATAACTGCATTATATGGGTAATAATGCACGTTATATTGCTAATAGTATAAGTAATAAGTATAATTATTACAGTTCTAGCGATAATACCTCCATTATATGGGTAATAATGCATGTTATATTGATAATAATATAAGTAATAAGTATATTTATTACAGTTATATCGATAATAACTGCATAATATGGGTAATAATGCATGTTATATTGATGATAATAAAAGTAATACGTATATTTATTATAGTTCTAGCAATAATAACTGCATAATATGGGTAATAATGCATGTTATATTGATAATAATATAAGTAATAAGTATATTTATTACAGTTCTATCGATAAAAACTGCATAATATGGGTAATAATGCATGTTATATTGATGTAAATGAAAGTAATACGTATATTTATTATAGTTCTAGCGATAATAACTGCATAATATGGGTAACAATGCATGCTATATTTAGAATACTATAAGTAATAAGTATAATTATTACAGTTCTAGCGATAATAATAGTAAAATATGGCTAATAGTGCATGATATATTGATAATAGTAAAAGTAATAAGTATATTTATTACATTTCTATCGGTAATAACTGCATAATATGGGTAATAATGCATGTTATATTGATGATAATAAAAGTAATACGTATATTTATTATAGTTCTAGCGATAATAACTGCATAATATGGGTAATAATGCATGTTATATTGATAATAATCTAAGTAATAAGTATAATTATTACAGTTCTAGCGATAATAACTGCATTATATGGGTAATAATGCACGTTATATTGCTAACAATATAAGTAATAAGTATAATTATTACAGTTCTATCGATAATAACTTCTTAATATGGGTAATAATGCATGTTATATTGATAATATCGGGAGTAATAAGTATAATTATTATAGTTCTAGCGATAATAATAGTAAAATATGGCAAATAGTGCATGTTATATTGATAATAATAAAAGTAATAATTATATTTATTACAGTTCTATCGATAATAACTGCATAATATGGGTAATAATGCATGTTATATTGATGATAATAAAAGTAATACGTATATTTATTATAGTTCTAGCGATAATAACTGCATAATGTGGGTAATAATGCATGTTATATTGATAATAATCTAAGTAATAAGTATAATTATTACAGTTCTAGCGATAATAACTGCATTATATGGGTAATAATGCATGTTATATTGATGATAATGAAAGTAATACGTATATTTATTATAGTTCTAGCGATAATAACTGCATAATATGGGTAATAATGCACGTTATATTGCTAATAATATAAGTAATGAGTACAATTATTACAGTTCTAGCGATAATAACTGCATTATATGGGTAATAATGCATGTTATATTGATAATATCGGGCGTAATAAGTATAATTATTATAGTTCTAGCGATAATAATAGTAAAATATGGCAAATAGTGCATGTTATATTGATAATAATAAAAGTAATATGTATAATTATTACAGTTCTAGCGATAATAACTGCATTATATGGGTAATAATGCACGTTATATTGCTAGCAATATAAGTAATAAGTATAATTATTACAGTTCTAGCGATAATACCTCCATTATATGGGTAATAATGCATGTTATATTGATAATGATATAAGTAATAAGTATAATTATTACAGTTCTAGCGATAATAACTGCATTATATGGGTAATAATGCATGTTATATTGATGATAATGAAAGTAATACGTATATTTATTATAGTTCTAGCGATAATAACTGCATAATATGGGTAATAATGCATGTTATATTGATAATAATCTAAGTAATAAGTATAATTATTACAGTTCTAGCGATAATAACTGCATTATATGGGTAATAATGCACGTTATATTGCTAACAATATAAGTAATAAGTATAATTCTTACAGTTCTATCGATAATAACTTCTTAATATGGGTAATAATGCATGTTATATTAATGATAATGAAAGTAGTAAGTATATTTATTACAGTTCTAGCGATAATAACTGCATTATATGCGTAATAAGGCATGTTATATTGATAATACCGGGGGTAATAAGTATAATTATTATAGTTCTAGCGATAATAATAGTAAAATATGGCTAATAGTGCATGATATATTGATAATAGTAAAAGTAATAAGTATATTTATTACAGTTCTGTCGATAATAACTGCATAATATGGGTAATAATGCATGTTATATTGATGATAATAAAAGTAATACGTATATTTATTATAGTTCTAGCGATAATAACTGCATAATGTGGGTAATAATGCATGTTATATTGATATCAATATAAGTAATAAGTATAATTATTACAGTTCTAGCATTAATAACTGCATTATATGGGTAATAATGCACGTTATATTGCTAACAATATAAGTAATAAGTATAATTATTACAGTTCTATCGATAATAACTTCTTAATATGGGTAATAATGCATGTTATATTGATAATATCGGGAGTAATAAGTATAATTATTATAGTTCTAGCGATAATAATAGTAAAATATGGCAAATAGTGCATGTTATCTTGATAATAATAAAAGTAATAATTATATTTATTACAGTTCTATCGATAATAACTGCATAATATGGGTAATAATGCATGTTATATTGATGATAATAAAAGTAATACGTATATTTATTATAGTTCTAGCGATAATAACTGCATAATGTGGGTAATAATGCATGTTATATTGATAATAATCTCAGTAATAAGTATAATTATTACAGTTCTAGCGATAATAACTGCATTATATGGGTAATAATGCACGTTATATTGCTAACAATATAAGTAATAAGTATAATTATTACAGTTCTATCGATAACAACTTCTTAATATGGGTAATAATGCATGTTATATTGATAATATCGGGAGTAATAAGTATAATTATTATAGTTCTAGCGATAATAATAGTAAAATATGGCAAATAGTGCATGTTATATTGATAATAATAAAAGTAATAATTATATTTATTACAGTTCTATCGATAATAACTGCATAATATGGGTAATAATGCATGTTATATTGATGATAATAAAAGTAATACGTATATTTATTATAGTTCTAGCGATAATAACTGCATAATGTGGGTAATAATGCATGTTATATTGATAATAATCTAAGTAATAAGTATAATTATTACAGTTCTAGCGATAATAACTGCATTATATGGGTAATAATGCATGTTATATTGATGATAATAAAAGTAATACGTATAGTTATTATAGTTCTAGCGATAATAACTGCATTATATGGGTAATAATGCATGTTATATTGATAATATTGGGAGTAATAAGTATATTTATTATAGTTCTAGCGATAATAACTGCAGAATATGGGTAATAATGCATGTTATATTGATAACAGTATAAGTAATAAGTATAATTATTACAGTTCTAGCGATAATAACTGCATTATATGGGTAATAATGCACGTTATATTGCTAACAATATAAGTAATAAGTATAATTATGACAGTTCTAGCGATAATAACTGCATAATATGGGTAATAATGCATGTTATATTGATAATAATATAAGTAATAAGTATAATTATTACAGTTCTAGCGATAATAACTGCATTATATGGGTAATAATGCATGTTATATTGATGATAATGAAAGTAATACGTATATTTATTATAGTTCTAGCGATAATAACTGCATAATATGGGTAATAATGCACGTTATATTGCTAATAATATAAGTAATGAGTACAATTATTACAGTTCTAGCGATAATAACTGCATTATATGGGAAATAATGCATGTTATATTGATGATAATAAAAGTAATACGTATAGTTATTATAGTTCTATCGATAATAACTGCATAATATGGGTAATAATGCATGTTATATTGATGATAATAAAAGTAATACGTATATTTATTATAGTTCTAGCAATAATAACTGCATAATATGGGTAACAATGCATGCTATATTTAGAATAATATAAGTAATAAGTATAATTATTACAGTTCTAGCGATAATAATAGTAAAATATGGCTAATAGTGCATGATATATTGATAATAGTAAAAGTAATAAGTATATTTATTACAGTTCTATCGATAATAACTGCATAATATGGGTAACAATGCATGTTATATTGATGATAATGAAAGTAGTAAGTATATTTATTACAGTTCTAGCGATAATAACTGCATTATATGCGTAATAATGCACGTTATATTGCTAATAATATAAGTAATGAGTATATTTATTACAGTTCTAGCGATAGTAACTGCATTATATGGGTAATAATGCATGTTATATTGATGATAATAAAAGTAATACGTATATTTATTATAGTTCTAGCGATAATAACTGCATAATATGGGTAATAATGCATGTTATATTGATAATAATCTAAGTAATAAGTATAATTATTACAGTTCTAGCGATAATAACTGCATTATATGGGTAATAATGCACGTTATATTGCTAACAATATAAGTAATAAGTATAATTATTACAGTTCTATCGATAATAACTTCTTAATATGGGTAATAATGCATGTTATATTGATAATATCGGGAGTAATAAGTATAATTATTATAGTTCTAGCGATAATAATAGTAAAATATGGCAAATAGTGCATGTTATATTGATAATAATAAAAGTAATAAATATATTTATTACAGTTCTATCGATAATAAAAGTAATACGTATATTTATTATAGTTCTGGCGATAATAACTGCATAATGTGGGTAATAATGCATGTTATATTGATAATAATCTAAGTAATAAGTATAATTATTACAGTTCTAGCGATAATAACTGCATTATATGGGTAATAATGCATGTTATATTGATAATATCGGGAGTAATAAGTATAATTATTATAGTTCTAGCGATAATAATAGTAAAATATGGCAAATAGTGCATGTTATATTGATAATAATAAAAGTAATATGTATATTTATTACAGTTCTATCGATAATAACTGCATAATATGGGTAATAATGCATCTTATATTGATGATAATAAAAGTAATACGTATATTTATTATAGTTCTAGCGATAATAACTGCATAATGTGGGAAATAATGTATGTTATATTGATATCAATATAAGTAATAAGTATAATTATTACAGTTCTAGCGATAATAACTGCACTATATGGGTAATAATGCACGTTATATTGCTAACAATATAAGTAATAAGTATAATTATTACAGTTCTAGCGATAATAATAGTAAAATATGGCTAATAGTGCACGATATATTGATAATAGTAAAAGTAATAAGTATATTTATTACAGTTCTATCGATAATAACTGCATAATATGGGTAATAATGCATGTTATATTGATGATAATGAAAGTAGTAAGTATATTTATTACAGTTCTAGCGATAATAACTGCATTATATGCGTAATAATGCACGTTATATTGCTAATAATATAAGTAATGAGTATAATTATTACAGTTCTAGCGATAATAACTGCATTATATGGGTAATAATGCATGTTATATTGATGATAATAAAACTAATACGTATATTTATTATAGTTCTAGCGATAATAACTGCATAATATGGGTAATAATGCATGTTATATTGATAATAATCTAAGTAATAAGTATAATTATTACAGTTCTAGCGATAATAACTGCATTATATGGGTAATAATGCACGTTATATTGCTAACAATATAAGTAATAAGTATAATTATTACAGTTCTATCGATAATAACTTCTTAATATGGGTAATAATGCATGTTATATTGATGATAATGAAAGTAGTAAGTATATTTATTACAGTTCTAGCGATAATAACTGCATAATATGGGTAATAATGCATGTTATATTGATGATAATAAAAGTAATACGTATATTTATTATAGTTCTAGCAATAATAACTGCATAATATGGGTAATAATGCATGTTATATTGATAATAATATAAGTAATAAGTATAATTATTACAGTTCTAGCGATAATAACTGCATTATATGGGTAATAATGCACGTTATATTGCTAGCAATATAAGTAATAAGTATAATTATTACAGTTCTAGCGATAATACCTCCATTATATGGGTAATAATGCATGTTATATTGATAATGATATAAGTAATAAGTATAATTATTACAGTTCTAGCGATAATAACTGCATTATATGGGTAATAATGCATGTTATATTGATGATAATGAAAGTAATACGTATATTTATTATAGTTCTAGCGATAATAACTGCATAATATGGGTAATAATGCATGTTATATTGATAATAATCTAAGTAATAAGTATAATTATTACAGTTCTAGCGATAATAACTGCATTATATGGGTAATAATGCACGTTATATTGCTAACAATATAAGTAATAAGTATAATTATTACAGTTCTATCGATAATAACTTCTTAATATGGGTAATAATGCATGTTATATTGATGATAATGAAAGTAGTAAGTATATTTATTACAGTTCTAGCGATAATAACTGCATTATATGCGTAATAAGGCATGTTATATTGATAATATCGAGGGGTAATAAGTATAATTATTATAGTTCTAGCGATAATAATAGTAAAATATGGCTAATAGTGCATGATATATTGATAATAGTAAAAGTAATAAGTATATTTATTACAGTTCTATCGATAATAACTGCATAATATGGGTAATAATGCATGTTATATTGATGTAAATGAAAGTAATACGTATATTTATTATAGTTCTAGCGATAATAACTGCATAATATGGGTAACAATGCATGCTATATTTAGAATAATATAAGTAATAAGTATAATTATTACAGTTCTGGCGTTAATAACTGCATTATATGGGTAATAATGCACGTTATATTGCTAATAGTATAAGTAATAAGTATAATTATTACAGTTCTAGCGATAATACCTCCATTATATGGGTAATAATGCATGTTATATTGATAATAATATAAGTAATAAGTATATTTATTACAGTTATATCGATAATAACTGCATAATATGGGTAATAATGCATGTTATATTGATGATAATAAAAGTAATACGTATATTTATTATAGTTCTAGCAATAATAACTGCATAATATGGGTAATAATGCATGTTATATTGATAATAATATAAGTAATAAGTATAATTATTACAGTTCTAGCGATAATAACTGCATTATATGGGTAATAATGCACGTTATATTGCTAGCAATATAAGTAATAAGTATAATTATTACAGTTCTAGCGATAATACCTCCATTATATGGGTAATAATGCATGTTATATTGATAATGATATAAGTAATAAGTATAATTATTACAGTTCTAGCGATAATAACTGCATTATATGGGTAATAATGCATGTTATATTGATGATAATGAAAGTAATACGTATATTTATTATAGTTCTAGCGATAATAACTGCATAATATGGGTAATAATGCATGTTATATTGATAATAATCTAAGTAATAAGTATAATTATTACAGTTCTAGCGATAATAACTGCATTATATGGGTAATAATGCACGTTATATTGCTAACAATATAAGTAATAAGTATAATTATTACAGTTCTAGCGATAATAATAGTAAAATATGGCTAATAGTGCATGATATATTGATAATAGTAAAAGTAATAAGTATATTTATTACAGTTCTATCGATAATAACTGCATAATATGGGTAATAATGCATGTTATATTAATGATAATGAAAGTAGTAAGTATATTTATTACAGTTCTAGCGATAATAACTGCATTATATGCGTAATAAGGCATGTTATATTGATAATATCGGGGGTAATAAGTATAATTATTATAGTTCTAGCGATAATAATAGTAAAATATGGCTAATAGTGCATGATATATTGATAATAGTAAAAGTAATAAGTATATTTATTACAGTTCTATCGATAATAACTGCATAATATGGGTAATAATGCATGTTATATTGATGTAAATGAAAGTAATACGTATATTTATTATAGTTCTAGCGATAATAACTGCATAATATGGGTAACAATGCATGCTATATTTAGAATAATATAAGTAATAAGTATAATTATTACAGTTCTAGCGATAATAACTGCATTATATGGGTAATAATGCACGTTATATTGCTAATAGTATAAGTAATAAGTATAATTATTACAGTTCTAGCGATAATACCTCCATTATATGGGTAATAATGCATGTTATATTGATAATAATATAAGTAATAAGTATATTTATTACAGTTATATCGATAATAACTGCATAATATGGGTAATAATGCATGTTATATTGATGATAATAAAAGTAATACGTATATTTATTATAGTTCTAGCAATAATAACTGCATAATATGGGTAATAATGCATGTTATATTGATAATAATATAAGTAATAAGTATATTTATTACAGTTCTATCGATAAAAACTGCATAATATGGGTAATAATGCATGTTATATTGATGTAAATGAAAGTAATACGTATATTTATTATAGTTCTAGCGATAATAACTGCATAATATGGGTAACAATGCATGCTATATTTAGAATACTATAAGTAATAAGTATAATTATTACAGTTCTAGCGATAATAATAGTAAAATATGGCTAATAGTGCATGATATATTGATAATAGTAAAAGTAATAAGTATATTTATTACATTTCTATCGGTAATAACTGCATAATATGGGTAATAATGCATGTTATATTGATGATAATAAAAGTAATACGTATATTTATTATAGTTCTAGCGATAATAACTGCATAATATGGGTAATAATGCATGTTATATTGATAATAATCTAAGTAATAAGTATAATTATTACAGTTCTAGCGATAATAACTGCATTATATGGGTAATAATGCACGTTATATTGCTAACAATATAAGTAATAAGTATAATTATTACAGTTCTATCGATAATAACTTCTTAATATGGGTAATAATGCATGTTATATTGATAATATCGGGAGTAATAAGTATAATTATTATAGTTCTAGCGATAATAATAGTAAAATATGGCAAATAGTGCATGTTATATTGATAATAATAAAAGTAATAATTATATTTATTACAGTTCTATCGATAATAACTGCATAATATGGGTAATAATGCATGTTATATTGATGATAATAAAAGTAATACGTATATTTATTATAGTTCTAGCGATAATAACTGCATAATGTGGGTAATAATGCATGTTATATTGATAATAATCTAAGTAATAAGTATAATTATTACAGTTCTAGCGATAATAACTGCATTATATGGGTAATAATGCATGTTATATTGATGATAATGAAAGTAATACGTATATTTATTATAGTTCTAGCGATAATAACTGCATAATATGGGTAATAATGCACGTTATATTGCTAATAATATAAGTAATGAGTACAATTATTACAGTTCTAGCGATAATAACTGCATTATATGGGTAATAATGCATGTTATATTGATAATATCGGGCGTAATAAGTATAATTATTATAGTTCTAGCGATAATAATAGTAAAATATGGCAAATAGTGCATGTTATATTGATAATAATAAAAGTAATATGTATAATTATTACAGTTCTAGCGATAATAACTGCATTATATGGGTAATAATGCACGTTATATTGCTAGCAATATAAGTAATAAGTATAATTATTACAGTTCTAGCGATAATACCTCCATTATATGGGTAATAATGCATGTTATATTGATAATGATATAAGTAATAAGTATAATTATTACAGTTCTAGCGATAATAACTGCATTATATGGGTAATAATGCATGTTATATTGATGATAATGAAAGTAATACGTATATTTATTATAGTTCTAGCGATAATAACTGCATAATATGGGTAATAATGCATGTTATATTGATAATAATCTAAGTAATAAGTATAATTATTACAGTTCTAGCGATAATAACTGCATTATATGGGTAATAATGCACGTTATATTGCTAACAATATAAGTAATAAGTATAATTCTTACAGTTCTATCGATAATAACTTCTTAATATGGGTAATAATGCATGTTATATTAATGATAATGAAAGTAGTAAGTATATTTATTACAGTTCTAGCGATAATAACTGCATTATATGCGTAATAAGGCATGTTATATTGATAATACCGGGGGTAATAAGTATAATTATTATAGTTCTAGCGATAATAATAGTAAAATATGGCTAATAGTGCATGATATATTGATAATAGTAAAAGTAATAAGTATATTTATTACAGTTCTGTCGATAATAACTGCATAATATGGGTAATAATGCATGTTATATTGATGATAATAAAAGTAATACGTATATTTATTATAGTTCTAGCGATAATAACTGCATAATGTGGGTAATAATGCATGTTATATTGATATCAATATAAGTAATAAGTATAATTATTACAGTTCTAGCATTAATAACTGCATTATATGGGTAATAATGCACGTTATATTGCTAACAATATAAGTAATAAGTATAATTATTACAGTTCTATCGATAATAACTTCTTAATATGGGTAATAATGCATGTTATATTGATAATATCGGGAGTAATAAGTATAATTATTATAGTTCTAGCGATAATAATAGTAAAATATGGCAAATAGTGCATGTTATCTTGATAATAATAAAAGTAATAATTATATTTATTACAGTTCTATCGATAATAACTGCATAATATGGGTAATAATGCATGTTATATTGATGATAATAAAAGTAATACGTATATTTATTATAGTTCTAGCGATAATAACTGCATAATGTGGGTAATAATGCATGTTATATTGATAATAATCTCAGTAATAAGTATAATTATTACAGTTCTAGCGATAATAACTGCATTATATGGGTAATAATGCACGTTATATTGCTAACAATATAAGTAATAAGTATAATTATTACAGTTCTATCGATAACAACTTCTTAATATGGGTAATAATGCATGTTATATTGATAATATCGGGAGTAATAAGTATAATTATTATAGTTCTAGCGATAATAATAGTAAAATATGGCAAATAGTGCATGTTATATTGATAATAATAAAAGTAATAATTATATTTATTACAGTTCTATCGATAATAACTGCATAATATGGGTAATAATGCATGTTATATTGATGATAATAAAAGTAATACGTATATTTATTATAGTTCTAGCGATAATAACTGCATAATGTGGGTAATAATGCATGTTATATTGATAATAATCTAAGTAATAAGTATAATTATTACAGTTCTAGCGATAATAACTGCATTATATGGGTAATAATGCATGTTATATTGATGATAATAAAAGTAATACGTATAGTTATTATAGTTCTAGCGATAATAACTGCATTATATGGGTAATAATGCATGTTATATTGATAATATTGGGAGTAATAAGTATATTTATTATAGTTCTAGCGATAATAACTGCAGAATATGGGTAATAATGCATGTTATATTGATAACAGTATAAGTAATAAGTATAATTATTACAGTTCTAGCGATAATAACTGCATTATATGGGTAATAATGCACGTTATATTGCTAACAATATAAGTAATAAGTATAATTATTACAGTTCTATCGATAACAACTTCTTAATATGGGTAATAATGCATGTTATATTGATAATATCGGGAGTAATAAGTATAATTATTATAGTTCTAGCGATAATAATAGTAAAATATGGCAAATAGTGCATGTTATATTGATAATAATAAAAGTAATAATTATATTTATTACAGTTCTATCGATAATAACTGCATAATATGGGTAATAATGCATGTTATATTGATGATAATAAAAGTAATACGTATATTTATTATAGTTCTAGCGATAATAACTGCATAATGTGGGTAATAATGCATGTTATATTGATAATAATCTAAGTAATAAGTATAATTATTACAGTTCTAGCGATAATAACTGCATTATATGGGTAATAATGCATGTTATATTGATGATAATAAAAGTAATACGTATAGTTATTATAGTTCTAGCGATAATAACTGCATTATATGGGTAATAATGCATGTTATATTGATAATATTGGGAGTAATAAGTATATTTATTATAGTTCTAGCGATAATAACTGCATTATATGGGTAATAATGCATGTTATATTGATAATATCGGGAGTAATAAGTATAATTATTATAGTTCTAGCGATAATAATAGTAAAATATGGCAAATAGTGCATGTTATATTGATAATAATAAAAGTAATAAATATATTTATTACAGTTCTATCGATAATAAAAGTAATACGTATATTTATTATAGTTCTAGCGATAATAACTGCAATAATGTGGGTAATAATGCATGTTATATTGATAATAATCTAAGTAATAAGTATAATTATTACAGTTCTAGCGATAATAACTGCATTATATGCGTAATAATGCATGTTATATTGATAATATCGGGAGTAATAAGTATAATTATTATAGTTCTAGCGATAATAATAGTAAAATATGGCAAATAGTGCATGTTATATTGATAATAATAAAAGTAATATGTATATTTATTACAGTTCTATCGATAATAACTGCATAATATGGGTAATAATGCATGTTATATTGATGATAATAAAAGTAATACGTATATTTATTATAGTTCTAGCGATAATAACTGCATAATGTGGGTAATAATGCATGTTATATTGATATCAATATAAGTAATAAGTATAATTATTACAGTTCTACCGATAATAACTGCACTATATGGGCAATAATGCACGTTATATTGCTAACAATATAAGTAATAAGTATAATTATTACAGTTCTAGCGATAATAATAGTAAAATATGGCTAATAGTGCATGATATATTGATAATAGTAAAAGTAATAAGTATATTTATTACAGTTCTATCGATAATAACTGCATAATATGGGTAATAATGCATGTTATATTGATGATAATGAAAGTAGTAAGTATATTTATTACAGTTCTAGCGATAATAACTGCATTATATGCGTAATAATGCACGTTATATTGCTAATAATATAAGTAATGAGTATAATTATTACAGTTCTAGCGATAATACCCCCATTATATGGGTAATAATGCATATTATATTGGTAATGATATAAGTAATAAGTATAATTATTACAGTTCTAGCGATAATAACTGCAATATATGGGTAATAATGCATGTTATATTGATGATAATGAAAGTAATACGTATATTTATTATAGTTCTAGCGATAATAACTGCATAATATGGGTAATAATGCATGTTATATTGATAATAATCTAAGTAATAAGTATAATTATTACAGTTCTAGCGATAATAACTGCATTATATGGGTAATAATGCACGTTATATTGCTAACAATATAAGTAATAAGTATAATTCTTACAGTTCTATCGATAATAACTTCTTAATATGGGTAATAATGCATGTTATATTGATAATGATATAAGTAATAAGTATAATTATTACAGTTCTAGCGATAATAACTGCATTATATGGGTAATAATGCATGTTATATTGATGATAATGAAAGTAATACGTATATTTATTATAGTTCTAGCGATAATAACTGCATAATATGGGTAATAATGCATGTTATATTGATAATAATCTAAGTAATAAGTATAATTATTACAGTTCTAGCGATAATAACTGCATTATATGGGTAATAATGCACGTTATATTGCTAACAATATAAGTAATAAGTATAATTCTTACAGTTCTAGCGATAATAATAGTAAAATATGGCTAATAGTGCATGATATATTGATAATAGTAAAAGTAATAAGTATATTTATTACAGATCTATCGATAATAACTGCATAATATGGGTAATAATGCATGCTATATTGATGATAATGAAAGTAGTAAGTATATTTATTACAGTTCTAGCGATAATAACTGCATTATATGCGTAATAATGCACGTTATATTGCTAATAATATAAGTAATGAGTATAATTATTACAGTTCTAGCGATAATAACTGCATTATATGGGTAATAATGCATGTTATATTGATGATAATAAAAGTAATACGTATATTTATTATAGTTCTAGCGATAATAACTGCATAATATGGGTAATAATGCATGTTATATTGATAATAATCTAAGTAATAAGTATAATTATTACAGTTCTAGCGATAATAACTGCATTATATGGGTAATAATGCACGTTATATTGCTAACAATATAAGTAATAAGTATAATTATTACAGTTCTATCGATAATAACTTCTTAATATGGGTAATAATGCATGTTATATTGATGATAATGAAAGTAGTAAGTATATTTATTACAGTTCTATCGATAATAACTGCATAATATGGGTAATAATGCATGTTATATTGATGTAAATGAAAGTAATACGTATATTTATTATAGTTCTAGCGATAATAACTGCATAATATGGGTAACAATGCATGCTATATTTAGAATAATATAAGTAATAAGTATAATTATTACAGTTCTGGCGATAATAACTGCATTATATGGGTAATAATGCACGTTATATTGCGAATAGTATAAGTAATAAGTATAATTATTACAGTTCTAGCGATAATACCTCCATTATATGGGTAATAATGCATGTTATATTGATAATAATATAAGTAATAAGTATATTTATTACAGTTATATCGATAATAACTGCATAATATGGGTAATAATGCATGTTATATTGATGATAATAAAAGTAATACGTATATTTATTATAGTTCTAGCAATAATAACTGCATAATATGGGTAATAATGCATGTTATATTGATAATAATATAAGTAATAAGTATAATTATTACAGTTCTAGCGATAATAACTGCATTATATGGGTAATAATGCACGTTATATTGCTAGCAATATAAGTAATAAGTATAATTATTACAGTTCTAGCGATAATACCTCCATTATATGGGTAATAATGCATGTTATATTGATAATGATATAAGTAATAAGTATAATTATTACAGTTCTAGCGATAATAACTGCATTATATGGGTAATAATGCATGTTATATTGATGATAATGAAAGTAATACGTATATTTATTATAGTTCTAGCGATAATAACTGCATAATATGGGTAATAATGCATGTTATATTGATAATAATCTAAGTAATAAGTATAATTATTACAGTTCTAGCGATAATAACTGCATTATATGGGTAATAATGCACGTTATATTGCTAGCAATATAAGTAATAAGTATAATTATTACAGTTCTAGCGATAATACCTCCATTATATGGGTAATAATGCATGTTATATTGATAATGATATAAGTAATAAGTATAATTATTACAGTTCTAGCGATAATAACTGCATAATATGGGTAACAATGCATGCTATATTTAGAATAATATAAGTAATAAGTATAATTATTACAGTTCTGGCGATAATAACTGCATTATATGGGTAATAATGCACGTTATATTGCGAATAGTATAAGTAATAAGTATAATTATTACAGTTCTAGCGATAATACCTCCATTATATGGGTAATAATGCATGTTATATTGATAATAATATAAGTAATAAGTATATTTATTACAGTTATATCGATAATAACTGCATAATATGGGTAATAATGCATGTTATATTGATGATAATAAAAGTAATACGTATATTTATTATAGTTCTAGCAATAATAACTGCATAATATGGGTAATAATGCATGTTATATTGATAATAATATAAGTAATAAGTATAATTATTACAGTTCTAGCGATAATAACTGCATTATATGGGTAATAATGCACGTTATATTGCTAACAATATAAGTAATAAGTATAATTATTACAGTTCTATCGATAATAACTTCTTAATATGGGTAATAATGCATGTTATATTGATGATAATGAAAGTAGTAAGTATATTTATTACAGTTCTATCGATAATAACTGCATAATATGGGTAATAATGCATGTTATATTGATGTAAATGAAAGTAATACGTATATTTATTATAGTTCTAGCGATAATAACTGCATAATATGGGTAACAATGCACGCTATATTTAGAATAATATAAGTAATAAGTATAATTATTACAGTTCTGGCGATAATAACTGCATTATATGGGTAATAATGCACGTTATATTGCGAATAGTATAAGTAATAGGTATAATTATTACAGTTCTAGCGATAATACCTCCATTATATGGTAATAATGCATGTTATATTGATAATAATATAAGTAATAAGTATATTTATTACAGTTATATCGATAATAACTGCATAATATGGGTAATAATGCATGTTATATTGATGATAATAAAAGTAATACGTATATTTATTATAGTTCTAGCAATAATAACTGCATAATATGGGTAATAATGCATGTTATATTGATAATAATATAAGTAATAAGTATAATTATTACAGTTCTAGCGATAATAACTGCATTATATGGGTAATAATGCACGTTATATTGCTAGCAATATAAGTAATAAGTATAATTATTACAGTTCTAGCGATAATACCTCCATTATATGGGTAATAATGCATGTTATATTGATAATGATATAAGTAATAAGTTTAATTATTACAGTTCTAGCGATAATAACTGCATTATATGGGTAATAATGCATGTTATATTGATGATAATGAAAGTAATACGTATATTTATTATAGTGCTAGCGATAATAACTGCATAATATGGGTAATAATGCATGTTATATTGATAATAATCTAAGTAATAAGTATAATTATTACAGTTCTAGCGATAATAACTGCATTATATGGGTAATAATGCACGTTATATTGCTAACAATATAAGTAATAAGTATAATTATTACAGTTCTATCGATAATAACTTCTTAATATGGGTAATAATGCATGTTATATTGATGATAATGAAAGTAGTAAGTATATTTATTACAGTTCTATCGATAATAACTGCATAATATGGGTAATAATGCATGTTATATTGATGTAAATGAAAGTAATACGTATATTTATTATAGTTCTAGCGATAATAACTGCATAATATGGGTAACAATGCATGCTATATTTAGAATAATATAAGTAATAAGTATAATTATTACAGTTCTGGCGATAATAACTGCATTATATGGGTAATAATGCACGTTATATTGCGAATAGTATAAGTAATAAGTATAATTATTACAGTTCTAGCGATAATACCTCCATTATATGGGTAATAATGCATGTTATATTGATAATAATATAAGTAATAAGTATATTTATTACAGTTATATCGATAATAACTGCATAATATGGGTAATAATGCATGTTATATTGATGATAATAAAAGTAATACGTATATTTATTATAGTTCTAGCAATAATAACTGCATAATATGGGTAATAATGCATGTTATATTGATAATAATATAAGTAATAAGTATAATTATTACAGTTCTAGCGATAATAACTGCATTATATGGGTAATAATGCACGTTATATTGCTAGCAATATAAGTAATAAGTATAATTATTACAGTTCTAGCGATAATACCTCCATTATATGGGTAATAATGCATGTTATATTGATAATGATATAAGTAATAAGTATAATTATTACAGTTCTAGCGATAATAACTGCATTATATGGGTAATAATGCATGTTATATTGATGATAATGAAAGTAATACGTATATTTATTATAGTTCTAGCGATAATAACTGCATAATATGGGTAATAATGCATGTTATATTGATAATAATCTAAGTAATAAGTATAATTATTACAGTTCTAGCGATAATAACTGCATTATATGGGTAATAATGCACGTTATATTGCTAACAATATAAGTAATAAGTATAATTCTTACAGTTCTATCGATAATAACTTCTTAATATGGGTAATAATGCATGTTATATTAATGATAATGAAAGTAGTAAGTATATTTATTACAGTTCTAGCGATAATAACTGCATTATATGCGTAATAAGGCATGTTATATTGATAATATCGGGGGTAATAAGTATAATTCTTACAGTTCTAGCGATAATAATAGTAAAATATGGCTAATAGTGCATGATATATTGATAATAGTAAAAGTAATAAGTATATTTATTACAGATCTATCGATAATAACTGCATAATATGGGTAATAATGCATGTTATATTGATGATAATGAAAGTAGTAAGTATATTTATTACAGTTCTAGCGATAATAACTGCATTATATGCGTAATAATGCACGTTATATTGCTAATAATATAAGTAATGAGTATAATTATTACAGTTCTAGCGATAATAACTGCATTATATGGGTAATAATGCATGTTATATTGATGATAATAAAAGTAATACGTATATTTATTATAGTTCTAGCGATAATAACTGCATAATATGGGTAATAATGCATGTTATATTGATAATAATCTAAGTAATAAGTATAATTATTACAGTTCTAGCGATAATAACTGCATTATATGGGTAATAATGCACGTTATATTGCTAACAATATAAGTAATAAGTATAATTATTACAGTTCTATCGATAATAACTTCTTAATATGGGTAATAATGCATGTTATATTGATGATAATGAAAGTAGTAAGTATATTTATTACAGTTCTATCGATAATAACTGCATAATATGGGTAATAATGCATGTTATATTGATGTAAATGAAAGTAATACGTATATTTATTATAGTTCTAGCGATAATAACTGCATAATATGGGTAACAATGCATGCTATATTTAGAATAATATAAGTAATAAGTATAATTATTACAGTTCTGGCGATAATAACTGCATTATATGGGTAATAATGCACGTTATATTGCGAATAGTATAAGTAATAAGTATAATTATTACAGTTCTAGCGATAATACCTCCATTATATGGGTAATAATGCATGTTATATTGATAATAATATAAGTAATAAGTATATTTATTACAGTTATATCGATAATAACTGCATAATATGGGTAATAATGCATGTTATATTGATGATAATAAAAGTAATACGTATATTTATTATAGTTCTAGCAATAATAACTGCATAATATGGGTAATAATGCATGTTATATTGATAATAATATAAGTAATAAGTATAATTATTACAGTTCTAGCGATAATAACTGCATTATATGGGTAATAATGCACGTTATATTGCTAGCAATATAAGTAATAAGTATAATTATTACAGTTCTAGCGATAATACCTCCATTATATGGGTAATAATGCATGTTATATTGATAATGATATAAGTAATAAGTATAATTATTACAGTTCTAGCGATAATAACTGCATTATATGGGTAATAATGCATGTTATATTGATGATAATGAAAGTAATACGTATATTTATTATAGTTCTAGCGATAATAACTGCATAATATGGGTAATAATGCATGTTATATTGATAATAATCTAAGTAATAAGTATAATTATTACAGTCCTAGCGATAATAACTGCATTATATGGGTAATAATGCACGTTATATTGCTAACAATATAAGTAATAAGTATAATTCTTACAGTTCTATCGATAATAACTTCTTAATATGGGTAATAATGCATGTTATATTAATGATAATGAAAGTAGTAAGTATATTTATTACAGTTCTAGCGATAATAACTGCATTATATGCGTAATAAGGCATGTTATATTGATAATATCGGGGGTAATAAGTATAATTATTATAGTTCTAGCGATAATAATAGTAAAATATGGCTAATAGTGCATGATATATTGATAATAGTAAAAGTAATAAGTATATTTATTACAGTTCTATCGATAATAACTGCATAATATGGGTAATAATGCATGTTATATTGATGTAAATGAAAGTAATACGTATATTTATTATAGTTCTAGCGATAATAACTGCATAATGTGGGTAATAATGCATGTTATATTGATATCAATATAAGTAATAAGTATAATTATTACGGTTCTAGCGATAATAACTGCACTATATGGGTAATAATGCACGTTATATTGCTAACAATATAAGTAATAAGTATAATTATTACAGTTCTAGCGATAATAATAGTAAAATATGGCTAATAGTGCATGATATATTGATAATAGTAAAAGTAATAAGTATATTTATTACAGTTCTATCGATAATAACTGCATAATATGGGTAATAATGCATGTTATATTGATGATAATGAAAGTAGTAAGTATATTTATTACAGTTCTAGCGATAATAACTGCATTATATGCGTAATAATGCACGTTATATTGCTAATAATATAAGTAATGAGTATAATTATTACAGTTCTAGCGATAATAACTGCATTATATGGGTAATAATGCATGTTATATTGATGATAATAAAAGTAATACGTATATTTATTATAGTTCTAGCGATAATAACTGCATAATATGGGTAATAATGCATGTTATATTGATAATAATCTAAGTAATAAGTATAATTATTACAGTTCTAGCGATAATAACTGCATTATATGGGTAATAATGCACGTTATATTGCTAACAATATAAGTAATAAGTATAATTATTACAGTTCTATCGATAATAACTTCTTAATATGGGTAATAATGCATGTTATATTGATGATAATGAAAGCAGTATGTATATTTATTACAGTTCTAGCGATAATAACTGCATTATATGCGTAATAAGGCATGTTATATTGATAATATCGAGGGGTAATAAGTATAATTATTATAGTTCTAGCGATAATAATAGTAAAATATGGCTAATAGTGCATGATATATTGATAATAGTAAAAGTAATAAGTATATTTATTACAGTTCTATCGATAATAACTGCATAATATGGGTAATAATGCATGTTATATTGATGTAAATGAAAGTAATACGTATATTTATTATAGTTCTAGCGATAATAACTGCATAATATGGGTAACAATGCATGCTATATTTAGAATAATATAAGTAATAAGTATAATTATTACAGTTCTGGCGATAATAACTGCATTATATGGGTAATAATGCACGTTATATTGCTAATAGTATAAGTAATAAGTATAATTATTACAGTTCTAGCGATAATACCTCCATTATGTGGGTAATAATGCATGTTATATTGATAATAATATAAGTAATAAGTATATTTATTACAGTTATATCGATAATAACTGCATAATATGGGTAATAATGCATGTTATATTGATGATAATAAAAGTAATACGTATATTTATTATAGTTCTAGCAATAATAACTGCATAATATGGGTAATAATGCATGTTATATTGATAATAATATAAGTAATAAGTATAATTATTACAGTTCTAGCGATAATAACTGCATTATATGGGTAATAATGCACGTTATATTGCTAGCAATATAAGTAATAAGTATAATTATTACAGTTCTAGCGATAATACCTCCATTATATGGGTAATAATGCATGTTATATTGATAATGATATAAGTAATAAGTATAATTATTACAGTTCTAGCGATAATAACTGCATTATATGGGTAATAATGCATGTTATATTGATGATAATGAAAGTAATACGTATATTTATTATAGTTCTAGCGATAATAACTGCATAATGTGGGTAATAATGCATGCTATATTGATATCAATATAAGTAATAAGTATAATTATTACAGTTCTAGCGATAATAACTGCACTATATGGGTAATAATGCACGTTATATTGCTAACAATATAAGTAATAAGTATAATTATTACAGTTCTAGCGATAATAATAGTAAAATATGGCTAATAGTGCATGATATATTGATAATAGTAAAAGTAATAAGTATATTTATTACAGTTCTATCGATAATAACTGCATAATATGGGTAATAATGCATGTTATATTGATGATAATGAAAGTAGTAAGTATATTTATTACAGTTCTAGCGATAATAACTGCATTATATGCGTAATAATGCACGTTATATTGCTAATAATATAAGTAATGAGTATAATTATTACAGTTCTAGCGATAATAACTGCATTATATGGGTAATAATGCATGTTATATTGATGATAATAAAAGTAATACGTATATTTATTATAGTTCTAGCGATAATAACTGCATAATATGGGTAATAATGCATGTTATATTGATAATAATCTAAGTAATAAGTATAATTATTACAGTTCTAGCGATAATAACTGCATTATATGGGTAATAATGCACGTTATATTGCTAACAATATAAGTAATAAGTATAATTATTACAGTTCTATCGATAATAACTTCTTAATATGGGTAATAATGCATGTTATATTGATGATAATGAAAGTAGTAAGTATATTTATTACAGTTCTAGCGATAATAACTGCATTATATGCGTAATAAGGCATGTTATATTGATAATATCGAGGGGTAATAAGTATAATTATTATAGTTCTAGCGATAATAATAGTAAAATATGGCTAATAGTGCATGATATATTGATAATAGTAAAAGTAATAAGTATATTTATTACAGTTCTATCGATAATAACTGCATAATATGGGTAATAATGCATGTTATATTGATGTAAATGAAAGTAATACGTATATTTATTATAGTTCTAGCGATAATAACTGCATAATATGGGTAACAATGCATGCTATATTTAGAATAATATAAGTAATAAGTATAATTATTACAGTTCTGGCGATAATAACTGCATTATATGGGTAATAATGCACGTTATATTGCTAATAGTATAAGTAATAAGAATAATTATTACAGTTCTAGCGATAATACCTCCATTATATGGGTAATAATGCATGTTATATTGATAATAATATAAGTAATAAGTATATTTATTACAGTTATATCGATAATAACTGCATAATATGGGTAATAATGCATGTTATATTGATGATAATAAAAGTAATACGTATATTTATTATAGTTCTAGCAATAATAACTGCATAATATGGGTAATAATGCATGTTATATTGATAATAATATAAGTAATAAGTATAATTATTACAGTTCTAGCGATAATAACTGCATTATATGGGTAATAATGCACGTTATATTGCTAGCAATATAAGTAATAAGTATAATTATTACAGTTCTAGCGATAATACCTCCATTATATGGGTAATAATGCATGTTATATTGATAATGGTATAAGTAATAAGTATAATTATTACAGTTCTAGCGATAATAACTGCATTATATGGGTAATAATGCATGTTATATTGATGATAATGAAAGTAATACGTATATTTATTATAGTTCTAGCGATAATAACTGCATAATATGGGTAATAATGCATGTTATATTGATAATAATCTAAGTAATAAGTATAATTATTACAGTTCTAGCGATAATAACTGCATTATATGGGTAATAATGCACGTTATATTGCTAACAATATAAGTAATAAGTATAATTCTTACAGTTCTATCGATAATAACTTCTTAATATGGGTAATAATGCATGTTATATTAATGATAATGAAAGTAGTAAGTATATTTATTACAGTTCTAGCGATAATAACTGCATTATATGCGTAATAAGGCATGTTATATTGATAATATCGGGGGTAATAAGTATAATTATTATAGTTCTAGCGATAATAATAGTAAAATATGGCTAATAGTGCATGATATATTGATAATAGTAAAAGTAATAAGTATATTTATTACAGTTCTATCGATAATAACTGCATAATATGGGTAATAATGCATGTTATATTGATGTAAATGAAAGTAATACGTATATTTATTATAGTTCTAGCGATAATAACTGCATAATATGGGTAACAATGCATGCTATATTTAGAATAATATAAGTAATAAGTATAATTATTACAGTTCTGGCGATAATAACTGCATTATATGGGTAATAATGCACGTTATATTGCTAATAGTATAAGTAATAAGTATAATTATTACAGTTCTAGCGATAATACCTCCATTATATGGGTAATAATGCATGTTATATTGATAATAATATAAGTAATAAGTATATTTATTACAGTTATATCGATAATAACTGCATAATATGGGTAATAATGCATGTTATATTGATGATAATAAAAGTAATACGTATATTTATTATAGTTCTAGCAATAATAACTGCATAATATGGGTAATAATGCATGTTATATTGATAATAATATAAGTAATAAGTATAATTATTACAGTTCTAGCGATAATAACTGCATTATATGGGTAATAATGCACGTTATATTGCTAGCAATATAAGTAATAAGTATAATTATTACAGTTCTAGCGATAATACCTCCATTATATGGGTAATAATGCATGTTATATTGATAATGATATAAGTAATAAGTATAATTATTACAGTTCTAGCGATAATAACTGCATTATATGGGTAATAATGCATGTTATATTGATGATAATGAAAGTAATACGTATATTTATTATAGTTCTAGCGATAATAACTGCATAATATGGGTAATAATGCATGTTATATTGATAATAATCTAAGTAATAAGTATAATTATTACAGTTCTAGCGATAATAACTGCATTATATGGGTAATAATGCGCGTTATATTGCTAACAATATAAGTAATAAGTATAATTCTTACAGTTCTATCGATAATAACTTCTTAATATGGGTAATAATGCATGTTGTATTAATGATAATGAAAGTAGTAAGTATATTTATTACTGTTCTAGCGATAATAACTGCATTATATGCGTAATAAGGCATGTTATATTGATAATATCGGGGGTAATAAGTATAATTATTATAGTTCTAGCGATAATAATAGTAAAATATGGCTAATAGTGCATGATATATTGATAATAGTAAAAGTAATAAGTATATTTATTACAGTTCTATCGATAATAACTGCATAATATGGGTAATAATGCATGTTATATTGATGTAAATGAAAGTAATACGTATATTTATTATAGTTCCAGCGATAATAACTGCATAATATGGGTAACAATGCATGCAATATTTAGAATAATATAAGTAATAAGTATAATTATTACAGTTCTGGCGATAATAACTGCATTATATGGGTAATAATGCACGTTATATTGCTAATAGTATAAGTAATAAGTATAATTATTACAGTTCTAGCGATAATACCTCCATTATATGGGTAATAATGCATGTTATATTGATAATAATATAAGTAATAAGTATATTTATTACAGTTATATCGATAATAACTGCATAATATGGGTAATAATGCATGTTATATTGATGATAATAAAAGTAATACGTATATTTATTATAGTTCTAGCAATAATAACTGCATAATATGGGTAATAATGCATGTTATATTGATAATAATATAAGTAATAAGTATATTTATTACAGTTCTATCGATAATAACTGCATAATATGGGTAATAATGCATGTTATACTGATGTAAATGAAAGTAATACGTATATTTATTATAGTTCTAGCGATAATAACTGCATAATACGGGTAACAATGCATGCTATATTTAGAATAATATAAGTAATAAGTATAATTATTACAGTTCTAGCGATAATAATAGTAAAATATGGCTAATAGTGCATGATATATTGATAATAGTAAAAGTAATAAGTATATTTATTACAGTTCTATCGATAATAACTGCATAATATGGGTAATAATGCATGTTATATTGATGATAATAAAAGTAATACGTATATTTATTATAGTTCTAGCGATAATAACTGCATAATATGGGTAATAATGCATGTTATATTGATAATAATCTAAGTAATAAGTATAATTATTACAGTTCTAGCGATAATAACTGCATTATATGGGTAATAATGCACGTTATATTGCTAACAATATAAGTAATAAGTATAATTATTACAGTTCTATCGATAATAACTTCTTAATATGGGTAATAATGCATGTTATATTGATGATAATGAAAGTAGTAAGTATATTTATTACAGTTCTAGCGATAATAACTGCATTATATGCGTAATAAGGCATGTTATATTGATAATATCGAGGGGTAATAAGTATAATTATTATAGTTCTAGCGATAATAATAGTAAAATATGGCTAATAGTGCATGATATATTGATAATAGTAAAAGTAATAAGTATATTTATTACAGTTCTATCGATAATAACTGCATAATATGGGTAATAATGCATGTTATATTGATGTAAATGAAAGTAATACGTATATTTATTATAGTTCTAGCGATAATAACTGCATAATGTGGGTAATAATGCATGTTATATTGATATCAATATAAGTAATAAGTATTATTATTACAGTTCTAGCGATAATAACTGCACTATATGGGTAATAATGCACGTTATATTGCTAACAATATAAGTAATAAGTATAATTATTACAGTTCTAGCGATAATAATAGTAAAATATGGCTAATAGTGCATGATATATTGATAATAGTAAAAGTAATAAGTATATTTATTACAGTTCTATCGATAATAACTGCATAATATGGGTAATAATGCATGTTATATTGATGATAATGAAAGTAGTAAGTACATTTATTACAGTTCTAGCGATAATAACTGCATTATATGCGTAATAATGCACGTTATATTGCTAATAATATAAGTAATGAGTATAATTATTACAGTTCTAGCGATAATAACTGCATTATATGGGTAATAATGCATGTTATATTGATGATAATAAAAGTAATACGTATATTTATTATAGTTCTAGCGATAATAACTGCATAATATGGGTAATAATGCATGTTATATTGATAATAATCTAAGTAATAAGTATAATTATTACAGTTCTAGCGATAATAACTGCATTATATGGGTAATAATGCATGTTATATTGATGATAATAAAAGTAATACGTATATTTATTATAGTTCTAGCGATAATAACTGCATAATGTGGGTAATAATGCATGTTATATTGATAATAATCTAAGTAATAAGTATAATTATTACAGTTCTAGCGATAATAACTGCATTATATGGGTAATAATGCATGTTATATTGATGATAATGAAAGTAATACGTATATTTATTATAGTTCTAGCGATAATAACTGCATAATATGGGTAATAATGCACGTTATATTGCTAATAATATAAGTAATGAGTACAATTATTAGAGTTCTAGCGATAATAACTGCATTATATGGGTAATAATGCATGTTATATTGATGATAATAAAAGTAATACGTATAGTTATTATAGTTCTAGCGATAATAACTGCATAATATGGGTAATAATGCACGTTATATTGCTAATAATATAAGTAATAAGTATAATTATTACAGTTCTAGCGATAATAACTGCACTATATGGGTAATAATGCACGTTATATTGATGATAATGAAAGTAATACGTATATTTATTATAGTTCTAGCGATAATAACTGCATAATGTGGGTAATAATGCACGTTATATTGCTAATAATATAAGTAATGAGTACAATTATTACAGTTCTAGCGATAATAACTGCATTATATGGGTAATAATGCATGTTATATTGATGATAATAAAAGTAATACGTATAGTTATTATAGTTCTAGCGATAATAACTGCATTATATGGGTAATAATGCATGTTATATTGATAATATTGGGAGTAATAAGTATATTTATTATAGTTCTAGCGATAATAACTGCAGAATATGGGTAATAATGCATGTTATATTGATAACAGTATAAGTAATAAGTATAATTATTACAGTTCTAGCGATAATAACTGCATTATATGGGTAATAATGCACGTTATATAGCTAATAATATAAGTAATAAGTATAATTATTACAGTTCTAGCGATAATAACTGCATTATATGGGTAATAATGCATGTTATATTGATAATATCGGGAGTAATAAGTATAATTATTATAGTTCTAGCGATAATAATAGTAAAATATGGCAAATAGTGCATGTTATATTGATAATAATAAAAGTAATAAATATATTTATTACAGTTCTATCGATAATAAAAGTAATACGTATATTTATTACAGTTCTATCGATAATAACTGCATAATATGGGTAATAATGCATGTTATATTGATGATAATAAAAGTAATACGTATATTTATTATAGTTCTAGCGATAATAACTGCATAATGTGGGTAATAATGCATGTTATATTGATATCAATATAAGTAATAAGTATAATTATTACAGTTCTAGCGATAATAACTGCACTATATGGGTAATAATGCACGTTATATTGCTAACAATATAAGTAATAAGTATAATTATTACAGTTCTAGCGATAATAACTGCATTATATGGGTAATAATGCACGTTATATTGCTAACAATATAAGTAATAAGTATAATTCTTACAGTTCTATCGATAATAACTTCTTAATATGGGTAATAATGCATGTTATATTAATGATAATGAAAGTAGTAAGTATATTTATTACAGTTCTAGCGATAATAACTGCATTATATGCGTAATAAGGCATGTTATATTGATAATATCGGGGGTAATAAGTATAATTATTATAGTTCTAGCGATAATAATAGTAAAATATGGCTAATAGTGCATGATATATTGATAATAGTAAACGTAATAAGTATATTTATTACAGTTCTATCGATAATAACTGCATAATATGGGTAATAATGCATGTTATATTGATGTAAATGAAAGTAATACGTATATTTATTATAGTTCTAGCGATAATAACTGCATAATATGGGTAACAATGCATGCTATATTTAGAATAATATAAGTAATAAGTATAATTATTACAGTTCTGGCGATAATAACTGCATTATATGGGTAATAATGCACGTTATATTGCTAATAGTATAAGTAATAAGTATAATTATTACAGTTCTAGCGATAATACCTCCATTATATGGGTAATAATGCATGTTATATTGATAATAATATAAGTAATAAGTATATTTATTACAGTTATATCGATAATAACTGCATAATATGGGTAATAATGCATGTTATATTGATGATAATAAAAGTAATACGTATATTTATTATAGTTCTAGCAATAATAACTGCATAATATGGGTAATAATGCATGTTATATTGATAATAATATAAGTAATAAGTATAATTATTACAGTTCTAGCGATAATAACTGCATTATATGGGTAATAACGCACGTTATATTGCTAGCAATATAAGTAATAAGTATAATTATTACAGTTCTAGCGATAATACCTCCATTATATGGGTAATAATGCATGTTATATTGATAATGATATAAGTAATAAGTATAATTATTACAGTTCTAGCGATAATAACTGCATTATATGGGTAATAATGCATGTTATATTGATGATAATGAAAGTAATACGTATATTTATTATAGTTCTAGCGATAATAACTGCATAATATGGGTAATAATGCATGTTATATTGATAATAATCTAAGTAATAAGTATAATTATTACAGTTCTAGCGATAATAACTGCATTATATGGGTAATAATGCACGTTATATTGCTAACAATATAAGTAATAAGTATAATTCTTACAGTTCTATCGATAATAACTTCTTAATATGGGTAATAATGCATGTTATATTAATGATAATGAAAGTAGTAAGTATATTTATTACAGTTCTAGCGATAATAACTGCATTATATGCGTAATAAGGCATGTTATATTGATAATATCGGGGGTAATAAGTATAATTATTATAGTTCTAGCGATAATAATAGTAAAATATGGCTAATAGTGCATGATATATTGATAATAGTAAAAGTAATAAGTATATTTATTACAGTTCTATCGATAATAACTGCATAATATGGGTAATAATGCATGTTATATTGATGTAAATGAAAGTAATACGTATATTTATTATAGTTCTAGCGATAATAACTGCATAATATGGGTAACAATGCATGCTATATTTAGAATAATATAAGTAATAAGTATAATTATTACAGTTCTGGCGATAATAACTGCATTATATGGGTAATAATGCACGTTATATTGCTAATAGTATAAGTAATAAGTATAATTATTACAGTTCTAGCGATAATACCTCCATTATATGGGTAATAATGCATGTTATATTGATAATAATATAAGTAATAAGTATATTTATTACAGTTATATCGATAATAACTGCATAATATGGGTAATAATGCATGTTATATTGATGATAATAAAAGTAATACGTATATTTATTATAGTTCTAGCAATAATAACTGCATAATATGGGTAATAATGCATGTTATATTGATAATAATATAAGTAATAAGTATATTTATTACAGTTCTATCGATAATAACTGCATAATATGGGTAATAATGCATGTTATACTGATGTAAATGAAAGTAATACGTATATTTATTATAGTTCTAGCGATAATAACTGCATAATATGGGTAACAATGCATGCTATATTTAGAATAATATAAGTAATAAGTATAATTATTACAGTTCTAGCGATAATAATAGTAAAATATAGCTAATAGTGCATGATATATTGATAATAGTAAAAGTAATAAGTATATTTATTACAGTTCTATCGATAATAACTGCATAATATGGGTAATAATGCATGTTATATTGATGATAATAAAAGTAATACGTATATTTATTATAGTTCTAGCGATAATAACTGCATAATATGGGTAATAATGCATGTTATATTGATAATAATCTAAGTAATAAGTATAATTATTACAGTTCTAGCGATAATAACTGCATTATATGGGTAATAATGCACGTTATATTGCTAACAATATAAGTAATAAGTATAATTATTACAGTTCTATCGATAATAACTTCTTAATATGGGTAATAATGCATGTTATATTGATGATAATGAAAGTAGTAAGTATATTTATTACAGTTCTAGCGATAATAACTGCATTATATGCGTAATAAGGCATGTTATATTGATAATATCGAGGGGTAATAAGTATAATTATTATAGTTCTAGCGATAATAATAGTAAAATATGGCTAATAGTGCATGATATATTGATAATAGTAAAAGTAATAAGTATATTTATTACAGTTCTATCGATAATAACTGCATAATATGGGTAATAATGCATGTTATATTGATGTAAATGAAAGTAATACGTATATTTATTATAGTTCTAGCGATAATAACTGCATAATATGGGTAATAATGCATGTTATATTGATAATAATATAAGTAATAAGTATAATTATTACAGTTCTAGCGATAATAACTGCATTATATGGGTAATAATGCACGTTATATTGCTAGCAATATAAGTAATAAGTATAATTATTACAGTTCTAGCGATAATACCTCCATTATATGGGTAATAATGCATGTTATATTGATAATGATATAAGTAATAAGTATAATTATTACAGTTCTAGCGATAATAACTGCATTATATGGGTAATAATGCATGTTATATTGATGATAATGAAAGTAATACGTATATTTATTATAGTTCTAGCGATAATAACTGCATAATATGGGTAATAATGCATGTTATATTGATAATAATCTAAGTAATAAGTATAATTATTACAGTTCTAGCCATAATAACTGCATTATATGGGTAATAATGCACGTTATATTGCTAACAATATAAGTAATAAGTATAATTCTTACAGTTCTATCGATAATAACTTCTTAATATGGGTAATAATGCATGTTATATTAATGATAATGAAAGTAGTAAGTATATTTATTACAGTTCTAGCGATAATAACTGCATTATATGCGTAATAAGGCATGTTATATTGATAATATCGGGGGTAATAAGTATAATTATTATAGTTCTAGCGATAATAATAGTAAAATATGGCTAATAGTGCATGATATATTGATAATAGTAAAAGTAATAAGTATATTTATTACAGTTCTATCGATAATAACTGCATAATATGGGTAATAATGCATGTTATATTGATGTAAATGAAAGTAATACGTATATTTATTATAGTTCTAGCGATAATAACTGCATAATGTGGGTAATAATGCATGTTATATTGATATCAATATAAGTAATAAGTATAATTATTACAGTTCTAGCGATAATAACTGCACTATATGGGTAATAATGCACGTTATATTGCTAACAATATAAGTAATAAGTATAATTATTACAGTTCTAGCGATAATAATAGTAAAATATGGCTAATAGTGCATGATATATTGATAATAGTAAAAGTAATAAGTATATTTATTACAGTTCTATCGATAATAACTGCATAATATGGGTAATAATGCATGTTATATTGATGATAATGAAAGTAGTAAGTATATTTATTACAGTTCTAGCGATAATAACTGCATTATATGCGTAATAATGCACGTTATATTGCTAATAATATAAGTAATGAGTATAATTATTACAGTTCTAGCGATAATAACTGCATTATATGGGTAATAATGCATGTTATATTGATGATAATAAAAGTAATACGTATATTTATTATAGTTCTAGCGATAATAACTGCATAATATGGGTAATAATGCATGTTATATTGATAATAATCTAAGTAATAAGTATAATTATTACAGTTCTAGCGATAATAACTGCATTATATGGGTAATAATGCACGTTATATTGCTAACAATATAAGTAATAAGTATAATTATTACAGTTCTATCGATAATAACTTCTTAATATGGGTAATAATGCATGTTATATTGATGATAATGAAAGTAGTAAGTATATTTATTACAGTTCTAGCGATAATAACTGCATTATATGCGTAATAAGGCATGTTATATTGATAATATCGAGGGGTAATAAGTATAATTATTATAGTTCTAGCGATAATAATAGTAAAATATGGCTAATAGTGCATGATATATTGATAATAGTAAAAGTAATAAGTATATTTATTACAGTTCTATCGATAATAACTGCATAATATGGGTAATAATGCATGTTATATTGATGTAAATGAAAGTAATACGTATATTTATTATAGTTCTAGCGATAATAACTGCATAATATGGGTAACAATGCATGCTATATTTAGAATAATATAAGTAATAAGTATAATTATTACAGTTCTGGCGATAATAACTGCATTATATGGGTAATAATGCACGTTATATTGCTAATAGTATAAGTAATAAGTATAATTATTACAGTTCTAGCGATAATACCTCCATTATATGGGTAATAATGCATGTTATATTGATAATAATATAAGTAATAAGTATATTTATTACAGTTATATCGATAATAACTGCATAATATGGGTAATAATGCATGTTATATTGATGATAATAAAAGTAATACGTATATTTATTATAGTTCTAGCAATAATAACTGCATAATATGGGTAATAATGCATGTTATATTGATAATAATATAAGTAATAAGTATAATTATTACAGTTCTAGCGATAATAACTGCATTATATGGGTAATAATGCACGTTATATTGCTAGCAATATAAGTAATAAGTATAATTATTACAGTTCTAGCGATAATACCTCCATTATATGGGTAATAATGCATGTTATATTGATAATGGTATAAGTAATAAGTATAATTATTACAGTTCTAGCGATAATAACTGCAGTATATGGGTAATAATGCATGTTATATTGATGATAATGAAAGTAATACGTATATTTATTATAGTTCTAGCGATAATAACTGCATAATATGGGTAATAATGCATGTTATATTGATAATAATCTAAGTAATAAGTATAATTATTACAGTTCTAGCGATAATACCTCCATTATATGGGTAATAATGCATGTTATATTGATAATGGTATAAGTAATAAGTATAATTATTACAGTTCTAGCGATAATAACTGCAGTATATGGGTAATAATGCATGTTATATTGATGATAATGAAAGTAATACGTATATTTATTATAGTTCTAGCGATAATAACTGCATAATATGGGTAATAATGCATGTTATATTGATAATAATCTAAGTAATAAGTATAATTATTACAGTTCTAGCGATAATAACTGCATTATATGGGTAATAATGCACGTTATATTGCTAACAATATAAGTAATAAGTATAATTATTACAGTTCTATCGATAATAACTTCTTAATATGGGTAATAATGCATGTTATATTGATGATAATGAAAGTAGTAAGTATATTTATTACAGTTCTAGCGATAATAACTGCATTATATGCGTAATAAGGCATGTTATATTGATAATATCGAGGGGTAATAAGTATAATTATTATAGTTCTAGCGATAATAATAGTAAAATATGGCTAATAGTGCATGATATATTGATAATAGTAAAAGTAATAAGTATATTTATTACAGTTCTATCGATAATAACTGCATAATATGGGTAATAATGCATGTTATATTGATGTAAATGAAAGTAATACGTATATTTATTATAGTTCTAGCGATAATAACTGCATAATATGGGTAATAATGCATGTTATATTGATAATAATATAAGTAATAAGTATAATTATTACAGTTCTAGCGATAATAACTGCATTATATGGGTAATAATGCACGTTATATTGCTAGCAATATAAGTAATAAGTATAATTATTACAGTTCTAGCGATAATACCTCCATTATATGGGTAATAATGCATGTTATATTGATAATGATATAAGTAATAAGTATAATTATTACAGTTCTAGCGATAATAACTGCATTATATGGGTAATAATGCATGTTATATTGATGATAATGAAAGTAATACGTATATTTATTATAGTTCTAGCGATAATAACTGCATAATATGGGTAATAATGCATGTTATATTGATAATAATCTAAGTAATAAGTATAATTATTACAGTTCTAGCCATAATAACTGCATTATATGGGTAATAATGCACGTTATATTGCTAACAATATAAGTAATAAGTATAATTCTTACAGTTCTATCGATAATAACTTCTTAATATGGGTAATAATGCATGTTATATTAATGATAATGAAAGTAGTAAGTATATTTATTACAGTTCTAGCGATAATAACTGCATTATATGCGTAATAAGGCATGTTATATTGATAATATCGGGGGTAATAAGTATAATTATTATAGTTCTAGCGATAATAATAGTAAAATATGGCTAATAGTGCATGATATATTGATAATAGTAAAAGTAATAAGTATATTTATTACAGTTCTATCGATAATAACTGCATAATATGGGTAATAATGCATGTTATATTGATGTAAATGAAAGTAATACGTATATTTATTATAGTTCTAGCGATAATAACTGCATAATGTGGGTAATAATGCATGTTATATTGATATCAATATAAGTAATAAGTATAATTATTACAGTTCTAGCGATAATAACTGCACTATATGGGTAATAATGCACGTTATATTGCTAACAATATAAGTAATAAGTATAATTATTACAGTTCTAGCGATAATAATAGTAAAATATGGCTAATAGTGCATGATATATTGATAATAGTAAAAGTAATAAGTATATTTATTACAGTTCTATCGATAATAACTGCATAATATGGGTAATAATGCATGTTATATTGATGATAATGAAAGTAGTAAGTATATTTATTACAGTTCTAGCGATAATAACTGCATTATATGCGTAATAATGCACGTTATATTGCTAATAATATAAGTAATGAGTATAATTATTACAGTTCTAGCGATAATAACTGCATTATATGGGTAATAATGCATGTTATATTGATGATAATAAAAGTAATACGTATATTTATTATAGTTCTAGCGATAATAACTGCATAATATGGGTAATAATGCATGTTATATTGATAATAATCTAAGTAATAAGTATAATTATTACAGTTCTAGCGATAATAACTGCATTATATGGGTAATAATGCACGTTATATTGCTAACAATATAAGTAATAAGTATAATTATTACAGTTCTATCGATAATAACTTCTTAATATGGGTAATAATGCATGTTATATTGATGATAATGAAAGTAGTAAGTATATTTATTACAGTTCTAGCGATAATAACTGCATTATATGCGTAATAAGGCATGTTATATTGATAATATCGAGGGGTAATAAGTATAATTATTATAGTTCTAGCGATAATAATAGTAAAATATGGCTAATAGTGCATGATATATTGATAATAGTAAAAGTAATAAGTATATTTATTACAGTTCTATCGATAATAACTGCATAATATGGGTAATAATGCATGTTATATTGATGTAAATGAAAGTAATACGTATATTTATTATAGTTCTAGCGATAATAACTGCATAATATGGGTAACAATGCATGCTATATTTAGAATAATATAAGTAATAAGTATAATTATTACAGTTCTGGCGATAATAACTGCATTATATGGGTAATAATGCACGTTATATTGCTAATAGTATAAGTAATAAGTATAATTATTACAGTTCTAGCGATAATACCTCCATTATATGGGTAATAATGCATGTTATATTGATAATAATATAAGTAATAAGTATATTTATTACAGTTATATCGATAATAACTGCATAATATGGGTAATAATGCATGTTATATTGATGATAATAAAAGTAATACGTATATTTATTATAGTTCTAGCAATAATAACTGCATAATATGGGTAATAATGCATGTTATATTGATAATAATATAAGTAATAAGTATAATTATTACAGTTCTAGCGATAATAACTGCATTATATGGGTAATAATGCACGTTATATTGCTAGCAATATAAGTAATAAGTATAATTATTACAGTTCTAGCGATAATACCTCCATTATATGGGTAATAATGCATGTTATATTGATAATGGTATAAGTAATAAGTATAATTATTACAGTTCTAGCGATAATAACTGCAGTATATGGGTAATAATGCATGTTATATTGATGATAATGAAAGTAATACGTATATTTATTATAGTTCTAGCGATAATAACTGCATAATATGGGTAATAATGCATGTTATATTGATAATAATCTAAGTAATAAGTATAATTATTACAGTTCTAGCGATAATAACTGCATTATATGGGTAATAATGCACGTTATATTGCTAACAATATAAGTAATAAGTATAATTCTTACAGTTCTATCGATAATAACTTCTTAATATGGGTAATAATGCATGTTATATTAATGATAATGAAAGTAGTAAGTATATTTATTACAGTTCTAGCGATAATAACTGCATTATATGCGTAATAAGGCATGTTATATTGATAATATCGGGGGTAATAAGTATAATTATTATAGTTCTAGCGATAATAATAGTAAAATATGGCTAATAGTGCATGATATATTGATAATAGTAAAAGTAATAAGTATATTTATTACAGTTCTATCGATAATAACTGCATAATATGGGTAATAATGCATGTTATATTGATGTAAATGAAAGTAATACGTATATTTATTATAGTTCTAGCGATAATAACTGCATAATATGGGTAACAATGCATGCTATATTTAGAATAATATAAGTAATAAGTATAATTATTACAGTTCTGGCGATAATAACTGCATTATATGGGTAATAATGCACGTTATATTGCTAATAGTATAAGTAATAAGTATAATTATTACAGTTCTAGCGATAATACCTCCATTATATGGGTAATAATGCATGTTATATTGATAATAATATAAGTAATAAGTATATTTATTACAGTTATATCGATAATAACTGCATAATATGGGTAATAATGCATGTTATATTGATGATAATAAAAGTAATACGTATATTTATTATAGTTCTAGCAATAATAACTGCATAATATGGGTAATAATGCATGTTATATTGATAATAATATAAGTAATAAGTATATTTATTACAGTTCTATCGATAATAACTGCATAATATGGGTAATAATGCATGTTATACTGATGTAAATGAAAGTAATACGTATATTTATTATAGTTCTAGCGATAATAACTGCATAATATGGGTAACAATGCATGCTATATTTAGAATAATATAAGTAATAAGTATAATTATTACAGTTCTAGCGATAATAATAGTAAAATATGGCTAATAGTGCATGATATATTGATAATAGTAAAAGTAATAAGTATATTTATTACAGTTCTATCGATAATAACTGCATAATATGGGTAATAATGCATGTTATATTGATGATAATAAAAGTAATACGTATATTTATTATAGTTCTAGCGATAATAACTGCATAATATGGGTAATAATGCATGTTATATTGATAATAATCTAAGTAATAAGTATAATTATTACAGTTCTAGCGATAATAACTGCATTATATGGGTAATAATGCACGTTATATTGCTAACAATATAAGTAATAAGTATAATTATTACAGTTCTATCGATAATTACTTCTTAATATGGGTAATAATGCATGTTATATTGATGATAATGAAAGTAGTAAGTATATTTATTACAGTTCTAGCGATAATAACTGCATTATATGCGTAATAAGGCATGTTATATTGATAATATCGAGGGGTAATAAGTATAATTATTATAGTTCTAGCGATAATAATAGTAAAATATGGCTAATAGTGCATGATATATTGATAATAGTAAAAGTAATAAGTATATTTATTACAGTTCTATCGATAATAACTGCATAATATGGGTAATAATGCATGTTATATTGATGTAAATGAAAGTAATACGTATATTTATTATAGTTCTAGCGATAATAACTGCATAATATGGGTAATAATGCATGTTATATTGATAATAATATAAGTAATAAGTATAATTATTACAGTTCTAGCGATAATAACTGCATTATATGGGTAATAATGCACGTTATATTGCTAGCAATATAAGTAATAAGTATAATTATTACAGTTCTAGCGATAATACCTCCATTATATGGGTAATAATGCATGTTATATTGATAATGATATAAGTAATAAGTATAATTATTACAGTTCTAGCGATAATAACTGCATTATATGGGTACTAATGCATGTTATATTGATGATAATGAAAGTAATACGTATATTTATTATAGTTCTAGCGATAATAACTGCATAATATGGGTAATAATGCATGTTATATTGATAATAATCTAAGTAATAAGTATAATTATTACAGTTCTAGCCATAATAACTGCATTATATGGGTAATAATGCACGTTATATTGCTAACAATATAAGTAATAAGTATAATTCTTACAGTTCTATCGATAATAACTTCTTAATATGGGTAATAATGCATGTTATATTAATGATAATGAAAGTAGTAAGTATATTTATTACAGTTCTAGCGATAATAACTGCATTATATGCGTAATAAGGCATGTTATATTGATAATATCGGGGGTAATAAGTATAATTATTATAGTTCTAGCGATAATAATAGTAAAATATGGCTAATAGTGCATGATATATTGATAATAGTAAAAGTAATAAGTATATTTATTACAGTTCTATCGATAATAACTGCATAATATGGGTAATAATGCATGTTATATTGATGTAAATGAAAGTAATACGTATATTTATTATAGTTCTAGCGATAATAACTGCATAATATGGGTAACAATGCATGCTATATTTAGAATAATATAAGTAATAAGTATAATTATTACAGTTCTGGCGATAATAACTGCATTATATGGGTAATAATGCACGTTATATTGCTAATAGTATAAGTAATAAGTATAATTATTACAGTTCTAGCGATAATACCTCCATTATATGGGTAATAATGCATGTTATATTGATAATAATATAAGTAATAAGTATATTTATTACAGTTATATCGATAATAACTGCATAATATGGGTAATAATGCATGTTATATTGATGATAATAAAAGTAATACGTATATTTATTATAGTTCTAGCAATAATAACTGCATAATATGGGTAATAATGCATGTTATATTGATAATAATATAAGTAATAAGTATAATTATTACAGTTCTAGCGATAATAACTGCATTATATGGGTAATAATGCACGTTATATTGCTAGCAATATAAGTAATAAGTATAATTATTACAGTTCTAGCGATAATACCTCCATTATATGGGTAATAATGCATGTTATATTGATAATGATATAAGTAATAAGTATAATTATTACAGTTCTAGCGATAATAACTGCATTATATGGGTAATAATGCATGTTATATTGATGATAATGAAAGTAATACGTATATTTATTATAGTTCTAGCGATAATAACTGCATAATATGGGTAATAATGCATGTTATATTGATAATAATCTAAGTAATAAGTATAATTATTACAGTTCTAGCGATAATAACTGCATTATATGGGTAATAATGCACGTTATATTGCTAACAATATAAGTAATAAGTATAATTCTTACAGTTCTATCGATAATAACTTCTTAATATGGGTAATAATGCATGTTATATTAATGATAATGAAAGTAGTAAGTATATTTATTACAGTTCTAGCGATAATAACTGCATTATATGCGTAATAAGGCATGTTATATTGATAATATCGGGGGTAATAAGTATAATTATTATAGTTCTAGCGATAATAATAGTAAAATATGGCTAATAGTGCATGATATATTGATAATAGTAAAAGTAATAAGTATATTTATTACAGTTCTATCGATAATAACTGCATAATATGGGTAATAATGCATGTTATATTGATGTAAATGAAAGTAATACGTATATTTATTATAGTTCTAGCGATAATAACTGCATAATATGGGTAACAATGCATGCTATATTTAGAATAATATAAGTAATAAGTATAATTATTACAGTTCTGGCGATAATAACTGCATTATATGGGTAATAATGCACGTTATATTGCTAATAGTATAAGTAATAAGTATAATTATTACAGTTCTAGCGATAATACCTCCATTATATGGGTAATAATGCATGTTATATTGATAATAATATAAGTAATAAGTATATTTATTACAGTTATATCGATAATAACTGCATAATATGGGTAATAATGCATGTTATATTGATGATAATAAAAGTAATACGTATATTTATTATAGTTCTAGCAATAATAACTGCATAATATGGGTAATAATGCATGTTATATTGATAATAATATAAGTAATAAGTATATTTATTACAGTTCTATCGATAATAACTGCATAATATGGGTAATAATGCATGTTATACTGATGTAAATGAAAGTAATACGTATATTTATTATAGTTCTAGCGATAATAACTGCATAATATGGGTAACAATGCATGCTATATTTAGAATAATATAAGTAATAAGTATAATTATTACAGTTCTAGCGATAATAATAGTAAAATATGGCTAATAGTGCATGATATATTGATAATAGTAAAAGTAATAAGTATATTTATTACAGTTCTATCGATAATAACTGCATAATATGGGTAATAATGCATGTTATATTGATGATAATAAAAGTAATACGTATATTTATTATAGTTCTAGCGATAATAACTGCATAATATGGGTAATAATGCATGTTATATTGATAATAATCTAAGTAATAAGTATAATTATTACAGTTCTAGCGATAATAACTGCATTATATGGGTAATAATGCACGTTATATTGCTAACAATATAAGTAATAAGTATAATTATTACAGTTCTATCGATAATAACTTCTTAATATGGGTAATAATGCATGTTATATTGATGATAATGAAAGTAGTAAGTATATTTATTACAGTTCTAGCGATAATAACTGCATTATATGCGTAATAAGGCATGTTATATTGATAATATCGAGGGGTAATAAGTATAATTATTATAGTTCTAGCGATAATAATAGTAAAATATGGCTAATAGTGCATGATATATTGATAATAGTAAAAGTAATAAGTATATTTATTACAGTTCTATCGATAATAACTGCATAATATGGGTAATAATGCATGTTATATTGATGTAAATGAAAGTAATACGTATATTTATTATAGTTCTAGCGATAATAACTGCATAATGTGGGTAATAATGCATGTTATATTGATATCAATATAAGTAATAAGTATTATTATTACAGTTCTAGCGATAATAACTGCACTATATGGGTAATAATGCACGTTATATTGCTAACAATATAAGTAATAAGTATAATTATTACAGTTCTAGCGATAATAATAGTAAAATATGGCTAATAGTGCATGATATATTGATAATAGTAAAAGTAATAAGTATATTTATTACAGTTCTATCGATAATAACTGCATAATATGGGTAATAATGCATGTTATATTGATGATAATGAAAGTAGTAAGTACATTTATTACAGTTCTAGCGATAATAACTGCATTATATGCGTAATAATGCACGTTATATTGCTAATAATATAAGTAATGAGTATAATTATTACAGTTCTAGCGATAATAACTGCATTATATGGGTAATAATGCATGTTATATTGATGATAATAAAAGTAATACGTATATTTATTATAGTTCTAGCGATAATAACTGCATAATATGGGTAATAATGCATGTTATATTGATAATAATCTAAGTAATAAGTATAATTATTACAGTTCTAGCGATAATAACTGCATTATATGGGTAATAATGCATGTTATATTGATGATAATAAAAGTAATACGTATATTTATTATAGTTCTAGCGATAATAACTGCATAATGTGGGTAATAATGCATGTTATATTGATAATAATCTAAGTAATAAGTATAATTATTACAGTTCTAGCGATAATAACTGCATTATATGGGTAATAATGCATGTTATATTGATGATAATGAAAGTAATACGTATATTTATTATAGTTCTAGCGATAATAACTGCATAATATGGGTAATAATGCACGTTATATTGCTAATAATATAAGTAATGAGTACAATTATTACAGTTCTAGCGATAATAACTGCATTATATGGGTAATAATGCATGTTATATTGATGATAATAAAAGTAATACGTATAGTTATTATAGTTCTAGCGATAATAACTGCATTATATGGGTAATAATGCATGTTATATTGATAATATCGGGAGTAATAAGTATAATTATTATAGTTCTAGCGATAATAATAGTAAAATATGGCAAATAGTGCATGTTATATTGATAATAATAAAAGTAATAAATATATTTATTACAGTTCTATCGATAATAAAAGTAATACGTATATTTATTATAGTTCTAGCGATAATAACTGCATAATGTGGGTAATAATGCATGTTATATTGATAATAATCTAAGTAATAAGTATAATTATTACAGTTCTAGCGATAATAACTGCATTATATGGGTAATAATGCATGTTATATTGATAATATCGGGAGTAATAAGTATAATTATTATAGTTCTAGCGATAATAATAGTAAAATATGGCAAATAGTGCATGTTATATTGATAATAATAAAAGTAATATGTATATTTATTACAGTTCTATCGATAATAACTGCATAATATGGGTAATAATGCATGTTATATTGATGATAATAAAAGTAATACGTATATTTATTATAGTTCTAGCGATAATAACTGCATAATGTGGGTAATAATGCATGTTATATTGATATCAATATAAGTAATAAGTATAATTATTACAGTTCTAGCGATAATAACTGCACTATATGGGTAATAATGCACGTTATATTGCTAACAATATAAGTAATAAGTATAATTATTACAGTTCTAGCGATAATAATAGTAAAATATGGCTAATAGTGCATGATATATTGATAATAGTAAAAGTAATAAGTATATTTATTACAGTTCTATCGATAATAACTGCATAATATGGGTAATAATGCATGTTATATTGATGATAATGAAAGTAGTAAGTATATTTATTACAGTTCTAGCGATAATAACTGCATTATATGCGTAATAATGCACGTTATATTGCTAATAATATAAGTAATGAGTATAATTATTACAGTTCTAGCGATAATACCTCCATTATATGGGTAATAATGCATGTTATATTGATAATGATATAAGTAATAAGTATAATTATTACAGTTCTAGCGATAATAACTGCATTATATGGGTAATAATGCATGTTATATTGACGATAATGAAAGTAATACGTATATTTATTATAGTTCTAGCGATAATAACTGCATAATATGGGTAATAATGCATGTTATATTGATAATAATCTAAGTAATAAGTATAATTATTACAGTTCTATCGATAATAACTTCTTAATATGGGTAATAATGCATGTTATATTGATAATATCGGGACTAATAAGTATAATTATTATAGTTCTAGCGATAATAATAGTAAAATATGGCAAATAGTGCAAGTTATATTGATAATAATAAAAGTAATAATTATATTTATTACAGTTCTATCGATAATAACTGCATAATATGGGTAATAATGCATGTTATATTGATGATAATAAAAGTAATACGTATATTTATTATAGTTCTAGCGATAATAACTGCATAATGTGGGTAATAATGCATGTTATATTGATAATAATCTAAGTAATAAGTATAATTATTACAGTTCTAGCGATAATAACTGCATTATATGGGTAATAATGCATGTTATATTGATGATAATGAAAGTAATACGTATATTTATTATAGTTCTAGCGATAATAACTGCATAATATGGGTAATAATGCACGTTATATTGCTAATAATATAAGTAATGAGTACAATTATTACAGTTCTAGCGATAATAACTGCATTATATGGGTAATAATGCATGTTATATTGATGATAATAAAAGTAATACGTATAGTTATTATAGTTCTAGCGATAATAACTGCATAATATGGGTAATAATGCATGTTATATTGATGATAATAAAAGTAATACGTATATTTATTATAGTTCTAGCGATAATAACTGCATAATGTGGGTAATAATGCATGTTATATTGATATCAATATAAGTATTAAGTATAATTATTACAGTTCTAGCGATAATAACTGCACTATATGGGTAATAATGCACGTTATATTGCTAACAATATAAGTAATAAGTATAATTATTACAGTTCTGGCGATAATAACTGCATTATATGGGTAATAATGCATGTTATATTGATGATAATGAAAGTAATACGTATATTTATTATAGTTCTAGCGATAATAACTGCATAATATGGGTAATAATGCACGTTATATTGCTAATAATATAAGTAATGAGTACAATTATTACAGTTCTAGCGATAATAACTGCATTATATGGGTAATAATGCATGTTATATTGATGATAATAAAAGTAATACGTATAGTTATTATAGTTCTAGCGATAATAACTGCATTATATGGGTAATAATGCATGTTATATTGATAATATTGGGAGTAATAAGTATATTTATTATAGTTCTAGCGATAATAACTGCAGAATATGGGTAATAATGCATGTTATATTGATAACAGTATAAGTAATAAGTATAATTATTACTGTTCTAGCGATAATAACTGCATTATATGGGTAATAATGCATGTTATATTGATGATAATAAAAGTAATACGTATAGTTATTATAGTTCTAGCGATAATAACTGCATAATATGGGTAATAATGCATGTTATATTGATGATAATAAAAGTAATACGTATATTTATTATAGTTCTAGCGATAATAACTGCATAATGTGGGTAATAATGCATGTTATATTGATATCAATATAAGTAATAAGTATAATTATTACAGTTCTAGCGATAATAACTGCATTATATGGGTAATAATGCATGTTATATTGCTAACAATATAAGTAATAAGTATATTTATTACAGTTCTATCGATAATAACTGCATAATATGAGTAATAATGCATGTTATATTGATGATAATGAAAGTAGTAAGTATATTTATTACAGTTCTAGCGATAATAACTGCATTATATGCGTAATAATGCACGTTATATTGCTAATAATATAAGTAATGAGTATAATTATTACAGTTCTAGCGATAATAACTGCATTATATGGGTAATAATGCATGTTATATTGATGATAATAAAAGTAATACGTATATTTACTATAGTTCTAGCGATAATAACTGCATAATATGGGTAATAATGCATGTTATATTGATAATAATCTAAGTAATAAGTATAATTATTACAGTTCTAGCGATAATAACTGCATTATATGGGTAATAATGCACGTTATATTGCTAACAATATAAGTAATAAGTATAATTATTACAGTTCTATCGATAATAACTTCTTAATATGGGTAATAATGCATGTTATATTGATAATATCGGGACTAATAAGTATAATTATTATAGTTCTAGCGATAATAATAGTAAAATATGGCAAATAGTGCATGTTATATTGATAATAATAAAAGTAATAATTATATTTATTACAGTTCTATCGATAATAACTGCATAATATGGGTAATAATGCATGTTATATTGATGATAATAAAAGTAATACGTATATTTATTATAGTTCTAGCGATAATAACTGCATAATGTGGGTAATAATGCATGTTATACTGATAATAATCTAAGTAATAAGTATAATTATTACAGTTCTAGCGATAATAACTGCATTATATGGGTAATAATGCATGTTATATTGATGATAATGAAAGTAATACGTATATTTATTATAGTTCTAGCGATAATAACTGCATAATATGGGTAATAATGCACGTTATATTGCTAATAATATAAGTAATGAGTACAATTATTACAGTTCTAGCGATAATAACTGCATTATATGGGTAATAATGCATGTTATATTGATGATAATAAAAGTAATACGTATAGTTATTATAGTTCTAGCGATAATAACTGCATAATATGGGTAATAATGCATGCTATATTGATGATAATGAAAGTAATACGTATATTTATTATAGTTCTAGCGATAATAACTGCATAATATGCGTAATAATGCACGTTATATTGCTAATAATATAAGTAATGAGTACAATTATTACAGTTCTAGCGATAATAACTGCATTATATGGGTAATAATGCATGTTATATTGATGATAATAAAAGTAATACGTATAATTATTACAGTTCTAGCGATAATAACTGCACTATATGGGTAATAATGCACGTTATATTGCTAACAATATAAGTAATAAGTATAATTATTACAGTTCTGGCGATAATAACTGCATTATATGGGTAATAATGCATGTTATATTGATGATAATGAAAGTAATACGTATATTTATTATAGTTCTAGCGATAATAACTGCATAATATGGGTAATAATGCACGTTATATTGCTAATAATATAAGTAATGAGTACAATTATTACAGTTCTAGCGATAATAACTGCATTATATGGGTAATAATGCATGTTATATTGATGATAATAAAAGTAATACGTATAGTTATTATAGTTCTAGCGATAATAACTGCATTATATGGGTAATAATGCATGTTATATTGATAATATTGGGAGTAATAAGTATATTTATTATAGTTCTAGCGATAATAACTGCAGAATATGGGTAATAATGCATGTTATATTGATAACAGTATAAGTAATAAGTATAATTATTACAGTTCTAGCGATAATAACTGCATTATATGGGTAATAATGCACGTTATATAGCTAATAATATAAGTAATAAGTATAATTATTACAGTTCTAGCGATAATAACTGCATTATATGGGTAATAATGCATGTTATATTGATAATATCGGGAGTAATAAGTATAATTATTATAGTTCTAGCGATAATAATAGTAAAATATGGCAAATAGTGCATGTTATATTGATAATAATAAAAGTAATAAATATATTTATTACAGTTCTATCGATAATAAAAGTAATACGTATATTTATTATAGTTCTAGCGATAATAACTGCATAATGTGGGTAATAATGCATGTTATATTGATAATAATCTAAGTAATAAGTATAATTATTACAGTTCTAGCGATAATAACTGCATTATATGCGTAATAATGCATGTTATATTGATAATATCGGGAGTAATAAGTATAATTATTATAGTTCTAGCGATAATAATAGTAAAATATGGCAAATAGTGCATGTTATATTGATAATAATAAAAGTAATATGTATATTTATTACAGTTCTATCGATAATAACTGCATAATATGGGTAATAATGCATGTTATATTGATGATAATAAAAGTAATACGTATATTTATTATAGTTCTAGCGATAATAACTGCATAATGTGGGTAATAATGCATGTTATATTGATATCAATATAAGTAATAAGTATAATTATTACAGTTCTACCGATAATAACTGCACTATATGGGTAATAATGCACGTTATATTGCTAACAATATAAGTAATAAGTATAATTATTACAGTTCTAGCGATAATAATAGTAAAATATGGCTAATAGTGCATGATATATTGATAATAGTAAAAGTAATAAGTATATTTATTACAGTTCTATCGATAATAACTGCATAATATGGGTAATAATACATGTTATATTGATGATAATGAAAGTAGTAAGTATATTTATTACAGTTCTAGCGATAATAACTGCATTATATGCGTAATAATGCACGTTATATTGCTAATAATATAAGTAATGAGTATAATTATTACAGTTCTAGCGATAATACCCCCATTATATGGGTAATAATGCATATTATATTGGTAATGATATAAGTAATAAGTATAATTATTACAGTTCTAGCGATAATAACTGCAATATATGGGTAATAATGCATGTTATATTGATGATAATGAAAGTAATACGTATATTTATTATAGTTCTAGCGATAATAACTGCATAATATGGGTAATAATGCATGTTATATTGATAATAATCTAAGTAATAAGTATAATTATTACAGTTCTAGCGATAATAACTGCATTATATGGGTAATAATGCACGTTATATTGCTAACAATATAAGTAATAAGTATAATTCTTACAGTTCTATCGATAATAACTTCTTAATATGGGTAATAATGCATGTTATATTAATGATAATGAAAGTAGTAAGTATATTTATTACAGTTCTAGCGATAATAACTGCATTATATGCGTAATAATGCACGTTATATTGCTAATAGTATAAGTAATAAGTATAATTATTACAGTTCTAGCGATAATACCTCCATTATATGGGTAATAATGCATGTTATATTGATAATAATATAAGTAATAAGTATATTTATTATAGTTATATCGATAATAACTGCATAATATGGGTAATAATGCATGTTATATTGATGATAATAAAAGTAATACGTATATTTATTATAGTTCTAGCAATAATAACTGCATAATATGGGTAATAATGCATGTTATATTGATAATAATATAAGTAATAAGTATATTTATTACAGTTCTATCGATAATAACTGCATAATATGGGTAATAATGCATGTTATATTGATGTAAATGAAAGTAATACGTATATTTATTATAGTTCTAGCGATAATAACTGCATAATATGGGTAACAATGCATGCTATATTTAGAATAATATAAGTAATAAGTATAATTATTACAGTTCTAGCGATAATAATAGTAAAATATGGCTAGTAGTGCATGATATATTGATAATAGTAAAAGTAATAAGTATATTTATTACAGTTCTATCGATAATAACTGCATAATATGGGTAATAATGCATGTTATATTGATGATAATGAAAGTAGTAAGTATATTTATTACAGTTCTAGCGATAATAACTGCATTATATGCGTAATAATGAACGTTATATTGCTAATAATATAAGTAATAAGTATAATTATTACAGTTCTATCGATAATAACTTCTTAATATGGGTAATAATGCATGTTATATTGATAATGATATAAGTAATAAGTATAATTATTACAGTTCTAGCGATAATAACTGCATTATATGGGTAATAATGCATGTTATATTGATGATAATGAAAGTAATACGTATATTTATTATAGTTCTAGCGATAATAACTGCATAATATGGGTAATAATGCATGTTATATTGATAATAATCTAAGTAATAAGTATAATTATTACAGTTCTAGCGATAATAACTGCATTATATGGGTAATAATGCACGTTATATTGCTAACAATATAAGTAATAAGTATAATTATTACAGTTCTAGCGATAATAATAGTAAAATATGGCTAATAGTGCATGATATATTGATAATAGTAAAAGTAATAAGTATATTTATTACAGTTCTATCGATAATAACTGCATAATATGGGTAATAATGCATGTTATATTGATGATAATGAAAGTAGTAAGTATATTTATTACAGTTCTAGCGATAATAACTGCATTATATGCGTAATAATGCACGTTATATTGCTAATAATATAAGTAATGAGTATAATTATTACAGTTCTAGCGATAATAACTGCATTATATGGGTAATAATGCATGTTATATTGATGATAATAAAAGTAATACGTATATTTATTATAGTTCTAGCGATAATAACTGCATAATATGGGTAATAATGCATGTTATATTGATAATAATCTAAGTAATAAGTATAATTATTACAGTTCTAGCGATAATAACTGCATTATATGGGTAATAATGCACGTTATATTGCTAACAATATAAGTAATAAGTATAATTATTACAGTTCTATCGATAATAACTTCTTAATATGGGTAATAATGCATGTTATATTGATAATATCGGGAGTAATAAGTATAATTATTATAGTTCTAGCGATAATAATAGTAAAATATGGCAAATAGTGCATGTTATATTGATAATAATAAAAGTAATAATTATATTTATTACAGTTCTATCGATAATAACTGCATAATATGGGTAATAATGCATGTTATATTGATGATAATAAAAGTAATACGTATATTTATTATAGTTCTAGCGATAATAACTGCATAATGTGGGTAATAATGCATGTTATATTGATAATAATCTAAGTAATAAGTATAATTATTACAGTTCTAGCGATAATAACTGCATTATATGGGTAATAATGCATGTTATATTGATGATAATAAAAGTAATACGTATAGTTATTATAGTTCTAGCGATAATAACTGCATTATATGGGTAATAATGCATGTTATATTGATAATATTGGGAGTAATAAGTATATTTATTATAGTTCTAGCGATAATAACTGCAGAATATGGGTAATAATGCATGTTATATTGATAACAGTATAAGTAATAAGTATAATTATTACAGTTCTAGCGATAATAACTGCATTATATGGGTAATAATGCACGTTATATAGCTAATAATATAAGTAATAAGTATAATTATTACAGTTCTGGCGTTAATAACTGCATTATATGGGTAATAATGCACGTTATATTGCTAATAGTATAGGTAATAAGTATAATTATTACAGTTCTAGCGATAATACCTCCATTATATGGGTAATAATGCATGTTATATTGATAATAATATAAGTAATAAGTATATTTATTACAGTTATATCGATAATAACTGCATAATATGGGTAATAATGCATGTTATATTGATGATAATAAAAGTAATACGTATATTTATTATAGTTCTAGCAATAATAACTGCATAATATGGGTAATAATGCATGTTATATTGATAATAATATAAGTAATAAGTATAATTATTACAGTTCTAGCGATAATAACTGCATTATATGGGTAATAATGCACGTTATATTGCTAGCAATATAAGTAATAAGTATAATTATTACAGTTCTAGCGATAATACCTCCATTATATGGGTAATAATGCATGTTATATTGATAATGATATAAGTAATAAGTATAATTATTACAGTTCTAGCGATAATAACTGCATTATATGGGTAATAATGCATGTTATATTGATGATAATGAAAGTAATACGTATATTTATTATAGTTCTAGCGATAATAACTGCATAATATGGGTAATAATGCATGTTATATTGATAATAATCTAAGTAATAAGTATAATTATTACAGTTCTAGCGATAATAACTGCATTATATGGGTAATAATGCACGTTATATTGCTAACAATATAAGTAATAAGTATAATTATTACAGTTCTAGCGATAATAATAGTAAAATATGGCTAATAGTGCATGATATATTGATAATACTAAAAGTAATAAGTATATTTATTACAGTTCTATCGATAATAACTGCATAATATGGGTAATAATGCATGTTATATTGATGATAATGAAAGTAGTAAGTATATTTATTACAGTTCTAGCGATAATAACTGCATTATATGCGTAATAATGCACGTTATATTGCTAATAATATAAGTAATGAGTATAATTATTACAGTTCTAGCGATAATAACTGCATTATATGGGTAATAATGCATGTTATATTGATGATAATAAAAGTAATACGTATATTTATTATAGTTCTAGCGATAATAACTGCATAATATGGGTAATAATGCATGTTATATTGATAATAATCTAAGTAATAAGTATAATTATTACAGTTCTAGCGATAATAACTGCATTATATGGGTAATAATGCACGTTATATTGCTAACAATATAAGTAATAAGTATAATTATTACAGTTCTATCGATAATAACTTCTTAATATGGGTAATAATGCATGTTATATTGATAATATCGGGAGTAATAAGTATAATTATTATAGTTCTAGCGATAATAATAGTAAAATATGGCAAATAGTGCATGTTATATTGGTAATAATAAAAGTAATAATTATATTTATTACAGTTCTATCGATAATAACTGCATAATATGGGTAATAATGCATGTTATATTGATGATAATAAAAGTAATACGTATATTTATTATAGTTCTAGCGATAATAACTGCATAATGTGGGTAATAATGCATGTTATATTGATAATAATCTAAGTAATAAGTATAATTATTACAGTTCTAGCGATAATAACTGCATTATATGGGTAATAATGCATGTTATATTGATGATAATAAAAGTAATACGTATAGTTATTATAGTTCTAGCAATAATAACTGCATTATATGGGTAATAATGCATGTTATATTGATAATATTGGGAGTAATAAGTATATTTATTATAGTTCTAGCGATAATAACTGCAGAATATGGGTAATAATGCATGTTATATTGATAACAGTATAAGTAATAAGTATAATTATTACAGTTCTAGCGATAATAACTGCATTATATGGGTAATAATGCACGTTATATAGCTAATAATATAAGTAATAAGTATAATTATTACAGTTCTAGCGATAATAACTGCATTATATGGGTAATAATGCATGTTATATTGATAATATCGGGAGTAATAAGTATAATTATTATAGTTCTAGCGATAATAATAGTAAAATATGGCAAATAGTGCATGTTATATTGATAATAATAAAAGTAATAAATATATTTATTACAGTTCTATCGATAATAAAAGTAATACGTATATTTATTATAGTTCTAGCGATAATAACTGCATAATGTGGGTAATAATGCATGTTATATTGATAATAATCTAAGTAATAAGTATAATTATTACAGTTCTAGCGATAATAACTGCATTATATGCGTAATAATGCATGTTATATTGATAATATCGGGAGTAATAAGTATAATTATTATAGTTCTAGCGATAATAATAGTAAAATATGGCAAATAGTGCATGTTATATTGATAATAATATAAGTAATAAGTATAATTATTACAGTTCTACCGATAATAACTGCACTATATGGGTAATAATGCACGTTATATTGCTAACAATATAAGTAATAAGTATAATTATTACAGTTCTAGCGATAATAATAGTAAAATATGGCTAATAGTGCATGATATATTGATAATAGTAAAAGTAATAAGTACATTTATTACAGTTCTATCGATAATAACTGCATAATATGGGTAATAATGCATGTCATATTGATGATAATGAAAGTAGTAAGTATATTTATTACAGTTCTAGCGATAATAACTGCATTATATGCGTAATAATGCACGTTATATTGCTAATAATATAAGTAATGAGTATAATTATTACAGTTCTAGCGATAATACCCCCATTATATGGGTAATAATGCATATTATATTGGTAATGATATAAGTAATAAGTATAATTATTACAGTTCTAGCGATAATAACTGCAATATATGGGTAATAATGCATGTTATATTGATGATAATGAAAGTAATACGTATATTTATTATAGTTCTAGCGATAATAACTGCATAATATGGGTAATAATGCATGTTATATTGATAATAATCTAAGTAATAAGTATAATTATTACAGTTCTAGCGATAATAACTGCATTATATGGGTAATAATGCACGTTATATTGCTAACAATATAAGTAATAAGTATAATTCTTACAGTTCTATCGATAATAACTTCTTAATATGGGTAATAATGCATGTTATATTAATGATAATGAAAGTAGTAAGTATATTTATTACAGTTCTAGCGATAATAACTGCATTATATGCGTAATAATGCACGTTATATTGCTAATAGTATAAGTAATAAGTATAATTATTACAGTTCTAGCGATAATACCTCCATTATATGGGTAATAATGCATGTTATATTGATAATAATATAAGTAATAAGTATATTTATTATAGTTATATCGATAATAACTGCATAATATGGGTAATAATGCATGTTATATTGATGATAATAAAAGTAATACGTATATTTATTATAGTTCTAGCAATAATAACTGCATAATATGGGTAATAGTGCATGTTATATTGATAATAATATAAGTAATAAGTATATTTATTACAGTTCTATCGATAATAACTGCATAATATGGGTAATAATGCATGTTATATTGATGTAAATGAAAGTAATACGTATATTTATTATAGTTCTAGCGATAATAACTGCATAATATGGGTAACAATGCATGCTATATTTAGAATAATATAAGTAATAAGTATAATTATTACAGTTCTAGCGATAATAATAGTAAAATATGGCTAATAGTGCATGATATATTGATAATAGTAAAAGTAATAAGTATATTTATTACAGTTCTATCGATAATAACTGCATAATATGGGTAATAATGCATGTTATATTGATGATAATGAAAGTAGTAAGTATATTTATTACAGTTCTAGCGATAATAACTGCATTATATGCGTAATAATGAACGTTATATTGCTAATAATATAAGTAATAAGTATAATTATTACAGTTCTATCGATAATAACTTCTTAATATGGGTAATAATGCATGTTATATTGATAATATCGGGAGTAATAAGTATAATTATTATAGTTCTAGCGATAATAATAGTAAAATATGGCAAATAGTGCATGTTATATTGATAATAATAAAAGTAATAATTATATTTATTACAGTTCTATCGATAATAACTGCATAATATGGGTAATAATGCATGTTATATTGATGATAATAAAAGTAATACGTATATTTATTATAGTTCTAGCGATAATAACTGCATAATGTGGGTAATAATGCATGTTATATTGATAATAATCTAAGTAATAAGTATAATTATTACAGTTCTAGCGATAATAACTGCATTATATGGGTAATAATGCATGTTATATTGATGATAATGAAAGTAATACGTATATTTATTATAGTTCTAGCGATAATAACTGCATAATATGGGTAATAATGCACGTTATATTGCTAATAATATAAGTAATGAGTACAATTATTACAGTTCTAGCGATAATAACTGCATTATATGGGTAATAATGCATGTTATATTGATAATATCGGGAGTAATAAGTATAATTATTATAGTTCTAGCGATAATAATAGTAAAATATGGCAAATAGTGCATGTTATATTGATAATAATAAAAGTAATATGTATAATTATTACAGTTCTAGCGATAATAACTGCATTATATGGGTAATAATGCACGTTATATTGCTAGCAATATAAGTAATAAGTATAATTATTACAGTTCTAGCGATAATACCTCCATTATATGGGTAATAATGCATGTTATTTTGATAATGATATAAGTAATAAGTATAATTATTACAGTTCTAGCGATAATAACTGCATTATATGGGTAATAATGCATGTTATATTGATGATAATGAAAGTAATACGTATATTTATTATAGTTCTAGCGATAATAACTGCATAATATGGGTAATAATGCATGTTATATTGATAATAATCTAAGTAATAAGTATAATTATTACAGTTCTAGCGATAATAACTGCATTATATGGGTAATAATGCACGTTATATTGCTAACAATATAAGTAATAAGTATAATTCTTACAGTTCTATCGATAATAACTTCTTAATATGGGTAATAATGCATGTTATATTAATGATAATGAAAGTAGTAAGTATATTTATTACAGTTCTAGCGATAATAACTGCATTATATGCGTAATAAGGCATGTTATATTGATAATATCGGGGGTAATAAGTATAATTATTATAGTTCTAGCGATAATAATAGTAAAATATGGCTAATAGTGCATGATATATTGATAATAGTAAAAGTAATAAGTATATTTATTACAGTTCTGTCGATAATAACTGCATAATATGGGTAATAATGCATGTTATATTGATGATAATAAAAGTAATACGTATATTTATTATAGTTCTAGCGATAATAACTGCATAATGTGGGTAATAATGCATGTTATATTGATATCAATATAAGTAATAAGTATAATTATTACAGTTCTAGCGATAATAACTGCATTATATGGGTAATAATGCACGTTATATTGCTAACAATATAAGTAATAAGTATAATTATTACAGTTCTATCGATAATAACTTCTTAATATGGGTAATAATGCATGTTATATTGATAATATCGGGAGTAATAAGTATAATTATTATAGTTCTAGCGATAATAATAGTAAAATATGGCAAATAGTGCATGTTATATTGATAATAATAAAAGTAATAATTATATTTATTACAGTTCTGTCGATAATAACTGCATAATATGGGTAATAATGCATGTTATATTGATGATAATAAAAGTAATACGTATATTTATTATAGTTCTAGCGATAATAACTGCATAATGTGGGTAATAATGCATGTTATATTGATAATAATCTAAGTAATAAGTATAATTATTACAGTTCTAGCGATAATAACTGCATTATATGGGTAATAATGCATGTTATATTGATGATAATAAAAGTAATACGTATAGTTATTATAGTTCTAGCGATAATAACTGCATTATATGGGTAATAATGCATGTTATATTGATAATATTGGGAGTAATAAGTATATTTATTATAGTTCTAGCGATAATAACTGCAGAATATGGGTAATAATGCATGTTATATTGATAACAGTATAAGTAATAAGTATAATTATTACAGTTCTAGCGATAATAACTGCATTATATGGGTAATAATGCACGTTATATAGCTAATAATATAAGTAATAAGTATAATTATTACAGTTCTAGCGATAATAACTGCATTATATGGGTAATAATGCATGTTATATTGATAATATCGGGAGTAATAAGTATAATTATTATAGTTCTAGCGATAATAATAGTAAAATATGGCAAATAGTGCATGTTATATTGATAATAATAAAAGTAATAAATATATTTATTACAGTTCTATCGATAATAAAAGTAATACGTATATTTATTATAGTTCTAGCGATAATAACTGCATAATGTGGGTAATAATGCATGTTATATTGATAATAATCTAAGTAATAAGTATAATTATTACAGTTCTAGCGATAATAACTGCATTATATGCGTAATAATGCATGTTATATTGATAATATCGGGAGTAATAAGTATAATTATTATAGTTCTAGCGATAATAATAGTAAAATATGGCAAATAGTGCATGTTATATTGATAATAATCTAAGTAATAAGTATAATTATTACAGTTCTAGCGATAATAACTGCATTATATGGGTAATAATGCATGTTATATTGATGATAATGAAAGTAATACGTATATTTATTATAGTTCTAGCGATAATAACTGCATAATATGGGTAATAATGCACGTTATATTGCTAATAATATAAGTAATGAGTACAATTATTACAGTTCTAGCGATAATAACTGCATTATATGGGTAATAATGCATGTTATATTGATAATATCGGGAGTAATAAGTATAATTATTATAGTTCTAGCGATAATAATAGTAAAATATGGCAAATAGTGCATGTTATATTGATAATAATAAAAGTAATATGTATAATTATTACAGTTCTAGCGATAATAACTGCATTATATGGGTAATAATGCACGTTATATTGCTAGCAATATAAGTAATAAGTATAATTATTACAGTTCTAGCGATAATACCTCCATTATATGGGTAATAATGCATGTTATTTTGATAATGATATAAGTAATAAGTATAATTATTACAGTTCTAGCGATAATAACTGCATTATATGGGTAATAATGCATGTTATATTGATGATAATGAAAGTAATACGTATATTTATTATAGTTCTAGCGATAATAACTGCATAATATGGGTAATAATGCATGTTATATTGATAATAATCTAAGTAATAAGTATAATTATTACAGTTCTAGCGATAATAACTGCATTATATGGGTAATAATGCACGTTATATTGCTAACAATATAAGTAATAAGTATAATTCTTACAGTTCTATCGATAATAACTTCTTAATATGGGTAATAATGCATGTTATATTAATGATAATGAAAGTAGTAAGTATATTTATTACAGTTCTAGCGATAATAACTGCATTATATGCGTAATAAGGCATGTTATATTGATAATATCGGGGGTAATAAGTATAATTATTATAGTTCTAGCGATAATAATAGTAAAATATGGCTAATAGTGCATGATATATTGATAATAGTAAAAGTAATAAGTATATTTATTACAGTTCTGTCGATAATAACTGCATAATATGGGTAATAATGCATGTTATATTGATGATAATAAAAGTAATACGTATATTTATTATAGTTCTAGCGATAATAACTGCATAATGTGGGTAATAATGCATGTTATATTGATATCAATATAAGTAATAAGTATAATTATTACAGTTCTAGCGATAATAACTGCATTATATGGGTAATAATGCACGTTATATTGCTAACAATATAAGTAATAAGTATAATTATTACAGTTCTATCGATAATAACTTCTTAATATGGGTAATAATGCATGTTATATTGATAATATCGGGAGTAATAAGTATAATTATTATAGTTCTAGCGATAATAATAGTAAAATATGGCAAATAGTGCATGTTATATTGATAATAATAAAAGTAATAATTATATTTATTACAGTTCTGTCGATAATAACTGCATAATATGGGTAATAATGCATGTTATATTGATGATAATAAAAGTAATACGTATATTTATTATAGTTCTAGCGATAATAACTGCATAATGTGGGTAATAATGCATGTTATATTGATAATAATCTAAGTAATAAGTATAATTATTACAGTTCTAGCGATAATAACTGCATTATATGGGTAATAATGCATGTTATATTGATGATAATAAAAGTAATACGTATAGTTATTATAGTTCTAGCGATAATAACTGCATTATATGGGTAATAATGCATGTTATATTGATAATATTGGGAGTAATAAGTATATTTATTATAGTTCTAGCGATAATAACTGCAGAATATGGGTAATAATGCATGTTATATTGATAACAGTATAAGTAATAAGTATAATTATTACAGTTCTAGCGATAATAACTGCATTATATGGGTAATAATGCACGTTATATAGCTAATAATATAAGTAATAAGTATAATTATTACAGTTCTAGCGATAATAACTGCATTATATGGGTAATAATGCATGTTATATTGATAATATCGGGAGTAATAAGTATAATTATTATAGTTCTAGCGATAATAATAGTAAAATATGGCAAATAGTGCATGTTATATTGATAATAATAAAAGTAATAAATATATTTATTACAGTTCTATCGATAATAAAAGTAATACGTATATTTATTATAGTTCTAGCGATAATAACTGCATAATGTGGGTAATAATGCATGTTATATTGATAATAATCTAAGTAATAAGTATAATTATTACAGTTCTAGCGATAATAACTGCATTATATGCGTAATAATGCATGTTATATTGATAATATCGGGAGTAATAAGTATAATTATTATAGTTCTAGCGATAATAATAGTAAAATATGGCAAATAGTGCATGTTATATTGATAATAATAAAAGTAATATGTATATTTATTACAGTTCTATCGATAATAACTGCATAATATGGGTAATAATGCATGTTATATTGATGATAATAAAAGTAATACGTATATTTATTATAGTTCTAGCGATAATAACTGCATAATGTGGGTAATAATGCATGTTATATTGATATCAATATAAGTAATAAGTATAATTATTACAGTTCTACCGATAATAACTGCACTATATGGGTAATAATGCACGTTATATTGCTAACAATATAAGTAATAAGTATAATTATTACAGTTCTAGCGATAATAATAGTAAAATATGGCTAATAGTGCATGATATATTGATAATAGTAAAAGTAATAAGTATATTTATTACAGTTCTATCGATAATAACTGCATAATATGGGTAATAATGCATGTTATATTGATGATAATGAAAGTAGTAAGTATATTTATTACAGTTCTAGCGATAATAACTGCATTATATGCGTAATAATGCACGTTATATTGCTAATAATATAAGTAATGAGTATAATTATTACAGTTCTAGCGATAATACCCCCATTATATGGGTAATAATGCATATTATATTGGTAATGATATAAGTAATAAGTATAATTATTACAGTTCTAGCGATAATAACTGCAATATATGGGTAATAATGCATGTTATATTGATGATAATGAAAGTAATACGTATATTTATTATAGTTCTAGCGATAATAACTGCATAATATGGGTAATAATGCATATTATATTGATAATAATCTAAGTAATAAGTATAATTATTACAGTTCTAGCGATAATAACTGCATTATATGGGTAATAATGCACGTTATATTGCTAACAATATAAGTAATAAGTATAATTATTACAGTTCTAGCGATAATACCTCCATTATATGGGTAATAATGCATGTTATATTGATAATAATATAAGTAATAAGTATATTTATTACAGTTATATCGATAATAACTGCATAATATGGGTAATAATGCATGTTATATTGATGATAATAAAAGTAATACGTATATTTATTATAGTTCTAGCAATAATAACTGCATAATATGGGTAATAATGCATGTTATATTGATAATAATATAAGTAATAAGTATATTTATTTCAGTTCTATCGATAATAACTGCATAATATGGGTAATAATGCATGTTATATTGATGTAATAGAAAGTAATACGTATATTTATTATAGTTCTAGCGATAATAACTGCATAATATGGGTAACAATGCATGCTATATTTAGAATAATATAAGTAATAAGTATAATTATTACAGTTCTAGCGATAATAATAGTAAAATATGGCTAATAGTGCATGATATATTGATAATAGTAAAAGTAATAAGTATATTTATTACAGTTCTATCGATAATAACTGCATAATATGGGTAATAATGCATGTTATATTGATGATAATTAAAGTAGTAAGTATATTTATTACAGTTCTAGCGATAATAACTGCATTATATGGGTAATAATGCACGTTATATTGCTAACAATATAAGTAATAAGTATAATTATTACAGTTCTATCGATAATAACTTCTTAATATGGGTAATAATGCATGTTATATTGATAATATCGGGAGTAATAAGTATAATTATTATAGTTCTAGCGATAATAATAGTAAAATATGGCAAATAGTGCATGTTATATTGATAATAATAAAAGTAATAATTATATTTATTACAGTTCTATCGATAATAACTGCATAATATGGGTAATAATGCATGTTATATTGATGATAATAAAAGTAATACGTATATTTATTATAGTTCTAGCGATAATAACTGCATAATGTGGGTAATAATGCACGTTATATTGCTAATAATATAAGTAATGAGTACAATTATTACAGTTCTAGCGATAATAACTGCATTATATGGGTAATAATGCATGTTATATTGATAATATCGGGAGTAATAAGTATAATTATTATAGTTCTAGCGATAATAATAGTAAAATATGGCAAATAGTGCATGTTATATTGATAATAATAAAAGTAATATGTATAATTATTACAGTTCTAGCAATAATAACTGCATTATATGGGTAATAATGCACGTTATATTGCTAGCAATATAAGTAATAAGTATAATTATTACAGTTCTAGCGATAATACCTCCATTATATGGGTAATAATGCATGTTATATTGATAATGATATAAGTAATAAGTATAATTATTACAGTTCTAGCGATAATAACTGCATTATATGGGTAATAATGCATGTTATATTGATGATAATGAAAGTAATACGTATATTTATTATAGTTCTAGCGATAATAACTGCATAATATGGGTAATAATGCATGTTATATTGATAATAATCTAAGTAATAAGTATAATTATTACAGTTCTAGCGATAATAACTGCATTATATGGGTAATAATGCACGTTATATTGCTAGCAATATAAGTAATAAGTATAATTATTACAGTTCTAGCGATAATACCTCCATTATATGGGTAATAATGCATGTTATATTGATAATGATATAAGTAATAAGTATAATTATTACAGTTCTAGCGATAATAACTGCATTATATGGGTAATAATGCATGTTATATTGATGATAATGAAAGTAATACGTATATTTATTATAGTTCTAGCGATAATAACTGCATAATATGGGTAATAATGCATGTTATATTGATAATAATCTAAGTAATAAGTATAATTATTACAGTTCTAGCGATAATAACTGCATTATATGGGTAATAATGCACGTTATATTGCTAACAATATAAGTAATAAGTATAATTATTACAGTTCTAGCGATAATAATAGTAAAATATGGCTAATAGTGCATGATATATTGATAATAGTAAAAGTAATAAGTATATTTATTACAGTTCTATCGATAATAACTGCATAATATGGGTAATAATGCATGTTATATTGATGATAATGAAAGTAGTAAGTATATTTATTACAGTTCTAGCGATAATAACTGCATTATATGCGTAATAATGCACGTTATATTGCTAATAATATAAGTAATGAGTATAATTATTACAGTTCTAGCGATAATAACTGCATTATATGGGTAATAATGCATGTTATATTGATGATAATAAAAGTAATACGTATATTTATTATAGTTCTAGCGATAATAACTGCATAATATGGGTAATAATGCATGCTATATTGATAATAATCTAAGTAATAAGTATAATTATTACAGTTCTAGCGATAATAACTGCATTATATGGGTAATAATGCACGTTATATTGCTAACAATATAAGTAATAAGTATAATTATTACAGTTCTATCGATAATAACTTCTTAATATGGGTAATAATGCATGTTATATTGATAATATCGGGAGTAATAAGTATAATTATTATAGTTCTAGCGATAATAACTGCATAATGTGGGTAATAATGCATGTTATATTGATAATAATCTAAGTAATAAGTATAATTATTACAGTTCTAGCGATAATAACTGCATTATATGAGTAATAATGCATGTTATATTGATGATAATGAAAGTAATACGTATATTTATTATAGTTCTAGCGATAATAACTGCATAATATGGGTAATAATGCACGTTATATTGCTAATAATATAAGTAATGAGTACAATTATTACAGTTCTAGCGATAATAACTGCATTATATGGGTAATAATGCATGTTATATTGATAATATCGGGAGTAATAAGTATAATTATTATAGTTCTAGCGATAATAATAGTAAAATATGGCAAATAGTGCATGTTATATTGATAATAATAAAAGTAATATGTATAATTATTACAGTTCTAGCGATAATAACTGCATTATATGGGTAATAATGCACGTTATATTGCTAGCAATATAAGTAATAAGTATAATTATTACAGTTCTAGCGATAATACCTCCATTATATGGGTAATAATGCATGTTATATTGATAATGATATAAGTAATAAGTATAATTATTACAGTTCTAGCGATAATAACTGCATTATATGGGTAATAATGCATGTTATATTGATGATAATGAAAGTAATACGTATATTTATTATAGTTCTAGCGATAATAACTGCATAATATGGGTAATAATGCATGTTATATTGATAATAATCTAAGTAATAAGTATAATTATTACAGTTCTAGCGATAATAACTGCATTATATGGGTAATAATGCACGTTATATTGCAAACAATATAAGTAATAAGTATAATTCTTACAGTTCTATCGATAATAACTTCTTAATATGGGTAATAATGCATGTTATATTAATGATAATGAAAGTAGTAAGTATATTTATTACAGTTCTAGCGATAATAACTGCATTATATGCGTAATAAGGCATGTTATATTGATAATATCGGGGGTAATAAGTATAATTATTATAGTTCTAGCGATAATAATAGTAAAATATGGCTAATAGTGCATGATATATTGATAATAGTAAAAGTAATAAGTATATTTATTACAGTTCTGTCGATAATAACTGCATAATATGGGTAATAATGCATGTTATATTGATGATAATAAAAGTAATACGTATATTTATTATAGTTCTAGCGATAATAACTGCATAATGTGGGTAATAATGCATGTTATATTGATATCAATATAAGTAATAAGTATAATTATTACAGTTCTAGCGATAATAACTGCACTATATGGGTAATAATGCACGTTATATTGCTAACAATATAAGTAATAAGTATAATTATTACAGTTCTAGCGATAATAATAGTAAAATATGGCTAATAGTGCATGATATATTGATAATAGTAAAAGTAATAAGTATATTTATTACAGTTCTATCGATAATAACTGCATAATATGGGTAATAATGCATGTTATATTGATGATAATGAAAGTAGTAAGTATGTTTATTACAGTTCTAGCGATAATAACTGCATTATATGCGTAATAATGCACGTTATATTGCTAATAATATAAGTAATGAGTATAATTATTACAGTTCTAGCGATAATAACTGCATTATATGGGTAATAATGCATGTTATATTGATGATAGTAAAAGTAATACGTATATTTATTATAGTTCTAGCGATAATAACTGCATAATATGGGTAATAATGCATGTTATATTTATAATAATCTAAGTAATAAGTATAATTATTACAGTTCTAGCGATAATAACTGCATTATATGGGTAATAATGCACGTTATATTGCTAACAATATAAGTAATAAGTATAATTATTACAGTTCTATCGATAATAACTTCTTAATATGGGTAATAATGCATGTTATATTGATGATAATGAAAGTAGTAAGTATATTTATTACAGTTCTAGCGATAATAACTGCATTATATGCGTAATAAGGCATGTTATATTGATAATATCGAGGGGTAATAAGTATAATTATTATAGTTCTAGCGATAATAATAGTAAAATATGGCTAATAGTGCATGATATATTGATAATAGTAAAAGTAATAAGTATATTTATTACAGTTCTATCGATAATAACTGCATAATATGGGTAATAATGCATGTTATATTGATGTAAATGAAAGTAATACGTATATTTATTATAGTTCTAGCGATAATAACTGCATAATATGGGTAACAATGCATGCTATATTTAGAATAATATAAGTAATAAGTATAATTATTACAGTTCTGGCGATAATAACTGCATTATGTGGGTAATAATGCACGTTATATTGCTAATAGTATAAGTAATAAGTATAATTATTACAGTTCTAGCGATAATACCTCCATTATATGGGTAATAATGCATGTTATATTGATAATAATATAAGTAATAAGTATATTTATTACAGTTATATCGATAATAACTGCATAATATGGGTAATAATGCATGTTATATTGATGATAATAAAAGTAATACGTATATTTATTATAGTTCTAGCAATAATAACTGCATAATATGGGTAATAATGCATGTTATATTGATAATAATATAAGTAATAAGTATAATTATTACAGTTCTAGCGATAATAACTGCATTATATGGGTAATAATGCACGTTATATTGCTAGCAATATAAGTAATAAGTATAATTATTACAGTTCTAGCGATAATACCTCCATTCTATGGGTAATAATGCATGTTATATTGATAATGATATAAGTAATAAGTATAATTATTACAGTTCTAGCGATAATAACTGCATTATATGGGTAATAATGCATGTTATATTGATGATAATGAAAGTAATACGTATATTTATTATAGTTCTAGCGATAATAACTGCATAATATGGGTAATAATGCATGTTATATTGATAATAATCTAAGTAATAAGTATAATTATTACAGTTCTAGCGATAATAACTGCATTATATGGGTAATAATGCACGTTATATTGCTAACAATATAAGTAATAAGTATAATTCTTACAGTTCTATCGATAATAACTTCTTAATATGGGTAATAATGCATGTTATATTAATGATAATGAAAGTAGTAAGTATATTTATTACAGTTCTAGCGATAATAATAGTAAAATATGGCTAATAGTGCATGATATATTGATAATAGTAAAAGTAATAAGTATATTTATTACAGTTCTATCGATAATAACTGCATAATATGGGTAATAATGCATGTTATAATGATGTAAATGAAAGTAATACGTATATTTATTATAGTTCTAGCGATAATAACTGCATAATATGGGTAACAATGCATGCTATATTTAGAATAATATAAGTAATAAGTATAATTATTACAGTTCTGGCGATAATAACTGCATTATATGGGTAATAATGCACGTTATATTGCTAATAGTATAAGTAATAAGTATAATTATTACAGTTCTAGCGATAATACCTCCATTATATGGGTAATAATGCATGTTATATTGATAATAATATAAGTAATAAGTATATTTATTACAGTTATATCGATAATAACTGCATAATATGGGTAATAATGCATGTTATATTGATGATAATAAAAGTAATACGTATATTTATTATAGTTCTAGCAATAATAACTGCATAATATGGGTAATAATGCATGTTATATTGATAATAATATAAGTAGTAAGTATATTTATTACAGTTCTATCGATAATAACTGCATAATATGGGTAATAATGCATGTTATATTGATGTAAATGAAAGTAATACGTATATTTATTATAGTTCTAGCGATAATAACTGCATAATATGGGTAACAATGCATGCTATATTTAGAATAATATAAGTAATAAGTATAATTATTACAGTTCTAGCGATAATAACTGCATTATATGGGTAATAATGCATGTTATATTGCTAACAATATAAGTAATAAGTATAATTATTACAGTTCTATCGATAATAACTTCTTAATATGGGTAATAATGCATGTTATATTGATGATAATGAAAGTAGTAAGTATATTTATTACAGTTCTAGCGATAATAACTGCATTATATGCGTAATAAGGCATGTTATATTGATAATATCGGGAGTAATAAGTATAATTATTATAGTTCTAGCGATAATAATAGTAAAATATGGCTAATAGTGCATGATATATTGATAATAGTAAAAGTAATAAGTATATTTATTACAGTTCTGTCGATAATAACTGCATAATATGGGTAATAATGCATGTTATATTGATGATAATAAAAGTAATACGTATATTTATTATAGTTCTAGCGATAATAACTGCACTATATGGGTAATAATGCACGTTATATTGCTAACAATATAAGTAATAAGTATAATTATTACAGTTCTAGCGATAATAATAGTAAAATATGGCTAATAGTGCATGATATATTGATAATAGTAAAAGTAATAAGTATATTTATTACAGTTCTATCGATAATAACTGCATAATATGGGTAATAATGCATGTTATATTGATGATAATGAAAGTAGTAAGTATATTTATTACAGTTCTAGCGATAATAACTGCATTATATGCGTAATAATGCACGTTATATTGCTAATAATATAAGTAATGAGTATAATTATTACAGTTCTAGCGATAATAACTGCATTATATGGGTAATAATGCATGTTATATTGATGATAATAAAAGTAATACGTATATTTATTATAGTTCTAGCGATAATAACTGCATAATATGGGTAATAATGCATGTTATATTGATAATAATCTAAGTAATAAGTATAATTATTACAGTTCTAGCGATAATAACTGCATTATATGGGTAATAATGCACGTTATATTGCTAACAATATAAGTAATAAGTATAATTATTACAGTTCTATCGATAATAACTTCTTAATATGGGTAATAATGCATGTTATATTGATAATATCGGGAGTAATAAGTATAATTATTATAGTTCTAGCGATAATAATAGTAAAATATGGCAAATAGTGCATGTTATATTGATAATAATAAAAGTAATAATTATATTTATTACAGTTCTATCGATAATAACTGCATAATATGGGTAATAATGCATGTTATATTGATGATAATAAAAGTAATACGTATATTTATTATAGTTCTAGCGATAATAACTGCATAATGTGGGTAATAATGCATGTTATATTGATAATAATCTACGTAATAAGTATAATTATTACAGTTCTAGCGATAATAACTGCATTATATGGGTAATAATGCATGTTATATTGATGATAATGAAAGTAATACGTATATTTATTATAGTTCTAGCGATAATAACTGCATAATACGGGTAATAATGCACGTTATATTTCTAATAATATAAGTAATGAGTACAATTATTACAGTTCTAGCGATAATAACTGCATTATATGGGTAATAATGCATGTTATATTGATGATAATAAAAGTAATACGTATAGTTATTATAGTTCTAGCGATAATAACTGCATAATATGGGTAATAATGCATGTTATATTGATGATAATAAAAGTAATACGTATATTTATTATAGTTCTAGCGATAATAACTGCATAATGTGGGTAATAATGCATGTTATATTGATATCAATATAAGTAATAAGTATAATTATTACAGTCCTAGCGATAATAACTGCACTATATGGGTAATAATGCACGTTATATTGCTAACAATATAAGTAATAAGTATAATTATTACAGTTCTGGCGATAATAACTGCATTATATGGGTAATAATGCATGTTATATTGATGATAATGAAAGTAATACGTATATTTATTATAGTTCTAGCGATAATAACTGCATAATATGGGTAATAATGCATGTTATATTGATAATAATCTAAGTAATAAGTATAATTATTACAGTTCTAGCGATAATAACTGCATTATATGGGTAATAATGCATGTTATATTGATGATAATGAAAGTAATACGTATATTTATTATAGTTCTAGCGATAATAACTGCATAATATGGGTAATAATGCACGTTATATTGCTAATAATATAAGTAATAAGTACAATTATTACAGTTCTAGCGATAATAACTGCATTATATGGGTAATAATGCATGTTATATTGATGATAATAAAAGTAATACGTATAGTTATTATAGTTCTAGCGATAATAACTGCATTATATGGGTAATAATGCATGTTATATTGATAATATTGGGAGTAATAAGTATATTTATTATAGTTCTAGCGATAATAACTGCAGAATATGGGTAATAATGCATGTTATATTGATAACAGTATAAGTAATAAGTATAATTATTACAGTTCTAGCGATAATAACTGCATTATATGGGTAATAATGCATGTTATATTGATGATAATAAAAGTAATACGTATAGTTATTATAGTTCTAGCGATAATAACTGCATAATATGGGTAATAATGCATGTTATATAGATGATAATAAAAGTAATACGTATATTTATTATAGTTCTAGCGATAATAACTGCATAATGTGGGTAATAATGCATGTTATATTGATGATAATAAAAGTAATACGTATATTTATTATAGTTCTAGCGATAATAACTGCATAATATGGGTAATAATGCATGTTATATTGATAATAATCTAAGTAATAAGTATAATTATTACAGTTCTAGCGATAATAACTGCATTATATGGGTAATAATGCACGTTATATTGCAAACAATATAAGTAATAAGTATAATTCTTACAGTTCTATCGATAATAACTTCTTAATATGGGTAATAATGCATGTTATATTAATGATAATGAAAGTAGTAAGTATATTTATTACAGTTCTAGCGATAATAACTGCATTATATGCGTAATAAGGCATGTTATATTGATAATATCGGGGGTAATAAGTATAATTATTATAGTTCTAGCGATAATAATAGTAAAATATGGCTAATAGTGCATGATATATTGATAATAGTAAAAGTAATAAGTATATTTATTACAGTTCTGTCGATAATAACTGCATAATATGGGTAATAATGCATGTTATATTGATGTAAATGAAAGTAATACGTATATTTATTATAGTTCTAGCGATAATAACTGCATAATATGGGTAACAATGCATGCTATATTTAGAATAATATAAGTAATAAGTATAATTATTACAGTTCTGGCGATAATAACTGCATTATGTGGGTAATAATGCACGTTATATTGCTAATAGTATAAGTAATAAGTATAATTATTACAGTTCTAGCGATAATACCTCCATTATATGGGTAATAATGCATGTTATATTGATAATAATATAAGTAATAAGTATATTTATTACAGTTATATCGATAATAACTGCATAATATGGGTAATAATGCATGTTATATTGATGATAATAAAAGTAATACGTATATTTATTATAGTTCTAGCAATAATAACTGCATAATATGGGTAATAATGCATGTTATATTGATAATAATATAAGTAATAAGTATAATTATTACAGTTCTAGCGATAATAACTGCATTATATGGGTAATAATGCACGTTATATTGCTAGCAATATAAGTAATAAGTATAATTATTACAGTTCTAGCGATAATACCTCCATTATATGGGTAATAATGCATGTTATATTGATAATGATATAAGTAATAAGTATAATTATTACAGTTCTAGCGATAATAACTGCATTATATGGGTAATAATGCATGTTATATTGATGATAATGAAAGTAATACGTATATTTATTATAGTTCTAGCGATAATAACTGCATAATATGGGTAATAATGCATGTTATATTGATAATAATCTAAGTAATAAGTATAATTATTACAGTTCTAGCGATAATAACTGCATTATATGGGTAATAATGCACGTTATATTGCTAACAATATAAGTAATAAGTATAATTCTTACAGTTCTATCGATAATAACTTCTTAATATGGGTAATAATGCATGTTATATTAATGATAATGAAAGTAGTAAGTATATTTATTACAGTTCTAGCGATAATAATAGTAAAATATGGCTAATAGTGCATGATATATTGATAATAGTAAAAGTAATAAGTATATTTATTACAGTTCTATCGATAATAACTGCATAATATGGGTAATAATGCATGTTATAATGATGTAAATGAAAGTAATACGTATATTTATTATAGTTCTAGCGATAATAACTGCATAATATGGGTAACAATGCATGCTATATTTAGAATAATATAAGTAATAAGTATAATTATTACAGTTCTGGCGATAATAACTGCATTATATGGGTAATAATGCACGTTATATTGCTAATAGTATAAGTAATAAGTATAATTATTACAGTTCTAGCGATAATACCTCCATTATATGGGTAATAATGCATGTTATATTGATAATAATATAAGTAATAAGTATATTTATTACAGTTATATCGATAATAACTGCATAATATGGGTAATAATGCATGTTATATTGATGATAATAAAAGTAATACGTATATTTATTATAGTTCTAGCAATAATAACTGCATAATATGGGTAATAATGCATGTTATATTGATAATAATATAAGTAGTAAGTATATTTATTACAGTTCTATCGATAATAACTGCATAATATGGGTAATAATGCATGTTATATTGATGTAAATGAAAGTAATACGTATATTTATTATAGTTCTAGCGATAATAACTGCATAATATGGGTAACAATGCATGCTATATTTAGAATAATATAAGTAATAAGTATAATTATTACAGTTCTAGCGATAATAACTGCATTATATGGGTAATAATGCATGTTATATTGCTAACAATATAAGTAATAAGTATAATTATTACAGTTCTATCGATAATAACTTCTTAATATGGGTAATAATGCATGTTATATTGATGATAATGAAAGTAGTAAGTATATTTATTACAGTTCTAGCGATAATAACTGCATTATATGCGTAATAAGGCATGTTATATTGATAATATCGGGAGTAATAAGTATAATTATTATAGTTCTAGCGATAATAATAGTAAAATATGGCTAATAGTGCATGATATATTGATAATAGTAAAAGTAATAAGTATATTTATTACAGTTCTGTCGATAATAACTGCATAATATGGGTAATAATGCATGTTATATTGATGATAATAAAAGTAATACGTATATTTATTATAGTTCTAGCGATAATAACTGCACTATATGGGTAATAATGCACGTTATATTGCTAACAATATAAGTAATAAGTATAATTATTACAGTTCTAGCGATAATAATAGTAAAATATGGCTAATAGTGCATGATATATTGATAATAGTAAAAGTAATAAGTATATTTATTACAGTTCTATCGATAATAACTGCATAATATGGGTAATAATGCATGTTATATTGATGATAATGAAAGTAGTAAGTATATTTATTACAGTTCTAGCGATAATAACTGCATTATATGCGTAATAATGCACGTTATATTGCTAATAATATAAGTAATGAGTATAATTATTACAGTTCTAGCGATAATAACTGCATTATATGGGTAATAATGCATGTTATATTGATGATAATAAAAGTAATACGTATATTTATTATAGTTCTAGCGATAATAACTGCATAATATGGGTAATAATGCATGTTATATTGATAATAATCTAAGTAATAAGTATAATTATTACAGTTCTAGCGATAATAACTGCATTATATGGGTAATAATGCACGTTATATTGCTAACAATATAAGTAATAAGTATAATTATTACAGTTCTATCGATAATAACTTCTTAATATGGGTAATAATGCATGTTATATTGATAATATCGGGAGTAATAAGTATAATTATTATAGTTCTAGCGATAATAATAGTAAAATATGGCAAATAGTGCATGTTATATTGATAATAATAAAAGTAATAATTATATTTATTACAGTTCTATCGATAATAACTGCATAATATGGGTAATAATGCATGTTATATTGATGATAATAAAAGTAATACGTATATTTATTATAGTTCTAGCGATAATAACTGCATAATGTGGGTAATAATGCATGTTATATTGATAATAATCTACGTAATAAGTATAATTATTACAGTTCTAGCGATAATAACTGCATTATATGGGTAATAATGCATGTTATATTGATGATAATGAAAGTAATACGTATATTTATTATAGTTCTAGCGATAATAACTGCATAATACGGGTAATAATGCACGTTATATTTCTAATAATATAAGTAATGAGTACAATTATTACAGTTCTAGCGATAATAACTGCATTATATGGGTAATAATGCATGTTATATTGATGATAATAAAAGTAATACGTATAGTTATTATAGTTCTAGCGATAATAACTGCATAATATGGGTAATAATGCATGTTATATTGATGATAATAAAAGTAATACGTATATTTATTATAGTTCTAGCGATAATAACTGCATAATGTGGGTAATAATGCATGTTATATTGATATCAATATAAGTAATAAGTATAATTATTACAGTTCTAGCGATAATAACTGCACTATATGGGTAATAATGCACGTTATATTGCTAACAATATAAGTAATAAGTATAATTATTACAGTTCTGGCGATAATAACTGCATTATATGGGTAATAATGCATGTTATATTGATGATAATGAAAGTAATACGTATATTTATTATAGTTCTAGCGATAATAACTGCATAATATGGGTAATAATGCATGTTATATTGATAATAATCTAAGTAATAAGTATAATTATTACAGTTCTAGCGATAATAACTGCATTATATGGGTAATAATGCATGTTATATTGATGATAATGAAAGTAATACGTATATTTATTATAGTTCTAGCGATAATAACTGCATAATATGGGTAATAATGCACGTTATATTGCTAATAATATAAGTAATAAGTACAATTATTACAGTTCTAGCGATAATAACTGCATTATATGGGTAATAATGCATGTTATATTGATGATAATAAAAGTAATACGTATAGTTATTATAGTTCTAGCGATAATAACTGCATTATATGGGTAATAATGCATGTTATATTGATAATATTGGGAGTAATAAGTATATTTATTATAGTTCTAGCGATAATAACTGCAGAATATGGGTAATAATGCATGTTATATTGATAACAGTATAAGTAATAAGTATAATTATTACAGTTCTAGCGATAATAACTGCATTATATGGGTAATAATGCATGTTATATTGATGATAATAAAAGTAATACGTATAGTTATTATAGTTCTAGCGATAATAACTGCATAATATGGGTAATAATGCATGTTATATAGATGATAATAAAAGTAATACGTATATTTATTATAGTTCTAGCGATAATAACTGCATAATGTGGGTAATAATGCATGTTATATTGATGATAATAAAAGTAATACGTATATTTATTATAGTTCTAGCGATAATAACTGCATAATATGGGTAATAATGCATGTTATATTGATAATAATCTAAGTAATAAGTATAATTATTACAGTTCTAGCGATAATAACTGCATTATATGGGTAATAATGCACGTTATATTGCTAACAATATAAGTAATAAGTATAATTATTACAGTTCTATCGATAATAACTGCATAATATGGGTAATAATGCATGTTATATTGATGTAAATGAAAGTAATACGTATATTTATTATAGTTCTAGCGATAATAACTGCATAATATGGGTAACAATGCATGCTATATTTAGAATAATATAAGTAATAAGTATAATTATTACAGTTCTGGCGATAATAACTGCATTATATGGGTAATAATGCACGTTATATTGCTAATAGTATAAGTAATAAGTATAATTATTACAGTTCTTGCGATAATACCTCCATTATATGGGTAATAATGCATGTTATATTGATAATAATATAAGTAATAAGTATATTTATTACAGTTATATCGATAATAACTGCATAATATCGGTAATAATGCATGTTATATTGATGATAATAAAAGTAATACGTATATTTATTATAGTTCTAGCAATAATAACTGCATAATATGGGTAATAATGCATGTTATATTGATAATAATATAAGTAATAAGTATAATTATTACAGTTCTAGCGATAATAACTGCATTATATGGGTAATAATGCATGTTATATTGATGATAATGAAAGTAATACGTATATTTATTATAGTTCTAGCGATAATAACTGCATAATATGGGTAATAATGCATGTTATATTGATGATAATCTAAGTAATAAGTATAATTATTACAGTTCTAGCGATAATAACTGCATTATATGGGTAATAATGCACGTTATATTGCTAACAATATAAGTAATAAGTATAATTCTTACAGTTCTATCGATAATAACTTCTTAATATGGGTAATAATGCATGTTATATTAATGATAATGAAAGTAGTAAGTATATTTATTACAGTTCTAGCGATAATAACTGCATTATATGCGTAATAAGGCATGTTATATTGATAATATCGGGGGTAATAAGTATAATTATTATAGTTCTAGCGATAATAATAGTAAAATATGGCTAATAGTGCATGATATATTGATAATAGTAAAAGTAATAAGTATATTTATTACAGTTCTGTCGATAATAACTGCATAATATGGGTAATAATGCATGTTATATTGATGATAATAAAAGTAATACGTATATTTATTATAGTTCTAGCGATAATAACTGCATAATGTGGGTAATAATGCATGTTATATTGATATCAATATAAGTAATAAGTATAATTATTACAGTTCTAGCGATAATAACTGCACTATATGGGTAATAATGCACGTTATATTGCTAACAATATAAGTAATAAGTATAATTATTACAGTTCTAGCGATAATAATAGTAAAATATGGCTAATAGTGCATGATATATTGATAATAGTAAAAGTAATAAGTATATTTATTACAGTTCTATCGATAATAACTGCATAATATGGGTAATAATGCATGTTATATTGATGACAATGAAAGTAGTAAGTATATTTATTACAGTTCTAGCGATAATAACTGCATTATATGCGTAATAATGCACGTTATATTGCTAATAATATAAGTAATGAGTATAATTATTACAGTTCTAGCGATAATAACTGCATTATATGGGTAATAATGCATGTTATATTGATGATAATAAAAGTAATACGTATATTTATTATAGTTCTAGCGATAATAACTGCATAATATGGGTAATAATGCATGTTATATTGATAATAATCTAAGTAATAAGTATAATTATTACAGTTCTAGCGATAATAACTGCATTATATGGGTAATAATGCACGTTATATTGCTAACAATATAAGTAATAAGTATAATTATTACAGTTCTATCGATAATAACTTCTTAATATGGGTAATAATGCATGTTATATTGATGATAATGAAAGTAGTAAGTATATTTATTACAGTTCTAGCGATAATAACTGCATTATATGCGTAATAAGGCATGTTATATTGATAATATCGAGGGGTAATAAGTATAATTATTATAGTTCTAGCGATAATAATAGTAAAATATGGCTAATAGTGCATGATATATTGATAATAGTAAAAGTAATAAGTATATTTATTACAGTTCTATCGATAATAACTGCATAATATGGGTAATAATGCATGTTATATTGATGTAAATGAAAGTAATACGTATATTTATTATAGTTCTAGCGATAATAACTGCATAATATGGGTAACAATGCATGCTATATTTAGAATAATATAAGTAATAAGTATAATTATTACAGTTCTGGCGATAATAACTGCATTATATGGGTAATAATGCACGTTATATTGCTAATAGTATAAGTAATAAGTATAATTATTACAGTTCTAGCGATAATACCTCCATTATATGGGTAATAATGCATGTTATATTGATAATAATATAAGTAATAAGTATATTTATTACAGTTATATCGATAATAACTGCATAATATGGGTAATAATGCATGTTATATTGATGATAATAAAAGTAATACGTATATTTATTATAGTTCTAGCAATAATAACTGCATAATATGGGTAATAATGCATGTTATATTGATAATAATATAAGTAATAAGTATAATTATTACAGTTCTAGCGATAATAACTGCATTATATGGGTAATAATGCACGTTATATTGCTAGCAATATAAGTAATAAGTATAATTATTACAGTTCTAGCGATAATACCTCCATTATATGGGTAATAATGCATGTTATATTGATAATGATATAAGTAATAAGTATAATTATTACAGTTCTAGCGATAATAACTGCATTATATGGGTAATAATGCATGTTATATTGATGATAATGAAAGTAATACGTATATTTATTATAGTTCTAGCGATAATAACTGCATAATATGGGTAATAATGCATGTTATATTGATAATAATCTAAGTAATAAGTATAATTATTACAGTTCTAGCGATAATAACTGCATTATATGGGTAATAATGCACGTTATATTGCTAACAATATAAGTAATAAGTATAATTCTTACAGTTCTATCGATAATAACTTCTTAATATGGGTAATAATGCATGTTATATTAATGATAATGAAAGTAGTAAGTATATTTATTACAGTTCTAGCGATAATAACTGCATTATATGCGTAATAAGGCATGTTATATTGATAATATCGGGGGTAATAAGTATAATTATTATAGTTCTAGCGATAATAATAGTAAAATATGGCTAATAGTGCATGATATATTGATAATAGTAAAAGTAATAAGTATATTTATTACAGTTCTATCGATAATAACTGCATAATATGGGTAATAATGCATGTTATATTGATGTAAATGAAAGTAATACGTATATTTATTATAGTTCTAGCGATAATAACTGCATAATATGGGTAACAATGCATGCTATATTTAGAATAATATAAGTAATAAGTATAATTATTACAGTTCTGGCGATAATAACTGCATTATATGGGTAATAATGCACGTTATATTGCTAATAGTATAAGTAATAAGTATAATTATTACAGTTCTAGCGATAATACCTCCATTATATGGGTAATAATGCATGTTATATTGATAATAATATAAGTAATAAGTATATTTATTACAGTTATGTCGATAATAACTGCATAATATGGGTAATAATGCATGTTATATTGATGATAATAAAAGTAATACGTATATTTATTATAGTTCTAGCAATAATAACTGCATAATATGGGTAATAATGCATGTTATATTGATAATAATATAAGTAATAAGTATATTTATTACAGTTCTATCGATAATAACTGCATAATATGGGTAATAATGCATGTTATATTGATGTAAATGAAAGTAATACGTATATTTATTATAGTTCTAGCGATAATAACTGCATAATATGGGTAACAATGCATGCTATATTTAGAATAATATAAGTAATAAGTATAATTATTACAGTTCTAGCGATAATAATAGTAAAATATGGCTAATAGTGCATGATATATTGATAATAGTAAAAGTAATAAGTATATTTATTACAGTTCTATCGATAATAACTGCATAATATGGGTAATAATGCATGTTATATTGATGATAATAAAAGTAATACGTATATTTATTATAGTTCTAGCGATAATAACTGCATATTATGGGTAATAATGCATGTTATATTGATAATAATCTAAGTAATAAGTATAATTATTACAGTTCTAGCGATAATAACTGCATTATATGGGTAATAATGCACGTTATATTGCTAACAATATAAGTAATAAGTATAATTATTACAGTTCTATCGATAATAACTTCTTAATATGGGTAATAATGCATGTTATATTGATGATAATGAAAGTAGTAAGTATATTTATTACAGTTCTAGCGATAATAACTGCATTATATGCGTAATAAGGCATGTTATATTGATAATATCGAGGGGTAATAAGTATAATTATTATAGTTCTAGCGATAATAATAGTAAAATATGGCTAATAGTGCATGATATATTGATAATAGTAAAAGTAATAAGTATATTTATTACAGTGCTATCGATAATAACTGCATAATATGGGTAATAATGCATGTTATATTGATGTAAATGAAAGTAATACGTATATTTATTATAGTTCTAGCGATAATAACTGCATAATGTGGGTAATAATGCATGTTATATTGATATCAATATAAGTAATAAGTATAATTATTACAGTTCGAGCGATAATAACTGCACTATATGGGTAATAATGCACGTTATATTGCTAACAATATAAGTAATAAGTATAATTATTACAGTTCTAGCGATAATAATAGTAAAATATGGCTAATAGTGCATGATATATTGATAATAGTAAAAGTAATAAGTATATTTATTACAGTTCTATCGATAATAACTGCATAATATGGGTAATAATGCATGTTATATTGATGATAATGAAAGTAGTAAGTATATTTATTACAGTTCTAGCGATAATAACTGCATTATATGCGTAATAATGCACGTTATATTGCTAATAATATAAGTAATGAGTATAATTATTACAGTTCTAGCGATAATAACTGCATTATATGGGTAATAATGCATGTTATATTGATGATAATAAAAGTAATACGTATATTTATTATAGTTCTAGCGATAATAACTGCATAATATGGGTAATAATGCATGTTATATTGATAATAATCTAAGTAATAAGTATAATTATTACAGTTCTAGCGATAATAACTGCATTATATGGGTAATAATGCATGTTATATTGATGATAATAAAAGTAATACGTATATTTATTATAGTTCTAGCGATAATAACTGCATAATGTGGGTAATAATGCATGTTATATTGATAATAATCTAAGTAATAAGTATAATTATTACAGTTCTAGCGATAATAACTGCATTATATGGGTAATAATGCATGTTATATTGATGATAATGAAAGTAATACGTATATTTATTATAGTTCTAGCGATAATAACTGCATAATATGGGTAATAATGCACGTTATATTGCTAATAATATAAGTAATGAGTACAATTATTACAGTTCTAGCGATAATAACTGCATTATATGGGTAATAATGCATGTTATATTGATGATAATAAAAGTAATACGTATAGTTATTATAGTTCTAGCGATAATAACTGCATAATATGGGTAATAATGCATGTTATATTGATGATAATAAAAGTAATACGTATATTTATTATAGTTCTAGCGATAATAACTGCATAATGTGGGTAATAATGCATGTTATATTGATATCAATATAAGTAATAAGTATAATTATTACAGTTCTAGCGATAATAACTGCACTATATGGGTAATAATGCACGTTATATTGCTAACAATATAAGTAATAAGTATAATTATTACAGTTCTAGCGATAATAACTGCATTATATGGGTAATAATGCATGTTATATTGATGATAATGAAAGTAATACGTATATTTATTATAGTTCTAGCGATAATAACTGCATAATATGGGTAATAATGCACGTTATATTGCTAATAATATAAGTAATGAGTACAATTATTACAGTTCTAGCGATAATAACTGCATTATATGGGTAATAATGCATGTTATATTGATGATAATAAAAGTAATACGTATAGTTATTATAGTTCTAGCGATAATAACTGCATTATATGGGTAATAATGCATGTTATATTGATAATATTGGGAGTAATAAGTATATTTATTATAGTTCTAGCGATAATAACTGCAGAATATGGGTAATAATGCATGTTATATTGATAACAGTATAAGTAATAAGTATAATTATTACAGTTCTAGCGATAATAACTGCATTATATGGGTAATAATGCATGTTATATTGATAATATCGGGAGTAATAAGTATAATTATTATAGTTCTAGCGATAATAATAGTAAAATATGGCAAATAGTGCATGTTATATTGATAATAATAAAAGTAATAAATATATTTATTACAGTTCTATCGATAATAAAAGTAATACGTATATTTATTATAGTTCTAGCGATAATAACTGCATAATGTGGGTAATAATGCATGTTATATTGATAATAATCTAAGTAATAAGTATAATTATTACAGTTCTAGCGATAATAACTGCATTATATGGGTAATAATGCATGTTATATTGATAATATCGGGAGTAATAAGTATAATTATTATAGTTCTAGCGATAATAATAGTAAAATATGGCAAATAGTGCATGTTATATTGATGATAATGAAAGTAATACGTATATTTATTATAGTTCTAGCGATAATAACTGCATAATGTGGGTAATAATGCATGTTATATTGATATCAATATAAGTAATAAGTATAATTATTACAGTTCTACCGATAATAACTGCACTATATGGGTAATAATGCACGTTATATTGCTAACAATATAAGTAATAAGTATAATTATTACAGTTCTAGCGATAATAATAGTAAAATATGGCTAATAGTGCATGATATATTGATAATAGTAAAAGTAATAAGTATATTTATTACAGTTCTATCGATAATAACTGCATAATATGGGTAATAATGCATGTTATATTGATGATAATGAAAGTAGTAAGTATATTTATTACAGTTCTAGCGATAATAACTGCATTATATGCGTAATAATGCACGTTATATTGCTAATAATATAAGTAATGAGTATAATTATTACAGTTCTAGCGATAATACCCCCATTATATGGGTAATAATGCATATTATATTGGTAATGATATAAGTAATAAGTATAATTATTACAGTTCTAGCGATAATAACTGCAATATATGGGTAATAATGCATGTTATATTGATGATAATGAAAGTAATACGTATATTTATTATAGTTCTAGCGATAATAACTGCATAATATGGGTAATAATGCATGTTATATTGATAATAATCTAAGTAATAAGTATAATTATTACAGTTCTAGCGATAATAACTGCATTATATGGGTAATAATGCACGTTATATTGCTAACAATATAAGTAATAAGTATAATTCTTACAGTTCTATCGATAATAACTTCTTAATATGGGTAATAATGCATGTTATATTAATGATAATGAAAGTAGTAAGTATATTTATTACAGTTCTAGCGATAATAACTGCATTATATGCGTAATAAGGCATGTTATATTGATAATATCGGGGGTAATAAGTATAATTATTATAGTTCTAGCGATAATAATAGTAAAATATGGCTAATAGTGCATGATATATTGATAATAGTAAAAGTAATAAGTATATTTATTACAGTTCTGTCGATAATAACTGCATAATATGGGTAATAATGCATGTTATATTGATGATAATAAAAGTAATACGTATATTTATTATAGTTCTAGCGATAATAACTGCATAATGTGGGTAATAATGCATGTTATATTGATATCAATATAAGTAATAAGTATAATTATTACAGTTCTACCGATAATAACTGCACTATATGGGTAATAATGCACGTTATATTGCTAACAATATAAGTAATAAGTATAATTATTACAGTTCTAGCGATAATAATAGTAAAATATGGCTAATAGTGCATGATATATTGATAATAGTAAAAGTAATAAGTATATTTATTACAGTTCTATCGATAATAACTGCATAATATGGGTAATAATGCATGTTATATTGATGATAATGAAAGTAGTAAGTATATTTATTACAGTTCTAGCGATAATAACTGCATTATATGCGTAATAATGCACGTTATATTGCTAATAATATAAGTAATGAGTATAATTATTACAGTTCTAGCGATAATACCCCCATTATATGGGTAATAATGCATATTATATTGGTAATGATATAAGTAATAAGTATAATTATTACAGTTCTAGCGATAATAACTGCAATATATGGGTAATAATGCATGTTATATTGATGATAATGAAAGTAATACGTATATTTATTATAGTTCTAGCGATAATAACTGCATAATATGGGTAATAATGCATGTTATATTGCTAATAATCTAAGTAATAAGTATAATTATTACAGTTCTAGCGATAATAACTGCATTATATGGGTAATAATGCACGTTATATTGCTAACAATATAAGTAATAAGTATAATTCTTACAGTTCTATCGATAATAACTTCTTAATATGGGTAATAATGCATGTTATATTAATGATAATGAAAGTAGTAAGTATATTTATTACAGTTCTAGCGATAATAACTGCATTATATGCGTAATAAGGCATGTTATGTTGATAATATCGGGGGTAATAAGTATAATTATTATAGTTCTAGCGATAATAATAGTAAAATATGGCTAATAGTGCATGATATATTGATAATAGTAAAAGTAATAAGTATATTTATTACAGTTCTATCGATAATAACTGCATAATATGGGTAACAATGCATGCTATATTTAGAATAATATAAGTAATAAGTATAATTATTACAGTTCTGGCGATAATAACTGCATTATATGGGTAATAATGCACGTTATATTGCTAATAGTATAAGTAATAAGTATAATTATTACAGTTCTAGCGATAATACCTCCATTATATGGGTAATAATGCATGTTATATTGATAATAATATAAGTAATAAGTATATTTATTATAGTTATATCGATAATAACTGCATAATATGGGTAATAATGCATGTTATATTGATGATAATAAAAGTAATACGTATATTTATTATAGTTCTAGCAATAATAACTGCATAATATGGGTAATAATGCATGTTATATTGATAATAATATAAGTAATAAGTATATTTATTACAGTTCTATCGATAATAACTGCATAATATGGGTAATAATGCATGTTATATTGATGTAAATGAAAGTAATACGTATATTTATTATAGTTCTAGCGATAATAACTGCATAATATGGGTAACAATGCATGCTATATTTAGAATAATATAAGTAATAAGTATAATTATTACAGTTCTAGCGATAATAATAGTAAAATATGGCTAATAGTGCATGATATATTGATAATAGTAAAAGTAATAAGTATATTTATTACAGTTCTATCGATAATAACTGCATAATATGGGTAATAATGCATGTTATATTGATGATAATGAAAGTAGTAAGTATATTTATTACAGTTCTAGCGATAATAACTGCATTATATGCGTAATAATGAACGTTATATTGCTAATAATATAAGTAATAAGTATAATTATTACAGTTCTATCGATAATAACTTCTTAATATGGGTAATAATGCATGTTATATTGATAATATCGGGAGTAATAAGTATAATTATTATAGTTCTAGCGATAATAATAGTAAAATATGGCAAATAGTGCATGTTATATTGATAATAATAAAAGTAATAATTATATTTATTACAGTTCTATCGATAATAACTGCATAATATGGGTAATAATGCATGTTATATTGATGATAATAAAAGTAATACGTATATTTATTATAGTTCTAGCGATAATAACTGCATAATGTGGGTAATAATGCATGTTATATTGATAATAATCTAAGTAATAAGTATAATTATTACAGTTCTAGCGATAATAACTGCATTATATGGGTAATAATGCATGTTATATTGATGATAATGAAAGTAATACGTATATTTATTATAGTTCTAGCGATAATAACTGCATAATATGGGTAATAATGCACGTTATATTGCTAATAATATAAGCAATGAGTACAATTATTACAGTTCTAGCGATAATAACTGCATTATATGGGTAATAATGCATGTTATATTGATAATATCGGGAGTAATAAGCATAATTATTATAGTTCTAGCGATAATAATAGTAAAATATGGCAAATAGTGCATGTTATATTGATAATAATAAAAGTAATATGTATAATTATTACAGTTCTAGCGATAATAACTGCATTATATGGGTAATAATGCACGTTATATTGCTAGCAATATAAGTAATAAGTATAATTATTACAGTTCTAGCGATAATACCTCCATTATATGGGTAATAATGCATGTTATTTTGATAATGATATAAGTAATAAGTATAATTATTACAGTTCTAGCGATAATAACTGCATTATATGGGTAATAATGCATGTTATATTGATGATAATGAAAGTAATACGTATATTTATTATAGTTCTAGCGATAATAACTGCATAATGTGGGTAATAATGCATGTTATATTGATAATAATATAAGTAATAAGTATATTTATTACAGTTATATCGATAATAACTGCATAATATGGGTAATAATGCATGTTATATTGATGATAATAAAAGTAATACGTATATTTATTATAGTTCTAGCAATAATAACTGCATAATATGGGTAATAATGCATGTTATATTGATAATAATATAAGTAATAAGTATAATTATTACAGTTCTAGCGATAATAACTGCATTATATGGGTAATAATGCACGTTATATTGCTAGCAATATAAGTAATAAGTATAATTATTACAGTTCTAGCGATAATACCTCCATTATATGGGTAATAATGCATGTTATATTGATAATGATATAAGTAATAAGTATAATTATTACAGTTCTAGCGATAATAACTGCATTATATGGGTAATAATGCATGTTATATTGATGATAATGAAAGTAATACGTATATTTATTATAGTTCTAGCGATAATAACTGCATAATATGGGTAATAATGCATGTTATATTGATAATAATCTAAGTAATAAGTATAATTATTACAGTTCTAGCGATAATAACTGCATTATATGGGTAATAATGCACGTTATATTGCTAACAATATAAGTAATAAGTATAATTCTTACAGTTCTATCGATAATAACTTCTTAATATGGGTAATAATGCATGTTATATTAATGATAATGAAAGTAGTAAGTATATTTATTACAGTTCTAGCGATAATAACTGCATTATATGCGTAATAAGGCATGTTATATTGATAATATCGGGGGTAATAAGTATAATTATTATAGTTCTAGCGATAATAATAGTAAAATATGGCTAATAGTGCATGATATATTGATAATAGTAAAAGTAATAAGTATATTTATTACAGTTCTATCGATAATAACTGCATAATATGGGTAATAATGCATGTTATATTGATGTAAATGAAAGTAATACGTATATTTATTATAGTTCTAGCGATAATAACTGCATAATATGGGTAACAATGCATGCTATATTTAGAATAATATAAGTAATAAGTATAATTATTACAGTTCTGGCGATAATAACTGCATTATATGGGTAATAATGCACGTTATATTGCTAATAGTATAAGTAATAAGTATAATTATTACAGTTCTAGCGATAATACCTCCATTATATGGGTAATAATGCATGTTATATTGATAATAATATAAGTAATAAGTATATTTATTACAGTTATGTCGATAATAACTGCATAATATGGGTAATAATGCATGTTATATTGATGATAATAAAAGTAATACGTATATTTATTATAGTTCTAGCAATAATAACTGCATAATATGGGTAATAATGCATGTTATATTGATAATAATATAAGTAATAAGTATATTTATTACAGTTCTATCGATAATAACTGCATAATATGGGTAATAATGCATGTTATATTGATGTAAATGAAAGTAATACGTATATTTATTATAGTTCTAGCGATAATAACTGCATAATATGGGTAACAATGCATGCTATATTTAGAATAATATAAGTAATAAGTATAATTATTACAGTTCTAGCGATAATAATAGTAAAATATGGCTAATAGTGCATGATATATTGATAATAGTAAAAGTAATAAGTATATTTATTACAGTTCTATCGATAATAACTGCATAATATGGGTAATAATGCATGTTATATTGATGATAATAAAAGTAATACGTATATTTATTATAGTTCTAGCGATAATAACTGCATATTATGGGTAATAATGCATGTTATATTGATAATAATCTAAGTAATAAGTATAATTATTACAGTTCTAGCGATAATAACTGCATTATATGGGTAATAATGCACGTTATATTGCTAACAATATAAGTAATAAGTATAATTATTACAGTTCTATCGATAATAACTTCTTAATATGGGTAATAATGCATGTTATATTGATGATAATGAAAGTAGTAAGTATATTTATTACAGTTCTAGCGATAATAACTGCATTATATGCGTAATAAGGCATGTTATATTGATAATATCGAGGGGTAATAAGTATAATTATTATAGTTCTAGCGATAATAATAGTAAAATATGGCTAATAGTGCATGATATATTGATAATAGTAAAAGTAATAAGTATATTTATTACAGTGCTATCGATAATAACTGCATAATATGGGTAATAATGCATGTTATATTGATGTAAATGAAAGTAATACGTATATTTATTATAGTTCTAGCGATAATAACTGCATAATGTGGGTAATAATGCATGTTATATTGATATCAATATAAGTAATAAGTATAATTATTACAGTTCGAGCGATAATAACTGCACTATATGGGTAATAATGCACGTTATATTGCTAACAATATAAGTAATAAGTATAATTATTACAGTTCTAGCGATAATAATAGTAAAATATGGCTAATAGTGCATGATATATTGATAATAGTAAAAGTAATAAGTATATTTATTACAGTTCTATCGATAATAACTGCATAATATGGGTAATAATGCATGTTATATTGATGATAATGAAAGTAGTAAGTATATTTATTACAGTTCTAGCGATAATAACTGCATTATATGCGTAATAATGCACGTTATATTGCTAATAATATAAGTAATGAGTATAATTATTACAGTTCTAGCGATAATAACTGCATTATATGGGTAATAATGCATGTTATATTGATGATAATAAAAGTAATACGTATATTTATTATAGTTCTAGCGATAATAACTGCATAATATGGGTAATAATGCATGTTATATTGATAATAATCTAAGTAATAAGTATAATTATTACAGTTCTAGCGATAATAACTGCATTATATGGGTAATAATGCATGTTATATTGATGATAATAAAAGTAATACGTATATTTATTATAGTTCTAGCGATAATAACTGCATAATGTGGGTAATAATGCATGTTATATTGATAATAATCTAAGTAATAAGTATAATTATTACAGTTCTAGCGATAATAACTGCATTATATGGGTAATAATGCATGTTATATTGATGATAATGAAAGTAATACGTATATTTATTATAGTTCTAGCGATAATAACTGCATAATATGGGTAATAATGCACGTTATATTGCTAATAATATAAGTAATGAGTACAATTATTACAGTTCTAGCGATAATAACTGCATTATATGGGTAATAATGCATGTTATATTGATGATAATAAAAGTAATACGTATAGTTATTATAGTTCTAGCGATAATAACTGCATAATATGGGTAATAATGCATGTTATATTGATGATAATAAAAGTAATACGTATATTTATTATAGTTCTAGCGATAATAACTGCATAATGTGGGTAATAATGCATGTTATATTGATATCAATATAAGTAATAAGTATAATTATTACAGTTCTAGCGATAATAACTGCACTATATGGGTAATAATGCACGTTATATTGCTAACAATATAAGTAATAAGTATAATTATTACAGTTCTAGCGATAATAACTGCATTATATGGGTAATAATGCATGTTATATTGATGATAATGAAAGTAATACGTATATTTATTATAGTTCTAGCGATAATAACTGCATAATATGGGTAATAATGCACGTTATATTGCTAATAATATAAGTAATGAGTACAATTATTACAGTTCTAGCGATAATAACTGCATTATATGGGTAATAATGCATGTTATATTGATGATAATAAAAGTAATACGTATAGTTATTATAGTTCTAGCGATAATAACTGCATTATATGGGTAATAATGCATGTTATATTGATAATATTGGGAGTAATAAGTATATTTATTATAGTTCTAGCGATAATAACTGCAGAATATGGGTAATAATGCATGTTATATTGATAACAGTATAAGTAATAAGTATAATTATTACAGTTCTAGCGATAATAACTGCATTATATGGGTAATAATGCATGTTATATTGATAATATCGGGAGTAATAAGTATAATTATTATAGTTCTAGCGATAATAATAGTAAAATATGGCAAATAGTGCATGTTATATTGATAATAATAAAAGTAATAAATATATTTATTACAGTTCTATCGATAATAAAAGTAATACGTATATTTATTATAGTTCTAGCGATAATAACTGCATAATGTGGGTAATAATGCATGTTATATTGATAATAATCTAAGTAATAAGTATAATTATTACAGTTCTAGCGATAATAACTGCATTATATGGGTAATAATGCATGTTATATTGATAATATCGGGAGTAATAAGTATAATTATTATAGTTCTAGCGATAATAATAGTAAAATATGGCAAATAGTGCATGTTATATTGATGATAATGAAAGTAATACGTATATTTATTATAGTTCTAGCGATAATAACTGCATAATGTGGGTAATAATGCATGTTATATTGATATCAATATAAGTAATAAGTATAATTATTACAGTTCTACCGATAATAACTGCACTATATGGGTAATAATGCACGTTATATTGCTAACAATATAAGTAATAAGTATAATTATTACAGTTCTAGCGATAATAATAGTAAAATATGGCTAATAGTGCATGATATATTGATAATAGTAAAAGTAATAAGTATATTTATTACAGTTCTATCGATAATAACTGCATAATATGGGTAATAATGCATGTTATATTGATGATAATGAAAGTAGTAAGTATATTTATTACAGTTCTAGCGATAATAACTGCATTATATGCGTAATAATGCACGTTATATTGCTAATAATATAAGTAATGAGTATAATTATTACAGTTCTAGCGATAATACCCCCATTATATGGGTAATAATGCATATTATATTGGTAATGATATAAGTAATAAGTATAATTATTACAGTTCTAGCGATAATAACTGCAATATATGGGTAATAATGCATGTTATATTGATGATAATGAAAGTAATACGTATATTTATTATAGTTCTAGCGATAATAACTGCATAATATGGGTAATAATGCATGTTATATTGATAATAATCTAAGTAATAAGTATAATTATTACAGTTCTAGCGATAATAACTGCATTATATGGGTAATAATGCACGTTATATTGCTAACAATATAAGTAATAAGTATAATTCTTACAGTTCTATCGATAATAACTTCTTAATATGGGTAATAATGCATGTTATATTAATGATAATGAAAGTAGTAAGTATATTTATTACAGTTCTAGCGATAATAACTGCATTATATGCGTAATAAGGCATGTTATATTGATAATATCGGGGGTAATAAGTATAATTATTATAGTTCTAGCGATAATAATAGTAAAATATGGCTAATAGTGCATGATATATTGATAATAGTAAAAGTAATAAGTATATTTATTACAGTTCTGTCGATAATAACTGCATAATATGGGTAATAATGCATGTTATATTGATGATAATAAAAGTAATACGTATATTTATTATAGTTCTAGCGATAATAACTGCATAATGTGGGTAATAATGCATGTTATATTGATATCAATATAAGTAATAAGTATAATTATTACAGTTCTACCGATAATAACTGCACTATATGGGTAATAATGCACGTTATATTGCTAACAATATAAGTAATAAGTATAATTATTACAGTTCTAGCGATAATAATAGTAAAATATGGCTAATAGTGCATGATATATTGATAATAGTAAAAGTAATAAGTATATTTATTACAGTTCTATCGATAATAACTGCATAATATGGGTAATAATGCATGTTATATTGATGATAATGAAAGTAGTAAGTATATTTATTACAGTTCTAGCGATAATAACTGCATTATATGCGTAATAATGCACGTTATATTGCTAATAATATAAGTAATGAGTATAATTATTACAGTTCTAGCGATAATACCCCCATTATATGGGTAATAATGCATATTATATTGGTAATGATATAAGTAATAAGTATAATTATTACAGTTCTAGCGATAATAACTGCAATATATGGGTAATAATGCATGTTATATTGATGATAATGAAAGTAATACGTATATTTATTATAGTTCTAGCGATAATAACTGCATAATATGGGTAATAATGCATGTTATATTGCTAATAATCTAAGTAATAAGTATAATTATTACAGTTCTAGCGATAATAACTGCATTATATGGGTAATAATGCACGTTATATTGCTAACAATATAAGTAATAAGTATAATTCTTACAGTTCTATCGATAATAACTTCTTAATATGGGTAATAATGCATGTTATATTAATGATAATGAAAGTAGTAAGTATATTTATTACAGTTCTAGCGATAATAACTGCATTATATGCGTAATAAGGCATGTTATGTTGATAATATCGGGGGTAATAAGTATAATTATTATAGTTCTAGCGATAATAATAGTAAAATATGGCTAATAGTGCATGATATATTGATAATAGTAAAAGTAATAAGTATATTTATTACAGTTCTATCGATAATAACTGCATAATATGGGTAACAATGCATGCTATATTTAGAATAATATAAGTAATAAGTATAATTATTACAGTTCTGGCGATAATAACTGCATTATATGGGTAATAATGCACGTTATATTGCTAATAGTATAAGTAATAAGTATAATTATTACAGTTCTAGCGATAATACCTCCATTATATGGGTAATAATGCATGTTATATTGATAATAATATAAGTAATAAGTATATTTATTATAGTTATATCGATAATAACTGCATAATATGGGTAATAATGCATGTTATATTGATGATAATAAAAGTAATACGTATATTTATTATAGTTCTAGCAATAATAACTGCATAATATGGGTAATAATGCATGTTATATTGATAATAATATAAGTAATAAGTATATTTATTACAGTTCTATCGATAATAACTGCATAATATGGGTAATAATGCATGTTATATTGATGTAAATGAAAGTAATACGTATATTTATTATAGTTCTAGCGATAATAACTGCATAATATGGGTAACAATGCATGCTATATTTAGAATAATATAAGTAATAAGTATAATTATTACAGTTCTAGCGATAATAATAGTAAAATATGGCTAATAGTGCATGATATATTGATAATAGTAAAAGTAATAAGTATATTTATTACAGTTCTATCGATAATAACTGCATAATATGGGTAATAATGCATGTTATATTGATGATAATGAAAGTAGTAAGTATATTTATTACAGTTCTAGCGATAATAACTGCATTATATGCGTAATAATGAACGTTATATTGCTAATAATATAAGTAATAAGTATAATTATTACAGTTCTATCGATAATAACTTCTTAATATGGGTAATAATGCATGTTATATTGATAATATCGGGAGTAATAAGTATAATTATTATAGTTCTAGCGATAATAATAGTAAAATATGGCAAATAGTGCATGTTATATTGATAATAATAAAAGTAATAATTATATTTATTACAGTTCTATCGATAATAACTGCATAATATGGGTAATAATGCATGTTATATTGATGATAATAAAAGTAATACGTATATTTATTATAGTTCTAGCGATAATAACTGCATAATGTGGGTAATAATGCATGTTATATTGATAATAATCTAAGTAATAAGTATAATTATTACAGTTCTAGCGATAATAACTGCATTATATGGGTAATAATGCATGTTATATTGATGATAATGAAAGTAATACGTATATTTATTATAGTTCTAGCGATAATAACTGCATAATATGGGTAATAATGCACGTTATATTGCTAATAATATAAGCAATGAGTACAATTATTACAGTTCTAGCGATAATAACTGCATTATATGGGTAATAATGCATGTTATATTGATAATATCGGGAGTAATAAGCATAATTATTATAGTTCTAGCGATAATAATAGTAAAATATGGCAAATAGTGCATGTTATATTGATAATAATAAAAGTAATATGTATAATTATTACAGTTCTAGCGATAATAACTGCATTATATGGGTAATAATGCACGTTATATTGCTAGCAATATAAGTAATAAGTATAATTATTACAGTTCTAGCGATAATACCTCCATTATATGGGTAATAATGCATGTTATTTTGATAATGATATAAGTAATAAGTATAATTATTACAGTTCTAGCGATAATAACTGCATTATATGGGTAATAATGCATGTTATATTGATGATAATGAAAGTAATACGTATATTTATTATAGTTCTAGCGATAATAACTGCATAATATGGGTAATAATGCATGTTATATTGATAATAATCTAAGTAATAAGTATAATTATTACAGTTCTAGCGATAATAACTGCATTATATGGGTAATAATGCACGTTATATTGCTAACAATATAAGTAATAAGTATAATTCTTACAGTTCTATCGATAATAACTTCTTAATATGGGTAATAATGCATGTTATATTAATGATAATGAAAGTAGTAAGTATATTTATTACAGTTCTAGCGATAATAACTGCATTATATGCGTAATAAGGCATGTTATATTGATAATATCGGGGGTAATAAGTATAATTATTATAGTTCTAGCGATAATAATAGTAAAATATGGCTAATAGTGCATGATATATTGATAATAGTAAAAGTAATAAGTATATTTATTACAGTTCTGTCGATAATAACTGCATAATATGGGTAATAATGCATGTTATATTGATGATAATAAAAGTAATACGTATATTTATTATAGTTCTAGCGATAATAACTGCATAATGTGGGTAATAATGCATGTTATATTGATATCAATATAAGTAATAAGTATAATTATTACAGTTCTAGCGATAATAACTGCATTATATGGGTAATAATGCACGTTATATTGCTAACAATATAAGTAATAAGTATAATTATTACAGTTCTATCGATAATAACTTCTTAATATGGGTAATAATGCATGTTATATTGATAATATCGGGAGTAATAAGTATAATTATTATAGTTCTAGCGATAATAATAGTAAAATATGGCAAATAGTGCATGTTATATTGATAATAATAAAAGTAATAATTATATTTATTACAGTTCTGTCGATAATAACTGCATAATATGGGTAATAATGCATGTTATATTGATGATAATAAAAGTAATACGTATATTTATTATAGTTCTAGCGATAATAACTGCATAATGTGGGTAATAATGCATGTTATATTGATAATAATCTAAGTAATAAGTATAATTATTACAGTTCTAGCGATAATAACTGCATTATATGGGTAATAATGCATGTTATATTGATGATAATAAAAGTAATACGTATAGTTATTATAGTTCTAGCGATAATAACTGCATTATATGGGTAATAATGCATGTTATATTGATAATATTGGGAGTAATAAGTATATTTATTATAGTTCTAGCGATAATAACTGCAGAATATGGGTAATAATGCATGTTATATTGATAACAGTATAAGTAATAAGTATAATTATTACAGTTCTAGCGATAATAACTGCATTATATGGGTAATAATGCACGTTATATAGCTAATAATATAAGTAATAAGTATAATTATTACAGTTCTAGCGATAATAACTGCATTATATGGGTAATAATGCATGTTATATTGATAATATCGGGAGTAATAAGTATAATTATTATAGTTCTAGCGATAATAATAGTAAAATATGGCAAATAGTGCATGTTATATTGATAATAATAAAAGTAATAAATATATTTATTACAGTTCTATCGATAATAAAAGTAATACGTATATTTATTATAGTTCTAGCGATAATAACTGCATAATGTGGGTAATAATGCATGTTATATTGATAATAATCTAAGTAATAAGTATAATTATTACAGTTCTAGCGATAATAACTGCATTATATGCGTAATAATGCATGTTATATTGATAATATCGGGAGTAATAAGTATAATTATTATAGTTTTAGCGATAATAATAGTAAAATATGGCAAATAGTGCATGTTATATTGATAATAATAAAAGTAATATGTATATTTATTACAGTTCTATCGATAATAACTGCATAATATGGGTAATAATGCATGTTATATTGATGATAATAAAAGTAATACGTATATTTATTATAGTTCTAGCGATAATAACTGCATAATGTGGGTAATAATGCATGTTATATTGATATCAATATAAGTAATAAGTATAATTATTACAGTTCTACCGATAATAACTGCACTATATGGGTAATAATGCACGTTATATTGCTAACAATATAAGTAATAAGTATAATTATTACAGTTCTAGCGATAATAATAGTAAAATATGGCTAATAGTGCATGATATATTGATAATAGTAAAAGTAATAAGTATATTTATTACAGTTCTATCGATAATAACTGCATAATATGGGTAATAATGCATGTTATATTGATGATAATGAAAGTAGTAAGTATATTTATTACAGTTCTAGCGATAATAACTGCACTATATGCGTAATAATGCACGTTATATTGCTAATAATATAAGTAATGAGTATAATTATTACAGTTCTAGCGATAATACCCCCATTATATGGGTAATAATGCATATTATATTGGTAATGATATAAGTAATAAGTATAATTATTACAGTTCTAGCGATAATAACTGCAATATATGGGTAATAATGCATGTTATATTGATGATAATGAAAGTAATACGTATATTTATTATAGTTCTAGCGATAATAACTGCATAATATGGGTAATAATGCATGTTATATTGATAATAATCTAAGTAATAAGTATAATTATTACAGTTCTAGCGATAATAACTACATTATATGGGTAATAATGCAAGTTATATTGCTAACAATATAAGTAATAAGTATAATTATTACAGTTCTAGCGATAATACCTCCATTATATGGGTAATAATGCATGTTATATTGATAATAATATAAGTAATAAGTATATTTATTACAGTTATATCGATAATAACTGCATAATATGGGTAATAATGCATGTTATATTGATGATAATAAAAGTAATACGTATATTTATTATAGTTCTAGCAATAATAACTGCATAATATGGGTAATAATGCATGTTATATTGATAATAATATAAGTAATAAGTATATTTATTTCAGTTCTATCGATAATAACTGCATAATATGGGTAATAATGCATGTTATATTGATGTAAATGAAAGTAATACGTATATTTATTATAGTTCTAGCGATAATAACTGCATAATATGGGTAACAATGCATGCTATATTTAGAATAATATAAGTAATAAGTATAATTATTACAGTTCTAGCGATAATAATAGTAAAATATGGCTAATAGTGCATGATATATTGATAATAGTAAAAGTAATAAGTATATTTATTACAGTTCTATCGATAATAACTGCATAATATGGGTAATAATGCATGTTATATTGATGATAATTAAAGTAGTAAGTATATTTATTACAGTTCTAGCGATAATAACTGCATTATATGGGTAATAATGCACGTTATATTGCTAACAATATAAGTAATAAGTATAATTATTACAGTTCTATCGATAATAACTTCTTAATATGGGTAATAATGCATGTTATATTGATAATATCGGGAGTAATAAGTATAATTATTATAGTTCTAGCGATAATAATAGTAAAATATGGCAAATAGTGCATGTTATATTGATAATAATAAAAGTAATAATTATATTTATTACAGTTCTATCGATAATAACTGCATAATATGGGTAATAATGCATGTTATATTGATGATAATAAAAGTAATACGTATATTTATTATAGTTCTAGCGATAATAACTGCATAATGTGGGTAATAATGCATGTTATATTGATAATAATCTAAGTAATAAGTATAATTATTACAGTTCTAGCGATAATAACTGCATTATATGGGTAATAATGCATGTTATATTGATGATAATGAAAGTAATACGTATATTTATTATAGTTCTAGCGATAATAACTGCATAATATGGGTAATAATGCACGTTATATTGCTAATAATATAAGTAATGAGTACAATTATTACAGTTCTAGCGATAATAACTGCATTATATGGGTAATAATGCATGTTATATTGATAATATCGGGAGTAATAAGTATAATTATTATAGTTCTAGCGATAATAATAGTAAAATATGGCAAATAGTGCATGTTATATTGATAATAATAAAAGTAATATGTATAATTATTACAGTTCTAGCGATAATAACTGCATTATATGGGTAATAATGCACGTTATATTGCTAGCAATATAAGTAATAAGTATAATTATTACAGTTCTAGCGATAATACCTCCATTATATGGGTAATAATGCATGTTATATTGATAATGATATAAGTAATAAGTATAATTATTACAGTTCTAGCGATAATAACTGCATTATATGGGTAATAATGCATGTTATATTGATGATAATGAAAGTAATACGTATATTTATTATAGTTCTAGCGATAATAACTGCATAATATGGGTAATAATGCATGTTATATTGATAATAATCTAAGTAATAAGTATAATTATTACAGTTCTAGCGATAATAACTGCATTATATGGGTAATAATGCACGTTATATTGCTAGCAATATAAGTAATAAGTATAATTATTACAGTTCTAGCGATAATACCTCCATTATATGGGTAATAATGCATGTTATATTGATAATGATATAAGTAATAAGTATAATTATTACAGTTCTAGCGATAATAACTGCATTATATGGGTAATAATGCATGTTATATTGATGATAATGAAAGTAATACGTATATTTATTATAGTTCTAGCGATAATAACTGCATAATATGGGTAATAATGCATGTTATATTGATAATAATCTAAGTAATAAGTATAATTATTACAGTTCTAGCGATAATAACTGCATTATATGGGTAATAATGCACGTTATATTGCTAACAATATAAGTAATAAGTATAATTATTACAGTTCTAGCGATAATAATAGTAAAATATGGCTAATAGTGCATGATATATTGATAATAGTAAAAGTAATAAGTATATTTATTACAGTTCTATCGATAATAACTGCATAATATGGGTAATAATGCATGTTATATTGATGATAATGAAAGTAGTAAGTATATTTATTACAGTTCTAGCGATAATAACTGCATTATATGCGTAATAATGCACGTTATATTGCTAATAATATAAGTAATGAGTATAATTATTACAGTTCTAGCGATAATAACTGCATTATATGGGTAATAATGCATGTTATATTGATGATAATAAAAGTAATACGTATATTTATTATAGTTCTAGCGATAATAACTGCATAATATGGGTAATAATGCATGTTATATTGATAATAATCTAAGTAATAAGTATAATTATTACAGTTCTAGCGATAATAACTGCATTATATGGGTAATAATGCACGTTATATTGCTAACAATATAAGTAATAAGTATAATTATTACAGTTCTATCGATAATAACTTCTTAATATGGGTAATAATGCATGTTATATTGATAATATCGGGAGTAATAAGTATAATTATTATAGTTCTAGCGATAATAACTGCATAATGTGGGTAATAATGCATGTTATATTGATAATAATCTAAGTAATAAGTATAATTATTACAGTTCTAGCGATAATAACTGCATTATATGGGTAATAATGCATGTTATATTGATGATAATGAAAGTAATACGTATATTTATTATAGTTCTAGCGATAATAACTGCATAATATGGGTAATAATGCACGTTATATTGCTAATAATATAAGTAATGAGTACAATTATTACAGTTCTAGCGATAATAACTGCATTATATGGGTAATAATGCATGTTATATTGATAATATCGGGAGTAATAAGTATAATTATTATAGTTCTAGCGATAATAATAGTAAAATATGGCAAATAGTGCATGTTATATTGATAATAATAAAAGTAATATGTATAATTATTACAGTTCTATCGATAATAACTTCTTAATATGGGTAATAATGCATGTTATATTGATGATAATGAAAGTAGTAAGTATATTTATTACAGTTCTAGCGATAATAACTGCATTATATGCGTAATAAGGCATGTTATATTGATAATATCGAGGGGTAATAAGTATAATTATTATAGTTCTAGCGATAATAATAGTAAAATATGGCTAATAGTGCATGATATATTGATAATAGTAAAAGTAATAAGTATATTTATTACAGTTCTATCGATAATAACTGCATAATATGGGTAATAATGCATGTTATATTGATGTAAATGAAAGTAATACGTATATTTATTATAGTTCTAGCGATAATAACTGCATAATATGGGTAACAATGCATGCTATATTTAGAATAATATAAGTAATAAGTATAATTATTACAGTTCTGGCGATAATAACTGCATTATATGGGTAATAATGCACGTTATATTGCTAATAGTATAAGTAATAAGTATAATTATTACAGTTCTAGCGATAATACCTCCATTATATGGGTAATAATGCATGTTATATTGATAATAATATAAGTAATAAGTATATTTATTACAGTTATATCGATAATAACTGCATAATATGGGTAATAATGCATGTTATATTGATGATAATAAAAGTAATACGTATATTTATTATAGTTCTAGCAATAATAACTGCATAATATGGGTAATAATGCATGTTATATTGATAATAATATAAGTAATAAGTATAATTATTACAGTTCTAGCGATAATAACTGCATTATATGGGTAATAATGCACGTTATATTGCTAGCAATATAAGTAATAAGTATAATTATTACAGTTCTAGCGATAATACCTCCATTATATGGGTAATAATGCATGTTATATTGATAATGATATAAGTAATAAGTATAATTATTACAGTTCTAGCGATAATAACTGCATTATATGGGTAATAATGCATGTTATATTGATGATAATGAAAGTAATACGTATATTTATTATAGTTCTAGCGATAATAACTGCATAATATGGGTAATAATGCATGTTATATTGATAATAATCTAAGTAATAAGTATAATTATTACAGTTCTAGCGATAATAACTGCATTATATGGGTAATAATGCACGTTATATTGCTAACAATATAAGTAATAAGTATAATTCTTACAGTTCTATCGATAATAACTTCTTAATATGGGTAATAATGCATGTTATATTAATGATAATGAAAGTAGTAAGTATATTTATTACAGTTCTAGCGATAATAACTGCATTATATGCGTAATAAGGCATGTTATATTGATAATATCGGGGGTAATAAGTATAATTATTATAGTTCTAGCGATAATAATAGTAAAATATGGCAAATAGTGCATGTTATATTGATAATAATAAAAGTAATATGTATATTTATTACAGTTCTATCGATAATAACTGCATAATATGGGTAATAATGCATGTTATATTGATGATAATAAAAGTAATACGTATATTTATTATAGTTCTAGCGATAATAACTGCATAATGTGGGTAATAATGCATGTTATATTGATATCAATATAAGTAATAAGTATAATTATTACAGTTCTAGCGATAATAACTGCATTATATGGGTAATAATGCATGTTATATTGATGATAATGAAAGTAATACGTATATTTATTATAGTTCTAGCGATAATAACTGCATAATATGGGTAATAATGCATGTTATATTGATAATAATCTAAGTAATAAGTATAATTATTACAGTTCTAGCGATAATAACTGCATTATATGGGTAATAATGCACGTTATATTAATGATAATGAAAGTAGTAAGTATATTTATTACAGTTCTAGCGATAATAATAGTAAAATATGGCTAATAGTGCATGATATATTGATAATAGTAAAAGTAATAAGTATATTTATTACAGTTCTATCGATAATAACTGCATAATATGGGTAATAATGCATGTTATAATGATGTAAATGAAAGTAATACGTATATTTATTATAGTTCTAGCGATAATAACTGCATAATATGGGTAACAATGCATGCTATATTTAGAATAATATAAGTAATAAGTATAATTATTACAGTTCTGGCGATAATAACTGCATTATATGGGTAATAATGCACGTTATATTGCTAATAGTATAAGTAATAAGTATAATTATTACAGTTCTAGCGATAATACCTCCATTATATGGGTAATAATGCATGTTATATTGATAATAATATAAGTAATAAGTATATTTATTACAGTTATATCGATAATAACTGCATAATATGGGTAATAATGCATGTTATATTGATGATAATAAAAGTAGTACGTATATTTATTATAGTTCTAGCAATAATAACTGCATAATATGGGTAATAATGCATGTTATATTGATAATAATATAAGTAGTAAGTATATTTATTACAGTTCTATCGATAATAACTGCATAATGTGGGTAATAATGCATGTTATATTGATGTAAATGAAAGTAATACGTATATTTATTATAGTTCTAGCGATAATAACTGCATAATATGGGTAACAATGCATGCTATATTTAGAATAATATAAGTAATAAGTATAATTATTACAGTTCTAGCGATAATAACTGCATTATATGGGTAATAATGCATGTTATATTGCTAACAATATAAGTAATAAGTATAATTATTACAGTTCTATCGATAATAACTTCTTAATATGGGTAATAATGCATGTTATATTGATGATAATGAAAGTAGTAAGTATATTTATTACAGTTCTAGCGATAATAACTGCATTATTTGCGTAATAAGGCATGTTATATTGATAATATCGGGAGTAATAAGTATAATTATTATAGTTCTAGCGATAATAATAGTAAAATATGGCTAATAGTGCATGATATATTGATAATAGTAAAAGTAATAAGTATATTTATTACAGTTCTGTCGATAATAACTGCATAATATGGGTAATAATGCATGTTATATTGATGATAATAAAAGTAATACGTATATTTATTATAGTTCTAGCGATAATAACTGCATAATGTGGGTAATAATGCATGTTATATTGATATCAATATAAGTAATAAGTATAATTATTACAGTTCTAGCGATAATAACTGCACTATATGGGTAATAATGCACGTTATATTGCTAACAATATAAGTAATAAGTATAATTATTACAGTTCTAGCGATAATAATAGTAAAATATGGCTAATAGTGCATGATATATTGATAATAGTAAAAGTAATAAGTATATTTATTACAGTTCTATCGATAATAACTGCATAATATGGGTAATAATGCATGTTATATTGATGATAATGAAAGTAATACGTATATTTATTATAGTTCTAGCGATAATAACTGCATAATATGGGTAATAATGCATGTTATATTGATAATAATCTAAGTAATAAGTATAATTATTACAGTTCTAGCGATAATAACTGCATTATATGGGTAATAATGCACGTTATATTGCTAATAGTATAAGTAATAAGTATAATTATTACAGTTCTAGCGATAATACCTCCATTATATGGGTAATAATGCATGTTATATTGATAATAATATAAGTAATAAGTATATTTATTACAGTTATATCGATAATAACTGCATAATATGGGTAATAATGCATGTTATATTGATGATAATAAAAGTAATACGTATATTTATTATAGTTCTAGCAATAATAACTGCATAATATGGGTAATAATGCATGTTATATTGATGATAATAAAAGTAATACGTATATTTATTATAGTTCTAGCAATAATAACTGCATAATATGGGTAATAATGCATGTTATATTGATAATAATATAAGTAATAAGTATAATTATTACAGTTCTAGCGATAATAACTGCATTATATGGGTAATAATGCACGTTATATTGCTAGCAATATAAGTAATAAGTATAATTATTACAGTTCTAGCGATAATAATAGTAAAATATGGCTAATAGTGCATGATATATTGATAATAGTAAAAGTAATAAGTATATTTATTACAGTTCTATCGGTAATAACTGCATAATATGGGTAATAATGCATGTTATATTGATGATAATGAAAGTAGTAAGTATATTTATTACAGTTCTAGCGATAATAACTGCATTATATGCGTAATAATGCACGTTATATTGCTAATAATATAAGTAATGAGTATAATTATTACAGTTCTAGCGATAATACCTCCATTATATGGGTAATAATGCATGTTATATTGATAATGATATAAGTAATAAGTATAATTATTACAGTTCTAGCGATAATAACTGCATTATATGGGTAATAATGCATGTTATATTGATGATAATAAAAGTAATACGTATATTTATTATAGTTCTAGCAATAATAACTGCATAATATGGGTAATAATACATGTTATATTGATAATAATATAAGTAGTAAGTATATTTATTACAGTTCTATCGATAATAACTGCATAATATGGGTAATAATGCATGTTATATTGATGTAAATGAAAGTAATACGTATATTTATTATAGTTCTAGCGATAATAACTGCATAATATGGGTAACAATGCATGCTATATTTAGAATAATATAAGTAATAAGTATAATTATTACAGTTCTAGCGATAATAACTGCATTATATGGGTAATAATGCATGTTATATTGCTAACAATATAAGTAATAAGTATAATTATTACAGTTCTATCGATAATAACTTCTTAATATGGGTAATAATGCATGTTATATTGATGATAATGAAAGTAGTAAGTATATTTATTACAGTTCTAGCGATAATAACTGCATTATATGCGTAATAAGGCATGTTATATTGATAATATCGGGAGTAATAAGTATAATTATTATAGTTCTAGCGATAATAATAGTAAAATATGGCTAATAGTGCATGATATATTGATAATAGTAAAAGTAATAAGTATATTTATTACAGTTCTGTCGATAATAACTGCATAATATGGGTAATAATGCATGTTATATTGATGATAATAAAAGTAATACGTATATTTATTATAGTTCTAGCGATAATAACTGCATAATGTGGGTAATAATGCATGTTATATTGATATCAATATAAGTAATAAGTATAATTATTACAGTTCTAGCGATAATAACTGCACTATATGGGTAATAATGCACGTTATATTGCTAACAATATAAGTAATAAGTATAATTATTACAGTTCTAGCGATAATAATAGTAAAATATGGCTAATAGTGCATGATATATTGATAATAGTAAAAGTAATAAGTATATTTATTACAGTTCTATCGATAATAACTGCATAATATGGGTAATAATGCATGTTATATTGATGATAATGAAAGTAGTAAGTATATTTATTACAGTTCTAGCGATAATAACTGCATTATATGCGTAATAATGCACGTTATATTGCTAATAATATAAGTAATGACTATAATTATTACAGTTCTAGCGATAATAACTGCATTATATGGGTAATAATGCATGTTATATTGATGATAATAAAAGTAATACGTATATTTATTATAGTTCTAGCGATAATAACTGCATAATATGGGTAATAATGCATGTTATATTGATAATAATCTAAGTAATAAGTATAATTATTACAGTTCTAGCGATAATAACTGCATTATATGGGTAATAATGCACGTTATATTGCTATCAATATAAGTAATAAGTATAATTATTACAGTTCTATCGATAATAACTTCTTATATATGGGTAATAATGCATGTTATATTGATAATATCGGGAGTAATAAGTATAATTATTATAGTTCTAGCGATAATAATAGTAAAATATGGCAAATAGTGCATGTTATATTGATAATAATAAAAGTAATAATTATATTTATTACAGTTCTATCGATAATAACTGCATAATATGGGTAATAATGCATGTTATATTGATGATAATGAAAGTAGTAAGTATATTTATTACAGTTCTAGCGATAATAACTGCATTATATGCGTAATAATGCACGTTATATTGCTAATAATATAAGTAATGAGTATAATTATTACAGTTCTAGCGATAATAACTGCATTATATGGGTAATAATGCATGTTATATTGATGATAATAAAAGTAATACGTATATTTATTATAGTTCTAGCGATAATAACTGCATAATATGGGTAATAATGCATGTTATATTGATAATAATCTAAGTAATAAGTATAATTATTACAGTTCTAGCGATAATAACTGCATTATATGGGTAATAATGCACGTTATATTGCTAACAATATAAGTAATAAGTATAATTATTACAGTTCTATCGATAATAACTTCTTAATATGGGTAATAATGCATGTTATATTGATAATATCGGGAGTAATAAGTATAATTATTATAGTTCTAGCGATAATAATAGTAAAATATGGCAAATAGTGCATGTTATATTGATAATAATAAAAGTAATAATTATATTTATTACAGTTCTATCGATAATAACTGCATAATATGGGTAATAATGCATGTTATATTGATGATAATAAAAGTAATACGTATATTTATTATAGTTCTAGCGATAATAACTGCATAATGTGGGTAATAATGCATGTTATATTGATAATAATCTAAGTAATAAGTATAATTATTACAGTTCTAGCGATAATAACTGCATTATATGGGTAATAATGCATGTTATATTGATGATAATGAAAGTAATACGTATATTTATTATAGTTCTAGCGATAATAACTGCATAATATGGGTAATAATGCACGTTATATTGCTAATAATATAAGTAATGAGTACAATTATTACAGTTCTAGCGATAATAACTGCATTATATGGGTAATAATGCATGTTATATTGATAATATCGGGAGTAATAAGTATAATTATTATAGTTCTAGCGATAATAATAGTAAAATATGGCAAATAGTGCATGTTATATTGATAATAATAAAAGTAATATGTATAATTATTACAGTTCTAGCGATAATAACTGCATTATATGGGTAATAATGCACGTTATATTGCTAGCAATATAAGTAATAAGTATAATTATTACAGTTCTAGCGATAATACCTCCATTATATGGGTAATAATGCATGTTATATTGATAATGATATAAGTAATAAGTATAATTATTACAGTTCTAGCGATAATAACTGCATTATATGGGTAATAATGCATGTTATATTGATGATAATGAAAGTAATACGTATATTTATTATAGTTCTAGCGATAATAACTGCATAATATGGGTAATAATGCATGTTATATTGATAATAATCTAAGTAATAAGTATAATTATTACAGTTCTAGCGATAATAACTGCATTATATGGGTAATAATGCACGTTATATTGCTAACAATATAAGTAATAAGTATAATTATTACAGTTCTAGCGATAATAATAGTAAAATATGGCTAATAGTGCATGATATATTGATAATAGTAAAAGTAATAAGTATATTTATTACAGTTCTATCGATAATAACTGCATAATATGGGTAATAATGCATGTTATATTGATGATAATGAAAGTAGTAAGTATATTTATTACAGTTCTAGCGATAATAACTGCATTATATGCGTAATAATGCACGTTATATTGCTAATAATATAAGTAATGAGTATAATTATTACAGTTCTAGCGATAATAACTGCATTATATGGGTAATAATGCATGTTATATTGATGATAATAAAAGTAATACGTATATTTATTATAGTTCTAGCGATAATAACTGCATAATATGGGTAATAATGCATGTTATATTGATAATAATCTAAGTAATAAGTATAATTATTACAGTTCTAGCGATAATAACTGCATTATATGGGTAATAATGCACGTTATATTGCTAACAATATAAGTAATAAGTATAATTATTACAGTTCTATCGATAATAACTTCTTAATATGGGTAATAATGCATGTTATATTGATAATATCGGGAGTAATAAGTATAATTATTATAGTTCTAGCGATAATAACTGCATAATGTGGGTAATAATGCATGTTATATTGATAATAATCTAAGTAATAAGTATAATTATTACAGTTCTAGCGATAATAACTGCATTATATGGGTAATAATGCATGTTATATTGATGATAATGAAAGTAATACGTATATTTATTATAGTTCTAGCGATAATAACTGCATAATATGGGTAATAATGCACGTTATATTGCTAATAATATAAGTAATGAGTACAATTATTACAGTTCTAGCGATAATAACTGCATTATATGGGTAATAATGCATGTTATATTGATAATATCGGGAGTAATAAGTATAATTATTATAGTTCTAGCGATAATAATAGTAAAATATGGCAAATAGTGCATGTTATATTGATAATAATAAAAGTAATATGTATAATTATTACAGTTCTATCGATAATAACTTCTTAATATGGGTAATAATGCATGTTATATTGATGATAATGAAAGTAGTAAGTATATTTATTACAGTTCTAGCGATAATAACTGCATTATATGCGTAATAAGGCATGTTATATTGATAATATCGAGGGGTAATAAGTATAATTATTATAGTTCTAGCGATAATAATAGTAAAATATGGCTAATAGTGCATGATATATTGATAATAGTAAAAGTAATAAGTATATTTATTACAGTTCTATCGATAATAACTGCATAATATGGGTAATAATGCATGTTATATTGATGTAAATGAAAGTAATACGTATATTTATTATAGTTCTAGCGATAATAACTGCATAATATGGGTAACAATGCATGCTATATTTAGAATAATATAAGTAATAAGTATAATTATTACAGTTCTGGCGATAATAACTGCATTATATGGGTAATAATGCACGTTATATTGCTAATAGTATAAGTAATAAGTATAATTATTACAGTTCTAGCGATAATACCTCCATTATATGGGTAATAATGCATGTTATATTGATAATAATATAAGTAATAAGTATATTTATTACAGTTATATCGATAATAACTGCATAATATGGGTAATAATGCATGTTATATTGATGATAATAAAAGTAATACGTATATTTATTATAGTTCTAGCAATAATAACTGCATAATATGGGTAATAATGCATGTTATATTGATAATAATATAAGTAATAAGTATAATTATTACAGTTCTAGCGATAATAACTGCATTATATGGGTAATAATGCACGTTATATTGCTAGCAATATAAGTAATAAGTATAATTATTACAGTTCTAGCGATAATACCTCCATTATATGGGTAATAATGCATGTTATATTGATAATGATATAAGTAATAAGTATAATTATTACAGTTCTAGCGATAATAACTGCATTATATGGGTAATAATGCATGTTATATTGATGATAATGAAAGTAATACGTATATTTATTATAGTTCTAGCGATAATAACTGCATAATATGGGTAATAATGCATGTTATATTGATAATAATCTAAGTAATAAGTATAATTATTACAGTTCTAGCGATAATAACTGCATTATATGGGTAATAATGCACGTTATATTGCTAACAATATAAGTAATAAGTATAATTCTTACAGTTCTATCGATAATAACTTCTTAATATGGGTAATAATGCATGTTATATTAATGATAATGAAAGTAGTAAGTATATTTATTACAGTTCTAGCGATAATAACTGCATTATATGCGTAATAAGGCATGTTATATTGATAATATCGGGGGTAATAAGTATAATTATTATAGTTCTAGCGATAATAATAGTAAAATATGGCAAATAGTGCATGTTATATTGATAATAATAAAAGTAATATGTATATTTATTACAGTTCTATCGATAATAACTGCATAATATGGGTAATAATGCATGTTATATTGATGATAATAAAAGTAATACGTATATTTATTATAGTTCTAGCGATAATAACTGCATAATGTGGGTAATAATGCATGTTATATTGATATCAATATAAGTAATAAGTATAATTATTACAGTTCTAGCGATAATAACTGCATTATATGGGTAATAATGCATGTTATATTGATGATAATGAAAGTAATACGTATATTTATTATAGTTCTAGCGATAATAACTGCATAATATGGGTAATAATGCATGTTATATTGATAATAATCTAAGTAATAAGTATAATTATTACAGTTCTAGCGATAATAACTGCATTATATGGGTAATAATGCACGTTATATTGCTAACAATATAAGTAATAAGTATAATTCTTACAGTTCTATCGATAATAACTTCTTAATATGGGTAATAATGCATGTTATATTAATGATAATGAAAGTAGTAAGTATATTTATTACAGTTCTAGCGATAATAATAGTAAAATATGGCTAATAGTGCATGATATATTGATAATAGTAAAAGTAATAAGTATATTTATTACAGTTCTATCGATAATAACTGCATAATATGGGTAATAATGCATGTTATAATGATGTAAATGAAAGTAATACGTATATTTATTATAGTTCTAGCGATAATAACTGCATAATATGGGTAACAATGCATGCTATATTTAGAATAATATAAGTAATAAGTATAATTATTACAGTTCTGGCGATAATAACTGCATTATATGGGTAATAATGCACGTTATATTGCTAATAGTATAAGTAATAAGTATAATTATTACAGTTCTAGCGATAATACCTCCATTATATGGGTAATAATGCATGTTATATTGATAATAATATAAGTAATAAGTATATTTATTACAGTTATATCGATAATAACTGCATAATATGGGTAATAATGCATGTTATATTGATGATAATAAAAGTAGTACGTATATTTATTATAGTTCTAGCAATAATAACTGCATAATATGGGTAATAATGCATGTTATATTGATAATAATATAAGTAGTAAGTATATTTATTACAGTTCTATCGATAATAACTGCATAATGTGGGTAATAATGCATGTTATATTGATGTAAATGAAAGTAATACGTATATTTATTATAGTTCTAGCGATAATAACTGCATAATATGGGTAACAATGCATGCTATATTTAGAATAATATAAGTAATAAGTATAATTATTACAGTTCTAGCGATAATAACTGCATTATATGGGTAATAATGCATGTTATATTGCTAACAATATAAGTAATAAGTATAATTATTACAGTTCTATCGATAATAACTTCTTAATATGGGTAATAATGCATGTTATATTGATGATAATGAAAGTAGTAAGTATATTTATTACAGTTCTAGCGATAATAACTGCATTATTTGCGTAATAAGGCATGTTATATTGATAATATCGGGAGTAATAAGTATAATTATTATAGTTCTAGCGATAATAATAGTAAAATATGGCTAATAGTGCATGATATATTGATAATAGTAAAAGTAATAAGTATATTTATTACAGTTCTGTCGATAATAACTGCATAATATGGGTAATAATGCATGTTATATTGATGATAATAAAAGTAATACGTATATTTATTATAGTTCTAGCGATAATAACTGCATAATGTGGGTAATAATGCATGTTATATTGATATCAATATAAGTAATAAGTATAATTATTACAGTTCTAGCGATAATAACTGCACTATATGGGTAATAATGCACGTTATATTGCTAACAATATAAGTAATAAGTATAATTATTACAGTTCTAGCGATAATAATAGTAAAATATGGCTAATAGTGCATGATATATAGATAATAGTAAAAGTAATAAGTATATTTATTACAGTTCTATCGATAATAACTGCATAATATGGGTAATAATGCATGTTATATTGATGATAATGAAAGTAATACGTATATTTATTATAGTTCTAGCGATAATAACTGCATAATATGGGTAATAATGCATGTTATATTGATAATAATCTAAGTAATAAGTATAATTATTACAGTTCTAGCGATAATAACTGCATTATATGGGTAATAATGCACGTTATATTGCTAATAGTATAAGTAATAAGTATAATTATTACAGTTCTAGCGATAATACCTCCATTATATGGGTAATAATGCATGTTATATTGATAATAATATAAGTAATAAGTATATTTATTACAGTTATATCGATAATAACTGCATAATATGGGTAATAATGCATGTTATATTGATGATAATAAAAGTAATACGTATATTTATTATAGTTCTAGCAATAATAACTGCATAATATGGGTAATAATGCATGTTATATTGATGATAATAAAAGTAATACGTATATTTATTATAGTTCTAGCAATAATAACTGCATAATATGGGTAATAATGCATGTTATATTGATAATAATATAAGTAATAAGTATAATTATTACAGTTCTAGCGATAATAACTGCATTATATGGGTAATAATGCACGTTATATTGCTAGCAATATAAGTAATAAGTATAATTATTACAGTTCTAGCGATAATAATAGTAAAATATGGCTAATAGTGCATGATATATTGATAATAGTAAAAGTAATAAGTATATTTATTACAGTTCTATCGATAATAACTGCATAATATGGGTAATAATGCATGTTATATTGATGATAATGAAAGTAGTAAGTATATTTATTACAGTTCTAGCGATAATAACTGCATTATATGCGTAATAATGCACGTTATATTGCTAATAATATAAGTAATGAGTATAATTATTACAGTTCTAGCGATAATACCTCCATTATATGGGTAATAATGCATGTTATATTGATAATGATATAAGTAATAAGTATAATTATTACAGTTCTAGCGATAATAACTGCATTATATGGGTAATAATGCATGTTATATTGATGATAATGAAAGTAATAAGTATATTTATTACAGTTATATCGATAATAACTGCATAATATGGGTAATAATGCATGTTATATTGATGATAATAAAAGTAATACGTATATTTATTATAGTTCTAGCAATAATAACTGCATAATATGGGTAATAATGCATGTTATATTGATAATAATATAAGTAATAAGTATAATTATTACAGTTCTAGCGATAATAACTGCATTATATGGGTAATAATGCACGTTATATTGCTAGCAATATAAGTAATAAGTATAATTATTACAGTTCTAGCGATAATACCTCCATTATATGGGTAATAATGCATGTTATATTGATAATGATATAAGTAATAAGTATAATTATTACAGTTCTAGCGATAATAACTGCATTATATGGGTAATAATGCATGTTATATTGATGATAATGAAAGTAATACGTATATTTATTATAGTTCTAGCGATAATAACTGCATAATATGGGTAATAATGCATGTTATATTGATAATAATCTAAGTAATAAGTATAATTATTACAGTTCTAGCGATAATAACTGCATTATATGGGTAATAATGCACGTTATATTGCTAACAATATAAGTAATAAGTATAATTCTTACAGTTCTATCGATAATAACTTCTTAATATGGGTAATAATGCATGTTATATTAATGATAATGAAAGTAGTAAGTATATTTATTACAGTTCTAGCGATAATAACTGCATTATATGCGTAATAAGGCATGTTATATTGATAATATCGGGGGTAATAAGTATAATTATTATAGTTCTAGCGATAATAATAGTAAAATATGGCAAATAGTGCATGTTATATTGATAATAATAAAAGTAATATGTATATTTATTACAGTTCTATCGATAATAACTGCATAATATGGGTAATAATGCATGTTATATTGATGATAATAAAAGTAATACGTATATTTATTATAGTTCTAGCGATAATAACTGCATAATGTGGGTAATAATGCATGTTATATTGATATCAATATAAGTAATAAGTATAATTATTACAGTTCTAGCGATAATAACTGCATTATATGGGTAATAATGCATGTTATATTGATGATAATGAAAGTAATACGTATATTTATTATAGTTCTAGCGATAATAACTGCATAATATGGGTAATAATGCATGTTATATTGATAATAATCTAAGTAATAAGTATAATTATTACAGTTCTAGCGATAATAACTGCATTATATGGGTAATAATGCACGTTATATTGCTAACAATATAAGTAATAAGTATAATTCTTACAGTTCTATCGATAATAACTTCTTAATATGGGTAATAATGCATGTTATATTAATGATAATGAAAGTAGTAAGTATATTTATTACAGTTCTAGCGATAATAATAGTAAAATATGGCTAATAGTGCATGATATATTGATAATAGTAAAAGTAATAAGTATATTTATTACAGTTCTATCGATAATAACTGCATAATATGGGTAATAATGCATGTTATAATGATGTAAATGAAAGTAATACGTATATTTATTATAGTTCTAGCGATAATAACTGCATAATATGGGTAACAATGCATGCTATATTTAGAATAATATAAGTAATAAGTATAATTATTACAGTTCTGGCGATAATAACTGCATTATATGGGTAATAATGCACGTTATATTGCTAATAGTATAAGTAATAAGTATAATTATTACAGTTCTAGCGATAATACCTCCATTATATGGGTAATAATGCATGTTATATTGATAATAATATAAGTAATAAGTATATTTATTACAGTTATATCGATAATAACTGCATAATATGGGTAATAATGCATGTTATATTGATGATAATAAAAGTAGTACGTATATTTATTATAGTTCTAGCAATAATAACTGCATAATATGGGTAATAATGCATGTTATATTGATAATAATATAAGTAGTAAGTATATTTATTACAGTTCTATCGATAATAACTGCATAATGTGGGTAATAATGCATGTTATATTGATGTAAATGAAAGTAATACGTATATTTATTATAGTTCTAGCGATAATAACTGCATAATATGGGTAACAATGCATGCTATATTTAGAATAATATAAGTAATAAGTATAATTATTACAGTTCTAGCGATAATAACTGCATTATATGGGTAATAATGCATGTTATATTGCTAACAATATAAGTAATAAGTATAATTATTACAGTTCTATCGATAATAACTTCTTAATATGGGTAATAATGCATGTTATATTGATGATAATGAAAGTAGTAAGTATATTTATTACAGTTCTAGCGATAATAACTGCATTATTTGCGTAATAAGGCATGTTATATTGATAATATCGGGAGTAATAAGTATAATTATTATAGTTCTAGCGATAATAATAGTAAAATATGGCTAATAGTGCATGATATATTGATAATAGTAAAAGTAATAAGTATATTTATTACAGTTCTGTCGATAATAACTGCATAATATGGGTAATAATGCATGTTATATTGATGATAATAAAAGTAATACGTATATTTATTATAGTTCTAGCGATAATAACTGCATAATGTGGGTAATAATGCATGTTATATTGATATCAATATAAGTAATAAGTATAATTATTACAGTTCTAGCGATAATAACTGCACTATATGGGTAATAATGCACGTTATATTGCTAACAATATAAGTAATAAGTATAATTATTACAGTTCTAGCGATAATAATAGTAAAATATGGCTAATAGTGCATGATATATAGATAATAGTAAAAGTAATAAGTATATTTATTACAGTTCTATCGATAATAACTGCATAATATGGGTAATAATGCATGTTATATTGATGATAATGAAAGTAATACGTATATTTATTATAGTTCTAGCGATAATAACTGCATAATATGGGTAATAATGCATGTTATATTGATAATAATCTAAGTAATAAGTATAATTATTACAGTTCTAGCGATAATAACTGCATTATATGGGTAATAATGCACGTTATATTGCTAATAGTATAAGTAATAAGTATAATTATTACAGTTCTAGCGATAATACCTCCATTATATGGGTAATAATGCATGTTATATTGATAATAATATAAGTAATAAGTATATTTATTACAGTTATATCGATAATAACTGCATAATATGGGTAATAATGCATGTTATATTGATGATAATAAAAGTAATACGTATATTTATTATAGTTCTAGCAATAATAACTGCATAATATGGGTAATAATGCATGTTATATTGATGATAATAAAAGTAATACGTATATTTATTATAGTTCTAGCAATAATAACTGCATAATATGGGTAATAATGCATGTTATATTGATAATAATATAAGTAATAAGTATAATTATTACAGTTCTAGCGATAATAACTGCATTATATGGGTAATAATGCACGTTATATTGCTAGCAATATAAGTAATAAGTATAATTATTACAGTTCTAGCGATAATAATAGTAAAATATGGCTAATAGTGCATGATATATTGATAATAGTAAAAGTAATAAGTATATTTATTACAGTTCTATCGATAATAACTGCATAATATGGGTAATAATGCATGTTATATTGATGATAATGAAAGTAGTAAGTATATTTATTACAGTTCTAGCGATAATAACTGCATTATATGCGTAATAATGCACGTTATATTGCTAATAATATAAGTAATGAGTATAATTATTACAGTTCTAGCGATAATACCTCCATTATATGGGTAATAATGCATGTTATATTGATAATGATATAAGTAATAAGTATAATTATTACAGTTCTAGCGATAATAACTGCATTATATGGGTAATAATGCATGTTATATTGATGATAATAAAAGTAATACGTATATTTATTATAGTTCTAGCAATAATAACTGCATAATATGGGTAATAATACATGTTATATTGATAATAATATAAGTAGTAAGTATATTTATTACAGTTCTATCGATAATAACTGCATAATATGGGTAATAATGCATGTTATATTGATGTAAATGAAAGTAATACGTATACTTATTATAGTTCTAGCGATAATAACTGCATAATATGGGTAACAATGCATGCTATATTTAGAATAATATAAGTAATAAGTATAATTATTACAGTTCTAGCGATAATAACTGCATTATATGGGTAATAATGCATGTTATATTGCTAACAATATAAGTAATAAGTATAATTATTACAGTTCTATCGATAATAACTTCTTAATATGGGTAATAATGCATGTTATATTGATGATAATGAAAGTAGTAAGTATATTTATTACAGTTCTAGCGATAATAACTGCATTATATGCGTAATAAGGCATGTTATATTGATAATATCGGGAGTAATAAGTATAATTATTATAGTTCTAGCGATAATAATAGTAAAATATGGCTAATAGTGCATGATATATTGATAATAGTAAAAGTAATAAGTATATTTATTACAGTTCTGTCGATAATAACTGCATAATATGGGTAATAATGCATGTTATATTGATGATAATAAAAGTAATACGTATATTTATTATAGTTCTAGCGATAATAACTGCATAATGTGGGTAATAATGCATGTTATATTGATATCAATATAAGTAATAAGTATAATTATTACAGTTCTAGCGATAATAACTGCACTATATGGGTAATAATGCACGTTATATTGCTAACAATATAAGTAATAAGTATAATTATTACAGTTCTAGCGATAATAATAGTAAAATATGGCTAATAGTGCATGATATATTGATAATAGTAAAAGTAATAAGTATATTTATTACAGTTCTATCGATAATAACTGCATAATATGGGTAATAATGCATGTTATATTGATGATAATGAAAGTAATACGTATATTTATTATAGTTCTAGCGATAATAACTGCATAATATGGGTAATAATGCACGTTATATTGCTAATAATATAAGTAATGAGTACAATTATTACAGTTCTAGCGATAATAACTGCATTATATGGGTAATAATGCATGTTATATTGATGATAATAAAAGTAATACGTATAGTTATTATAGTTCTAGCGATAATAACTGCATAATATGGGTAATAATGCATGTTATATTGATGATAATAAAAGTAATACGTATATTTATTATAGTTCTAGCGATAATAACTGCATAATGTGGGTAATAATGCATGTTATATTGATATCAATATAAGTAATAAGTATAATTATTACAGTTCTAGCGATAATAACTGCACTATATGGGTAATAATGCACGTTATATTGCTAACAATATAAGTAATAAGTATAATTATTACAGTTCTGGCGATAATAACTGCATTATATGGGTAATAATGCATGTTATATTGATGATAATGAAAGTAATACGTATATTTATTATAGTTCTAGCGATAATAACTGCATAATATGGGTAATAATGCACGTTATATTGCTAATAATATAAGTAATAAGTACAATTATTACAGTTCTAGCGATAATAACTGCATTATATGGGTAATAATGCATGTTATATTGATGATAATAAAAGTAATACGTATAGTTATTATAGTTCTAGCGATAATAACTGCATTATATGGGTAATAATGCATGTTATATTGATAATATTGGGAGTAATAAGTATATTTATTATAGTTCTAGCGATAATAACTGCAGAATATGGGTAATAATGCATGTTATATTGATAACAGTATAAGTAATAAGTATAATTATTACAGTTCTAGCGATAATAACTGCATTATATGGGTAATAATGCATGTTATATTGATGATAATAAAAGTAATACGTATAGTTATTATAGTTCTAGCGATAATAACTGCATAATATGGGTAATAATGCATGTTATATAGATGATAATAAAAGTAATACGTATATTTATTATAGTTCTAGCGATAATAACTGCATAATGTGGGTAATAATGCATGTTATATTGATGATAATAAAAGTAATACGTATATTTATTATAGTTCTAGCGATAATAACTGCATAATATGGGTAATAATGCATGTTATATTGATAATAATCTAAGTAATAAGTATAATTATTACAGTTCTAGCGATAATAACTGCACTATATGGGTAATAATGCACGTTATATTGCTAACAATATAAGTAATAAGTATAATTATTACAGTTCTGGCGATAATAACTGCATTATATGGGTAATAATGCATGTTATATTGATGATAATGAAAGTAATACGTATATTTATTATAGTTCTAGCGATAATAACTGCATAATATGGGTAATAATGCACGTTATATTGCTAATAATATAAGTAATAAGTACAATTATTACAGTTCTAGCGATAATAACTGCATTATATGGGTAATAATGCATGTTATATTGATGATAATAAAAGTAATACGTATAGTTATTATAGTTCTAGCGATAATAACTGCATTATATGGGTAATAATGCATGTTATATTGATAATATTGGGAGTAATAAGTATATTTATTATAGTTCTAGCGATAATAACTGCAGAATATGGGTAATAATGCATGTTATATTGATAACAGTATAAGTAATAAGTATAATTATTACAGTTCTAGCGATAATAACTGCATTATATGGGTAATAATGCATGTTATATTGATGATAATAAAAGTAATACGTATAGTTATTATAGTTCTAGCGATAATAACTGCATAATATGAGTAATAATGCATGTTATATAGATGATAATAAAAGTAATACGTATATTTATTATAGTTCTAGCGATAATAACTGCATAATGTGGGTAATAATGCATGTTATATTGATGATAATAAAAGTAATACGTATATTTATTATAGTTCTAGCGATAATAACTGCATAATATGGGTAATAATGCATGTTATATTGATAATAATCTAAGTAATAAGTATAATTATTACAGTTCTAGCGATAATAACTGCATTATATGGGTAATAATGCACGTTATATTGCTAACAATATAAGTAATAAGTATAATTATTACAGTTCTATCGATAATAACTTCTTAATATGGGTAATAATGCATGTTATATTGATGATAATGAAAGTAGTAAGTATATTTATTACAGTTCTAGCGATAATAACTGCATTATATGCGTAATAAGGCATGTTATATTGATAATATCGAGGGGTAATAAGTATAATTATTATAGTTCTAGCGATAATAATAGTAAAATATGGCTAATAGTGCATGATATATTGATAATAGTAAAAGTAATAAGTATATTTATTACAGTTCTATCGATAATAACTGCATAATATGGGTAATAATGCATGTTATATTGATGTAAATGAAAGTAATACGTATATTTATTATAGTTCTAGCGATAATAACTGCATAATATGGGTAACAATGCATGCTATATTTAGAATAATATAAGTAATAAGTATAATTATTACAGTTCTGGCGATAATAACTGCATTATATGGGTAATAATGCACGTTATATTGCTAATAGTATAAGTAATAAGTATAATTATTACAGTTCTAGCGATAATACCTCCATTATATGGGTAATAATGCATGTTATATTGATAATAATATAAGTAATAAGTATATTTATTACAGTTATATCGATAATAACTGCATAATATCGGTAATAATGCATGTTATATTGATGATAATAAAAGTAATACGTATATTTATTATAGTTCTAGCAATAATAACTGCATAATATGGGTAATAATGCATGTTATATTGATAATAATATAAGTAATAAGTATAATTATTACAGTTCTAGCGATAATAACTGCATTATATGGGTAATAATGCATGTTATATTGATGATAATGAAAGTAATACGTATATTTATTATAGTTCTAGCGATAATAACTGCATAATATGGGTAATAATGCATGTTATATTGATAATAATCTAAGTAATAAGTATAATTATTACAGTTCTAGCGATAATAACTGCATTATATGGGTAATAATGCATGTTATATTGATGATAATAAAAGTAATACGTATATTTATTATAGTTCTAGCGATAATAACTGCATAATGTGGGTAATAATGCATGTTATATTGATAATAATCTAAGTAATAAGTATAATTATTACAGTTCTAGCGATAATAACTGCATTATATGGGTAATAATGCATGTTATATTGATGATAATGAAAGTAATACGTATATTTATTATAGTTCTAGCGATAATAACTGCATAATATGGGTAATAATGCACGTTATATTGCTAATAATATAAGTAATGAGTACAATTATTACAGTTCTAGCGATAATAACTGCATTATATGGGTAATAATGCATGTTATATTGATGATAATAAAAGTAATACGTATAGTTATTATAGTTCTAGCGATAATAACTGCATAATATGGGTAATAATGCATGTTATATTGATGATAATAAAAGTAATACGTATATTTATTATAGTTCTAGCGATAATAACTGCATAATGTGGGTAATAATGCATGTTATATTGATATCAATATAAGTAATAAGTATAATTATTACAGTTCTAGCGATAATAACTGCACTATATGGGTAATAATGCACGTTATATTGCTAACAATATAAGTAATAAGTATAATTATTACAGTTCTAGCGATAATAACTGCATTATATGGGTAATAATGCATGTTATATTGATGATAATGAAAGTAATACGTATATTTATTATAGTTCTAGCGATAATAACTGCATAATATGGGTAATAATGCACGTTATATTGCTAATAATATAAGTAATGAGTACAATTATTACAGTTCTAGCGATAATAACTGCATTATATGGGTAATAATGCATGTTATATTGATGATAATAAAAGTAATACGTATAGTTATTATAGTTCTAGCGATAATAACTGCATTATATGGGTAATAATGCATGTTATATTGATAATATTGGGAGTAATAAGTATATTTATTATAGTTCTAGCGATAATAACTGCAGAATATGGGTAATAATGCATGTTATATTGATAACAGTATAAGTAATAAGTATAATTATTACAGTTCTAGCGATAATAACTGCATTATATGGGTAATAATGCATGTTATATTGATAATATCGGGAGTAATAAGTATAATTATTATAGTTCTAGCGATAATAATAGTAAAATATGGCAAATAGTGCATGTTATATTGATAATAATAAAAGTAATAAATATATTTATTACAGTTCTATCGATAATAAAAGTAATACGTATATTTATTATAGTTCTAGCGATAATAACTGCATAATGTGGGTAATAATGCATGTTATATTGATAATAATCTAAGTAATAAGTATAATTATTACAGTTCTAGCGATAATAACTGCATTATATGGGTAATAATGCATGTTATATTGATAATATCGGGAGTAATAAGTATAATTATTATAGTTCTAGCGATAATAATAGTAAAATATGGCAAATAGTGCATGTTATATTGATGATAATGAAAGTAATACGTATATTTATTATAGTTCTAGCGATAATAACTGCATAATATGGGTAATAATGCATGTTATATTGATAATAATCTAAGTAATAAGTATAATTATTACAGTTCTAGCGATAATAACTGCATTATATGGGTAATAATGCACGTTATATTGCTAACAATATAAGTAATAAGTATAATTCTTACAGTTCTATCGATAATAACTTCTTAATATGGGTAATAATGCATGTTATATTAATGATAATGAAAGTAGTAAGTATATTTATTACAGTTCTAGCGATAATAATGGTAAAATATGGCTAATAGTGCATGATATATTGATAATAGTAAAAGTAATAAGTATATTTATTACAGTTCTATCGATAATAACTGCATAATATGGGTAATAATGCATGTTATAATGATGTAAATGAAAGTAATACGTATATTTATTATAGTTCTAGCGATAATAACTGCATAATATGGGTAACAATGCATGCTATATTTAGAATAATATAAGTAATAAGTATAATTATTACAGTTCTGGCGATAATAACTGCATTATATGGGTAATAATGCACGTTATATTGCTAATAGTATAAGTAATAAGTATAATTATTACAGTTCTAGCGATAATACCTCCATTATATGGGTAATAATGCATGTTATATTGATAATAATATAAGTAATAAGTATATTTATTACAGTTATATCGATAATAACTGCATAATATGGGTAATAATGCATGGTATATTGATGATAATAAAAGTAATACGTATATTTATTATAGTTCTAGCAATAATAACTGCATAATATGGGTAATAATGCATGTTATATTGATAATAATATAAGTAATAAGTATATTTATTACAGTTCTATCGATAATAACTGCATAATATGGGTAATAATGCATGTTATATTGATGTAAATGAAAGTAATACGTATATTTATTATAGTTCTAGCGATAATAACTGCATAATATGGGTAACAATGCATGCTATATTTAGAATAATATAAGTAATAAGTATAATTATTACAGTTCTAGCGATAATAATAGTAAAATATGGCTAATAGTGCATGATATATTGATAATAGTAAAAGTAATAAGTATATTTATTACAGTTCTATCGATAATAACTGCATAATATGGGTAATAATGCATGTTATATTGATGATAATGAAAGTAGTAAGTATATTTATTACAGTTCTAGCGATAATAACTGCATTATTTGCGTAATAATGCACGTTATATTGCTAATAATATAAGTAATGAGTATAATTATTACAGTTCTAGCGATAATAACTGCATTATATGGGTAATAATGCATGTTATATTGATGATAATAAAAGTAATACGTATATTTATTATAGTTCTAGCGATAATAACTGCATAATATGGGTAATAATGCATGTTATATTGATAATAATCTAAGTAATAAGTATAATTATTACAGTTCTAGCGATAATAACTGCATTATATGGGTAATAATGCATGTTATATTGATGATAATGAAAGTAATACGTATATTTATTATAGTTCTAGCGATAATAACTGCATAATATGGGTAATAATGCACGTTATATTGCTAATAATATAAGTAATGAGTACAATTATTACAGTTCTAGCGATAATAACTGCATTATATGGGTAATAATGCATGTTATATTGATGATAATAAAAGTAATACGTATAGTTATTATAGTTCTATCGATAATAACTGCATAATATGGGTAATAATGCATGTTATATTGATGATAATAAAAGTAATACGTATATTTATTATAGTTCTAGCAATAATAACTGCATAATATGGGTAATAATGCATGTTATATTGATAATAATATAAGTAATAAGTATAATTATTACAGTTCTAGCGATAATAACTGCATTATATGGGTAATAATGCACGTTATATTGCTAACAATATAAGTAATAAGTATAATTATTACAGTTCTAGCGATAATAACTGCATTATATGGGTAATAATGCATGTTATATTGATAATATTGGGAGTAATAAGTATATTTATTACAGTTCTATCGATAATAACTGCAGAATATGGGTAATAATGCATGTTATATTGATAACAGTATAAGTAATAAGTATAATTATTACAGTTCTAGCGATAATAACTGCATTATATGGGTAATAATATATGTTATATTGATGATAATAAAAGTAATACGTATATTTATTATAGTTCTAGCGATAATAACTGCATAATATGGGTAATAATGCATGTTATATTGATAATAATCTAAGTAATAAGTATAATTATTACAGTTCTAGCGATAATAACTGCATTATATGGGTAATAATGCATGTTATATTGCTAACAATATAAGTAATAAGTATAATTATTACAGTTCTATCGATAATAACTTCTTAATATGGGTAATAATGCATGTTATATTGATGATAATGAAAGTAGTAAGTATATTTATTACAGTTCTAGCGATAATAACTGCATTATATGCGTAATAAGGCATGTTATATTGATAATATCGGGAGTAATAAGTATAATTATTATAGTTCTAGCGATAATAATAGTAAAATATGGCTAATAGTGCATGATATATTGATAATAGTAAAAGTAATAAGTATATTTATTACAGTTCTGTCGATAATAACTGCATAATATGGGTAATAATGCATGTTATATTGATGATAATAAAAGTAATACGTATATTTATTATAGTTCTAGCGATAATAACTGCATAATGTGGGTAATAATGCATGTTATATTGATATCAATATAAGTAATAAGTATAATTATTACAGTTCTAGCGATAATAACTGCACTATATGGGTAATAATGCACGTTATATTGCTAACAATATAAGTAATAAGTATAATTATTACAGTTCTAGCGATAATAATAGTAAAATATGGCTAATAGTGCATGATATATTGATAATAGTAAAAGTAATAAGTATATTTATTACAGTTCTATCGATAATAACTGCATAATATGGGTAATAATGCATGTTATATTGATGATAATGAAAGTAGTAAGTATATTTATTACAGTTCTAGCGATAATAACTGCATTATATGCGTAATAATGCACGTTATATTGCTAATAATATAAGTAATGAGTATAATTATTACAGTTCTAGCGATAATAACTGCATTATATGGTTAATAATGCATGTTATATTGATGATAATAAAAGTAATACGTATATTTATTACAGTTCTAGCGATAATAACTGCATAATATGGGTAATAATGCATGTTAAATTGATAATAATCTAAGTAATAAGTATAATTATTACAGTTCTAGCGATAATAACTGCATTATATGGGTAATAATGCACGTTATATTGCTAACAATATAAGTAATAAGTATAATTATTACAGTTCTATCGATAATAACTTCTTAATATGGGTAATAATGCATGTTATATTGATAATATCGGGAGTAATAAGTATAATTATTATAGTTCTAGCGATAATAATAGTAAAATATGGCAAATAGTGCATGTTATATTGATAATAATAAAAGTAATAATTATATTTATTACAGTTCTATCGATAATAACTGCATAATATGGGTAATAATGCATGTTATATTGATGATAATAAAAGTAATACGTATATTTATTATAGTTCTAGCGATAATAACTGCATAATGTGGGTAATAATGCATGTTATATTGATAATAATCTAAGTAATAAGTATAATTATTACAGTTCTAGCGATAATAACTGCATTATATGGGTAATAATGCATGTTATATTGATGATAATGAAAGTAATACGTATATTTATTATAGTTCTAGCGATAATAACTGCATAATATGGGTAATAATGCACGTTATATTGCTAATAATATAAGTAATGAGTACAATTATTACAGTTCTAGCGATAATAACTGCATTATATGGGTAATAATGCATGTTATATTGATGATAATAAAAGTAATACGTATAGTTATTATAGTTCTAGCGATTATAACTGCATAATATGGGTAATAATGCATGTTATATTGATGATAATAAAAGTAATACGTATATTTATTATAGTTCTAGCGATAATAACTGCATAATGTGGGTAATAATGCATGTTATATTGATATCAATATAAGTAATAAGTATAATTATTACAGTTCTAGCGATAATAACTGCACTATATGGGTAATAATGCACGTTATATTGCTAACAATATAAGTAATAAGTATAATTATTACAGTTCTGGCGATAATAACTGCATTATATGGGTAATAATGCATGTTATATTGATGATAATGAAAGTAATACGTATATTTATTATAGTTCTAGCGATAATAACTGCATAATATGGGTAATAATGCACGTTATATTGCTAATAATATAAGTAATAAGTACAATTATTACAGTTCTAGCGATAATAACTGCATTATATGGGTAATAATGCATGTTATATTGATGATAATAAAAGTAATACGTATAGTTATTATAGTTCTAGCGATAATAACTGCATTATATGGGTAATAATGCATGTTATATTGATAATATTGGGAGTAATAAGTATATTTATTATAGTTCTAGCGATAATAACTGCAGAATATGGGTAATAGTGCATGTTATATTGATAACAGTATAAGTAATAAGTATAATTATTACAGTTCTAGCGATAATAACTGCATTATATGGGTAATAATGCATGTTATATTGATGATAATAAAAGTAATACGTATAGTTATTATAGTTCTAGCGATAATAACTGCATAATATGGGTAATAATGCATGTTATATAGATGATAATAAAAGTAATACGTATATTTATTATAGTTCTAGCGATAATAACTGCATAATGTGGGTAATAATGCATGTTATATTGATATCAATATATGTAATAAGTATAATTATTACAGTTCTAGCGATAATAACTGCATTATATGGGTAATAATGCTCGTTATATAGCTAATAATATAAGTAATAAGTATAATTATTACAGTTCTAGCGATAATAACTGCATTATATGGGTAATAATGCATGTTATATTGATAATATCGGGAGTAATAAGTATAATTATTATAGTTCTAGCGATAATAATAGTAAAATATGGCAAATAGTGCATGTTATATTGATAATAATAAAAGTAATAAATATATTTATTACAGTTCTATCGATAATAAAAGTAATACGTATATTTATTACAGTTCTATCGATAATAACTGCATAATATGGGTAATAATGCATGTTATATTGATGTAAATGAAAGTAATACGTATATTTATTATAGTTCTAGCGATAATAACTGCATAATGTGGGTAATAATGCATGTTATATTGATATCAATATAAGTAAAAAGTATAATTATTACAGTTCTAGCGATAATAACTGCACTATATGGGTAATAATGCACGTTATATTGCTAACAATATAAGTAATAAGTATAATTATTACAGTTCTAGCGATAATAATAGTAAAATATGGCTAATAGTGCATGATATATTGATAATAGTAAAAGTAATAAGTATATTTATTACAGTTCTATCGATAATAACTGCATAATATGGGTAATAATGCATGTTATATTGATGATAATGAAAGTAGTAAGTATATTTATTACAGTTCTAGCGATAATAACTGCATTATATGCGTAATAATGCACGTTATATTGCTAATAATATAAGTAATGAGTATAATTATTACAGTTCTAGCGATAATAACTGCATTATATGGGTAATAATGCATGTTATATTGATGATAATAAAAGTAATACGTATATTTATTATAGTTCTAGCGATAATAACTGCATAATATGGGTAATAATGCATGTTATATTGATAATAATCTAAGTAATAAGTATAATTATTACAGTTCTAGCGATAATAACTGCATTATATGGGTAATAATGCATGTTATATTGATGATAATAAAAGTAATACGTATATTTATTATAGTTCTAGCGATAATAACTGCATAATGTGGGTAATAATGCATGTTATATTGATAATAATCTAAGTAATAAGTATAATTATTACAGTTCTAGCGATAATAACTGCATTATATGGGTAATAATGCATGTTATATTGATGATAATGAAAGTAATACGTATATTTATTATAGTTCTAGCGATAATAACTGCATAATATGGGTAATAATGCACGTTATATTGCTAATAATATAAGTAATGAGTACAATTATTACAGTTCTAGCGATAATAACTGCATTATATGGGTAATAATGCATGTTATATTGATGATAATAAAAGTAATACGTATAGTTATTATAGTTCTAGCGATAATAACTGCATAATATGGGTAATAATGCATGTTATATTGATGATAATAAAAGTAATACGTATATTTATTATAGTTCTAGCGATAATAACTGCATAATGTGGGTAATAATGCATGTTATATTGATATCAATATAAGTAATAAGTATAATTATTACAGTTCTAGCGATAATAACTGCACTATATGGGTAATAATGCACGTTATATTGCTAACAATATAAGTAATAAGTATAATTATTACAGTTCTAGCGATAATAACTGCATTATATGGGTAATAATGCATGTTATATTGATGATAATGAAAGTAATACGTATATTTATTATAGTTCTAGCGATAATAACTGCATAATATGGGTAATAATGCACGTTATATTGCTAATAATATAAGTAATGAGTACAATTATTACAGTTCTAGCGATAATAACTGCATTATATGGGTAATAATGCATGTTATATTGATGATAATAAAAGTAATACGTATAGTTATTATAGTTCTAGCGATAATAACTGCATAATATGGGTAATAATGCATGTTATATTGATGATAATAAAAGTAATACGTATATTTATTATAGTTCTAGCGATAATAACTGCATAATGTGGGTAATAATGCATGTTATATTGATATCAATATAAGTAATAAGTATAATTATTACAGTTCTAGCGATAATAACTGCACTATATGGGTAATAATGCACGTTATATTGCTAACAATATAAGTAATAAGTATAATTATTACAGTTCTAGCGATAATAACTGCATTATATGGGTAATAATGCATGTTATATTGATGATAATGAAAGTAATACGTATATTTATTATAGTTCTAGCGATAATAACTGCATAATATGGGTAATAATGCACGTTATATTGCTAATAATATAAGTAATGAGTACAATTATTACAGTTCTAGCGATAATAACTGCATTATATGGGTAATAATGCATGTTATATTGATGATAATAAAAGTAATACGTATAGTTATTATAGTTCTAGCGATAATAACTGCATTATATGGGTAATAATGCATGTTATATTGATAATATTGGGAGTAATAAGTATATTTATTATAGTTCTAGCGATAATAACTGCAGAATATGGGTAATAATGCATGTTATATTGATAACAGTATAAGTAATAAGTATAATTATTACAGTTCTAGCGATAATAACTGCATTATATGGGTAATAATGCACGTTATATAGCTAATAATATAAGTAATAAGTATAATTATTACAGTTCTAGCGATAATAACTGCATTATATGGGTAATAATGCATGTTATATTGATAATATCGGGAGTAATAAGTATAATTATTATAGTTCTAGCGATAATAATAGTAAAATATGGCAAATAGTGCATGTTATATTGATAATAATAAAAGTAATAAATATATTTATTACAGTTCTATCGATAATAAAAGTAATACGTATATTTATTATAGTTCTAGCGATAATAACTGCATAATGTGGGTAATAATGCATGTTATATTGATAATAATCTAAGTAATAAGTATAATTATTACAGTTCTAGCGATAATAACTGCATTATATGGGTAATAATGCATGTTATATTGATAATATCGGGAGTAATAAGTATAATTATTATAGTTCTAGCGATAATAATAGTAAAATATGGCTAATAGTGCATGATATATTGATAATAGTAAAAGTAATAAGTATATTTATTACAGTTCTATCGATAATAACTGCATAATATGGGTAATAATGCATGTTATATTGATGATAATGAAAGTAGTAAGTATATTTATTACAGTTCTAGCGATAATAACTGCATTATATGCGTAATAATGCACGTTATATTGCTAATAATATAAGTAATGAGTATAATTATTACAGTTCTAGCGATAATAACTGCATTATATGGGTAATAATGCATGTTATATTGATGATAATAAAAGTAATACGTATATTTATTATAGTTCTAGCGATAATAACTGCATAATATGGGTAATAATGCATGTTATATTGATAATATTGGGAGTAATAAGTATATTTATTATAGTTCTAGCGATAATAACTGCAGAATATGGGTAATAATGCATGTTATATTGATAACAGTATAAGTAATAAGTATAATTATTACAGTTCTAGCGATAATAACTGCATTATATGGGTAATAATGCATGTTATATTGATGATAATAAAAGTAATACGTATAGTTATTATAGTTCTAGCGATAATAACTGCATAATATGGGTAATAATGCATGTTATATTGATGATAATAAAAGTAATACGTATATTTATTATAGTTCTAGCGATAATAACTGCATAATGTGGGTAATAATGCATGTTATATTGATATCAATATAAGTAATAAGTATAATTATTACAGTTCTAGCGATAATAACTGCATTATATGGGTAATAATGCATGTTATATTGCTAACAATATAAGTAATAAGTATAATTATTACAGTTCTAGCGATAATAACTGCATTATATGGGTAATAATGCATGTTATATTGATAATAATCTAAGTAATAAGTATAATTATTACAGTTCTAGCGATAATAACTGCATTATATGGGTAATAATGCATGTTATATTGATAATATCGGGAGTAATAAGTATAATTATTATAGTTCTAGCGATAATAATAGTAAAATATGGCAAATAGTGCATGTTATATTGATAATAATAAGAGTAATATGTATATTTATTACAGTTCTATCGATAATAACTGCATAATATGGGTAATAATGCATGTTATATTGATGATAATAAAAGTAATACGTATATTTATTATAGTTCTAGCGATAATAACTGCATAATGTGGGTAATAATGCATGTTATATTGATATCAATATAAGTAATAAGTATAATTATTACAGTTCTAGCGATAATAACTGCACTATATGGGTAATAATGCACGTTATATTGCTAACAATATAAGTAATAAGTATAATTATTACAGTTCTAGCGATAATAATAGTAAAATATGGCTAATAGTGCATGATATATTGATAATAGTAAAAGTAATAAGTATATTTATTACAGTTCTATCGATAATAACTGCATAATATGGGTAATAATGCATGTTATATTGATGATAATGAAAGTAGTAAGTATATTTATTACAGTTCTAGCGATAATAACTGCATTATATGCGTAATAATGCACGTTATATTGCTAATAATATAAGTAATGAGTATAATTATTACAGTTCTAGCGATAATAACTGCATTATATGGGTAATAATGCATGTTATATTGATGATAATAAAAGTAATACGTATATTTATTATAGTTCTAGCGATAATAACTGCATAATATGGGTAATAATGCATGTTATATTGATAATAATCTAAGTAATAAGTATAATTATTACAGTTCTAGCGATAATAACTGCATTATATGGGTAATAATGCACGTTATATTGCTAACAATATAAGTAATAAGTATAATTATTACAGTTCTATCGATAATAACTTCTTAATATGGGTAATAATGCATGTTATATTGATAATATCGGGAGTAATAAGTATAATTATTATAGTTCTAGCGATAATAATAGTAAAATATGGCAAATAGTGCATGTTATATTGATAATAATAAAAGTAATAATTATATTTATTACAGTTCTATCGATAATAACTGCATAATATGGGTAATAATGCATGTTATATTGATGATAATAAAAGTAATACGTATATTTATTATAGTTCTAGCGATAATAACTGCATAATGTGGGTAATAATGCATGTTATATTGATAATAATCTAAGTAATAAGTATAATTATTACAGTTCTAGCGATAATAACTGCATTATATGGGTAATAATGCATCTTATATTGATGATAATGAAAGTAATACGTATATTTATTATAGTTCTAGCGATAATAACTGCATAATATGGGTAATAATGCACGTTATATTGCTAATAATATAAGTAATGAGTACAATTATTACAGTTCTAGCGATAATAACTGCATTATATGGGTAATAATGCATGTTATATTGATGATAATAAAAGTAATACGTATAGTTATTATAGTTCTAGCGATAATAACTGCATAATATGGGTAATAATGCACGTTATATTGCTAATAATATAAGTAATGAGTACAATTATTACAGTTCTAGCGATAATAACTGCATTATATGGGTAATAATGCATGTTATATTGATGATAATAAAAGTAGTACGTATAGTTATTATAGTTCTAGCGATAATAACTGCATTATATGGGTAATAATGCATGTTATATTGATAATATTGGGAGTAATAAGTATATTTATTATAGTTCTAGCGATAATAACTGCAGAATATGGGTAATAATGCATGTTATATTGATAACAGTCTAAGTAATAAGTATAATTATTACAGTTCTAGCGATAATAACTGCATTATATGGGTAATAATGCACGTTATATAGCTAATAATATAAGTAATAAGTATAATTATTACAGTTCTAGCGATAATAACTGCATTATATGGGTAATAATGCATGTTATATTGATAATATCGGGAGTAATAAGTATAATTATTATAGTTCTAGCGATAATAATAGTAAAATATGGCAAATAGTGCATGTTATATTGATAATAATAAAAGTAATAAATATATTTATTACAGATCTATCGATAATAAAAGTAATACGTATATTTATTATAGTTCTAGCGATAATAACTGCATAATGTGGGTAATAATGCATGTTATATTGATAATAATCTAAGTAATAAGTATAATTATTACAGTTCTAGCGATAATAACTGCATTATATGGGTAATAATGCATGTTATATTGATAATATCGGGAGTAATAAGTATAATTATTATAGTTCTAGCGATAATAATAGTAAAATATGGCAAATAGTGCATGTTATATTGATAATAATAAAAGTAATATGTATATTTATTACAGTTCTATCGATAATAACTGCATAATATGGGTAATAATGCATGTTATATTGATGATAATAAAAGTAATACGTATATTTATTATAGTTCTAGCGATAATAACTGCATAATATGGGTAATAATGCATGTTATATTGATAATAATCTAAGTAATAAGTATAATTATTACAGTTCTAGCGATAATAACTGCATTATATGCGTAATAATGCACGTTATATTGCTAATAATATAAGTAATGAGTATAATTATTACAGTTCTAGCGATAATAACTGCATTATATGGGTAATAATGCATGTTATATTGATGATAATAAAAGTAATACGTATATTTATTATAGTTCTAGCGATAATAACTGCATAATATGGGTAATAATGCATATTATATTGATAATAATCTAAGTAATAAGTATAATTATTACAGTTCTAGCGATAATAACTGCATTATATGGGTAATAATGCACGTTATATTGCTAACAATATAAGTAATAAGTATAATTATTACAGTTCTATCGATAATAACTTCTTAATATGGGTAATAATGCATGTTATATTGATGATAATGAAAGTAGTAAGTATATTTATTACAGTTCTAGCGATAATAACTGCATTATATGCGTAATAAGGCATGTTATATTGATAATATCGAGGGGTAATAAGTATAATTATTATAGTTCTAGCGATAATAATAGTAAAATATGGCTAATAGTGCATGATATATTGATAATAGTAATAGTAATAAGTATATTTATTACAGTTCTATCGATAATAACTGCATAATATGGGTAATAATGCATGTTATATTGATGTAAATGAAAGTAATACGTATATTTATTATAGTTCTAGCGATAATAACTGCATAATATGGGTAACAATGCATGCTATATTTAGAATAATATAAGTAATAAGTATAATTATTACAGTTCTGGCGATAATAACTGCATTATATGGGTAACAATGCACGCTATATTGCTAATAGTATAAGTAATAAGTATAATTATTACAGTTCTAGCAATAATACCTCCATTATATGGGTAATAATGCATGTTATATTGATAATAATATAAGTAATAAGTATAATTATTACAGTTCTAGCGATAATAACTGCATTATATGGGTAATAATGCATGTTATATTGATAATAATATAAGTAATAAGTATAATTATTACAGTTCTGGCGATAATAACTGCATTATATGGGTAACAATGCACGCTATATTGCTAATAGTATAAGTAATAAGTATAATTATTACAGTTCTAGCAATAATACCTCCATTATATGGGTAATAATGCATGTTATATTGATAATAATATAAGTAATAAGTATAATTATTACAGTTCTACCGATAATAAGTGCATTATATGGGTAATAATGCATGTTATATTGATAATATCGGGAGTAATAAGTATAATTATTATAGTTCTAGCGATAATAATAGTAAAATATGGCAAATAGTGCATGTTATATTGATAATAATAAAAGTAATAAATATATTTATTACAGTTCTATCGATAATAACTGCATAATATGGGTAATAATGCATGTTATATTGATGATAATAAATGTAATACGTATATTTATTATAGTTCTAGCGATAATAACTGCATTATATGGGTAATAATGCATGTTATAATGATAATAATATATGTAATAAGTATAATTATTACAGTTCTAGCGATAATAACTGCATTATATGGGTAATAATGCACGTTATATTGCTAACAATATAAGTAATAAGTATAATTATTACAGTTTTAGCGATAATAATAGTAAAATATGGCTAATAGTGCATGATATATTGATAATAGTAAAAGTAATGAGTATAATTATTACAGTTCTATCGATAATAACTGCATAATATGGGTAATAATGCATGTTATATTGATGATAATAAAAGTAATACGTATATTTATTATAGTTCTTGCGATAATAACTGCATAATATGGGTAATAATGCATGTTATATTGAGAATAATATAAGTAATAAGTATAATTATTACAGTTCTGGCGATAATAACTGCATTATATGGGTAACAATGCACGTTATATTGCTAATAGTATAAGTAATAAGTATAATTATTATAGTTCTAGCAATAATACCTCCATTATATGGGTAATAATGCATGTTATATTGATAATAATATAAGTAATAAGTATAATTATTACAGTTCTAGCGATAATAACTGCATTATATGGGTAATAATGCATGTTATATTGATAATATTGGGAGTAATAAGTATATTTATTATAGTTCTAGCGATAATAACTGCATAATATGGGTAATAATGCATGTTATATTGATAATAGTATAAGTAATAAGTATAATTATTATAGTTCTAGCAATAATACCTCCATTATATGGGTAATAATGCATGTTATATTGATAATAATATAAGTAATAAGTATAATTATTACAGTTCTAGCGATAATAACTGCATTATATGGGTAATAATGCATGTTATATTGATAATATTGGGAATAATAAGTATATTTATTATAGTTCTAGCGATAATAACTGCATAATATGGGTAATAATGCATGTTATATTGATAATAGTATAAGTAATAAGTGTAATTATTACAGTTCTAGCGATAATAACTGCATTATATGGGTAATAATGCACGTTATATTGCTAATAATATAAGTAATAAGTATAATTATTAGAGTTCTAGCGATAATAACTGCATTATATGGGTAATAATGCATGTTATATTGATAATATCGGGAGTAATAAGTATAATTATTATAGTTCTAGCGATAATAATAGTAAAATATGGCAAATAGTGCATGTTATATTGATAATAATAAAAGTAATAAATATATTTATTGCAGTTCTATCGATAATAACTGCATAATATGGGTAATAATGCATGCTATATTGAGAATAATATAAGTAATAAGTATAATTATTACAGTTCTGGCGATAATAACTGCATTATATGGGTAATAATGCACGTTATATTGCTAATAGTATAAGTAATAAGTATCATTATTACAGTTCTAACGATAATACCTCCATTATATGGGTAATAATGCATGTTATATTGATAATAATATAAGTAATAAGTATATTTATTACAGTTCTATCGATAATAACTGCATAATATGGGTAATAATGCATGTTATATTGATGATAAAGAAGTAATACGTATATTTATTATAGTTCTAGCAATAATAACTGCATAATATGGGCAATAATGCATGTTATATTGATAATAATATAAGTAATAAGTATAATTATTGCAGTTCTAGCGATAATAACTGCATTATATGGGTAATAATGCACGTTATATTGCTAACAATATAAGTAATAAGTATAATTATTACTGTTCTAGAAATAATAACTGCATTATATGGGTAATAATGCAAGTTATATTGATAATATTAGGAGTAATAAATATATCTATTATGGTTCTAGAGATAATAACTGCATAATATGGGTAATAATGCATGTTATATTGATAATAATATAAGTAATAAGTATAATTATTACAGTTCTAGCGATAATACCTCCATTATATGGGTAATAATGCATGTTATATTGATGATAATGAAAGTAATACGTATATTTATTATAGTTCTTGCGATAATAACTGCATAATATGGGTAATAATGCATGTTATATTGAGAATAATATAAGTATTAAGTATAATTATTACAGTTCTGGCGATAATAACTGCATTATATGGGTAATAATGCATGTTATATTGATAATATCGGGAGTAATAAGTATAATTATTATAGTTCTAGCGATAATAATAGTAAAATATGGCAAATAGTGCATGTTATATTGATAATAATAAAAGTAATAAATATATTTATTACAGTTCTGTCGATAATAACTGCATAATATGGGTAATAATGCATGTTATATTGATGATAATAAATGTAATACGTATATTTATTATAGTTCTAGCGATAATAACTGCATTATATGGGTAATAATGCATGTTATAATGATAATAATATATGTAATAAGTATAATTATTACAGTTCTAGCGATAATAACTGCATTATATGGGTAATAATGCACGTTATATTGCTAACAATATAAGTAATAAGTATAATTATTACAGTTTTAGCGATAATAATAGTAAAATATGGCTAATAGAGCATGATATATTGATAATAGTAAAAGTAATGAGTATAATTATTACAGTTCTATCGATAATAACTGCATTATATGGGTAATAATGCATGTTATAATGATAATAATATATGTAATAAGTATAATTATTACAGTTCTAGCGATAATAACTGCATTATATGGGTAATAATGCATGTTATAATGATAATAATATATGTAATAAGTATAATTATTACAGTTCTGGCGATAATAACTGCATTATATGGGTAATAATGCACGTTATATTGCTAATAGTATAAGTAATAAGTATATTTATTACAGTTCTATCGATAATAACTGCATAATATGGGTAATAATGCATGTTATATTGATGTTAATAAAAGTAATACGTATATTTATTATAGTTCTAGCAATAATAACTGCATAATATGGGCAATAATGCATGTTATATTGATAATAATATAAGTAATAAGTATAATTATTGCAGTTCTAGCGATAATAACTGCATTATATGGGTAATAATGCACGTTATATTGCTAACAATATAAGTAATAAGTATAATTATTACTGTTCTAGAAATAATAACTGCATTATATGGGTAATAATGCAAGTTATATTGATAATATTAGGAGTAATAAATATATCTATTATGGTTCTAGAGATAATAACTGCATAATATGGGTAATAATGCATGTTATATTGATAATAATATAAGTAATAAGTATAATTATTACAGTTCTAGCGATAATACCTCCATTATATGGGTAATAATGCATGTTATATTGATGATAATGAAAGTAATACGTATATTTATTATAGTTCTTGCGATAATAACTGCATAATATGGGTAATAATGCATGTTATATTGAGAATAATATAAGTATTAAGTATAATTATTACAGTTCTGGCGATAATAACTGCATTATATGGGTAATAATGCATGTTATATTGATAATATCGGGAGTAATAAGTATAATTATTATAGTTCTAGCGATAATAATAGTAAAATATGGCAAATAGTGCATGTTATATTGATAATAATAAAAGTAATAAATATATTTATTACAGTTCTATCGATAATAACTGCATAATATGGGTAATAATGCATGTTATATTGATGATAATAAATGTAATACGTATATTTATTATAGTTCTAGCGATAATAACTGCATTATATGGGTAATAATGCATGTTATAATGATAATAATATATGTAATAAGTATAATTATTACAGTTCTAGCGATAATAACTGCATTATATGGGTAATAATGCACGTTATATTGCTAACAATATAAGTAATAAGTATAATTATTACAGTTTTAGCGATAATAATAGTAAAATATGGCTAATAGTGCATGATATATTGATAATAGTAAAAGTAATGAGTATAATTATTACAGTTCTATCGATAATAACTGCATTATATGGGTAATAATGCATGTTATAATGATAATAATATATGTAATAAGTATAATTATTACAGTTCTAGCGATAATAACTGCATTATATGGGTAATAATGCACGTTATATTGCTAATAGTATAAGTAATAAGTATCATTATTACAGTTCTAACGATAATACCTCCATTATATGGGTAATAATGCATGTTATATTGATAATAATATAAGTAATAAGTATATTTATTACAGTTCTATCGATAATAACTGCATAATATGGGTAATAATGCATGTTATATTGATGATAATAAAAGTAATACGTATATTTATTATAGTTCTAGCAATAATAACTGCATAATATGGGCAATAATGCATGTTATATTGATAATAATATAAGTAATAAGTATAATTATTGCAGTTCTAGCGATAATAACTGCATTATATGGGTAATAATGCATGTTATATTGATAATAATATAAGTAATAAGTATAATTATTACAGTTCTAGCGATAATACCTCCATTATATGGGTAATAATGCATGTTATATTGATGATAATGAAAGTAATACGTATATTTATTATAGTTCTTGCGATAATAACTGCATAATATGGGTAATAATGCATGTTATATTGATAATAATATAAGTAATAAGTATATTTATTACAGTTCTATCGATAATAACTGCATAATATGGGTAATAATGCATGTTATATTGATGATAATAAATGTAATACGTATATTTATTATAGTTCTAGCGATAATAACTGCATTATATGGGTAATAATGCATGTTATAATGATAATAATATATGTAATAAGTATAATTATTACAGTTCTAGCGATAATAACTGCATTATATGGGTAATAATGCACGTTATATTGCTAACAATATAAGTAATAAGTATAATTATTACAGTTTTAGCGATAATAATAGTAAAATATGGCGAATAGTGCATGATATATTGATAATAGTAAAAGTAATGAGTATAATTATTACAGTTCTATCGATAATAACTGCATTATATGGGTAATAATGCATGTTATAATGATAATAATATATGTAATAAGTATAATTATTACAGTTCTAGCGATAATAACTGCATTATATGGGTAATAATGCACGTTATATTGCTAACAATATAAGTAATAAGTATAATTATTACAGTTCTAGCGATAATAATAGTAAAATATGGCAAATAGTGCATGTTATATTGATAATAATAAAAGTAATAAATATATTTATTGCAGTTCTATCGATAATAACTGCATAATATGGGTAATAATGCATGTTATATTGAGAATAATATAAGTAATAAGTATAATTATTACAGTTCTGGCGATAATAACTGCATTATATGGGTAATAATGCACGTTATATTGCTAATAGTATAAGTAATAAGTATCATTATTACAGTTCTAACGATAATACCTCCATTATATGGGTAATAATGCATGTTATATTGATAATAATATAAGTAATAAGTATATTTATTACAGTTCTATCGATAATAACTGCATAATATGGGTAATAATGCATGTTATATTGATGATAATAAAAGTAATACGTATATTTATTATAGTTCTAGCAATAATAACTGCATAATATGGGCAATAATGCATGTTATATTGATAATAATATAAGTAATAAGTATAATTATTGCAGTTCTAGTGATAATAACTGCATTATATGGGTAATAATGCACGTTATATTGCTAACAATATAAGTAATAAGTATAATTATTACAGTTTTAGCGATAATAATAGTAAAATATGGCTAATAGTGCATGATATATTGATAATAGTAAAAGTAATGAGTATAATTATTACAGTTCTATCGATAATAACTGCATTATATGGGTAATAATGCATGTTATAATGATAATAATATATGTAATAAGTATAATTATTACAGTTCTAGCGATAATAACTGCATTATATGGGTAATAATGCACGTTATATTGCTAATAGTATAAGTAATAAGTATCATTATTACAGTTCTAACGATAATACCTCCATTATATGGGTAATAATGCATGTTATATTGATAATAATATAAGTAATAAGTATATTTATTACAGTTCTATCGATAATAACTGCATAATATGGGTAATAATGCATGTTATATTGATGATAATAAAAGTAATACGTATATTTATTATAGTTCTAGCAATAATAACTGCATAATATGGGCAATAATGCATGTTATATTGATAATAATATAAGTAATAAGTATAATTATTGCAGTTCTAGCGATAATAACTGCATTATATGGGTAATAATGCATGTTATATTGATAATAATATAAGTAATAAGTATAATTATTACAGTTCTAGCGATAATACCTCCATTATATGGGTAATAATGCATGTTATATTGATGATAATGAAAGTAATACGTATATTTATTATAGTTCTTGCGATAATAACTGCATAATATGGGTAATAATGCATGTTATATTGATAATAATATAAGTAATAAGTATATTTATTACAGTTCTATCGATAATAACTGCATAATATGGGTAATAATGCATGTTATATTGATGATAATAAATGTAATACGTATATTTATTATAGTTCTAGCGATAATAACTGCATTATATGGGTAATAATGCATGTTATAATGATAATAATATATGTAATAAGTATAATTATTACAGTTCTAGCGATAATAACTGCATTATATGGGTAATAATGCACGTTATATTGCTAACAATATAAGTAATAAGTATAATTATTACAGTTTTAGCGATAATAATAGTAAAATATGGCGAATAGTGCATGATATATTGATAATAGTAAAAGTAATGAGTATAATTATTACAGTTCTATCGATAATAACTGCATTATATGGGTAATAATGCATGTTATAATGATAATAATATATGTAATAAGTATAATTATTACAGTTCTAGCGATAATAACTGCATTATATGGGTAATAATGCACGTTATATTGCTAACAATATAAGTAATAAGTATAATTATTACAGTTCTAGCGATAATAATAGTAAAATATGGCAAATAGTGCATGTTATATTGATAATAATAAAAGTAATAAATATATTTATTGCAGTTCTATCGATAATAACTGCATAATATGGGTAATAATGCATGTTATATTGAGAATAATATAAGTAATAAGTATAATTATTACAGTTCTGGCGATAATAACTGCATTATATGGGTAATAATGCACGTTATATTGCTAATAGTATAAGTAATAAGTATCATTATTACAGTTCTAACGATAATACCTCCATTATATGGGTAATAATGCATGTTATATTGATAATAATATAAGTAATAAGTATATTTATTACAGTTCTATCGATAATAACTGCATAATATGGGTAATAATGCATGTTATATTGATGATAATAAAAGTAATACGTATATTTATTATAGTTCTAGCAATAATAACTGCATAATATGGGCAATAATGCATGTTATATTGATAATAATATAAGTAATAAGTATAATTATTGCAGTTCTAGTGATAATAACTGCATTATATGGGTAATAATGCACGTTATATTGCTAACAATATAAGTAATAAGTATAATTATTACAGTTCTATCGATAATAACTGCATTATATGGGTAATAATGCATGTTATAATGATAATAATATATGTAATAAGTATAATTATTACAGTTCTAGCGATAATAACTGCATTATATGGGTAATAATGCATGTTATAATGATAATAATATATGTAATAAGTATAATTATTACAGTTCTGGCGATAATAACTGCATTATATGGGTAATAATGCACGTTATATTGCTAATAGTATAAGTAATAAGTATATTTATTACAGTTCTATCGATAATAACTGCATAATATGGGTAATAATGCATGTTATATTGATGATAATAAAAGTAATACGTATATTTATTATAGTTCTAGCAATAATAACTGCATAATATGGGCAATAATGCATGTTATATTGATAATAATATAAGTAATAAGTATAATTATTGCAGTTCTAGCGATAATAACTGCATTATATGGGTAATAATGCACGTTATATTGCTAACAATATAAGTAATAAGTATAATTATTACTGTTCTAGAAATAATAACTGCATTATATGGGTAATAATGCAAGTTATATTGATAATATTAGGAGTAATAAATATATCTATTATGGTTCTAGAGATAATAACTGCATAATATGGGTAATAATGCATGTTATATTGATAATAATATAAGTAATAAGTATAATTATTACAGTTCTAGCGATAATACCTCCATTATATGGGTAATAATGCATGTTATATTGATGATAATGAAAGTAATACGTATATTTATTATAGTTCTTGCGATAATAACTGCATAATATGGGTAATAATGCATGTTATATTGAGAATAATATAAGTATTAAGTATAATTATTACAGTTCTGGCGATAATAACTGCATTATATGGGTAATAATGCATGTTATATTGATAATATCGGGAGTAATAAGTATAATTATTATAGTTCTAGCGATAATAATAGTAAAATATGGCAAATAGTGCATGTTATATTGATAATAATAAAAGTAATAAATATATTTATTACAGTTCTATCGATAATAACTGCATAATATGGGTAATAATGCATGTTATATTGATGATAATAAATGTAATACGTATATTTATTATAGTTCTAGCGATAATAACTGCATTATATGGGTAATAATGCATGTTATAATGATAATAATATATGCAATAAGTATAATTATTACAGTTCTAGCGATAATAACTGCATTATATGGGTAATAATGCACGTTATATTGCTAACAATATAAGTAATAAGTATAATTATTACAGTTTTAGCGATAATAATAGTAAAATATGGCTAATAGTGCATGATATATTGATAATAGTAAAAGTAATGAGTATAATTATTACAGTTCTATCGATAATAACTGCATTATATGGGTAATAATGCATGTTATAATGATAATAATATATGTAATAAGTATAATTATTACAGTTCTAGCGATAATAACTGCATTATATGGGTAATAATGCACGTTATATTGCTAATAGTATAAGTAATAAGTATCATTATTACAGTTCTAACGATAATACCTCCATTATATGGGTAATAATGCATGTTATATTGATAATAATATAAGTAATAAGTATATTTATTACAGTTCTATCGATAATAACTGCATAATATGGGTAATAATGCATGTTATATTGATGATAATAAAAGTAATACGTATATTTATTATAGTTCTAGCAATAATAACTGCATAATATGGGCAATAATGCATGTTATATTGATAATAATATAAGTAATAAGTATAATTATTGCAGTTCTAGCGATAATAACTGCATTATATGGGTAATAATGCATGTTATATTGATAATAATATAAGTAATAAGTATAATTATTACAGTTCTAGCGATAATACCTCCATTATATGGGTAATAATGCATGTTATATTGATGATAATGAAAGTAATACGTATATTTATTATAGTTCTTGCGATAATAACTGCATAATATGGGTAATAATGCATGTTATATTGATAATAATATAAGTAATAAGTATATTTATTACAGTTCTATCGATAATAACTGCATAATATGGGTAATAATGCATGTTATATTGATGATAATAAATGTAATACGTATAATTATTACAGTTTTAGCGATAATAATAGTAAAATATGGCTAATAGTGCATGATATATTGATAATAGTAAAAGTAATGAGTATAATTATTACAGTTCTATCGATAATAACTGCATTATATAGGTAATAATGCATGTTATAATGATAATAATATATGTAATAAGTATAATTATTACAGTTCTAGCGATAATAACTGCATTATATGGGTAATAATGCACGTTATATTGCTAACAATATAAGTAATAAGTATAATTATTACAGTTCTAGCGATAATAATAGTAAAATATGGCAAATAGTGCATGTTATATTGATAATAATAAAAGTAATAAATATATTTATTGCAGTTCTATCGATAATAACTGCATAATATGGGTAATAATGCATGTTATATTGAGAATAATATAAGTAATAAGTATAATTATTACAGTTCTGGCGATAATAACTGCATTATATGGGTAATAATGCACGTTATATTGCTAATAGTATAAGTAATAAGTATCATTATTACAGTTCTAACGATAATACCTCCATTATATGGGTAATAATGCATGTTATATTGATAATAATATAAGTAATAAGTATATTTATTACAGTTCTATCGATAATAACTGCATAATATGGGTAATAATGCATGTTATATTGATGATAATAAAAGTAATACGTATATTTATTATAGTTCTAGCAATAATAACTGCATAATATGGGCAATAATGCATGTTATATTGATAATAATATAAGTAATAAGTATAATTATTGCAGTTCTAGTGATAATAACTGCATTATATGGGTAATAATGCACGTTATATTGCTAACAATATAAGTAATAAGTATAATTATTACTGTTCTAGCGATAATAACTGCATTATATGTGTAATAATGCATGTTATATTGATAATATTAGGAGTAATAAATATATCTATTATGGTTCTAGAGATAATAACTGCATAATATGGGTAATAATGCATGTTATATTGATAATAATATAAGTAATAAGTATAATTATTACAGTTCTAGCGATAATACCTCCATTATATGGGTAATAATGCATGTTATATTGATGATAATGAAAGTAATACGTATATTTATTATAGTTCTAGCGATAATAACTGCATAATATGGGTAATAATGCACGTTATATTGCTAATAATATAAGTAATGAGTACAATTATTACAGTTCTAGCGATAATAACTGCATTATATGGGTAATAATGCATGTTATATTGATGATAATAAAAGTAATACGTATAGTTATTATAGTTCTAGCGATAATAACTGCATTATATGGGTAATAATGCATGTTATATTGATAATATTGGGAGTAATAAGTATATTTATTATAGTTCTAGCGATAATAACTGCAGAATATGGGTAATAATGCATGTTATATTGATAACAGTATAAGTAATAAGTATAATTATTACAGTTCTAGCGATAATAACTGCATTATATGGGTAATAATGCACGTTATATAGCTAATAATATAAGTAATAAGTATAATTATTACAGTTCTAGCGATAATAACTGCATTATATGGGTAATAATGCATGTTATATTGATAATATCGGGAGTAATAAGTATAATTATTATAGTTCTAGCGATAATAATAGTAAAATATGGCAAATAGTGCATGTTATATTGATAATAATAAAAGTAATAAATATATTTATTACAGTTCTATCGATAATAAAAGTAATACGTATATTTATTATAGTTCTAGCGATAATAACTGCATAATGTGGGTAATAATGCATGTTATATTGATAATAATCTAAGTAATAAGTATAATTATTACAGTTCTAGCGATAATAACTGCATTATATGGGTAATAATGCATGTTATATTGATAATATCGGGAGTAATAAGTATAATTATTATAGTTCTAGCGATAATAATAGTAAAATATGGCTAATAGTGCATGATATATTGATAATAGTAAAAGTAATAAGTATATTTATTACAGTTCTATCGATAATAACTGCATAATATGGGTAATAATGCATGTTATATTGATGATAATGAAAGTAGTAAGTATATTTATTACAGTTCTAGCGATAATAACTGCATTATATGCGTAATAATGCACGTTATATTGCTAATAATATAAGTAATGAGTATAATTATTACAGTTCTAGCGATAATAACTGCATTATATGGGTAATAATGCATGTTATATTGATGATAATAAAAGTAATACGTATATTTATTATAGTTCTAGCGATAATAACTGCATAATATGGGTAATAATGCATGTTATATTGATGATAATAAAAGTAATACGTATAGTTATTATAGTTCTAGCGATAATAACTGCATTATATGGGTAATAATGCATGTTATATTGATAATATTGGGAGTAATAAGTATATTTATTATAGTTCTAGCGATAATAACTGCAGAATATGGGTAATAATGCATGTTATATTGATAACAGTATAAGTAATAAGTATAATTATTACAGTTCTAGCGATAATAACTGCATTATATGGGTAATAATGCATGTTATATTGATGATAATAAAAGTAATACGTATAGTTATTATAGTTCTAGCGATAATAACTGCATAATATGGGTAATAATGCATGTTATATTGATGATAATAAAAGTAATACGTATATTTATTATAGTTCTAGCGATAATAACTGCATAATGTGGGTAATAATGCATGTTATATTGATATCAATATAAGTAATAAGTATAATTATTACAGTTCTAGCGATAATAACTGCATTATATGGGTAATAATGCATGTTATATTGCTAACAATATAAGTAATAAGTATAATTATTACAGTTCTAGCGATAATAACTGCATTATATGGGTAATAATGCATGTTATATTGATAATAATCTAAGTAATAAGTATAATTATTACAGTTCTAGCGATAATAACTGCATTATATGGGTAATAATGCATGTTATATTGATAATATCGGGAGTAATAAGTATAATTATTATAGTTCTAGCGATAATAATAGTAAAATATGGCAAATAGTGCATGTTATATTGATAATAATAAAAGTAATATGTATATTTATTACAGTTCTATCGATAATAACTGCATAATATGGGTAATAATGCATGTTATATTGATGATAATAAAAGTAATACGTATATTTATTATAGTTCTAGCGATAATAACTGCATAATGTGGGTAATAATGCATGTTATATTGATATCAATATAAGTAATAAGTATAATTATTACAGTTCTAGCGATAATAACTGCACTATATGGGTAATAATGCACGTTATATTGCTAACAATATAAGTAATAAGTATAATTATTACAATTCTAGCGATAATAATAGTAAAATATGGCTAATAGTGCATGATATATTGATAATAGTAAAAGTAATAAGTATATTTATTACAGTTCTATCGATAATAACTGCATAATATGGGTAATAATGCATGTTATATTGATGATAATGAAAGTAGTAAGTATATTTATTACAGTTCTAGCGATAATAACTGCATTATATGCGTAATAATGCACGTTATATTGCTAATAATATAAGTAATGAGTATAATTATTACAGTTCTAGCGATAATAACTGCATTATATGGGTAATAATGCATGTTATATTGATGATAATAAAAGTAATACGTATATTTATTATAGTTCTAGCGATAATAACTGCATAATATGGGTAATAATGCATGTTATATTGATAATATTGGGAGTAATAAGTATATTTATTATAGTTCTAGCGATAATAACTGCAGAATATGGGTAATAATGCATGTTATATTGATAACAGTATAAGTAATAAGTATAATTATTACAGTTCTAGCGATAATAACTGCATTATATGGGTAATAATGCATGTTATATTGATGATAATAAAAGTAATACGTATATTTATTATAGTTCTAGCGATAATAACTGCATAATGTGGGTAATAATGCATGTTATATTGATATCAATATAAGTAATAAGTATAATTATTACAGTTCTAGCGATAATAACTGCATTATATGGGTAATAATGCATGTTATATTGCTAACAATATAAGTAATAAGTATAATTATTACAGTTCTAGCGATAATAACTGCATTATATGGGTAATAATGCATGTTATATTGATAATAATCTAAGTAATAAGTATAATTATTACTGTTCTAGCGATAATAACTGCATTATATGGGTAATAATGCATGTTATATTGATAATATCGGGAGTAATAAGTATAATTATTATAGTTCTAGCGATAATAATAGTAAAATATGGCAAATAGTGCATGTTATATTGATAATAATAAAAGTAATATGTATATTTATTACAGTTCTATCGATAATAACTGCATAATATGGGTAATAATGCATGTTATATTGATGATAATAAAAGTAATACGTATATTTATTATAGTTCTAGCGATAATAACTGCATAATGTGGGTAATAATGCATGTTATATTGATATCAATATAAGTAATAAGTATAATTATTACAGTTCTAGCGATAATAACTGCACTATATGGGTAATAATGCACGTTATATTGCTAACAATATAAGTAATAAGTATAATTATTACAGTTCTAGCGATAATAATAGTAAAATATGGCTAATAGTGCATGATATATTGATAATAGTAAAAGTAATAAGTATATTTATTACAGTTCTATCGATAATAACTGCATAATATGGGTAATAATGCATGTTATATTGATGATAATGAAAGTAGTAAGTATATTTATTACAGTTCTAGCGATAATAACTGCATTATATGCGTAATAATGCACGTTATATTGCTAATAATATAAGTAATGAGTATAATTATTACAGTTCTAGCGATAATAACTGCATTATATGGGTAATAATGCATGTTATATTGATGATAATAAAAGTAATACGTATATTTATTATAGTTCTAGCGATAATAACTGCATAATATGGGTAATAATGCATGTTATATTGATAATATTGGGAGTAATAAGTATATTTATTATAGTTCTAGCGATAATAACTGCAGAATATGGGTAATAATGCATGTTATATTGATAACAGTATAAGTAATAAGTATAATTATTACAGTTCTAGCGATAATAACTGCATTATATGGGTAATAATGCATGTTATATTGATGATAATAAAAGTAATACGTATATTTATTATAGTTCTAGCGATAATAACTGCATAATGTGGGTAATAATGCATGTTATATTGATATCAATATAAGTAATAAGTATAATTATTACAGTTCTAGCGATAATAACTGCATTATATGGGTAATAATGCATGTTATATTGCTAACAATATAAGTAATAAGTATAATTATTACAGTTCTAGCGATAATAACTGCATTATATGGGTAATAATGCATGTTATATTGATAATAATCTAAGTAGTAAGTATAATTATTACAGTTCTAGCGATAATAACTGCATTATATGGGTAATAATGCATGTTATATTGATAATATCGGGAGTAATAAGTATAATTATTATAGTTCTAGCGATAATAATAGTAAAATATGGCAAATAGTGCATGTTATATTGATAATAATAAAAGTAATAAGTATAATTATTACAGTTCTAGCGATAATAACTGCATTATATGGGTAATAATGCATGTTATATTGATAATAATCTAAGTAGTAAGTATAATTATTACAGTTCTAGCGATAATAACTGCATTATATGGGTAATAATGCATGTTATATTGATAATATCGGGAGTAATAAGTATAATTATTATAGTTCTAGCGATAATAATAGTAAAATATGGCAAATAGTGCATGTTATATTGATAATAATAAAAGTAATATGTATATTTATTACAGTTCTATCGATAATAACTGCATAATATGGGTAATAATGCATGTTATATTGATGATAATAAAAGTAATACGTATATTTATTATAGTTCTAGCGATAATAACTGCATAATGTGGGTAATAATGCATGCTATATTGATATCAATATAAGTAATAAGTATAATTATTACAGTTCTAGCGATAATAACTGCACTATATGGGTAATAATGCACGTTATATTGCTAACAATATAAGTAATAAGTATAATTATTACAGTTCTAGCGATAATAATAGTAAAATATGGCTAATAGTGCATGATATATTGATAATAGTGAAAGTAATAAGTATATTTATTACAGTTCTATCGATAATAACTGCATAATATGGGTAATAATGCATGTTATATTGATGATAATGAAAGTAGTAAGTATATTTATTACAGTTCTAGCGATAATAACTGCATTATATGCGTAATAATGCACGTTATATTGCTAATAATATAAGTAATGAGTATAATTATTACAGTTCTAGCGATAATAACTGCATTATATGGGTAATAATGCATGTTATATTGATGATAATAAAAGTAATACGTATATTTATTATAGTTCTAGCGATAATAACTGCATAATATGGGTAATAATGCATGTTATATTGATAATAATCTAAGTAATAAGTATAATTATTACAGTTCTAGCGATAATAACTGCATTATATGGGTAATAATGCACGTTATATTGCTAACAATATAAGTAATAAGTATAATTATTACAGTTCTATCGATAATAACTTCTTAATATGGGTAATAATGCATGTTATATTGATAATATCGGGAGTAATAAGTATAATTATTATAGTTCTAGCGATAATAATAGTAAAATATGGCAAATAGTGCATGTTATATTGATAATAATAAAAGTAATAATTATATTTATTACAGTTCTATCGATAATAACTGCATAATATGGGTAATAATGCATGTTATATTGATGATAATAAAAGTAATACGTATATTTATTATAGTTCTAGCGATAATAACTGCATAATGTGGGTAATAATGCATGTTATATTGATAATAATCTAAGTAATAAGTATAATTATTACAGTTCTAGCGATAATAACTGCATTATATGGGTAATAATGCATGTTATATTGATGATAATGAAAGTAATACGTATATTTATTATAGTTCTAGCGATAATAACTGCATAATGTGGGTAATAATGCATGTTATATTGATAATAATCTAAGTAATAAGTATAATTATTACAGTTCTAGCGATAATAACTGCATTATATGGGTAATAATGCATGTTATATTGATGATAATGAAAGTAATACGTATATTTATTATAGTTCTAGCGATAATAACTGCATAATATGGGTAATAATGCACGTTATATTGCTAATAATATAAGTAATGAGTACAATTATTACAGTTCTAGCGATAATAACTGCATTATATGGGTAATAATGCATGTTATATTGATGATAATAAAAGTAATACGTATAGTTATTATAGTTCTAGCGATAATAACTGCATTATATGGGTAATAATGCATGTTATATTGATAATATTGGGAGTAATAAGTATATTTATTATAGTTCTAGCGATAATAACTGCAGAATATGGGTAATAATGCATGTTATATTGATAACAGTATAAGTAATAAGTATAATTATTACAGTTCTAGCGATAATAACTGCATTATATGGGTAATAATGCACGTTATATAGCTAATAATATAAGTAATAAGTATAATTATTACAGTTCTAGCGATAATAACTGCATTACATGGGTAATAATGCATGTTATATTGATAATATCGGGAGTAATAAGTATAATTATTATAGTTCTAGCGATAATAATAGTAAAATATGGCAAATAGTGCATGTTATATTGATAATAATAAAAGTAATAAATATATTTATTACAGTTCTATCGATAATAAAAGTAATACGTATATTTATTATAGTTCTAGCGATAATAACTGCATAATGTGGGTAATAATGCATGTTATATTGATAATAATCTAAGTAATAAGTATAACTATTACAGTTCTAGCGATAATAACTGCATTATATGGGTAATAATGCATGTTATATTGATAATATCGGGAGTAATAAGTATAATTATTATAGTTCTAGCGATAATAATAGTAAAATATGGCAAATAGTGCATGTTATATTGATAATAATAAAAGTAATATGTATATTTATTACAGTTCTATCGATAATAACTGCATAATATGGGTAATAATGCATGTTATATTGATGATAATAAAAGTAATACGTATATTTATTATAGTTCTAGCGATAATAACTGCATAATGTGGGTAATAATGCATGTTATATTGATATCAATATAAGTAATAAGTATAATTATTACAGTTCTACCGATAATAACTGCACTATATGGGTAATAATGCACGTTATATTGCTAACAATATAAGTAATAAGTATAATTATTACAGTTCTAGCGATAATAATAGTAAAATATGGCTAATAGTGCATGATATATTGATAATAGTAAAAGTAATAAGTATATTTATTACAGTTCTATCGATAATAACTGCATAATATGGGTAATAATGCATGTTATATTGATGATAATGAAAGTAGTAAGTATATTTATTACAGTTCTAGCGATAATAACTGCATTATATGCGTAATAATGCACGTTATAATGCTAATAATATAAGTAATGAGTATAATTATTACAGTTCTAGCGATAATACCCCCATTATATGGGTAATAATGCACGTTATATTGCTAATAGTATAAGTAATAAGTATAATTATTACAGTTCTAGCGATAATACCTCCATTATATGGGTAATAATGCATGTTATATTGATAATAATATAAGTAATAAGTATATTTATTACAGTTATATCGATAATAACTGCATAATATGGGTAATAATGCATGTTATATTGATGATAATAAAAGTAATACGTATATTTATTATAGTTCTAGCAATAATAACTGCATAATATGGGTAATAATGCATGTTATATTGATAATAATATAAGTAATAAGTATATTTATTACAGTTCTATCGATAATAACTGCATAATATGGGTAATAATGCATGTTATATTGATGTAAATGAAAGTAATACGTATATTTATTATAGTTCTAGCGATAATAACTGCATAATATGGGTAACAATGCATGCTATATTTAGAATAATATAAGTAATAAGTATAATTATTACAGTTCTAGCGATAATAATAGTAAAATATGGCTAATAGTGCATGATATATTGATAATAGTAAAAGTAATAAGTATATTTATTACAGTTCTATCGATAATAACTGCATAATATGGGTAATAATGCATGTTATATTGATGATAATAAAAGTAATACGTATATTTATTATAGTTCTAGCGATAATAACTGCATAATATGGGTAATAATGCATGTTATATTGATAATAATCTAAGTAATAAGTATAATTATTACAGTTCTAGCGATAATAACTGCATTATATGGGTAATAATGCACGTTATATTGCTAACAATATAAGTAATAAGTATAATTATTACAGTTCTATCGATAATAACTTCTTAATATGGGTAATAATGCATGTTATATTGATAATATCGGGAGTAATAAGTATAATTATTATAGTTCTAGCGATAATAATAGTAAAATATGGCAAATAGTGCATGTTATATTGATAATAATAAAAGTAATAATTATATTTATTACAGTTCTATCGATAATAACTGCATAATATGGGTAATAATGCATGTTATATTGATGATAATAAAAGTAATACGTATATTTATTATAGTTCTAGCGATAATAACTGCATAATGTGGGTAATAATGCATGTTATATTGATAATAATCTAAGTAATAAGTATAATTATTACAGTTCTAGCGTTAATAACTGCATTATATGGGTAATAATGCATCTTATATTGATGATAATGAAAGTAATACGTATATTTATTATAGTTCTAGCGATAATAACTGCATAATATGGGTAATAATGCACGTTATATTGCTAATAATATAAGTAATGAGTACAATTATTACAGTTCTAGCGATAATAACTGCATTATATGGGTAATAATGCATGTTATATTGATGATAATAAAAGTAATACGTATAGTTATTATAGTTCTAGCGATAATAACTGCATAATATGGGTAATAATGCACGTTATATTGCTAATAATATAAGTAATGAGTACAATTATTACAGTTCTAGCGATAATAACTGCATTATATGGGTAATAATGCATGTTATATTGATGATAATAAAAGTAATACGTATAGTTATTATAGTTCTAGCGATAATAACTGCATTATATGGGTAATAATGCATGTTATATTGATGATAATAAAAGTAATACGTATAGTTATTATAGTTCTAGCGATAATAACTGCATTATATGGGTAATAATGCATGTTATATTGATAATATTGGGAGTAATAAGTATATTTATTATAGTTCTAGCGATAATAACTGCAGAATATGGGTAATAATGCATGTTATATTGATAACAGTCTAAGTAATAAGTATAATTATTACAGTTCTTGCGATAATAACTGCATTATATGGGTAATAATGCACGTTATATAGCTAATAATATAAGTAATAAGTATAATTATTACAGTTCTAGCGATAATAACTGCATTATATGGGTAATAATGCATGTTATATTGATAATATCGGGAGTAATAAGTATAATTATTATAGTTCTAGCGATAATAATAGTAAAATATGGCAAATAGTGCATGTTATATTGATAATAATAAAAGTAATAAATATATTTATTACAGTTCTATCGATAATAAAAGTAATACGTATATTTATTATAGTTCTAGCGATAATAACTGCATAATGTGGGTAATAATGCATGTTATATTGATAATAATCTAAGTAATAAGTATAATTATTACAGTTCTAGCGATAATAACTGCATTATATGGGTAATAATGCATGTTATATTGATAATATCGGGAGTAATAAGTATAATTATTATAGTTCTAGCGATAATAATAGTAAAATATGGCAAATAGTGCATGTTATATTGATAATAATAAAAGTAATATGTATATTTATTACAGTTCTATCGATAATAACTGCATAATATGGGTAATAATGCATGTTATATTGATGATAATAAAAGTAATACGTATATTTATTATAGTTCTAGCGATAATAACTGCATAATATGGGTAATAATGCATGTTATATTGATAATAATCTAAGTAATAAGTATAATTATTACAGTTCTAGCGATAATAACTGCATTATATGCGTAATAATGCACGTTATATTGCTAATAATATAAGTAATGAGTATAATTATTACAGTTCTAGCGATAATAACTGCATTATATGGGTAATAATGCATGTTATATTGATGATAATAAAAGTAATACGTATATTTATTATAGTTCTAGCGATAATAACTGCATAATATGGGTAATAATGCATGTTATATTGATAATAATCTAAGTAATAAGTATAATTATTACAGTTCTAGCGATAATAACTGCATTATATGGGTAATAATGCACGTTATATTGCTAACAATATAAGTAATAAGTATAATTATTACAGTTCTATCGATAATAACTTCTTAATATGGGTAATAATGCATGTTATATTGATAATAATCTAAGTAATAAGTATAATTATTACAGTTCTAGCGATAATAACTGCATTATATGGGTAATAATGCATGTTATATTGATAATAATATAAGTAATAAGTATAATTATTACAGTTCTAGCGATAATAACTGCATTATATGGGTAATAATGCATGTTATATTGATAATAATATAAGTAATAAGTATAATTATTACAGTTCTGGCGATAATAACTGCATTATATGGGTAACAATGCACGCTATATTGCTAATAGTATAAGTAATAAGTATAATTATTACAGTTCTAGCAATAATACCTCCATTATATGGGTAATAATGCATGTTATATTGATAATAATATAAGTAATAAGTATAATTATTACAGTTCTACCGATAATAAGTGCATTATATGGGTAATAATGCATGTTATATTGATAATATCGGGAGTAATAAGTATAATTATTATAGTTCTAGCGATAATAATAGTAAAATATGGCAAATAGTGCATGTTATATTGATAATAATAAAAGTAATAAATATATTTATTACAGTTCTATCGATAATAACTGCATAATATGGGTAATAATGCATGTTATATTGATGATAATAAATGTAATACGTATATTTATTATAGTTCTAGCGATAATAACTGCATTATATGGGTAATAATGCATGTTATAATGATAATAATATATGTAATAAGTATAATTATTACAGTTCTAGCGATAATAACTGCATTATATGGGTAATAATGCACGTTATATTGCTAACAATATAAGTAATAGGTATAATTATTACAGTTTTAGCGATAATAATAGTAAAATATGGCTAATAGTGCATGATATATTGATAATAGTAAAAGTAATGAGTATAATTATTACTGTTCTATCGATAATAACTGCATAATATGGGTAATAATGCATGTTATATTGATGATAATAAAAGTAATACGTATATTTATTATAGTTCTTGCGATAATAACTGCATAATATGGGTAATAATGCATGTTATATTGAGAATAATATAAGTAATAAGTATAATTATTACAGTTCTGGCGATAATAACTGCATTATATGGGTAACAATGCACGTTATATTGCTAATAGTATAAGTAATAAGTATAATTATTATAGTTCTAGCAATAATACCTCCATTATATGGGTAATAATGCATGTTATATTGATAATAATATAAGTAATAAGTATAATTATTACAGTTCTAGCGATAATAACTGCATTATATGGGTAATAATGCATGTTATATTGATAATATTGGGAGTAATAAGTATATTTATTATAGTTCTAGCGATAATAACTGCATAATATGGGTAATAATGCATGTTATATTGATAATAGTATAAGTAATAAGTATAATTATTATAGTTCTAGCAATAATACCTCCATTATATGGGTAATAATGCATGTTATATTGATAATAATATAAGTAATAAGTATAATTATTACAGTTCTAGCGATAATAACTGCATTATATGGGTAATAATGCATGTTATATTGATAATATTGGGAATAATAAGTATATTTATTATAGTTCTAGCGATAATAACTGCATAATATGGGTAATAATGCATGTTATATTGATAATAGTATAAGTAATAAGTGTAATTATTACAGTTCTAGCGATAATAACTGCATTATATGGGTAATAATGCACGTTATATTGCTAATAATATAAGTAATAAGTATAATTATTAGAGTTCTAGCGATAATAACTGCATTATATGGGTAATAATGCATGTTATATTGATAATATCGGGAGTAATAAGTATAATTATTATAGTTCTAGCGATAATAATAGTAAAATATGGCAAATAGTGCATGTTATATTGATAATAATAAAAGTAATAAATATATTTATTGCAGTTCTATCGATAATAACTGCATAATATGGGTAATAATGCATGTTATATTGAGAATAATATAAGTAATAAGTATAATTATTACAGTTCTGGCGATAATAACTGCATTATATTGGTAATAATGCACGTTATATTGCTAATAGTATAAGTAATAAGTATCATTATTACAGTTCTAACGATAATACCTCCATTATATGGGTAATAATGCATGTTATATTGATAATAATATAAGTAATAAGTATATTTATTACAGTTCTATCGATAATAACTGCATAATATGGGTAATAATGCATGTTATATTGATGATAATAAAAGTAATACGTATATTTATTATAGTTCTAGCAATAATAACTGCATAATATGGGCAATAATGCATGTTATATTGATAATAATATAAGTAATAAGTATAATTATTGCAGTTCTAGCGATAATAACTGCATTATATGGGTAATAATGCACGTTATATTGCTAACAATATAAGTAATAAGTATAATTATTACTGTTCTAGAAATAATAACTGCATTATATGGGTAATAATGCAAGTTATATTGATAATATTAGGAGTAATAAATATATCTATTATGGTTCTAGAGATAATAACTGCATAATATGGGTAATAATGCATGTTATATTGATAATAATATAAGTAATGAGTATAATTATTACAGTTCTAGCGATAATACCCCCATTATATGGGTAATAATGCACGTTATATTGCTAATAGTATAAGTAATAAGTATAATTATTACAGTTCTAGCGATAATACCTCCATTATATGGGTAATAATGCATGTTATATTGATAATAATCTAAGTAATAAGTATAATTATTACAGTTCTAGCGATAATAACTGCATTATATGGGTAATAATGCACGTTATATTGCTAACAATATAAGTAATAAGTATAATTATTACAGTTCTATCGATAATAACTTCTTAATATGGGTAATAATGCATGTTATATTGATAATATCGGGAGTAATAAGTATAATTATTATAGTTCTAGCGATAATAATAGTAAAATATGGCAAATGGTGCATGTTATATTGATAATAATAAAAGTAATAATTATATTTATTACAGTTCTATCGATAATAACTGCATAATATGGGTAATAATGCATGTTATATTGATGATAATAAAAGTAATACGTATATTTATTATAGTTCTAGCGATAATAACTGCATAATGTGGGTAATAATGCATGTTATATTGATAATAATCTAAGTAATAAGTATAATTATTACAGTTCTAGCGATAATAACTGCATTATATGGGTAATAATGCATGTTATATTGATGATAATGAAAGTAATACGTATATTTATTATAGTTCTAGCGATAATAACTGCATAATATGGGTAATAATGCACGTTATATTGCTAATAATATAAGTAATGAGTACAATTATTACAGTTCTAGCGATAATAACTGCATTATATGGGTAATAATGCATGTTATATTGATGATAATAAAAGTAATACGTATAGTTATTATAGTTCTAGCGATAATAACTGCATTATATGGGTAATAATGCATGTTATATTGATAATATTGGGAGTAATAAGTATATTTATTATAGTTCTAGCGATAATAACTGCAGAATATGGGTAATAATGCATGTTATATTGATAACAGTATAAGTAATAAGTATAATTATTACAGTTCTAGCGATAATAACTGCATTATATGGGTAATAATGCACGTTATATAGCTAATAATATAAGTAATAAGTATAATTATTACAGTTCTAGCGATAATAACTGCATTACATGGGTAATAATGCATGTTATATTGATAATATCGGGAGTAATAAGTATAATTATTATAGTTCTAGCGATAATAATAGTAAAATATGGCAAATAGTGCATGTTATATTGATAATAATAAAAGTAATAAATATATTTATTACAGTTCTATCGATAATAAAAGTAATACGTATATTTATTATAGTTCTAGCGATAATAACTGCATAATGTGGGTAATAATGCATGTTATATTGATAATAATCTAAGTAATAAGTATAACTATTACAGTTCTAGCGATAATAACTGCATTATATGGGTAATAATGCATGTTATATTGATAATATCGGGAGTAATAAGTATAATTATTATAGTTCTAGCGATAATAATAGTAAAATATGGCAAATAGTGCATGTTATATTGATAATAATAAAAGTAATATGTATATTTATTACAGTTCTATCGATAATAACTGCATAATATGGGTAATAATGCATGTTATATTGATGACAATAAAAGTAATACGTATATTTATTATAGTTCTAGCGATAATAACTGCATAATGTGGGTAATAATGCATGTTATATTGATATCAATATAAGTAATAAGTATAATTATTACAGTTCTACCGATAATAACTGCACTATATGGGTAATAATGCACGTTATATTGCTAACAATATAAGTAATAAGTATAATTATTACAGTTCTAGCGATAATAATAGTAAAATATGGCTAATAGTGCATGATATATTGATAATAGTAAAAGTAATAAGTATATTTATTACAGTTCTATCGATAATAACTGCATAATATGGGTAATAATGCATGTTATATTGATGATAATGAAAGTAGTAAGTATATTTATTACAGTTCTAGCGATAATAACTGCATTATATGCGTAATAATGCACGTTATATTGCTAATAATATAAGTAATGAGTATAATTATTACAGTTCTAGCGATAATACCCCCATTATATGGGTAATAATGCACGTTATATTGCTAATAGTATAAGTAATAAGTATAATTATTACAGTTCTAGCGATAATACCTCCATTATATGGGTAATAATGCATGTTATATTGATAATAATATAAGTAATAAGTATATTTATTACAGTTATATCGATAATAACTGCATAATATGGGTAATAATGCATGTTATATTGATGATAATAAAAGTAATACGTATATTTATTATAGTTCTAGCAATAATAACTGCATAATATGGGTAATAATGCATGTTATATTGATAATAATATAAGTAATAAGTATATTTATTACAGTTCTATCGATAATAACTGCATAATATGGGTAATAATGCATGTTATATTGATGTAAATGAAAGTAATACGTATATTTATTATAGTTCTAGCGATAATAACTGCATAATATGGGTAACAATGCATGCTATATTTAGAATAATATAAGTAATAAGTATAATTATTACAGTTCTAGCGATAATAATAGTAAAATATGGCTAATAGTGCATGATATATTGATAATAGTAAAAGTAATAAGTATATTTATTACAGTTCTATCGATAATAACTGCATAATATGGGTAATAATGCATGTTATATTGATGATAATAAAAGTAATACGTATATTTATTATAGTTCTAGCGATAATAACTGCATAATATGGGTAATAATGCATGTTATATTGATAATAATCTAAGTAATAAGTATAATTATTACAGTTCTAGCGATAATAACTGCATTATATGGGTAATAATGCACGTTATATTGCTAACAATATAAGTAATAAGTATAATTATTACAGTTCTATCGATAATAACTTCTTAATATGGGTAATAATGCATGTTATATTGATAATATCGGGAGTAATAAGTATAATTATTATAGTTCTAGCGATAATAATAGTAAAATATGGCAAATAGTGCATGGTATATTGATAATAATAAAAGTAATAATTATATTTATTACAGTTCTATCGATAATAACTGCATAATATGGGTAATAATGCATGTTATATTGATGATAATAAAAGTAATACGTATATTTATTATAGTTCTAGCGATAATAACTGCATAATGTGGGTAATAATGCATGTTATATTGATAATAATCTAAGTAATAAGTATAATTATTACAGTTCTAGCGATAATAACTGCATTATATGGGTAATAATGTATCTTATATTGATGATAATGAAAGTAATACGTATATTTATTATAGTTCTAGCGATAATAACTGCATAATATGGGTAATAATGCACGTTATATTGCTAATAATATAAGTAATGAGTACAATTATTACAGTTCTAGCGATAATAACTGCATTATATGGGTAATAATGCATGTTATATTGATGATAATAAAAGTAATACGTATAGTTATTATAGTTCTAGCGATAATAACTGCATAATATGGGTAATAATGCACGTTATATTGCTAATAATATAAGTAATGAGTACAATTATTACAGTTCTAGCGATAATAACTGCATTATATGGGTAATAATGCATGTTATATTGATGATAATAAAAGTAATACGTATAGTTATTATAGTTCTAGCGATAATAACTGCATTATATGGGTAATAATGCATGTTATATTGATGATAATAAAAGTAATACGTATAGTTATTATAGTTCTAGCGATAATAACTGCATTATATGGGTAATAATGCATGTTATATTGATAATATTGGGAGTAATAAGTATATTTATTATAGTTCTAGCGATAATAACTGCAGAATATGGGTAATAATGCATGTTATATTGATAACAGTCTAAGTAATAAGTATAATTATTACAGTTCTTGCGATAATAACTGCATTATATGGGTAATAATGCACGTTATATAGCTAATAATATAAGTAATAAGTATAATTATTACAGTTCTAGCGATAATAACTGCATTATATGGGTAATAATGCATGTTATATTGATAATATCGGGAGTAATAAGTATAATTATTATAGTTCTAGCGATAATAATAGTAAAATATGGCAAATAGTGCATGTTATATTGATAATAATAAAAGTAATAAATATATTTATTACAGTTCTATCGATAATAAAAGTAATACGTATATTTATTATAGTTCTAGCGATAATAACTGCATAATGTGGGTAATAATGCATGTTATATTGATAATAATCTAAGTAATAAGTATAATTATTACAGTTCTAGCGATAATAACTGCATTATATGGGTAATAATGCATGTTATATTGATAATATCGGGAGTAATAAGTATAATTATTATAGTTCTAGCGATAATAATAGTAAAATATGGCAAATAGTGCATGTTATATTGATAATAATAAAAGTAATATGTATATTTATTACAGTTCTATCGATAATAACTGCATAATATGGGTAATAATGCATGTTATATTGATGATAATAAAAGTAATACGTATATTTATTATAGTTCTAGCGATAATAACTGCATAATATGGGTAATAATGCATGTTATATTGATAATAATCTAAGTAATAAGTATAATTATTACAGTTCTAGCGATAATAACTGCATTATATGCGTAATAATGCACGTTATATTGCTAATAATATAAGTAATGAGTATAATTATTACAGTTCTAGCGATAATAACTGCATTATATGGGTAATAATGCATGTTATATTGATGATAATAAAAGTAATACGTATATTTATTATAGTTCTAGCGATAATAACTGCATAATATGGGTAATAATGCATGTTATATTGATAATAATCTAAGTAATAAGTATAATTATTACAGTTCTAGCGATAATAACTGCATTATATGGGTAATAATGCACGTTATATTGCTAACAATATAAGTAATAAGTATAATTATTACAGTTCTATCGATAATAACTTCTTAATATGGGTAATAATGCATGTTATATTGATGATAATGAAAGTAGTAAGTATATTTATTACAGTTCTAGCGATAATAACTGCATTATATGCGTAATAAGGCATGTTATATTGATAATATCGAGGGGTAATAAGTATAATTATTATAGTTCTAGCGATAATAATAGTAAAATATGGCTAATAGTGCATGATATATTGATAATAGTAAAAGTAATAAGTATATTTATTACAGTTCTATCGATAATAACTGCATAATATGGGTAATAATGCATGTTATATTGATGTAAATGAAAGTAATACGTATATTTATTATAGTTCTAGCGATAATAACTGCATAATATGGGTAACAATGCATGCTATATTTAGAATAATATAAGTAATAAGTATAATTATTACAGTTCTGGCGATAATAACTGCATTATATGGGTAACAATGCACGCTATATTGCTAATAGTATAAGTAATAAGTATAATTATTACAGTTCTAGCAATAATACCTCCATTATATGGGTAATAATGCATGTTATATTGATAATAATATAAGTAATAAGTATAATTATTACAGTTCTAGCGATAATAACTGCATTATATGGGTAATAATGCATGTTATATTGATAATAATATAAGTAATAAGTATAATTATTACAGTTCTGGCGATAATAACTGCATTATATGGGTAACAATGCACGCTATATTGCTAATAGTATAAGTAATAAGTATAATTATTACAGTTCTAGCAATAATACCTCCATTATATGGGTAATAATGCATGTTATATTGATAATAATATAAGTAATAAGTATAATTATTACAGTTCTACCGATAATAAGTGCATTATATGGGTAATAATGCATGTTATATTGATAATATCGGGAGTAATAAGTATAATTATTATAGTTCTAGCGATAATAATAGTAAAATATGGCAAATAGTGCATGTTATATTGATAATAATAAAAGTAATAAATATATTTATTACAGTTCTATCGATAATAACTGCATAATATGGGTAATAATGCATGTTATATTGATGATAATAAATGTAATACGTATATTTATTATAGTTCTAGCGATAATAACTGCATTATATGGGTAATAATGCATGTTATAATGATAATAATATATGTAATAAGTATAATTATTACAGTTCTAGCGATAATAACTGCATTATATGGGTAATAATGCACGTTATATTGCTAACAATATAAGTAATAAGTATAATTATTACAGTTTTAGCGATAATAATAGTAAAATATGGCTAATAGTGCATGATATATTGATAATAGTAAAAGTAATGAGTATAATTATTACTGTTCTATCGATAATAACTGCATAATATGGGTAATAATGCATGTTATATTGATGATAATAAAAGTAATACGTATATTTATTATAGTTCTTGCGATAATAACTGCATAATATGGGTAATAATGCATGTTATATTGAGAATAATATAAGTAATAAGTATAATTATTACAGTTCTGGCGATAATAACTGCATTATATGGGTAACAATGCACGTTATATTGCTAATAGTATAAGTAATAAGTATAATTATTATAGTTCTAGCAATAATACCTCCATTATATGGGTAATAATGCATGTTATATTGATAATAATATAAGTAATAAGTATAATTATTACAGTTCTAGCGATAATAACTGCATTATATGGGTAATAATGCATGTTATATTGATAATATTGGGAGTAATAAGTATATTTATTATAGTTCTAGCGATAATAACTGCATAATATGGGTAATAATGCATGTTATATTGATAATAGTATAAGTAATAAGTATAATTATTATAGTTCTAGCAATAATACCTCCATTATATGGGTAATAATGCATGTTATATTGATAATAATATAAGTAATAAGTATAATTATTACAGTTCTAGCGATAATAACTGCATTATATGGGTAATAATGCATGTTATATTGATAATATTGGGAATAATAAGTATATTTATTATAGTTCTAGCGATAATAACTGCATAATATGGGTAATAATGCATGTTATATTGATAATAGTATAAGTAATAAGTGTAATTATTACAGTTCTAGCGATAATAACTGCATTATATGGGTAATAATGCACGTTATATTGCTAATAATATAAGTAATAAGTATAATTATTAGAGTTCTAGCGATAATAACTGCATTATATGGGTAATAATGCATGTTATATTGATAATATCGGGAGTAATAAGTATAATTATTATAGTTCTAGCGATAATAATAGTAAAATATGGCAAATAGTGCATGTTATATTGATAATAATAAAAGTAATAAATATATTTATTGCAGTTCTATCGATAATAACTGCATAATATGGGTAATAATGCATGTTATATTGAGAATAATATAAGTAATAAGTATAATTATTACAGTTCTGGCGATAATAACTGCATTATATGGGTAATAATGCACGTTATATTGCTAATAGTATAAGTAATAAGTATCATTATTACAGTTCTAACGATAATACCTCCATTATATGGGTAATAATGCATGTTATATTGATAATAATATAAGTAATAAGTATATTTATTACAGTTCTATCGATAATAACTGCATAATATGGGTAATAATGCATGTTATATTGATGATAATAAAAGTAATACGTATATTTATTATAGTTCTAGCAATAATAACTGCATAATATGGGCAATAATGCATGTTATATTGATAATAATATAAGTAATAAGTATAATTATTGCAGTTCTAGCGATAATAACTGCATTATATGGGTAATAATGCACGTTATATTGCTAACAATATAAGTAATAAGTATAATTATTACTGTTCTAGAAATAATAACTGCATTATATGGGTAATAATGCAAGTTATATTGATAATATTAGGAGTAATAAATATATCTATTATGGTTCTAGAGATAATAACTGCATAATATGGGTAATAATGCATGTTATATTGATAATAATATAAGTAATAAGTATAATTATTACAGTTCTAGCGATAATACCTCCATTATATGGGTAATAATGCATGTTATATTGATGATAATGAAAGTAATACGTATATTTATTATAGTTCTTGCGATAATAACTGCATAATATGGGTAATAATGCATGTTATATTGAGAATAATATAAGTATTAAGTATAATTATTACAGTTCTGGCGATAATAACTGCATTATATGGGTAATAATGCATGTTATATTGATAATATCGGGAGTAATAAGTATAATTATTATAGTTCTAGCGATAATAATAGTAAAATATGGCAAATAGTGCATGTTATATTGATAATAATAAAAGTAATAAATATATTTATTACAGTTCTGTCGATAATAACTGCATAATATGGGTAATAATGCATGTTATATTGATGATAATAAATGTAATACGTATATTTATTATAGTTCTAGCGATAATAACTGCATTATATGGGTAATAATGCATGTTATAATGATAATAATATATGTAATAAGTATAATTATTACAGTTCTAGCGATAATAACTGCATTATATGGGTAATAATGCACGTTATATTGCTAACAATATAAGTAATAAGTATAATTATTACAGTTTTAGCGATAATAATAGTAAAATATGGCTAATAGTGCATGATATATTGATAATAGTAAAAGTAGTGAGTATAATTATTACAGTTCTATCGATAATAACTGCATTATATGGGTAATAATGCATGTTATAATGATAATAATATATGTAATAAGTATAATTATTACAGTTCTAGCGATAATAACTGCATTATATGGGTAATAATGCATGTTATAATGATAATAATATATGTAATAAGTATAATTATTACAGTTCTGGCGATAATAACTGCATTATATGGGTAATAATGCACGTTATATTGCTAATAGTATAAGTAATAAGTATCATTATTACAGTTCTAACGATAATACCTCCATTATATGGGTAATAATGCATGTTATATTGATAATAATATAAGTAATAAGTATATTTATTACAGTTCTATCGATAATAACTGCATAATATGGGTAATAATGCATGTTATATTGATGATAATAAAAGTAATACGTATATTTATTATAGTTCTAGCAATAATAACTGCATAATATGGGCAATAATGCATGTTATATTGATAATAATATAAGTAATAAGTATAATTATTGCAGTTCTAGCGATAATAACTGCATTATATGGGTAATAATGCACGTTATATTGCTAACAATATAAGTAATAAGTATAATTATTACTGTTCTAGAAATAATAACTGCATTATATGGGTAATAATGCAAGTTATATTGATAATATTAGGAGTAATAAATATATCTATTATGGTTCTAGAGATAATAACTGCATAATATGGGTAATAATGCATGTTATATTGATAATAATATAAGTAATAAGTATAATTATTACAGTTCTAGCGATAATACCTCCATTATATGGGTAATAATGCATGTTATATTGATGATAATGAAAGTAATACGTATATTTATTATAGTTCTTGCGATAATAACTGCATAATATGGGTAATAATGCATGTTATATTGAGAATAATATAAGTATTAAGTATAATTATTACAGTTCTGGCGATAATAACTGCATTATATGGGTAATAATGCATGTTATATTGATAATATCGGGAGTAATAAGTATAATTATTATAGTTCTAGCGATAATAATAGTAAAATATGGCAAATAGTGCATGTTATATTGATAATAATAAAAGTAATAAATATATTTATTACAGTTCTATCGATAATAACTGCATAATATGGGTAATAATGCATGTTATATTGATGATAATAAATGTAATACGTATATTTATTATAGTTCTAGCGATAATAACTGCATTATATGGGTAATAATGCATGTTATAATGATAATAATATATGTAATAAGTATAATTATTACAGTTCTAGCGATAATAACTGCATTATATGGGTAATAATGCACGTTATATTGCTAACAATATAAGTAATAAGTATAATTATTACAGTTCTAGCGATAATAATAGTAAAATATGGCAAATAGTGCATGTTATATTGATAATAATAAAAGTAATAAATATATTTATTGCAGTTCTATCGATAATAACTGCATAATATGGGTAATAATGCATGTTATATTGAGAATAATATAAGTAATAAGTATAATTATTACAGTTCTGGCGATAATAACTGCATTATATGGGTAATAATGCACGTTATATTGCTAATAGTATAAGTAATAAGTATCATTATTACAGTTCTAACGATAATACCTCCATTATATGGGTAATAATGCATGTTATATTGATAATAATATAAGTAATAAGTATATTTATTACAGTTCTATCGATAATAACTGCATAATATGGGTAATAATGCATGTTATATTGATGATAATAAAAGTAATACGTATATTTATTATAGTTCTAGCAATAATAACTGCATAATATGGGCAATAATGCATGTTATATTGATAATAATATAAGTAATAAGTATAATTATTGCAGTTCTAGCGATAATAACTGCATTATATGGGTAATAATGCACGTTATATTGCTAACAATATAAGTAATAAGTATAATTATTACTGTTCTAGCGATAATAACTGCATTATATGGGTAATAATGCATGTTATATTGATAATATTAGGAGTAATAAATATATCTATTATGGTTCTAGAGATAATAACTGCATAATATGGGTAATAATGCATGTTATATTGATAATAATATAAGTAATAAGTATAATTATTACAGTTCTAGCGATAATACCTCCATTATATGGGTAATAATGCATGTTATATTGATGATAATGAAAGTAATACGTATATTTATTATAGTTCTTGCGATAATAACTGCATAATATGGGTAATAATGCATGTTATATTGATAATAATATAAGTAATAAGTATATTTATTACAGTTCTATCGATAATAACTGCATAATATGGGTAATAATGCATGTTATATTGATGATAATAAATGTAATACGTATATTTATTATAGTTCTAGCGATAATAACTGCATTATATGGGTAATAATGCATGTTATAATGATAATAATATATGTAATAAGTATAATTATTACAGTTCTAGCGATAATAACTGCATTATATGGGTAATAATGCACGTTATATTGCTAACAATATAAGTAATAAGTATAATTATTACAGTTTTAGCGATAATAATAGTAAAATATGGCTAATAGTGCATGATATATTGATAATAGTAAAAGTAATGAGTATAATTATTACAGTTCTATCGATAATAACTGCATTATATGGGTAATAATGCACGTTATATTGCTAATAGTATTTAATAAGTATAATTATTACAGTTCTAGCGATAATACCTCCATTATATGGGTAATAATGCATGTTATATTGATAATGATATAAGCAATAAGTATAATTATTACAGTTCTAGCGATAATAACTGCATAATATGGGTAATAATGCCCGTTATATTGCTAATAATATAAGTAATGAGTACAATTATTACAGTTCTAGCGATAATAACTGCATAATATGGGTAATAAAGCACGTTATATTGCTAATAATATAAGTAATAAGTATAATTATTACAGTTCTAGCGATAATAACTGCATTATATGGGTAATAATGCATGTTATATTGATAATATTGGGAGTAATAAGTATATTTATTATAGTTCTAGCGATAATAACTGCAGGATATAGGTAATAATGCATGTTATATTGATAATAGTATAAGTAATAAGTATAATTATTACAGTTCTAGCGATAATACCTCCATTATATGGGTAATAATGCATGTTATATTGATAATAATATAAGTAATAAGTATAATTATTACAGTTCTAGCGATAATAACTGCATTATATGGGTAATAATGCATGTTATATTGATAATAATATAAGTAATAAGTATAATTATTACAGTTCTGGCGATAATAACTGCATTATATGGGTAACAATGCACGCTATATTGCTAATAGTATAAGTAATAAGTATAATTATTACAGTTCTAGCAATAATACCTCCATTATATGGGTAATACTGCATGTTATATTGATAATAATATAAGTAATAAGTATAATTATTACAGTTCTACCGATAATAAGTGCATTATATGGGTAATAATGCATGTTATATTGATAATATCGGGAGTAATAAGTATAATTATTATAGTTCTAGCGATAATAATAGTAAAATATGGCAAATAGTGCATGTTATATTGATAATAATAAAAGTAATAAATATATTTATTACAGTTCTATCGATAATAACTGCATAATATGGGTAATAATGCATGTTATATTGATGATAATAAATGTAATACGTATATTTATTATAGTTCTAGCGATAATAACTGCATTATATGGGTAATAATGCATGTTATAATGATAATAATATATGTAATAAGTATAATTATTACAGTTCTAGCGATAATAACTGCATTATATGGGTAATAATGCACGTTATATTGCTAACAATATAAGTAATAAGTATAATTATTACAGTTTTAGCGATAATAATAGTAAAATATGGCTAATAGTGCATGATATATTGATAATAGTAAAAGTAATGAGTATAATTATTACAGTTCTATCGATAATAACTGCATAATATGGGTAATAATGCATGTTATATTGATGATAATAAAAGTAATACGTATATTTATTATAGTTCTTGCGATAATAACTGCATAATATGGGTAATAATGCATGTTATATTGAGAATAATATAAGTAATAAGTATAATTATTACAGTTCTGGCGATAATAACTGCATTATATGGGTAAAAATGCACGTTATATTGCTAATAGTATAAGTAATAAGTATAATTATTATAGTTCTAGCAATAATACCTCCATTATATGGGTAATAATGCATGTTATATTGATAATAATATAAGTAATAAGTATAATTATTACAGTTCTAGCGATAATAACTGCATTATATGGGTAATAATGCATGTTATATTGATAATATTGGGAGTAATAAGTATATTTATTATAGTTCTAGCGATAATAACTGCATAATATGGGTAATAATGCATGTTATATTGATAATAGTATAAGTAATAAGTATAATTATTATAGTTCTAGCAATAATACCTCCATTATATGGGTAATAATGCATGTTATATTGATAATAATAAAAGTAATAAGTATAATTATTACAGTTCTAGCGATAATAACTGCATTATATGGGTAATAATGCATGTTATATTGATAATATTGGGAATAATAAGTATATTTATTATAGTTCTAGCGATAATAACTGCATAATATGGGTAATAATGCATGTTATATTGATAATAGTATAAGTAATAAGTGTAATTATTACAGTTCTAGCGATAATAACTGCATTATATGGGTAATAATGCACGTTATATTGCTAATAATATAAGTAATAAGTATAATTATTAGAGTTCTAGCGATAATAACTGCATTATATGGGTAATAATGCATGTTATATTGATAATATCGGGAGTAATAAGTATAATTATTATAGTTCTAGCGATAATAATAGTAAAATATGGCAAATAGTGCATGTTATATTGATAATAATAAAAGTAATAAATATATTTATTGCAGTTCTATCGATAATAACTGCATAATATGGGTAATAATGCATGTTATATTGAGAATAATATAAGTAATAAGTATAATTATTACAGTTCTGGCGATAATAACTGCATTATATGGGTAATAATGCACGTTATATTGCTAATAGTATAAGTAATAAGTATCATTATTACAGTTCTAACGATAATACCTCCATTATATGGGTAATAATGCATGTTATATTGATAATAATATAAGTAATAAGTATATTTATTACAGTTCTATCGATAATAACTGCATAATATGGGTAATAATGCATGTTATATTGATGATAATAAAAGTAATACGTATATTTATTATAGTTCTAGCAATAATAACTGCATAATATGGGCAATAATGCATGTTATATTGATAATAATATAAGTAATAAGTATAATTATTGCAGTTCTAGCGATAATAACTGCATTATATGGGTAATAATGCACGTTATATTGCTAACAATATAAGTAATAAGTATAATTATTACTGTTCTAGAAATAATAACTGCATTATATGGGTAATAATGCAAGTTATATTGATAATATTAGGAGTAATAAATATATCTATTATGGTTCTAGAGATAATAACTGCATAATATGGGTAATAATGCATGTTATATTGATAATAATATAAGTAATAAGTATAATTATTACAGTTCTAGCGATAATACCTCCATTATATGGGTAATAATGCATGTTATATTGATGATAATGAAAGTAATACGTATATTTATTATAGTTCTTGCGATAATAACTGCATAATATGGGTAATAATGCATGTTATATTGAGAATAATATAAGTATTAAGTATAATTATTACAGTTCTGGCGATAATAACTGCATTATATGGGTAATAATGCATGTTATATTGATAATATCGGGAGTAATAAGTATAATTATTATAGTTCTAGCGATAATAATAGTAAAATATGGCAAATAGTGCATGTTATATTGATAATAATAAAAGTAATAAATATATTTATTACAGTTCTATCGATAATAACTGCATAATATGGGTAACAATGCATGTTATATTGATGATAATAAATGTAATACGTATATTTATTATAGTTCTAGCGATAATAACTGCATTATATGGGTAATAATGCATGTTATAATGATAATAATATATGTAATAAGTATAATTATTACAGTTCTAGCGATAATAACTGCATTATATGGGTAATAATGCACGTTATATTGCTAACAATATAAGTAATAAGTATAATTATTACAGTTTTAGCGATAATAATAGTAAAATATGGCTAATAGTGCATGATATATTGATAATAGTAAAAGTAATGAGTATAATTATTACAGTTCTATCGATAATAACTGCATTATATGGGTAATAATGCATGTTATAATGACAATAATATATGTAATAAGTATAATTATTACAGTTCTAGCGATAATAACTGCATTATATGGGTAATAATGCATGTTATAATGATAATAATATATGTAATAAGTATAATTATTACAGTTCTGGCGATAATAACTGCATTATATGGGTAATAATGCACGTTATATTGCTAATAGTATAAGTAATAAGTATCATTATTACAGTTCTAACGATAATACCTCCATTATATGGGTAATAATGCATGTTATATTGATAATAATATAAGTAATAAGTATATTTATTACAGTTCTATCGATAATAACTGCATAATATGGGTAATAATGCATGTTATATTGATGATAATAAAAGTAATACGTATATTTATTATAGTTCTAGCAATAATAACTGCATAATATGGGCAATAATGCATGTTATATTGATAATAATATAAGTAATAAGTATAATTATTGCAGTTCTAGCGATAATAACTGCATTATATGGGTAATAATGCACGTTATATTGCTAACAATATAAGTAATAAGTATAATTATTACTGTTCTAGAAATAATAACTGCATTATATGGGTAATAATGCAAGTTATATTGATAATATTAGGAGTAATAAATATATCTATTATGGTTCTAGAGATAATAACTGCATAATATGGGTAATAATGCATGTTATATTGATAATAATATAAGTAATAAGTATAATTATTACAGTTCTAGCGATAATAACTGCATTATAAGGGTAATAATGCATGTTATATTGATAATATTGGGAATAATAAGTATATTTATTATAGTTCTAGCGATAATAACTGCATAATATGGGTAATAATGCATGTTATATTGATAATAGTATAAGTAATAAGTATAATTATTACAGTTCTAGCGATAATAACTGCATTATATGGGTAATAATGCACGTTATATTGCTAATAATATAAGTAATAAGTATAATTATTAGAGTTCTAGCGATAATAACTGCATTATATGGGTAATAATGCATGTTATATTGATAATATCGGGAGTAATAAGTATAATTATTATAGTTCTAGCGATAATAATAGTAAAATATGGCAAATAGTGCATGTTATATTGATAATAATAAAAGTAATAAATATATTTATTGCAGTTCTATCGATAATAACTGCATAATATGGGTAATAATGCATGTTATATTGATGATAATAAAAGTAATACGTATATTTATTATAGTTCTAGCGATAATAACTGCATAATGTGGGTAATAATGCATGTTATATTGATAATAATCTAAGTAATAAGTATAATTATTACAGTTCTAGCGATAATAACTGCATTATATGGGTAATAATGCATGTTATATTGATGATAATGAAAGTAATACGTATATTTATTATAGTTCTAGCGATAATAACTGCATAATATGGGTAATAATGCACGTTATATTGCTAATAATATAAGTAATGAGTACAATTATTACAGTTCTAGCGATAATAACTGCATTATATGGGTAATAATGCATGTTATATTGATAATATCGGGAGTAATAAGTATAATTATTATAGTTCTAGCGATAATAATAGTAAAATATGGCAAATAGTGCATGTTATATTGATAATAATAAAAGTAATAAGTATATTTATTAAAGTTCAATCGATAATAACTGCATAATATGGGTAATAATGCATGTTATATTGATGATAATGAAAGTAGTAAGTACATTTACTACAGTTCTAGCGATAATAACTGCATTATATGCGTAATAATGCACGTTATATTGCTAATAATATAAGTAATGAGTATAATTATTACAGTTCTAGCGATAATAACTGCATTATATGGGTAATAATGCATGTTATATTGATGATAATAAAAGTAATACGTATATTTATTATAGTTCTAGCGATAATAACTGCATTATATGGGTAATAATGCACGTTATATTGCTAATAGTATAAGTAATAAGTATCATTATTACAGTTCTAACGATAATACCTCCATTATATGGGTAATAATGCATGTTATATTGATAATAATATAAGTAATAAGTATATTTATTACAGTTCTATCGATAATAACTGCATAATATGGGTAATAATGCATGTTATATTGATGATAATAAAAGTAATACGTATATTTATTATAGTTCTAGCAATAATAACTGCATAATATGGGCAATAATGCATGTTATATTGATAATAATATAAGTAATAAGTATAATTATTGCAGTTCTAGCGATAATAACTGCATTATATGGGTAATAATGCACGTTATATTGCTAACAATATAAGTAATAAGTATAATTATTACAGTTCTAGCGATAATAACTGCATTATATGGGTAATAATGCATGTTATATTGATAATATTAGGAGTAATAAATATATCTATTATGGTTCTAGAGATAATAACTGCATAATATGGGTAATAATGCATGTTATATTGATAATAATATAAGTAATAAGTATAATTATTACAGTTCTAGCGATAATACCTCCATTATATGGGTAATAATGCATGTTATATTGATGATAATGAAAGTAATACGTATATTTATTATAGTTCTTGCGATAATAACTGCATAATATGGGTAATAATGCATGTTATATTGAGAATAATATAAGTATTAAGTATAATTATTACAGTTCTGGCGATAATAACTGCATTATATGGGTAATAATGCACGTTATATTGCTAATAGTATTTAATAAGTATAATTATTACAGTTCTAGCGATAATACCTCCATTATATGGGTAATAATGCATGTTATATTGATAATATTGGGAGTAATAAGTATATTTATTATAGTTCTAGCGATAATAACTGCAGGATATAGGTAATAATGCATGTTATATTGATAATAGTATAAGTAATAAGTATAATTATTACAGTTCTAGCGATAATACCTCCATTATATGGGTAATAATGCATGTTATATTGATAATAATATAAGTAATAAGTATATTTATTACAGTTCTATCGATAATAACTGCATAATATGGGTAATAATGCATGTTATATTGATGATAATAAAAGTAATACGTATATTTATTATAGTTCTAGCAATAATAACTGCATAATATGGGTAATAATGCATGTTATATTGATAATAATATAAGTAATAAGTATAATTATTACAGTTCTAGCGATAATAACTGCATTATATGGGTAATAATGCACGTTATATTGCTAACAATATAAGTAATAAGTATAATTATTACAGTTCTAGCGATAATAACTGCATTATATGGGTAATAATGCATGTTATATTGATGATAATAAAAGTAATACGTATATTTATTATAGTTCTAGCGATAATAACTGCATAATATGGGTAATAATGCATGTTATATTGATAACAGTATAAGTAATAAGTATAATTATTACAGTTCTAGCGATAATAACTGCATTATATGGGTAATAATGCACGTTATATTGCTAACAATATAAGTAATAAGTATAATTATTACAGTTCTATCGATAATAACTTCTTAATATGGGTAATAATGCATGTTATATTGATGATAATGAAAGTAGTAAGTATATTTATTACAGTCCTAGCGATAATAACTGCATTATATGCGTAATAAGGCATGTTATATTGATAATATCCGGAGTAATAAGTATAATTATTATAGTTCTAGCGATAATAATAGTAAAATATGGCTAATTGTGCATGATATATTGATAATAGTAAAAGTAATAAGTATATTTATTACAGTTCTGTCGATAATAACTGCATAATATGGGTAATAATGCATGTTATATTGATGATAATAAAGGTAATACGTATATTTATTATAGTTCTAGCGATAATAACTGCATAATATGGGTAATAATGCATGTTATATTGAGAATAATATAAGTCATAAGTATAATTATTACAGTTCTAGCGATAATAACTGCATTATATGGGTAATAATGCACGTTATATAGCTAATAATATAAGTAATAAGTATAATTATTACAGTTCTAGCGATAATAACTTCTTAATATGGGTAATAATGCATGTTATATTGATGATAATGAAAGTAGTAAGTATATTTATTACAGTTCTAGCGATAATAACTGCATTATATGCGTAATGAGGCATGTTATATTGATAATATCGGGAGTAATAAGTATAATTATTATAGTTCTAGCGATAATAATAGTAAAATATGGCTAATAGTGCATGATATATTGATAACAGTAAAAGTAATAAGTATATTTATTACAGTTCTGTCGATAATAACTGCATAATATGGGTAATAATGCATGTTATATTGATGATAATAAAAGTAATACGTATATTTATTATAGTTCTAGCGATAATAACTGCATAATGTGGGTAATAATGCATGTTATATTGATATCAATATAAGTAATAAGTATAATTATTACAGTTCTAGCGATAATAACTGCACTATATGGGTAATAATGCACGTTATATTGCTAACAATATAAGTAACAAGCATAATTATTACAGTTCTAGCGATAATAATAGTAAAATATGGCTAATAGTGCATGATATATTGATAATAGTAAAAGTAATAACTATATTTATTACAGTTCTATCGATAATAACTGCATAATATGGGTAATAATGCATGTTATATTGATGATAATGAAAGTAGTAAGTATATTTATTACAGTTCTAGCGATAATAACTGCATTATATGCGTAATAATGCACGTTATATTGCTAATAATATAAGTAATGAGTATAATTATTACAGTTCTAGCGATAATAACTGCATTATATGGGTAATAATGCATGTTATATTGATGATAATAAAAGTAATACGTATATTTATTATAGTTCTAGCGATAATAACTGCATAATATGGGTAATAATGCATGTTATATTGATAATAATCTAGGTAATAAGTATAATTATTACAGTTCTAGCGATAATAACTGCATTATATGGGTAATAATGCACGTTATATTGCTAACAATATAAGTAATAAGTATAATTATTACAGTTCTATCGATAATAACTTCTTAATATGGGTAATAATGCATGTTATATTGATGATAATGAAAGTAGTAAGTATATTTATTACAGTTCTAGCGATAATAACTGCATTATATGCGTAATAAGGCATGTTATATTGATAATATCGAGGGGTAATAAGTATAATTATTATAGTTCCAGCGATAATAATAGTAAAATATGGCTAATAGTGCATGATATATTGATAATAGTAAAAGTAATAAGTATATTTATTACAGTTCTATCGATAATAACTGCATAATATGGGTAATAATGCATGTTATATTGATGTAAATGAAAGTAATACGTATATTTATTATAGTTCTAGCGATAATAACTGCATAATATGGATAACAATGCATGCTATATTTAGAATAATATAAGTAATAAGTATAATTATTACAGTTCTGGCGATAATAACTGCATTATATGGGTAATAATGCACGTTATATTGCTAATAGTATAAGTAATAAGTATAATTATTACAGTTCTAGCGATAATACCTCCATTATATGGGTAATAATGCATGTTATATTGATGATAATAAAAGTAATACGTATATTTATTATAGTTCTAGCAATAATAACTGCATAATATGGGTAATAATGCATGTTATATTGATAATAATATAAGTAATAAGTATAATTATTACAGTTCTAGCGATAATAACTGCATTATATGGGTAATAATGCACGTTATATTGCTAGCAATATAAGTAATAAGTATAATTATTACGGTTCTAGCGATAATACCTCCATTATATGGGTAATAATGCATGTTATATTGATAATGATATAAGTAATAAGTATAATTATTACAGTTCTAGCGATAATAACTGCATTATATGGGTAATAATGCATGTTATATTGATGATAATGAAAGTAATACGTATATTTATTATAGTTCTTGCGATAATAACTGCATAATATGGGTAATAATGCATGTTATATTGATAATAATCTAAGTAATAAGTATAATTATTACAGTTCTAGCGATAATAACTGCATTATATGGGTAATAATGCACGTTATATTGCTAACAATATAAGTAATAAGTATAATTATTACAGTTCTATCGATAATAACTTCTTAATATGGGTAATAATGCATGTTATATTAATGATAATGAAAGTAGTAAGTATATTTATTACAGTTCTAGCGATAATAACTGCATTATATGCGTAATAAGGCATGTTATATTGATAATATCGGGGGTAATAAGTATAATTATTATAGTTCTAGCGATAATAATAGTAAAATATGGCTAATAGTGCATGATATATTGATAATGGTAAAAGTTATAAGTATATTTATTACAGTTCTATCGATAATAACTGCATAATATGGGTAATAATGCATGTTATATTGATGTAAATGAAAGTAATACGTATATTTATTATAGTTCTAGCGATAATAACTGCATAATATGGGTAACAATGCATGCTATATTTAGAATAATATAAGTAATAAGTATAATTATTACAGTTCTGGCGATAATAACTGCATTATATGGGTAATAATGCACGTTATATTGCTAATAGTATAAGTAATAAGTATAATTATTACAGTTCTAGCGATAATACCTCCATTATATGGGTAATAATGCATGTTATATTGATAATAATATAAGTAATAAGTATATTTATTACAGTTATATCGATAATAACTGCATAATATGGGTAATAATGCATGTTATATTGATGATAATAAAAGTAATACGTATATTTATTATAGTTCCAGCAATAATAACTGCATAATATGGGTAATAATGCATGTTATATTGATAATAATATAAGTAATAAGTATAATTATTACAGTTCTAGCGATAATAACTGCATTATATGGGTAATAATGCACGTTATATTGCTAGCAATATAAGTAATAAGTATAATTATTACAGTTCTAGCGATAATACCTCCATTATATGGGTAATAATGCATGTTATATTGATAATGATATAAGTAATAAGTATAATTATTATAGTTCTAGCGATAATAACTGCATTATATGGGTAATAATGCATGTTATATTGATGATAATGAAAGTAATACGTATATTTATTATAGTTCTTGCGATAATAACTGCATAATATGGGTAATAATGCATGTTATATTGATAACAATATAAGTAATAAGTATAATTATTACAGTTCTGGCGATAATAACTGCATTATATGGGTAATAATGCATGTTATATTGATGATAATAAAAGTAATACGTATATTTATTATAGTTCTAGCAATAATAACTGCATAATATGGGTAATAATGCATGTTATATTGATAATAATATAAGTAATAAGTATAATTATTACAGTTCTAGCGATAATAACTGCATTATATGGGTAATAATGCACGTTATATTGCTAGCAATATAAGTAATAAGTATAATTATTACAGTTCTAGCGATAATACCTCCATTATATGGGTAATAATGCATGTTATATTGATAATGATATAAGTAATAAGTATAATTATTACAGTTCTAGCGATAATAACTGCATTATATGGGTAATAATGCATGTTATATTGATGATAATGAAAGTAATACGTATATTTATTATAGTTCTTGCGATAATAACTGCATAATATGGGTAATAATGCATGTTATATTGAGAATAATATAAGTAATAAGTATAATTATTACAGTTCTGGCGATAATAACTGCATTATATGGGTAATAATGCACGTTATATTGCTAATAGTATTTAATAAGTATAATTATTACAGTTCTAGCGATAATACCTCCATTATATGGGTAATAATGCATGTTATATTGATAATGATATAAGTAATAAGTATAATTATTACAGATCTAGCGATAATAACTGCATAATAAGGGTAATAATGCACGTTATATTGCTAATAATATAAGTAATGAGTACAATTATTACAGTTCTAGCGATAATAACTGCATAATATGGGTAATAATGCATGTTATATTGATAATATCGGGAGTAATAAGTATAATTATTATAGTTCTAGCGATAATAATAGCAAAATATGGCAAATAGTGCATGTTATATTGATAATAATAAAAGTAATAAATATATTTATTACAGTTCTATCGATAATAACTGCATAATATGGGTAATAATGCATGTTATATTGATGATAATAAAAGTAATACGTATATTTATTATAGTTCTAGCGATAATAACTGCATAATATGGGTAATAATGCATGTTATATTGATAATAATCTAAGTAATAAGGATAATTATTAGAGTTCTAGCGATAATAACTGCATTATATGGGTAATAATGCACGTTATATTGCTAACAATATAAGTAATAAGTATAATTATTACAGTTCTAGCGATAATACCCCCATTATATGGGTAATAATGCATGTTATATGGATGTAAATGAAAGTAATACGTATATTTATTATAGTTCTAGCGATAATAACTGCATAATATGGGTAACAATGCATGCTATATTTAGAATAATATAAGTAATAAGTATAATTATTACAGTTCTGGCGATAATAACTGCATTATATGGGTAATAATGCACGTTATATTGCTAATAGTATAAGTAATAAGTATAATTATTACAGTTCTAGCGATAATACCTCCATTATATGGGTACTAATGCATGTTATATTGATAATAATATAAGTAATAAGTATATTTATTACAGTTATATCGATAATAACTGCATAATATGGGTAATAATGCATGTTATATTGATGATAATAAAAGTAATACGTATATTTATTATAGTTCTAGCGATAATAACTGCATAATATGGGTAACAATGCATGCTATATTTAGAATAATATAAGTAATAAGTATAATTATTACAGTTCTGGCGATAATAACTGCATTATATGGGTAATAATGCACGTTATATTGCTAATAGTATAAGTAATAAGTATAATTATTACAGTTCTAGCGATAATACCTCCATTATATGGGTAATAATGCATGTTATATTGATAATAATATAAGTAATAAGTATATTTATTACAGTTATATCGATAATAACTGCATAATATGGGTAATAATGCATGTTATATTGATGATAATAAAAGTAATACGTATATTTATTATAGTTCTTGCGATAATAACTGCATAATATGGGTAATAATGCATGTTATATTGAGAATAATATAAGTAATAAGTATAATTATTACAGTTCTGGCGATAATAACTGCATTATATGGGTAATAATGCACGTTATATTGCTAATAGTATTTAATAAGTATAATTATTACAGTTCTAGCGATAATACCTCCATTATATGGGTAATAATGCATGTTATATTGATAATGATATAAGTAATAAGTATAATTATTACAGTTCTGGCGATAATAACTGCATTATATGGGTAATAATGCACGTTATATTGCTAATAGTATTTAATAAGTATAATTATTACAGTTCTAGCGATAATAACTGCATTATATGGGTAATAATGCATGTTATATTGATGATAATGAAAGTAATACGTATATTTATTATAGTTCTTGCGATAATAACTGCATAATATGGGTAATAATGCATGTTATATTGAGAATAATATAAGTAATAAGTATAATTATTACAGTTCTGGCGATAATAACTGCATTATATGGGTAATAATGCACGTTATATTGCTAATAGTATTTAATAAGTATAATTATTACAGTTCTAGCGATAATACCTCCATTATATGGGTAATAATGCATATTATATTGATAATGATATAAGTAATAAGTATAATTATTACAGATCTAGCGATAATAACTGCATAATAAGGGTAATAATGCACGTTATATTGCTAATAATATAAGTAATGAGTACAATTATTACAGTTCTAGCGATAATAACTGCATAATATGGGTAATAATGCATGTTATATTGATAATATCGGGAGTAATAAGTATAATTAGTATAGTTCTAGCGATAATAATAGCAAAATATGGCAAATAGTGCATGTTATATTGATAATAATAAAAGTAATAAATATATTTATTACAGTTCTATCGATAATAACTGCATAATATGGGTAATAATGCATGTTATATTGATAATAATATAAGTAATAAGTATATTTATTACAGTTATATCGATAATAACTGCATAATATGGGTAATAATGCATGTTATATTGATGATAATAAAAGTAATACGTATATTTATTATAGTTCTAGCGATAATAACTGCATAATATGGGTAACAATGCATGCTATATTTAGAATAATATAAGTAATAAGTATAATTATTACAGTTCTGGCGATAATAACTGCATTATATGGGTAATAATGCACGTTATATTCCTAATAGTATAAGTAATAAGTATAATTATTACAGTTCTAGCGATAATACCTCCATTATATGGGTAATAATGCATGTTATATTGATAATAATATAAGTAATAAGTATATTTATTACAGTTATATCGATAATAACTGCATAATATGGGTAATAATGCATGTTATATTGATGATAATAAAAGTAATACGTATATTTATTATAGTTCTTGCGATAATAACTGCATAATATGGGTAATAATGCATGTTATATTGAGAATAATATAAGTAATAAGTATAATTATTACAGTTCTGGCGATAATAACTGCATTATATGGGTAATAATGCACGTTATATTGCTAACAATATAAGTAATAAGTATAATTATTACAGTTCTAGCGATAATACCCCCATTATATGGGTAATAATGCATGTTATATTGATGTAAATGAAAGTAATACGTATATTTATTATAGTTCTAGCGATAATAACTGCATAATATGGGTAACAATGCATGCTATATTTAGAATAATATAAGTAATAAGTATAATTATTACAGTTCTGGCGATAATAACTGCATTATATGGGTAATAATGCACGTTATATTGCTAATAGTATAAGTAATAAGTATAATTATTACAGTTCTAGCGACAATACCTCCATTATATGGGTAATAATGCATGTTATATTGATAATAATATAAGTAATAAGTATATTTATTACAGTTATATCGATAATAACTGCATAATATGGGTAATAATGCATGTTATATTGATGATAATAAAAGTAATACGTATATTTATTATAGTTCTAGCGATAATAACTGCATAATATGGGTAACAATGCATGCTATATTTAGAATAATATAAGTAATAAGTATAATTATTACAGTTCTGGCGATAATAACTGCATTATATGGGTAATAATGCACGTTATATTGCTAATAGTATAAGTAATAAGTATAATTATTACAGTTCTAGCGATAATACCTCCATTATATGGGTAATAATGCATGTTATATTGATAATAATATAAGTAATAAGTATATTTATTACAGTTATACCGATAATAACTGCATAATATGGGTAATAATGCATGTTATATTGATGATAATAAAAGTAATACGTATATTTATTATAGTTCTAGCGATAATAACTGCATAATATGGGTAACAATGCATGCTATATTTAGAATAATATAAGTAATAAGTATAATTATTACAGTTCTGGCGATAATAACTGCATTATATGGGTAATAATGCACGTTATATTGCTAATAGTATAAGTAATAAGTATAATTATTACAGTTCTAGCGATAATACCTCCATTATATGGGTAATAATGCATGTTATATTGATAATAATATAAGTAATAAGTATATTTATTACAGTTATATCGATAATAACTGCATAATATGGGTAATAATGCATGTTATATTGATGATAATAAAAGTAATACGTATATTTATTATAGTTCTAGCAATAATAACTGCATAATATGGGTAATAATGCATGTTATATTGATAATAATATAAGTAATAAGTATATTTATTACAGTTCTATCGATAATAACTGCATAATATGGGTAATAATGCATGTTATATTGATGTAAATGAAAGTAATACGTATATTTATTATAGTTCTAGCGATAATAACTGCATAATATGGGTAACAATGCATGCTATATTTAGAATAATATAAGTAATAAGTATAATTATTACAGTTCTGGCGATAATAACTGCATTATATGGGTAATAATGCACGTTATATTGCTAATAGTATTTAATAAGTATAATTATTACAGTTCTAGCGATAATACCTCCATTATATGGGTAATAATGCATGTTATATTGATAATGATATAAGTAATAAGTATAATTATTACAGTTCTAGCGATAATAACTGCATAATAAGGGTAATAATGCATGTTATATTGCTAATAATATAAGTAATGAGTACAATTATTACAGTTCTAGCGATAATAACTGCATAATATGGGTAATAATGCATGTTATATTGATAATATCGGGAGTAATAAGTATAATTATTATAGTTCTAGCGATAATAATAGTAAAATATGGCAAATAGTGCATGTTATATTGATAATAATAAAAGTAATAAATATATTTATTACAGTTCTATCGATAATAACTGCATAATATGGGTAATAATGCATGTTATATTGATGATAATAAAAGTAATACGTATATTTATTATAGTTCTAGCGATAATAACTGCATAATATGGGTAATAATGCATGTTATATTGATAATAATCTAAGTAATAAGTATAATTATTAGAGTTCTAGCGATAATAACTGCATTATATGGGTAATAATGCACGTTATATTGCTAACAATATAAGTAATAAGTATAATTATTACAGTTCTAGCGATAATACCTCCATTATATGGGTAATAATGCATGTTATATTGATAATAATATAAGTAATAAGTATATTTATTACAGTTATATCGATAATAACTGCATAATATGGGTAATAATGCATGTTATATTGATGATAATAAAAGTAATACGTATATTTATTATAGTTCTAGCGATAATAACTGCATAATGTGGGTAATAATGCATGTTATATTGATATCAATATAAGTAATAAGTATAATTATTACAGTTCTAGCGATAATAACTGCACTATATGGGTAATAATGCACGTTATATTGCTAACAATATAAGTAATAAGTATAATTATTACAGTTCTAGCGATAATAATAGTAAAATATGGCTAATAGTGCATTATATATTGATAATAGTAAAAGTAATAAGTATATTTATTACAGTTCTATCGATAATAACTGCATAATATGGGTAATAATGCATGTTATATTGATGATAATGAAAGTAGTAAGTATATTTATTACAGTTCTAGCGATAATAACTGCATTATATGCGTAATAATGCACGTTATATTGCAAATAATATAAGTAATGAGTATAATTATTACAGTTCTAGCGATAATAACTTCTTAATATGGGTAATAATGCATGTTATATTGATGATAATGAAAGTAGTAAGTATATTTATTACAGTTCTATCGATAATAACTGCATTATATGCGTAATAAGGCATGTTATATTGATAATATCGGGGGAAATAAGTATAACTATTATAGTTCTAGCGATAATAATAGTAAAATATGGCTAATAGTGCATGATATATTGATAATAGTAAAAGTAATAAGTATATTTATTACAGTTCTATCGATAATAACTGCATAATATGGGTAACAATGCATGTTATATTGAGAATAATATAAGTAATAAGTATAATTATTACAGTTCTGGCGATAATAACTGCATTATATGGGTAATAATGCACGTTATATTGCTAATAGTATAAGTAATAAGTATAATTATTACAGTTCTAGCGATAATACCTCCATTATATGGGTAATAATGCATGTTATATTGATAATAATATAAGTAATAAGTATATTTATTACAGTTATATCGATAATAACTGCATAATATGGGTAATAATGCATGTTATATTGATGACAATAAAAGTAATACGTATATTTATTATAGTTCTAGCAATAATAACTGCATAATATGGGTAATAATGCATGTTATATTGAGAATGATATAAGTAATAAGTATAATTATTACAGTTCTGGCGAAAATAACTGCATTATATGGGTAATAATGCACGTTATATTGCTAATAGTATAAGTAATAAGTATAATTATTACAGTTCTAGCGATAATACCTCCATTATATGGGTAATAATGCATGTTTTATTGATAATAATATAAGTAATAAGTATATTTATTACAGTTATATCGATAATAACTGCATAATATGGGTAATAATGCATGTTATATTGATGATAATAAAAGTAATACGTATATTTATTATAGTTCTAGCAATAATAACTGCATAATATGGGTAATAATGCATGTTATATTGAGAATGATATAAGTAATAAGTATAATTATTACAGTTCTGGCGATAATAACAGCATTATATGGGTAATGATGCACGTTATATTGCTAATAGTATTTAATAAGTATAATTATTACAGTTCTAGCGATAATACCTCCATTATATGGGTAATAATGCATGTTATATTGATAATGATATAAGTAATAAGTATAATTATTACAGTTCTAGCGATAATAACTGCATAATAAGGGTAATAATGCACGTTATATTGCTAATAATATAAGTAATGAGTACAATTATTGCAGTTCTAGCGATAATAACTGCATAATATAGGTAATAATGCATGTTATATTGATGATAATAAAAGTAATACGTATATTTATTATAGTTCTAGCGATAATAACTGCATAATATGGGTAATAATGCATGTTATATTGATAATAATTTAAGTAATAAGTATAATTATTAGAGTTCTAGCGATAATAACTGCATTATATGGGTAATAATGCACGTTATATTGCTAACAATATAAGTAATAAGTATAATTATTACAGTTCAAGCGATAATAACTGCATAATATGGGTAATAATGCATGTTATATTGATAATAATATAAGTAATAAGTATAATTATTACAGTTCTAGCGATAATAACTGCATTATATGGGTAATAATGCACGTTATATTGCTAACAATATAAGTAATAAGTATAATTATTACAGTTCTAGCGATAATAACTGCATAATATGGGTAATAATGCATGTGATATTGATAATATCGGGAGTAATAAGTATAATTATTATAGTTCTAGCGATAATAATAGTAAAATATGGCAAATAGTGCATGTTATATTGATAATAATAAAAGTAATAAATATATTTATTACAGTTCTACCGATAATAACTGCATAATATAGGTAATAATGCATGTTATATTGATGATAATAAAAGTAATACGTATATTTATTATAGTTCTAGCGATAATAACTGCATAATATAGGTAATAATGCATGTTATATTGATAATAATCTAAGTAATAAGTATAATTATTAGAGTTCTAGCGATAATAACTGCATTATATGGGTAATAATGCACGTTATATTGCTAACAATATAAGTAATAAGTATAATTATTACAGTTCAAGCGATAATAACTGCATAATATGGGTAATAATGCATGTTATATTGATAATAATATAAGTAATAAGTATAATTATTACAGTTCTAGCGATAATAACTGCATTATATGGGTAATAATGCACGTTATATTGCTAACAATATAAGTAATAAGTATAATTATTACAGTTCAAGCGATAATAACTGCATAATATGGGTAATAATGCATGTTATATTGATAATAATATAAGTAATAAGTATAATTATTACAGTTCTAGCGATAATAACTGCATTATATGGGTAATAATGCACGTTATATTGCTAACAATATAAGTAATAAGTATAATTATTACAGTTCTAGCGATAATAACTGCATAATATGGGTAATAATGCATGTTATATTGATAATAATATAAGTAATAAGTATAATTATTACAGTTCTAGCGATAATACCTCCATTATATGGGTAATAATGCATGTTATATTGATAATGATATAAGTAATAAGTATAATTATTACAGTTCTAGCGATAATAACTGCATAATATGGGTAATAATGCACGTTATATTGCTAATAATATAAGTAATGAGTACAATTATTACAGTTCTAGCGATAATAACTGCATAATATGGGTAATAATGCACGTTATATTGCTAATAATATAAGTAATAAGTATAATTATTACAGTTCTAGCGATAATAACTGCATAATATGGGTAATAATGCATGTTATATTGATAATAGTATAAGTAATAAGTATAATTACTACAGTTCTAGCGATAATAACTGCATAATATGGGTAATAATGCATGTTATATTGATGATAATAAATGTAATACGTATATTTATTATAGTTCTAGCGATAATAACTGCATAATATGGGTAATAATGCATGTTATATTGATATCAATATAAGTAATAAGTATAATTATTACAGTTCTAGCGATAATAACTGCACTATATGGGTAATAATGCACGTTATATTGCTAACAATATAAGTAATAAGTATAATTATTACAGTTCTAGCGATAATAATAGTAAAATATGGCTAATAGTGCATGATATATTGATAATAGTAAAAGTAATAAGTATATTTATTACAGTTCTAGCGATAATAACTGCATAATATGGGTAATAATGCATGTTATATTGATGATAATGAAAGTAGTAAGTATATTTATTACAGTTCTAGCGATAATAACTGCATTATATGCGTAATAATGCACGTTATATTGCTAATAATATAAGTAATGAGTATAATTATTACAGTTCTAGCGATAATAACTGCATTATATGGGTAATAATGCATGTTATATTGATGATAATAAAAGTAATACGTATACTTATTATAGTTCTAGCGATAATAACTGCATAATATGGGTAATAATGCTTGTTATATTGATAATAATCTAAGTAATAAGTATAATTATTACAGTTCTAGCGATAATAACTGCATTATATGGGTAATAATGCACGTTATAGTGCTAACAATATAAGTAATAAGTATAATTATTACAGTTCTATCGATAATAACTTCTTAATATGGGTAATAATGCATGTTATATTGATGATAATAAAAGTAGTACGTATATTTATTATAGTTCTAGCGATAATAACTGCATAATATGGGTAATAATGCATGTTATATTGATAATAATCTAAGTAATAAGTATAATTATTACAGTTCTAGCGATAATAACTGCATTATATGGGTAATAATGCACGTTATATTGCTAGCAATATAAGTAATAAGTATAATTATTACAGTTCTAGCGATAATACCTCCATTATATGGGTAATAATGCATGTTATATTGATAATGATATAAGTAATAAGTATAATTATTACAGTTCTAGCGATAATAACTGCATTATATGGGTAATAGTGCACGCTATATTGCTAACAATATAAGTAATAAGTATAATTATTACAGTTCTAGCGATAATAACTGCATAATATGGGTAATAATGCATGTTATATTGATAATAATATAAGTAATAAGTATAATTATTACAGTTCTAGCGATAATACCTCCATTATATGGGTAATAATGCATGTTATATTGATAATGATATAAGTAATAAGTATAATTATTACAGTTCTAGCGATAATAACTGCATAATATGGGTAATAATGCACGTTATATTGCTAATAATATAAGTAATGAGTACAATTATTACAGTTCTAGCGATAATAACTGCATAATATGGGTAATAATGCATGTTATATTGATAATAGTATAAGTAATAAGTATAATTATTACAGTTCTAGCGATAATAACTGCATAATATGGGTAATAATGCATGTTATATTGATGATAATAAAAGTAATACGTATATTTATTATAGTTCTAGCGATAATAACTGCATAATATGGGTAATAATGCATGTTATATTGATATCAATATAAGTAATAAGTATAATTATTACAGTTCTAGCGATAATAACTGCACTATATGGGTAATAATGCACGCTATATTGCTAACAATATAAGTAATAAGTATAATTATTACAGTTCTAGCGATAATAACTGCATAATATGGGTAATAATGCATGTTATATTGATAATAATATAAGTAATAAGTATAATTATTACAGTTCTAGCGATAATACCTCCATTATATGGGTAATAATGCATGTTATATTGATAATGATATAAGTAATAAGTATAATTATTACAGTTCTAGCGATAATAACTGCATAATATGGGTAATAATGCACGTTATATTGCTAATAATATAAGTAATGAGTACAATTATTACAGTTCTAGCGATAATAACTGCATAATGTGGGTAATAATGCACGTTATATTGCTAATAATATAAGTAATAAGTATAATTATTACAGTTCTAGCGATAATAACTGCATAATATGGGTAATAATGCATGTTATATTGATAATAGTATAAGTAATAAGTATAATTATTACAGTTCTAGCGATAATAACTGCATAATATGGGTAATAATGCATGTTATATTTATGATAATAAAAGTAATATGTATATTTATTATAGTTCTAGCGATAATAACTGCATAATATGGGTAATAATGCATGTTATATTGATATCAATATAAGTAATAAGTATAATTATTACAGTTCTAGCGATAATAACTGCACTATATGGGTAATAATGCACGTTACATTGCTAACAATATAAGTAATAAGTATAATTATTACAGTTCTAGCGATAATAATAGTAAAATATGGCTAATAGTGCATGATATATTGATAATAGTAAAAGTAATAAGTATATTTATTACAGTTCTATCGATAATAACTGCATAATATGGGTAATAATGCATGTTATATTGATGATAATGAAAGTAGTAAGTATATTTATTACAGTTCTAGCGATAATAACTGCATTATATGCGTAATAATGCACGTTGTATTGCTAATAATATAAGTAATGAGTATAATTATTACAGTTCTAGCGATAATAACTGCATTATATGGGTAATAATGCATGTTGTATTGATGATAATAAAAGTAATACGTATACTTATTATAGTTCTAGCGATAATAACTGCATAATATGGGTAATAATGCATGTTATATTGATAATAATCTAAGTAATAAGTATAATTATTACAGTTCTAGCGATAATAACTGCATTATATGGGTAATAATGCACGTTATAGTGCTAACAATATAAGTAATAAGTATAATTATTACAGTTCTATCGATAATAACTTCTTAATATGAGTAATAATGCATGTTATATTGATGATAATAAAAGTAATACGTATATTTATTATAGTTCTAGCGATAATAACTGCATAATATGGGTAATAATGCATGTTATATTGATAATAATCTAAGTAATAAGTATAATTATTACAGTTCTAGCGATAATAACTGCATTATATGGGTAATAATGCACGTTATATTGCTAGCAATATAAGTAATAAGTATAATTATTACAGTTCTAGCGATAATACCTCCATTATATGGGTAATAATGCATGTTATATTGATAATGATATAAGTAATAAGTATAATTATTACAGTTCTAGCGATAATAACTGCATTATATGGGTAATAATGCATGTTATATTGATGATAATAAAAGTAATACGTATACTTATTATAGTTCTAGCGATAATAACTGCATAATATGGGTAATAATGCTTGTTATATTGATAATAATCTAAGTAATAAGTATAATTATTACAGTTCTAGCGATAATAACTGCATTATATGGGTAATAATGCACGTTATAGTGCTAACAATATAAGTAATAAGTATAATTATTACAGTTCTATCGATAATAACTTCTTAATATGGGTAATAATGCATGTTATATTGATGATAATAAAAGTAATACGTATATTTATTATAGTTCTAGCGATAATAACTGCATAATATGGGTAATAATGCATGTTATATTGATAATAATCTAAGTAATAAGTATAATTATTACAGTTCTAGCGATAATAACTGCATTATATGGGTAATAATGCACGTTATATTGCTAGCAATATAAGTAATAAGTATAATTATTACAGTTCTAGCGATAATACCTCCATTATATGGGTAATAATGCATGTTATATTGATAATGATATAAGTAATAAGTATAATTATTACAGTTCTAGCGATAATAACTGCATTATATGGGTAATAATGCATGTTATATTGATGATAATGAAAGTAATACGTATATTTATTATAGTTCTTGCGATAATAACTGCATAATATGGGTAATAATGCATGTTATATTGATAATAATATAAGTAATAAGTATAATTATTACAGTTCTAGCGATAATAACTGCATTATATGGGTAATAATGCACGCTATATTGCTAACAATATAAGTAATAAGTATAATTATTACAGTTCTAGCGATAATAACTGCATAATATGGGTAATAATGCATGTTATATTGATAATAATATAAGTAATAAGTATAATTATTACAGTTCTAGCGATAATACCTCCATTATATGGGTAATAATGCATGTTATATTGATAATGATATAAGTAATAAGTATAATTATTACAGTTCTAGCGATAATAACTGCATAATATGGGTAATAATGCACGTTATATTGCTAATAATATAAGTAATGAGTACAATTATTACAGTTCTAGCGATAATAACTGCATAATATGGGTAATAATGCATGTTATATTGATAATAGTATAAGTAATAAGTATAATTATTACAGTTCTAGCGATAATAACTGCATAATATGGGTAATAATGCATGTTATATTGATGATAATAAAAGTAATACGTATATTTATTATAGTTCTAGCGATAATAACTGCATAATATGGGTAATAATGCATGTTATATTGATATCAATATAAGTAATAAGTATAATTATTACAGTTCTAGCGATAATAACTGCACTATATGGGTAATAATGCACGCTATATTGCTAACAATATAAGTAATAAGTATAATTATTACAGTTCTAGCGATAATAACTGCATAATATGGGTAATAATGCATGTTATATTGATAATAATATAAGTAATAAGTATAATTATTACAGTTCTAGCGATAATACCTCCATTATATGGGTAATAATGCATGTTATATTGATAATGATATAAGTAATAAGTATAATTATTACAGTTCTAGCGATAATAACTGCATAATATGGGTAATAATGCACGTTATATTGCTAATAATATAAGTAATGAGTACAATTATTACAGTTCTAGCGATAATAACTGCATAATATGGGTAATAATGCACGTTATATTGCTAATAATATAAGTAATAAGTATAATTATTACAGTTCTAGCGATAATAACTGCATAATATGGGTAATAATGCATGTTATATTGATAATAGTATAAGTAATAAGTATAATTATTACAGTTCTAGCGATAATAACTGCATAATATGGGTAATAATGCATGTTATATTGATGATAATAAAAGTAATACGTATATTTATTATAGTTCTAGCGATAATAACTGCATAATATGGGTAATAATGCATGTTATATTGATATCAATATAAGTAATAAGTATAATTATTACAGTTCTAGCGATAATAACTGCACTATATGGGTAATAATGCACGTTACATTGCTAACAATATAAGTAATAAGTATAATTATTACAGTTCTAGCGATAATAATAGTAAAATATGGCTAATAGTGCATGATATATTGATAATAGTAAAAGTAATAAGTATATTTATTACAGTTCTATCGATAATAACTGCATAATATGGGTAATAATGCATGTTATATTGATGATAATGAAAGTAGTAAGTATATTTATTACAGTTCTAGCGATAATAACTGCATTATATGCGTAATAATGCACGTTGTATTGCTAATAATATAAGTAATGAGTATAATTATTACAGTTCTAGCGATAATAACTGCATTATATGGGTAATAATGCATGTTATATTGATGATAATAAAAGTAATACGTATACTTATTATAGTTCTAGCGATAATAACTGCATAATATGGGTAATAATGCATGCTATATTGATAATAATCTAAGTAATAAGTATAATTATTACAGTTCTAGCGATAATAACTGCATTATATGGGTAATAATGCACGTTATAGTGCTAACAATATAAGTAATAAGTATAATTATTACAGTTCTATCGATAAGAACTTCTTAATATGAGTAATAATGCATGTTATATTGATGATAATAAAAGTAATACGTATATTTATTACAGTTCTAGCGATAATAACTGCATTATATGGGTAATAATGCACGTTATATTGCTAGCAATATAAGTAATAAGTATAATTATTACAGTTCTAGCGATAATACCTCCATTATATGGGTAATAATGCATGTTATATTGATAATGATATAAGTAATAAGTATAATTATTACAGTTCTAGCGATAATAACTGCATTATATGGGTAATAATGCATGTTATATTGATGATAATGAAAGTAATACGTATATTTATTATAGTTCTTGCGATAATAACTGCATAATATGGGTAATAATGCATGTTATATTGATAATAATATAAGTAATAAGTATAATTATTACAGTTCTAGCGATAATACCTCCATTATATGGGTAATAATGCATGTTATATTGATAATGATATAAGTAATAAGTATAATTATTACAGTTCTAGCGATAATAACTGCATTATATGGGCAATAATGCATGTTACATTGATGAAAATGAAAGTAATACGTATATTTATTATAGTTCTTGCGATAATAACTGCATAATATGGGTAATAATGCATGTTATATTGATAATAATATAAGTAATAAGTATAATTATTACAGTTCTAGCGATAATACCTCCATTATATGGGTAATAATGCATGTTATATTGATAATGATGTAAGTAATAAGTATAATTATTACAGTTCTAGCGATAATAACTGCATAATATGGGTAATAATGCACGTTATATTGCTAATAATATAAGTAATGAGTACAATTATTACAGTTCTAGCGATAATAACTGCATAATATGGGTAATAATGCATGTTATATTGATAATAATCTAAGTAATAAGTATAATTATTACAGTTCTAGCGATAATAACTGCATTATATGGGTAATAATGCACGTTATATTGCTAGCAATATAAGTAATAAGTATAATTATTACAGTTTTAGCGATAATACCTCCATTATATGGGTAATAATGCATGTTATATTGATAATGATATAAGTAATAAGTATAATTATTACAGTTCTAGCGATAATAACTGCATTATATGGGTAATAATGCATGTTATATTGATGATAATGAAAGTAATACGTATATTTATTATAGTTCTTGCGATAATAACTGCATAATATGGGTAATAATGCATGTTATATTGATAATGATGTAAGTAATAAGTATAATTATTACAGTTCTAGCGATAATAACTGCATAATATGGGTAATAATGCATGTTATATTGATGATAATGAAAGTAGTAAGTATATTTATTACAGTTCTAGCGATAATAACTGCATTATATGCGTAATAATGCACGTTGTATTGCTAATAATATAAGTAATGAGTATAATTATTACAGTTCTAGCGATAATAACTGCATTATATGGGTAATAATGCATGTTATATTGATGATAATAAAAGTAATACGTATACTTATTATAGTTCTAGCGATAATAACTGCATAATATGGGTAATAATGCATGCTATATTGATAATAATCTAAGTAATAAGTATAATTATTACAGTTCTAGCGATAATAACTGCATTATATGGGTAATAATGCACGTTATAGTGCTAACAATATAAGTAATAAGTATAATTATTACAGTTCTATCGATAAGAACTTCTTAATATGAGTAATAATGCATGTTATATTGATGATAATAAAAGTAATACGTATATTTATTACAGTTCTAGCGATAATAACTGCATTATATGGGTAATAATGCACGTTATATTGCTAGCAATATAAGTAATAAGTATAATTATTACAGTTCTAGCGATAATACCTCCATTATATGGGTAATAATGCATGTTATATTGATAATGATATAAGTAATAAGTATAATTATTACAGTTCTAGCGATAATAACTGCATTATATGGGTAATAATGCATGTTATATTGATGATAATGAAAGTAATACGTATATTTATTATAGTTCTTGCGATAATAACTGCATAATATGGGTAATAATGCATGTTATATTGATAATAATATAAGTAATAAGTATAATTATTACAGTTCTAGCGATAATACCTCCATTATATGGGTAATAATGCATGTTATATTGATAATGATATAAGTAATAAGTATAATTATTACAGTTCTAGCGATAATAACTGCATTATATGGGCAATAATGCATGTTACATTGATGAAAATGAAAGTAATACGTATATTTATTATAGTTCTTGCGATAATAACTGCATAATATGGGTAATAATGCATGTTATATTGATAATAATATAAGTAATAAGTATAATTATTACAGTTCTAGCGATAATACCTCCATTATATGGGTAATAATGCATGTTATATTGATAATGATGTAAGTAATAAGTATAATTATTACAGTTCTAGCGATAATAACTGCATAATATGGGTAATAATGCACGTTATATTGCTAATAATATAAGTAATGAGTACAATTATTACAGTTCTAGCGATAATAACTGCATAATATGGGTAATAATGCATGTTATATTGATAATAATCTAAGTAATAAGTATAATTATTACAGTTCTAGCGATAATAACTGCATTATATGGGTAATAATGCACGTTATATTGCTAGCAATATAAGTAATAAGTATAATTATTACAGTTTTAGCGATAATACCTCCATTATATGGGTAATAATGCATGTTATATTGATAATGATATAAGTAATAAGTATAATTATTACAGTTCTAGCGATAATAACTGCATTATATGGGTAATAATGCATGTTATATTGATGATAATGAAAGTAATACGTATATTTATTATAGTTCTTGCGATAATAACTGCATAATATGGGTAATAATGCATGTTATATTGATAATAATATAAGTAATAAGTATAATTATTACAGTTCTAGCGATAATAACTGCATTATATGGGTAATAATGCACGCTATATTGCTAACAATATAAGTAATAAGTATAATTATTTCAGTTCTAGCGATAATAACTGCATAATATGGGTAATAATGCATGTTATATTGATAATAATATAAGTAATAAGTATAATTATTACAGTTCTAGCGATAATACCTCCATTATATGGGTAATAATGCATGTTATATTGATAATGATATAAGTAATAAGTATAATTATTACAGTTCTAGCGATAATAACTGCATAATATGGGTAATAATGCATGTTATATTGATAATAATCTAAGTAATAAGTATAATTATTACAGTTCTAGCGATAATAACTGCATTATATGGGTAATAATGCACGTTATATTGCTAGCAATATAAGTAATAAGTATAATTATTACAGTTCTAGCGATAATACCTCCATTATATGGGTAATAATGCATGTTATATTGATAATGATATAAGTAATAAGTATAATTATTACAGTTCTAGCGATAATAACTGCATTATATGGGTAATAATGCATGTTATATTGATGATAATGAAAGTAATACGTATATTTATTATAGTTCTTGCGATAATAACTGCATAATATGGGTAATAATGCATGTTATATTGATAATAATATAAGTAATAAGTATAATTATTACAGTTCTAGCGATAATACCTCCATTATATGGGTAATAATGCACGTTATATTGCTAATACTATAAGTAATAAGTATAATTATTACAGTTCTAGCGATAATACCTCCATTATATGGGTAATAATGCATGTTATATTGATAATGATATAAGTAATAAGTATAATTATTACAGTTCTAGCGATAATAACTGCATTATATGGGTAATAATGCATGTTATATTGATGATAATGAAAGTAATACGTATATTTATTATAGTTCTAGCGATAATAACTGCATTATATGTGTAATAATGCACGTTATATTGCTAGCAATATAAGTAATAAGTATAATTATTACAGTTCTAGCGATAATACCTCCATTATATGGGTAATAATGCATGTTATTTTGATAATGATATAAGTAATAAGTATAATTATTACAGTTCTAGCGATAATAGCTGCATTATATGGGCAATAATGCACGTTATATTGCTAACAATATAAGTAATAAGTATAATTATTACAGTTCAAGCGATAATAACTGCATAATATGGGTAATAATGCATGTTATATTGATAATAATATAAGTAATAAGTATAATTATTACAGTTCTAGCGATAATAGCTGCATTATATGGGTAATAATGCACGTTATATTGCTAACAATATAAGTAATAAGTATAATTATTACAGTTCAAGCGATAATAACTGCATAATATGGGTAATAATGCATGTTATATTGATAATAATATAAGTAATAAGTATAATTATTACAGTTCTAGCAATAATACCTCCATTATATGGGTAATAATGCATGTTATATTGATAATAATATAAGTAATAAGTATAATTATTACAGTTCTAGCGATAATAACTGCATTATATGGGTAATAATGCATGTTATATTGATAATATTGGGAGTAATAAGTATATTTATTATAGTTCTAGCGATAATAACTGCAGAATATGGGTAATAATGCATGTTATATTGATAATAGTATAAGTAATAAGTATAATTATTACAGTTCTAGCGATAATAATAGTAAAATATGGCTAATAGTGCATGATATATTGATAATAGTGAAAGTAATAAGTATATTTATTACAGTTCTATCGATAATAACTGCATAATATGGGTAATAATGCACGTTATATTGCTAATAATATAAGTAATGAGTACAATTATTACAGTTCTAGCGATAATAACTGCATTATATGGGTAATAATGCACGTTATATTGCTAACAATATAAGTAATAAGTATAATTATTACAGTTCTATCGATAATAACTTCTTAATATGGGTAATAATGCATGTTATATTGATGATAATAAAAGTAATACGTATATTTATTATAGTTCTAGCGATAATAACTGCATAATATAGGTAATAATGCATGTTATATTGATAATAATCTAAGTAATAAGTATAATTATTACAGTTCTAGCGATAATAACTGCATTATATGGGTAACAATGCACGTTATATTGCTAGCAATATAAGTAATAAGTATAATTATTACAGTTCTAGCGATAATAACTGCATAATATGGGTAAAAATGCATGTTATATTGATAATAATATAAGTAATAAGTATAATTATTACAGTTCTAGCGATAATACCTCCATTATATGGGTAATAATGCATGTTATATTGATAATGATATAAGTAATAAGTATAATTATTACAGTTCTAGCGATAATAACTGCATTATATGGGTAATAATGCACGTTATACTGCTAACAGTATAAGTAACAAGTATAATTATTACAGTTCTATCGATAATAACTTCTTAATATGGGTAATAATGCATGTTATATTGATGATAATGAAAGTAGTAAGTATATTTATTACAGTTCTAGCGATAATAACTGCATTATATGCGTAATAAGGCATGTTATATTGATAATAATATAAGTAATAAGTATAATTATTACAGTTCTAGCGATAATAACTGCATTATATGGGTAATAATGCACGTTATATTGCTAACAATATAAGTAATAAGTATAATTATTACAGTTCTAGCGATAATAACTGCATTATATGGGTAATAATGCATGTTATATTGATAATATTGGGAGTAATAAGTATATTTATTATAGTCCTAGCGATAATAACTGCAGAATATGGGTAATAATGCATGTTATATTGATAACAGTATAAGTAATAAGTATAATTATTACAGTTCTAGCGATAATAACTGCATTATATGGGTAATAATGCACGTTATATTGCTAATAATATAAGTAATAAGTATAATTATTACAGTTCTAGCGATAATAACTGCATTATATGGGTAATAATGCATGTTATATTGATAATATCGGGAGTAATAAGTATGATTATTACAGTTCCAGCGATAATAACTGCATAATATGGGTAATAATGCACGTTATATTGCTAATAATATAAGTAATGAGTACAATTATTACAGTTCTAGCGATAATAACTGCATAATATGGGTAATAATGCACGTTATATTGCTAATAATATAAGTAATAAGTATAATTATTACAGTTCTAGCAATAATACCTCCATTATATGGGTAATAATGCATGTTATATTGATAATAATCTAAGTAATAAGTATAATTATTACAGTTCTAGCGATAATAACTGCATTATATGGGTAATAATGCACGTTATACTGCTAACAGTATAAGTAATAAGTATAATTATTACAGTTCTATCGATAATAACTTCTTAATATGGGTAATAATGCATGTTATATTGATGATAATGAAAGTAGTAAGTATATTTATTACAGTTCTAGCGATAATAACTGCATTATATGCGTAATAAGGCATGTTATATTGATAATAATATAAGTAATAAGTATAATTATTACAGTTCTAGCGATAATAACTGCATTATATGGGTAATAATGCATGTTATATTGATAATATTGGGAGTAATAAGTATATTTATTATAGTTCTAGCGATAATAACTGCAGAATATGGGTAATAATGCATGTTATATTGATAACAGTATAAGTAATAAGTATAATTATTACAGTTCTAGCGATAATAACTGCATTATATGGGTAATAATGCACGTTATTTTGCTAATAATATAAGTAATAAGTATAATTATTACAGTTCTAGCGATAATAACTGCATTATATGGGTAATAATGCACGCTATATTGCTAACAATATAAGTAATAAGTATAATTATTACAGTTCTAGCGATAATAACTGCATAATATGGGTAATAATGCATGTTATATTGATGATAATGAAAGTAATACGTATATTTATTATAGTTCTTGCGATAATAACTGCATAATATGGGTAATAATGCATGTTATATTGATAATAATATAAGTAATAAGTATAATTATTACAGTTCTAGCGATAATAACTGCATTATATGGGTAATAATGCACGCTATATTGCTAACAATATAAGTAATAAGTATAATTATTACAGTTCTAGCGACAATAACTGCATAATATGGGTAATAATGCATGTTATATTGATAATAATATAAGTAATAAGTATAATTATTACAGTTCTAGCGATAATACCTCCATTATATGGGTAATAATGCATGTTATATTGATAATGACATAAGTAATAAGTATAATTATTACAGTTCTAGCGATAATAACTGCATAATATGGGTAATAATGCACGTTATATTGCTAACAATATAAGTAATGAGTACAATTATTACAGTTCTAGCGATAATAACTGCATAATATGGGTAATAATGCACGTTATATTGCTAATAATATAAGTAATAAGTATAATTATTACAGTTCTAGCAATAATACCTCCATTATATGGGTAATAATGCATGTTATATTGATAATAATATAAGTAATAAGTATAATTATTACAGTTCTAGCGATAATAACTGCATTATATGGGTAATAATGCATGTTATATTGATAATATTGGGAGTAATAAGTATATTTATTATAGTTCTAGCGATAATAACTGCAGAATATGGGTAATAATGCATGTTATATTGATAATAGTATAAGTAATAAGTATAATTATTACAGTTCTAGCGATAATAACTGCATAATATGGGTAATAATGCATGTTATATTGATGATAATAAAAGTAATACGTATATTTATTATAGTTCTAGCGATAATAACTGCATAATATGGGTAATAATGCATGTTATATTGATAATAATATAAGTAATAAGTATAATTATTACAGTTCTAGCGATAATAACTGCATTATATGGGTAGTAATGCACGCTATATTGCTAACAATATAAGTAATAAGTATAATTATTACAGTTCTAGCGATAATAACTGCATAATATGGGTAATAATGCATGTTATATTGATAATAATATAAGTAATAAGTATAATTATTACAGTTCTAGCGATAATACCTCCATTATATGGGTAATAATGCATGTTATATTGATAATGATATAAGTAATAAGTATAATTATTACAGTTCTAGCGATAATAACTGCATAATATGGGTAATAATGCACGTTATATTGCTAATAATATAAGTAATGAGTACAATTATTACAGTTCTAGCGATAATAACTGCATAATATGGGTAATAATGCACGTTATATTGCTAATAATATAAGTAATAAGTATAATTATTACAGTTCTAGCAATAATACCTCCATTATATGGGTAATAATGCATGTTATATTGATAATAATATAAGTAATAAGTATAATTATTACAGTTCTAGCGATAATACCTCCATTATATGGGTAATAATGCATGTTATATTGATAATGATATAAGTAATAAGTATATTTATTACAGTTCTATCGATAATAACTGCATAATATGGGTAATAATGCACGTTATATTGCTAATAATATAAGTAATGAGTACAATTATTACAGTTCTAGCGATAATAACTGCATTATATGGGTAATAATGCACGTTATATTGCTAACAATATAAGTAATAAGTATAATTATTACAGTTCTATCGATAATAACTTCTTAATATGGGTAATAATGCATGTTATATTGATGATAATAAAAGTAATACGTATATTTATTACAGTTCTAGCGATAATAACTGCATAATATGGGTAATAATGCAAGTTATATTGATAATAATCTAAGTAATAAGTATAATTATTACAGTTCTAGCGATAATAACTGCATTATATGGGTAATAATGCACGTTATATTGCTAGCAATATAAGTAATAAGTATAATTATTACAGTTCTAGCGATAATAACTGCATTATATGGGTAATAATGCACGTTATATTGCTAACAGTATAAGTAATAAGTATAATTATTACAGTTCTATCGATAATAACTTCTTAATATGGGTAATAATGCATGTTATATTGATGATAATGAAAGTAGTAAGTATATTTATTACAGTTCTAGCGATAATAACTGCATTATATGCGTAATAAGGCATGTTATATTGATAATAATATAAGTAATAAGTATAATTATTACAGTTCTAGCGATAATAACTGCATTATATGGGTAATAATGCACGTTATATTGCTAACAATATAAGTAATAAGTATAATTATTACAGTTCTAGCGATAATAACTACATTATATGGGTAATAATGCATGTTATATTGATAATATTGGGAGTAATAAGTATATTTATTATAGTTCTAGCGATAATAACTGCAGAATATGGGTAATAATGCATGTTATATTGATAACAGTATAAGTAATAAGTATAATTATTACAGTTCTAGCGATAATAACTGCATAATATGGGTAATAATGCATGTTATATTGATACCAATATAAGTAATAAGTATAATTATTACAGTTCTAGCGATAATAACTGCACTATATGGGTAATAATGCACGTTATATTGCTAACAATATAAGTAATAAGTATAATTATTACAGTTCTAGCGATAATAATAGTAAAATATGGCTAATAGTGCATGATATATTGATAATAGTAAAAGTAATAAGTATATTTATTACAGTTCTATCGATAATAACTGCATTATATGCGTAATAATGCATGTTATATTGATAATAATCTAAGTAATAAGTATAATTATTACAGTTCTAGCGATAATAACTGCATTATATGGGTAATAATGCACGTTATATTGCTAAGAATATAAGTAATAAGTATAATTATTACAATTCTATCGATAATAACTTCTTAATATGGGTAATAATGCATGTTATATTGATGATAATGAAAGTAGTAAGTATATTTATTACAGTTCTAGCGATAATAACTGCATTATATGGGTAATAATGCACGTTATATTGCTAATAGTATAAGTAACAAGTATAATTATTACAGTTCTAGCGATAATACCTCCATTATATGGGTAATAATGCATGTTATTTTGATAATGATATAAGTAATAAGTATAATTATTACAGTTCTAGCGATAATAGCTGCATTATATGGGTAATAATGCACGTTATATTGCTAACAATATAAGTAATAAGTATAATTATTACAGTTCAAGCGATAATAACTGCATAATATGGGTAATAATGCATGTTATATTGATAATAATATAAGTAATAACTATAATTATTACAGTTCTAGCGATAATAGCTGCATTATATGGGTAATAATGCACGTTACATTGCTAACAATATAAGTAATAAGTATAATTATTACAGTTCAAGCGATAATAACTGCATAATATGGGTAATAATGCATGTTATATTGATAATAACATAAGTAATAAGTATAATTATTACAGTTCTAGCAATAATACCTCCATTATATGGGTAATAATGCATGTTATATTGATAATAATATAAGTAATAAGTATAATTATTACAGTTCTAGCGATAATAACTGCATAATATGGGTAATAATGCATGTTATATTGATGATAATAAAAGTAATACGTATATTTATTATAGTTCTAGCGATAATAACTGCATAATATGGGTAATAATGCATGTTATATTGATATCAATATAAGTAATAAGTACAATTATTACAGTTCTAGCGATAATAACTGCACTATATGGGTAATAATGCACGTTATATTGCTAACAATATAAGTAATAAGTATAATTATTACAGTTCTAGCGATAATAATAGTAAAATATGGCTAATAGTGCATGATATATTGATAATAGTAAAAGTAATAAGTATATTTATTACAGTTCTATCGATAATAACTGCATAATATGGGTAATAATGCACGTTATATTGCTAATAATATAAGTAATGAGTACAATTATTACAGTTCTAGCGATAATAACTGCATTATATGGGTAATAATGCACGTTATATTGCTAACAATATAAGCAATAAGTATAATTATTACAGTTCTATCGATAATAACTTCTTAATATGGGTAATAATGCATGTTATATTGATGATAATAAAAGTAATACGTATATTTATTATAGTTCTAGCGATAATAACTGCATAATATGGGTAATAATGCATGTTATATTGATAATAATCTAAGTAATAAGTATAATTATTACAGTTCTAGCGATAATAACTGCATTATATGGGTAATAATGCACGTTATATTGCTAGCAATATAAGTAATAAGTATAATTATTACAGTTCTAGCGATAATAACTGCATTATATGGGTAATAATGCACGTTATATTGCTAACAGTATAAGTAATAAGTATAATTATTACAGTTCTATCGATAATAACTTCTTAATATGGGTAATAATGCATGTTATATTGATGATAATGAAAGTAGTAAGTATATTTATTACAGTTCTAGCGATAATAACTGCATTATATGCGTAATAAGGCATGTTATATTGATAATAATATAAGTAATAAGTATAATTATTACAGTTCTAGCGATAATAACTGCATTATATGGGTAATAATGCACGTTATATTGCTAACAATATAAGTAATAAGTATAATTATTACAGTTCTAGCGATAATAACTGCATTATATGGGTAATAATGCATGTTATATTGATAATATTGGGAGTAATAAGTATATTTATTATAGTTCTAGCGATAATAACTGCAGAATATGGGTAATAATGCATGTTATATTGATAACAGTATAAGTAATAAGTATAATTATTACAGTTCTAGCGTTAATAACTGCATTATATGGGTAATAATGCACGTTATATTGCTAATAATATAAGTAATAAGTATAATTATTACAGTTCTAGCGATAATAACTGCATTATATGGGTAATAATGCATGTTATATTGATAATATCGGGAGTAATAAGTATGATTATTATAGTTCTAGCGATAATAATAGTAAAATATGGCAAATAGTGCATGTTATATTGATAATAATAAAAGTAATAAATATATTTATTACAGTTCTATCGATAATAAAAGTAATACGTATATTTATTATAGTTCTAGCGATAATAACTGCATAATGTGGGTAATAATGCATGTTATATTGATAATAATCTAAGTAATAAGTATAATTATTACAGTTCTAGCGATAATAACTGCATTATATGGGTAATAATGCATGTTATATTGATAATATCGGGAGTAATAAGTATAATTATTATAGTTCTAGCGATAATAATAGTAAAATATGGCAAATAGTGCATGTTATATTGATAATAATAAAAGTAATAAGTATATTTATTACAGTTCTATCGATAATAACTGCATAATATGGGTAATAATGCATGTTATATTGATGATAATAAAAGTAATACGTATATTTATTATAGTTCTAGCGATAATAACTGCATAATGTGGGTAATAATGCATGTTATATTGATATCAATATAAGTAATAAGTATAATTATTACAGTTCTAGCGATAATAACTGGACTATATGGGTAATAATGCACGTTATATTGCTAACAATATAAGTAATAAGTATAATTATTACAGTTCTAGCGATAATAATAGTAAAATATGGCTAATAGTGCATGATATATTGATAATAGTAAAAGTAATAAGTATATTTATTACAGTTCTATCGATAATAACTGCATTATATGCGTAATAATGCATGTTATATTGATAATAATCTAAGTAATAAGTATAATTATTACAGTTCTAGCGATAATAACTGCATTATATGGGTAATAATGCACGTTATATTGCTAAGAATATAAGTAATAAGTATAATTATTACAATTCTATCGATAATAACTTCTTAATATGGGTAATAATGCATGTTATATTGATGATAATGAAAGTAGTAAGTATATTTATTACAGTTCTAGCGATAATAACTGCATTATATGGGTAATAATGCACGTTATATTGCTAATAGTATAAGTAATAAGTATAATTATTACAGTTCTAGCGATAATCCCTCCATTATATGGGTAATAATGCATGTTATATTGATAATAATATAAGTAATAAGTATATTTATTACAGTTATATCGATAATAACTGCATAATATGGGTAATAATGCATGTTATATTGATGATAATAAAAGTAATACGTATATTTATTATAGTTCTAGCAATAATAACTGCATAATATGGGTAATAATGCATGTTATATTGATAATAATATAAGTAACAAGTATAATTATTACAGTTATAGCGATAATAACTGCATTATATGGGTAATAATGCACGTTATATTGCTAGCAATATAAGTAATAAGTATAATTATTACAGTTCTAGCGATAATACCTCCATTATATGGGTAATAATGCATGTTATTTTGATAATGATATAAGTAATAAGTATAATTATTACAGTTCTAGCGATAATAGCTGCATTATATGGGTAATAATGCACGTTATATTGCTAACAATATAAGTAATAAGTATAATTATTACAGTTCAAGCGATAATAACTGCATAATATGGGTAATAATGCATGTTATATTGATAATAATATAAGTAATAACTATAATTATTACAGTTCTAGCGATAATAGCTGCATTATATGGGTAATAATGCACGTTACATTGCTAACAATATAAGTAATAAGTATAATTATTACAGTTCAAGCGATAATAACTGCATAATATGGGTAATAATGCATGTTATATTGATAATAACATAAGTAATAAGTATAATTATTACAGTTCTAGCAATAATACCTCCATTATATGGGTAATAATGCATGTTATATTGATAATAATATAAGTAATAAGTATAATTATTACAGTTCTAGCGATAATAACTGCATAATATGGGTAATAATGCATGTTATATTGATGATAATAAAAGTAATACGTATATTTATTATAGTTCTAGCGATAATAACTGCATAATATGGGTAATAATGCATGTTATATTGATATCAATATAAGTAATAAGTACAATTATTACAGTTCTAGCGATAATAACTGCACTATATGGGTAATAATGCACGTTATATTGCTAACAATATAAGTAATAAGTATAATTATTACAGTTCTAGCGATAATAATAGTAAAATATGGCTAATAGTGCATGATATATTGATAATAGTAAAAGTAATAAGTATATTTATTACAGTTCTATCGATAATAACTGCATAATATGGGTAATAATGCACGTTATATTGCTAATAATATAAGTAATGAGTACAATTATTACAGTTCTAGCGATAATAACTGCATTATATGGGTAATAATGCACGTTATATTGCTAACAGTATAAGTAATAAGTATAATTATTACAGTTCTATCGATAATAACTTCTTAATATGGGTAATAATGCACGTTATATTGCTAGCAATATAAGTAATAAGTATAATTATTACAGTTCTAGCGATAATAACTGCATTATATGGGTAATAATGCACGTTATATTGCTAACAGTATAAGTAATAAGTATAATTATTACAGTTCTATCGATAATAACTTCTTAATATGGGTAATAATGCATGTTATATTGATGATAATGAAAGTAGTAAGTATATTTATTACAGTTCTAGCGATAATAACTGCATTATATGCGTAATAAGGCATGTTATATTGATAATAATATAAGTAATAAGTATAATTATTACAGTTCTAGCGATAATAACTGCATTATATGGGTAATAATGCATGTTATATTGATAATATTGGGAGTAATAAGTATATTTATTATAGTTCTAGCGATAATAACTGCAGAATATGGGTAATAATGCATGTTATATTGATAACAGTATAAGTAATAAGTATAATTATTACAGTTCTAGCGTTAATAACTGCATTATATGGGTAATAATGCACGTTATATTGCTAATAATATAAGTAATAAGTATAATTATTACAGTTCTAGCGATAATAACTGCATTATATGGGTAATAATGCATGTTATATTGATAATATCGGGAGTAATAAGTATGATTATTATAGTTCTAGCGATAATAATAGTAAAATATGGCAAATAGTGCATGTTATATTGATAATAATAAAAGTAATAAATATATTTATTACAGTTCTATCGATAATAAAAGTAATACGTATATTTATTATAGTTCTAGCGATAATAACTGCATAATGTGGGTAATAATGCATGTTATATTGATAATAATCTAAGTAATAAGTATAATTATTACAGTTCTAGCGATAATAACTGCATTATATGGGTAATAATGCATGTTATATTGATAATATCGGGAGTAATAAGTATAATTATTATAGTTCTAGCGATAATAATAGTAAAATATGGCAAATAGTGCATGTTATATTGATAATAATAAAAGTAATAAGTATATTTATTACAGTTCTATCGATAATAACTGCATAATATGGGTAATAATGCATGTTATATTGATGATAATAAAAGTAATACGTATATTTATTATAGTTCTAGCGATAATAACTGCATAATGTGGGTAATAATGCATGTTATATTGATATCAATATAAGTAATAAGTATAATTATTACAGTTCTAGCGATAATAACTGGACTATATGGGTAATAATGCACGTTATATTGCTAACAATATAAGTAATAAGTATAATTATTACAGTTCTAGCGATAATAATAGTAAAATATGGCTAATAGTGCATGATATATTGATAATAGTAAAAGTAATAAGTATATTTATTACAGTTCTATCGATAATAACTGCATTATATGCGTAATAATGCATGTTATATTGATAATAATCTAAGTAATAAGTATAATTATTACAGTTCTAGCGTTAATAACTGCATTATATGGGTAATAATGCACGTTATATTGCTAAGAATATAAGTAATAAGTATAATTATTACAATTCTATCGATAATAACTTCTTAATATGGGTAATAATGCATGTTATATTGATGATAATGAAAGTAGTAAGTATATTTATTACAGTTCTAGCGATAATAACTGCATTATATGGGTAATAATGCACGTTATATTGCTAATAGTATAAGTAATAAGTATAATTATTACAGTTCTAGCGATAATCCCTCCATTATATGGGTAATAATGCATGTTATATTGATAATAATATAAGTAATAAGTATAATTATTACAGTTCTAGCGATAATAACTGCATTATATGGGTAATAATGCATGTTACATTGATGAAAATGAAAGTAATACGTATATTTATTATAGTTCTTGCGATAATAACTGCATAATATGGGTAATAATGCATGTTATATTGATAATAATATAAGTAATAAGTATAATTATTACAGTTCTAGCGATAATACCTCCATTATATGGGTAATAATGCATGTTATATTGATAATGATGTAAGTAATAAGTATAATTATTACAGTTCTAGCGATAATAACTGCATAATATGGGTAATAATGCACGTTATATTGCTAATAATATAAGTAATGAGTACAATTATTACAGTTCTAGCGATAATAACTGCATAATATGGGTAATAATGCATGTTATATTGATAATAATCTAAGTAATAAGTATAATTATTACAGTTCTAGCGATAATAACTGCATTATATGGGTAATAATGCACGTTATATTGCTAGCAATATAAGTAATAAGTATAATTATTACAGTTTTAGCGATAATACCTCCATTATATGGGTAATAATGCATGTTATATTGATAATGATATAAGTAATAAGTATAATTATTACAGTTCTAGCGATAATAACTGCATTATATGGGTAATAATGCATGTTATATTGATGATAATGAAAGTAATACGTATATTTATTATAGTTCTTGCGATAATAACTGCATAATATGGGTAATAATGCATGTTATATTGATAATAATATAAGTAATAAGTATAATTATTACAGTTCTAGCGATAATAACTGCATTATATGGGTAATAATGCACGCTATATTGCTAACAATATAAGTGATAAGTATAATTATTTCAGTTCTAGCGATAATAACTGCATAATATGGGTAATAATGCATGTTATATTGATAATAATATAAGTAATAAGTATAATTATTACAGTTCTAGCGATAATACCTCCATTATATGGGTAATAATGCATGTTATATTGATAATAATATAAGTAATAAGTATATTTATTACAGTTATATCGATAATAACTGCATAATATGGGTAATAATGCATGTTATATTGATGATAATAAAAGTAATACGTATATTTATTATAGTTCTAGCAATAATAACTGCATAATATGGGTAATAATGCATGTTATATTGATAATAATATAAGTAGCAAGTATAATTATTACAGTTCTAGCGATAATAACTGCATTATATGGGTAATAATGCACGTTATATTGCTAGCAATATAAGTAATAAGTATAATTATTACAGTTCTAGCGATAATACCTCCATTATATGGGTAATAATGCATGTTATTTTGATAATGATATAAGTAATAAGTATAATTATTACAGTTCTAGCGATAATAGCTGCATTATATGGGCAATAATGCACGTTATATTGCTAACAATATAAGTAATAAGTATAATTATTACAGTTCAAGCGATAATAACTGCATAATATGGGTAATAATGCATGTTATATTGATAATAATATAAGTAATAAGTATAATTATTACAGTTCTAGCGATAATAGCTGCATTATATGGGTAATAATGCACGTTATATTGCTAACAATATAAGTAATAAGTATAATTATTACAGTTCAAGCGATAATAACTGCATAATATGGGTAATAATGCATGTTATATTGATAATAATATAAGTAATAAGTATAATTATTACAGTTCTAGCAATAATACCTCCATTATATGGGTAATAATGCATGTTATATTGATAATAATATAAGTAATAAGTATAATTATTACAGTTCTAGCGACAATAACTGCATAATATGGGTAATAATGCATGTTATATTGATAATAATATAAGTAATAAGTATAATTATTACAGTTCTAGCGATAATACCTCCATTATATGGGTAATAATGCATGTTATATTGATAATGACATAAGTAATAAGTATAATTATTACAGTTCTAGCGATAATAACTGCATAATATGGGTAATAATGCACGTTATATTGCTAACAATATAAGTAATGAGTACAATTATTACAGTTCTAGCGATAATAACTGCATAATATGGGTAATAATGCACGTTATATTGCTAATAATATAAGTAATAAGTATAATTATTACAGTTCTAGCAATAATACCTCCATTATATGGGTAATAATGCATGTTATATTGATAATAATATAAGTAATAAGTATAATTATTACAGTTCTAGCGATAATAACTGCATTATATGGGTAATAATGCATGTTATATTGATAATATTGGGAGTAATAAGTATATTTATTATAGTTCTAGCGATAATAACTGCAGAATATGGGTAATAATGCATGTTATATTGATAATAGTATAAGTAATAAGTATAATTATTACAGTTCTAGCGATAATAACTGCATAATATGGGTAATAATGCATGTTATATTGATGATAATAAAAGTAATACGTATATTTATTATAGTTCTAGCGATAATAACTGCATAATATGGGTAATAATGCATGTTATATTGATAATAATATAAGTAATAAGTATAATTATTACAGTTCTAGCGATAATAACTGCATTATATGGGTAGTAATGCACGCTATATTGCTAACAATATAAGTAATAAGTATAATTATTACAGTTCTAGCGATAATAACTGCATAATATGGGTAATAATGCATGTTATATTGATAATAATATAAGTAATAAGTATAATTATTACAGTTCTAGCGATAATACCTCCATTATATGGGTAATAATGCATGTTATATTGATAATGATATAAGTAATAAGTATAATTATTACAGTTCTAGCGATAATAACTGCATAATATGGGTAATAATGCACGTTATATTGCTAATAATATAAGTAATGAGTACAATTATTACAGTTCTAGCGATAATAACTGCATAATATGGGTAATAATGCACGTTATATTGCTAATAATATAAGTAATAAGTATAATTATTACAGTTCTAGCAATAATACCTCCATTATATGGGTAATAATGCATGTTATATTGATAATAATATAAGTAATAAGTATAATTATTACAGTTCTAGCGATAATACCTCCATTATATGGGTAATAATGCATGTTATATTGCTAACAATATAAGTAATAAGTATAATTATTACAGTTCTATCGATAATAACTTCTTAATATGGGTAATAATGCATGTTATATTGATGATAATAAAAGTAATACGTATATTTATTACAGTTCTAGCGATAATAACTGCATAATATGGGTAATAATGCAAGTTATATTGATAATAATCTAAGTAATAAGTATAATTATTACAGTTCTAGCGATAATAACTGCATTATATGGGTAATAATGCACGTTATATTGCTAGCAATATAAGTAATAAGTATAATTATTACAGTTCTAGCGATAATAACTGCATTATATGGGTAATAATGCACGTTATATTGCTAACAGTATAAGTAATAAGTATAATTATTACAGTTCTATCGATAATAACTTCTTAATATGGGTAATAATGCATGTTATATTGATGATAATGAAAGTAGTAAGTATATTTATTACAGTTCTAGCGATAATAACTGCATTATATGCGTAATAAGGCATGTTATATTGATAATAATATAAGTAATAAGTATAATTATTACAGTTCTAGCGATAATAACTGCATTATATGGGTAATAATGCACGTTATATTGCTAACAATATAAGTAATAAGTATAATTATTACAGTTCTAGCGATAATAACTGCATTATATGGGTAATAATGCATGTTATATTGATAATATTGGGAGTAATAAGTATATTTATTATAGTTCTAGCGATAATAACTGCAGAATATGGGTAATAATGCATGTTATATTGATAACAGTATAAGTAATAAGTATAATTATTACAGTTCTAGCGATAATAACTGCATAATATGGGTAATAATGCATGTTATATTGATACCAATATAAGTAATAAGTATAATTATTACAGTTCTAGCGATAATAACTGCACTATATGGGTAATAATGCACGTTATATTGCTAACAATATAAGTAATAAGTATAATTATTACAGTTCTAGCGATAATAATAGTAAAATATGGCTAATAGTGCATGATATATTGATAATAGTAAAAGTAATAAGTATATTTATTACAGTTCTATCGATAATAACTGCATTATATGCGTAATAATGCATGTTATATTGATAATAATCTAAGTAATAAGTATAATTATTACAGTTCTAGCGATAATAACTGCATTATATGGGTAATAATGCACGTTATATTGCTAAGAATATAAGTAATAAGTATAATTATTACAATTCTATCGATAATAACTTCTTAATATGGGTAATAATGCATGTTATATTGATGATAATGAAAGTAGTAAGTATATTTATTACAGTTCTAGCGATAATAACTGCATTATATGGGTAATAATGCACGTTATATTGCTAATAGTATAAGTAATAAGTATAATTATTACAGTTCTAGCGATAATCCCTCCATTATACGGGTAATAATGCATGTTATATTGATAATAATATAAGTAATAAGTATATTTATTACAGTTATATCGATAATAACTGCATAATATGGGTAATAATGCATGTTATATTGATGATAATAAAAGTAATACGTATATTTATTATAGTTCTAGCAATAATAACTGCATAATATGGGTAATAATGCATGTTATATTGATAATAATATAAGTAACAAGTATAATTATTACAGTTATAGCGATAATAACTGCATTATATGGGTAATAATGCACGTTATATTGCTAGCAATATAAGTAATAAGTATAATTATTACAGTTCTAGCGATAATACCTCCATTATATGGGTAATAATGCATGTTATTTTGATAATGATATAAGTAATAAGTATAATTATTACAGTTCTAGCGATAATAGCTGCATTATATGGGTAATAATGCACGTTATATTGCTAACAATATAAGTAATAAGTATAATTATTACAGTTCAAGCGATAATAACTGCATAATATGGGTAATAATGCATGTTATATTGATAATAATATAAGTAATAACTATAATTATTACAGTTCTAGCGATAATAGCTGCATTATATGGGTAATAATGCACGTTACATTGCTAACAATATAAGTAATAAGTATAATTATTACAGTTCAAGCGATAATAACTGCATAATATGGGTAATAATGCATGTTATATTGATAATAACATAAGTAATAAGTATAATTATTACAGTTCTAGCAATAATACCTCCATTATATGGGTAATAATGCATGTTATATTGATAATAATATAAGTAATAAGTATAATTATTACAGTTCTAGCGATAATAACTGCATAATATGGGTAATAATGCATGTTATATTGATGATAATAAAAGTAATACGTATATTTATTATAGTTCTAGCGATAATAACTGCATAATATGGGTAATAATGCATGTTATATTGATATCAATATAAGTAATAAGTACAATTATTACAGTTCTAGCGATAATAACTGCACTATATGGGTAATAATGCACGTTATATTGCTAACAATATAAGTAATAAGTATAATTATTACAGTTCTAGCGATAATAATAGTAAAATATGGCTAATAGTGCATGATATATTGATAATAGTAAAAGTAATAAGTATATTTATTACAGTTCTATCGATAATAACTGCATAATATGGGTAATAATGCACGTTATATTGCTAATAATATAAGTAATGAGTACAATTATTACAGTTCTAGCGATAATAACTGCATTATATGGGTAATAATGCACGTTATATTGCTAACAATATAAGTAATAAGTATAATTATTACAGTTCTATCGATAATAACTTCTTAATATGGGTAATAATGCATGTTATATTGATGATAATAAAAGTAATACGTATATTTATTATAGTTCTAGCGATAATAACTGCATAATATGGGTAATAATGCATGTTATATTGATAATAATCTAAGTAATAAGTATAATTATTACAGTTCTAGCGATAATAACTGCATTATATGGGTAATAATGCACGTTATATTGCTAGCAATATAAGTAATAAGTATAATTATTACAGTTCTAGCGATAATAACTGCATTATATGGGTAATAATGCACGTTATATTGCTAACAGTATAAGTAATAAGTATAATTATTACAGTTCTATCGATAATAACTTCTTAATATGGGTAATAATGCATGTTATATTGATGATAATGAAAGTAGTAAGTATATTTATTACAGTTCTAGCGATAATAACTGCATTATATGCGTAATAAGGCATGTTATATTGATAATAATATAAGTAATAAGTATAATTATTACAGTTCTAGCGATAATAACTGCATTATATGGGTAATAATGCACGTTATATTGCTAACAATATAAGTAATAAGTATAATTATTACAGTTCTAGCGATAATAACTGCATTATATGGGTAATAATGCATGTTATATTGATAATATTGGGAGTAATAAGTATATTTATTATAGTTCTAGCGATAATAACTGCAGAATATGGGTAATAATGCATGTTATATTGATAACAGTATAAGTAATAAGTATAATTATTACAGTTCTAGCGTTAATAACTGCATTATATGGGTAATAATGCACGTTATATTGCTAATAATATAAGTAATAAGTATAATTATTACAGTTCTAGCGATAATAACTGCATTATATGGGTAATAATGCATGTTATATTGATAATATCGGGAGTAATAAGTATGATTATTATAGTTCTAGCGATAATAATAGTAAAATATGGCAAATAGTGCATGTTATATTGATAATAATAAAAGTAATAAATATATTTATTACAGTTCTATCGATAATAAAAGTAATACGTATATTTATTATAGTTCTAGCGATAATAACTGCATAATGTGGGTAATAATGCATGTTATATTGATAATAATCTAAGTAATAAGTATAATTATTACAGTTCTAGCGATAATAACTGCATTATATGGGTAATAATGCATGTTATATTGATAATATCGGGAGTAATAAGTATAATTATTATAGTTCTAGCGATAATAATAGTAAAATATGGCAAATAGTGCATGTTATATTGATAATAATAAAAGTAATAAGTATATTTATTACAGTTCTATCGATAATAACTGCATAATATGGGTAATAATGCATGTTATATTGATGATAATAAAAGTAATACGTATATTTATTATAGTTCTAGCGATAATAACTGCATAATGTGGGTAATAATGCATGTTATATTGATATCAATATAAGTAATAAGTATAATTATTACAGTTCTAGCGATAATAACTGGACTATATGGGTAATAATGCACGTTATATTGCTAACAATATAAGTAATAAGTATAATTATTACAGTTCTAGCGATAATAATAGTAAAATATGGCTAATAGTGCATGATATATTGATAATAGTAAAAGTAATAAGTATATTTATTACAGTTCTATCGATAATAACTGCATTATATGCGTAATAATGCATGTTATATTGATAATAATCTAAGTAATAAGTATAATTATTACAGTTCTAGCGTTAATAACTGCATTATATGGGTAATAATGCACGTTATATTGCTAATAATATAAGTAATAAGTATATTTATTATAGTTCTAGCGATAATAACTGCAGAATATGGGTAATAATGCATGTTATATTGATAATAGTATAAGTAATAAGTATAATTATTACAGTTCTAGCGATAATAACTGCATAATATGGGTAATAATGCATGTTATATTGATGATAATAAAAGTAATACGTATATTTATTATAGTTCTAGCGATAATAACTGCATAATATGGGTAATAATGCATGTTATATTGATATCAATATAAGTAATAAGTATAATTATTACAGTTCTAGCGATAATAACTGCACTATATGGGTAATAATGCACGTTATATTGCTAACAATATAAGTAATAAGTATAATTATTACAGTTCTAGCGATAATAATAGTAAAATATGGCTAATAGTGCATGATATATTGATAATAGTGAAAGTAATAAGTATATTTATTACAGTTCTATCGATAATAACTGCATAATATGGGTAATAATGCACGTTATATTGCTAATAATATAAGTAATGAGTACAATTATTACAGTTCTAGCGATAATAACTGCATTATATGGGTAATAATGCACGTTATATTGCTAACAATATAAGTAATAAGTATAATTATTACAGTTCTATCGATAATAACTTCTTAATATGGGTAATAATGCATGTTATATTGATGATAATAAAAGTAATACGTATATTTATTATAGTTCTAGCGATAATAACTGCATAATATGGGTAATAATGCATGTTATATTGATAATAATCTAAGTAATAAGTATAATTATTACAGTTCTAGCGATAATAACTGCATTATATGGGTAACAATGCACGTTATATTGCTAGCAATATAAGTAATAAGTATAATTATTACAGTTCTAGCGATAATAACTGCATAATATGGGTAAAAATGCATGTTATATTGATAATAATATAAGTAATAAGTATAATTATTACAGTTCTAGCGATAATACCTCCATTATATGGGTAATAATGCATGTTATATTGATAATGATATAAGTAATAAGTATAATTATTACAGTTCTAGCGATAATAACTGCATTATATGGGTAATAATGCACGTTATACTGCTAACAGTATAAGTAATAAGTATAATTATTACAGTTCTATCGATAATAACTTCTTAATATGGGTAATAATGCATGTTATATTGATGATAATGAAAGTAGTAAGTATATTTATTACAGTTCTAGCGATAATAACTGCATTATATGCGTAATAAGGCATGTTATATTGATAATAATATAAGTAATAAGTATAATTATTACAGTTCTAGCGATAATAACTGCATTATATGGGTAATAATGCACGTTATATTGCTAACAATATAAGTAATAAGTATAATTATTACAGTTCTAGCGATAATAACTGCATTATATGGGTAATAATGCATGTTATATTGATAATATTGGGAGTAATAAGTATATTTATTATAGTCCTAGCGATAATAACTGCAGAATATGGGTAATAATGCATGTTATATTGATAACAGTATAAGTAATAAGTATAATTATTACAGTTCTAGCGATAATAACTGCATTATATGGGTAATAATGCACGTTATATTGCTAATAATATAAGTAATAAGTATAATTATTACAGTTCTAGCGATAATAACTGCATTATATGGGTAATAATGCATGTTATATTGATAATATCGGGAGTAATAAGTATGATTATTACAGTTCCAGCGATAATAACTGCATAATATGGGTAATAATGCACGTTATATTGCTAATAATATAAGTAATGAGTACAATTATTACAGTTCTAGCGATAATAACTGCATAATATGGGTAATAATGCACGTTATATTGCTAATAATATAAGTAATAAGTATAATTATTACAGTTCTAGCAATAATACCTCCATTATATGGGTAATAATGCATGTTATATTGATAATAATCTAAGTAATAAGTATAATTATTACAGTTCTAGCGATAATAACTGCATTATATGGGTAATAATGCACGTTATACTGCTAACAGTATAAGTAATAAGTATAATTATTACAGTTCTATCGATAATAACTTCTTAATATGGGTAATAATGCATGTTATATTGATGATAATGAAAGTAGTAAGTATATTTATTACAGTTCTAGCGATAATAACTGCATTATATGCGTAATAAGGCATGTTATATTGATAATAATATAAGTAATAAGTATAATTATTACAGTTCTAGCGATAATAACTGCATTATATGGGTAATAATGCATGTTATATTGATAATATTGGGAGTAATAAGTATATTTATTATAGTTCTAGCGATAATAACTGCAGAATATGGGTAATAATGCATGTTATATTGATAACAGTATAAGTAATAAGTATAATTATTACAGTTCTAGCGATAATAACTGCATTATATGGGTAATAATGCACGTTATATTGCTAATAATATAAGTAATAAGTATAATTATTACAGTTCTAGCGATAATAACTGCATTATATGGGTAATAATGCACGCTATATTGCTAACAATATAAGTAATAAGTATAATTATTACAGTTCTAGCGATAATAACTGCATAATATGGGTAATAATGCATGTTATATTGATGATAATGAAAGTAATACGTATATTTATTATAGTTCTTGCGATAATAACTGCATAATATGGGTAATAATGCATGTTATATTGATAATAATATAAGTAATAAGTATAATTATTACAGTTCTAGCGATAATAACTGCATTATATGGGTAATAATGCACGCTATATTGCTAACAATATAAGTAATAAGTATAATTATTACAGTTCTAGCGACAATAACTGCATAATATGGGTAATAATGCATGTTATATTGATAATAATATAAGTAATAAGTATAATTATTACAGTTCTAGCGATAATACCTCCATTATATGGGTAATAATGCATGTTATATTGATAATGACATAAGTAATAAGTATAATTATTACAGTTCTAGCGATAATAACTGCATAATATGGGTAATAATGCACGTTATATTGCTAACAATATAAGTAATGAGTACAATTATTACAGTTCTAGCGATAATAACTGCATAATATGGGTAATAATGCACGTTATATTGCTAATAATATAAGTAATAAGTATAATTATTACAGTTCTAGCAATAATACCTCCATTATATGGGTAATAATGCATGTTATATTGATAATAATATAAGTAATAAGTATAATTATTACAGTTCTAGCGATAATAACTGCATTATATGGGTAATAATGCATGTTATATTGATAATATTGGGAGTAATAAGTATATTTATTATAGTTCTAGCGATAATAACTGCAGAATATGGGTAATAATGCATGTTATATTGATAATAGTATAAGTAATAAGTATAATTATTACAGTTCTAGCGATAATAACTGCATAATATGGGTAATAATGCATGTTATATTGATGATAATAAAAGTAATACGTATATTTATTATAGTTCTAGCGATAATAACTGCATAATATGGGTAATAATGCATGTTATATTGATAATAATATAAGTAATAAGTATAATTATTACAGTTCTAGCGATAATAACTGCATTATATGGGTAGTAATGCACGCTATATTGCTAACAATATAAGTAATAAGTATAATTATTACAGTTCTAGCGATAATAACTGCATAATATGGGTAATAATGCATGTTATATTGATAATAATATAAGTAATAAGTATAATTATTACAGTTCTAGCGATAATACCTCCATTATATGGGTAATAATGCATGTTATATTGATAATGATATAAGTAATAAGTATAATTATTACAGTTCTAGCGATAATAACTGCATAATATGGGTAATAATGCACGTTATATTGCTAATAATATAAGTAATGAGTACAATTATTACAGTTCTAGCGATAATAACTGCATAATATGGGTAATAATGCACGTTATATTGCTAATAATATAAGTAATAAGTATAATTATTACAGTTCTAGCAATAATACCTCCATTATATGGGTAATAATGCATGTTATATTGATAACAATATAAGTAATAAGTATAATTATTACAGTTCTAGCGATAATACCTCCATTATATGGGTAATAATGCATGTTATATTGATAATGATATAAGTAATAAGTATATTTATTACAGTTCTATCGATAATAACTGCATAATATGGGTAATAATGCACGTTATATTGCTAATAATATAAGTAATGAGTACAATTATTACAGTTCTAGCGATAATAACTGCATTATATGGGTAATAATGCACGTTATATTGCTAACAATATAAGTAATAAGTATAATTATTACAGTTCTATCGATAATAACTTCTTAATATGGGTAATAATGCATGTTATATTGATGATAATAAAAGTAATACGTATATTTATTACAGTTCTAGCGATAATAACTGCATAATATGGGTAATAATGCAAGTTATATTGATAATAATCTAAGTAATAAGTATAATTATTACAGTTCTAGCGATAATAACTGCATTATATGGGTAATAATGCACGTTATATTGCTAGCAATATAAGTAATAAGTATAATTATTATAGTTCTAGCGATAATAACTGCATTATATGGGTAATAATGCACGTTATATTGCTAACAGTATAAGTAATAAGTATAATTATTACAGTTCTATCGATAATAACTTCTTAATATGGGTAATAATGCATGTTATATTGATGATAATGAAAGTAGTAAGTATATTTATTACAGTTCTAGCGATAATAACTGCATTATATGCGTAATAAGGCATGTTATATTGATAATAATATAAGTAATAAGTATAATTATTACAGTTCTAGCGATAATAACTGCATTATATGGGTAATAATGCACGTTATATTGCTAACAATATAAGTAATAAGTATAATTATTACAGTTCTAGCGATAATAACTGCATTATATGGGTAATAATGCATGTTATATTGATAATATTGGGAGTAATAAGTATATTTATTATAGTTCTAGCGATAATAACTGCAGAATATGGGTAATAATGCATGTTATATTGATAACAGTATAAGTAATAAGTATAATTATTACAGTTCTAGCGATAATAACTGCATAATATGGGTAATAATGCATGTTATATTGATACCAATATAAGTAATAAGTATAATTATTACAGTTCTAGCGATAATAACTGCACTATATGGGTAATAATGCACGTTATATTGCTAACAATATAAGTAATAAGTATAATTATTACAGTTCTAGCGATAATAATAGTAAAATATGGCTAATAGTGCATGATATATTGATAATAGTAAAAGTAATAAGTATATTTATTACAGTTCTATCGATAATAACTGCATTATATGCGTAATAATGCATGTTATATTGATAATAATCTAAGTAATAAGTATAATTATTACAGTTCTAGCGATAATAACTGCATTATATGGGTAATAATGCACGTTATATTGCTAAGAATATAAGTAATAAGTATAATTATTACAATTCTATCGATAATAACTTCTTAATATGGGTAATAATGCATGTTATATTGATGATAATGAAAGTAGTAAGTATATTTATTACAGTTCTAGCGATAATAACTGCATTATATGGGTAATAATGCACGTTATATTGCTAATAGTATAAGTAATAAGTATAATTATTACAGTTCTAGCGATAATCCCTCCATTATATGGGTAATAATGCATGTTATATTGATAATAATATAAGTAATAAGTATATTTATTACAGTTATATCGATAATAACTGCATAATATGGGTAATAATGCATGTTATATTGATGATAATAAAAGTAATACGTATATTTATTATAGTTCTAGCAATAATAACTGCATAATATGGGTAATAATGCATGTTATATTGATAATAATATAAGTAACAAGTATAATTATTACAGTTATAGCGATAATAACTGCATTATATGGGTAATAATGCACGTTATATTGCTAGCAATATAAGTAATAAGTATAATTATTACAGTTCTAGCGATAATACCTCCATTATATGGGTAATAATGCATGTTATTTTGATAATGATATAAGTAATAAGTATAATTATTACAGTTCTAGCGATAATAGCTGCATTATATGGGTAATAATGCACGTTATATTGCTAACAATATAAGTAATAAGTATAATTATTACAGTTCAAGCGATAATAACTGCATAATATGGGTAATAATGCATGTTATATTGATAATAATATAAGTAATAACTATAATTATTACAGTTCTAGCGATAATAGCTGCATTATATGGGTAATAATGCACGTTACATTGCTAACAATATAAGTAATAAGTATAATTATTACAGTTCAAGCGATAATAACTGCATAATATGGGTAATAATGCATGTTATATTGATAATAACATAAGTAATAAGTATAATTATTACAGTTCTAGCAATAATACCTCCATTATATGGGTAATAATGCATGTTATATTGATAATAATATAAGTAATAAGTATAATTATTACAGTTCTAGCGATAATAACTGCATAATATGGGTAATAATGCATGTTATATTGATGATAATAAAAGTAATACGTATATTTATTATAGTTCTAGCGATAATAACTGCATAATATGGGTAATAATGCATGTTATATTGATATCAATATAAGTAATAAGTACAATTATTACAGTTCTAGCGATAATAACTGCACTATATGGGTAATAATGCACGTTATATTGCTAACAATATAAGTAATAAGTATAATTATTACAGTTCTAGCGATAATAATAGTAAAATATGGCTAATAGTGCATGATATATTGATAATAGTAAAAGTAATAAGTATATTTATTACAGTTCTATCGATAATAACTGCATAATATGGGTAATAATGCACGTTATATTGCTAATAATATAAGTAATGAGTACAATTATTACAGTTCTAGCGATAATAACTGCATTATATGGGTAATAATGCACGTTATATTGCTAACAATATAAGTAATAAGTATAATTATTACAGTTCTATCGATAATAACTTCTTAATATGGGTAATAATGCATGTTATATTGATGATAATAAAAGTAATACGTATATTTATTATAGTTCTAGCGATAATAACTGCATAATATGGGTAATAATGCATGTTATATTGATAATAATCTAAGTAATAAGTATAATTATTACAGTTCTAGCGATAATAACTGCATTATATGGGTAATAATGCACGTTATATTGCTAGCAATATAAGTAATAAGTATAATTATTACAGTTCTAGCGATAATAACTGCATTATATGGGTAATAATGCACGTTATATTGCTAACAGTATAAGTAATAAGTATAATTATTACAGTTCTATCGATAATAACTTCTTAATATGGGTAATAATGCATGTTATATTGATGATAATGAAAGTAGTAAGTATATTTATTACAGTTCTAGCGATAATAACTGCATTATATGCGTAATAAGGCATGTTATATTGATAATAATATAAGTAATAAGTATAATTATTACAGTTCTAGCGATAATAACTGCATTATATGGGTAATAATGCACGTTATATTGCTAACAATATAAGTAATAAGTATAATTATTACAGTTCTAGCGATAATAACTGCATTATATGGGTAATAATGCATGTTATATTGATAATATTGGGAGTAATAAGTATATTTATTATAGTTCTAGCGATAATAACTGCAGAATATGGGTAATAATGCATGTTATATTGATAACAGTATAAGTAATAAGTATAATTATTACAGTTCTAGCGTTAATAACTGCATTATATGGGTAATAATGCACGTTATATTGCTAATAATATAAGTAATAAGTATAATTATTACAGTTCTAGCGATAATAACTGCATTATATGGGTAATAATGCATGTTATATTGATAATATCGGGAGTAATAAGTATGATTATTATAGTTCTAGCGATAATAATAGTAAAATATGGCAAATAGTGCATGTTATATTGATAATAATAAAAGTAATAAATATATTTATTACAGTTCTATCGATAATAAAAGTAATACGTATATTTATTATAGTTCTAGCGATAATAACTGCATAATGTGGGTAATAATGCATGTTATATTGATAATAATCTAAGTAATAAGTATAATTATTACAGTTCTAGCGATAATAACTGCATTATATGGGTAATAATGCATGTTATATTGATAATATCGGGAGTAATAAGTATAATTATTATAGTTCTAGCGATAATAATAGTAAAATATGGCAAATAGTGCATGTTATATTGATAATAATAAAAGTAATAAGTATATTTATTACAGTTCTATCGATAATAACTGCATAATATGGGTAATAATGCATGTTATATTGATGATAATAAGAGTAATACGTATATTTATTATAGTTCTAGCGATAATAACTGCATAATGTGGGTAATAATGCATGTTATATTGATATCAATATAAGTAATAAGTATAATTATTACAGTTCTAGCGATAATAACTGGACTATATGGGTAATAATGCACGTTATATTGCTAACAATATAAGTAATAAGTATAATTATTACAGTTCTAGCGATAATAATAGTAAAATATGGCTAATAGTGCATGATATATTGATAATAGTAAAAGTAATAAGTATATTTATTACAGTTCTATCGATAATAACTGCATTATATGCGTAATAATGCATGTTATATTGATAATAATCTAAGTAATAAGTATAATTATTACAGTTCTAGCGTTAATAACTGCATTATATGGGTAATAATGCACGTTATATTGCTAAGAATATAAGTAATAAGTATAATTATTACAATTCTATCGATAATAACTTCTTAATATGGGTAATAATGCATGTTATATTGATGATAATGAAAGTAGTAAGTATATTTATTACAGTTCTAGCGATAATAACTGCATTATATGGGTAATAATGCACGTTATATTGCTAATAGTATAAGTAATAAGTATAATCATTACAGTTCTAGCGATAATAACTGCATTATATGGGTAATAATGCATGTTATATTGATAATATCGGGAGTAATAAGTATAATTATTATAGTTCTAGCGATAATAATAGTAAAATATGGCAAATAGTGCATGTTATATTGATAATAATAAAAGTAATAAGTATATTTATTACAGTTCTATCGATAATAACTGCATAATATGGGTAATAATGCATGTTATATTGATGATAATAAGAGTAATACGTATATTTATTATAGTTCTAGCGATAATAACTGCATAATGTGGGTAATAATGCATGTTATATTGATATCAATATAAGTAATAAGTATAATTATTACAGTTCTAGCGATAATAACTGGACTATATGGGTAATAATGCACGTTATATTGCTAGCAATATAAGTAATAAGTATAATTATTACAGTTCTAGCGATAATAACTGCATTATATGGGTAATAATGCACGTTATATTGCTAACAGTATAAGTAATAAGTATAATTATTACAGTTCTATCGATAATAACTTCTTAATATGGGTAATAATGCATGTTATATTGATGATAATGAAAGTAGTAAGTATATTTATTACAGTTCTAGCGATAATAACTGCATTATATGGGTAATAATGCACGTTATATTGCTAAGAATATAAGTAATAAGTATAATTATTACAATTCTATCGATAATAACTTCTTAATATGGGTAATAATGCATGTTATATTGATGATAATGAAAGTAGTAAGTATATTTATTACAGTTCTAGCGATAATAACTGCATTATATGGGTAATAATGCACGTTATATTGCTAATAGTATAAGTAATAAGTATAATTATTACAGTTCTAGCGATAATCCCTCCATTATATGGGTAATAATGCATGTTATATTGATAATAATATAAGTAATAAGTATATTTATTACAGTTATATCGATAATAACTGCATAATATGGGTAATAATGCATGTTATATTGATGATAATAAAAGTAATACGTATATTTATTATAGTTCTAGCAATAATAACTGCATAATATGGGTAATAATGCATGTTATATTGATAATAATATAAGTAACAAGTATAATTATTACAGTTATAGCGATAATAACTGCATTATATGGGTAATAATGCACGTTATATTGCTAGCAATATAAGTAATAAGTATAATTATTACAGTTCTAGCGATAATACCTCCATTATATGGGTAATAATGCATGTTATTTTGATAATGATATAAGTAATAAGTATAATTATTACAGTTCTAGCGATAATAGCTGCATTATATGGGTAATAATGCACGTTATATTGCTAACAATATAAGTAATAAGTATAATTATTACAGTTCAAGCGATAATAACTGCATAATATGGGTAATAATGCATGTTATATTGATAATAATATAAGTAATAACTATAATTATTACAGTTCTAGCGATAATAGCTGCATTATATGGGTAATAATGCACGTTACATTGCTAACAATATAAGTAATAAGTATAATTATTACAGTTCAAGCGATAATAACTGCATAATATGGGTAATAATGCATGTTATATTGATAATAACATAAGTAATAAGTATAATTATTACAGTTCTAGCAATAATACCTCCATTATATGGGTAATAATGCATGTTATATTGATAATAATATAAGTAATAAGTATAATTATTACAGTTCTAGCGATAATAACTGCATAATATGGGTAATAATGCATGTTATATTGATGATAATAAAAGTAATACGTATATTTATTATAGTTCTAGCGATAATAACTGCATAATATGGGTAATAATGCATGTTATATTGATATCAATATAAGTAATAAGTACAATTATTACAGTTCTAGCGATAATAACTGCACTATATGGGTAATAATGCACGTAATATTGCTAACAATATAAGTAATAAGTATAATTATTACAGTTCTAGCGATAATAATAGTAAAATATGGCTAATAGTGCATGATATATTGATAATAGTAAAAGTAATAAGTATATTTATTACAGTTCTATCGATAATAACTGCATAATATGGGTAATAATGCACGTTATATTGCTAATAATATAAGTAATGAGTACAATTATTACAGTTCTAGCGATAATAACTGCATTATATGGGTAATAATGCACGTTATATTGCTAACAATATAAGTAATAAGTATAATTATTACAGTTCTATCGATAATAACTTCTTAATATGGGTAATAATGCATGTTATATTGATGATAATAAAAGTAATACGTATATTTATTATAGTTCTAGCGATAATAACTGCATAATATGGGTAATAATGCATGTTATATTGATGATAATGAAAGTAGTAAGTATATTTATTACAGTTCTAGCGATAATAACTGCATTATATGCGTAATAAGGCATGTTATATTGATAATAATATAAGTAATAAGTATAATTATTACAGTTCTAGCGATAATAACTGCATTATATGGGTAATAATGCACGTTATATTGCTAACAATATAAGTAATAAGTATAATTATTACAGTTCTAGCGATAATAACTGCATTATATGGGTAATAATGCATGTTATATTGATAATATTGGGAGTAATAAGTATATTTATTATAGTTCTAGCGATAATAACTGCAGAATATGGGTAATAATGCATGTTATATTGATAACAGAATAAGTAATAAGTATAATTATTACAGTTCTAGCGTTAATAACTGCATTATATGGGTAATAATGCACGTTATATTGCTAATAATATAAGTAATAAGTATAATTATTACAGTTCTAGCGATAATAACTGCATTATATGGGTAATAATGCATGTTATATTGATAATATCGGGAGTAATAAGTATGATTATTATAGTTCTAGCGATAATAATAGTAAAATATGGCAAATAGTGCATGTTATATTGATAATAATAAAAGTAATAAATATATTTATTACAGTTCTATCGATAATAAAAGTAATACGTATATTTATTATAGTTCTAGCGATAATAACTGCATAATGTGGGTAATAATGCATGTTATATTGATAATAATCTAAGTAATAAGTATAATTATTACAGTTCTAGCGATAATAACTGCATTATATGGGTAATAATGCATGTTATATTGATAATATCGGGAGTAATAAGTATAATTATTATAGTTCTAGCGATAATAATAGTAAAATATGGCAAATAGTGCATGTTATATTGATAATAATAAAAGTAATAAGTATATTTATTACAGTTCTATCGATAATAACTGCATAATATGGGTAATAATGCATGTTATATTGATGATAATAAAAGTAATACGTATATTTATTATAGTTCTAGCGATAATAACTGCATAATGTGGGTAATAATGCATGTTATATTGATATCAATATTAGTAATAAGTATAATTATTACAGTTCTAGCGATAATAACTGGACTATATGGGTAATAATGCACGTTATATTGCTAACAATATAAGTAATAAGTATAATTATTACAGTTCTAGCGATAATAATAGTAAAATATGGCTAATAGTGCATTATATATTGATAATAGTAAAAGTAATAAGTATATTTATTACAGTTCTATCGATAATAACTGCATAATATGGGTAATAATGCATGTTATATTGATGATAATGAAAGTAGTAAGTATATTTATTACAGTTCTAGCGATAATAACTGCATTATATGCGTAATAATGCACGTTATATTGCTAATAATATAAGTAATGAGTATAATTATTACAGTTCTAGCGATAATAACTTCTTAATATGGGTAATAATGCATGTTATATTGATGATAATGAAAGTAGTAAGTATATTTATTACAGTTCTAGCGATAATAACTGCATAATAAGGGTAATAATGCACGTTATATTGCTAATAATATAAGTAATGAATACAATTATTGCAGTTCTAGCGATAATAACTGCATAATATGGGTAATAATGCATGTTATATTGATGATAATGAAAGTAGTAAGTATATTTATTACAGTTCTAGCGATAATAACTGCATTATATGCGTAATAATGCACGTTATATTGCTAATAATATAAGTAATGAGTATAATTATTACAGTTCTAGCGATAATAACTGCATTATATGGGTAATAATGCACGTTATATTGATAATAATCTAAGTAATAAGTATAATTATTACAGTTCTAGCGATAATAACTGCATTATATGGGTAATAATGCACGTTATAGTGCTAACAATATAAGTAATAAGTATAATTATTACAGTTCTATCGATAATAACTTCTTAATATGGGTAATAATGCATGTTATATTGATGATAATAAAAGTAATACGTATATTTATTATAGTTCTAGCGATAATAACTGCATAATATGGGTAATAATGCATGTTATATTGATAATAATCTAAGTAATATGTATAATTATTACAGTTCTAGCGATAATAACTGCATTATATGGGTAATAATGCACGTTATATTGCTAGCAATATAAGTAATAAGTATAATTATTACAGTTCTAGCGATAATAACTGCATTATATGGGTAATAATGCACGTTATATTGCTAACAGTATAAGTAATAAGTATAATTATTACAGTTCTATCGATAATAACTTCTTAATATGGGTAATAATGCATGTTATATTGATGATAATGAAAGTAGTAAGTATATTTATTACAGTTCTAGCGATAATAACTGCATTATATGCGTAATAAGGCATGTTATATTGATAATAATATAAGTAATAAGTATAATTATTACAGTTCTAGCGATAATAACTGCATTATATGGGTAATAATGCACGTTATATTGCTAACAATATAAGTAATAAGTATAATTATTACAGTTCTAGCGATAATAACTGCATTATATGGGTAATAATGCATGTTATATTGATAATATTGGGAGTAATAAGTATATTTATTATAGTTCTAGCGATAATAACTGCAGAATATGGGTAATAATGCATGTTATATTGATAACAGTATAAGTAATAAGTATAATTATTACAGTTCTAGCGATAATAACTGCATTATATGGGTAATAATGCACGTTATATTGCTAATAATATAAGTAATAAGTATAATTATTACAGTTCTAGCGATAATAACTGCATTATATGGGTAATAATGCATGTTATATTGATAATATCGGGAGTAATAAGTATGATTATTATAGTTCTAGCGATAATAATAGTAAAATATGGCAAATAGTGCATGTTATATTGATAATAATAAAAGTAATAAATATATTTATTACAGTTCTATCGATAATAAAAGTAATACGTATATTTATTATAGTTCTAGCGATAATAACTGCATAATGTGGGTAATAATGCATGTTATATTGATAATAATCTAAGCAATAAGTATAATTATTACAGTTCTAGCGATAATAACTGCATTATATGGGTAATAATGCATGTTATATTGATAATATCGGGAGTAATAAGTATAATTATTATAGTTCTAGCGATAATAATAGTAAAATATGGCAAATAGTGCATGTTATATTGATAATAATAAAAGTAATAAGTATATTTATTACAGTTCTATCGATAATAACTGCATAATATGGGTAATAATGCATGTTATATTGATGATAATAAAAGTAATACGTTTATTTATTATAGTTCTAGCGATAATAACTGCATAATGTGGGTAATAATGCATGTTATATTGATATCAATATAAGTAATAAGTATAATTATTACAGTTCTAGCGATAATAACTGCACTATATGGGTAATAATGCACGTTATATTGCTAACAATATAAGTAATAAGTATAATTATTACAGTTCTAGAGATAATAATAGTAAAATATGGCTAATAGTGCATTATATATTGATAATCGTAAAAGTAATAAGTATATTTATTACAGTTCTATCGATAATAACTGCATAATATGGATAATAATGCATGTTATATTGATGATAATGAAAGTAGTAAGTATATTTATTACAGTTCTAGCGATAATAACTGCATTATATGCGTAATAAGGCATGTTATATTGATAATATCGGGGGAAATAAGTATAACTATTATAGTTCTAGCGATAATAATAGTAAAATATGGCTAATAGTGCATGATATATTGATAATAGTAAAAGTAATAAGTATATTTATTACAGTTCTGTCGATAATAACTGCATAATATGGGTAACAATGCATGTTATATTGAGAATAATATAAGTAATAAGTATAATTATTACAGTTCTGGCGATAATAACTGCATTATATGGGTAATAATGCACGTTATATTGCTAATAGTATAAGTAATAAGTATAATTATTACAGTTCTAGCGATAATACCTCCATTATATGGGTAATAATGCATGTTATACTGATAATAATATAAGTAATAAGTATATTTATTACAGTTATATCGATAATAACTGCATAATATGGGTAATAATGCATGTTATATTGATGATAATAAAAGTAATACGTATATTTACTATAGTTCTAGCAATAATAACTGCATACTATGGGTAATAATGCATGTTGTATTGAGAATGATATAAGTAATAAGTATAATTATTACAGTTCTGGCGATAATAACTGCATTATATGGGTAATAATACACGTTATATTGCTAATAGTATAAGTAATAAGTATAATTATTACAGTTCTAGCGATAATACCTCCATTATATGGGTAATAATGCATGTGATATTGATAATAATATAAGTAATAAGTATATTTATTACAGTTATATCGATAATAACTGCATAATATGGGTAATAATGCATGTTATATTGATGATAATAAAAGTAATACGTATATTTATTATAGTTCTAGCAATAATAACTGCATAATATGGGTAATAATGCATGTTATATTGAGAATGATATAAGTAATAAGTATAATTATTACAGTTCTGGCGATAATAACTGCATTATATGGGTAATAATGCACGTTATATTGCTAATAGTATTTAATAAGTATAATTATTACAGTTCTAGCGATAATACCTCCATTATATGGGTAATAATGCATGTTATATTGATAATGATATAAGTAATAAGTATAATTATTACAGTTCTAGCGATAATAACTGCATAATAAGGGTAATAATGCACGTTATATTGCTAATAATATAAGTAATGAGTACAATTATTGCAGTTCTAGCGATAATACTGCATAATATAGGTAATAATGCATGTTATATTGATGATAATAAAAGTAATACGTATATTTATTATAGTTCTAGCGATAATAACTGCATAATATGGGTAATAATGCATGTTATATTGATAATAATATAAGTAATAAGTATAATTATTACAGTTCTAGCGATAATAACTGCATTATATGGGTAATAATGCACGTTATATTGCTAACAATATAAGTAATAAGTATAATTATTACAGTTCTAGCGATAATAACTGCATAATATGGGTAATAATGCATGTTATATTGATAATAATATAAGTAATAAGTATAATTATTACAGTTCTAGCGATAATACCTCCATTATATGGGTAATAATGCATGTTATATTGATAATGATATAAGTAATAAGTATAATTATTACAGTTCTAGCGATAATAACTGCATAATATGGGTAATAATGCACGTTATATTGCTAATAATATAAGTAATGAGTACAATTATTACAGTTCTAGCGATAATAACTGCATAATATGGGTAATAGTGCATGTTATATTGCTAATAATATAAGTAATAAGTATAATTATTACAGTTCTAGCGATAATAACTGCATAATATGGGTAATAATGCATGTTATATTGATAATAGTATAAGTAATAAGTATAATTATTACAGTTCTAGCGATAATAACTGCATAATATGGGTAATAATGCATGTTATATTGATGATAATAAAAGTAATACGTATATTTATTATAGTTCTAGCGATAATAACTGCATAATATGGGTAATAATGCATGTTATATTGATATCAATATAAGTAATAAGTATAATTATTACAGTTCTAGCGATAATAACTGCACTATATGGGTAATAATATACGTTATATTGCTAACAATATAAGTAATAAGTATAATTATTACAGTTCTAGCGATAATAATAGTAAAATATGGCTAATAGTGCATGATATATTGATAATAGTAAAAGTAATAAGTATATTTATTACAGTTCTAGCGATAATAACTGCATAATATGGGTAATAATGCATGTAATATTGATGATAATGAAAGTAGTAAGTATATTTATTACAGTTCTAGCGATAATAACTGCATTATATGCGTAATAATGCACGTTATATTGCTAATAATATAAGTAATGAGTATAATTATTACAGTTCTAGCGATAATAACTGCATTATATGGGTAATAATGCATGTTATATTGATGATAATAAAAGTAATACGTATACTTATTATAGTTCTAGCGATAATAACTGCATAATATGGGTAATAATGCATGTTATATTGATAATAATCTAAGTAATAAGTATAATTATTACAGTTCTAGCGATAATAACTGCATTATATGGGTAATAATGCATGTTATATTGATAATAATATAAGTAATAAGTATATTTATTACAGTTATATCGATAATAACTGCATAATATGGGTAATAATGCATGTTATATTGATGATAATAAAAGTAATACGTATATTTATTATAGTTCTAGCAATAATAACTGCATAATATGGGTAATAATGCATGTTATATTGAGAATGATATAAGTAATAAGTATAATTATTACAGTTCTGGCGATAATAACTGCATTATATGGGTAATAATGCACGTTATATTGCTAATAGTATTTAATAAGTATAATTATTACAGTTCTAGCGATAATACCTCCATTATATGGGTAATAATGCATGTTATATTGATAATGATATAAGTAATAAGTATAATTATTACAGTTCTAGCGATAATAACTGCATAATAAGGGTAATAATGCACGTTATATTGCTAATAATATAAGTAATGAATACAATTATTGCAGTTCTAGCGATAATAACTGCATAATATGGGTAATAATGCATGTTATATTGATGATAATGAAAGTAGTAAGTATATTTATTACAGTTCTAGCGATAATAACTGCATTATATGCGTAATAATGCACGTTATATTGCTAATAATATAAGTAATGAGTATAATTATTACAGTTCTAGCGATAATAACTGCATTATATGGGTAATAATGCACGTTATATTGATAATGATATAAGTAATAAGTATAATTATTACAGTTCTAGCGATAATAACTGCATTATATGGGTAATAATGCATGTTATATTGATGATAATAAAAGTAATACGTATACTTATTATAGTTCTAGCGATAATAACTGCATAATATGGGTAATAGTGCATGTTATATTGATAATAATCTAAGTAATAAGTATAATTATTACAGTTCTAGCGATAATAACTGCATTATATGGGTAATAATGCACGTTATAGTGCTAACAATATAAGTAATAAGTATAATTATTACAGTTCTATCGATAATAACTTCTTAATATGGGTAATAATGCATGTTATATTGATGATAATAAAAGTAATACGTATATTTATTATAGTTCTAGCGATAATAACTGCATAATATGGGTAATAATGCATGTTATATTGATAATAATCTAAGTAATATGTATAATTATTACAGTTCTAGCGATAATAACTGCATTATATGGGTAATAATGCACGTTATATTGCTAGCAATATAAGTAATAAGTATAATTATTACAGTTCTAGCGATAATAACTGCATTATATGGGTAATAATGCACGTTATATTGCTAACAGTATAAGTAATAATTATAATTATTACAGTTCTATCGATAATAACTTCTTAATATGGGTAATAATGCATGTTATATTGATGATAATGAAAGTAGTAAGTATATTTATTACAGTTCTAGCGATAATAACTGCATTATATGCGTAATAAGGCATGTTATATTGATAATAATATAAGTAATAAGTATAATTATTACAGTTCTAGCGATAATAACTGCATTATATGGGTAATAATGCACGTTATATTGCTAACAATATAAGTAATAAGTATAATTATTACAGTTCTAGCGATAATAACTGCATTATATGGGTAATAATGCATGTTATATTGATAATATTGGGAGTAATAAGTATATTTATTATAGTTCTAGCGATAATAACTGCAGAATATGGGTAATAATGCATGTTATATTGATAACAGTATAAGTAATAAGTATAATTATTACAGTTCTAGCGATAATAACTGCATTATATGGGTAATAATGCACGTTATATTGCTAATAATATAAGTAATAAGTATAATTATTACAGTTCTAGCGATAATAACTGCATTATATGGGTAATAATGCATGTTATATTGATAATATCGGGAGTAATAAGTATGATTATTATAGTTCTAGCGATAATAATAGTAAAATATGGCAAATAGTGCATGTTATATTGATAATAATAAAAGTAATAAATATATTTATTACAGTTCTATCGATAATAAAAGTAATACGTATATTTATTATAGTTCTAGCGATAATAACTGCATAATGTGGGTAATAATGCATGTTATATTGATAATAATCTAAGTAATAAGTATAATTATTACAGTTCTAGCGATAATAACTGCATTATATGGGTAATAATGCATGTTATATTGATAATATCGGGAGTAATAAGTATAATTATTATAGTTCTAGCGATAATAATAGTAAAATATGGCAAATAGTGCATGTTATATTGATAATAATAAAAGTAATAAGTATATTTATTACAGTTCTATCGATAATAACTGCATAATATGGGTAATAATGCATGTTATATTGATGATAATAAAAGTAATACGTATATTTATTATAGTTCTAGCGATAATAACTGCATAATGTGGGTAATAATGCATGTTATATTGATATCAATATAAGTAATAAGTATAATTATTACAGTTCTAGCGATAATAACTGCACTATATGGGTAATAATGCACGTTATATTGCTAACAATATAAGTAATAAGTATAATTATTACAGTTCTAGCGATAATAATAGTAAAATATGGCTAATAGTGCATTATATATTGATAATCGTAAAAGTAATAAGTATATTTATTACAGTTCTATCGATAATAACTGCATAATATGGGTAATAATGCATGTTATATTGATGATAATGAAAGTAGTAAGTATATTTATTACAGTTCTAGCGATAATAACTGCATTATATGCGTAATAATGCACGTTATATTGCTAATAATATAAGTAATGAGTATAATTATTACAGTTCTAGCGATAATAACTGCATTATATGGGTAATAATGCACGTTATATTGATAATGATATAAGTAATAAGTATAATTATTACAGTTCTAGCGATAATAACTGCATTATATGGGTAATAATGCATGTTATATTGATGATAATAAAAGTAATACGTATACTTATTATAGTTCTAGCGATAATAACTGCATAATATGGGTAATAATGCATGTTATATTGATAATAATCTAAGTAATAAGTATAATTATTACAGTTCTATCGATAATAACTGCATAATATGGGTAATAATGCATGTTATATTGATAATAATCTAAGTAATAAGTATAATTATTACAGTTCTATCGATAATAACTTCTTAATATGGGTAATAATGCATGTTATATTGATGATAATAAAAGTAATACGTATATTTATTATAGTTCTAGCGATAATAACTGCATAATATGGGTAATAATGCATGTTATATTGATAATAATCTAAGTAATATGTATAATTATTACAGTTCTAGCGATAATAACTGCATTATATGGGTAATAATGCACGTTATATTGCTAGCAATATAAGTAATAAGTATAATTATTACAGTTCTAGCGATAATAACTGCATTATATGGGTAATAATGCACGTTATATTGCTAACAGTATAAGTAATAATTATAATTATTACAGTTCTATCGATAATAACTTCTTAATATGGGTAATAATGCATGTTATATTGATGATAATGAAAGTAGTAAGTATATTTATTACAGTTCTAGCGATAATAACTGCATTATATGCGTAATAAGGCATGTTATATTGATAATAATATAAGTAATAAGTATAATTATTACAGTTCTAGCGATAATAACTGCATTATATGGGTAATAATGCACGTTATATTGCTAACAATATAAGTAATAAGTATAATTATTACAGTTCTAGCGATAATAACTGCATTATATGGGTAATAATGCATGTTATATTGATAATATTGGGAGTAATAAGTATATTTATTATAGTTCTAGCGATAATAACTGCAGAATATGGGTAATAATGCATGTTATATTGATAACAGTATAAGTAATAAGTATAATTATTACAGTTCTAGCGATAATAACTGCATTATATGGGTAATAATGCACGTTATATTGCTAATAATATAAGTAATAAGTATAATTATTACAGTTCTAGCGATAATAACTGCATTATATGGGTAATAATGCATGTTATATTGATAATATCGGGAGTAATAAGTATGATTATTATAGTTCTAGCGATAATAATAGTAAAATATGGCAAATAGTGCATGTTATATTGATAATAATAAAAGTAATAAATATATTTATTACAGTTCTATCGATAATAAAAGTAATACGTATATTTATTATAGTTCTAGCGATAATAACTGCATAATGTGGGTAATAATGCATGTTATATTGATAATAATCTAAGTAATAAGTATAATTATTACAGTTCTAGCGATAATAACTGCATTATATGGGTAATAATGCACGTTATAGTGCTAACAATATAAGTAATAAGTATAATTATTACAGTTCTATCGATAATAACTTCTTAATATGGGTAATAATGCATGTTATATTGATGATAATAAAAGTAATACGTATATTTATTATAGTTCTAGCGATAATAACTGCATAATATGGGTAATAATGCATGTTATATTGATAATAATCTAAGTAATATGTATAATTATTACAGTTCTAGCGATAATAACTGCATTATATGGGTAATAATGCACGTTATATTGCTAGCAATATAAGTAATAAGTATAATTATTACAGTTCTAGCGATAATAACTGCATTATATGGGTAATAATGCACGTTATATTGCTAACAGTATAAGTAATAATTATAATTATTACAGTTCTATCGATAATAACTTCTTAATATGGGTAATAATGCATGTTATATTGATGATAATGAAAGTAGTAAGTATATTTATTACAGTTCTAGCGATAATAACTGCATTATATGCGTAATAAGGCATGTTATATTGATAATAATATAAGTAATAAGTATAATTATTACAGTTCTAGCGATAATAACTGCATTATATGGGTAATAATGCACGTTATATTGCTAACAATATAAGTAATAAGTATAATTATTACAGTTCTAGCGATAATAACTGCATTATATGGGTAATAATGCATGTTATATTGATAATATTGGGAGTAATAAGTATATTTATTATAGTTCTAGCGATAATAACTGCAGAATATGGGTAATAATGCATGTTATATTGATAACAGTATAAGTAATAAGTATAATTATTACAGTTCTAGCGATAATAACTGCATTATATGGGTAATAATGCACGTTATATTGCTAATAATATAAGTAATAAGTATAATTATTACAGTTCTAGCGATAATAACTGCATTATATGGGTAATAATGCATGTTATATTGATAATATCGGGAGTAATAAGTATGATTATTATAGTTCTAGCGATAATAATAGTAAAATATGGCAAATAGTGCATGTTATATTGATAATAATAAAAGTAATAAATATATTTATTACAGTTCTATCGATAATAAAAGTAATACGTATATTTATTATAGTTCTAGCGATAATAACTGCATAATGTGGGTAATAATGCATGTTATATTGATAATAATCTAAGTAATAAGTATAATTATTACAGTTCTAGCGATAATAACTGCATTATATGGGTAATAATGCATGTTATATTGATAATATCGGGAGTAATAAGTATAATTATTATAGTTCTAGCGATAATAATAGTAAAATATGGCAAATAGTGCATGTTATATTGATAATAATAAAAGTAATAAGTATATTTATTACAGTTCTATCGATAATAAAAGTAATACGTATATTTATTATAGTTCTAGCGATAATAACTGCATAATGTGGGTAATAATGCATGTTATATTGATAATAATCTAAGTAATAAGTATAATTATTACAGTTCTAGCGATAATAACTGCATTATATGGGTAATAATGCACGTTATAGTGCTAACAATATAAGTAATAAGTATAATTATTACAGTTCTATCGATAATAACTTCTTAATATGGGTAATAATGCATGTTATATTGATGATAATAAAAGTAATACGTATATTTATTATAGTTCTAGCGATAATAACTGCATAATATGGGTAATAATGCATGTTATATTGATAATAATCTAAGTAATATGTATAATTATTACAGTTCTAGCGATAATAACTGCATTATATGGGTAATAATGCACGTTATATTGCTAGCAATATAAGTAATAAGTATAATTATTACAGTTCTAGCGATAATAACTGCATTATATGGGTAATAATGCACGTTATATTGCTAACAGTATAAGTAATAATTATAATTATTACAGTTCTATCGATAATAACTTCTTAATATGGGTAATAATGCATGTTATATTGATGATAATGAAAGTAGTAAGTATATTTATTACAGTTCTAGCGATAATAACTGCATTATATGCGTAATAAGGCATGTTATATTGATAATAATATAAGTAATAAGTATAATTATTACAGTTCTAGCGATAATAACTGCATTATATGGGTAATAATGCACGTTATATTGCTAACAATATAAGTAATAAGTATAATTATTACAGTTCTAGCGATAATAACTGCATTATATGGGTAATAATGCATGTTATATTGATAATATTGGGAGTAATAAGTATATTTATTATAGTTCTAGCGATAATAACTGCAGAATATGGGTAATAATGCATGTTATATTGATAACAGTATAAGTAATAAGTATAATTATTACAGTTCTAGCGATAATAACTGCATTATATGGGTAATAATGCACGTTATATTGCTAATAATATAAGTAATAAGTATAATTATTACAGTTCTAGCGATAATAACTGCATTATATGGGTAATAATGCATGTTATATTGATAATATCGGGAGTAATAAGTATGATTATTATAGTTCTAGCGATAATAATAGTAAAATATGGCAAATAGTGCATGTTATATTGATAATAATAAAAGTAATAAATATATTTATTACAGTTCTATCGATAATAAAAGTAATACGTATATTTATTATAGTTCTAGCGATAATAACTGCATAATGTGGGTAATAATGCATGTTATATTGATAATAATCTAAGTAATAAGTATAATTATTACAGTTCTAGCGATAATAACTGCATTATATGGGTAATAATGCATGTTATATTGATAATATCGGGAGTAATAAGTATAATTATTATAGTTCTAGCGATAATAATAGTAAAATATGGCAAATAGTGCATGTTATATTGATAATAATAAAAGTAATAAGTATATTTATTACAGTTCTATCGATAATAACTGCATAATATGGGTAATAATGCATGTTATATTGATGATAATAAAAGTAATACGTATATTTATTATAGTTCTAGCGATAATAACTGCATAATGTGGGTAATAATGCATGTTATATTGATATCAATATAAGTAATAAGTATAATTATTACAGTTCTAGCGATAATAACTGCACTATATGGGTAATAATGCACGTTATATTGCTAACAATATAAGTAATAAGTATAATTATTACAGTTCTAGCGATAATAATAGTAAAATATGGCTAATAGTGCATTATATATTGATAATCGTAAAAGTAATAAGTATATTTATTACAGTTCTATCGATAATAACTGCATAATATGGGTAATAATGCATGTTATATTGATGATAATGAAAGTAGTAAGTATATTTATTACAGTTCTAGCGATAATAACTGCATTATATGCGTAATAATGCACGTTATATTGCTAATAATATAAGTAATGAGTATAATTATTACAGTTCTAGCGATAATAACTGCATTATATGGGTAATAATGCACGTTATATTGATAATGATATAAGTAATAAGTATAATTATTACAGTTCTAGCGATAATAACTGCATTATATGGGTAATAATGCATGTTATATTGATGATAATAAAAGTAATACGTATACTTATTATAGTTCTAGCGATAATAACTGCATAATATGGGTAATAATGCATGTTATATTGATAATAATCTAAGTAATAAGTATAATTATTACAGTTCTATCGATAATAACTGCATAATATGGGTAATAATGCATGTTATATTGATAATAATCTAAGTAATAAGTATAATTATTACAGTTCTATCGATAATAACTTCTTAATATGGGTAATAATGCATGTTATATTGATGATAATAAAAGTAATACGTATATTTATTATAGTTCTAGCGATAATAACTGCATAATATGGGTAATAATGCATGTTATATTGATAATAATCTAAGTAATATGTATAATTATTACAGTTCTAGCGATAATAACTGCATTATATGGGTAATAATGCACGTTATATTGCTAGCAATATAAGTAATAAGTATAATTATTACAGTTCTAGCGATAATAACTGCATTATATGGGTAATAATGCACGTTATATTGCTAACAGTATAAGTAATAATTATAATTATTACAGTTCTATCGATAATAACTTCTTAATATGGGTAATAATGCATGTTATATTGATGATAATGAAAGTAGTAAGTATATTTATTACAGTTCTAGCGATAATAACTGCATTATATGCGTAATAAGGCATGTTATATTGATAATAATATAAGTAATAAGTATAATTATTACAGTTCTAGCGATAATAACTGCATTATATGGGTAATAATGCACGTTATATTGCTAACAATATAAGTAATAAGTATAATTATTACAGTTCTAGCGATAATAACTGCATTATATGGGTAATAATGCATGTTATATTGATAATATTGGGAGTAATAAGTATATTTATTATAGTTCTAGCGATAATAACTGCAGAATATGGGTAATAATGCATGTTATATTGATAACAGTATAAGTAATAAGTATAATTATTACAGTTCTAGCGATAATAACTGCATTATATGGGTAATAATGCACGTTATATTGCTAATAATATAAGTAATAAGTATAATTATTACAGTTCTAGCGATAATAACTGCATTATATGGGTAATAATGCATGTTATATTGATAATATCGGGAGTAATAAGTATGATTATTATAGTTCTAGCGATAATAATAGTAAAATATGGCAAATAGTGCATGTTATATTGATAATAATAAAAGTAATAAATATATTTATTACAGTTCTATCGATAATAAAAGTAATACGTATATTTATTATAGTTCTAGCGATAATAACTGCATAATGTGGGTAATAATGCATGTTATATTGATAATAATCTAAGTAATAAGTATAATTATTACAGTTCTAGCGATAATAACTGCATTATATGGGTAATAATGCACGTTATAGTGCTAACAATATAAGTAATAAGTATAATTATTACAGTTCTATCGATAATAACTTCTTAATATGGGTAATAATGCATGTTATATTGATGATAATAAAAGTAATACGTATATTTATTATAGTTCTAGCGATAATAACTGCATAATATGGGTAATAATGCATGTTATATTGATAATAATCTAAGTAATATGTATAATTATTACAGTTCTAGCGATAATAACTGCATTATATGGGTAATAATGCACGTTATATTGCTAGCAATATAAGTAATAAGTATAATTATTACAGTTCTAGCGATAATAACTGCATTATATGGGTAATAATGCACGTTATATTGCTAACAGTATAAGTAATAATTATAATTATTACAGTTCTATCGATAATAACTTCTTAATATGGGTAATAATGCATGTTATATTGATGATAATGAAAGTAGTAAGTATATTTATTACAGTTCTAGCGATAATAACTGCATTATATGCGTAATAAGGCATGTTATATTGATAATAATATAAGTAATAAGTATAATTATTACAGTTCTAGCGATAATAACTGCATTATATGGGTAATAATGCACGTTATATTGCTAACAATATAAGTAATAAGTATAATTATTACAGTTCTAGCGATAATAACTGCATTATATGGGTAATAATGCATGTTATATTGATAATATTGGGAGTAATAAGTATATTTATTATAGTTCTAGCGATAATAACTGCAGAATATGGGTAATAATGCATGTTATATTGATAACAGTATAAGTAATAAGTATAATTATTACAGTTCTAGCGATAATAACTGCATTATATGGGTAATAATGCACGTTATATTGCTAATAATATAAGTAATAAGTATAATTATTACAGTTCTAGCGATAATAACTGCATTATATGGGTAATAATGCATGTTATATTGATAATATCGGGAGTAATAAGTATGATTATTATAGTTCTAGCGATAATAATAGTAAAATATGGCAAATAGTGCATGTTATATTGATAATAATAAAAGTAATAAATATATTTATTACAGTTCTATCGATAATAAAAGTAATACGTATATTTATTATAGTTCTAGCGATAATAACTGCATAATGTGGGTAATAATGCATGTTATATTGATAATAATCTAAGTAATAAGTATAATTATTACAGTTCTAGCGATAATAACTGCATTATATGGGTAATAATGCATGTTATATTGATAATATCGGGAGTAATAAGTATAATTATTATAGTTCTAGCGATAATAATAGTAAAATATGGCAAATAGTGCATGTTATATTGATAATAATAAAAGTAATAAGTATATTTATTACAGTTCTATCGATAATAACTGCATAATATGGGTAATAATGCATGTTATATTGATGATAATAAAAGTAATACGTATATTTATTATAGTTCTAGCGATAATAACTGCATAATGTGGGTAATAATGCATGTTATATTGATATCAATATAAGTAATAAGTATAATTATTACAGTTCTAGCGATAATAACTGCACTATATGGGTAATAATGCACGTTATATTGCTAACAATATAAGTAATAAGTATAATTATTACAGTTCTAGCGATAATAATAGTAAAATATGGCTAATAGTGCATTATATATTGATAATCGTAAAAGTAATAAGTATATTTATTACAGTTCTATCGATAATAACTGCATAATATGGGTAATAATGCATGTTATATTGATGATAATGAAAGTAGTAAGTATATTTATTACAGTTCTAGCGATAATAACTGCATTATATGCGTAATAATGCACGTTATATTGCTAATAATATAAGTAATGAGTATAATTATTACAGTTCTAGCGATAATAACTTCTTAATATGGGTAATAATGCATGTTATATTGATGATAATGAAAGTAGTAAGTATATTTATTACAGTTGTAGCGATAATAACTGCATTATATGCGTAATAAGGCATGTTATATTGATAATATCGGGGGAAATAAGTATAACTATTATAGTTCTAGCGATAATAATAGTAAAATATGGCTAATAGTGCATGATATATTGATAATAGTAAAAGTAATAAGTATATTTATTACAGTTCTATCGATAATAACTGCATAATATGGGTAACAATGCATGTTATATTGAGAATAATATAAGTAATAAGTATAATTATTACAGTTCTGGCGATAATAACTGCATTATATGGGTAATAATGCACGTTATATTGCTAATAGTATAAGTAATAAGTATAATTATTACAGTTCTAGCGATAATACCTCCATTATATGGGTAATAATGCATGTTATACTGATAATAATATAAGTAATAAGTATATTTATTACAGTTATATCGATAATAACTGCATAATATGGGTAATAATGCATGTTATATTGATGATAATAAAAGTAATACGTATATTTACTATAGTTCTAGCAATAATAACTGCATACTATGGGTAATAATGCATGTTGTATTGAGAATGATATAAGTAATAAGTATAATTATTACAGTTCTGGCGATAATAACTGCATTATATGGGTAATAATGCACGTTATATTGCTAATAGTATAAGTAATAAGTATAATTATTACAGTTCTAGCGATAATACCTCCATTATATGGGTAATAATGCATGTGATATTGATAATAATATAAGTAATAAGTATATTTATTACAGTTATATCGATAATAACTGCATAATATGGGTAATAATGCATGTTATATTGATGATAATAAAAGTAATACGTATATTTATTATAGTTCTAGCAATAATAACTGCATAATATGGGTAATAATGCATGTTATATTGAGAATGATATAAGTAATAAGTATAATTATTACAGTTCTGGCGATAATAACTGCATTATATGGGTAATAATGCACGTTATATTGCTAATAGTATTTAATAAGTATAATTATTACAGTTCTAGCGATAATACCTCCATTATATGGGTAATAATGCATGTTATATTGATAATGATATAAGTAATAAGTATAATTATTACAGTTCTAGCGATAATAACTGCATAATAAGGGTAATAATGCACGTTATATTGCTAATAATATAAGTAATGAGTACAATTATTGCAGTTCTAGCGATAATACTGCATAATATAGGTAATAATGCATGTTATATTGATGATAATAAAAGTAATACGTATATTTATTATAGTTCTAGCGATAATAACTGCATAATATGGGTAATAATGCATGTTATATTGATAATAATATAAGTAATAAGTATAATTATTACAGTTCTAGCGATAATAACTGCATTATATGGGTAATAATGCACGTTATATTGCTAACAATATAAGTAATAAGTATAATTATTACAGTTCTAGCGATAATAACTGCATAATATGGGTAATAATGCATGTTATATTGATAATAATATAAGTAATAAGTATAATTATTACAGTTCTAGCGATAATACCTCCATTATATGGGTAATAATGCATGTTATATTGATAATAGTATAAGTAATAAGTATAATTATTACAGTTCTAGCGATAATAACTGCATAATATGGGTAATAATGCATGTTATATTGATGATAATAAAAGTAATACGTATATTTATTATAGTTCTAGCGATAATAACTGCATAATATGGGTAATAATGCATGTTATATTGATATCAATATAAGTAATAAGTATAATTATTACAGTTCTAGCGATAATAACTGCACTATATGGGTAATAATATACGTTATATTGCTAACAATATAAGTAATAAGTATAATTATTACAGTTCTAGCGATAATAATAGTAAAATATGGCTAATAGTGCATGATATATTGATAATAGTAAAAGTAATAAGTATATTTATTACAGTTCTAGCGATAATAACTGCATAATATGGGTAATAATGCATGTAATATTGATGATAATGAAAGTAGTAAGTATATTTATTACAGTTCTAGCGATAATAACTGCATTATATGCGTAATAATGCACGTTATATTGCTAATAATATAAGTAATAAGTATAATTATTACAGTTCTAGCGATAATAACTGCATTATATGGGTAATAATGCATGTTATATTGATGATAATAAAAGTAATACGTATACTTATTATAGTTCTAGCGATAATAACTGCATAATATGGGTAATAATGCATGTTATATTGATAATAATCTAAGTAATAAGTATAATTATTACAGTTCTAGCGATAATAACTGCATTATATGGGTAATAATGCACGTTATAGTGCTAACAATATAAGTAATAAGTATAATTATTACAGTTCTATCGATAATAACTTCTTAATATGGGTAATAATGCATGTTATATTGATGATAATAAAAGTAATACGTATATTTATTATAGTTCTAGCGATAATAACTGCATAATATGGGTAATAATGCATGTTATATTGATAATAATCTAAGTAATAAGTATAATTATTACAGTTCTAGCGATAATAACTGCATTATATGGGTAATAATGCACGTTATATTGCTAGCAATATAAGTAATAAGTATAATTATTACAGTTCTAGCGATAATACCTCCATTATATGGGTAATAATGCATGTTATATTGAGAATGATATAAGTAATAAGTATAATTATTACAGTTCTGGCGATAATAACTGCATTATATGGGTAATAATGCACGTTATATTGCTAATAGTATTTAATAAGTATAATTATTACAGTTCTAGCGATAATACCTCCATTATATGGGTAATAATGCATGTTATATTGATAATGATATAAGTAATAAGTATAATTATTACAGTTCAAGCGATAATAACTGCATAATATGGGTAATAATGCATGTTATATTGATAATAATATAAGTAATAAGTATAATTATTACAGTTCTAGCGATAATAACTGCATTATATGGGTAATAATGCACGTTATATTGCTAACAATATAAGTAATAAGTATAATTATTACAGTTCTAGCGATAATAACTGCATAATATGGGTAATAATGCATGTTATATTGATAATATCGGGAGTAATAAGTATAATTATTATAGTTCTAGCGATAATAATAGTAAAATATGGCAAATAGTGCATGTTATATTGATAATAATAAAAGTAATAAATATATTTATTACAGTTCTACCGATAATAACTGCATAATATAGGTAATAATGCATGTTATATTGATGATAATAAAAGTAATACGTATATTTATTATAGTTCTAGCGATAATAACTGCATAATATGGGTAATAATGCATGTTATATTGCTAACAATATAAGTAATAAGTATAATTATTACAGTTCAAGCGATAAGAACTGCATAATATGGGTAATAATGCATGTTATATTGATAATAGTATAAGTAATAAGTATAATTATTACAGTTCTAGCGATAATAACTGCATTATATGGGTAATAATGCATGTTATATTGATAATAATATAAGTAATAAGTATAATTATTACAGTTCTAGCGATAATAACTGCATTATATGGGTAATAATGCACGTTATATTGCTAACAATATAAGTAATAAGTATAATTATTACAGTTCCAGCGATAATAACTGCATAATATGGGTAATAATGCATGTTATATTGATAATAATATAAGTAATAAGTATAATTATTACAGTTCTAGCGATAATACCTCCATTATATGGGTAATAATGCATGTTATATTGATAATGATATAAGTAATAAGTATAATTATTACAGTTCTAGCGATAATAACTGCATAATATGGGTAATAATGCACGTTATATTGCTAATAATATAAGTAATGAGTACAATTATTACAGTTCTAGCGATAATAACTGCATAATATGGGTAATAATGCACGTTATATTGCTAATAATATAAGTAATAAGTATAATTATTACAGTTCTAGCGATAATAACTGCATAATATGGGTAATAATGCATGTTATATTGATAATATCGGGAGTAATAAGTATGATTATTATAGTTCTAGCGATAATAATAGTAAAATATGGCAAATAGTGCATGTTATATTGATAATAATAAAAGTAATAAATATATTTATTACAGTTCTATCGATAATAAAAGTAATACGTATATTTATTATAGTTCTAGCGATAATAACTGCATAATGTGGGTAATAATGCATGTTATATTGATAATAATCTAAGTAATAAGTATAATTATTACAGTTCTAGCGATAATAACTGCATTATATGGGTAATAATGCATGTTATATTGATAATATCGGGAGTAATAAGTATAATTATTATAGTTCTAGCGATAATAATAGTAAAATATGGCAAATAGTGCATGTTATATTGATAATAATAAAAGTAATAAGTATATTTATTACAGTTCTATCGATAATAACTGCATAATATGGGTAATAATGCATGTTATATTGATGATAATAAAAGTAATACGTATATTTATTATAGTTCTAGCGATAATAACTGCATAATGTGGGTAATAATGCATGTTATATTGATATCAATATAAGTAATAAGTATATTTATTACAGTTCTATCGATAATAACTGCATAATATGGGTAATAATGCATGTTATATTGATGATAATGAAAGTAGTAAGTATATTTATTACAGTTCTAGCGATAATAACTGCATTATATGCGTAATAATGCACGTTATATTGCTAATAATATAAGTAATGAGTATAATTATTACAGTTCTAGCGATAATAACTTCTTAATATGGGTAATAATGCATGTTATATTGATGATAATGAAAGTAGTAAGTATATTTATTACAGTTGTAGCGATAATAACTGCATTATATGCGTAATAAGGCATGTTATATTGATAATATCGGGGGAAATAAGTATAACTATTATAGTTCTAGCGATAATAATAGTAAAATATGGCTAATAGTGCATGATATATTGATAATAGTAAAAGTAATAAGTATATTTATTACAGTTCTATCGATAATAACTGCATAATATGGGTAACAATGCATGTTATATTGAGAATAATATAAGTAATAAGTATAATTATTACAGTTCTGGCGATAATAACTGCATTATATGGGTAATAATGCACGTTATATTGCTAATAGTATAAGTAATAAGTATAATTATTACAGTTCTAGCGATAATACCTCCATTATATGGGTAATAATGCATGTTATACTGATAATAATATAAGTAATAAGTATATTTATTACAGTCATATCGATAATAACTGCATAATATGGGTAATAATGCATGTTATATTGATGATAATAAAAGTAATACGTATATTTACTATAGTTCTAGCAATAATAACTGCATACTATGGGTAATAATGCATGTTGTATTGAGAATGATATAAGTAATAAGTATAATTATTACAGTTCTGGCGATAATAACTGCATTATATGGGTAATAATGCACGTTATATTGCTAATAGTATTTAATAAGTATAATTATTACAGTTCTAGCGATAATACCTCCATTATATGGGTAATAATGCATGTTATATTGATAATGATATAAGTAATAAGTATAATTATTACAGTTCAAGCGATAATAACTGCATAATATGGGTAATAATGCATGTTATATTGATAATAATATAAGTAATAAGTATAATTATTAGAGTTCTAGCGATAATAACTGCATTATATGGGTAATAATGCACGTTATATTGCTAACAATATAAGTAATAAGTATAATTATTACAGTTCTAGCGATAATAACTGCATAATATGGGTAATAATGCATGTTATATTGATAATATCGGGAGTAATAAGTATAATTATTATAGTTCTAGCGATAATAATAGTAAAATATGGCAAATAGTGCATGTTATATTGATAATAATAAAAGTAATATATATATTTATTACAGTTCTACCGATAATAACTGCATAATATAGGTAATAATGCATGTTATATTGATGATAATAAAAGTAATACGTATATTTATTATAGTTCTAGCGATAATAACTGCATAATATGGGTAATAATGCATGTTATATTGATAATAATCTAAGTAATAAGTATAATTATTAGAGTTCTAGCGATAATAACTGCATTATATGGGTAATAATGCACGTTATATTGCTAACAATATAAGTAATAAGTATAATTATTACAGTTCAAGCGATAATAACTGCATAATATGGGTAATAATGCATGTTATATTGATAATAGTATAAGTAATAAGTATAATTATTACAGTTCTAGCGATAATAACTGCATTATATGGGTAATAATGCATGTTATATTGATAATAATATAAGTAATAAGTATAATTATTACAGTTCTAGCGATAATAACTGCATTATATGGGTAATAATGCACGTTATATTGCTAACAATATAAGTAATAAGTATAATTATTACAGTTCCAGCGATAATAACTGCATAATATGGGTAATAATGCATGTTATATTGATAATAATATAAGTAATAAGTATAATTATTACAGTTCTAGCGATAATACCTCCATTATATGGGTAATAATGCATGTTATATTGATAATGATATAAGTAATAAGTATAATTATTACAGTTCTAGCGATAATAACTGCATAATATGGGTAATAATGCACGTTATATTGCTAATAATATAAGTAATGAGTACAATTATTACAGTTCTAGCGATAATAACTGCATAATATGGGTAATAATGCACGTTATATTGCTAATAATATAAGTAATAAGTATAATTATTACAGTTCTAGCGATAATAACTGCATAATATGGGTAATAATGCATGTTATATTGATAATAGTATAAGTAATAAGTATAATTATTACAGTTCTAGCGATAATAACTGCATAATATGGGTAATAATGCATGTTATATTGATGATAATAAAAGTAATACGTATATTTATTATAGTTCTAGCGATAATAACTGCATAATATGGGTAATAATGCATGTTATATTGATATCAATATAAGTAATAAGTATAATTATTACAGTTCTAGCGATAATAACTGCACTATATGGGTAATAATGCACGTTATATTGCTAACAATATAAGTAATAAGTATAATTATTACAGTTCTAGCGATAATAATAGTAAAATATGGCGAATAGTGCATGATATATTGATAATAGTAAAAGTAATAAGTATATTTATTACAGTTCTAGCGATAATAACTGCATAATATGGGTAATAATGCATGTTATATTGATGATAATGAAAGTAGTAAGTATATTTATTACAGTTCTAGCGATAATAACTGCATTATATGCGTAATAATGCACGTTATATTGCTAATAATATAAGTAATGAGTATAATTATTACAGTTCTAGCGATAATAACTGCATTATATGGGTAATAATGCATGTTATATTGATGATAATAAAAGTAATACGTATACTTATTATAGTTCTAGCGATAATAACTGCATAATATGGGTAATAATGCATGTTATATTGATAATAATCTAAGTAATAAGTATAATTATTACAGTTCTAGCGATAATAACTGCATTATATGGGTAATAATGCACGTTATAGTGCTAACAATATAAGTAATAAGTATAATTATTACAGTTCTATCGATAATAACTTCTTAATATGGGTAATAATGCATGTTATATTGATGATAATAAAAGTAATACGTATATTTATTATAGTTCTAGCGATAATAACTGCATAATATGGGTAATAATGCATGTTATATTGATAATAATCTAAGTAATAAGTATAATTATTACAGTTCTAGCGATAATAACTGCATTATATGGGTAATAATGCACGTTATATTGCTAGCAATATAAGTAATAAGTATAATTATTACAGTTCTAGCGATAATACCTCCATTATATGGGTAATAATGCATGTTATATTGATAATGATATAAGTAATAAGTATAATTATTACAGTTCTAGCGATAATAACTGCATTATATGGGTAATAATGCATGTTATATTGATGATAATGAAAGTAATACGTATATTTATTATAGTTCTAGCGATAATAACTGCATAATATGGGTAATAATGCATGTTATATTGATAATAATCTAAGTAATAAGTATAATTATTACAGTTCTAGCGATAATAACTGCATAATATGGGTAATAATGCACGTTATATTGCTAATAATATAAGTAATGAGTACAATTATTACAGTTCTAGCGATAATAACTGCATAATATGGGTAATAATGCACGTTATATTGCTAATAATATAAGTAATAAGTATAATTATTACAGTTCTAGCGATAATAACTGCATAATATGGGTAATAATGCATGTTATATTGATAATAGTATAAGTAATAAGTATAATTATTACAGTTCTAGCGATAATAACTGCATAATATGGGTAATAATGCATGTTATATTGATGATAATAAAAGTAATACGTATATTTATTATAGTTCTAGCGATAATAACTGCATAATATGGGTACTAATGCATGTTATATTGATATCAATATAAGTAATAAGTATAATTATTACAGTTCTAGCGATAATAACTGCACTATATGGGTAATAATGCACGTTATATTGCTAACAATATAAGTAATAAGTATAATTATTACAGTTCTAGCGATAATAATAGTAAAATATGGCTAGTAGTGCATGATATATTTATAATAGTAAAAGTAATAAGTATATTTATTACAGTTCTATCGATAATAACTGCACAATATGGGTAATAATGCATGTTATATTGATGATAATAAAAGTAATACGTATATTTATTATAGTTCTAGCGATAATAACTGCATAATATGGGTAATAATGCATGTTATATTGATATCAATATAAGTAATAAGTATAATTATTACAGTTCTAGCGATAATAACTGCACTATATGGGTAATAATGCACGCTATATTGCTAACAATATAAGTAATAAGTATAATTATTACAGTTCTAGCGATAATAACTGCATAATATGGGTAATAATGCATGTTATATTGATAATAATATAAGTAATAAGTATAATTATTACAGTTCTAGCGATAATACCTCCATTATATGGGTAATAATGCATGTTATATTGATAATGATATAAGTAATAAGTATAATTATTACAGTTCTAGCGATAATAACTGCATAATATGGGTAATAATGCACGTTATATTGCTAATAATATAAGTAATGAGTACAATTATTACAGTTCTAGCGATAATAACTGCATAATATGGGTAATAATGCACGTTATATTGCTAATAATATAAGTAATAAGTATAATTATTACAGTTCTAGCGATAATAACTGCATAATATGGGTAATAATGCATGTTATATTGATAATAGTATAAGTAATAAGTATAATTATTACAGTTCTAGCGATAATAACTGCATAATATGGGTAATAATGCATGTTATATTGATGATAATAAAAGTAATACGTATATTTATTATAGTTCTAGCGATAATAACTGCATAATATGGGTAATAATGCACGTTATATTGCTAACAATATAAGTAATAAGTATAATTATTACAGTTCTAGCGATAATAATAGTAAAATATGGCTAATAGTGCATGATATATTGATAATAGTAAAAGTAATAAGTATATTTATTACAGTTCTATCGATAATAACTGCATAATATGGGTAATAATGCATGTTATATTGGTGATAATGAAAGTAGTAAGTATATTTATTACAGTTCTAGCGATAATAACTGCATTATATGCGTAATAATGCACGTTATATTGCTAATAATATAAGTAATGAGTATAATTATTACAGTTCTAGCGATAATAACTGCATAATATGGGTAATACTGCACGTTATATTGCTAATAATATAAGTAATGAGTACAATTATTACAGTTCTAGCGATAATAACTGCATAATATGGGTAATAATGCATGTTATATTGATAATAATCTAAGTAATAAGTATAATTATTACAGTTCTAGCGATAATAACTGCATTATATGGGTAATAATGCACGTTATATTGCTAGCAATATAAGTAATAAGTATAATTATTACAGTTCTAGCGATAATACCTCCATTATATGGGTAATAATGCATGTTATATTGATAATGATATAAGTAATAAGTATAATTATTACAGTTCTAGCGATAATAACTGCATTATATGGGTAATAATGCATGTTATATTGATGATAATGAAATTAATATGTATATTTATTATAGTTCTTGCGATAATAACTGCATAATATGGGTAATAATGCATGTTATATTGATAATAATATAAGTAATAAGTATAATTATTACAGTTCTAGCGATAATAACTGCATTATATGGGTAATAATGCACGCTATATTGCTAACAATATAAGTAATAAGTATAATTATTACAGTTCTAGCGATAATAACTGCATAATATGGGTAATAATGCATGTTATATTGATAATAATATAAGTAATAAGTATAATTATTACAGTTCTAGCGATAATACCTCCATTATATGGGTAATAATGCATGTTATATTGATAATGATATAAGTAATAAGTATAATTATTACAGTTCTAGCGATAATAACTGCATAATATGGGTAATAATGCACGTTATATTGCTAATAATATAAGTAATGAGTACAATTATTACAGTTCTAGCGATAATAACTGCATAATATGGGTAATAATGCACGTTATATTGCTAATAATATAAGTAATGAGTACAATTATTACAGTTCTAGCGATAATAACTGCATAATATGGGTAATAATGCACGTTATATTGCTAATAATATAAGTAATAAGTATAATTATTACAGTTCTAGCGATAATAACTGCATAATATGGGTAATAATGCATGTTATATTGATAATATCGGGAGTAATAAGTATGATTATTATAGTTCTAGCGATAATAATAGTAAAATATGGCAAATAGTGCATGTTATATTGATAATAATAAAAGTAATAAATATATTTATTACAGTTCTATCGATAATAAAAGTAATACGTATATTTATTATAGTTCTAGCGATAATAACTGCATAATGTGGGTAATAATGCATGTTATATTGATAATAATCTAAGTAATAAGTATAATTATTACAGTTCTAGCGATAATAACTGCATTATATGGGTAATAATGCATGTTATATTGATAATATCGGGAGTAATAAGTATAATTATTATAGTTCTAGCGATAATAATAGTAAAATATGGCAAATAGTGCATGTTATATTGATAATAATAAAAGTAATAAGTATATTTATTACAGTTCTATCGATAATAACTGCATAATATGGGTAATAATGCATGTTATATTGATGATAATAAAAGTAATACGTATATTTATTATAGTTCTAGCGATAATAACTGCATAATGTGGGTAATAATGCATGTTATATTGATATCAATATAAGTAATAAGTATATTTATTACAGTTCTATCGATAATAACTGCATAATATGGGTAATAATGCATGTTATATTGATGATAATGAAAGTAGTAAGTATATTTATTACAGTTCTAGCGATAATAACTGCATTATATGCGTAATAATGCACGTTATATTGCTAATAATATAAGTAATGAGTATAATTATTACAGTTCTAGCGATAATAACTTCTTAATATGGGTAATAATGCATGTTATATTGATGATAATGAAAGTAGTAAGTATATTTATTACAGTTGTAGCGATAATAACTGCATTATATGCGTAATAAGGCATGTTATATTGATAATATCGGGGGAAATAAGTATAACTATTATAGTTCTAGCGATAATAATAGTAAAATATGGCTAATAGTGCATGATATATTGATAATAGTAAAAGTAATAAGTATATTTATTACAGTTCTATCGATAATAACTGCATAATATGGGTAACAATGCATGTTATATTGAGAATAATATAAGTAATAAGTATAATTATTACAGTTCTGGCGATAATAACTGCATTATATGGGTAATAATGCACGTTATATTGCTAATAGTATAAGTAATAAGTATAATTATTACAGTTCTAGCGATAATACCTCCATTATATGGGTAATAATGCATGTTATACTGATAATAATATAAGTAATAAGTATATTTATTACAGTCATATCGATAATAACTGCATAATATGGGTAATAATGCATGTTATATTGATGATAATAAAAGTAATACGTATATTTACTATAGTTCTAGCAATAATAACTGCATACTATGGGTAATAATGCATGTTGTATTGAGAATGATATAAGTAATAAGTATAATTATTACAGTTCTGGCGATAATAACTGCATTATATGGGTAATAATGCACGTTATATTGCTAATAGTATTTAATAAGTATAATTATTACAGTTCTAGCGATAATACCTCCATTATATGGGTAATAATGCATGTTATATTGATAATGATATAAGTAATAAGTATAATTATTACAGTTCAAGCGATAATAACTGCATAATATGGGTAATAATGCATGTTATATTGATAATAATATAAGTAATAAGTATAATTATTACAGTTCTAGCGATAATAACTGCATTATATGGGTAATAATGCACGTTATATTGCTAACAATATAAGTAATAAGTATAATTATTACAGTTCTAGCGATAATAACTGCATAATATGGGTAATAATGCATGTTATATTGATAATATCGGGAGTAATAAGTATAATTATTATAGTTCTAGCGATAATAATAGTAAAATATGGCAAATAGTGCATGTTATATTGATAATAATAAAAGTAATATATATATTTATTACAGTTCTACCGATAATAACTGCATAATATAGGTAATAATGCATGTTATATTGATGATAATAAAAGTAATACGTATATTTATTATAGTTCTAGCGATAATAACTGCATAATATGGGTAATAATGCATGTTATATTGATAATAATCTAAGTAATAAGTATAATTATTAGAGTTCTAGCGATAATAACTGCATTATATGGGTAATAATGCACGTTATATTGCTAACAATATAAGTAATAAGTATAATTATTACAGTTCAAGCGATAATAACTGCATAATATGGGTAATAATGCATGTTATATTGATAATAGTATAAGTAATAAGTATAATTATTACAGTTCTAGCGATAATAACTGCATTATATGGGTAATAATGCATGTTATATTGATAATAATATAAGTAATAAGTATAATTATTACAGTTCTAGCGATAATAACTGCATTATATGGGTAATAATGCACGTTATATTGCTAACAATATAAGTAATAAGTATAATTATTACAGTTCCAGCGATAATAACTGCATAATATGGGTAATAATGCATGTTATATTGATAATAATATAAGTAATAAGTATAATTATTACAGTTCTAGCGATAATACCTCCATTATATGGGTAATAATGCATGTTATATTGATAATGATATAAGTAATAAGTATAATTATTACAGTTCTAGCGATAATAACTGCATAATATGGGTAATAATGCACGTTATATTGCTAATAATATAAGTAATGAGTACAATTATTACAGTTCTAGCGATAATAACTGCATAATATGGGTAATAATGCACGTTATATTGCTAATAATATAAGTAATAAGTATAATTATTACAGTTCTAGCGATAATAACTGCATAATATGGGTAATAATGCATGTTATATTGATAATAGTATAAGTAATAAGTATAATTATTACAGTTCTAGCGATAATAACTGCATAATATGGGTAATAATGCATGTTATATTGATGATAATAAAAGTAATACGTATATTTATTATAGTTCTAGCGATAATAACTGCATAATATGGGTAATAATGCATGTTATATTGATACCAATATAAGTAATAAGTATAATTATTACAGTTCTAGCGATAATAACTGCACTATATGGGTAATAATGCACGTTATATTGCTAACAATATAAGTAATAAGTATAATTATTACAGTTCTAGCGATAATAATAGTAAAATATGGCTAATAGTGCATGATATATTGATAATAGTAAAAGTAATAAGTATATTTATTACAGTTCTATCGATAATAACTGCATAATATGGGTAATAATGCATGTTATATTGATGATAATGAAAGTAGTAAGTATATTTATTACAGTTCTAGCGATAATAACTGCATTATATGCGTAATAATGCACGTTATATTGCTAATAATATAAGTAATGAGTATAATTATTACAGTTCTAGCGATAATAACTGCATTATATGGGTAATAATGCATGTTATATTGATGATAATAAAAGTAATACGTATATTTATTATAGTTCTAGCGATAATAACTGCATAATATGGGTAATAATGCATGTTATATTGATAATAATCTAAGTAATAAGTATAATTATTACAGTTCTAGCGATAATAACTGCATTATATGGGTAATAATGCACGTTATATTGCTAACAATATAAGTAATAAGTATAATTATTACAGTTCTATCGATAATAACTTCTTAATATGGGTAATAATGCTTGTTATATTGATGATAATGAAAGTAGTAAGTATATTTATTACAGTTCTAGCGATAATAACTGCATTGTATGGGTAATAATGCACGTTATATTGCTAATAGTATAAGTAATAAGTATAATTATTACAGTTCTAGCGATAATACCTCCATTATATGGGTAATAATGCATGTTATATTGATAATAATATAAGTAATAAGTATATTTATTACAGTTATATCGATAATAACTGCATAATATGGGTAATAATGCATGTTATATTGATGATAATAAAAGTAATACGTATATTTATTATAGTTCTAGCGATAATAACTGCATAATATGGGTAATAATGCATGTTATATTGATAATAATCTAAGTAATAAGTATAATTATTACAGTTCTAGCGATAATAACTGCATTATATGGGTAATAATGCACGTTATATTGCTAGCAATATAAGTAATAAGTATAATTATTACAGTTCTAGCGATAATACCTCCATTATATGGGTAATAATGCATGTTATATTGATAATGATATAAGTAATAAGTATAATTATTACAGTTCTAGCGATAATAACTGCATTATATGGGTAATAATGCATGTTATATTGATGATAATGAAAGTAATACGTATATTTATTATAGTTCTAGCGATAATAACTGCATAATATGGGTAATAATGCATGTTATATTGATAATAATCTAAGTAATAAGTATAATTATTACAGTTCTAGCGATAATAACTGCATAATATGGGTAATAATGCACGTTATATTGCTAATAATATAAGTAATGAGTACAATTATTACAGTTCTAGCGATAATAACTGCATAATATGGGTAATAATGCACGTTATATTGCTAATAATATAAGTAATAAGTATAATTATTACAGTTCTAGCGATAATAACTGCATAATATGGGTAATAATGCATGTTATATTGATAATAGTATAAGTAATAAGTATAATTATTACAGTTCTAGCGATAATAACTGCATAATATGGGTAATAATGCATGTTATATTGATGATAATAAAAGTAATACGTATATTTATTATAGTTCTAGCGATAATAACTGCATAATATGGGTAATAATGCATGTTATATTGATATCAATATAAGTAATAAGTATAATTATTACAGTTCTAGCGATAATAACTGCACTATATGGGTAATAATGCACGTTATATTGCTAACAATATAAGTAATAAGTATAATTATTACAGTTCTAGCGATAATAATAGTAAAATATGGCTAGTAGTGCATGATATATTGATAATAGTAAAAGTAATAAGTATATTTATTACAGTTCTATCGATAATATCTGCACAATATGGGTAATAATGCATGTTATATTGATGATAATAAAAGTAATACGTATATTTATTATAGTTCTAGCGATAATAACTGCATAATATGGGTAATAATGCATGTTATATTGATATCAATATAAGTAATAAGTATAATTATTACAGTTCTAGCGATAATAACTGCACTATATGGGTAATAATGCACGCTATATTGCTAACAATATAAGTAATAAGTATAATTATTACAGTTCTAGCGATAATAACTGCATAATATGGGTAATAATGCATGTTATATTGATAATAATATAAGTAATAAGTATAATTATTACAGTTCTAGCGATAATACCTCCATTATATGGGTAATAATGCATGTTATATTGATAATGATATAAGTAATAAGTATAATTATTACAGTTCTAGCGATAATAACTGCATAATATGGGTAATAATGCACGTTATATTGCTAATAATATAAGTAATGAGTACAATTATTACAGTTCTAGCGATAATAACTGCATAATATGGGTAATAATGCACGTTATATTGCTAATAATATAAGTAATAAGTATAATTATTACAGTTCTAGCGATAATAACTGCATAATATGGGTAATAATGCATGTTATATTGATAATAGTATAAGTAATAAGTATAATTATTACAGTTCTAGCGATAATAACTGCATAATATGGGTAATAATGCATGTTATATTGATGATAATAAAAGTAATACGTATATTTATTATAGTTCTAGCGATAATAACTGCATAATATGGGTAATAATGCACGTTATATTGCTAACAATATAAGTAATAAGTATAATTATTACAGTTCTAGCGATAATAATAGTAAAATATGGCTAATAGTGCATGATATATTGATAATAGTAAAAGTAATAAGTATATTTATTACAGTTCTATCGATAATAACTGCATAATATGGGTAATAATGCATGTTATATTGGTGATAATGAAAGTAGTAAGTATATTTATTACAGTTCTAGCGATAATAACTGCATTATATGCGTAATAATGCACGTTATATTGCTAATAATATAAGTAATGAGTATAATTATTACAGTTCTAGCGATAATAACTGCATAATATGGGTAATACTGCACGTTATATTGCTAATAATATAAGTAATGAGTACAATTATTACAGTTCTAGCGATAATAACTGCATAATATGGGTAATAATGCATGTTATATTGATAATAATCTAAGTAACAAGTATAATTATTACAGTTCTAGCGATAATAACTGCATTATATGGGTAATAATGCACGTTATATTGCTAGCAATATAAGTAATAAGTATAATTATTACAGTTCTAGCGATAATACCTCCATTATATGGGTAATAATGCATGTTATATTGATAATGATATAAGTAATAAGTATAATTATTACAGTTCTAGCGATAATAACTGCATTATATGGGTAATAATGCATGTTATATTGATGATAATGAAAGTAATACGTATATTTATTATAGTTCTTGCGATAATAACTGCATAATATGGGTAATAATGCATGTTATATTGATAATAATATAAGTAATAAGTATAATTATTACAGTTTTAGCGATAATAACTGCATTATATGGGTAATAATGCACGCTATATTGCTAACAATATAAGTAATAAGTATAATTATTACAGTTCTAGCGATAATAACTGCATAATATGGGTAATAATGCATGTTATATTGATAATAATATAAGTAATAAGTATAATTATTACAGTTCTAGCGATAATACCTCCATTATATGGGTAATAATGCATGTTATATTGATAATGATATAAGTCATAAGTATAATTATTACAGTTCTAGCGATAATAACTGCATAATATGGGTAATAATGCACGTTATATTGCTAATAATATAAGTAATGAGTACAATTATTACAGTTCTAGCGATAATAACTGCATAATATGGGTAATAATGCACGTTATATTGCCAATAATATAAGTAATAAGTATAATTATTACAGTTCTAGCAATAATACCTCCATTATATGGGTAATAATGCATGTTATATTGATAATAATATAAGTAATAAGTATAATTATTACAGTTCTAGCGATAATAACTGCATTATATGGGTAATAATGCATGTTATATTGATAATATTGGGAGTAATAAGTATATTTATTATAGTTCTAGCGATAATAACTGCAGAATATGGGTAATAATGCATGTTATATTGATAATAGTATAAGTAATAAGTATAATTATTACAGTTCTGGCGATAATAACTGCATAATATGGGTAATAATGCATGTTATATTGATGATAATAAAAGTAATACGTATATTTATTATAGTTCTAGCGATAATAACTGCATAATATGGGTAATAATGCATGTTATATTGATACCAATATAAGTAATAAGTATAATTATTACAGTTCTAGCGATAATAACTGCACTATATGGGTAATAATGCACGTTATATTGCTAACAATATAAGTAATAAGTATAATTATTACAGTTCTAGCGATAATAATAGTAAAATATGGCTAATAGTGCATGATATATTGATAATAGTAAAAGTAATAAGTATATTTATTACAGTTCTATCGATAATAACTGCATAATATGGGTAATAATGCATGTTATATTGATGATAATGAAAGTAGTAAGTATATTTATTACAGTTCTAGCGATAATAACTGCATTATATGCGTAATAATGCACGTTATATTGCTAATAATATAAGTAATGAGTATAATTATTACAGTTCTAGCGATAATAACTGCATTATATGGGTAATAATGCATGTTATATTGATGATAATAAAAGTAATACGTATATTTATTATAGTTCTAGCGATAATAACTGCATAATATGGGTAATAATGCATGTTATATTGATAATAATCTAAGTAATAAGTATAATTATTACAGTTCTAGCGATAATAACTGCATTATATGGGTAATAATGCACGTTATATTGCTAACAATATAAGTAATAAGTATAATTATTACAGTTCTATCGATAATAACTTCTTAATATGGGTAATAATGCTTGTTATATTGATGATAATGAAAGTAGTAAGTATATTTATTACAGTTCTAGCGATAATAACTGCATTGTATGGGTAATAATGCACGTTATATTGCTAATAGTATAAGTAATAAGTATAATTATTACAGTTCTAGCGATAATACCTCCATTATATGGGTAATAATGCATGTTATATTGATAATAATATAAGTAATAAGTATATTTATTACAATTATATCGATAATAACTGCATAATATGGGTAATAATGCATGTTATATTGATGATAATAAAAGTAATACGTATATTTATTATAGTTCTAGCAATAATAACTGCATAATATGGGTAATAATGCATGTTATATTGATAATAATATAAGTAACAAGTATAATTATTACAGTTCTAGCGATAATAACTGCATTATATGGGTAATAATGCACGTTATATTGCTAGCAATATAAGTAATAAGTATAATTATTACAGTTCTAGCGATAATACCTCCATTATATGGGTAATAATGCATGTTATTTTGATAATGATATAAGTAATAAGTATAATTATTACAGTTCTAGCGATAATAGCTGCATTATATGGGTAATAATGCACGTTATATTGCTAACAATATAAGTAATAAGTATAATTATTACAGTTCAAGCGATAATAACTGCATAATATGGGTAATAATGCATGTTATATTGATAATAATATAAGTAATAAGTATAATTATTACAGTTCTAGCGATAATAGCTGCATTATATGGGTAATAATGCACGTTATATTGCTAACAATATAAGTAATAAGTATAATTATTACAGTTCAAGCGATAATAACTGCATAATATGGGTAATAATGCATGTTATATTGATAATAATATAAGTAATAAGTATAATTATTACAGTTCTAGCAATAATACCTCCATTATATGGGTAATAATGCATGTTATATTGATAATAATATAAGTAATAAGTATAATTATTACAGTTCTAGCGATAATAACTGCATTATATGGGTAATAATGCATGTTATATTGATAATATTGGGAGTAATAAGTATATTTATTATAGTTCTAGCGATAATAACTGCAGAATATGGGTAATAATGCATGTTATATTGATAATAGTATAAGTAATAAGTATAATTATTACAGTTCTAGCGATAATAACTGCATAATATGGGTAATAATGCATGTTATATTGATGATAATAAAAGTAATACGTATATTTATTATAGTTCTAGCGATAATAACTGCATAATATGGGTAATAATGCATGTTATATTGATATCAATATAAGTAATAAGTATAATTATTACAGTTCTAGCGATAATAACTGCACTATATGGGTAATAATGCACGTTATATTGCTAACAATATAAGTAATAAGTATAATTATTACAGTTCTAGCGATAATAATAGTAAAATATGGCTAATAGTGCATGATATATTGATAATAGTAAAAGTAATAAGTATATTTATTACAGTTCTATCGATAATAACTGCATAATATGGGTAATAATGCACGTTATATTGCTAATAATATAAGTAATAAGTATAATTATTACAGTTCTAGCGATAATAACTGCACTATATGGGTAATAATGCACGTTATATTGCTAACAATATAAGTAATAAGTATAATTATTACAGTTCTAGCGATAATAATAGTAAAATATGGCTAATAGTGCATGATATATTGATAATAGTAAAAGTAATAAGTATATTTATTACAGTTCTATCGATAATAACTGCATAATATGGGTAATAATGCATGTTATATTGATGATAATGAAAGTAGTAAGTATATTTATTACAGTTCTAGCGATAATAACTGCATTATATGCGTAATAATGCACGTTATATTGCTAATAATATAAGTAATGAGTATAATTATTACAGTTCTAGCGATAATAACTGCATTATATGGGTAATAATGCATGTTATATTGATGATAATAAAAGTAATACGTATATTTATTATAGTTCTAGCGATAATAACTGCATAATATGGGTAATAATGCATGTTATACTGATAATAATCTAAGTAATAAGTATAATTATTACAGTTCTATCGATAATAACTTCTTAATATGGGTAATAATGCTTGTTATATTGATGATAATGAAAGTAGTAAGTATATTTATTACAGTTCTAGCGATAATAACTGCATTATATGGGTAATAATGCACGTTATATTGCTAATAGTATAAGTAATAAGTATAATTATTACAGTTCTAGCGATAATACCTCCATTATATGGGTAATAATGCATGTTATATTGATAATAATATAAGTAATAAGTATATTTATTACAGTTATATCGATAATAACTGCATAATATGGGTAATAATGCATGTTATATTGATGATAATAAAAGTAATACGTATATTTATTATAGTTCTAGCAATAATAACTGCATAATATGGGTAATAATGCATGTTATATTGATAATAATATAAGTAATAAGTATAATTATTACAGTTCTAGCGATAATAACTGCATTATATGGGTAATAATGCATGTTATATTGCTAACAATATAAGTAATAAATATAATTATTACAGTTCTAGCGATAATAATAGTAAAATATGGCTAATAGTGCATGATATATTGATAATAGTAAAAGTAATAAGTATATTTATTACAGTTCTATCGATAATAACTGCATAATATGGGTAATAATGCACGTTATATTGCTAATAATATAAGTAATGAGTACAATTATTACAGTTCTAGCGATAATAACTGCATTATATGGGTAATAATGCACGTTATATTGCTAACAATATAAGTAATAAGTATAATTATTACAGTTCTATCGATAATAACTTCTTAATATGGGTAATAATGCATGTTATATTGATGATAATAAAAGTAATACGTATATTTATTATAGTTCTAGCGATAATAACTGCATAATATGGGTAATAATGCATGTTATATTGATAATAATCTAAGTAATAAGTATAATTATTACAGTTCTAGCGATAATAACTGCATTATATGGGTAATAATGCACGTTATATTGCTAGCAATATAAGTAATAAGTATAATTATTACAGTTCTAGCGATAATACCTCCATTATATGGGTAATAATGCATGTTATATTGATAATGATATAAGTAATAAGTATAATTATTACAGTTCTAGCGATAATAACTGCATTATATGGGTAATAATGCATTTTATATTGATGATAATGAAAGTAATACGTATATTTATTATAGTTCTTGCGATAATAACTGCATAATATGGGTAATAATGCATGTTATATTGATAATAATATAAGTAATAAGTATAATTATTACAGTTCTAGCGATAATAACTGCATTATATGGGTAATAATGCACGTTATATTGCTAACAATATAAGTAATAAGTATAATTATTACAGTTCTAGCGATAATAACTGCATAATATGGGTAATAATGCATGTTATATTGATAATCATATAAGTAATAAGTATAATTATTACAGTTCTAGCGATAATACCTCCATTATATGGGTAATAATGCATGTTATATTGATAATGATATAAGTAATAAGTATAATTATTACAGTTCTAACGATAATAACTGCATAATATGGGTAATAATGCACGTTATATTGCTAATAATATAAGTAATGAGTACAATTATTACAGTTCTAGCGATAATAACTGCATAATATGGGTAATAATGCACGTTATATTGCTAATAATATAAGTAATAAGTATAATTATTACAGTTCTAGCAATAATACCTCCATTATATGGGTAATAATGCATGTTATATTGATAATAATATAAGTAATAAGTATAATTATTACAGTTCTAGCGATAATAACTGCATTATATGGGTAATAATGCACGTTATATTGCTAACAATATAAGTAATAAGTATAATTATTACAGTTCAAGCGATAATAACTGCATAATATGGGTAATAATGCATGTTATATTGATAATAATATAAGTAATAAGTATAATTATTACAGTTCTAGCGATAATAACTGCATTATATGGGTAATAATGCACGTTATATTGCTAACAATATAAGTAATAAGTATAATTATTACAGTTCCAGCGATAATAACTGCATAATATGGGTAATAATGCATGTTATATTGATAATAATATAAGTAATAAGTATAATTATTACAGTTCTAGCGATAATACCTCCATTATATGGGTAATAATGCATGTTATATTGATAATGATATAAGTAATAAGTATAATTATTACAGTTCTAGCGATAATAACTGCATAATATGGGTAATAATGCACGTTATATTGCTAATAATATAAGTAATGAGTACAATTATTACAGTTCTAGCGATAATAACTGCATAATATGGGTAATAATGCACGTTATATTGCTAATAATATAAGTAATAAGTATAATTATTACAGTTCTAGCGATAATAACTGCATAATATGGGTAATAATGCATGTTATATTGATAATAGTATAAGTAATAAGTATAATTATTACAGTTCTAGCGATAATAACTGCATAATATGGGTAATGATGCATGTTATATTGATGATAATAAAAGTAATACGTATATTTATTATAGTTCTAGCGATAATAACTGCATAATATGGGTAATAATGCATGTTATATTGATATCAATATAAGTAATAAGTATAATTATTACAGTTCTAGCGATAATAACTGCACTATATGGGTAATAATGCACGTTATATTGCTAACAATATAAGTAATAAGTATAATTATTACAGTTCTAGCGATAATAATAGTAAAATATGGCTAATAGTGCATGATATATTGATAATAGTAAAAGTAATAAGTATATTTATTACAGTTCTAGCGATAATAACTGCATAATATGGGTAATAATGCATGTTATATTGATGATAATGAAAGTAGTAAGTATATTTATTACAGTTCTAGCGATAATAACTGCATTATATGCGTAATAATGCACGTTATATTGCTAATAATATAAGTAATGAGTATAATTATTACAGTTCTAGCGATAATAACTGCATTATATGGGTAATAATGCATGTTATATTGATGATAATAAAAGTAATACGTATACTTATTATAGTTCTAGCGATAATAACTGCATAATATGGGTAATAATGCATGTTATATTGATAATAATCTAAGTAATAAGTATAATTATTACAGTTCTAGCGATAATAACTGCATTATATGGGTAATAATGCACGTTATAGTGCTAACAATATAAGTAATAAGTATAATTATTACAGTTCTATCGATAATAACTTCTTAATATGGGTAATAATGCATGTTACATTGATGATAATAAAAGTAATACGTATATTTATTATAGTTCTAGCGATAATAACTGCATAATATGGGTAATAATGCATGTTATATTGATAATAATCTAAGTAATAAGTATAATTATTACAGTTCTAGCGATAATAACTGCATTATATGGGTAATAATGCACGTTATATTGCTAGCAATATAAGTAATAAGTATAATTATTACAGTTCTAGCGATAATACCTCCATTATATGGGTAATAATGCATGTTATATTGATAATGATATAAGTAATAAGTATAATTATTACAGTTCTAGCGATAATAACTGCATTATATGGGTAATAATGCATGTTATATTGATGATAATGAAAGTAATACGTATATTTATTATAGTTCTAGCGATAATAACTGCATAATATGGGTAATAATGCATGTTATATTGATGATAATAAAAGTAATACGTATATTTATTATAGTTCTAGCGATAATAACTGCATAATATGGGTAATAATGCATGTTATATTGATATCAATATAAGTAATAAGTATAATTATTACAGTTCTAGCGATAATAACTGCACTATATGGGTAATAATGCACGTTATATTGCTAACAATATAAGTAATAAGTATAATTATTACAGTTCTAGCGATAATAACTGCATAATATGGGTAATAATGCATGTTATATTGATAATCATATAAGTAATAAGTATAATTATTACAGTTCTAGCGATAATACCTCCATTATATGGGTAATAATGCATGTTATATTGATAATGATATAAGTAATAAGTATAATTATTACAGTTCTAACGATAATAACTGCATAATATGGGTAATAATGCACGTTATATTGCTAATAATATAAGTAATGAGTACAATTATTACAGTTCTAGCGATAATAACTGCATAATATGGGTAATAATGCACGTTATATTGCTAATAATATAAGTAATAAGTATAATTATTACAGTTCTAGCAATAATACCTCCATTATATGGGTAATAATGCATGTTATATTGATAATAATATAAGTAATAAGTATAATTATTACAGTTCTAGCGATAATAACTGCATTATATGGGTAATAATGCATGTTATATTGATGATAATAAAAGTAATACGTATATTTATTATAGTTCTAGCGATAATAACTGCATAATATGGGTAATAATGCATGTTATATTGATAATAATCTAAGTAATAAGTATAATTATTACAGTTCTAGCGATAATAACTGCATTATATGGGTAATAATGCACGTTATATTGCTAACAATATAAGTAATAAGTATAATTATTACAGTTCAAGCGATAATAACTGCATAATATGGGTAATAATGCATGTTATATTGATAATAATGTAAGTAATAAGTATAATTATTACAGTTCTAGCGATAATAACTGCATTATATGGGTAATAATGCACGTTATATTGCTAGCAATATAAGTAATAAGTATAATTATTACAGTTCTAGCGATAATACCTCCATTATATGGGTAATAATGCATGTTATATTGATAATGATATAAGTAATAAGTATAATTATTACAGTTCTAGCGATAATAACTGCATTATATGGGTAATAATGCATTTTATATTGATGATAATGAAAGTAATACGTATATTTATTATAGTTCTTGCGATAATAACTGCATAATATGGGTAATAATGCATGTTATATTGATAATGATATAAGTAATAAGTATAATTATTACAGTTCTAGCGATAATAACTGCATTATATGGGTAATAATGCACGTTATATTGCTAACAATATAAGTAATAAGTATAATTATTACAGTTCTAGCGATAATAACTGCATAATATGGGTAATAATGCATGTTATATTGATAATCATATAAGTAATAAGTATAATTATTACAGTTCTAGCGATAATACCTCCATTATATGGGTAATAATGCATGTTATATTGATAATGATATAAGTAATAAGTATAATTATTACAGTTCTAACGATAATAACTGCATAATATGGGTAATAATGCACGTTATATTGCTAATAATATAAGTAATGAGTACAATTATTACAGTTCTAGCGATAATAACTGCATAATATGGGTAATAATGCACGTTATATTGCTAATAATATAAGTAATAAGTATAATTATTACAGTTCTAGCAATAATACCTCCATTATATGGGTAATAATGCATGTTATATTGATAATAATATAAGTAATAAGTATAATTATTACAGTTCTAGCGATAATAACTGCATTATATGGGTAATAATGCATGTTATATTGATGATAATAAAAGTAATACGTATATTTATTATAGTTCTAGCGATAATAACTGCATAATATGGGTAATAATGCATGTTATATTGATAATAATCTAAGTAATAAGTATAATTATTACAGTTCTAGCGATAATAACTGCATAATATGGGTAATAATGCACGTTATATTGCTAATAATATAAGTAATAAGTATAATTATTACAGTTCTAGCAATAATACCTCCATTATATGGATAATAATGCATGTTATATTGATAATAATATAAGTAATAAGTATAATTATTACAGTTCTAGCGATAATAACTGCACTATATGGGTAATAATGCACGTTATATTGCTAACAATATAAGTAATAAGTATAATTATTACAGTTCTAGCGATAATAATAGTAAAATATGGCTAATAGTGCATGATATATTGATAATAGTAAAAGTAATAAGTATATTTATTACAGTTCTATCGATAATAACTGCATAATATGGGTAATAATGCATGTTATATTGATGATAATGAAAGTAGTAAGTATATTTATTACAGTTCTAGCGATAATAACTGCATTATATGCGTAATAATGCACGTTATATTGCTAATAATATAAGTAATGAGTATAATTATTACAGTTCTAGCGATAATAACTGCATTATATGGGTAATAATGCATGTTATATTCATGATAATAAAAGTAATACGTATATTTATTATAGTTCTAGCGATAATAACTGCATAATATGGGTAATAATGCATGTTATACTGATAATAATCTAAGTAATAAGTATAATTATTACAGTTCTATCGATAATAACTTCTTAATATGGGTAATAATGCTTGTTATATTGATGATAATGAAAGTAGTAAGTATATTTATTACAGTTCTAGCGATAATAACTGCATTATATGGGTAATAATGCACGTTATATTGCTAATAGTATAAGTAATAAGTATAATTATTACAGTTCTAGCGATAATACCTCCATTATATGGGTAATAATGCATGTTATATTGATAATAATATAAGTAATAAGTATATTTATTACAGTTATATCGATAATAACTGCATAATATGGGTAATAATGCATGTTATATTGATGATAATAAAAGTAATACGTATATTTATTATAGTTCTAGCAATAATAACTGCATAATATGGGTAATAATGCATGTTATATTGATAATAATATAAGTAACAAGTATAATTATTACAGTTCTAGCGATAATAACTGCATTATATGGGTAATAATGCACGTTATATTGCTAGCAATATAAGTAATAAGTATAATTATTACAGTTCTAGCGATAATACCTCCATTATATGGGTAATAATGCATGTTATTTTGATAATGATATAAGTAATAAGTATAATTATTACAGTTCTAGCGATAATAGCTGCATTATATGGGTAATAATGCACGTTATATTGCTAACAATATAAGTAATAAGTATAATTATTACAGTTCAAGCGATAATAACTGCATAATATGGGTAATAATGCATGTTATATTGATAATAATATAAGTAATAAGTATAATTATTACAGTTCTAGCGATAATAGCTGCATTATATGGGTAATAATGCACGTTATATTGCTAACAATATAAGTAATAAGTATAATTATTACAGTTCAAGCGATAATAACTGCATAATATGGGTAATAATGCATGTTATATTGATAATAATATAAGTAATAAGTATAATTATTACAGTTCTAGCAATAATACCTCCATTATATGGGTAATAATGCATGTTATATTGATAATAATATAAGTAATAAGTATAATTATTACAGTTCTAGCGATAATAACTGCATTATATGGGTAATAATGCATGTTATATTGATAATATTGGGAGTAATAAGTATATTTATTATAGTTCTAGCGATAATAACTGCAGAATATGGGTAATAATGCATGTTATATTGATAATAGTATAAGTAATAAGTATAATTATTACAGTTCTAGCGATAATAACTGCATAATATGGGTAATAATGCATGTTATATTGATGATAATAAAAGTAATACGTATATTTATTATAGTTCTAGCGATAATAACTGCATAATATGGGTAATAATGCATGTTATATTGATATCAATATAAGTAATAAGTATAATTATTACAGTTCTAGCGATAATAACTGCACTATATGGGTAATAATGCACGTTATATTGCTAACAATATAAGTAATAAGTATAATTATTACAGTTCTAGCGATAATAATAGTAAAATATGGCTAATAGTGCATGATATATTGATAATAGTAAAAGTAATAAGTATATTTATTACAGTTCTATCGATAATAACTGCATAATATGGGTAATAATGCACGTTATATTGCTAATAATATAAGTAATGAGTACAATTATTACAGTTCTAGCGATAATACCTCCATTATATGGGTAATAATGCATGTTATATTGATAATGATATAAGTAATAAGTATAATTATTACAGTTGTAGCGATAATAACTGCATTATATGGGTAATAATGCATTTTATATTGATGATAATGAAAGTAATACGTATATTTATTATAGTTCTTGCGATAATAACTGCATAATATGGGTAATAATGCATGTTATATTGATAATAATATAAGTAATAAGTATAATTATTACAGTTCTAGCGATAATAACTGCATTATATGGGTAATAATGCACGTTATATTGCTAACAATATAAGTAATAAGTATAATTATTACAGTTCTAGCGATAATAACTGCATAATATGGGTAATAATGCATGTTATATTGATAATCATATAAGTAATAAGTATAATTATTACAGTTCTAGCGATAATACCTCCATTATATGGGTAATAATGCATGTTATATTGATAATGATATAAGTAATAAGTATAATTATTACAGTTCTAACGATAATAACTGCATAATATGGGTAATAATGCACGTTATATTGCTAATAATATAAGTAATGAGTACAATTATTACAGTTCTAGCGATAATAACTGCATAATATGGGTAATAATGCACGTTATATTGCTAATAATATAAGTAATAAGTATAATTATTACAGTTCTAGCAATAATACCTCCATTATATGGGTAATAATGCATGTTATATTGATAATAATATAAGTAATAAGTATAATTATTACAGTTCTAGCGATAATAACTGCATTATATGGGTAATAATGCATGTTATATTGATGATAATAAAAGTAATACGTATATTTATTATAGTTCTAGCGATAATAACTGCATAATATGGGTAATAATGCATGTTATATTGATAATAATCTAAGTAATAAGTATAATTATTACAGTTCTAGCGATAATAACTGCATTATATGGGTAATAATGCACGTTATATTGCTAACAATATAAGTAATAAGTATAATTATTACAGTTCAAGCGATAATAACTGCATAATATGGGTAATAATGCATGTTATATTGATAATAATATAAGTAATAAGTATAATTATTACAGTTCTAGCGATAATAACTGCATTATATGGGTAATAATGCACGTTATATTGCTAACAATATAAGTAATAAGTATAATTATTACAGTTCCAGCGATAATAACTGCATAATATGGGTAATAATGCATGTTATATTGATAATAATATAAGTAATAAGTATAATTATTACAGTTCTAGCGATAATACCTCCATTATATGGGTAATAATGCATGTTATATTGATAATGATATAAGTAATAAGTATAATTATTACAGTTCTAGCGATAATAACTGCATAATATGGGTAATAATGCACGTTATATTGCTAATAATATAAGTAATGAGTACAATTATTACAGTTCTAGCGATAATAACTGCATAATATGGGTAATAATGCACGTTATATTGCTAATAATATAAGTAATAAGTATAATTATTACAGTTCTAGCGATAATAACTGCATAATATGGGTAATAATGCATGTTATATTGATAATAGTATAAGTAATAAGTATAATTATTACAGTTCTAGCGATAATAACTGCATAATATGGGTAATGATGCATGTTATATTGATGATAATAAAAGTAATACGTATATTTATTATAGTTCTAGCGATAATAACTGCATAATATGGGTAATAATGCATGTTATATTGATATCAATATAAGTAATAAGTATAATTATTACAGTTCTAGCGATAATAACTGCACTATATGGGTAATAATGCACGTTATATTGCTAACAATATAAGTAATAAGTATAATTATTACAGTTCTAGCGATTATAACTGCATAATATGGGTAATAATGCATGTTATATTGATAATCATATAAGTAATAAGTATAATTATTACAGTTCTAGCGATAATACCTCCATTATATGGGTAATAATGCATGTTATATTGATAATGATATAAGTAATAAGTATAATTATTACAGTTCTAACGATAATAACTGCATAATATGGGTAATAATGCACGTTATATTGCTAATAATATAAGTAATGAGTACAATTATTACAGTTCTAGCGATAATAACTGCATAATATGGGTAATAATGCACGTTATATTGCTAATAATATAAGTAATAAGTATAATTATTACAGTTCTAGCAATAATACCTCCATTATATGGGTAATAATGCATGTTATATTGATAATAATATAAGTAATAAGTATAATTATTACAGTTCTAGCGATAATAACTGCATTATATGGGTAATAATGCATGTTATATTGATGATAATAAAAGTAATACGTATATTTATTATAGTTCTAGCGATAATAACTGCATAGTATGGGTAATAATGCATGTTATATTGATAATAATCTAAGTAATAAGTATAATTATTACAGTTCTAGCGATAATAACTGCATTATATGGGTAATAATGCACGTTATATTGCTAACAATATAAGTAATAAGTATAATTATTACAGTTCAAGCGATAATAACTGCATAATATGGGTAATAATGCATGTTATATTGATAATAATGTAAGTAATAAGTATAATTATTACAGTTCTAGCGATAATAACTGCATTATATGGGTAATAATGCACGTTATATTGCTAGCAATATAAGTAATAAGTATAATTATTACAGTTCTAGCGATAATACCTCCATTATATGGGTAATAATGCATGTTATATTGATAATGATATAAGTAATAAGTATAATTATTACAGTTCTAGCGATAATAACTGCATTATATGGGTAATAATGCATTTTATATTGATGATAATGAAAGTAATACGTATATTTATTATAGTTCTTGCGATAATAACTGCATAATATGGGTAATAATGCATGTTATATTGATAATAATATAAGTAATAAGTATAATTATTACAGTTCTAGCGATAATAACTGCATTATATGGGTAATAATGCACGTTATATTGCTAACAATATAAGTAATAAGTATAATTATTACAGTTCTAGCGATAATAACTGCATAATGTGGGTAATAATGCATGTTATATTGATAATCATATAAGTAATAAGTATAATTATTACAGTTCTAGCGATAATACCTCCATTATATGGGTAATAATGCATGTTATATTGATAATGATATAAGTAATAAGTATAATTATTACAGTTCTAACGATAATAACTGCATAATATGGGTAATAATGCACGTTATATTGCTAATAATATAAGTAATGAGTACAATTATTACAGTTCTAGCGATAATAACTGCATTATATGGGTAATAATGCATGTTATATTGATGATAATAAAAGTAATACGTATATTTGTTATAGTTCTAGCGATAATAACTGCATAATATGGGTAATAATGCATGTTATATTGATAATAATCTAAGTAATAAGTATAATTATTACAGTTCTAGCGATAATAACTGCATAATATGGGTAATAATGCACGTTATATTGCTAATAATATAAGTAATAAGTATAATTATTACAGTTCTAGCAATAATACCTCCATTATATGGGTAATAATGCATGTTATATTGATAACAATATAAGTAATAAGTATAATTATTACAGTTCTAGCGATAATAACTGCACTATATGGGTAATAATGCACGTTATATTGCTAACAATATAAGTAATAAGTATAATTATTACAGTTCTAGCGATAATAATAGTAAAATATGGCTAATAGTGCATGATATATTGATAATAGTAAAAGTAATAAGTATATTTATTACAGTTCTATCGATAATAACTGCATAATATGGGTAATAATGCATGTTATATTGATGATAATGAAAGTAGTAAGTATATTTATTACAGTTCTAGCGATAATAACTGCATTATATGCGTAATAATGCACGTTATATTGCTAATAATATAAGTAATGAGTATAATTATTACAGTTCTAGCGATAATAACTGCATTATATGGGTAATAATGCATGTTATATTGATGATAATAAAAGTAATACGTATATTTATTATAGTTCTAGCGATAATAACTGCATAATATGGGTAATAATGCATGTTATACTGATAATAATCTAAGTAATAAGTATAATTATTACAGTTCTATCGATAATAACTTCTTAATATGGGTAATAATGCTTGTTATATTGATGATAATGAAAGTAGTAAGTATATTTATTACAGTTCTAGCGATAATAACTGCATTATATGGGTAATAATGCACGTTATATTGCTAATAGTATAAGTAATAAGTATAATTATTACAGTTCTAGCGATAATACCTCCATTATATGGGTAATAATGCATGTTATATTGATAATAATATAAGTAATAAGTATATTTATTACAGTTATATCGATAATAACTGCATAATATGGGTAATAATGCATGTTATATTGATGATAATAAAAGTAATACGTATATTTATTATAGTTCTAGCAATAATAACTGCATAATATGGGTAATAATGCATGTTATATTGATAATAATATAAGTAACAAGTATAATTATTACAGTTCTAGCGATAATAACTGCATTATATGGGTAATAATGCACGTTATATTGCTAGCAATATAAGTAATAAGTATAATTATTACAGTTCTAGCGATAATACCTCCATTATATGGGTAATAATGCATGTTATTTTGATAATGATATAAGTAATAAGTATAATTATTACAGTTCTAGCGATAATAGCTGCATTATATGGGTAATAATGCACGTTATATTGCTAACAATATAAGTAATAAGTATAATTATTACAGTTCAAGCGATAATAACTGCATAATATGGGTAATAATGCATGTTATATTGATAATAATATAAGTAATAAGTATAATTATTACAGTTCTAGCGATAATAGCTGCATTATATGGGTAATAATGCACGTTATATTGCTAACAATATAAGTAATAAGTATAATTATTACAGTTCAAGCGATAATAACTGCATAATATGGGTAATAATGCATGTTATATTGATAATAATATAAGTAATAAGTATAATTATTACAGTTCTAGCAATAATACCTCCATTATATGGGTAATAATGCATGTTATATTGATAATAATATAAGTAATAAGTATAATTATTACAGTTCTAGCGATAATAACTGCATTATATGGGTAATAATGCATGTTATATTGATAATATTGGGAGTAATAAGTATATTTATTATAGTTCTAGCGATAATAACTGCAGAATATGGGTAATAATGCATGTTATATTGATAATAGTATAAGTAATAAGTATAATTATTACAGTTCTAGCGATAATAACTGCATAATATGGGTAATAATGCATGTTATATTGATGATAATAAAAGTAATACGTATATTTATTATAGTTCTAGCGATAATAACTGCATAATATGGGTAATAATGCATGTTATATTGATATCAATATAAGTAATAAGTATAATTATTACAGTTCTAGCGATAATAACTGCACTATATGGGTAATAATGCACGTTATATTGCTAACAATATAAGTAATAAGTATAATTATTACAGTTCTAGCGATAATAATAGTAAAATATGGCTAATAGTGCATGATATATTGATAATAGTAAAAGTAATAAGTATATTTATTACAGTTCTATCGATAATAACTGCATAATATGGGTAATAATGCACGTTATATTGCTAATAATATAAGTAATGAGTACAATTATTACAGTTCTAGCGATAATAACTGCATTATATGGGTAATAATGCACGTTATATTGCTAACAATATAAGTAATAAGTATAATTATTACAGTTCTATCGATAATAACTTCTTAATATGGGTAATAATGCATGTTATATTGATGATAATAAAAGTAATACGTATATTTATTATAGTTCTAGCGATAATAACTGCATAATATGGGTAATAATGCATGTTATAATGATAATAATCTAAGTAATAAGTATAATTATTACAGTTCTAGCGATAATAACTGCATTATATGGGTAATAATGCACGTTATATTGCTAGCAATATAAGTAATAAGTATAATTATTACAGTTCTAGCGATAATACCTCCATTATATGGGTAATAATGCATGTTATATTGATAATGATATAAGTAATAAGTATAATTATTACAGTTCTAGCGATAATAACTGCATTATATGGGTAATAATGCATTTTATATTGATGATAATGAAAGTAATACGTATATTTATTATAGTTCTTGCGATAATAACTGCATAATATGGGTAATAATGCATGTTATATTGATAATAATATAAGTAATAAGTATAATTATTACAGTTCTAGCGATAATAACTGCATTATATGGGTAATAATGCACGTTATATTGCTAACAATATAAGTAATAAGTATAATTATTACAGTTCAAGCGATAATAACTGCATAATATGGGTAATAATGCATGTTATATTGATAATAATGTAAGTAATAAGTATAATTATTACAGTTCTAGCGATAATAACTGCATTATATGGGTAATAATGCACGTTATATTGCTAGCAATATAAGTAATAAGTATAATTATTACAGTTCTAGCGATAATACCTCCATTATATGGGTAATAATGCATGTTATATTGATAATGATATAAGTAATAAGTATAATTATTACAGTTCTAGCGATAATAACTGCATTATATGGGTAATAATGCATTTTATATTGATGATAATGAAAGTAATACGTATATTTATTATAGTTCTTGCGATAATAACTGCATAATATGGGTAATAATGCATGTTATATTGATAATAATATAAGTAATAAGTATAATTATTACAGTTCTAGCGATAATAACTGCATTATATGGGTAATAATGCACGTTATATTGCTAACAATATAAGTAATAAGTATAATTATTACAGTTCTAGCGATAATAACTGCATAATATGGGTAATAATGCATGTTATATTGATAATCATATAAGTAATAAGTATAATTATTACAGTTCTAGCGATAATACCTCCATTATATGGGTAATAATGCATGTTATATTGATAATGATATAAGTAATAAGTATAATTATTACAGTTCTAACGATAATAACTGCATAATATGGGTAATAATGCACGTTATATTGCTAATAATATAAGTAATGAGTACAATTATTACAGTTCTAGCGATAATAACTGCATAATATGGGTAATAATGCACGTTATATTGCTAATAATATAAGTAATAAGTATAATTATTACAGTTCTAGCAATAATACCTCCATTATATGGGTAATAATGCATGTTATATTGATAATAATATAAGTAATAAGTATAATTATTACAGTTCTAGCGATAATAACTGCATTATATGGGTAATAATGCATGTTATATTGATGATAATAAAAGTAATACGTATATTTATTATAGTTCTAGCGATAATAACTGCATAATATGGGTAATAATGCATGTTATATTGATAATAATCTAAGTAATAAGTATAATTATTACAGTTCTAGCGATAATAACTGCATAATATGGGTAATAATGCACGTTATATTGCTAATAATATAAGTAATAAGTATAATTATTACAGTTCTAGCGATAATAACTGCACTATATGGGTAATAATGCACGTTATATTGCTAACAATATAAGTAATAAGTATAATTATTACAGTTCTAGCGATAATAATAGTAAAATATGGCTAATAGTGCATGATATATTGATAATAGTAAAAGTAATAAGTATATTTATTACAGTTCTATCGATAATAACTGCATAATATGGGTAATAATGCACGTTATATTGCTAATAATATAAGTAATGAGTACAATTATTACAGTTCTAGCGATAATAACTGCATTATATGGGTAATAATGCACGTTATATTGCTAACAATATAAGTAATAAGTATAATTATTACAGTTCTATCGATAATAACTTCTTAATATGGGTAATAATGCATGTTATATTGATGATAATAAAAGTAATACGTATATTTATTATAGTTCTAGCGATAATAACTGCATAATATGGGTAATAATGCATGTTATAATGATAATAATCTAAGTAATAAGTATAATTATTACAGTTCTAGCGATAATAACTGCATTATATGGGTAATAATGCACGTTATATTGCTAGCAATATAAGTAATAAGTATAATTATTACAGTTCTAGCGATAATACCTCCATTATATGGGTAATAATGCATGTTATATTGATAATGATATAAGTAATAAGTATAATTATTACAGTTCTAGCGATAATAACTGCATTATATGGGTAATAATGCATTTTATATTGATGATAATGAAAGTAATACGTATATTTATTATAGTTCTTGCGATAATAACTGCATAATATGGGTAATAATGCATGTTATATTGATAATAATATAAGTAATAAGTATAATTATTACAGTTCTAGCGATAATAACTGCATTATATGGGTAATAATGCACGTTATATTGCTAACAATATAAGTAATAAGTATAATTATTACAGTTCAAGCGATAATAACTGCATAATATGGGTAATAATGCATGTTATATTGATAATAATGTAAGTAATAAGTATAATTATTACAGTTCTAGCGATAATAACTGCATTATATGGGTAATAATGCACGTTATATTGCTAGCAATATAAGTAATAAGTATAATTATTACAGTTCTAGCGATAATACCTCCATTATATGGGTAATAATGCATGTTATATTGATAATGATATAAGTAATAAGTATAATTATTACAGTTCTAGCGATAATAACTGCATTATATGGGTAATAATGCATTTTATATTGATGATAATGAAAGTAATACGTATATTTATTATAGTTCTTGCGATAATAACTGCATAATATGGGTAATAATGCATGTTATATTGATAATAATATAAGTAATAAGTATAATTATTACAGTTCTAGCGATAATAACTGCATTATATGGGTAATAATGCACGTTATATTGCTAACAATATAAGTAATAAGTATAATTATTACAGTTCTAGCGATAATAACTGCATAATATGGGTAATAATGCATGTTATATTGATAATCATATAAGTAATAAGTATAATTATTACAGTTCTAGCGATAATACCTCCATTATATGGGTAATAATGCATGTTATATTGATAATGATATAAGTAATAAGTATAATTATTACAGTTCTAACGATAATAACTGCATAATATGGGTAATAATGCACGTTATATTGCTAATAATATAAGTAATGAGTACAATTATTACAGTTCTAGCGATAATAACTGCATAATATGGGTAATAATGCACGTTATATTGCTAATAATATAAGTAATAAGTATAATTATTACAGTTCTAGCAATAATACCTCCATTATATGGGTAATAATGCATGTTATATTGATAATAATATAAGTAATAAGTATAATTATTACAGTTCTAGCGATAATAACTGCATTATATGGGTAATAATGCATGTTATATTGATGATAATAAAAGTAATACGTATATTTATTATAGTTCTAGCGATAATAACTGCATAATATGGGTAATAATGCATGTTATATTGATAATAATCTAAGTAATAAGTATAATTATTACAGTTCTAGCGATAATAACTGCATAATATGGGTAATAATGCACGTTATATTGCTAATAATATAAGTAATAAGTATAATTATTACAGTTCTAGCAATAATACCTCCATTATATGGGTAATAATGCATGTTATATTGATAATAATATAAGTAATAAGTATAATTATTACAGTTCTAGCGATAATAACTGCACTATATGGGTAATAATGCACGTTATATTGCTAACAATATAAGTAATAAGTATAATTATTACAGTTCTAGCGATAATAATAGTAAAATATGGCTAATAGTGCATGATATATTGATAATAGTAAAAGTAATAAGTATATTTATTACAGTTCTATCGATAATAACTGCATAATATGGGTAATAATGCATGTTATATTGATGATAATGAAAGTAGTAAGTATATTTATTACAGTTCTAGCGATAATAACTGCATTATATGCGTAATAATGCACGTTATATTGCTAATAATATAAGTAATGAGTATAATTATTACAGTTCTAGCGATAATAACTGCATTATATGGGTAATAATGCATGTTATATTGATGATAATAAAAGTAATACGTATATTTATTATAGTTCTAGCGATAATAACTGCATAATATGGGTAATAATGCATGTTATACTGATAATAATCTAAGTAATAAGTATAATTATTACAGTTCTAGCGATAATAGCTGCATTATATGGGTAATAATGCACGTTATATTGCTAACAATATAAGTAATAAGTATAATTATTACAGTTCAAGCGATAATAACTGCATAATATGGGTAATAATGCATGTTATATTGATAATAATATAAGTAATAAGTATAATTATTACAGTTCTAGCGATAATAGCTGCATTATATGGGTAATAATGCACGTTATATTGCTAACAATATAAGTAATAAGTATAATTATTACAGTTCAAGCGATAATAACTGCATAATATGGGTAATAATGCATGTTATATTGATAATAATATAAGTAATAAGTATAATTATTACAGTTCTAGCAATAATACCTCCATTATATGGGTAATAATGCATGTTATATTGATAATAATATAAGTAATAAGTATAATTATTACAGTTCTAGCGATAATAACTGCATTATATGGGTAATAATGCATGTTATATTGATAATATTGGGAGTAATAAGTATATTTATTATAGTTCTAGCGATAATAACTGCAGAATATGGGTAATAATGCATGTTATATTGATAATAGTATAAGTAATAAGTATAATTATTACAGTTCTAGCGATAATAACTGCATAATATGGGTAATAATGCATGTTATATTGATGATAATAAAAGTAATACGTATATTTATTATAGTTCTAGCGATAATAACTGCATAATATGGGTAATAATGCATGTTATATTGATATCAATATAAGTAATAAGTATAATTATTACAGTTCTAGCGATAATAACTGCACTATATGGGTAATAATGCACGTTATATTGCTAACAATATAAGTAATAAGTATAATTATTACAGTTCTAGCGATAATAATAGTAAAATATGGCTAATAGTGCATGATATATTGATAATAGTAAAAGTAATAAGTATATTTATTACAGTTCTATCGATAATAACTGCATAATATGGGTAATAATGCACGTTATATTGCTAATAATATAAGTAATGAGTACAATTATTACAGTTCTAGCGATAATAACTGCATTATATGGGTAATAATGCACGTTATATTGCTAACAATATAAGTAATAAGTATAATTATTACAGTTCTATCGATAATAACTTCTTAATATGGGTAATAATGCATGTTATATTGATGATAATAAAAGTAATACGTATATTTATTATAGTTCTAGCGATAATAACTGCATAATATGGGTAATAATGCATGTTATATTGATAATAATCTAAGTAATAAGTATAATTATTACAGTTCTAGCGATAATAACTGCATTATATGGGTAATAATGCACGTTATATTGCTAGCAATATAAGTAATAAGTATAATTATTACAGTTCTAGCGATAATACCTCCATTATATGGGTAATAATGCATGTTATATTGATAATGATATAAGTAATAAGTATAATTATTACAGTTCTAGCGATAATAACTGCATTATATGAGTAATAATGCATTTTATATTGATGATAATGAAAGTAATACGTATATTTATTATAGTTCTTGCGATAATAACTGCATAATATGGGTAATAATGCATGTTATATTGATAATAATATAAGTAATAAGTATAATTATTACAGTTCTAGCGATAATAACTGCATTATATGGGTAATAATGCACGTTATATTGCTAACAATATAAGTAATAAGTATAATTATTACAGTTCTAGCGATAATAACTGCATAATATGGGTAATAATGCATGTTATATTGATAATCATATAAGTAATAAGTATAATTATTACAGTTCTAGCGATAATACCTCCATTATATGGGTAATAATGCATGTTATATTGATAATGATATAAGTAATAAGTATAATTATTACAGTTCTAACGATAATAACTGCATAATATGGGTAATAATGCACGTTATATTGCTAATAATATAAGTAATGAGTACAATTATTACAGTTCTAGCGATAATAACTGCATAATATGGGTAATAATGCACGTTATATTGTTAATAATATAAGTAATAAGTATAATTATTACAGTTCTAGCAATAATACCTCCATTATATGGGTAATAATGCATGTTATATTGATAATAATATAAGTAATAAGTATAATTATTACAGTTCTAGCGATAATAACTGCATTATATGGGTAATAATGCATGTTATATTGATGATAATAAAAGTAATACGTATATTTATTATAGTTCTAGCGATAATAACTGCATAATATGGGTAATAATGCATGTTATATTGATAATAATCTAAGTAATAAGTATAATTATTACAGTTCTAGCGATAATAACTGCATTATATGGGTAATAATGCACGTTATATTGCTAACAATATAAGTAATAAGTATAATTATTACAGTTCAAGCGATAATAACTGCATAATATGGGTAATAATGCATGTTATATTGATAATAATATAAGTAATAAGTATAATTATTACAGTTCTAGCGATAATAACTGCATTATATGGGTAATAATGCACGTTATATTGCTAACAATATAAGTAATAAGTATAATTATTACAGTTCCAGCGATAATAACTGCATAATATGGGTAATAATGCATGTTATATTGATAATAATATAAGTAATAAGTATAATTATTACAGTTCTAGCGATAATACCTCCATTATATGGGTAATAATGCATGTTATATTGATAATGATATAAGTAATAAGTATAATTATTACAGTTCTAGCGATAATAACTGCATAATATGGGTAATAATGCACGTTATATTGCTAATAATATAAGTAATGAGTACAATTATTACAGTTCTAGCGATAATAACTGCATAATATGGGTAATAATGCACGTTATATTGCTAATAATATAAGTAATAAGTATAATTATTACAGTTCTAGCGATAATAACTGCATAATATGGGTAATAATGCATGTTATATTGATAATAGTATAAGTAATAAGTATAATTATTACAGTTCTAGCGATAATAACTGCATAATATGGGTAATGATGCATGTTATATTGATGATAATATAAGTAATGAGTATAATTATTACAGTTCTAGCGATAATAACTGCATTATATGGGTAATAATGCATGTTATATTGATGATAATAAAAGTAATACGTATACTTATTATAGTTCTAGCGATAATAACTGCATAATATGGGTAATAATGCATGTTATATTGATAATAATCTAAGTAATAAGTATAATTATTACAGTTCTAGCGATAATAACTGCATTATATGGGTAATAATGCACGTTATAGTGCTAACAATATAAGTAATAAGTATAATTATTACAGTTCTATCGATAATAACTTCTTAATATGGGTAATAATGCATGTTACATTGATGATAATAAAAGTAATACGTATATTTATTATAGTTCTAGCGATAATAACTGCATAATATGGGTAATAATGCATGTTATATTGATAATAATCTAAGTAATAAGTATAATTATTACAGTTCTAGCGATAATAACTGCATTATATGGGTAATAATGCACGTTATATTGCTAGCAATATAAGTAATAAGTATAATTATTACAGTTCTAGCGATAATACCTCCATTATATGGGTAATAATGCATGTTATATTGATAATGATATAAGTAATAAGTATAATTATTACAGTTCTAGCGATAATAACTGCATAATATGGGTAATAATGCATGTTATATTGATAATAATATAAGTAATAAGTATAATTATTACAGTTCTAGCGATAATAACTGCATTATATGGGTAATAATGCACGTTATATTGCTAACAATATAAGTAATAAGTATAATTATTACAGTTCCAGCGATAATAACTGCATAATATGGGTAATAATGCATGTTATATTGATAATAATCTAAGTAATAAGTATAATTATTACAGTTCTAGCGATAATAACTGCATTATATGGGTAATAATGCACGTTATATTGCTAACAATATAAGTAATAAGTATAATTATTACAGTTCCAGCGATAATAACTGCATAATATGGGTAATAATGCATGTTATATTGATAATAATATAAGTAATAAGTATAATTATTACAGTTCTAGCGATAATACCTCCATCATATGGGTAATAATGCATGTTATATTGATAATGATATAAGTAATAAGTATAATTATTACAGTTCTAGCGATAATAACTGCATAATATGGGTAATAATGCACGTTATATTGCTAATAATATAAGTAATGAGTACAATTATTACAGTTCTAGCGATAATAACTGCATAATATGGGTAATAATGCACGTTATATTGCTAATAATATAAGTAATAAGTATAATTATTACAGTTCTAGCGATAATAACTGCATAATATGGGTAATAATGCATGTTATATTGATAATAGTATAAGTAATAAGTATAATTATTACAGTTCTAGCGATAATAACTGCATAATATGGGTAATAATGCATGTTATATTGATGATAATAAAAGTAATACGTATATTTATTATAGTTCTAGCGATAATAACTGCATAATATGGGTAATAATGCATGTTATATTGATATCAATATAAGTAATAAGTATAATTATTACAGTTCTAGCGATAATAACTGCACTATATGGGTAATAATGCACGTTATATTGCTAACAATATAAGTAATAAGTATAATTATTACAGTTCTAGCGATAATAATAGTAAAATATGGCTAATAGTGCATGATATATTGATAATAGTAAAAGTAATAAGTATATTTATTACAGTTCTAGCGATAATAACTGCATAATATGGGTAATAATGCATGTTATATTGATGATAATGAAAGTAGTAAGTATATTTATTACAGTTCTAGCGATAATAACTGCATTATATGCGTAATAATGCACGTTATATTGCTAATAATATAAGTAATGAGTATAATTATTACAGTTCTAGCGATAATAACTGCATTATATGGGTAATAATGCATGTTATATTGATGATAATAAAAGTAATACGTATACTTATTATAGTTCTAGCGATAATAACTGCATAATATGGGTAATAATGCATGTTATATTGATAATAATCTAAGTAATAAGTATAATTATTACAGTTCTAGCGATAATAACTGCATTATATGGGTAATAATGCACGTTATATTGCTAGCAATATAAGTAATAAGTATAATTATTACAGTTCTAGCGATAATACCTCCATTATATGGGTAATAATGCATGTTATATTGATAATGATATAAGTAATAAGTATAATTATTACAGTTCTAGCGATAATAACTGCATTATATGGGTAATAATGCATTTTATATTGATGATAATGAAAGTAATACGTATATTTATTATAGTTCTTGCGATAATAACTGCATAATATGGGTAATAATGCATGTTATATTGATAATAATATAAGTAATAAGTATAATTATTACAGTTCTAGCGATAATAACTGCATTATATGGGTAATAATGCACGTTATATTGCTAACAATATAAGTAATAAGTATAATTATTACAGTTCTAGCGATAATAACTGCATAATATGGGTAATAATGCATGTTATATTGATAATCATATAAGTAATAAGTATAATTATTACAGTTCTAGCGATAATACCTCCATTATATGGGTAATAATGCATGTTATATTGATGATAATAAAAGTAATACGTATACTTATTATAGTTCTAGCGATAATAACTGCATAATATGGGTAATAATGCATGTTATATTGATATCAATATAAGTAATAAGTATAATTATTACAGTTCTAGCGATAATAACTGCACTATATGGGTAATAATGCACGTTATATTGCTAACAATATAAGTAATAAGTATAATTATTACAGTTCTAGCGATAATAATAGTAAAATATGGCTAATAGTGCATGATATATTGATAATAGTAAAAGTAATAAGTATATTTATTACAGTTCTATCGATAATAACTGCATAATATGGGTAATAATGCACGTTATATTGCTAATAATATAAGTAATGAGTACAATTATTATAGTTCTAGCGATAATAACTGCATTATATGGGTAATAATGCACGTTATATTGCTAACAATATAAGTAATAAGTATAATTATTACAGTTCTATCGATAATAACTTCTTAATATGGGTAATAATGCATGTTATATTGATGATAATAAAAGTAATACGTATATTTATTATAGTTCTAGCGATAATAACTGCATAATATGGGTAATAATGCATGTTATATTGATAATAATCTAAGTAATAAGTATAATTATTACAGTTCTAGCGATAATAACTGAATTATATGGGTAATAATGCACGTTATATTGCTAGCAATATAAGTAATAAGTATAATTATTACAGTTCTAGCGATAATACCTCCATTATATGGGTAATAATGCATGTTATATTGATAATGATATAAGTAATAAGTATAATTATTACAGTTCTAGCGATAATAACTGCATTATATGGGTAATAATGCATGTTATATTGATGATAATGAAAGTAATACGTATATTTATTATAGTTCTTGCGATAATAACTGCATAATATGGGTAATAATGCATGTTATATTGATAATAATATAAGTAATAAGTATAATTATTACAGTTCTAGCGATAATAACTGCATTATATGGGTAATAATGCACGTTATATTGCTAACAATATAAGTAATAAGTATAATTATTACAGTTCTAGCGATAATAACTGCATAATATGGGTAATAATGCATGTTATATTGATAATAATATAAGTAATAAGTATAATTATTACAGTTCTAGCGATAATACCTCCATTATATGGGTAATAATGCATGTTATATTGATAATGATATAAGTAATAAGTATAATTATTACAGTTCTAACGATAATAACTGCATAATATGGGTAATAATGCACGTTATATTGCTAATAATATAAGTAATGAGTACAATTATTACAGTTCTAGCGATAATAACTGCATTATATGGGTAATAATGCACGTTATATTGCTAGCAATATAAGTAATAAGTATAATTATTACAGTTCTAGCGATAATACCTCCATTATATGGGTAATAATGCATGTTATATTGATAATGATATAAGTAATAAGTATAATTATTACAGTTCTAGCGATAATAACTGCATTATATGGGTAATAATGCATGTTATATTGATGATAATGAAAGTAATACGTATATTTATTATAGTTCTAGCGATAATAACTGCATAATATGGGTAATAATGCATGTTATATTGATAATAGTATAAGTAATAAGTATAATTATTACAGTTCTAGCGATAATAACTGCATAATATGGGTAATAATGCATGTTATATTGATGATAATAAAAGTAATACGTATATTTATTATAGTTCTAGCGATAATAACTGCATAATATGGGTAATAATGCATGTTATATTGATATCAATATAAGTAATAAGTATAATTATTACAGTTCTAGCGATAATAACTGCACTATATGGGTAATAATGCACGTTATATTGCTAACAATATAAGTAATAAGTATAATTATTACAGTTCTAGCGAAAATAATAGTAAAATATGGCTAATAGTGCATGATATATTGATAATAGTAAAAGTAATAAGTATATTTATTACAGTTCTATCGATAATAACTGCATAATATGGGTAATAATGCATGTTATATTGATGATAATAAAAGTAATACGTATATTTATTATAGTTCTAGCGATAATAACTGCATAATATGGGTAATAATGCATGTTATATTGATATCAATATAAGTAATAAGTATAATTATTACAGTTCTAGCGATAATAACTGCACTATATGGGTAATAATGCACGCTATATTGCTAACAATATAAGTAATAAGTATAATTATTACAGTTCTAGCGATAATAACTGCATAATATGGGTAATAATGCATGTTATATTGATGATAATAAAAGTAATACGTATATTTATTATAGTTCTAGCGATAATAACTGCATAATATGGGTAATAATGCATGTTATATTGATATCAATATAAGTAATAAGTATAATTATTACAGTTCTAGCGATAATAACTGCACTATATGGGTAATAATGCACGTTATATTGCTAACAATATAAGTAATAAGTATAATTATTACAGTTCTAGCGAAAATAATAGTAAAATATGGCTAATAGTGCATGATATATTGATAATAGTAAAAGTAATAAGTATATTTATTACAGTTCTATCGATAATAACTGCATAATATGGGTAATAATGCATGTTATATTGATGATAATAAAAGTAATACGTATATTTATTATAGTTCTAGCGATAATAACTGCATAATATGGGTAATAATGCATGTTATATTGATATCAATATAAGTAATAAGTATAATTATTACAGTTCTAGCGATAATAACTGCACTATATGGGTAATAATGCACGCTATATTGCTAACAATATAAGTAATAAGTATAATTATTACAGTTCTAGCGATAATAACTGCATAATATGGGTAATAATGCATGTTATATTGATAATAATATAAGTAATAAGTATAATTATTACAGTTCTAGCGATAATACCTCCATTATATGGGTAATAATGCATGTTATATTGATAATGATATAAGTAATAAGAATAATTATTACAGTTCTAGCGATAATAACTGCATAATATGGGTAATAATGCACGTTATATTGCTAATAATATAAGTAATAAGTATAATTATTACAGTTCTAGCGATAATAACTGCATAATATGGGTAATAATGCATGTTATATTGATAATAGTATAAGTAATAAGTATAATTATTACAGTTCTAGCGATAATAACTGCATAATATGGGTAATAATGCATGTTATATTGATGATAATAAAAGTAATACGTATATTTATTATAGTTCTAGCGATAATAACTGCATAATATGGGTAATAATGCATGTTATATTGATATCAATATAAGTAATAAGTATAATTATTACAGTTCTAGCGATAATAACTGCACTATATGGGTAATAATGCACGTTATATTGCTAACAATATAAGTAATAAGTATAATTATTACAGTTCTAGCGATAATAATAGTAAAATATGGCTAATAGTGCATGATATATTGATAATAGTAAAAGTAATAAGTATATTTATTACAGTTCTATCGATAATAACTGCATAATATGGGTAATAATGCACGTTATATTGCTAATAATATAAGTAATGAGTACAATTATTACAGTTCTAGCGATAATAACTGCATTATATGGGTAATAATGCACGTTATATTGCTAACAATATAAGTAATAAGTATAATTATTACAGTTCTATCGATAATAACTTCTTAATATGGGTAATAATGCATGTTATATTGATGATAATAAAAGTAATACGTATATTTATTATAGTTCTAGCGATAATAACTGCATAATATGGGTAATAATGCATGTTATATTGATAATAATCTAAGTAATAAGTATAATTATTACAGTTCTAGCGATAATAACTGCATTATATGGGTAATAATGCACGTTATATTGCTAGCAATATAAGTAATAAGTATAATTATTACAGTTCTAGCGATAATACCTCCATTATATGGGTAATAATGCATGTTATATTGATAATGATATAAGTAATAAGTATAATTATTACAGTTCTAGCGATAATAACTGCATTATATGGGTAATAATGCATGTTATATTGATGATAATGAAAGTAATACGTATATTTATTATAGTTCTTGCGATAATAACTGCATAATATGGGTAATAATGCATGTTATATTGATAATAATATAAGTAATAAGTATAATTATTACAGTTCTAGCGATAATAACTGCATTATATGGGTAATAATGCACGTTATATTGCTAACAATATAAGTAATAAGTATAATTATTACAGTTCTAGCGATAATAACTGCATAATATGGGTAATAATGCATGTTATATTGATAATAATATAAGTAATAAGTATAATTATTACAGTTCTAGCGATAATACCTCCATTATATGGGTAATAATGCATGTTATATTGATAATGATATAAGTAATAAGTATAATTATTACAGTTCTAACGATAATAACTGCATAATATGGGTAATAATGCACGTTATATTGCTAATAATATAAGTAATGAGTACAATTATTACAGTTCTAGCGATAATAACTGCATAATATGGGTAATAATGCACGTTATATTGCTAATAATATAAGTAATAAGTATAATTATTACAGTTCTAGCAATAATACCTCCATTATATGGGTAATAATGCATGTTATATTGATAATAATATAAGTAATAAGTATAATTATTACAGTTCTAGCGATAATAACTGCATTATATGGGTAATAATGCATGTTATATTGATGATAATAAAAGTAATACGTATATTTATTATAGTTCTAGCGATAATAACTGCATAATATGGGTAATAATGCATGTTATATTGATAATAATCTAAGTAATAAGTATAATTATTACAGTTCTAGCGATAATAACTGCATTATATGGGTAATAATGCACGTTATATTGCTAACAGTATAAGTAATAAGTATAATTATTACAGTTCTATCGATAATAACTTCTTAATATGGGTAATAATGCATGTTATATTGATAATCATATAAGTAATAAGTATAATTATTACAGTTCTAGCGATAATACCTCCATTATATGGGTAATAATGCATGTTATATTGATAATGATATAAGTAATAAGTATAATTATTACAGTTCTAACGATAATAACTGCATAATATGGGTAATAATGCACGTTATATTGCTAATAATATAAGTAATGAGTACAATTATTACAGTTCTAGCGATAATAACTGCATAATATGGGTAATAATGCACGTTATATTGCTAATAATATAAGTAATAAGTATAATTATTACAGTTCTAGCAATAATACCTCCATTATATGGGTAATAATGCATGTTATATTGATAATAATATAAGTAATAAGTATAATTATTACAGTTCTAGCGATAATAACTGCATTATATGGGTAATAATGCATGTTATATTGATGATAATAAAAGTAATACGTATATTTATTATAGTTCTAGCGATAATAACTGCATAATATGGGTAATAATGCATGTTATATTGATAATAACCTAAGTAATAAGTATAATTATTACAGTTCTAGCGATAATAACTGCATTATATGGGTAATAATGCACGTTATATTGCTAACAATATAAGTAATAAGTATAATTATTACAGTTCAAGCGATAATAACTGCATAATATGGGTAATAATGCATGTTATATTGATAATAATATAAGTAATAAGTATAATTATTACAGTTCTAGCGATAATAACTGCATTATATGGGTAATAATGCACGTTATATTGCTAACAATATAAGTAATAAGTATAATTATTACAGTTCCAGCGATAATAACTGCATAATATGGGTAATAATGCATGTTATATTGATAATAATATAAGTAATAAGTATAATTATTACAGTTCTAGCGATAATACCTCCATTATATGGGTAATAATGCATGTTATATTGATAATGATATAAGTAATAAGTATAATTATTACAGTTCTAGCGATAATAACTGCATAATATGGGTAATAATGCACGTTATATTGCTAATAATATAAGTAATGAGTACAATTATTACAGTTCTAGCGATAATAACTGCATAATATGGGTAATAATGCACGTTATATTGCTAATAATATAAGTAATAAGTATAATTATTACAGTTCTAGCGATAATAACTGCATAATATGGGTAATAATGCATGTTATATTGATAATAGTATAAGTAATAAGTATAATTATTACAGTTCTAGCGATAATAACTGCATAATATGGGTAATGATGCATGTTATATTGATGATAATAAAAGTAATACGTATATTTATTATAGTTCTAGCGATAATAACTGCATAATATGGGTAATAATGCATGTTATATTGATATCAATATAAGTAATAAGTATAATTATTACAGTTCTAGCGATAATAACTGCACTATATGGGTAATAATGCACGTTATATTGCTAACAATATAAGTAATAAGTATAATTATTACAGTTCTAGCGATAATAATAGTAAAATATGGCTAATAGTGCATGATATATTGATAATTGTAAAAGTAATAAGTATATTTATTACAGTTCTAGCGATAATAACTGCATAATATGGGTAATAATGCATGTTATATTGATAATAATCTAAGTAATAAGTGTAATTATTACAGTTCTAGCGATAATAACTGCATTATATGGGTAATAATGCACGTTATATTGCTAGCAATATAAGTAATAAGTATAATTATTACAGTTCTAGCGATAATACCTCCATTATATGGGTAATAATGCATGTTATATTGATAATGATATAAGTAATAAGTATAATTATTACAGTTCTAGCGATAATAACTGCATTATATGGGTAATAATGCATGTTATATTGATGATAATGAAAGTAATACGTATATTTATTATAGTTCTTGCGATAATAACTGCATAATATGGGTAATAATGCATGTTATATTGATAATAATATAAGTAATAAGTATAATTATTACAGTTCTAGCGATAATAACTGCATTATATGGGTAATAATGCACGTTATATTGCTAACAATATAAGTAATAAGTATAATTATTACAGTTCTAGCGATAATAACTGCATAATATGGGTAATAATGCATGTTATATTGATAATAATATAAGTAATAAGTATAATTATTACAGTTCTAGCGATAATACCTCCATTATATGGGTAATAATGCATGTTATATTGATAATGATATAAGTAATAAGTATAATTATTACAGTTCTAACGATAATAACTGCATAATATGGGTAATAATGCACGTTATATTGCTAATAATATAAGTAATGAGTACAATTATTACAGTTCTAGCGATAATAACTGCATAATATGGGTAATAATGCACGTTATATTGCTAATAATATAAGTAATAAGTATAATTATTACAGTTCTAGCAATAATACCTCCATTATATGGGTAATAATGCATGTTATATTGATAATAATATAAGTAATAAGTATAATTATTACAGTTCTAGCGATAATAACTGCATTATATGGGTAATAATGCATGTTATATTGATGATAATAAAAGTAATACGTATATTTATTATAGTTCTAGCGATAATAACTGCATAATATGGGTAATAATGCATGTTATATTGATAATAATCTAAGTAATAAGTATAATTATTACAGTTCTAGCGATAATAACTGCATTATATGGGTAATAATGCACGTTATATTGCTAACAATATAAGTAATAAGTATAATTATTACAGTTCAAGCGATAATAACTGCATAATATGGGTAATAATGCATGTTATATTGATAATAATATAAGTAATAAGTATAATTATTACAGTTCTAGCGATAATAACTGCATTATATGGGTAATAATGCACGTTATATTGCTAACAATATAAGTAATAAGTATAATTATTACAGTTCCAGCGATAATAACTGCATAATATGGGTAATAATGCATGTTATATTGATAATAATATAAGTAATAAGTATAATTATTACAGTTCTAGCGATAATACCTCCATCATATGGATAATAATGCAAGTTATATTGATAATGATATAAGTAATAAGTATAATTATTACAGTTCTAGCGATAATAACTGCATAATATGGGTAATAATGCACGTTATATTGCTAATAATATAAGTAATGAGTACAATTATTACAGTTCTAGCGATAATAACTGCATAATATGGGTAATAATGCACGTTATATTGCTAATAATATAAGTAATAAGTATAATTATTACAGTTCTAGCGATAATAACTGCATAATATGGGTAATAATGCATGTTATATTGATAATAGTATAAGTAATAAGTATAATTATTACAGTTCTAGCGATAATAACTGCATAATATGGGTAATAATGCATGTTATATTGATGATAATAAAAGTAATACGTATATTTATTATAGTTCTAGCGATAATAACTGCATAATATGGGTAATAATGCATGTTATATTGATATCAATATAAGTAATAAGTATAATTATTACAGTTCTAGCGATAATAACTGCACTATATGGGTAATAATGCACGTTATATTGCTAACAATATAAGTAATAAGTATAATTATTACAGTTCTAGCGATAATAATAGTAAAATATGGCTAATAGTGCATGATATATTGATAATAGTAAAAGTAATAAGTATATTTATTACAGTTCTAGCGATAATAACTGCATAATATGGGTAATAATGCATGTTATATTGATGATAATGAAAGTAGTAAGTATATTTATTACAGTTCTAGCGATAATAACTGCATTATATGCGTAATAATGCACGTTATATTGCTAATAATATAAGTAATGAGTATAATTATTACAGTTCTAGCGATAATAACTGCATTATATGGGTAATAATGCATGTTATATTGATGATAATAAAAGTAATACGTATACTTATTATAGTTCTAGCGATAATAACTGCATAATATGGGTAATAATGCATGTTATATTGATAATAATCTAAGTAATAAGTATAATTATTACAGTTCTAGCGATAATAACTGCATTATATGGGTAATAATGCACGTTATAGTGCTAACAATATAAGTAATAAGTATAATTATTACAGTTCTATCGATAATAACTTCTTAATATGGGTAATAATGCATGTTATATTGATGATAATAAAAGTAATACGTATATTTATTATAGTTCTAGCGATAATAACTGCATAATATGGGTAATAATGCATGTTATATTGATAATAATCTAAGTAATAAGTATAATTATTACAGTTCTAGCGATAATAACTGCATTATATGGGTAATAATGCACGTTATATTGCTAGCAATATAAGTAATAAGTATAATTATTACAGTTCTAGCGATAATACCTCCATTATATGGGTAATAATGCATGTTATATTGATAATGATATAAGTAATAAGTATAATTATTACAGTTCTAGCGATAATAACTGCATTATATGGGTAATAATGCATGTTATATTGATGATAATGAAAGTAATACGTATATTTATTATAGTTCTAGCGATAATAACTGCATAATATGGGTAATAATGCATGTTATATTGATAATAGTATAAGTAATAAGTATAATTATTACAGTTCTAGCGATAATAACTGCATAATATGGGTAATAATGCATGTTATATTGATGATAATAAAAGTAATACGTATATTTATTATAGTTCTAGCGATAATAACTGCATAATATGGGTAATAATGCATGTTATATTGATATCAATATAAGTAATAAGTATAATTATTACAGTTCTAGCGATAATAACTGCACTATATGGGTAATAATGCACGTTATATTGCTAACAATATAAGTAATAAGTATAATTATTACAGTTCTAGCGAAAATAATAGTAAAATATGGCTAATAGTGCATGATATATTGATAATAGTAAAAGTAATAAGTATATTTATTACAGTTCTATCGATAATAACTGCATAATATGGGTAATAATGCATGTTATATTGATGATAATAAAAGTAATACGTATATTTATTATAGTTCTAGCGATAATAACTGCATAATATGGGTAATAATGCATGTTATATTGATATCAATATAAGTAATAAGTATAATTATTACAGTTCTAGCGATAATAACTGCACTATATGGGTAATAATGCACGCTATATTGCTAACAATATAAGTAATAAGTATAATTATTACAGTTCTAGCGATAATAACTGCATAATATGGGTGATAATGCATGTTATATTGATAATAATATAAGTAATAAGTATAATTATTACAGTTCTAGCGATAATACCTCCATTATATGGGTAATAATGCATGTTATATTGATAATGATATAAGTAATAAGTATAATTATTACAGTTCTAGCGATAATAACTGCATAATATGGGTAATAATGCACGTTATATTGCTAATAATATAAGTAATAAGTATAATTATTACAGTTCTAGCGATAATAACTGCATAATATGGGTAATAATGCATGTTATATTGATAATAGTATAAGTAATAAGTATAATTATTACAGTTCTAGCGATAATAACTGCATAATATGGGTAATAATGCATGTTATATTGATGATAATAAAAGTAATACGTATATTTATTATAGTTCTAGCGATAATAACTGCATAATATGGGTAATAATGCATGTTATATTGATATCAATATAAGTAATAAGTATAATTATTACAGTTCTAGCGATAATAACTGCACTATATGGGTAATAATGCACGTTATATTGCTAACAATATAAGTAATAAGTATAATTATTACAGTTCTAGCGATAATAATAGTAAAATATGGCTAATAGTGCATGATATATTGATAATAGTAAAAGTAATAAGTATATTTATTACAGTTCTATCGATAATAACTGCATAATATGGGTAATAATGCACGTTATATTGCTAATAATATAAGTAATGAGTACAATTATTACAGTTCTAGCGATAATAACTGCATTATATGGGTAATAATGCACGTTATATTGCTAACAATATAAGTAATAAGTATAATTATTACAGTTCTAGCGATAATACCTCCATCATATGGGTAATAATGCAAGTTATATTGATAATGATATAAGTAATAAGTATAATTATTACAGTTCTAGCGATAATAACTGCATAATATGGGTAATAATGCACGTTATATTGCTAATAATATAAGTAATGAGTACAATTATTACAGTTCTAGCGATAATAACTGCATAATATGGGTAATAATGCACGTTATATTGCTAATAATATAAGTAATAAGTATAATTATTACAGGTCTAGCGATAATAACTGCATAATATGGGTAATAATGCATGTTATATTGATAATAGTATAAGTAATAAGTATAATTATTACAGTTCTAGCGATAATAACTGCATAATATGGGTAATAATGCATGTTATATTGATGATAATAAAAGTAATACGTATATTTATTATAGTTCTAGCGATAATAACTGCATAATATGGGTAATAATGCATGTTATATTGATATCAATATAAGTAATAAGTATAATTATTACAGTTCTAGCAATAATAACTGCACTATATGGGTAATAATGCACGTTATATTGCTAACAATATAAGTAATAAGTATAATTATTACAGTTCTAGCGATAATAATAGTAAAATATGGCTAATAGTGCATGATATATTGATAATAGTAAAAGTAATAAGTATATTTATTACAGTTCTAGCGATAATAACTGCATAATATGGGTAATAATGCATGTTATATTGATGATAATGAAAGTAGTAAGTATATTTATTACAGTTCTAGCGATAATAACTGCATTATATGCGTAATAATGCACGTTATATTGCTAATAATATAAGTAATGAGTATAATTATTACAGTTCTAGCGATAATAACTGCATTATATGGGTAATAATGCATGTTATATTGATGATAATAAAAGTAATACGTATACTTATTATAGTTCTAGCGATAATAACTGCATAATATGGGTAATAATGCATGTTATATTGATAATAATCTAAGTAATAAGTATAATTATTACAGTTCTAGCGATAATAACTGCATTATATGGGTAATAATGCACGTTATAGTGCTAACAATATAAGTAATAAGTATAATTATTACAGTTCTATCGATAATAACTTCTTAATATGGGTAATAATGCATGTTATATTGATGATAATAAAAGTAATACGTATATTTATTATAGTTCTAGCGATAATAACTGCATAATATGGGTAATAATGCATGTTATATTGATAATAATCTAAGTAATAAGTATAATTATTACAGTTCTAGCGATAATAACTGCATTATATGGGTAATAATGCACGTTATATTGCTAGCAATATAAGTAATAAGTATAATTATTACAGTTCTAGCGATAATACCTCCATTATATGGGTAATAATGCATGTTATATTGATAATGATATAAGTAATAAGTATAATTATTACAGTTCTAGCGATAATAACTGCATTATATGGGTAATAATGCATGTTATATTGATGATAATGAAAGTAATACGTATATTTATTATAGTTCTAGCGATAATAACTGCATAATATGGGTAATAATGCATGTTATATTGATAATAGTATAAGTAATAAGTATAATTATTACAGTTCTAGCGATAATAACTGCATAATATGGGTAATAATGCATGTTATATTGATGATAATAAAAGTAATACGTATATTTATTATAGTTCTAGCGATAATAACTGCATAATATGGGTAATAATGCATGTTATATTGATATCAATATAAGTAATAAGTATAATTATTACAGTTCTAGCGATAATAACTGCACTATATGGGTAATAATGCACGTTATATTGCTAACAATATAAGTAATAAGTATAATTATTACAGTTCTAGCGAAAATAATAGTAAAATATGGCTAATAGTGCATGATATATTGATAATAGTAAAAGTAATAAGTATATTTATTACAGTTCTATCGATAATAACTGCATAATATGGGTAATAATGCATGTTATATTGATGATAATAAAAGTAATACGTATATTTATTATAGTTCTAGCGATAATAACTGCATAATATGGGTAATAATGCATGTTATATTGATATCAATATAAGTAATAAGTATAATTATTACAGTTCTAGCGATAATAACTGCACTATATGGGTAATAATGCACGCTATATTGCTAACAATATAAGTAATAAGTATAATTATTACAGTTCTAGCGATAATAACTGCATAATATGGGTGATAATGCATGTTATATTGATAATAATATAAGTAATAAGTATAATTATTACAGTTCTAGCGATAATACCTCCATTATATGGGTAATAATGCATGTTATATTGATAATGATATAAGTAATAAGTATAATTATTACAGTTCTAGCGATAATAACTGCATAATATGGGTAATAATGCACGTTATATTGCTAATAATATAAGTAATAAGTATAATTATTACAGTTCTAGCGATAATAACTGCATAATATGGGTAATAATGCATGTTATATTGATAATAGTATAAGTAATAAGTATAATTATTACAGTTCTAGCGATAATAACTGCATAATATGGGTAATAATGCATGTTATATTGATGATAATAAAAGTAATACGTATATTTATTATAGTTCTAGCGATAATAACTGCATAATATGGGTAATAATGCATGTTATATTGATATCAATATAAGTAATAAGTATAATTATTACAGTTCTAGCGATAATAACTGCATTATATGGGTAATAATGCATGTTATATTGATGATAATGAAAGTAATACGTATATTTATTATAGTTCTAGCGATAATAACTGCATAATATGGGTAATAATGCATGTTATATTGATAATAGTATAAGTAATAAGTATAATTATTACAGTTCTAGCGATAATAACTGCATAATATGGGTAATAATGCATGTTATATTGATGATAATAAAAGTAATACGTATATTTATTATAGTTCTAGCGATAATAACTGCATAATATGGGTAATAATGCATGTTATATTGATATCAATATAAGTAATAAGTATAATTATTACAGTTCTAGCGATAATAACTGCACTATATGGGTAATAATGCACGTTATATTGCTAACAATATAAGTAATAAGTATAATTATTACAGTTCTAGCGATAATAACTGCATTATATGGGTAATAATGCATGTTATATTGATAATATTGGGAGTAATAAGTATATTTATTATAGTTCTAGCGATAATAACTGCAGAATATGGGTAATAATGCATGTTATATTGATAATAGTATAAGTAATAAGTATAATTATTACAGTTCTAGCGATAATAACTGCATAATATGGGTAATAATGCATGTTATATTGATGATAATAAAAGTAATACGTATATTTATTATAGTTCTAGCGATAATAACTGCATAATATGGGTAATAATGCATGTTATATTGATATCAATATAAGTAATAAGTATAATTATTACAGTTCTAGCGATAATAACTGCACTATATGGGTAATAATGCACGTTATATTGCTAACAATATAAGTAATAAGTATAATTATTACAGTTCTAGCGATAATAATAGTAAAATATGGCTAATAGTGCATGATATATTGATAATAGTAAAAGTAATAAGTATATTTATTACAGTTCTATCGATAATAACTGCATAATATGGGTAATAATGCACGTTATATTGCTAATAATATAAGTAATGAGTACAATTATTACAGTTCTAGCGATAATAACTGCATTATATGGGTAATAATGCACGTTATATTGCTAACAATATAAGTAATAAGTATAATTATTACAGTTCTAGCGATAATACCTCCATCATATGGGTAATAATGCAAGTTATATTGATAATGATATAAGTAATAAGTATAATTATTACAGTTCTAGCGATAATAACTGCATAATATGGGTAATAATGCACGTTATATTGCTAATAATATAAGTAATGAGTACAATTATTACAGTTCTAGCGATAATAACTGCATAATATGGGTAATAATGCACGTTATATTGCTAATAATATAAGTAATAAGTATAATTATTACAGGTCTAGCGATAATAACTGCATAATATGGGTAATAATGCATGTTATATTGATAATAGTATAAGTAATAAGTATAATTATTACAGTTCTAGCGATAATAACTGCATAATATGGGTAATAATGCATGTTATATTGATGATAATAAAAGTAATACGTATATTTATTATAGTTCTAGCGATAATAACTGCATAATATGGGTAATAATGCATGTTATATTGATATCAATATAAGTAATAAGTATAATTATTACAGTTCTAGCAATAATAACTGCACTATATGGGTAATAATGCACGTTATATTGCTAACAATATAAGTAATAAGTATAATTATTACAGTTCTAGCGATAATAATAGTAAAATATGGCTAATAGTGCATGATATATTGATAATAGTAAAAGTAATAAGTATATTTATTACAGTTCTAGCGATAATAACTGCATAATATGGGTAATAATGCATGTTATATTGATGATAATGAAAGTAGTAAGTATATTTATTACAGTTCTAGCGATAATAACTGCATTATATGCGTAATAATGCACGTTATATTGCTAATAATATAAGTAATGAGTATAATTATTACAGTTCTAGCGATAATAACTGCATTATATGGGTAATAATGCATGTTATATTGATGATAATAAAAGTAATACGTATACTTATTATAGTTCTAGCGATAATAACTGCATAATATGGGTAATAATGCATGTTATATTGATAATAATCTAAGTAATAAGTATAATTATTACAGTTCTAGCGATAATAACTGCATTATATGGGTAATAATGCACGTTATAGTGCTAACAATATAAGTAATAAGTATAATTATTACAGTTCTATCGATAATAACTTCTTAATATGGGTAATAATGCATGTTATATTGATGATAATAAAAGTAATACGTATATTTATTATAGTTCTAGCGATAATAACTGCATAATATGGGTAATAATGCATGTTATATTGATAATAATCTAAGTAATAAGTATAATTATTACAGTTCTAGCGATAATAACTGCATTATATGGGTAATAATGCACGTTATATTGCTAGCAATATAAGTAATAAGTATAATTATTACAGTTCTAGCGATAATACCTCCATTATATGGGTAATAATGCATGTTATATTGATAATGATATAAGTAATAAGTATAATTATTACAGTTCTAGCGATAATAACTGCATTATATGGGTAATAATGCATGTTATATTGATGATAATGAAAGTAATACGTATATTTATTATAGTTCTAGCGATAATAACTGCATAATATGGGTAATAATGCATGTTATATTGATAATAGTATAAGTAATAAGTATAATTATTACAGTTCTAGCGATAATAACTGCATAATATGGGTAATAATGCATGTTATATTGATGATAATAAAAGTAATACGTATATTTATTATAGTTCTAGCGATAATAACTGCATAATATGGGTAATAATGCATGTTATATTGATATCAATATAAGTAATAAGTATAATTATTACAGTTCTAGCGATAATAACTGCACTATATGGGTAATAATGCACGTTATATTGCTAACAATATAAGTAATAAGTATAATTATTACAGTTCTAGCGAAAATAATAGTAAAATATGGCTAATAGTGCATGATATATTGATAATAGTAAAAGTAATAAGTATATTTATTACAGTTCTATCGATAATAACTTCTTAATATGGGTAATAATGCATGTTATATTGATGATAATGAAAGTAGTAAGTATATTTATTACAGCTCTAGCGATAATAACTGCATTATATGCGTAATAAGGCATGTTATATTGATAATAATATAAGTAATAAGTATAATTATTACAGTTCTAGCGATAATAACTGCATTATATGGGTAATAATGCATGTTATATTGATAATATTGGGAGTAATAAGTATATTTATTATAGTTCTAGCGATAATAACTGCAGAATATGGGTAATAATGCATGTTATATTGATAACAGTATAAGTAATAAGTATAATTATTACAGTTCTATCGATAATAACTTCTTAATATGGGTAATAATGCATGTTATATTGATGATAATAAAAGTAATACGTATATTTATTATAGTTCTAGCGATAATAACTGCATAATATGGGTAATAATGCATGTTATATTGATAATAATCTAAGTAATAAGTATAATTATTACAGTTCTAGCGATAATAACTGCATTATATGGGTAATAATGCACGTTATATTGCTAGCAATATAAGTAATAAGTATAATTATTACAGTTCTAGCGATAATACCTCCATTATATGGGTAATAATGCATGTTATATTGATAATGATATAAGTAATAAGTATAATTATTACAGTTCTAGCGATAATAACTGCATTATATGGGTAATAATGCATGTTATATTGATGATAATGAAAGTAATACGTATATTTATTATAGTTCTTGCGATAATAACTGCATAATATGGGTAATAATGCATGTTATATTGATAATAATATAAGTAATAAGTATAATTATTACAGTTCTAGCGATAATAACTGCATTATATGGGTAATAATGCACGTTATATTGCTAACAATATAAGTAATAAGTATAATTATTACAGTTCTAGCGATAATAACTGCATAATATGGGTAATAATGCATGTTATATTGATAATAATATAAGTAATAAGTATAATTATTACAGTTCTAGCGATAATACCTCCATTATATGGGTAATAATGCATGTTATATTGATAATGATATAAGTAATAAGTATAATTATTACAGTTCTAACGATAATAACTGCATAATATGGGTAATAATGCACGTTATATTGCTAATAATATAAGTAATGAGTACAATTATTACAGTTCTAGCGATAATAACTGCATAATATGGGTAATAATGCACGTTATATTGCTAATAATATAAGTAATAAGTATAATTATTACAGTTCTAGCAATAATACCTCCATTATATGGGTAATAATGCATGTTATATTGATAATAATATAAGTAATAAGTATAATTATTACAGTTCTAGCGATAATAACTGCATTATATGGGTAATAATGCATGTTATATTGATGATAATAAAAGTAATACGTATATTTATTATAGTTCTAGCGATAATAACTGCATAATATGGGTAATAATGCATGTTATATTGATAATAATCTAAGTAATAAGTATAATTATTACAGTTCTAGCGATAATAACTGCATTATATGGGTAATAATGCACGTTATATTGCTAACAGTATAAGTAATAAGTATAATTATTACAGTTCTATCGATAATAACTTCTTAATATGGGTAATAATGCATGTTATATTGATGATAATGAAAGTAGTAAGTATATTTATTACAGCTCTAGCGATAATAACTGCATTATATGCGTAATAAGGCATGTTATATTGATAATAATATAAGTAATAAGTATAATTATTACAGTTCTAGCGATAATAACTGCATTATATGGGTAATAATGCATGTTATATTGATAATATTGGGAGTAATAAGTATATTTATTATAGTTCTAGCGATAATAACTGCAGAATATGGGTAATAATGCATGTTATATTGATAACAGTATAAGTAATAAGTATAATTATTACAGTTCTAGCGATAATAACTGCATTATATGGGTAATAATGCACGTTATATTGCTAATAATATAAGTAATAAGTATAATTATTACAGTTCTAGCGATAATAACTGCATAATATGGGTAATAATGCATGTTATATTGATAATAATATAAGTAATAAGTATAATTATTACAGTTCTAGCGATAATACCTCCATTATATGGGTAATAATGCATGTTATATTGATAATGATATAAGTAATAAGTATAATTATTACAGTTCTAACGATAATAACTGCATAATATGGGTAATAATGCACGTTATATTGCTAATAATATAAGTAATGAGTACAATTATTACAGTTCTAGCGATAATAACTGCATAATATGGGTAATAATGCACGTTATATTGCTAATAATATAAGTAATAAGTATAATTATTACAGTTCTAGCAATAATACCTCCATTATATGGGTAATAATGCATGTTATATTGATAATAATATAAGTAATAAGTATAATTATTACAGTTCTAGCGATAATAACTGCATTATATGGGTAATAATGCATGTTATATTGATGATAATAAAAGTAATACGTATATTTATTATAGTTCTAGCGATAATAACTGCATAATATGGGTAATAATGCATGTTATATTGATAATAATCTAAGTAATAAGTATAATTATTACAGTTCTAGCGATAATAACTGCATTATATGGGTAATAATGCACGTTATATTGCTAACAGTATAAGTAATAAGTATAATTATTACAGTTCTATCGATAATAACTTCTTAATATGGGTAATAATGCATGTTATATTGATGATAATGAAAGTAGTAAGTATATTTATTACAGCTCTAGCGATAATAACTGCATTATATGCGTAATAAGGCATGTTATATTGATAATAATATAAGTAATAAGTATAATTATTACAGTTCTAGCGATAATAACTGCATTATATGGGTAATAATGCATGTTATATTGATAATATTGGGAGTAATAAGTATATTTATTATAGTTCTAGCGATAATAACTGCAGAATATGGGTAATAATGCATGTTATATTGATAACATAATAAGTAATAAGTATAATTATTACAGTTCTATCGATAATAACTGCATAATATGGGTAATAATGCATGTTATATTGATGATAATAAAAGTAATACGTATATTTATTATAGTTCTAGCGATAATAACTGCATAATGTGGGTAATAATGCATGTTATATTGATATCAATATAAGTAATAAGTATAATTATTACAGTTCTAGCGATAATAACTGCACTATATGGGTAATAATGCACGTTATATTGCTAACAATATAAGTAATAAGTATAATTATTACAGTTCTAGCGATAATAATAGTAAAATATGGCTAATAGTGCATTATATATTGATAATAGTAAAAGTAATAAGTATATTTATTACAGTTCTATCGATAATAACTGCATAATATGGGTAATAATGCATGTTATATTGATGATAATGAAAGTAGTAAGTATATTTATTACAGTTCTAGCGATAATAACTGCATTATATGCGTAATAAGGCATGTTATATTGATAATAATATAAGTAATAAGTATAATTATTACAGTTCTAGCGATAATAACTGCATTATATGGGTAATAATGCATGTTATATTGATAATATTGGGAGTAATAAGTATATTTATTATAGTTCTAGCGATAATAACTGCAGAATATGGGTAATAATGCATGTTATATTGATAACAGTATAAGTAATAAGTATAATTATTACAGTTCTAGCGATAATAACTGCATTATATGGGTAATAATGCATGTTATATTGCTAATAATATAAGTAATAAGTATAATTATTACAGTTCTAGCGATAATAACTGCATTATATGGGTAATAATGCATGTTATATTGATAATATCGGGAGTAATAAGTATGATTATTATAGTTCTAGCGATAATAATAGTAAAATATGGCAAATAGTGCATGTTATATTGATAATAATAAAAGTAATAAATATATTTATTACAGTTCTACCGATAATAACTGCATAATATAGGTAATAATGCATGTTATATTGATGATAATAAAAGTAATACGTATATTTATTATAGTTCTAGCGATAATAACTGCATAATATGGGTAATAATGCATGTTATATTGATAATAATCTAAGTAATAAGTATAATTATTAGAGTTCTAGCGATAATAACTGCATTATATGGGTAATAATGCACGTTATATTGCTAACAATATAAGTAATAAGTATAATTATTACAGTTCAAGCGATAATAACTGCATAATATGGGTAATAATGCATGTTATATTGATAATAATATAAGTAATAAGTATAATTATTACAGTTCTAGCAATAATACCTCCATTATATGGGTAATAATGCATGTTATATTGATAATAATATAAGTAATAAGTATAATTATTACAGTTCTAGCGATAATAACTGCATTATATGGGTAATAATGCATGTTATATTGATGATAATAAAAGTAATACGTATATTTATTATAGTTCTAGCGATAATAACTGCATAATATGGGTAATAATGCATGTTATATTGATAATAATCTAAGTAATAAGTATAATTATTACAGTTCTAGCGATAATAACTGCATTATATGGGTAATAATGCACGTTATATTTCTAACAGTATAAGTAATAAGTATAATTATTACAGTTCTATCGATAATAACTTCTTAATATGGGTAATAATGCATGTTATATTGATGATAATGAAAGTAGTAAGTATATTTACTACAGTTCTAGCGATAATAACTGCATTATATGCGTAATAAGGCATGTTATATTGATAATAATATAAGTAATAAGTATAATTATTACAGTTCTAGCGATAATAACTGCATTATATGGGTAATAATGCATGTTATATTGATAATATTGGGAGTAATAAGTATATTTATTATAGTTCTAGCGATAATAACTGCAGAATATGGGTAATAATGCATGTTATATTGATAACAGTATAAGTAATAAGTATAATTATTACAGTTCTAGCGATAATAACTGCATTATATGGGTAATAATGCACGTTATATTGCTAATAATATAAGTAATAAGTATAATTATTACAGTTCTAGCGATAATAACTGCATTATATGGGTAATAATGCATGTTATATTGATAATATCGGGAGTAATAAGTATGATTATTATAGTTCTAGCGATAATAATAGTAAAATATGGCAAATAGTGCATGTTATATTGATAATAATAAAAGTAATAAATATATTTATTACAGTTCTATCGATAATAAAAGTAATACGTATATTTATTATAGTTCTAGCGATAATAACTGCATAATGTGGGTAATAATGCATGTTATATTGATAATAATCTAAGTAATAAGTATAATTATTACAGTTCTAGCGATAATAACTGCATTATATGGGTAATAATGCATGTTATATTGATAATATCGGGAGTAATAAGTATAATTATTATAGTTCTAGCGATAATAATAGTAAAATATGGCAAATAGTGCATGTTATATTGATAATAATAAAAGTAATAAGTATATTTATTACAGTTCTATCGATAATAACTGCATAATATGGGTAATAATGCATGTTATATTGATGATAATAAAAGTAATACGTATATTTATTATAGTTCTAGCGATAATAACTGCATAATGTGGGTAATAATGCATGTTATATTGATATCAATATAAGTAATAAGTATAATTATTACAGTTCTAGCGATAATAACTGCACTATATGGGTAATAATGCACGTTATATTGCTAACAATATAAGTAATAAGTATAATTATTACAGTTCTAGCGATAATAATAGTAAAATATGGCTAATAGTGCATTATATATTGATAATAGTAAAAGTAATAAGTATATTTATTACAGTTCTATCGATAATAACTGCATAATATGGGTAATAATGCATGTTATATTGATGATAATGAAAGTAGTAAGTATATTTATTACAGTTCTAGCGATAATAACTGCATTATATGCGTAATAATGCACGTTATATTGCTAATAATATAAGTAATGAGTATAATTATTACAGTTCTAGCGATAATAACTTCTTAATATGGGTAATAATGCATGTTATATTGATGATAATGAAAGTAGTAAGTATATTTATTACAGTTCTAGCGATAATAACTGCATTATATGCGTAATAAGGCATGTTATATTGATAATATCGGGGGAAATAAGTATAACTATTATAGTTCTAGCGATAATAATAGTAAAATATGGCTAATAGTGCATGATATATTGATAATAGTAAAAGTAATAAGTATAATTATTACAGTTCTAGCGATAATAACTGCATAATAAGGGTAATAATGCACGTTATATTGCTAATAATATAAGTAATGAGTACAATTATTGCAGTTCTAGCGATAATAACTGCATAATATAGGTAATAATGCATGTTATATTGATGATAATAAAAGTAATACGTATATTTATTATAGTTCTAGCGATAATAACTGCATAATATGGGTAATAATGCATGTTATATTGATAATAATTTAAGTAATAAGTATAATTATTAGAGTTCTAGCGATAATAACTGCATTATATGGGTAATAATGCACGTGATATTGCTAACAATATAAGTAATAAGTATAATTATTACAGTTCAAGCGATAATAACTGCATAATATGGGTAATAATGCATGTTATATTGATAATAATATAAGTAATAAGTATAATTATTACAGTTCTAGCGATAATAACTGCATTATATGGGTAATAATGCACGTTATATTGCTAACAATATAAGTAATAAGTATAATTATTACAGTTCTAGCGATAATAACTGCATAATATGGGTAATAATGCATGTTATATTGATAATAATATAAGTAATAAGTATAATTATTACAGTTCTAGCGATAATACCTCCATTATATGGGTAATAATGCATGTTATATTGATAATGATATAAGTAATAAGTATAATTATTACAGTTCTAGCGATAATAACTGCATAATATGGGTAATAATGCATGTTATATTGATAATAATATAAGTAATAAGTATAATTATTACAGTTCTAGCGATAATACCTCCATTATATGGGTAATAATGCATGTTATATTGATAATGATATAAGTAATAAGTATAATTATTACAGTTCTAGCGATAATAACTGCATAATATGGGTAATAATGCACGTTATATTGCTAATAATATAAGTAATGAGTATAATTATTACAGTTCTAGCGATAATAACTGCATAATATGGGTAATAATGCACGTTATATTGCTAATAATATAAGTAATGAGTACAATTATTACAGTTCTAGCGATAATAACTGCATAATATGGGTAATAATGCACGTTATATTGCTAATAATATAAGTAATAAGTATAATTATTACAGTTCTAGCGATAATACCTCCATTATATGGGTAATAATGCATGTTATATTGATAATGATATAAGTAATAAGTATAATTATTACAGTTCTAGCGATAATAACTGCATAATATGGGTAATAATGCACGTTATATTGCTAATAATATAAGTAATGAGTACAATTATTACAGTTCTAGCGATAATAACTGCATAATATGGGTAATAATGCACGTTATATTGCTAATAATATAAGTAATAAGTATAATTATTACAGCTCTAGCGATAATAACTGCATAATATGGGTAATAATGCATGTTATATTGATAATAGTATAAGTAATAAGTATAATTATTACAGTTCTAGCGATAATAACTGCATTATATGGGTAATAATGCACGTTATATTGCTAGCAATATAAGTAATAAGGATAATTATTACAGTTCTAGCGATAATACCTCCATTATATGGGTAATAATGCATGTTATATTGATAATGATATAAGTAATAAGTATAATTATTACAGTTCTAGCGATAATAACTGCATTATATGGGTAATAATGCATGTTATATTGATGATAATGAAAGTAATACGTATATTTATTATAGTTCTTGCGATAATAACTGCATAATATGGGTAATAATGCATGTTATATTGATAATAATATAAGTAATAAGTATAATTATTACAGTTCTAGCGATAATAACTGCATTATATGGGTAATAATGCACGTTATATTGCTAACAATATAAGTAATAAGTATAATTATTACAGTTCAAGCGATAATAACTGCATAATATGGGTAATAATGCATGTTATATTGATAATAATATAAGTAATAAGTATAATTATTACAGTTCTAGCGATAATAACTGCATTATATGGGTAATAATGCACGTTATATTGCTAACAATATAAGTAATAAGTATAATTATTACAGTTCTAGCGATAATAACTGCATAATATGGGTAATAATGCATGTTATATTGATAATAATATAAGTAATAAGTATAATTATTACAGTTCTAGCGATAATACCTCCATTATATGGGTAATAATGCATGTTATATTGATAATGATATAAGTAATAAGTATAATTATTACAGTTCTAGCGATAATAACTGCATAATATGGGTAATAATGCACGTTATATTGCTAATAATATAAGTAATGAGTACAATTATTACAGTTCTAGCGATAATAACTGCATAATATGGGTAATAATGCACGTTATATTGCTAATAATATAAGGTATAAGTATAATTATTACAGTTCTAGCGATAATAACTGCATAATATGGGTAATAATGCATGTTATATTGATAATAGTATAAGTAATAAGTATAATTATTACAGTTCTAGCGATAATAACTGCATAATATGGGTAATAATGCATGTTATATTGATGATAATAAAAGTAATACGTATATTTATTATAGTTCTAGCGATAATAACTGCATAATATGGGTAATAATGCATGTTATATTGATATCAATATAAGTAATAAGTATAATTATTACAGTTCTAGCGATAATAACTGCACTATATGGGTAATAATGCACGTTATATTGCTAACAATATAAGTAATAAGTATAATTATTACAGTTCTAGCGATAATAATAGTAAAATATGGCTAATAGTGCATGATATATTGATAATAGTAAAAGTAATAAGTATATTTATTACAGTTCTATCGATAATAACTGCATAATATGGGTAATAATGCATGTTATATTGATGATAATGAAAGTAGTAAGTATATTTATTACAGTTCTAGCGATAATAACTGCATTATATGCGTAATAATGCACGTTATATTGCTAATAATATAAGTAATGAGTATAATTATTACAGTTCTAGCGATAATAACTGCATTATATGGGTAATAATGCATGTTATATTGATGATAATAAAAGTAATACGTATACTTATTATAGTTCTAGCGATAATAACTGCATAATATGGGTAATAATGCATGTTATATTGATAATAATCTAAGTAATAAGTATAATTATTACAGTTCTAGCGATAATAACTGCATTATATGGGTAATAATGCACGTTATAGTGCTAACAATATAAGTAATAAGTATAATTATTACAGTTCTAGCGATAATAACTGCATTATATGGGTAATAATGCACGTTATAGTGCTAACAATATAAGTAATAAGTATAATTATTACAGTTCTATCGATAATAACTTCTTAATATGGGTAATAATACATGTTATATTGATGATAATAAAAGTAATACGTATATTTATTATAGTTCTAGCGATAATAACTGCATAATATGGGTAATAATGCATGTTATATTGATAATAATCTAAGTAATAAGTATAATTATTACAGTTCTAGCGATAATAACTGCATTATATGGGTAATAATGCACGTTATATTGCTAGCAATATAAGTAATAAGTATAATTATTACAGTTCTAGCGATAATACCTCCATTATATGGGTAATAATGCATGTTATATTGATAATGATATAAGTAATAAGTATAATTATTACAGTTCTAGCGATAATAACTGCATTATATGGGTAATAATGCATGTTATATTGATGATAATGAAAGTAATACGTATATTTATTATAGTTCTTGCGATAATAACTGCATAATATGGGTAATAATGCATGTTATATTGATAATAATATAAGTAATAAGTATAATTATTACAGTTCTAGCGATAATAACTGCATAATATGGGTAATAATGCATGTTATATTGATAATAATATAAGTAATAAGTATAATTATTACAGTTCTAGCGATAATACCTCCATTATATGGGTAATAATGCATGTTATATTGATAATGATATAAGTAATAAGTATAATTATTACAGTTCTAGCGATAATAACTGCATAATATGGGTAATAATGCACGTTATATTGCTAATAATATAAGTAATGAGTACAATTATTACAGTTCTAGCGATAATAACTGCATAATATGGGTAATAATGCACGTTATATTGCTAATAATATAAGTAATAAGTATAATTATTACAGTTCTAGCGATAATAACTGCATAATATGGGTAATAATGCATGTTATATTGATAATAGTATAAGTAATAAGTATAATTATTACAGTTCTAGCGATAATAACTGCATAATATGGGTAATAATGCATGTTATATTGATGATAATAAAAGTAATACGTATATTTATTATAGTTCTAGCGATAATAACTGCATAATATGGGTAATAATGCATGTTATATTGATATCTATATAAGTAATAAGTATAATTATTACAGTTCTAGCGATAATAACTGCACTATATGGGTAATAATGCACGATATATTGCTAACAATATAAGTAATAAGTATAATTATTACAGTTCTAGCGATAATAATAGTAAAATATGGCTAATAGTGCATGATATATTGATAATAGTAAAAGTAGTAAGTATATTTATTACAGTTCTAGCGATAATAACTGCATTATATGCGTAATAATGCACGTTATATTGCTAATAATATAAGTAATGAGTATAATTATTACAGTTCTAGCGATAATAACTGCATTATATGGGTAATAATGCATGTTATATTGATGATAATAAAAGTAATACGTATACTTATTATAGTTCTAGCGATAATAACTGCATAATATGGGTAATAATGCATGTTATATTGATAATAATCTAAGTAATAAGTATAATTATTACAGTTCTAGCGATAATAACTGCATTATATGGGTAATAATGCACGTTATAGTGCTAACAATATAAGTAATAAGTATAATTATTACAGTTCTATCGATAATAACTTCTTAATATGGGTAATAATACATGTTATATTGATGATAATAAAAGTAATACGTATATTTATTATAGTTCTAGCGATAATAACTGCATAATATGGGTAATAATGCATGTTATATTGATAATAATCTAAGTAATAAGTATAATTATTACAGTTCTAGCGATATTAACTGCATTATATGGGTAATAATGCACGTTATATTGCTAGCAATATAAGTAATAAGTATAATTATTACAGTTCTAGCGATAATACCTCCATTATATGGGTAATAATGCATGTTATATTGATAATGATATAAGTAATAAGTATAATTATTACAGTTATATCGATAATAACTGCATAATATGGATAATAATGCATGTTATATTGATAATAATATAAGTAATAAGTATAATTATTACAGTTCTAGCGATAATACCTCCATTATATGGGTAATAATGCATGTTATATTGATAATGATATAAGTAATAAGTATAATTATTACAGTTCTAGCGATAATAACTGCATAATATGGGTAATAATGCACGTTATATTGCTAATAATATAAGTAATGAGTACAATTATTACAGTTCTAGCGATAATAACTGCATAATATGGGTAATAATGCACGTTATATTGCTAATAATATAAGTAATAAGTATAATTATTACAGTTCTAGCAATAATACCTCCATTATATGGGTAATAATGCATGTTATATTGATAATAATATAAGTAATAAGTATAATTATTACAGTTCTAGCGATAATAACTGTATTATATGGGTAATAATGCATGTTATATTGATAATATTGGGAGTAATAAGTATATTTATTATAGTTCTAGCGATAATAACTGCATTATATGGGTAATAATGCATGTTATATTGATAATAATATAAGTAATAAGTATAATTATTACAGTTCTAGCGATAATAACTGCATTATATGGGTAATAATGCATGTTATATTGATGATAATAAAAGTAATACGTATATTTATTATAGTTCTAGCGATAATAACTGCATAATATGGGTAATAATGCACGTTATATTGCTAATAATATAAGTAATGAGTACAATTATTACAGTTCTAGCGATAATAACTGCATAATATGGGTAATAATGCACGTTATATTGCTAATAATATAAGTAATAAGTATAATTATTACAGTTCTAGCGATAATAACTGCATAATATGGGTAATAATGCATGTTATATTGATAATAGTATAAGTAATAAGTATAATTATTACAGTTCTAGCGATAATAACTGCATAATATGGGTAATAATGCATGTTATATTGATGATAATAAAAGTAATACGTATATTTATTATAGTTCTAGCGATAATAACTGCATAATATGGGTAATAATGCATGTTATATTGATATCTATATAAGTAATAAGTATAATTATTACAGTTCTAGCGATAATAACTGCACTATATGGGTAATAATGCACGATATATTGCTAACAATATAAGTAATAAGTATAATTATTACAGTTCTAGCGATAATAATAGTAAAATATGGCTAATAGTGCATGATATATTGATAATAGTAAAAGTAGTAAGTATATTTATTACAGTTCTAGCGATAATAACTGCATTATATGCGTAATAATGCACGTTATATTGCTAATAATATAAGTAATGAGTATAATTATTACAGTTCTAGCGATAATAACTGCATTATATGGGTAATAATGCATGTTATATTGATGATAATAAAAGTAATACGTATACTTATTATAGTTCTAGCGATAATAACTGCATAATATGGGTAATAATGCATGTTATATTGATAATAATCTAAGTAATAAGTATAATTATTACAGTTCTAGCGATAATAACTGCATTATATGGGTAATAATGCACGTTATAGTGCTAACAATATAAGTAATAAGTATAATTATTACAGTTCTATCGATAATAACTTCTTAATATGGGTAATAATACATGTTATATTGATGATAATAAAAGTAATACGTATATTTATTATAGTTCTAGCGATAATAACTGCATAATATGGGTAATAATGCATGTTATATTGATAATAATCTAAGTAATAAGTATAATTATTACAGTTCTAGCGATATTAACTGCATTATATGGGTAATAATGCACGTTATATTGCTAGCAATATAAGTAATAAGTATAATTATTACAGTTCTAGCGATAATACCTCCATTATATGGGTAATAATGCATGTTATATTGATAATGATATAAGTAATAAGTATAATTATTACAGTTATATCGATAATAACTGCATAATATGGATAATAATGCATGTTATATTGATAATAATATAAGTAATAAGTATAATTATTACAGTTCTAACGATAATACCTCCATTATATGGGTAATAATGCATGTTATATTGATAATGATATAAGTAATAAGTATAATTATTACAGTTCTAGCGATAATAACTGCATAATATGGGTAATAATGCACGTTATATTGCTAATAATATAAGTAATGAGTACAATTATTACAGTTCTAGCGATAATAACTGCATAATATGGGTAATAATGCACGTTATATTGCTAATAATATAAGTAATAAGTATAATTATTACAGTTCTAGCAATAATACCTCCATTATATGGGTAATAATGCATGTTATATTGATAATAATATAAGTAATAAGTATAATTATTACAGTTCTAGCGATAATAACTGTATTATATGGGTAATAATGCATGTTATATTGATAATATTGGGAGTAATAAGTATATTTATTATAGTTCTAGCGATAATAACTGCATTATATGGGTAATAATGCATGTTATATTGATGATAATGAAAGTAATACGTATATTTATTATAGTTCTTGCGATAATAACTGCATAATATGGGTAATAATGCATGTTATATTGATAATAATATAAGTAATAACTATAATTATTACAGTTCTAGCGATAATAACTGCATTATATGGGTAATAATGCACGCTATATTGCTAACAATATAAGTAATAAGTATAATTATTACAGTTCTAGCGATAATAACTGCATAATATGGGTAATAATGCATGTTATATTGATAATAATATAAGTAATAAGTATAATTATTACAGTTCTAGCGATAATACCTCCATTATATGGGTAATAATGCATGTTATATTGATAATGATATAAGTAATAAGTATAATTATTACAGTTCTAGCGATAATAACTGCATAATATGGGTAATAATGCACGTTATATTGCTAATAATATAAGTAATAAGTATAATTATTACAGTTCTAGCAATAATACCTCCATTATATGGGTAATAATGCATGTTATATTGATAATAATATAAGTAATAAGTATAATTATTACAGTTCTAGCGATAATAACTGCATTATATGGGTAATAATGCATGTTATATTGATGATAATAAAAGTAATACGTATATTTATTATAGTTCTAGCGATAATAACTGCATAATATGGGTAATAATGCACGTTATATTTCTAACAGCATAAGTAATAAGTATAATTATTACAGTTCTATCGATAATAACTTCTTAATATGGGTAATAATGCATGTTATATTGATGATAATGAAAGTAGTAAGTATATTTATTACAGTTCTAGCGATAATAACTGCATTATATGCGTAATAAGGCATGTTATATTGATAATAATATAAGTAATAAGTATAATTATTACAGTTCTAGCGATAATAACTGCATTATATGGGTAATAATGCATGTTATATTGATAATATTGGGAGTAATAAGTATATTTATTATAGTTCTAGCGATAATAGCTGCAGAATATGGGTAATAATGCATGTTATATTGATAACAGTATAAGTAATAAGTATAATTATTACAGTTCTAGCGATAATAACTGCATTATATGGGTAATAATGCACGTTATATTGCTAATAATATAAGTAATAAGTATAATTATTACAGTTCTAGGGATAATAACTGCATTATATGGGTAATAATGCATGTTATATTGATAATATCGGGAGTAATAAGTATGATTATTATAGTTCTAGCGATAATAATAGTAAAATATGGCAAATAGTGCATGTTATATTGATAATAATAAAAGTAATAAATATATTTATTACAGTTCTATCGATAATAAAAGTAATACGTATATTTATTATAGTTCTAGCGATAATAACTGCATAATGTGGGTAATAATGCATGTTATATTGATAATAATCTAAGTAATAAGTATAATTATTACAGTTCTAGCGATAATAACGGCATTATATGGGTAATAATGCATGTTATATTGATAATATCGGGAGTAATAAGTATAATTATTATAGTTCTAGCGATAATAATAGTAAAATATGGCAAATATGGCAAATAGTGCATGTTATATTGATAATAATAAAAGTAATAAGTATATTTATTACAGTTCTATCGATAATAACTGCATAATATGGGTAATAATGCATGTTATATTGATGATAATAAAAGTAATACGTATATTTATTATAGTTCTAGCGATAATAACTGCATAATGTGGGTAATAATGCATGTTATATTGATATCAATATAAGTAATAAGTATAATTATTACAGTTCTAGCGATAATAACTGCACTATATGGGTAATAATGCACGTTATATTGCTAACAATATAAGTAATAAGTATAATTATTACAGTTCTAGCGATAATAATAGTAAAATATGGCTAATAGTGCATTATATATTGATAATAGTAAAAGTAATAAGTATATTTATTACAGTTCTATCGATAATAACTGCATAATATGGGTAATAATGCATGTTATATTGATGATAATGAAAGTAGTAAGTATATTTATTACAGTTCTAGCGATAATAACTGCATTATATGCGTAATAATGCACGTTATATTGCTAATAATATAAGTAATGAGTATAATTATTACAGTTCTAGCGATAATAACTTCTTAATATGGGTAATAATGCATGTTATATTGATGATAATGAAAGTAGTAAGTATATTTATTACAGTTCTAGCGATAATAACTGCATTATATGCGTAATAAGGCATGTTATATTGATAATATCGGGGGAAATAAGTATAACTATTATAGTTCTAGCGATAATAATAGTAAAATATGGCTAATAGTGCATGATATATTGATAATAGTAAAAGTAATAAGTATAATTATTACAGTTCTAGCGATAATAACTGCATAATAAGGGTAATAATGCACGTTATATTGCTAATAATATAAGTAATGAGTACAATTATTGCAGTTCTAGCGATAATAACTGCATAATATAGGTAATAATGCATGTTATATTGATGATAATAAAAGTAATACGTATATTTATTATAGTTCTAGCGATAATAACTGCATAATATGGGTAATAATGCATGTTATATTGATAATAATTTAAGTAATAAGTATAATTATTAGAGTTCTAGCGATAATAACTGCATTATATGGGTAATAATGCACGTGATATTGCTAACAATATAAGTAATAAGTATAATTATTACAGTTCAAGCGATAATAACTGCATAATATGGGTAATAATGCATGTTATATTGATAATAATATAAGTAATAAGTATAATTATTACAGTTCTAGCGATAATAACTGCATAATATGGGTAATAATGCACGTTATATTGCTAATAATATAAGTAATGAGTACAATTATTACAGTTCTAGCGATAATAACTGCATAATATGGGTAATAATGCACGTTATATTGCTAATAATATAAGGTATAAGTATAATTATTACAGTTCTAGCGATAATAACTGCATAATATGGGTAATAATGCATGTTATATTGATAATAGTATAAGTAATAAGTATAATTATTACAGTTCTAGCGATAATAACTGCATAATATGGGTAATAATGCATGTTATATTGATGATAATAAAAGTAATACGTATATTTATTATAGTTCTAGCGATAATAACTGCATAATATGGGTAATAATGCATGTTATATTGATATCAATATAAGTAATAAGTATAATTATTACAGTTCTAGCGATAATAACTGCACTATATGGGTAATAATGCACGTTATATTGCTAACAATATAAGTAATAAGTATAATTATTACAGTTCTAGCGATAATAATAGTAAAATATGGCTAATAGTGCATGATATATTGATAATAGTAAAAGTAATAAGTATATTTATTACAGTTCTATCGATAATAACTGCATAATATGGGTAATAATGCATGTTATATTGATGATAATGAAAGTAGTAAGTATATTTATTACAGTTCTAGCGATAATAACTGCATTATATGCGTAATAATGCACGTTATATTGCTAATAATATAAGTAATGAGTATAATTATTACAGTTCTAGCGATAATAACTGCATTATATGGGTAATAATGCATGTTATATTGATGATAATAAAAGTAATACGTATACTTATTATAGTTCTAGCGATAATAACTGCATAATATGGGTAATAATGCATGTTATATTGATAATAATCTAAGTAATAAGTATAATTATTACAGTTCTAGCGATAATAACTGCATTATATGGGTAATAATGCACGTTATAGTGCTAACAATATAAGTAATAAGTATAATTATTACAGTTCTAGCGATAATAACTGCATTATATGGGTAATAATGCACGTTATAGTGCTAACAATATAAGTAATAAGTATAATTATTACAGTTCTATCGATAATAACTTCTTAATATGGGTAATAATACATGTTATATTGATGATAATAAAAGTAATACGTATATTTATTATAGTTCTAGCGATAATAACTGCATAATATGGGTAATAATGCATGTTATATTGATAATAATCTAAGTAATAAGTATAATTATTACAGTTCTAGCGATAATAACTGCATTATATGGGTAATAATGCACGTTATATTGCTAGCAATATAAGTAATAAGTATAATTATTACAGTTCTAGCGATAATACCTCCATTATATGGGTAATAATGCATGTTATATTGATAATGATATAAGTAATAAGTATAATTATTACAGTTCTAGCGATAATAACTGCATTATATGGGTAATAATGCATGTTATATTGATGATAATGAAAGTAATACGTATATTTATTATAGTTCTTGCGATAATAACTGCATAATATGGGTAATAATGCATGTTATATTGATAATAATATAAGTAATAAGTATAATTATTACAGTTCTAGCGATAATAACTGCATAATATGGGTAATAATGCATGTTATATTGATAATAATATAAGTAATAAGTATAATTATTACAGTTCTAGCGATAATACCTCCATTATATGGGTAATAATGCATGTTATATTGATAATGATATAAGTAATAAGTATAATTATTACAGGTCTAGCGATAATAACTGCATAATATGGGTAATAATGCACGTTATATTGCTAATAATATAAGTAATGAGTACAATTATTACAGTTCTAGCGATAATAACTGCATAATATGGGTAATAATGCACGTTATATTGCTAATAATATAAGTAATAAGTATAATTATTACAGTTCTAGCGATAATAACTGCATAATATGGGTAATAATGCATGTTATATTGATAATAGTATAAGTAATAAGTATAATTATTACAGTTCTAGCGATAATAACTGCATAATATGGGTAATAATGCATGTTATATTGATGATAATAAAAGTAATACGTATATTTATTATAGTTCTAGCGATAATAACTGCATAATATGGGTAATAATGCATGTTATATTGATATCTATATAAGTAATAAGTATAATTATTACAGTTCTAGCGATAATAACTGCACTATATGGGTAATAATGCACGATATATTGCTAACAATATAAGTAATAAGTATAATTATTACAGTTCTAGCGATAATAATAGTAAAATATGGCTAATAGTGCATGATATATTGATAATAGTAAAAGTAGTAAGTATATTTATTACAGTTCTAGCGATAATAACTGCATTATATGCGTAATAATGCACGTTATATTGCTAATAATATAAGTAATGAGTATAATTATTACAGTTCTAGCGATAATAACTGCATTATATGGGTAATAATGCATGTTATATTGATGATAATAAAAGTAATACGTATACTTATTATAGTTCTAGCGATAATAACTGCATAATATGGGTAATAATGCATGTTATATTGATAATAATCTAAGTAATAAGTATAATTATTACAGTTCTAGCGATAATAACTGCATTATATGGGTAATAATGCACGTTATAGTGCTAACAATATAAGTAATAAGTATAATTATTACAGTTCTATCGATAATAACTTCTTAATATGGGTAATAATACATGTTATATTGATGATAATAAAAGTAATACGTATATTTATTATAGTTCTAGCGATAATAACTGCATAATATGGGTAATAATGCATGTTATATTGATAATAATCTAAGTAATAAGTATAATTATTACAGTTCTAGCGATATTAACTGCATTATATGGGTAATAATGCACGTTATATTGCTAGCAATATAAGTAATAAGTATAATTATTACAGTTCTAGCGATAATACCTCCATTATATGGGTAATAATGCATGTTATATTGATAATGATATAAGTAATAAGTATAATTATTACAGTTATATCGATAATAACTGCATAATATGGATAATAATGCATGTTATATTGATAATAATATAAGTAATAAGTATAATTATTACAGTTCTAGCGATAATACCTCCATTATATGGGTAATAATGCATGTTATATTGATAATGATATAAGTAATAAGTATAATTATTACAGTTCTAGCGATAATAACTGCATAATATGGGTAATAATGCACGTTATATTGCTAATAATATAAGTAATGAGTACAATTATTACAGTTCTAGCGATAATAACTGCATAATATGGGTAATAATGCACGTTATATTGCTAATAATATAAGTAATAAGTATAATTATTACAGTTCTAGCAGTAATACCTCCATTATATGGGTAATAATGCATGTTATATTGATAATAATATAAGTAATAAGTATAATTATTACAGTTCTAGCGATAATAACTGTATTATATGGGTAATAATGCATGTTATATTGATAATATTGGGAGTAATAAGTATATTTATTATAGTTCTAGCGATAATAACTGCATTATATGGGTAATAATGCATGTTATATTGATGATAATGAAAGTAATACGTATATTTATTATAGTTCTTGCGATAATAACTGCATAATATGGGTAATAATGCATGTTATATTGATAATAATATAAGTAATAAGTATAATTATTACAGTTCTAGCGATAATAACTGCATTATATGGGTAATAATGCACGCTATATTGCTAACAATATAAGTTATAAGTATAATTATTACAGTTCTAGCGATAATAACTGCATAATATGGGTAATAATGCATGTTATATTGATAATAATATAAGTAATAAGTATAATTATTACAGTTCTAGCGATAATACCTCCATTATATGGGTAATAATGCATGTTATATTGATAATGATATAAGTAATAAGTATAATTATTACAGTTCTAGCGATAATAACTGCATAATATGGGTAATAATGCACGTTATATTGCTAATAATATAAGTAATGAGTACAATTATTACAGTTCTAGCGATAATAACTGCATAATATGGGTAATAATGCACGTTATATTGCTAATAATATAAGTAATAAGTATAATTATTACAGTTCTAGCAATAATACCTCCATTATATGGGTAATAATGCATGTTATATTGATAATAATATAAGTAATAAGTATAATTATTACAGTTCTAGCGATAATAACTGTATTATATGGGTAATAATGCATGTTATATTGATAATATTGGGAGTAATAAGTATATTTATTATAGTTCTAGCGATAATAACTGCAGAATATGGGTAATAATGCATGTTATATTGATAATAGTATAAGTAATAAGTATAATTATTACAGTTCTAGCGATAATAACTGCATAATATGGGTAATAATGCATGTTATATTGATGATAATAAAAGTAATACGTATATTTATTATAGTTCTAGCGATAATAACTGCATAATATGGGTAATAATGCATGTTATATTGATAATAATCTAAGTAATAAGTATAATTATTACAGTTCTAGCGATAATAACTGCATTATATGGGTAATAATGCACGTTATATTGCTAACAATATAAGTAATAAGTATAATTATTACAGTTCTATCCATAATAACTTCTTAATATGGGTAATAATGCATGTTATATTGATGATAATGAAAGTAGTAAGTATATTTATTACAGTTCTAGCGATAATAACTGCATAATATGGGTAATAATGCATGTTATATTGATAATAATATAAGTAATAAGTATAATTATTACAGTTCTAGCAATAATACCTGCATTATATGGGTAATAATGCATGTTATATTGATAATAATATAAGTAATAAGTATAATTATTACAGTTCTAGCGATAATAACTGCATTATATGGGTAATAATGCATGTTATATTGATAATATTGGGAGTAATAAGTATATTTATTATAGTTCTAGCGATAATAACTGCAGAATATGGGTAATAATGCATGTTATATTGATAATAGTATAAGTAATAAGTATAATTATTACAGTTCTAGCGATAATAACTGCATAATATGGGTAATAATGCATGTTATATTGATGATAATAAAAGTAACACGTATATTTATTATAGTTCTGGCGATAATAACTGCATAATATGGGTAATAATGCATGTTATATTGATATCAATATAAGTAATAAGTATAATTATTACAGTTCTAGCGATAATAACTGCACTATATGGGTAATAATGCACGTTATATTGCTAACAATATAAGTAATAAGTATAATTATTACAGTTCTAGCGATAATAATAGTAAAATATGGCTAATAGTGCATGATATATTGATAATAGTAAAAGTAATAAGTATATTTATTACAGTTCTATCGATAATAACTGCATAATATGGGTAAAAATGCACGTTATATTGCTAATAATATAAGTAATGAGTACAATTATTACAGTTCTAGCGATAATAACTGCATTATATGGGTAATAATGCACGTTATATTGCTAACAATATAAGTAATAAGTATAATTATTACAGTTCTATCGATAATAACTTCTTAATATGGGTAATAATGCATGTTATACTGATGATAATGAAAGTAATACGTATATTTATTATAGTTCTTGCGATAATAACTGCATAATATCGGTAATAATGCATGTTATATTGATAATAATATAAGTAATAAGTATAATTATTACAGTTCTAGCGATAATACCTCCATTATATGGGTAATAATGCATGTTATATTGATAATGATATAAGTAATAAGTATAATTATTACAGTTCTAGCGATAATAGCTGCATTATATGGGTAATAATGCACGTTATATTGCTAACAATATAAGTAATAAGTATAATTATTACAGTTCAAGCGATAATAACTGCATAATATGGGTAATAATGCATGTTATATTGATAATAATATAAGTAATAAGTATAATTATTACAGTTCTAGCGATAATAGCTGCATTATATGCGTAATAAGGCATGTTATATTGATAATATCGGGGGTAATAAGTATAATTATTATAGTTCTAGCGATAATAATAGTAAAATATGGCTAATAGTGCATGATATATTGATAATAGTAAAAGTAATAAGTATATTTATTACAGTTCTATCGATAATAACTGCATAATATGGGTAATAATGCATGTTATATTGATGATAATGAAAGTAATACGTATATTTATTATAGTTCTAGCGATAATAACTGCATAATATGGGTAACAATGCATGTTATATTGATAATAATATAAGTAATAAGTATAATTATTACAGTTCTAGCAATAATACCTCCATTATATGGGTAATAATGCATGTTATATTGATAATAATATAAGTAATAAGTATAATTATTACAGTTCTAGCGATAATAACTGCATTATATGGGTAATAATGCATGTTATATTGATAATATTGGGAGTAATAAGTATATTTATTATAGTTCTAGCGATAATAACTGCAGAATATGGGTAATAATGCATGTTATATTGATAATAGTATAAGTAATAAGTATAATTATTACAGTTCTAGCGATAATAACTGCATAATATGGGTAATAATGCATGTTATATTGATATCAATATAAGTAATAAGTATAATTATTACAGTTCTAGCGATAATAACTGCACTATATGGGTAATAATGCACGTTATATTGCTAACAATATAAGTAATAAGTATAATTATTACAGTTCTAGCGATAATAATAGTAAAATATGGCTAATAGTGCATGATATATTGATAATAGTAAAAGTAATAAGTATATTTATTACAGTTCTATCGATAATAACTGCATAATATGGGTAATAATGCACGTTATATTGCTAATAATATAAGTAATGAGTACAATTATTACAGTTCTAGCGATAATAACTGCATTATATGGGTAATAATGCACGTTATATTGCTAGCAATATAAGTAATAAGTATAATTATTACAGTTCTATCGATAATAACTTCTTAATATGGGTAATAATGCATGTTATATTGATGATAATAAAAGTAATACGTATATTTATTATAGTTCTAGCGATAATAACTGCATTATATGGGTAATAATGCACGTTATATTGCTAGCAATATAAGTAATAAGTATAATTATTACAGTTCTAGCGATAATACCTCCATTATATGGGTAATAATGCATGTTATATTGATAATGATATAAGTAATAAGTATAATTATTACAGTTCTAGCGATAATAACTGCATTATATGCGTAATAAGGCATGTTATATTGATAATATCGGGGGTAATAAGTATAATTATTATAGTTCTAGCGATAATAATAGTAAAATATGGCTAATAGTGCATGATATATTGATAATAGTAAAAGTAATAAGTATAATTATTACAGTTCTAGCGATAATAACTGCATTATATGGGTAATAATGCATGTTATATTGATGATAATGAAAGTAATACGTATATTTATTATAGTTCTTGCGATAATAACTGCATAATATGGGTAATAATGCATGTTATATTGATAATAATATAAGTAATAAGTATAATTATTACAGTTCTAGCGATAATACCTCCATTATATGGGTAATAATGCATGTTATATTGATAATGATATAAGTAATAAGTATAATTATTACAGTTCTAGCGATAATAGCTGCATTATATGGGTAATAATGCACGTTATATTGCTAACAATATAAGTAATAAGTATAATTATTACAGTTCAAGCGATAATAACTGCATAATATGGGTAATAATGCATGTTATATTGATAATAATATAAGTAATAAGTATAATTATTACAGTTCTAGCGATAATAGCTGCATTATATGGGTAATAATGCACGTTATATTGCTAATAGCATTTAATAAGTATAATTATTACAGTTCTAGCGATAATACCTCCATTATATGGGTAATAATGCATGTTATATTGATAATGATATAAGTAATAAGTATAATTATTACAGTTCTAGCGATAGTAACTGCATTATATGGGTAATAATGCACGTTATATTGCTAACAATATAAGTAATAAGTATAATTATTACAGTTCAAGCGATAATAACTGCATAATATGGGTAATAATGCACGTTATATTGCTAACAATATAAGTAATAAGTATAATTATTACAGTTCAAGCGATAATAACCGCATAATATGGGTAATAATGCATGTTATATTGATAATAATATAAGTAATAAGTATAATTATTACAGTTCTAGCGATAATAACTGCATTATACGGGTAATAATGCACGTTATATTGCTAACAATATAAGTAATAAGTATAATTATTACAATTCTAACGATAATACCTCCATTATATGGGTAATAATGCATGTTATATTGATAATAATATAAGTAATAAGTATAATTATTACAGTTCTAGTGATAATAACTGCATAATACGGGTAATAATGCACGTTATATTGCTAATAATATAAGTAAGGAGTATAATTATTACAGTTCTAGCGATAATAACTGCATTATATGGGTAATAATGCACGTTATATTGCTAGCAATATAAGTAATAAGTATAATTATTACAGTTCTAGCGATAATACCTCCATTATATGGGTAATAATGCATGTTATATTGATAATGATATAAGTAATAAGTATAATTATTATAGTTCTAGCGATAATAACTGCATTATATGGGTAATAATGCATGTTATATTGATGATAATGAAAGTAATAAGTATAATTATTACAGTTCAAGCGATAATAACTGCATAATATGGGTAATAATGCATGTTATATTGATAATAATATAAGTAATAAGTATAATTATTACAGTTCTAGCGATAATACCTCCATTATATGGGTAATAATGCACGTTATATTGCTAACAATATAAGTAATAAGTATAATTATTACAATTCTAACGATAATACCTCCATTATATGGGTAATAATGCATGTTATATTGATAATAATATAAGTAATAAGTATAATTATTACAGTTCTAGTGATAATAACTGCATAATACGGGTAATAATGCACGTTATATTGCTAATAATATAAGTAAGGAGTATAATTATTACAGTTCTAGCGATAATAACTGCATTATATGGGTAATAATGCACGTTATATTGCTAGCAATATAAGTAATAAGTATAATTATTACAGTTCTAGCGATAATACCTCCATTATATGGGTAATAATGCATGTTATATTGATAATGATATAAGTAATAAGTATAATTATTACAGTTCTAGCGATAATAACTGCATTATATGGGTAATAATGCATGTTATATTGATGATAATGAAAGTAATACGTATATTTATTATAGTTCTTGCGATAATAACTGCATAATATGGGTAATAATGCATGTTATATTGATAATAATATAAGTAATAAGTATAATTATTACAGTTCTAGCGATAATACGTTCCATTATATGGGTAATAATGCATGTTATATTGATAATAATTTAAGTAATAAGTATAATTATTAGAGTTCTAGCGATAATAACTGCATTATATGGGTAATAATGCACGTGATATTGCTAACAATATAAGTAATAAGTATAATTATTACAGTTCAAGCGATAATAACTGCATAATATGGGTAATAATGCATGTTATATTGATAATAATATAAGTAATAAGTATAATTATTACAGTTCTAGCGATAATAACTGCATTATATGCGTAATAATGCACGTTATATTGCTAATAATATAAGTAATGAGTATAATTATTACAGTTCTAGCGATAATAACTTCTTAATATGGGTAATAATGCATGTTATATTGATGATAATGAAAGTAGTAAGTATATTTATTACAGTTCTAGCGATAATAACTGCATTATATGCGTAATAAGGCATGTTATATTGATAATATCGGGGGAAATAAGTATAACTATTATAGTTCTAGCGATAATAATAGTAAAATATGGCTAATAGTGCATGATATATTGATAATAGTAAAAGTAATAAGTATAATTATTACAGTTCTAGCGATAATAACTGCATAATAAGGGTAATAATGCACGTTATATTGCTAATAATATAAGTAATGAGTACAATTATTGCAGTTCTAGCGATAATAACTGCATTATATGGGTAATAATGCACGTGATATTGCTAACAATATAAGTAATAAGTATAATTATTACAGTTCAAGCGATAATAACTGCATAATATGGGTAATAATGCATGTTATATTGATAATAATATAAGTAATAAGTATAATTATTACAGTTCTAGCGATAATAACTGCATAATATGGGTAATAATGCACGTTATATTGCTAATAATATAAGTAATGAGTACAATTATTACAGTTCTAGCGATAATAACTGCATAATATGGGTAATAATGCACGTTATATTGCTAATAATATAAGGTATAAGTATAATTATTACAGTTCTAGCGATAATAACTGCATAATATGGGTAATAATGCATGTTATATTGATAATAGTATAAGTAATAAGTATAATTATTACAGTTCTAGCGATAATAACTGCATAATATGGGTAATAATGCATGTTATATTGATGATAATAAAAGTAATACGTATATTTATTATAGTTCTAGCGATAATAACTGCACTATATGGGTAATAATGCACGTTATATTGCTAACAATATAAGTAATAAGTATAATTATTACAGTTCTAGCGATAATAATAGTAAAATATGGCTAATAGTGCATGATATATTGATAATAGTAAAAGTAATAAGTATATTTATTACAGTTCTATCGATAATAACTGCATAATATGGGTAATAATGCATGTTATATTGATGATAATGAAAGTAGTAAGTATATTTATTACAGTTCTAGCGATAATAACTGCATTATATGCGTAATAATGCACGTTATATTGCTAATAATATAAGTAATGAGTATAATTATTACAGTTCTAGCGATAATAACTGCATTATATGGGTAATAATGCATGTTATATTGATGATAATAAAAGTAATACGTATACTTATTATAGTTCTAGCGATAATAACTGCATAATATGGGTAATAATGCATGTTATATTGATAATAATCTAAGTAATAAGTATAATTATTACAGTTCTAGCGATAATAACTGCATTATATGGGTAATAATGCACGTTATAGTGCTAACAATATAAGTAATAAGTATAATTATTACAGTTCTAGCGATAATAACTGCATTATATGGGTAATAATGCACGTTATAGTGCTAACAATATAAGTAATAAGTATAATTATTACAGTTCTATCGATAATAACTTCTTAATATGGGTAATAATACATGTTATATTGATGATAATAAAAGTAATACGTATATTTATTATAGTTCTAGCGATAATAACTGCATAATATGGGTAATAATGCATGTTATATTGATAATAATCTAAGTAATAAGTATAATTATTACAGTTCTAGCGATAATAACTGCATTATATGGGTAATAATGCACGTTATATTGCTAGCAATATAAGTAATAAGTATAATTATTACAGTTCTAGCGATAATACCTCCATTATATGGGTAATAATGCATGTTATATTGATAATGATATAAGTAATAAGTATAATTATTACAGTTCTAGCGATAATAACTGCATTATATGGGTAATAATGCATGTTATATTGATGATAATGAAAGTAATACGTATATTTATTATAGTTCTTGCGATAATAACTGCATAATATGGGTAATAATGCATGTTATATTGATAATAATATAAGTAATAAGTATAATTATTACAGTTCTAGCGATAATACCTCCATTATATGGGTAATAATGCATGTTATATTGATAATGATATAAGTAATAAGTATAATTATTACAGTTCTAGCGATAATAGCTGCATTATATGGGTAATAATGCACGTTATATTGCTAACAATATAAGTAATAAGTATAATTATTACAGTTCAAGCGATAATAACTGCATAATATGGGTAATAATGCATGTTATATTGATAATAATATAAGTAATAAGTATAATTATTACAGTTCTAGCGATAATAGCTGCATTATATGGGTAATAATGCACGTTATATTGCTAATAGCATTTAATAAGTATAATTATTACAGTTCTAGCGATAATACCTCCATTATATGGGTAATAATGCATGTTATATTGATAATGATATAAGTAATAAGTATAATTATTACAGTTCTAGCGATAGTAACTGCATTATATGGGTAATAATGCACGTTATATTGCTAACAATATAAGTAATAAGTATAATTATTACAGTTCAAGCGATAATAACTGCATAATATGGGTAATAATGCACGTTATATTGCTAACAATATAAGTAATAAGTATAATTATTACAGTTCAAGCGATAATAACCGCATAATATGGGTAATAATGCATGTTATATTGATAATAATATAAGTAATAAGTATAATTATTACAGTTCTAGCGATAATAACTGCATTATATGGGTAATAATGCACGTTATATTGCTAACAATATAAGTAATAAGTATAATTATTACAATTCTAACGATAATACCTCCATTATATGGGTAATAATGCATGTTATATTGATAATAATATAAGTAATAAGTATAATTATTACAGTTCTAGTGATAATAACTGCATAATACGGGTAATAATGCACGTTATATTGCTAATAATATAAGTAAGGAGTATAATTATTACAGTTCTAGCGATAATAACTGCATTATATGGGTAATAATGCACGTTATATTGCTAGCAATATAAGTAATAAGTATAATTATTACAGTTCTAGCGATAATACCTCCATTATATGGGTAATAATGCATGTTATATTGATAATGATATAAGTAATAAGTATAATTATTACAGTTCTAGCGATAATAACTGCATTATATGGGTAATAATGCATGTTATATTGATGATAATGAAAGTAATAAGTATAATTATTACAGTTCAAGCGATAATAACTGCATAATATGGGTAATAATGCATGTTATATTGATAATAATATAAGTAATAAGTATAATTATTACAGTTCTAGCGATAATACCTCCATTATATGGGTAATAATGCACGTTATATTGCTAACAATATAAGTAATAAGTATAATTATTACAATTCTAACGATAATACCTCCATTATATGGGTAATAATGCATGTTATATTGATAATAGTAAAAGTAATAAGTATAATTATTACAGTTCTAGCGATAATAACTGCATAATAAGGGTAATAATGCACGTTATATTGCTAATAATATAAGTAATGAGTACAATTATTGCAGTTCTAGCGATAATAACTGCATTATATGGGTAATAATGCACGTGATATTGCTAACAATATAAGTAATAAGTATAATTATTACAGTTCAAGCGATAATAACTGCATAATATGGGTAATAATGCATGTTATATTGATAATAATATAAGTAATAAGTATAATTATTACAGTTCTAGCGATAATAACTGCATAATATGGGTAATAATGCACGTTATATTGCTAATAATATAAGTAATGAGTACAATTATTACAGTTCTAGCGATAATAACTGCATAATATGGGTAATAATGCACGTTATATTGCTAATAATATAAGGTATAAGTATAATTATTACAGTTCTAGCGATAATAACTGCATAATATGGGTAATAATGCATGTTATATTGATAATAGTATAAGTAATAAGTATAATTATTACAGTTCTAGCGATAATAACTGCATAATATGGGTAATAATGCATGTTATATTGATGATAATAAAAGTAATACGTATATTTATTATAGTTCTAGCGATAATAACTGCACTATATGGGTAATAATGCACGTTATATTGCTAACAATATAAGTAATAAGTATAATTATTACAGTTCTAGCGATAATAATAGTAAAATATGGCTAATAGTGCATGATATATTGATAATAGTAAAAGTAATAAGTATATTTATTACAGTTCTATCGATAATAACTGCATAATATGGGTAATAATGCATGTTATATTGATGATAATGAAAGTAGTAAGTATATTTATTACAGTTCTAGCGATAATAACTGCATTATATGCGTAATAATGCACGTTATATTGCTAATAATATAAGTAATGAGTATAATTATTACAGTTCTAGCGATAATAACTGCATTATATGGGTAATAATGCATGTTATATTGATGATAATAAAAGTAATACGTATACTTATTATAGTTCTAGCGATAATAACTGCATAATATGGGTAATAATGCATGTTATATTGATAATAATCTAAGTAATAAGTATAATTATTACAGTTCTAGCGATAATAACTGCATTATATGGGTAATAATGCACGTTATAGTGCTAACAATATAAGTAATAAGTATAATTATTACAGTTCTAGCGATAATAACTGCATTATATGGGTAATAATGCACGTTATAGTGCTAACAATATAAGTAATAAGTATAATTATTACAGTTCTATCGATAATAACTTCTTAATATGGGTAATAATACATGTTATATTGATGATAATAAAAGTAATACGTATATTTATTATAGTTCTAGCGATAATAACTGCATAATATGGGTAATAATGCATGTTATATTGATAATAATCTAAGTAATAAGTATAATTATTACAGTTCTAGCGATAATAACTGCATTATATGGGTAATAATGCACGTTATATTGCTAGCAATATAAGTAATAAGTATAATTATTACAGTTCTAGCGATAATACCTCCATTATATGGGTAATAATGCATGTTATATTGATAATGATATAAGTAATAAGTATAATTATTACAGTTCTAGCGATAATAACTGCATTATATGGGTAATAATGCATGTTATATTGATGATAATGAAAGTCATACGTATATTTATTATAGTTCTTGCGATAATAACTGCATAATATGGGTAATAATGCATGTTATATTGATAATAATATAAGTAATAAGTATAATTATTACAGTTCTAGCGATAATAACTGCATAATATGGGTAATAATGCATGTTATATTGATAATAATATAAGTAATAAGTATAATTATTACAGTTCTAGCGATAATACCTCCATTATATGGGTAATAATGCATGTTATATTGATAATGATATAAGTAATAAGTATAATTATTACAGTTCTAGCGATAATAACTGCATAATATGGGTAATAATGCACGTTATATTGCTAATAATATAAGTAATGAGTACAATTATTACAGTTCTAGCGATAATAACTGCATAATATGGGTAATAATGCACGTTATATTGCTAATAATATAAGTAATAAGTATAATTATTACAGTTCTAGCGATAATAACTGCATAATATGGGTAATAATGCATGTTATATTGATAATAGTATAAGTAATAAGTATAATTATTACAGTTCTAGCGATAATAACTGCATAATATGGGTAATAATGCATGTTATATTGATGATAATAAAAGTAATACGTATATTTATTATAGTTCTAGCGATAATAACTGCATAATATGGGTAATAATGCATGTTATATTGATATCTATATAAGTAATAAGTATAATTATTACAGTTCTAGCGATAATAACTGCACTATATGGGTAATAATGCACGATATATTGCTAACAATATAAGTAATAAGTATAATTATTACAGTTCTAGCGATAATAATAGTAAAATATGGCTAATAGTGCATGATATATTGATAATAGTAAAAGTAGTAAGTATATTTATTACAGTTCTAGCGATAATAACTGCATTATATGCGTAATAATGCATGTTATATTGATAATAATATAAGTAATAAGTATAATTATTACAGTTCTAGCGATAATAACTGCATTATATGGGTAATAATGCACGTTATATTGCTAGCAATATAAGTAATAAGTATAATTATTACAGTTCTAGCGATAATACCTCCATTATATGGGTAATAATGCATGTTATATTGATAATGATATAAGTAATAAGTATAATTATTACAGTTCTAGCGATAATAACTGCATAATATGGGTAATAATGCACGTTATATTGCTAATAATATAAGTAATGAGTACAATTATTACAGTTCTAGCGATAATAACTGCATAATATGGGTAATAATGCACGTTATATTGCTAATAATATAAGTAATAAGTATAATTATTACAGTTCTAGCAATAATACCTCCATTATATGGGTAATAATGCATGTTATATTGATAATAATATAAGTAATAAGTATAATTATTACAGTTCTAGCGATAATAACTGTATTATATGGGTAATAATGCATGTTATATTGATAATATTGGGAGTAATAAGTATATTTATTATAGTTCTAGCGATAATAACTGCAGAATATGGGTAATAATGCATGTTATATTGATAATAGTATAAGTAATAAGTATAATTATTACAGTTCTAGCGATAATAACTGCATAATATGGGTAATAATGCATGTTATATTGATGATAATAAAAGTAATACGTATATTTATTATAGTTCTAGCGATAATAACTGCATAATATGGGTAATAATGCATGTTATATTGATAATAATCTAAGTAATAAGTATAATTATTACAGTTCTAGCGATAATAACTGCATTATATGGGTAATAATGCACGTTATATTGCTAACAATATAAGTAATAAGTATAATTATTACAGTTCTATCCATAATAACTTCTTAATATGGGTAATAATGCATGTTATATTGATGATAATGAAAGTAGTAAGTATATTTATTACAGTTCTAGCGATAATAACTGCATAATATGGGTAGTAATGCATGTTATATTGATAATAATATAAGTAATAAGTATAATTATTACAGTTCTAGCAATAATACCTGCATTATATGGGTAATAATGCATGTTATATTGATAATAATATAAGTAATAAGTATAATTATTACAGTTCTAGCGATAATAACTGCATTATATGGGTAATAATGCATGTTATATTGATAATATTGGGAGTAATAAGTATATTTATTATAGTTCTAGCGATAATAACTGCAGAATATGGGTAATAATGCATGTTATATTGATAATAGTATAAGTAATAAGTATAATTATTACAGTTCTAGCGATAATAACTGCATAATATGGGTAATAATGCATGTTATATTGATGATAATAAAAGTAACACGTATATTTATTATAGTTCTGGCGATAATAACTGCATAATATGGGTAATAATGCATGTTATATTGATATCAATATAAGTAATAAGTATAATTATTACAGTTCTATCGATAATAACTGCACTATATGGGTAATAATGCACGTTATATTGCTAACAATATAAGTAATAAGTATAATTATTACAGTTCTAGCGATAATAATAGTAAAATATGGCTAATAGTGCATGATATATTGATAATAGTAAAAGTAATAAGTATATTTATTACAGTTCTATCGATAATAACTGCATAATATGGGTAATAATGCACGTTATATTGCTAATAATATAAGTAATGAGTACAATTATTACAGTTCTAGCGATAATAACTGCATTATATGGGTAATAATGCACGTTATATTGCTAACAATATAAGTAATAAGTATAATTATTACAGTTCTATCGATAATAACTTCTTAATATGGGTAATAATGCATGTTATATTGATGATAATGAAAGTAATACGTATATTTATTATAGTTCTTGCGATAATAACTGCATAATATCGGTAATAATGCATGTTATATTGATAATAATATAAGTAATAAGTATAATTATTACAGTTCTAGCGATAATACCTCCATTATATGGGTAATAATGCATGTTATATTGATAATGATATAAGTAATAAGTATAATTATTACAGTTCTAGCGATAATAGCTGCATTATATGGGTAATAATGCACGTTATATTGCTAACAATATAAGTAATAAGTATAATTATTACAGTTCAAGCGATAATAACTGCATAATATGGGTAATAATGCATGTTATATTGATAATAATATAAGTAATAAGTATAATTATTACAGTTCTAGCGATAATAGCTGCATTATATGCGTAATAAGGCATGTTATATTGATAATATCGGGGGTAATAAGTATAATTATTATAGTTCTAGCGATAATAATAGTAAAATATGGCTAATAGTGCATGATATATTGATAATAGTAAAAGTAATAAGTATATTTATTACAGTTCTATCGATAATAACTGCATAATATGGGTAATAATGCATGTTATATTGATGATAATGAAAGTAATACGTATATTTATTATAGTTCTAGCGATAATAACTGCATAATATGGGTAACAATGCATGTTATATTGATAATAATATAAGTAATAAGTATAATTATTACAGTTCTAGCAATAATACCTCCATTATATGGGTAATAATGCATGTTATATTGATAATAATATAAGTAATAAGTATAATTATTACAGTTCTAGCGATAATAACTGCATTATATGGGTAATAATGCATGTTATATTGATAATATTGGGAGTAATAAGTATATTTATTATAGTTCTAGCGATAATAACTGCAGAATATGGGTAATAATGCATGTTATATTGATAATAGTATAAGTAATAAGTATAATTATTACAGTTCTAGCGATAATAACTGCATAATATGGGTAATAATGCATGTTATATTGATGATAATAAAAGTAATACGTATATTTATTATAGTTCTGGCGATAATAACTGCATAATATGGGTAATAATGCATGTTATATTGATATCAATATAAGTAATAAGTATAATTATTACAGTTCTAGCGATAATAACTGCATAATATGGGTAATAATGCATGTTATATTGATAATAATATAAGTAATAAGTATAATTATTACAGTTCTAGCGATAATACCTCCATTATATGGGTAATAATGCATGTTATATTGATAATGATATAAGTAATAAGTATAATTATTACAGTTCTAACGATAATAACTGCATAATATGGGTAATAATGCACGTTATATTGCTAATAATATAAGTAATGAGTACAATTATTACAGTTCTAGCGATAATAACTGCATAATATGGGTAATAATGCACGTTATATTGCTAATAATATAAGTAATAAGTATAATTATTACAGTTCTAGCAATAATACCTCCATTATATGGGTAATAATGCATGTTATATTGATAATAATATAAGTAATAAGTATGATTATTACAGTTCTAGCGATAATAACTGCATTATATGGGTAATAATGCATGTTATATTGATGATAATAAAAGTAATACGTATATTTATTATAGTTCTAGCGATAATAACTGCATAATATGGGTAATAATGCATGTTATATTGATAATAATATAAGTAATAAGTATAATTATTACAGTTCTAGCGATAATACCTCCATTATATGGGTAATAATGCATGTTATATTGATAATGATATAAGTAATAAGTATAATTATTACAGTTCTAGCGATAATAACTGCATAATATGGGTAATAATGCACGTTATATTGCTAATAATATAAGTAATGAGTACAATTATTACAGTTCTAGCGATAATAACTGCATAATATGGGTAATAATGCACGTTATATTGCTAATAATATAAGTAATAAGTATAATTATTACAGTTCTAGCGATAATAACTGCATAATATGGGTAATAATGCATGTTATATTGATAATAGTATAAGTAATAAGTATAATTATTACAGTTCTAGCGATAATAACTGCATAATATGGGTAATAATGCATGTTATATTGATGATAATAAAAGTAATACGTATATTTATTATAGTTCTAGCGATAATAACTGCATAATATGGGTAATAATGCATGTTATATTGATATCTATATAAGTAATAAGTATAATTATTACAGTTCTAGCGATAATAACTGCACTATATGGGTAATAATGCACGATATATTGCTAACAATATAAGTAATACGTATACTTATTATAGTTCTAGCGATAATAACTGCATAATATGGGTAATAATGCATGTTATATTGATAATAATCTAAGTAATAAGTATAATTATTACAGTTCTAGCGATAATAACTGCATTATATGGGTAATAATGCACGTTATAGTGCTAACAATATAAGTAATAAGTATAATTATTACAGTTCTATCGATAATAACTCCTTAATATGGGTAATAATACATGTTATATTGATGATAATAAAAGTAATACGTATATTTATTATAGTTCTAGCGATAATAACTGCATAATATGGGTAATAATGCATGTTATATTGATAATAATCTAAGTAATAAGTATAATTATTACAGTTCTAGCGATAATAACTGCATAATATGGGTAATAATGCACGTTATATTGCTAATAATATAAGTAATGAGTACAATTATTACAGTTCTAGCGATAATAACTGCATTATATGGGTAATAATGCACGTTCTATTGCTAACAATATAAGTAATAAGTATAATTATTACAGTTCTATCGATAATAACTTCTTAATATGGGTAATAATGCATGTTATATTGATGATAATGAAAGTAATACGTATATTTATTATAGTTCTTGCGATAATAACTGCATAATATCGGTAATAATGCATGTTATATTGATAATAATATAAGTAATAAGTATAATTATTACAGTTCTAGCGATAATACCTCCATTATATGGGTAATAATGCATGTTATATTGATAATGATATAAGTAATAAGTATAATTATTACAGTTCTAGCGATAATAGCTGCATTATATGGGTAATAATGCACGTTATATTGCTAACAATATAAGTAATAAGTATAATTATTACAGTTCAAGCGATAATAACTGCATAATATGGGTAATAATGCATGTTATATTGATAATAATATAAGTAATAAGTATAATTATTACAGTTCTAGCGATAATAGCTGCATTATATGCGTAATAAGGCATGTTATATTGATAATATCGGGGGTAATAAGTATAATTATTATAGTTCTAGCGATAATAATAGTAAAATATGGCTAATAGTGCATGATATATTGATAATAGTAAAAGTAATAAGTATATTTATTACAGTTCTATCGATAATAACTGCATAATATGGGTAATAATGCATGTTATATTGATGATAATGAAAGTAATACGTATATTTATTATAGTTCTAGCGATAATAACTGCATAATATGGGTAACAATGCATGTTATATTGATAATAATATAAGTAATAAGTATAATTATTACAGTTCTAGCAATAATACCTCCATTATATGGGTAATAATGCATGTTATATTGATAATAATATAAGTAATAAGTATAATTATTACAGTTCTAGCGATAATAACTGCATTATATGGGTAATAATGCATGTTATATTGATAATATTGGGAGTAATAAGTATATTTATTATAGTTCTAGCGATAATAACTGCAGAATATGGGTAATAATGCATGTTATATTGATAATAGTATAAGTAATAAGTATAATTATTACAGTTCTAGCGATAATAACTGCATAATATGGGTAATAATGCATGTTATATTGATGATAATAAAAGTAATACGTATATTTATTATAGTTCTGGCGATAATAACTGCATAATATGGGTAATAATGCATGTTATATTGATATCAATATAAGTAATAAGTATAATTATTACAGTTCTAGCGATAATAACTGCATAATATGGGTAATAATGCATGTTATATTGATAATAATATAAGTAATAAGTATAATTATTACAGTTCTAGCGATAATACCTCCATTATATGGGTAATAATGCATGTTATATTGATAATGATATAAGTAATAAGTATAATTATTACAGTTCTAACGATAATAACTGCATAATATGGGTAATAATGCACGTTATATTGCTAATAATATAAGTAATGAGTACAATTATTACAGTTCTAGCGATAATAACTGCATAATATGGGTAATAATGCACGTTATATTGCTAATAATATAAGTAATAAGTATAATTATTACAGTTCTAGCAATAATACCTCCATTATATGGGTAATAATGCATGTTATATTGATAATAATATAAGTAATAAGTATGATTATTACAGTTCTAGCGATAATAACTGCATTATATGGGTAATAATGCATGTTATATTGATGATAATAAAAGTAATACGTATATTTATTATAGTTCTAGCGATAATAACTGCATAATATGGGTAATAATGCATGTTATATTGATAATAATATAAGTAATAAGTATAATTATTACAGTTCTAGCGATAATACCTCCATTATATGGGTAATAATGCATGTTATATTGATAATGATATAAGTAATAAGTATAATTATTACAGTTCTAGCGATAATAACTGCATAATATGGGTAATAATGCACGTTATATTGCTAATAATATAAGTAATGAGTACAATTATTACAGTTCTAGCGATAATAACTGCATAATATGGGTAATAATGCACGTTATATTGCTAATAATATAAGTAATAAGTATAATTATTACAGTTCTAGCGATAATAACTGCATAATATGGGTAATAATGCATGTTATATTGATAATAGTATAAGTAATAAGTATAATTATTACAGTTCTAGCGATAATAACTGCATAATATGGGTAATAATGCATGTTATATTGATGATAATAAAAGTAATACGTATATTTATTATAGTTCTAGCGATAATAACTGCATAATATGGGTAATAATGCATGTTATATTGATATCTATATAAGTAATAAGTATAATTATTACAGTTCTAGCGATAATAACTGCACTATATGGGTAATAATGCACGATATATTGCTAACAATATAAGTAATACGTATACTTATTATAGTTCTAGCGATAATAACTGCATAATATGGGTAATAATGCATGTTATATTGATAATAATCTAAGTAATAAGTATAATTATTACAGTTCTAGCGATAATAACTGCATTATATGGGTAATAATGCACGTTATAGTGCTAACAATATAAGTAATAAGTATAATTATTACAGTTCTATCGATAATAACTCCTTAATATGGGTAATAATACATGTTATATTGATGATAATAAAAGTAATACGTATATTTATTATAGTTCTAGCGATAATAACTGCATAATATGGGTAATAATGCATGTTATATTGATAATAATCTAAGTAATAAGTATAATTATTACAGTTCTAGCGATAATAACTGCATAATATGGGTAACAATGCATGTTATATTGATAATAATATAAGTAATAAGTATAATTATTACAGTTCTAGCAATAATACCTCCATAATATGGGTAATAATGCATGTTATATTGATATCAATATAAGTAATAAGTATAATTATTACAGTTCTAGCGATAATAACTGCACTATATGGGTAATAATGCACGTTATATTGCTAACAATATAAGTAATAAGTATAATTATTACAGTTCTAGCGATAATACCTCCATTATATGGGTAATAATGCATGTTATATTGATAATGATATAAGTAATAAGTATAATTATTACAGTTCTAGCGATAATAACTGCATTATATGGGTAATAATGCATGTTATATTGATGATAATGAAAGTAATACGTATATTTATTATAGTTCTTGCGATAATAACTGCATAATATGGGTAATAATGCATGTTATATTGATAATAATATAAGTAATAAGTATAATTATTACAGTTCTAGCGATAATAACTGCATTATATGGGTAATAATGCATGTTATATTGATAATATTGGGAGTAATAAGTATATTTATTATAGTTCTAGCGATAATAACTGCAGAATATGGGTAATAATGCATGTTATATTGATAATAGTATAAGTAATAAGTATAATTATTACAGTTCTAGCGATAATAACTGCATAATATGGGTAATAATGCATGTTATATTGATGATAATAAAAGTAATACGTATATTTATTATAGTTCTGGCGATAATAACTGCATAATATGGGTAATAATGCATGTTATATTGATATCAATATAAGTAATAAGTATAATTATTACAGTTCTAGCGATAATAACTGCACTATATGGGTAATAATGCACGTTATATTGCTAACAATATAAGTAATAAGTATAATTATTACAGTTCTAGCGATAATAATAGTAAAATATGGCTAATAGTGCATGATATATTGATAATAGTAAAAGTAATAAGTATATTTATTACAGTTCTATCGATAATAACTGCATAATATGGGTAATAATGCACGTTATATTGCTAATAATATAAGTAATGAGTACAATTATTACAGTTCTAGCGATAATAACTGCATTATATGGGTAATAATGCACGTTATATTGCTAACAATATAAGTAATAAGTATAATTATTACAGTTCTATCGATAATAACTTCTTAATATGGGTAATAATGCATGTTATATTGATGATAATAAAAGTAATACGTATATTTATTATAGTTCTAGCGATAATAACTGCATAATATGGGTAATAATGCATGTTATATTGATAATAATCTAAGTAATAAGTATAATTATTACAGTTCTAGCGATAATAACTGCATTATATGGGTAATAATGCACGTTATATTGCTAGCAATATAAGTAATAAGTATAATTATTACAGTTCTAGCGATAATACCTCCATTATATGGGTAATAATGCATGTTATATTGATAATGATATAAGTAATAAGTATAATTATTACAGTTCTAGCGATAATAACTGCATTATATGGGTAATAATGCATGTTATATTGATGATAATGAAAGTAATACGTATATTTATTATAGTTCTTGCGATAATAACTGCATAATATGGGTAATAATGCATGTTATATTGATAATAATATAAGTAATAAGTATAATTATTACAGTTCTAGCGATAATACCTCCATTATATGGGTAATAATGCATGTTATATTGATAATGATATAAGTAATAAGTATAATTATTACAGTTCTAGCGATAATACCTCCATTATATGGGTAATAATGCATGTTATATTGATAATGATATAAGTAATAAGTATAATTATTACAGTTCTAGCGATAGTAACTGCATTATATGGGTAATAATGCACGTTATATTGCTAACAATTTAAGTAATAAGTATAATTATTACAGTTCAAGCGATAATAACTGCATAATATGGGTAATAATGCACGTTATATTGCTAACAATATAAGTAATAAGTATAATTATTACAGTTCAAGCGATAATAACCGCATAATATGGGTAATAATGCATGTTATATTGATAATAATATAAGTAATAAGTATAATTATTACAGTTCTAGCGATAATAACTGCATTATATGGGTAATAATGCACGTTATATTGCTAACAATATAAGTAATAAGTATAATTATTACAATTCTAACGATAATACCTCCATTATATGGGTAATAATGCATGTTATATTGATAATAATATAAGTAATAAGTATAATTATTACAGTTCTAGTGATAATAACTGCATAATACGGGTAATAATGCACGTTATATTGCTAATAATATAAGTAAGGAGTATAATTATTACAGTTCTAGCGATAATAACTGCATTATATGGGTAATAATGCACGTTATATTGCTAGCAATATAAGTAATAAGTATAATTATTACAGTTCTAGCGATAATACCTCCATTATATGGGTAATAATGCATGTTATATTGATAATGATATAAGTAATAAGTATAATTATTACAGTTCTAGCGATAATAACTGCATTATATGGGTAATAATGCATGTTATATTGATGATAATGAAAGTAATACGTATATTTATTATAGTTCTTGCGATAATAACTGCATAATATGGGTAATAATGCATGTTATATTGATAATAATATAAGTAATAAGTATAATTATTACAGTTCTAGCGATAATACCTCCATTATATGGGTAATAATGCATGTTATATTGATAATGATATAAGTAATAAGTATAATTATTACAGTTCTAGCGATAATACCTCCATTATATGGGTAATAATGCATGTTATATTGATAATAATATAAGTAATAAGTATATTTATTACAGTTCTTGCGATAATAACTGCATAATATGGGTAATAATGCATGTTATATTGAGAATAATATAAGTAATAAGTATAATTAGTACAGTTCTGGCGATAATAACTGCATTATATGGGTAATAATGCACGTTATATTGCTAATAGCATTTAATAAGTATAATTATTACAGTTCTAGCGATAATACCTCCATTATATGGGTAATAATGCATGTTATATTGATAATGATATAAGTAATAAGTATAATTATTACAGTTCTAGCGATAGTAACTGCATTATATGGGTAATAATGCACGTTATACTGCTAACAATATAAGTAATAAGTATAATTATTACAGTTCAAGCGATAATAACTGCATAATATGGGTAATAATGCATGTTATATTGATAATAATATAAGTAATAAGTATAATTATTACAGTTCTAGCGATAATAACTGCATTATATGGGCAATAATGCACGTTATATTGCTAACAATATAAGTAATAAGTATAATTATTACAATTCTAACGATAATACCTCCATTATATGGGTAATAATGCATGTTATATTGATAATAATATAAGTAATAAGTATAATTATTACAGTTCTAGTGATAATAACTGCATAATACGGGTAATAATGCACGTTATATTGCTAATAATATAAGTAAGGAGTATAATTATTACAGTTCTAGCGATAATAACTGCATTATATGGGTAATAATGCACGTTATATTGCTAGCAATATAAGTAATAAGTATAATTATTACAGTTCTAGCGATAATACCTCCATTATATGGGTAATAATGCATGTTATATTGATAATGATATAAGTAATAAGTATAATTATTACAGTTCTAGCGATAATAACTGCATTATATGGGTAATAATGCATGTTATATTGATGATAATGAAAGTAATACGTATATTTATTATAGTTCTTGCGATAATAACTGCATAATATGGGTAATAATGCATGTTATATTGATAATAATATAAGTAATAAGTATAATTATTACAGTTCTAGCGATAATACCTCCATTATATGGGTAATAATGCATGTTATATTGATAATGATATAAGTAATAAGTATAATTATTACAGTTCTAGCGATAATAGCTGCATTATATGGGTAATAATGCACGTTATATTGCTAACAATATAAGTAATAAGTATAATTATTACAGTTCAAGCGATAATAACTGCATAATATGGGTAATAATGCATGTTATATTGATAATAATATAAGTAATAAGTATAATTATTACAGTTCTAGCGATAATAGCTGCATTATATGCGTAATAAGGCATGTTATATTGATAATATCGGGGGTAATAAGTATAATTATTATAGTTCTAGCGATAATAATAGTAAAATATGGCTAATAGTGCATGATATATTGATAATAGTAAAAGTAATAAGTATATTTATTACAGTTCTATCGATAATAACTGCATAATATGGGTAATAATGCATGTTATATTGATGATAATGAAAGTAATACGTATATTTATTATAGTTCTAGCGATAATAACTGCATAATATGGGTAACAATGCATGTTATATTGAGAATAATATAAGTAATAAGTATAATTATTACAGTTCTGGCGATAATCACTGCATTATATGGGTAATAATGCACGTTATATTGCTAATAGTATAAGTAATAAGTATAATTATTACAGTTCTAGCGATAATACCACCATTATATGGGTAATAATGCATGTTATATTGATAATAATATAAGTAATAAGTATATTTATTACAGTTCTTGCGATAATAACTGCATAATATGGGTAATAATGCATGTTATATTGAGAATAATATAAGTAATAAGTATAATTATTACAGTTCTGGCGATAATAACTGCATTATATGGGTAATAATGCACGTTATATTGCTAATAGCATTTAATAAGTATAATTATTACAGTTCTAGCGATAATACCTCCATTATATGGGTAATAATGCATGTTATATTGATAATGATATAAGTAATAAGTATAATTATTACAGTTCTAGCGATAATAACTGCATTATATGGGTAATAATGCACGTTATATTGCTAACAATATAAGTAATAAGTATAATTATTACAGTTCAAGCGATAATAACTGCATAATATGGGTAATAATGCATGTTATATTGATAATAATATAAGTAATAAGTATAGTTATTACAGTTCTAGTGATAATAACTGCATAATACGGGTAATAATGCACGTTATATTGCTAATAATATAAGTAAGGAGTATAATTATTACAGTTCTAGCGATAATAACTGCATTATATGGGTAATAATGCATGTTATATTGATAATAATAAAAGTAATAAGTATATTTATTATCGTTCTATCGATAATAACTTCTTAATATGGGTAATAATGCATGTTATATTGATAATAATAAAAGTAATAAGTATATTTATTATCGTTCTATCGATAATAACTTCTTAATATGGGTAATAATGCATGTTATATTGATGATAATGAAAGTAGTAAGTATATTTATTACAGTTCTAGCGATAATAACTGCATTATATGCGTAATAAGGCATGTTATATTGATAATATCGGGGGTAATAAGTATAATTATTACAGTTCTAGCGATAATAATAGTAAAATATGGCTAATAGTGCATGATATATTGATAATAGTAAAAGTAATAAGTATATTTATTACAGTTCTATCGATAATAACTGCATAATATGGGTAATAATGCATGTTATATTGATGATAATGAAAGTAATACGTATATTTATTATAGTTCTGGCGATAATAACTGCATAATATGGGTAATAATGCATGTTATATTGATATCAATATAAGTAATAAGTATAATTATTACAGTTCTAGCGATAATAACTGCACTATATGGGTAATAATGCACGTTATATTGCTAACAATATAAGTAATAAGTATAATTATTACAGTTCTAGCGATAATAATAGTAAAATATGGCTAATAGTGCATGATATATTGATAATAGTAAAAGTAATAAGTATATTTATTACAGTTCTATCGATAATAACTGCATAATATGGGTAATAATGCACGTTATATTGCTAATAATATAAGTAATGAGTACAATTATTACAGTTCTAGCGATAATAACTGCATTATATGGGTAATAATGCACGTTATATTGCTAACAATATAAGTAATAAGTATAATTATTACAGTTCTATCGATAATAACTTCTTAATATGGGTAATAATGCATGTTATATTGATGATAATAAAAGTAATACGTATATTTATTATAGTTCTAGCGATAATAACTGCATAATATGGGTAATAATGCATGTTATATTGATAATAATCTAAGTAATAAGTATAATTATTACAGTTCTAGCGATAATAACTGCATTATATGGGTAATAATGCACGTTATATTGCTAGCAATATAAGTAATAAGTATAATTATTACAGTTCTAGCGATAATACCTCCATTATATGGGTAATAATGCATGTTATATTGATAATGATATAAGTAATAAGTATAATTATTACAGTTCTAGCGATAATAACTGCATTATATGGGTAATAATGCATGTTATATTGATGATAATGAAAGTAATACGTATATTTATTATAGTTCTTGCGATAATAACTGCATAATATGGGTAATAATGCATGTTATATTGATAATAATATAAGTAATAAGTATAATTATTACAGTTCTAGCGATAATACCTCCATTATATGGGTAATAATGCATGTTATATTGATAATGATATAAGTAATAAGTATAATTATTACAGTTCTAGCGATAATAGCTGCATTATATGGGTAATAATGCACGTTATATTGCTAACAATATAAGTAATAAGTATAATTATTACAGTTCAAGCGATAATAACTGCATAATATGGGTAATAATGCATGTTATATTGATAATAATATAAGTAATAAGTATAATTATTACAGTTCTAGCGATAATAGCTGCATTATATGCGTAATAAAGCATGTTATATTGATAATATCGGGGGTAATAAGTATAATTATTATAGTTCTAGCGATAATAATAGTAAAATATGGCAAATAGTGCATGATATATTGATAATAGTAAAAGTAATAAGTATATTTATTACAGTTCTATCGATAATAACTGCATAATATGGGTAATAATGCATGTTATATTGATGATAATGAAAGTAATACGTATATTTATTATAGTTCTAGCGATAATAACTGCATAATATGGGTAACAATGCATGTTATATTGAGAATAATATAAGTAATAAGTATAATTATTACAGTTCTGGCGATAATAACTGCATTATATGGGTAATAATGCACGTTATATTGCTAATAGTATAAGTAATAAGTATAATTATTACAGTTCTAGCGATAATACCTCCATTATATGGGTAATAATGCATGTTATATTGATAATAATATAAGTAATAAGTATATTTATTACAGTTATATCGATAATAACTGCATAATATGGGTAATAATGCATGTTATATTGATGATAATAAAAGTAATACGTATATTTATTATAGTTCTAGCGATAATAACTGCAGAATATGGATAATAATGCATGTTATATTGATAATAGTATAAGTAATAAGTATAATTATTACAGTTCTAGCGATAATAACTGCATTATATGGGTAATAATGCATGTTATATTGATGATAATAAAAGTAATACGTATATTTATTATAGTTCTAGCGATAATAACTGCATAATATGGGTAATAATGCATGTTATATTGATATCAATATAAGTAATAAGTATAATTATTACAGTTCTAGCGATAATAACTGCACTATATGCGTAATAATTCACGTTATATTGCTAACAATATAAGTAATAAGTATAATTATTACAGTTCTAGCGATAATAATAGTAAAATATGGCTAATAGTGCATGATATATTGATAATAGTAAAAGTAATAAGTATATTTATTACAGTTCTATCGATAATAACTGCATAATATGGGTAATAATGCATGTTATATTGATGATAATGAAAGTAGTAAGTATATTTATTACAGTTCTAGCGATAATAACTGCATTATATGCGTAATAATGCACGTTATATTGCTAATAATATAAGTAATGAGTATAATTATTACAGTTCTAGCGATAATAACTGCATTATATGGGTAATAATGCATGTTATATTGATGATAATAAAAGTAATACGTATATTTATTATAGTTCTAGCGATAATAACTGCATAATATGGGTAATAATGCATGTTATATTGATAATAATCTAAGTAATAAGTATAATTATTACAGTTCTAGCGATAATAACTGCATTATATGGGTAATAATGCACGTTATATTGCTAACAATATAAGTAATAAGTATAATTATTACAGTACTATCGATATTAACTTCTTAATATGGGTAATAATGCATGTTATATTGATGATAATAAAAGTAATACGTATATTTATTATAGTTCTAGCGATAATAACTGCATAATATGGGTAATAATGCATGTTATATTGATAATAATCTAAGTAATAAGTATAATTATTACAGATCTAGCGATAATAACTGCATTATATGGGTAATAATGCACGTTATATTGCTAGCAATATAAGTAATAAGTATAATTATTACAGTTCTAGCGATAATACCTCCATTATATGGGTAATAATGCATGTTATATTGATAATTATATAAGTAATAAGTATAATTATTACAGTTCTAGCGATCATAACTGCATAATATGGGTAATAATGCACGTTATATTGCTAATAATATAAGTAATGAGTACAATTATTACAGTTCTAGCGATAATAACTGCATAATATGGGTAATAATGCATGTTATATTGATAATATTGGGAGTAATAAGTATATTTATTATAGTTCTAGCGATAATAACTGCAGAATATGGGTAATAATGCATGTTATATTGATAATAGTATAAGTAATAAGTATAATTATTACAGTTCTAGCGATAATAACTGCATAATATGGGTAATAATGCATGTTATATTGATGATAATAAAAGTAATACGTATATTTATTATAGTTCTAGCGATAATAACTGCATAATATGGGTAATAATGCATGTTATATTGATACCAATATAAGTAATAAGTATAATTATTACAGTTCTAGCGATAATAACTGCACTATATGGGTAATAATGCACGTTATATTGCTAACAATATAAGTAATAAGTATAACTATTACAGTTCTAGCGATAATAATAGTAAAATATGACTAATAGTGCATGATATATTGATAATAGTAAAAGTAATAAGTATATTTATTACAGTTCTATCGATAATAACTGCATAATATGGGTAATAATGCATGTTATATTGATGATAATGAAAGTAGTAAGTATATTTATTACAGTTCTAGCGATAATAACTGCATTATATGCGTAATAATGCACGTTATATTGCTAACAATATAAGTAATAAGTATAATTATTACAGTTCTAGCGATAATAATAGTAAAATATGGCTAATAGTGCATGATACATTGATAATAGTAAAAGTAATAAGTATATTTATTACAGTTCTATCGATAATAACTGCATAATATGGGTAATAATGCATGTTATATTGATGATAATGAAAGTAGTAAGTATATTTATTACAGTTCTAGCGATAATAACTGCATAATATGGGTAATAATGCACGTTATATTGCTAACAATATAAGTAATAAGTATAATTATTACAGTTCTAGCGATAATAACTGCATTATATGCGTAATAATGCACGTTATATTGCTAATAATATAAGTAATGAGTATAATTATTACAGTTCTAGCGATAATAACTGCATTATATGGGTAATAATGCATGTTATATTGATGATAATAAAAGTAATACGTATATTTATTGTAGTTCTAGCGATAATAACTGCATAATATGGGTAATAATGCATGTTATATTGATAATAATCTAAGTAATAAGTATAATTATTACAGTTCTAGCGATAATAACTGCATTATATGGGTAATAATGCACGTTATATTGCTAACAATATAAGTAATAAGTATAATTATTACAGTACTATCGATAATAACTTCTTAATATGGGTAATAATGCATGTTATATTGATGATAATAAAAGTAATACGTATATTTATTATAGTTCTAGCGATAATAACTGCATAATATGGGTAATAATGCATGTTATATTGATAATAATCTAAGTAATAAGTATAATTATTACAGTTCTAGCGATAATAACTGCATTATATGGGTAATAATGCATGTTATATTGATAATGATATAAGTAATAAGTATAATTATTACAGTTCTAGCGATAATAACTGCATTATATGGGTAATAATGCATGTTATATTGATGACAATGAAAGTAATACGTATATTTATTATAGTTCTTGCGATAATAACTGCATAATATGGGTAATAATGCATGTTATATTGATAATAATATAAGTAATAAGTATAATTATTACAGTTCTAGCGATAGTAACTGCATTATATGGGTAATAATGCACGTTATATTGCTAACAATATAAGTAATAAGTATAATTATTACAGTTCTAGCGATAATAACTGCATAATATGGGTAATAATGCATGTTATATTGATAATAATATAAGTAATAAGTATAATTATTACAGTTCTAGCGATAATACCTCCATTATATGGGTAATAATGCATGTTATATTGATAATGATATAAGTAATAAGTATAATTATTACAGTTCTAGCGATCATAACTGCATAATATGGATAATAATGCACGTTATATTGCTAATAATATAAGTAATGAGTACAATTATTACAGTTCTATCGATAATAACTGCATAATATGGGTAATAATGCATGTTATATTGATGATAATGAAAGTAGTAAGTATATTTATTACAGTTCTAGCGATAATAACTGCATTATATGCGTAATAATGCACGTTATATTGCTAATAATATAAGTAATGAGTATAATTATTACAGTTCTAGCGATAATAACTGCATTATATGGGTAATAATGCATGTTATATTGATGATAATAAAAGTAATACGTATATTTATTATAGTTCTAGCGATAATAACTGCATAATATGGGTAATAATGCATGTTATATTGATAATAATCTAAGTAATAAGTATAATTATTACAGTTCTAGCGATAATAACTGCATTATATGGGTAATAATGCACGTTATATTGCTAACAATATAAGTAATAAGTATAATTATTACAGTACTATCGATAATAACTTCTTAATATGGGTAATAATGCATGTTATATTGATGATAATAAAAGTAATACGTATATTTATTATAGTTCTAGCGATAATAACTGCATAATATGGGTAATAATGCATGTTATATTGATAATAATCTAAGTAATAAGTATAATTATTACAGTTCTAGCGATAATAACTGCATTATATGGGTAATAATGCACGTTATATTGCTAGCAATATAAGTAATAAGTATAATTATTACAGTTCTAGCGATAATAACTGCATTATATGGGTAATAATGCACGTTATATTGCTAACAATATAAGTAATAAGTATAATTATTACAGTTCTAGCGATAATAACTGCATAATATGGGTAATAATGCATGTTATATTGATAATAATATAAGTAATAAGTATAATTATTACAGTTCTAGCGATAATACCTCCATTATATGGGTAATAATGCATGTTATATTGATAATGATATAAGTAATAAGTATAATTATTACAGTTCTAGCGATCATAACTGCATAATATGGGTAATAATGCACGTTATATTGCTAATAATATAAGTAATGAGTACAATTATTACAGTTCTAGCGATAATAACTGCATAATACGGGTAATAATGCACGTTATATTGCTAATAATATAAGTAATAAGTATAATTATTACAGTTCTAGCAATAATACCTCCATTATATGGGTAATAATGCATGTTATATTGATAATAATATAAGTAATAAGTATAATTATTACAGTTCTAGCGATAATAACTGCATTATATGGGTAATAATGCATGTTATATTGATAATATTGGGAGTAATAAGTATACTTATTATAGTTCTAGCGATAATAACTGCAGAATATGGGTAATAAGGCATGTTATATTGATAATAGTATAAGTAATAAGTATAATTATTACAGTTCTAGCGATAATAACTGCATAATATGGGTAATAATGCATGTTATGTTGATGATAATAAAAGTAATACGTATATTTATTATAGTTCTAGCGATAATAACTGCATAATATGGGTAATAATGCATGTTATATTGATACCAATATAAGTAATAAGTATAATTATTACAGTTCTAGCGATAATAACTGCACTATATGGGTAATAATGCACGTTATATTGCTAACAATATAAGTAATAAGTATAATTATTACAGTTCTAGCGATAATAATAGTAAAATATGGCTAATAGTGCATGATACATTGATAATAGTAAAAGTAATAAGTATATTTATTACAGTTCTATCGATAATAACTGCATAATATGGGTAATAATGCATGTTATATTGATGATAATGAAAGTAGTAAGTATATTTATTACAGTTCTAGCGATAATAACTGCATAATATGGGTAATAATGCACGTTATATTGCTAACAATATAAGTAATAAGTATAATTATTACAGTTCTAGCGATAATAACTGCATTATATGGGTAATAATGCATGTTATATTGATAATATTGGGAGTAATAAGTATATTTATTATAGTTCTAGCGATAATAACTGCAGAATATGGGTAATAATGCATGTTATATTGATAATAGTATAAGTAATAAGTATAATTATTACAGTTCTAGCGATAATAACTGCATAATATGGGTAATAATGCATGTTATATTGATAATAATATAAGTAATAAGTATAATTATTACAGTTCTAGCGATAATAACTGCATTATATGGGTAATAATGCACGTTATATTGCTAACAATATAAGTAATAAGTATAATTATTACAATTCTAACGATAATACCTCCATTATATGGGTAATAATGCATGTTATATTGATAATAATGTAAGTAATAAGTATAATTATTACAGTTCTAGCGATAATAACTGCATAATACGGGTAATAATGCACGTTATATTGCTAATAATATAACTAATGAGTATAATTATTACAGTTCTAGCTATAATTACTGCATTATATGGGTAATAATGCACGTTATATTGCTGGCAATATAAGTAATAAGTATAATTATTACAGTTCTAGCGATAATAACTGCATTATATGGGTAATAATGCATGTTATATTGATAATAGTATAAGTAATAAGTATAATTATTACAGTTCTAGCGATAATAACTGCATAATATGGGTAATAATGCATGTTATATTGATGATAATAAAAGTAATACGTATATTTATTATAGTTCTAGCGATAATAACTGCATAATATGGGTAATAATGCATGTTATATTGATGATAATGAAAGTAGTAAGTATATTTATTACAGTTCTAGCGATAATAACTGCATAATATGGGTAATAATGCATGTTATATTGATGATAATGAAAGTAGTAAGTATATTTATTACAGTTCTAGCGATAATAACTGCATTATATGCGTAATAATGCACGTTATATTGCTAATAATATAAGTAATGAGTATAATTATTACAGTTCTAGCGATAATAACTGCATTATATGGGTAATAATGCACGTTATATTGCTAACAATATAAGTAATAAGTATAATTATTACAGTACTATCGATAATAACTTCTTAATATGGGTAATAATGCATGTTATATTGATGATAATAAAAGTAATACGTATATTTATTATAGTTCTAGCGATAATAACTGCATAATATGGGTAATAATGCATGTTATATTGATAATAATCTAAGTAATAAGTATAATTATTACAGTTCTAGCGATAATAACTGCATTATATGGGTAATAATGCACGTTATATTGCTAGCAATATAAGTAATAAGTATAATTATTACAGTTCTAGCGATAATACCTCCATTATATGGGTAATAATGCATGTTATATTGATAATGATATAAGTAATGAGTATAATTATTACAGTTCTAGCGATAATAACTGCATTATATGGGTAATAATGCATGTTATATTGATGACAATGAAAGTAATACGTATATTTATTATAGTTCTTGCGATAATAACTGCATAATATGGGTAATAATGCATGTTATATTGATAATAATATAAGTAATAAGTATAATTATTACAGTTCTAGCGATAATAACTGCATTATATGGGTAATAATGCACGTTATATTGCTAACAATATAAGTAATAAGTATAATTATTACAGTTCTAGCGATAACAACTGCATAATATGGGTAATAATGCATGTTATATTGATAATAATATAAGTAATAAGTATAATTATTACAGCTCTAGCGATAATACCTCCATTATATGGGTAATAATGCATGTTATATTGATAATGATATAAGTAATAAGTATAATTATTACAGTTCTAGCGATCATAACTGCATAATATGGGTAATAATGCACGTTATATTGCTAATAATATAAGTAATGAGTACAATTATTACAGTTCTAGCGATAATAACTGCATAATATGGGTAATAATGCATGTTATATTGATGATAATGAAAGTAGTAAGTATATTTATTACAGTTCTAGCGATAATAACTGCATTATATGCGTAATAATGCACGTTATATTGCTAATAATATAAGTAATGAGTATAATTATTACAGTTCTAGCGATAATAACTGCATTATATGGGTAATAATGCATGTTATATTGATGATAATAAAAGTAATACGTATATTTATTATAGTTCTAGCGATAATAACTGCATAATATGGGTAATAATGCATGTTATATTGATAATAATCTAAGTAATAAGTATAATTATTACAGTTCTAGCGATAATAACTGCATTATATGGGTAATAATGCACGTTATATTGCTAACAATATAAGTAATAAGTATAATTATTACAGTACTATCGATAATAACTTCTTAATATGGGTAATAATGCATGTTATATTGATGATAATAAAAGTAATACGTATATTTATTATAGTTCTAGCGATAATAACTGCATAATATGGGTAATAATGCATGTTATATTGATAATAATCTAAGTAATAAGTATAATTATTACAGTTCTAGCGATAATAACTGCATTATATGGGTAATAATGCATGTTATATTGATAATGATATAAGTAATAAGTATAATTATTACAGTTCTAGCGATAATAACTGCATTATATGGGTAATAATGCATGTTATATTGATGACAATGAAAGTAATACGTATATTTATTATAGTTCTTGCGATAATAACTGCATAATATGGGTAATAATGCATGTTATATTGATAATAATATAAGTAATAAGTATAATTATTACAGTTCTAGCGATAGTAACTGCATTATATGGGTAATAATGCACGTTATATTGCTAACAATATAAGTAATAAGTATAATTATTACAGTTCTAGCGATAATAACTGCATAATATGGGTAATAATGCATGTTATATTGATAATAATATAAGTAATAAGTATAATTATTACAGTTCTAGCGATAATACCTCCATTATATGGGTAATAATGCATGTTATATTGATAATGATATAAGTAATAAGTATAATTATTACAGTTCTAGCGATCATAACTGCATAATATGGATAATAATGCACGTTATATTGCTAATAATATAAGTAATGAGTACAATTATTACAGTTCTAGCGATAATAACTGCATAATATGGGTAATAATGCATGTTATATTGATGATAATGAAAGTAGTAAGTATATTTATTACAGTTCTAGCGATAATAACTGCATTATATGCGTAATAATGCACGTTATATTGCTAATAATATAAGTAATGAGTATAATTATTACAGTTCTAGCGATAATAACTGCATTATATGGGTAATAATGCATGTTATATTGATGATAATAAAAGTAATACGTATATTTATTATAGTTCTAGCGATAATAACTGCATAATATGGGTAATAATGCATGTTATATTGATAATAATCTAAGTAATAAGTATAATTATTACAGTTCTAGCGATAATAACTGCATTATATGGGTAATAATGCACGTTATATTGCTAACAATATAAGTAATAAGTATAATTATTACAGTACTATCGATAATAACTTCTTAATATGGGTAATAATGCATGTTATATTGATGATAATAAAAGTAATACGTATATTTATTATAGTTCTAGCGATAATAACTGCATAATATGGGTAATAATGCATGTTATATTGATAATAATCTAAGTAATAAGTATAATTATTACAGTTCTAGCGATAATAACTGCATTATATGGGTAATAATGCACGTTATATTGCTAGCAATATAAGTAATAAGTATAATTATTACAGTTCTAGCGATAATACCTCCATTATATGGGTAATAATGCATGTTATATTGATAATGATATAAGTAATAAGTATAATTATTACAGTTCTAGCGATAATAACTGCATTATATGGGTAATAATGCATGTTATATTGATGACAATGAAAGTAATACGTATATTTATTATAGTTCTTGCGATAATAACTGCATAATATGGGTAATAATGCATGTTATATTGATAATAATATAAGTAATAAGTATAATTATTACAGTTCTAGCGATAATAACTGCATTATATGGGTAATAATGCACGTTATATTGCTAACAATATAAGTAATAAGTATAATTATTACAGTTCTAGCGATAATAACTGCATAATATGGGTAATAATGCATGTTATATTGATAATAATATAAGTAATAAGTATAATTATTACAGTTCTAGCGATAATACCTCCATTATATGGGTAATAATGCATGTTATATTGATAATGATATAAGTAATAAGTATAATTATTACAGTTCTAGCGATCATAACTGCATAATATGGGTAATAATGCACGTTATATTGCTAATAATATAAGTAATGAGTACAATTATTACAGTTCTAGCGATAATAACTGCATAATACGGGTAATAATGCACGTTATATTGCTAATAATATAAGTAATAAGTATAATTATTACAGTTCTAGCAATAATACCTCCATTATATGGGTAATAATGCATGTTATATTGATAATAATATAAGTAATAAGTATAATTATTACAGTTCTAGCGATAATAACTGCATTATATGGGTAATAATGCATGTTATATTGATAATATTGGGAGTAATAAGTATACTTATTATAGTTCTAGCGATAATAACTGCAGAATATGGGTAATAAGGCATGTTATATTGATAATAGTATAAGTAATAAGTATAATTATTACAGTTCTAGCGATAATAACTTCTTAATATGGGTAATAATGCATGTTATATTGATGATAATAAAAGTCATACGTATATTTATTATAGTTCTAGCGATAATAACTGCATAATATGGGTAATAATGCATGTTATATTGATAATAATCTAAGTAATAAGTATAATTATTACAGTTCTAGCGATAATAACTGCATTATATGCGTAATAATGCACGTTATATTGCTAATAATATAAGTAATGAGTATAATTATTACAGTTCTAGCGATAATAACTGCATTATATGGGTAATAATGCATGTTATATTGATGATAATAAAAGTAATACGTATATTTATTATAGTTCTAGCGATAATAACTGCATAATATGGGTAATAATGCATGTTATATTGATAATAATCTAAGTAATAAGTATAATTATTACAGTTCTAGCGATAATAACTGCATTATATGGGTAATAATGCACGTTATATTGCTAACAATATAAGTAATAAGTATAATTATTACAGTACTATCGATAATAACTTCTTAATATGGGTAATAATGCATGTTATATTGATGATAATAAAAGTAATACGTATATTTATTATAGTTCTAGCGATAATAACTGCATAATATGGGTAATAATGCATGTTATATTGATAATAATCTAAGTAATAAGTATAATTATTACAGTTCTAGCGATAATAACTGCATTATATGGGTAATAATGCACGTTATATTGCTAGCAATATAAGTAATAAGTATAATTATTACAGTTCTAGCGATAATACCTCCATTATATGGGTAATAATGGATGTTATATTGATAATGATATAAGTAATAAGTATAATTATTACAGTTCTAGCGATAATAACTGCATTATATGGGTAATAATGCATGTTATATTGATGACAATGAAAGTAATACGTATATTTATTATAGTTCTTGCGATAATAACTGCATAATATGGGTAATAATGCATGTTATATTGATAATAATATAAGTAATAAGTATAATTATTACAGTTCTAGCGATAATAACTGCATTATATGGGTAATAATGCACGTTATATTGCTAACAATATAAGTAATAAGTATAATTATTACAGTTCTAGCGATAATAACTGCATAATATGGGTAATAATGCATGTTATATTGATAATAATATAAGTAATAAGTATAATTATTACAGTTCTAGCGATAATACCTCCATTATATGGGTAATAATGCATGTTATATTGATAATGATATAAGTAATAAGTATAATTATTACAGTTCTAGCGATCATAACTGCATAATATGGGTAATAATGCACGTTATATTGCTAATAATATAAGTAATGAGTACAATTATTACAGTTCTAGCGATAATAACTGCATAATACGGGTAATAATGCACGTTATATTGCTAATAATATAAGTAATAAGTATAATTATTACAGTTCTAGCAATAATACCTCCATTATATGGGTAATAATGCATGTTATATTGATAATAATATAAGTGATAAGTATAATTATTACAGTTCTAGCGATAATAACTGCATTATATGGGTAATAATGCACGTTATATTGCTAGCAATATAAGTAATAAGTATAATTATTACAGTTCTAGCGATAATACCTCCATTATATGGGTAATAATGCATGTTATATTGATAATGATATAAGTAATGAGTATAATTATTACAGTTCTAGCGATAATAACTGCATTATATGGGTAATAATGCATGTTATATTGATGACAATGAAAGTAATACGTATATTTATTATAGTTCTTGCGATAATAACTGCATAATATGGGTAATAATGCATGTTATATTGATAATAATATAAGTAATAAGTATAATTATTACAGTTCTAGCGATAATAACTGCATTATATGGGTAATAATGCACGTTATATTGCTAACAATATAAGTAATAAGTATAATTATTACAGTTCTAGCGATAACAACTGCATAATATGGGTAATAATGCATGTTATATTGATAATAATATAAGTAATGAGTATAATTATTACAGCTCTAGCGATAATACCTCCATTATATGGGTAATAATGCATGTTATATTGATAATGATATAAGTAATAAGTATAATTATTACAGTTCTAGCGATCATAACTGCATAATATGGGTAATAATGCACGTTATATTGCTAATAATATAAGTAATGAGTACAATTATTACAGTTCTAGCGATAATAACTGCATAATATGGGTAATAATGCATGTTATATTGATGATAATGAAAGTAGTAAGTATATTTATTACAGTTCTAGCGATAATAACTGCATTATATGCGTAATAATGCACGTTATATTGCTAATAATATAAGTAATGAGTATAATTATTACAGTTCTAGCGATAATAACTGCATTATATGGGTAATAATGCATGTTATATTGATGATAATAAAAGTAATACGTATATTTATTATAGTTCTAGCGATAATAACTGCATAATATGGGTAATAATGCATGTTATATTGATAATAATCTAAGTAATAAGTATAATTATTACAGTTCTAGCGATAATAACTGCATTATATGGGTAATAATGCACGTTATATTGCTAACAATATAAGTAATAAGTATAATTATTACAGTACTATCGATAATAACTTCTTAATATGGGTAATAATGCATGTTATATTGATGATAATAAAAGTAATACGTATATTTATTATAGTTCTAGCGATAATAACTGCATAATATGGGTAATAATGCATGTTATATTGATAATAATCTAAGTAATAAGTATAATTATTACAGTTCTAGCGATAATAACTGCATTATATGGGTAATAATGCATGTTATATTGATAATGATATAAGTAATAAGTATAATTATTACAGTTCTAGCGATAATAACTGCATTATATGGGTAATAATGCATGTTATATTGATGACAATGAAAGTAATACGTATATTTATTATAGTTCTTGCGATAATAACTGCATAATATGGGTAATAATGCATGTTATATTGATAATAATATAAGTAATAAGTATAATTATTACAGTTCTAGCGATAGTAACTGCATTATATGGGTAATAATGCACGTTATATTGCTAACAATATAAGTAATAAGTATAATTATTACAGTTCTAGCGATAATAACTGCATAATATGGGTAATAATGCATGTTATATTGATAATAATATAAGTAATAAGTATAATTATTACAGTTCTAGCGATAATACCTCCATTATATGGGTAATAATGCATGTTATATTGATAATGATATAAGTAATAAGTATAATTATTACAGTTCTAGCGATCATAACTGCATAATATGGATAATAATGCACGTTATATTGCTAATAATATAAGTAATGAGTACAATTATTACAGTTCTAGCGATAATAACTGCATAATATGGGTAATAATGCATGTTATATTGATGATAATGAAAGTAGTAAGTATATTTATTACAGTTCTAGCGATAATAACTGCATTATATGCGTAATAATGCACGTTATATTGCTAATAATATAAGTAATGAGTATAATTATTACAGTTCTAGCGATAATAACTGCATTATATGGGTAATAATGCATGTTATATTGATGATAATAAAAGTAATACGTATATTTATTATAGTTCTAGCGATAATAACTGCATAATATGGGTAATAATGCATGTTATATTGATAATAATCTAAGTAATAAGTATAATTATTACAGTTCTAGCGATAATAACTGCATTATATGGGTAATAATGCACGTTATATTGCTAACAATATAAGTAATAAGTATAATTATTACAGTACTATCGATAATAACTTCTTAATATGGGTAATAATGCATGTTATATTGATGATAATAAAAGTAATACGTATATTTATTATAGTTCTAGCGATAATAACTGCATAATATGGGTAATAATGCATGTTATATTGATAATAATCTAAGTAATAAGTATAATTATTACAGTTCTAGCGATAATAACTGCATTATATGGGTAATAATGCACGTTATATTGCTAGCAATATAAGTAATAAGTATAATTATTACAGTTCTAGCGATAATACCTCCATTATATGGGTAATAATGCATGTTATATTGATAATGATATAAGTAATAAGTATAATTATTACAGTTCTAGCGATAATAACTGCATTATATGGGTAATAATGCATGTTATATTGATGACAATGAAAGTAATACGTATATTTATTATAGTTCTTGCGATAATAACTGCATAATATGGGTAATAATGCATGTTATATTGATAATAATATAAGTAATAAGTATAATTATTACAGTTCTAGCGATAATAACTGCATTATATGGGTAATAATGCACGTTATATTGCTAACAATATAAGTAATAAGTATAATTATTACAGTTCTAGCGATAATAACTGCATAATATGGGTAATAATGCATGTTATATTGATAATAATATAAGTAATAAGTATAATTATTACAGTTCTAGCGATAATACCTCCATTATATGGGTAATAATGCATGTTATATTGATAATGATATAAGTAATAAGTATAATTATTACAGTTCTAGCGATCATAACTGCATAATATGGGTAATAATGCACGTTATATTGCTAATAATATAAGTAATGAGTACAATTATTACAGTTCTAGCGATAATAACTGCATAATACGGGTAATAATGCACGTTATATTGCTAATAATATAAGTAATAAGTATAATTATTACAGTTCTAGCAATAATACCTCCATTATATGGGTAATAATGCATGTTATATTGATAATAATATAAGTAATAAGTATAATTATTACAGTTCTAGCGATAATAACTGCATTATATGGGTAATAATGCATGTTATATTGATAATATTGGGAGTAATAAGTATACTTATTATAGTTCTAGCGATAATAACTGCAGAATATGGGTAATAAGGCATGTTATATTGATAATAGTATAAGTAATAAGTATAATTATTACAGTTCTAGCGATAATAACTTCTTAATATGGGTAATAATGCATGTTATATTGATGATAATAAAAGTCATACGTATATTTATTATAGTTCTAGCGATAATAACTGCATAATATGGGTAATAATGCATGTTATATTGATAATAATCTAAGTAATAAGTATAATTATTACAGTTCTAGCGATAATAACTGCATTATATGCGTAATAATGCACGTTATATTGCTAATAATATAAGTAATGAGTATAATTATTACAGTTCTAGCGATAATAACTGCATTATATGGGTAATAATGCATGTTATATTGATGATAATAAAAGTAATACGTATATTTATTATAGTTCTAGCGATAATAACTGCATAATATGGGTAATAATGCATGTTATATTGATAATAATCTAAGTAATAAGTATAATTATTACAGTTCTAGCGATAATAACTGCATTATATGGGTAATAATGCACGTTATATTGCTAACAATATAAGTAATAAGTATAATTATTACAGTACTATCGATAATAACTTCTTAATATGGGTAATAATGCATGTTATATTGATGATAATAAAAGTAATACGTATATTTATTATAGTTCTAGCGATAATAACTGCATAATATGGGTAATAATGCATGTTATATTGATAATAATCTAAGTAATAAGTATAATTATTACAGTTCTAGCGATAATAACTGCATTATATGGGTAATAATGCACGTTATATTGCTAGCAATATAAGTAATAAGTATAATTATTACAGTTCTAGCGATAATACCTCCATTATATGGGTAATAATGCATGTTATATTGATAATGATATAAGTAATAAGTATAATTATTACAGTTCTAGCGATAATAACTGCATTATATGGGTAATAATGCATGTTATATTGATGACAATGAAAGTAATACGTATATTTATTATAGTTCTTGCGATAATAACTGCATAATATGGGTAATAATGCATGTTATATTGATAATAATATAAGTAATAAGTATAATTATTACAGTTCTAGCGATAATAACTGCATTATATGGGTAATAATGCACGTTATATTGCTAACAATATAAGTAATAAGTATAATTATTACAGTTCTAGCGATAATAACTGCATAATATGGGTAATAATGCATGTTATATTGATAATAATATAAGTAATAAGTATAATTATTACAGTTCTAGCGATAATACCTCCATTATATGGGTAATAATGCATGTTATATTGATAATGATATAAGTAATAAGTATAATTATTACAGTTCTAGCGATCATAACTGCATAATATGGGTAATAATGCACGTTATATTGCTAATAATATAAGTAATGAGTACAATTATTACAGTTCTAGCGATAATAACTGCATAATACGGGTAATAATGCACGTTATATTGCTAATAATATAAGTAATAAGTATAATTATTACAGTTCTAGCAATAATACCTCCATTATATGGGTAATAATGCATGTTATATTGATAATAATATAAGTGATAAGTATAATTATTACAGTTCTAGCGATAATAACTGCATTATATGGGTAATAATGCATGTTATATTGATAATATTGGGAGTAATAAGTATACTTATTATAGTTCTAGCGATAATAACTGCAGAATATGGGTAATAAGGCATGTTATATTGATAATAGTATAAGTAATAAGTATAATTATTACAGTTCTAGCGATAATAACTGCATAATATGGGTAATAATGCATGTTATGTTGATGATAATAAAAGTAATACGTATATTTATTATAGTTCTAGCGATAATAACTGCATAATATGGGTAATAATGCATGTTATATTGATACCAATATAAGTAATAAGTATAATTATTACAGTTCTAGCGATAATAACTGCACTATATGGGTAATAATGCACGTTATATTGCTAACAATATAAGTAATAAGTATAATTATTACAGTTCTAGCGATAATAATAGTAAAATATGGCTAATAGTGCATGATACATTGATAATAGTAAAAGTAATAAGTATATTTATTACAGTTCTATCGATAATAACTGCATAATATGGGTAATAATGCATGTTATATTGATGATAATGAAAGTAGTAAGTATATTTATTACAGTTCTAGCGATAATAACTGCATAATATGGGTAATAATGCACGTTATATTGCTAACAATATAAGTAATAAGTATAATTATTACAGTTCTAGCGATAATAACTGCATTATATGGGTAATAATGCATGTTATATTGATTATATTGGGAGTAATAAGTATATTTATTATAGTTCTAGCGATAATAACTGCAGAATATGGGTAATAATGCATGTTATATTGATAATAGTATAAGTAATAAGTATAATTATTACAGTTCTAGCGATAATAACTGCATAATATGGGTAATAATGCATGTTATATTGATAATAATATAAGTAATAAGTATAATTATTACAGTTCTAGCGATAATAACTGCATTATATGGGTAATAATGCACGTTATATTGCTAACAATATAAGTAATAAGTATAATTATTACAATTCTAACGATAATACCTCCATTATATGGGTAATAATGCATGTTATATTGATAATAATGTAAGTAATAAGTATAATTATTACAGTTCTAGCGATAATAACTGCATAATACGGGTAATAATGCACGTTATATTGCTAATAATATAACAAATGAGTATAATTATTACAGTTCTAGCGATAATTACTGCATTATATGGGTAATAATGCACGTTATATTGCTGGCAATATAAGTAATAAGTATAATTATTACAGTTCTAGCGATAACAACTGCATTATATGGGTAATAATGCATGTTATATTGCTAATAGTATTTAATAAGTATAATTATTACAGTTCTAGCGATAATACCTCCATTATATGGGTAATAATGCATGTTATATTGATAATGATATAAGTAATAAGTATAATTATTACAGTTCTAGCGATAATAACTGCATAATATGGGTAATAATGCACGTTATATTGCTAACAATATAAGTAATAAGTATAATTATTACAGTTCTAGCGATAATAACTGCATTATATGGGTAATAATGCATGTTATATTGATAATATTGGGAGTAATAAGTATATTTATTATAGTTCTAGCGATAATAACTGCAGAATATGGGTAATAATGCATGTTATATTGATAATAGTATAAGTAATAAGTATAATTATTACAGTTCTAGCGATAATAACTGCATAATATGGGTAATAATGCATGTTATATTGATGATAATAAAAGTAATACGTATATTTATTATAGTTCTAGCGATAATAACTGCATAATATGGGTAATAATGCATGTTATATTGATGATAATGAAAGTAGTAAGTATATTTATTACAGTTCTAGCGATAATAACTGCATAATATGGGTAATAATGCATGTTATATTGATGATAATGAAAGTAGTAAGTATATTTATTACAGTTCTAGCGATAATAACTGCATTATATGCGTAATAATGCACGTTATATTGCTAATAATATAAGTAATGAGTATAATTATTACAGTTCTAGCGATAATAACTGCATTATATGGGTAATAATGCATGTTATATTGATGATAATAAAAGTAATACGTATATTTATTATAGTTCTAGCGATAATAACTGCATAATATGGGTAATAATGCATGTTATATTGATAATAATCTAAGTAATAAGTATAATTATTACAGTCCTAGCGATAATAACTGCATTATATGGGTAATAATGCACGTTATATTGCTAACAATATAAGTAATAAGTATAATTATTACAGTACTATCGATAATAACTTCTTAATATGGGTAATAATGCATGTTATATTGATGATAATAAAAGTAATACGTACATTTATTATAGTTCTAGCGATAATAACTGCATAATATGGGTAATAATGCATGTTATATTGATAATAATCTAAGTAATAAGTATAATTATTACAGTTCTAGCGATAATAACTGCATAATATGGGTAATAATGCATGTTATATTGATGATAATTAAAGTAGTAAGTATATTTATTACCGTTCTAGCGATAATAACTGCATAATATGGGTAATAATGCACGTTATATTGCTAATAATATAAGTAATGAGTACAATTATTACAGTTCTAGCGATAATAACTGCATAATACGGGTAATAATGCACGTTATATTGCTAATAATATAAGTAATAAGTATAATTATTACAGTTCTAGCAATAATACCTCCATTATATGGGTAATAATGCATGTTATATTGATAATAATATAAGTAATAAGTATAAATATTACAGTTCTAGCGATAATAACTGCATTATATGGGTAATAATGCATGTTATATTGATAATATTGGGAGTAATAAGTATACTTATTATAGTTCTAGCGATAATAACTGCAGAATATGGGTAATAAGGCATGTTATATTGATAATAGTATAAGTAATAAGTATAATTATTACAGTTCTAGCGATAATAACTGCATAATATGGGTAATAATGCATGTTATGTTGATGATAATAAAAGTAATACGTATATTTATTATAGTTCTAGCGATAATAACTGCATAATATGGGTAATAATGCATGTTATATTGATACCAATATAAGTAATAAGTATAATTATTACAGTTCTAGCGATAATAACTGCACTATATGGGTAATAATGCACGTTATATTGCTAACAATATAAGTAATAAGTATAATTATTACAGTTCTAGCGATAATAATAGTAAAATATGGCTAATAGTGCATGATACATTGATAATAGTAAAAGTAATAAGTATATTTATTACAGTTCTATCGATAATAACTGCATAATATGGGTAATAATGCATGTTATATTGATGATAATGAAAGTAGTAAGTATATTTATTACAGTTCTAGCGATAATAACTGCATAATATGGGTAATAATGCACGTTATATTGCTAACAATATAAGTAATAAGTATAATTATTACAGTTCTAGCGATAATAACTGCATTATATGGGTAATAATGCATGTTATATTGATAATATTGGGAGTAATAAGTATATTTATTATAGTTCTAGCGATAATAACTGCAGAATATGGGTAATAATGCATGTTATATTGATAATAGTATAAGTAATGAGTATAATTATTACAGTTCTAGCGATAATAACTGCATTATATGGGTAATAATGCATGTTATATTGATGATAATAAAAGTAATACGTATATTTATTATAGTTCTAGCGATAATAACTGCATAATATGGGTAATAATGCATGTTATATTGATAATAATCTAAGTAATAAGTATAGTTATTACAGTTCTAGCGATAATAACTGCATTATATGGGTAATAATGCACGTTATATTGCTAACAATATAAGTAATAAGTATAATTATTACAGTACTATCGGTAATAACTTCTTAATATGGGTAATAATGCATGTTATATTGATGATAATAAAAGTAATACGTATATTTATTATAGTTCTAGCGATAATAACTGCATAATATGGTTAATAATGCATGTTATATTGATAATAATCTAAGTAATAAGTATAATTATTACAGTTCTAGCGATAATAACTGCATAATATGGGTAATAATGCATGTTATATTGATGATAATGAAAGTAGTAAGTATATTTATTACAGTTCTAGCGATAATAACTGCATATTATGGGTAATAATGCACGTTATATTGCTAATAATATAAGTAATGAGTACAATTATTACAGTTCTAGCGATAATAACTGCATAATACGGGTAATAATGCACGTTATATTGCTAATAATATAAGTAATAAGTATAATTATTACAGTTCTAGCAATAATACCTCCATTATATGGGTAATAATGCATGTTATATTGATAATAATATAAGTAATAAGTATAATTATTACAGTTCTAGCGATAATAACTGCATTATATGGGTAATAATGCATGTTATATTGATAATATTGGGAGTAATAAGTATACTTATTATAGTTCTAGCGATAATAACTGCAGAATATGGGTAATAAGGCATGTTATATTGATAATAGTATAAGTAATAAGTATAATTATTACAGTTCTAGCGATAATAACTGCATAATATGGGTAATAATGCATGTTATGTTGATGATAATAAAAGTAATACGTATATTTATTATAGTTCTAGCGATAATAACTGCATAATATGGGTAATAATGCATGTTATATTGATACCAATATAAGTAATAAGTATAATTATTACAGTTCTAGCGATAATAACTGCACTATATGGGTAATAATGCACGTTATATTGCTAACAATATAAGTAATAAGTATAATTATTACAGTTCTAGCGATAATAATAGTAAAATATGGCTAATAGTGCATGATACATTGATAATAGTAAAAGTAATAAGTATATTTATTACAGTTCTATCGATAATAACTGCATAATATGGGTAATAATGCATGTTATATTGATGATAATGAAAGTAATACGTATATTTATTATAGTTCTAGCGATAATAACTGCATAATATGGGTAATAATGCACGTTATATTGCTAACAATATAAGTAATAAGTATAATTATTACAGTTCTAGCGATAATAACTGCATTATATGGGTAATAATGCATGTTATATTGATAATATTGGGAGTAATAAGTATATTTATTATAGTTCTAGCGATAATAACTGCAGAATATGGGTAATAATGCATGTTATATTGATAATAGTATAAGTAATAAGTATAATTATTACAGTTCTAGCGATAATAACTGCATAATATGGGTAATAATGCATGTTATATTGATAATAATATAAGTAATAAGTATAATTATTACAGTTCTAGCGATAATAACTGCATTATATGGGTAATAATGCACGTTATATTGCTAACAATATAAGTAATAAGTATAATTATTACAATTCTAACGATAATACCTCCATTATATGGGTAATAATGCATGTTATATTGATAATAATGTAAGTAATAAGTATAATTATTACAGTTCTAGCGATAATAACTGCATAATACGGGTAATAATGCACGTTATATTGCTAATAATATAACTAATGAGTATAATTATTACAGTTCTAGCGATAATTACTGCATTATATGGGTAATAATGCACGTTATAATGCTGGCAATATAAGTAATAAGTATAATTATTACAGTTCTAGCGATAATAACTGCATTATATGGGTAATAATGCATGTTATATTGCTAATAGTATTTAATAAGTATAATTATTACAGTTCTAGCGATAATACCTCCATTATATGGGTAATAATGCATGTTATATTGATAATGATATAAGTAATAAGTATAATTATTACAGTTCTAGCGATAATAACTGCATAATATGGGTAATAATGCACGTTATATTGCTAACAATATAAGTAATAAGTATAATTATTACAGTTCTAGCGATAATAACTGCATTATATGGGTAATAATGCATGTTATATTGATAATATTGTTAGTAATAAGTATATTTATTATAGTTCTAGCGATAATAACTGCAGAATATGGGTAATAATGCATGTTATATTGATAATAGTATAAGTAATAAGTATAATTATTACAGTTCTAGCGATAATAACTGCATAATATGGGTAATAATGCATGTTATATTGATGATAATAGAAGTAATACGTATATTTATTATAGTTCTAGCGATAATAACTGCATAATATGGGTAATAATGCATGTTATATTGATAATAATCTAAGTAATAAGTATAATTATTACAGTTCTAGCGATAATAACTGCATTATATGGGTAATAATGCATGTTATATTGATAATATTGGGAGTAATAAGTATATTTATTATAGTTCTAGCGATAATAACTGCATAATATGGGTAATAATGCATGTTATATTGATAATAATCTAAGTAATAAGTATAATTATTACAGTTCTAGCGATAATAACTGCATTATATGGGTAATAATGCAGGTTATATTGCTAACAATATAAGTAATAAGTATAATTATTACAGTACTATCGATAATAACTGCATAATATGGGTAATAATGCATGTTATATTGATGATAATGAAAGTAGTAAGTATATTTATTACAGTTCTAGCGATAATAACTGCATAATATGGGTAATAATGCACGTTATATTGCTAATAATATAAGTAATGAGTACAATTATTACAGTTCTAGCGATAATAACTGCATAATACGGGTAATAATGCACGTTATATTGCTAATAATATAAGTAATAAGTATAATTATTACAGTTCTAGCAATAATACCTCCATTATATGGGTAATAATGCATGTTATATTGATAATAATATAAGTAATAAGTATAATTATTACAGTTCTAGCAATAATAACTGCATTATATGGGTAATAATGCATGTTATATTGATAATATTGGGAGTAATAAGTATACTTATTATAGTTCTAGCGATAATAACTGCAGAATATGGGTAATAAGGCATGTTATATTGATAATAGTATAAGTAATAAGTATAATTATTACAGTTCTAGCGATAATAACTGCATAATATGGGTAATAATGCATGTTATGTTGATGATAATAAAAGTAGTACGTATATTTATTATAGTTCTAGCGATAATAACTGCATAATATGGGTAATAATGCATGTTATATTGATACCAATATAAGTAATAAGTATAATTATTACAGTTCTAGCGATAATAACTGCACTATATGGGTAATAATGCACGTTATATTGCTAACAATATAAGTAATAAGTATAATTATTACAGTTCTAGCGATAATAATAGTAAAATATGGCTAATAGTGCATGATACATTGATAATAGTAAAAGTAATAAGTATATTTATTACAGTTCTATCGATAATAACTGCATAATATGGGTAATAATGCATGTTATATTGATGATAATGAAAGTAGTAAGTATATTTATTACAGTTCTAGCGATAATAACTGCATAATATGGGTAATAATGCACGTTATATTGCTAACAATATAAGTAATAAGTATAATTATTACAGTTCTAGCGATAATAACTGCATTATATGGGTAATAATGCATGTTATATTGATAATATTGGGAGTAATAAGTATATTTATTATAGTTCTAGCGATAATAACTGCAGAATATGGGTAATAATGCATGTTATATTGATAATAGTATAAGTAATAAGTATAATTATTACAGTTCTAGCGATAATAACTGCATAATATGGGTAATAATGCATGTTATATTGATAATAATATAAGTAATAAGTATAATTATTACAGTTCTAGCGATAATAACTGCAGAATATGGGTAATAATGCATGTTATATTGATAATAGTATAAGTAATAAGTATAATTATTACAGTTCTAGCGATAATAACTGCAGAATATGGGTAATAAGGCATGTTATATTGATAATAGTATAAGTAATAAGTATAATTATTACAGTTCTAGCGATAATAACTGCATAATATGGGTAATAATGCATGTTATGTTGATGATAATAAAAGTAGTACGTATATTTATTATAGTTCTAGCGATAATAACTGCATAATATGGGTAATAATGCATGTTATATTGATACCAATATAAGTAATAAGTATAATTATTACAGTTCTAGCGATAATAACTGCACTATATGGGTAATAATGCACGTTATATTGCTAACAATATAAGTAATAAGTATAATTATTACAGTTCTAGCGATAATAATAGTAAAATATGGCTAATAGTGCATGATACATTGATAATAGTAAAAGTAATAAGTATATTTATTACAGTTCTATCGATAATAACTGCATAATATGGGTAATAATGCATGTTATATTGATGATAATGAAAGTAGTAAGTATATTTATTACAGTTCTAGCGATAATAACTGCATAATATGGGTAATAATGCACGTTATATTGCTAACAATATAAGTAATAAGTATAATTATTACAGTTCTAGCGATAATAACTGCATTATATGGGTAATAATGCATGTTATATTGATAATATTGGGAGTAATAAGTATATTTATTATAGTTCTAGCGATAATAACTGCAGAATATGGGTAATAATGCATGTTATATTGATAATAGTATAAGTAATAAGTATAATTATTACAGTTCTAGCGATAATAACTGCATAATATGGGTAATAATGCATGTTATATTGATAATAATATAAGTAATAAGTATAATTATTACAGTTCTAGCGATAATAACTGCATTATATGGGTAATAATGCACGTTATATTGCTAACAATATAAGTAATAAGTATAATTATTACAATTCTAACGATAATACCTCCATTATATGGGTAATAATGCATGTTATATTGATAATAATGTAAGTAATAAGTATAATTATTACAGTTCTAGCGATAATAACTGCATAATACGGGTAATAATGCACGTTATATTGCTAATAATATAACTAATGAGTATAATTATTACAGTTCTAGCGATAATTACTGCATTATATGGGTAATAATGCACGTTATATTGCTGGCAATATAAGTAATAAGTATAATTATTACAGTTCTAGCGATAATAACTGCATTATATGGGTAATAATGCATGTTATATTGCTAATAGTATTTAATAAGTATAATTATTACAGTTCTAGCGATAATACCTCCATTATATGGGTAATAATGCATGTTATATTGATAATGATATAAGTAATAAGTATAATTATTACAGTTCTAGCGATAATAACTGCATAATATGGGTAATAATGCACGTTATATTGCTAACAATATAAGTAATAAGTATAATTATTACAGTTCTAGCGATAATAACTGCATTATATGGGTAATAATGCATGTTATATTGATAATATTGGGAGTAATAAGTATATTTATTATAGTTCTAGCGATAATAACTGCAGAATATGGGTAATAATGCATGTTATATTGATAATAGTATAAGTAATAAGTATAATTATTACAGTTCTAGCGATAATAACTGCATAATATGGGTAATAATGCATGTTATATTGATAATATTGGGAGTAATAAGTATATTTATTATAGTTCTAGCGATAATAACTGCATAATATGGGTAATAATGCATGTTATATTGATAATAATCTAAGTAATAAGTATAATTATTACAGTTCTAGCGATAATAACTGCATTATATGGGTAATAATGCAGGTTATATTGCTAACAATATAAGTAATAAGTATAATTATTACAGTACTATCGATAATAACTTCTTAATATGGGTAATAATGCATGTTATATTGATGATAATAAAAGTAATACGTATATTTATTATAGTTCTAGCGATAATAACTGCATAATATGGGTAATAATGCATGTTATATTGATAATAATCTAAGTAATAAGTATAATTATTACAGTTCTAGCGATAATAACTGCATAATATGGGTAATAATGCATGTTATATTGATGATAATGAAAGTAGTAAGTATATTTATTACAGTTCTAGCGATAATAACTGCATAATATGGGTAATAATGCACGTTATATTGCTAATAATATAAGTAATGAGTACAATTATTACAGTTCTAGCGATAATAACTGCATAATACGGGTAATAATGCACGTTATATTGCTAATAATATAAGTAATAAGTATAATTATTACAGTTCTAGCAATAATACCTCCATTATATGGGTAATAATGCATGTTATATTGATAATAATATAAGTAATAAGTATAATTATTACAGTTCTAGCAATAATAACTGCATTATATGGGTAATAATGCATGTTATATTGATAATATTGGGAGTAATAAGTATACTTATTATAGTTCTAGCGATAATAACTGCAGAATATGGGTAATAAGGCATGTTATATTGATAATAGTATAAGTAATAAGTATAATTATTACAGTTCTAGCGATAATAACTGCATAATATGGGTAATAATGCATGTTATGTTGATGATAATAAAAGTAGTACGTATATTTATTATAGTTCTAGCGATAATAACTGCATAATATGGGTAATAATGCATGTTATATTGATACCAATATAAGTAATAAGTATAATTATTACAGTTCTAGCGATAATAACTGCACTATATGGGTAATAATGCACGTTATATTGCTAACAATATAAGTAATAAGTATAATTATTACAGTTCTAGCGATAATAATAGTAAAATATGGCTAATAGTGCATGATACATTGATAATAGTAAAAGTAATAAGTATATTTATTACAGTTCTATCGATAATAACTGCATAATATGGGTAATAATGCATGTTATATTGATGATAATGAAAGTAGTAAGTATATTTATTACAGTTCTAGCGATAATAACTGCATAATATGGGTAATAATGCACGTTATATTGCTAACAATATAAGTAATAAGTATAATTATTACAGTTCTAGCGATAATAACTGCATTATATGGGTAATAATGCATGTTATATTGATAATATTGGGAGTAATAAGTATATTTATTATAGTTCTAGCGATAATAACTGCAGAATATGGGTAATAATGCATGTTATATTGATAATAGTATAAGTAATAAGTATAATTATTACAGTTCTAGCGATAATAACTGCATAATATGGGTAATAATGCATGTTATATTGATAATAATATAAGTAATAAGTATAATTATTACAGTTCTAGCGATAATAACTGCAGAATATGGGTAATAATGCATGTTATATTGATAATAGTATAAGTAATAAGTATAATTATTACAGTTCTAGCGATAATAACTGCAGAATATGGGTAATAAGGCATGTTATATTGATAATAGTATAAGTAATAAGTATAATTATTACAGTTCTAGCGATAATAACTGCATAATATGGGTAATAATGCATGTTATGTTGATGATAATAAAAGTAGTACGTATATTTATTATAGTTCTAGCGATAATAACTGCATAATATGGGTAATAATGCATGTTATATTGATACCAATATAAGTAATAAGTATAATTATTACAGTTCTAGCGATAATAACTGCACTATATGGGTAATAATGCACGTTATATTGCTAACAATATAAGTAATAAGTATAATTATTACAGTTCTAGCGATAATAATAGTAAAATATGGCTAATAGTGCATGATACATTGATAATAGTAAAAGTAATAAGTATATTTATTACAGTTCTATCGATAATAACTGCATAATATGGGTAATAATGCATGTTATATTGATGATAATGAAAGTAGTAAGTATATTTATTACAGTTCTAGCGATAATAACTGCATAATATGGGTAATAATGCACGTTATATTGCTAACAATATAAGTAATAAGTATAATTATTACAGTTCTAGCGATAATAACTGCATTATATGGGTAATAATGCATGTTATATTGATAATATTGGGAGTAATAAGTATATTTATTATAGTTCTAGCGATAATAACTGCAGAATATGGGTAATAATGCATGTTATATTGATAATAGTATAAGTAATAAGTATAATTATTACAGTTCTAGCGATAATAACTGCATAATATGGGTAATAATGCATGTTATATTGATAATAATATAAGTAATAAGTATAATTATTACAGTTCTAGCGATAATAACTGCATTATATGGGTAATAATGCACGTTATATTGCTAACAATATAAGTAATAAGTATAATTATTACAATTCTAACGATAATACCTCCATTATATGGGTAATAATGCATGTTATATTGATAATAATGTAAGTAATAAGTATAATTATTACAGTTCTAGCGATAATAACTGCATAATACGGGTAATAATGCACGTTATATTGCTAATAATATAACTAATGAGTATAATTATTACAGTTCTAGCGATAATTACTGCATTATATGGGTAATAATGCACGTTATATTGCTGGCAATATAAGTAATAAGTATAATTATTACAGTTCTAGCGATAATAACTGCATTATATGGGTAATAATGCATGTTATATTGCTAATAGTATTTAATAAGTATAATTATTACAGTTCTAGCGATAATACCTCCATTATATGGGTAATAATGCATGTTATATTGATAATGATATAAGTAATAAGTATAATTATTACAGTTCTAGCGATAATAACTGCATAATATGGGTAATAATGCACGTTATATTGCTAACAATATAAGTAATAAGTATAATTATTACAGTTCTAGCGATAATAACTGCATTATATGGGTAATAATGCATGTTATATTGATAATATTGGGAGTAATAAGTATATTTATTATAGTTCTAGCGATAATAACTGCAGAATATGGGTAATAATGCATGTTATATTGATAATAGTATAAGTAATAAGTATAATTATTACAGTTCTAGCGATAATAACTGCATAATATGGGTAATAATGCATGTTATATTGATGATAATAGAAGTAATACGTATATTTATTATAGTTCTAGCGATAATAACTGCATAATATGGGTAATAATGCATGTTATATTGATAATAATCTAAGTAATAAGTATAATTATTACAGTTCTAGCGATAATAACTGCATTATATGGGTAATAATGCACGTTATATTGCTAACAATATAAGTAATAAGTATAATTATTACAGTACTATCGATAATAACTTCTTAATATGGGTAATAATGCATGTTATATTGATGATAATAAAAGTAATACGTATATTTATTATAGTTCTAGCGATAATAACTGCATAATATGGGTAATAATGCATGTTATATTGATAATAATCTAAGTAATAAGTATAATTATTACAGTTCTAGCGATAATAACTGCATAATATGGGTAATAATGCATGTTATATTGATGATAATGAAAGTAGTAAGTATATTTATTACAGTTCTAGCGATAATAACTGCATAATATGGGTAATAATGCACGTTATATTGCTAATAATATAAGTAATGAGTACAATTATTACAGTTCTAGCGATAATAACTGCAGAATATGGGTAATAAGGCATGTTAAATTGATAATAGTATAAGTAATAAGTATAATTATTACAGTTCTAGCGATAATAACTGCATAATATGGGTAATAATGCATGTTATGTTGATGATAATAAAACTAGTACGTATATTTATTATAGTTCTAGCGATAATAACTGCATAATATGGGTAATAATGCATGTTATATTGATACCAATATAAGTAATAAGTATAATTATTACAGTTCTAGCGATAATAACTGCACTATATGGGTAATAATGCACGTTATATTGCTAACAATATAAGTAATAAGTATAATTATTACAGTTCTAGCGATAATAATAGTAAAATATGGCTAATAGTGCATGATACATTGATAATAGTAAAAGTAATAAGTATATTTATTACAGTTCTATCGATAATAACTGCATAATATGGGTAATAATGCATGTTATATTGATGATAATGAAAGTAGTAAGTATATTTATTACAGTTCTAGCGATAATAACTGCATAATATGGGTAATAATGCACGTTATATTGCTAACAATATAAGTAATAAGTATAATTATTACAGTTCTAGCGATAATAACTGCATTATATGGGTAATAATGCATGTTATATTGATAATATTGGGAGTAATAAGTATATTTATTATAGTTCTAGCGATAATAACTGCAGAATATGGGTAATAATGCATGTTATATTGATAATAGTATAAGTAATAAGTATAATTATTACAGTTCTAGCGATAATAACTGCATAATATGGGTAATAATGCATGTTATATTGATAATAATATAAGTAATAAGTATAATTATTACAGTTCTAGCGATAATAACTGCAGAATATGGGTAATAATGCATGTTATATTGATAATAGTATAAGTAATAAGTATAATTATTACAGTTCTAGCGATAATAACTGCAGAATATGGGTAATAAGGCATGTTATATTGATAATAGTATAAGTAATAAGTATAATTATTACAGTTCTAGCGATAATAACTGCATAATATGGGTAATAATGCATGTTATGTTGATGATAATAAAAGTAGTACGTATATTTATTATAGTTCTAGCGATAATAACTGCATAATATGGGTAATAATGCATGTTATATTGATACCAATATAAGTAATAAGTATAATTATTACAGTTCTAGCGATAATAACTGCACTATATGGGTAATAATGCACGTTATATTGCTAACAATATAAGTAATAAGTATAATTATTACAGTTCTAGCGATAATAATAGTAAAATATGGCTAATAGTGCATGATACATTGATAATAGTAAAAGTAATAAGTATATTTATTACAGTTCTATCGATAATAACTGCATAATATGGGTAATAATGCACGTTATATTGATGATAATGAAAGTAGTAAGTATATTTATTACAGTTCTAGCGATAATAACTGCATAATATGGGTAATAATGCACGTTATATTGCTAACAATATAAGTAATAAGTATAATTATTACAGTTCTAGCGATAATAACTGCATTATATGGGTAATAATGCATGTTATATTGATAATATTGGGAGTAATAAGTATATTTATTATAGTTCTAGCGATAATAACTGCATAATATGGGTAATAATGCATGTTATATTGATGATAATAAAAGTAATACGTATATTTATTATAGTTCTAGCGATAATAACTGCAGAATATGGGTAATAATGCATGTTATATTGATAATAGTATAAGTAATAAGTATAATTATTACAGTTCTAGCGATAATAACTGCATAATATGGGTAATAATGCATGTTATATTGATGATAATAAAAGTAATACGTATATTTATTATAGTTCTAGCGATAATAACTGCATAATATGGGTAATAATGCATGTTATATTGATGATAATGAAAGTAGTAAGTATATTTATTACAGTTCTAGCGATAATAACTGCATAATATGGGTAATAATGCATGTTATATTGATGATAATGAAAGTAGTAAGTATATTTATTACAGTTCTAGCGATAATAACTGCATTATATGCGTAATAATGCACGTTATATTGCTAATAATATAAGTAGTGAGTATAATTATTACAGTTCTAGCGATAATAACTGCATTATATGGGTAATAATGCATGTTATATTGATGATAATAAAAGTAATACGTATATTTATTATAGTTCTAGCGATAATAACTGCATAATATGGGTAATAATGCATGTTATATTGATAATAATCTAAGTAATAAGTATAATTATTACAGTTCTAGCGATAATAACTGCATTATATGGGTAATAATGCACGTTATATTGCTAACAATATAAGTAATAAGTATAATTATTACAGTACTATCGATAATAACTTCTTAATATGGGTAATAATGCATGTTATATTGATGATAATAAAAGTAATACGTATATTTATTATAGTTCTAGCGATAATAACTGCATAATATGGGTAATAATGCATGTTATATTCATAATAATCTAAGTAATAAGTATAATTATTACAGTTCTAGCGATAATAACTGCATTATATGGGTAATAATGCACGTTATATTGCTAGCAATATAAGTAATAAGTATAATTATTACAGTTCTAGCGATAATACCTCCATTATATGGGTAATAATGCATGTTATATTGATAATGATATAAGTAATAAGTATAATTATTACAGTTCTAGCGATAATAACTGCATTATATGGGTAATAATGCATGTTATATTGATGACAATGAAAGTAATACGTATATTCATTATAGTTCTTGCGATAATAACTGCATAATATGGGCAATAATGCAAGTTATATTGATAATAATATAAGTAATAAGTATAATTATTACAGTTCTAGCGATAATAACTGCATTATATGGGTAATAATGCACGTTATATTGCTAACAATATAAGTAATGAGTATAATTATTACAGTTCTAGCGATAATACCTCCATTATATGGGTAATAATGCATGTTATATTGATAATGATATAAGTAATAAGTATAATTATTACAGTTCTAGCGATCATAACTGCATAGTATGGGTAATAATGCACGTTATATTGCTAATAATATAAGTAATGAGTACAATTATTACAGTTCTAGCGATAATAACTGCATAATATGGGTAATAATGCACGTTATATTGCTAATAATATAAGTAATAAGTATAATTATTACAGTTCTAGCAATAATACCTCCATTATATGGGTAATAATGCATGTTATATTGATAATAATATAAGTAATAAGTATAATTATTACAGTTCTAGCAATAATAACTGCATTATATGGGTAATAATGCATGTTATATTGATAATGATATAAGTAATAAGTATAATTATTACAGTTCTAGCGATAATAACTGCATAATATGGGTAATAATGCACGTTATATTGCTAACAATATAAGTAATAAGTATAATTATTACAGTTCTAGCGATAATAACTGCATTATATGGGTAATAATGCATGTTATATTGATAATATTGGGAGTAATAAGTATATTTATTATAGTTCTAGCGATAATAACTGCAGAATATGGGTAATAATGCATGTTATATTGATAATAGTATAAGTAATAAGTATAATTATTACAGTTCTAGCGATAATAACTGCATAATATGGGTAATAATGCATGTTATATTGATGATAATAAAAGTAATACGTATATTTATTATAGTTCTAGCGATAATAACTGCATAATATGGGTAATAATGCATGTTATATTGATGATAATGAAAGTAGTAAGTATATTTATTACAGTTCTAGCGATAATAACTGCATAATATGGGTAATAATGCATGTTATATTGATGATAATGAAAGTAGTAAGTATATTTATTACAGTTCTAGCGATAATAACTGCATAATATGGGTAATAATGCACGTTATATTGATGATAATGAAAGTAGTAAGTATATTTATTACAGTTCTAGCGATAATAACTGCATAATATGGGTAATAATGCACGTTATATTGCTAACAATATAAGTAATAAGTATAATTATTACAGTTCTAGCGATAATAACTGCATTATATGGGTAATAATGCATGTTATATTGATAATATTGGGAGTAATAAGTATATTTATTATAGTTCTAGCGATAATAACTGCAGAATATGGGTAATAATGCATGTTATATTGATAATAGTATAAGTAATAAGTATAATTATTACAGTTCTAGCGATAATAACTGCATAATATGGGTAATAATGCATGTTATATTGATAATATTGGGAGTAATAAGTATATTTATTATAGTTCTAGCGATAATAACTGCATAATATGGGTAATAATGCATGTTATATTGATAATAATCTAAGTAATAAGTATAATTATTACAGTTCTAGCGATAATAACTGCATTATATGGGTAATAATGCAGGTTATATTGCTAACAATATAAGTAATAAGTATAATTATTACAGTACTATCGATAATAACTTCTTAATATGGGTAATAATGCATGTTATATTGATGATAATAAAAGTAATACGTATATTTATTATAGTTCTAGCGATAATAACTGCATAATATGGGTAATAATGCATGTTATATTGATAATAATCTAAGTAATATGTATAATTATTACAGTTCTAGCGATAATAACTGCATAATATGGGTAATAATGCATGTTATATTGATGATAATGAAAGTAGTAAGTATATTTATTACAGTTCTAGCGATAATAACTGCATAATATGGGTAATAATGCACGTTATATTGCTAATAATATAAGTAATGAGTACAATTATTACAGTTCTAGCGATAATAACTGCATAATACGGGTAATAATGCACGTTATATTGCTAATAATATAAGTAATAAGTATAATTATTACAGTTCTAGCAATAATACCTCCATTATATGGGTAATAATGCATGTTATATTGATAATAATATAAGTAATAAGTATAATTATTACAGTTCTAGCAATAATAACTGCATTATATGGGTAATAATGCATGTTATATTGATAATATTGGGAGTAATAAGTATACTTATTATAGTTCTAGCGATAATAACTGCAGAATATGGGTAATAAGGCATGTTATATTGATAATAGTATAAGTAATAAGTATAATTATTACAGTTCTAGCGATAATAACTGCATAATATGGGTAATAATGCATGTTATGTTGATGATAATAAAAGTAGTACGTATATTTATTATAGTTCTAGCGATAATAACTGCATAATATGGGTAATAATGCATGTTATATTGATACCAATATAAGTAATAAGTATAATTATTACAGTTCTAGCGATAATAACTGCACTATATGGGTAATAATGCACGTTATATTGCTAACAATATAAGTAATAAGTATAATTATTACAGTTCTAGCGATAATAATAGTAAAATATGGCTAATAGTGCATGATACATTGATAATAGTAAAAGTAATAAGTATATTTATTACAGTTCTATCGATAATAACTGCATAATATGGGTAATAATGCATGTTATATTGATGATAATGAAAGTAGTAAGTATATTTATTACAGTTCTAGCGATAATAACTGCATAATATGGGTAATAATGCACGTTATATTGCTAACAATATAAGTAATAAGTATAATTATTACAGTTCTAGCGATAATAACTGCATTATATGGGTAATAATGCATGTTATATTGATAATATTGGGAGTAATAAGTATATTTATTATAGTTCTAGCGATAATAACTGCAGAATATGGGTAATAATGCATGTTATATTGATAATAGTATAAGTAATAAGTATAATTATTACAGTTCTAGCGATAATAACTGCATAATATGGGTAATAATGCATGTTATATTGATAATAATATAAGTAATAAGTATAATTATTACAGTTCTAGCGATAATAACTGCAGAATATGGGTAATAATGCATGTTATATTGATAATAGTATAAGTAATAAGTATAATTATTACAGTTCTAGCGATAATAACTGCAGAATATGGGTAATAAGGCATGTTATATTGATAATAGTATAAGTAATAAGTATAATTATTACAGTTCTAGCGATAATAACTGCATAATATGGGTAATAATGCATGTTATGTTGATGATAATAAAAGTAGTACGTATATTTATTATAGTTCTAGCGATAATAACTGCATAATATGGGTAATAATGCATGTTATATTGATACCAATATAAGTAATAAGTATAATTATTACAGTTCTAGCGATAATAACTGCACTATATGGGTAATAATGCACGTTATATTGCTAACAATATAAGTAATAAGTATAATTATTACAGTTCTAGCGATAATAATAGTAAAATATGGCTAATAGTGCATGATACATTGATAATAGTAAAAGTAATAAGTATATTTATTACAGTTCTATCGATAATAACTGCATAATATGGGTAATAATGCATGTTATATTGATGATAATGAAAGTAGTAAGTATATTTATTACAGTTCTAGCGATAATAACTGCATAATATGGGTAATAATGCACGTTATATTGCTAACAATATAAGTAATAAGTATAATTATTACAGTTCTAGCGATAATAACTGCATTATATGGGTAATAATGCATGTTATATTGATAATATTGGGAGTAATAAGTATATTTATTATAGTTCTAGCGATAATAACTGCAGAATATGGGTAATAATGCATGTTATATTGATAATAGTATAAGTAATAAGTATAATTATTACAGTTCTAGCGATAATAACTGCATAATATGGGTAATAATGCATGTTATATTGATAATAATATAAGTAATAAGTATAATTATTACAGTTCTAGCGATAATAACTGCATTATATGGGTAATAATGCACGTTATATTGCTAACAATATAAGTAATAAGTATAATTATTACAATTCTAACGATAATACCTCCATTATATGGGTAATAATGCATGTTATATTGATAATAATGTAAGTAATAAGTATAATTATTACAGTTCTAGCGATAATAACTGCATAATACGGGTAATAATGCACGTTATATTGCTAATAATATAACTAATGAGTATAATTATTACAGTTCTAGCGATAATTACTGCATTATATGGGTAATAATGCACGTTATATTGCTGGCAATATAAGTAATAAGTATAATTATTACAGTTCTAGCGATAATAACTGCATTATATGGGTAATAATGCATGTTATATTGCTAATAGTATTTAATAAGTATAATTATTACAGTTCTAGCGATAATACCTCCATTATATGGGTAATAATGCATGTTATATTGATAATGATATAAGTAATAAGTATAATTATTACAGTTCTAGCGATAATAACTGCATAATATGGGTAATAATGCACGTTATATTGCTAACAATATAAGTAATAAGTATAATTATTACAGTTCTAGCGATAATAACTGCATTATATGGGTAATAATGCATGTTATATTGATAATATTGGGAGTAATAAGTATATTTATTATAGTTCTAGCGATAATAACTGCAGAATATGGGTAATAATGCATGTTATATTGATAATAGTATAAGTAATAAGTATAATTATTACAGTTCTAGCGATAATAACTGCATAATATGGGTAATAATGCATGTTATATTGATAATATTGGGAGTAATAAGTATATTTATTATAGTTCTAGCGATAATAACTGCATAATATGGGTAATAATGCATGTTATATTGATAATAATCTAAGTAATAAGTATAATTATTACAGTTCTAGCGATAATAACTGCATTATATGGGTAATAATGCAGGTTATATTGCTAACAATATAAGTAATAAGTATAATTATTACAGTACTATCGATAATAACTTCTTAATATGGGTAATAATGCATGTTATATTGATGATAATAAAAGTAATACGTATATTTATTATAGTTCTAGCGATAATAACTGCATAATATGGGTAATAATGCATGTTATATTGATAATAATCTAAGTAATAAGTATAATTATTACAGTTCTAGCGATAATAACTGCGTAATATGGGTAATAATGCATGTTATATTGATGATAATGAAAGTAGTAAGTATATTTATTACAGTTCTAGCGATAATAACTGCATAATATGGGTAATAATGCACGTTATATTGCTAATAATATAAGTAATGAGTACAATTATTACAGTTCTAGCGATAATAACTGCATAATACGGGTAATAATGCACGTTATATTGCTAATAATATAAGTAATAAGTATAATTATTACAGTTCTAGCAATAATACCTCCATTATATGGGTAATAATGCATGTTATATTGATAATAATATAAGTAATAAGTATAATTATTACAGTTCTAGCAATAATAACTGCATTATATGGGTAATAATGCATGTTATATTGATAATATTGGGAGTAATAAGTATACTTATTATAGTTCTAGCGATAATAACTGCAGAATATGGGTAATAAGGCATGTTATATTGATAATAGTATAAGTAATAAGTATAATTATTACAGTTCTAGCGATAATAACTGCATAATATGGGTAATAATGCATGTTATGTTGATGATAATAAAAGTAGTACGTATATTTATTATAGTTCTAGCGATAATAACTGCATAATATGGGTAATAATGCATGTTATATTGATACCAATATAAGTAATAAGTATAATTATTACAGTTCTAGCGATAATAACTGCACTATATGGGTAATAATGCACGTTATATTGCTAACAATATAAGTAATAAGTATAATTATTACAGTTCTAGCGATAATAATAGTAAAATATGGCTAATAGTGCATGATACATTGATAATAGTAAAAGTAATAAGTATATTTATTACAGTTCTATCGATAATAACTGCATAATATGGGTAATAATGCATGTTATATTGATGATAATGAAAGTAGTAAGTATATTTATTACAGTTCTAGCGATAATAACTGCATAATATGGGTAATAATGCACGTTATATTGCTAACAATATAAGTAATAAGTATAATTATTACAGTTCTAGCGATAATAACTGCATTATATGGGTAATAATGCATGTTATATTGATAATATTGGGAGTAATAAGTATATTTATTATAGTTCTAGCGATAATAACTGCAGAATATGGGTAATAATGCATGTTATATTGATAATAGTATAAGTAATAAGTATAATTATTACAGTTCTAGCGATAATAACTGCATAATATGGGTAATAATGCATGTTATATTGATAATAATATAAGTAATAAGTATAATTATTACAGTTCTAGCGATAATAACTGCAGAATATGGGTAATAATGCATGTTATATTGATAATAGTATAAGTAATAAGTATAATTATTACAGTTCTAGCGATAATAACTGCAGAATATGGGTAATAAGGCATGTTATATTGATAATAGTATAAGTAATAAGTATAATTATTACAGTTCTAGCGATAATAACTGCATTATATGGGTAATAATGCATGTTATATTGATGACAATGAAAGTAATACGTATATTCATTATAGTTCTTGCGATAATAACTGCATAATATGGGTAATAATGCAAGTTATATTGATAATAATATAAGTAATAAGTATAATTATTACAGTTCTAGCGATAATAACTGCATTATATGGGTAATAGTGCACGTTATATTGCTAACAATATAAGTAATGAGTATAATTATTACAGTTCTAGCGATAATACCTCCATTATATGGGTAATAATGCATGTTATATTGATAATGATATAAGTAATAAGTATAATTATTACAGTTCTAGCGATCATAACTGCATAATATGGGTAATAATGCACGTTATATTGCTAATAATATAAGTAATGAGTACAATTATTACAGTTCTAGCGATAATAACTGCATAATATGGGTAATAATGCACGTTATATTGCTAATAATATAAGTAATAAGTATAATTATCACAGTTCTAGCAATAATACCTCCATTATATGGGTAATAATGCATGTTATGTTGATGATAATAAAAGTAGTACGTATATTTATTATAGTTCTAGCGATAATAACTGCATAATATGGGTAATAATGCATGTTATATTGATACCAATATAAGTAATAAGTATAATTATTACAGTTCTAGCGATAATAACTGCACTATATGGGTAATAATGCACGTTATATTGCTAACAATATAAGTAATAAGTATAATTATTACAGTTCTAGCGATAATAATAGTAAAATATGGCTAATAGTGCATGATACATTGATAATAGTAAAAGTAATAAGTATATTTATTACAGTTCTATCGATAATAACTGCATAATATGGGTAATAATGCATGTTATATTGATGATAATGAAAGTAGTAAGTATATTTATTACAGTTCTAGCGATAATAACTGCATAATATGGGTAATAATGCACGTTATATTGCTAACAATATAAGTAATAAGTATAATTATTACAGTTCTAGCGATAATAACTGCATTATATGGGTAATAATGCATGTTATATTGATAATATTGGGAGTAATAAGTATATTTATTATAGTTCTAGCGATAATAACTGCAGAATATGGGTAATAATGCATGTTATATTGATAATAGTATAAGTAATAAGTATAATTATTACAGTTCTAGCGATAATAACTGCATAATATGGGTAATAATGCATGTTATATTGATAATAATATAAGTAATAAGTATAATTATTACAGTTCTAGCGATAATAACTGCATTATATGGGTAATAATGCACGTTATATTGCTAACAATATAAGTAATAAGTATAATTATTACAATTCTAACGATAATACCTCCATTATATGGGTAATAATGCATGTTATATTGATAATAATGTAAGTAATAAGTATAATTATTACAGTTCTAGCGATAATAACTGCATAATACGGGTAATAATGCACGTTATATTGCTAATAATATAACTAATGAGTATAATTATTACAGTTCTAGCGATAATTACTGCATTATATGGGTAATAATGCACGTTATATTGCTGGCAATATAAGTAATAAGTATAATTATTACAGTTCTAGCGATAATAACTGCATTATATGGGTAATAATGCATGTTATATTGCTAATAGTATTTAATAAGTATAATTATTACAGTTCTAGCGATAATACCTCCATTATATGGGTAATAATGCATGTTATATTGATAATGATATAAGTAATAAGTATAATTATTACAGTTCTAGCGATAATAACTGCATAATATGGGTAATAATGCACGTTATATTGCTAACAATATAAGTAATAAGTATAATTATTACAGTTCTAGCGATAATAACTGCATTATATGGGTAATAATGCATGTTATATTGATAATATTGGGAGTAATAAGTATATTTATTATAGTTCTAGCGATAATAACTGCAGAATATGGGTAATAATGCATGTTATATTGATAATAGTATAAGTAATAAGTATAATTATTACAGTTCTAGCGATAATAACTGCATAATATGGGTAATAATGCATGTTATATTGATGATAATAGAAGTAATACGTATATTTATTATAGTTCTAGCGATAATAACTGCATAATATGGGTAATAATGCATGTTATATTGATAATAATCTAAGTAATAAGTATAATTATTACAGTTCTAGCGATAATAACTGCATTATATGGGTAATAATGCACGTTATATTGCTAACAATATAAGTAATAAGTATAATTATTACAGTACTATCGATAATAACTTCTTAATATGGGTAATAATGCATGTTATATTGATGATAATAAAAGTAATACGTATATTTATTATAGTTCTAGCGATAATAACTGCATAATATGGGTAATAATGCATGTTATATTGATAATAATCTAAGTAATAAGTATAATTATTACAGTTCTAGCGATAATAACTGCATAATATGGGTAATAATGCATGTTATATTGATGATAATGAAAGTAGTAAGTATATTTATTACAGTTCTAGCGATAATAACTGCATAATATGGGTAATAATGCACGTTATATTGCTAATAATATAAGTAATGAGTACAATTATTACAGTTCTAGCGATAATAACTGCATAATACGGGTAATAATGCACGTTATATTGCTAATAATATAAGTAATAAGTATAATTATTACAGTTCTAGCAATTATACCTCCATTATATGGGTAATAATGCATGTTATATTGATAATAATATAAGTAATAAGTATAATTATTACAGTTCTAGCAATAATAACTGCATTATATGGGTAATAATGCATGTTATATTGATAATATTGGGAGTAATAAGTATACTTATTATAGTTCTAGCGATAATAACTGCAGAATATGGGTAATAAGGCATGTTAAATTGATAATAGTATAAGTAATAAGTATAATTATTACAGTTCTAGCGATAATAACTGCATAATATGGGTAATAATGCATGTTATGTTGATGATAATAAAAGTAGTACGTATATTTATTATAGTTCTAGCGATAATAACTGCATAATATGGGTAATAATGCATGTTATATTGATACCAATATAAGTAATAAGTATAATTATTACAGTTCTAGCGATAATAACTGCACTATATGGGTAATAATGCACGTTATATTGCTAACAATATAAGTAATAAGTATAATTATTACAGTTCTAGCGATAATAATAGTAAAATATGGCTAATAGTGCATGATACATTGATAATAGTAAAAGTAATAAGTATATTTATTACAGTTCTATCGATAATAACTGCATAATATGGGTAATAATGCATGTTATATTGATGATAATGAAAGTAGTAAGTATATTTATTACAGTTCTAGCGATAATAACTGCATAATATGGGTAATAATGCACGTTATATTGCTAACAATATAAGTAATAAGTATAATTATTACAGTTCTAGCGATAATAACTGCATTATATGGGTAATAATGCATGTTATATTGATAATATTGGGAGTAATAAGTATATTTATTATAGTTCTAGCGATAATAACTGCAGAATATGGGTAATAATGCATGTTATATTGATAATAGTATAAGTAATAAGTATAATTATTACAGTTCTAGCGATAATAACTGCATAATATGGGTAATAATGCATGTTATATTGATAATAATATAAGTAATAAGTATAATTATTACAGTTCTAGCGATAATAACTGCAGAATATGGGTAATAATGCATGTTATATTGATAATAGTATAAGTAATAAGTATAATTATTACAGTTCTAGCGATAATAACTGCAGAATATGGGTAATAAGGCATGTTATATTGATAATAGTATAAGTAATAAGTATAATTATTACAGTTCTAGCGATAATAACTGCATAATATGGGTAATAATGCATGTTATGTTGATGATAATAAAAGTAGTACGTATATTTATTATAGTTCTAGCGATAATAACTGCATAATATGGGTAATAATGCATGTTATATTGATACCAATATAAGTAATAAGTATAATTATTACAGTTCTAGCGATAATAACTGCACTATATGGGTAATAATGCACGTTATATTGCTAACAATATAAGTAATAAGTATAATTATTACAGTTCTAGCGATAATAATAGTAAAATATGGCTAATAGTGCATGATACATTGATAATAGTAAAAGTAATAAGTATATTTATTACAGTTCTATCGATAATAACTGCATAATATGGGTAATAATGCACGTTATATTGATGATAATGAAAGTAGTAAGTATATTTATTACAGTTCTAGCGATAATAACTGCATAATATGGGTAATAATGCACGTTATATTGCTAACAATATAAGTAATAAGTATAATTATTACAGTTCTAGCGATAATAACTGCATTATATGGGTAATAATGCATGTTATATTGATAATATTGGGAGTAATAAGTATATTTATTATAGTTCTAGCGATAATAACTGCATAATATGGGTAATAATGCATGTTATATTGATGATAATAAAAGTAATACGTATATTTATTATAGTTCTAGCGATAATAACTGCAGAATATGGGTAATAATGCATGTTATATTGATAATAGTATAAGTAATAAGTATAATTATTACAGTTCTAGCGATAATAACTGCATAATATGGGTAATAATGCATGTTATATTGATGATAATAAAAGTAATACGTATATTTATTATAGTTCTAGCGATAATAACTGCATAATATGGGTAATAATGCATGTTATATTGATGATAATGAAAGTAGTAAGTATATTTATTACAGTTCTAGCGATAATAACTGCATAATATGGGTAATAATGCATGTTATATTGATGATAATGAAAGTAGTAAGTATATTTATTACAGTTCTAGCGATAATAACTGCATTATATGCGTAATAATGCACGTTATATTGCTAATAATATAAGTAGTGAGTATAATTATTACAGTTCTAGCGATAATAACTGCATTATATGGGTAATAATGCACGTTATATTGCTAACAATATAAGTAATAAGTATAATTATTACAGTACTATCGATAATAACTTCTTAATATGGGTAATAATGCATGTTATATTGATGATAATAAAAGTAATACGTATATTTATTATAGTTCTAGCGATAATAACTGCATAATATGGGTAATAATGCATGTTATATTCATAATAATCTAAGTAATAAGTATAATTATTACAGTTCTAGCGATAATAACTGCATTATATGGGTAATAATGCACGTTATATTGCTAGCAATATAAGTAATAAGTATAATTATTACAGTTCTAGCGATAATACCTCCATTATATGGGTAATAATGCATGTTATATTGATAATGATATAAGTAATAAGTATAATTATTACAGTTCTAGCGATAATAACTGCATTATATGGGTAATAATGCATGTTATATTGATGACAATGAAAGTAATACGTATATTCATTATAGTTCTTGCGATAATAACTGCATAATATGGGTAATAATGCAAGTTATATTGATAATAATATAAGTAATAAGTATAATTATTACAGTTCTAGCGATAATAACTGCATTATATGGGTAATAATGCACGTTATATTGCTAACAATATAAGTAATGAGTATAATTATTACAGTTCTAGCGATAATACCTCCATTATATGGGTAATAATGCATGTTATATTGATAATGATATAAGTAATAAGTATAATTATTACAGTTCTAGCGATCATAACTGCATAATATGGGTAATAATGCACGTTATATTGCTAATAATATAAGTAATGAGTACAATTATTACAGTTCTAGCGATAATAACTGCATAATATGGGTAATAATGCACGTTATATTGCTAATAATATAAGTAATAAGTATAATTATTACAGTTCTAGCAATAATACCTCCATTATATGGGTAATAATGCATGTTATATTGATAATAATATAAGTAATAAGTATAATTATTACAGTTCTAGCAATAATAACTGCATTATATGGGTAATAATGCATGTTATATTGATAATGATATAAGTAATAAGTATAATTATTACAGTTCTAGCGATAATAACTGCATAATATGGGTAATAATGCACGTTATATTGCTAACAATATAAGTAATAAGTATAATTATTACAGTTCTAGCGATAATAACTGCATTATATGGGTAATAATGCATGTTATATTGATAATATTGGGAGTAATAAGTATATTTATTATAGTTCTAGCGATAATAACTGCAGAATATGGGTAATAATGCATGTTATATTGATAATAGTATAAGTAATAAGTATAATTATTACAGTTCTAGCGATAATAACTGCATAATATGGGTAATAATGCATGTTATATTGATGATAATAAAAGTAATACGTATATTTATTATAGTTCTAGCGATAATAACTGCATAATATGGGTAATAATGCATGTTATATTGATGATAATGAAAGTAGTAAGTATATTTATTACAGTTCTAGCGATAATAACTGCATAATATGGGTAATAATGCATGTTATATTGATGATAATGAAAGTAGTAAGTATATTTATTACAGTTCTAGCGATAATAACTGCATTATATGCGTAATAATGCACGTTATATTGCTAATAATATAAGTAATGAGTATAATTATTACAGTTCTAGCGATAATAACTGCATTATATGGGTAATAATGCACGTTATATTGCTAACAATATAAGTAATAAGTATAATTATTACAGTACTATCGATAATAACTTCTTAATATGGGTAATAATGCATGTTATATTGATGATAATAAAAGTAATACGTATATTTATTATAGTTCTAGCGATAATAACTGCATAATATGGGTAATAATGCATGTTATATTGATAATAATCTAAGTAATAAGTATAATTATTACAGTTCTAGCGATAATAACTGCATTATATGGGTAATAATGCACGTTATATTGCTAGCAATATAAGTAATAAGTATAATTATTACAGTTCTAGCGATAATACCTCCATTATATGGGTAATAATGCATGTTATATTGATAATGATATAAGTAATAAGTATAATTATTACAGTTCTAGCGATAATAACTGCATTATATGGGTAATAATGCATGTTATATTGATGACAATGAAAGTAATACGTATATTTATTATAGTTCTAGCGATAATAACTGCATAATATGGGTAATAATGCATGTTATATTGATACCAATATAAGTAATAAGTATAATTATTCAGTTCTAGCGATAATAACTGCACTATATGGGTAATAATGCACGTTATATTGCTAACAATATAAGTAATAAGTATAATTATTACAGTTCTAGCGATAATAATAGTAAAATATGGCTAATAGTGCATGATACATTGATAATAGTAAAAGTAATAAGTATATTTATTACAGTTCTATCGATAATAACTGCATAATATGGGTAATAATGCATGTTATATTGATGATAATGAAAGTAGTAAGTATATTTATTACAGTTCTAGCGATAATAGCTGCATTATATGCGTAATAAGGCATGTTATATTGCTAACAATATAAGTAATAAGTATAATTATTACAGTTCAAGCGATAATAACTGCATAATATGGGTAATAATGCACGTTATATTGCTAACAATATAAGTAATGAGTATAATTATTACAGTTCTAGCGATAATACCTCCATTATATGGGTAATAATGCATGTTATATTGATAATGATATAAGTAATAAGTATAATTATTACAGTTCTAGCGATCATAACTGCATAATATGGGTAATAATGCACGTTATATTGCTAATAATATAAGTAATGAGTACAATTATTACAGTTCTAGCGATAATAACTGCATAATATGGGTAATAATGCACGTTATATTGCTAATAATATAAGTAATAAGTATAATTATTACAGTTCTTGCAATAATACCTCCATTATATGGGTAATAATGCATGTTATATTGATAATAATATAAGTAATAAGTATAATTATTACAGTTCTAGCAATAATAACTGCATTATATGGGTAATAATGCATGTTATATTGATAATGATATAAGTAATAAGTATAATTATTACAGTTCTAGCGATAATAACTGCATAATATGGGTAATAATGCACGTTATATTGCTAACAATATAAGTAATAAGTATAATTATTACAGTTCTAGCGATAATAACTGCATTATATGGGTAATAATGCATGTTATATTGATAATATTGGGAGTAATAAGTATATTTATTATAGTTGTAGCGATAATAACTGCAGAATATGGGTAATAATGCATGTTATATTGATAATAGTATAAGTAATAAGTATAATTATTACAGTTCTAGCGATAATAACTGCATAATATGGGTAATAATGCATGTTATATTGATGATAATAAAAGTAATACGTATATTTATTATAGTTCTAGCGATAATAACTGCATAATATGGGTAATAATGCATGTTATATTGATGATAATGAAAGTAGTAAGTATATTTATTACAGTTCTAGCGATAATAACTGCATAATATGGGTAATAATGCATGTTATATTGATGATAATGAAAGTAGTAAGTATATTTATTACAGTTCTAGCGATAATAACTGCATTATATGCGTAATAATGCACGTTATATTGCTAATAATATAAGTAATGAGTATAATTATTACAGTTCTAGCGATAATAACTGCATTATATGGGTAATAATGCACGTTATATTGCTAACAATATAAGTAATAAGTATAATTATTACAGTACTATCGATAATAACTTCTTAATATGGGTAATAATGCATGTTATATTGATGATAATAAAAGTAATACGTATATTTATTATAGTTCTAGCGATAATAACTGCATAATATGGGTAATAATGCATGTTATATTGATAATAATCTAAGTAATAAGTATAATTATTACAGTTCTAGCGATAATAACTGCATTATATGGGTAATAATGCACGTTATATTGCTAGCAATATAAGTAATAAGTATAATTATTACAGTTCTAGCGATAATACCTCCATTATATGGGTAATAATGCATGTTATATTGATAATGATATAAGTAATAAGTATAATTATTACAGTTCTAGCGATAATAACTGCATTATATGGGTAATAATGCATGTTATATTGATGACAATGAAAGTAATACGTATATTTATTATAGTTCTTGCGATAATAACTGCATAATATGGGTAATAATGCATGTTATATTGATAATAATATAAGTAATAAGTATAATTATTACAGTTCTAGCGATAATAACTGCATTATATGGGTAATAATGCACGTTATATTGCTAACAATATAAGTAATAAGTATAATTATTACAGTTCTAGCGATAACAACTGCATAATATGGGTAATAATGCATGTTATATTGATAATAATATAAGTAATAAGTATAATTATTACAGTTCTAGCGATAATACCTCCATTATATGGGTAATAATGCATGTTATATTGATAATGATATAAGTAATAAGTATAATTATTACAGTTCTAGCGATCATAACTGCATAATATGGGTAATAATGCACGTTATATTGCTAATAATATAAGTAATGAGTACAATTATTACAGTTCTAGCGATAATAACTGCATAATATGGGTAATAATGCACGTTATATTGCTAATAATATAAGTAATAAGTATAATTATTACAGTTCTAGCAATAATACCTCCATTATATGGGTAATAATGCATGTTATATTGATAATAATATAAGTAATAAGTATAATTATTACAGTTCTAGCGATAATAACTGCATTATATGGGTAATAATGCATGTTATATTGATAATATTGGGAGTAATAAGTATATTTATTACAGTTCTATCGATAATAACTGCATAATATGGGTAATAATGCATGTTATATTGATGATAATGAAAGTAGTAAGTATATTTATTACAGTTCTAGCGATAATAACTGCATAATATGGGTAATAATGCACGATATATTGCTAACAATATAAGTAATAAGTATAATTATTACAGTTCTAGCGATAATAACTGCATTATATGGGTAATAATGCATGTTATATTGATAATATTGGGAGTAATAAGTATATTTATTATAGTTCTAGCGATAATAACTGCAGAATATGGGTAATAATGCATGTTATATTGATAATAGTATAAGTAATAAGTATAATTATTACAGTTCTAGCGATAATAACTGCATAATATGGGTAATAATGCATGTTATATTGATGATAATAAAAGTAATACGTATATTTATTATAGTTCTAGCGATAATAACTGCATAATATGGGTAATAATGCATGTTATATTGATGATAATGAAAGTAGTAAGTATATTTATTACAGTTCTAGCGATAATAACTGCATAATATGGGTAATAATGCATGTTATATTGATGATAATGAAAGTAGTAAGTATATTTATTACAGTTCTAGCCATAATAACTGCATTATATGCGTAATAATGCACGTTATATTGCTAATAATATAAGTAATGAGTATAATTATTACAGTTCTAGCGATAATAACTGCATTATATGGGTAATAATGCATGTTATATTGATGATAATAAAAGTAATACGTATATTTATTATAGTTCTAGCGATAATAACTGCATAATATGGGTAATAATGCATGTTATATTGATAATAATCTAAGTAATAAGTATAATTATTACAGTTCTAGCGATAATAACTGCATTATATGGGTAATAATGCATGTTATATTGCTAACAATATAAGTAATAAGTATAATTATTACAGTACTATCGATAATAACTTCTTAATATGGGTAATAATGCATGTTATATTGATGATAATAAAAGTAATACGTATATTTATTATAGTTCTAGCGATAATAACTGCATAATATGGGTAATAATGCATGTTATATTGATAATAATCTAAGTAATAAGTATAATTATTACAGTTCTAGCGATAATAACTGCATTATATGGGTAATAATGCACGTTATATTGCTAGCAATATAAGTAATAAGTATAATTATTACAGTTCTAGCGATAATACCTCCATTATATGGGTAATAATGCATGTTATATTGATAATGATATAAGTAATAAGTATAATTATTACAGTTCTAGCGATAATAACTGCATTATATGGGTAATAATGCATGTTATATTGATGACAATGAAAGTAATACGTATATTCATTATAGTTCTTGCGATAATAACTGCATAATATGGGTAATAATGCATGTTATATTGATAATAATATAAGTAATAAGTATAATTATTACAGTTCTAGCGATAATAACTGCATTATATGGGTAATAATGCACGTTATATTGCTAACAATATAAGTAATGAGTATAATTATTACAGTTCTAGCGATAATACCTCCATTATATGGGTAATAATGCATGTTATATTGATAATGATATAAGTAATAAGTATAATTATTACAGTTCTAGCGATCATAACTGCATAATATGGGTAATAATGCACGTTATATTGCTAATAATATAAGTAATGAGTATAATTATTACAGTTCTAGCGATAATACCTCCATTATATGGGTAATAATGCATGTTATATTGATAATGATATAAGTAATAAGTATAATTATTACAGTTCTAGCAATAATAACTGCATTATATGGGTAATAATGCATGTTATATTGATAATGATATAAGTAATAAGTATAATTATTACAGTTCTAGCGATAATAACTGCATAATATGGGTAATAATGCACGTTATATTGCTAACAATATAAGTAATAAGTATAATTATTACAGTTCTAGCGATAATAACTGCATTATATGGGTAATAATGCATGTTATATTGATAATATTGGGACTAATAAGTATATTTATTATAGTTCTAGCGATAATAACTGCAGAATATGGGTAATAATGCATGTTATATTGATAATAGTATAAGTAATAAGTATAATTATTACAGTTCTAGCGATAATAACTGCATAATATGGGTAATAATGCATGTTATATTGATGATAATAAAAGTAATACGTATATTTATTATAGTTCTAGCGATAATAACTGCATAATATGGGTAATAATGCATGTTATATTGATGATAATGAAAGTAGTAAGTATATTTATTACAGTTCTAGCGATAATAACTGCATAATATGGGTAATAATGCATGTTATATTGATGATAATGAAAGTAGTAAGTATATTTATTACAGTTCTAGCGATAATAACTGCATTATATGGGTAATAATGCACGTTATATTGCTAACAATATAAGTAATAAGTATAATTATTACAGTACTATCGATAATAACTTCTTAATATGGGTAATAATGCATGTTATATTGATGATAATAAAAGTAATACGTATATTTATTATAGTTCTAGCGATAATAACTGCATAATATGGGTAATAATGCATGTTATATTGATAATAATCTAAGTAATAAGTATAATTATTACAGTTCTAGCGATAATAACTGCATTATATGGGTAATAATGCACGTTATATTGCTAGCAATATAAGTAATAAGTATAATTATTACAGTTCTAGCGATAATACCTCCATTATATGGGTAATAATGCATGTTATATTGATAATGATATAAGTAATAAGTATAATTATTACAGTTCTAGCGATAATAACTGCATTATATGGGTAATAATGCATGTTATATTGATGACAATGAAAGTAATACGTATATTTATTATAGTTCTTGCGATAATAACTGCATAATATGGGTAATAATGCATGTTATATTGATAATAATATAAGTAATAAGTATAATTATTACAGTTCTAGCGATAATAACTGCATTATATGGGTAATAATGCACGTTATATTGCTAACAATATAAGTAATAAGTATAATTATTACAGTTCTAGCGATAACAACTGCATAATATGGGTAATAATGCATGTTATATTGATAATAATATAAGTAATAAGTATAATTATTACAGTTCTAGCGATAATACCTCCATTATATGGGTAATAATGCATGTTATATTGATAATGATATAAGTAATAAGTATAATTATTACAGTTCTAGCGATCATAACTGCATAATATGGGTAATAATGCACGTTATATTGCTAATAATATAAGTAATGAGTACAATTATTACAGTTCTAGCGATAATAACTGCATAATATGGGTAATAATGCACGTTATATTGCTAATAATATAAGTAATAAGTATAATTATTACAGTTCTAGCAATAATACCTCCATTATATGGGTAATAATGCATGTTATATTGATAATAATATAAGTAATAAGTATAATTATTACAGTTCTAGCGATAATAACTGCATTATATGGGTAATAATGCATGTTATATTGATAATATTGGGAGTAATAAGTATATTTATTACAGTTCTATCGATAATAACTGCATAATATGGGTAATAATGCATGTTATATTGATGATAATGAAAGTAGTAAGTATATTTATTACAGTTCTAGCGATAATAACTGCATAATATGGGTAATAATGCACGATATATTGCTAACAATATAAGTAATAAGTATAATTATTACAGTTCTAGCGATAATAACTGCATTATATGGGTAATAATGCATGTTATATTGATAATATTGGGAGTAATAAGTATATTTATTATAGTTCTAGCGATAATAACTGCAGAATATGGGTAATAATGCATGTTATATTGATAATAGTATAAGTAATAAGTATAATTATTACAGTTCTAGCGATAATAACTGCATAATATGGGTAATAATGCATGTTATATTGATGATAATAAAAGTAATACGTATATTTATTATAGTTCTAGCGATAATAACTGCATAATATGGGTAATAATGCATGTTATATTGATGATAATGAAAGTAGTAAGTATATTTATTACAGTTCTAGCGATAATAACTGCATAATATGGGTAATAATGCATGTTATATTGATGATAATGAAAGTAGTAAGTATATTTATTACAGTTCTAGCCATAATAACTGCATTATATGCGTAATAATGCACGTTATATTGCTAATAATATAAGTAATGAGTATAATTATTACAGTTCTAGCGATAATAACTGCATTATATGGGTAATAATGCATGTTATATTGATGATAATAAAAGTAATACGTATATTTATTATAGTTCTAGCGATAATAACTGCATAATATGGGTAATAATGCATGTTATATTGATAATAATCTAAGTAATAAGTATAATTATTACAGTTCTAGCGATAATAACTGCATTATATGGGTAATAATGCATGTTATATTGCTAACAATATAAGTAATAAGTATAATTATTACAGTACTATCGATAATAACTTCTTAATATGGGTAATAATGCATGTTATATTGATGATAATAAAAGTAATACGTATATTTATTATAGTTCTAGCGATAATAACTGCATAATATGGGTAATAATGCATGTTATATTGATAATAATCTAAGTAACAAGTATAATTATTACAGTTCTAGCGATAATAACTGCATTATATGGGTAATAATGCACGTTATATTGCTAGCAATATAAGTAATAAGTATAATTATTACAGTTCTAGCGATAATACCTCCATTATATGGGTAATAATGCATGTTATATTGATAATGATATAAGTAATAAGTATAATTATTACAGTTCTAGCGATAATAACTGCATTATATGGGTAATAATGCATGTTATATTGATGACAATGAAAGTAATACGTATATTCATTATAGTTCTTGCGATAATAACTGCATAATATGGGTAATAATGCATGTTATATTGATAATAATATAAGTAATAAGTATAATTATTACAGTTCTAGCGATAATAACTGCATTATATGGGTAATAATGCACGTTATATTGCTAACAATATAAGTAATGAGTATAATTATTACAGTTCTAGCGATAATACCTCCATTATATGGGTAATAATGCATGTTATATTGATAATGATATAAGTAATAAGTATAATTATTACAGTTCTAGCGATCATAACTGCATAATATGGGTAATAATGGACGTTATATTGCTAATAATATAAGTAATGAGTATAATTATTACAGTTCTAGCGATAATACCTCCATTATATGGGTAATAATGCATGTTATATTGATAATGATATAAGTAATAAGTATAATTATTACAGTTCTAGCGATAATAACTGCATTATATGGGTAATAATGCATGTTATATTGATGACAATGAAAGTAATGCGTATATTCATTATAGTTCTTGCGATAATAACTGCATAATATGGGTAATAATGCATGTTATATTGATGATAATGAAAGTAGTAAGTATATTTATTACAGTTCTAGCGATAATAGCTGCATTATATGCGTAATAAGGCATGTTATATTGCTAACAATATAAGTAATAAGTATAATTATTACAGTTCAAGCGATAATAACTGCATAATATGGGTAATTATGCATGTTATATTGATAATAATATAAGTAATAAGTATAATTCTTACAGTTCTAGCGATAATTACTGCATTATATGGGTAATAATGCACGTTATATTGCTAACAATATAAGTAATAAGTATAATTATTACAGTACTATCGATAATAACTTCTTAATATGGGTAATAATGCATGTTATATTGATGATAATAAAAGTAATACGTATATTTATTCTAGTTCTTGCGATAATAACTGCATAATATGGGTAAAAATGCATGTTATATTGAGAATAATATAAGTAATAAGTATAATTATTGCAGTTCTGGCGATAATAACTGCATTATATGGGTAATAATGCACGTTATATTGCTAATAGCATTTAATAAGTATAATTATTACAGTTCTAGCGATAATACCTCCATTATATGGGTAATAATGCATGTTATATTGATAATGATATAAGTAATAAGTATAATTATTACAGTTCTAGCGATAATAACTGCATTATATGGGTAATAATGCACGTTATATTGCTAACAATATAAGTAATAAGTATAATTATTACAGTTCAAGCGATAATAACTGCATAATATGGGTAATAATGCATGTTATATTGATAATAATATAAGTAATAAGTATAATTATTACAGTTCTAGCGATAATAACTGCATTATATGGGTAATAATGCACGTTATATTGCTAACAATATAAGTAATAAGTATAATTATTACAATTCTAACGATAATACCTCCATTATATGGGTAATAATGCATGTTATATTGATAATAATATAAGTAATAAGTATAATTATTACAGTTCTAGCGATAATAACTGCATAATACGGGTAATAATGCACGTTATATTGCTAATAATATAAGTAATGAGTATAATTATTACAGTTCTTGCGATAATAACTGCATAATATGGGTAATAATGCATGTTATATTGATGATAATGAAAGTAGTAAGTATATTTATTACAGTTCTAGCGATAATAGCTGCATTATATGCGTAATAAGGCATGTTATATTGCTAACAATATAAGTAATAAGTATAATTATTACAGTTCAAGCGATAATAACTGCATAATATGGGTAATTATGCATGTTATATTGATAATAATATAAGTAATAAGTATAATTCTTACAGTTCTAGCGATAATTACTGCATTATATGGGTAATAATGCACGTTATATTGCTAACAATATAAGTAATAAGTATAATTATTACAGTACTATCGATAATAACTTCTTAATATGGGTAATAATGCATGTTATATTGATGATAATAAAAGTAATACGTATATTTATTCTAGTTCTTGCGATAATAACTGCATAATATGGGTAATAATGCATGTTATATTGAGAATAATATAAGTAATAAGTATAATTATTACAGTTCTGGCGATAATAACTGCATTATATGGGTAATAATGCACGTTATATTGCTAATAGCATTTAATAAGTATAATTATTACAGTTCTAGCGATAATACCTCCATTATATGGGTAATAATGCATGTTATATTGATAATGATATAAGTAATAAGTATAATTATTACAGTTCTAGCGATAATAACTGCATTATATGGGTAATAATGCACGTTATATTGCTAACAATATAAGTAATAAGTATAATTATTACAGTTCAAGCGATAATAACTGCATAATATGGGTAATAATGCATGTTATATTGATAATAATATAAGTAATAAGTATAATTATTACAGTTCTAGCGATAATAACTGCATTATATGGGTAATAATGCACGTTATATTGCTAACAATATAAGTAATAAGTATAATTATTACAATTCTAATGATAATACCTCCATTATATGGGTAATAATGCATGTTATATTGATAATAATATAAGTAATAAGTATAATTATTACAGTTCTAGCGATAATAACTGCATAATACGGGTAATAATGCACGTTATATTGCTAATAATATAAGTAATGAGTATAATTATTACAGTTCTAGCGATAATAACTGCATTATATGGGTAACAATGCATGTTATATTGATAATAATAAAAGTAATAAGTATATTTATTATCGTTCTATCGATAATAACTTCTTCATATGGGTAATAATGCATGTTATATTGATGATAATGAAAGTAGTAAGTATATTTATTACAGTTCTAGCGATAATAACTGCATAATAAGGGTAATAATGCACGTTATGTTGCTAATAATATAAGTAATGAGTACAATTATTACAGTTCTAGCGATAATAACTGCATAATATGGGTAATAATGCACGTTATATTGCTAACAATATAAGTAATAAGTATAATTATTACAGTTCATGCGATAATAACTGCATAATATGGGTAATAATGCATGTTATATTGATAATAATATAAGTAATGACTATAATTATTACAGTTCTAGCGATCATAACTGCATTATATGGGTAATAATGCACGTTATATTGCTAACAATATAAGTAATAAGTATAATTATTACAGTTCTAGCGATAATAACTGCATTATATGGGTAGTAATGCATGTTACATTGATAATATTGGGAGTAATAAGTATATTTATTATAGTTCTAGAGATAATAACTGCAGAATATGGGTAATAATGCATGTTATATTGATAATAGTATAAGTAATAAGTATAATTATTACAGTTCTAGCGATAATAACTGCATAATATGGGTAATAATGCATGTTATATTGGTAATAATCTAAGTAATAAGTATAATTATTAGAGTTCTAGCGATAATAACTGCATTATATGGGTAATAATGCACGTTATATTGCTAACAATATAAGTAATAAGTATAATTATTACAGTTCATGCGATAATAACTGCATAATATGGGTAATAATGCATGTTATATTGATAATAATATAAGTAATGACTATAATTATTACAGTTCTAGCGATAATAACTGCATTATATGGGTAATAATGCACGTTATATTGCTAACAATATAAGTAATAAGTATAATTATTACAGTTCATGCGATAATAACTGCATAATATGGGTAATAATGCATGTTATATTGATAATAATATAAGTAATGACTATAATTATTACAGTTCTAGCGATAATAACTGCATTATATGGGTAATAATGCACGTTATATTGCTAACAATATAAGTAATAAGTATAATTATTACAGTTCTAGCGATAATAACTGCATTATATGGGTAGTAATGCATGTTACATTGATAATATTGGGAGTAATAAGTATATTTATTATAGTTCTAGAGATAATAACTGCAGAATATGGGTAATAATGCATGTTATATTGATAATAGTATAAGTAATAAGTATAATTATTACAGTTCTAGCGATAATAACTGCATAATATGGGTAATAATGCATGTTATATTGATGATAATAAAAGTAATACGTATATTTATTATAGTTCTAGCGATAGTAACTGCATAATATGGGTAATAATGCATGTTATATTGATATCAATATAAGTAATAAGTATAATTATTACAGTTCTAGCGATAATAACTGCACTATATGGGTAATAATGCACGTTATATTGCTAACAATATAAGTAATAAGTATAATTATTACAGTTCTAGCGATAATAATAGTAAAATATGGCTAATAGTGCATGATATATTGATAATAGTAAAAGTAATAAGTATATTTATTACAGTTCTATCGGTAATAACTGCATAATATGGGTAATAATGCATGTTATATTGATGATAATGAAAGTAGTAAGTATATTTATGACAGTTCTAGCGATAATAACTGCATTATATGCGTAATAATGTACGTTATATTGCTAATAATATAAGTAATGAGTATAATTATTACAGTTCTAGCGATAATAACTGCATTATATGCGTAATAAGGCATGTTATATTGATAATAATATAAGTAATAAGTATAATTATTACAGTTCTAGCGATAATAACTGCATAATATGGGTAATAATGCATGTTATATTGATAATAATATAAGTAATAAGTATAATTATTACAGTTCTAGCGATAATACCTCCATTATATGGGTAATAATGCATGTTATATTGATAATGATATAAGTAATAAGTATAATTATTACAGTTCTAGCGATAATAACTGCATAATATGGGTAATAATGCACGTTATATTGCTAATAATATAAGTAATGAGTACAATTATTACAGTTCTAGCGATAATAACTGCATAATATGGGTAATAATGCATGTTATATTGATAATAATCTAAGTAATAAGTATAATTATTACAGTTCTAGCGATAATAACTGCATTATATGGGTAATAATGCACGTTATATTGCTAGCAATATAAGTAATAAGTATAATTATTACAGTTCTAGCGATAATACCTCCATTATATGGGTAATAATGCATGTTATATTGATAATGATATAAGTAATAAGTATAATTATTACAGTTCTAGCGATAATAACTGCATTATATGGGTAATAATGCATGTTATATTGATACCAATATAAGTAATAAGTATAATTATTACAGTTCTAGCGATAATAACTGCACTATATGGGTAATAATGCACGTTATATTGCTAACAATATAAGTAATAAGTATAATTATTACAGTTCTAGCGATAATAATAGTAAAATATGGCTAATAGTGCATGATATATTGATAATAGTATAAGTAATAAGTATAATTATTACAGTTCTAGCGATAATAATTGCATAATATGGGTAATTATGCATGTTATATTGATAATAATATAAGTAATAAGTATAATTCTTACAGTTCTAGCGATAATTACTGCATTATATGGGTAATAATGCACGTTATATTGCTAACAATATAAGTAATAAGTATAATTATTACAGTACTATCGATAATAACTTCTTAATATGGGTAATAATGCATGTTATATTGATGATAATAAAAGTAATACGTATATTTATTCTAGTTCTTGCGATAATAACTGCATAATATGGGTAAAAATGCATGTTATATTGAGAATAATATAAGTAATAAGTATAATTATTACAGTTCTGGCGATAATAACTGCATTATATGGGTAATAATGCACGTTATATTGCTAATAGCATTTAATAAGTATAATTATTACAGTTCTAGCGATAATAACTGCATTATATGGGTAATAATGCACGTTATATTGCTAACAATATAAGTAATAAGTATAATTATTACAATTCTAACGATAATACCTCCATTATATGGGTAATAATGCATGTTATATTGATAATAATATAAGTAATAAGTATAATTATTACAGTTCTAGCGATAATAACTGCATAATACGGGTAATAATGCACGTTATATTGCTAATAATATAAGTAATGAGTATAATTATTACAGTTCTAGCGATAATAACTGCATTATATGGGTAACAATGCATGTTATATTGATAATAATAAAAGTAATAAGTATATTTATTATCGTTCTATCGATAATAACTTCTTCATATGGGTAATAATGCATGTTATATTGATGATAATGAAAGTAGTAAGTATATTTATTACAGTTCTAGCGATAATAACTGCATAATAAGGGTAATAATGCACGTTATATTGCTAATAATATAAGTAATGTGTACAATTATTACAGTTCTAGCGATAATAACTGCATAATATGGGTAATAATGCATGTTATATTGATAATATCGGGAGTAATAAGTATAATTATTATAGTTCTAGCGATAATAATAGTAAAATATGGCAAATAGTGCATGTTATATTGATAATAATAAAAGTAATAAATATATTTATTACAGTTCTATCGATAATAACTGCATAATATGGGTAATAATGCATGTTATATTGATGATAATAAAAGTAATACGTATATTTATTATAGTTCTAGCGATAATAACTGCATAATATGGGTAATAATGCATGTTATATTGGTAATAATCTAAGTAATAAGTATAATTATTAGAGTTCTAGCGATAATGACTGCATTATATGGGTAATAATGCACGTTATATTGCTAACAATATAAGTAATAAGTATAATTATTACAGTTCATGCGATAATAACTGCATAATATGAGTAATAATGCATGTTATATTGATAATAATATAAGTAATGACTATAATTATTACAGTTCTAGCGATAATAACTGCATTATATGGGTAATAATGCACGTTATATTGCTAACAATATAAGTAATAAGTATAATTATTACAGTTCTAGCGATAATAACTGCATTATATGGGTAGTAATGCATGTTACATTGATAATATTGGGAGTAATAAGTATATTTATTATAGTTCTAGAGATAATAACTGCAGAATATGGGTAATAATGCATGTTATATTGATAATAGTATAAGTAATAAGTATAATTATTACAGTTCTAGCGATAATAACTGCATAATATGGGTAATAATGCATGTTATATTGATGATAATAAAAGTAATACGTATATTTATTATAGTTCTAGCGATAGTAACTGCATAATATGGGTAATAATGCATGTTATATTGATATCAATATAAGTAATAAGTATAATTATTACAGTTCTAGCGATAATAACTGCACTATATGGGTAATAATGCACGTTATATTGCTAACAATATAAGTAATAAGTATAATTATTACAGTTCTAGCGATAATAATAGTAAAATATGGCTAATAGTGCATGATATATTGATAATAGTAAAAGTAATAAGTATATTTATTACAGTTCTATCGGTAATAACTGCATAATATGGGTAATAATGCATGTTATATTGATGATAATGAAAGTAGTAAGTATATTTATGACAGTTCTAGCGATAATAACTGCATTATATGCGTAATAATGTACGTTATATTGCTAATAATATAAGTAATGAGTATAATTATTACAGTTCTAGCGATAATAACTGCATTATATGGGTAATAATGCATGTTATATTGATGATAATAAAAGTAATACGTATATTTATTATAGTTCTGGCGATAATAACTGCATAATAAGGTAATAATGCATGTTATATTGATAATAATCTAAGTAATAAGTATAATTATTACAGTTCTAGCGATAATAACTGCATTATATGGGTAATAATGCACGTTATATTGCTAACAGTATAAGTAATAAGTATAATTATTACAGTTCTATCGATAATAACTTCTTAATATGGGTAATAATGCATGTTATATTGATGATAATGAAAGTAGTAAGTATATTTATTACAGTTCTAGCGATAATAACTGCATTATATGCGTAATAAGGCATGTTATATTGATAATAATATAAGTAATAAGTATAATTATTACAGTTCTAGCGATAATAACTGCATAATATGGGTAATAATGCGTGTTATATTGATAATAATATAAGTAATAAGTATAATTATTACAGTTCTAGCGATAATACCTCCAGTATATGGGTAATAATGCATGTTATATTGATAATGATATAAGTAATAAGTATAATTATTACAGTTCTAGCGATAATAACTGCATAATATGGGTAATAATGCACGTTATATTGCTAATAATATAAGTAATGAGTACAATTATTACAGTTCTAGCGATAATAACTGCATAATATGGGTAATAATGCATGTTATATTGATAATAATCTAAGTAATAAGTATAATTATTACAGTTCTAGCGATAATAACTGCATTATATGGGTAATAATGCACGTTATATTGCTAGCAATATAAGTAATAAGTATAATTATTACAGTTCTAGCGATAATACCTCCATTATATGGGTAATAATGCATGTTATATTGATAATGATACAAGTAATAAGTATAATTATTACAGTTCTAGCGATAATAACTGCATTATATGGGTAATAATGCATGTTATATTGATACCAATATAAGTAATAAGTATAATTATTACAGTTCTAGCGATAATAACTGCACTATATGGGTAATAATGCACGTTATATTGCTAACAATATAAGTAATAAGTATAATTATTACAGTTCTAGCGATAATAATAGTAAAATATGGCTAATAGTGCATGATATATTGATAATAGTATAAGTAATAAGTATAATTATTACAGTTCTAGCGATAATAACTGCACTATATGGGTAATAATGCACGTTATATTGCTAACAATATAAGTAATAAGTATAATTATTACAGTTCTAGCGATAATAATAGTAAAATATGGCTAATAGTGCATGATATATTGATAATAGTAAAAGTAATAAGTATATTTATTACAGTTCTATCGATAATAACTGCATAATATGGGTAATAATGCATGTTATATTGATGATAATGAAAGTAGTAAGTATATTTATTACAGTTCTAGCGATAATAACTGCATTATATGCGTAATAATGCACGTTATGTTGCTAATAATATAAGTAATGAGTATAATTATTACAGTTCTAGCGATAATAACTGCATTATATGGGTAATAATGCATGTTATATTGATGATAATAAAAGTAATACGTATATTTATTATAGTTCTAGCGATAATAACTGCATAATATGGGTAATAATGCATGTTATATTGATAATAATCTAAGTAATAAGTATAATTATTACAGTTCTAGCGATAATAACTGCATTATATGGGTAATAATGCACGTTATATTGCTAACAATATAAGTAATAAGTATAATTATTACAGTTCTATCGATAATAACTTCTTAATATGGGTAATAATGCATGTTATATTGATGATAATGAAAGTAGTAAGTATATTTATTACAGTTCTAGCGATAATAACTGCATTATATGCGTAATAATGCACGTTATATTGCTAATAATATAAGTAATGAGTATAATTATTAGAGTTCTAGCGATAATAACTGCATTATATGGGTAATAATGCATGTTATATTGATAATAATATAAGTAATAAGTATAATTATTACAGTTCTAGCGATAATACCTGCATTATATGGGTAATAATGCACGTTATATTGCTAACAATATAAGTAATAAGTATAATTATTACAGTTCAAGCGATAATAACTGCATAATATGGGTAATAATGCATGTTATATTGATAATAATATAAGTAATAAGTATAATTATTACAGTTCTAGCAATAATGCCTCCATTATATGGGTAATAATGCATGTTATATTGATAATAATATAAGTAATAAGTATAATTATTACAGTTCTAGCGATAATAACTGCATTATATGGGTAATAATGCATGTTATATTGATGATAATAAAAGTAATACGTATATTTATTATAGTTCTAGCGATAATAACTGCATAATATGGGTAATAATGCATGTTATATTGATAATAATCTAAGTAATAATTATAATTATTACAGTTCTAGCGATAATAACTGCATTATATGGGTAATAATGCACGTTATATTGCTAACAATATAAGTAATAAGTATAATTATTACAGTTCTATCGATAATAACTTCTTAATATGGGTAATAATGCATGTTATATTGATGATAATGAAAGTAGTAAGTATATTTATTACAGTTCTAGCGATAATAACTGCATTATATGCGTAATAATGCACGTTATATTGCTAATAATATAAGTAATGAGTATAATTATTACAGTTCTAGCGATAATAACTGCATTATATGGGTAATAATGCATGTTATATTGATGATAATAAAAGTAATACGTATATTTATTATAGTTCTAGCGATAATAACTGCATAATATGGGTAATAATGCATGTTATATTGATAATAATATAAGTAACAAGTATAATTATTACAGTTCTAGCGATAATAACTGCATTATATGGGTAATAATGCACGTTATATTGCTAGCAATATAAGTAATAAGTATAATTATTACAGTTCTAGCGATAATAACTGCATTATATGGGTAATAATGCATGTTATATTGATAATATTGGGAGTAATAAGTATATTTATTATAGTTCTAGCAATAATAACTGCAGAATATGGGTAATAATGCATGTTATATTGATAATAGTATAAGTAATAAGTATAATGATTACAGTTCTAGCGATAATAACTGTATAATATGGGTAATAATGCATGTTATATTGATGATAATAAAAGTAATACGTATATTTATTATAGTTCTAGCGATAATAACTGCATAATATGGGTAATAATGCACGTTATATTGCTAACAATATAAGTAATAAGTATAATTATTACAGTTCTATCGATAATAACTTCTTAATATGGGTAATAATGCATGTTATATTGATGATAATGAAAGTAGTAAGTATATTTATTACAGTTCTAGCGATAATAACTGCATTATATGCGTAATAATGCACGTTATATTGCTAATAATATAAGTAATGAGTATAATTATTACAGTTCTAGCGATAATAACTGCATTATATGGGTAATAATGCATGTTATATTGATGATAATAAAAGTAATACGTATATTTATTATAGTTCTAGCGATAATAACTGCATAATATGGGTAATAATGCATGTTATATTGATAATAATATAAGTAACAAGTATAATTATTACAGTTCTAGCGATAATAACTGCATTATATGGGTAATAATGCACGTTATATTGCTAGCAATATAAGTAATAAGTATAATTATTACAGTTCTAGCGATAATAACTGCATTATATGGGTAATAATGCATGTTATATTGATAATATTGGGAGTAATAAGTATATTTATTATAGTTCTAGCAATAATAACTGCAGAATATGGGTAATAATGCATGTTATATTGATAATAGTATAAGTAATAAGTATAATGATTACAGTTCTAGCGATAATAACTGTATAATATGGGTAATAATGCATGTTATATTGATGATAATAAAAGTAATACGTATATTTATTATAGTTCTAGCGATAATAACTGCATAATATGGGTAATAATGCATGTTATATTGATATCAATATAAGTAATAAGTATAATTATTACAGTTCTAGCGATAATAACTGCACTATATGGGTAATAATGCACGTTATATTGCTAACAATATAAGTAATAAGTATAATTATTACAGTTCTAGCGATAATAATAGTAAAATATGGCTAATAGTGCATGATATATTGATAATAGTAAAAGTAATAAGTATATTTATTACAGTTCTATCGATAATAACTGCATAATATGGGTAATAATGCACGTTATATTGCTAATAATATAAGTAATGAGTACAATTATTACAGTTCTAGCGATAATAACTGCATTATATGGGTAATAATGCACGTTATATTGCTAACAATATGAGTAATAAGTATAATTATTACAGTTCTATCGATAATAACTTCTTAATATGGGTAATAATGCATGTTATATTGATGATAATGAAAGTAGTAAGTATATTTATTACAGTTCTAGCGATAATAACTGCATTATATGGGTAATAATGCCCGTTATATTGCTAATAGTATAAGTAATAAGTATAATTATTACAGTTCTAGCGATAATACCTCCATTATATGGGTAATAATGCATGTTATATTGATAATAATATAAGTAATAAGTATATTTATTACAGTTATATCGATAATAACTGCATAATATGGGTAATAATGCATGTTACATTGATGATAATAAAAGTAATACGTATATTTATTATAGTTCTAGCAATAATAACTGCATAATATGGGTAATAATGCATGTTATATTGATAATAATATAAGTAACAAGTATAATTATTACAGTTCTAGCGATAATAACTGCATTATATGGGTAATAATGCACGTTATATTGCTAGCAATATAAGTAATAAGTATAATTATTACAGTTCTAGCGATAATACCTCCATTATATGGGTAATAATGCATGTTATTTTGATAATGATATAAGTAATAAGTATAATTATTACAGTTCTAGCGATAATAATAGTAAAATATGGCTAATAGTGCATGATATATTGATAATAGTAAAAGTAATAAGTATATTTATTACAGTTCTATCGGTAATAACTGCATAATATGGGTAATAATGCATGTTATATTGATGATAATGAAAGTAGTAAGTATATTTATGACAGTTCTAGCGATAATAACTGCATTATATGCGTAATAGTGTACGTTATATTGCTAATAATATAAGTAATGAGTATAATTATTACAGTTCTAGCGATAATAACTGCATTATATGGGTAATAATGCATGTTATATTGATGATAATAAAAGTAATACGTATATTTATTATAGTTCTAGCGATAATAACTGCATAATAAGGTAATAATGCATGTTATATTGATAATAATCTAAGTAATAAGTATAATTATTACAGTTCTAGCGATAATAACTGCATTATATGGGTAATAATGCACGTTATATTGCTAACAGTATAAGTAATAAGTATAATTATTACAGTTCTATCGATAATAACTTCTTAATATGGGTAATAATGCATGTTATATTGATGATAATGAAAGTAGTAAGTATATTTATTACAGTTCTAGCGATAATAACTGCATTATATGCGTAATAAGGCATGTTATATTGATAATAATATAAGTAATAAGTATAATTATTACAGTTCTAGCGATAATAACTGCATAATATGGGTAATAATGCATGTTATATTGATAATAATATAAGTAATAAGTATAATTATTACAGTTCTAGCGATAATACCTCCATTATATGGGTAATAATGCATGTTATATTGATAATGATATAAGTAATAAGTATAATTATTACAGTTCTAGCGATAATAACTGCATAATATGGGTAATAATGCACGTTATATTGCTAATAATATAAGTAATGAGTACAATTATTACAGTTCTAGCGATAATAACTGCATAATATGGGTAATAATGCATGTTATATTGATAATAATCTAAGTAATAAGTATAATTATTACAGTTCTAGCGATAATAACTGCATTATATGGGTAATAATGCACGTTATATTGCTAGCAATATAAGTAATAAGTATAATTATTACAGTTCTAGCGATAATACCTCCATTATATGGGTAATAATGCATGTTATATTGATAATGATATAAGTAATAAGTATAATTATTACAGTTCTAGCGATAATAACTGCATTATATGGGTAATAATGCATGTTACATTGATACCAATATAAGTAATAAGTATAATTATTACAGTTCTAGCGATAATAACTGCACTATATGGGTAATAATGCACGTTATATTGCTAACAATATAAGTAATAAGTATAATTATTACAGTTCTAGCGATAATAATAGTAAAATATGGCTAATAGTGCATGATATATTGATAATAGTATAAGTAATAAGTATAATTATTACAGTTCTAGCGATAATAACTGCACTATATGGGTAATAATGCACGTTATATTGCTAACAATATAAGTAATAAAAGAGACTTGAGGCTTTCACGGCCCGGCGTCATACAGGTATTACTGTTGAGGCTTTCGGGTGTAAGCCGTGTCCTGAAGGAAGCGAGTTCCCAACGTTTCGCCAGCATTGCAGCTAGCTTCATCAGGGGATACACTGATACTGGTGCGACTGATGTTATGTCGCTCCTTATATCGTGTTACGATGCTCACGTTCCGGATCGTTGGTCGTTCCGGTTGGTTGCTTGCGCCCAATCAGAAAGATGATCTTTTTGATTGTGCGCACAATTAAAAAACTGGGAAGAGCGTGTGCCAGATCGGGTTGAGATTAGATCCTATGTCCCGGTTGATGTTGTTCGGGTGTTTCCGTATTTCTATAGCTTCCCTGTGTTTCCTAGGAAGGTAGGCTGATGTTTTAGCCAAAATTTCTGTTTTATCAAACAGGATTTTGTGCCCAGTGGTGATCTGGTGTTCCGCCACGGCTGATTGATCATTAGCCAAGTGGAGAATGTCATCCATAACCTCCCAACAGAACAGGCCAATGAAATAAGAAGATTGACCACCAACACCCTTAAATCGGCCAAAGTCCCTACTCTTAACCTAACCAAATCCGAGCAGAAGGCACTGCATGATATCAGAAAACGAAAAGATATCCTTATCCTCCCAGCAGACAAAGGCAACATGACGGTTATTATGGACAAAAACGACTACATCAGGAAAGTACATGACCTCCTGGACAACGCAACTTACAGGACAGTTAACAAAGATCCCACACACTCAGTCGAAAAAGCCACCACTATCCTTATCAAAAATGCCAAACTTCCTGACCATATCACTAAAACCATCCTTCCCAAAGAATCAAAAACGCCCAGACTCTACGGACTGCCGAAAATCCATAAACCCAACATTCCACTCAGACCCATAGTCAGCACCATTGGTTCTCCTACATACAAACTTTCAAAATACCTTACGTCTGTCCTCAAACCTCTCACCGGCAAGACACCCAGCTCCATAACCAACTCATCCCACTTCATAAGAAAAATCCAGGACATCCGAACCTCACCACATGACCTGCTTGTCAGTTTCGATGTACAGTCCCTCTTCACTAATGTCCCCACGAATAAGAGTATCGAAATCATCCAGGACAAAGTCCCTAAAAACCTAGTTCCTCTTATCCAACACTGCCTCAACACCAATTATTTCGTCTTCCAGGGTACATACTATGAACAGGTGTCCGGAGCAGCAATGGGATCCCCCATCTCCCCCGTAGTTGCTGACATCTACATGGAACACTTAGAGAATTACATTCTCAAAAATGCGCCACTTAAGCCATCACAGTGGTTCAGATATGTGGATGACACCTTCGTAGTTTGGAGCCATGGAAGAGAAAAACTTGGCGAATTCCTCAATTACATCAATTCTTTAGATCCCAACATACAGTTCACCATGGAAATCGAAAACCCTGACCGATCACTACCTTTCCTCGATACTCTAATCACAAGAAAGTCAGACGGATCCCTTGGACATCGCGTCTACAGAAAACCTACACATACCAACCGATACCTACACGCTACATCCCACCACCACCCTTCCCAAAAGAACTCCGTGATCACGTCTCTCATCCACCGAGCAATCTCCATCAGCGAACAACAGGACCTGGAACACGAACTGGAACACATCACGACAACACTACATCAAAACGGCTTCTCCCGACACAAAATTAATCGGACTATACATCGACTAACCAGACATACAACAAAACCGACCCATAATCCTACGACTGATTCACACAACCAACAACACGCAACCACATTCCTTCCATACATACAAGGTACAACCGACCGCATTGGCAGGATACTCAGGAAACATAACATCAGAACAGTTTTCACAACCCATACTAAATTAGGACAACTCCTCACCTCCCCCAAGGACTCGCAGCCGCAGCTGTCTTCACCAGGGGTGTACAAAATCCCATGCTCATGCGGCAAAGTGTACATCGGCGAAACTGGGAGGAGCGTGAACACCAGGCTCAAGGAACATGAGCGTTGCGCCAGGTTGGGCTACATACAATCAGCCGTGGCGGAACACCAGATCACCACTGGGCACAAAATCCTGTTTGATAAAACAGAAATTTTGGCTAAAACATCAGCCTACCTTCCTAGGAAACACAGGGAACCTATAGAAATACGGAAACACCCGAACAACATCAACCGGGACATAGGATCTAATCTCAACCCGATCTGGCACACGCTCTTCCCAGTTTTTTAATTGTGCGCACAATCAAAAAGATCATCTTTCTGATTGGGCGCAAGCAACCAACCGGAACGACCAACGATCCGGAACGTGAGCATCGTAACACGATATAAGGAGCGACATAACATCAGTCGCACCAGTATCAGTGTATCCCCTGATGAAGCTAGCTGCAATGCTGGCGAAACGTTGGGAACTCGCTTCCTTCAGGACACGGCTTACACCCGAAAGCCTCAACAGTAATACCAATATAAGTAATAAGTATAATTATTACAGTTCTAGCGATAATAATAGTAAAATATGGCTAATAGTGCATGATATATTGATAATAGTAAAAGTAATAAGTATATTTATTACAGTTCTATCGATAATAACTGCATAATATGGGTAATAATGCATGTTATATTGATGATAATGAAAGTAGTAAGTATATTTATTACAGTTCTAGCGATAATAACTGCATTATATGCGTAATAATGCACGTTATGTTGCTAATAATATAAGTAATGAGTATAATTATTACAGTTCTAGCGATAATAACTGCATTATATGGGTAATAATGCATGTTATATTGATGATAATAAAAGTAATACGTATATTTATTATAGTTCTAGCGATAATAACTGCATAATATGGGTAATAATGCATGTTATATTGATAATAATCTAAGTAATAAGTATAATTATTACAGTTCTAGCGATAATAACTGCATTATATGGGTAATAATGCACGTTATATTGCTAACAATATAAGTAATAAGTATAATTATTACAGTTCTATCGATAATAACTTCTTAATATGGGTAATAATGCATGTTATATTGATGATAATGAAAGTAGTAAGTATATTTATTACAGTTCTAGCGATAATAACTGCATTATATGCGTAATAATGCACGTTATATTGCTAATAATATAAGTAATGAGTATAATTATTACAGTTCTAGCGATAATAACTGCATTATATGGGTAATAATGCATGTTATATTGATAATAATATAAGTAATAAGTATAATTATTACAGTTCTAGCGATAATACCTGCATTATATGGGTAATAATGCACGTTATATTGCTAACAATATAAGTAATAAGTATAATTATTACAGTTCAAGCGATAATAACTGCATAATATGGGTAATAATGCATGTTATATTGATAATAATATAAGTAATAAGTATAATTATTACAGTTCTAGCAATAATGCCTCCATTATATGGGTAATAATGCATGTTATATTGATAATAATATAAGTAATAAGTATAATTATTACAGTTCTAGCGATAATAACTGCATTATATGGGTAATAATGCATGTTATATTGATGATAATAAAAGTAATACGTATATTTATTATAGTTCTAGCGATAATAACTGCATAATATGGGTAATAATGCATGTTATATTGATAATAATCTAAGTAATAATTATAATTATTACAGTTCTAGCGATAATAACTGCATTATATGGGTAATAATGCACGTTATATTGCTAACAATATAAGTAATAAGTATAATTATTACAGTTCTAGCGATAATAACTGCATTATATGGGTAATAATGCATGTTATATTGATAATATTGGGAGTAATAAGTATATTTATTATAGTTCTAGCGATAATAACTGCAGAATATGGGTAATAATGCATGTTATATTGATAATAGTATAAGTAATAAGTATAATTATTACAGTTCTAGCGATAATAACTGCATAATATGGGTAATAATGCATGTTACATTGATGATAATAAAAGTAATACGTATATTTATTATAGTTCTAGCGATAATAACTGCATTATATGGGTAATAATGCATGTTATATTGATGATAATAAAAGTAATACGTATATTTATTATAGTTCTAGCGATAATAACTGCATAATATGGGTAATAATGCATGTTATATTGATAATAATCTAAGTAATAAGTATAATTATTACAGTTCTAGCGATAATAACTGCATTATATGGGTAATAATGCACGTTATATTGCTAGCAATATAAGTAATAAGTATAGTTATTACAGTTCTAGCGATAATACCTCCATTATATGGGTAATAATGCATGTTATATTGATAACGATATAAGTAATAAGTATAATTATTACAGTTCTAGCGATAATAACTGCATTATATGGGTAATAATGCATGTTATATTGATGATAATGAAAGTAATACGTATATTTATTATAGTTCTTGCGATAATAACTGCATAATATGGGTAATAATGCATGTTATATTGATAATAATATAAGTAATAAGTATAATTATTACAGTTCTAGCGATAATAACTGCATTATATGGGTAATAATGCACGTTATATTGCTAACAATATAAGTAATAAGTATAATTATTACAGTTCTAGCGATAATAATAGTAAAATATGGCTAATAGTGCATGATATATTGATAATAGTAAAAGTAATAAGTATATTTATTACAGTTCTATCGATAATAACTGCATAATATGGGTAATAATGCACGTTATATTGCTAATAATATAAGTAATGAGTACAATTATTACAGTTCTAGCGATAATAACTGCATTATATGGGTAATAATGCACGTTATATTGCTAACAATATAAGTAATAAGTATAATTATTACAGTTCTATCGATAATAACTTCTTAATATGGGTAATAATGCATGTTATATTGATGATAATGAAAGTAGTAAGTATATTTATTACAGTTCTAGCGATAATAACTGCATTATATGGGTAATAATGCCCGTTATATTGCTAATAGTATAAGTAATAAGTATAATTATTACAGTTCTAGCGATAATATCTGCATTATATGGGTAATAATGCACGTTATATTGCTAGCAATATAAGTAATAAGTATAATTATTACAGTTCTAGCGATAATACCTCCATTATATGGGTAATAATGCATGTTATATTGATAATGATATAAGTAATAAGTATAATTATTACAGTTCTAGCGATAATAACTGCATTATATGGGTAATAATGCATGTTACATTGATACCAATATAAGTAATAAGTATAATTATTACAGTTCTAGCGATAATAACTGCACTATATGGGTAATAATGCACGTTATATTGCTAACAATATAAGTAATAAGTATAATTATTACAGTTCTAGCGATAATAATAGTAAAATATGGCTAATAGTGCATGATATATTGATAATAGTATAAGTAATAAGTATAATTATTACAGTTCTAGCGATAATAACTGCACTATATGGGTAATAATGCACGTTATATTGCTAACAATATAAGTAATAAAAGAGACTTGAGGCTTTCACGGCCCGGCGTCATACAGGTATTACTGTTGAGGCTTTCGGGTGTAAGCCGTGTCCTGAAGGAAGCGAGTTCCCAACGTTTCGCCAGCATTGCAGCTAGCTTCATCAGGGGATACACTGATACTGGTGCGACTGATGTTATGTCGCTCCTTATATCGTGTTACGATGCTCACGTTCCGGATCGTTGGTCGTTCCGGTTGGTTGCTTGCGCCCAATCAGAAAGATGATCTTTTTGATTGTGCGCACAATTAAAAAACTGGGAAGAGCGTGTGCCAGATCGGGTTGAGATTAGATCCTATGTCCCGGTTGATGTTGTTCGGGTGTTTCCGTATTTCTATAGCTTCCCTGTGTTTCCTAGGAAGGTAGGCTGATGTTTTAGCCAAAATTTCTGTTTTATCAAACAGGATTTTGTGCCCAGTGGTGATCTGGTGTTCCGCCACGGCTGATTGATCATTAGCCAAGTGGAGAATGTCATCCATAACCTCCCAACAGAACAGGCCAATGAAATAAGAAGATTGACCACCAACACCCTTAAATCGGCCAAAGTCCCTACTCTTAACCTAACCAAATCCGAGCAGAAGGCACTGCATGATATCAGAAAACGAAAAGATATCCTTATCCTCCCAGCAGACAAAGGCAACATGACGGTTATTATGGACAAAAACGACTACATCAGGAAAGTACATGACCTCCTGGACAACGCAACTTACAGGACAGTTAACAAAGATCCCACACACTCAGTCGAAAAAGCCACCACTATCCTTATCAAAAATGCCAAACTTCCTGACCATATCACTAAAACCATCCTTCCCAAAGAATCAAAAACGCCCAGACTCTACGGACTGCCGAAAATCCATAAACCCAACATTCCACTCAGACCCATAGTCAGCACCATTGGTTCTCCTACATACAAACTTTCAAAATACCTTACGTCTGTCCTCAAACCTCTCACCGGCAAGACACCCAGCTCCATAACCAACTCATCCCACTTCATAAGAAAAATCCAGGACATCCGAACCTCACCACATGACCTGCTTGTCAGTTTCGATGTACAGTCCCTCTTCACTAATGTCCCCACGAATAAGAGTATCGAAATCATCCAGGACAAAGTCCCTAAAAACCTAGTTCCTCTTATCCAACACTGCCTCAACACCAATTATTTCGTCTTCCAGGGTACATACTATGAACAGGTGTCCGGAGCAGCAATGGGATCCCCCATCTCCCCCGTAGTTGCTGACATCTACATGGAACACTTAGAGAATTACATTCTCAAAAATGCGCCACTTAAGCCATCACAGTGGTTCAGATATGTGGATGACACCTTCGTAGTTTGGAGCCATGGAAGAGAAAAACTTGGCGAATTCCTCAATTACATCAATTCTTTAGATCCCAACATACAGTTCACCATGGAAATCGAAAACCCTGACCGATCACTACCTTTCCTCGATACTCTAATCACAAGAAAGTCAGACGGATCCCTTGGACATCGCGTCTACAGAAAACCTACACATACCAACCGATACCTACACGCTACATCCCACCACCACCCTTCCCAAAAGAACTCCGTGATCACGTCTCTCATCCACCGAGCAATCTCCATCAGCGAACAACAGGACCTGGAACACGAACTGGAACACATCACGACAACACTACATCAAAACGGCTTCTCCCGACACAAAATTAATCGGACTATACATCGACTAACCAGACATACAACAAAACCGACCCATAATCCTACGACTGATTCACACAACCAACAACACGCAACCACATTCCTTCCATACATACAAGGTACAACCGACCGCATTGGCAGGATACTCAGGAAACATAACATCAGAACAGTTTTCACAACCCATACTAAATTAGGACAACTCCTCACCTCCCCCAAGGACTCGCAGCCGCAGCTGTCTTCACCAGGGGTGTACAAAATCCCATGCTCATGCGGCAAAGTGTACATCGGCGAAACTGGGAGGAGCGTGAACACCAGGCTCAAGGAACATGAGCGTTGCGCCAGGTTGGGCTACATACAATCAGCCGTGGCGGAACACCAGATCACCACTGGGCACAAAATCCTGTTTGATAAAACAGAAATTTTGGCTAAAACATCAGCCTACCTTCCTAGGAAACACAGGGAACCTATAGAAATACGGAAACACCCGAACAACATCAACCGGGACATAGGATCTAATCTCAACCCGATCTGGCACACGCTCTTCCCAGTTTTTTAATTGTGCGCACAATCAAAAAGATCATCTTTCTGATTGGGCGCAAGCAACCAACCGGAACGACCAACGATCCGGAACGTGAGCATCGTAACACGATATAAGGAGCGACATAACATCAGTCGCACCAGTATCAGTGTATCCCCTGATGAAGCTAGCTGCAATGCTGGCGAAACGTTGGGAACTCGCTTCCTTCAGGACACGGCTTACACCCGAAAGCCTCAACAGTAATACCAATATAAGTAATAAGTATAATTATTACAGTTCTAGCGATAATAATAGTAAAATATGGCTAATAGTGCATGATATATTGATAATAGTAAAAGTAATAAGTATATTTATTACAGTTCTATCGATAATAACTGCATAATATGGGTAATAATGCATGTTATATTGATGATAATGAAAGTAGTAAGTATATTTATTACAGTTCTAGCGATAATAACTGCATTATATGCGTAATAATGCACGTTATGTTGCTAATAATATAAGTAATGAGTATAATTATTACAGTTCTAGCGATAATAACTGCATTATATGGGTAATAATGCATGTTATATTGATGATAATAAAAGTAATACGTATATTTATTATAGTTCTAGCGATAATAACTGCATAATATGGGTAATAATGCATGTTATATTGATAATAATCTAAGTAATAAGTATAATTATTACAGTTCTAGCGATAATAACTGCATTATATGGGTAATAATGCACGTTATATTGCTAACAATATAAGTAATAAGTATAATTATTACAGTTCTATCGATAATAACTTCTTAATATGGGTAATAATGCATGTTATATTGATGATAATGAAAGTAGTAAGTATATTTATTACAGTTCTAGCGATAATAACTGCATTATATGCGTAATAATGCACGTTATATTGCTAATAATATAAGTAATGAGTATAATTATTACAGTTCTAGCGATAATAACTGCATTATATGGGTAATAATGCATGTTATATTGATAATAATATAAGTAATAAGTATAATTATTACAGTTCTAGCGATAATACCTGCATTATATGGGTAATAATGCACGTTATATTGCTAACAATATAAGTAATAAGTATAATTATTACAGTTCAAGCGATAATAACTGCATAATATGGGTAATAATGCATGTTATATTGATAATAATATAAGTAATAAGTATAATTATTACAGTTCTAGCAATAATGCCTCCATTATATGGGTAATAATGCATGTTATATTGATAATAATATAAGTAATAAGTATAATTATTACAGTTCTAGCGATAATAACTGCATTATATGGGTAATAATGCATGTTATATTGATGATAATAAAAGTAATACGTATATTTATTATAGTTCTAGCGATAATAACTGCATAATATGGGTAATAATGCATGTTATATTGATAATAATCTAAGTAATAATTATAATTATTACAGTTCTAGCGATAATAACTGCATTATATGGGTAATAATGCACGTTATATTGCTAACAATATAAGTAATAAGTATAATTATTACAGTTCTAGCGATAATAACTGCATTATATGGGTAATAATGCATGTTATATTGATAATATTGGGAGTAATAAGTATATTTATTATAGTTCTAGCGATAATAACTGCAGAATATGGGTAATAATGCATGTTATATTGATAATAGTATAAGTAATAAGTATAATTATTACAGTTCTAGCGATAATAACTGCATAATATGGGTAATAATGCATGTTACATTGATGATAATAAAAGTAATACGTATATTTATTATAGTTCTAGCGATAATAACTGCATTATATGGGTAATAATGCATGTTATATTGATGATAATAAAAGTAATACGTATATTTATTATAGTTCTAGCGATAATAACTGCATAATATGGGTAATAATGCATGTTATATTGATAATAATCTAAGTAATAAGTATAATTATTACAGTTCTAGCGATAATAACTGCATTATATGGGTAATAATGCACGTTATATTGCTAGCAATATAAGTAATAAGTATAGTTATTACAGTTCTAGCGATAATACCTCCATTATATGGGTAATAATGCATGTTATATTGATAACGATATAAGTAATAAGTATAATTATTACAGTTCTAGCGATAATAACTGCATTATATGGGTAATAATGCATGTTATATTGATGATAATGAAAGTAATACGTATATTTATTATAGTTCTTGCGATAATAACTGCATAATATGGGTAATAATGCATGTTATATTGATAATAATATAAGTAATAAGTATAATTATTACAGTTCTAGCGATAATAACTGCATTATATGGGTAATAATGCACGTTATATTGCTAACAATATAAGTAATAAGTATAATTATTACAGTTCTAGCGATAATAATAGTAAAATATGGCTAATAGTGCATGATATATTGATAATAGTAAAAGTAATAAGTATATTTATTACAGTTCTATCGATAATAACTGCATAATATGGGTAATAATGCACGTTATATTGCTAATAATATAAGTAATGAGTACAATTATTACAGTTCTAGCGATAATAACTGCATTATATGGGTAATAATGCACGTTATATTGCTAACAATATAAGTAATAAGTATAATTATTACAGTTCTATCGATAATAACTTCTTAATATGGGTAATAATGCATGTTATATTGATGATAATGAAAGTAGTAAGTATATTTATTACAGTTCTAGCGATAATAACTGCATTATATGGGTAATAATGCCCGTTATATTGCTAATAGTATAAGTAATAAGTATAATTATTACAGTTCTAGCGATAATACCTCCATTATATGGGTAATAATGCATGTTATATTGATAATAATATAAGTAATAAGTATATTTATTACAGTTATATCGATAATAACTGCATAATATGGGTAATAATGCATGTTACATTGATGATAATAAAAGTAATACGTATATTTATTATAGTTCTAGCAATAATAACTGCATAATATGGGTAATAATGCATGTTATATTGATAATAATATAAGTAACAAGTATAATTATTACAGTTCTAGCGATAATATCTGCATTATATGGGTAATAATGCACGTTATATTGCTAGCAATATAAGTAATAAGTATAATTATTACAGTTCTAGCGATAATACCTCCATTATATGGGTAATAATGCATGTTATTTTGATAATGATATAAGTAATAAGTATAATTATTACAGTTCTAGCGATAATAGCTGCATTATATGGGTAATAATGCACGTTATATTGCTAACAATATAAGTAATAAGTATAATTATTACAGTTCAAGCGATAATAACTGCATAATATGGGTAATAATGCATGTTATATTGATAATAATATAAGTAATAAGTATAATTATTACAGTTCTAGCGATAATACCTGCATTATATGGGTAATAATGCACGTTATATTGCTAACAATATAAGTAATAAGTATAATTATTACAGTTCAAGCGATAATAACTGCATAATATGGGTAATAATGCATGTTATATTGATAATAATATAAGTAATAAGTATAATTATTACAGTTCTAGCAATAATGCCTCCATTATATTGGTAATAATGCATGTTATATTGATAATAATATAAGTAATAAGTATAATTATTACAGTTCTAGCGATAATAACTGCATTATATGGGTAATAATGCATGTTATATTGATAATATTGGGAGTAATAAGTATATTTATTATAGTTCTAGCGATAATAACTGCAGAATATGGGTAATAATGCATGTTATATTGATAATAGTATAAGTAATAAGTATAATTATTACAGTTCTAGCGATAATAACTGCATAATATGGGTAATAATGCATGTTATATTGATGATAATAAAAGTAATACGTATATTTATTATAGTTCTAGCGATAATAACTGCATAATATGGGTAATAATGCATGTTATATTGATATCAATATAAGTAATAAGTATAATTATTACAGTTCTAGCGATAATAACTGCACTATATGGGTAATAATGCACGTTATATTGCTAACAATATAAGTAATAAGTATAATTATTACAGTTCTAGCGATAATAATAGTAAAATATGGCTAATAGTGCATGATATATTGATAATAGTAAAAGTAATAAGTATATTTATTACAGTTCTATCGATAATAACTGCATAATATGGGTAATAATGCACGTTATATTGCTAATAATATTAGTAATGAGTACAATTATTACAGTTCTAGCGATAATAACTGCATTATATGGGTAATAATGCACGTTATATTGCTAACAATATAAGTAATAAGTATAATTATTACAGTTCTATCGATAATAACTTCTTAATATGGGTAATAATGCATGTTATATTGATGATAATAAAAGTAATACGTATATTTATTATAGTTCTAGCAATAATAACTGCATTATATGGGTAATAATGCATGTTATATTGCTAATAGTATTTAATAAGTATAATTATTACAGTTCTATCGATAATAACTTCTTAATATGGGTAATAATGCATGTTATATTGATGATAATAAAAGTAATACGTATATTTATTATAGTTCTAGCGATAATAACTGCATAATATGGGTAATAATGCATGTTATATTGATAATAATCTAAGTAATAAGTATAATTATTACAGGTCTAGCGATAATAACTGCATTATATGGGTAATAATGCACGTTATATTGCTAGCAATATAAGTAATAAGTATAATTATTACAGTTCTAGCGATAATACCTCCATTATATGGGTAATAATGCATGTTATATTGATAATGATATAAGTAATAAGTATAATTATTACAGTTCTAGCGATAATAACTGCATTATATGGGTAATAATGCATGTTATATTGATGATAATGAAAGTAATACGTATATTTATTATAGTTCTTGCGATAATAACTGCATAATATGGGTAATAATGCATGTTATATTGATAATAATATAAGTAATAAGTATAATTATTACAGTTCTAGCGATAATAACAGCATTATATGGGTAATAATGCACGTTATATTGCTAACAATATAAGTAATAAGTATAATTATTACAGTTCTAGCGATAATAACTGCATAATATGGGTAATAATGCATGTTATATTGATAATAATATAAGTAATAAGTATAATTATTACAGTTCTAGCGATAATACCTCCATTATATGGGTAATAATGCATGTTATATTGATAATGATATAAGTAATAAGTATAATTATTACAGTTCTAACGATAATAACTGCATAATATGGGTAATAATGCACGTTATATTGCTAATAATATAAGTAATGAGTACAATTATTACAGTTCTAGCGATAATAACTGCATAATATGGGTAATAATGCACGTTATATTGCTAATAATATAAGTAATAAGTATAATTATTACAGTTCTAGCAATAATACCTCCATTATATGGGTAATAGTGCATGTTATATTGATAATAATATAAGTAATAAGTATAATTATTACAGTTCTAGCGATAATAACTGCATTATATGGGTAATAATGCATGTTATATTGATAATATTGGGAGTAATAAGTATATTTATTATAGTTCTAGCGATAATAACTGCAGAATATGGGTAATAATGCATGTTATATTGATAATAGTATAAGTAATAAGTATAATTATTACAGTTCTAGCGATAATAACTGCATAATATGGGTAATAATGCATGTTATATTGATGATAATAAAAGTAATACGTATATTTATTATAGTTCTAGCGATAATAACTGCATTATATGGGTAATAATGCATGTTATATTGATGATAATAAAAGTAATACGTATATTTATTATAGTTCTAGCGATAATAACTGCATAATATGGGTAATAATGCATGTTATATTGATAATAATCTAAGTAATAAGTATAATTATTACAGTTCTAGCGATAATAACTGCATTATATGGGTAATAATGCACGTTATATTGCTAGCAATATAAGTAATAAGTATAATTATTACAGTTCTAGCGATAATACCTCCATTATATGGGTAATAATGCATGTTATATTGATAATGATATAAGTAATAAGTATAATTATTACAGTTCTAGCGATAATAACTGCATTATATGGGTAATAATGCATGTTATATTGATGATAATGAAAGTAATACGTATATTTATTATAGTTCTTGCGATAATAACTGCATAATATGGGTAATAATGCATGTTATATTGATAATAATATAAGTAATAAGTATAATTATTACAGTTCTAGCGATAATAACTGCATTATATGGGTAATAATGCACGTTATATTGCTAACAATATAAGTAATAAGTATAATTATTACAGTTCTAGCGATAATAACTGCATAATATGGGTAATAATGCATGTTATATTGATAATAATATAAGTAATAAGTATAATTATTACAGTTCCAGCGATAATACCTCCATTATATGGGTAATAATGCATGTTATATTGATAATGATATAAGTAATAAGTATAATTATTACAGTTCTAGCGATAATAACTGCATAATATGGGTAATAATGCACGTTATATTGCTAATAATATAAGTAATGAGTACAATTATTACAGTTCTAGCGATAATAACTGCATAATATGGGTAATAATGCACGTTATATTGCTAATAATATAAGTAATAAGTATAATTATTACAGTTCTAGCAATAATACCTCCATTATATGGGTAATAATGCATGTTATATTGATAATAATATAAGTAATAAGTATAATTATTACAGTTCTAGCGATAATAACTGCATTATATGGGTAATAATGCATGTTATATTGATAATATTGGGAGTAATAAGTATATTTATTATAGTTCTAGCGATAATGACTGCAGAATATGGGTAATAATGCATGTTATATTGATAATAGTATAAGTAATAAGTATAATTATTACAGTTCTAGCGATAATAACTGCATAATATGGGTAATAATGCATGTTATATTGATACCAATATAAGTAATAAGTATAATTATTACAGTTCTAGCGATAATAACTGCACTATATGGGTAATAATGCACGTTATATTGCTAACAATATAAGTAATAAGTATAATTATTACAGTTCTAGCGATAATAATAGTAAAATATGGCTAATAGTGCATGATATATTGATAATAGTAAAAGTAATAAGTATATTTATTACAGTTCTATCGATAATAACTGCATAATATGGGTAATAATGCATGTTATATTGATGATAATGAAAGTAGTAAGTATATTTATTACAGTTCTAGCGATAATAACTGCATTATATGCGTAATAATGCACGTTATATTGCTAATAATATAAGTAATGAGTATAATTATTACAGTTCTAGCGATAATAACTGCATTATATGGGTAATAATGCATGTTATATTGATGATAATAAAAGTAATACGTATATTTATTATAGTTCTAGCGATAATAACTGCATAATATGGGTAATAATGCATGTTATATTGATAATGATATAAGTAATAAGTATAATTATTACAGTTCTAGCGATAATAGCTGCATTATATGGGTAATAATGCACGTTATATTGCTAATAGTATAAGTAATAAGTATAATTATTACAGTTCTAGCGATAATACCTCCATTATATGGGTAATAATGCATGTTATATTGATAATAATATAAGTAATAAGTATATTTATTACAGTTATATCGATAATAACTGCATAATATGGGTAATAATGCATGTTATATTGATGATAATAAAAGTAATACGTATATTTATTATAGTTCTAGCAATAATAACTGCATTATATGGGTAATAATGCATGTTATATTGCTAATAGTATTTAATAAGTATAATTATTACAGTTCTAGCGATAATACCTCCATTATATGGGTAATAATGCATGTTATATTGATAATAATATAAGTAATAAGTATATTTATTACAGTTCTTGCGATAATAACTGCATAATATGGGTAATAATGCATGTTATATTGAGAATAATATAAGTAATAAGTATAATTATTACAGTTCTGGCGATAATAACTGCATTATATGGGTAATAATGCACGTTATATTGCTAATAGCATTTAATAAGTATAATTATTACAGTTCTAGCGATAATACCTCCATTATATGGGTAATAATGCATGTTATATTGATAATGATATAAGTAATAAGTATAATTATTACAGTTCTAGCGATAATAACTGCATTATATGGGTAATAATGCACGTTATATTGCTAACAATATAAGTAATAAGTATAATTATTACAGTTCAAGCGATAATAACTGCATAATATGGGTAATAATGCATGTTATATTGATAATAATATAAGTAATAAGTATAATTATTACAGTTCTAGCGATAATAACTGCATTATATGGGTAATAATGCACGTTATATTGCTAACAATATAAGTAATAAGTATAATTATTACAATTCTAACGATAATACCTCCATTATATGGGTAATAATGCATGTTATATTGATAATAATATAAGTAATAAGTATAATTATTACAGTTCTAGCGATAATAACTGCATAATACGGGTAATAATGCACGTTATATTGCTAATAATATAAGTAATGAGTATAATTATTACAGTTCTAGCGATAATAACTGCATTATATGGGTAATAATGCATGTTATATTGATAATAATAAAAGTAATAAGTATATTTATTATCGTTCTATCGATAATAACTTCTTAATATGGGTAATAATGCATGTTATATTGATGATAATGAAAGTAGTAAGTATATTTATTACAGTTCTAGCGATAATAACTGCATTATATGCGTAATAAGGCATGTTATATTGATAATATCGGGGGTAATAAGTATAATTATTATAGTTCTAGCGATAATAATAGTAAAATATGGCTAATAGTGCATGATATATTGATAATAGTAAAAGTAATAAGTATATTTATTACAGTTCTATCGATAATAACTGCATAATATGGGTAATAATGCATGTTATATTGATGATAATGAAAGTAATACGTATATTTATTATAGTTCTAGCGATAATAACTGCATAATATGGGTAACAATGCATGTTATATTGAGAATAATATAAGTAATAAGTATAATTATTACAGTTCTGGCGATAATACCTGCATTATATGGGTAATAATGCACGTTATATTGCTAATAGTATAAGTAATAAGTATAATTATTACAGTTCTAGCGATAATACCTCCATTATATGGGTAATAATGCATGTTATATTGATAATAATATAAGTAATAAGTATATTTATTACAGTTATATCGATAATAACTGCATAATATGGGTAATAATGCATGTTATATTGATGATAATAAAAGTAATACGTATATTTATTATAGTTCTAGCAATAATAACTGCATTATATGGGTAATAATGCATGTTATATTGCTAATAGTATTTAATAAGTATAATTATTACAGTTCTAGCGATAATACCTCCATTATATGGGTAATAATGCATGTTATATTGATAATGATATAAGTAATAAGTATAATTATTACAGTTCTAGCGATAATAACTGCATAATATGGGTAATAATGCACGTTATATTGCTAACAATATAAGTAATAAGTATAATTATTACAGTTCTAGCGATAATAACTGCACTATATGCGTAATAATTCACGTTATATTGCTAACAATATAAGTAATAAGTATAATTATTACAGTTCTAGCGATAATAATAGTAAAATATGGCTAATAGTGCATGATATATTGATAATAGTAAAAGTAATAAGTATATTTATTACAGTTCTATCGATAATAACTGCATAATATGGGTAATAATGCACGTTATATTGCTAATAATATAAGTAATGAGTACAATTATTACAGTTCTAGCGATAATAACTGCATTATATGGGTAATAATGCACGTTATATTGATAACAATATAAGTAATAAGTATAATTATTACAGTTCTATCGATAATAACTTCTTAATATGGGTAATAATGCATGTTATATTGATGATAATAAAAGTAATACGTATATTTATTATAGTTCTAGCGATAATAACTGCATAATATGGGTAATAATGCATGTTATATTGATAATAATCTAAGTAATAAGTATAATTATTACAGTTCTAGCGATAATAACTGCATTATATGGGTAATAATGCACGTTATATTGCTAGCAATATAAGTAATAAGTATAATTATTACAGTTCTAGCGATAATACCTCCATTATATGGGTAATAATGCATGTTATATTGATAATGATATAAGTAATAAGTATAATTATTACAGTTCTAGCGATAATAACTGCATTATATGGGTAATAATGCATGTTATATTGATAATAATATAAGTAATAAGTATAATTATTACAGTTCTAGCGATAATAACTGCATTATATGGGTAATAATGCATGTTATATTGATAATATTGGGAGTAATAAGTATATTTATTATAGTTCTAGCGATAATAACTGCAGAATATGGGTAATAATGCATGTTATATTGATAATAGTATAAGTAATAAGTATAATTATTACAGTTCTAGCGATAATACCTCCATTATATGGGTAATAATGCATGTTATATTGATAATAATATAAGTAATAAGTATATTTATTACAGTTCTTGCGATAATAACTGCATAATATGGGTAATAATGCATGTTATATTGAGAATAATATAAGTAATAAGTATAATTATTACAGTTCTGGCGATAATAACTGCATTATATGGGTAATAATGCACGTTATATTGCTAATAGCATTTAATAAGTATAATTATTACAGTTCTAGCGATAATACCTCCATTATATGGGTAATAATGCATGTTATATTGATAATGATATAAGTAATAAGTATAATTATTACAGTTCTAGCGATAATAACTGCATTATATGGGTAATAATGCACGTTATATTGCTAACAATATAAGTAATAAGTATAATTATTACAGTTCAAGCGATAATAACTGCATAATATGGGTAATAATGCATGTTATATTGATAATAATATAAGTAATAAGTATAATTATTACAGTTCTAGCGATAATAACTGCATTATATGGGTAATAATGCACGTTATATTGCTAACAATATAAGTAATAAGTATAATTATTACAATTCTAACGATAATACCTCCATTATATGGGTAATAATGCATGTTATATTGATAATAATATAAGTAATAAGTATAATTATTACAGTTCTAGCGATAATAACTGCATAATACGGGTAATAATGCACGTTATATTGCTAATAATATAAGTAATGAGTATAATTATTACAGTTCTAGCGATAATAACTGCATTATATGGGTAATAATGCATGTTATATTGATAATAATAAAAGTAATAAGTATATTTATTATCGTTCTATCGATAATAACTTCTTAATATGGGTAATAATGCATGTTATATTGATGATAATGAAAGTAGTAAGTATATTTATTACAGTTCTAGCGATAATAACTGCATTATATGCGTAATAAGGCATGTTATATTGATAATATCGGGGGTAATAAGTATAATTATTATAGTTCTAGCGATAATAATAGTAAAATATGGCTAATAGTGCATGATATATTGATAATAGTAAAAGTAATAAGTATATTTATTACAGTTCTATCGATAATAACTGCATAATATGGGTAATAATGCATGTTATATTGATGATAATGAAAGTAATACGTATATTTATTATAGTTCTAGCGATAATAACTGCATAATATGGGTAACAATGCATGTTATATTGAGAATAATATAAGTAATAAGTATAATTATTACAGTTCTGGCGATAATACCTGCATTATATGGGTAATAATGCACGTTATATTGCTAATAGTATAAGTAATAAGTATAATTATTACAGTTCTAGCGATAATACCTCCATTATATGGGTAATAATGCATGTTATATTGATAATAATATAAGTAATAAGTATATTTATTACAGTTATATCGATAATAACTGCATAATATGGGTAATAATGCATGTTATATTGATGATAATAAAAGTAATACGTATATTTATTATAGTTCTAGCAATAATAACTGCATTATATGGGTAATAATGCATGTTATATTGCTAATAGTATTTAATAAGTATAATTATTACAGTTCTAGCGATAATACCTCCATTATATGGGTAATAATGCATGTTATATTGATAATGATATAAGTAATAAGTATAATTATTACAGTTCTAGCGATAATAACTGCATAATATGGGTAATAATGCACGTTATATTGCTAACAATATAAGTAATAAGTATAATTATTACAGTTCTAGCGATAATAACTGCACTATATGCGTAATAATTCACGTTATATTGCTAACAATATAAGTAATAAGTATAATTATTACAGTTCTAGCGATAATAATAGTAAAATATGGCTAATAGTGCATGATATATTGATAATAGTAAAAGTAATAAGTATATTTATTACAGTTCTATCGATAATAACTGCATAATATGGGTAATAATGCACGTTATATTGCTAATAATATAAGTAATGAGTACAATTATTACAGTTCTAGCGATAATAACTGCATTATATGGGTAATAATGCACGTTATATTGATAACAATATAAGTAATAAGTATAATTATTACAGTTCTATCGATAATAACTTCTTAATATGGGTAATAATGCATGTTATATTGATGATAATAAAAGTAATACGTATATTTATTATAGTTCTAGCGATAATAACTGCATAATATGGGTAATAATGCATGTTATATTGATAATAATCTAAGTAATAAGTATAATTATTACAGTTCTAGCGATAATAACTGCATTATATGGGTAATAATGCACGTTATATTGCTAGCAATATAAGTAATAAGTATAATTATTACAGTTCTAGCGATAATACCTCCATTATATGGGTAATAATGCATGTTATATTGATAATGATATAAGTAATAAGTATAATTATTACAGTTCTAGCGATAATAACTGCATTATATGGGTAATAATGCATGTTATATTGATAATAATATAAGTAATAAGTATAATTATTACAGTTCTAGCGATAATAACTGCATTATATGGGTAATAATGCATGTTATATTGATAATATTGGGAGTAATAAGTATATTTATTATAGTTCTAGCGATAATAACTGCAGAATATGGGTAATAATGCATGTTATATTGATAATAGTATAAGTAATAAGTATAATTATTACAGTTCTAGCGATAATAACTGCATAATATGGGTAATAATGCATGTTATATTGATGATAATAAAAGTAATACGTATATTTATTATAGTTCTAGCGATAATAACTGCATAATATGGGTAATAATGCATGTTATATTGATATCAATATAAGTAATAAGTATAATTATTACAGTTCTAGCGATAATAACTGCACTATATGCGTAATAATTCACGTTATATTGCTAACAATATAAGTAATAAGTATAATTATTACAGTTCCAGCGATAATAATAGTAAAATATGGCTAATAGTGCATGATATATTGATAATAGTAAAAGTAATAAGTATATTTATTACAGTTCTATCGATAATAACTGCATAATATGGGTAATAATGCATGTTATATTGATGATAATGAAAGTAGTAAGTATATTTATTACAGTTCTAGCGATAATAACTGCATTATATGCGTAATAATGCACGTTATATTGCTAATAATATAAGTAATGAGTATAATTATTACACTTCTAGCGATAATAACTGCATTATATGGGTAATAATGCATGTTATATTGATGATAATAAAAGTAATACGTATATTTATTATAGTTCTAGCGATAATAACTGCATTATATGGGTAATAATGCATGTTATATTGATAATATTGGGAGTAATAAGTATATTTATTATAGTTCTAGCGATAATAACTGCAGAATATGGGTAATAATGCATGTTATATTGATAATAATATAAGTAATAAGTATAATTATTACAGTTCTAGCGATAATATCTGCATAATATGGGTAATAATGCATGTTATATTGATAATATTGGGAGTAATAAGTATATTTATTATAGTTCTAGCGATAATAACTGCACTATATGGGTAATAATGCACGTTATATTGCTAACAATATAAGTAATAAGTATAATTATTACAGTTCTAGCGATAATAATAGTAAAATATGGCTAATAGTGCATGATATATTGATAATAGTAAAAGTAATAAGTATATTTATTACAGTTCTATCGATAATAACTGCATAATATGGGTAATAATGCACGTTATATTGCTAATAATATAAGTAATGAGTACAATTATTACAGTTCTAGCGATAATAACTGCATTATATGGGTAATAATGCACGTTATATTGATAATAGTAATAGTAATAAGTATAATTATTACAGTTCTAGCGATAGTAACTGCATAATATGGGTAATAATGCATGTTATATTGATGATAATAAAAGTAATACGTATATTTATTATAGTTCTAGCGATAATAACAGCATAATATGGGTAATAATGCATGTTATATTGATATCAATATAAGTAATAAGTATAATTATTACAGTTCTAGCGATAATAACTGCACTATATGCGTAATAATTCACGTTATATTGCTAACAATATAAGTAATAAGTATAATTATTACAGTTCTAGCGATAATAATAGTAAAATATGGCTAATAGTGCATGATATATTGATAATAGTAAAAGTAATAAGTATATTTATTACAGTTCTATCGATAATAACTGCATAATATGGGTAATAATGCATGTTATATTGATGATAATGAAAGTAGTAAGTATATTTATTACAGTTCTAGCGATAATAACTGCATTATATGCGTAATAATGCACGTTATATTGCTAATAATATAAGTAATGAGTATAATTATTACAGTTCTAGCGATAATAACTGCATTATATGGGTAATAATGCATGTTATATTGATGATAATAAAAGTAATACGTATATTTATTATAGTTCTAGCGATAATAACTGCATAATATGGGTAATAATGCATGTTATATTGATAATGATATAAGTAATAAGTATAATTATTACAGTTCTAGCGATAATAGCTGCATTATATGGGTAATAATGCACGTTATATTGCTAACAATATAAGTAATAAGTATAATTATTACAGTTCAAGCGATAATAACTGCATAATATGGGTAATAATGCATGTTATATTGATAATAATATAAGTAATAAGTATAATTATTACAGTTCTAGCGATAATAGCTGCATTATATGCGTAATAATTCATGTTATATTGATAATATCGGGGGTAATAAGTATAATTATTATAGTTCTAGCGATAATAATAGTAAAATATGGCTAATAGTGCATGATATATTGATAATAGTAAAAGTAATAAGTATATTTATTACAGTTCTATCGATAATAACTGCATAATATGGGTAATAATGCATGTTATATTGATGATAATGAAAGTAATACGTATATTTATTATAGTTCTAGCGATAATAACTGCATAATATGGGTAACAATGCATGTTATATTGAGAATAATATAAGTAATAAGTATAATTATTACAGTTCTGGCGATAATCACTGCATAATATGGGTAATAATGCACGTTATATGGCTAATAGTATAAGTAATAAGTATAATTATTACAGTTCTAGCGATAATACCTCCATTATATGGGTAATAATGCATGTTACATTGATAATAATATAAGTAATAAGTATATTTATTACAGTTCTTGCGATAATAACTGCATAATATGGGTAATAATGCATGTTATATTGAGAATAATATAAGTAATAAGTATAATTATTACAGTTCTGGCGATAATAACTGCATTATATGGGTAATAATGCATGTTATATTGCTAATAGTATTTAATAAGTATAATTATTACAGTCCTAGCGATAATACCTCCATTATATGGGTAATAAAGCATGTTATATTGATAATGATATAAGTAATAAGTATAATTATTACAGTTCTAGCGATAATAACTGCATAATATGGGTAATAATGCACGTTATATTGCTAACAATATAAGTAATAAGTATAATTATTACAGTTCTAGCGATAATAACTGCATTATATGGGTAATAATGCATGTTATATTGATAATATTGGGAGTAATAAGTATATTTATTATAGTTCTAGCGATAATAACTGCAGAATATGGGTAATAATGCGTGTTATATTGATAATAGTATAAGTAATAAGTATAATTATTACAGTTCTAGCGATAATAACTGCATAATATGGGTAATAATGCATGTTATATTGATGATAATGAAAGTAGTAAGTATATTTATTACAGTTCTAGCGATAATAACTGCATTATATGCGTAATAATGCACGTTATATTGCTAATAATATAAGTAATGAGTATAATTATTACAGTTCTAGCGATAATAACTGCATTATATGGGTAATAATGCATGTTATATTGATGATAATAAAAGTAATACGTATATTTATTATAGTTCTAGCGATAATAACTGCATAATATGGGTAATAATGCATGTTATATTGATAATGATATAAGTAATAAGTATAATTATTACAGTTCTAGCGATAATAGCTGCATTATATGGGTAATAATGCACGTTATATTGCTAACAATATAAGTAATAAGTATAATTATTACAGTTCAAGCGATAATAACTGCATTATATGGGTAATAATGCATGTTATATTGATGATAATAAAAGTAATACGTATATTTATTATAGTTCTAGCGATAATAACTGCATAATATGGGTAATAATGCATGTTATATTGATAATGATATAAGTAATAAGTATAATTATTACAGTTCTAGCGATAATAGCTGCATTATATGGGTAATAATGCACGTTATATTGCTAACAATATAAGTAATAAGTATAATTATTACAGTTCAAGCGATAATAACTGCATTATATGCGTAATAATGCACGTTATATTGCTAATAATATAAGTAATGAGTATAATTATTACACTTCTAGCGATAATAACTGCATTATATGGGTAATAATGCATGTTATATTGATGATAATAAAAGTAATACGTATATTTATTATAGTTCTAGCGATAATAACTGCATTATATGGGTAATAATGCATGTTATATTGATAATATTGGGAGTAATAAGTATATTTATTATAGTTCTAGCGATAATAACTGCAGAATATGGGTAATAATGCATGTTATATTGATAATAATATAAGTAATAAGTATAATTATTACAGTTCTAGCGATAATATCTGCATAATATGGGTAATAATGCATGTTATATTGATAATATTGGGAGTAATAAGTATATTTATTATAGTTCTAGCGATAATAACTGCACTATATGGGTAATAATGCACGTTATATTGCTAACAATATAAGTAATAAGTATAATTATTACAGTTCTAGCGATAATAATAGTAAAATATGGCTAATAGTGCATGATATATTGATAATAGTAAAAGTAATAAGTATATTTATTACAGTTCTATCGATAATAACTGCATAATATGGGTAATAATGCACGTTATATTGCTAATAATATAAGTAATGAGTACAATTATTACAGTTCTAGCGATAATAACTGCATTATATGGGTAATAATGCACGTTATATTGATAATAGTAATAGTAATAAGTATAATTATTACAGTTCTAGCGATAGTAACTGCATAATATGGGTAATAATGCATGTTATATTGATGATAATAAAAGTAATACGTATATTTATTATAGTTCTAGCGATAATAACAGCATAATATGGGTAATAATGCATGTTATATTGATATCAATATAAGTAATAAGTATAATTATTACAGTTCTAGCGATAATAACTGCACTATATGCGTAATAATTCACGTTATATTGCTAACAATATAAGTAATAAGTATAATTATTACAGTTCTAGCGATAATAATAGTAAAATATGGCTAATAGTGCATGATATATTGATAATAGTAAAAGTAATAAGTATATTTATTACAGTTCTATCGATAATAACTGCATAATATGGGTAATAATGCATGTTATATTGATGATAATGAAAGTAGTAAGTATATTTATTACAGTTCTAGCGATAATAACTGCATTATATGCGTAATAATGCACGTTATATTGCTAATAATATAAGTAATGAGTATAATTATTACAGTTCTAGCGATAATAACTGCATTATATGGGTAATAATGCATGTTATATTGATGATAATAAAAGTAATACGTATATTTATTATAGTTCTAGCGATAATAACTGCATAATATGGGTAATAATGCATGTTATATTGATAATGATATAAGTAATAAGTATAATTATTACAGTTCTAGCGATAATAGCTGCATTATATGGGTAATAATGCACGTTATATTGCTAACAATATAAGTAATAAGTATAATTATTACAGTTCAAGCGATAATAACTGCATAATATGGGTAATAATGCATGTTATATTGATAATAATATAAGTAATAAGTATAATTATTACAGTTCTAGCGATAATAGCTGCATTATATGCGTAATAATTCATGTTATATTGATAATATCGGGGGTAATAAGTATAATTATTATAGTTCTAGCGATAATAATAGTAAAATATGGCTAATAGTGCATGATATATTGATAATAGTAAAAGTAATAAGTATATTTATTACAGTTCTATCGATAATAACTGCATAATATGGGTAATAATGCATGTTATATTGATGATAATGAAAGTAATACGTATATTTATTATAGTTCTAGCGATAATAACTGCATAATATGGGTAACAATGCATGTTATATTGAGAATAATATAAGTAATAAGTATAATTATTACAGTTCTGGCGATAATCACTGCATAATATGGGTAATAATGCACGTTATATGGCTAATAGTATAAGTAATAAGTATAATTATTACAGTTCTAGCGATAATACCTCCATTATATGGGTAATAATGCATGTTACATTGATAATAATATAAGTAATAAGTATATTTATTACAGTTCTTGCGATAATAACTGCATAATATGGGTAATAATGCATGTTATATTGAGAATAATATAAGTAATAAGTATAATTATTACAGTTCTGGCGATAATAACTGCATTATATGGGTAATAATGCATGTTATATTGCTAATAGTATTTAATAAGTATAATTATTACAGTCCTAGCGATAATACCTCCATTATATGGGTAATAAAGCATGTTATATTGATAATGATATAAGTAATAAGTATAATTATTACAGTTCTAGCGATAATAACTGCATAATATGGGTAATAATGCACGTTATATTGCTAACAATATAAGTAATAAGTATAATTATTACAGTTCTAGCGATAATAACTGCATTATATGGGTAATAATGCATGTTATATTGATAATATTGGGAGTAATAAGTATATTTATTATAGTTCTAGCGATAATAACTGCAGAATATGGGTAATAATGCGTGTTATATTGATAATAGTATAAGTAATAAGTATAATTATTACAGTTCTAGCGATAATAACTGCATAATATGGGTAATAATGCATGTTATATTGATGATAATAAAAGTAATACGTATATTTATTATAGTTCTAGCGATAATAACTGCATAATATGGGTAATAATGCATGTTATATTGATATCAATATAAGTAATAAGTATAATTATTACAGTTCTAGCGATAATAACTGCACTATATGCGTAATAATTCACGTTATATTGCTAACAATATAAGTAATAAGTATAATTATTACAGTTCTAGCGATAATAATAGTAAAATATGGCTAATAGTGCATGATATATTGATAATAGTAAAAGTAATAAGTATATTTATTACAGTTCTATCGATAATAACTGCATAATATGGGTAATAATGCATGTTATATTGATGATAATGAAAGTAGTAAGTATATTTATTACAGTTGTAGCGATAATAACTGCATTATATGCGTAATAATGCACGTTATATTGCTAATAATATAAGTAATGAGTATAATTATTACAGTTCTAGCGATAATAACTGCATTATATGGGTAATAATGCATGTTATATTGATGATAATAAAAGTAATACGTATATTTATTATAGTTCTAGCGATAATAACTGCATAATATGGGTAATAATGCATGTTATATTGATAATAATATAAGTAATAAGTATAACTATTACAGTTCTAGCGATAATAGCTGCATTATATGCGTAATAATTCATGTTATATTGATAATATCGGGGGTAATAAGTATAATTATTATAGTTCTAGCGATAATAATAGTAAAATATGGCTAATAGTGCATGATATATTGATAATAGTAAAAGTAATAAGTATATTTATTACAGTTCTATCGATAATAACTGCATAATATGGGTAATAATGCATGTTATATTGATGATAATGAAAGTAACACGTATATTTATTATAGTTCTAGCGATAATAACTGCATAATATGGGTAACAATGCATGTTATATTGAGAATAATATAAGTAATAAGTATAATTATTACAGTTCTGGCGATAATCACTGCATAATATGGGTAATAATGCACGTTATATTGCTAATAGTATAAGTAATAAGTATAATTATTACAGTTCTAGCGATAATACCTCCATTATATGGGTAATAATGCATGTTATATTGATAATAATATAAGTAATAAGTATATTTATTACAGTTCTGGCCATAATCACTGCATAATATGGGTAATAATGCACGTTATATTGCTAATAGTATAAGTAATAAGTCTAATTATTACAGTTCTAGCGATAATACCTCCATTATATGGGTAATAATGCATGTTACATTGATAATAATATAAGTAATAAGTATATTTATTACAGTTCTTGCGATAATAACTGCATAATATGGGTAATAATGCATGTTATATTGAGAATAATATAAGTAATAAGTATAATTATTACAGTTCTGGCGATAATAACTGCATTATATGGGTAATAATGCATGTTATATTGATAATATTGGGAGTAATAAGTATATTTATTATAGTTCTAGCGATAATAACTGCAGAATATGGGTAATAATGCGTGTTATATTGATAATAGTATAAGTAATAAGTATAATTATTACAGTTCTAGCGATAATAACTGCATAATATGGGTAATAATGCATGTTATATTGATGATAATAAAAGTAATACGTATATTTATTATAGTTCTAGCGATAATAACTGCATAATATGGGTAATAATGCATGTTATATTGATATCAATATAAGTAATAAGTATAATTATTACAGTTCTAGCGATAATAACTGCACTATATGCGTAATAATTCACGTTATATTGCTAACAATATAAGTAATAAGTATAATTATTACAGTTCTAGCGATAATAATAGTAAAATATGGCTAATAGTGCATGATATATTGATAATAGTAAAAGTAATAAGTATATTTATTACAGTTCTATCGATAATAACTGCATAATATGGGTAATAATGCATGTTATATTGATGATAATGAAAGTAGTAAGTATATTTATTACAGTTCTAGCGATAATAACTGCATTATATGCGTAATAATGCACGTTATATTGCTAATAATATAAGTAATGAGTATAATTATTACAGTTCTAGCGATAATAACTGCATTATATGGGTAATAATGCATGTTATATTGATGATAATAAAAGTAATACGTATATTTATTATAGTTCTAGCGATAATAACTGCATAATATGGGTAATAATGCATGTTATATTGATAATAATATAAGTAATAAGTATAACTATTACAGTTCTAGCGATAATAGCTGCATTATATGCGTAATAATTCATGTTATATTGATAATATCGGGGGTAATAAATATAATTATTATAGTTCTAGCGATAATAATAGTAAAATATGGCTAATAGTGCATGATATATTGATAATAGTAAAAGTAATAAGTATATTTATTACAGTTCTATCGATAATAACTGCATAATATGGGTAATAATGCATGTTATATTGATGATAATGAAAGTAATACGTATATTTATTATAGTTCTAGCGATAATAACTGCATAATATGGGTAACAATGCATGTTATATTGAGAATAATATAAGTAATAAGTATAATTATTACAGTTCTGGCGATAATAACTGCATTATATGGGTAATAATGCACGTTATATTGCTAATAGTATAAGTAATAAGTATAATTATTACAGTTCTAGCGATAATACCTCCATTATATGGGTAATAATGCATGTTATATTGATAATAATATAAGTAATAAGTATATTTATTACAGTTATATCGATAATAACTGCATAATATGGGTAATAATGCATGTTATATTGATGATAATAAAAGTAATACGTATATTTATTATAGTTCTAGCAATAATAACTGCATAATATGGGTAATAATGCACGTTATATTGCTGGCAATATAAGTAATAAGTATAATTATTACAGTTCTAGCGATAATAACTGCATTATATGGGTAATAATGCATGTTATATTGCTAATAGTATTTAATAAGTATAATTATTACAGTTCTAGCGATAATACCTCCATTATATGGGTAATAATGCATGTTATATTGATAATGATATAAGTAATAAGTATAATTATTACAGTTCTAGCGATAATAACTGCATAATATGGGTAATAATGCACGTTATATTGCTAACAATATAAGTAATAAGTATAATTATTACAGTTCTAGCGATAATAACTGCATTATATGGGTAATAATGCATGTTATATTGATAATATTGGGAGTAATAAGTATATTTATTAGAGTTCTAGCGATAATAACTGCAGAATATGGGTAATAATGCATGTTATATTGATAATAGTATAAGTCATAAGTATAATTATTACAGTTCTAGCGATAATAACTGCATAATATGGGTAATAATGCATGTTATATTGATGATAATGAAAGTAATACGTATATTTATTATAGTTCTAGCGATAATAACTGCATAATATGGGTAACAATGCATGTTATATTGAGAATAATATAAGTAATAAGTATAATTATTACAGTTCTGGCGATAATCACTGCATTATATGGGTAATAATGCACGTTATATTGCTAATAGTATAAGTAATAAGTATAATTATTACAGTTCTAGCGATAATACCTCCATTATATGGGTAATAATGCATGTTATATTGATAATAATATAAGTAATAAGTATATTTATTACAGTTCTTGCGATAATAACTGCATAATATGGGTAATAATGCATGTTATATTGAGACTAATATAACTAATAAGTATAATTATTACAGTTCTGGCGATAATAACTGCATTATATGGGTAATAATGCACGTTATATTGCTAATAGCATTTAATAAGTATAATTATTACAGTTCTAGCGATAATACCTCCATTATATGGGTAATAATGCATGTTATATTGATAATGATATAAGTAATAAGTATAATTATTACAGTTCTAGCGATAATAACTGCATTATATGGGTAATAATGCACGTTATATTGCTAACAATATAAGTAATAAGTATAATTATTACAGTTCAAGCGATAATAACTGCATAATATGGGTAATAATGCATGTTATATTGATAATAATATAAGTAATAAGTATAATTATTACAGTTCTAGCGATAATAACTGCATTATATGGGTAATAATGCACGTTATATTGCTAACAATATAAGTAATGAGTATAATTATTACAGTTCTAGCGATAATAACTGCATTATATGGGTAATAATGCATGTTATATTGATAATAATAAAAGTAATAAGTATATTTATTATCGTTCTATCGATAATAACTTCTTAATATGGGTAATAATGCATGTTATATTGATGGTAATGAAAGTAGTAAGTATATTTATTACAGTTCTAGCGATAATAATAGTAAAATATGGCTAATAGTGCATGATATATTGATAATAGTAAAAGTAATAAGTATATTTATTACAGTTCTAGCGATAATAACTGCATTATATGCGTAATAATGCACGTTATATTGCTAATAATATAAGTAATGAGTATAATTATTACAGTTCTAGCGATAATAACTGCATAATATGGGTAATAATGCACGTTATATTGATAATGATATAAGTAATAAGTATAATTATTACAGTTCTAGCGATAATAGCTGCATTATATGGGTAATAATGCACGTTATATTGCTAACAATATAAGTAATAAGTATAATTATTACAGTTCAAGCGATAATAACTGCATAATATGGGTAATAATGCATGTTATATTGATAATAATATAAGTAATAAGTATAATTATTACAGTTCTAGCGATAATAGCTGCATTATATGCGTAATAAGGCATGTTATATTGATAATATCGGGGGTAATAAGTATAATTATTATTGTTCTAGCGATAATAATAGTAAAATATGGCTAATAGTGCATGATATATTGATAATAGTAAAAGTAATAAGTATATTTATTACAGTTCTATCGATAATAACTGCATAATATGGGTAATAATGCATGTTATATTGATGATAATGAAAGTAATACGTATATTTATTATAGTTCTAGCGATAATAACTGCATAATATGGGTAACAATGCATGTTATATTGAGAATAATATAAGTAATAAGTATAATTATTACAGTTCTGGCGATAATAACTGCATTATATGGGTAATAATGCACGTTATATTGCTAATAGTATAAGTAATAAGTATAATTATTACAGTTCTAGCGATAATACCTCCATTATATGGGTAATAATGCATGTTATATTGATAATAATATAAGTAATAAGTATATTTATTACAGTTATATCGATAATAACTGCATAATATGGGTAATAATGCATGTTATATTGATGATAATAAAAGTAATACGTATATTTATTATAGTTCTTTCAATAATAACTGCATAATATGGGTAATAATGCATGTTATATTGATAATAATATAAGTAATAAGTATAATTATTACAGTTCTAGCGATAATTACTGCATTATATGGGTAATAATGCACGTTATATTGCTGGCAATATAAGTAATAAGTATAATTATTACAGTTCTAGCGATAATAACTGCATTATATGGGTAATAATGCATGTTATATTGATGATCATGAAAGTAATACGTATATTTATTCTAGTTCTTGCGATAATAACTGCATAATATGGGTAATAATGCATGTTATATTGAGAATAATATAAGTAATAAGTATATTTATTACAGTTCTGGCGATAATAACTGCATTATATGGGTAATAATGCACGTTATATTGCTAATAGCATTTAATAATTATAATTATTACAGTTCTAGCGATAATACCTCCATTATATGGGTAATAATGCATGTTATATTGATAATGATATAAGTAATAAGTATAATTATTACAGTTCTAGCGATAATAACTGCATTATATGGGTAATAATGCACGTTATATTGCTAACAATATAAGTAATAAGTATAATTATTACAGTTCAAGCGATAATAACTGCATAATATGGGTAATAATGCATGTTATATTGATAATAATATAAGTAATAAGTATAATTATTACAGTTCTAGTGATAATAACTGCATTATATGGGTAATAATGCACGTTATATTGCTAACAATATAAGTAATAAGTATAATTATTACAATTCTAACGATAATACCTCCATTATATGGGTAATAATGCATGTTATATTGATAATAATATAAGTAATAAGTATAATTATTACAGTTCTAGCGATAATAACTGCATAATAGGGGTAATAATGCACGTTATATTGCTAATAATATAAGTAATGAGTATAATTATTACAGTTCTAGCGATAATAACTGCATTATATGGGTAATAATGCATGTTATATTGATAATAATAAAAGTAATAAGTATATTTATTATCGTTCTATCGATAATAACTTCTTAATATGGGTAATAATGCATGTTATATTGATGATAATGAAAGTAGTAAGTATATTTATTACAGTTCTAGCGATAATAACTGCATTATATGCGTAATAAGGCATGTTATATTGATAATATCGGGGGTAATAAGTATAATTATTATAGTTCTAGCGATAATAATAGTAAAATATGGCTAATAGTGCATGATATATTGATAATAGTAAAAGTAATAAGTATATTTATTACAGTTCTATCGATAATAACTGCATAATATGGGTAATAATGCATGTTATATTGATGATAATGAAAGTAATACGTATATTTATTATAGTTCTAGCGATAATAACTGCATAATATGGGTAACAATGCATGTTATATTCAGAATAATATAAGTAATAAGTATAATTATTACAGTTCTGGCGATAATAACTGCATTATATGGGTAATAATGCACGTTATATTGCTAATAGTATAAGTAATAAGTATAATTATTACAGTTCTAGCGATAATACCTCCATTATATGGGTAATAATGCATGTTATATTGATAATAATATAAGTAATTAGTATATCTATTACAGTTATATCGATAATAACTGCATAATATGGGTAATAATGCATGTTATATTGATGATAATAAAAGTAATACGTATATTTATTATAGTTCTAGCAATAATAACTGCATAATATGGGTAATAATGCACGTTATATTGCTGGCAATATAAGTAATAAGTATAATTATTACAGTTCTAGCGATAATAACTGCATTATATGGGTAATAATGCATGTTATATTGCTAATAGTATTTAATAAGTATAATTATTACAGTTCTAGCGATAATACCTCCATTATATGGGTAATAATGCATGTTATATTGATAATGATATAAGTAATAAGTATAATTATTACAGTTCTAGCGATAATAACTGCATAATATGGGTAATAATGCACGTTATATTGCTAACAATATAAGTAATAAGTATAATTATTACAGTTCTAGCGATAATAACTGCATTATATGGGTAATAATGCATGTTATATTGATAATATTGGGAGTAATAAGTATATTTATTATAGTTCTAGCGATAATAACTGCAGAATATGGGTAATAATGCATGTTATATTGATAATAGTATAAGTAATAAGTATAATTATTACAGTTCTAGCGATAATAACTGCATAATATGGGTAATAATGCATGTTATTTTGATGATAATAAAAGTAATACGTATATTTATTATAGTTCTAGCGATAATAACTGCATAATATGGGTAATAATGCATGTTATATTGATATCAATATAAGTAATAAGTATAATTATTACAGTTCTAGCGATAATAACTGCACTATATGCGTAATAATTCACGTTACATTGCTAACAATATAAGTAATAAGTATAATTATTACAGTTCTAGCGATAATAATAGTAAAATATGGCTAATAGTGCATGATATATTGATAATAGTAAAAGTAATAAGTATATTTATTACAGTTCTAGCGATAATAACTGCATTATATGCGTAATAATGCACGTTATATTGCTAATAATATAAGTAATGAGTATAATTATTACAGTTCTAGCGATAATAACTGCATTATATGGGTAATAATGCATGTTATATTGATGATAATAAAAGTAATACGTATATTTATTATAGTTCTAGCGATAATAACTGCATAATATGGGTAATAATGCATGTTATATTGATAATGATATAAGTAATAAGTATAATTATTACAGTTCTAGCGATAATAGCTGCATTATATGGGTAATAATGCATGTTATATTGCTAACAATATAAGTAATAAGTATAATTATTACAGTTCAAGCGATAATAACTGCATAATATGGGTAATAATGCATGTTATATTGATGGCAATGAAAGTAATACGTATATTTATTATAGTTCTTGCGATAATAACTGCATAATATGCGTAATAATGCATGTTATATTGATAATAATCTAAGTAATAAGTATAATTATTACAGTTCTAGCGATAATAACTGCATTATATGGGTAATAATGCACGTTATATTGCTAACAATATAAGTAATAAGTATAATTATTACAGTACTATCGATAATAACTTCTTAATATGGGTAATAATGCATGTTATATTGATGATAATAAAAGTAATACGTATATTTATTATAGTTCTAGCGATAATAACTGCATAATATGGGTAATAATGCATGTTATATTGATAATAATCTAAGTAATAAGTATAATTATTACAGTTCTAGCGATAATAACTGCATTATATGGGTAATAATGCACGTTATATTGCTAGCAATATAAGTAATAAGTATAATTATTACAGTTCTAGCGATAATACCTCCATTATATGGGTAATAATGCATGTTATATTGATAATGATATAAGTAATAAGTATAATTATTACAGTTCTAGCGATAATAACTGCATTATATGGGTAATAATGCATGTTATATTGATGACAATGAAAGTAATACGTATATTTATTATAGTTCTTGCGATAATAACTGCATAATATGGGTAATAATGCATGTTGTATTGATAATAATATAAGTAATAAGTATAATTATTACAGTTCTAGCGATAATAACTGCATTATATGGGTAATAATGCACGTTATATTGCTAACAATATAAGTAATAAGTATAATTATTACAGTTCTAGCGATAATAACTGCATAATATGGGTAATAATGCATGTTATATTGATAATAATATAAGTAATAAGTATAATTATTACAGTTCTAGCGATAATACCTCCATTATATGGGTAATAATGCATGTTATATTGATAATGATATAAGTAATAAGTATAATTATTACAGTTCTAGCGATCATAACTGCATAATATGGGTAATAATGCACGTTATATTGCTAATAATATAAGTAATGTGTACAATTATTACAGTTCTAGCGATAATGACTGCATAATATGGGTAATAATGCACGTTATATTGCTAATAATATAAGTAATAAGTATAATTATTACAGTTCTAGCGATAATAACTGCATTATATGGGTAATAATGCATGTTATATTGATAATGATATAAGTAATAAGTATAATTATTACAGTTCTAGCGATAATAACTGCATTATATGGGTAATAATGCACGTTATATTGCTAGCAATATAAGTAATAAGTATAATTATTACAGTTCTAGCGATAATACCTCCATTATATGGGTAATAATGCATGTTATATTGATAATAATATAAGTAATAAGTATATTTATTACAGTTATATCGATAATAACTGCATAATATGGGTAATAATGCATGTTATATTGATGATAATAAAAGTAATACGTATATTTATTATAGTTCTAGCAATAATAACTGCATAATATGGGTAATAATGCACGTTATATTGCTGGCAATATAAGTAATAAGTATAATTATTACAGTTCTAGCGATAATAACTGCATTATATGGGTAATAATGCATGTTATATTGCTAATAGTATTTAATAAGTATAATTATTACAGTTCTAGCGATAATACCTCCATTATATGGGTAATAATGCATGTTATATTGATAATGATATAAGTAATAAGTATAATTATTACAGTTCTAGCGATAATAACTGCATTATATGGGTAATAATGCACGTTATATTGCTAGCAATATAAGTAATAAGTATAATTATTACAGTTCTAGCAATAATACCTCCATTATATGGGTAATAATGCATGTTATATTGATGATAATAAAAGTAATACGTATATTTATTATAGTTCTAGTGATAATAACTGCATAATATGGGTAATAATGCATGTTATATTGATATCAATATAAGTAATAAGTATAATTATTACAGTTCTAGCGATAATAACTGCATTATATGGGTAATAATGCATGTTATATTGATAATATTGGGAGTAATAAGTATATTTATTATAGTTCTAGCGATAATAACTGCAGAATATGGGTAATAATGCATGTTATATTGATAATAGTATAAGTAATAAGTATAATTATTACAGTTCTAGCGATAATAACTGCATAATATGGGTAATAATGCATGTTATATTGATGATAATAAAAGTAATACGTATATTTAGTATAGTTCTAGCGATAATAACTGCATAATATGGGTAATAATGCATGTTATATTGATACCAATATAAGTAATAAGTATAATTATTACAGTTCTAGCGATAATAACTGCACTATATGGGTAATAATGCACGTTATATTGCTAACAATATAAGTAATAAGTATAATTATTATAGTTCTAGCGATAATAATAGTAAAATATGGCTAATAGTGCATGATATATTGATAATAGTAAAAGTAATAAGTATATTTATTACAGTTCTATCGATAATAACTGCATAATATGGGTAATAATGCATGTTATATTGATGATAATGAAAGTAATACGTATATTTATTATAGTTCTAGCGATAATAACTGCATAATATGGGTAACAATGCATGTTATATTGAGAATAATATAAGTAATAAGTATAATTATTACAGTTCTGGCGATAATAACTGCATTATATGGGTAATAATGCACGTTATATTGCTAATAGTATAAGTAATAAGTATAATTATTACAGTTCTAGCGATAATACCTCCATTTTATGGGTAATAATGCATGTTATATTGATAATAATATAAGTAATAAGTATATTTATTACAGTTATATCGATAATAACTGCATAATATGGGTAATAATGCATGTTATATTGATGATAATGAAAGTAATACGTATATTTATTATAGTTCTAGCGATAATAACTGCATAATATGGGTAACAATGCATGTTATATTGAGAATAATATAAGTAATAAGTATAATTATTACAGTTCTGGCGATAATAACTGCATTATATGGGTAATAATGCACGTTATATTGCTAATAGTATAAGTAATAAGTATAATTATTACAGTTCTAGCGATAATACCTCCATTTTATGGGTAATAATGCATGTTATATTGATAATAATATAAGTAATAAGTATATTTATTACAGTTATATCGATAATAACTGCATAATATGGGTAATAATGCATGTTATATTGATGATAATAAAAGTAATACGTATATTTATTATAGTTCTAGCAATAATAACTGCATAATATGGGTAATAATGCATGTTATATTGATAATAATATAAGTAATAAGTATAATTATTACAGTTCTAGCGATAATTACTGCATTATATGGGTAATAATGCATGTTATATTGCTAATAGTATTTAATAAGTATAATTATTACAGTTCTAGCGATAATACCTCCATTATATGGGTAATAATGCATGTTATATTGATAATGATATAAGTAATAAGTATAATTATTACAGTTCTGGCGATAATAACTGCATTATATGGGTAATAATGCACGTTATATTGCTAATAGTATAAGTAATAAGTATAATTATTACAGTTCTAGCGATAATACCTCCATTATATGGGTAATAATGCATGTTATATTGATAATAATATAAGTAATAAGTATATTTATTACAGTTATATCGATAATAACTGCATAATATGGGTAATAATGCATGTTATATTGATGATAATAAAAGTAATACGTATATTTATTATAGTTCTAGCAATAATAACTGCATAATATGGGTAATAATGCATGTTATATTGATAATAATATAAGTAATAAGTATAATTATTACAGTTCTAGCGATAATTACTGCATTATATGGGTAATAATGCACGTTATATTGCTGGCAATATAAGTAATAAGTATAATTATTACAGTTCTAGCGATAATAACTGCATTATATGGGTAATATTGCATGTTATATTGCTAATAGTATTTAATAAGTATAATTATTACAGTTCTAGCGATAATACCTCCATTATATGGGTAATAATGCATGTTATATTGATAATGATATAAGTAATAAGTATAATTATTACAGTTCTAGCGATAATAACTGCATAATATGGGTAATAATGCACGTTATATTGCTAACAATATAAGTAATAAGTATAATTATTACAGTTCTAGCGATAATAACTGCATTATATGGGTAATAATGCATGTTATATTGATGATAATGAAAGTAATACGTATATTTATTCTAGTTCTTGCGATAATAACTGCATAATATGGGTAATAATGCATGTTATATTGAGAATAATATAAGTAATAAGTATAATTATTACAGTTCTGGCGATAATAACTGCATTATATGGGTAATAATGCACGTTATATTGCTAATAGCATTTAATAAGTATAATTATTACAGTTCTAGCGATAATACCTCCATTATATGGGTAATAATGCATGTTATATTGATAATGATATAAGTAATAAGTATAATTATTACAGTTCTAGCGATAATAACTGCATTATATGGGTAATAATGCACGTTATATTGCTAACAATATAAGTAATAAGTATAATTATTACAGTTCAAGCGATAATAACTGCATAATATGGGTAATAATGCATGTTATATTGATAATAATATAAGTAATAAGTATAATTATTACAGTTCTAGCGGTAATAACTGCATTATATGGGTAATAATGCACGTTATATTGCTAACAATATAAGTAATAAGTATAATTATTACAATTCTAACGATAATACCTCCATTATATGGGTAATAATGCATGTTATATTGATAATAATATAAGTAATAAGTATAATTATTACAGTTCTAGCGATAATAACTGCATAATACGGGTAATAATGCACGTTATATTGCTAATAATATAAGTAATGAGTATAATTATTACAGTTCTAGCGATAATAACTGCATTATATGGGTAATAATGCATGTTATATTGATAATAATAAAAGTAATAAGTATATTTATTATCGTTCTATCGATAATAACTTCTTAATATGGGTAATAATGCATGTTATATTGATGATAATGAAAGTAGTAAGTATATTTATTACAGTTCTAGGGATAATAACTGCATTATATGCGTAATAAGGCATGTTATATTGATAATATCGGGGGTAATAAGTATAATTATTATAGTTCTAGCGATAATAATAGTAAAATATGGCTAATAGTGCATGATATATTGATAATAGTAAAAGTAATAAGTATATTTATTACAGTTCTATCGATAATAACTGCATAATATGGGTAATAATGCATGTTATATTGATGATAATGAAAGTAATACGTATATTTATTATAGTTCTAGCGATAATAACTGCATAATATGGGTAACAATGCATGTTATATTGAGAATAATATAAGTAATAAGTATAATTATTACAGTTCTGGCGATAATAACTGCATTATATGGGTAATAATGCACGTTATATTGCTAATAGTATAAGTAATAAGTATAATTATTACAGTTCTAGCGATAATACCTCCATTATATGGGTAATAATGCATGTTATATTGATAATAATATAAGTAATAAGTATATTTATTACAGTTATATCGATAATAACTGCATAATATGGGTAATAATGCATGTTATATTGATGATAATAAAAGTAATACGTATATTTATTATAGTTCTAGCAATAATAACTGCATAATATGGGTAATAATGCATGTTATATTGATAATAATATAAGTAATAAGTATAATTGTTATAGTTCTAGCGATAATTACTGCATTATATGGGTAATAATGCACGTTATATTGCTGGCAATATAAGTAATAAGTATAATTATAACAGTTCTAGCGATAATAACTGCATTATATGGGTAATAATGCATGTTATATTGCTAATAGTATTTAATAAGTATAATTATTACAGTTCTAGCGATAATACCTCCATTATATGGGTAATAATGCATGTTATATTGATAATGATATAAGTAATAAGTATAATTATTACAGTTCTAGCGATAATAACTGCATAATATGGGTAATAATGCACGTTATATTGCTAACAATATAAGTAATAAGTATAATTATTACAGTTCTAGCGATAATAACTGCATCATATGGGCAATAATGCATGTTATATTGATGATAATGAAAGTAATACGTATATTTATTATAGTTCTTGCGATAATAACTGCATAATATGGGTAATAATGCATGTTATATTGAGAATAATATAAGTAATAAGTATAATTATTACAGTTCTGGCGATAATAACTGCATTATATGGGTAATAATGCACGTTATATTGCTAATAGCATTTAATAAGTATAATTATTACAGTTCTAGCGATAATACCTCCATTATATGGGTAATAATGCATGTTATATTGATAATGATATAAGTAATAAGTATAATTATTACAGTTCTAGCGATAATAACTGCATTATATGGGTAATAATGCACGTTATATTGCTAACAATATAAGTAATAAGTATAATTATTACAGTTCAAGCGATAATAACTGCATAATATGGGTAATAATGCATGTTATATTGATAATAATATAAGTAATAAGTATAATTATTACAGTTCTAGCGATAATAACTGCATTATATGGGTAATAATGCACGTTATATTGCTAACAATATAAGAAATAAGTATAATTATTACAATTCTAACGATAATACCTCCATTATATGGGTAATAATGCATGTTATATTGATAATAATATAAGTAATAAGTATAATTATTACAGTTCTAGCGATAATAACTGCATAATACGGGTAATAATGCACGTTATATTGCTAATAATATAAGTAATGAGTATAATTATTACAGTTCTAGCGATAATAACTGCATTATATGGGTAATAATGCATGTTATATTGATAATAATAAAAGTAATAAGTATATTTATTATCGTTCTATCGATAATAACTTCTTAATATGGGTAATAATGCATGTTATATTGATGATAATGAAAGTAGTAAGTATATTTATTACAGTTCTAGCGATAATAACTGCATTATATGCGTAATAAGGCATGTTATATGGATAATATCGGGGGTAATAAGTATAATTATTATAGTTCTAGCGATAATAATAGTAAAATATGGCTAATAGTGCATGATATATTGATAATAGTAAAAGTAATAAGTATATTTATTACAGTTCTATCGATAATAACTGCATAATATGGGTAATAATGCATGTTATATTGATGATAATGAAAGTAATACGTATATTTATTACAGTTCTAGCGATAATAACTGCATAATATGGGTAACAATGCATGTTATATTGAGAATAATATAAGTAATAAGTATAATTATTACAGTTCTAGCGATAATTACTGCATTATATGGGTAATAATGCACGTTATATTGCTGGCAATATAAGTAATAAGTATAATTATTACAGTTCTAGCGGTAATAACTGCATTATATGGGTAATAATGCATGTTATATTGATAATAATAAAAGTAATAAGTATATTTATTATCGTTCTATCGATAATAACTTCTTAATATGGGTAATAATGCATGTTATATTGATGATAATGAAAGTAGTAAGTATATTTATTACAGTTCTAGCGATAATAACTGCATTATATGCGTAATAAGGCATGTTATATTGATAATATCGGGGGTAATAAGTATAATTACTATAGTTCTAGCGATAATAATAGTAAAATATGGCTAATAGTGCATGATATATTGATAATAGTAAAAGTAATAAGTATATTTATTACAGTTCTATCGATAATAACTGCATAATATGGGTAATAATGCATGTTATATTGATGATAATGAAAGTAATACGTATATTTATTATAGTTCTAGCGATAATAACTGCATAATATGGGTAACAATGCATGTTATATTGAGAATAATATAAGTAATAAGTATAATTATTACAGTTCTGGCGATAATAACTGCATTATATGGGTAATAATGCACGTTATATTGCTAATAGTATAAGTAATAAGTATAATTATTACAGTTCTAGCGATAATACCTCCATTATATGGGTAATAATGCATGTTATATTGATAATAATATAAGTAATAAGTATATTTATTACAGTTATATCGATAATAACTGCATAATATGGGTAATAATGCATGTTATATTGATGATAATAAAAGTAATACGTATATTTATTATAGTTCTAGCAATAATAACTGCATAATATGGGTAATAATGCATGTTATATTGATAATAATATAAGTAATAAGTATAATTATTACAGTTCTAGCGATAATAACTGCATCATATGGGCAATAATGCATGTTATATTGATGATAATGAAAGTAATACGTATATTTATTATAGTTCTTGCGATAATAACTGCATAATATGGGTAATAATGCATGTTATATTGAGAATAATATAAGTAATAAGTATAATTATTACAGTTCTGGCGATAATAACTGCATTATATGGGTAATAATGCACGTTATATTGCTAATAGCATTTAATAAGTATAATTATTACAGTTCTAGCGATAATACCTCCATTATATGGGTAATAATGCATGTTATATTGATAATGATATAAGTAATTATTATAATTATTACAGTTCTAGCGATAATAACTGCATTATATGGGTAATAATGCACGTTATATTGCTAACAATATAAGTAATAAGTATAATTATTACAGTTCAAGCGATAATAACTGCATAATATGGGTAATAATGCATGTTATATTGATAATAATATAAGTAATAAGTATAATTATTACAGTTCTAGCGATAATAACTGCATTATATGGGTAATAATGCACGTTATATTGCTAACAATATAAGTAATAAGTATAATTATTACAATTCTAACGATAATACCTCCATTATATGGGTAATAATGCATGTTATATTGATAATAATATAAGTAATAAGTATAATTATTACAGTTCTAGCGATAATAACTGCATAATACGGGTAATAATGCACGTTATATTGCTAATAATATAAGTAATGAGTATAATTATTACAGTTCTAGCGATAATAACTGCATTATATGGGTAATAATGCATGTTATATTGATAATAATAAAAGTAATAAGTATATTTATTATCGTTCTATCGATAATAACTTCTTAATATGGGTAATAATGCATGTTATATTGATGATAATGAAAGTAGTAAGTATATTTATTACAGTTCTAGCGATAATAACTGCATTATATGCGTAATAAGGCATGTTATATTGATAATATCGGGGGTAATAAGTATAATTATTATAGTTCTAGCGATAATAATAGTAAAATATGGCTAATAGTGCATGATATATTGATAATAGTAAAAGTAATAAGTATATTTATTACAGTTCTATCGATAATAACTGCATAATATGGGTAATAATGCATGTTATATTGATGATAATGAAAGTAATACGTATATTTATTACAGTTCTAGCGATAATAACTGCATAACATGGGTAACAATGCATGTTATATTGAGAATAATATAAGTAATAAGTATAATTATTACAGTTCTAGCGATAATTACTGCATTATATGGGTAATAATGCACGTTATATTGCTGGCAATATAAGTAATAAGTATAATTATTACAGTTCTAGCGATAATAACTGCATTATATGGGTAATAATGCATGTTATATTGATAATAATAAAAGTAATAAGTATATTTATTATCGTTCTATCGATAATAACTTCTTAATATGGGTAATAATGCATGTTATATTGATGATAATGAAAGTAGTAAGTATATTTATTACAGTTCTAGCGATAATAACTGCATTATATGCGTAATAAGGCATGTTATATTGATAATATCGGGGGTAATAAGTATTATTACTATAGTTCTAGCGATAATAATAGTAAAATATGGCTAATAGTGCATGATATATTGATAATAGTAAAAGTAATAAGTATATTTATTACAGTTCTATCGATAATAACTGCATAATATGGGTAATAATGCATGTTATATTGATGATAATGAAAGTAATACGTATATTTATTATAGTTCTAGCGATAATAACTGCATAATATGGGTAACAATGCATGTTATATTGAGAATAATATAAGTAATAAGTATAACTATTACAGTTCTGGCGATAATAACTGCATTATATGGGTAATAATGCACGTTATATTGCTAATAGTATAAGTAATGAGTATAATTATTACAGTTCTAGCGATAATACCTCCATTATATGGGTAATAATGCATGTTATATTGATAATAATATAAGTAATAAGTATATTTATTACAGTTATATCGATAATAACTGCATAATATGGGTAATAATGCATGTTATATTGATGATAATAAAAGTAATACGTATATTTATTATAGTTCTAGCAATAATAACTGCATAATATGGGTAATAATGCATGTTATATTGATAATAATATAAGTAATAAGTATAATTATTATAGTTCTAGCGATAATTACTGCATTATATGGGTAATAATGCACGTTATATTGCTGGCAATATAAGTAATAAGTATAATTATTACAGTTCTAGCGATAATAACTGCATTATATGGGTAATAATGCATGTTATATTGCTAATAGTATTTAATAAGTATAATTATTACAGTTCTAGCGATAATACCTCCATTATATGGGTAATAATGCATGTTATATTGATAATGATATAAGTAATAAGTATAATTATTACAGTTCTAGCGATAATAACTGCATAATATGGGTAATAATGCACGTTATATTGCTAACAATATAAGTAATAAGTATAATTATTACAGTTCTAGCGATAATAACTGCATCATATGGGCAATAATGCATGTTATATTGATGATAATGAAAGTAATACGTATATTTATTATAGTTCTTGCGATAATAACTGCATAATATGGGTAATAATGCATGTTATGTTGAGAATAATATAAGTAATAAGTATAATTATTACAGTTCTGGCGATAATAACTGCATTATATGGGTAATAATGCACGTTATATTGCTAATAGCATTTAATAAGTATAATTATTACAGTTCTAGCGATAATTACTGCATTATATGGGTAATAATGCAGGTTATATTGCTGGCAATATAAGTAATAAGTATAATTATTACAGTTCTAGCGATAATAACTGCATTATATGGGTAATAATGCATGTTATATTGCTAATAGTATTTAATAAGTATAATTATTACAGTTCTAGCGATAATACCTCCATTATATGGGTAATAATGCATGTTATATTGATAATGATATAAGTAATAAGTATAATTATTACAGTTCTAGCGATAATAACTGCATAATATGGGTAATAATGCACGTTATATTGCTAACAATATAAGTAATAAGTATAATTATTACAGTTCTAGCGATAATAACTGCATTATATGGGTAATAATGCATGTTATATTGATGATAATGAAAGTAATACGTATATTTATTCTAGTTCTTGCGATAATAACTGCATAATATGGGTAATAATGCATGTTATATTGAGAATAATATAAGTAATAAGTATAATTATTACAGTTCTGGCGATAATAACTGCATTATATGGGTAATAATGCACGTTATATTGCTAATAGCATTTAATAAGTATAATTATTACAGTTCTAGCGATAATACCTCCATTATATGGGTAATAATGCATGTTATATTGATAATGATATAAGTAATAAGTATAATTATTACAGTTCTAGCGATAATAACTGCATTATATGGGTAATAATGCACGTTATATTGCTAACAATATAAGTAATAAGTATAATTATTACAGTTCAAGCGATAATAACTGCATAATATGGGTAATAATGCATGTTATATTGATAATAATATAAGTAATAAGTATAATTATTACAGTTCTAGCGATAATAACTGCATTATATGGGTAATAATGCACGTTATATTGCTAACAATATAAGTAATAAGTATAATTATTACAATTCTAACGATAATACCTCCATTATATGGGTAATAATGCATGTTATATTGATAATAATATAAGTAATAAGTATAATTATTACAGTTCTAGCGATAATAACTGCATAATACGGGTAATAATGCACGTTATATTGCTAATAATATAAGTAATGAGTATAATTATTACAGTTCTAGCGATAATAACTGCATTATATGGGTAATAATGCATGTTATATTGATAATAATAAAAGTAATAAGTATATTTATTATCGTTCTATCGATAATAACTTCTTAATATGGGTAATAATGCATGTTATATTGATGATAATGAAAGTAGTAAGTATATTTATTACAGTTCTAGCGATAATAACTGCATTATATGCGTAATAAGGCATGTTATATTGATAATATCGGGGGTAATAAGTATAATTATTATAGTTCTAGCGATAATAATAGTAAAATATGGCTAATAGTGCATGATATATTGATAATAGTAAAAGTAATAAGTATATTTATTACAGTTCTATCGATAATAACTGCATAATATGGGTAATAATGCATGTTATATTGATGATAATGAAAGTAATACGTATATTTATTACAGTTCTAGCGATAATAACTGCATAATATGGGTAACAATGCATGTTATATTGAGAATAATATAAGTAATAAGTATAATTATTACAGTTCTAGCGATAATTACTGCATTATATGGGTAATAATGCACGTTATATTGCTGGCAATATAAGTAATAAGTATAATTATTACAGTTCTAGCGATAATAACTGCATTATATGGGTAATAATGCATGTTATATTGATAATAATAAAAGTAATAAGTATATTTATTATCGTTCTATCGATAATAACTTCTTAATATGGGTAATAATGCATGTTATATTGATGATAATGAAAGTAGTAAGTATATTTATTACAGTTCTAGCGATAATAACTGCATTATATGCGTAATAAGGCATGTTATATTGATAATATCGGGGGTAATAAGTATAATTATTATAGTTCTAGCGATAATAATAGTAAAATATGGCTAATAGTGCATGATATATTGATAATAGTAAAAGTAATAAGTATATTTATTACAGTTCTATCGATAATAACTGCATAATATGGGTAATAATGCATGTTATATTGATGATAATGAAAGTAATACGTATATTTATTATAGTTCTAGCGATAATAACTGCATAATATGGGTAACAATGCATGTTATATTGAGAATAATATAAGTAATAAGTATAATTATTACAGTTCTGGCGATAATAACTGCATTATATGGGTAATAATGCACGTTATATTGCTAATAGTATAAGTAATAAGTATAATTATTACAGTTCTAGCGATAATACCTCCATTATATGGGTAATAATGCATGTTATATTGATAATAATATAAGTAATAAGTATATTTATTACAGTTATATCGATAATAACTGCATAATATGGGTAATAATGCATGTTATATTGATGATAATAAAAGTAATACGTATATTTATTATAGTTCTAGCAATAATAACTGCATAATATGGGTAATAATGCATGTTATATTGATAATAATATAAGTAATAAGTATAATTATTACAGTTCTAGCGATAATTACTGCATTATATGGGTAATAATGCACGTTATATTGCTAATAATATAAGTAATGAGTAGAATTATTACAGTTCTAGCGATAATAACTGCATAATATGGGTAATAATGCACGTTATATTGCTAATAATATAAGTAATAAGTATAATTATTACAGTTCTAGCAATAATACCTCCATTATATGGGTAATAATGCATGTTATCTTGATAATAATATAAGTAATAAGTATAATTATTACAGTTCTAGCGATAATAACTGCATTATATGGGTAATAATGCATGTTATATTGATAATATTGGGAGTAATAAGTATATTTATTATAGTTCTAGCGATAATAACTGCAGAATATGGGTAATAATGCATGTTATATTGATAATAGTATAAGTAATAAGTATAATTATTACAGTTCTAGCGATAATGACTGCATAATATGGGTAATAATGCATGTTATATTGATGATAATAAAAGTAATACGTATATTTATTATAGTTCTAGCGATAATAACTGCATAATATGGGTAATAATGCATGTTATATTGATACCAATATAAGTAATAAGTATAATTATTACAGTTCTAGCGATAATAACTGCACTATATGGGTAATAATGCACGTTATATTGCTAACAATATAAGTAATAAGTATAATTATTACAGTTCTAGCGATAATAATAGTAAAATATGGCTAATAGTGCATGATATATTGATAATAGTAAAAGTAATAAGTATATTTATTACAGTTCTATCGATAATAACTGCATAATATGGGTAATAATGCATGTTATATTGATGATAATGAAAGTTGTAAGTATATTTGTTACAGTTCTAGCGATAATAACTGCATTATATGCGTAACAATGCACGTTATATTGCTAATAATATAAGTAATGAGTATAATTATTACAGTTCTAGCGATAATAACTGCATTATATGGGTAATAATGCATGTTATATTCATGATAATAAAAGTAATACGTATATTTATTATAGTTCTAGCGATAATAACTGCATAATATGGGTAATAATGCATGTTATATTGAGAATAATATAAGTAATAAGTATAATTATTACAGTTATGGCGATAATAACTGCATTATATGGGTAATAATGCACGTTATATTGCTAATAGTATAAGTAATAAGTATAATTATTACAATTCTAGCGATAATACCTCCATTATATGGGTAATAATGCATGTTATATTGACAATAATATAAGTAATAAGTATAATTATTACAGTTCTAGCGATAATAACTGCATAATACGGGTAATAATGCACGTTATATTGCTAATAATATAAGTAATGAGTATAATTATTACAGTTCTAGCGATAATAACTGCATTATATGGGTAATAATGCATGTTATATTGATAATAATAAAAGTAATAAGTATATTTATTATCGTTCTATCGATAATAACTTCTTAATATGGGTAATAATGCATGTTATATTGATGATAATGAAAGTAGTAAGTATATTTATTACAGTTCTAGCGATAATGACTGCATTATATGCGTAATAAGGCATGTTATATTGATAATATCGGGGGTAATAAGTATAATTATTATAGTTCTAGCGATAATAATAGTAAAATATGGCTAATAGTGCATGATATATTGATAATAGTAAAAGTAATAAGTATATTTATTACAGTTCTATCGATAATAACTGCATAATATGGGTAATAATGCATGTTATATTGATGATAATGAAAGTAATACGTATATTTATTACAGTTCTAGCGATAATAACTGCATAATATGGGTAACAATGCATGTTATATTGAGAATAATATAAGTAATAAGTATAATTATTACAGTTCTAGCGATAATTACTGCATTATATGGGTAATAATGCACGTTATATTGCTGGCAATATAAGTAATAAGTATAATTATTACAGTTCTAGCGATAATAACTGCATTATATGGGTAATAATGCATGTTATATTGATAATAATAAAAGTAATAAGTATATTTATTATCGTTCTATCGATAATAACTTCTTAATATGGGTAATAATGCATGTTATATTGATGATAATGAAAGTAGTAAGTATATTTATTACAGTTCTAGCGATAATAACTGCATTATATGCGTAATAAGGCATGTTATATTGATAATATCGGGGGTAATAAGTATAATTATTATAGTTCTAGCGATAATAATAGTAAAATATGGCTAATAGTGCATGATATATTGATAATAGTAAAAGTAATAAGTATATTTATTACAGTTCTATCGATAATAACTGCATAATATGGGTAATAATGCATGTTATATTGATGATAATGAAAGTAATACGTATATTTATTATAGTTCTAGCGATAATAACTGCATAATATGGGTAACAATGCATGTTATATTGAGAATAATATAAGTAATAAGTATAATTATTACAGTTCTGGCGATAATAACTGCATTATATGGGTAATAATGCACGTTATATTGCTAATAGTATAAGTAATAAGTATAATTATTACAGTTCTAGCGATAATACCTCCATTATATGGGTAATAATGCATGTTATATTGATAATAATATAAGTAATAAGTATATTTATTACAGTTATATCGATAATAACTGCATAATATGGGTAATAATGCATGTTATATTGATGATAATAAAAGTAATACGTATATTTATTATAGTTCTAGCAATAATAACTGCATAATATGGGTAATAATGCATGTTATATTGATAATAATATAAGTAATAAGTATAATTATTACAGTTCTAGCGATAATTACTGCATTATATGGGTAATAATGCACGTTATATTGCTAATAATATAAGTAATGAGTAGAATTATTACAGTTCTAGCGATAATAACTGCATAATATGGGTAATAATGCACGTTATATTGCTAATAATATAAGTAATAAGTATAATTATTACAGTTCTAGCAATAATACCTCCATTATATGGGTAATAATGCATGTTATCTTGATAATAATATAAGTAATAAGTATAATTATTACAGTTCTAGCGATAATAACTGCATTATATGGGTAATAATGCATGTTATATTGATAATATTGGGAGTAATAAGTATATTTATTATAGTTCTAGCGATAATAACTGCAGAATATGGGTAATAATGCATGTTATATTGATAATAGTATAAGTAATAAGTATAATTATTACAGTTCTAGCGATAATGACTGCATAATATGGGTAATAATGCATGTTATATTGATGATAATAAAAGTAATACGTATATTTATTATAGTTCTAGCGATAATAACTGCATAATATGGGTAATAATGCATGTTATATTGATACCAATATAAGTAATAAGTATAATTATTACAGTTCTAGCGATAATAACTGCACTATATGGGTAATAATGCACGTTATATTGCTAACAATATAAGTAATAAGTATAATTATTACAGTTCTAGCGATAATAATAGTAAAATATGGCTAATAGTGCATGATATATTGATAATAGTAAAAGTAATAAGTATATTTATTACAGTTCTATCGATAATAACTGCATAATATGGGTAATAATGCATGTTATATTGATGATAATGAAAGTTGTAAGTATATTTGTTACAGTTCTAGCGATAATAACTGCATTATATGCGTAACAATGCACGTTATATTGCTAATAATATAAGTAATGAGTATAATTATTACAGTTCTAGCGATAATAACTGCATTATATGGGTAATAATGCATGTTATATTCATGATAATAAAAGTAATACGTATATTTATTATAGTTCTAGCGATAATAACTGCATAATATGGGTAATAATGCATGTTATATTGAGAATAATATAAGTAATAAGTATAATTATTACAGTTATGGCGATAATAACTGCATTATATGGGTAATAATGCACGTTATATTGCTAATAGTATAAGTAATAAGTATAATTATTACAATTCTAGCGATAATACCTCCATTATATGGGTAATAATGCATGTTATATTGACAATAATATAAGTAATAAGTATAATTATTACAGTTCTAGCGATAATAACTGCATAATACGGGTAATAATGCACGTTATATTGCTAATAATATAAGTAATGAGTATAATTATTACAGTTCTAGCGATAATAACTGCATTATATGGGTAATAATGCATGTTATATTGATAATAATAAAAGTAATAAGTATATTTATTATCGTTCTATCGATAATAACTTCTTAATATGGGTAATAATGCATGTTATATTGATGATAATGAAAGTAGTAAGTATATTTATTACAGTTCTAGCGATAATGACTGCATTATATGCGTAATAAGGCATGTTATATTGATAATATCGGGGGTAATAAGTATAATTATTATAGTTCTAGCGATAATAATAGTAAAATATGGCTAATAGTGCATGATATATTGATAATAGTAAAAGTAATAAGTATATTTATTACAGTTCTATCGATAATAACTGCATAATATGGGTAATAATGCATGTTATATTGATGATAATGAAAGTAATACGTATATTTATTATAGTTCTAGCGATAATAACTGCATAATATGTTTAACAATGCATGTTATATTGAGAATAATATAAGTAATAAGTATAATTATTACAGTTATGGCGATAATAACTGCATAATACGGGTAATAATGCACGTTATATTGCTAATAATATAAGTAATGAGTATAATTATTACAGTTCTAGCGATAATAACTGCATTATATGGGTAATAATGCATGTTATCTTGATAATAATATAAGTAATAAGTATAATTATTACAGTTCTAGCGATAATAACTGCATTATATGGGTAATAATGCATGTTATATTGATAATATTGGGAGTAATAAGTATATTTATTATAGTTCTAGCGATAATAACTGCAGAATATGGGTAATAATGCATGTTATATTGATAATAGTATAAGTAATAAGTATAATTATTACAGTTCTAGCGATAATGACTGCATAATATGGGTAATAATGCATGTTATATTGATGATAATAAAAGTAATACGTATATTTATTATAGTTCTAGCGATAATAACTGCATAATATGGGTAATAATGCATGTTATATAGATACCAGTATAAGTAATAAGTATATTTATTACAGTTCTAGCGATAATAACTGCATTATATGCGTAATAAGGCATGTTATATTGATAATATCGGGGGTAATAAGTATAATTATTATAGTTCTAGCGATAATAATAGTAAAATATGGCTAATAGTGCATGATATATTGATAATAGTAAAAGTAATAAGTATATTTATTACAGTTCTATCGATAATAACTTCATAATATGGGTAATAATGCATGTTATATTGATGATAATGAAAGTAATACGTATATTTATTACAGTTCTAGCGATAATAACTGCATAATATGGGTAACAATGCATGTTATATTGAGAATAATATAAGTAATAAGTATAATTATTACAGTTCTAGCTATAATTACTGCATTATATGGGTAATAATGCACGTTATATTGCTGGCAATATAAGTAATAAGTATAATTATTACAGTTCTAGCGATAATAACTGCATTATATGGGTAATAATGCATGTTATATTGCTAATAATATAAGTAATGAGTATAATTATTACAGTTCTAGCGATAATAACTGCATTATATGGGTAATAATGCATGTTATATTGATAATAATAAAAGTAATAAGTATATTTATTATCGTTCTATCGATAATAACTTCTTAATATGGGTAATAATGCATGTTATATTGATGATAATGAAAGTAGTAAGTATATTTATTACAGTTCTAGCGATAATAACTGCATTATATGCGTAATAAGGCATGTTATATTGATAATATCGGGGGTAATAAGTATAATTATTATAGTTCTAGCGATAATAATAGTAAAATATGGCTAATAGTGCATGATATATTGATAATAGTAAAAGTAATAAGTATATTTATTACAGTTCTATCGATAATAACTGCATAATATGGGTAATAATGCATGTTATATTGATGATAATGAAAGTAATACGTATATTTATTATAGTTCTAGCGATAATAACTGCATAATATGGGTAACAATGCATGTTATATTGAGAATAATATAAGTAATAAGTATAATTATTACAGTTCTGGCGATAATAACTGCATTATATGGGTAATAATGCACGTTATATTGCTAATAGTATAAGTAATAAGTATAATTATTACAGTTCTAGCGATAATACCTCCATTATATGGGTAATAATGCATGTTATATTGATAATAATATAAGTAATAAGTATATTTATTACAGTTATATCGATAATAACTGCATAATATGGGTAATAATGCATGTTATATTGATGATAATAAAAGTAATACGTATATTTATTATAGTTCTAGCAATAATAACTGAATAATATGGGTAATAATGCATGTTATATTGATAATAATATAAGTAATAAGTATAATTATTACAGTTCTAGCGATAATTACTGCATTATATGGGTAATAATGCACGTTATATTGCTAATAATATAAGTAATGAGTAGAATTATTACAGTTCTAGCGATAATAACTGCATAATATGGGTAATAATGCACGTTATATTGCTAATAATATAAGTAATAAGTATAATTATTACAGTTCTAGCAATAATACCTCCATTATATGGGTAATAATGCATGTTATCTTGATAATAATATAAGTAATAAGTATAATTATTACAGTTCTAGCGATAATAACTGCATTATATGGGTAATAATGCATGTTATATTGATAATATTGGGAGTAATAAGTATATTTATTATAGTTCTAGCGATAATAACTGCAGAATATGGGTAATAATGCATGTTATATTGATAATAGTATAAGTAATAAGTATAATTATTACAGTTCTAGCGATAATGACTGCATAATATGGGTAATAATGCATGTTACATTGATGATAATAAAAGTAATACGTATATTTATTATAGTTCTAGCGATAATAACTGCATAATATGGGTAATAATGCATGTTATATTGATACCAATATAAGTAATAAGTATAATTATTACAGTTCTAGCGATAATAACTGCACTATATGGGTAATAATGCACGTTATATTGCTAACAATATAAGTAATAAGTATAATTATTACAGTTCTAGCGATAATAATAGTAAAATATGGCTAATAGTGCATGATATATTGATAATAGTAAAAGTAATAAGTATATTTATTACAGTTCTATCGATAATAACTGCATAATATGGGTAATAATGCATGTTATATTGATGATAATGAAAGTTGTAAGTATATTTGTTACAGTTCTAGCGATAATAACTGCATTATATGCGTAACAATGCACGTTATATTGCTAATAATATAAGTAATGAGTATAATTATTACAGTTCTAGCGATAATAACTGCATTATATGGGTAATAATGCATGTTATATTCATGATAATAAAAGTAATACGTATATTTATTATAGTTCTAGCGATAATAACTGCATAATATGGGTAATAATGCATGTTATATTGAGAATAATATAAGTAATAAGTATAATTATTACAGTTATGGCGATAATAACTGCATTATATGGGTAATAATGCACGTTATATTGCTAATAGTATAAGTAATAAGTATAATTATTACAGTTCTAGCGATAATACCTCCATTATATGGGTAATAATGCATGTTATCTTGATAATAATATAAGTAATAAGTATAATTATTACAGTTCTAGCGATAATAACTGCATTATATGGGTACTAATGCATGTTATATTGATAATATTGGGAGTAATAAGTATATTTATTATAGTTCTAGCGATAATAACTGCAGAATATGGGTAATAATGCATGTTATATTGATACCAATATAAGTAATAAGTATAATTATTACAGTTCTAGCGATAATAACTGCACTATATGGGTAATAATGCACGTTATATTGCTAACAATATAAGTAATAAGTATAATTATTACAGTTCTAGCGATAATAATAGTAAAATATGGCTAATAGTGCATGATATATTGATAATAGTAAAAGTAATAAGTATATTTATTACAGTTCTATCGATAATAACTGCATAATATGGGTAATAATGCATGTTATATTGATGATAATGAAAGTTGTAAGTATATTTGTTACAGTTCTAGCGATAATAACTGCATTATATGCGTAACAATGCACGTTATATTGCTAATAATATAAGTAATGAGTATAATTATTACAGTTCTAGCGATAATAACTGCATTATATGGGTAATAATGCATGTTATCTTGATAATAATATAAGTAATAAGTATAATTATTACAGTTCTAGCGATAATAACTGCATTATATGGGTAATAATGCATGTTATATTGATAATATTGGGAGTAATAAGTATATTTATTATAGTTCTAGCGATAATAACTGCAGAATATGGGTAATAATGCATGTTATATTGATAATAGTGTAAGTAATAAGTATAATTATTACAGTTCTAGCGATAATGACTGCATAATATGGGTAATAATGCATGTTATATTGATGATAATAAAAGTAATACGTATATTTATTATAGTTCTAGCGATAATAACTGCATAATATGGGTAATAATGCATGTTATATTGATACCAATATAAGTAATAAGTATATTTATTACAGTTCTAGCGATAATAACTGCATTATATGCGTAATAAGGCATGTTATATTGATAATATCGGGGGTAATAAGTATAATTATTATAGTTCTAGCGATAATAATAGTAAAATATGGCTAATAGTGCATGATATATTGATAATAGTAAAAGTAATAAGTATATTTATTACAGTTCTATCGATAATAACTGCATAATATGGGTAATAATGCATGTTATATTGATGATAATGAAAGTAATACGTATATTTATTACAGTTCTAGCGATAATAACTGCATAATATGGGTAACAATGCATGTTATATTGAGAATAATATAAGTAATAAGTATAATTATTACAGTTCTAGCGATAATTACTGCATTATATGGGTAATAATGCACGTTATATTGCTGGCAATATAAGTAATAAGTATAATTATTACAGTTCTAGCGATAATAACTGCATTATATGGGTAATAATGCATGTTATATTGCTAATAATATAAGTAATGAGTATAATTATTACAGTTCTAGCGATAATACCTGCATTATATGGGTAATAATGCATGTTATATTGATAATAATAAAAGTAATAAGTATATTTATTATCGTTCTATCGATAATAACTTCTTAATATGGGTAATAATGCATGTTATATTGATGATAATGAAAGTAGTAAGTATATTTATTACAGTTCTAGCGATAATAACTGCATTATATGCGTAATAAGGCATGTTATATTGATAATATCGGGGGTAATAAGTATAATTATTATAGTTGTAGCGATAATAATAGTAAAATATGGCTAATAGTGCATGATATATTGATAATAGTAAAAGTAATAAGTATATTTATTACAGTTCTATCGATAATAACTGCATAATATGGGTAATAATGCATGTTATATTGATGATAATGAAAGTAATACGTATATTTATTATAGTTCTAGCGATAATAACTGCATAATATGTTTAACAATGCATGTTATATTGAGAATAATATAAGTAATAAGTATAATTATTACAGTTATGGCGATAATAACTGCATTATATGGGTAATAATGCACGTTATATTGCTAATAGTATAAGTAATAAGTATAATTATTACAATTCTAACGATAATACCTCCATTATATGGGTAATAATGCACGTTATATTGCTAATAATATAAGTAATGAGTATAATTATTACAGTTCTAGCGATAATAACTGCATTATATGGGTAATAATGCATGTTATATTGATAATAATAAAAGTAATAAGTATATTTATTATCGTTCTATCGATAATAACTTCTTAATATGGGTAATAATGCATGTTATATTGATGATAATGAAAGTAGTAAGTATATTTATTACAGTTCTAGCGATAATAACTGCATTATATGCGTAATAAGGCTTGTTATATTGATAATATCGGGGGTAATAAGTATAATTATTATAGTTCTAGCGATAATAATAGTAAAATATGGCTAATAGTGCATGATATATTGATAATAGTAAAAGTAATAAGTATATTTATTACAGTTCTATCGATAATAACTGCATAATATGGGTAATAATGCATGTTATATTGATGATAATGAAAGTAATACGTATATTTATTATAGTTCTAGCGATAATAACTGCATAATATGGGTAACAATGCATGTTATATTGAGAATAATATAAGTAATAAGTATAATTATTACAGTTCTAGCAATAATACCTCCATTATATGGGTAATAATGCACGTTATATTGCTAATAGTATAAGTAATAAGTATAATTATTACAATTCTAGCGATAATACCTCCATTATATGGGTAATAATGCATGTTATATTGATAATAATATAAGTAATAAGTATAATTATTACAGTTCTAGCAATAATACCTCCATTATATGGGTAATAATGCATGTTATATTGATAATATTGGGAGTAATAAGTATATTTATTATAGTTCTAGCGATAATAACTGCAGAATATGGGTAATAATGCATGTTATATTGATAATAGTATAAGTAATAAGTATAATTATTACAGTTCTAGCGATAATGACTGCATAATATGGGTAATAATGCATGTTATATTGATGATAATAAAAGTAATACGTATATTTATTATAGTTCTAGCGATAATAACTGCATAATATGGGTAATAATGCATGTTATATTGATACCAATATAAGTAATAAGTATAATTATTACAGTTCTAGCGATAATAACTGCACTATATGGGTAATAATGCACGTTATATTGCTAACAATATAAGTAATAAGTATAATTATTATAGTTCTAGCGATAATAATAGTAAAATATGGCTAATAGTGCATGATATATTGATAATAGTAAAAGTAATAAGTATATTTATTACAGTTCTATCGATAATAACTGCATAATATGGGTAATAATGCATGTTATATTGATGATAATGAAAGTAATACGTATATTTATTACAGTTCTAGCGATAATAACTGCATAACATGGGTAACAATGCATGTTATATTGAGAATAATATAAGTAATAAGTATAATTATTACAGTTCTAGCGATAATTACTGCATTATATGGGTAATAATGCACGTTATATTGCTGGCAATATAAGTAATAAGTATAATTATTACAGTTCTAGCGATAATAACTGCATTATATGGGTAATAATGCATGTTATATTGATAATAATAAAAGTAATAAGTATATTTATTATCGTTCTATCGATAATAACTTCTTAATATGGGTAATAATGCATGTTATATTGATGATAATGAAAGTAGTAAGTATATTTATTACAGTTCTAGCGATAATAACTGCATTATATGCGTAATAAGGCATGTTATATTGATAATATCGGGGGTAATAAGTATTATTAGTATAGTTCTAGCGATAATAATAGTAAAATATGGCTAATAGTGCATGATATATTGATAATAGTAAAAGTAATAAGTATATTTATTACAGTTCTATCGATAATAACTGCATAATATGGGTAATAATGCATGTTATATTGATGATAATGAAAGTAATACGTATATTTATTATAGTTCTAGCGATAATAACTGCATAATATGGGTAACAATGCATGTTATATTGAGAATAATATAAGTAATAAGTATAACTATTACAGTTCTGGCGATAATAACTGCATTATATGGGTAATAATGCACGTTATATTGCTAATAGTATAAGTAATGAGTATAATTATTACAGTTCTAGCGATAATACCTCCATTATATGGGTAATAATGCATGTTATATTGATAATAATATAAGTAATAAGTATATTTATTACAGTTATATCGATAATAACTGCATAATATGGGTAATAATGCATGTTATATTGATGATAATAAAAGTAATACGTATATTTATTATAGTTCTAGCAATAATAACTGCATAATATGGGTAATAATGCATGTTATATTGATAATAATATAAGTAATAAGTATAATTATTATAGTTCTAGCGATAATTACTGCATTATATGGGTAATAATGCACGTTATATTGCTGGCAATATAAGTAATAAGTATAATTATTACAGTTCTAGCGATAATAACTGCATTATATGGGTAATAATGCATGTTATATTGCTAATAGTATTTAATAAGTATAATTATTACAGTTCTAGCGATAATACCTCCATTATATGGGTAATAATGCATGTTATATTGATAATGATATAAGTAATAAGTATAATTATTACAGTTCTAGCGATAATAACTGCATAATATGGGTAATAATGCACGTTATATTGCTAACAATATAAGTAATAAGTATAATTATTACAGTTCTAGCGATAATAACTGCATCATATGGGCAATAATGCATGTTATATTGATGATAATGAAAGTAATACGTATATTTATTATAGTTCTTGCGATAATAACTGCATAATATGGGTAATAATGCATGTTATGTTGAGAATAATATAAGTAATAAGTATAATTATTACAGTTCTGGCGATAATAACTGCATTATATGGGTAATAATGCACGTTATATTGCTAATAGCATTTAATAAGTATAATTATTACAGTTCTAGCGATAATTACTGCATTATATGGGTAATAATGCAGGTTATATTGCTGGCAATATAAGTAATAAGTATAATTATTACAGTTCTAGCGATAATAACTGCATTATATGGGTAATAATGCATGTTATATTGCTAATAGTATTTAATAAGTATAATTATTACAGTTCTAGCGATAATACCTCCATTATATGGGTAATAATGCATGTTATATTGATAATGATATAAGTAATAAGTATAATTATTACAGTTCTAGCGATAATAACTGCATAATATGGGTAATAATGCACGTTATATTGCTAACAATATAAGTAATAAGTATAATTATTACAGTTCTAGCGATAATAACTGCATTATATGGGTAATAATGCATGTTATATTGATGATAATGAAAGTAATACGTATATTTATTCTAGTTCTTGCGATAATAACTGCATAATATGGGTAATAATGCATGTTATATTGAGAATAATATAAGTAATAAGTATAATTATTACAGTTCTGGCGATAATAACTGCATTATATGGGTAATAATGCACGTTATATTGCTAATAGCATTTAATAAGTATAATTATTACAGTTCTAGCGATAATACCTCCATTATATGGGTAATAATGCATGTTATATTGATAATGATATAAGTAATAAGTATAATTATTACAGTTCTAGCGATAATAACTGCATTATATGGGTAATAATGCACGTTATATTGCTAACAATATAAGTAATAAGTATAATTATTACAGTTCAAGCGATAATAACTGCATAATATGGGTAATAATGCATGTTATATTGATAATAATATAAGTAATAAGTATAATTATTACAGTTCTAGCGATAATAACTGCATTATATGGGTAATAATGCACGTTATATTGCTAACAATATAAGTAATAAGTATAATTATTACAATTCTAACGATAATACCTCCATTATATGGGTAATAATGCATGTTATATTGATAATAATATAAGTAATAAGTATAATTATTACAGTTCTAGCGATAATAACTGCATAATACGGGTAATAATGCACGTTATATTGCTAATAATATAAGTAATGAGTATAATTATTACAGTTCTAGCGATAATAACTGCATTATATGGGTAATAATGCATGTTATATTGATAATAATAAAAGTAATAAGTATATTTATTATCGTTCTATCGATAATAACTTCTTAATATGGGTAATAATGCATGTTATATTGATGATAATGAAAGTAGTAAGTATATTTATTACAGTTCTAGCGATAATAACTGCATTATATGCGTAATAAGGCATGTTATATTGATAATATCGGGGGTAATAAGTATAATTATTATAGTTCTAGCGATAATAATAGTAAAATATGGCTAATAGTGCATGATATATTGATAATAGTAAAAGTAATAAGTATATTTATTACAGTTCTATCGATAATAACTGCATAATATGGGTAATAATGCATGTTATATTGATGATAATGAAAGTAATACGTATATTTATTACAGTTCTAGCGATAATAACTGCATAATATGGGTAACAATGCATGTTATATTGAGAATAATATAAGTAATAAGTATAATTATTACAGTTCTAGCGATAATTACTGCATTATATGGGTAATAATGCACGTTATATTGCTGGCAATATAAGTAATAAGTATAATTATTACAGTTCTAGCGATAATAACTGCATTATATGGGTAATAATGCATGTTATATTGATAATAATAAAAGTAATAAGTATATTTATTATCGTTCTATCGATAATAACTTCTTAATATGGGTAATAATGCATGTTATATTGATGATAATGAAAGTAGTAAGTATATTTATTACAGTTCTAGCGATAATAACTGCATTATATGCGTAATAAGGCATGTTATATTGATAATATCGGGGGTAATAAGTATAATTATTATAGTTCTAGCGATAATAATAGTAAAATATGGCTAATAGTGCATGATATATTGATAATAGTAAAAGTAATAAGTATATTTATTACAGTTCTATCGATAATAACTGCATAATATGGGTAATAATGCATGTTATATTGATGATAATGAAAGTAATACGTATATTTATTATAGTTCTAGCGATAATAACTGCATAATATGGGTAACAATGCATGTTATATTGAGAATAATATAAGTAATAAGTATAATTATTACAGTTCTGGCGATAATAACTGCATTATATGGGTAATAATGCACGTTATATTGCTAATAGTATAAGTAATAAGTATAATTATTACAGTTCTAGCGATAATACCTCCATTATATGGGTAATAATGCATGTTATATTGATAATAATATAAGTAATAAGTATATTTATTACAGTTATATCGATAATAACTGCATAATATGGGTAATAATGCATGTTATATTGATGATAATAAAAGTAATACGTATATTTATTATAGTTCTAGCAATAATAACTGTATAATATGGGTAATAATGCATGTTATATTGATAATAATATAAGTAATAAGTATAATTATTACAGTTCTAGCGATAATTACTGCATTATATGGGTAATAATGCACGTTATATTGCTAATAATATAAGTAATGAGTAGAATTATTACAGTTCTAGCGATAATAACTGCATAATATGGGTAATAATGCACGTTATATTGCTAATAATATAAGTAATAAGTATAATTATTACAGTTCTAGCAATAATACCTCCATTATATGGGTAATAATGCATGTTATCTTGATAATAATATAAGTAATAAGTATAATTATTACAGTTCTAGCGATAATAACTGCATTATATGGGTAATAATGCATGTTATATTGATAATATTGGGAGTAATAAGTATATTTATTATAGTTCTAGCGATAATAACTGCAGAATATGGGTAATAATGCATGTTATATTGATAATAGTATAAGTAATAAGTATAATTATTACAGTTCTAGCGATAATGACTGCATAATATGGGTAATAATGCATGTTATATTGATGATAATAAAAGTAATACGTATATTTATTATAGTTCTAGCGATAATAACTGCATAATATGGGTAATAATGCATGTTATATTGATACCAATATAAGTAATAAGTATAATTATTACAGTTCTAGCGATAATAACTGCACTATATGGGTAATAATGCACGTTATATTGCTAACAATATAAGTAATAAGTATAATTATTACAGTTCTAGCGATAATAATAGTAAAATATGGCTAATAGTGCATGATATATTGATAATAGTAAAAGTAATAAGTATATTTATTACAGTTCTATCGATAATAACTGCATAATATGGGTAATAATGCATGTTATATTGATGATAATGAAAGTTGTAAGTATATTTGTTACAGTTCTAGCGATAATAACTGCATTATATGCGTAACAATGCACGTTATATTGCTAATAATATAAGTAATGAGTATAATTATTACAGTTCTAGCGATAATAACTGCATTATATGGGTAATAATGCATGTTATATTCATGATAATAAAAGTAATACGTATATTTATTATAGTTCTAGCGATAATAACTGCATAATATGGGTAATAATGCATGTTATATTGAGAATAATATAAGTAATAAGTATAATTATTACAGTTATGGCGATAATAACTGCATTATATGGGTAATAATGCACGTTATATTGCTAATAGTATAAGTAATAAGTATAATTATTACAATTCTAGCGATAATACCTCCATTATATGGGTAATAATGCATGTTATATTGACAATAATATAAGTAATAAGTATAATTATTACAGTTCTAGCGATAATAACTGCATAATACGGGTAATAATGCACGTTATATTGCTAATAATATAAGTAATGAGTATAATTATTACAGTTCTAGCGATAATAACTGCATTATATGGGTAATAATGCATGTTATATTGATAATAATAAAAGTAATAAGTATATTTATTATCGTTCTATCGATAATAACTTCTTAATATGGGTAATAATGCATGTTATATTGATGATAATGAAAGTAGTAAGTATATTTATTACAGTTCTAGCGATAATGACTGCATTATATGCGTAATAAGGCATGTTATATTGATAATATCGGGGGTAATAAGTATAATTATTATAGTTCTAGCGATAATAATAGTAAAATATGGCTAATAGTGCATGATATATTGATAATAGTAAAAGTAATAAGTATATTTATTACAGTTCTATCGATAATAACTGCATAATATGGGTAATAATGCATGTTATATTGATGATAATGAAAGTAATACGTATATTTATTACAGTTCTAGCGATAATAACTGCATAATATGGGTAACAATGCATGTTATATTGAGAATAATATAAGTAATAAGTATAATTATTACAGTTCTAGCGATAATTACTGCATTATATGGGTAATAATGCACGTTATATTGCTGGCAATATAAGTAATAAGTATAATTATTACAGTTCTAGCGATAATAACTGCATTATATGGGTAATAATGCATGTTATATTGATAATAATAAAAGTAATAAGTATATTTATTATCGTTCTATCGATAATAACTTCTTAATATGGGTAATAATGCATGTTATATTGATGATAATGAAAGTAGTAAGTATATTTATTACAGTTCTAGCGATAATAACTGCATTATATGCGTAATAAGGCATGTTATATTGATAATATCGGGGGTAATAAGTATAATTATTATAGTTCTAGCGATAATAATAGTAAAATATGGCTAATAGTGCATGATATATTGATAATAGTAAAAGTAATAAGTATATTTATTACAGTTCTATCGATAATAACTGCATAATATGGGTAATAATGCATGTTATATTGATGATAATGAAAGTAATACGTATATTTATTATAGTTCTAGCGATAATAACTGCATAATATGGGTAACAATGCATGTTATATTGAGAATAATATAAGTAATAAGTATAATTATTACAGTTCTGGCGATAATAACTGCATTATATGGGTAATAATGCACGTTATATTGCTAATAGTATAAGTAATAAGTATAATTATTACAGTTCTAGCGATAATACCTCCATTATATGGGTAATAATGCATGTTATATTGATAATAATATAAGTAATAAGTATATTTATTACAGTTATATCGATAATAACTGCATAATATGGGTAATAATGCATGTTATATTGATGATAATAAAAGTAATACGTATATTTATTATAGTTCTAGCAATAATAACTGCATAATATGGGTAATAATGCATGTTATATTGATAATAATATAAGTAATAAGTATAATTATTACAGTTCTAGCGATAATTACTGCATTATATGGGTAATAATGCACGTTATATTGCTAATAATATAAGTAATGAGTAGAATTATTACAGTTCTAGCGATAATAACTGCATAATATGGGTAATAATGCACGTTATATTGCTAACAATATAAGTAATAAGTATAATTATTACAGTTCTAGCAATAATACCTCCATTATATGGGTAATAATGCATGTTATCTTGATAATAATATAAGTAATAAGTATAATTATTACAGTTCTAGCGATAATAACTGCATTATATGGGTAATAATGCATGTTATATTGATAATATTGGGAGTAATAAGTATATTTATTATAGTTCTAGCGATAATAACTGCAGAATATGGGTAATAATGCATGTTATATTGATAATAGTATAAGTAATAAGTATAATTATTACAGTTCTAGCGATAATGACTGCATAATATGGGTAATAATGCATGTTATATTGATGATAATAAAAGTAATACGTATATTTATTATAGTTCTAGCGATAATAACTGCATAATATGGGTAATAATGCATGTTATATTGATACCAATATAAGTAATAAGTATAATTATTACAGTTCTAGCGATAATAACTGCACTATATGGGTAATAATGCACGTTATATTGCTAACAATATAAGTAATAAGTATAATTATTACAGTTCTAGCGATAATAATAGTAAAATATGGCTAATAGTGCATGATATATTGATAATAGTAAAAGTAATAAGTATATTTATTACAGTTCTATCGATAATAACTGCATAATATGGGTAATAATGCATGTTATATTGATGATAATGAAAGTTGTAAGTATATTTGTTACAGTTCTAGCGATAATAACTGCATTATATGCGTAACAATGCACGTTATATTGCTAATAATATAAGTAATGAGTATAATTATTACAGTTCTAGCGATAATAACTGCATTATATGGGTAATAATGCATGTTATATTCATGATAATAAAAGTAATACGTATATTTATTATAGTTCTAGCGATAATAACTGCATAATATGGGTAATAATGCATGTTATATTGAGAATAATATAAGTAATAAGTATAATTATTACAGTTATGGCGATAATAACTGCATTATATGGGTAATAATGCACGTTATATTGCTAATAGTATAAGTAATAAGTATAATTATTACAATTCTAGCGATAATACCTCCATTATATGGGTAATAATGCATGTTATATTGACAATAATATAAGTAATAAGTATAATTATTACAGTTCTAGCGATAATAACTGCATAATACGGGTAATAATGCACGTTATATTGCTAATAATATAAGTAATGAGTATAATTATTACAGTTCTAGCGATAATAACTGCATTATATGGGTAATAATGCATGTTATATTGATAATAATAAAAGTAATAAGTATATTTATTATCGTTCTATCGATAATAACTTCTTAATATGGGTAATAATGCATGTTATATTGATGATAATGAAAGTAGTAAGTATATTTATTACAGTTCTAGCGATAATGACTGCATTATATGCGTAATAAGGCATGTTATATTGATAATATCGGGGGTAATAAGTATAATTATTATAGTTCTAGCGATAATAATAGTAAAATATGGCTAATAGTGCATGATATATTGATAATAGTAAAAGTAATAAGTATATTTATTACAGTTCTATCGATAATAACTGCATAATATGGGTAATAATGCATGTTATATTGATGATAATGAAAGTAATACGTATATTTATTATAGTTCTAGCGATAATAACTGCATAATATGTTTAACAATGCATGTTATATTGAGAATAATATAAGTAATAAGTATAATTATTACAGTTATGGCGATAATAACTGCATAATACGGGTAATAATGCACGTTATATTGCTAATAATATAAGTAATGAGTATAATTATTACAGTTCTAGCGATAATAACTGCATTATATGGGTAATAATGCATGTTATCTTGATAATAATATAAGTAATAAGTATAATTATTACAGTTCTAGCGATAATAACTGCATTATATGGGTAATAATGCATGTTATATTGATAATATTGGGAGTAATAAGTATATTTATTATAGTTCTAGCGATAATAACTGCAGAATATGGGTAATAATGCATGTTATATTGATAATAGTATAAGTAATAAGTATAATTATTACAGTTCTAGCGATAATGACTGCATAATATGGGTAATAATGCATGTTATATTGATGATAATAAAAGTAATACGTATATTTATTATAGTTCTAGCGATAATAACTGCATAATATGGGTAATAATGCATGTTATATAGATACCAATATAAGTAATAAGTATATTTATTACAGTTCTAGCGATAATAACTGCATTATATGCGTAATAAAGCATGTTATATTGATAATATCGGGGGTAATAAGTATAATTATTATAGTTCTAGCGATAATAATAGTAAAATATGGCTAATAGTGCATGATATATTGATAATAGTAAAAGTAATAAGTATATTTATTACAGTTCTATCGATAATAACTTCATAATATGGGTAATAATGCATGTTATATTGATGATAATGAAAGTAATACGTATATTTATTACAGTTCTAGCGATAATAACTGCATAATATGGGTAACAATGCATGTTATATTGAGAATAATATAAGTAATAAGTATAATTATTACAGTTCTAGCTATAATTACTGCATTATATGGGTAATAATGCACGTTATATTGCTGGCAATATAAGTAATAAGTATAATTATTACAGTTCTAGCGATAATAACTGCATTATATGGGTAATAATGCATGTTATATTGCTAATAATATAAGTAATGAGTATAATTATTACAGTTCTAGCGATAATAACTGCATTATATGGGTAATAATGCATGTTATATTGATAATAATAAAAGTAATAAGTATATTTATTATCGTTCTATCGATAATAACTTCTTAATATGGGTAATAATGCATGTTATATTGATGATAATGAAAGTAGTAAGTATATTTATTACAGTTCTAGCGATAATAACTGCATTATATGCGTAATAAGGCATGTTATATTGATAATATCGGGGGTAATAAGTATAATTATTATAGTTCTAGCGATAATAATAGTAAAATATGGCTAATAGTGCATGATATATTGATAATAGTAAAAGTAATAAGTATATTTATTACAGTTCTATCGATAATAACTGCATAATATGGGTAATAATGCATGTTATATTGATGATAATGAAAGTAATACGTATATTTATTATAGTTCTAGCGATAATAACTGCATAATATGGGTAACAATGCATGTTATATTGAGAATAATATAAGCAATAAGTATAATTATTACAGTTCTGGCGATAATAACTGCATTATATGGGTAATAATGCACGTTATATTGCTAATAGTATAAGTAATAAGTATAATTATTACAGTTCTAGCGATAATACCTCCATTATATGGGTAATAATGCATGTTATATTGATAATAATATAAGTAATAAGTATATTTATTACAGTTATATCGATAATAACTGCATAATATGGGTAATAATGCATGTTATATTGATGATAATAAAAGTAATACGTATATTTATTATAGTTCTAGCAATAATAACTGAATAATATGGGTAATAATGCATGTTATATTGATAATAATATAAGTAATAAGTATAATTATTACAGTTCTAGCGATAATTACTGCATTATATGGGTAATAATGCACGTTATATTGCTAATAATATAAGTAATGAGTAGAATTATTACAGTTCTAGCGATAATAACTGCATAATATGGGTAATAATGCACGTTATATTGCTAATAATATAAGTAATAAGTATAATTATTACAGTTCTAGCAATAATACCTCCATTATATGGGTAATAATGCATGTTATCTTGATAATAATATAAGTAATAAGTATAATTATTACAGTTCTAGCGATAATAACTGCATTATATGGGTAATAATGCATGTTATATTGATAATATTGGGAGTAATAAGTATATTTATTATAGTTCTAGCGATAATAACTGCAGAATATGGGTAATAATGCATGTTATATTGATAATAGTATAAGTAATAAGTATAATTATTACAGTTCTAGCGATAATGACTGCATAATATGGGTAATAATGCATGTTACATTGATGATAATAAAAGTAATACGTATATTTATTATAGTTCTAGCGATAATAACTGCATAATATGGGTAATAATGCATGTTATATTGATACCAATATAAGTAATAAGTATAATTATTACAGTTCTAGCGATAATAACTGCACTATATGGGTAATAATGCACGTTATATTGCTAACAATATAAGTAATAAGTATAATTATTACAGTTCTATCGATAATAATAGTAAAATATGGCTAATAGTGCATGATATATTGATAATAGTAAAAGTAATAAGTATATTTATTACAGTTCTATCGATAATAACTGCATAATATGGGTAATAATGCATGTTATATTGATGATAATGAAAGTTGTAAGTATATTTGTTACAGTTCTAGCGATAATAACTGCATTATATGCGTAACAATGCACGTTATATTGCTAATAATATAAGTAATGAGTATAATTATTACAGTTCTAGCGATAATAACTGCATTATATGGGTAATAATGCATGTTATATTCATGATAATAAAAGTAATACGTATATTTATTATAGTTCTAGCGATAATAACTGCATAATATGGGTAATAATGCATGTTATATTGAGAATAATATAAGTAATAAGTATAATTATTACAGTTATGGCGATAATAACTGCATTATATGGGTAATAATGCACGTTATATTGCTAATAGTATAAGTAATAAGTATAATTATTACAGTTCTAGCGATAATACCTCCATTATATGGGTAATAATGCATGTTATCTTGATAATAATATAAGTAATAAGTATAATTATTACAGTTCTAGCGATAATAACTGCATTATATGGGTAATAATGCATGTTATATTGATAATATTGGGAGTAATAAGTATATTTATTATAGTTCTAGCGATAATAACTGCAGAATATGGGTAATAATGCATGTTATATTGATACCAATATAAGTAATAAGTATAATTATTACAGTTCTAGCGATAATAACTGCACTATATGGGTAATAATGCACGTTATATTGCTAACAATATAAGTAATAAGTATAATTATTACAGTTCTAGCGATAATAATAGTAAAATATGGCTAATAGTGCATGATATATTGATAATAGTAAAAGTAATAAGTATATTTATTACAGTTCTATCGATAATAACTGCATAATATGGGTAATAATGCATGTTATATTGATGATAATGAAAGTTGTAAGTATATTTGTTACAGTTCTAGCGATAATAACTGCATTATATGCGTAACAATGCACGTTATATTGCTAATAATATAAGTAATGAGTATAATTATTACAGTTCTAGCGATAATAACTGCATTATATGGGTAATAATGCATGTTATCTTGATAATAATATAAGTAATAAGTATAATTATTACAGTTCTAGCGATAATAACTGCATTATATGGGTAATAATGCATGTTATATTGATAATATTGGGAGTAATAAGTATATTTATTATAGTTCTAGCGATAATAACTGCAGAATATGGGTAATAATGCATGTTATATTGATAATAGTGTAAGTAATAAGTATAATTATTACAGTTCTAGCGATAATGACTGCATAATATGGGTAATAATGCATGTTATATTGATGATAATAAAAGTAATACGTATATTTATTATAGTTCTAGCGATAATAACTGCATAATATGGGTAATAATGCATGTTATATTGATACCAATATAAGTAATAAGTATATTTATTACAGTTCTAGCGATAATAACTGCATTATATGCGTAATAAGGCATGTTATATTGATAATATCGGGGGTAATAAGTATAATTATTATAGTTCTAGCGATAATAATAGTAAAATATGGCTAATAGTGCATGATATATTGATAATAGTAAAAGTAATAAGTATATTTATTACAGTTCTATCGATAATAACTGCATAATATGGGTAATAATGCATGTTATATTGATGATAATGAAAGTAATACGTATATTTATTACAGTTCTAGCGATAATAACTGCATAATATGGGTAACAATGCATGTTATATTGAGAATAATATAAGTAATAAGTATAATTATTACAGTTCTAGCGATAATTACTGCATTATATGGGTAATAATGCACGTTATATTGCTGGCAATATAAGTAATAAGTATAATTATTACAGTTCTAGCGATAATAACTGCATTATATGGGTAATAATGCATGTTATATTGCTAATAATATAAGTAATGAGTATAATTATTACAGTTCTAGCGATAATACCTGCATTATATGGGTAATAATGCATGTTATATTGATAATAATAAAAGTAATAAGTATATTTATTATCGTTCTATCGATAATAACTTCTTAATATGGGTAATAATGCATGTTATATTGATGATAATGAAAGTAGTAAGTATATTTATTACAGTTCTAGCGATAATAACTGCATTATATGCGTAATAAGGCATGTTATATTGATAATATCGGGGGTAATAAGTATAATTATTATAGTTGTAGCGATAATAATAGTAAAATATGGCTAATAGTGCATGATATATTGATAATAGTAAAAGTAATAAGTATATTTATTACAGTTCTATCGATAATAACTGCATAATATGGGTAATAATGCATGTTATATTGATGATAATGAAAGTAATACGTATATTTATTATAGTTCTAGCGATAATAACTGCATAATATGGGTAACAATGCATGTTATATTGAGAATAATATAAGCAATAAGTATAATTATTACAGTTCTGGCGATAATAACTGCATTATATGGGTAATAATGCACGTTATATTGCTAATAGTATAAGTAATAAGTATAATTATTACAGTTCTAGCGATAATACCTCCATTATATGGGTAATAATGCATGTTATATTGATAATAATATAAGTAATAAGTATATTTATTACAGTTATATCGATAATAACTGCATAATATGGGTAATAATGCATGTTATATTGATGATAATAAAAGTAATACGTATATTTATTATAGTTCTAGCAATAATAACTGAATAATATGGGTAATAATGCATGTTATATTGATAATAATATAAGTAATAAGTATAATTATTACAGTTCTAGCGATAATTACTGCATTATATGGGTAATAATGCACGTTATATTGCTAATAATATAAGTAATGAGTAGAATTATTACAGTTCTAGCGATAATAACTGCATAATATGGGTAATAATGCACGTTATATTGCTAATAATATAAGTAATAAGTATAATTATTACAGTTCTAGCAATAATACCTCCATTATATGGGTAATAATGCATGTTATCTTGATAATAATATAAGTAATAAGTATAATTATTACAGTTCTAGCGATAATAACTGCATTATATGGGTAATAATGCATGTTATATTGATAATATTGGGAGTAATAAGTATATTTATTATAGTTCTAGCGATAATAACTGCAGAATATGGGTAATAATGCATGTTATATTGATAATAGTATAAGTAATAAGTATAATTATTACAGTTCTAGCGATAATGACTGCATAATATGGGTAATAATGCATGTTACATTGATGATAATAAAAGTAATACGTATATTTATTATAGTTCTAGCGATAATAACTGCATAATATGGGTAATAATGCATGTTATATTGATACCAATATAAGTAATAAGTATAATTATTACAGTTCTAGCGATAATAACTGCACTATATGGGTAATAATGCACGTTATATTGCTAACAATATAAGTAATAAGTATAATTATTACAGTTCTATCGATAATAATAGTAAAATATGGCTAATAGTGCATGATATATTGATAATAGTAAAAGTAATAAGTATATTTATTACAGTTCTATCGATAATAACTGCATAATATGGGTAATAATGCATGTTATATTGATGATAATGAAAGTTGTAAGTATATTTGTTACAGTTCTAGCGATAATAACTGCATTATATGCGTAACAATGCACGTTATATTGCTAATAATATAAGTAATGAGTATAATTATTACAGTTCTAGCGATAATAACTGCATTATATGGGTAATAATGCATGTTATATTCATGATAATAAAAGTAATACGTATATTTATTATAGTTCTAGCGATAATAACTGCATAATATGGGTAATAATGCATGTTATATTGAGAATAATATAAGTAATAAGTATAATTATTACAGTTATGGCGATAATAACTGCATTATATGGGTAATAATGCACGTTATATTGCTAATAGTATAAGTAATAAGTATAATTATTACAGTTCTAGCGATAATACCTCCATTATATGGGTAATAATGCATGTTATCTTGATAATAATATAAGTAATAAGTATAATTATTACAGTTCTAGCGATAATAACTGCATTATATGGGTAATAATGCATGTTATATTGATAATATTGGGAGTAATAAGTATATTTATTATAGTTCTAGCGATAATAACTGCAGAATATGGGTAATAATGCATGTTATATTGATACCAATATAAGTAATAAGTATAATTATTACAGTTCTAGCGATAATAACTGCACTATATGGGTAATAATGCACGTTATATTGCTAACAATATAAGTAATAAGTATAATTATTACAGTTCTAGCGATAATAATAGTAAAATATGGCTAATAGTGCATGATATATTGATAATAGTAAAAGTAATAAGTATATTTATTACAGTTCTATCGATAATAACTGCATAATATGGGTAATAATGCATGTTATATTGATGATAATGAAAGTTGTAAGTATATTTGTTACAGTTCTAGCGATAATAACTGCATTATATGCGTAACAATGCACGTTATATTGCTAATAATATAAGTAATGAGTATAATTATTACAGTTCTAGCGATAATAACTGCATTATATGGGTAATAATGCATGTTATCTTGATAATAATATAAGTAATAAGTATAATTATTACAGTTCTAGCGATAATAACTGCATTATATGGGTAATAATGCATGTTATATTGATAATATTGGGAGTAATAAGTATATTTATTATAGTTCTAGCGATAATAACTGCAGAATATGGGTAATAATGCATGTTATATTGATAATAGTGTAAGTAATAAGTATAATTATTACAGTTCTAGCGATAATGACTGCATAATATGGGTAATAATGCATGTTATATTGATGATAATAAAAGTAATACGTATATTTATTATAGTTCTAGCGATAATAACTGCATAATATGGGTAATAATGCATGTTATATTGATACCAATATAAGTAATAAGTATATTTATTACAGTTCTAGCGATAATAACTGCATTATATGCGTAATAAGGCATGTTATATTGATAATATCGGGGGTAATAAGTATAATTATTATAGTTCTAGCGATAATAATAGTAAAATATGGCTAATAGTGCATGATATATTGATAATAGTAAAAGTAATAAGTATATTTATTACAGTTCTATCGATAATAACTGCATAATATGGGTAATAATGCATGTTATATTGATGATAATGAAAGTAATACGTATATTTATTACAGTTCTAGCGATAATAACTGCATAATATGGGTAACAATGCATGTTATATTGAGAATAATATAAGTAATAAGTATAATTATTACAGTTCTAGCGATAATTACTGCATTATATGGGTAATAATGCACGTTATATTGCTGGCAATATAAGTAATAAGTATAATTATTACAGTTCTAGCGATAATAACTGCATTATATGGGTAATAATGCATGTTATATTGCTAATAATATAAGTAATGAGTATAATTATTACAGTTCTAGCGATAATACCTGCATTATATGGGTAATAATGCATGTTATATTGATAATAATAAAAGTAATAAGTATATTTATTATCGTTCTATCGATAATAACTTCTTAATATGGGTAATAATGCATGTTATATTGATGATAATGAAAGTAGTAAGTATATTTATTACAGTTCTAGCGATAATAACTGCATTATATGCGTAATAAGGCATGTTATATTGATAATATCGGGGGTAATAAGTATAATTATTATAGTTGTAGCGATAATAATAGTAAAATATGGCTAATAGTGCATGATATATTGATAATAGTAAAAGTAATAAGTATATTTATTACAGTTCTATCGATAATAACTGCATAATATGGGTAATAATGCATGTTATATTGATGATAATGAAAGTAATACGTATATTTATTATAGTTCTAGCGATAATAACTGCATAATATGGGTAACAATGCATGTTATATTGAGAATAATATAAGTAATAAGTATAATTATTACAGTTCTGGCGATAATAACTGCATTATATGGGTAATAATGCACGTTATATTGCTAATAGTATAAGTAATAAGTATAATTATTACAGTTCTAGCGATAATACCTCCATTATATGGGTAATAATGCATGTTATATTGATAATAATATAAGTAATAAGTATATTTATTACAGTTATATCGATAATAACTGCATAATATGGGTAATAATGCATGTTATATTGATGATAATAAAAGTAATACGTATATTTATTATAGTTCTAGCAATAATAACTGCATAATATGGGTAATAATGCATGTTATATTGATAATAATATAAGTAATAAGTATAATTATTACAGTTCTAGCGATAATTACTGCATTATATGGGTAATAATGCACGTTATATTGCTAATAATATAAGTAATGAGTAGAATTATTACAGTTCTAGCGATAATAACTGCATAATATGGGTAATAATGAACGTTATATTGCTAATAATATAAGTAATAAGTATAATTATTACAGTTCTAGCAATAATACCTCCATTATATGGGTAATAATGCATGTTATCTTGATAATAATATAAGTAATAAGTATAATTATTACAGTTCTAGCGATAATAACTGCATTATATGGGTAATAATGCATGTTATATTGATAATATTGGGAGTAATAAGTATATTTATTATAGTTCTAGCGATAATAACTGCAGAATATGGGTAATAATGCATGTTATATTGATAATAGTATAAGTAATAAGTATAATTATTACAGTTCTAGCGATAATGACTGCATAATATGGGTAATAATGCATGTTACATTGATGATAATAAAAGTAATACGTATATTTATTATAGTTCTAGCGATAATAACTGCATAATATGGGTAATAATGCATGTTATATTGATACCAATATAAGTAATAAGTATAATTATTACAGTTCTAGCGATAATAACTGCACTATATGGGTAATAATGCACGTTATATTGCTAACAATATAAGTAATAAGTATAATTATTACAGTTCTAGCGATAATAATAGTAAAATATGGCTAATAGTGCATGATATATTGATAATAGTAAAAGTAATAAGTATATTTATTACAGTTCTATCGATAATAACTGCATAATATGGGTAATAATGCATGTTATATTGATGATAATGAAAGTTGTAAGTATATTTGTTACAGTTCTAGCGATAATAACTGCATTATATGCGTAACAATGCACGTTATATTGCTAATAATATAAGTAATGAGTATAATTATTACAGTTCTAGCGATAATAACTGCATTATATGGGTAATAATGCATGTTATATTCATGATAATAAAAGTAATACGTATATTTATTATAGTTCTAGCGATAATAACTGCATAATATGGGTAATAATGCATGTTATATTGAGAATAATATAAGTAATAAGTATAATTATTACAGTTATGGCGATAATAACTGCATTATATGGGTAATAATGCACGTTATATTGCTAATAGTATAAGTAATAAGTATAATTATTACAGTTCTAGCGATAATACCTCCATTATATGGGTAATAATGCATGTTATCTTGATAATAATATAAGTAATAAGTATAATTATTACAGTTCTAGCGATAATAACTGCATTATATGGGTAATAATGCATGTTATATTGATAATATTGGGAGTAATAAGTATATTTATTATAGTTCTAGCGATAATAACTGCAGAATATGGGTAATAATGCATGTTATATTGATACCAATATAAGTAATAAGTATAATTATTACAGTTCTAGCGATAATAACTGCACTATATGGGTAATAATGCACGTTATATTGCTAACAATATAAGTAATAAGTATAATTATTACAGTTCTAGCGATAATAATAGTAAAATATGGCTAATAGTGCATGATATATTGATAATAGTAAAAGTAATAAGTATATTTATTACAGTTCTATCGATAATAACTGCATAATATGGGTAATAATGCATGTTATATTGATGATAATGAAAGTTGTAAGTATATTTGTTACAGTTCTAGCGATAATAACTGCATTATATGCGTAACAATGCACGTTATATTGCTAATAATATAAGTAATGAGTATAATTATTACAGTTCTAGCGATAATAACTGCATTATATGGGTAATAATGCATGTTATCTTGATAATAATATAAGTAATAAGTATAATTATTACAGTTCTATCGATAATAACTGCATAATATGGGTAATAATGCATGTTATATTGATGATAATGAAAGTTGTAAGTATATTTGTTACAGTTCTAGCGATAATAACTGCATTATATGCGTAACAATTCACGTTATATTGCTAATAATATAAGTAATGAGTATAATTATTACAGTTCTAGCGATAATAACTGCATTATATGGGTAATAATGCATGTTATATTCATGATAATAAAAGTAATACGTATATTTATTATAGTTCTAGCGATAATAACTGCATAATATGGGTAATAATGCATGTTATATTGAGAATAATATAAGTAATAAGTATAATTATTACAGTTATGGCGATAATAACTGCATTATATGGGTAATAATGCACGTTATATTGCTAATAGTATAAGTAATAAGTATAATTATTACAATTCTAGCGATAATACCTCCATTATATGGGTAATAATGCATGTTATATTGACAATAATATAAGTAATAAGTATAATTATTACAGTTCTAGCGATAATAACTGCATAATACGGGTAATAATGCACGTTATATTGCTAATAATATAAGTAATGAGTATAATTATTACAGTTCTAGCGATAATAACTGCATTATATGGGTAATAATGCATGTTATATTGATAATAATAAAAGTAATAAGTATATTTATTATCGTTCTATCGATAATAACTTCTTAATATGGGTAATAATGCATGTTATATTGATGATAATGAAAGTAGTAAGTATATTTATTACAGTTCTAGCGATAATGACTGCATTATATGCGTAATAAGGCATGTTATATTGATAATATCGGGGGTAATAAGTATAATTATTATAGTTCTAGCGATAATAATAGTAAAATATGGCTAATAGTGCATGATATATTGATAATAGTAAAAGTAATAAGTATATTTATTACAGTTCTATCGATAATAACTGCATAATATGGGTAATAATGCATGTTATATTGATGATAATGAAAGTAATACGTATATTTATTATAGTTCTAGCGATAATAACTGCATAATATGTTTAACAATGCATGTTATATTGAGAATAATATAAGTAATAAGTATAATTATTACAGTTATGGCGATAATAACTGCATTATATGGGTAATAATGCACGTTATATTGCTAATAGTATAAGTAATAAGTATAATTATTACAATTCTAACGATAATACCTCCATTATATGGGTAATAATGCACGTTATATTGCTAATAATATAAGTAATGAGTATAATTATTACAGTTCTAGCGATAATAACTGCATTATATGGGTAATAATGCATGTTATATTGATAATAATAAAAGTAATAAGTATATTTATTATCGTTCTATCGATAATAACTTCTTAATATGGGTAATAATGCATGTTATATTGATGATAATGAAAGTAGTAAGTATATTTATTACAGTTCTAGCGATAATAACTGCATTATATGCGTAATAAGGCTTGTTATATTGATAATATCGGGGGTAATAAGTATAATTATTATAGTTCTAGCGATAATAATAGTAAAATATGGCTAATAGTGCATGATATATTGATAATAGTAAAAGTAATAAGTATATTTATTACAGTTCTATCGATAATAACTGCATAATATGGGTAATAATGCATGTTATATTGATGATAATGAAAGTAATACGTATATTTATTATAGTTCTAGCGATAATTACTGCATTATATGGGTAATAATGCACGTTATATTGCTGGCAATATAAGTAATAAGTATAATTATTACAGTTCTAGCGATAATAACTGCATTATATGGGTAATAATGCATGTTATATTGCTAATAGTATAAGTAATAAGTATAATTATTACAATTCTAGCGATAATACCTCCATTATATGGGTAATAATGCATGTTATATTGATAATAATATAAGTAATAAGTATAATTATTACAGTTCTAGCGATAATACCTCCATTATATGGGTAATAATGCATGTTATATTGATAATAATATAAGTAATAAGTATAATTATTACAGTTCTAGCGATAATTACTGCATTATATGGGTAATAATGCACGTTATATTGCTGGCAATATAAGTAATAAGTATAATTATTACAGTTCTAGCGATAATAACTGCATTATATGGGTAATAATGCATGTTATATTGCTAATAGTATAAGTAATAAGTATAATTATTACAATTCTAGCGATAATACCTCCATTATATGGGTAATAATGCATGTTATATTGATAATAATATAAGTAATAAGTATAATTATTACAGTTCTAGCGATAATAACTGCATAATACGGGTAATAATGCACGTTATATTGCTAATAATATAAGTAATGAGTATAATTATTACAGTTCTATCGATAATAACTGCATTATATGGGTAATAATGCATGTTATATTGATAATAATAAAAGTAATAAGTATATTTATTATCGTTCTATCGATAATAACTTCTTAATATGGGTAATAATGCATGTTATATTGATGATAATGAAAGTAGTAAGTATATTTATTACAGTTCTAGCGATAATAACTGCATTATATGCGTAATAAGGCATGTTATATTGATAATATCGGGGGTAATAAGTATAATTATTATAGTTCTAGCGATAATAATAGTAAAATATGGCTAATAGTGCATGATATATTGATGAGAGTAAAAGTAATAAGTATATTTATTACAGTTCTATCGATAATAACTGCATAATATGGGTAATAATGCATGTTACATTGATGATAATGAAAGTAATACGTATATTTATTATAGTTCTAGCGATAATAACTGCATAATATGGGTAACAATGCATGTTATATTGAGAATAATATAAGTAATAAGTATAATTATTACAGTTCTGGCGATAATAACTGCATTATATGGGTAATAATGCACGTTATATTGCTAATAGTATAAGTAATAAGTATAATTATTACAGTTCTAGCGATAATACCTCCATTATATGGGTAATAATGCATGTTATATTGATAATAATATAAGTAATAAGTATATTTCTTACAGTTATATCGATAATAACTGCATAATATGGGTAATAATGCATGTTATATTGATGATAATAAAAGTAATACGTATATTTATTATAGTTCTAGCAATAATAACTGCATAATATGGGTAATAATGCATGTTATATTGATAATAATATAAGTAATAAGTATAATTATTACAGTCCTAGCGATAATTACTGCATTATATGGGTAATAATGCACGTTATATTGCTGGCAATATAAGTAATAGGTATAATTATTACAGTTCTAGCGATAATAACTGCATTATATGGGTAATAATGCATGTTATATTGCTAATAATATAAGTAATGAGTATAATTATTACAGTTCTAGCGATAATAACTGCATTATATGGGTAATAATGCATGTTATATTGATAATAATAAAAGTAATAAGTATATTTATTATCGTTCTATCGATAATAACTTCTTAATATGGGTAATAATGCATGTTATATTGATGATAATGAAAGTAGTAAGTATATTTATTACAGTTCTAGCGATAATAACTGCATTATATGCGTAATAAGGCATGTTATATTGATAATATCGGGGGTAATAAGTATAATTATTATAGTTCTAGCGATAATAATAGTAAAATATGGCTAATAGTGCATGATATATTGATAATAGTAAAAGTAATAAGTATATTTATTACAGTTCTATCGATAATAACTGCATAATATGGGTAATAATGCATGTTATATTGATGATAATGAAAGTAATACGTATATTTATTATAGTTCTAGCGATAATAACTGCATAATATGGGTAACAATGCATGTTATATTGAGAATAATATAAGTAATAAGTATAATTATTACAGTTCTGGCGATAATAACTGCATTATATGGGTAATAATGCACGTTATATTGCTAATAGTATAAGTAATAAGTATAATTATTACAGTTCTAGCGATAATACCTCCATTATATGGGTAATAATGCATGTTATATTGATAATAATATAAGTAATAAGTATATTTATTACAGTTATATCGATAATAACTGCATAATATGGGTAATAATGCATGTTATATTGATGATAATAAAAGTAATACGTATATTTATTATAGTTCTAGCAATAATAACTGCATAATATGGGTAATAATGCATGTTATATTGATAATAATATAAGTAATAAGTATAATTATTACAGTTCTAGCGATAATTACTGCATTATATGGGTAATAATGCACGTTATATTGCTAATAATATAAGTAATGAGTAGAATTATTACAGTTCTAGCGATAATAACTGCATAATATGGGTAATAATGCACGTTATATTGCTAATAATATAAGTAATAAGTATAATTATTACAGTTCTAGCAATAATACCTCCATTATATGGGTAATAATGCATGTTATCTTGATAATAATATAAGTAATAAGTATAATTATTACAGTTCTAGCGATAATAACTGCATTATATGGGTAATAATGCATGTTATATTGATAATATTGGGAGTAATAAGTATATTTATTATAGTTCTAGCGATAATAACTGCAGAATATGGGTAATAATGCATGTTATATTGATAATAGTATAAGTAATAAGTATAATTATTACAGTTCTAGCGATAATGACTGCATAATATGGGTAATAATGCATGTTACATTGATGATAATAAAAGTAATACGTATATTTATTATAGTTCTAGCGATAATAACTGCATAATATGGGTAATAATGCATGTTATATTGATACCAATATAAGTAATAAGTATAATTATTACAGTTCTAGCGATAATAACTGCACTATATGGGTAATAATGCACGTTATATTGCTAACAATATAAGTAATAAGTATAATTATTACAGTTCTAGCGATAATAATAGTAAAATATGGCTAATAGTGCATGATATATTGATAATAGTAAAAGTAATAAGTATATTTATTACAGTTCTATCGATAATAACTGCATAATATGGGTAATAATGCATGTTATATTGATGATAATGAAAGTTGTAAGTATATTTGTTACAGTTCTAGCGATAATAACTGCATTATATGCGTAACAATGCACGTTATATTGCTAATAATATAAGTAATGAGTATAATTATTACAGTTCTAGCGATAATAACTGCATTATATGGGTAATAATGCATGTTATATTCATGATAATAAAAGTAATACGTATATTTATTATAGTTCTAGCGATAATAACTGCATAATATGGGTAATAATGCATGTTATATTGAGAATAATATAAGTAATAAGTATAATTATTACAGTTATGGCGATAATAACTGCATTATATGGGTAATAATGCACGTTATATTGCTAATAGTATAAGTAATAAGTATAATTATTACAATTCTAGCGATAATACCTCCATTATATGGGTAATAATGCATGTTATATTGACAATAATATAAGTAATAAGTATATTTATTATAGTTCTAGCGATAATAACTGCATAATATGGGTAATAATGCACGTTATATTGCTAATAATATAAGTAATAAGTATAATTATTACAGTTCTAGCAATAATACCTCCATTATATGGGTAATAATGCATGTTATCTTGATAATAATATAAGTAATAAGTATAATTATTACAGTTCTAGCGATAATAACTGCATTATATGGGTAATAATGCATGTTATATTGATAATATTGGGAGTAATAAGTATATTTATTATAGTTCTAGCGATAATAACTGCAGAATATGGGTAATAATGCATGTTATATTGATAATAGTATAAGTAATAAGTATAATTATTACAGTTCTAGCGATAATGACTGCATAATATGGGTAATAATGCATGTTACATTGATGATAATAAAAGTAATACGTATATTTATTATAGTTCTAGCGATAATAACTGCATAATATGGGTAATAATGCATGTTATATTGATACCAATATAAGTAATAAGTATAATTAATACAGTTCTAGCGATAATAACTGCACTATATGGGTAATAATGCACGTTATATTGCTAACAATATAAGTAATAAGTATAATTATTACAGTTCTAGCGATAATAATAGTAAAATATGGCTAATAGTGCATGATATATTGATAATAGTAAAAGTAATAAGTATATTTATTACAGTTCTATCGATAATAACTGCATAATATGGGTAATAATGCATGTTATATTGATGATAATGAAAGTTGTAAGTATATTTGTTACAGTTCTAGCGATAATAACTGCATTATATGCGTAACAATGCACGTTATATTGCTAATAATATAAGTAATGAGTATAATTATTACAGTTCTAGCGATAATAACTGCATTATATGGGTAATAATGCACGTTATATTGCTAATAGTATAAGTAATAAGTATAATTATTACAGTTCTAGCGATAATAATAGTAAAATATGGCTAATAGTGCATGATATATTGATAATAGTAAAAGTAATAAGTATATTTATTACAGTTCTATCGATAATAACTGCATAATATGGGTAATAATGCATGTTATATTGATAATAATAAAAGTAATAAGTATATTTATTATCGTTCTATCGATAATAACTTCTTAATATGGGTAATAATGCATGTTATATTGATGATAATGAAAGTAGTAAGTATATTTATTACAGTTCTAGCGATAATAACTGCATTATATGCGTAATAAGGCTTGTTATATTGATAATATCGGGGGTAATAAGTATAATTATTATAGTTCTAGCGATAATAATAGTAAAATATGGCTAATAGTGCATGATATATTGATGAGAGTAAAAGTAATAAGTATATTTATTACAGTTCTATCGATAATAACTGCATAATATGGGTAATAATGCATGTTATATTGATGATAATGAAAGTAATACGTATATTTATTATAGTTCTAGCGATAATAACTGCATAATATGGGTAACAATGCATGTTATATTGAGAATAATATAAGTAATAAGTATAATTATTACAGTTCTGGCGATAATAACTGCATTATATGGGTAATAATGCACGTTATATTGCTAATAGTATAAGTAATAAGTATAATTATTACAGTTCTAGCGATAATACCTCCATTATATGGGTAATAATGCATGTTATATTGATAACAATATAAGTAATAAGTATATTTATTACAGTTATATCGATAATAACTGCATAATATGGGTAATAATGCATGTTTTATTGATGATAATAAAAGTAATACGTATATTTATTATAGTTCTAGCAATAATAACTGCATAATATGGGTAATAATGCATGTTATATTGATAATAATATAAGTAATAAGTATAATTATTACAGTTCTAGCGATAATTACTGCATTATATGGGTAATAATGCACGTTATATTGCTGGCAATATAAGTAATAAGTATAATTATTACAGTTCTAGCGATAATAACTGCATTATATGGGTAATAATGCATGTTATATTGCTAATAGTATAAGTAATAAGTATAATTATTACAATTCTAGCGATAATACCTCCATTATATGGGTAATAATGCATGTTATATTGATAATAATATAAGTAATAAGTATAATTATTACAGTTCTAGCGATAATACCTCCATTATATGGGTAATAATGCATGTTATATTGATAATAATATAAGTAATAAGTATAATTATTACAGTTCTAGCGATAATTACTGCATTATATGGGTAATAATGCACGTTATATTGCTGGCAATATAAGTAATAAGTATAATTATTACAGTTCTAGCGATAATAACTGCATTATATGGGTAATAATGCATGTTATATTGCTAATAGTATAAGTAATAAGTATAATTATTACAATTCTAGCGATAATACCTCCATTATATGGGTAATAATGCATGTTATATTGATAATAATATAAGTAATAAGTATAATTATTACAGTTCTAGCGATAATAACTGCATAATACGGGTAATAATGCACGTTATATTGCTAATAATATAAGTAATGAGTATAATTATTACAGTTCTATCGATAATAACTGCATTATATGGGTAATAATGCATGTTATATTGATAATAATAAAAGTAATAAGTATATTTATTATCGTTCTATCGATAATAACTTCTTAATATGGGTAATAATGCATGTTATATTGATGATAATGAAAGTAGTAAGTATATTTATTACAGTTCTAGCGATAATAACTGCATTATATGCGTAATAAGGCATGTTATATTGATAATATCGGGGGTAATAAGTATAATTATTATAGTTCTAGCGATAATAATAGTAAAATATGGCTAATAGTGCATGATATATTGATGAGAGTAAAAGTAATAAGTATATTTATTACAGTTCTATCGATAATAACTGCATAATATGGGTAATAATGCATGTTACATTGATGATAATGAAAGTAATACGTATATTTATTATAGTTCTAGCGATAATAACTGCATAATATGGGTAACAATGCATGTTATATTGAGAATAATATAAGTAATAAGTATAATTATTACAGTTCTGGCGATAATAACTGCATTATATGGGTAATAATGCACGTTATATTGCTAATAGTATAAGTAATAAGTATAATTATTACAGTTCTAGCGATAATACCTCCATTATATGGGTAATAATGCATGTTATATTGATAATAATATAAGTAATAAGTATATTTCTTACAGTTATATCGATAATAACTGCATAATATGGGTAATAATGCATGTTATATTGATGATAATAAAAGTAATACGTATATTTATTATAGTTCTAGCAATAATAACTGCATAATATGGGTAATAATGCATGTTATATTGATAATAATATAAGTAATAAGTATAATTATTACAGTCCTAGCGATAATTACTGCATTATATGGGTAATAATGCACGTTATATTGCTGGCAATATAAGTAATAGGTATAATTATTACAGTTCTAGCGATAATAACTGCATTATATGGGTAATAATGCATGTTATATTGCTAATAATATAAGTAATGAGTATAATTATTACAGTTCTAGCGATAATAACTGCATTATATGGGTAATAATGCATGTTATATTGATAATAATAAAAGTAATAAGTATATTTATTATCGTTCTATCGATAATAACTTCTTAATATGGGTAATAATGCATGTTATATTGATGATAATGAAAGTAGTAAGTATATTTATTACAGTTCTAGCGATAATAACTGCATTATATGCGTAATAAGGCATGTTATATTGATAATATCGGGGGTAATAAGTATAATTATTATAGTTCTAGCGATAATAATAGTAAAATATGGCTAATAGTGCATGATATATTGATAATAGTAAAAGTAATAAGTATATTTATTACAGTTCTATCGATAATAACTGCATAATATGGGTAATAATGCATGTTATATTGATGATAATGAAAGTAATACGTATATTTATTATAGTTCTAGCGATAATAACTGCATAATATGGGTAACAATGCATGTTATATTGAGAATAATATAAGTAATAAGTATAATTATTACAGTTCTGGCGATAATAACTGCATTATATGGGTAATAATGCACGTTATATTGCTAATAGTATAAGTAATAAGTATAATTATTACAGTTCTAGCGATAATACCTCCATTATATGGGTAATAATGCATGTTATATTGATAATAATATAAGTAATAAGTATATTTATTACAGTTATATCGATAATAACTGCATAATATGGGTAATAATGCATGTTATATTGATGATAATAAAAGTAATACGTATATTTATTATAGTTCTAGCAATAATAACTGCATAATATGGGTAATAATGCATGTTATATTGATAATAATATAAGTAATAAGTATAATTATTACAGTTCTAGCGATAATTACTGCATTATATGGGTAATAATGCACGTTATATTGCTAATAATATAAGTAATGAGTAGAATTATTACAGTTCTAGCGATAATAACTGCATAATATGGGTAATAATGCACGTTATATTGCTAATAATATAAGTAATAAGTATAATTATTACAGTTCTAGCAATAATACCTCCATTATATGGGTAATAATGCATGTTATCTTGATAATAATATAAGTAATAAGTATAATTATTACAGTTCTAGCGATAATAACTGCATTATATGGGTAATAATGCATGTTATATTGATAATATTGGGAGTAATAAGTATATTTATTATAGTTCTAGCGATAATAACTGCAGAATATGGGTAATAATGCATGTTATATTGATAATAGTATAAGTAATAAGTATAATTATTACAGTTCTAGCGATAATGACTGCATAATATGGGTAATAATGCATGTTACATTGATGATAATAAAAGTAATACGTATATTTATTATAGTTCTAGCGATAATAACTGCATAATATGGGTAATAATGCATGTTATATTGATACCAATATAAGTAATAAGTATAATTATTACAGTTCTAGCGATAATAACTGCACTATATGGGTAATAATGCACGTTATATTGCTAACAATATAAGTAATAAGTATAATTATTACAGTTCTAGCGATAATAATAGTAAAATATGGCTAATAGTGCATGATATATTGATAATAGTAAAAGTAATAAGTATATTTATTACAGTTCTATCGATAATAACTGCATAATATGGGTAATAATGCATGTTATATTGATGATAATGAAAGTTGTAAGTATATTTGTTACAGTTCTAGCGATAATAACTGCATTATATGCGTAACAATGCACGTTATATTGCTAATAATATAAGTAATGAGTATAATTATTACAGTTCTAGCGATAATAACTGCATTATATGGGTAATAATGCATGTTATATTCATGATAATAAAAGTAATACGTATATTTATTATAGTTCTAGCGATAATAACTGCATAATATGGGTAATAATGCATGTTATATTGAGAATAATATAAGTAATAAGTATAATTATTACAGTTATGGCGATAATAACTGCATTATATGGGTAATAATGCACGTTATATTGCTAATAGTATAAGTAATAAGTATAATTATTACAATTCTAGCGATAATACCTCCATTATATGGGTAATAATGCATGTTATATTGACAATAATATAAGTAATAAGTATATTTATTATAGTTCTAGCGATAATAACTGCATAATATGGGTAATAATGCACGTTATATTGCTAATAATATAAGTAATAAGTATAATTATTACAGTTCTAGCAATAATACCTCCATTATATGGGTAATAATGCATGTTATCTTGATAATAATATAAGTAATAAGTATAATTATTACAGTTCTAGCGATAATAACTGCATTATATGGGTAATAATGCATGTTATATTGATAATATTGGGAGTAATAAGTATATTTATTATAGTTCTAGCGATAATAACTGCAGAATATGGGTAATAATGCATGTTATATTGATAATAGTATAAGTAATAAGTATAATTATTACAGTTCTAGCGATAATGACTGCATAATATGGGTAATAATGCATGTTACATTGATGATAATAAAAGTAATACGTATATTTATTATAGTTCTAGCGATAATAACTGCATAATATGGGTAATAATGCATGTTATATTGATACCAATATAAGTAATAAGTATAATTAATACAGTTCTAGCGATAATAACTGCACTATATGGGTAATAATGCACGTTATATTGCTAACAATATAAGTAATAAGTATAATTATTACAGTTCTAGCGATAATAATAGTAAAATATGGCTAATAGTGCATGATATATTGATAATAGTAAAAGTAATAAGTATATTTATTACAGTTCTATCGATAATAACTGCATAATATGGGTAATAATGCATGTTATATTGATGATAATGAAAGTAATACGTATATTTATTACAGTTCTAGCGATAATAACTGCATAATATGGGTAACAATGCATGTTATATTGAGAATAATATAAGTAATAAGTATAATTATTACAGTTCTAGCGATAATTACTGCATTATATGGGTAATAATGCACGTTATATTGCTGGCAATATAAGTAATAAGTATAATTATTACAGTTCTAGCGATAATAACTGCATTATATGGGTAATAATGCATGTTATATTGCTAATAATATAAGTAATGAGTATAATTATTACAGTTCTAGCGATAATACCTGCATTATATGGGTAATAATGCATGTTATATTGATAATAATAAAAGTAATAAGTATATTTATTATCGTTCTATCGATAATAACTTCTTAATATGGGTAATAATGCATGTTATATTGATGATAATGAAAGTAGTAAGTATATTTATTACAGTTCTAGCGATAATAACTGCATTATATGCGTAATAAGGCATGTTATATTGATAATATCGGGGGTAATAAGTATAATTATTATAGTTGTAGCGATAATAATAGTAAAATATGGCTAATAGTGCATGATATATTGATAATAGTAAAAGTAATAAGTATATTTATTACAGTTCTATCGATAATAACTGCATAATATGGGTAATAATGCATGTTATATTGATGATAATGAAAGTAATACGTATATTTATTATAGTTCTAGCGATAATAACTGCATAATATGGGTAACAATGCATGTTATATTGAGAATAATATAAGTAATAAGTATAATTATTACAGTTCTGGCGATAATAACTGCATTATATGGGTAATAATGCACGTTATATTGCTAATAGTATAAGTAATAAGTATAATTATTACAGTTCTAGCGATAATACCTCCATTATATGGGTAATAATGCATGTTATATTGATAATAATATAAGTAATAAGTATATTTATTACAGTTATATCGATAATAACTGCATAATATGGGTAATAATGCATGTTATATTGATGATAATAAAAGTAATACGTATATTTATTATAGTTCTAGCAATAATAACTGCATAATATGGGTAATAATGCATGTTATATTGATAATAATATAAGTAATAAGTATAATTATTACAGTTCTAGCGATAATTACTGCATTATATGGGTAATAATGCACGTTATATTGCTAATAATATAAGTAATGAGTAGAATTATTACAGTTCTAGCGATAATAACTGCATAATATGGGTAATAATGAACGTTATATTGCTAATAATATAAGTAATAAGTATAATTATTACAGTTCTAGCAATAATACCTCCATTATATGGGTAATAATGCATGTTATCTTGATAATAATATAAGTAATAAGTATAATTATTACAGTTCTAGCGATAATAACTGCATTATATGGGTAATAATGCATGTTATATTGATAATATTGGGAGTAATAAGTATATTTATTATAGTTCTAGCGATAATAACTGCAGAATATGGGTAATAATGCATGTTATATTGATAATAGTATAAGTAATAAGTATAATTATTACAGTTCTAGCGATAATGACTGCATAATATGGGTAATAATGCATGTTACATTGATGATAATAAAAGTAATACGTATATTTATTATAGTTCTAGCGATAATAACTGCATAATATGGGTAATAATGCATGTTATATTGATACCAATATAAGTAATAAGTATAATTATTACAGTTCTAGCGATAATAACTGCACTATATGGGTAATAATGCACGTTATATTGCTAACAATATAAGTAATAAGTATAATTATTACAGTTCTAGCGATAATAATAGTAAAATATGGCTAATAGTGCATGATATATTGATAATAGTAAAAGTAATAAGTATATTTATTACAGTTCTATCGATAATAACTGCATAATATGGGTAATAATGCATGTTATATTGATGATAATGAAAGTTGTAAGTATATTTGTTACAGTTCTAGCGATAATAACTGCATTATATGCGTAACAATGCACGTTATATTGCTAATAATATAAGTAATGAGTATAATTATTACAGTTCTAGCGATAATAACTGCATTATATGGGTAATAATGCATGTTATATTCATGATAATAAAAGTAATACGTATATTTATTATAGTTCTAGCGATAATAACTGCATAATATGGGTAATAATGCATGTTATATTGAGAATAATATAAGTAATAAGTATAATTATTACAGTTATGGCGATAATAACTGCATTATATGGGTAATAATGCACGTTATATTGCTAATAGTATAAGTAATAAGTATAATTATTACAGTTCTAGCGATAATACCTCCATTATATGGGTAATAATGCATGTTATCTTGATAATAATATAAGTAATAAGTATAATTATTACAGTTCTAGCGATAATAACTGCATTATATGGGTAATAATGCATGTTATATTGATAATATTGGGAGTAATAAGTATATTTATTATAGTTCTAGCGATAATAACTGCAGAATATGGGTAATAATGCATGTTATATTGATACCAATATAAGTAATAAGTATAATTATTACAGTTCTAGCGATAATAACTGCACTATATGGGTAATAATGCACGTTATATTGCTAACAATATAAGTAATAAGTATAATTATTACAGTTCTAGCGATAATAATAGTAAAATATGGCTAATAGTGCATGATATATTGATAATAGTAAAAGTAATAAGTATATTTATTACAGTTCTATCGATAATAACTGCATAATATGGGTAATAATGCATGTTATATTGATGATAATGAAAGTTGTAAGTATATTTGTTACAGTTCTAGCGATAATAACTGCATTATATGCGTAACAATGCACGTTATATTGCTAATAATATAAGTAATGAGTATAATTATTACAGTTCTAGCGATAATAACTGCATTATATGGGTAATAATGCATGTTATCTTGATAATAATATAAGTAATAAGTATAATTATTACAGTTCTATCGATAATAACTGCATAATATGGGTAATAATGCATGTTATATTGATGATAATGAAAGTTGTAAGTATATTTGTTACAGTTCTAGCGATAATAACTGCATTATATGCGTAACAATTCACGTTATATTGCTAATAATATAAGTAATGAGTATAATTATTACAGTTCTAGCGATAATAACTGCATTATATGGGTAATAATGCATGTTATATTCATGATAATAAAAGTAATACGTATATTTATTATAGTTCTAGCGATAATAACTGCATAATATGGGTAATAATGCATGTTATATTGAGAATAATATAAGTAATAAGTATAATTATTACAGTTATGGCGATAATAACTGCATTATATGGGTAATAATGCACGTTATATTGCTAATAGTATAAGTAATAAGTATAATTATTACAATTCTAGCGATAATACCTCCATTATATGGGTAATAATGCATGTTATATTGACAATAATATAAGTAATAAGTATAATTATTACAGTTCTAGCGATAATAACTGCATAATACGGGTAATAATGCACGTTATATTGCTAATAATATAAGTAATGAGTATAATTATTACAGTTCTAGCGATAATAACTGCATTATATGGGTAATAATGCATGTTATATTGATAATAATAAAAGTAATAAGTATATTTATTATCGTTCTATCGATAATAACTTCTTAATATGGGTAATAATGCATGTTATATTGATGATAATGAAAGTAGTAAGTATATTTATTACAGTTCTAGCGATAATGACTGCATTATATGCGTAATAAGGCATGTTATATTGATAATATCGGGGGTAATAAGTATAATTATTATAGTTCTAGCGATAATAATAGTAAAATATGGCTAATAGTGCATGATATATTGATAATAGTAAAAGTAATAAGTATATTTATTACAGTTCTATCGATAATAACTGCATAATATGGGTAATAATGCATGTTATATTGATGATAATGAAAGTAATACGTATATTTATTATAGTTCTAGCGATAATAACTGCATAATATGTTTAACAATGCATGTTATATTGAGAATAATATAAGTAATAAGTATAATTATTACAGTTATGGCGATAATAACTGCATTATATGGGTAATAATGCACGTTATATTGCTAATAGTATAAGTAATAAGTATAATTATTACAATTCTAACGATAATACCTCCATTATATGGGTAATAATGCACGTTATATTGCTAATAATATAAGTAATGAGTATAATTATTACAGTTCTAGCGATAATAACTGCATTATATGGGTAATAATGCATGTTATATTGATAATAATAAAAGTAATAAGTATATTTATTATCGTTCTATCGATAATAACTTCTTAATATGGGTAATAATGCATGTTATATTGATGATAATGAAAGTAGTAAGTATATTTATTACAGTTCTAGCGATAATAACTGCATTATATGCGTAATAAGGCTTGTTATATTGATAATATCGGGGGTAATAAGTATAATTATTATAGTTCTAGCGATAATAATAGTAAAATATGGCTAATAGTGCATGATATATTGATAATAGTAAAAGTAATAAGTATATTTATTACAGTTCTATCGATAATAACTGCATAATATGGGTAATAATGCATGTTATATTGATGATAATGAAAGTAATACGTATATTTATTATAGTTCTAGCGATAATTACTGCATTATATGGGTAATAATGCACGTTATATTGCTGGCAATATAAGTAATAAGTATAATTATTACAGTTCTAGCGATAATAACTGCATTATATGGGTAATAATGCATGTTATATTGCTAATAGTATAAGTAATAAGTATAATTATTACAATTCTAGCGATAATACCTCCATTATATGGGTAATAATGCATGTTATATTGATAATAATATAAGTAATAAGTATAATTATTACAGTTCTAGCGATAATACCTCCATTATATGGGTAATAATGCATGTTATATTGATAATAATATAAGTAATAAGTATAATTATTACAGTTCTAGCGATAATTACTGCATTATATGGGTAATAATGCACGTTATATTGCTGGCAATATAAGTAATAAGTATAATTATTACAGTTCTAGCGATAATAACTGCATTATATGGGTAATAATGCATGTTATATTGCTAATAGTATAAGTAATAAGTATAATTATTACAATTCTAGCGATAATACCTCCATTATATGGGTAATAATGCATGTTATATTGATAATAATATAAGTAATAAGTATAATTATTACAGTTCTAGCGATAATAACTGCATAATACGGGTAATAATGCACGTTATATTGCTAATAATATAAGTAATGAGTATAATTATTACAGTTCTATCGATAATAACTGCATTATATGGGTAATAATGCATGTTATATTGATAATAATAAAAGTAATAAGTATATTTATTATCGTTCTATCGATAATAACTTCTTAATATGGGTAATAATGCATGTTATATTGATGATAATGAAAGTAGTAAGTATATTTATTACAGTTCTAGCGATAATAACTGCATTATATGCGTAATAAGGCATGTTATATTGATAATATCGGGGGTAATAAGTATAATTATTATAGTTCTAGCGATAATAATAGTAAAATATGGCTAATAGTGCATGATATATTGATGAGAGTAAAAGTAATAAGTATATTTATTACAGTTCTATCGATAATAACTGCATAATATGGGTAATAATGCATGTTACATTGATGATAATGAAAGTAATACGTATATTTATTATAGTTCTAGCGATAATAACTGCATAATATGGGTAACAATGCATGTTATATTGAGAATAATATAAGTAATAAGTATAATTATTACAGTTCTGGCGATAATAACTGCATTATATGGGTAATAATGCACGTTATATTGCTAATAGTATAAGTAATAAGTATAATTATTACAGTTCTAGCGATAATACCTCCATTATATGGGTAATAATGCATGTTATATTGATAATAATATAAGTAATAAGTATATTTCTTACAGTTATATCGATAATAACTGCATAATATGGGTAATAATGCATGTTATATTGATGATAATAAAAGTAATACGTATATTTATTATAGTTCTAGCAATAATAACTGCATAATATGGGTAATAATGCATGTTATATTGATAATAATATAAGTAATAAGTATAATTATTACAGTCCTAGCGATAATTACTGCATTATATGGGTAATAATGCACGTTATATTGCTGGCAATATAAGTAATAGGTATAATTATTACAGTTCTAGCGATAATAACTGCATTATATGGGTAATAATGCATGTTATATTGCTAATAATATAAGTAATGAGTATAATTATTACAGTTCTAGCGATAATAACTGCATTATATGGGTAATAATGCATGTTATATTGATAATAATAAAAGTAATAAGTATATTTATTATCGTTCTATCGATAATAACTTCTTAATATGGGTAATAATGCATGTTATATTGATGATAATGAAAGTAGTAAGTATATTTATTACAGTTCTAGCGATAATAACTGCATTATATGCGTAATAAGGCATGTTATATTGATAATATCGGGGGTAATAAGTATAATTATTATAGTTCTAGCGATAATAATAGTAAAATATGGCTAATAGTGCATGATATATTGATAATAGTAAAAGTAATAAGTATATTTATTACAGTTCTATCGATAATAACTGCATAATATGGGTAATAATGCATGTTATATTGATGATAATGAAAGTAATACGTATATTTATTATAGTTCTAGCGATAATAACTGCATAATATGGGTAACAATGCATGTTATATTGAGAATAATATAAGTAATAAGTATAATTATTACAGTTCTGGCGATAATAACTGCATTATATGGGTAATAATGCACGTTATATTGCTAATAGTATAAGTAATAAGTATAATTATTACAGTTCTAGCGATAATACCTCCATTATATGGGTAATAATGCATGTTATATTGATAATAATATAAGTAATAAGTATATTTATTACAGTTATATCGATAATAACTGCATAATATGGGTAATAATGCATGTTATATTGATGATAATAAAAGTAATACGTATATTTATTATAGTTCTAGCAATAATAACTGCATAATATGGGTAATAATGCATGTTATATTGATAATAATATAAGTAATAAGTATAATTATTACAGTTCTAGCGATAATTACTGCATTATATGGGTAATAATGCACGTTATATTGCTAATAATATAAGTAATGAGTAGAATTATTACAGTTCTAGCGATAATAACTGCATAATATGGGTAATAATGCACGTTATATTGCTAATAATATAAGTAATAAGTATAATTATTACAGTTCTAGCAATAATACCTCCATTATATGGGTAATAATGCATGTTATCTTGATAATAATATAAGTAATAAGTATAATTATTACAGTTCTAGCGATAATAACTGCATTATATGGGTAATAATGCATGTTATATTGATAATATTGGGAGTAATAAGTATATTTATTATAGTTCTAGCGATAATAACTGCAGAATATGGGTAATAATGCATGTTATATTGATAATAGTATAAGTAATAAGTATAATTATTACAGTTCTAGCGATAATGACTGCATAATATGGGTAATAATGCATGTTACATTGATGATAATAAAAGTAATACGTATATTTATTATAGTTCTAGCGATAATAACTGCATAATATGGGTAATAATGCATGTTATATTGATACCAATATAAGTAATAAGTATAATTATTACAGTTCTAGCGATAATAACTGCACTATATGGGTAATAATGCACGTTATATTGCTAACAATATAAGTAATAAGTATAATTATTACAGTTCTAGCGATAATAATAGTAAAATATGGCTAATAGTGCATGATATATTGATAATAGTAAAAGTAATAAGTATATTTATTACAGTTCTATCGATAATAACTGCATAATATGGGTAATAATGCATGTTATATTGATGATAATGAAAGTTGTAAGTATATTTGTTACAGTTCTAGCGATAATAACTGCATTATATGCGTAACAATGCACGTTATATTGCTAATAATATAAGTAATGAGTATAATTATTACAGTTCTAGCGATAATAACTGCATTATATGGGTAATAATGCATGTTATATTCATGATAATAAAAGTAATACGTATATTTATTATAGTTCTAGCGATAATAACTGCATAATATGGGTAATAATGCATGTTATATTGAGAATAATATAAGTAATAAGTATAATTATTACAGTTATGGCGATAATAACTGCATTATATGGGTAATAATGCACGTTATATTGCTAATAGTATAAGTAATAAGTATAATTATTACAATTCTAGCGATAATACCTCCATTATATGGGTAATAATGCATGTTATATTGACAATAATATAAGTAATAAGTATATTTATTATAGTTCTAGCGATAATAACTGCATAATATGGGTAATAATGCACGTTATATTGCTAATAATATAAGTAATAAGTATAATTATTACAGTTCTAGCAATAATACCTCCATTATATGGGTAATAATGCATGTTATCTTGATAATAATATAAGTAATAAGTATAATTATTACAGTTCTAGCGATAATAACTGCATTATATGGGTAATAATGCATGTTATATTGATAATATTGGGAGTAATAAGTATATTTATTATAGTTCTAGCGATAATAACTGCAGAATATGGGTAATAATGCATGTTATATTGATAATAGTATAAGTAATAAGTATAATTATTACAGTTCTAGCGATAATGACTGCATAATATGGGTAATAATGCATGTTACATTGATGATAATAAAAGTAATACGTATATTTATTATAGTTCTAGCGATAATAACTGCATAATATGGGTAATAATGCATGTTATATTGATACCAATATAAGTAATAAGTATAATTAATACAGTTCTAGCGATAATAACTGCACTATATGGGTAATAATGCACGTTATATTGCTAACAATATAAGTAATAAGTATAATTATTACAGTTCTAGCGATAATAATAGTAAAATATGGCTAATAGTGCATGATATATTGATAATAGTAAAAGTAATAAGTATATTTATTACAGTTCTATCGATAATAACTGCATAATATGGGTAATAATGCATGTTATATTGATGATAATGAAAGTTGTAAGTATATTTGTTACAGTTCTAGCGATAATAACTGCATTATATGCGTAACAATGCACGTTATATTGCTAATAATATAAGTAATGAGTATAATTATTACAGTTCTAGCGATAATAACTGCATTATATGGGTAATAATGCACGTTATATTGCTAATAGTATAAGTAATAAGTATAATTATTACAGTTCTAGCGATAATAATAGTAAAATATGGCTAATAGTGCATGATATATTGATAATAGTAAAAGTAATAAGTATATTTATTACAGTTCTATCGATAATAACTGCATAATATGGGTAATAATGCATGTTATATTGATAATAATAAAAGTAATAAGTATATTTATTATCGTTCTATCGATAATAACTTCTTAATATGGGTAATAATGCATGTTATATTGATGATAATGAAAGTAGTAAGTATATTTATTACAGTTCTAGCGATAATAACTGCATTATATGCGTAATAAGGCTTGTTATATTGATAATATCGGGGGTAATAAGTATAATTATTATAGTTCTAGCGATAATAATAGTAAAATATGGCTAATAGTGCATGATATATTGATGAGAGTAAAAGTAATAAGTATATTTATTACAGTTCTATCGATAATAACTGCATAATATGGGTAATAATGCATGTTATATTGATGATAATGAAAGTAATACGTATATTTATTATAGTTCTAGCGATAATAACTGCATAATATGGGTAACAATGCATGTTATATTGAGAATAATATAAGTAATAAGTATAATTATTACAGTTCTGGCGATAATAACTGCATTATATGGGTAATAATGCACGTTATATTGCTAATAGTATAAGTAATAAGTATAATTATTACAGTTCTAGCGATAATACCTCCATTATATGGGTAATAATGCATGTTATATTGATAACAATATAAGTAATAAGTATATTTATTACAGTTATATCGATAATAACTGCATAATATGGGTAATAATGCATGTTTTATTGATGATAATAAAAGTAATACGTATATTTATTATAGTTCTAGCAATAATAACTGCATAATATGGGTAATAATGCATGTTATATTGATAATAATATAAGTAATAAGTATAATTATTACAGTTCTAGCGATAATTACTGCATTATATGGGTAATAATGCACGTTATATTGCTGGCAATATAAGTAATAAGTATAATTATTACAGTTCTAGCGATAATAACTGCATTATATGGGTAATAATGCATGTTATATTGCTAATAGTATAAGTAATAAGTATAATTATTACAATTCTAGCGATAATACCTCCATTATATGGGTAATAATGCATGTTATATTGATAATAATATAAGTAATAAGTATAATTATTACAGTTCTAGCGATAATACCTCCATTATATGGGTAATAATGCATGTTATATTGATAATAATATAAGTAATAAGTATAATTATTACAGTTCTAGCGATAATTACTGCATTATATGGGTAATAATGCACGTTATATTGCTGGCAATATAAGTAATAAGTATAATTATTACAGTTCTAGCGATAATAACTGCATTATATGGGTAATAATGCATGTTATATTGCTAATAGTATAAGTAATAAGTATAATTATTACAATTCTAGCGATAATACCTCCATTATATGGGTAATAATGCATGTTATATTGATAATAATATAAGTAATAAGTATAATTATTACAGTTCTAGCGATAATAACTGCATAATACGGGTAATAATGCACGTTATATTGCTAATAATATAAGTAATGAGTATAATTATTACAGTTCTATCGATAATAACTGCATTATATGGGTAATAATGCATGTTATATTGATAATAATAAAAGTAATAAGTATATTTATTATCGTTCTATCGATAATAACTTCTTAATATGGGTAATAATGCATGTTATATTGATGATAATGAAAGTAGTAAGTATATTTATTACAGTTCTAGCGATAATAACTGCATTATATGCGTAATAAGGCATGTTATATTGATAATATCGGGGGTAATAAGTATAATTATTATAGTTCTAGCGATAATAATAGTAAAATATGGCTAATAGTGCATGATATATTGATGAGAGTAAAAGTAATAAGTATATTTATTACAGTTCTATCGATAATAACTGCATAATATGGGTAATAATGCATGTTACATTGATGATAATGAAAGTAATACGTATATTTATTATAGTTCTAGCGATAATAACTGCATAATATGGGTAACAATGCATGTTATATTGAGAATAATATAAGTAATAAGTATAATTATTACAGTTCTGGCGATAATAACTGCATTATATGGGTAATAATGCACGTTATATTGCTAATAGTATAAGTAATAAGTATAATTATTACAGTTCTAGCGATAATACCTCCATTATATGGGTAATAATGCATGTTATATTGATAATAATATAAGTAATAAGTATATTTCTTACAGTTATATCGATAATAACTGCATAATATGGGTAATAATGCATGTTATATTGATGATAATAAAAGTAATACGTATATTTATTATAGTTCTAGCAATAATAACTGCATAATATGGGTAATAATGCATGTTATATTGATAATAATATAAGTAATAAGTATAATTATTACAGTCCTAGCGATAATTACTGCATTATATGGGTAATAATGCACGTTATATTGCTGGCAATATAAGTAATAGGTATAATTATTACAGTTCTAGCGATAATAACTGCATTATATGGGTAATAATGCATGTTATATTGCTAATAATATAAGTAATGAGTATAATTATTACAGTTCTAGCGATAATAACTGCATTATATGGGTAATAATGCATGTTATATTGATAATAATAAAAGTAATAAGTATATTTATTATCGTTCTATCGATAATAACTTCTTAATATGGGTAATAATGCATGTTATATTGATGATAATGAAAGTAGTAAGTATATTTATTACAGTTCTAGCGATAATAACTGCATTATATGCGTAATAAGGCATGTTATATTGATAATATCGGGGGTAATAAGTATAATTATTATAGTTCTAGCGATAATAATAGTAAAATATGGCTAATAGTGCATGATATATTGATAATAGTAAAAGTAATAAGTATATTTATTACAGTTCTATCGATAATAACTGCATAATATGGGTAATAATGCATGTTATATTGATGATAATGAAAGTAATACGTATATTTATTATAGTTCTAGCGATAATAACTGCATAATATGGGTAACAATGCATGTTATATTGAGAATAATATAAGTAATAAGTATAATTATTACAGTTCTGGCGATAATAACTGCATTATATGGGTAATAATGCACGTTATATTGCTAATAGTATAAGTAATAAGTATAATTATTACAGTTCTAGCGATAATACCTCCATTATATGGGTAATAATGCATGTTATATTGATAATAATATAAGTAATAAGTATATTTATTACAGTTATATCGATAATAACTGCATAATATGGGTAATAATGCATGTTATATTGATGATAATAAAAGTAATACGTATATTTATTATAGTTCTAGCAATAATAACTGCATAATATGGGTAATAATGCATGTTATATTGATAATAATATAAGTAATAAGTATAATTATTACAGTTCTAGCGATAATTACTGCATTATATGGGTAATAATGCACGTTATATTGCTAATAATATAAGTAATGAGTAGAATTATTACAGTTCTAGCGATAATAACTGCATAATATGGGTAATAATGCACGTTATATTGCTAATAATATAAGTAATAAGTATAATTATTACAGTTCTAGCAATAATACCTCCATTATATGGGTAATAATGCATGTTATCTTGATAATAATATAAGTAATAAGTATAATTATTACAGTTCTAGCGATAATAACTGCATTATATGGGTAATAATGCATGTTATATTGATAATATTGGGAGTAATAAGTATATTTATTATAGTTCTAGCGATAATAACTGCAGAATATGGGTAATAATGCATGTTATATTGATAATAGTATAAGTAATAAGTATAATTATTACAGTTCTAGCGATAATGACTGCATAATATGGGTAATAATGCATGTTACATTGATGATAATAAAAGTAATACGTATATTTATTATAGTTCTAGCGATAATAACTGCATAATATGGGTAATAATGCATGTTATATTGATACCAATATAAGTAATAAGTATAATTATTACAGTTCTAGCGATAATAACTGCACTATATGGGTAATAATGCACGTTATATTGCTAACAATATAAGTAATAAGTATAATTATTACAGTTCTAGCGATAATAATAGTAAAATATGGCTAATAGTGCATGATATATTGATAATAGTAAAAGTAATAAGTATATTTATTACAGTTCTATCGATAATAACTGCATAATATGGGTAATAATGCATGTTATATTGATGATAATGAAAGTTGTAAGTATATTTGTTACAGTTCTAGCGATAATAACTGCATTATATGCGTAACAATGCACGTTATATTGCTAATAATATAAGTAATGAGTATAATTATTACAGTTCTAGCGATAATAACTGCATTATATGGGTAATAATGCATGTTATATTCATGATAATAAAAGTAATACGTATATTTATTATAGTTCTAGCGATAATAACTGCATAATATGGGTAATAATGCATGTTATATTGAGAATAATATAAGTAATAAGTATAATTATTACAGTTATGGCGATAATAACTGCATTATATGGGTAATAATGCACGTTATATTGCTAATAGTATAAGTAATAAGTATAATTATTACAATTCTAGCGATAATACCTCCATTATATGGGTAATAATGCATGTTATATTGACAATAATATAAGTAATAAGTATATTTATTATAGTTCTAGCGATAATAACTGCATAATATGGGTAATAATGCACGTTATATTGCTAATAATATAAGTAATAAGTATAATTATTACAGTTCTAGCAATAATACCTCCATTATATGGGTAATAATGCATGTTATCTTGATAATAATATAAGTAATAAGTATAATTATTACAGTTCTAGCGATAATAACTGCATTATATGGGTAATAATGCATGTTATATTGATAATATTGGGAGTAATAAGTATATTTATTATAGTTCTAGCGATAATAACTGCAGAATATGGGTAATAATGCATGTTATATTGATAATAGTATAAGTAATAAGTATAATTATTACAGTTCTAGCGATAATGACTGCATAATATGGGTAATAATGCATGTTACATTGATGATAATAAAAGTAATACGTATATTTATTATAGTTCTAGCGATAATAACTGCATAATATGGGTAATAATGCATGTTATATTGATACCAATATAAGTAATAAGTATAATTAATACAGTTCTAGCGATAATAACTGCACTATATGGGTAATAATGCACGTTATATTGCTAACAATATAAGTAATAAGTATAATTATTACAGTTCTAGCGATAATAATAGTAAAATATGGCTAATAGTGCATGATATATTGATAATAGTAAAAGTAATAAGTATATTTATTACAGTTCTATCGATAATAACTGCATAATATGGGTAATAATGCATGTTATATTGATGATAATGAAAGTTGTAAGTATATTTGTTACAGTTCTAGCGATAATAACTGCATTATATGCGTAACAATGCACGTTATATTGCTAATAATATAAGTAATGAGTATAATTATTACAGTTCTAGCGATAATAACTGCATTATATGGGTAATAATGCATGTTATATTCATGATAATAAAAGTAATACGTATATTTATTATAGTTCTAGCGATAATAACTGCATAATATGGGTAATAATGCATGTTATATTGAGAATAATATAAGTAATAAGTATAATTATTACAGTTATGGCGATAATAACTGCATTATATGGGTAATAATGCACGTTATATTGCTAATAGTATAAGTAATAAGTATAATTATTACAATTCTAGCGATAATACCTCCATTATATGGGTAATAATGCATGTTATATTGACAATAATATAAGTAATAAGTATAATTATTACAGTTCTAGCGATAATAACTGCATAATACGGGTAATAATGCACGTTATATTGCTAATAATATAAGTAATGAGTATAATTATTACAGTTCTAGCGATAATAACTGCATTATATGGGTAATAATGCATGTTATATTGATAATAATAAAAGTAATAAGTATATTTATTATCGTTCTATCGATAATAACTTCTTAATATGGGTAATAATGCATGTTATATTGATGATAATGAAAGTAGTAAGTATATTTATTACAGTTCTAGCGATAATGACTGCATTATATGCGTAATAAGGCATGTTATATTGATAATATCGGGGGTAATAAGTATAATTATTATAGTTCTAGCGATAATAATAGTAAAATATGGCTAATAGTGCATGATATATTGATAATAGTAAAAGTAATAAGTATATTTATTACAGTTCTATCGATAATAACTGCATAATATGGGTAATAATGCATGTTATATTGATGACAATGAAAGTAATACGTATATTTATTATAGTTCTAGCGATAATAACTGCATAATATGTTTAACAATGCATGTTATATTGAGAATAATATAAGTAATAAGTATAATTATTACAGTTATGGCGATAATAACTGCATTATATGGGTAATAATGCACGTTATATTGCTAATAGTATAAGTAATAAGTATAATTATTACAATTCTAGCGATAATACCTCCATTATATGGGTAATAATGCATGTTATATTGATAATAATATAAGTAATAAGTATAATTATTACAGTTCTAGCGATAATAACTGCATAATACGGGTAATAATGCACGTTATATTGCTAATAATATAAGTAATGAGTATAATTATTACAGTTCTAGCGATAATAACTGCATTATATGGGTAATAATGCATGATATATTGATAATAATAAAAGTAATAAGTATATTTATTATCGTTCTATCGATAATAACTTCTTAATATGGGTAATAATACATGTTATATTGATGATAATGAAAGTAGTAAGTATATTTATTACAGTTCTAGCGATAATAACTGCATTATATGCGTAATAAGGCTTGTTATATTGATAATATCGGGGGTAATAAGTATAATTATTATAGTTCTAGCGATAATAATAGTAAAATATGGCTAATAGTGCATGATATATTGATAATAGTAAAAGTAATAAGTATATTTATTACAGTTCTATCGATAATAACTGCATAATATGGGTAATAATGCATGTTATATTGATGATAATGAAAGTAATACGTATATTTATTATAGTTCTAGCGAAAATTACTGCATAATATGGGTAACAATGCATGTTATATTGAGAATAATATAAGTAATAAGTATAATTATTACAGTTCTGGCGATAATAACTGCATTATATGGGTAATAATGCACGTTATATTGCTAATAGTATAAGTAATAAGTATAATTATTACAGATCTAGCGATAATACCTCCATTATATGGGTAATAATGCATGTTATATTGATAATAATATAAGTAATAAGTATATTTATTACAGTTATATCGATAATAACTGCATAATATGGGTAATAATGCATGTTATATTGATGATAATAAAAGTAATACGTATATTTGTTATAGTTCTAGCAATAATAACTGCATAATATGGGTAATAATGCATGTTATATTGATAATAATATAAGTAATAAGTATAATTATTACAGTTCTAGCGATAATTACTGCATTATATGGGTAATAATGCACGTTATATTGCTAATAGTATAAGTAATAAGTATAATTATTACAAATCTAGCGATAATACCTCCATTATATGGGTAATAATGCATGTTATATTGATAATAATATAGGTAATAAGTATAATTATTACAGTTCTAGCGATAATAACTGCATTATATGGGTAATAATGCACGTTATATTGCTAATAGTATAAGTAATAAGTATAATTATTACAATTCTAGCGATAATACCTCCATTATATGGGTAATAATGCATGTTATATTGATAATAATATAAGTAATAAGTATAATTATTACAGTTCTAGCGATAATAACTGCATAATGCGGGTAATAATGCACGTTATATTGCTAATAATATAAGTAATGAGTATAATTATTACAGTTCTATCGATAATAACTGCATTATATGGGTAATAATGCATGTTATATTGATAATAATAAAAGTAATAAGTATATTTATTATCGTTCTATCGATAATAACTTCTTAATATGGGTAATAATGCATGTTATGTTGATGATAATGAAAGTAGTAAGTATATTTATTACAGTTCTAGCGATAATAACTGCATTATATGCGTAATAAGGCATGTTATATTGATAATATCGGGGGTAATAAGTATAATTATTATAGTTCTAGCGATAATAATAGTAAAATATGGCTAATAGTGCATGATATATTGATGAGAGTAAAAGTAATAAGTATATTTATTACAGTTCTATCGATAATAACTGCATAATATGGGTAATAATGCATGTTATATTGATGATAATGAAAGTAATACGTATATTTATTATAGTTCTAGCGATAATAACTGCATAATATGGGTAACAATGCATGTTATATTGAGAATAATATAAGTAATAAGTATAATTATTACAGTTCTGGCGATAATAACTGCATTATATGGGTAATAATGCACGTTATATTGCTAATAGTATAAGTAATAAGTATAATTATTACAGTTCTAGCGATAATACCTCCATTATATGGGTAATAATGCATGTTATATTGATAATAATATAAGTAATAAGTATATTTATTACAGTTATATCGATAATAACTGCATAATATGGGTAATAATGCATGTTTTATTGATGATAATAACAGTAATACGTATATTTATTATAGTTCTAGCAATAATAACTGCATAATATGGGTAATAATGCATGTTATATTGATAATAATATAAGTAATAAGTATAATTATTACAGTTCTAGCGATAATTACTGCATTATATGGGTAATAATGCACGTTATATTGCTGGCAATATAAGTAATAAGTATAATTATTACAGTTCTAGCGATAATAACTGCATTATATGGGTAATAATGCATGTTATATTGCTAATAGTATAAGTAATAAGTATAATTATTACAATTCTAGCGATAATAACTGCATTATATGGGTAATAATGCATGTTATATTGATAATAATAAAAGTAATAAGTATATTTATTATCGTTCTATCGATAATAACTTCTTAATATGGGTAATAATGCATGTTATATTGATGATAATGAAAGTAGTAAGTATATTTATTACAGTTCTAGCGATAATAACTGCATTATATGCGTAATAAGGCATGTTATATTGATAATATCGGGGGTAATAAGTATAATTATTATAGTTCTAGCGATAATAATAGTAAAATATGGCTAATAGTGCATGATATATTGATAATAGTAAAAGTAATAAGTATATTTATTACAGTTCTATCGATAATAACTGCATAATATGGGTAATAATGCATGTTATATTGATGATAATGAAAGTAATACGTATATTTATTATAGTTCTAGCGATAATAACTGCATAATATGGGTAACAATGCATGTTATATTGAGAATAATATAAGTAATAAGTATAATTATTACAGTTCTGGCGATAATAACTGCATTATATGGGTAATAATGCACGTTATATTGCTAATAGTATAAGTAATAAGTATAATTATTACAATTCTAGCGATAATACCTCCATTATATGGGTAATAATGCATGTTATATTGATAATAATATAAGTAATAAGTATAATTATTACAGTTCTAGCGATAATAACTGCATAATACGGGTAATAATGCACGTTATATTGCTAATAATATAAGTAATGAGTATAATTATTACAGTTCTATCGATAATAACTGCATTATATGGGTAATAATGCATGTTATATTGATAATAATAAAAGTAATAAGTATATTTATTATCGTTCTATCGATAATAACTTCTTAATATGGGTAATAATGCATGTTATATTGATGATAATGAAAGTAGTAAGTATATTTATTACAGTTCTAGCGATAATAACTGCATTATATGCGTAATAAGGCATGTTATATTGATAATATCGGGGGTAATAAGTATAAGTATTATAGTTCTAGCGATAATAATAGTAAAATATGGCTAATAGTGCATGATATATTGATGAGAGTAAAAGTAATAAGTATATTTATTACAGTTCTATCGATAATAACTGCATAATATGGGTAATAATGCATGTTACATTGATGATAATGAAAGTAATACGTATATTTATTATAGTTCTAGCGATAATAACTGCATAATATGGGTAACAATGCATGTTATATTGAGAATAATATAAGTAATAAGTATAATTATTACAGTTCTGGCGATAATAACTGCATTATATGGGTAATAATGCACGTTATATTGCTAATAGTATAAGTAATAAGTATAATTATTACAGTTCTAGCGATAATACCTCCATTATATGGGTAATAATGCATGTTATATTGATAATAATATAAGTAATAAGTATATTTCTTACAGTTATATCGATAATAACTGCATAATATGGGTAATAATGCATGTTATATTGATGATAATAAAAGTAATACGTATATTTATTATAGTTCTAGCAATAATAACTGCATAATATGGGTAATAATGCATGTTATATTGATAATAATATAAGTAATAAGTATAATTATTACAGTTCTAGCGATAATTACTGCATTATATGGGTAATAATGCACGTTATATTGCTAATAGTATAAGTAATAAGTATAATTATTACAAATCTAGCGATAATACCTCCATTATATGGGTAATAATGCATGTTATATTGATAATAATATAGGTAATAAGTATAATTATTACAGTTCTAGCGATAATAACTGCATTATATGGGTAATAATGCACGTTATATTGCTAATAGTATAAGTAATAAGTATAATTATTACAATTCTAGCGATAATACCTCCATTATATGGGTAATAATGCATGTTATATTGATAATAATATAAGTAATAAGTATAATTATTACAGTTCTAGCGATAATAACTGCATAATGCGGGTAATAATGCACGTTATATTGCTAATAATATAAGTAATGAGTATAATTATTACAGTTCTATCGATAATAACTGCATTATATGGGTAATAATGCATGTTATATTGATAATAATAAAAGTAATAAGTATATTTATTATCGTTCTATCGATAATAACTTCTTAATATGGGTAATAATACATGTTATATTGATGATAATGAAAGTAGTAAGTATATTTATTACAGTTCTAGCGATAATAACTGCATTATATGCGTAATAAGGCTTGTTATATTGATAATATCGGGGGTAATAAGTATAATTATTATAGTTCTAGCGATAATAATAGTAAAATATGGCTAATAGTGCATGATATATTGATAATAGTAAAAGTAATAAGTATATTTATTACAGTTCTATCGATAATAACTGCATAATATGGGTAATAATGCATGTTATATTGATGATAATGAAAGTAATACGTATATTTATTATAGTTCTAGCGAAAATTACTGCATAATATGGGTAACAATGCATGTTATATTGAGAATAATATAAGTAATAAGTATAATTATTACAGTTCTGGCGATAATAACTGCATTATATGGGTAATAATGCACGTTATATTGCTAATAGTATAAGTAATAAGTATAATTATTACAGATCTAGCGATAATACCTCCATTATATGGGTAATAATGCATGTTATATTGATAATAATATAAGTAATAAGTATATTTATTACAGTTATATCGATAATAACTGCATAATATGGGTAATAATGCATGTTATATTGATGATAATAAAAGTAATACGTATATTTATTATAGTTCTAGCAATAATAACTGCATAATATGGGTAATAATGCATGTTATATTGATAATAATATAAGTAATAAGTATAATTATTACAGTTCTAGCGATAATTACTGCATTATATGGGTAATAATGCACGTTATATTGCTAATAGTATAAGTAATAAGTATAATTATTACAAATCTAGCGATAATACCTCCATTATATGGGTAATAATGCATGTTATATTGATAATAATATAGGTAATAAGTATAATTATTACAGTTCTAGCGATAATAACTGCATTATATGGGTAATAATGCACGTTATATTGCTAATAGTATAAGTAATAAGTATAATTATTACAATTCTAGCGATAATACCTCCATTATATGGGTAATAATGCATGTTATATTGATAATAATATAAGTAATAAGTATAATTATTACAGTTCTAGCGATAATAACTGCATAATGCGGGTAATAATGCACGTTATATTGCTAATAATATAAGTAATGAGTATAATTATTACAGTTCTATCGATAATAACTGCATTATATGGGTAATAATGCATGTTATATTGATAATAATAAAAGTAATAAGTATATTTATTATCGTTCTATCGATAATAACTTCTTAATATGGGTAATAATGCATGTTATGTTGATGATAATGAAAGTAGTAAGTATATTTATTACAGTTCTAGCGATAATAACTGCATTATATGCGTAATAAGGCATGTTATATTGATAATATCGGGGGTAATAAGTATAATTATTATAGTTCTAGCGATAATAATAGTAAAATATGGCTAATAGTGCATGATATATTGATGAGAGTAAAAGTAATAAGTATATTTATTACAGTTCTATCGATAATAACTGCATAATATGGGTAATAATGCATGTTATATTGATGATAATGAAAGTAATACGTATATTTATTATAGTTCTAGCGATAATAACTGCATAATATGGGTAACAATGCATGTTATATTGAGAATAATATAAGTAATAAGTATAATTATTACAGTTCTGGCGATAATAACTGCATTATATGGGTAATAATGCACGTTATATTGCTAATAGTATAAGTAATAAGTATAATTATTACAGTTCTAGCGATAATACCTCCATTATATGGGTAATAATGCATGTTATATTGATAATAATATAAGTAATAAGTATATTTATTACAGTTATATCGATAATAACTGCATAATATGGGTAATAATGCATGTTTTATTGATGATAATAACAGTAATACGTATATTTATTATAGTTCTAGCAATAATAACTGCATAATATGGGTAATAATGCATGTTATATTGATAATAATATAAGTAATAAGTATAATTATTACAGTTCTAGCGATAATTACTGCATTATATGGGTAATAATGCACGTTATATTGCTGGCAATATAAGTAATAAGTATAATTATTACAGTTCTAGCGATAATAACTGCATTATATGGGTAATAATGCATGTTATATTGCTAATAGTATAAGTAATAAGTATAATTATTACAATTCTAGCGATAATAACTGCATTATATGGGTAATAATGCATGTTATATTGATAATAATAAAAGTAATAAGTATATTTATTATCGTTCTATCGATAATAACTTCTTAATATGGGTAATAATGCATGTTATATTGATGATAATGAAAGTAGTAAGTATATTTATTACAGTTCTAGCGATAATAACTGCATTATATGCGTAATAAGGCATGTTATATTGATAATATCGGGGGTAATAAGTATAATTATTATAGTTCTAGCGATAATAATAGTAAAATATGGCTAATAGTGCATGATATATTGATAATAGTAAAAGTAATAAGTATATTTATTACAGTTCTATCGATAATAACTGCATAATATGGGTAATAATGCATGTTATATTGATGATAATGAAAGTAATACGTATATTTATTATAGTTCTAGCGATAATAACTGCATAATATGGGTAACAATGCATGTTATATTGAGAATAATATAAGTAATAAGTATAATTATTACAGTTCTGGCGATAATAACTGCATTATATGGGTAATAATGCACGTTATATTGCTAATAGTATAAGTAATAAGTATAATTATTACAATTCTAGCGATAATACCTCCATTATATGGGTAATAATGCATGTTATATTGATAATAATATAAGTAATAAGTATAATTATTACAGTTCTAGCGATAATAACTGCATAATACGGGTAATAATGCACGTTATATTGCTAATAATATAAGTAATGAGTATAATTATTACAGTTCTATCGATAATAACTGCATTATATGGGTAATAATGCATGTTATATTGATAATAATAAAAGTAATAAGTATATTTATTATCGTTCTATCGATAATAACTTCTTAATATGGGTAATAATGCATGTTATATTGATGATAATGAAAGTAGTAAGTATATTTATTACAGTTCTAGCGATAATAACTGCATTATATGCGTAATAAGGCATGTTATATTGATAATATCGGGGGTAATAAGTATAATTATTATAGTTCTAGCGATAATAATAGTAAAATATGGCTAATAGTGCATGATATATTGATGAGAGTAAAAGTAATAAGTATATTTATTACAGTTCTATCGATAATAACTGCATAATATGGGTAATAATGCATGTTACATTGATGATAATGAAAGTAATACGTATATTTATTATAGTTCTAGCGATAATAACTGCATAATATGGGTAACAATGCATGTTATATTGAGAATAATATAAGTAATAAGTATAATTATTACAGTTCTGGCGATAATAACTGCATTATATGGGTAATAATGCACGTTATATTGCTAATAGTATAAGTAATAAGTATAATTATTACAGTTCTAGCGATAATACCTCCATTATATGGGTAATAATGCATGTTATATTGATAATAATATAAGTAATAAGTATATTTCTTACAGTTATATCGATAATAACTGCATAATATGGGTAATAATGCATGTTATATTGATGATAATAAAAGTAATACGTATATTTATTATAGTTCTAGCAATAATAACTGCATAATATGGGTAATAATGCATGTTATATTGATAATAATATAAGTAATAAGTATAATTATTACAGTCCTAGCGATAATTACTGCATTATATGGGTAATAATGCACGTTATATTGCTGGCAATATAAGTAATAAGTATAATTATTACAGTTCTAGCGATAATAACTGCATTATATGGGTAATAATGCATGTTATATTGATGATAATGAAAGTAATACGTATATTTATTATAGTTCTTGCGATAATAACTGCATAATATGGGTAATAATGCATGTTATATTGAGAATAATATAAGTAATAAGTATAATTATTACAGTTCTGGCGATAATAACTGCATTATATGGGTAATAATGCACGTTATATTGCTAATAGCATTTAATAAGTATAATTATTACAGTTCTAGCGATAATACCTCCATTATATGGGTAATAATGCATGTTATATTGATAATGATATAAGTAATAAGTATAATTATTACAGTTCTAGCGATAATAACTGCATTATATGGGTAAGAATGCACGTTATATTGCTAACAATATAAGTAATAAGTATAATTATTACAGTTCTAGCGATAATAACTGCATAATATGGGTAACAATGCATGTTATATTGATAATAATAAAAGTAATAAGTATATTTATTATCGTTCTATCGATAATAACTTCTTAGTATGGGTAATAATGCATGTTATATTGATGATAGTGAAAGTAGTAAGTATATTTATTACAGTTCTAGCGATAATAACTGCATAATATGGGTAACAATGCATGTTATATTGAGAATAATATAAGTAATAAGTATAATTATTACAGTTCTGGCGATAATAACTGCATTATATGGGTAATAATGCACGTTATATTGCTAATAGCATTTAATAAGTATAATTATTACAGTTCTAGCGATAATACCTCCATTATATGGGTAATAATGCATGTTATATTGATAATGATATAAGTAATAAGTATAATTATTACAGTTCTAGCGATAATAACTGCATTATATGGGTAATAATGCACGTTATATTGCTAACAATATAAGTAATAAGTATAATTATTACAGTTCTAGCGATAATAACTGCATAATATGGGTAACAATGCATGTTATATTGATAATAATAAAAGTAATAAGTATATTTATTATCGTTCTATCGATAATAACTTCTTAATATGGGTAATAATGCATGTTATATTGATGATAGTGAAAGTAGTAAGTATATTTATTACAGTTCTAGCGATAATAACTGCATTATATGCGTAATAAGGCATGTTATATTGATAATATCGGGGGTAATAAGTATAATTATTATAGTTCTAGAGATAATAATAGTAAAATATGGCTAATAGTGCATGATATATTGATGAGAGTAAAAGTAATAAGTATATTTATTACAGTTCTATCGATAATAACTGCATAATATGGGTAATAATGCATGTTACATTGATGATAATGAAAGTAATACGTATATTTATTATAGTTCTAGCGATAATAACTGCATAATATGGGTAACAATGCATGTTATATTGAGAATAATATAAGTAATAAGTATAATTATTACAGTTCTGGCGATAATAACTGCATTATATGGGTAATAATGCACGTTATATTGCTAATAGTATAAGTAATAAGTATAATTATTACAGTTCTAGCGATAATACCTCCATTATATGGGTAATAATGCATGTTATATTGATAATAATATAAGTAATAAGTATATTTCTTACAGTTATATCGATAATAACTGCATAATATGGGTAATAATGCATGTTATATTGATGATAATAAAAGTAATACGTATATTTATTATAGTTCTAGCAATAATAACTGCATAATATGGGTAATAATGCATGTTATATTGATAATAATATAAGTAATAAGTATAATTATTACAGTCCTAGCGATAATTACTGCATTATATGGGTAATAATGCACGTTATATTGCTGGCAATATAAGTAATAAGTATAATTATTACAGTTCTAGCGATAATAACTGCATTATATGGGTAATAATGCATGTTATATTGATGATAATGAAAGTAATACGTATATTTATTATAGTTCTTGCGATAATAACTGCATAATATGGGTAATAATGCATGTTATATTGAGAATAATATAAGTAATAAGTATAATTATTACAGTTCTGGCGATAATAACTGCATTATATGGGTAATAATGCACGTTATATTGCTAATAGCATTTAATAAGTATAATTATTACAGTTCTAGCGATAATACCTCCATTATATGGGTAATAATGCATGTTATATTGATAATGATATAAGTAATAAGTATAATTATTACAGTTCTAGCGATAATAACTGCATTATATGGGTAATAATGCACGTTATATTGCTAACAATATAAGTAATAAGTATAATTATTACAGTTCTAGCGATAATAACTGCATAATATGGGTAACAATGCATGTTATATTGATAATAATAAAAGTAATAAGTATATTTATTATCGTTCTATCGATAATAACTTCTTAGTATGGGTAATAATGCATGTTATATTGATGATAGTGAAAGTAGTAAGTATATTTATTACAGTTCTAGCGATAATAACTGCATAATATGGGTAACAATGCATGTTATATTGAGAATAATATAAGTAATAAGTATAATTATTACAGTTCTGGCGATAATAACTGCATTATATGGGTAATAATGCACGTTATATTGCTAATAGCATTTAATAAGTATAATTATTACAGTTCTAGCGATAATACCTCCATTATATGGGTAATAATGCATGTTATATTGATAATGATATAAGTAATAAGTATAATTATTACAGTTCTAGCGATAATAACTGCATTATATGGGTAATAATGCACGTTATATTGCTAACAATATAAGTAATAAGTATAATTATTACAGTTCTAGCGATAATAACTGCATAATATGGGTAACAATGCATGTTATATTGATAATAATAAAAGTAATAAGTATATTTATTATCGTTCTATCGATAATAACTTCTTAATATGGGTAATAATGCATGTTATATTGATGATAGTGAAAGTAGTAAGTATATTTATTACAGTTCTAGCGATAATAACTGCATTATATGCGTAATAAGGCATGTTATATTGATAATATCGGGGGTAATAAGTATAATTATTATAGTTCTAGAGATAATAATAGTAAAATATGGCTAATAGTGCATGATATATTGATAATAGTAAAAGTAATAAGTATATTTATTACAGTTCTATCGATAATAACTGCATAATATGGGTAATAATGCATGTTATATTGATGATAATGAAAGTAATACGTATATTTATTATAGTTCTAGCGATAATAACTGCATAATATGGGTAACAATGCATGTTATATTGAGAATAATATAAGTAATAAGTATAATTATTACAGTTCTGGCGATAATAACTGCATTATATGGGTAATAATGCACGTTATATTGCTAATAGTATAAGTAATAAGTATAATTATTACAGTTCTAGCGATAATACCTCCATTATATGGGTAATAATGCATGTTATATTGATAATAATATAAGTAATAAGTATATTTATTACAGTTATATCGATAATAACTGCATAATATGGGTAATAATGCATGTTTTATTGATGATAATAACAGTAATACGTATATTTATTATAGTTCTAGCAATAATAACTGCATAATATGGGTAATAATGCATGTTATATTGATAATAATATAAGTAATAAGTATAATTATTACAGTTCTAGCGATAATTACTGCATTATATGGGTAATAATGCACGTTATATTGCTGGCAATATAAGTAATAAGTATAATTATTACAGTTCTAGCGATAATAACTGCATTATATGGGTAATAATGCATGTTATATTGCTAATAGTATAAGTAATAAGTATAATTATTACAATTCTAGCGATAATACCTCCATTATATGGGTAATAATGCATGTTATATTGATAATAATATAAGTAATAAGTATAATTATTACAGTTCTAGCGATAATACCTCCATTATATGGGTAATAATGCATGTTATATTGATAATAATATAAGTAATAAGTATAATTATTACAGTTCTAGCGATAATTACTGCATTATATGGGTAATAATGCACGTTATATTGCTGGCAATATAAGTAATAAGTATAATTATTACAGTTCTAGCGATAATAACTGCATTATATGGGTAATAATGCATGTTATATTGCTAATAGTATAAGTAATAAGTATAATTATTACAATTCTAGCGATAATACCTCCATTATATGGGTAATAATGCATGTTATATTGATAATAATATAAGTAATAAGTATAATTATTACAGTTCTAGCGATAATAACTGCATAATACGGGTAATAATGCACGTTATATTGCTAATAATATAAGTAATGAGTATAATTATTACAGTTCTATCGATAATAACTGCATTATATGGGTAATAATGCATGTTATATTGATAATAATAAAAGTAATAAGTATATTTATTATCGTTCTATCGATAATAACTTCTTAATATGGGTAATAGTGCATGTTATATTGATGATAATGAAAGTAGTAAGTATATTTATTACAGTTCTAGCGATAATAACTGCATTATATGCGTAATAAGGCATGTTATATTGATAATATCGGGGGTAATAAGTATAATTATTATAGTTCTAGCGATAATAATAGTAAAATATGGCTAATAGTGCATGATATATTGATAATAGTAAAAGTAATAAGTATATTTATTACAGTTCTATCGATAATAACTGCATAATATGGGTAATAATGCATGTTATATTGATGATAATGAAAGTAATACGTATATTTATTATAGTTCTAGCGATAATAACTGCATAATATGGGTAATAATGCATGTTATATTGATAATAATATAAGTAATAAGTATAATTATTACAGTTCTAGCGATAATTACTGCATTATATGGGTAATAATGCACGTTATATTGCTGGCAATATAAGTAATAAGTATAATTATTACAGTTCTAGCGATAATAACTGCATTATATGGGTAATAATGCATGTTATATTGCTCATAGTATTTAATAAGTATAATTATTACAGTTCTAGCGATAATACCTCCATTATATGGGTAATAATGCATGTTATATTGATAATGATATAAGTAATAAGTATAATTATTACAGTTCTAGCGATAATAACTGCATAATATGGGTAATAATGCACGTTATATTGCTAACAATATAAGTAATAAGTATAATTATTACAGTTCTAGCGATAATAACTGCATTATATGGGTAATAATGCATGTTATATTGATGATAATGAAAGTAATACGTATATTTATTATAGTTCTTGCGATAATAACTGCATAATATGGGTAATAATGCATGTTATATTGAGAATAATATAAGTAATAAGTATAATTATTACAGTTCTGGCGATAATAACTGCATTATATGGGTAATAATGCACGTTATATTGCTAATAGTATAAGTAATAAGTATAATTATTACAGTTCTAGCGATAATACCTCCATTATATGGGTAATAATGCATGTTATATTGATAATAATATAAGTAATAAGTATATTTCTTACAGTTATATCGATAATAACTGCATAATATGGGTAATAATGCATGTTATATTGATGATAATAAAAGTAATACGTATATTTATTATAGTTCTAGCAATAATAACTGCATAATATGGGTAATAATGCATGTTATATTGATAATAATATAAGTAATAAGTATAATTATTACAGTTCTAGCGATAATTACTGCATTATATGGGTAATAATGCACGTTATATTGCTGGCAATATAAGTAATAAGTATAATTATTACAGTTCTAGCGATAATAACAGCATTATATGGGTAATAATGCATGTTATATTGCTCATAGTATTTAATAAGTATAATTATTACAGTTTTAGCGATAATACCTCCATTATATGGGTAATAATGCATGTTATATTGATAATGATATAAGTAATAAGTATAATTATTACAGTTCTAGCGATAATAACTGCATAATATGGGTAATAATGCACGCTATATTGCTAACAATATAAGTAATAAGTATAATTATTACAGTTCTAGAGATAATAACTGCATTATATGGGTAATAATGCATGTTATATTGATGATAATGAAAGTAATACGTATATTTATTATAGTTCTTGCGATAATAACTGCATAATATGGGTAATAATGCATGTTATATTGAGAATAATATAAGTAATAAGTATAATTATTACAGTTCTGGCGATAATAACTGCATTATATGGGTAATAATGCACGTTATATTGCTAATAGCATTTAATAAGTATAATTATTACAGTTCTAGCGATAATACCTCCATTATATGGGTAATAATGCATGTTATATTGATAATGATATAAGTAATAAGTATAATTATTACAGTTCTAGCGATAATAACTGCATTATATGGGTAATAATGCACGTTATATTGCTAACAATATAAGTAATAAGTATAATTATTACAGTTCTAGCGATAATAACTGCATAATATGGGTAACAATGCATGTTATATTGATAATAATAAAAGTAATAAGTATATTTATTATCGTTCTATCGATAATAACTTCTTAATATGGGTAATAATGCATGTTATATTGATGATAGTGAAAGTAGTAAGTATATTTATTACAGTTCTAGCGATAATAACTGCATTATATGCGTAATAAGGCATGTTATATTGATAATATCGGGGGTAATAAGTATAATTATTATAGTTCTAGCGATAATAATAGTAAAATATGGCTAATAGTGCATGATATATTGATAATAGTAAAAGTAATAAGTATATTTACTACAGTTCTATCGATAGTAACTGCATAATATGGGTAATAATGCATGTTATATTGATGATAATGAAAGTAATAAGTAGAATTATTACAGTTCTAGCGATAATAACTGCATTATATGGGTAATAATGCACGTTATATTGCCAACAATATAAGTAATAAGTATAATTATTACAGTTCTAGCGATAATACCTCCATTATATGGGTAATAATGCACGTTATATTGCTAAAAATATACGTAATGAGTACAATTATTACAGTTCTAGCAATAATACCTCCATTATATGGGTAATAATGCATGTTATATTGATAATGATATTAGTAATAAGTATAATTATTACAGTTCTAGCGATAATAACTGCATAATATGGGTAATAATGCACGTTATATTGCTAATAATATAAGTAATGAGTACAATTATTACAGTTCTAGCCATAATAACTGCATTATATGGGTAATAATGCATGTTATATTGATAATAACATAAGTAATAAGTATAATTATTACAGTTCTAGCGATAATTGCATTATATGGGTAATAATGCATGTTATATTGATAATCTCGGGAGTAATAAGTATAATTATTATAGTTCTAGCGATAATAGTAGTAAAATATGGCAAATAGTACATGTTATATCGATAATAATAAAAGTAATAAGTATATTTATTACAGTCCTACCGATAATAACTGCATAATATGGGTAATAATGCATGTTATATTGATGATAATAAAAGTAATACGTATATTTATTATAGTTCTAGCGATAATAACTGCATAATATGGGTAATAATGCATGTTATATTGATAATAATATAAGTAATAAGTATAATTATTACAGTTCTAGCAATAATACCTCCATTATATGGGTAATAATGCATGTTATATTGAGAGTAATACAAGTAATAAGTATAATTATTACAGTTCTGGCGATAATAACTTCTTTATATGGGTAATAATGCACGTTATATTGCTAATAGTATAAGTAATAAGTATAATTATTACAGTTCTAGCGATAATACCTCCATTATATGGGTAATAATGCATGTTATATTCATAATGATATAAGTAATAAGTATATTTATTACAGTTCTATCGATAATAACTGCATAATATGGGTAATAATGCATGTTATGTTGATGACAATGAAAGTAATACGTATGTTTATTATAGTTCTAGCGATAATAACTGCATAATATGGGTAATAATGGATGTTATATTGAGAATAATATAAGTAATAAGTATAATTATTACAGTTCTGGCGATAATAACTGCATTATATGGGTAATAATGCACGCTATATTGCTAATAGTATAAGTAATAAGTATAATTATTACAGTGCTTGCGATAATACCTCCATTATATGGGTAATAATGCATGTTATATTGAGAATAATATAAGTAATAAGTATAATTATTACAGTTCTAGCGATAATAACTGCATTATATGGGTAATAATGCACGTTATATTGCTAACAATATAAGTAATAAGTATAATTATTACAGTTCTAGCGATAATACCTCCATTATATGGGTAATAATGCACGTTATATTGCTAATAATATAAGTAATGAGTACAATTATTACAGTTCTAGCAATAATACCTCCATTATATGGGTAATAATGCATGTTATATTGATAATGATATTAGTAATAAGTATAATTATTACAGTTCTAGCGATAATAACTGCATAATATGGGTAATAATGCACGTTATATTGCTAATAATATAAGTAATGAGTACAATTATTACAGTTCTAGCCATAATAACTGCATTATATGGGTAATAATGCATGTTATATTGATAATAACATAAGTAATAAGTATAATTATTACAGTTCTAGCGATAATAACTGCATTATATGGGTAATAATGCATGTTATATTGATAATATCGGGAGTAATAAGTATAATTATTATAGTTCTAGCGATAATAGTAGTAAAATATGGCAAATAGTACATGTTATATTGATAATAATAAAAGTAATAAGTATATTTATTACAGTCCTACCGATAATAACTGCATAATATGGGTAATAATGCATGTTATGTTGATGACAATGAAAGTAATACGTATGTTTATTATAGTTCTAGCGATAATAACTGCATAATATGGGTAATAATGGATGTTATATTGAGAATAATATAAGTAATAAGTATAACTATTACAGTTCTAGCGATAATAACTGCATTATATGTGTAATAATGCACGTTATACTGCTAATAATATAAGTAATAAGTATAGTTATTACAGTTCTAGCGATAATAACTGTATTACATGGGTAATAATGCATGTTATATTGATAATATCGGGAGTAATAAGTACAATTATTATAGTTCTAGCGATAATAATAGTAAAATATGGCTAATAGTGCATGATATATTGATAATAGTAAAAGTAATAAGTATATTTATTACAGTTCTATCGATAATAACTGCATAATATGGGTAATAATTATGTTATATTGATGTTAATAAGAGTAATACGTATATTTATTATAGTTCTAGCAATAATAACTGCATAATATGGGTAATAATGCATGTTATATTGAGAATAATATAAGTAATAAGTATAATTATTACAGTTCTGGCGATAATAACTTCTTTATATGGGTAATAATGCACGTTATATTGCTAATAGTATAAGTAATAAGTATAATTATTACAGTTCTAGCGATAATACCTCCATTATATGGGTAATAATGCATGTTATATTGATAATGATATAAGTAATAAGTATAATTATTACAGTTCTAGCGATAATAACTGCATAATATGGGTAATAATGCACGTTATATTGCTAATAGTATAAGTAATAAGTATAATTATTACAGTTCTAGCGATAATACCTCCATTATATGGGTAATAATGCATGTTATATTGATAATATCGGGAGTAATAAGTATAATTATTATAGTTCTAGCGATAATAATAGTAAAATATGGCAAATAGTGCATGTTATATTGATAATAATAAAAGTAATAAGTATATTTATTACAGTTCTATCGATAATAACTGCATAATATGGGTAATAATTATGTTATATTGATGATAATAAAATTAACACGTACATTTATTATAGTTCTAGCGATAATAACTGCATAATATGGGTAATAATGCATGTTATATTGATAATAATATATGTAATAAGTATAATTATTACAGTTCTAGCGATAATAACTGCATTATATGGGTAATAATGCACGTTATATTGCTAACAATATAAGTAATAAGTACAATTATTACAGTTCTAGCGATAATAACTGCATTATATGGGTAAAAATGCATGTTATATTGAGAATAATATAAGTAATAAGTATAATTATTACAGTTCTGGCGATAATAACTGCATTATATGGGTAACAATGCACGTTATATTGCTAATAGTATAAGTAATAAGTATAATTGTTACAGTTCTAGCAATAATACCTCCATTACATGGGTAATAATGCATGTTATATTGATAATAATATAAGTAATAAGTATAATTATTACAGTTCTAGCGATAATACCTCCATTATATGGGTAATAATGCACGTTATATTGCTAATAATATAAGTAATGAGTACAGTTATTACAGTTCTAGCCATAATAACTGCATTATATTGGTAATAATGCATGTTATATTGATAATAACATAAGTAATAAGTATAATTATTACAGTTCTAGCGATAATAACTGTATTACATGGGTAATAATGCATATTATATTGATAATATCGGGAGTAATAAGTATAATTATTATAGTTCTAGCGATAATAATAGTAAAATATGGCTAATAGTGCATGATATATTGATAATAGTAAAAGTAATAAGTATATTTATTACAGTTCTATCGATAATAACTGCATAATATGGGTAATAATGCATGTTATGTTGATGACAATGAAAGTAATACGTATGTTTATTATAGTTCTAGCGATAGTAACTGCATAATATGGGTAATAATGCATGTTATATTGAGAATAATATAAGTAATAAGTATAATTATTACAGTTCTAGCGATAATACCTCCATTATATTGGTAATAATGCATGTTATATTGATAATGATATAAGTAACAAGTATAATTATTACAGTTCTAGCGATAATAACTGCATTGTATGGGTAATAATGCATGTTATATTGATAATATCGGGAGTAATAAGTATAATTATTATAGTTCTAGCGATAATAATAGTAAAATATGGCAAATAGTGCATGTTATATTGATAATAATAAAACTAATAAGTATATTTATTACAGTTCTATCGATAATAACTGCATAATATGGGTAATAATTATGTTATATTGATGTTAATAAGAGTAATACGTATATTTATTATAGTTCTAGCAATAATAACTGCATAATATGGGTAATAAAGCATGTTATATTGAGAATAATATAAGTAATAAGTATAATTATTACAGTTCTGGCGATAATAACTTCTTTATATGGGTAATAATGCACGTTATATTGCTAATAGTATAAGTAATAAGTATAATTATTACAGTTCTAGCGATAATACCTCCATTATATGGGTAATAATGCATGTTATATTGATAATGATATAAGTAATAAGTATAATTATTACAGTTCTAGCGATAATAACTGCATAATATGGGTAATAATGCACGTTATATTGCTAATAGTATAAGTAATATGTATAATTATTACAGTTCTAGCGATAATACCTCCATTATATGGGTAATAATGCATGTTATATTGATAATGATATAAGTAATAAGTATAATTATTACAGTTCTAGCGATAATAACTGCATAATATGGGTAATAATGCATGTTATATTGATAATAATATAAGTAATAAGTATAATTATTACAGTTCTAGCAATAATACCTCCATTATATGGGTAATAATGCATGTTATATTGATAATATCGGGAGTAATAAGTATAATTATTATAGTTCTAGCGATAATAGTAGTAAAATATGGCAAATAGTACATGTTATATTGATAATAATAAAAGTAATAAGTATATTTATTACAGTCCTACCGATAATAACTGCATAATATGGGTAATAATGCATGTTATGTTGATGACAATGAAAGTAATACGTATGTTTATTATAGTTCTAGCGACAATAACTGCATAATATGGGTAATAATGGATGTTATATTGAGAATAATATAAGTAATAAGTATAACTATTACAGTTCTAGCGATAATAACTGCATTATATGTGTAATAATGCACGTTATACTGCTAATAATATAAGTAATAAGTATAGTTATTACAGTTTCAGCGATAATAACTGTATTACATGGGTAATAATGCATGTTATATTGATAATATCGGGAGTAATAAGTATAATTATTATAGTTCTAGCGATAATAATAGTAAAATATGGCTAATAGTGCATGATATATTGATAATAGTAAAAGTAATAAGTATATTTATTACAGTTCTATCGATAATAACTGCATAATATGGGTAATAATGCATGTTATGTTGATGACAATGAAAGTAATACGTATGTTTATTATAGTTCTAGCGATAGTAACTGCATAATATGGGTAATAATGCATGTTATATTGAGAATAATATAAGTAATAAGTATAATTATTACAGTTCTAGCGATAATACCTCCATTATGTTGGTAATAATGCATGTTATATTGATAATGATATAAGTAATAAGTATAATTATTACAGTTCTAGCGATAATAACTGCATTGTATGGGTAATAATGCATGTTATATTGATAATATCGGGAGTAATAAGTACAATTATTATAGTTCTAGCGATAATAATAGTAAAATATGGCAAATAGTGCATGTTATATTGATAATAATAAAACTAATAAGTATATTTATTACAGTTCTATCGATAATAACTGCATAATATGGGTAATAATTATGTTATATTGATGATAATAAGAGTAATACGTATATTTATTATAGTTCTAGCGATAATAACTGCATAATATGGGTAATAATGCATGTTATATTGAGAATAATATAAGTAATAAGTATAATTATTACAGTTCTGGCGATAATAACTTCTTTATATGGGTAATAATGCACGTTATATTGCTAATAGTATAAGTAATAAGTATAATTATTACAGTTCTAGCGATAATAACTGCATAATATGGGTAATAATGCGCGTTATATTGCTAATAGTATAAGTAATAAGTATAATTATTACAGTTCTAGCGATAATACCTCCATTATATGGGTAATAATGCATGTTATATTGATAATGATATAAGTAATAAGTATAATTATTACAGTTCTAGCGATAATAACTGCATAATATGGGTAATAATACACGTTATATTGCTAATAATATAAGTAATAAGTATAATTATTATAGTTCTAGCGATAATAATAGTAAAATATGGCAAATAGTGCATGTTATATTGATAATAATAAAACTAATAAGTATATTTATTACAGTTCTATCGATAATAACTGCATAATATGGGTAATAATTATGTTATATTGATGATAATAAAATTAATACGTGCATTTATTATAGTTCTAGCGATAATAACTGCATAATATGGGTAATAATGCATGTTATATTGATAATAATATATGTAATAAGTATAATTATTACAGTTCTAGCGATAATAACTGCATTATATGGGTAATAATGCACGTTATATTGCTAACAATATAAGTAATAAGTACAATTATTACAGTTCTAGCGATAATAACTGCATTATATGGGTAAAAATGCGTGTTATATTGAGAATAATATAAGTAATAAGTATAATTATTACAGTTCTGGCGATAATAACTGCATTATATGGGTAACAATGCACGTTATATTGCTAATAGTATAAGTAATAAGTATAATTATTACAGTTCTAGCAATAATACCTCCATTATATGGGTAATAATGCATGTTATATTGATAATAATATAAGTAATAAGTATAATTATTACAGTTCTAGCGATAATACCTCCATTATATGGGTAATAATGCACGTTATATTGCTAATAATATAAGTAATGAGTACAGTTATTACAGTTCTAGCCATAATAACTGCATTATATTGGTAAAAATGCATGTTATATTGATAATAACATAAGTAATAAGTATAATTATTACAGTTCTAGCGATAATAACTGCATTATATGGGTAATAATGCATGTTATATTGATAATATCGGGAGTAATAAGTATAATTATTATAGTTCTAGCGATAATAATAGTAAAATATGGCAAATAGTGCATGTTATAAGGAGAATAATAAAAGAAATAAGTATATTTATTACAGTTCTATCGATAATAACTGCATAATATGGGTAATAATGCATGTTATATTGATAATAATATAAGTAATAAGTAGAATTATTACAGTTCTAGCGATAATAACTGCATTATATGGGTAATAATGCACGTTATATTGCTAACAATATAAGTAATAAGTATAATTATTACAGTTCTAGCGATAATACCTCCATTATATGGGTAATAATGCACGTTATATTGCTAATAATATAAGTAATGAGTACAATTATTACAGTTCTAGCAATAATACCTCCATTATATGGGTAATAATGCATGTTATATTGATAATGATATTAGTAATAAGTATAATTATTACAGTTCTAGCGATAATAACTGCATAATATGGGTAATAATGCACGTTATATTGCTAATAATATAAGTAATGAGTACAATTATTACAGTTCTAGCCATAATAACTGCATTATATGGGTAATAATGCATGTTATATTGATAATAACATAAGTAATAAGTATAATTATTACAGTTCTAGCGATAATAACTGCATTATATGGGTAATAATGCATGTTATATTGATAATATCGGGAGTAATAAGTATAATTATTATAGTTCTAGCGATAATAGTAGTCAAATATGGCAAATAGTACATGTTATATTGATAATAATAAAAGTAATAAGTATATTTATTACAGTCCTACCGATAATAACTGCATAATATGGGTAATAATGCATGTTATATTGATGATAATAAAAGTAATACGTATATTTATTATAGTTCTAGCGATAATAACTGCATAATATGGGTAATAATGCATGTTATATTGATAATAATATAAGTAATAAGTATAATTATTACAGTTCTAGCAATAATACCTCCATTATATGGGTAATAATGCATGTTATATTGAGAGTAATACAAGTAATAAGTATAATTATTACAGTTCTGGCGATAATAACTTCTTTATATGGGTAATAATGCACGTTATATTGCTAATAGTATAAGTAATAAGTATAATTATTACAGTTCTAGCGATAATACCTCCATTATATGGGTAATAATGCATGTTATATTGATAATGATATAAGTAATTAGTATAATTATTACAGTTCTAGCGATAATAACTGCATAATATTGGTAATAATGCACGTTATATTGCTAATAATATAAGTAATGAGTACAATTATTACAGTTCTAGCGATAATAACTGCATTATATGGGAAATAATGCATGTTATATTGATAATATCGGGAGTAATAAGTATAATTATTATAGTTCTAGCGATAATAATAGTAAAATCTGGCAAATAGTGCATGTTATATTGATAATAATAAAAGTAATAAGTATATTTATTACAGTTCTATCGATAATAACTGCATGATATGGGTAATAATGCATGTTATATTGATGATAATAAAAGTAATTCGTATATTTATTATAGTTCTAGCGATAATAACTGCATAATATGGGTAATAATGCATGTTATATTGATAATAATATAAGTAATAAGTATAATTATTACAGTTCTAGCAATAATACCTCCATTATATGGGTAATAATGCATGTTATATTGAGAGTAATACAAGTAATAAGTATAATTATTACAGTTCTGGCGATAATAACTTCTTTATATGGGTAATAATGCACGTTATATTGCTAATAGTATAAGTAATAAGTATAATTATTACAGTTCTAGCGATAATACCTCCATTATATGGGTAATAATGCATGTTATATTGATAATGATATAAGTAATTAATATAATTATTACAGTTCTAGCGATAATAACTGCATAATATGGGTAATAATGCACGTTATATTGCTAATAATATAAGTAATGAGTACAATTATTACAGTTCTAGCGATAATAACTGCATTATATGGGTAATAATGCATGTTATATTGATGATAATAAAAGTAATACGTATATTTATTATAGTTCTAGCGATAATAACTGCATAATATGGGTAATAATGCATGTTATATTGAGAATAATATAAGTGATAAGTATAATTATTACAGTTCTGGCGATAATAACTGCATTATATGGGTAATAATGCACGTTATATTGCTAATAGTATAAGTAATAAGTATAATTGTTACAGTTCTAGCGATAATACCTCCATTATGTGGGTAATAATGCATGTTATATTGATAATGATATAAGTAATAAGTATAATTATTACAGTTCTAGCGATAATAACTGCATCATATGGGTAATAATGCATGTTATATTGAGAATAATATAAGTAATAAGTATAATTATTACAGTTCTAGCAATAATACCTCCATTATATGGGTAATAATGCATGTTATATTGAGAGTAATACAAGTAATAAGTATAATTATTACAGTTCTGGCGATAATAACTTCTTTATATGGGTAATAATGCACGTTATATTGCTAATAGTATAAGTAATAAGTATAATTATTACAGTTCTAGCGATAATACCTCCATTATATGGGTAATAATGCATGTTATATTGATAATGATATAAGTAATTAGTATAATTATTACAGTTCTAGCGATAATAACTGCATAATATGGGTAATAATGCACGTTATATTGCTAATAATATAAGTAATGAGTACAATTATTACAGTTCTAGCGATAATAACTGCATTATATGGGAAATAATGCATGTTATATTGATAATATCGGGAGTAATAAGTATAATTATTATAGTTCTAGCGATAATAATAGTAAAATCTGGCAAATAGTGCATGTTATATTGATAATAATAAAAGTAATAAGTATATTTATTACAGTTCTATCGATAATAACTGCATGATATGGGTAATAATGCATGTTATATTGATGATAATAAAAGTAATACGTATATTTATTATAGTTCTAGCGATAATAACTGCATAATATGGGTAATAATGCATGTTATATTGATAATAATATAAGTAATAAGTATAATTATTACAGTTCTAGCAATAATACCTCCATTATATGGGTAATAATGCATGTTATATTGAGAGTAATACAAGTAATAAGTATAATTATTACAGTTCTGGCGATAATAACTTCTTTATATGGGTAATAATGCACGTTATATTGCTAATAGTATAAGTAATAAGTATAATGATTACAGTTCTAGCGATAATACCTCCATTATATGGGTAATAATGCATGTTATATTGATAATGATATAAGTAATTAGTATAATTATTACAGTTCTAGCGATAATAACTGCATAATATGGGTAATAATGCACGTTATATTGCTAATAATATAAGTAATGAGTACAATTATTACAGTTCTAGCGATAATAACTGCATTATATGGGTAATAATGCATGTTATATTGATAATATCGGGAGTAATAAGTATAATTATTATAGTTCTAGCGATAATAATAGTAAAATCTGGCAAATAGTGCATGTTATATTGATAATAATAAAAGTAATAAGTATATTTATTACAGTTCTATCGATAATAACTGCATGATATGGGTAATAATGCATGTTATATTGATGATAATAAAAGTAATACGTATATTTATTATAGTTCTAGCGATAATAACTGCATAATATGGGTAATAATGCATGTTATATTGATAATAATATAAGTAATAAGTATAATTATTACAGTTCTAGCAATAATACCTCCATTATATGGGTAATAATGCATGTTATATTGAGAGTAATACAAGTAATAAGTATAATTATTACAGTTCTGGCGATAATAACTTCTTTATATGGGTAATAATGCACGTTATATTGCTAATAGTATAAGTAATGAGTATAATTATTACAGTTCTAGCGATAATACCTCCATTATATGGGTAATAATGCATGTTATATTGATAATGATATAAGTAATTAGTATAATTATTACAGTTCTAGCGATAATAACTGCATAATATGGGTAATAATGCACGTTATATTGCTAATAATATAAGTAATGAGTACAATTATTACAGTTCTAGCGATAATAACTGCATTATATGGGTAATAATGCATGTTATATTGATGATAATAAAAGTAATACGTATATTTATTATAGTTCTAGCGATAATAACTGCATAATATGGGTAATAATGCATGTTATATTGATAATAATATAAGTGATAAGTAGAATTATTACAGTTCTAGCGATAATAACTGCATTATATGGGTAATAATGCACGTTATATTGCTAACAATATAAGTAATAAGTATAATTATTACAGTTCTAGCGATAATAACTGCATTATATGGGTAATAATGCATGTTATATTGATAATATCGGGAGTAATAAGTATAATTATTATAGTTCTAGCGATAATAATAGTAAAATATGGCAAATAGTGCATGTTATAAGGAGAATAATAAAAGAAATAAGTATATTTATTACAGTTCTATCGATAATAACTGCATAATATGGGTAATAATGCATGTTATATTGATAATAATATAAGTAATAAGTAGAATTATTACAGTTCTAGCGATAATAACTGCATTATATGGGTAATAATGCACGTTATATTGCTAACAATATAAATAATAAGTATAATTATTACAGTTCTAGCGATAATACCTCCATTATATGGGTAATAATGCACGTTATATTGCTAAAAATATAAGTAATGAGTACAATTATTACAGTTCTAGCAATAATACCTCCATTATATGGGTAATAATGCATGTTATATTGATAATGATATTAGTAATAAGTATAATTATTACAGTTCTAGCGATAATAACTGCATAATATGGGTAATAATGCACGTTATATTGCTAATAATATAAGTAATGAGTACAATTATTACAGTTCTAGCCATAATAACTGCATTATATGGGTAATAATGCATGTTATATTGATAATAACATAAGTAATAAGTATAATTATTACAGTTCTAGCGATAATAACTGCATTATATGGGTAATAATGCATGTTATATTGATAATCTCGGGAGTAATAAGTATAATTATTATAGTTCTAGCGATAATAGTAGTAAAATATGGCAAATAGTACATGTTATATTGATAATAATAAAAGTAATAAGTATATTTATTACAGTCCTACCGATAATAACTGCATAATATGGGTAATAATGCATGTTATATTGATGATAATAAAAGTAATACGTATATTTATTATAGTTCTAGCGATAATAACTGCATAATATGGGTAATAATGCATGTTATATTGATAATAATATAAGTAATAAGTATAATTATTACAGTTCTAGCAATAATACCTCCATTATATGGGTAATAATGCATGTTATATTGAGAGTAATACAAGTAATAAGTATAATTATTACAGTTCTGGCGATAATAACTTCTTTATATGGGTAATAATGCACGTTATATTGCTAATAGTATAAGTAATAAGTATAATTATTACAGTTCTAGCGATAATACCTCCATTATATGGGTAATAATGCATGTTATATTGATAATGATATAAGTAATAAGTATATTTATTACAGTTCTATCGATAATAACTGCATAATATGGGTAATAATGCATGTTATGTTGATGACAATGAAAGTAATACGTATGTTTATTATAGTTCTAGCGATAATAACTGCATAATATGGGTAATAATGGATGTTATATTGAGAATAATATAAGTAATAAGTATAATTATTACAGTTCTGGCGATAATAACTGCATTATATGGGTAATAATGCACGCTATATTGCTAATAGTATAAGTAATAAGTATAATTATTACAGTGCTTGCGATAATACCTCCATTATATGGGTAATAATGCATGTTATATTGAGAATAATATAAGTAATAAGTATAATTATTACAGTTCTAGCGATAATAACTGCATTATATGGGTAATAATGCACGTTATATTGCTAACAATATAAGTAATAAGTATAATTATTACAGTTCTAGCGATAATACCTCCATTATATGGGTAATAATGCACGTTATATTGCTAATAATATAAGTAATGAGTACAATTATTACAGTTCTAGCAATAATACCTCCATTATATGGGTAATAATGCATGTTATATTGATAATGATATTAGTAATAAGTATAATTATTACAGTTCTAGCGATAATAACTGCATAATATGGGTAATAATGCACGTTATATTGCTAATAATATAAGTAGTGAGTACAATTATTACAGTTCTAGCCATAATAACTGCATTATATGGATAATAATGCATGTTATATTGATAATAACATAAGTAATAAGTATAATTATTACAGTTCTAGCGATAATAACTGCATTATATGGGTAATAATGCATGTTATATTGATAATATCGGGAGTAATAAGTATAATTATTATAGTTCTAGCGATAATAGTAGTAAAATATGGCAAATAGTACATGTTATATTGATAATAATAAAAGTAATAAGTATATTTATTACAGTCCTACCGATAATAACTGCATAATATGGGTAATAATGCATGTTATGTTGATGACAATGAAAGTAATACGTATGTTTATTATAGTTCTAGCGATAATAACTGCATAATATGGGTAATAATGGATGTTATATTGAGAATAATATAAGTAATAAGTATAACTATTACAGTTCTAGCGATAATAACTGCATTATATGTGTAATAATGCACGTTATACTGCTAATAATATAAGTAATAAGTATAGTTATTACAGTTCTAGCGATAATAACTGTATTACATGGGTAATAATGCATGTTATATTGATAATATCGGGAGTAATAAGTATAATTATTATAGTTCTAGCGATAATAATAGTAAAATATGGCTAATAGTGCATGATATATTGATAATAGTAAAAGTAATAAGTATATTTATTACAGTTCTATCGATAATAACTGCATAATATGGGTAATAATGCATGTTATGTTGATGACAATGAAAGTAATACGTATGTTTATTATAGTTCTAGCGATAGTAACTGCATAATATGGGTAATAATGCATGTTATATTGAGAATAATATAAGTAATAAGTATAATTATTACAGTTCTAGCGATAATACCTCCATTATATTGGTAATAATGCATGTTATATTGATAATGATATAAGTAATAAGTATAATTATTACAGTTCTAGCGATAATAACTGCATTGTATGGGTAATAATGCATGTTATATTGATAATATCGGGAGTAATAAGTACAATTATTATAGTTCTAGCGATAATAATAGTAAAATATGGCAAATAGTGCATGTTATATTGATAATAATAAAACTAATAAGTATATTTATTACAGTTCTATCGATAATAACTGCATAATATGGGTAATAATTATGTTATATTGATGATAATAAGAGTAATACGTATATTTATTATAGTTCTAGCGATAATAACTGCATAATATGGGTAATAATGCATGTTATATTGAGAATAATATAAGTAATAAGTATAATTATTACAGTTCTGGCGATAATAACTTCTTTATATGGGTAATAATGCACGTTATATTGCTAATAGTATAAGTAATAAGTATAATTATTACAGTTCTAGCGATAATAACTGCATAATATGGGTAATAATGCGCGTTATATTGCTAATAGTATAAGTAATAAGTATAATTATTACAGTTCTAGCGATAATACCTCCATTATATGGGTAATAATGCATGTTATATTGATAATGATATAAGTAATAAGTATAATTATTACAGTTCTAGCGATAATAACTGCATAATATGGGTAATAATGCACGTTATATTGCTAATAATATAAGTAATAAGTATAATTATTATAGTTCTAGCGATAATAATAGTAAAATATGGCAAATAGTGCATGTTATATTGATAATAATAAAACTAATAAGTACATTTATTACAGTTCTATCGATAATAACTGCATAATATGGGTAATAATTATGTTATATTGATGATAATAAAATTAATACGTACATTTATTATAGTTCTAGCGATAATAACTGCATAATATGGGTAATAATGCATGTTATATTGATAATAATATATGTAATAAGTATAATTATTACAGTTCTAGCGATAATAACTGCATTATATGGGTAATAATGCACGTTATATTGCTAACAATATAAGTAATAAGTACAATTATTACAGTTCTAGCGATAATAACTGCATTATATGGGTAAAAATGCGTGTTATACTGAGAATAATATAAGTAATAAGTATAATTATTACAGTTCTGGCGATAATAACTGCATTATATGGGTAATAATGCATGTTATATTGATAATATCGGGAGTAATAAGTATAATTATTATAGTTCTAGCGATAATAATAGTAAAATATGGCAAATAGTGCATGTTATAAGGAGAATAATAAAAGAAATAAGTATATTTATTACAGTTCTATCGATAATAACTGCATAATATGGGTAATAATGCATGTTATATTGATAATAATATAAGTAATAAGTAGAATTATTACAGTTCTAGCGATAATAACTGCATTATATGGGTAATAATGCACGTTATATTGCTAACAATATAAGTAATAAGTATAATTATTACAGTTCTAGCGATAATACCTCCATTATATGGGTAATAATGCACGTTATATTGCTAATAATATAAGTAATGAGTACAATTATTACAGTTCTAGCAATAATACCTCCATTATATGGGTAATAATGCATGTTATATTGATAATGATATTAGTAATAAGTATAATTATTACAGTTCTAGCGATAATAACTGCATAATATGGGTAATAATGCACGTTATATTGCTAATAATATAAGTAATGAGTACAATTATTACAGTTCTAGCCATAATAACTGCATTATATGGGTAATAATGCATGTTATATTGATAATAACATAAGTAATAAGTATAATTATTACAGTTCTAGCGATAATAACTGCATTATATGGGTAATAATGCATGTTATATTGATAATATCGGGAGTAATAAGTATAATTATTATAGTTCTAGCGATAATAGTAGTCAAATATGGCAAATAGTACATGTTATATTGATAATAATAAAAGTAATAAGTATATTTATTACAGTCCTACCGATAATAACTGCATAATATGGGTAATAATGCATGTTATATTGATGATAATAAAAGTAATACGTATATTTATTATAGTTCTAGCGATAATAACTGCATAATATGGGTAATAATGCATGTTATATTGATAATAATATAAGTAATAAGTATAATTATTACAGTTCTAGCAATAATACCTCCATTATATGGGTAATAATGCATGTTATATTGAGAGTAATACAAGTAATAAGTATAATTATTACAGTTCTGGCGATAATAACTTCTTTATATGGGTAATAATGCACGTTATATTGCTAATAGTATAAGTAATAAGTATAATTATTACAGTTCTAGCGATAATACCTCCATTATATGGGTAATAATGCATGTTATATTGATAATGATATAAGTAATTAGTATAATTATTACAGTTCTAGCGATAATAACTGCATAATATGGGTAATAATGCACGTTATATTGCTAATAATATAAGTAATGAGTACAATTATTACAGTTCTAGCGATAATAACTGCATTATATGGGAAATAATGCATGTTATATTGATAATATCGGGAGTAATAAGTATAATTATTATAGTTCTAGCGATAATAATAGTAAAATCTGGCAAATAGTGCATGTTATATTGATAATAATAAAAGTAATAAGTATATTTATTACAGTTCTATCGATAATAACTGCATGATATGGGTAATAATGCATGTTATATTGATGATAATAAAAGTAATTCGTATATTTATTATAGTTCTAGCGATAATAACTGCATAATATGGGTAATAATGCATGTTATATTGATAATAATATAAGTAATAAGTATAATTATTACAGTTCTAGCAATAATACCTCCATTATATGGGTAATAATGCATGTTATATTGAGAGTAATACAAGTAATAAGTATAATTATTACAGTTCTGGCGATAATAACTTCTTTATATGGGTAATAATGCACGTTATATTGCTAATAGTATAAGTAATAAGTATAATTATTACAGTTCTAGCGATAATACCTCCATTATATGGGTAATAATGCATGTTATATTGATAATGATATAAGTAATTAGTATAATTATTACAGTTCTAGCGATAATAACTGCATAATATGGGTAATAATGCACGTTATATTGCTAATAATATAAGTAATGAGTACAATTATTACAGTTCTAGCGATAATAACTGCATTATATGGGTAATAATGCATGTTATATTGCTAATAGTATAAGTAATAAGTATAATTGTTACAGTTCTAGCGATAATACCTCCATTATGTGGGTAATAATGCATGTTATATTGATAATGATATAAGTAATAAGTATAATTATTACAGTTCTAGCGATAATAACTGCATCATATGGGTAATAATGCATGTTATATTGAGAATAATATAAGTAATAAGTATAATTATTACAGTTCTAGCGATAATACCTCCATTATATTGGTAATAATGCATGTTATATTGATAATGATATAAGTAATAAGTATAATTATTACAGTTCTAGCAATAATAACTGCATAATATGGGTAATAATGGATGTTATATTGAGAATAATATAAGTAATAAGTATAACTATTACAGTTCTAGCGATAATAACTGCATTATATGTGTAATAATGCACGTTATACTGCTAATAATATAAGTAATAAGTATAGTTATTACAGTTCTAGCGATAATAACTGTATTACATGGGTAATAATGCATGTTATATTGATAATATCGGGAGTAATAAGTATAATTATTATAGTTCTAGCGATAATAATAGTAAAATATGGCTAATAGTGCATGATATATTGATAATAGTAAAAGTAATAAGTATATTTATTACAGTTCTATCGATAATAACTGCATAATATGGGTAATAATGCATGTTATGTTGATGACAATGAAAGTAATACGTATGTTTATTATAGTTCTAGCGATAGTAACTGCATAATATGGGTAATAATGCATGTTATATTGAGAATAATATAAGTAATAAGTATAATTATTACAGTTCTAGCGATAATACCTCCATTATATTGGTAATAATGCATGTTATGTTGATAATGATATAAGTAATAAGTATAATTACTACAGTTCTAGCGATAATACCTCCATTATATTGGTAATAATGCATGTTATATTGATAATGATATAAGTAATAAGTATAATTATTACAGTTCTAGCGATAATAACTGCATTGTATGGGTAATAATGCATGTTATATTGATAATATCGGGAGTAATAAGTATAATTATTATAGTTCTAGCGATAATAATAGTAAAATATGGCAAATAGTGCATGTTATATTGATAATAATAAAACTAATAAGTATATTTATTATAGTTCTAGCGATAATAACTGCATAATATGGGTAATAATGCATGTTATATTGAGAATAATATAAGTAATAAGTATAATTATTACAGTTCTGGCGATAATAACTTCTTTATATGGGTGATAATGCACGTTATATTGCTAATAGTATAAGTAATAAGTATAATTATTACAGTTCTAGCGATAATAACTGCATAATATGGGTAATAATGCACGTTATATTGCTAATAGTATAAGTAATAAGTATAATTATTACAGTTCTAGCGATAATACCTCCATTATATGGGTAATAATGCATGTTATATTGATAATGATATAAGTAATAAGTATAATTATTACAGTTCTAGCGATAATAACTGCATAATATGGGTAATAATGCACGTTATATTGCTAATAATATAAGTAATAAGTATAATTATTATAGTTCTAGCGATAATAATAGTAAAATATGGCAAATAGTGCATGTTATATTGATAATAATAAAACTAATAAGTATATTTATTACAGTTCTATCGATAATAACTGCATAATATGGGTAATAATTATGTTATATTGATGATAATAAAATTAATACGTACATTTATTATAGTTCTAGCGATAATAACTGCATAATATGGGTAATAATGCATGTTATATTGATAATAATATATGTAATAAGTATAATTATTACAGTTCTAGCGATAATAACTGCATTATATGGGTAATAATGCACGTTATATTGCTAACAATATAAGTAATAAGTACAATTATTACAGTTCTAGCGATAATAACTGCATTATATGGGTAAAAATGCGTGTTATATTGAGAATAATATAAGTAATAAGTATAATTATTACAGTTCTGGCGATAATAACTGCATTATATGGGTAACAATGCACGTTATATTGCTAATAGTATAAGTAATAAGTATAATTATTACAGTTCTAGCAATAATACCTCCATTATATGGGTAATAATGCATGTTATATTGATAATAATATAAGTAATAAGTATAATTATTACAGTTCTAGCGATAATACCTCCATTATATGGGTAATAATGCACGTTATATTGCTAATAATATAAGTAATGAGTACAGTTATTACAGTTCCAGCCATAATAACTGCATTATATTGGTAAAAATGCATGTTATATTGATAATAACATAAGTAATAAGTGTAATTGTTACAGTTCTAGCGATAATAACTGCATTATATGGGTAATAATGCATGTTATATTGATAATATCGGGAGTAATAAGTATAATTATTATAGTTCTAGCGATAATAATAGTAAAATATGGCAAATAGTGCATGTTATAAGGAGAATAATAAAAGAAATAAGTATATTTATTACAGTTCTATCGATAATAACTGCATAATATGGGTAATAATGCATGTTATATTGATAATAATATAAGTAATAAGTAGAATTATTACAGTTCTAGCGATAATAACTGCATTATATGGGTAATAATGCACGTTATATTGCTAACAATATAAGTAATAAGTATAATTATTACAGTTCTAGCAATAATACCTCCATTATATGGGTAATAATGCATGTTATATTGATAATAATATAAGTAATAAGTATAATTATTACAGTTCTAGCGATAATACCTCCATTATATGGGTAATAATGCACGTTATATTGCTAATAATATAAGTAATGAGTACAGTTATTACAGTTCCAGCCATAATAACTGCATTATATTGGTAAAAATGCATGTTATATTGATAATAACATAAGTAATAAGTATAATTGTTACAGTTCTAGCGATAATAAATGCATTATATGGGTAATAATGCATGTTATATTGATAATATCGGGAGTAATAAGTATAATTATTATAGTTCTAGCGATAATAATAGTAAAATATGGCTAATAGTGCATGATATATTGATAATAGTAAAAGTAATAAGTATATTTATTACAGTTCTATCGATAATAACTGCATAATATGGGTAATAATGCATGTTATGTTGATGACAATGAAAGTAATACGTATGTTTATTATAGTTCTAGCGATAGTAACTGCATAATATGGGTAATAATGCATGTTATATTGAGAACAATATAAGTAATAAGTATAATTATTACAGTTCTAGCGATAATACCTCCATTATATTGGTAATAATGCATGTTATGTTGATAATGATATAAGTAATAAGTATAATTATTACAGTTCTAGCGATAATACCTCCATTATATTGGTAAAAATGCATGTTATATTGATAATAACATAAGTAATAAGTATAATTGTTACAGTTCTAGCGATAATAACTGCATTATATGGGTAATAATGCATGTTATATTGATAATATCGGGAGTAATAAGTATAATTATTATAGTTCTAGCGATAATAATAGTAAAATATGGCTAATAGTGCATGATATATTGATAATAGTAAAAGTAATAAGTATATTTATTACAGTTCTATCGATAATAACTGCATAATATGGGTAATAATGCATGTTATGTTGATGACAATGAAAGTAATACGTATGTTTATTATAGTTCTAGCGATAGTAACTGCATAATATGGGTAATAATGCATGTTATATTGAGAATAATATAAGTAATAAGTATAATTATTACAGTTCTAGCGATAATACCTCCATTATATTGGTAATAATGCATGTTATGTTGATAATGATATAAGTAATAAGTATAATTATTACAGTTCTAGCGATAATACCTCCATTATATTGGTAATAATGCATGTTATATTGATAATGATATAAGTAATAAGTATAATTATTACAGTTCTAGCGATAATAACTGCATTGTATGGGTAATAATGCATGTTATATTGATAATATCGGGAGTAATAAGTATAATTATTATAGTTCTAGCGATAATAATAGTAAAATATGGCAAATAGTGCATGTTATATTGATAATAATAAAACTAATAAGTATATTTATTACAGTTCTATCGATAATAACTGCATAATATGGGTAATAATTATGTTATATTGATGATAATAAGAGTAATACGTATATTTATTATAGTTCTAGCGATAATAACTGCATAATATGGGTAATAATGCATGTTATATTGAGAATAATATAAGTAATAAGTATAATTATTACAGTTCTGGCGATAATAACTTCTTTATATGGGTGATAATGCACGTTATATTGCTAATAGTATAAGTAATAAGTATAATTATTACAGTTCTAGCGATAATAACTGCATAATATGGGTAATAATGCACGTTATATTGCTAATAGTATAAGTAATAAGTATAATTATTACAGTTCTAGCGATAATACCTCCATTATATGGGTAATAATGCATGTTATATTGATAATGATATAAGTAATAAGTATAATTATTACAGTTCTAGCGATAATAACTGCATAATATGGGTAATAATGCACGTTATATTGCTAATAATATAAGTAATAAGTATAATTATTATAGTTCTAGCGATAATAATAGTAAAATATGGCAAATAGTGCATGTTATATTGATAATAATAAAACTAATAAGTATATTTATTACAGTTCTATCGATAATAACTGCATAATATGGGTAATAATTATGTTATATTGATGATAATAAAATTAATACGTACATTTATTATAGTTCTAGCGATAATAACTGCATAATATGGGTAATAATGCATGTTATATTGATAATAATATATGTAATAAGTATAATTATTACAGTTCTAGCGATAATAACTGCATTATATGGGTAATAATGCACGTTATATTGCTAACAATATAAGTAATAAGTACAATTATTACAGTTCTAGCGATAATAACTGCATTATATGGGTAAAAATGCGTGTTATATTGAGAATAATATAAGTAATAAGTATAATTATTACAGTTCTGGCGATAATAACTGCATTATATGGGTAACAATGCACGTTATATTGCTAATAGTATAAGTAATAAGTATAATTATTACAGTTCTAGCAATAATACCTCCATTATATGGGTAATAATGCATGTTATATTGATAATAATATAAGTAATAAGTATAATTATTACAGTTCTAGCGATAATACCTCCATTATATGGGTAATAATGCACGTTATATTGCTAATAATATAAGTAATGAGTACAGTTATTACAGTTCCAGCCATAATAACTGCATTATATTGGTAAAAATGCATGTTATATTGATAATAACATAAGTAATAAGTGTAATTGTTACAGTTCTAGCGATAATAACTGCATTATATGGGTAATAATGCATGTTATATTGATAATATCGGGAGTAATAAGTATAATTATTATAGTTCTAGCGATAATAATAGTAAAATATGGCAAATAGTGCATGTTATAAGGAGAATAATAAAAGAAATAAGTATATTTATTACAGTTCTATCGATAATAACTGCATAATATGGGTAATAATGCATGTTATATTGATAATAATATAAGTAATAAGTAGAATTATTACAGTTCTAGCGATAATAACTGCATTATATGGGTAATAATGCACGTTATATTGCTAACAATATAAGTAATAAGTATAATTATTACAGTTCTAGCAATAATACCTCCATTATATGGGTAATAATGCATGTTATATTGATAATAATATAAGTAATAAGTATAATTATTACAGTTCTAGCGATAATACCTCCATTATATGGGTAATAATGCACGTTATATTGCTAATAATATAAGTAATGAGTACAGTTATTACAGTTCCAGCCATAATAACTGCATTATATTGGTAAAAATGCATGTTATATTGATAATAACATAAGTAATAAGTATAATTGTTACAGTTCTAGCGATAATAACTGCATTATATGGGTAATAATGCATGTTATATTGATAATATCGGGAGTAATAAGTATAATTATTATAGTTCTAGCGATAATAATAGTAAAATTTGGCTAATAGTGCATGATATATTGATAATAGTAAAAGTAATAAGTATATTTATTACAGTTCTATCGATAATAACTGCATAATATGGGTAATAATGCATGTTATGTTGATGACAATGAAAGTAATACGTATGTTTATTATAGTTCTAGCGATAGTAACTGCATAATATGGGTAATAATGCATGTTATATTGAGAATAATATAAGTAATAAGTATAATTATTACAGTTCTAGCGATAATACCTCCATTATATTGGTAATAATGCATGTTATATTGATAATAATATAAGTAATAAGTATAATTATTACAGTTCTAGCGATAATACCTCCATTATATGGGTAATAATGCACGTTATATTGCTAATAATATAAGTAATGAGTACAGTTATTACAGTTCCAGCCATAATAACTGCATTATATTGGTAAAAATGCATGTTATATTGATAATAACATAAGTAATAAGTGTAATTGTTACAGTTCTAGCGATAATAACTGCATTATATGGGTAATAATGCATGTTATATTGATAATATCGGGAGTAATAAGTATAATTATTATAGTTCTAGCGATAATAATAGTAAAATATGGCAAATAGTGCATGTTATAAGGAGAATAATAAAAGAAATAAGTATATTTATTACAGTTCTATCGATAATAACTGCATAATATGGGTAATAATGCATGTTATATTGATAATAATATAAGTAATAAGTAGAATTATTACAGTTCTAGCGATAATAACTGCATTATATGGGTAATAATGCACGTTATATTGCTAACAATATAAGTAATAAGTATAATTATTACAGTTCTAGCAATAATACCTCCATTATATGGGTAATAATGCATGTTATATTGATAATAATATAAGCAATAAGTATAATTATTACAGTTCTAGCGATAATACCTCCATTATATGGGTAATAATGCACGTTATATTGCTAATAATATAAGTAATGAGTACAGTTATTACAGTTCTAGCCATAATAACTGCATTATATTGGTAATAATGCATGTTATATTGATAATAACATAAGTAATAAGTATAATTGTTACAGTTCTAGCGATAATAACTGCATTATATGGGTAATAATGCATGTTATATTGATAATATCGGGAGTAATAAGTATAATTATTATAGTTCTAGCGATAATAATAGTAAAATATGGCAAATAGTGCATGTTATAAGGAGAATAATAAAAGAAATAAGTATATTTATTACAGTTCTATCGATAATAACTGCATAATATGGGTAATAATGCATGTTATATTGATAATAATATAAGTAATAAGTAGAATTATTACAGTTCTAGCGATAATAACTGCATTATATGGGTAAAAATGCACGTTATATTGCTAACAATATAAGTAATAAGTATAATTATTACAGTTCTAGCGATAATACCTCCATTATATGGGTAATAATGCACGTTATATTGCTAATAATATAAGTAATGAGTACAATTATTACAGTTCTAGCAATAATACCACCATTATATGGGTAATAATGCATGTTATATTGATAATGATATTAGTAATAAGTAGAATTATTACAGTTCTAGCGATAATAACTGCATAATATGGGTAATAATGCATGTTATATTGATAATAATATAAGTAATAAGTATAATTATTACAGTTCTAGCAATAATACCTCCATTATATGGGTAATAATGCATGTTATATTGAGAGTAATACAAGTAATAAGTATAATTATTACAGTTCTGGCGATAATAACTGCATTATATGGGTAAAAATGCATGTTATATTGATAATATTGGGAGTAATAAGTATATTTATTATAGTTCTAGCGATAATAACTGCATAATATGGGTAATAATGCATGTAATATTGAGAATAATATAAGTAATAAGTATAATTATTACAGTCCTGGCGATAATAACTGCATTATATGGGTAACAATGCACGTTATATTGCTAATAGTATAAGTAATAAGTATAATTATTACAGTTCTAGCAATAATACCTCCATTATATGGGTAATAATGCATGTTATATTGATAATATCGGGAGTAATAAGTATAATTATTATAGTTCTAGCGATAATAATAGTAAAATATGGCAAATAGTGCCTGTTATAAGGAGAATAATAAAAGAAATAAGTATATTTATTACAGTTCTATCGATAAGAACTGCATAATATGGGTAATAATGCATGTTATATTGATAATAATAAAAGTAATAAGTAGAATTATTACAGTTCTAGCGATAATAACTGCATTATATGGGTAATAATGCACGTTATATTGCTAACAATATAAGTAATAAGTATAGTTATTGCAGTTCTAGCGATAATAACTGCATAATATGGGTAATAATGCACGTTATACTGCTAATAATATAAGTAATGAGTACAATTATTACAGTTCTAGCCATAATAACTGCATTATATGGGTAATAATGCATGTTATATTGATAATAACATAAGTAATAAGTATAATTATTACAGTTCTAGCGATAATAACTGCATTATATGGGTAATAATGCATGTTATATTGATAATATCGGGAGTAATAAGTATAATTATTATAGTTCTAGCGATAATAATAGTAAAATATGGCAAATAGTGCCTGTTATAAGGAGAATAATAAAAGAAATAAGTATATTTATTATAGTTCTAGCGATAATAACTGCATAATATGGGTAATAATGCATGTTATATTGATAATAATATAAGTAATAAGTATAATTATTACAGTTCTAGCAATAATACCTCCATTATATGGGTAATAATGCATGTTATATTGAGAATAATATAAGTAATAAGTATAATTATTACAGTTCTAGCGATAATAACTGCATTATATGGGTAATAATGCACGTTATACTGCTAATAATATAAGTAATAAGTATAGTTATTACAGTTCTAGCGATAATAACTGTATTACATGGGTAATAATGCATGTTATATTGATAATATCGGGAGTAATAAGTATAATTATTATAGTTCTAGCGATAATAATAGTAAAATATGGCTAATAGTACATGATATATTGATAATAGTAAAAGTAATAAGTATATTTATTACAGTTCTATCGATAATAACTGCATAATATGGGTAATAATGCATGTTATGTTGCTGACAATGAAAGTAATACGTATGTTTATTATAGTTCTAGCGATAGTAACTGCATAATATGGGTAATAATGCATGTTATATTGAGAATAATATAAGTAATAAGTATAATTATTACAGTTCTAGCGATAATACCTCCATTATATTGGTAATAATGCATGTTATATTGATAATGATATAAGTAATAAGTATAATTATTACAGTTCTAGCAATAATAACTGCATAATATGGGTAATAATGGATGTTATATTGAGAATAATATAAGTAATAAGTATAACTATTACAGTTCTAGCGATAATAACTGCATTATATGTGTAATAATGCACGTTATACTGCTAATAATATAAGTAATAAGTATAGTTATTACAGTTCTAGCGATAATAACTGTATTACATGGGTAATAATGCATGTTATATTGATAATATCGGGAGTAATAAGTATAATTATTATAGTTCTAGCGATAATAATAGTAAAATTTGGCTAATAGTGCATGATATATTGATAATAGTAAAAGTAATAAGTATATTTATTACAGTTCTATCGATAATAACTGCATAATATGGGTAATAATGCATGTTATGTTGATGACAATGAAAGTAATACGTATGTTTATTATAGTTCTAGCGATAGTAACTGCATAATATGGGTAATAATGCATGTTATATTGAGAATAATATAAGTAATAAGTATAATTATTACAGTTCTAGCGATAATACCTCCATTATATTGGTAATAATGCATGTTATATTGATAATAATATAAGTAATAAGTATAATTATTACAGTTCTAGCGATAATACCTCCATTATATGGGTAATAATGCACGTTATATTGCTAATAATATAAGTAATGAGTACAGTTATTACAGTTCCAGCCATAATAACTGCATTATATTGGTAAAAATGCATGTTATATTGATAATAACATAAGTAATAAGTGTAATTGTTACAGTTCTAGCGATAATAACTGCATTATATGGGTAATAATGCATGTTATATTGATAATATCGGGAGTAATAAGTATAATTATTATAGTTCTAGCGATAATAATAGTAAAATATGGCAAATAGTGCATGTTATAAGGAGAATAATAAAAGAAATAAGTATATTTATTACAGTTCTATCGATAATAACTGCATAATATGGGTAATAATGCATGTTATATTGATAATAATATAAGTAATAAGTAGAATTATTACAGTTCTAGCGATAATAACTGCATTATATGGGTAATAATGCACGTTATATTGCTAACAATATAAGTAATAAGTATAATTATTACAGTTCTAGCAATAATACCTCCATTATATGGGTAATAATGCATGTTATATTGATAATAATATAAGTAATAAGTATAATTATTACAGTTCTAGCGATAATACCTCCATTATATGGGTAATAATGCACGTTATATTGCTAATAATATAAGTAATGAGTACAGTTATTACAGTTCCAGCCATAATAACTGCATTATATTGGTAAAAATGCATGTTATATTGATAATAACATAAGTAATAAGTATAATTGTTACAGTTCTAGCGATAATAACTGCATTATATGGGTAATAATGCATGTTATATTGATAATATCGGGAGTAATAAGTATAATTATTATAGTTCTAGCGATAATAATAGTAAAATATGGCAAATAGTGCATGTTATAAGGAGAATAATAAAAGAAATAAGTATATTTATTACAGTTCTATCGATAATAACTGCATAATATGGGTAATAATGCATGTTATATTGATAATAATATAAGTAATAAGTAGAATTATTACAGTTCTAGCGATAATAACTGCATTATATGGGTAATAATGCACGTTATATTGCTAACAATATAAGTAATAAGTATAATTATTACAGTTCTAGCAATAATACCTCCATTATATGGGTAATAATGCATGTTATATTGATAATAATATAAGCAATAAGTATAATTATTACAGTTCTAGCGATAATACCTCCATTATATGGGTAATAATGCACGTTATATTGCTAATAATATAAGTAATGAGTACAGTTATTACAGTTCTAGCCATAATAACTGCATTATATTGGTAATAATGCATGTTATATTGATAATAACATAAGTAATAAGTATAATTATTACAGTTCTAGCGATAATAACTGCATTATATGGGTAATAATGCATGTTATATTGATAATATCGGGAGTAATAAGTATAATTATTATAGTTCTAGCGATAATAATAGTAAAATATGGCAAATAGTGCATGTTATAAGGAGAATAATAAAAGAAATAAGTATATTTATTACAGTTCTATCGATAATAACTGCATAATATGGGTAATAATGCATGTTATATTGATAATAATATAAGTAATAAGTAGAATTATTACAGTTCTAGCGATAATAACTGCATTATATGGGTAAAAATGCACGTTATATTGCTAACAATATAAGTAATAAGTATAATTATTACAGTTCTAGCGATAATACCTCCATTATATGGGTAATAATGCACGTTATATTGCTAATAATATAAGTAATGAGTACAATTATTACAGTTCTAGCAATAATACCACCATTATATGGGTAATAATGCATGTTATATTGATAATGATATTAGTAATAAGTAGAATTATTACAGTTCTAGCGATAATAACTGCATAATATGGGTAATAATGCATGTTATATTGATAATAATATAAGTAATAAGTATAATTATTACAGTTCTAGCAATAATACCTCCATTATATGGGTAATAATGCATGTTATATTGAGAGTAATACAAGTAATAAGTATAATTATTACAGTTCTGGCGATAATAACTGCATTATATGGGTAAAAATGCATGTTATATTGATAATATTGGGAGTAATAAGTATATTTATTATAGTTCTAGCGATAATAACTGCATAATATGGGTAATAATGCATGTAATATTGAGAATAATATAAGTAATAAGTATAATTATTACAGTCCTGGCGATAATAACTGCATTATATGGGTAACAATGCACGTTATATTGCTAATAGTATAAGTAATAAGTATAATTATTACAGTTCTAGCAATAATACCTCCATTATATGGGTAATAATGCATGTTATATTGATAATATCGGGAGTAATAAGTATAATTATTATAGTTCTAGCGATAATAATAGTAAAATATGGCAAATAGTGCCTGTTATAAGGAGAATAATAAAAGAAATAAGTATATTTATTACAGTTCTATCGATAAGAACTGCATAATATGGGTAATAATGCATGTTATATTGATAATAATAAAAGTAATAAGTAGAATTATTACAGTTCTAGCGATAATAACTGCATTATATGGGTAATAATGCACGTTATATTGCTAACAATATAAGTAATAAGTATAGTTATTGCAGTTCTAGCGATAATAACTGCATAATATGGGTAATAATGCACGTTATACTGCTAATAATATAAGTAATGAGTACAATTATTACAGTTCTAGCCATAATAACTGCATTATATGGGTAATAATGCATGTTATATTGATAATAACATAAGTAATAAGTATAATTATTACAGTTCTAGCGATAATAACTGCATTATATGGGTAATAATGCATGTTATATTGATAATATCGGGAGTAATAAGTATAATTATTATAGTTCTAGCGATAATAGTAGTAAAATATGGCAAATAGTACATGTTATATTGATAATAATAAAAGTAATAAGTATATTTATTACAGTCCTACCGATAATAACTGCATAATATGGGTAATAATGCATGTTATATTGATGATAGTAAAAGTAATACGTATATTTATTATAGTTCTAGCGATAATAACTGCATAATATGGGTAATAATGCATGTTATATTGATAATAATATAAGTAATAAGTATAATTATTACAGTTCTAGCAATAATACCTCCATTATATGGGTAATAATGCATGTTATATTGAGAATAATATAAGTAATAAGTATAATTATTACAGTTCTAGCGATAATAACTGCATTATATGGGTAATAATGCACGTTATACTGCTAATAATATAAGTAATAAGTATAGTTATTACAGTTCTAGCGATAATAACTGTATTACATGGGTAATAATGCATGTTATATTGATAATATCGGGAGTAATAAGTATAATTATTATAGTTCTAGCGATAATAATAGTAAAATATGGCTAATAGTACATGATATATTGATAATAGTAAAAGTAATAAGTATATTTATTACAGTTCTATCGATAATAACTGCATAATATGGGTAATAATGCATGTTATGTTGCTGACAATGAAAGTAATACGTATGTTTATTATAGTTCTAGCGATAGTAACTGCATAATATGGGTAATAATGCATGTTATATTGAGAATAATATAAGTAATAAGTATAATTATTACAGTTCTAGCGATAATACCTCCATTATATTGGTAATAATGCATGTTATATTGATAATGATATAAGTAATAAGTATAATTATTACAGTTCTAGCAATAATAACTGCATAATATGGGTAATAATGGATGTTATATTGAGAATAATATAAGTAATAAGTATAACTATTACAGTTCTAGCGATAATAACTGCATTATATGTGTAATAATGCACGTTATACTGCTAATAATATAAGTAATAAGTATAGTTATTACAGTTCTAGCGATAATAACTGTATTACATGGGTAATAATGCATGTTATATTGATAATATCGGGAGTAATAAGTATAATTATTATAGTTCTAGCGATAATAATAGTAAAATTTGGCTAATAGTGCATGATATATTGATAATAGTAAAAGTAATAAGTATATTTATTACAGTTCTATCGATAATAACTGCATAATATGGGTAATAATGCATGTTATGTTGATGACAATGAAAGTAATACGTATGTTTATTATAGTTCTAGCGATAGTAACTGCATAATATGGGTAATAATGCATGTTATATTGAGAATAATATAAGTAATAAGTATAATTATTACAGTTCTAGCGATAATACCTCCATTATATTGGTAATAATGCATGTTATATTGATAATGATATAAGTAATAAGTATAATTATTACAGTTCTAGCGATAATAACTGCATTGTATGGGTAATAATGCATGTTATATTGATAATATCGGGAGTAATAAGTATAATTATTATAGTTCTAGCGATAATAATAGTAAAATATGGCAAACAGTGCATGTTATATTGATAATAATAAAACTAATAAGTATATTTATTACAGTTCTATCGATAATAACTGCATAATATGGGTAATAATTATGTTATACTGATGATAATAAGAGTAATACGTATATTTATTATAGTTCTAGCGATAATAACTGCATAATATGGGTAATAATGCATGTTATATTGAGAATAATATAAGTAATAAGTATAATTATTACAGTTCTGGCGATAATAACTTCTTTATATGGGTGATAATGCACGTTATATTGCTAATAGTATAAGTAATAAGTATAATTATTACAGTTCTAGCGATAATAACTGCATAATATGGGTAATAATGCACGTTATATTGCTAATAGTATAAGTAATAAGTATAATTATTACAGTTCTAGCGATAATACCTCCATTATATGGGTAATAATGCATGTTATATTGATAATGATATAAGTAATAAGTATAATTATTACAGTTCTAGCGATAATAACTGCATAATATGGGTAATAATGCACGTTATATTGCTAATAATATAAGTAATAAGTATAATTATTATAGTTCTAGCGATAATAATAGTAAAATATGGCAAATAGTGCATGTTATATTGATAATAATAAAACTAATAAGTATATTTATTACAGTTCTATCGATAATAACTGCATAATATGGGTAATAATTATGTTATATTGATGATAATAAAATTAATACGTACATTTATTATAGTTCTAGCGATAATAACTGCATAATATGGGTAATAATGCATGTTATATTGATAATAATATGTGTAATAAGTATAATTATTACAGTTCTAGCGATAATAACTGCATTATATGGGTAATAATGCACGTTATATTGCTAACAATATAAGTAATAAGTACAATTATTACAGTTCTAGCGATAATAACTGCATTATATGGGTAAAAATGCGTGTTATATTGAGAATAATATAAGTAATAAGTATAATTATTACAGTTCTGGCGATAATAACTGCATTATATGGGTAACAATGCACGTTATATTGCTAATAGTATAAGTAATAAGTATAATTATTACAGTTCTAGCAATAATACCTCCATTATATGGGTAATAATGCATGTTATATTGATAATAATATAAGTAATAAGTATAATTATTACAGTTCTAGCGATAATACCTCCATTATATGGGTAATAATGCACGTTATATTGCTAATAATATAAGTAATGAGTACAGTTATTACAGTTCCAGCCATAATAACTGCATTATATTGGTAAAAATGCATGTTATATTGATAATAACATAAGTAATAAGTATAATTGTTACAGTTCTAGCGATAATAACTGCATTATATGGGTAATAATGCATGTTATATTGATAATATCGGGAGTAATAAGTATAATTATTATAGTTCTAGCGATAATAATAGTAAAATATGGCTAACAGTGCATGATATATTGATAATAGTAAAAGTAATAAGTATATTTATTACAGTTCTATCGATAATAACTGCATAATATGGGTAATAATGCATGTTATGTTGATGACAATGAAAGTAATACGTATGTTTATTATAGTTCTAGCGATAGTAACTGCATAATATGGGTAATAATGCATGTTATATTGAGAATAATATAAGTAATAAGTATAATTATTACAGTTCTAGCGATAATACCTCCATTATATTGGTAATAATGCATGTTATGTTGATAATGATATAAGTAATAAGTATAATTATTACAGTTCTAGCGATAATACCTCCATTATATTGGTAATAATGCATGTTATATTGATAATGATATAAGTAATAAGTATAATTATTACAGTTCTAGCGATAATAACTGCATTGTATTGGTAATAATGCATGTTATATTGATAATATCGGGAGTAATAAGTATAATTATTATAGTTCTAGCGATAATAATAGTAAAATATGGCAAATAGTGCATGTTATATTGATAATAATAAAACTAATAAGTATATTTATTACAGTTCTATCGATAATAACTGCATAATATGGGTAATAATTATGTTATATTGATGATAATAAGAGTAATACGTATATTTATTATAGTTCTAGCGATAATAACTGCATAATATGGGTAATAATGCATGTTATATTGAGAATAATATAAGTAATAAGTATAATTATTACAGTTCTGGCGATAATAACTTCTTTATATGGGTGATAATGCACGTTATATTGCTAATAGTATAAGTAATAAGTATAATTATTACAGTTCTAGCGATAATAACTGCATAATATGGGTAATAATGCACGTTATATTGCTAATAGTATAAGTAATAAGTATAATTATTACAGTTCTAGCGATAATACCTCCATTATATGGGTAATAATGCATGTTATATTGATAATGATATAAGTAATAAGTATAATTATTACAGTTCTAGCGATAATAACTGCATAATATGGGTAATAATGCACGTTATATTGCTAATAATATAAGTTATAAGTATAATTATTATAGTTCTAGCGATAATAATAGTAAAATATGGCAAATAGTGCATGTTATATTGATAATAATAAAACTAATAAGTATATTTATTACAGTTCTATCGATAATAACTGCATAATATGGGTAATAATTATGTTATATTGATGATAATAAAATTAATACGTACATTTATTATAGTTCTAGCGATAATAACTGCATAATATGGGTAATAATGCATGTTATATTGATAATAATATATGTAATAAGTATAATTATTACAGTTCTAGCGATAATAACTGCATTATATGGGTAATAATGCACGTTATATTGCTAACAATATAAGTAATAAGTACAATTATTACAGTTCTAGCGATAATAACTGCATTATATGGGTAAAAATGCGTGTTATATTGAGAATAATATAAGTAATAAGTATAATTATTACAGTTCTGGCGATAATAACTGCATTATATGGGTAACAATGTACGTTATATTGCTAATAGTATAAGTAATAAGTATAATTATTACAGTTCTAGCAATAATACCTCCATTATATGGGTAATAATGCATGTTATATTGATAATAATATAAGTAATAAGTATAATTATTACAGTTCTAGCGATAATACCTCCATTATATGGGTAATAATGCACGTTATATTGCTAATAATATAAGTAATGAGTACAGTTATTACAGTTCCAGCCATAATAACTGCATTATATTGGTAAAAATGCATGTTATATTGATAATAACATAAGTAATAAGTGTAATTGTTACAGTTCTAGCGATAATAACTGCATTATATGGGTAATAATGCATGTTATATTGATAATATCGGGAGTAATAAGTATAATTATTATAGTTCTAGCGATAATAATAGTAAAATATGGCAAATAGTGCATGTTATAAGGAGAATAATAAAAGAAATAAGTATATTTATTACAGTTCTATCGATAATAACTGCATAATATGGGTAATAATGCATGTTATATTGATAATAATATAAGTAATAAGTAGAATTATTACAGTTCTAGCGATAATAACTGCATTATATGGGTAATAATGCACGTTATATTGCTAACAATATAAGTAATAAGTATAATTATTACAGTTCTAGCAATAATACCTCCATTATATGGGTAATAATGCATGTTATATTGATAATAATATAAGTAATAAGTATAATTATTACAGTTCTAGCGATAATACCTCCATTATATGGGTAATAATGCACGTTATATTGCTAATAATATAAGTAATGAGTACAGTTATTACAGTTCCAGCCATAATAACTGCATTATATTGGTAAAAATGCATGTTATATTGATAATAACATAAGTAATAAGTATAATTGTTACAGTTCTAGCGATAATAACTGCATTATATGGGTAATAATGCATGTTATATTGATAATATCGGGAGTAATAAGTATAATTATTATAGTTCTAGCGATAATAATAGTAAAATATGGCAAATAGTGCATGTTATAAGGAGAATAATAAAAGAAATAAGTATATTTATTACAGTTCTATCGATAATAACTGCATAATATGGGTAATAATGCATGTTATATTGATAATAATATAAGTAATAAGTAGAATTATTACAGTTCTAGCGATAATAACTGCATTATATGGGTAATAATGCACGTTATATTGCTAACAGTATAAGTAATAAGTATAATTATTACAGTTCTAGCAATAATACGTCCATTATATGGGTAATAATGCATGTTATATTGATAATAATATAAGCAATAAGTATAATTATTACAGTTCTAGCGATAATACCTCCATTATATGGGTAATAATGCACGTTATATTGCTAATAATATAAGTAATGAGTACAGTTATTACAGTTCTAGCCATAATAACTGCATTATATTGGTAATAATGCATGTTATATTGATAATAACATAAGTAATAAGTATAATTATTACAGTTCTAGCGATAATAACTGCATTATATGGGTAATAATGCATGTTATATTGATAATATCGGGAGTAATAAGTATAATTATTATAGTTCTAGCGATAATAATAGTAAAATATGGCAAATAGTGCATGTTATAAGGAGAATAATAAAAGAAATAAGTATATTTATTACAGTTCTATCGATAATAACTGCATAATATGGGTAATAATGCATGTTATATTGATAATAATATAAGTAATAAGTAGAATTATTACAGTTCTAGCGATAATAACTGCATTATATGGGTAAAAATGCACGTTATATTGCTAACAATATAAGTAATAAGTATAATTATTACAGTTCTAGCGATAATACCTCCATTATATGGGTAATAATGCACGTTATATTGCTAATAATATAAGTAATGAGTACAATTATTACAGTTCTAGCAATAATACCACCATTATATGGGTAATAATGCATGTTATATTGATAATGATATTAGTAATAAGTAGAATTATTACAGTTCTAGCGATAATAACTGCATAATATGGGTAATAATGCATGTTATATTGATAATAATATAAGTAATAAGTATAATTATTACAGTTCTAGCAATAATACCTCCATTATATGGGTAATAATGCATGTTATATTGAGAGTAATACAAGTAATAAGTATAATTATTACAGTTCTGGCGATAATAACTGCATTATATGGGTAAAAATGCACGTTATATTGCTAATAGTATAAGTAATAAGTATAATTATTACAGTTCTAGCAATAATACCTCCATTATATGGGTAATAATGCATGTTATATTGCTAATAGTATAAGTAATAAGTATAATTATTACAGTTCTAGCAATAATACCTCCATTATATGGGTAATAATGCATGTTATATTGATAATATCGGGAGTAATAAGTATAATTATTATAGTTCTAGCGATAATAATAGTAAAATATGGCAAATAGTGCATGTTATAAGGAGAATAATAAAAGAAATAAGTATATTTATTACAGTTCTATCGATAAGAACTGCATAATATGGGTAATAATGCATATTATATTGATAATAATAAAAGTAATAAGTAGAATTATTACAGTTCTAGCGATAATAACTGCATTATATGGGTAATAATGCACGTTATATTGCTAACGATATAAGTAATAAGTATAGTTATTGCAGTTCTAGCGATAATAACTGCATAATATGGGTAATAATGCACGTTATACTGCTAATAATATAAGTAATGAGTACAATTATTACAGTTCTAGCCATAATAACTGCATTATATGGGTAATAATGCATGTTATATTGATAATAACATAAGTAATAAGTATAATTATTACAGTTCTAGCGATAATAACTGCATTATATGGGTAATAATGCATGTTATATTGATAATATCGGGAGTAATAAGTATAATTATTATAGTTCTAGCGATAATAGTAGTAAAATATGGCAAATAGTACATGTTATATTGATAATAATAAAAGTAATAAGTAGAATTATTACAGTTCTAGCGATAATAACTGCATTATATGGGTAATAATGCACGTTATATTGCTAACAATATAAGTAATAAGTATAGTTATTGCAGTTCTAGCGATAATAACTGCATAATATGGGTAATAATGCACGTTATACTGCTAATAATATAAGTAATGAGTACAATTATTACAGTTCTAGCCATAATAACTGCATTATATGGGTAATAATGCATGTTATATTGATAATAACATAAGTAATAAGTATAATTATTACAGTTCTAGCGATAATAACTGCATTATATGGGTAATAATGCATGTTATATTGATAATATCGGGAGTAATAAGTATAATTATTATAGTTCTAGCGATAATAGTAGTAAAATATGGCAAATAGTACATGTTATATTGATAATAATAAAAGTAATAAGTATATTTATTACAGTCCTACCGATAATAACTGCATAATATGGGTAATAATGCATGTTATATTGATGATAGTAAAAGTAATACGTATATTTATTATAGTTCTAGCGATAATAACTGCATAATATGGGTAATAATGCATGTTATATTGATAATAATATAAGTAATAAGTATAATTATTACAGTTCTAGCAATAATACCTCCATTATATGGGTAATAATGCATGTTATATTGAGAATAATATAAGTAATAAGTATAATTATTACAGTTCTAGCGATAATAACTGCATTATATGGGTAATAATGCACGTTATACTGCTAATAATATAAGTAATAAGTATAGTTATTACAGTTCTAGCGATAATAACTGTATTACATGGGTAATAATGCATGTTATATTGATAATATCGGGAGTAATAAGTATAATTATTATAGTTCTAGCGATAATAATAGTAAAATATGGCTAATAGTACATGATATATTGATAATAGTAAAAGTAATAAGTATATTTATTACAGTTCTATCGATAATAACTGCATAATATGGGTAATAATGCATGTTATGTTGCTGACAATGAAAGTAATACGTATGTTTATTATAGTTCTAGCGATAGTAACTGCATAATATGGGTAATAATGCATGTTATATTGAGAATAATATAAGTAATAAGTATAATTATTACAGTCCTAGCGATAATACCTCCATTATATTGGTAATAATGCATGTTATATTGATAATGATATAAGTAATAAGTATAATTATTACAGTTCTAGCAATAATAACTGCATAATATGGGTAATAATGGATGTTATATTGAGAATAATATAAGTAATAAGTATAACTATTACAGTTCTAGCGATAATAACTGCATTATATGTGTAATAATGCACGTTATACTGCTAATAATATAAGTAATAAGTATAGTTATTACAGTTCTAGCGATAATAACTGTATTACATGGGTAATAATGCATGTTATATTGATAATATCGGGAGTAATAAGTATAATTATTATAGTTCTAGCGATAATAATAGTAAAATTTGGCTAATAGTGCATGATATATTGATAATAGTAAAAGTAATAAGTATATTTATTACAGTTCTATCGATAATAACTGCATAATATGGGTAATAATGCATGTTATGTTGATGACAATGAAAGTAATACGTATGTTTATTATAGTTCTAGCGATAGTAACTGCATAATATGGGTAATAATGCATGTTATATTGAGAATAATATAAGTAATAAGTATAATTATTACAGTTCTAGCGATAATACCTCCATTATATTGGTAATAATGCATGTTATATTGATAATGATATAAGTAATAAGTATAATTATTACAGTTCTAGCGATAATAACTGCATTGTATGGGTAATAATGCATGTTATATTGATAATATCGGGAGTAATAAGTATAATTATTATAGTTCTAGCGATAATAATAGTAAAATATGGCAAATAGTGCATGTTATATTGATAATAATGAAACTAATAAGTATATTTATTACAGTTCTATCGATAATAACTGCATAATATGGGTAATAATTATGTTATATTGATGATAATAAGAGTAATACGTATATTTATTATAGTTCTAGCGATAATAACTGCATAATATGGGTAATAATGCATGTTATATTGAGAATAATATAAGTAATAAGTATAATTATTACAGTTCTGGCGATAATAACTTCTTTATATGGGTGATAATGCACGTTATATTGCTAATAGTATAAGTAATAAGTATAATTATTACAGTTCTAGCGATAATAACTGCATAATATGGGTAATAATGCACGTTATATTGCTAATAGTATAAGTAATAAGTATAATTATTACAGTTCTAGCGATAATACCTCCATTATATGGGTAATAATGCATGTTATATTGATAATGATATAAGTAATAAGTATAATTATTACAGTTCTAGCGATAATAACTGCATAATATGGGTAATAATGCACGTTATATTGCTAATAATATAAGTAATAAGTATAATTATTATAGTTCTAGCGATAATAATAGTAAAATATGGCAAATAGTGCATGTTATATTGATAATAATAAAACTAATAAGTATATTTATTACAGTTCTATCGATAATAACTGCATAATATGGGTAATAATTATGTTATATTGATGATAATAAAATTAATACGTACATTTATTATAGTTCTAGCGATAATAACTGCATAATATGGGTAATAATGCATGTTATATTGATAATAATATGTGTAATAAGTATAATTATTACAGTTCTAGCGATAATAACTGCATTATATGGGTAATAATGCACGTTATATTGCTAACAATATAAGTAATAAGTACAATTATTACAGTTCTAGCGATAATAACTGCATTATATGGGTAAAAATGCGTGTTATATTGAGAATAATATAAGTAATAAGTATAATTATTACAGTTCTGGCGATAATAACTGCATTATATGGGTAACAATGCACGTTATATTGCTAATAGTATAAGTAATAAGTATAATTATTACAGTTCTAGCAATAATACCTCCATTATATGGGTAATAATGCATGTTATATTGATAATAATATAAGTAATAAGTATAATTATTACAGTTCTAGCGATAATACCTCCATTATATGGGTAATAATGCACGTTATATTGCTAATAATATAAGTAATGAGTACAGTTATTACAGTTCCAGCCATAATAACTGCATTATATTGGTAAAAATGCATGTTATATTGATAATAACATAAGTAATAAGTATAATTGTTACAGTTCTAGCGATAATAACTGCATTATATGGGTAATAATGCATGTTATATTGATAATATCGGGAGTAATAAGTATAATTATTATAGTTCTAGCGATAATAATAGTAAAATATGGCAAATAGTGCATGTTATAAGGAGAATAATAAAAGAAATAAGTATATTTATTACAGTTCTATCGATAATAACTGCATAATATGTGTAATAATGCATGTTATATTGATAATAATATAAGTAATAAGTAGAATTATTACAGTTCTAGCGATAATAACTGCATTATATGGGTAATAATGCACGTTATATTGCTAACAATATAAGTAATAAGTATAATTATTACAGTTCTAGCAATAATACCTCCATTATATGGGCAATAATGCATGTTATATTGATAATAATATAAGTAATAAGTATAATTATTACAGTTCTAGCGATAATACCTCCATTATATGGGTAATAATGCACGTTATATTGATAATAATATAAGTAATAAGTATAATTATTACAGTTCTAGCAATAATACCTCCATTATATGGGTAATAATGCATGTTATATTGAGAATAATATAAGTAATAAGTATAATTATTACAGTTCTAGCGATAATACCTCCATTATGTGGGTAATAATGCATGTTATACTGATGATAATGAAAGTAATAAGTATATTTATTATAGTTCTAGCGATAATAAGTCCATAATATGGGTAATAATGCATGTTATATTGATAATAATGAAAGTAATACGTATATTTATTATAGTTCTAGCAATAATAGCTGCATAATATGGGTAATAATGCATGTTATATTGCTAACAATATAAGTAATAAGTATAATTATTACAGTTCTAGCGATAATAACTGCATTATATGGGTAAAAATGCATGTTATATTGATAATATCGGGAGTAATAAGTATAATTATTATAGTTCTAACGATAATAATAGTAAAATATGGCAAATAGTGCATGTTATATTGATAATAATAAAAGTAATAAGTATATTTATTACAGTTCTATCGATAATAACTGCATGATATGGGTAATAATGCATGTTATATTGATGATAATAAAAGTAATACGTATATTTATTATAGTTCTAGCGATAATAACTGCATAATATGGGTAATAATGCATGTTATATTGATAATAATATAAGCAATAAGTATAATTATTACAGTTCTAGCGATAATACCTCCATTATATGGGTAATAATGCACGTTATATTGCTAATAATATAAGTAATGAGTACAGTTATTACAGTTCTAGCCATAATAACTGCATTATATTGGTAATAATGCATGTTATATTGATAATAACATAAGTAATAAGTATAATTATTACAGTTCTAGCGATAATAACTGCATTATATGGGTAATAATGCATGTTATATTGATAATATCGGGAGTAATAAGTATAATTATTATAGTTCTAGCGATAATAATAGTAAAATATGGCAAATAGTGCATGTTATAAGGAGAATAATAAAAGAAATAAGTATATTTATTACAGTTCTATCGATAATAACTGCATAATATGGGTAATAATGCATGTTATATTGATAATAATATAAGTAATAAGTAGAATTATTACAGTTCTAGCGATAATAACTGCATTATATGGGTAAAAATGCACGTTATATTGCTAACAATATAAGTAATAAGTATAATTATTACAGTTCTAGCGATAATACCTCCATTATATGGGTAATAATGCACGTTATATTGCTAATAATATAAGTAATGAGTACAATTATTACAGTTCTAGCAATAATACCACCATTATATGGGTAATAATGCATGTTATATTGATAATGATATTAGTAATAAGTAGAATTATTACAGTTCTAGCGATAATAACTGCATAATATGGGTAATAATGCATGTTATATTGATAATAATATAAGTAATAAGTATAATTATTACAGTTCTAGCAATAATACCTCCATTATATGGGTAATAATGCATGTTATATTGAGAGTAATACAAGTAATAAGTATAATTATTACAGTTCTGGCGATAATAACTGCATTATATGGGTAAAAATGCATGTTATATTGATAATATTGGGAGTAATAAGTATATTTATTATAGTTCTAGCGATAATAACTGCATAATATGGGTAATAATGCATGTAATATTGAGAATAATATAAGTAATAAGTATAATTATTACAGTCCTGGCGATAATAACTGCATTATATGGGTAACAATGCACGTTATATTGCTAATAGTATAAGTAATAAGTATAATTATTACAGTTCTAGCAATAATACCTCCATTATATGGGTAATAATGCATGTTATATTGATAATATCGGGAGTAATAAGTATAATTATTATAGTTCTAGCGATAATAATAGTAAAATATGGCAAATAGTGCCTGTTATAAGGAGAATAATAAAAGAAATAAGTATATTTATTACAGTTCTATCGATAAGAACTGCATAATATGGGTAATAATGCATGTTATATTGATAATAATAAAAGTAATAAGTAGAATTATTACAGTTCTAGCGATAATAACTGCATTATATGGGTAATAATGCACGTTATATTGCTAACAATATAAGTAATAAGTATAGTTATTGCAGTTCTAGCGATAATAACTGCATAATATGGGTAATAATGCACGTTATACTGCTAATAATATAAGTAATGAGTACAATTATTACAGTTCTAGCCATAATAACTGCATTATATGGGTAATAATGCATGTTATATTGATAATAACATAAGTAATAAGTATAATTATTACAGTTCTAGCGATAATAACTGCATTATATGGGTAATAATGCATGTTATATTGATAATATCGGGAGTAATAAGTATAATTATTATAGTTCTAGCGATAATAGTAGTAAAATATGGCAAATAGTACATGTTATATTGATAATAATAAAAGTAATAAGTATATTTATTACAGTCCTACCGATAATAACTGCATAATATGGGTAATAATGCATGTTATATTGATGATAGTAAAAGTAATACGTATATTTATTATAGTTCTAGCGATAATAACTGCATAATATGGGTAATAATGCATGTTATATTGATAATAATATAAGTAATAAGTATAATTATTACAGTTCTAGCAATAATACCTCCATTATATGGGTAATAATGCATGTTATATTGAGAATAATATAAGTAATAAGTATAATTATTACAGTTCTAGCGATAATAACTGCATTATATGGGTAATAATGCACGTTATACTGCTAATAATATAAGTAATAAGTATAGTTATTACAGTTCTAGCGATAATAACTGTATTACATGGGTAATAATGCATGTTATATTGATAATATCGGGAGTAATAAGTATAATTATTATAGTTCTAGCGATAATAATAGTAAAATATGGCTAATAGTACATGATATATTGATAATAGTAAAAGTAATAAGTATATTTATTACAGTTCTATCGATAATAACTGCATAATATGGGTAATAATGCATGTTATGTTGCTGACAATGAAAGTAATACGTATGTTTATTATAGTTCTAGCGATAGTAACTGCATAATATGGGTAATAATGCATGTTATATTGAGAATAATATAAGTAATAAGTATAATTATTACAGTTCTAGCGATAATACCTCCATTATATTGGTAATAATGCATGTTATATTGATAATGATATAAGTAATAAGTATAATTATTACAGTTCTAGCAATAATAACTGCATAATATGGGTAATAATGGATGTTATATTGAGAATAATATAAGTAATAAGTATAACTATTACAGTTCTAGCGATAATAACTGCATTATATGTGTAATAATGCACGTTATACTGCTAATAATATAAGTAATAAGTATAGTTATTACAGTTCTAGCGATAATAACTGTATTACATGGGTAATAATGCATGTTATATTGATAATATCGGGAGTAATAAGTATAATTATTATAGTTCTAGCGATAATAATAGTAAAATTTGGCTAATAGTGCATGATATATTGATAATAGTAAAAGTAATAAGTATATTTATTACAGTTCTATCGATAATAACTGCATAATATGGGTAATAATGCATGTTATGTTGATGACAATGAAAGTAATACGTATGTTTATTATAGTTCTAGCGATAGTAACTGCATAATATGGGTAATAATGCATGTTATATTGAGAATAATATAAGTAATAAGTATAATTATTACAGTTCTAGCGATAATACCTCCATTATATTGGTAATAATGCATGTTATATTGATAATGATATAAGTAATAAGTATAATTATTACAGTTCTAGCGATAATAACTGCATTGTATGGGTAATAATGCATGTTATATTGATAATATCGGGAGTAATAAGTATAATTATTATAGTTCTAGCGATAATAATAGTAAAATATGGCAAACAGTGCATGTTATATTGATAATAATAAAACTAATAAGTATATTTATTACAGTTCTATCGATAATAACTGCATAATATGGGTAATAATTATGTTATATTGATGATAATAAGAGTAATACGTATATTTATTATAGTTCTAGCGATAATAACTGCATAATATGGGTAATAATGCATGTTATATTGAGAATAATATAAGTAATAAGTATAATTATTACAGTTCTGGCGATAATAACTTCTTTATATGGGTGATAATGCACGTTATATTGCTAATAGTATAAGTAATAAGTATAATTATTACAGTTCTAGCGATAATAACTGCATAATATGGGTAATAATGCACGTTATATTGCTAATAGTATAAGTAATAAGTATAATTATTACAGTTCTAGCGATAATACCTCCATTATATGGGTAATAATGCATGTTATATTGATAATGATATAAGTAATAAGTATAATTATTACAGTTCTAGCGATAATAACTGCATAATATGGGTAATAATGCACGTTATATTGCTAATAATATAAGTAATAAGTATAATTATTATAGTTCTAGCGATAATAATAGTAAAATATGGCAAATAGTGCATGTTATATTGATAATAATAAAACTAATAAGTATATTTATTACAGTTCTATCGATAATAACTGCATAATATGGGTAATAATTATGTTATATTGATGATAATAAAATTAATACGTACATTTATTATAGTTCTAGCGATAATAACTGCATAATATGGGTAATAATGCATGTTATATTGATAATAATATGTGTAATAAGTATAATTATTACAGTTCTAGCGATAATAACTGCATTATATGGGTAATAATGCACGTTATATTGCTAACAATATAAGTAATAAGTACAATTATTACAGTTCTAGCGATAATAACTGCATTATATGGGTAAAAATGCGTGTTATATTGAGAATAATATAAGTAATAAGTATAATTATTACAGTTCTGGCGATAATAACTGCATTATATGGGTAACAATGCACGTTATATTGCTAATAGTATAAGTAATAAGTATAATTATTACAGTTCTAGCAATAATACCTCCATTATATGGGTAATAATGCATGTTATATTGATAATAATATAAGTAATAAGTATAATTATTACAGTTCTAGCGATAATACCTCCATTATATGGGTAATAATGCACGTTATATTGCTAATAATATAAGTAATGAGTACAGTTATTACAGTTCCAGCCATAATAACTGCATTATATTGGTAAAAATGCATGTTATATTGATAATAACATAAGTAATAAGTATAATTGTTACAGTTCTAGCGATAATAACTGCATTATATGGGTAATAATGCATGTTATATTGATAATATCGGGAGTAATAAGTATAATTATTATAGTTCTAGCGATAATAATAGTAAAATATGGCAAATAGTGCATGTTATAAGGAGAATAATAAAAGAAATAAGTATATTTATTACAGTTCTATCGATAATAACTGCATAATATGTGTAATAATGCATGTTATATTGATAATAATATAAGTAATAAGTAGAATTATTACAGTTCTAGCGATAATAACTGCATTATATGGGTAATAATGCACGTTATATTGCTAACAATATAAGTAATAAGTATAATTATTACAGTTCTAGCAATAATACCTCCATTATATGGGCAATAATGCATGTTATATTGATAATAATATAAGTAATAAGTATAATTATTACAGTTCTAGCGATAATACCTCCATTATATGGGTAATAATGCACGTTATATTGCTAATAATATAAGTAATGAGTACAGTTATTACAGTTCTAGCCATAATAACTGCATTATATTGGTAATAATGCATGTTATATTGATAATAACATAAGTAATAAGTATAATTATTACAGTTCTAGCGATAATAACTGCATTATATGGGTAATAATGCACGTTATATTGCTAACAATATAAGTAATAAGTATAATTATTACAGTTCTAGCGATAATACCTCCATTACATGGGTAATAATGCACGTTATATTGCTAATAATATAAGTAATGAGTACAATTATTACAGTTCTAGCAATAATACCTCCATTATATGGGTAATAATGCATGTTATATTGATAATGATATTAGTAATAAGTAGAATTATTACAGTTCTAGCGATAATAACTGCATAATATGGGTAATAATGCATGTTATATTGATAATAATATAAGTAATAAGTATAATTATTACAGTTCTAGCAATAATACCTCCATTATATGGGTAATAATGCATGTTATATTGAGAGTAATACAAGTAATAAGTATAATTATTACAGTTCTGGCGATAATAACTGCATTATATGGGTAAAAATGCATGTTATATTGATAATATTGGGAGTAATAAGTATATTTATTATAGTTCTAGCGATAATAACTGCATAATATGGGTAATAATGCATGTAATATTGAGAATAATATAAGTAATAAGTATAATTATTACAGTTCTGGCGATAATAACTGCATTATATGGGTAACAATGCACGTTATATTGCTAATAGTATAAGTAATAAGTATAATTATTACAGTTCTAGCAATAATACCTCCATTATATGGGTAATAATGCATGTTATATTGATAATATCGGGAGTAATAAGTATAATTATTATAGTTCTAGCGATAATAATAGTAAAATATGGCAAATAGTGCATGTTATAAGGAGAATAATAAAAGAAATAAGTATATTTATTACAGTTCTATCGATAAGAACTGCATAATATGGGTAATAATGCATGTTATATTGATAATAATATAAGTAATAAGTATAATTATTACAGTTCTAGCGATAATACCTCCATTATATGGGTAATAATGCACGTTATATTGCTAATAATATAAGTAATGAGTACAGTTATTACAGTTCCAGCCATAATAACTGCATTATATTGGTAAAAATGCATGTTATATTGATAATAACATAAGTAATAAGTATAATTGTTACAGTTCTAGCGATAATAACTGCATTATATGGGTAATAATGCATGTTATATTGATAATATCGGGAGTAATAAGTATAATTATTATAGTTCTAGCGATAATAATAGTAAAATATGGCTAACAGTGCATGATATATTGATAATAGTAAAAGTAATAAGTATATTTATTACAGTTCTATCGATAATAACTGCATAATATGGGTAATAATGCATGTTATGTTGATGACAATGAAAGTAATACGTATGTTTATTATAGTTCTAGCGATAGTAACTGCATAATATGGGTAATAATGCATGTTATATTGAGAATAATATAAGTAATAAGTATAATTATTACAGTTCTAGCGATAATACCTCCATTATATTGGTAATAATGCATGTTATGTTGATAATGATATAAGTAATAAGTATAATTATTACAGTTCTAGCGATAATACCTCCATTATATTGGTAATAATGCATGTTATATTGATAATGATATAAGTAATAAGTATAATTATTACAGTTCTAGCGATAATAACTGCATTGTATTGGTAATAATGCATGTTATATTGATAATATCGGGAGTAATAAGTATAATTATTATAGTTCTAGCGATAATAATAGTAAAATATGGCAAATAGTGCATGTTATATTGATAATAATAAAACTAATAAGTATATTTATTACAGTTCTATCGATAATAACTGCATAATATGGGTAATAATTATGTTATATTGATGATAATAAGAGTAATACGTATATTTATTATAGTTCTAGCGATAATAACTGCATAATATGGGTAATAATGCATGTTATATTGAGAATAATATAAGTAATAAGTATAATTATTACAGTTCTGGCGATAATAACTTCTTTATATGGGTGATAATGCACGTTATATTGCTAATAGTATAAGTAATAAGTATAATTATTACAGTTCTAGCGATAATAACTGCATAATATGGGTAATAATGCACGTTATATTGCTAATAGTATAAGTAATAAGTATAATTATTACAGTTCTAGCGATAATACCTCCATTATATGGGTAATAATGCATGTTATATTGATAATGATATAAGTAATAAGTATAATTATTACAGTTCTAGCGATAATAACTGCATAATATGGGTAATAATGCACGTTATATTGCTAATAATATAAGTTATAAGTATAATTATTATAGTTCTAGCGATAATAATAGTAAAATATGGCAAATAGTGCATGTTATATTGATAATAATAAAACTAATAAGTATATTTATTACAGTTCTATCGATAATAACTGCATAATATGGGTAATAATTATGTTATATTGATGATAATAAAATTAATACGTACATTTATTATAGTTCTAGCGATAATAACTGCATAATATGGGTAATAATGCATGTTATATTGATAATAATATATGTAATAAGTATAATTATTACAGTTCTAGCGATAATAACTGCATTATATGGGTAATAATGCACGTTATATTGCTAACAATATAAGTAATAAGTACAATTATTACAGTTCTAGCGATAATAACTGCATTATATGGGTAAAAATGCGTGTTATATTGAGAATAATATAAGTAATAAGTATAATTATTACAGTTCTGGCGATAATAACTGCATTATATGGGTAACAATGTACGTTATATTGCTAATAGTATAAGTAATAAGTATAATTATTACAGTTCTAGCAATAATACCTCCATTATATGGGTAATAATGCATGTTATATTGATAATAATATAAGTAATAAGTATAATTATTACAGTTCTAGCGATAATACCTCCATTATATGGGTAATAATGCACGTTATATTGCTAATAATATAAGTAATGAGTACAGTTATTACAGTTCCAGCCATAATAACTGCATTATATTGGTAAAAATGCATGTTATATTGATAATAACATAAGTAATAAGTGTAATTGTTACAGTTCTAGCGATAATAACTGCATTATATGGGTAATAATGCATGTTATATTGATAATATCGGGAGTAATAAGTATAATTATTATAGTTCTAGCGATAATAATAGTAAAATATGGCAAATAGTGCATGTTATAAGGAGAATAATAAAAGAAATAAGTATATTTATTACAGTTCTATCGATAATAACTGCATAATATGGGTAATAATGCATGTTATATTGATAATAATATAAGTAATAAGTAGAATTATTACAGTTCTAGCGATAATAACTGCATTATATGGGTAATAATGCACGTTATATTGCTAACAATATAAGTAATAAGTATAATTATTACAGTTCTAGCAATAATACCTCCATTATATGGGTAATAATGCATGTTATATTGATAATAATATAAGTAATAAGTATAATTATTACAGTTCTAGCGATAATACCTCCATTATATGGGTAATAATGCACGTTATATTGCTAATAATATAAGTAATGAGTACAGTTATTACAGTTCCAGCCATAATAACTGCATTATATTGGTAAAAATGCATGTTATATTGATAATAACATAAGTAATAAGTATAATTGTTACAGTTCTAGCGATAATAACTGCATTATATGGGTAATAATGCATGTTATATTGATAATATCGGGAGTAATAAGTATAATTATTATAGTTCTAGCGATAATAATAGTAAAATATGGCAAATAGTGCATGTTATAAGGAGAATAATAAAAGAAATAAGTATATTTATTACAGTTCTATCGATAATAACTGCATAATATGGGTAATAATGCATGTTATATTGATAATAATATAAGTAATAAGTAGAATTATTACAGTTCTAGCGATAATAACTGCATTATATGGGTAATAATGCACGTTATATTGCTAACAGTATAAGTAATAAGTATAATTATTACAGTTCTAGCAATAATACGTCCATTATATGGGTAATAATGCATGTTATATTGATAATAATATAAGCAATAAGTATAATTATTACAGTTCTAGCGATAATACCTCCATTATATGGGTAATAATGCACGTTATATTGCTAATAATATAAGTAATGAGTACAGTTATTACAGTTCTAGCCATAATAACTGCATTATATTGGTAATAATGCATGTTATATTGATAATAACATAAGTAATAAGTATAATTATTACAGTTCTAGCGATAATAACTGCATTATATGGGTAATAATGCATGTTATATTGATAATATCGGGAGTAATAAGTATAATTATTATAGTTCTAGCGATAATAATAGTAAAATATGGCAAATAGTGCATGTTATAAGGAGAATAATAAAAGAAATAAGTATATTTATTACAGTTCTATCGATAATAACTGCATAATATGGGTAATAATGCATGTTATATTGATAATAATATAAGTAATAAGTAGAATTATTACAGTTCTAGCGATAATAACTGCATTATATGGGTAAAAATGCACGTTATATTGCTAACAATATAAGTAATAAGTATAATTATTACAGTTCTAGCGATAATACCTCCATTATATGGGTAATAATGCACGTTATATTGCTAATAATATAAGTAATGAGTACAATTATTACAGTTCTAGCAATAATACCACCATTATATGGGTAATAATGCATGTTATATTGATAATGATATTAGTAATAAGTAGAATTATTACAGTTCTAGCGATAATAACTGCATAATATGGGTAATAATGCATGTTATATTGATAATAATATAAGTAATAAGTATAATTATTACAGTTCTAGCAATAATACCTCCATTATATGGGTAATAATGCATGTTATATTGAGAGTAATACAAGTAATAAGTATAATTATTACAGTTCTGGCGATAATAACTGCATTATATGGGTAAAAATGCACGTTATATTGCTAATAGTATAAGTAATAAGTATAATTATTACAGTTCTAGCAATAATACCTCCATTATATGGGTAATAATGCATGTTATATTGCTAATAGTATAAGTAATAAGTATAATTATTACAGTTCTAGCAATAATACCTCCATTATATGGGTAATAATGCATGTTATATTGATAATATCGGGAGTAATAAGTATAATTATTATAGTTCTAGCGATAATAATAGTAAAATATGGCAAATAGTGCATGTTATAAGGAGAATAATAAAAGAAATAAGTATATTTATTACAGTTCTATCGATAAGAACTGCATAATATGGGTAATAATGCATATTATATTGATAATAATAAAAGTAATAAGTAGAATTATTACAGTTCTAGCGATAATAACTGCATTATATGGGTAATAATGCACGTTATATTGCTAACGATATAAGTAATAAGTATAGTTATTGCAGTTCTAGCGATAATAACTGCATAATATGGGTAATAATGCACGTTATACTGCTAATAATATAAGTAATGAGTACAATTATTACAGTTCTAGCCATAATAACTGCATTATATGGGTAATAATGCATGTTATATTGATAATAACATAAGTAATAAGTATAATTATTACAGTTCTAGCGATAATAACTGCATTATATGGGTAATAATGCATGTTATATTGATAATATCGGGAGTAATAAGTATAATTATTATAGTTCTAGCGATAATAGTAGTAAAATATGGCAAATAGTACATGTTATATTGATAATAATAAAAGTAATAAGTAGAATTATTACAGTTCTAGCGATAATAACTGCATTATATGGGTAATAATGCACGTTATATTGCTAACAATATAAGTAATAAGTATAGTTATTGCAGTTCTAGCGATAATAACTGCATAATATGGGTAATAATGCACGTTATACTGCTAATAATATAAGTAATGAGTACAATTATTACAGTTCTAGCCATAATAACTGCATTATATGGGTAATAATGCATGTTATATTGATAATAACATAAGTAATAAGTATAATTATTACAGTTCTAGCGATAATAACTGCATTATATGGGTAATAATGCATGTTATATTGATAATATCGGGAGTAATAAGTATAATTATTATAGTTCTAGCGATAATAGTAGTAAAATATGGCAAATAGTACATGTTATATTGATAATAATAAAAGTAATAAGTATATTTATTACAGTCCTACCGATAATAACTGCATAATATGGGTAATAATGCATGTTATATTGATGATAGTAAAAGTAATACGTATATTTATTATAGTTCTAGCGATAATAACTGCATAATATGGGTAATAATGCATGTTATATTGATAATAATATAAGTAATAAGTATAATTATTACAGTTCTAGCAATAATACCTCCATTATATGGGTAATAATGCATGTTATATTGAGAATAATATAAGTAATAAGTATAATTATTACAGTTCTAGCGATAATAACTGCATTATATGGGTAATAATGCACGTTATACTGCTAATAATATAAGTAATAAGTATAGTTATTACAGTTCTAGCGATAATAACTGTATTACATGGGTAATAATGCATGTTATATTGATAATATCGGGAGTAATAAGTATAATTATTATAGTTCTAGCGATAATAATAGTAAAATATGGCTAATAGTACATGATATATTGATAATAGTAAAAGTAATAAGTATATTTATTACAGTTCTATCGATAATAACTGCATAATATGGGTAATAATGCATGTTATGTTGCTGACAATGAAAGTAATACGTATGTTTATTATAGTTCTAGCGATAGTAACTGCATAATATGGGTAATAATGCATGTTATATTGAGAATAATATAAGTAATAAGTATAATTATTACAGTCCTAGCGATAATACCTCCATTATATTGGTAATAATGCATGTTATATTGATAATGATATAAGTAATAAGTATAATTATTACAGTTCTAGCAATAATAACTGCATAATATGGGTAATAATGGATGTTATATTGAGAATAATATAAGTAATAAGTATAACTATTACAGTTCTAGCGATAATAACTGCATTATATGTGTAATAATGCACGTTATACTGCTAATAATATAAGTAATAAGTATAGTTATTACAGTTCTAGCGATAATAACTGTATTACATGGGTAATAATGCATGTTATATTGATAATATCGGGAGTAATAAGTATAATTATTATAGTTCTAGCGATAATAATAGTAAAATTTGGCTAATAGTGCATGATATATTGATAATAGTAAAAGTAATAAGTATATTTATTACAGTTCTATCGATAATAACTGCATAATATGGGTAATAATGCATGTTATGTTGATGACAATGAAAGTAATACGTATGTTTATTATAGTTCTAGCGATAGTAACTGCATAATATGGGTAATAATGCATGTTATATTGAGAATAATATAAGTAATAAGTATAATTATTACAGTTCTAGCGATAATACCTCCATTATATTGGTAATAATGCATGTTATATTGATAATGATATAAGTAATAAGTATAATTATTACAGTTCTAGCGATAATAACTGCATTGTATGGGTAATAATGCATGTTATATTGATAATATCGGGAGTAATAAGTATAATTATTATAGTTCTAGCGATAATAATAGTAAAATATGGCAAATAGTGCATGTTATATTGATAATAATGAAACTAATAAGTATATTTATTACAGTTCTATCGATAATAACTGCATAATATGGGTAATAATTATGTTATATTGATGATAATAAGAGTAATACGTATATTTATTATAGTTCTAGCGATAATAACTGCATAATATGGGTAATAATGCATGTTATATTGAGAATAATATAAGTAATAAGTATAATTATTACAGTTCTGGCGATAATAACTTCTTTATATGGGTGATAATGCACGTTATATTGCTAATAGTATAAGTAATAAGTATAATTATTACAGTTCTAGCGATAATAACTGCATAATATGGGTAATAATGCACGTTATATTGCTAATAGTATAAGTAATAAGTATAATTATTACAGTTCTAGCGATAATACCTCCATTATATGGGTAATAATGCATGTTATATTGATAATGATATAAGTAATAAGTATAATTATTACAGTTCTAGCGATAATAACTGCATAATATGGGTAATAATGCACGTTATATTGCTAATAATATAAGTAATAAGTATAATTATTATAGTTCTAGCGATAATAATAGTAAAATATGGCAAATAGTGCATGTTATATTGATAATAATAAAACTAATAAGTATATTTATTACAGTTCTATCGATAATAACTGCATAATATGGGTAATAATTATGTTATATTGATGATAATAAAATTAATACGTACATTTATTATAGTTCTAGCGATAATAACTGCATAATATGGGTAATAATGCATGTTATATTGATAATAATATGTGTAATAAGTATAATTATTACAGTTCTAGCGATAATAACTGCATTATATGGGTAATAATGCACGTTATATTGCTAACAATATAAGTAATAAGTACAATTATTACAGTTCTAGCGATAATAACTGCATTATATGGGTAAAAATGCGTGTTATATTGAGAATAATATAAGTAATAAGTATAATTATTACAGTTCTGGCGATAATAACTGCATTATATGGGTAACAATGCACGTTATATTGCTAATAGTATAAGTAATAAGTATAATTATTACAGTTCTAGCAATAATACCTCCATTATATGGGTAATAATGCATGTTATATTGATAATAATATAAGTAATAAGTATAATTATTACAGTTCTAGCGATAATACCTCCATTATATGGGTAATAATGCACGTTATATTGCTAATAATATAAGTAATGAGTACAGTTATTACAGTTCCAGCCATAATAACTGCATTATATTGGTAAAAATGCATGTTATATTGATAATAACATAAGTAATAAGTATAATTGTTACAGTTCTAGCGATAATAACTGCATTATATGGGTAATAATGCATGTTATATTGATAATATCGGGAGTAATAAGTATAATTATTATAGTTCTAGCGATAATAATAGTAAAATATGGCAAATAGTGCATGTTATAAGGAGAATAATAAAAGAAATAAGTATATTTATTACAGTTCTATCGATAATAACTGCATAATATGTGTAATAATGCATGTTATATTGATAATAATATAAGTAATAAGTAGAATTATTACAGTTCTAGCGATAATAACTGCATTATATGGGTAATAATGCACGTTATATTGCTAACAATATAAGTAATAAGTATAATTATTACAGTTCTAGCAATAATACCTCCATTATATGGGCAATAATGCATGTTATATTGATAATAATATAAGTAATAAGTATAATTATTACAGTTCTAGCGATAATACCTCCATTATATGGGTAATAATGCACGTTATATTGCTAATAATATAAGTAATGAGTACAGTTATTACAGTTCTAGCCATAATAACTGCATTATATTGGTAATAATGCATGTTATATTGATAATAACATAAGTAATAAGTATAATTATTACAGTTCTAGCGATAATAACTGCATTATATGGGTAATAATGCACGTTATATTGCTAACAATATAAGTAATAAGCATAATTATTACAGTTCTAGCGATAATACCTCCATTACATGGGTAATAATGCACGTTATATTGCTAATAATATAAGTAATGAGTACAATTATTACAGTTCTAGCAATAATACCTCCATTATATGGGTAATAATGCATGTTATATTGATAATGATATTAGTAATAAGTAGAATTATTACAGTTCTAGCGATAATAACTGCATAATATGGGTAATAATGCATGTTATATTGATAATAATATAAGTAATAAGTATAATTATTACAGTTCTAGCAATAATACCTCCATTATATGGGTAATAATGCATGTTATATTGAGAGTAATACAAGTAATAAGTATAATTATTACAGTTCTGGCGATAATAACTGCATTATATGGGTAAAAATGCATGTTATATTGATAATATTGGGAGTAATAAGTATATTTATTATAGTTCTAGCGATAATAACTGCATAATATGGGTAATAATGCATGTAATATTGAGAATAATATAAGTAATAAGTATAATTATTACAGTTCTGGCGATAATAACTGCATTATATGGGTAACAATGCACGTTATATTGCTAATAGTATAAGTAATAAGTATAATTATTACAGTTCTAGCAATAATACCTCCATTATATGGGTAATAATGCATGTTATATTGATAATGATATTAGTAATAAGTAGAATTATTACAGTTCTAGCGATAATAACTGCATAATATGGGTAATAATGCATGTTATATTGATAATAATATAAGTAATAAGTATAATTATTACAGTTCTAGCAATAATACCTCCATTATATGGGTAATAATGCATGTTATATTGAGAATAATATAAGTAATAAGTATAATTATTACAGTTCTAGCGATAATACCTCCATTATGTGGGTAATAATGCATGTTATACTGATGATAATGAAAGTAATAAGTATATTTATTATAGTTCTAGCGATAATAAGTCCATAATATGGGTAATAATGCATGTTATATTGATAATAATGAAAGTAATACGTATATTTATTATAGTTCTAGCAATAATAGCTGCATAATATGGGTAATAATGCATGTTATATTGCTAACAATATAAGTAATAAGTATAATTATTACAGTTCTAGCGATAATAACTGCATTATATGGGTAAAAATGCATGTTATATTGATAATATCGGGAGTAATAAGTATAATTATTATAGTTCTAACGATAATAATAGTAAAATATGGCAAATAGTGCATGTTATATTGATAATAATAAAAGTAATAAGTATATTTATTACAGTTCTATCGATAATAACTGCATGATATGGGTAATAATGCATGTTATATTGATGATAATAAAAGTAATACGTATATTTATTATAGTTCTAGCGATAATAACTGCATAATATGGGTAATAATGCATGTTATATTGAGAATAATATAAGTGATAAGTATAATTATTACAGTTCTAGCGATAATAACTGCATTATATGGGTAATAATGCACGTTATATTGCTAATAGTATAAGTAATAAGTATAATTATTACAGTTCTATCGATAATACCTCCATTATATGGGTAATAATGCATGTTATATTGATAATGATATAAGTAATAAGTATAATTATTACAGTTCTAGCGATAATAACTGCATAATATGGGTAATAAGGCATGTTATATTGATAATAATATAAGTAATAAGTATAATTATTACAGTTCTAGCGATAATACCTCCATTATGTGGGTAATAATGCATGTTATACTGATGATAATGAAAGTAATACGTATATTTATTATAGTTCTAGCAATAATAACTGCATAATATGGGTAATAATGCATGTTATATTGCTAACAATATAAGTAATAAGTATAATTATTACAGTTCTAGCGATAATAACTGCATTATATGGGTAAAAATGCATGTTATATTGATAATATTGGGAGTAATAAGTATATTTATTACAGTTCTAGCGATAATAACTGCATAATATACGTAATAATGCACGTTATACTGCTAATAATATAAGTAATAAGTATATTTATTACAGTTCTAGCGATAATAACTGCATAATATGGGTAATAATGCATGTTATATTGATGATAATGAAAGTAGTAAGTATATTTATTACAGTTCTAGCGATAATAACTGCATTATATGCGTAATAAGGCATGTTATATTGATAATATTGGGAGTAATAAGTATAATTATTAGAGTTCTAGCGATAATAATAGTAAAATATGGCTAGTAGTGCATGATATATTGATAATAGTAAAAGTAATAAGTATAATTATTACTGTTCTATCGATAATAACTGCATAATATGGGTAATAATGCATGTTATATTGATGATAATGAAAGTAATACGTATATTTATTATAGTTCTAGCGATAATAACTGCATTATATGGGTAATAATGCACGTTATATTGCTAATAGTATAAGTAATAAGTATAATTATTACAGCTCTAGCGATAATACCTCCATTATATGGGTAATAATGCATGTTATACTGATAATGATATAAGTAATAAGTATAATTATTACAGTTCTAGCGATAATAACTGCATAATATGGGTCATAATGCACGTTATACTGCTAATAATATAAGTAATAAGTATAATTATTACAGTTCTAGCGATAATAACTGTATTACATGGGTAATAATGCATGTTATATTGATAATATCGAGAGTAATAAGTATAATTATTATAGTTCTAGCGATAATAATAGTAAAATATGGCTAATAGTGCATGATATATTGATAATAGTAAAAGTAATAAGTATAATTATTACAGTTCTAGCAATAATACCTCCATTATATGGGTAATAATGCATGTTATATTGAGAGTAATACAAGTAATAAGTATAATTATTACAGTTCTGGCGATAATAACTTCTTTATATGGGTAATAATGCACGTTATATTGCTAATAGTATAAGTAATAAGTATAATTGTTACAGTTCTAGCGATAATACCTCCATTATGTGGGTAATAATGCATGTTATATTGATAATGATATAAGTAATAAGTATAATTATTACAGTTCTAGTGATAATAACTGCATAATATGGGTAATAATGCATGTTATATTGAGACTAATATAAGTAATAAGTATAATTATTACAGTTCTGGCGATAATAACTGCATTATATGGGTAATAATGCAATGTTATATTGATAATATCGGGAGTAATAAGTATAATTATTATAGTTCTAGCGATAATAATAGTAAAATATGGCAAATAGTGCATGTTATATTGCTAACAATATTAGTAATGAGTATAATTATTACAGTTCTAGCGATAATAACTGCATTATATAGGTAATGATACATGTTACATTGATAATATTGGGAGTAATAAGTGTATTTATTATAGTTCTAGCGATAATAACTGCATAATATGGGTAATAATGCATGTTATGTTGATAATAATGTAAGTAATAAGTATAATTATTACAGTTCTAGCAATAATACCTCCATTATATGGGTAATAATGCATGTTATATTGATGATAATGAAAGTGATACGTGTATTTATTATAGTGCTAGCGATAAAAACTGCATAATATGGGTAATAATGCATGTTATATTGAGAATAATATAAGTGATAAGTATAATTATTACAGTTCTGGCGATAATAACTGCATTATATGGGTAATAATGCACGTTATATTGCTAATAGTATAAGTAATAAGTATAATTATTACAGTTCTATCGATAATTCCTCCATTATATGGGTAATAATGCATGTTATATTGTTAATGATATAAGTAACAAGTATAATTATTACAGTTCTAGCGATAATAACTGCATAATATGGGTAATAATGCACGTTATATTGCTAATAATATAAGTAATGAGTACAATTATTACAGTTCTAGCGATAATAACTGCATTATATGGGTAATAATGCATGTTATATTGATAATAATATAAGTAATAAGTATAATTATTACAGTTCTAGCGATAATAACTGCATTATATGGGTAATAATGCATGTTATATTGATAATATTGGGAGTAATAAGTATAATTATAATAGTTTTAGCGATAATAATAGTAAAATATGGCAAATAGAGCATGTTATATTGATAATAATAAAAGTAATAAATATATTTATTACAGTTCTATCGATAATAACGGCATAATATGGGTAATAATGCATGTTATATTGCTAATAGTATAAGTAATAAGTATAATTATTACAGTTCTATCGATAATACCTCCATTATATGGGTAATAATGCATGTTATATTGATAATGATATAAGTAATTAGTATAATTATTACAGTTATAGCGATAATAACTGCATAATATGGGTAATAATGCACGTTATATTGCTAATAATATAAGTAATGAGTACAATTAATACAGTTCTAGCGATAATAACTGCATTATATGGGTAATAATGCATGTTATATTGATAATAATATAAGTAATAAGTATAATTATTACAGTTCTAGCGATAATAACTGCATTATATGGGTAATAATGCATGTTATATTGATGATAATGAAAGTAATACGTATATTTATTATAGTTCTAGCGATAATAACTGTATAATATGGGTAATAATACATGTTATATTGAGAATAATATAAGTAATAAGTATAATTATTACAGTTCTGGCGATAATAACTGCATTATATGGGTAATAACGCACGTTATATTGCTAATAGTATAAGTGATAAGTATAATTATTACAGTTCTGGCGATAATAACTGCATTATATGGGTAATAATGCACGTTATATTGCTAATAGTATAAGTAATAAGTATAATTATTACAGTTCTATCGATAATTCCTCCATTATGTGGGTAATAATGCATGTTATACTGATGATAATGAAAGTAATACGTATATTTATTATAGTTCTAGCGATAATAACTGCATAATATGGGTAATAATGCATGTTATATTGAGAATAATATAAGTAATAAGTATAATTATTACAGTTCTAGCGATAATACCTCCATTATGTGGGTAATAATGCATGTTATACTGATGATAATGAAAGTAATAAGTATATTTATTATAGTTCTAGCGATAATAAGTCCATAATATGGGTAATAATGCATGTTATATTGATAATAATGAAAGTAATACGTATATTTATTATAGTTCTAGCAATAATAGCTGCATAATATGGGTAATAATGCATGTTATATTGCTAACAATATAAGTAATAAGTATAATTATTACAGTTCTAGCGATAATAACTGCATTATATGGGTAAAAATGCATGTTATATTGATAATATCGGGAGTAATAAGTATAATTATTATAGTTCTAACGATAATAATAGTAAAATATGGCAAATAGTGCATGTTATATTGATAATAATAAAAGTAATAAGTATATTTATTACAGTTCTATCGATAATAACTGCATGATATGGGTAATAATGCATGTTATATTGATGATAATAAAAGTAATACGTATATTTATTATAGTTCTAGCGATAATAACTGCATAATATGGGTAATAATGCATGTTATATTGAGAATAATATAAGTGATAAGTATAATTATTACAGTTCTAGCGATAATAACTGCATTATATGGGTAATAATGCACGTTATATTGCTAATAGTATAAGTAATAAGTATAATTATTACAGTTCTATCGATAATACCTCCATTATATGGGTAATAATGCATGTTATATTGATAATGATATAAGTAATAAGTATAATTATTACAGTTCTAGCGATAATAACTGCATAATATGGGTAATAAGGCATGTTATATTGATAATAATATAAGTAATAAGTATAATTATTACAGTTCTAGCGATAATACCTCCATTATGTGGGTAATAATGCATGTTATACTGATGATAATGAAAGTAATACGTATATTTATTATAGTTCTAGCGATAATAACTGCATTATATGGGTAATAATGCACGTTATATTGCTAATAGTATAAGTAATAAGTATAATTATTACAGCTCTAGCGATAATACCTCCATTATATGGGTAATAATGCATGTTATACTGATAATGATATAAGTAATAAGTATAATTATTACAGTTCTAGCGATAATAACTGCATAATATGGGTCATAATGCACGTTATACTGCTAATAATATAAGTAATAAGTATAATTATTACAGTTCTAGCGATAATAACTGTATTACATGGGTAATAATGCATGTTATATTGATAATATCGAGAGTAATAAGTATAATTATTATAGTTCTAGCGATAATAATAGTAAAATATGGCTAATAGTGCATGATATATTGATAATAGTAAAAGTAATAAGTATAATTATTACAGTTCTAGCAATAATACCTCCATTATATGGGTAATAATGCATGTTATATTGAGAGTAATACAAGTAATAAGTATAATTATTACAGTTCTGGCGATAATAACTTCTTTATATGGGTAATAATGCACGTTATATTGCTAATAGTATAAGTAATAAGTATAATTGTTACAGTTCTAGCGATAATACCTCCATTATGTGGGTAATAATGCATGTTATATTGATAATGATATAAGTAATAAGTATAATTATTACAGTTCTAGTGATAATAACTGCATAATATGGGTAATAATGCATGTTATATTGAGACTAATATAAGTAATAAGTATAATTATTACAGTTCTGGCGATAATAACTGCATTATATGGGTAATAATGCAATGTTATATTGATAATATCGGGAGTAATAAGTATAATTATTATAGTTCTAGCGATAATAATAGTAAAATATGGCAAATAGTGCATGTTATATTGCTAACAATATAAGTAATGAGTATAATTATTACAGTTCTAGCGATAATAACTGCATTATATGGGTAATGATACATGTTACATTGATAATATTGGGAGTAATAAGTGTATTTATTATAGTTCTAGCGATAATAACTGCATAATATGGGTAATAATGCATGTTATGTTGATAATAATGTAAGTAATAAGTATAATTATTACAGTTCTAGCAATAATACCTCCATTATATGGGTAATAATGCATGTTATATTGATGATAATGAAAGTGATACGTGTATTTATTATAGTGCTAGCGATAAAAACTGCATAATATGGGTAATAATGCATGTTATATTGAGAATAATATAAGTGATAAGTATAATTATTACAGTTCTGGCGATAATAACTGCATTATATGGGTAATAATGCACGTTATATTGCTAATAGTATAAGTAATAAGTATAATTATTACAGTTCTATCGATAATTCCTCCATTATATGGGTAATAATGCATGTTATATTGTTAATGATATAAGTAATAAGTATAATTATTACAGTTCTGGCGATAATAACTGCATAATATGGGTAATAATGCACGTTATATTGCTAATAATATAAGTAATGAGTACAATTATTACAGTTCTAGCGATAATAACTGCATTATATGGGTAATAATGCACGTTATATTGCTAATAATATAAGTAATGAGTACAATTATTACAGTTCTAGCGATAATAACTGCATTATATGGGTAACAATGCATGTTATATTGATAATAATATAAGTAATAAGTATAATTATTACAGTTCTAGCGATAATAACTGCATTATATGGGTAATAATGCATGTTATATTGATGATAATGAAAGTAATACGTATATTTATTATAGTTCTAGCGATAATAACTGTATAATATGGGTAATAATACATGTTATATTGAGAATAATATAAGTAATAAGTATAATTATTACAGTTCTGGCGATAGTAACTGCATTATATGGGTAATAACGCACGTTATATTGCTAATAGTATAAGTGATAAGTATAATTATTACAGTTCTGGCGATAATAACTGCATTATATGGGTAATAATGCACGTTATATTGCTAATAGTATAAGTAATAAGTATAATTATTACAGTTCTATCGATAATTCCTCCATTATGTGGGTAATAATGCATGTTATACTGATGATAATGAAAGTAATACGTATATTTATTATAGTTCTAGCGATAATAACTGCATAATATGGGTAATAATGCATGTTATATTGAGAATAATATAAGTAATAAGTATAATTATTACAGTTCTAGCGATAATACCTCCATTATGTGGGTAATAATGCATGTTATACTGATGATAATGAAAGTAATAAGTATATTTATTATAGTTCTAGCGATAATAAGTCCATAATATGGGTAATAATGCATGTTATATTGATAATATTGGGAGTAATAAGTATATTTATTATAGTTCTAGCGATAATAACTGCATAATATGGGTAATAATGCATGTTATATTGAGAATAATATAAGTAATAAGTATAATTATTACAGTTCTGGCGATAATAACTGCATTATATGGGTAACAATGCACGTTATATTGCTAATAGTATAAGTAATAAGTATAATTATTACAGTTCTAGCAATAATACCTCCATTATATGGGTAATAATGCATGTTATATTGATAATAATATAAGTAATAAGTATAATTATTACAGTTCTAGCGATAATACCTCCATTATATGGGTAATAATGCACGTTATATTGCTAATAATATAAGTAATGAGTACAGTTATTACAGTTCTAGCCATAATAACTGCATTATATTGGTAATAATGCATGGTATATTGATAATAACATAAGTAATAAGTATAATTATTACAGTTCTAGCGATAATAACTGCATTATATGGGTAATAATGCATGTTATATTGATAATATCGGGAGTAATAAGTATAATTATTATAGTTCTAGCGATAATAATAGTAAAATATGGCAAATAGTGCATGTTATATTGCTAACAATATAAGTAATGAGTATAATTATTACAGTTCTAGCGATAATAACTGCATTATATGGGTAATGATACATGTTACATTGATAATATTGGGAGTAATAAGTGTATTTATTATAGTTCTAGCGATAATAACTGCATAATATGGGTAATAATGCATGTTATGTTGATAATAATGTAAGTAATAAGTATAATTATTACAGTTCTAGCAATAATACCTCCATTATATGGGTAATAATGCATGTTATATTGATGATAATGAAAGTGATACGTGTATTTATTATAGTGCTAGCGATAAAAACTGCATAATATGGGTAATAATGCATGTTATATTGAGAATAATATAAGTGATAAGTATAATTATTACAGTTCTGGCGATAATAACTGCATTATATGGGTAATAATGCACGTTATATTGCTAATAGTATAAGTAATAAGTATAATTATTACAGTTCTATCGATAATTCCTCCATTATATGGGTAATAATGCATGTTATATTGTTAATGATATAAGTAATAAGTATAATTATTACAGTTCTGGCGATAATAACTGCATAATATGGGTAATAATGCACGTTATATTGCTAATAATATAAGTAATGAGTACAATTATTACAGTTCTAGCGATAATAACTGCATTATATGGGTAATAATGCACGTTATATTGCTAATAATATAAGTAATGAGTACAATTATTACAGTTCTAGCGATAATAACTGCATTATATGGGTAACAATGCATGTTATATTGATAATAATATAAGTAATAAGTATAATTATTACAGTTCTAGCGATAATAACTGCATTATATGGGTAATAATGCATGTTATATTGATGATAATGAAAGTAATACGTATATTTATTATAGTTCTAGCGATAATAACTGTATAATATGGGTAATAATACATGTTATATTGAGAATAATATAAGTAATAAGTATAATTATTACAGTTCTGGCGATAGTAACTGCATTATATGGGTAATAACGCACGTTATATTGCTAATAGTATAAGTGATAAGTATAATTATTACAGTTCTGGCGATAATAACTGCATTATATGGGTAATAATGCACGTTATATTGCTAATAGTATAAGTAATAAGTATAATTATTACAGTTCTATCGATAATTCCTCCATTATGTGGGTAATAATGCATGTTATACTGATGATAATGAAAGTAATACGTATATTTATTATAGTTCTAGCGATAATAACTGCATAATATGGGTAATAATGCATGTTATATTGAGAATAATATAAGTAATAAGTATAATTATTACAGTTCTAGCGATAATACCTCCATTATGTGGGTAATAATGCATGTTATACTGATGATAATGAAAGTAATAAGTATATTTATTATAGTTCTAGCGATAATAAGTCCATAATATGGGTAATAATGCATGTTATATTGATAATATTGGGAGTAATAAGTATATTTATTATAGTTCTAGCGATAATAACTGCATAATATGGGTAATAATGCATGTTATATTGAGAATAATATAAGTAATAAGTATAATTATTACAGTTCTGGCGATAATAACTGCATTATATGGGTAACAATGCACGTTATATTGCTAATAGTATAAGTAATAAGTATAATTATTACAGTTCTAGCAATAATACCTCCATTATATGGGTAATAATGCATGTTATATTGATAATAATATAAGTAATAAGTATAATTATTACAGTTCTAGCGATAATACCTCCATTATATGGGTAATAATGCACGTTATATTGCTAATAATATAAGTAATGAGTACAGTTATTACAGTTCTAGCCATAATAACTGCATTATATTGGTAATAATGCATGGTATATTGATAATAACATAAGTAATAAGTATAATTATTACAGTTCTAGCGATAATAACTGCATTATATGGGTAATAATGCATGTTATATTGATAATATCGGGAGTAATAAGTATAATTATTATAGTTCTAGCGATAATAATAGTAAAATATGGCAAATAGTGCATGTTATAAGGAGAATAATAAAAGAAATAAGTATATTTATTACAGTTCTATCGATAATAACTGCATAATATGGGTAATAATGCATGTTATATTGATAATAATATAAGTAATAAGTAGAATTATTACAGTTCTAGCGATAATAACTGCATTATATGAGTAATAATGCACGTTATATTGCTAACAATATACGTAATAAGTATAATTATTACAGTTCTAGCGATAATAACTGCATTATATGGGTAATAATGCATGTTATATTGATAATATCGGGAGTAATAAGTATAATTATTATAGTTCTAGCGATAATAATAGTAAAATATGGCAAATAGTGCATGTTATAAGGAGAATAATAAAAGAAATAAGTATATTTATTACAGTTCTATCGATAATAACTGCATAATATGGGTAATAATGCATGTTATATTGATAATAATATAAGTAATAAGTAGAATTATTACAGTTCTAGCGATAATAACTGCATTATATGAGTAATAATGCACGTTATATTGCTAACAATATACGTAATAAGTATAATTATTACAGTTCTAGCGATAATAACTGCATTATATGGGTAACAATGCACGTTATATTGCTAATAGTATAAGTAATATGTATAATTATTACAGTTCTAGCAATAATACCTACATTATATGGGTAATAATGCATGTTATATTGATGATAATGAAAGTGATACGTGTATTTATTATAGTGCTAGCGATAATAACTGCATAATATGGGTAATAATGCATGTTATATTGAGAATAATATAAGTGATAAGTATAATTATTACAGTTCTAGCGATAATAACTGCATAATATGGGTAATAATGCACGTTATATTGCTAATAATATAAGTAATGAGTACAATTATTACAGTTCTAGCGATAATAACTGCATTATATGGGTAATAATGCATGTTATAATGAGAATAATATAAGTAATAAGTATAATTATTACAGTTCTAGCGATAATAACTGCATAATATGGGTAATAATGCACGTTATATTGCTAATAATATAAGTAATGAGTACAATTATTACAGTTCTAGCGATAATAACTGCATTATATGGGTAATAATGCATGTTATATTGATAATAATATAAGTAATAAGTATAATTATTACAGTTCTAGCGATAATAACTGCATTATATGGGTAATAATGCATGTTATATTGATAATATTGGGAGTAATAAGTATAATTATAATAGTTTTAGCGATAATAATAGTAAAATATGGCAAATAGAGCATGTTATATTGATAATAATAAAAGTAATAAATATATTTATTACAGTTCTATCGATAATAACGGCATAATATGGGTAATAATGCATGTTATATTGCTAATAGTATAAGTAATAAGTATAATTATTACAGTTCTATCGATAATACCTCCATTATATGGGTAATAATGCATGTTATATTGATAATGATATAAGTAATTAGTATAATTATTACAGTTATAGCGATAATAACTGCATAATATGGGTAATAATGCACGTTATATTGCTAATAATATAAGTAATGAGTACAATTATTACAGTTCTAGCGATAATAACTGCATTATATGGGTAACAATGCATGTTATATTGATAATAATATAAGTAATAAGTATAATTATTACAGTTCTAGCGATAATAACTGCATTATATGGGTAATAATGCATGTTATATTGATGATAATGAAAGTAATACGTATATTTATTATAGTTCTAGCGATAATAACTGTATAATATGGGTAATAATACATGTTATATTGAGAATAATATAAGTAATAAGTATAATTATTACAGTTCTGGCGATAATAACTGCATTATATGGGTAATAACGCACGTTATATTGCTAATAGTATAAGTAATAAGTATAATTATTACAGTTCTATCGATAATTCCTCCATTATGTGGGTAATAATGCATGTTATACTGATGATAATGAAAGTAATACGTATATTTATTATAGTTCTAGCGATAATAACTGCATAATATGGGTAATAATGCATGTTATATTGAGAATAATATAAGTAATAAGTATAATTATTACAGTTCTAGCGATAATACCTCCATTATGTGGGTAATAATGCATGTTATACTGATGATAATGAAAGTAATAAGTATATTTATTATAGTTCTAGCGATAATAAGTCCATAATATGGGTAATAATGCATGTTATATTGATAATATTGGGAGTAATAAGTATATTTATTATAGTTCTAGCGATAATAACTGCATAATATGGGTAATAATGCATGTTATATTGAGAATAATATAAGTAATAAGTATAATTATTACAGTTCTGGCGATAATAACTGCATTATATGGGTAACAATGCACGTTATATTGCTAATAGTATAAGTAATAAGTATAATTATTACAGTTCTAGCAATAATACCTCCATTATATGGGTAATAATGCATGTTATATTGATAATAATATAAGTAATAAGTATAATTATTACAGTTCTAGCGATAATACCTCCATTATATGGGTAATAATGCACGTTATATTGCTAATAATATGAGTAATGAGTACAGTTATTACAGTTCTAGCCATAATAACTGCATTATATTGGTAATAATGCATGGTATATTGATAATAACATAAGTAATAAGTATAATTATTACAGTTCTAGCGATAATAACTGCATTATATGGGTAATAATGCATGTTATATTGATAATATCGGGAGTAATAAGTATAATTATTATAGTTCTAGCGATAATAATAGTAAAATATGGCAAATAGTGCATGTTATAAGGAGAATAATAAAAGAAATAAGTATATTTATTACAGTTCTATCGATAATAACTGCATAATATGGGTAATAATGCATGTTATATTGATAATAATATAAGTAATAAGTAGAATTATTACAGTTCTAGCGATAATAACTGCATTATATGAGTAATAATGCACGTTATATTGCTAACAATATACGTAATAAGTATAATTATTACAGTTCTAGCGATAATAACTGCATTATATGGGTAATAATGCATGTTATATTGATAATATCGGGAGTAATAAGTATAATTATTATAGTTCTAGCGATAATAATAGTAAAATATGGCAAATAGTGCATGTTATAAGGAGAATAATAAAAGAAATAAGTATATTTATTACAGTTCTATCGATAATAACTGCATAATATGGGTAATAATGCATGTTATATTGATAATAATATAAGTAATAAGTAGAATTATTACAGTTCTAGCGATAATAACTGCATTATATGAGTAATAATGCACGTTATATTGATAACAATATACGTAATAAGTATAATTATTACAGTTCTAGCGATAATAACTGCATTATATGGGTAACAATGCACGTTATATTGCTAATAGTATAAGTAATATGTATAATTATTACAGTTCTAGCAATAATACCTACATTATATGGGTAATAATGCATGTTATATTGATGATAATGAAAGTGATACGTGTATTTATTATAGTGCTAGCGATAATAACTGCATAATATGGGTAATAATGCATGTTATATTGAGAATAATATAAGTGATAAGTATAATTATTACAGTTCTAGCGATAATAACTGCATAATATGGGTAATAATGCACGTTATATTGCTAATAATATAAGTAATGAGTACAATTATTACAGTTCTAGCGATAATAACTGCATTATATGGGTAATAATGCATGTTATAATGAGAATAATATAAGTAATAAGTATAATTATTACAGTTCTAGCGATAATAACTGCATTATATGGGTAATAATGCACGTTATATTGCTAACAATGTAAGTAATAAGTATAATTATTACAGTTCTAGCGATAATAACTGCATTATATGGGTAAAAATGCATGTTATATTGATAATATTGGGAGTAATAAGTATATTTATTATAGTTCTAGCGATAATAACTGCATAATATGGGTAATAATGCATGTTATATTGAGAATAATATAAGTAATAAGTATAATTATTACAGTTCTGGCGATAATAACTGCATTATATGGGTAACAATGCACGTTATATTGCTAATAGTATAAGTAATAAGTATAATTATTACAGTTCTAGCAATAATACCTCCATTATATGGGTAATAATGCATGTTATATTGATAATAATATAAGTAATAAGTATAATTATTACAGTTCTAGCGATAATACCTCCATTATATGGGTAATAATGCACGTTATATTGCTAATAATATAAGTAATGAGTACAGTTATTACAGTTCTAGCCATAATAACTGCATTATATTGGTAATAATGCATGGTATATTGATAATAACATAAGTAATAAGTATAATTATTACAGTTCTAGCGATAATAACTGCATTATATGGGTAATAATGCATGTTATATTGATAATATCGGGAGTAATAAGTATAATTATTATAGTTCTAGCGATAATAATAGTAAAATATGGCAAATAGTGCATGTTATAAGGAGAATAATAAAAGAAATAAGTATATTTATTACAGTTCTATCGATAATAACTGCATAATATGGGTAATAATGCATGTTATATTGATAATAATATAAGTAATAAGTAGAATTATTACAGTTCTAGCGATAATAACTGCATTATATGAGTAATAATGCACGTTATATTGCTAACAATATACGTAATAAGTATAATTATTACAGTTCTAGCGATAATAACTGCATTATATGGGTAACAATGCACGTTATATTGCTAATAGTATAAGTAATATGTATAATTATTACAGTTCTAGCAATAATACCTACATTATATGGGTAATAATGCATGTTATATTGATGATAAAGAAAGTGATACGTGTATTTATTATAGTGCTAGCGATAATAACTGCATAATATGGGTAATAATGCATGTTATATTGAGAATAATATAAGTGATAAGTATAATTATTACAGTTCTGGCGATAATAACTGCATTATATGGGTAACAATGCACGTTATATTGCTAATAGTATAAGTAATAAGTATAATTATTACAGTTCTAGCGATAATACCTCCATTATATGGGTAATAATGCATGTTATATTGATAACAATATAAGTAATAAGTATAATTATTACAGTTCTAGCGATAATACCTCCTTTATATGGGTAATAATGCATGTTATATTGATAATGATATAAGTAATAAGTATAATTACTACAGTTCTAGCGATAATAACTGCATAATATGGGTAATAATGCACTTTATCTTGCTAATAATATAAGTAATGAGTACAGTTATTACAGTTCTAGCCATAATAACTGCATTATATGGGTAATAATGCATGTTATATTGATAATAACATAAGTAATAAGTATAATTATTACAGTTCTAGCGATAATAACTGCATTATATGAGTAATAATGCACGTTATATTGCTAACAATATACGTAATAAGTATAATTATTACAGTTCTAGCGATAATAACTGCATTATATGGGTAACAATGCACGTTATATTGCTAATAGTATAAGTAATATGTATAATTATTACAGTTCTAGCAATAATACCTACATTATATGGGTAATAATGCATGTTATATTGATGATAATGAAAGTGATACGTGTATTTATTATAGTGCTAGCGATAATAACTGCATAATATGGGTAATAATGCATGTTATATTGAGAATAATATAAGTGATAAGTATAATTATTACAGTTCTAGCGATAATAACTGCATAATATGGGTAATAATGCACGTTATATTGCTAATAATACAAGTAATGAGTACAATTATTACAGTTCTAGCGATAATAACTGCATTATATGGGTAATAATGCATGTTATAATGAGAATAATATAAGTAATAAGTATAATTATTACAGTTCCAGCGATAATAACTGCATTATATGGGTAATAATGCACGTTATATTGCTAACAATGTAAGTAATAAGTATAATTATTACAGTTCTAGCGATAATAACTGCATTATATGGGTAAAAATGCATGTTATATTGATAATATTGGGAGTAATAAGTATATTTATTATAGTTCTAGCGATAATAACTGCATAATATGGGTAATAATGCATGTTATATTGAGAATAATATAAGTAATAAGTATAATTATTACAGTTCTGGCGATAATAACTGCATTATATGGGTAACAATGCACGTTATATTGCTAATAGTATAAGTAATAAGTATAATTATTACAGTTCTAGCAATAATACCTCCATTATATGGGTAATAATGCATGTTATATTGATAATAATATAAGTAATAAGTATAATTATTACAGTTCTAGCGATAATACCTCCATTATATGGGTAATAATGCACGTTATATTGCTAATAATATAAGTAATGAGTACAGTTATTACAGTTCTAGCCATAATAACTGCATTATATTGGTAATAATGCATAGTATATTGATAATAACATAAGTAATAAGTATAATTATTACAGTTCTAGCGATAATAACTGCATTATATGGGTAATAATGCATGTTATATTGATAATATCGGGAGTAATAAGTATAATTATTATAGTTCTAGCGATAATAATAGTAAAATATGGCAAATAGTGCATGTTATAAGGAGAATAATAAAAGAAATAAGTATATTTATTACAGTTCTATCGATAATAACTGCATAATATGGGTAATAATGCATGTTATATTGATAATAATATAAGTAATAAGTATAATTATTACAGTTCTGGCGATAATAACTTCTTTATATGGGTAATAATGCACGTTATATTGCTAATAGTATATGTAATAAGTATAATTATTACAGTTCTAGCGATAATACCTCCATTATATGGCTAATAATGTATGTTATATTGATAATGATATAAGTAATAAGTATAATTATTACAGTTCTAGCGATAATAACTGCATAATATGGGTAATAATGCACGTTATATTGCTAATAATATAAGTAATGAGGACAATTATTACAGTTCTAGCGATAATAACTGCATAATATGGGTAGTAATGCATGTTATATTGATAATAATATAAGTAATAAGTATAATTATTACAGTTCTGGCAATAATACCTCCATTATATGGGTAATAATGCATGTTATATGGAGAATAATATAAGTAATAAGTATAATTATTACAGTTCTGGCGATAATAACTTCTTTATATGGGTAATAATGCACGTTATATTGCTAATAGTATAAGTAATAAGTATAATTATTTCAGTTCTAGCGATAATACCTCCATTATATGGGTAATAATGTATGTTATATTGATAATGATATAAGTAATAAGTATAATTATTACAGTTCTAGCGATAATAACTGCATAATATGGGTAATAATGCACGTTATATTGCTAATAATATAAGTAATGAGTACAATTATTACAGTTCTAGCGATAATAACTGCATTATATGGGTAATAATGCATGTTATATTGAGAATAATATAAGTAATAAGTATAATTATTACAGTTCTGGCGATAATAACTTCTTTATATGGGTAATAATGCACGTTATATTGCTAACAGTATATGTAATAAGTATAATTATTACAGTTCTAGCGATAATACCTCCATTATATGGGTAATAATGTATGTTATATTGATAATGATATAAGTAATAAGTATAATTATTACAGTTCTAGCGATAATAACTGCATAATATGGGTAATAATGCACGTTATATTGCTAATAATATAAGTAATGAGGACAATTATTACAGTTCTAGCGATAATAACTGCATTATATGGGTAATAATGCATGTTATATTGATAATAATATAAGTAATAAGTATAATTATTACAGTTCTGGCAATAATACCTCCATTATATGGGTAATAATGCATGTTATATTGAGAATAATATAAGTAATAAGTATAATTATTACAGTTCTGGCGATAATAACTTCTTTATATGGGTAATAATGCACGTTATATTGCTAATAGTATAAGTAATAAGTATAATTATTTCAGTTCTAGCGATAATACCTCTATTATATGGGTAATAATGCATGTTGTATTGAGAATAATATAAGTAATAAGTATAATCATTACAGTTCTAGCGATAATAACTGCATAATATGGGTAATAATGCACTTTATATTGCTAATAATATAAGTAATGAGTACAATTATTACAGTTCTAGCCATAATAACTGCATTATATGGGTAATAATGCATGTTATATTGATAATAACATAAGTAATAAGTATAATTATTACAGTTCTAGCGATAGTAACTGCATTATATGGGTAATAATGCATGTTATATTGATAATATCGGGAGTAATAAGTATAATTATTATAGTTCTAGCGATAATAATAGTAAAATATGGCAAATAGTGCATGTTATATTGAGAATAATATAAGTAATAAGTATAATTATTACAGTTCTGGCGATAATAACTGCATTATATGGGTAATAATGCACGTTATATTGCTAATAGTATAAGTAATAAGTATAATTATTACAGTTCTAGCCATAATAACTGCATAATATGGGTAATAATGCACGTTATATTGCTAATAATATAAGTAATGAGTACAATTATTACAGTTCTAGCCATAATAACTGCATTATATGGGTAATAATGCATGTTATATTGATAATAACATAAGTAATAAGTATAATTATTACAGCTCTAGCGATAATAACTGCATTATATGGGTAATAATGCATGTTATATTGATAATAATATAAGCAATAAGTATAATTATTACAGTTCTAGCGATAATAACTGCATTATGTGGGTAATAATGCATGTTATATTGATAATATCGGGAGTAATAAGTATAATTATTATAGTTCTAGCGATAACACCTCCTTTATATGGGTAATAATGCATGTTATATTGATAATGATATAAGTAATAAGTATAATTATTACAGTTCTAGCGATAATAACTGCATAATATGGGTAATAATGCACTTTATATTGCTAATAATATAAGTAATGAGTACAATTATTACAGTTCTAGCCATAATAACTGCATTATATGGGTAATAATGCATGTTATATTGATATAAACATAAGTAATAAGTATAATTATTACAGTTCTAGCGATAATAACTGCATTATATGGGTAATAATGCATGTTATATTGATAATATCGGGAGTAATAAGTATAATTATTATAGTTCTAGCGATAATAATAGTAAAACATGGCAAATAGTGCATGTTATAAGGAGAATAATAAAGGAAATAAGTATATTTATTACAGTTCTATCGATAATCACTGCATAATATGGGTAATAATGCATGTTATATTGTTAATAATATAAGTAATAAGTAGAATTATTACAGTTCTAGCGATAATAACTGCATTATATGAGTAATAATGCACGTTATATTGCTAACAATATACGTAATAAGTATAATTATTACAGTTCTAGCGATAATAACTGCATTATGTGGGTAATAATGCATGTTATATTGATAATATCGGGAGTAATAAGTATAATTATTATAGTTCTAGCGATAATAATAGTAAAATATGGCAAATAGTGCATTTTATATTGATAATAATAAAAGTAATAAGTATATTTATTACAGTTCTATCGATAATAACTGCATAATATGGGTAATAATTATGTTATATTGATGATAATAAAAGTAATACGTATATTTATTACAGTTCTAGCGATAATACCTCTATTATATGGGTAATAATGCATGTTATATTGAGAATAATATAAGTAATAAGTATAATTATTACAGTTCTAGCGATAATAACTGCATAATATGGGTAATAATGCACTTTATATTGCTAATAATATAAGTAATGAGTACAATTATTACAGTTCTAGCCATAATAACTGCATTATATGGGTAATAATGCATGTTATATTGATAATAACATAAGTAATAAGTATAATTATTACAGTTCTAGCGATAGTAACTGCATTATATGGGTAATAATGCATGTTATATTGATAATATCGGCAGTAATAAGTATAATTATTATAGTTCTAGCGATAATAATAGTAAAATATGGCAAATAGTGCATGTTATATTGAGAATAATATAAGTAATAAGTATAATTATTACAGTTCGGGCGATAATAACTGCATTATATGGGTAATAATGCATGTTATATTGATAATAACATAAGTAATAAGTATAATTATTACAGTTCTAGCCATAATAACTGCATTATATGGGTAATAATGCATGTTACAGTGATAATAACATAAGTAATAAGTATAATTATTACAGTTCTAGCGATAATAACTGCATAATATGGGTAATAATGCATGTTATATTGATAATAATATAAGTAATAAGTATAATTATTACAGTTCTAGCAATAATACCTCCATTATATGGGTAATAATGCATGTTATATTGAGAATAATATAAGTAATAAGTATAATTATTACAGTTCTGGCGATAATAACTTCTTTATATGGGTAATAATGCACGTTATATTGCTAATAGTATAAGTAATAAGTATAATTATTACAGTTCTAGCGATAATACCTCCATTATATGGGTAATAATGTATGTTATATTGATAATGATATAAGTAATAAGTATAATTATTACAGTTCTAGCGATAATAACTGCATAATATGGGTAATAATGCACGTTATATTGCTAATAATATAAGTAATGAGTACAATTATTACAGTTCTAGCGATAATAACTGCATTATATGGGTAATAATGCATGTTATATTGAGAATAATATAAGTAATAAGTATAATTATTACAGTTCTGGCGATAATAACTTCTTTATATGGGTAACAATGCACGTTATATTGCTAATAGTATAAGTAATAAGTATAATTATTACAGTTCTAGCAATAATACCTCCATTATATGGGTAATAATGCATGTTATATTAATAATAATATAAGTAATAAGTATAATTATTACAGTTCTAGCGATAATACCTCCATTATATGGGTAATAATGCACGTTATATTGCTAATAATATAAGTAATGAGTACAATTATTACAGTTCTAGCCATAATAACTGCATTATATGGGTAATAATGCATGTTATATTGATAATAACATAAGTAATAAGTATAATTATTACAGTTCTAGCGATAATAACTGCATTATATGGGTAATAATGCATGTTATATTGATAATAATATAAGCAATAAGTATAATTATTACAGTTCTAGCGATAATAACTGCATTATGTGGGTAATAATGCATGTTATATTGATAATATCGGGAGTAATAAGTATAATTATTATAGTTCTAGCGATAACACCTCCTTTATATGGGTAATAATGCATGTTATATTGATAATGATATAAGTAATAAGTATAATTATTACAGTTCTAGCGATAATAACTGCATAATATGGGTAATAATGCACTTTATATTGCTAATAATATAAGTAATGAGTACAATTATTACAGTTCTAGCCATAATAACTGCATTATATGGGTAATAATGCATGTTATATTGATATAAACATAAGTAATAAGTACAATTATTACAGTTCTAGCGATAATAACTGCATTATATGGGTAATAATGCATGTTATATTGATAATATCGGGAGTAATAAGTATAATTATTATAGTTCTAGCGATAATAATAGTAAAACATGGCAAATAGTGCATGTTATAAGGAGAATAATAAAAGAAATAAGTATATTTATTACAGTTCTATCGATAATCACTGCATAATATGGGTAATAATGCATGTTATATTGTTAATAATATAAGTAATAAGTAGAATTATTACAGTTCTAGCGATAATAACTGCATTGTATGAGTAATAATGCACGTTATATTGCTAACAATATACGTAATAAGTATAATTATTACAGTTCTAGCGATAATAACTGCATTATATGGGTAACAATGCACGTTATATTGCTAATAGTATAAGTAATATGTATAATTATTACAGTTCTAGCAATAATACCTCCATTATATGGGTAATAATGCATGTTATATTGATAATATCGGGAGTAATAAGTATAATTATTATAGTTCTAGCGATAATAATAGTAAAATATGGCAAATAGTGCATTTTATATTGATAATAATAAAAGTAATAAGTATATTTATTACAGTTCTATCGATAATAACTGCATAATATGGGTAATAATTATGTTATATTGATAATGATATAAGTAATAAGTATAATTATTACAGTTCTAGCGATAATAACTGCATAATATGGGTAATAATGCACGTTATATTGCTAATAATATAAGTAATGAGTACAATTATTACAGTTCTAGCGATAATAACTGCATTATATGGGTAATAATGCATGTTATATTGAGAATAATATAAGTAGTAAGTATAATTATTACAGATCTGGCGATAATAACTTCTTTATATGGGTAATAATGCACGTTATATTGCTAACAGTATATGTAATAAGTATAATTATTACAGTTCTAGCGATAATACCTCCATTATATGGGTAATAATGTATGTTATATTGATAATGATATAAGTAATAAGTATAATTATTACAGTTCTAGCGATAATAACTGCATAATATGGGTAATAATGCACGTTATATTGCTAATAATATAAGTAATGAGTACAATTATTACAGTTCTAGCGATAATAACTGCATAATATGGGTAATAATGCATGTTATATTGATAATAATATAAGTAATAAGTATAATTATTACAGTTCTAGCAATAATACCTCCATTATATGGGTAATAATGCATGTTATATTGAGAATAATATAAGTAATAAGTATAATTATTACAGTTCTGGCGATAATAACTTCTTTATATGGGTAATAATGCATGTTATGTTGATAATAGTATAAGTAATAAGTATAATTATTACAGTTCTAGCGATAATACCTCCATTATATGGGTAATAATGTATGTTATATTGATAATGATATAAGTAATAAGTACAATTATTACAGTTCTAGCGATAATAACTGCATAATATGGGTAATAATGCACGTTATATTGAGAATAATATAAGTAATCAGAATAATTATTACAGTTCTGGCGATAATAACTGCATTATATGGGTAACAATGCACGTTATATTGCTAATAGTATAAGTAATAAGTATAATTATTACAGTTCTAGCAATAATACCTCCATTATATGGGTAATAATGCATGTTATATTGATAATATCGGGAGTAATAAGTATAATTATTATAGTTCTAGCGATAATAATAGTAAAATATGGCAAATAGTGCATTTTATATTGATAATAATAAAAGTAATAAGTATATTTATTACAGTTCTATCGATAATAACTGCATAATATGGGTAACAATTATGTTATATTGATGATAATAAAAGTAATACGTATATTTATTACAGTTCTAGCGATAATAACTGCATTATATGGGTAATAATGCATGTTATATTGAGAATAATATAAGTAATAAGTATAATTATTACAGATCTGGCGATAATAACTTCTTTATATGGGTAATAATGCACGTTATATTGCTAACAGTATATGTAATAAGTATAATTATTACAGTTCTAGCGATAATACCTCCATTATATGGGTAATAATGTATGTTATATTGATAATGATATAAGTAATAAGTATAATTATTACAGTTCTAGCGATAATAACTGCATAATATGGGTAATAATGCACGTTATATTGCTAATAATATAAGTAATGAGTACAATTATTACAGTTCTAGCGATAATAACTGCATAATATGGGTAATAATGCATGTTATATTGATAATAATATAAGTAATAAGTATAATTATTACAGTTCTAGCAATAATACCTCCATTATATGGGTAATAATGCATGTTATATTGAGAATAATATAAGTAATAAGTATAATTATTACAGTTCTGGCGATAATAACTTCTTTATATGGGTAATAATGCACGTTATATTGCTAATAGTATAAGTAATAAGTATAATTATTACAGTTCTAGCGATAATACCTCCATTATATGGGTAATAATGTATGTTATATTGATAATGATATAAGTAATAAGTATAATTATTACAGTTCTAGCGATAATAACTGCATAATATGGGTAATAATGCACGTTATATTGCTAATAATATAAGTAATGAGTACAATTATTACAGTTCTAGCGATAATAACTGCATTATATGGGTAATAATGCATGTTATATTGATAATATCGGGAGTAATAAGTATATTTATTATAGTTCTAGCGATAATAATAGTAAAATATGGCAAATAGTGCATTTTATATTGATAATAATAAAAGTAATAAGTATATTTATTACAGTTCTATCGATAATAACTGCATAATATGGGTAACAATTATGTTATATTGATGATAATAAAAGTAATACGTATATTTATTACAGTTCTAGCGATAATAACTGCATTATATGGGTAATAATGCATGTTATATTGAGAATAATATAAGTAATAAGTATAATTATTACAGATCTGGCGATAATAACTTCTTTATATGGGTAATAATGCACGTTATATTGCTAACAGTATATGTAATAAGTATAATTATTACAGTTCTAGCGATAATACCTCCATTATATGGTAATAATGTATGTTATATTGATAATGATATAAGTAATAAGTATAATTATTACAGTTCTAGCGATAATAACTGCATAATATGGGTAATAATGCACGTTATATTGCTAATAATATAAGTAATGAGTACAATTATTACAGTTCTAGCGATAATAACTGCATAATATGGGTAATAATGCATGTTATATTGATAATAATATAAGTAATAAGTATAATTATTACAGTTCTAGCAATAATACCTCCATTATATGGGTAATAATGCATGTTATATTGAGAATAATATAAGTAATAAGTATAATTATTACAGTTCTGGCGATAATAACTTCTTTATATGGGTAATAATGCACGTTATATTGCTAATAGTATAAGTAATAAGTATAATTATTACAGTTCTAGCGATAATACCTCCATTATATGGGTAATAATGCATGTTATATTGATAATATCGGGAGTAATAAGTATAATTATTATAGTTCTAGCGATAATAATAGTAAAATATGGCAAATAGTGCATTTTATATTGATAATAATAAAAGTAATAAGTATATTTATTACAGTTCTATCGATAATAACTGCATAATATGGGTAATAATTATGTTATATTGATGATAATAAAAGTAATACGTATATTTATTACAGTTCTAGCGATAATACCTCTATTATATGGGTAATAATGCATGTTATATTGAGAATAATATAAGTAATAAGTATAATTATTACAGTTCTGGCGATAATAACTTCTTTATATGGGTAATAATGCATGTTATATTGATAATAGTATAAGTAATAAGTATAATTATTACAGTTCTAGCGATAATACCTCCATTATATGGGTAATAATGTATGTTATATTGATAATGATATAAGTAATAAGTACAATTATTACAGTTCTAGCGATAATAACTGCATAATATGGGTAATAATGCACGTTATATTGAGAATAATATAAGTAATAAGTATAATTATTACAGTTCTGGCGATAATAACTGCATTATATGGGTAACAATGCACGTTATATTGCTAATAGTATAAGTAATAAGTATAATTATTACAGTTCTAGCAATAATACCTCCATTATATGGGTAATAATGCATGTTATATTGATAATATCGGGAGTAATAAGTATAATTATTATAGTTCTAGCGATAATAATAGTAAAATATGGCAAATAGTGCATTTTATATTGATAATAATAAAAGTAATAAGTATATTTATTACAGTTCTATCGATAATAACTGCATAATATGGGTAATAATTATGTTATATTGATGATAATAAAAGTAATACGTATATTTATTACAGTTCTAGCGATAATACCTCTATTATATGGGTAATAATGCATGTTATATTGAGAATAATATAAGTAATAAGTAGAATTATTACAGTTCTAGCGATAATAACTGCATTATATGGGTAATAATGCACGTTATATTGCTAACAATATACGTAATAAGTATAATTATTACAGTTCTAGCGATAATAACTGCATTATATGGGTAACAATGCACGTTATATTGCTAATAGTATAAGTAATAAGTATAATTATTACAGTTCTAGCAATAATACCTCCATTATATGGGTAATAATGCATGTTATATTGATAATAATATAAGTAATAAGTATAATTATTACAGTTCTAGCGATAATACCTCCTTTATATGGGTAATAATGCATGTTATATTGATAATGATATAAGTAATAAGTATAATTATTACAGTTCTAGCGATAATAACTGCATAATATGGGTAATAATGCACGTTATATTGCTAATAATATAAGTAATGAGTACAATTATTACAGTTCTAGCGATAATAACTGCATTATATGGGTAATAATGCATGTTATATTGATAATATCGGGAGTAATACGTATATTTATTATAGTTCTAGCGATAATAATAGTAAAATATGGCAAATAGTGCATTTTATATTGATAATAATAAAAGTAATAAGTATATTTATTACAGTTCTATCGATAATAACTGCATAATATGGGTAACAATTATGTTATATTGATGATAATAAAAGTAATACGTATATTTATTACAGTTCTAGCGATAATAACTGCATTATATGGGTAATAATGCATGTTATATTGAGAATAATATAAGTAATAAGTATAATTATTACAGATCTGGCGATAATAACTTCTTTATATGGGTAATAATGCACGTTATATTGCTAACAGTATATGTAATAAGTATAATTATTACAGTTCTAGCGATAATACCTCCATTATATGGGTAATAATGCATGTTATATTGATAATGATATAAGTAATAAGTATAATTATTACAGTTCTAGCGATAATAACTGTATAATATGGGTAATAATGCACGTTATATTGCTAATAATATAAGTAATAAGTATAATTATTATAGTTCTAGCGATAATAATAGTAAAATATGGCAAATAGTGCATGTTATATTGATAATAATAAAACTAATAAGTATATTTATTACAGTTCTATCGATAATAACTGCATAATATGGGTAATAATTATGTTATATTGATGATAATAAAATTAATACGTACATTTATTATAGTTCTAGCGATAATAACTGCATAATATGGGTAATAATGCATGTTATATTGATAATAATATGTGTAATAAGTATAATTATTACAGTTCTAGCGATAATAACTGCATTATATGGGTAATAATGCACGTTATATTGCTAACAATATAAGTAATAAGTACAATTATTACAGTTCTAGCGATAATAACTGCATTATATGGGTAAAAATGCGTGTTATATTGAGAATAATATAAGTAATAAGTATAATTATTACAGTTCTGGCGATAATAACTGCATTATATCGGTAACAATGCACGTTATATTGCTAATAGTATAAGTAATAAGTATAATTATTACAGTTCTAGCAATAATACCTCCATTATATGGGTAATAATGCATGTTATATTGATAATAATATAAGTAATAAGTATAATTATTACAGTTCTAGCGATAATACCTCCATTATATGGGTAATAATGCACGTTATATTGCTAATAATATAAGTAATGAGTACAGTTATTACAGTTCCAGCCATAATAACTGCATTATATTGGTAAAAATGCATGTTATATTGATAATAACATAAGTAATAAGTATAATTGTTACAGTTCTAGCGATAATAACTGCATTATATGGGTAATAATGCATGTTATATTGATAATATCGGGAGTAATAAGTATAATTATTATAGTTCTAGCGATAATAATAGTAAAATATGGCAAATAGTGCATGTTATAAGGAGAATAATAAAAGAAATAAGTATATTTATTACAGTTCTATCGATAATAACTGCATAATATGTGTAATAATGCATGTTATATTGATAATAATATAAGTAATAAGTAGAATTATTACAGTTCTAGCGATAATAACTGCATTATATGGGTAATAATGCACGTTATATTGCTAACAATATAAGTAATAAGTATAATTATTACAGTTCTAGCAATAATACCTCCATTATATGGGCAATAATGCATGTTATATTGATAATAATATAAGTAATAAGTATAATTATTACAGTTCTAGCGATAATACCTCCATTATATGGGTAATAATGCACGTTATATTGCTAATAATATAAGTAATGAGTACAGTTATTACAGTTCTAGCCATAATAACTGCATTATATTGGTAATAATGCATGTTATATTGATAATAACATAAGTAATAAGTATAATTATTACAGTTCTAGCGATAATAACTGCATTATATGGGTAATAATGCACGTTATATTGCTAACAATATAAGTAATAAGTATAATTATTACAGTTCTAGCGATAATACCTCCATTACATGGGTAATAATGCACGTTATATTGCTAATAATATAAGTAATGAGTACAATTATTACAGTTCTAGCAATAATACCTCCATTATATGGGTAATAATGCATGTTATATTGATAATGATATTAGTAATAAGTAGAATTATTACAGTTCTAGCGATAATAACTGCATAATATGGGTAATAATGCATGTTATATTGATAATAATATAAGTAATAAGTATAATTATTACAGTTCTAGCAATAATACCTCCATTATATGGGTAATAATGCATGTTATATTGAGAGTAATACAAGTAATAAGTATAATTATTACAGTTCTGGCGATAATAACTGCATTATATGGGTAAAAATGCATGTTATATTGATAATATTGGGAGTAATAAGTATATTTATTATAGTTCTAGCGATAATAACTGCATAATATGGGTAATAATGCATGTAATATTGAGAATAATATAAGTAATAAGTATAATTATTACAGTTCTGGCGATAATAACTGCATTATATGGGTAACAATGCACGTTATATTGCTAATAGTATAAGTAATAAGTATAATTATTACAGTTCTAGCAATAATACCTCTATTATATGGGTAATAATGCATGTTATATTGATAATATCGGGAGTAATAAGTATAATTATTATAGTTCTAGCGATAATAATAGTAAAATATGGCAAATAGTGCATGTTATAAGGAGAATAATAAAAGAAATAAGTATATTTATTACAGTTCTATCGATAAGAACTGCATAATATGGGTAATAATGCATGTTATATTGATAATAATATAAGTAATAAGTATAATTATTACAGTTCTAGCGATAATACCTCCATTATATGGGTAATAATGCACGTTATATTGCTAATAATATAAGTAATGAGTACAGTTATTACAGTTCCAGCCATAATAACTGCATTATATTGGTAAAAATGCATGTTATATTGATAATAACATAAGTAATAAGTATAATTGTTACAGTTCTAGCGATAATAACTGCATTATATGGGTAATAATGCATGTTATATTGATAATATCGGGAGAAATAAGTATAATTATTATAGTTCTAGCGATAATAATAGTAAAATATGGCTAATAGTGCATGATATATTGATAATAGTAAAAGTAATAAGTATATTTATTACAGTTCTATCGATAATAACTGCATAATATGGGTAATAATGCATGTTATGTTGATGACAATGAAAGTAATACGTATGTTTATTATAGTTCTAGCGATAGTAACTGCATAATATGGGTAATAATGCATGTTATATTGAGAATAATATAAGTAATAAGTATAATTATTACAGTTCTAGCGATAATACCTCCATTATATTGGTAATAATGCATGTTATGTTGATAATGATATAAGTAATAAGTATAATTATTACAGTTCTAGCGATAATACCTCCATTATATTGGTAATAATGCATGTTATATTGATAATGATATAAGTAATAAGTATAATTATTACAGTTCTAGCGATAATAACTGCATTGTATGGGTAATAATGCATGTTATATTGATAATATCGGGAGTAATAAGTATAATTATTATAGTTCTAGCGATAATAATAGTAAAATATGGCAAATAGTGCATGTTATATTGATAATAATAAAACTAATAAGTATATTTATTACAGTTCTATCGATAATAACTGCATAATATGGGTAATAATTATGTTATATTGATGATAATAAGAGTAATACGTATATTTATTATAGTTCTAGCGATAATAACTGCATAATATGGGTAATAATGCATGTTATATTGAGAATAATATAAGTAATAAGTATAATTATTACAGTTCTGGCGATAATAACTTCTTTATATGGGTGATAATGCACGTTATATTGCTAATAGTATAAGTAATAAGTATAATTATTACAGTTCTAGCGATAATAACTGCATAATATGGGTAATAATGCACGTTATATTGCTAATAGTATAAGTAATAAGTATAATTATTACAGTTCTAGCGATAATACCTCCATTATATGGGTAATAATGCATGTTATATTGATAATGATATAAGTAATAAGTATAATTATTACAGTTCTAGCGATAATAACTGCATAATATGGGTAATAATGCACGTTATATTGCTAATAATATAAGTAATAAGTATAATTATTATAGTTCTAGCGATAATAATAGTAAAATATGGCAAATAGTGCATGTTATATTGATAATAATAAAACTAATAAGTATATTTATTACAGTTCTATCGATAATAACTGCATAATATGGGTAATAATTATGTTATATTGATGATAATAAAATTAATACGTACATTTATTATAGTTCTAGCGATAATAACTGCATAATATGGGTAATAATGCATGTTATATTGATAATAATATATGTAATAAGTATAATTATTACAGTTCTAGCGATAATAACTGCATTATATGGGTAATAATGCACGTTATATTGCTAACAATATAAGTAATAAGTACAATTATTACAGTTCTAGCGATAATAACTGCATTATATGGGTAAAAATGCGTGTTATATTGAGAATAATATAAGTAATAAGTATAATTATTACAGTTCTGGCGATAATAACTGCATTATATGGGTAACAATGCACGTTATATTGCTAATAGTATAAGTAATAAGTATAATTATTACAGTTCTAGCAATAATACCTCCATTATATGGGTAATAATGCATGTTATATTGATAATAATATAAGTAAGAAGTATAATTATTACAGTTCTAGCGATAATACCTCCATTATATGGGTAATAATGCACGTTATATTGCTAATAATATAAGTAATGAGTACAGTTATTACAGTTCCAGCCATAATAACTGCATTATATTGGTAAAAATGCATGTTATATTGATAATAACATAAGTAATAAGTGTAATTGTTACAGTTCTAGCGATAATAACTGCATTATATGGGTAATAATGCATGTTATATTGATAATATCGGGAGTAATAAGTATAATTATTATAGTTCTAGCGATAATAATAGTAAAATATGGCAAATAGTGCATGTTATAAGGAGAATAATAAAAGAAATAAGTATATTTATTACAGTTCTATCGATAATAACTGCATAATATGGGTAATAATGCATGTTATATTGATAATAATATAAGTAATAAGTAGAATTATTACAGTTCTAGCGATAATAACTGCATTATATGGGTAATAATGCACGTTATATTGCTAACAATATAAGTAATAAGTATAATTATTACAGTTCTAGCAATAATACCTCCATTATATGGGTAATAATGCATGTTATATTGATAATAATATAAGTAATAAGTATAATTATTACAGTTCTAGCGATAATACCTCCATTATATGGGTAATAATGCACGTTATATTGCTAATAATATAAGTAATGAGTACAGTTATTACAGTTCCAGCCATAATAACTGCATTATATTGGTAAAAATGCATGTTATATTGATAATAACATAAGTAATAAGTATAATTGTTACAGTTCTAGCGATAATAACTGCATTATATGGGTAATAATGCATGTTATATTGATAATATCGGGAGTAATAAGTATAATTATTATAGTTCTAGCGATAATAATAGTAAAATATGGCAAATAGTGCATGTTATAAGGAGAATAATAAAAGAAATAAGTATATTTATTACAGTTCTATCGATAATAACTGCATAATATGGGTAATAATGCATGTTATATTGATAATAATATAAGTAATAAGTAGAATTATTACAGTTCTAGCGATAATAACTGCATTATATGGGTAATAATGCACGTTATATTGCTAACAGTATAAGTAATAAGTATAATTATTACAGTTCTAGCAATAATACGTCCATTATATGGGTAATAATGCATGTTATATTGATAATAATATAAGCAATAAGTATAATTATTACAGTTCTAGCGATAATACCTCCATTATATGGGTAATAATGCACGTTATATTGCTAATAATATAAGTAATGAGTACAGTTATTACAGTTCTAGCCATAATAACTGCATTATATTGGTAATAATGCATGTTATATTGATAATAACATAAGTAATAAGTATAATTATTACAGTTCTAGCGATAATAACTGCATTATATGGGTAATAATGCATGTTATATTGATAATATCGGGAGTAATAAGTATAATTATTATAGTTCTAGCGATAATAATAGTAAAATATGGCAAATAGTGCATGTTATAAGGAGAATAATAAAAGAAATAAGTATATTTATTACAGTTCTATCGATAATAACTGCATAATATGGGTAATAATGCATGTTATATTGATAATAATATAAGTAATAAGTAGAATTATTACAGTTCTAGCGATAATAACTGCATTATATGGGTAAAAATGCACGTTATATTGCTAACAATATAAGTAATAAGTATAATTATTACAGTTCTAGCGATAATACCTCCATTATATGGGTAATAATGCACGTTATATTGCTAATAATATAAGTAATGAGTACAATTATTACAGTTCTAGCAATAATACCACCATTATATGGGTAATAATGCATGTTATATTGATAATGATATTAGTAATAAGTAGAATTATTACAGTTCTAGCGATAATAACTGCATAATATGGGTAATAATGCATGTTATATTGATAATAATATAAGTAATAAGTATAATTATTACAGTTCTAGCAATAATACCTCCATTATATGGGTAATAATGCATGTTATATTGAGAGTAATACAAGTAATAAGTATAATTATTACAGTTCTGGCGATAATAACTGCATTATATGGGTAAAAATGCATGTTATATTGATAATATTGGGAGTAATAAGTATATTTATTATAGTTCTAGCGATAATAACTGCATAATATGGGTAATAATGCATGTAATATTGAGAATAATATAAGTAATAAGTATAATTATTACAGTCCTGGCGATAATAACTGCATTATATGGGTAACAATGCACGTTATATTGCTAATAGTATAAGTAATAAGTATAATTATTACAGTTCTAGCAATAATACCTCCATTATATGGGTAATAATGCATGTTATATTGATAATATCGGGAGTAATAAGTATAATTATTATAGTTCTAGCGATAATAATAGTAAAATATGGCAAATAGTGCATGTTATAAGGAGAATAATAAAAGAAATAAGTATATTTATTACAGTTCTATCGATAAGAACTGCATAATATGGGTAATAATGCATGTTATATTGATAATAATAAAAGTAATAAGTAGAATTATTACAGTTCTAGCGATAATAACTGCATTATATGGGTAATAATGCACGTTATATTGCTAACAATATAAGTAATAAGTATAGTTATTGCAGTTCTAGCGATAATAACTGCATAATATGGGTAATAATGCACGTTATACTGCTAATAATATAAGTAATGAGTACAATTATTACAGTTCTAGCCATAATAACTGCATTATATGGGTAATAATGCATGTTATATTGATAATAACATAAGTAATAAGTATAATTATTACAGTTCTAGCAATAATACCTCCATTATATGGGTAATAATGCATGTTATATTGAGAATAATATAAGTAATAAGTATAATTATTACAGTTCTAGCGATAATAACTGCATTATATGGGTAATAATGCACGTTATACTGCTAATAATATAAGTAATAAGTATAGTTATTACAGTTCTAGCGATAATAACTGTATTACATGGGTAATAATGCATGTTATATTGATAATATCGGGAGTAATAAGTATAATTATTATAGTTCTAGCGATAATAATAGTAAAATATGGCTAATAGTACATGATATATTGATAATAGTAAAAGTAATAAGTATATTTATTACAGTTCTATCGATAATAACTGCATAATATGGGTAATAATGCATGTTATGTTGCTGACAATGAAAGTAATACGTATGTTTATTATAGTTCTAGCGATAGTAACTGCATAATATGGGTAATAATGCATGTTATATTGAGAATAATATAAGTAATAAGTATAATTATTACAGTCCTAGCGATAATACCTCCATTATATTGGTAATAATGCATGTTATATTGATAATGATATAAGTAATAAGTATAATTATTACAGTTCTAGCAATAATAACTGCATAATATGGGTAATAATGGATGTTATATTGAGAATAATATAAGTAATAAGTATAACTATTACAGTTCTAGCGATAATAACTGCATTATATGTGTAATAATGCACGTTATACTGCTAATAATATAAGTAATAAGTATAGTTATTACAGTTCTAGCGATAATAACTGTATTACATGGGTAATAATGCATGTTATATTGATAATATCGGGAGTAATAAGTATAATTATTATAGTTCTAGCGATAATAATAGTAAAATTTGGCTAATAGTGCATGATATATTGATAATAGTAAAAGTAATAAGTATATTTATTACAGTTCTATCGATAATAACTGCATAATATGGGTAATAATGCATGTTATGTTGATGACAATGAAAGTAATACGTATGTTTATTATAGTTCTAGCGATAGTAACTGCATAATATGGGTAATAATGCATGTTATATTGAGAATAATATAAGTAATAAGTATAATTATTACAGTTCTAGCGATAATACCTCCATTATATTGGTAATAATGCATGTTATATTGATAATGATATAAGTAATAAGTATAATTATTACAGTTCTAGCGATAATAACTGCATTGTATGGGTAATAATGCATGTTATATTGATAATATCGGGAGTAATAAGTATAATTATTATAGTTCTAGCGATAATAATAGTAAAATATGGCAAATAGTGCATGTTATATTGATAATAATAAAACTAATAAGTATATTTATTACAGTTCTATCGATAATAACTGCATAATATGGGTAATAATTATGTTATATTGATGATAATAAGAGTAATACGTATATTTATTATAGTTCTAGCGATAATAACTGCATAATATGGGTAATAATGCATGTTATATTGAGAATAATATAAGTAATAAGTATAATTATTACAGTTCTGGCGATAATAACTTCTTTATATGGGTGATAATGCACGTTATATTGCTAATAGTATAAGTAATAAGTATAATTATTACAGTTCTAGCGATAATAACTGCATAATATGGGTAATAATGCACGTTATATTGCTAATAGTATAAGTAATAAGTATAATTATTACAGTTCTAGCGATAATACCTCCATTATATGGGTAATAATGCATGTTATATTGATAATGATATAAGTAATAAGTATAATTATTACAGTTCTAGCGATAATAACTGCATAATATGGGTAATAATGCACGTTATATTGCTAATAATATAAGTAATAAGTATAATTATTATAGTTCTAGCGATAATAATAGTAAAATATGGCAAATAGTGCATGTTATATTGATAATAATAAAACTAATAAGTATATTTATTACAGTTCTATCGATAATAACTGCATAATATGGGTAATAATTATGTTATATTGATGATAATAAAATTAATACGTACATTTATTATAGTTCTAGCGATAATAACTGCATAATATGGGTAATAATGCATGTTATATTGATAATAATATGTGTAATAAGTATAATTATTACAGTTCTAGCGATAATAACTGCATTATATGGGTAATAATGCACGTTATATTGCTAACAATATAAGTAATAAGTACAATTATTACAGTTCTAGCGATAATAACTGCATTATATGGGTAAAAATGCGTGTTATATTGAGAATAATATAAGTAATAAGTATAATTATTACAGTTCTGGCGATAATAACTGCATTATATGGGTAACAATGCACGTTATATTGCTAATAGTATAAGTAATAAGTATAATTATTACAGTTCTAGCAATAATACCTCCATTATATGGGTAATAATGCATGTTATATTGATAATAATATAAGTAATAAGTATAATTATTACAGTTCTAGCGATAATACCTCCATTATATGGGTAATAATGCACGTTATATTGCTAATAATATAAGTAATGAGTACAGTTATTACAGTTCCAGCCATAATAACTGCATTATATTGGTAAAAATGCATGTTATATTGATAATAACATAAGTAATAAGTATAATTGTTACAGTTCTAGCGATAATAACTGCATTATATGGGTAATAATGCATGTTATATTGATAATATCGGGAGTAATAAGTATAATTATTATAGTTCTAGCGATAATAATAGTAAAATATGGCAAATAGTGCATGTTATAAGGAGAATAATAAAAGAAATAAGTATATTTATTACAGTTCTATCGATAATAACTGCATAATATGTGTAATAATGCATGTTATATTGATAATAATATAAGTAATAAGTAGAATTATTACAGTTCTAGCGATAATAACTGCATTATATGGGTAATAATGCACGTTATATTGCTAACAATATAAGTAATAAGTATAATTATTACAGTTCTAGCAATAATACCTCCATTATATGGGCAATAATGCATGTTATATTGATAATAATATAAGTAATAAGTATAATTATTACAGTTCTAGCGATAATACCTCCATTATATGGGTAATAATGCACGTTATATTGCTAATAATATAAGTAATGAGTACAGTTATTACAGTTCTAGCCATAATAACTGCATTATATTGGTAATAATGCATGTTATATTGATAATAACATAAGTAATAAGTATAATTATTACAGTTCTAGCGATAATAACTGCATTATATGGGTAATAATGCACGTTATATTGCTAACAATATAAGTAATAAGTATAATTATTACAGTTCTAGCGATAATACCTCCATTACATGGGTAATAATGCACGTTATATTGCTAATAATATAAGTAATGAGTACAATTATTACAGTTCTAGCAATAATACCTCCATTATATGGGTAATAATGCATGTTATATTGATAATGATATTAGTAATAAGTAGAATTATTACAGTTCTAGCGATAATAACTGCATAATATGGGTAATAATGCATGTTATATTGATAATAATATAAGTAATAAGTATAATTATTACAGTTCTAGCAATAATACCTCCATTATATGGGTAATAATGCATGTTATATTGAGAGTAATACAAGTAATAAGTATAATTATTACAGTTCTGGCGATAATAACTGCATTATATGGGTAAAAATGCATGTTATATTGATAATATTGGGAGTAATAAGTATATTTATTATAGTTCTAGCGATAATAACTGCATAATATGGGTAATAATGCATGTAATATTGAGAATAATATAAGTAATAAGTATAATTATTACAGTTCTGGCGATAATAACTGCATTATATGGGTAACAATGCACGTTATATTGCTAATAGTATAAGTAATAAGTATAATTATTACAGTTCTAGCAATAATACCTCCATTATATGGGTAATAATGCATGTTATATTGATAATATCGGGAGTAATAAGTATAATTATTATAGTTCTAGCGATAATAATAGTAAAATATGGCAAATAGTGCATGTTATAAGGAGAATAATAAAAGAAATAAGTATATTTATTACAGTTCTATCGATAAGAACTGCATAATATGGGTAATAATGCATGTTATATTGATAATAATATAAGTAATAAGTAGAATTATTACAGTTCTAGCGACAATAACTGCATTATATGGGTAATAATGCACGTTATATTGCTAACAATATAAGTAATAAGTATAATTATTACAGTTCTAGCGATAATAACTGCATTATATGGGTAATAATGCATGTTATATTGATGATAATGAAAGTAATACGTATATTTATTATAGTTCTAGCGATAATAACTGTATAATATGGGTAATAATACATGTTATATTGAGAATAATATAAGTAATAAGTATAATTATTACAGTTCTGGCGATAATAACTGCATTATATGGGTAATAACGCACGTTATATTGCTAATAGTATAAGTGATAAGTATAATTATTACAGTTCTGGCGATAATAACTGCATTATATGGGTAATAATGCACGTTATATTGCTAATAGTAAAAGTAATAAGTATAATTATTACAGTTCTATCGATAATTCCTCCATTATGTGGGTAATAATGCATGTTATACTGATGATAATGAAAGTAATACGTATATTTATTATAGTTCTAGCGATAATAACTGCATAATATGGGTAATAATGCATGTTATATTGAGAATAATATAAGTAATAAGTATAATTATTACAGTTCTAGCGATAATACCTCCATTATGTGGGTAATAATGCATGTTATACTGATGATAATGAAAGTAATAAGTATATTTATTATAGTTCTAGCGATAATAAGTCCATAATATGGGTAATAATGCATGTTATATTGATAATAATGAAAGTAATACGTATATTTATTATAGTTCTAGCAATAATAGCTGCATAATATGGGTAATAATGCATGTTATATTGCTAACAATATAAGTAATAAGTATAATTATTACAGTTCTAGCGATAATAACTGCATTATATGGGTAAAAATGCATGTTATATTGATAATATCGGGAGTAATAAGTATAATTATTATAGTTCTAACGATAATAATAGTAAAATATGGCAAATAGTGCATGTTATATTGATAATAATAAAAGTAATAAGTATATTTATTACAGTTCTATCGATAATAACTGCATGATATGGGTAATAATGCATGTTATATTGATGATAATAAAAGTAATACGTATATTTATTATAGTTCTAGCGATAATAACTGCATAATATGGGTAATAATGCATGTTATATTGAGAATAATATAAGTGATAAGTATAATTATTACAGTTCTAGCGATAATAACTGCATTATATGGGTAATAATGCACGTTATATTGCTAATAGTATAAGTAATAAGTATAATTATTACAGTTCTATCGATAATACCTCCATTATATGGGTAATAATGCATGTTATATTGATAATGATATAAGTAATAAGTATAATTATTACAGTTCTAGCGATAATAACTGCATAATATGGGTAATAAGGCATGTTATATTGATAATAATATAAGTAATAAGTATAATTATTACAGTTCTAGCGATAATACCTCCATTATGTGGGTAATAATGCATGTTATACTGATGATAATGAAAGTAATACGTATATTTATTATAGTTCTAGCAATAATAACTGCATAATATGGGTAATAATGCATGTTATATTGCTAACAATATAAGTAATAAGTATAATTATTACAGTTCTAGCGATAATAACTGCATTATATGGGTAAAAATGCATGTTATATTGATAATATTGGGAGTAATAAGTATATTTATTACAGTTCTAGCGATAATAACTGCATAATATACGTAATAATGCACGTTATACTGCTAATAATATAAGTAATGAGTATAATTATTACAGTTCTAGCGATAATAATAGTAAAATATGGCTAATAGTGCATGATATATTGATAATAGTAAAAGTAATAAGTATATTTATTACAGTTCTAGCGATAATAACTGCATAATATGGGTAATAATGCATGTTATATGAATGATAATGAAAGTAGTAAGTATATTTATTACAGTTCTAGCGATAATAACTGCATTATATGCGTAATAAGGCATGTTATATTGATAATATTGGGAGTAATAAGTATAATTATTAGAGTTCTAGCGATAATAATAGTAAAATATGGCTAGTAGTGCATGATATATTGATAATAGTAAAAGTAATAAGTATAATTATTACTGTTCTATCGATAATAACTGCATAATATGGGTAATAATGCATGTTATATTGATGATAATGAAAGTAATACGTATATTTATTATAGTTCTAGCGATAATAACTGCATTATATGGGTAATAATGCACGTTATATTGCTAATAGTATAAGTAATAAGTATAATTATTACAGCTCTAGCGATAATACCTCCATTATATGGGTAATAATGCATGTTATACTGATAATGATATAAGTAATAAGTATAATTATTACAGTTCTAGCGATAATAACTGCATAATATGGGTCATAATGCACGTTATACTGCTAATAATATAAGTAATAAGTATAATTATTACAGTTCTAGCGATAATAACTGTATTACATGGGTAATAATGCATGTTATATTGATAATATCGAGAGTAATAAGTATAATTATTATAGTTCTAGCGATAATAATAGTAAAATATGGCTAATAGTGCATGATATATTGATAATAGTAAAAGTAATAAGTATAATTATTACAGTTCTAGCAATAATACCTCCATTATATGGGTAATAATGCATGTTATATTGAGAGTAATACAAGTAATAAGTATAATTATTACAGTTCTGGCGATAATAACTTCTTTATATGGGTAATAATGCACGTTATATTGCTAATAGTATAAGTAATAAGTATAATTGTTACAGTTCTAGCGATAATACCTCCATTATGTGGGTAATAATGCATGTTATATTGATAATGATATAAGTAATAAGTATAATTATTACAGTTCTAGTGATAATAACTGCATAATATGGGTAATAATGCATGTTATATTGAGACTAATATAAGTAATAAGTATAATTATTACAGTTCTGGCGATAATAACTGCATTATATGGGTAATAATGCAATGTTATATTGATAATATCGGGAGTAATAAGTATAATTATTATAGTTCTAGCGATAATAATAGTAAAATATGGCAAATAGTGCATGTTATATTGCTAACAATATTAGTAATGAGTATAATTATTACAGTTCTAGCGATAATAACTGCATTATATGGGTAATGATACATGTTACATTGATAATATTGGGAGTAATAAGTGTATTTATTATAGTTCTAGCGATAATAACTGCATAATATGGGTAATAATGCATGTTATGTTGATAATAATGTAAGTAATAAGTATAATTATTACAGTTCTAGCAATAATACCTCCATTATATGGGTAATAATGCATGTTATATTGATGATAATGAAAGTGATACGTGTATTTATTATAGTGCTAGCGATAAAAACTGCATAATATGGGTAATAATGCATGTTATATTGAGAATAATATAAGTGATAAGTATAATTATTACAGTTCTGGCGATAATAACTGCATTATATGGGTAATAATGCACGTTATATTGCTAATAGTATAAGTAATAAGTATAATTATTACAGTTCTATCGATAATTCCTCCATTATATGGGTAATAATGCATGTTATATTGTTAATGATATAAGTAACAAGTATAATTATTACAGTTCTAGCGATAATAACTGCATAATATGGGTAATAATGCACGTTATATTGCTAATAATATAAGTAATGAGTACAATTATTACAGTTCTAGCGATAATAACTGCATTATATGGGTAATAATGCATGTTATATTGATAATAATATAAGTAATAAGTATAATTATTACAGTTCTAGCGATAATAACTGCATTATATGGGTAATAATGCATGTTATATTGATAATATTGGGAGTAATAAGTATAATTATAATAGTTTTAGCGATAATAATAGTAAAATATGGCAAATAGAGCATGTTATATTGATAATAATAAAAGTAATAAATATATTTATTACAGTTCTATCGATAATAACGGCATAATATGGGTAATAATGCATGTTATATTGCTAATAGTATAAGTAATAAGTATAATTATTACAGTTCTATCGATAATACCTCCATTATATGGGTAATAATGCATGTTATATTGATAATGATATAAGTAATTAGTATAATTATTACAGTTATAGCGATAATAACTGCATAATATGGGTAATAATGCACGTTATATTGCTAATAATATAAGTAATGAGTACAATTATTACAGTTCTAGCGATAATAACTGCATTATATGGGTAATAATGCATGTTATATTGATAATAATATAAGTAATAAGTATAATTATTACAGTTCTAGCGATAATAACTGCATTATATGGGTAATAATGCATGTTATATTGATGATAATGAAAGTAATACGTATATTTATTATAGTTCTAGCGATAATAACTGTATAATATGGGTAATAATACATGTTATATTGAGAATAATATAAGTAATAAGTATAATTATTACAGTTCTGGCGATAATAACTGCATTATATGGGTAATAACGCACGTTATATTGCTAATAGTATAAGTGATAAGTATAATTATTACAGTTCTGGCGATAATAACTGCATTATATGGGTAATAATGCACGTTATATTGCTAATAGTATAAGTAATAAGTATAATTATTACAGTTCTATCGATAATTCCTCCATTATGTGGGTAATAATGCATGTTATACTGATGATAATGAAAGTAATACGTATATTTATTATAGTTCTAGCGATAATAACTGCATAATATGGGTAATAATGCATGTTATATTGAGAATAATATAAGTAATAAGTATAATTATTACAGTTCTAGCGATAATACCTCCATTATGTGGGTAATAATGCATGTTATACTGATGATAATGAAAGTAATAAGTATATTTATTATAGTTCTAGCGATAATAAGTCCATAATATGGGTAATAATGCATGTTATATTGATAATAATGAAAGTAATACGTATATTTATTATAGTTCTAGCAATAATAGCTGCATAATATGGGTAATAATGCATGTTATATTGCTAACAATATAAGTAATAAGTATAATTATTACAGTTCTAGCGATAATAACTGCATTATATGGGTAAAAATGCATGTTATATTGATAATATCGGGAGTAATAAGTATAATTATTATAGTTCTAACGATAATAATAGTAAAATATGGCAAATAGTGCATGTTATATTGATAATAATAAAAGTAATAAGTATATTTATTACAGTTCTATCGATAATAACTGCATGATATGGGTAATAATGCATGTTATATTGATGATAATAAAAGTAATACGTATATTTATTATAGTTCTAGCGATAATAACTGCATAATATGGGTAATAATGCATGTTATATTGAGAATAATATAAGTGATAAGTATAATTATTACAGTTCTAGCGATAATAACTGCATTATATGGGTAATAATGCACGTTATATTGCTAATAGTATAAGTAATAAGTATAATTATTACAGTTCTATCGATAATACCTCCATTATATGGGTAATAATGCATGTTATATTGATAATGATATAAGTAATAAGTATAATTATTACAGTTCTAGCGATAATAACTGCATAATATGGGTAATAAGGCATGTTATATTGATAATAATATAAGTAATAAGTATAATTATTACAGTTCTAGCGATAATACCTCCATTATGTGGGTAATAATGCATGTTATACTGATGATAATGAAAGTAATACGTATATTTATTATAGTTCTAGCGATAATAACTGCATTATATGGGTAATAATGCACGTTATATTGCTAATAGTATAAGTAATAAGTATAATTATTACAGTTCTATCGATAATACCTCCATTATATGGGTAATAATGCATGTTATATTGATAATGATATAAGTAATAAGTATAATTATTACAGTTCTAGCGATAATAACTGCATAATATGGGTAATAATGCATGTTATATTGATAATAATATAAGTAATAAGTATAATTATTACAGTTCTATCGATAATACCTCCATTATATGGGTAATAATGCATGTTATATTGATAATGATATAAGTAATAAGTATAATTATTACAGTTCTAGCGATAATAACTGCATAATATGGATAATAAGGCATGTTATATTGATAATAATATAAGTAATAAGTATAATTATTACAGTTCTAGCGATAATACCTCCATTATGTGGGTAATAATGCATGTTATACTGATGATAATGAAAGTAATACGTATATTTATTATAGTTCTAGCAATAATAACTGCATAATATGGGTAATAATGCATGTTATATTGCTAACAATATAAGTAATAAGTATAATTATTACAGTTCTAGCGATAATAACTGCATTATATGGGTAAAAATGCATGTTATATTGATAATATTGGGAGTAATAAGTATATTTATTACAGTTCTAGCGATAATAACTGCATAATATACGTAATAATGCACGTTATATTGCTAATAATATAAGTAATGAGTATAATTATTAGAGTTCTAGCGATAATAATAGTAAAATATGGCTAATAGTGCATGATATATTGATAATAGTAAAAGTAATAAGTATATTTATTACAGATCTATCGATAATAATTGCATAATATGGGTAATAATGCATGTTATATTGATAATAATATAAGTAATAAGTATAATTATTACAGTTCTAGCGATAATACCTCCATTATATGGGTAATAATGCACGTTATATTGCTAATAATATAAGTAATGAGTACAATTATTACAGCTCTAGCCATAATAACTGCATTATATGGGTAATAATGCATGATATATTGATAATAACATAAGTAATAAGTATAATTATTACAGTTCTAGCGATAATAACTGCATTATATGGGTAATAATGCATGTTATATTGATAATATCGGGAGTAATAAGTATAATTATTATAGTTCTAGCGATAATAGTAGTAAAATATGGCAAATAGTACATGTTATATTGATAATAATAAAAGTAATAAGTATATTTATTACAGTCCTACCGATAATAACTGCATAATATGGGTAATAATGCATGTTCTATTGATAATAATATAAGTAATAAGTATAATTATTACAGTTCTAGCAATAATACCTCCATTATATGGGTAATAATGTATGTTATATTGAGAGTAATACAAGTAATAAGTATAATTATTACAGTTCTGGCGATAATAACTTCTTTATATGTGTAATAATGCACGTTATATTGCTAATAGTATAAGTAATAAGTATAATTATCACAGTTCTAGCGATAATACCTCCATTATATGGGTAATAATGCATGTTATATTGATAATGTATAAGTAATTAGTATAATTATTATAGTTCTAGCGATAATAACTGCATAATATGGGTAATAATGCATGTTATATTGATAATAATATATGTAATAAGTATAATTATTACAGTTCTGGCGATAATAACTGCATTATATGGGTAATAACGCACGTTATATTGCTAATAGTATAAGTGATAAGTATAATTATTACAGTTCTGGCGATAATAACTGCATTATATGGGTAATAATGCACGTTATGTTGCTAATAGTATAAGTAATAAGTATAATTATTACAGTTCTATCGATAATTTCTCCATTATGTGGGTAATAATGCATGTTATACTGATGATAATGAAAGTAATACGTATATTTATTATAGTTCTAGCGATAATAACTGCATAATATGGGTAATAATGCATGTTATATTGAGAATAATATAAGTAATAAGTATAATTGTTACAGTTCTAGCGATAATACCTCCATTATGTGGGTAATAATGCATGTTATACTGATGATAATGAAAGTAATACGTATATTTATTATAGTTCTAGCGATAATAACTGCATAATATGGGTAATAATGCACGTTATATTGCTAACAATATAAGCAATAAGTATAATTATTACAGTTCTAGCGATAATAACTGCATTATGTGTTTAATAATGCACGTTATATTGCTAACAATATAAGTAATAAGTATAATTATTACAGTTCTAGCGATAATAACTGCATTATATGGGTAAAAATGCATGTTATATTGATAATATTGGGTGTAATAAGTATATTTATTATAGTTCTAGCGATAATAACTGCATAATATGGGTAATAATGCATGTTATATTGAGAATAACATAAGTAATAAGTATAATTATTACAGTTCTGGCGATAATAACTGCATTATATGGGTAACAATGCACGTTATATTGCTAATAGTATAAGTAATAAGTATAATTAATACAGTTCTAGCAATAATACCTCCATTATATGGGTAATAATGCATGTTATATTGATAATAATATGAGTAATAAGTATAATTATTACAGTTCTAGCGATAATAACTGCATTATATGGGTAATAATGCACGTTATATTGCTAACAATATAAGTAATAAGTATAATTATTACAGTTCTAGCGATAATACCTCCATTATATGGGTAATAATGCACGTTATATTGCTAATAATATAAGTAATGAGTACAATTATTACAGTTCTAGCAATAATACCTCCATTATATGGGTAATAATGCATGTTATATTGATAATGATATAAGTAATAAGTATAATTATTACAGTTCTAGCGATAATAACTGCATAATATGGGTAATAATGGATGTTATATTGAGAATAATATAAGTAATAAGTATAATTATTACAGTTCTGGCGATAATAACTGCATTATATGGGTAATAATGCACGCTATATTGCTAATAGTAGAAGTAATAAGTATAATTATTACAGTGCTTGCGATAATACCTCCATTATATGGGTAATAATGCATGTTATATTGAGAATAATATAAGTAATAAGTATAATTATTACAGTTCTAGCGATAATAACTGCATTATATGGGTAATAATGCACGTTATACTGCTAATAATATAAGTAATAAGTATAGTTATTACAGTTCTAGCGATAATAACTGTATTACATGGGTAATAATGCATGTTATATTGATAATATCGGGAGTAATAAGTATAATTATTATAGTTCTAGCGATAATAATAGTAAAATATGGCTAATAGTGCATGATATATTGATAATAGTAAAAGTAATAAGTATATTTATTACAGTTCTATCGATAATAACTGCATAATATGGGTAATAATGCATGTTATGTTGATGACAATGAAAGTAATACGTATGTTTATTATAGTTCTAGCGATAGTAACTGCATAATATGGGTAATAATGCATGTTATATTGAGAATAATATAAGTAATAAGTATAATTATTACAGTTCTAGCGATAATACCTCCATTATATTGGTAATAATGCATGTTATATTGATAATGATATAAGTAATAAGTATAATTATTACAGTTCTAGCGATAATAACTGCATTGTATGGGTAATAATGCATGTTATATTGATAATATCGGGAGTAATAAGTATAATTATTATAGTTCTAGCGATAATAATAGTAAAATATGGCAAATAGTGCATGTTATATTGATAATAATAAAACTAATAAGTATATTTATTACAGTTCTATCGATAATAACTGCATAATATGGGTAATAATTATGTTATATTGATGATAATAAGAGTAATACGTATATTTATTATAGTTCTAGCAATAATAACTGCATAATATGGGTAATAATGCATGTTATATTGAGAATAATATAAGTAATAAGTATAATTATTACAGTTCTGGCGATAATAACTTCTTTATATGGGTAATAATGCATGTTATATTGATAATAATATAAGTAATAAGTAGAATTATTACAGTTCTAGCGATAATAACTGCATAATATGGGTAATAATGCACGTTATATTGCTAATAGTATAAGTAATAAGTATAATTATTACAGTTCTAGCGATAATACCTCCATTATATGGGTAATAATGCATGTTATATTGATAATGATATAAGTAATAAGTATAATTATTACAGTTCTAGCGATAATAACTGCATAATATGGGTAATAATGCATGTTATATTGCTAACAATATAAGTAATAAGTATAATTATTACAGTTCTAGCGATAATAACTGCATTGTATGGGTAAAAATGCATGTTATATTGATAATATTGGGAGTAATAAGTATATTTATTACAGTTCTAGCGATAATAACTGCATAATATACGTAATAATGCACGTTATATTGCTAATAATATAAGTAATGAGTATAATTATTACAGTTCTAGCGATAATACCTCCATTATATGGGTAATAATGCATGTTATATTGATAATGATATAAGTAATAAGTATAATTATTACAGTTCTAGCGATAATAACTGCATAATATGGGTAATAATGCACGTTATATTGCTAATAATATAAGTAATAAGTATAATTATTACAGTTCTAGCGATAATAACTGCATTGTATGGGTAATAATGCATGTTATATTGATAATATCGGGAGTAATAAGTATAATTATTATAGTTCTAGCGATAATAATAGTAAAATATGGCAAATAGTGCATGTTATATTGATAATAATAAAAGTAATAAGTATATTTATTACAGTTCTATCGATAATAACTGCATAATATGGGTAATAATTATGTTATATTGATGATAATAAAATTAATACGTACATTTATTATAGTTCTAGCGATAATAACTGCATAATATGGGTAATAATGCATGTTATATTGATAATAATATATGTAATAAGTATAATTATTACAGTTCTAGCGATAATAACTGCATTATATGGGTAATAATGCACGTTATATTGCTAACAATATAAGTAATAAGTACAATTATTACAGTTCTAGCGATAATAACTGCATTATATGGGTAAAAATGCATGTTATATTGAGAATAATATAAGTAATAAGTATAATTATTACAGTTCTGGCGATAATAACTGCATTATATGGGTAACAATGCACGTTATATTGCTAATAGTATAAGTAATAAGTATAATTATTACAGTTCTAGCAATAATACCTCCATTATATGGGTAATAATGCATGTTATATTGATAATAATATAAGTAATAAGTATAATTATTACAGTTCTAGCGATAATACCTCCATTATATGGGTAATAATGCACGTTATATTGCTAATAATATAAGTAATGAGTACAGTTATTACAGTTCTAGCCATAATAACTGCATTATATTGGTAATAATGCATGTTATATTGATAATAACATAAGTAATAAGTATAATTATTACAGTTCTAGCGATAATAACTGCATTATATGGGTAATAATGCATGTTATATTGATAATATCGGGAGTAATAAGTATAATTATTATAGTTCTAGCGATAATAATAGTAAAATGTGGCAAATAGTGCATGTTATAAGGAGAATAATAAAAGAAATAAGTATATTTATTACAGTTCTATCGATAATAACTGCATAATATGGGTAATAATGCATGTTATATTGATAATAATATAAGTAATAAGTAGAATTATTACAGTTCTAGCGATAATAACTGCATTATATGGGTAATAATGCACGTTATATTGCTAACAATATAAGTAATAAGTATAATTATTACAGTTCTAGCGATAATACCTCCATTATATGGGTAATAATGCACGTTATATTGCTAGTAATACAAGTAATGAGTACAATTATTACAGTTCTAGCAATAATACCTCCATTATATGGGTAATAATGCATGTTATATTGATAATGATATAAGTAATAAGTATAATTATTACAGTTCTAGCGATAATAACTGCATTATATGGGTAATAATGCATGTTATATTGATAATATCGGGAGTAATAAGTATAATTATTATAGTTCTAGCGATAATAATAGTAAAATCTGGCAAATAGTGCATGTTATATTGATAATAATAAAAGTAATAAGTATATTTATTACAGTTCTATCGATAATAACTGCATGATATGGGTAATAATGCATGTTATATTGATGATAATAAAAGTAATACGTATATTTATTATAGTTCTAGCGATAATAACTGCATAATATGGGTAATAATGCATGTTATATTGAGAATAATATAAGTGATAAGTATAATTATTACAGTTCTGGCGATAATAACTGCATTATATGGGTAATAATGCACGTTATATTGCTAATAGTATAAGTAATAAGTATAATTGTTACAGTTCTAGCGATAATACCTCCATTATGTGGGTAATAATGCATGTTATATTGATAATGATATAAGTAATAAGTATAATTATTACAGTTCTAGCGATAATAACTGCATAATATGGGTAATAATGCATGTTATATTGAGAATAATATAAGTAATAAGTATAATTATTACAGTTCTAGCGATAATAACTGCATTGTATGGGTAATAATGCATGTTATATTGATAATATCGGGAGTAATAAGTATAATTATTATAGTTCTAGCGATAATAATAGTAAAATATGGCAAATAGTGCATGTTATATTGATAATAATAAAAGTAATAAGTATATTTATTACAGTTCTATCGATAATAACTGCATAATATGGGTAATAATTATGTTATATTGATGATAATAAAATTAATACGTACATTTATGATAGTTCTAGCGATAATAACTGCATAATATGGGTAATAATGCATGTTATATTGATAATAATATATGTAATAAGTATAATTATTACAGTTCTAGCGATAATAACTGCATTATATGGGTAATAATGCACGTTATATTGCTAACAATATAAGTAATAAGTACAATTATTACAGTTCTAGCGATAATAACTGCATTATATGGGTAAAAATGCATGTTATATTGAGAATAATATAAGTAATAAGTATAATTATTACAGTTCTGGCGATAATAACTGCATTATATGGGTAACAATGCACGTTATATTGCTAATAGTATAAGTAATAAGTATAATTATTACAGTTCTAGCAATAATACCTCCATTATATGGGTAATAATGCATGTTATATTGATAATAATATAAGTAATAAGTATAATTATTACAGTTCTAGCGATAATAACTGCATTATATGGGTAATAATGCACGTTATATTGCTAACAATATAAGTAATAAGTATAATTATTACAGTTCTAGCGATAATACCTCCATTATATGGGTAATAATGCACGTTATATTGCTAGTAATATAAGTAATGAGTACAATTATTACAGTTCTAGCCATAATAACTGCATTATATGGGTAATAATGCATGTTATATTGATAATAACATAAGTAATAAGTATAATTATTACAGTTCTAGCGATAATAACTGCATTATATGGGTAATAATGCATGTTATATTGATAATATCGGGAGTAATAAGTATAATTATTATAGTTCTAGCGATAATAATAGTAAAATATGGCAAATAGTGCATGTTATAAGGAGAATAATAAAAGAAATAAGTATATTTATTACAGTTCTATCGATAATAACTGCATAATATGGGTAATAATGCATGTTATATTGATAATAATATAAGTAATAAGTAGAATTATTACAGTTCTAGCGATAATAACTGCATTATATGGGTAATAATGCACGTTATATTGCTAACAATATAAGTAATAAGTATAATTATTACAGTTCTAGCGATAATACCTCCATTATATGGGTAATAATGCACGTTATATTGCTAATAATATAAGTAATGAGTACAATTATTACAGTTCTAGCAATAATACCTCCATTATATGGGTAATAATGCATGTTATATTGATAATGATATAAGTAACAAGTATAATTATTACAGTTCTAGCGATAATAACTGCATAATATGGGTAATAATGGATGTTATATTGAGAATAATATAAGTAATAAGTATAATTATTACAGTTCTGGCGATAATAACTGCATTATATGGGTAATAATGCACGCTATATTGCTAATAGTATAAGTGATAAGTATAATTATTACAGTGCTTGCGATAATACCTCCATTATATGGGTAATAATGCATGTTATATTGAGAATAATATAAGTAATAAGTATAATTATTACAGTTCTAGCGATAATAACTGTATTACATGGGTAATAATGCATATTATATTGATAATATCGGGAGTAATAAGTATAATTATTATAGTTCTAGCGATAATAATAGTAAAATATGGCTAATAGTGCATGATATATTGATAATAGTAAAAGTAATAAGTATATTTATTACAGTTCTATCGATAATAACTGCATAATATGGGTAATAATGCATGTTATGTTGATGACAATGAAAGTAATACGTATGTTTATTATAGTTCTAGCGATAGTAACTGCATAATATGGGTAATAATGCATGTTATATTGAGAATAATATAAGTAATAAGTATAATTATTACAGTTCTAGCGATAATACCTCCATTATATTGGTAATAATGCATGTTATATTGATAATGATATAAGTAACAAGTATAATTATTACAGTTCTAGCGATAATAACTGCATTGTATGGGTAATAATGCATGTTATATTGATAATATCGGGAGTAATAAGTATAATTATTATAGTTCTAGCGATAATAATAGTAAAATATGGCAAATAGTGCATGTTATATTGATAATAATAAAACTAATAAGTATATTTATTACAGTTCTATCGATAATAACTGCATAATATGGGTAATAATTATGTTATATTGATGTTAATAAGAGTAATACGTATATTTATTATAGTTCTAGCAATAATAGCTGCATAATATGGGTAATAAAGCATGTTATATTGAGAATAATATAAGTAATAAGTATAATTATTACAGTTCTGGCGATAATAACTTCTTTATATGGGTAATAATGCACGTTATATTGCTAATAGTATAAGTAATAAGTATAATTATTACAGTTCTAGCGATAATACCTCCATTATATGGGTAATAATGCATGTTATATTGATAATGATATAAGTAATAAGTATAATTATTACAGTTCTAGCGATAATAACTGCATAATATGGGTAATAATGCACGTTATATTGCTAATAGTATAAGTAATAAGTATAATTATTACAGTTCTAGCGATAATACCTCCATTATATGGGTAATAATGCATGTTATATTGATAATGATATAAGTAATAAGTATAATTATTACAGTTCTAGCGATAATAACTGCATAATATGGGTAATAATGCACGTTATATTGCTAATAATATAAGTAATAAGTATAATTATTACAGTTCTAGCGATAATAACTGCATTGTATGGGTAATAATGCATGTTATATTGATAATATCGGGAGTAATAAGTATAATTATTATGGTTCTAGCGATAATAATAGTAAGATATGGCAAATAGTGCATGTTATATTGATAATAATAAAAGTAATAAGTATATTTATTACAGTTCTATCGATAATAACTGCATAATATGGGTAATAATTATGTTATATTGATGATAATAAAATTAATACGTACATTTATTATAGTTCGAGCGATAATAACTGCATAATATGGGTAATAATGCATGTTATATTGATAATAATATATGTAATAAGTATAATTATTACAGTTCTAGCGATAATAACTGCATTATATGGGTAATAATGCACGTTATATTGCTAACAATATAAGTAATAAGTACAATTATTACAGTTCTAGCGATAATAACTGCATTATATGGGTAAAAATGCATGTTATATTGAGAATAATATAAGTAATAAGTATAATTATTACAGTTCTGGCGATAATAACTGCATTATATGGGTAACAATGCACGTTATATTGCTAATAGTATAAGTAATAAGTATAATTATTACAGTTCTAGCAATAATACCTCCATTATATGGGTAATAATGCATGTTATATTCATAATAATATAAGTAATAAGTATAATTATTACAGTTCTAGCGATAATACCTCCATTATATGGGTAATAATGCACGTTATATTGCTAATAATATAAGTAATGAGTACAGTTATTACAGTTCTAGACATAATAACTGCATTATATTGGTAATAATGCATGTTATATTGATAATAACATAAGTAATAAGTATAATTCTTACAGTTCTAGCGATAATAACTGCATTATATGGGTAATAATGCATGTTATATTGATAATATCGGGAGTAATAAGTATAATTATTATAGTTCTAGCGATAATAATAGTAAAATATGGCAAATAGTGCATGTTATAAGGAGAATAATAAAAGAAATAAGTATATTTATTACAGTTCTATCGATAATAACTGCATAATATGGGTAATAATGCATGTTATATTGATAATAATATAAGTAATAAGTAGAATTATTACAGTTCTAGCGATAATAACTGCATTATATGGGTAATAATGCACGTTATATTGCTAACAATATAAGTAATAAGTATAATTATTACAGTTCTAGCGATAATACCTCCATTATATGGGTAATAATGCACGTTATATTGCTAATAATATAAGTAATGAGTACAGTTATTACAGTTCTAGACATAATAACTGCATTATATTGGTAATAATGCATGTTATATTGATAATAACATAAGTAATAAGTATAATTATTACAGTTCTAGCGATAATAACTGCATTACATGGGTAATAATGCATGTTATATTGATAATATCGGGAGTAATAAGTATAATTATTATAGTTCTAGCGATAATAATAGTAAAATATGGCAAATAGTGCATGTTATAAGGAGAATAATAAAAGAAATAAGTATATTTATTACAGTTCTATCGATAATAACTGCATAATATGGGTAATAATGCATGTTATATTGATAATAATATAAGTAATAAGTAGAATTATTACAGTTCTAGCGATAATAACTGCATTATATGGGTAATAATGCACGTTATATTGCTAACAATATAAGTAATAAGTATAATTATTACAGTTCTAGCGATAATACCTCCATTATATGGGTAATAATGCACGTTATATTGCTAAAAATATAAGTAATGAGTACAATTATTACAGTTCTAGCAATAATACCTCCATTATATGGGTAATAATGCATGTTATATTGATAATGATATTAGTAATAAGTATAATTATTACAGTTCTAGCGATAATAACTGCATAATATGGGTAATAATGCACGTTATATTGCTAATAATATAAGTAATGAGTACAATTATTACAGTTCTAGCCATAATAACTGCATTATATGGGTAATAATGCATGTTATATTGATAATAACATAAGTAATAAGTATAATTATTACAGTTCTAGCGATAATTGCATTATATGGGTAATAATGCATGTTATATTGATAATCTCGGGAGTAATAAGTATAATTATTATAGTTCTAGCGATAATAGTAGTAAAATATGGCAAATAGTACATGTTATATTGATAATAATAAAAGTAATAAGTATATTTATTACAGTCCTACCGATAATAACTGCATAATATGGGTAATAATGCATGTTATATTGATGATAATAAAAGTAATACGTATATTTATTATAGTTCTAGCGATAATAACTGCATAATATGGGTAATAATGCATGTTATATTGATAATAATATAAGTAATAAGTATAATTATTACAGTTCTAGCAATAATACCTCCATTATATGGGTAATAATGCATGTTATATTGAGAGTAATACAAGTAATAAGTATAATTATTACAGTTCTGGCGATAATAACTTCTTTATATGGGTAATAATGCACGTTATATTGCTAATAGTATAAGTAATAAGTATAATTATTACAGTTCTAGCGATAATACCTCCATTATATGGGTAATAATGCATGTTATATTGATAATGATATAAGTAATAAGTATATTTATTACAGTTCTATCGATAATAACTGCATAATATGGGTAATAATGCATGTTATGTTGATGACAATGAAAGTAATACGTATGTTTATTATAGTTCTAGCGATAATAACTGCATAATATGGGTAATAATGGATGTTATATTGAGAATAATATAAGTAATAAGTATAATTATTACAGTTCTGGCGATAATAACTGCATTATATGGGTAATAATGCACGCTATATTGCTAATAGTATAAGTAATAAGTATAATTATTACAGTGCTTGCGATAATACCTCCATTATATGGGTAATAATGCATGTTATATTGAGAATAATATAAGTAATAAGTATAATTATTACAGTTCTAGCGATAATAACTGCATTATATGGGTAATAATGCACGTTATATTGCTAACAATATAAGTAATAAGTATAATTATTACAGTTCTAGCGATAATACCTCCATTATATGGGTAATAATGCACGTTATATTGCTAATAATATAAGTAATGAGTACAATTATTACAGTTCTAGCAATAATACCTCCATTATATGGGTAATAATGCATGTTATATTGATAATGATATTAGTAATAAGTATAATTATTACAGTTCTAGCGATAATAACTGCATAATATGGGTAATAATGCACGTTATATTGCTAATAATATAAGTAATGAGTACAATTATTACAGTTCTAGCCATAATAACTGCATTATATGGGTAATAATGCATGTTATATTGATAATAACATAAGTAATAAGTATAATTATTACAGTTCTAGCGATAATAACTGCATTATATGGGTAATAATGCATGTTATATTGATAATATCGGGAGTAATAAGTATAATTATTATAGTTCTAGCGATAATAGTAGTAAAATATGGCAAATAGTACATGTTATATTGATAATAATAAAAGTAATAAGTATATTTATTACAGTCCTACCGATAATAACTGCATAATATGGGTAATAATGCATGTTATGTTGATGACAATGAAAGTAATACGTATGTTTATTATAGTTCTAGCGATAATAACTGCATAATATGGGTAATAATGGATGTTATATTGAGAATAATATAAGTAATAAGTATAATTATTACAGTTCTAGCGATAATAACTGCATAATATGGGTAATAATGCACGTTATATTGCTAATAGTATAAGTAATAAGTATAATTATTACAGTTCTAGCGATAATACCTCCATTATATGGGTAATAATGCATGTTATATTGATAATATCGGGAGTAATAAGTATAATTATTATAGTTCTAGCGATAATAATAGTAAAATATGGCAAATAGTGCATGTTATATTGATAATAATAAAAGTAATAAGTATATTTATTACAGTTCTATCGATAATAACTGCATAATATGGGTAATAATTATGTTATATTGATGATAATAAAATTAACACGTACATTTATTATAGTTCTAGCGATAATAACTGCATAATATGGGTAATAATGCATGTTATATTGATAATAATATATGTAATAAGTATAATTATTACAGTTCTAGCGATAATAACTGCATTATATGGGTAATAATGCACGTTATATTGCTAACAATATAAGTAATAAGTACAATTATTACAGTTCTAGCGATAATACCTCCATTATATGGGTAATAATGCACGTTATATTGCTAATAATATAAGTAATGAGTACAATTATTACAGTTCTAGCAATAATACCTCCATTATATGGGTAATAATGCATGTTATATTGATAATGATATAAGTAACAAGTATAATTATTACAGTTCTAGCGATAATAACTGCATAATATGGGTAATAATGGATGTTATATTGAGAATAATATAAGTAATAAGTATAATTATTACAGTTCTGGCGATAATAACTGCATTATATGGGTAATAATGCACGCTATATTGCTAATAGTATAAGTGATAAGTATAATTATTACAGTGCTTGCGATAATACCTCCATTATATGGGTAATAATGCATGTTATATTGAGAATAATATAAGTAATAAGTATAATTATTACAGTTCTAGCGATAATAACTGTATTACATGGGTAATAATGCATATTATATTGATAATATCGGGAGTAATAAGTATAATTATTATAGTTCTAGCGATAATAATAGTAAAATATGGCTAATAGTGCATGATATATTGATAATAGTAAAAGTAATAAGTATATTTATTACAGTTCTATCGATAATAACTGCATAATATGGGTAATAATGCATGTTATGTTGATGACAATGAAAGTAATACGTATGTTTATTATAGTTCTAGCGATAGTAACTGCATAATATGGGTAATAATGCATGTTATATTGAGAATAATATAAGTAATAAGTATAATTATTACAGTTCTAGCGATAATACCTCCATTATATTGGTAATAATGCATGTTATATTGATAATGATATAAGTAACAAGTATAATTATTACAGTTCTAGCGATAATAACTGCATTGTATGGGTAATAATGCATGTTATATTGATAATATCGGGAGTAATAAGTATAATTATTATAGTTCTAGCGATAATAATAGTAAAATATGGCAAATAGTGCATGTTATATTGATAATAATAAAACTAATAAGTATATTTATTACAGTTCTATCGATAATAACTGCATAATATGGGTAATAATTATGTTATATTGATGTTAATAAGAGTAATACGTATATTTATTATAGTTCTAGCAATAATAACTGCATAATATGGGTAATAAAGCATGTTATATTGAGAATAATATAAGTAATAAGTATAATTATTACAGTTCTGGCGATAATAACTTCTTTATATGGGTAATAATGCACGTTATATTGCTAATAGTATAAGTAATAAGTATAATTATTACAGTTCTAGCGATAATACCTCCATTATATGGGTAATAATGCATGTTATATTGATAATGATATAAGTAATAAGTATAATTATTACAGTTCTAGCGATAATAACTGCATAATATGGGTAATAATGCACGTTATATTGCTAATAGTATAAGTAATAAGTATAATTATTACAGTTCTAGCGATAATACCTCCATTATATGGGTAATAATGCATGTTATATTGATAATGATATAAGTAATAAGTATAATTATTACAGTTCTAGCGATAATAACTGCATAATATGGGTAATAATGCACGTTATATTGCTAATAATATAAGTAATAAGTATAATTATTACAGTTCTAGCGATAATAACTGCATTGTATGGGTAATAATGCATGTTATATTGATAATATCGGGAGTAATAAGTATAATTATTATGGTTCTAGCGATAATAATAGTAAGATATGGCAAATAGTGCATGTTATATTGATAATAATAAAAGTAATAAGTATATTTATTACAGTTCTATCGATAATAACTGCATAATATGGGTAATAATTATGTTATATTGATGATAATAAAATTAATACGTACATTTATTATAGTTCGAGCGATAATAACTGCATAATATGGGTAATAATGCATGTTATATTGATAATAATATATGTAATAAGTATAATTATTACAGTTCTAGCGATAATAACTGCATTATATGGGTAATAATGCACGTTATATTGCTAACAATATAAGTAATAAGTACAATTATTACAGTTCTAGCGATAATAACTGCATTATATGGGTAAAAATGCATGTTATATTGAGAATAATATAAGTAATAAGTATAATTATTACAGTTCTGGCGATAATAACTGCATTATATGGGTAACAATGCACGTTATATTGCTAATAGTATAAGTAATAAGTATAATTATTACAGTTCTAGCAATAATACCTCCATTATATGGGTAATAATGCATGTTATATTCATAATAATATAAGTAATAAGTATAATTATTACAGTTCTAGCGATAATACCTCCATTATATGGGTAATAATGCACGTTATATTGCTAATAATATAAGTAATGAGTACAGTTATTACAGTTCTAGACATAATAACTGCATTATATTGGTAATAATGCATGTTATATTGATAATAACATAAGTAATAAGTATAATTCTTACAGTTCTAGCGATAATAACTGCATTATATGGGTAATAATGCATGTTATATTGATAATATCGGGAGTAATAAGTATAATTATTATAGTTCTAGCGATAATAATAGTAAAATATGGCAAATAGTGCATGTTATAAGGAGAATAATAAAAGAAATAAGTATATTTATTACAGTTCTATCGATAATAACTGCATAATATGGGTAATAATGCATGTTATATTGATAATAATATAAGTAATAAGTAGAATTATTACAGTTCTAGCGATAATAACTGCATTATATGGGTAATAATGCACGTTATATTGCTAACAATATAAGTAATAAGTATAATTATTACAGTTCTAGCGATAATACCTCCATTATATGGGTAATAATGCACGTTATATTGCTAATAATATAAGTAATGAGTACAGTTATTACAGTTCTAGACATAATAACTGCATTATATTGGTAATAATGCATGTTATATTGATAATAACATAAGTAATAAGTATAATTATTACAGTTCTAGCGATAATAACTGCATTACATGGGTAATAATGCATGTTATATTGATAATATCGGGAGTAATAAGTATAATTATTATAGTTCTAGCGATAATAATAGTAAAATATGGCAAATAGTGCATGTTATAAGGAGAATAATAAAAGAAATAAGTATATTTATTACAGTTCTATCGATAATAACTGCATAATATGGGTAATAATGCATGTTATATTGATAATAATATAAGTAATAAGTAGAATTATTACAGTTCTAGCGATAATAACTGCATTATATGGGTAATAATGCACGTTATATTGCTAACAATATAAGTAATAAGTATAATTATTACAGTTCTAGCGATAATACCTCCATTATATGGGTAATAATGCACGTTATATTGCTAAAAATATACGTAATGAGTACAATTATTACAGTTCTAGCAATAATACCTCCATTATATGGGTAATAATGCATGTTATATTGATAATGATATTAGTAATAAGTATAATTATTACAGTTCTAGCGATAATAACTGCATAATATGGGTAATAATGCACGTTATATTGCTAATAATATAAGTAATGAGTACAATTATTACAGTTCTAGCCATAATAACTGCATTATATGGGTAATAATGCATGTTATATTGATAATAACATAAGTAATAAGTATAATTATTACAGTTCTAGCGATAATTGCATTATATGGGTAATAATGCATGTTATATTGATAATCTCGGGAGTAATAAGTATAATTATTATAGTTCTAGCGATAATAGTAGTAAAATATGGCAAATAGTACATGTTATATTGATAATAATAAAAGTAATAAGTATATTTATTACAGTCCTACCGATAATAACTGCATAATATGGGTAATAATGCATGTTATATTGATGATAATAAAAGTAATACGTATATTTATTATAGTTCTAGCGATAATAACTGCATAATATGGGTAATAATGCATGTTATATTGATAATAATATAAGTAATAAGTATAATTATTACAGTTCTAGCAATAATACCTCCATTATATGGGTAATAATGCATGTTATATTGAGAGTAATACAAGTAATAAGTATAATTATTACAGTTCTGGCGATAATAACTTCTTTATATGGGTAATAATGCACGTTATATTGCTAATAGTATAAGTAATAAGTATAATTATTACAGTTCTAGCGATAATACCTCCATTATATGGGTAATAATGCATGTTATATTCATAATGATATAAGTAATAAGTATATTTATTACAGTTCTATCGATAATAACTGCATAATATGGGTAATAATGCATGTTATGTTGATGACAATGAAAGTAATACGTATGTTTATTATAGTTCTAGCGATAATAACTGCATAATATGGGTAATAATGGATGTTATATTGAGAATAATATAAGTAATAAGTATAATTATTACAGTTCTGGCGATAATAACTGCATTATATGGGTAATAATGCACGCTATATTGCTAATAGTATAAGTAATAAGTATAATTATTACAGTGCTTGCGATAATACCTCCATTATATGGGTAATAATGCATGTTATATTGAGAATAATATAAGTAATAAGTATAATTATTACAGTTCTAGCGATAATAACTGCATTATATGGGTAATAATGCACGTTATATTGCTAACAATATAAGTAATAAGTATAATTATTACAGTTCTAGCGATAATACCTCCATTATATGGGTAATAATGCACGTTATATTGCTAATAATATAAGTAATGGGTACAATTATTACAGTTCTAGCAATAATACCTCCATTATATGGGTAATAATGCATGTTATATTGATAATGATATTAGTAATAAGTATAATTATTACAGTTCTAGCGATAATAACTGCATAATATGGGTAATAATGCACGTTATATTGCTAATAATATAAGTAATGAGTACAATTATTACAGTTCTAGCCATAATAACTGCATTATATGGGTAATAATGCATGTTATATTGATAATAACATAAGTAATAAGTATAATTATTACAGTTCTAGCGATAATAACTGCATTATATGGGTAATAATGCATGTTATATTGATAATATCGGGAGTAATAAGTATAATTATTATAGTTCTAGCGATAATAGTAGTAAAATATGGCAAATAGTACATGTTATATTGATAATAATAAAAGTAATAAGTATATTTATTACAGTCCTACCGATAATAACTGCATAATATGGGTAATAATGCATGTTATGTTGATGACAATGAAAGTAATACGTATGTTTATTATAGTTCTAGCGATAATAACTGCATAATATGGGTAATAATGGATGTTATATTGAGAATAATATAAGTAATAAGTATAACTATTACAGTTCTAGCGATAATAACTGCATTATATGTGTAATAATGCACGTTATACTGCTAATAATATAAGTAATAAGTATAGTTATTACAGTTCTAGCGATAATAACTGTATTACATGGGTAATAATGCATGTTATATTGATAATATCGGGAGTAATAAGTACAATTATTATAGTTCTAGCGATAATAATAGTAAAATATGGCTAATAGTGCATGATATATTGATAATAGTAAAAGTAATAAGTATATTTATTACAGTTCTATCGATAATAACTGCATAATATGGGTAATAATTATGTTATATTGATGTTAATAAGAGTAATACGTATATTTATTATAGTTCTAGCAATAATAACTGCATAATATGGGTAATAATGCATGTTATATTGAGAATAATATAAGTAATAAGTATAATTATTACAGTTCTGGCGATAATAACTTCTTTATATGGGTAATAATGCACGTTATATTGCTAATAGTATAAGTAATAAGTATAATTATTACAGTTCTAGCGATAATACCTCCATTATATGGGTAATAATGCATGTTATATTGATAATGATATAAGTAATAAGTATAATTATTACAGTTCTAGCGATAATAACTGCATAATATGGGTAATAATGCACGTTATATTGCTAATAGTATAAGTAATAAGTATAATTATTACAGTTCTAGCGATAATACCTCCATTATATGGGTAATAATGCATGTTATATTGATAATATCGGGAGTAATAAGTATAATTATTATAGTTCTAGCGATAATAATAGTAAAATATGGCAAATAGTGCATGTTATATTGATAATAATAAAAGTAATAAGTATATTTATTACAGTTCTATCGATAATAACTGCATAATATGGGTAATAATTATGTTATATTGATGATAATAAAATTAACACGTACATTTATTATAGTTCTAGCGATAATAACTGCATAATATGGGTAATAATGCATGTTATATTGATAATAATATATGTAATAAGTATAATTATTACAGTTCTAGCGATAATAACTGCATTATATGGGTAATAATGCACGTTATATTGCTAACAATATAAGTAATAAGTACAATTATTACAGTTCTAGCGATAATAACTGCATTATATGGGTAAAAATGCATGTTATATTGAGAATAATATAAGTAATAAGTATAATTATTGCAGTTCTGGCGATAATAACTGCATTATATGGGTAACAATGCACGTTATATTGCTAATAGTATAAGTAATAAGTATAATTGTTACAGTTCTAGCAATAATACCTCCATTACATGGGTAATAATGCATGTTATATTGATAATAATATAAGTAATAAGTATAATTATTACAGTTCTAGCGATAATACCTCCATTATATGGGTAATAATGCACGTTATATTGCTAATAATATAAGTAATGAGTACAGTTATTACAGTTCTAGCCATAATAACTGCATTATATTGGTAATAATGCATGTTATATTGATAATAACATAAGTAATAAGTATAATTATTACAGTTCTAGCGATAATAACTGTATTACATGGGTAATAATGCATATTATATTGATAATATCGGGAGTAATAAGTATAATTATTATAGTTCTAGCGATAATAATAGTAAAATATGGCTAATAGTGCATGATATATTGATAATAGTAAAAGTAATAAGTATATTTATTACAGTTCTATCGATAATAACTGCATAATATGGGTAATAATGCATGTTATGTTGATGACAATGAAAGTAATACGTATGTTTATTATAGTTCTAGCGATAGTAACTGCATAATATGGGTAATAATGCATGTTATATTGAGAATAATATAAGTAATAAGTATAATTATTACAGTTCTAGCGATAATACCTCCATTATATTGGTAATAATGCATGTTATATTGATAATGATATAAGTAACAAGTATAATTATTACAGTTCTAGCGATAATAACTGCATTGTATGGGTAATAATGCATGTTATATTGATAATATCGGGAGTAATAAGTATAATTATTATAGTTCTAGCGATAATAATAGTAAAATATGGCAAATAGTGCATGTTATATTGATAATAATAAAACTAATAAGTATATTTATTACAGTTCTATCGATAATAACTGCATAATATGGGTAATAATTATGTTATATTGATGTTAATAAGAGTAATACGTATATTTATTATAGTTCTAGCAATAATAACTGCATAATATGGGTAATAAAGCATGTTCTATTGAGAATAATATAAGTAATAAGTATAATTATTACAGTTCTGGCGATAATAACTTCTTTATATGGGTAATAATGCACGTTATATTGCTAATAGTATAAGTAATAAGTATAATTATTACAGTTCTAGCGATAATACCTCCATTATATGGGTAATAATGCATGTTATATTGATAATGATATAAGTAATAAGTATAATTATTACAGTTCTAGCGATAATAACTGCATAATATGGGTAATAATGCACGTTATATTGCTAATAGTATAAGTAATATGTATAATTATTACAGTTCTAGCGATAATACCTCCATTATATGGGTAATAATGCACGTTATATTGCTAATAATATAAGTAATGAGTACAGTTATTACAGTTCTAGCCATAATAACTGCATTATATTGGTAAAAATGCATGTTATATTGATAATAACATAAGTAATAAGTATAATTATTACAGTTCTAGCGATAATAACTGCATTATATGGGTAATAATGCATGTTATATTGATAATATCGGGAGTAATAAGTATAATTATTATAGTTCTAGCGATAATAATAGTAAAATATGGCAAATAGTGCATGTTATAAGGAGAATAATAAAAGAAATAAGTATATTTATTACAGTTCTATCGATAATAACTGCATAATATGGGTAATAATGCATGTTATATTGATAATAATATAAGTAATAAGTAGAATTATTACAGTTCTAGCGATAATAACTGCATTATATGGGTAATAATGCACGTTATATTGCTAACAATATAAGTAATAAGTATAATTATTACAGTTCTAGCGATAATACCTCCATTATATGGGTAATAATGCACGTTATATTGCTAATAATATAAGTAATGAGTACAATTATTACAGTTCTAGCAATAATACCTCCATTATATGGGTAATAATGCATGTTATATTGATAATGATATTAGTAATAAGTATAATTATTACAGTTCTAGCGATAATAACTGCATAATATGGGTAATAATGCACGTTATATTGCTAATAATATAAGTAATGAGTACAATTATTACAGTTCTAGCCATAATAACTGCATTATATGGGTAATAATGCATGTTATATTGATAATAACATAAGTAATAAGTATAATTATTACAGTTCTAGCGATAATAACTGCATTATATGGGTAATAATGCATGTTATATTGATAATATCGGGAGTAATAAGTATAATTATTATAGTTCTAGCGATAATAGTAGTAAAATATGGCAAATAGTACATGTTATATTGATAATAATAAAAGTAATAAGTATATTTATTACAGTCCTACCGATAATAACTGCATAATATGGGTAATAATGCATGTTATGTTGATGACAATGAAAGTAATACGTATGTTTATTATAGTTCTAGCGATAATAACTGCATAATATGGGTAATAATGGATGTTATATTGAGAATAATATAAGTAATAAGTATAACTATTACAGTTCTAGCGATAATAACTGCATTATATGTGTAATAATGCACGTTATACTGCTAATAATATAAGTAATAAGTATAGTTATTACAGTTTCAGCGATAATAACTGTATTACATGGGTAATAATGCATGTTATATTGATAATATCGGGAGTAATAAGTATAATTATTATAGTTCTAGCGATAATAATAGTAAAATATGGCTAATAGTGCATGATATATTGATAATAGTAAAAGTAATAAGTATATTTATTACAGTTCTATCGATAATAACTGCATAATATGGGTAATAATGCATGTTATGTTGATGACAATGAAAGTAATACGTATGTTTATTATAGTTCTAGCGATAGTAACTGCATAATATGGGTAATAATGCATGTTATATTGAGAATAATATAAGTAATAAGTATAATTATTACAGTTCTAGCGATAATACCTCCATTATATGGGTAATAATGCATGTTATATTGAGAGTAATACAAGTAATAAGTATAATTATTACAGTTCTGGCGATAATAACTTCTTTATATGGGTAATAATGCACGTTATATTGCTAATAGTATAAGTAATAAGTATAATTATTACAGTTCTAGCGATAATACCTCCATTATATGGGTAATAATGCATGTTATATTGATAATGATATAAGTAATTAGTATAATTATTACAGTTCTAGCGATAATAACTGCATAATATGGGTAATAATGCACGTTATATTGCTAATAATATAAGTAATGAGTACAATTATTACAGTTCTAGCGATAATAACTGCATTATATGGGAAATAATGCATGTTATATTGATAATATCGGGAGTAATAAGTATAATTATTATAGTTCTAGCGATAATAATAGTAAAATCTGGCAAATAGTGCATGTTATATTGATAATAATAAAAGTAATAAGTATATTTATTACAGTTCTATCGATAATAACTGCATGATATGGGTAATAATGCATGTTATATTGATGATAATAAAAGTAATTCGTATATTTATTATAGTTCTAGCGATAATAACTGCATAATATGGGTAATAATGCATGTTATATTGATAATAATATAAGTAATAAGTATAATTATTACAGTTCTAGCAATAATACCTCCATTATATGGGTAATAATGCATGTTATATTGAGAGTAATACAAGTAATAAGTATAATTATTACAGTTCTGGCGATAATAACTTCTTTATATGGGTAATAATGCACGTTATATTGCTAATAGTATAAGTAATAAGTATAATTATTACAGTTCTAGCGATAATACCTCCATTATATGGGTAATAATGCATGTTATATTGATAATGATATAAGTAATTAATATAATTATTACAGTTCTAGCGATAATAACTGCATAATATGGGTAATAATGCACGTTATATTGCTAATAATATAAGTAATGAGTACAATTATTACAGTTCTAGCGATAATAACTGCATTATATGGGTAATAATGCATGTTATATTGATGATAATAAAAGTAATACGTATATTTATTATAGTTCTAGCGATAATAACTGCATAATATGGGTAATAATGCATGTTATATTGAGAATAATATAAGTGATAAGTATAATTATTACAGTTCTGGCGATAATAACTGCATTATATGGGTAATAATGCACGTTATATTGCTAATAGTATAAGTAATAAGTATAATTGTTACAGTTCTAGCGATAATACCTCCATTATGTGGGTAATAATGCATGTTATATTGATAATGATATAAGTAATAAGTATAATTATTACAGTTCTAGCGATAATAACTGCATCATATGGGTAATAATGCATGTTATATTGAGAATAATATAAGTAATAAGTATAATTATTACAGTTCTAGCAATAATACCTCCATTATATGGGTAATAATGCATGTTATATTGAGAGTAATACAAGTAATAAGTATAATTATTACAGTTCTGGCGATAATAACTTCTTTATATGGGTAATAATGCACGTTATATTGCTAATAGTATAAGTAATAAGTATAATTATTACAGTTCTAGCGATAATACCTCCATTATATGGGTAATAATGCATGTTATATTGATAATGATATAAGTAATTAGTATAATTATTACAGTTCTAGCGATAATAACTGCATAATATGGGTAATAATGCACGTTATATTGCTAATAATATAAGTAATGAGTACAATTATTACAGTTCTAGCGATAATAACTGCATTATATGGGAAATAATGCATGTTATATTGATAATATCGGGAGTAATAAGTATAATTATTATAGTTCTAGCGATAATAATAGTAAAATCTGGCAAATAGTGCATGTTATATTGATAATAATAAAAGTAATAAGTATATTTATTACAGTTCTATCGATAATAACTGCATGATATGGGTAATAATGCATGTTATATTGATGATAATAAAAGTAATACGTATATTTATTATAGTTCTAGCGATAATAACTGCATAATATGGGTAATAATGCATGTTATATTGATAATAATATAAGTAATAAGTATAATTATTACAGTTCTAGCAATAATACCTCCATTATATGGGTAATAATGCATGTTATATTGAGAGTAATACAAGTAATAAGTATAATTATTACAGTTCTGGCGATAATAACTTCTTTATATGGGTAATAATGCACGTTATATTGCTAATAGTATAAGTAATAAGTATAATTATTACAGTTCTAGCGATAATACCTCCATTATATGGGTAATAATGCATGTTATATTGATAATGATATAAGTAATTAGTATAATTATTACAGTTCTAGCGATAATAACTGCATAATATGGGTAATAATGCACGTTATATTGCTAATAATATAAGTAATGAGTACAATTATTACAGTTCTAGCGATAATAACTGCATTATATGGGTAATAATGCATGTTATATTGATAATATCGGGAGTAATAAGTATAATTATTATAGTTCTAGCGATAATAATAGTAAAATCTGGCAAATAGTGCATGTTATATTGATAATAATAAAAGTAATAAGTATATTTATTACAGTTCTATCGATAATAACTGCATGATATGGGTAATAATGCATGTTATATTGATGATAATAAAAGTAATACGTATATTTATTATAGTTCTAGCGATAATAACTGCATAATATGGGTAATAATGCATGTTATATTGAGAATAATATAAGTGATAAGTATAATTATTACAGTTCTGGCGATAATAACTGCATTATATGGGTAATAATGCACGTTATATTGCTAATAGTATAAGTAATAAGTATAATTGTTACAGTTCTAGCGATAATACCTCCATTATGTGGGTAATAATGCATGTTATATTGATAATGATATAAGTAATAAGTATAATTATTACAGTTCTAGCGATAATAACTGCATAATATGGGTAATAATGCATGTTATATTGAGAATAATATAAGTAATAAGTATAATTATTACAGTTCTAGCGATAATAACTGCATTGTATGGGTAATAATGCATGTTATATTGATAATATCGGGAGTAATAAGTATAATTATTATAGTTCTAGCGATAATAATAGTAAAATATGGCAAATAGTGCATGTTATATTGATAATAATAAAAGTAATAAGTATATTTATTACAGTTCTATCGATAATAACTGCATAATATGGGTAATAATTATGTTATATTGATGATAATAAAATTAATACGTACATTTATGATAGTTCTAGCGATAATAACTGCATAATATGGGTAATAATGCATGTTATATTGATAATAATATATGTAATAAGTATAATTATTACAGTTCTAGCGATAATAACTGCATTATATGGGTAATAATGCACGTTATATTGCTAACAATATAAGTAATAAGTACAATTATTACAGTTCTAGCGATAATAACTGCATTATATGGGTAAAAATGCATGTTATATTGAGAATAATATAAGTAATAAGTATAATTATTACAGTTCTGGCGATAATAACTGCATTATATGGGTAACAATGCACGTTATATTGCTAATAGTATAAGTAATAAGTATAATTATTACAGTTCTAGCAATAATACCTCCATTATATGGGTAATAATGCATGTTATATTGATAATAATATAAGTAATAAGTATAATTATTACAGTTCTAGCGATAATAACTGCATTATATGGGTAATAATGCACGTTATATTGCTAACAATATAAGTAATAAGTATAATTATTACAGTTCTAGCGATAATACCTCCATTATATGGGTAATAATGCACGTTATATTGCTAGTAATATAAGTAATGAGTACAATTATTACAGTTCTAGCCATAATAACTGCATTATATGGGTAATAATGCATGTTATATTGATAATAACATAAGTAATAAGTATAATTATTACAGTTCTAGCGATAATAACTGCATTATATGGGTAATAATGCATGTTATATTGATAATATCGGGAGTAATAAGTATAATTATTATAGTTCTAGCGATAATAATAGTAAAATATGGCAAATAGTGCATGTTATAAGGAGAATAATAAAAGAAATAAGTATATTTATTACAGTTCTATCGATAATAACTGCATAATATGGGTAATAATGCATGTTATATTGATAATAATATAAGTAATAAGTAGAATTATTACAGTTCTAGCGATAATAACTGCATTATATGGGTAATAATGCACGTTATATTGCTAACAATATAAGTAATAAGTATAATTATTACAGTTCTAGCGATAATACCTCCATTATATGGGTAATAATGCACGTTATATTGCTAATAATATAAGTAATGAGTACAATTATTACAGTTCTAGCAATAATACCTCCATTATATGGGTAATAATGCATGTTATATTGATAATGATATAAGTAACAAGTATAATTATTACAGTTCTAGCGATAATAACTGCATAATATGGGTAATAATGGATGTTATATTGAGAATAATATAAGTAATAAGTATAATTATTACAGTTCTGGCGATAATAACTGCATTATATGGGTAATAATGCACGCTATATTGCTAATAGTATAAGTGATAAGTATAATTATTACAGTGCTTGCGATAATACCTCCATTATATGGGTAATAATGCATGTTATATTGAGAATAATATAAGTAATAAGTATAATTATTACAGTTCTAGCGATAATAACTGTATTACATGGGTAATAATGCATATTATATTGATAATATCGGGAGTAATAAGTATAATTATTATAGTTCTAGCGATAATAATAGTAAAATATGGCTAATAGTGCATGATATATTGATAATAGTAAAAGTAATAAGTATATTTATTACAGTTCTATCGATAATAACTGCATAATATGGGTAATAATGCATGTTATGTTGATGACAATGAAAGTAATACGTATGTTTATTATAGTTCTAGCGATAGTAACTGCATAATATGGGTAATAATGCATGTTATATTGAGAATAATATAAGTAATAAGTATAATTATTACAGTTCTAGCGATAATACCTCCATTATATTGGTAATAATGCATGTTATATTGATAATGATATAAGTAACAAGTATAATTATTACAGTTCTAGCGATAATAACTGCATTGTATGGGTAATAATGCATGTTATATTGATAATATCGGGAGTAATAAGTATAATTATTATAGTTCTAGCGATAATAATAGTAAAATATGGCAAATAGTGCATGTTATATTGATAATAATAAAACTAATAAGTATATTTATTACAGTTCTATCGATAATAACTGCATAATATGGGTAATAATTATGTTATATTGATGTTAATAAGAGTAATACGTATATTTATTATAGTTCTAGCAATAATAGCTGCATAATATGGGTAATAAAGCATGTTATATTGAGAATAATATAAGTAATAAGTATAATTATTACAGTTCTGGCGATAATAACTTCTTTATATGGGTAATAATGCACGTTATATTGCTAATAGTATAAGTAATAAGTATAATTATTACAGTTCTAGCGATAATACCTCCATTATATGGGTAATAATGCATGTTATATTGATAATGATATAAGTAATAAGTATAATTATTACAGTTCTAGCGATAATAACTGCATAATATGGGTAATAATGCACGTTATATTGCTAATAGTATAAGTAATAAGTATAATTATTACAGTTCTAGCGATAATACCTCCATTATATGGGTAATAATGCATGTTATATTGATAATGATATAAGTAATAAGTATAATTATTACAGTTCTAGCGATAATAACTGCATAATATGGGTAATAATGCACGTTATATTGCTAATAATATAAGTAATAAGTATAATTATTACAGTTCTAGCGATAATAACTGCATTGTATGGGTAATAATGCATGTTATATTGATAATATCGGGAGTAATAAGTATAATTATTATGGTTCTAGCGATAATAATAGTAAGATATGGCAAATAGTGCATGTTATATTGATAATAATAAAAGTAATAAGTATATTTATTACAGTTCTATCGATAATAACTGCATAATATGGGTAATAATTATGTTATATTGATGATAATAAAATTAATACGTACATTTATTATAGTTCGAGCGATAATAACTGCATAATATGGGTAATAATGCATGTTATATTGATAATAATATATGTAATAAGTATAATTATTACAGTTCTAGCGATAATAACTGCATTATATGGGTAATAATGCACGTTATATTGCTAACAATATAAGTAATAAGTACAATTATTACAGTTCTAGCGATAATAACTGCATTATATGGGTAAAAATGCATGTTATATTGAGAATAATATAAGTAATAAGTATAATTATTACAGTTCTGGCGATAATAACTGCATTATATGGGTAACAATGCACGTTATATTGCTAATAGTATAAGTAATAAGTATAATTATTACAGTTCTAGCAATAATACCTCCATTATATGGGTAATAATGCATGTTATATTCATAATAATATAAGTAATAAGTATAATTATTACAGTTCTAGCGATAATACCTCCATTATATGGGTAATAATGCACGTTATATTGCTAATAATATAAGTAATGAGTACAGTTATTACAGTTCTAGACATAATAACTGCATTATATTGGTAATAATGCATGTTATATTGATAATAACATAAGTAATAAGTATAATTCTTACAGTTCTAGCGATAATAACTGCATTATATGGGTAATAATGCATGTTATATTGATAATATCGGGAGTAATAAGTATAATTATTATAGTTCTAGCGATAATAATAGTAAAATATGGCAAATAGTGCATGTTATAAGGAGAATAATAAAAGAAATAAGTATATTTATTACAGTTCTATCGATAATAACTGCATAATATGGGTAATAATGCATGTTATATTGATAATAATATAAGTAATAAGTAGAATTATTACAGTTCTAGCGATAATAACTGCATTATATGGGTAATAATGCACGTTATATTGCTAACAATATAAGTAATAAGTATAATTATTACAGTTCTAGCGATAATACCTCCATTATATGGGTAATAATGCACGTTATATTGCTAATAATATAAGTAATGAGTACAGTTATTACAGTTCTAGACATAATAACTGCATTATATTGGTAATAATGCATGTTATATTGATAATAACATAAGTAATAAGTATAATTATTACAGTTCTAGCGATAATAACTGCATTACATGGGTAATAATGCATGTTATATTGATAATATCGGGAGTAATAAGTATAATTATTATAGTTCTAGCGATAATAATAGTAAAATATGGCAAATAGTGCATGTTATAAGGAGAATAATAAAAGAAATAAGTATATTTATTACAGTTCTATCGATAATAACTGCATAATATGGGTAATAATGCATGTTATATTGATAATAATATAAGTAATAAGTAGAATTATTACAGTTCTAGCGATAATAACTGCATTATATGGGTAATAATGCACGTTATATTGCTAACAATATAAGTAATAAGTATAATTATTACAGTTCTAGCGATAATACCTCCATTATATGGGTAATAATGCACGTTATATTGCTAAAAATATAAGTAATGAGTACAATTATTACAGTTCTAGCAATAATACCTCCATTATATGGGTAATAATGCATGTTATATTGATAATGATATTAGTAATAAGTATAATTATTACAGTTCTAGCGATAATAACTGCATAATATGGGTAATAATGCACGTTATATTGCTAATAATATAAGTAATGAGTACAATTATTACAGTTCTAGCCATAATAACTGCATTATATGGGTAATAATGCATGTTATATTGATAATAACATAAGTAATAAGTATAATTATTACAGTTCTAGCGATAATTGCATTATATGGGTAATAATGCATGTTATATTGATAATCTCGGGAGTAATAAGTATAATTATTATAGTTCTAGCGATAATAGTAGTAAAATATGGCAAATAGTATATGTTATATTGATAATAATAAAAGTAATAAGTATATTTATTACAGTCCTACCGATAATAACTGCATAATATGGGTAATAATGCATGTTATATTGATGATAATAAAAGTAATACGTATATTTATTATAGTTCTAGCGATAATAACTGCATAATATGGGTAATAATGCATGTTATATTGATAATAATATAAGTAATAAGTATAATTATTACAGTTCTAGCAATAATACCTCCATTATATGGGTAATAATGCATGTTATATTGAGAGTAATACAAGTAATAAGTATAATTATTACAGTTCTGGCGATAATAACTTCTTTATATGGGTAATAATGCACGTTATATTGCTAATAGTATAAGTAATAAGTATAATTATTACAGTTCTAGCGATAATACCTCCATTATATGGGTAATAATGCATGTTATATTGATAATGATATAAGTAATAAGTATATTTATTACAGTTCTATCGATAATAACTGCATAATATGGGTAATAATGCATGTTATGTTGATGACAATGAAAGTAATACGTATGTTTATTATAGTTCTAGCGATAATAACTGCATAATATGGGTAATAATGGATGTTATATTGAGAATAATATAAGTAATAAGTATAATTATTACAGTTCTGGCGATAATAACTGCATTATATGGGTAATAATGCACGCTATATTGCTAATAGTATAAGTAATAAGTATAATTATTACAGTGCTTGCGATAATACCTCCATTATATGGGTAATAATGCATGTTATATTGAGAATAATATAAGTAATAAGTATAATTATTACAGTTCTAGCGATAATAACTGCATTATATGGGTAATAATGCACGTTATATTGCTAACAATATAAGTAATAAGTATAATTATTACAGTTCTAGCGATAATACCTCCATTATATGGGTAATAATGCACGTTATATTGCTAATAATATAAGTAATGAGTACAATTATTACAGTTCTAGCAATAATACCTCCATTATATGGGTAATAATGCATGTTATATTGATAATGATATTAGTAATAAGTATAATTATTACAGTTCTAGCGATAATAACTGCATAATATGGGTAATAATGCACGTTATATTGCTAATAATATAAGTAATGAGTACAATTATTACAGTTCTAGCCATAATAACTGCATTATATGGGTAATAATGCATGTTATATTGATAATAACATAAGTAATAAGTATAATTATTACAGTTCTAGCGATAATAACTGCATTATATGGGTAATAATGCATGTTATATTGATAATATCGGGAGTAATAAGTATAATTATTATAGTTCTAGCGATAATAGTAGTAAAATATGGCAAATAGTACATGTTATATTGATAATAATAAAAGTAATAAGTATATTTATTACAGTCCTACCGATAATAACTGCATAATATGGGTAATAATGCATGTTATGTTGATGACAATGAAAGTAATACGTATGTTTATTATAGTTCTAGCGATAATAACTGCATAATATGGGTAATAATGGATGTTATATTGAGAATAATATAAGTAATAAGTATAATTATTACAGTTCTAGCGATAATAACTGCATAATATGGGTAATAATGCACGTTATATTGCTAATAGTATAAGTAATAAGTATAATTATTACAGTTCTAGCGATAATACCTCCATTATATGGGTAATAATGCATGTTATATTGATAATATCGGGAGTAATAAGTATAATTATTATAGTTCTAGCGATAATAATAGTAAAATATGGCAAATAGTGCATGTTATATTGATAATAATAAAAGTAATAAGTATATTTATTACAGTTCTATCGATAATAACTGCATAATATGGGTAATAATTATGTTATATTGATGATAATAAAATTAACACGTACATTTATTATAGTTCTAGCGATAATAACTGCATAATATGGGTAATAATGCATGTTATATTGATAATAATATATGTAATAAGTATAATTATTACAGTTCTAGCGATAATAACTGCATTATATGGGTAATAATGCACGTTATATTGCTAACAATATAAGTAATAAGTACAATTATTACAGTTCTAGCGATAATACCTCCATTATATGGGTAATAATGCACGTTATATTGCTAATAATATAAGTAATGAGTACAATTATTACAGTTCTAGCAATAATACCTCCATTATATGGGTAATAATGCATGTTATATTGATAATGATATAAGTAACAAGTATAATTATTACAGTTCTAGCGATAATAACTGCATAATATGGGTAATAATGGATGTTATATTGAGAATAATATAAGTAATAAGTATAATTATTACAGTTCTGGCGATAATAACTGCATTATATGGGTAATAATGCACGCTATATTGCTAATAGTATAAGTGATAAGTATAATTATTACAGTGCTTGCGATAATACCTCCATTATATGGGTAATAATGCATGTTATATTGAGAATAATATAAGTAATAAGTATAATTATTACAGTTCTAGCGATAATAACTGTATTACATGGGTAATAATGCATATTATATTGATAATATCGGGAGTAATAAGTATAATTATTATAGTTCTAGCGATAATAATAGTAAAATATGGCTAATAGTGCATGATATATTGATAATAGTAAAAGTAATAAGTATATTTATTACAGTTCTATCGATAATAACTGCATAATATGGGTAATAATGCATGTTATGTTGATGACAATGAAAGTAATACGTATGTTTATTATAGTTCTAGCGATAGTAACTGCATAATATGGGTAATAATGCATGTTATATTGAGAATAATATAAGTAATAAGTATAATTATTACAGTTCTAGCGATAATACCTCCATTATATTGGTAATAATGCATGTTATATTGATAATGATATAAGTAACAAGTATAATTATTACAGTTCTAGCGATAATAACTGCATTGTATGGGTAATAATGCATGTTATATTGATAATATCGGGAGTAATAAGTATAATTATTATAGTTCTAGCGATAATAATAGTAAAATATGGCAAATAGTGCATGTTATATTGATAATAATAAAACTAATAAGTATATTTATTACAGTTCTATCGATAATAACTGCATAATATGGGTAATAATTATGTTATATTGATGTTAATAAGAGTAATACGTATATTTATTATAGTTCTAGCAATAATAACTGCATAATATGGGTAATAAAGCATGTTATATTGAGAATAATATAAGTAATAAGTATAATTATTACAGTTCTGGCGATAATAACTTCTTTATATGGGTAATAATGCACGTTATATTGCTAATAGTATAAGTAATAAGTATAATTATTACAGTTCTAGCGATAATACCTCCATTATATGGGTAATAATGCATGTTATATTGATAATGATATAAGTAATAAGTATAATTATTACAGTTCTAGCGATAATAACTGCATAATATGGGTAATAATGCACGTTATATTGCTAATAGTATAAGTAATAAGTATAATTATTACAGTTCTAGCGATAATACCTCCATTATATGGGTAATAATGCATGTTATATTGATAATGATATAAGTAATAAGTATAATTATTACAGTTCTAGCGATAATAACTGCATAATATGGGTAATAATGCACGTTATATTGCTAATAATATAAGTAATAAGTATAATTATTACAGTTCTAGCGATAATAACTGCATTGTATGGGTAATAATGCATGTTATATTGATAATATCGGGAGTAATAAGTATAATTATTATGGTTCTAGCGATAATAATAGTAAGATATGGCAAATAGTGCATGTTATATTGATAATAATAAAAGTAATAAGTATATTTATTACAGTTCTATCGATAATAACTGCATAATATGGGTAATAATTATGTTATATTGATGATAATAAAATTAATACGTACATTTATTATAGTTCGAGCGATAATAACTGCATAATATGGGTAATAATGCATGTTATATTGATAATAATATATGTAATAAGTATAATTATTACAGTTCTAGCGATAATAACTGCATTATATGGGTAATAATGCACGTTATATTGCTAACAATATAAGTAATAAGTACAATTATTACAGTTCTAGCGATAATAACTGCATTATATGGGTAAAAATGCATGTTATATTGAGAATAATATAAGTAATAAGTATAATTATTACAGTTCTGGCGATAATAACTGCATTATATGGGTAACAATGCACGTTATATTGCTAATAGTATAAGTAATAAGTATAATTATTACAGTTCTAGCAATAATACCTCCATTATATGGGTAATAATGCATGTTATATTCATAATAATATAAGTAATAAGTATAATTATTACAGTTCTAGCGATAATACCTCCATTATATGGGTAATAATGCACGTTATATTGCTAATAATATAAGTAATGAGTACAGTTATTACAGTTCTAGACATAATAACTGCATTATATTGGTAATAATGCATGTTATATTGATAATAACATAAGTAATAAGTATAATTCTTACAGTTCTAGCGATAATAACTGCATTATATGGGTAATAATGCATGTTATATTGATAATATCGGGAGTAATAAGTATAATTATTATAGTTCTAGCGATAATAATAGTAAAATATGGCAAATAGTGCATGTTATAAGGAGAATAATAAAAGAAATAAGTATATTTATTACAGTTCTATCGATAATAACTGCATAATATGGGTAATAATGCATGTTATATTGATAATAATATAAGTAATAAGTAGAATTATTACAGTTCTAGCGATAATAACTGCATTATATGGGTAATAATGCACGTTATATTGCTAACAATATAAGTAATAAGTATAATTATTACAGTTCTAGCGATAATACCTCCATTATATGGGTAATAATGCACGTTATATTGCTAATAATATAAGTAATGAGTACAGTTATTACAGTTCTAGACATAATAACTGCATTATATTGGTAATAATGCATGTTATATTGATAATAACATAAGTAATAAGTATAATTATTACAGTTCTAGCGATAATAACTGCATTACATGGGTAATAATGCATGTTATATTGATAATATCGGGAGTAATAAGTATAATTATTATAGTTCTAGCGATAATAATAGTAAAATATGGCAAATAGTGCATGTTATAAGGAGAATAATAAAAGAAATAAGTATATTTATTACAGTTCTATCGATAATAACTGCATAATATGGGTAATAATGCATGTTATATTGATAATAATATAAGTAATAAGTAGAATTATTACAGTTCTAGCGATAATAACTGCATTATATGGGTAATAATGCACGTTATATTGCTAACAATATAAGTAATAAGTATAATTATTACAGTTCTAGCGATAATACCTCCATTATATGGGTAATAATGCACGTTATATTGCTAAAAATATACGTAATGAGTACAATTATTACAGTTCTAGCAATAATACCTCCATTATATGGGTAATAATGCATGTTATATTGATAATGATATTAGTAATAAGTATAATTATTACAGTTCTAGCGATAATAACTGCATAATATGGGTAATAATGCACGTTATATTGCTAATAATATAAGTAATGAGTACAATTATTACAGTTCTAGCCATAATAACTGCATTATATGGGTAATAATGCATGTTATATTGATAATAACATAAGTAATAAGTATAATTATTACAGTTCTAGCGATAATTGCATTATATGGGTAATAATGCATGTTATATTGATAATCTCGGGAGTAATAAGTATAATTATTATAGTTCTAGCGATAATAGTAGTAAAATATGGCAAATAGTACATGTTATATTGATAATAATAAAAGTAATAAGTATATTTATTACAGTCCTACCGATAATAACTGCATAATATGGGTAATAATGCATGTTATATTGATGATAATAAAAGTAATACGTATATTTATTATAGTTCTAGCGATAATAACTGCATAATATGGGTAATAATGCATGTTATATTGATAATAATATAAGTAATAAGTATAATTATTACAGTTCTAGCAATAATACCTCCATTATATGGGTAATAATGCATGTTATATTGAGAGTAATACAAGTAATAAGTATAATTATTACAGTTCTGGCGATAATAACTTCTTTATATGGGTAATAATGCACGTTATATTGCTAATAGTATAAGTAATAAGTATAATTATTACAGTTCTAGCGATAATACCTCCATTATATGGGTAATAATGCATGTTATATTCATAATGATATAAGTAATAAGTATATTTATTACAGTTCTATCGATAATAACTGCATAATATGGGTAATAATGCATGTTATGTTGATGACAATGAAAGTAATACGTATGTTTATTATAGTTCTAGCGATAATAACTGCATAATATGGGTAATAATGGATGTTATATTGAGAATAATATAAGTAATAAGTATAATTATTACAGTTCTGGCGATAATAACTGCATTATATGGGTAATAATGCACGCTATATTGCTAATAGTATAAGTAATAAGTATAATTATTACAGTGCTTGCGATAATACCTCCATTATATGGGTAATAATGCATGTTATATTGAGAATAATATAAGTAATAAGTATAATTATTACAGTTCTAGCGATAATAACTGCATTATATGGGTAATAATGCACGTTATATTGCTAACAATATAAGTAATAAGTATAATTATTACAGTTCTAGCGATAATACCTCCATTATATGGGTAATAATGCACGTTATATTGCTAATAATATAAGTAATGAGTACAATTATTACAGTTCTAGCAATAATACCTCCATTATATGGGTAATAATGCATGTTATATTGATAATGATATTAGTAATAAGTATAATTATTACAGTTCTAGCGATAATAACTGCATAATATGGGTAATAATGCACGTTATATTGCTAATAATATAAGTAATGAGTACAATTATTACAGTTCTAGCCATAATAACTGCATTATATGGGTAATAATGCATGTTATATTGATAATAACATAAGTAATAAGTATAATTATTACAGTTCTAGCGATAATAACTGCATTATATGGGTAATAATGCATGTTATATTGATAATATCGGGAGTAATAAGTATAATTATTATAGTTCTAGCGATAATAGTAGTAAAATATGGCAAATAGTACATGTTATATTGATAATAATAAAAGTAATAAGTATATTTATTACAGTCCTACCGATAATAACTGCATAATATGGGTAATAATGCATGTTATGTTGATGACAATGAAAGTAATACGTATGTTTATTATAGTTCTAGCGATAATAACTGCATAATATGGGTAATAATGGATGTTATATTGAGAATAATATAAGTAATAAGTATAACTATTACAGTTCTAGCGATAATAACTGCATTATATGTGTAATAATGCACGTTATACTGCTAATAATATAAGTAATAAGTATAGTTATTACAGTTCTAGCGATAATAACTGTATTACATGGGTAATAATGCATGTTATATTGATAATATCGGGAGTAATAAGTACAATTATTATAGTTCTAGCGATAATAATAGTAAAATATGGCTAATAGTGCATGATATATTGATAATAGTAAAAGTAATAAGTATATTTATTACAGTTCTATCGATAATAACTGCATAATATGGGTAATAATTATGTTATATTGATGTTAATAAGAGTAATACGTATATTTATTATAGTTCTAGCAATAATAACTGCATAATATGGGTAATAATGCATGTTATATTGAGAATAATATAAGTAATAAGTATAATTATTACAGTTCTGGCGATAATAACTTCTTTATATGGGTAATAATGCACGTTATATTGCTAATAGTATAAGTAATAAGTATAATTATTACAGTTCTAGCGATAATACCTCCATTATATGGGTAATAATGCATGTTATATTGATAATGATATAAGTAATAAGTATAATTATTACAGTTCTAGCGATAATAACTGCATAATATGGGTAATAATGCACGTTATATTGCTAATAGTATAAGTAATAAGTATAATTATTACAGTTCTAGCGATAATACCTCCATTATATGGGTAATAATGCATGTTATATTGATAATATCGGGAGTAATAAGTATAATTATTATAGTTCTAGCGATAATAATAGTAAAATATGGCAAATAGTGCATGTTATATTGATAATAATAAAAGTAATAAGTATATTTATTACAGTTCTATCGATAATAACTGCATAATATGGGTAATAATTATTGCAGTTCTGGCGATAATAACTGCATTATATGGGTAACAATGCACGTTATATTGCTAATAGTATAAGTAATAAGTATAATTGTTACAGTTCTAGCAATAATACCTCCATTACATGGGTAATAATGCATGTTATATTGATAATAATATAAGTAATAAGTATAATTATTACAGTTCTGGCGATAACACCTCCATTATATGGGTAATAATGCACGTTATATTGCTAATAATATAAGTAATGAGTACAGTTATTACAGTTCTAGCCATAATAACTGCATTATATTGGTAATAATGCATGTTATATTGATAATAACATAAGTAATAAGTATAATTATTACAGTTCTAGCGATAATAACTGTATTACATGGGTAATAATGCATATTATATTGATAATATCGGGAGTAATAAGTATAATTATTATAGTTCTAGCGATAATAATAGTAAAATATGGCTAATAGTGCATGATATATTGATAATAGTAAAAGTAATAAGTATATTTATTACAGTTCTATCGATAATAACTGCATAATATGGGTAATAATGCATGTTATGTTGATGACAATGAAAGTAATACGTATGTTTATTATAGTTCTAGCGATAGTAACTGCATAATATGGGTAATAATGCATGTTATATTGAGAATAATATAAGTAATAAGTATAATTATTACAGTTCTAGCGATAATACCTCCATTATATTGGTAATAATGCATGTTATATTGATAATGATATAAGTAACAAGTATAATTATTACAGTTCTAGCGATAATAACTGCATTGTATGGGTAATAATGCATGTTATATTGATAATATCGGGAGTAATAAGTATAATTATTATAGTTCTAGCGATAATAATAGTAAAATATGGCAAATAGTGCATGTTATATTGATAATAATAAAACTAATAAGTATATTTATTACAGTTCTATCGATAATAACTGCATAATATGGGTAATAATTATGTTATATTGATGTTAATAAGAGTAATACGTATATTTATTATAGTTCTAGCAATAATAACTGCATAATATGGGTAATAAAGCATGTTCTATTGAGAATAATATAAGTAATAAGTATAATTATTACAGTTCTGGCGATAATAACTTCTTTATATGGGTAATAATGCACGTTATATTGCTAATAGTATAAGTAATAAGTATAATTATTACAGTTCTAGCGATAATACCTCCATTATATGGGTAATAATGCATGTTATATTGATAATGATATAAGTAATAAGTATAATTATTACAGTTCTAGCGATAATAACTGCATAATATGGGTAATAATGCACGTTATATTGCTAATAGTATAAGTAATATGTATAATTATTACAGTTCTAGCGATAATACCTCCATTATATGGGTAATAATGCACGTTATATTGCTAATAATATAAGTAATGAGTACAGTTATTACAGTTCTAGCCATAATAACTGCATTATATTGGTAAAAATGCATGTTATATTGATAATAACATAAGTAATAAGTATAATTATTACAGTTCTAGCGATAATAACTGCATTATATGGGTAATAATGCATGTTATATTGATAATATCGGGAGTAATAAGTATAATTATTATAGTTCTAGCGATAATAATAGTAAAATATGGCAAATAGTGCATGTTATAAGGAGAATAATAAAAGAAATAAGTATATTTATTACAGTTCTATCGATAATAACTGCATAATATGGGTAATAATGCATGTTATATTGATAATAATATAAGTAATAAGTAGAATTATTACAGTTCTAGCGATAATAACTGCATTATATGGGTAATAATGCACGTTATATTGCTAACAATATAAGTAATAAGTATAATTATTACAGTTCTAGCGATAATACCTCCATTATATGGGTAATAATGCACGTTATATTGCTAATAATATAAGTAATGAGTACAATTATTACAGTTCTAGCAATAATACCTCCATTATATGGGTAATAATGCATGTTATATTGATAATGATATTAGTAATAAGTATAATTATTACAGTTCTAGCGATAATAACTGCATAATATGGGTAATAATGCACGTTATATTGCTAATAATATAAGTAATGAGTACAATTATTACAGTTCTAGCCATAATAACTGCATTATATGGGTAATAATGCATGTTATATTGATAATAACATAAGTAATAAGTATAATTATTACAGTTCTAGCGATAATAACTGCATTATATGAGTAATAATGCATGTTATATTGATAATATCGGGAGTAATAAGTATAATTATTATAGTTCTAGCGATAATAGTAGTAAAATATGGCAAATAGTACATGTTATATTGATAATAATAAAAGTAATAAGTATATTTATTACAGTCCTACCGATAATAACTGCATAATATGGGTAATAATGCATGTTATGTTGATGACAATGAAAGTAATACGTATGTTTATTATAGTTCTAGCGATAATAACTGCATAATATGGGTAATAATGGATGTTATATTGAGAATAATATAAGTAATAAGTATAACTATTACAGTTCTAGCGATAATAACTGCATTATATGTGTAATAATGCACGTTATACTGCTAATAATATAAGTAATAAGTATAGTTATTACAGTTTCAGCGATAATAACTGTATTACATGGGTAATAATGCATGTTATATTGATAATATCGGGAGTAATAAGTATAATTATTATAGTTCTAGCGATAATAATAGTAAAATATGGCTAATAGTGCATGATATATTGATAATAGTAAAAGTAATAAGTATATTTATTACAGTTCTATCGATAATAACTGCATAATATGGGTAATAATGCATGTTATGTTGATGACAATGAAAGTAATACGTATGTTTATTATAGTTCTAGCGATAGTAACTGCATAATATGGGTAATAATGCATGTTATATTGAGAATAATATAAGTAATAAGTATAATTATTACAGTTCTAGCGATAATACCTCCATTATGTTGGTAATAATGCATGTTATATTGATAATGATATAAGTAATAAGTATAATTATTACAGTTCTAGCGATAATAACTGCATTGTATGGGTAATAATGCATGTTATATTGATAATATCGGGAGTAATAAGTACAATTATTATAGTTCTAGCGATAATAATAGTAAAATATGGCAAATAGTGCATGTTATATTGATAATAATAAAACTAATAAGTATATTTATTACAGTTCTATCGATAATAACTGCATAATATGGGTAATAATTATGTTATATTGATGATAATAAGAGTAATACGTATATTTATTATAGTTCTAGCGATAATAACTGCATAATATGGGTAATAATGCATGTTATATTGAGAATAATATAAGTAATAAGTATAATTATTACAGTTCTGGCGATAATAACTTCTTTATATGGGTAATAATGCACGTTATATTGCTAATAGTATAAGTAATAAGTATAATTATTACAGTTCTAGCGATAATAACTGCATAATATGGGTAATAATGCGCGTTATATTGCTAATAGTATAAGTAATAAGTATAATTATTACAGTTCTAGCGATAATACCTCCATTATATGGGTAATAATGCATGTTATATTGATAATGATATAAGTAATAAGTATAATTATTACAGTTCTAGCGATAATAACTGCATAATATGGGTAATAATACACGTTATATTGCTAATAATATAAGTAATAAGTATAATTATTATAGTTCTAGCGATAATAATAGTAAAATATGGCAAATAGTGCATGTTATATTGATAATAATAAAACTAATAAGTATATTTATTACAGTTCTATCGATAATAACTGCATAATATGGGTAATAATTATGTTATATTGATGATAATAAAATTAATACGTGCATTTATTATAGTTCTAGCGATAATAACTGCATAATATGGGTAATAATGCATGTTATATTGATAATAATATATGTAATAAGTATAATTATTACAGTTCTAGCGATAATAACTGCATTATATGGGTAATAATGCACGTTATATTGCTAACAATATAAGTAATAAGTACAATTATTACAGTTCTAGCGATAATAACTGCATTATATGGGTAAAAATGCGTGTTATATTGAGGATAATATAAGTAATAAGTATAATTATTACAGTTCTGGCGATAATAACTGCATTATATGGGTAACAATGCACGTTATATTGCTAATAGTATAAGTAATAAGTATAATTATTACAGTTCTAGCAATAATACCTCCATTATATGGGTAATAATGCATGTTATATTGATAATAATATAAGTAATAAGTATAATTATTACAGTTCTAGCGATAATACCTCCATTATATGGGTAATAATGCACGTTATATTGCTAATAATATAAGTAATGAGTACAGTTATTACAGTTCTAGCCATAATAACTGCATTATATTGGTAAAAATGCATGTTATATTGATAATAACATAAGTAATAAGTATAATTATTACAGTTCTAGCGATAATAACTGCATTATATGGGTAATAATGCATGTTATATTGATAATATCGGGAGTAATAAGTATAATTATTATAGTTCTAGCGATAATAATAGTAAAATATGGCAAATAGTGCATGTTATAAGGAGAATAATAAAAGAAATAAGTATATTTATTACAGTTCTATCGATAATAACTGCATAATATGGGTAATAATGCATGTTATATTGATAATAATATAAGTAATAAGTAGAATTATTACAGTTCTAGCGATAATAACTGCATTATATGGGTAATAATGCACGTTATATTGCTAACAATATAAGTAATAAGTATAATTATTACAGTTCTAGCGATAATACCTCCATTATATGGGTAATAATGCACGTTATATTGCTAATAATATAAGTAATGAGTACAATTATTACAGTTCTAGCAATAATACCTCCATTATATGGGTAATAATGCATGTTATATTGATAATGATATTAGTAATAAGTATAATTATTACAGTTCTAGCGATAATAACTGCATAATATGGGTAATAATGCACGTTATATTGCTAATAATATAAGTAATGAGTACAATTATTACAGTTCTAGCCATAATAACTGCATTATATGGGTAATAATGCATGTTATATTGATAATAACATAAGTAATAAGTATAATTATTACAGTTCTAGCGATAATAACTGCATTATATGGGTAATAATGCATGTTATATTGATAATATCGGGAGTAATAAGTATAATTATTATAGTTCTAGCGATAATAGTAGTCAAATATGGCAAATAGTACATGTTATATTGATAATAATAAAAGTAATAAGTATATTTATTACAGTCCTACCGATAATAACTGCATAATATGGGTAATAATGCATGTTATATTGATGATAATAAAAGTAATACGTATATTTATTATAGTTCTAGCGATAATAACTGCATAATATGGGTAATAATGCATGTTATATTGATAATAATATAAGTAATAAGTATAATTATTACAGTTCTAGCAATAATACCTCCATTATATGGGTAATAATGCATGTTATATTGAGAGTAATACAAGTAATAAGTATAATTATTACAGTTCTGGCGATAATAACTTCTTTATATGGGTAATAATGCACGTTATATTGCTAATAGTATAAGTAATAAGTATAATTATTACAGTTCTAGCGATAATACCTCCATTATATGGGTAATAATGCATGTTATATTGATAATGATATAAGTAATTAGTATAATTATTACAGTTCTAGCGATAATAACTGCATAATATGGGTAATAATGCACGTTATATTGCTAATAATATAAGTAATGAGTACAATTATTACAGTTCTAGCGATAATAACTGCATTATATGGGAAATAATGCATGTTATATTGATAATATCGGGAGTAATAAGTATAATTATTATAGTTCTAGCGATAATAATAGTAAAATCTGGCAAATAGTGCATGTTATATTGATAATAATAAAAGTAATAAGTATATTTATTACAGTTCTATCGATAATAACTGCATGATATGGGTAATAATGCATGTTATATTGATGATAATAAAAGTAATTCGTATATTTATTATAGTTCTAGCGATAATAACTGCATAATATGGGTAATAATGCATGTTATATTGATAATAATATAAGTAATAAGTATAATTATTACAGTTCTAGCAATAATACCTCCATTATATGGGTAATAATGCATGTTATATTGAGAGTAATACAAGTAATAAGTATAATTATTACAGTTCTGGCGATAATAACTTCTTTATATGGGTAATAATGCACGTTATATTGCTAATAGTATAAGTAATAAGTATAATTATTACAGTTCTAGCGATAATACCTCCATTATATGGGTAATAATGCATGTTATATTGATAATGATATAAGTAATTAATATAATTATTACAGTTCTAGCGATAATAACTGCATAATATGGGTAATAATGCACGTTATATTGCTAATAATATAAGTAATGAGTACAATTATTACAGTTCTAGCGATAATAACTGCATTATATGGGTAATAATGCATGTTATATTGATGATAATAAAAGTAATACGTATATTTATTATAGTTCTAGCGATAATAACTGCATAATATGGGTAATAATGCATGTTATATTGAGAATAATATAAGTGATAAGTATAATTATTACAGTTCTGGCGATAATAACTGCATTATATGGGTAATAATGCACGTTATATTGCTAATAGTATAAGTAATAAGTATAATTGTTACAGTTCTAGCGATAATACCTCCATTATGTGGGTAATAATGCATGTTATATTGATAATGATATAAGTAATAAGTATAATTATTACAGTTCTAGCGATAATAACTGCATCATATGGGTAATAATGCATGTTATATTGAGAATAATATAAGTAATAAGTATAATTATTACAGTTCTAGCAATAATACCTCCATTATATGGGTAATAATGCATGTTATATTGAGAGTAATACAAGTAATAAGTATAATTATTACAGTTCTGGCGATAATAACTTCTTTATATGGGTAATAATGCACGTTATATTGCTAATAGTATAAGTAATAAGTATAATTATTACAGTTCTAGCGATAATACCTCCATTATATGGGTAATAATGCATGTTATATTGATAATGATATAAGTAATTAGTATAATTATTACAGTTCTAGCGATAATAACTGCATAATATGGGTAATAATGCACGTTATATTGCTAATAATATAAGTAATGAGTACAATTATTACAGTTCTAGCGATAATAACTGCATTATATGGGAAATAATGCATGTTATATTGATAATATCGGGAGTAATAAGTATAATTATTATAGTTCTAGCGATAATAATAGTAAAATCTGGCAAATAGTGCATGTTATATTGATAATAATAAAAGTAATAAGTATATTTATTACAGTTCTATCGATAATAACTGCATGATATGGGTAATAATGCATGTTATATTGATGATAATAAAAGTAATACGTATATTTATTATAGTTCTAGCGATAATAACTGCATAATATGGGTAATAATGCATGTTATATTGATAATAATATAAGTAATAAGTATAATTATTACAGTTCTAGCAATAATACCTCCATTATATGGGTAATAATGCATGTTATATTGAGAGTAATACAAGTAATAAGTATAATTATTACAGTTCTGGCGATAATAACTTCTTTATATGGGTAATAATGCACGTTATATTGCTAATAGTATAAGTAATAAGTATAATTATTACAGTTCTAGCGATAATACCTCCATTATATGGGTAATAATGCATGTTATATTGATAATGATATAAGTAATTAGTATAATTATTACAGTTCTAGCGATAATAACTGCATAATATGGGTAATAATGCACGTTATATTGCTAATAATATAAGTAATGAGTACAATTATTACAGTTCTAGCGATAATAACTGCATTATATGGGTAATAATGCATGTTATATTGATAATATCGGGAGTAATAAGTATAATTATTATAGTTCTAGCGATAATAATAGTAAAATCTGGCAAATAGTGCATGTTATATTGATAATAATAAAAGTAATAAGTATATTTATTACAGTTCTATCGATAATAACTGCATGATATGGGTAATAATGCATGTTATATTGATGATAATAAAAGTAATACGTATATTTATTATAGTTCTAGCGATAATAACTGCATAATATGGGTAATAATGCATGTTATATTGATAATAATATAAGTAATAAGTATAATTATTACAGTTCTAGCAATAATACCTCCATTAGATGGGTAATAATGCATGTTATATTGAGAGTAATACAAGTAATAAGTATAATTATTACAGTTCTGGCGATAATAACTTCTTTATATGGGTAATAATGCACGTTATATTGCTAATAGTATAAGTAATGAGTATAATTATTACAGTTCTAGCGATAATACCTCCATTATATGGGTAATAATGCATGTTATATTGATAATGATATAAGTAATTAGTATAATTATTACAGTTCTAGCGATAATAACTGCATAATATGGGTAATAATGCACGTTATATTGCTAATAATATAAGTAATGAGTACAATTATTACAGTTCTAGCGATAATAACTGCATTATATGGGTAATAATGCATGTTATATTGATGATAATAAAAGTAATACGTATATTTATTATAGTTCTAGCGATAATAACTGCATAATATGGGTAATAATGCATGTTATATTGATAATAATATAAGTGATAAGTAGAATTATTACAGTTCTAGCGATAATAACTGCATTATATGGGTAATAATGCACGTTATATTGCTAACAATATAAGTAATAAGTATAATTATTACAGTTCTAGCGATAATAACTGCATTATATGGGTAATAATGCATGTTATATTGATAATATCGGGAGTAATAAGTATAATTATTATAGTTCTAGCGATAATAATAGTAAAATATGGCAAATAGTGCATGTTATAAGGAGAATAATAAAAGAAATAAGTATATTTATTACAGTTCTATCGATAATAACTGCATAATATGGGTAATAATGCATGTTATATTGATAATAATATAAGTAATAAGTAGAATTATTACAGTTCTAGCGATAATAACTGCATTATATGGGTAATAATGCACGTTATATTGCTAACAATATAAATAATAAGTATAATTATTACAGTTCTAGCGATAATACCTCCATTATATGGGTAATAATGCACGTTATATTGCTAAAAATATAAGTAATGAGTACAATTATTACAGTTCTAGCAATAATACCTCCATTATATGGGTAATAATGCATGTTATATTGATAATGATATTAGTAATAAGTATAATTATTACAGTTCTAGCGATAATAACTGCATAATATGGGTAATAATGCACGTTATATTGCTAATAATATAAGTAATGAGTACAATTATTACAGTTCTAGCCATAATAACTGCATTATATGGGTAATAATGCATGTTATATTGATAATAACATAAGTAATAAGTATAATTATTACAGTTCTAGCGATAATAACTGCATTATATGGGTAATAATGCATGTTATATTGATAATCTCGGGAGTAATAAGTATAATTATTATAGTTCTAGCGATAATAGTAGTAAAATATGGCAAATAGTACATGTTATATTGATAATAATAAAAGTAATAAGTATATTTATTACAGTCCTACCGATAATAACTGCATAATATGGGTAATAATGCATGTTATATTGATGATAATAAAAGTAATACGTATATTTATTATAGTTCTAGCGATAATAACTGCATAATATGGGTAATAATGCATGTTATATTGATAATAATATAAGTAATAAGTATAATTATTACAGTTCTAGCAATAATACCTCCATTATATGGGTAATAATGCATGTTATATTGAGAGTAATACAAGTAATAAGTATAATTATTACAGTTCTGGCGATAATAACTTCTTTATATGGGTAATAATGCACGTTATATTGCTAATAGTATAAGTAATAAGTATAATTATTACAGTTCTAGCGATAATACCTCCATTATATGGGTAATAATGCATGTTATATTGATAATGATATAAGTAATAAGTATATTTATTACAGTTCTATCGATAATAACTGCATAATATGGGTAATAATGCATGTTATGTTGATGACAATGAAAGTAATACGTATGTTTATTATAGTTCTAGCGATAATAACTGCATAATATGGGTAATAATGGATGTTATATTGAGAATAATATAAGTAATAAGTATAATTATTACAGTTCTGGCGATAATAACTGCATTATATGGGTAATAATGCACGCTATATTGCTAATAGTATAAGTAATAAGTATAATTATTACAGTGCTTGCGATAATACCTCCATTATATGGGTAATAATGCATGTTATATTGAGAATAATATAAGTAATAAGTATAATTATTACAGTTCTAGCGATAATAACTGCATTATATGGGTAATAATGCACGTTATATTGCTAACAATATAAGTAATAAGTATAATTATTACAGTTCTAGCGATAATACCTCCATTATATGGGTAATAATGCACGTTATATTGCTAATAATATAAGTAATGAGTACAATTATTACAGTTCTAGCAATAATACCTCCATTATATGGGTAATAATGCATGTTATATTGATAATGATATTAGTAATAAGTATAATTATTACAGTTCTAGCGATAATAACTGCATAATATGGGTAATAATGCACGTTATATTGCTAATAATATAAGTAATGAGTACAATTATTACAGTTCTAGCCATAATAACTGCATTATATGGATAATAATGCATGTTATATTGATAATAACATAAGTAATAAGTATAATTATTACAGTTCTAGCGATAATAACTGCATTATATGGGTAATAATGCATGTTATATTGATAATATCGGGAGTAATAAGTATAATTATTATAGTTCTAGCGATAATAGTAGTAAAATATGGCAAATAGTACATGTTATATTGATAATAATAAAAGTAATAAGTATATTTATTACAGTCCTACCGATAATAACTGCATAATATGGGTAATAATGCATATTATGTTGATGACAATGAAAGTAATACGTATGTTTATTATAGTTCTAGCGATAATAACTGCATAATATGGGTAATAATGGATGTTATATTGAGAATAATATAAGTAATAAGTATAACTATTACAGTTCTAGCGATAATAACTGCATTATATGTGTAATAATGCACGTTATACTGCTAATAATATAAGTAATAAGTATAGTTATTACAGTTCTAGCGATAATAACTGTATTACATGGGTAATAATGCATGTTATATTGATAATATCGGGAGTAATAAGTATAATTATTATAGTTCTAGCGATAATAATAGTAAAATATGGCTAATAGTGCATGATATATTGATAATAGTAAAAGTAATAAGTATATTTATTACAGTTCTATCGATAATAACTGCATAATATGGGTAATAATGCATGTTATGTTGATGACAATGAAAGTAATACGTATGTTTATTATAGTTCTAGCGATAGTAACTGCATAATATGGGTAATAATGCATGTTATATTGATAATAATATAAGTAATAAGTATAATTATTACAGTTCTAGCAATAATACCTCCATTATATGGGTAATAATGCATGTTATATTGATAATATCGGGAGTAATAAGTATAATTATTATAGTTCTAGCGATAATAGTAGTAAAATATGGCAAATAGTACATGTTATATTGATAATAATAAAAGTAATAAGTATATTTATTACAGTCCTACCGATAATAACTGCATAATATGGGTAATAATGCATGTTATGTTGATGACAATGAAAGTAATACGTATGTTTATTATAGTTCTAGCGATAATAACTGCATAATATGGGTAATAATGGATGTTATATTGAGAATAATATAAGTAATAAGTATAACTATTACAGTTCTAGCGATAATAACTGCATTATATGTGTAATAATGCACGTTATACTGCTAATAATATAAGTAATAAGTATAGTTATTACAGTTTCAGCGATAATAACTGTATTACATGGGTAATAATGCATGTTATATTGATAATATCGGGAGTAATAAGTATAATTATTATAGTTCTAGCGATAATAATAGTAAAATATGGCTAATAGTGCATGATATATTGATAATAGTAAAAGTAATAAGTATATTTATTACAGTTCTATCGATAATAACTGCATAATATGGGTAATAATGCATGTTATGTTGATGACAATGAAAGTAATACGTATGTTTATTATAGTTCTAGCGATAGTAACTGCATAATATGGGTAATAATGCATGTTATATTGAGAATAATATAAGTAATAAGTATAATTATTACAGTTCTAGCAATAATACCTCCATTATATGGGTAATAATGCATGTTATATTGAGAGTAATACAAGTAATAAGTATAATTATTACAGTTCTGGCGATAATAACTTCTTTATATGGGTAATAATGCACGTTATATTGCTAATAGTATAAGTAATAAGTATAATTATTACAGTTCTAGCGATAATACCTCCATTATATGGGTAATAATGCATGTTATATTGATAATGATATAAGTAATTAATATAATTATTACAGTTCTAGCGATAATAACTGCATAATATGGGTAATAATGCACGTTATATTGCTAATAATATAAGTAATGAGTACAATTATTACAGTTCTAGCGATAATAACTGCATTATATGGGTAATAATGCATGTTATATTGATGATAATAAAAGTAATACGTATATTTATTATAGTTCTAGCGATAATAACTGCATAATATGGGTAATAATGCATGTTATATTGAGAATAATATAAGTGATAAGTATAATTATTACAGTTCTGGCGATAATAACTGCATTATATGGGTAATAATGCACGTTATATTGCTAATAGTATAAGTAATAAGTATAATTGTTACAGTTCTAGCGATAATACCTCCATTATGTGGGTAATAATGCATGTTATATTGATAATGATATAAGTAATAAGTATAATTATTACAGTTCTAGCGATAATAACTGCATCATATGGGTAATAATGCATGTTATATTGAGAATAATATAAGTAATAAGTATAATTATTACAGTTCTAGCAATAATACCTCCATTATATGGGTAATAATGCATGTTATATTGAGAGTAATACAAGTAATAAGTATAATTATTACAGTTCTGGCGATAATAACTTCTTTATATGGGTAATAATGCACGTTATATTGCTAATAGTATAAGTAATAAGTATAATTATTACAGTTCTAGCGATAATACCTCCATTATATGGGTAATAATGCATGTTATATTGATAATGATATAAGTAATTAGTATAATTATTACAGTTCTAGCGATAATAACTGCATAATATGGGTAATAATGCACGTTATATTGCTAATAATATAAGTAATGAGTACAATTATTACAGTTCTAGCGATAATAACTGCATTATATGGGAAATAATGCATGTTATATTGATAATATCGGGAGTAATAAGTATAATTATTATAGTTCTAGCGATAATAATAGTAAAATCTGGCAAATAGTGCATGTTATATTGATAATAATAAAAGTAATAAGTATATTTATTACAGTTCTATCGATAATAACTGCATGATATGGGTAATAATGCATGTTATATTGATGATAATAAAAGTAATACGTATATTTATTATAGTTCTAGCGATAATAACTGCATAATATGGGTAATAATGCATGTTATATTGATAATAATATAAGTAATAAGTATAATTATTACAGTTCTAGCAATAATACCTCCATTATATGGGTAATAATGCATGTTATATTGAGAGTAATACAAGTAATAAGTATAATTATTACAGTTCTGGCGATAATAACTTCTTTATATGGGTAATAATGCACGTTATATTGCTAATAGTATAAGTAATAAGTATAATTATTACAGTTCTAGCGATAATACCTCCATTATATGGGTAATAATGCATGTTATATTGATAATGATATAAGTAATTAGTATAATTATTACAGTTCTAGCGATAATAACTGCATAATATGGGTAATAATGCACGTTATATTGCTAATAATATAAGTAATGAGTACAATTATTACAGTTCTAGCGATAATAACTGCATTATATGGGTAATAATGCATGTTATATTGATAATATCGGGAGTAATAAGTATAATTATTATAGTTCTAGCGATAATAATAGTAAAATCTGGCAAATAGTGCATGTTATATTGATAATAATAAAAGTAATAAGTATATTTATTACAGTTCTATCGATAATAACTGCATGATATGGGTAATAATGCATGTTATATTGATGATAATAAAAGTAATACGTATATTTATTATAGTTCTAGCGATAATAACTGCATAATATGGGTAATAATGCATGTTATATTGATAATAATATAAGTAATAAGTATAATTATTACAGTTCTAGCAATAATACCTCCATTAGATGGGTAATAATGCATGTTATATTGAGAGTAATACAAGTAATAAGTATAATTATTACAGTTCTGGCGATAATAACTTCTTTATATGGGTAATAATGCACGTTATATTGCTAATAGTATAAGTAATGAGTATAATTATTACAGTTCTAGCGATAATACCTCCATTATATGGGTAATAATGCATGTTATATTGATAATGATATAAGTAATTAGTATAATTATTACAGTTCTAGCGATAATAACTGCATAATATGGGTAATAATGCACGTTATATTGCTAATAATATAAGTAATGAGTACAATTATTACAGTTCTAGCGATAATAACTGCATTATATGGGTAATAATGCATGTTATATTGATGATAATAAAAGTAATACGTATATTTATTATAGTTCTAGCGATAATAACTGCATAATATGGGTAATAATGCATGTTATATTGATAATAATATAAGTGATAAGTAGAATTATTACAGTTCTAGCGATAATAACTGCATTATATGGGTAATAATGCACGTTATATTGCTAACAATATAAGTAATAAGTATAATTATTACAGTTCTAGCGATAATAACTGCATTATATGGGTAATAATGCATGTTATATTGATAATATCGGGAGTAATAAGTATAATTATTATAGTTCTAGCGATAATAATAGTAAAATATGGCAAATAGTGCATGTTATAAGGAGAATAATAAAAGAAATAAGTATATTTATTACAGTTCTATCGATAATAACTGCATAATATGGGTAATAATGCATGTTATATTGATAATAATATAAGTAATAAGTAGAATTATTACAGTTCTAGCGATAATAACTGCATTATATGGGTAATAATGCACGTTATATTGCTAACAATATAAATAATAAGTATAATTATTACAGTTCTAGCGATAATACCTCCATTATATGGGTAATAATGCACGTTATATTGCTAAAAATATAAGTAATGAGTACAATTATTACAGTTCTAGCAATAATACCTCCATTATATGGGTAATAATGCATGTTATATTGATAATGATATTAGTAATAAGTATAATTATTACAGTTCTAGCGATAATAACTGCATAATATGGGTAATAATGCACGTTATATTGCTAATAATATAAGTAATGAGTACAATTATTACAGTTCTAGCCATAATAACTGCATTATATGGGTAATAATGCATGTTATATTGATAATAACATAAGTAATAAGTATAATTATTACAGTTCTAGCGATAATAACTGCATTATATGGGTAATAATGCATGTTATATTGATAATCTCGGGAGTAATAAGTATAATTATTATAGTTCTAGCGATAATAGTAGTAAAATATGGCAAATAGTACATGTTATATTGATAATAATAAAAGTAATAAGTATATTTATTACAGTCCTACCGATAATAACTGCATAATATGGGTAATAATGCATGTTATATTGATGATAATAAAAGTAATACGTATATTTATTATAGTTCTAGCGATAATAACTGCATAATATGGGTAATAATGCATGTTATATTGATAATAATATAAGTAATAAGTATAATTATTACAGTTCTAGCAATAATACCTCCATTATATGGGTAATAATGCATGTTATATTGAGAGTAATACAAGTAATAAGTATAATTATTACAGTTCTGGCGATAATAACTTCTTTATATGGGTAATAATGCACGTTATATTGCTAATAGTATAAGTAATAAGTATAATTATTACAGTTCTAGCGATAATACCTCCATTATATGGGTAATAATGCATGTTATATTGATAATGATATAAGTAATAAGTATATTTATTACAGTTCTATCGATAATAACTGCATAATATGGGTAATAATGCATGTTATGTTGATGACAATGAAAGTAATACGTATGTTTATTATAGTTCTAGCGATAATAACTGCATAATATGGGTAATAATGGATGTTATATTGAGAATAATATAAGTAATAAGTATAATTATTACAGTTCTGGCGATAATAACTGCATTATATGGGTAATAATGCACGCTATATTGCTAATAGTATAAGTAATAAGTATAATTATTACAGTGCTTGCGATAATACCTCCATTATATGGGTAATAATGCATGTTATATTGAGAATAATATAAGTAATAAGTATAATTATTACAGTTCTAGCGATAATAACTGCATTATATGGGTAATAATGCACGTTATATTGCTAACAATATAAGTAATAAGTATAATTATTACAGTTCTAGCGATAATACCTCCATTATATGGGTAATAATGCACGTTATATTGCTAATAATATAAGTAATGAGTACAATTATTACAGTTCTAGCAATAATACCTCCATTATATGGGTAATAATGCATGTTATATTGATAATGATATTAGTAATAAGTATAATTATTACAGTTCTAGCGATAATAACTGCATAATATGGGTAATAATGCACGTTATATTGCTAATAATATAAGTAATGAGTACAATTATTACAGTTCTAGCCATAATAACTGCATTATATGGATAATAATGCATGTTATATTGATAATAACATAAGTAATAAGTATAATTATTACAGTTCTAGCGATAATAACTGCATTATATGGGTAATAATGCATGTTATATTGATAATATCGGGAGTAATAAGTATAATTATTATAGTTCTAGCGATAATAGTAGTAAAATATGGCAAATAGTACATGTTATATTGATAATAATAAAAGTAATAAGTATATTTATTACAGTCCTACCGATAATAACTGCATAATATGGGTAATAATGCATATTATGTTGATGACAATGAAAGTAATACGTATGTTTATTATAGTTCTAGCGATAATAACTGCATAATATGGGTAATAATGGATGTTATATTGAGAATAATATAAGTAATAAGTATAACTATTACAGTTCTAGCGATAATAACTGCATTATATGTGTAATAATGCACGTTATACTGCTAATAATATAAGTAATAAGTATAGTTATTACAGTTCTAGCGATAATAACTGTATTACATGGGTAATAATGCATGTTATATTGATAATATCGGGAGTAATAAGTATAATTATTATAGTTCTAGCGATAATAATAGTAAAATATGGCTAATAGTGCATGATATATTGATAATAGTAAAAGTAATAAGTATATTTATTACAGTTCTATCGATAATAACTGCATAATATGGGTAATAATGCATGTTATGTTGATGACAATGAAAGTAATACGTATGTTTATTATAGTTCTAGCGATAGTAACTGCATAATATGGGTAATAATGCATGTTATATTGATAATAATATAAGTAATAAGTATAATTATTACAGTTCTAGCAATAATACCTCCATTATATGGGTAATAATGCATGTTATATTGATAATATCGGGAGTAATAAGTATAATTATTATAGTTCTAGCGATAATAGTAGTAAAATATGGCAAATAGTACATGTTATATTGATAATAATAAAAGTAATAAGTATATTTATTACAGTCCTACCGATAATAACTGCATAATATGGGTAATAATGCATGTTATGTTGATGACAATGAAAGTAATACGTATGTTTATTATAGTTCTAGCGATAATAACTGCATAATATGGGTAATAATGGATGTTATATTGAGAATAATATAAGTAATAAGTATAACTATTACAGTTCTAGCGATAATAACTGCATTATATGTGTAATAATGCACGTTATACTGCTAATAATATAAGTAATAAGTATAGTTATTACAGTTTCAGCGATAATAACTGTATTACATGGGTAATAATGCATGTTATATTGATAATATCGGGAGTAATAAGTATAATTATTATAGTTCTAGCGATAATAATAGTAAAATATGGCTAATAGTGCATGATATATTGATAATAGTAAAAGTAATAAGTATATTTATTACAGTTCTATCGATAATAACTGCATAATATGGGTAATAATGCATGTTATGTTGATGACAATGAAAGTAATACGTATGTTTATTATAGTTCTAGCGATAGTAACTGCATAATATGGGTAATAATGCATGTTATATTGAGAATAATATAAGTAATAAGTATAATTATTACAGTTCTAGCGATAATACCTCCATTATATTGGTAATAATGCATGTTATATTGATAATGATATAAGTAATAAGTATAATTATTACAGTTCTAGCGATAATAACTGCATTGTATGGGTAATAATGCATGTTATATTGATAATATCGGGAGTAATAAGTACAATTATTATAGTTCTAGCGATAATAATAGTAAAATATGGCAAATAGTGCATGTTATATTGATAATAATAAAACTAATAAGTATATTTATTACAGTTCTATCGATAATAACTGCATAATATGGGTAATAATTATGTTATATTGATGATAATAAGAGTAATACGTATATTTATTATAGTTCTAGCGATAATAACTGCATAATATGGGTAATAATGCATGTTATATTGAGAATAATATAAGTAATAAGTATAATTATTACAGTTCTGGCGATAATAACTTCTTTATATGGGTAATAATGCACGTTATATTGCTAATAGTATAAGTAATAAGTATAATTATTACAGTTCTAGCGATAATAACTGCATAATATGGGTAATAATGCGCGTTATATTGCTAATAGTATAAGTAATAAGTATAATTATTACAGTTCTAGCGATAATACCTCCATTATATGGGTAATAATGCATGTTATATTGATAATGATATAAGTAATAAGTATAATTATTACAGTTCTAGCGATAATAACTGCATAATATGGGTAATAATGCACGTTATATTGCTAATAATATAAGTAATAAGTATAATTATTATAGTTCTAGCGATAATAATAGTAAAATATGGCAAATAGTGCATGTTATATTGATAATAATAAAACTAATAAGTATATTTATTACAGTTCTATCGATAATAACTGCATAATATGGGTAATAATTATGTTATATTGATGATAATAAAATAAATACGTACATTTATTATAGTTCAAGCGATAATAACTGCATAATATGGGTAATAATGCATGTTATATTGATAATAATATATGTAATAAGTATAATTATTACAGTTCTAGCGATAATAACTGCATTATATGGGTAATAATGCACGTTATATTGCTAACAATATAAGTAATAAGTACAATTATTACAGTTCTAGCGATAATAACTGCATTATATGGGTAAAAATGCGTGTTATACTGAGAATAATATAAGTAATAAGTATAATTATTACAGTTCTGGCGATAATAACTGCATTATATGGGTAACAATGCACGTTATATTGCTAATAGTATAAGTAATAAGTATAATTATTACAGTTCTAGCAATAATACCTCCATTATATGGGTAATAATGCATGTTATATTGATAATAATATAAGTAATAAGTATAATTATTACAGTTCTAGCGATAATACCTCCATTATATGGGTAATAATGCACGTTATATTGCTAATAATATAAGTAATGAGTACAGTTATTACAGTTCTAGCCATAATAACTGCATTATATTGGTAAAAATGCATGTTATATTGATAATAACATAAGTAATAAGTATAATTATTACAGTTCTAGCGATAATAACTGCATTATATGGGTAATAATGCATGTTATATTGATAATATCGGGAGTAATAAGTATAATTATTATAGTTCTAGCGATAATAATAGTAAAATATGGCAAATAGTGCATGTTATAAGGAGAATAATAAAAGAAATAAGTATATTTATTACAGTTCTATCGATAATAACTGCATAATATGGGTAATAATGCATGTTATATTGATAATAATATAAGTAATAAGTAGAATTATTACAGTTCTAGCGATAATAACTGCATTATATGGGTAATAATGCACGTTATATTGCTAACAATATAAGTAATAAGTATAATTATTACAGTTCTAGCGATAATACCTCCATTATATGGGTAATAATGCACGTTATATTGCTAATAATATAAGTAATGAGTACAATTATTACAGTTCTAGCAATAATACCTCCATTATATGGGTAATAATGCATGTTATATTGATAATGATATTAGTAATAAGTATAATTATTACAGTTCTAGCGATAATAACTGCATAATATGGGTAATAATGCACGTTATATTGCTAATAATATAAGTAATGAGTACAATTATTACAGTTCTAGCCATAATAACTGCATTATATGGGTAATAATGCATGTTATATTGATAATAACATAAGTAATAAGTATAATTATTACAGTTCTAGCGATAATAACTGCATTATATGGGTAATAATGCATGTTATATTGATAATATCGGGAGTAATAAGTATAATTATTATAGTTCTAGCGATAATAGTAGTCAAATATGGCAAATAGTACATGTTATATTGATAATAATAAAAGTAATAAGTATATTTATTACAGTCCTACCGATAATAACTGCATAATATGGGTAATAATGCATGTTATATTGATGATAATAAAAGTAATACGTATATTTATTATAGTTCTAGCGATAATAACTGCATAATATGGGTAATAATGCATGTTATATTGATAATAATATAAGTAATAAGTATAATTATTACAGTTCTAGCAATAATACCTCCATTATATGGGTAATAATGCATGTTATATTGAGAGTAATACAAGTAATAAGTATAATTATTACAGTTCTGGCGATAATAACTTCTTTATATGGGTAATAATGCACGTTATATTGCTAATAGTATAAGTAATAAGTATAATTATTACAGTTCTAGCGATAATACCTCCATTATATGGGTAATAATGCATGTTATATTGATAATGATATAAGTAATTAGTATAATTATTACAGTTATAGCGATAATAACTGCATAATATGGGTAATAATGCACGTTATATTGCTAATAATATAAGTAATGAGTACAATTATTACAGTTCTAGCGATAATAACTGCATTATATGGGAAATAATGCATGTTATATTGATAATATCGGGAGTAATAAGTATAATTATTATAGTTCTAGCGATAATAATAGTAAAATCTGGCAAATAGTGCATGTTATATTGATAATAATAAAAGTAATAAGTATATTTATTACAGTTCTATCGATAATAACTGCATGATATGGGTAATAATGCATGTTATATTGATGATAATAAAAGTAATTCGTATATTTATTATAGTTCTAGCGATAATAACTGCATAATATGGGTAATAATGCATGTTATATTGATAATAATATAAGTAATAAGTATAATTATTACAGTTCTAGCAATAATACCTCCATTATATGGGTAATAATGCATGTTATATTGAGAGTAATACAAGTAATAAGTATAATTATTACAGTTCTGGCGATAATAACTTCTTTATATGGGTAATAATGCACGTTATATTGCTAATAGTATAAGTAATAAGTATAATTATTACAGTTCTAGCGATAATACCTCCATTATATGGGTAATAATGCATGTTATATTGATAATGATATAAGTAATTAGTATAATTATTACAGTTCTAGCGATAATAACTGCATAATATGGGTAATAATGCACGTTATATTGCTAATAATATAAGTAATGAGTACAATTATTACAGTTCTAGCGATAATAACTGCATTATATGGGTAATAATGCATGTTATATTGCTAATAGTATAAGTAATAAGTATAATTGTTACAGTTCTAGCGATAATACCTCCATTATGTGGGTAATAATGCATGTTATATTGATAATGATATAAGTAATGAGTACAATTATTACAGTTCTAGCCATAATAACTGCATTATATGGGTAATAATGCATGTTATATTGATAATAACATAAGTAATAAGTATAATTATTACAGTTCTAGCGATAATAACTGCATTATATGGGTAATAATGCATGTTATATTGATAATATCGGGAGTAATAAGTATAATTATTATAGTTCTAGCGATAATAGTAGTCAAATATGGCAAATAGTACATGTTATATTGATAATAATAAAAGTAATAAGTATATTTATTACAGTCCTACCGATAATAACTGCATAATATGGGTAATAATGCATGTTATATTGATGATAATAAAAGTAATACGTATATTTATTATAGTTCTAGCGATAATAACTGCATAATATGGGTAATAATGCATGTTATATTGATAATAATATAAGTAATAAGTATAATTATTACAGTTCTAGCAATAATACCTCCATTATATGGGTAATAATGCATGTTATATTGAGAGTAATACAAGTAATAAGTATAATTATTACAGTTCTGGCGATAATAACTTCTTTATATGGGTAATAATGCACGTTATATTGCTAATAGTATAAGTAATAAGTATAATTATTACAGTTCTAGCGATAATACCTCCATTATATGGGTAATAATGCATGTTATATTGATAATGATATAAGTAATTAGTATAATTATTACAGTTATAGCGATAATAACTGCATAATATGGGTAATAATGCACGTTATATTGCTAATAATATAAGTAATGAGTACAATTATTACAGTTCTAGCGATAATAACTGCATTATATGGGAAATAATGCATGTTATATTGATAATATCGGGAGTAATAAGTATAATTATTATAGTTCTAGCGATAATAATAGTAAAATCTGGCAAATAGTGCATGTTATATTGATAATAATAAAAGTAATAAGTATATTTATTACAGTTCTATCGATAATAACTGCATGATATGGGTAATAATGCATGTTATATTGATGATAATAAAAGTAATTCGTATATTTATTATAGTTCTAGCGATAATAACTGCATAATATGGGTAATAATGCATGTTATATTGATAATAATATAAGTAATAAGTATAATTATTACAGTTCTAGCAATAATACCTCCATTATATGGGTAATAATGCATGTTATATTGAGAGTAATACAAGTAATAAGTATAATTATTACAGTTCTGGCGATAATAACTTCTTTATATGGGTAATAATGCACGTTATATTGCTAATAGTATAAGTAATAAGTATAATTATTACAGTTCTAGCGATAATACCTCCATTATATGGGTAATAATGCATGTTATATTGATAATGATATAAGTAATTAGTATAATTATTACAGTTCTAGCGATAATAACTGCATAATATGGGTAATAATGCACGTTATATTGCTAATAATATAAGTAATGAGTACAATTATTACAGTTCTAGCGATAATAACTGCATTATATGGGTAATAATGCATGTTATATTGCTAATAGTATAAGTAATAAGTATAATTGTTACAGTTCTAGCGATAATACCTCCATTATGTGGGTAATAATGCATGTTATATTGATAATGATATAAGTAATAAGTATAATTATTACAGTTCTAGCGATAATAACTGCATCATATGGGTAATAATGCATGTTATATTGAGAATAATATAAGTAATAAGTATAATTATTACAGTTCTAGCGATAATACCTCCATTATATTGGTAATAATGCATGTTATATTGATAATGATATAAGTAATAAGTATAATTATTACAGTTCTAGCAATAATAACTGCATAATATGGGTAATAATGGATGTTATATTGAGAATAATATAAGTAATAAGTATAACTATTACAGTTCTAGCGATAATAACTGCATTATATGTGTAATAATGCACGTTATACTGCTAATAATATAAGTAATAAGTATAGTTATTACAGTTCTAGCGATAATAACTGTATTACATGGGTAATAATGCATGTTATATTGATAATATCGGGAGTAATAAGTATAATTATTATAGTTCTAGCGATAATAATAGTAAAATATGGCTAATAGTGCATGATATATTGATAATAGTAAAAGTAATAAGTATATTTATTACAGTTCTATCGATAATAACTGCATAATATGGGTAATAATGCATGTTATGTTGATGACAATGAAAGTAATACGTATGTTTATTATAGTTCTAGCGATAGTAACTGCATAATATGGGTAATAATGCATGTTATATTGAGAATAATATAAGTAATAAGTATAATTATTACAGTTCTAGCGATAATACCTCCATTATATTGGTAATAATGCATGTTATGTTGATAATGATATAAGTAATAAGTATAATTATTACAGTTCTAGCGATAATACCTCCATTATATTGGTAATAATGCATGTTATATTGATAATGATATAAGTAATAAGTATAATTATTACAGTTCTAGCGATAATAACTGCATTGTATGGGTAATAATGCATGTTATATTGATAATATCGGGAGTAATAAGTATAATTATTATAGTTCTAGCGATAATAATAGTAAAATATGGCAAATAGTGCATGTTATATTGATAATAATAAAACTAATAAGTATATTTATTATAGTTCTAGCGATAATAACTGCATAATATGGGTAATAATGCATGTTATATTGAGAATAATATAAGTAATAAGTATAATTATTACAGTTCTGGCGATAATAACTTCTTTATATGGGTGATAATGCACGTTATATTGCTAATAGTATAAGTAATAAGTATAATTATTACAGTTCTAGCGATAATAACTGCATAATATGGGTAATAATGCACGTTATATTGCTAATAGTATAAGTAATAAGTATAATTATTACAGTTCTAGCGATAATACCTCCATTATATGGGTAATAATGCATGTTATATTGATAATGATATAAGTAATAAGTATAATTATTACAGTTCTAGCGATAATAACTGCATAATATGGGTAATAATGCACGTTATATTGCTAATAATATAAGTAATAAGTATAATTATTATAGTTCTAGCGATAATAATAGTAAAATATGGCAAATAGTGCATGTTATATTGATAATAATAAAACTAATAAGTATATTTATTACAGTTCTATCGATAATAACTGCATAATATGGGTAATAATTATGTTATATTGATGATAATAAAATTAATACGTACATTTATTATAGTTCTAGCGATAATAACTGCATAATATGGGTAATAATGCATGTTATATTGATAATAATATATGTAATAAGTATAATTATTACAGTTCTAGCGATAATAACTGCATTATATGGGTAATAATGCACGTTATATTGCTAACAATATAAGTAATAAGTACAATTATTACAGTTCTAGCGATAATAACTGCATTATATGGGTAAAAATGCGTGTTATATTGAGAATAATATAAGTAATAAGTATAATTATTACAGTTCTGGCGATAATAACTGCATTATATGGGTAACAATGCACGTTATATTGCTAATAGTATAAGTAATAAGTATAATTATTACAGTTCTAGCAATAATACCTCCATTATATGGGTAATAATGCATGTTATATTGATAATAATATAAGTAATAAGTATAATTATTACAGTTCTAGCGATAATACCTCCATTATATGGGTAATAATGCACGTTATATTGCTAATAATATAAGTAATGAGTACAGTTATTACAGTTCCAGCCATAATAACTGCATTATATTGGTAAAAATGCATGTTATATTGATAATAACATAAGTAATAAGTGTAATTGTTACAGTTCTAGCGATAATAACTGCATTATATGGGTAATAATGCATGTTATATTGATAATATCGGGAGTAATAAGTATAATTATTATAGTTCTAGCGATAATAATAGTAAAATATGGCAAATAGTGCATGTTATAAGGAGAATAATAAAAGAAATAAGTATATTTATTACAGTTCTATCGATAATAACTGCATAATATGGGTAATAATGCATGTTATATTGATAATAATATAAGTAATAAGTAGAATTATTACAGTTCTAGCGATAATAACTGCATTATATGGGTAATAATGCACGTTATATTGCTAACAATATAAGTAATAAGTATAATTATTACAGTTCTAGCAATAATACCTCCATTATATGGGTAATAATGCATGTTATATTGATAATAATATAAGTAATAAGTATAATTATTACAGTTCTAGCGATAATACCTCCATTATATGGGTAATAATGCACGTTATATTGCTAATAATATAAGTAATGAGTACAGTTATTACAGTTCCAGCCATAATAACTGCATTATATTGGTAAAAATGCATGTTATATTGATAATAACATAAGTAATAAGTATAATTGTTACAGTTCTAGCGATAATAAATGCATTATATGGGTAATAATGCATGTTATATTGATAATATCGGGAGTAATAAGTATAATTATTATAGTTCTAGCGATAATAATAGTAAAATATGGCTAATAGTGCATGATATATTGATAATAGTAAAAGTAATAAGTATATTTATTACAGTTCTATCGATAATAACTGCATAATATGGGTAATAATGCATGTTATGTTGATGACAATGAAAGTAATACGTATGTTTATTATAGTTCTAGCGATAGTAACTGCATAATATGGGTAATAATGCATGTTATATTGAGAATAATATAAGTAATAAGTATAATTATTACAGTTCTAGCGATAATACCTCCATTATATTGGTAATAATGCATGTTATGTTGATAATGATATAAGTAATAAGTATAATTATTACAGTTCTAGCGATAATACCTCCATTATATTGGTAAAAATGCATGTTATATTGATAATAACATAAGTAATAAGTATAATTGTTACAGTTCTAGCGATAATAACTGCATTATATGGGTAATAATGCATGTTATATTGATAATATCGGGAGTAATAAGTATAATTATTATAGTTCTAGCGATAATAATAGTAAAATATGGCTAATAGTGCATGATATATTGATAATAGTAAAAGTAATAAGTATATTTATTACAGTTCTATCGATAATAACTGCATAATATGGGTAATAATGCATGTTATGTTGATGACAATGAAAGTAATACGTATGTTTATTATAGTTCTAGCGATAGTAACTGCATAATATGGGTAATAATGCATGTTATATTGAGAATAATATAAGTAATAAGTATAATTATTACAGTTCTAGCGATAATACCTCCATTATATTGGTAATAATGCATGTTATGTTGATAATGATATAAGTAATAAGTATAATTATTACAGTTCTAGCGATAATACCTCCATTATATTGGTAATAATGCATGTTATATTGATAATGATATAAGTAATAAGTATAATTATTACAGTTCTAGCGATAATAACTGCATTGTATGGGTAATAATGCATGTTATATTGATAATATCGGGAGTAATAAGTATAATTATTATAGTTCTAGCGATAATAATAGTAAAATATGGCAAATAGTGCATGTTATATTGATAATAATAAAACTAATAAGTATATTTATTACAGTTCTATCGATAATAACTGCATAATATGGGTAATAATTATGTTATATTGATGATAATAAGAGTAATACGTATATTTATTATAGTTCTAGCGATAATAACTGCATAATATGGGTAATAATGCATGTTATATTGAGAATAATATAAGTAATAAGTATAATTATTACAGTTCTGGCGATAATAACTTCTTTATATGGGTGATAATGCACGTTATATTGCTAATAGTATAAGTAATAAGTATAATTATTACAGTTCTAGCGATAATAACTGCATAATATGGGTAATAATGCACGTTATATTGCTAATAGTATAAGTAATAAGTATAATTATTACAGTTCTAGCGATAATACCTCCATTATATGGGTAATAATGCATGTTATATTGATAATGATATAAGTAATAAGTATAATTATTACAGTTCTAGCGATAATAACTGCATAATATGGGTAATAATGCACGTTATATTGCTAATAATATAAGTAATAAGTATAATTATTATAGTTCTAGCGATAATAATAGTAAAATATGGCAAATAGTGCATGTTATATTGATAATAATAAAACTAATAAGTATATTTATTACAGTTCTATCGATAATAACTGCATAATATGGGTAATAATTATGTTATATTGATGATAATAAAATTAATACGTACATTTATTATAGTTCTAGCGATAATAACTGCATAATATGGGTAATAATGCATGTTATATTGATAATAATATATGTAATAAGTATAATTATTACAGTTCTAGCGATAATAACTGCATTATATGGGTAATAATGCACGTTATATTGCTAACAATATAAGTAATAAGTACAATTATTACAGTTCTAGCGATAATAACTGCATTATATGGGTAAAAATGCGTGTTATATTGAGAATAATATAAGTAATAAGTATAATTATTACAGTTCTGGCGATAATAACTGCATTATATGGGTAACAATGCACGTTATATTGCTAATAGTATAAGTAATAAGTATAATTATTACAGTTCTAGCAATAATACCTCCATTATATGGGTAATAATGCATGTTATATTGATAATAATATAAGTAATAAGTATAATTATTACAGTTCTAGCGATAATACCTCCATTATATGGGTAATAATGCACGTTATATTGCTAATAATATAAGTAATGAGTACAGTTATTACAGTTCCAGCCATAATAACTGCATTATATTGGTAAAAATGCATGTTATATTGATAATAACATAAGTAATAAGTGTAATTGTTACAGTTCTAGCGATAATAACTGCATTATATGGGTAATAATGCATGTTATATTGATAATATCGGGAGTAATAAGTATAATTATTATAGTTCTAGCGATAATAATAGTAAAATATGGCAAATAGTGCATGTTATAAGGAGAATAATAAAAGAAATAAGTATATTTATTACAGTTCTATCGATAATAACTGCATAATATGGGTAATAATGCATGTTATATTGATAATAATATAAGTAATAAGTAGAATTATTACAGTTCTAGCGATAATAACTGCATTATATGGGTAATAATGCACGTTATATTGCTAACAATATAAGTAATAAGTATAATTATTACAGTTCTAGCAATAATACCTCCATTATATGGGTAATAATGCATGTTATATTGATAATAATATAAGTAATAAGTATAATTATTACAGTTCTAGCGATAATACCTCCATTATATGGGTAATAATGCACGTTATATTGCTAATAATATAAGTAATGAGTACAGTTATTACAGTTCCAGCCATAATAACTGCATTATATTGGTAAAAATGCATGTTATATTGATAATAACATAAGTAATAAGTATAATTGTTACAGTTCTAGCGATAATAACTGCATTATATGGGTAATAATGCATGTTATATTGATAATATCGGGAGTAATAAGTATAATTATTATAGTTCTAGCGATAATAATAGTAAAATATGGCAAATAGTGCATGTTATAAGGAGAATAATAAAAGAAATAAGTATATTTATTACAGTTCTATCGATAATAACTGCATAATATGGGTAATAATGCATGTTATATTGATAATAATATAAGTAATAAGTAGAATTATTACAGTTCTAGCGATAATAACTGCATTATATGGGTAATAATGCACGTTATATTGCTAACAATATAAGTAATAAGTATAATTATTACAGTTCTAGCAATAATACCTCCATTATATGGGTAATAATGCATGTTATATTGATAATAATATAAGCAATAAGTATAATTATTACAGTTCTAGCGATAATACCTCCATTATATGGGTAATAATGCACGTTATATTGCTAATAATATAAGTAATGAGTACAGTTATTACAGTTCTAGCCATAATAACTGCATTATATTGGTAATAATGCATGTTATATTGATAATAACATAAGTAATAAGTATAATTATTACAGTTCTAGCGATAATAACTGCATTATATGGGTAATAATGCATGTTATATTGATAATATCGGGAGTAATAAGTATAATTATTATAGTTCTAGCGATAATAATAGTAAAATATGGCAAATAGTGCATGTTATAAGGAGAATAATAAAAGAAATAAGTATATTTATTACAGTTCTATCGATAATAACTGCATAATATGGGTAATAATGCATGTTATATTGATAATAATATAAGTAATAAGTAGAATTATTACAGTTCTAGCGATAATAACTGCATTATATGGGTAAAAATGCACGTTATATTGCTAACAATATAAGTAATAAGTATAATTATTACAGTTCTAGCGATAATACCTCCATTATATGGGTAATAATGCACGTTATATTGCTAATAATATAAGTAATGAGTACAATTATTACAGTTCTAGCAATAATACCACCATTATATGGGTAATAATGCATGTTATATTGATAATGATATTAGTAATAAGTAGAATTATTACAGTTCTAGCGATAATAACTGCATAATATGGGTAATAATGCATGTTATATTGATAATAATATAAGTAATAAGTATAATTATTACAGTTCTAGCAATAATACCTCCATTATATGGGTAATAATGCATGTTATATTGAGAGTAATACAAGTAATAAGTATAATTATTACAGTTCTGGCGATAATAACTGCATTATATGGGTAAAAATGCATGTTATATTGATAATATTGGGAGTAATAAGTATATTTATTATAGTTCTAGCGATAATAACTGCATAATATGGGTAATAATGCATGTAATATTGAGAATAATATAAGTAATAAGTATAATTATTACAGTCCTGGCGATAATAACTGCATTATATGGGTAACAATGCACGTTATATTGCTAATAGTATAAGTAATAAGTATAATTATTACAGTTCTAGCAATAATACCTCCATTATATGGGTAATAATGCATGTTATATTGATAATATCGGGAGTAATAAGTATAATTATTATAGTTCTAGCGATAATAATAGTAAAATATGGCAAATAGTGCCTGTTATAAGGAGAATAATAAAAGAAATAAGTGTATTTATTACAGTTCTATCGATAAGAACTGCATAATATGGGTAATAATGCATGTTATATTGATAATAATAAAAGTAATAAGTAGAATTATTACAGTTCTAGCGATAATAACTGCATTATATGGGTAATAATGCACGTTATATTGCTAACAATATAAGTAATAAGTATAGTTATTGCAGTTCTAGCGATAATAACTGCATAATATGGGTAATAATGCACGTTATACTGCTAATAATATAAGTAATGAGTACAATTATTACAGTTCTAGCCATAATAACTGCATTATATGGGTAATAATGCATGTTATATTGATAATAACATAAGTAATAAGTATAATCATTACAGTTCTAGCGATAATAACTGCATTATATGGGTAATAATGCATGTTATATTGATAATATCGGGAGTAATAAGTATAATTATTATAGTTCTAGCGATAATAGTAGTAAAATATGGCAAATAGTACATGTTATATTGATAATAATAAAAGTAATAAGTATATTTATTACAGTCCTACCGATAATAACTGCATAATATGGGTAATAATGCATGTTATATTGATGATAGTAAAAGTAATACGTATATTTATTATAGTTCTAGCGATAATAACTGCATAATATGGGTAATAATGCATGTTATATTGATAATAATATAAGTAATAAGTATAATTATTACAGTTCTAGCAATAATACCTCCATTATATGGGTAATAATGCATGTTATATTGAGAATAATATAAGTAATAAGTATAATTATTACAGTTCTAGCGATAATAACTGCATTATATGGGTAATAATGCACGTTATACTGCTAATAATATAAGTAATAAGTATAGTTATTACAGTTCTAGCGATAATAACTGTATTACATGGGTAATAATGCATGTTATATTGATAATATCGGGAGTAATAAGTATAATTATTATAGTTCTAGCGATAATAATAGTAAAATATGGCTAATAGTACATGATATATTGATAATAGTAAAAGTAATAAGTATATTTATTACAGTTCTATCGATAATAACTGCATAATATGGGTAATAATGCATGTTATGTTGCTGACAATGAAAGTAATACGTATGTTTATTATAGTTCTAGCGATAGTAACTGCATAATATGGGTAATAATGCATGTTATATTGAGAATAATATAAGTAATAAGTATAATTATTACAGTTCTAGCGATAATACCTCCATTATATTGGTAATAATGCATGTTATATTGATAATGATATAAGTAATAAGTATAATTATTACAGTTCTAGCAATAATAACTGCATAATATGGGTAATAATGGATGTTATATTGAGAATAATATAAGTAATAAGTATAACTATTACAGTTCTAGCGATAATAACTGCATTATATGTGTAATAATGCACGTTATACTGCTAATAATATAAGTAATAAGTATAGTTATTACAGTTCTAGCGATAATAACTGTATTACATGGGTAATAATGCATGTTATATTGATAATATCGGGAGTAATAAGTATAATTATTATAGTTCTAGCGATAATAATAGTAAAATTTGGCTAATAGTGCATGATATATTGATAATAGTAAAAGTAATAAGTATATTTATTACAGTTCTATCGATAATAACTGCATAATATGGGTAATAATGCATGTTATGTTGATGACAATGAAAGTAATACGTATGTTTATTATAGTTCTAGCGATAGTAACTGCATAATATGGGTAATAATGCATGTTATATTGAGAATAATATAAGTAATAAGTATAATTATTACAGTTCTAGCGATAATACCTCCATTATATTGGTAATAATGCATGTTATATTGATAATGATATAAGTAATAAGTATAATTATTACAGTTCTAGCGATAATAACTGCATTGTATGGGTAATAATGCATGTTATATTGATAATATCGGGAGTAATAAGTATAATTATTATAGTTCTAGCGATAATAATAGTAAAATATGGCAAACAGTGCATGTTATATTGATAATAATAAAACTAATAAGTATATTTATTACAGTTCTATCGATAATAACTGCATAATATGGGTAATAATTATGTTATATTGATGATAATAAGAGTAATACGTATATTTATTATAGTTCTAGCGATAATAACTGCATAATATGGGTAATAATGCATGTTATATTGAGAATAATATAAGTAATAAGTATAATTATTACAGTTCTGGCGATAATAACTTCTTTATATGGGTGATAATGCACGTTATATTGCTAATAGTATAAGTAATAAGTATAATTATTACAGTTCTAGCGATAATAACTGCATAATATGGGTAATAATGCACGTTATATTGCTAATAGTATAAGTAATAAGTATAATTATTACAGTTCTAGCGATAATACCTCCATTATATGGGTAATAATGCATGTTATATTGATAATGATATAAGTAATAAGTATAATTATTACAGTTCTAGCGATAATAACTGCATAATATGGGTAATAATGCACGTTATATTGCTAATAATATAAGTAATAAGTATAATTATTATAGTTCTAGCGATAATAATAGTAAAATATGGCAAATAGTGCATGTTATATTGATAATAATAAAACTAATAAGTATATTTATTACAGTTCTATCGATAATAACTGCATAATATGGGTAATAATTATGTTATATTGATGATAATAAAATTAATACGTACATTTATTATAGTTCTAGCGATAATAACTGCATAATATGGGTAATAATGCATGTTATATTGATAATAATATGTGTAATAAGTATAATTATTACAGTTCTAGCGATAATAACTGCATTATATGGGTAATAATGCACGTTATATTGCTAACAATATAAGTAATAAGTACAATTATTACAGTTCTAGCGATAATAACTGCATTATATGGGTAAAAATGCGTGTTATATTGAGAATAATATAAGTAATAAGTATAATTATTACAGTTCTGGCGATAATAACTGCATTATATGGGTAACAATGCACGTTATATTGCTAATAGTATAAGTAATAAGTATAATTATTACAGTTCTAGCAATAATACCTCCATTATATGGGTAATAATGCATGTTATATTGATAATAATATAAGTAATAAGTATAATTATTACAGTTCTAGCGATAATACCTCCATTATATGGGTAATAATGCACGTTATATTGCTAATAATATAAGTAATGAGTACAGTTATTACAGTTCCAGCCATAATAACTGCATTATATTGGTAAAAATGCATGTTATATTGATAATAACATAAGTAATAAGTATAATTGTTACAGTTCTAGCGATAATAACTGCATTATATGGGTAATAATGCATGTTATATTGATAATATCGGGAGTAATAAGTATAATTATTATAGTTCTAGCGATAATAATAGTAAAATATGGCAAATAGTGCATGTTATAAGGAGAATAATAAAAGAAATAAGTATATTTATTACAGTTCTATCGATAATAACTGCATAATATGGGTAATAATGCATGTTATATTGATAATAATATAAGTAATAAGTAGAATTATTACAGTTCTAGCGATAATAACTGCATTATATGGGTAAAAATGCACGTTATATTGCTAACAATATAAGTAATAAGTATAATTATTACAGTTCTAGCGATAATACCTCCATTATATGGGTAATAATGCACGTTATATTGCTAATAATATAAGTAATGAGTACAATTATTACAGTTCTAGCAATAATACCACCATTATATGGGTAATAATGCATGTTATATTGATAATGATATTAGTAATAAGTAGAATTATTACAGTTCTAGCGATAATAACTGCATAATATGGGTAATAATGCATGTTATATTGATAATAATATAAGTAATAAGTATAATTATTACAGTTCTAGCAATAATACCTCCATTATATGGGTAATAATGCATGTTATATTGAGAGTAATACAAGTAATAAGTATAATTATTACAGTTCTGGCGATAATAACTGCATTATATGGGTAAAAATGCATGTTATATTGATAATATTGGGAGTAATAAGTATATTTATTATAGTTCTAGCGATAATAACTGCATAATATGGGTAATAATGCATGTAATATTGAGAATAATATAAGTAATAAGTATAATTATTACAGTCCTGGCGATAATAACTGCATTATATGGGTAACAATGCACGTTATATTGCTAATAGTATAAGTAATAAGTATAATTATTACAGTTCTAGCAATAATACCTCCATTATATGGGTAATAATGCATGTTATATTGATAATATCGGGAGTAATAAGTATAATTATTATAGTTCTAGCGATAATAATAGTAAAATATGGCAAATAGTGCATGTTATAAGGAGAATAATAAAAGAAATAAGTATATTTATTACAGTTCTATCGATAAGAACTGCATAATATGGGTAATAATGCATGTTATATTGATAATAATAAAAGTAATAAGTAGAATTATTACAGTTCTAGCGATAATAACTGCATTATATGGGTAATAATGCACGTTATATTGCTAACAATATAAGTAATAAGTATAGTTATTGCAGTTCTAGCGATAATAACTGCATAATATGGGTAATAATGCACGTTATACTGCTAATAATATAAGTAATGAGTACAATTATTACAGTTCTAGCCATAATAACTGCATTATATGGGTAATAATGCATGTTATATTGATAATAACATAAGTAATAAGTATAATTATTACAGTTCTAGCGATAATAACTGCATTATATGGGTAATAATGCATGTTATATTGATAATATCGGGAGTAATAAGTATAATTATTATAGTTCTAGCGATAATAGTAGTAAAATATGGCAAATAGTACATGTTATATTGATAATAATAAAAGTAATAAGTAGAATTATTACAGTTCTAGCGATAATAACTGCATTATATGGGTAATAATGCACGTTATATTGCTAACAATATAAGTAATAAGTATAGTTATTGCAGTTCTAGCGATAATAACTGCATAATATGGGTAATAATGCACGTTATACTGCTAATAATATAAGTAATGAGTACAATTATTACAGTTCTAGCCATAATAACTGCATTATATGGGTAATAATGCATGTTATATTGATAATAACATAAGTAATAAGTATAATTATTACAGTTCTAGCGATAATAACTGCATTATATGGGTAATAATGCATGTTATATTGATAATATCGGGAGTAATAAGTATAATTATTATAGTTCTAGCGATAATAGTAGTAAAATATGGCAAATAGTACATGTTATATTGATAATAATAAAAGTAATAAGTATATTTATTACAGTCCTACCGATAATAACTGCATAATATGGGTAATAATGCATGTTATATTGATGATAGTAAAAGTAATACGTATATTTATTATAGTTCTAGCGATAATAACTGCATAATATGGGTAATAATGCATGTTATATTGATAATAATATAAGTAATAAGTATAATTATTACAGTTCTAGCAATAATACCTCCATTATATGGGTAATAATGCATGTTATATTGAGAATAATATAAGTAATAAGTATAATTATTACAGTTCTAGCGATAATAACTGCATTATATGGGTAATAATGCACGTTATACTGCTAATAATATAAGTAATAAGTATAGTTATTACAGTTCTAGCGATAATAACTGTATTACATGGGTAATAATGCATGTTATATTGATAATATCGGGAGTAATAAGTATAATTATTATAGTTCTAGCGATAATAATAGTAAAATATGGCTAATAGTACATGATATATTGATAATAGTAAAAGTAATAAGTATATTTATTACAGTTCTATCGATAATAACTGCATAATATGGGTAATAATGCATGTTATGTTGCTGACAATGAAAGTAATACGTATGTTTATTATAGTTCTAGCGATAGTAACTGCATAATATGGGTAATAATGCATGTTATATTGAGAATAATATAAGTAATAAGTATAATTATTACAGTCCTAGCGATAATACCTCCATTATATTGGTAATAATGCATGTTATATTGATAATGATATAAGTAATAAGTATAATTATTACAGTTCTAGCAATAATAACTGCATAATATGGGTAATAATGGATGTTATATTGAGAATAATATAAGTAATAAGTATAACTATTACAGTTCTAGCGATAATAACTGCATTATATGTGTAATAATGCACGTTATACTGCTAATAATATAAGTAATAAGTATAGTTATTACAGTTCTAGCGATAATAACTGTATTACATGGGTAATAATGCATGTTATATTGATAATATCGGGAGTAATAAGTATAATTATTATAGTTCTAGCGATAATAATAGTAAAATTTGGCTAATAGTGCATGATATATTGATAATAGTAAAAGTAATAAGTATATTTATTACAGTTCTATCGATAATAACTGCATAATATGGGTAATAATGCATGTTATGTTGATGACAATGAAAGTAATACGTATGTTTATTATAGTTCTAGCGATAGTAACTGCATAATATGGGTAATAATGCATGTTATATTGAGAATAATATAAGTAATAAGTATAATTATTACAGTTCTAGCGATAATACCTCCATTATATTGGTAATAATGCATGTTATATTGATAATGATATAAGTAATAAGTATAATTATTACAGTTCTAGCGATAATAACTGCATTGTATGGGTAATAATGCATGTTATATTGATAATATCGGGAGTAATAAGTATAATTATTATAGTTCTAGCGATAATAATAGTAAAATATGGCAAATAGTGCATGTTATATTGATAATAATGAAACTAATAAGTATATTTATTACAGTTCTATCGATAATAACTGCATAATATGGGTAATAATTATGTTATATTGATGATAATAAGAGTAATACGTATATTTATTATAGTTCTAGCGATAATAACTGCATAATATGGGTAATAATGCATGTTATATTGAGAATAATATAAGTAATAAGTATAATTATTACAGTTCTGGCGATAATAACTTCTTTATATGGGTGATAATGCACGTTATATTGCTAATAGTATAAGTAATAAGTATAATTATTACAGTTCTAGCGATAATAACTGCATAATATGGGTAATAATGCACGTTATATTGCTAATAGTATAAGTAATAAGTATAATTATTACAGTTCTAGCGATAATACCTCCATTATATGGGTAATAATGCATGTTATATTGATAATGATATAAGTAATAAGTATAATTATTACAGTTCTAGCGATAATAACTGCATAATATGGGTAATAATGCACGTTATATTGCTAATAATATAAGTAATAAGTATAATTATTATAGTTCTAGCGATAATAATAGTAAAATATGGCAAATAGTGCATGTTATATTGATAATAATAAAACTAATAAGTATATTTATTACAGTTCTATCGATAATAACTGCATAATATGGGTAATAATGCATGTTATATTGATAATAATATGTGTAATAAGTATAATTATTACAGTTCTAGCGATAATAACTGCATTATATGGGTAAAAATGCGTGTTATATTGAGAATAATATAAGTAATAAGTATAATTATTACAGTTCTGGCGATAATAACTGCATTATATGGGTAACAATGCACGTTATATTGCTAATAGTATAAGTAATAAGTATAATTATTACAGTTCTAGCAATAATACCTCCATTATATGGGTAATAATGCATGTTATATTGATAATAATATAAGTAATAAGTATAATTATTACAGTTCTAGCGATAATACCTCCATTATATGGGTAATAATGCACGTTATATTGCTAATAATATAAGTAATGAGTACAGTTATTACAGTTCCAGCCATAATAACTGCATTATATTGGTAAAAATGCATGTTATATTGATAATAACATAAGTAATAAGTATAATTGTTACAGTTCTAGCGATAATAACTGCATTATATGGGTAATAATGCATGTTATATTGATAATATCGGGAGTAATAAGTATAATTATTATAGTTCTAGCGATAATAATAGTAAAATATGGCAAATAGTGCATGTTATAAGGAGAATAATAAAAGAAATAAGTATATTTATTACAGTTCTATCGATAATAACTGCATAATATGTGTAATAATGCATGTTATATTGATAATAATATAAGTAATAAGTAGAATTATTACAGTTCTAGCGATAATAACTGCATTATATGGGTAATAATGCACGTTATATTGCTAACAATATAAGTAATAAGTATAATTATTACAGTTCTAGCAATAATACCTCCATTATATGGGCAATAATGCATGTTATATTGATAACAATATAAGTAATAAGTATAATTATTACAGTTCTAGCGATAATACCTCCATTATATGGGTAATAATGCACGTTATATTGCTAATAATATAAGTAATGAGTACAGTTATTACAGTTCTAGCCATAATAACTGCATTATATTGGTAATAATGCATGTTATATTGATAATAACATAAGTAATAAGTATAATTATTACAGTTCTAGCGATAATAACTGCATTATATGGGTAATAATGCACGTTATATTGCTAACAATATAAGTAATAAGTATAATTATTACAGTTCTAGCGATAATACCTCCATTACATGGGTAATAATGCACGTTATATTGCTAATAATATAAGTAATGAGTACAATTATTACAGTTCTAGCAATAATACCTCCATTATATGGGTAATAATGCATGTTATATTGATAATGATATTAGTAATAAGTAGAATTATTACAGTTCTAGCGATAATAACTGCATAATATGGGTAATAATGCATGTTATATTGATAATAATATAAGTAATAAGTATAATTATTACAGTTCTAGCAATAATACCTCCATTATATGGGTAATAATGCATGTTATATTGAGAGTAATACAAGTAATAAGTATAATTATTACAGTTCTGGCGATAATAACTGCATTATATGGGTAAAAATGCATGTTATATTGATAATATTGGGAGTAATAAGTATATTTATTATAGTTCTAGCGATAATAACTGCATAATATGGGTAATAATGCATGTAATATTGAGAATAATATAAGTAATAAGTATAATTATTACAGTTCTGGCGATAATAACTGCATTATATGGGTAACAATGCACGTTATATTGCTAATAGTATAAGTAATAAGTATAATTATTACAGTTCTAGCAATAATACCTCCATTATATGGGTAATAATGCATGTTATATTGATAATATCGGGAGTAATAAGTATAATTATTATAGTTCTAGCGATAATAATAGTAAAATATGGCAAATAGTGCATGTTATAAGGAGAATAATAAAAGAAATAAGTATATTTATTACAGTTCTATCGATAAGAACTGCATAATATGGGTAATAATGCATGTTATATTGATAATAATATAAGTAATAAGTAGAATTATTACAGTTCTAGCGATAATAACTGCATTATATGGGTAATAATGCACGTTATATTGCTAACAATATAAGTAATAAGTATAATTATTACAGTTCTAGCGATAATAACTGCATTATATGGGTAATAATGCATGTTATATTGATGATAATGAAAGTAATACGTATATTTATTATAGTTCTAGCGATAATAACTGTATAATATGGGTAATAATACATGTTATATTGAGAATAATATAAGTAATAAGTATAATTATTACAGTTCTGGCGATAATAACTGCATTATATGGGTAATAACGCACGTTATATTGCTAATAGTATAAGTGATAAGTATAATTATTACAGTTCTGGCGATAATAACTGCATTATATGGGTAATAATGCACGTTATATTGCTAATAGTAAAAGTAATAAGTATAATTATTACAGTTCTATCGATAATTCCTCCATTATGTGGGTAATAATGCATGTTATACTGATGATAATGAAAGTAATACGTATATTTATTATAGTTCTAGCGATAATAACTGCATAATATGGGTAATAATGCATGTTATATTGAGAATAATATAAGTAATAAGTATAATTATTACAGTTCTAGCGATAATACCTCCATTATGTGGGTAATAATGCATGTTATACTGATGATAATGAAAGTAATAAGTATATTTATTATAGTTCTAGCGATAATAAGTCCATAATATGGGTAATAATGCATGTTATATTGATAATAATGAAAGTAATACGTATATTTATTATAGTTCTAGCAATAATAGCTGCATAATATGGGTAATAATGCATGTTATATTGCTAACAATATAAGTAATAAGTATAATTATTACAGTTCTAGCGATAATAACTGCATTATATGGGTAAAAATGCATGTTATATTGATAATATCGGGAGTAATAAGTATAATTATTATAGTTCTAACGATAATAATAGTAAAATATGGCAAATAGTGCATGTTATATTGATAATAATAAAAGTAATAAGTATATTTATTACAGTTCTATCGATAATAACTGCATGATATGGGTAATAATGCATGTTATATTGATGATAATAAAAGTAATACGTATATTTATTATAGTTCTAGCGATAATAACTGCATAATATGGGTAATAATGCATGTTATATTGAGAATAATATAAGTGATAAGTATAATTATTACAGTTCTAGCGATAATAACTGCATTATATGGGTAATAATGCACGTTATATTGCTAATAGTATAAGTAATAAGTATAATTATTACAGTTCTATCGATAATACCTCCATTATATGGGTAATAATGCATGTTATATTGATAATGATATAAGTAATAAGTATAATTATTACAGTTCTAGCGATAATAACTGCATAATATGGGTAATAAGGCATGTTATATTGATAATAATATAAGTAATAAGTATAATTATTACAGTTCTAGCGATAATACCTCCATTATGTGGGTAATAATGCATGTTATACTGATGATAATGAAAGTAATACGTATATTTATTATAGTTCTAGCAATAATAACTGCATAATATGGGTAATAATGCATGTTATATTGCTAACAATATAAGTAATAAGTATAATTATTACAGTTCTAGCGATAATAACTGCATTATATGGGTAAAAATGCATGTTATATTGATAATATTGGGAGTAATAAGTATATTTATTACAGTTCTAGCGATAATAACTGCATAATATACGTAATAATGCACGTTATACTGCTAATAATATAAGTAATGAGTATAATTATTACAGTTCTAGCGATAATAATAGTAAAATATGGCTAATAGTGCATGATATATTGATAATAGTAAAAGTAATAAGTATATTTATTACAGTTCTAGCGATAATAACTGCATAATATGGGTAATAATGCATGTTATATTGATGATAATGAAAGTAGTAAGTATATTTATTACAGTTCTAGCGATAATAACTGCATTATATGCGTAATAAGGCATGTTATATTGATAATATTGGGAGTAATAAGTATAATTATTAGAGTTCTAGCGATAATAATAGTAAAATATGGCTAGTAGTGCATGATATATTGATAATAGTAAAAGTAATAAGTATAATTATTACTGTTCTATCGATAATAACTGCATAATATGGGTAATAATGCATGTTATATTGATGATAATGAAAGTAATACGTATATTTATTATAGTTCTAGCGATAATAACTGCATTATATGGGTAATAATGCACGTTATATTGCTAATAGTATAAGTAATAAGTATAATTATTACAGCTCTAGCGATAATACCTCCATTATATGGGTAATAATGCATGTTATACTGATAATGATATAAGTAATAAGTATAATTATTACAGTTCTAGCGATAATAACTGCATAATATGGGTCATAATGCACGTTATACTGCTAATAATATAAGTAATAAGTATAATTATTACAGTTCTAGCGATAATAACTGTATTACATGGGTAATAATGCATGTTATATTGATAATATCGAGAGTAATAAGTATAATTATTATAGTTCTAGCGATAATAATAGTAAAATATGGCTAATAGTGCATGATATATTGATAATAGTAAAAGTAATAAGTATAATTATTACAGTTCTAGCAATAATACCTCCATTATATGGGTAATAATGCATGTTATATTGAGAGTAATACAAGTAATAAGTATAATTATTACAGTTCTGGCGATAATAACTTCTTTATATGGGTAATAATGCACGTTATATTGCTAATAGTATAAGTAATAAGTATAATTGTTACAGTTCTAGCGATAATACCTCCATTATGTGGGTAATAATGCATGTTATATTGATAATGATATAAGTAATAAGTATAATTATTACAGTTCTAGTGATAATAACTGCATAATATGGGTAATAATGCATGTTATATTGAGACTAATATAAGTAATAAGTATAATTATTACAGTTCTGGCGATAATAACTGCATTATATGGGTAATAATGCAATGTTATATTGATAATATCGGGAGTAATAAGTATAATTATTATAGTTCTAGCGATAATAATAGTAAAATATGGCAAATAGTGCATGTTATATTGCTAACAATATTAGTAATGAGTATAATTATTACAGTTCTAGCGATAATAACTGCATTATATGGGTAATGATACATGTTACATTGATAATATTGGGAGTAATAAGTGTATTTATTATAGTTCTAGCGATAATAACTGCATAATATGGGTAATAATGCATGTTATGTTGATAATAATGTAAGTAATAAGTATAATTATTACAGTTCTAGCAATAATACCTCCATTATATGGGTAATAATGCATGTTATATTGATGATAATGAAAGTGATACGTGTATTTATTATAGTGCTAGCGATAAAAACTGCATAATATGGGTAATAATGCATGTTATATTGAGAATAATATAAGTGATAAGTATAATTATTACAGTTCTGGCGATAATAACTGCATTATATGGGTAATAATGCACGTTATATTGCTAATAGTATAAGTAATAAGTATAATTATTACAGTTCTATCGATAATTCCTCCATTATATGGGTAATAATGCATGTTATATTGTTAATGATATAAGTAACAAGTATAATTATTACAGTTCTAGCGATAATAACTGCATAATATGGGTAATAATGCACGTTATATTGCTAATAATATAAGTAATGAGTACAATTATTACAGTTCTAGCGATAATAACTGCATTATATGGGTAATAATGCATGTTATATTGATAATAATATAAGTAATAAGTATAATTATTACAGTTCTAGCGATAATAACTGCATTATATGGGTAATAATGCATGTTATATTGATAATATTGGGAGTAATAAGTATAATTATAATAGTTTTAGCGATAATAATAGTAAAATATGGCAAATAGAGCATGTTATATTGATAATAATAAAAGTAATAAATATATTTATTACAGTTCTATCGATAATAACGGCATAATATGGGTAATAATGCATGTTATATTGCTAATAGTATAAGTAATAAGTATAATTATTACAGTTCTATCGATAATACCTCCATTATATGGGTAATAATGCATGTTATATTGATAATGATATAAGTAATTAGTATAATTATTACAGTTATAGCGATAATAACTGCATAATATGGGTAATAATGCACGTTATATTGCTAATAATATAAGTAATGAGTACAATTATTACAGTTCTAGCGATAATAACTGCATTATATGGGTAATAATGCATGTTATATTGATAATAATATAAGTAATAAGTATAATTATTACAGTTCTAGCGATAATAACTGCATTATATGGGTAATAATGCATGTTATATTGATGATAATGAAAGTAATACGTATATTTATTATAGTTCTAGCGATAATAACTGTATAATATGGGTAATAATACATGTTATATTGAGAATAATATAAGTAATAAGTATAATTATTACAGTTCTGGCGATAATAACTGCATTATATGGGTAATAACGCACGTTATATTGCTAATAGTATAAGTGATAAGTATAATTATTACAGTTCTGGCGATAATAACTGCATTATATGGGTAATAATGCACGTTATATTGCTAATAGTATAAGTAATAAGTATAATTATTACAGTTCTATCGATAATTCCTCCATTATGTGGGTAATAATGCATGTTATACTGATGATAATGAAAGTAATACGTATATTTATTATAGTTCTAGCGATAATAACTGCATAATATGGGTAATAATGCATGTTATATTGAGAATAATATAAGTAATAAGTATAATTATTACAGTTCTAGCGATAATACCTCCATTATGTGGGTAATAATGCATGTTATACTGATGATAATGAAAGTAATAAGTATATTTATTATAGTTCTAGCGATAATAAGTCCATAATATGGGTAATAATGCATGTTATATTGATAATAATGAAAGTAATACGTATATTTATTATAGTTCTAGCAATAATAGCTGCATAATATGGGTAATAATGCATGTTATATTGCTAACAATATAAGTAATAAGTATAATTATTACAGTTCTAGCGATAATAACTGCATTATATGGGTAAAAATGCATGTTATATTGATAATATCGGGAGTAATAAGTATAATTATTATAGTTCTAACGATAATAATAGTAAAATATGGCAAATAGTGCATGTTATATTGATAATAATAAAAGTAATAAGTATATTTATTACAGTTCTATCGATAATAACTGCATGATATGGGTAATAATGCATGTTATATTGATGATAATAAAAGTAATACGTATATTTATTATAGTTCTAGCGATAATAACTGCATAATATGGGTAATAATGCATGTTATATTGAGAATAATATAAGTGATAAGTATAATTATTACAGTTCTAGCGATAATAACTGCATTATATGGGTAATAATGCACGTTATATTGCTAATAGTATAAGTAATAAGTATAATTATTACAGTTCTATCGATAATACCTCCATTATATGGGTAATAATGCATGTTATATTGATAATGATATAAGTAATAAGTATAATTATTACAGTTCTAGCGATAATAACTGCATAATATGGGTAATAAGGCATGTTATATTGATAATAATATAAGTAATAAGTATAATTATTACAGTTCTAGCGATAATACCTCCATTATGTGGGTAATAATGCATGTTATACTGATGATAATGAAAGTAATACGTATATTTATTATAGTTCTAGCGATAATAACTGCATTATATGGGTAATAATGCACGTTATATTGCTAATAGTATAAGTAATAAGTATAATTATTACAGCTCTAGCGATAATACCTCCATTATATGGGTAATAATGCATGTTATACTGATAATGATATAAGTAATAAGTATAATTATTACAGTTCTAGCGATAATAACTGCATAATATGGGTCATAATGCACGTTATACTGCTAATAATATAAGTAATAAGTATAATTATTACAGTTCTAGCGATAATAACTGTATTACATGGGTAATAATGCATGTTATATTGATAATATCGAGAGTAATAAGTATAATTATTATAGTTCTAGCGATAATAATAGTAAAATATGGCTAATAGTGCATGATATATTGATAATAGTAAAAGTAATAAGTATAATTATTACAGTTCTAGCAATAATACCTCCATTATATGGGTAATAATGCATGTTATATTGAGAGTAATACAAGTAATAAGTATAATTATTACAGTTCTGGCGATAATAACTTCTTTATATGGGTAATAATGCACGTTATATTGCTAATAGTATAAGTAATAAGTATAATTGTTACAGTTCTAGCGATAATACCTCCATTATGTGGGTAATAATGCATGTTATATTGATAATGATATAAGTAATAAGTATAATTATTACAGTTCTAGTGATAATAACTGCATAATATGGGTAATAATGCATGTTATATTGAGACTAATATAAGTAATAAGTATAATTATTACAGTTCTGGCGATAATAACTGCATTATATGGGTAATAATGCAATGTTATATTGATAATATCGGGAGTAATAAGTATAATTATTATAGTTCTAGCGATAATAATAGTAAAATATGGCAAATAGTGCATGTTATATTGCTAACAATATAAGTAATGAGTATAATTATTACAGTTCTAGCGATAATAACTGCATTATATGGGTAATGATACATGTTACATTGATAATATTGGGAGTAATAAGTGTATTTATTATAGTTCTAGCGATAATAACTGCATAATATGGGTAATAATGCATGTTATGTTGATAATAATGTAAGTAATAAGTATAATTATTACAGTTCTAGCAATAATACCTCCATTATATGGGTAATAATGCATGTTATATTGATGATAATGAAAGTGATACGTGTATTTATTATAGTGCTAGCGATAAAAACTGCATAATATGGGTAATAATGCATGTTATATTGAGAATAATATAAGTGATAAGTATAATTATTACAGTTCTGGCGATAATAACTGCATTATATGGGTAATAATGCACGTTATATTGCTAATAGTATAAGTAATAAGTATAATTATTACAGTTCTATCGATAATTCCTCCATTATATGGGTAATAATGCATGTTATATTGTTAATGATATAAGTAACAAGTATAATTATTACAGTTCTAGCGATAATAACTGCATAATATGGGTAATAATGCACGTTATATTGCTAATAATATAAGTAATGAGTACAATTATTACAGTTCTAGCGATAATAACTGCATTATATGGGTAATAATGCATGTTATATTGATAATAATATAAGTAATAAGTATAATTATTACAGTTCTAGCGATAATAACTGCATTATATGGGTAATAATGCATGTTATATTGATGATAATGAAAGTAATACGTATATTTATTATAGTTCTAGCGATAATAACTGTATAATATGGGTAATAATACATGTTATATTGAGAATAATATAAGTAATAAGTATAATTATTACAGTTCTGGCGATAATAACTGCATTATATGGGTAATAACGCACGTTATATTGCTAATAGTATAAGTGATAAGTATAATTATTACAGTTCTGGCGATAATAACTGCATTATATGGGTAATAATGCACGTTATATTGCTAATAGTATAAGTAATAAGTATAATTATTACAGTTCTAGCGATAATACCTCCATTATGTGGGTAATAATGCATGTTATACTGATGATAATGAAAGTAATACGTATATTTATTATAGTTCTAGCGATAATAACTGCATTATATGGGTAATAATGCACGTTATATTGCTAATAGTATAAGTAATAAGTATAATTATTACAGCTCTAGCGATAATACCTCCATTATATGGGTAATAATGCATGTTATACTGATAATGATATAAGTAATAAGTATAATTATTACAGTTCTAGCGATAATAACTGCATAATATGGGTCATAATGCACGTTATACTGCTAATAATATAAGTAATAAGTATAATTATTACAGTTCTAGCGATAATAACTGTATTACATGGGTAATAATGCATGTTATATTGATAATATCGAGAGTAATAAGTATAATTATTATAGTTCTAGCGATAATAATAGTAAAATATGGCTAATAGTGCATGATATATTGATAATAGTAAAAGTAATAAGTATAATTATTACAGTTCTAGCAATAATACCTCCATTATATGGGTAATAATGCATGTTATATTGAGAGTAATACAAGTAATAAGTATAATTATTACAGTTCTGGCGATAATAACTTCTTTATATGGGTAATAATGCACGTTATATTGCTAATAGTATAAGTAATAAGTATAATTGTTACAGTTCTAGCGATAATACCTCCATTATGTGGGTAATAATGCATGTTATATTGATAATGATATAAGTAATAAGTATAATTATTACAGTTCTAGTGATAATAACTGCATAATATGGGTAATAATGCATGTTATGTTGATAATAATGTAAGTAATAAGTATAATTATTACAGTTCTAGCAATAATACCTCCATTATATGGGTAATAATGCATGTTATATTGATGATAATGAAAGTGATACGTGTATTTATTATAGTGCTAGCGATAAAAACTGCATAATATGGGTAATAATGCATGTTATATTGAGAATAATATAAGTGATAAGTATAATTATTACAGTTCTGGCGATAATAACTGCATTATATGGGTAATAATGCACGTTATATTGCTAATAGTATAAGTAATAAGTATAATTATTACAGTTCTATCGATAATTCCTCCATTATATGGGTAATAATGCATGTTATATTGTTAATGATATAAGTAACAAGTATAATTATTACAGTTCTAGCGATAATAACTGCATAATATGGGTAATAATGCACGTTATATTGCTAATAATATAAGTAATGAGTACAATTATTACAGTTCTAGCGATAATAACTGCATTATATGGGTAATAATGCATGTTATATTGATAATAATATAAGTAATAAGTATAATTATTACAGTTCTAGCGATAATAACTGCATTATATGGGTAATAATGCATGTTATATTGATAATATTGGGAGTAATAAGTATAATTATAATAGTTTTAGCGATAATAATAGTAAAATATGGCAAATAGAGCATGTTATATTGATAATAATAAAAGTAATAAATATATTTATTACAGTTCTATCGATAATAACGGCATAATATGGGTAATAATGCATGTTATATTGCTAATAGTATAAGTAATAAGTATAATTATTACAGTTCTATCGATAATACCTCCATTATATGGGTAATAATGCATGTTATATTGATAATGATATAAGTAATTAGTATAATTATTACAGTTATAGCGATAATAACTGCATAATATGGGTAATAATGCACGTTATATTGCTAATAATATAAGTAATGAGTACAATTATTACAGTTCTAGCGATAATAACTGCATTATATGGGTAATAATGCATGTTATATTGATAATAATATAAGTAATAAGTATAATTATTACAGTTCTAGCGATAATAACTGCATTATATGGGTAATAATGCATGTTATATTGATGATAATGAAAGTAATACGTATATTTATTATAGTTCTAGCGATAATAACTGTATAATATGGGTAATAATACATGTTATATTGAGAATAATATAAGTAATAAGTATAATTATTACAGTTCTGGCGATAATAACTGCATTATATGGGTAATAACGCACGTTATATTGCTAATAGTATAAGTGATAAGTATAATTATTACAGTTCTGGCGATAATAACTGCATTATATGGGTAATAATGCACGTTATATTGCTAATAGTATAAGTAATAAGTATAATTATTACAGTTCTATCGATAATTCCTCCATTATGTGGGTAATAATGCATGTTATACTGATGATAATGAAAGTAATACGTATATTTATTATAGTTCTAGCGATAATAACTGCATAATATGGGTAATAATGCATGTTATATTGAGAATAATATAAGTAATAAGTATAATTATTACAGTTCTAGCGATAATACCTCCATTATGTGGGTAATAATGCATGTTATACTGATGATAATGAAAGTAATAAGTATATTTATTATAGTTCTAGCGATAATAAGTCCATAATATGGGTAATAATGCATGTTATATTGATAATAATGAAAGTAATACGTATATTTATTATAGTTCTAGCAATAATAGCTGCATAATATGGGTAATAATGCATGTTATATTGCTAACAATATAAGTAATAAGTATAATTATTACAGTTCTAGCGATAATAACTGCATTATATGGGTAAAAATGCATGTTATATTGATAATATCGGGAGTAATAAGTATAATTATTATAGTTCTAACGATAATAATAGTAAAATATGGCAAATAGTGCATGTTATATTGATAATAATAAAAGTAATAAGTATATTTATTACAGTTCTATCGATAATAACTGCATGATATGGGTAATAATGCATGTTATATTGATGATAATAAAAGTAATACGTATATTTATTATAGTTCTAGCGATAATAACTGCATAATATGGGTAATAATGCATGTTATATTGAGAATAATATAAGTGATAAGTATAATTATTACAGTTCTAGCGATAATAACTGCATTATATGGGTAATAATGCACGTTATATTGCTAATAGTATAAGTAATAAGTATAATTATTACAGTTCTATCGATAATACCTCCATTATATGGGTAATAATGCATGTTATATTGATAATGATATAAGTAATAAGTATAATTATTACAGTTCTAGCGATAATAACTGCATAATATGGGTAATAAGGCATGTTATATTGATAATAATATAAGTAATAAGTATAATTATTACAGTTCTAGCGATAATACCTCCATTATGTGGGTAATAATGCATGTTATACTGATGATAATGAAAGTAATACGTATATTTATTATAGTTCTAGCGATAATAACTGCATTATATGGGTAATAATGCACGTTATATTGCTAATAGTATAAGTAATAAGTATAATTATTACAGCTCTAGCGATAATACCTCCATTATATGGGTAATAATGCATGTTATACTGATAATGATATAAGTAATAAGTATAATTATTACAGTTCTAGCGATAATAACTGCATAATATGGGTCATAATGCACGTTATACTGCTAATAATATAAGTAATAAGTATAATTATTACAGTTCTAGCGATAATAACTGTATTACATGGGTAATAATGCATGTTATATTGATAATATCGAGAGTAATAAGTATAATTATTATAGTTCTAGCGATAATAATAGTAAAATATGGCTAATAGTGCATGATATATTGATAATAGTAAAAGTAATAAGTATAATTATTACAGTTCTAGCAATAATACCTCCATTATATGGGTAATAATGCATGTTATATTGAGAGTAATACAAGTAATAAGTATAATTATTACAGTTCTGGCGATAATAACTTCTTTATATGGGTAATAATGCACGTTATATTGCTAATAGTATAAGTAATAAGTATAATTGTTACAGTTCTAGCGATAATACCTCCATTATGTGGGTAATAATGCATGTTATATTGATAATGATATAAGTAATAAGTATAATTATTACAGTTCTAGTGATAATAACTGCATAATATGGGTAATAATGCATGTTATATTGAGACTAATATAAGTAATAAGTATAATTATTACAGTTCTGGCGATAATAACTGCATTATATGGGTAATAATGCAATGTTATATTGATAATATCGGGAGTAATAAGTATAATTATTATAGTTCTAGCGATAATAATAGTAAAATATGGCAAATAGTGCATGTTATATTGCTAACAATATAAGTAATGAGTATAATTATTACAGTTCTAGCGATAATAACTGCATTATATGGGTAATGATACATGTTACATTGATAATATTGGGAGTAATAAGTGTATTTATTATAGTTCTAGCGATAATAACTGCATAATATGGGTAATAATGCATGTTATGTTGATAATAATGTAAGTAATAAGTATAATTATTACAGTTCTAGCAATAATACCTCCATTATATGGGTAATAATGCATGTTATATTGATGATAATGAAAGTGATACGTGTATTTATTATAGTGCTAGCGATAAAAACTGCATAATATGGGTAATAATGCATGTTATATTGAGAATAATATAAGTGATAAGTATAATTATTACAGTTCTGGCGATAATAACTGCATTATATGGGTAATAATGCACGTTATATTGCTAATAGTATAAGTAATAAGTATAATTATTACAGTTCTATCGATAATTCCTCCATTATATGGGTAATAATGCATGTTATATTGTTAATGATATAAGTAATAAGTATAATTATTACAGTTCTGGCGATAATAACTGCATAATATGGGTAATAATGCACGTTATATTGCTAATAATATAAGTAATGAGTACAATTATTACAGTTCTAGCGATAGTAACTGCATTATATGGGTAATAATGCATGTTATATTGATGATAATGAAAGTAATACGTATATTTATTATAGTTCTAGCGATAATAACTGTATAATATGGGTAATAATACATGTTATATTGAGAATAATATAAGTAATAAGTATAATTATTACAGTTCTGGCGATAATAACTGCATTATATGGGTAATAATGCACGTTATATTGCTAATAGTATAAGTAATAAGTATAATTATTACAGTTCTATCGATAATTCCTCCATTATGTGGGTAATAATGCATGTTATACTGATGATAATGAAAGTAATACGTATATTTATTATAGTTCTAGCGATAATAACTGCATAATATGGGTAATAATGCATGTTATATTGAGAATAATATAAGTAATAAGTATAATTATTACAGTTCTAGCGATAATACCTCCATTATGTGGGTAATAATGCATGTTATACTGATGATAATGAAAGTAATAAGTATATTTATTATAGTTCTAGCGATAATAAGTCCATAATATGGGTAATAATGCATGTTATATTGATAATATTGGGAGTAATAAGTATATTTATTATAGTTCTAGCGATAATAACTGCATAATATGGGTAATAATGCATGTTATATTGAGAATAATATAAGTAATAAGTATAATTATTACAGTTCTGGCGATAATAACTGCATTATATGGGTAACAATGCACGTTATATTGCTAATAGTATAAGTAATAAGTATAATTATTACAGTTCTAGCAATAATACCTCCATTATATGGGTAATAATGCATGTTATATTGATAATAATATAAGTAATAAGTATAATTATTACAGTTCTAGCGATAATACCTCCATTATATGGGTAATAATGCACGTTATATTGCTAACAATATACGTAATAAGTATAATTATTACAGTTCTAGCGATAATAACTGCATTATATGGGTAATAATGCATGTTATATTGATAATATCGGGAGTAATAAGTATAATTATTATAGTTCTAGCGATAATAATAGTAAAATATGGCAAATAGTGCATGTTATAAGGAGAATAATAAAAGAAATAAGTATATTTATTACAGTTCTATCGATAATAACTGCATAATATGGGTAATAATGCATGTTATATTGATAATAATATAAGTAATAAGTAGAATTATTACAGTTCTAGCGATAATAACTGCATTATATGAGTAATAATGCACGTTATATTGCTAACAATATACGTAATAAGTATAATTATTACAGTTCTAGCGATAATAACTGCATTATATGGGTAACAATGCACGTTATATTGCTAATAGTATAAGTAATATGTATAATTATTACAGTTCTAGCAATAATACCTACATTATATGGGTAATAATGCATGTTATATTGATGATAATGAAAGTGATACGTGTATTTATTATAGTGCTAGCGATAATAACTGCATAATATGGGTAATAATGCATGTTATATTGAGAATAATATAAGTGATAAGTATAATTATTACAGTTCTAGCGATAATAACTGCATAATATGGGTAATAATGCACGTTATATTGCTAATAATATAAGTAATGAGTACAATTATTACAGTTCTAGCGATAATAACTGCATTATATGGGTAATAATGCATGTTATAATGAGAATAATATAAGTAATAAGTATAATTATTACAGTTCTAGCGATAATAACTGCATAATATGGGTAATAATGCACGTTATATTGCTAATAATATAAGTAATGAGTACAATTATTACAGTTCTAGCGATAATAACTGCATTATATGGGTAATAATGCATGTTATATTGATAATAATATAAGTAATAAGTATAATTATTACAGTTCTAGCGATAATAACTGCATTATATGGGTAATAATGCATGTTATATTGATAATATTGGGAGTAATAAGTATAATTATAATAGTTTTAGCGATAATAATAGTAAAATATGGCAAATAGAGCATGTTATATTGATAATAATAAAAGTAATAAATATATTTATTACAGTTCTATCGATAATAACGGCATAATATGGGTAATAATGCATGTTATATTGCTAATAGTATAAGTAATAAGTATAATTATTACAGTTCTATCGATAATACCTCCATTATATGGGTAATAATGCATGTTATATTGATAATGATATAAGTAATTAGTATAATTATTACAGTTATAGCGATAATAACTGCATAATATGGGTAATAATGCACGTTATATTGCTAATAATATAAGTAATGAGTACAATTATTACAGTTCTAGCGATAATAACTGCATTATATGGGTAACAATGCATGTTATATTGATAATAATATAAGTAATAAGTATAATTATTACAGTTCTAGCGATAATAACTGCATTATATGGGTAATAATGCATGTTATATTGATGATAATGAAAGTAATACGTATATTTATTATAGTTCTAGCGATAATAACTGTATAATATGGGTAATAATACATGTTATATTGAGAATAATATAAGTAATAAGTATAATTATTACAGTTCTGGCGATAATAACTGCATTATATGGGTAATAACGCACGTTATATTGCTAATAGTATAAGTGATAAGTATAATTATTACAGTTCTGGCGATAATAACTGCATTATATGGGTAATAATGCACGTTATATTGCTAATAGTATAAGTAATAAGTATAATTATTACAGTTCTATCGATAATTCCTCCATTATGTGGGCAATAATGCATGTTATACTGATGATAATGAAAGTAATACGTATATTTATTATAGTTCTAGCGATAATAACTGCATAATATGGGTAATAATGCATGTTATATTGAGAATAATATAAGTAATAAGTATAATTATTACAGTTCTAGCGATAATACCTCCATTATGTGGGTAATAATGCATGTTATACTGATGATAATGAAAGTAATAAGTATATTTATTATAGTTCTAGCGATAATAAGTCCATAATATGGGTAATAATGCATGTTATATTGATAATATTGGGAGTAATAAGTATATTTATTATAGTTCTAGCGATAATAACTGCATAATATGGGTAATAATGCATGTTATATTGAGAATAATATAAGTAATAAGTATAATTATTACAGTTCTGGCGATAATAACTGCATTATATGGGTAACAATGCACGTTATATTGCTAATAGTATAAGTAATAAGTATAATTATTACAGTTCTAGCAATAATACCTCCATTATATGGGTAATAATGCATGTTATATTGATAATAATATAAGTAATAAGTATAATTATTACAGTTCTAGCGATAATACCTCCATTATATGGGTAATAATGCACGTTATATTGCTAATAATATAAGTAATGAGTACAGTTATTACAGTTCTAGCCATAATAACTGCATTATATTGGTAATAATGCATGGTATATTGATAATAACATAAGTAATAAGTATAATTATTACAGTTCTAGCGATAATAACTGCATTATATGGGTAATAATGCATGTTATATTGATAATATCGGGAGTAATAAGTATAATTATTATAGTTCTAGCGATAATAATAGTAAAATATGGCAAATAGTGCATGTTATAAGGAGAATAATAAAAGAAATAAGTATATTTATTACAGTTCTATCGATAATAACTGCATAATATGGGTAATAATGCATGTTATATTGATAATAATATAAGTAATAAGTAGAATTATTACAGGTCTAGCGATAATAACTGCATTATATGAGTAATAATGCACGTTATATTGCTAACAATATACGTAATAAGTATAATTATTACAGTTCTAGCGATAATAACTGCATTATATGGGTAATAATGCATGTTATATTGATAATATCGGGAGTAATAAGTATAATTATTATAGTTCTAGCGATAATAATAGTAAAATATGGCAAATAGTGCATGTTATAAGGAGAATAATAAAAGAAATAAGTATATTTATTACAGTTCTATCGATAATAACTGCATAATATGGGTAATAATGCATGTTATATTGATAATAATATAAGTAATAAGTAGAATTATTACAGTTCTAGCGATAATAACTGCATTATATGAGTAATAATGCACGTTATATTGCTAACAATATACGTAATAAGTATAATTATTACAGTTCTAGCGATAATAACTGCATTATATGGGTAACAATGCACGTTATATTGCTAATAGTATAAGTAATATGTATAATTATTACAGTTCTAGCAATAATACCTACATTATATGGGTAATAATGCATGTTATATTGATGATAATGAAAGTGATACGTGTATTTATTATAGTGCTAGCGATAATAACTGCATAATATGGGTAATAATGCATGTTATATTGAGAATAATATAAGTGATAAGTATAATTATTACAGTTCTAGCGATAATAACTGCATAATATGGGTAATAATGCACGTTATATTGCTAATAATATAAGTAATGAGTACAATTATTACAGTTCTAGCGATAATAACTGCATTATATGGGTAATAATGCATGTTATAATGAGAATAATATAAGTAATAAGTATAATTATTACAGTTCTAGCGATAATAACTGCATTATATGGGTAATAATGCACGTTATATTGCTAACAATGTAAGTAATAAGTATAATTATTACAGTTCTAGCGATAATAACTGCATTATATGGGTAAAAATGCATGTTATATTGATAATATTGGGAGTAATAAGTATATTTATTATAGTTCTAGCGATAATAACTGCATAATATGGGTAATAATGCATGTTATATTGAGAATAATATAAGTAATAAGTATAATTATTACAGTTCTGGCGATAATAACTGCATTATATGGGTAACAATGCACGTTATATTGCTAATAGTATAAGTAATAAGTATAATTATTACAGTTCTAGCAATAATACCTCCATTATATGGGTAATAATGCATGTTATATTGATAATAATATAAGTAATAAGTATAATTATTACAGTTCTAGCGATAATACCTCCATTATATGGGTAATAATGCACGTTATATTGCTAATAATATAAGTAATGAGTACAGTTATTACAGTTCTAGCCATAATAACTGCATTATATTGGTAATAATGCATGGTATATTGATAATAACATAAGTAATAAGTATAATTATTACAGTTCTAGCGATAATAACTGCATTATATGGGTAATAATGCATGTTATATTGATAATATCGGGAGTAATAAGTATAATTATTATAGTTCTAGCGATAATAATAGTAAAATATGGCAAATAGTGCATGTTATAAGGAGAATAATAAAAGAAATAAGTATATTTATTACAGTTCTATCGATAATAACTGCATAATATGGGTAATAATGCATGTTATATTGATAATAATATAAGTAATAAGTAGAATTATTACAGTTCTAGCGATAATAACTGCATTATATGAGTAATAATGCACGTTATATTGCTAACAATATACGTAATAAGTATAATTATTACAGTTCTAGCGATAATAACTGCATTATATGGGTAACAATGCACGTTATATTGCTAATAGTATAAGTAATATGTATAATTATTACAGTTCTAGCAATAATACCTACATTATATGGGTAATAATGCATGTTATATTGATGATAAAGAAAGTGATACGTGTATTTATTATAGTGCTAGCGATAATAACTGCATAATATGGGTAATAATGCATGTTATATTGAGAATAATATAAGTGATAAGTATAATTATTACAGTTCTGGCGATAATAACTGCATTATATGGGTAACAATGCACGTTATATTGCTAATAGTATAAGTAATAAGTATAATTATTACAGTTCTAGCAATAATACCTCCATTATATGGGTAATAATGCATGTTATATTGATAACAATATAAGTAATAAGTATAATTATTACAGTTCTAGCGATAATACCTCCTTTATATGGGTAATAATGCATGTTATATTGATAATGATATAAGTAATAAGTATAATTATTACAGTTCTAGCGATAATAACTGCATAATATGGGTAATAATGCACTTTATCTTGCTAATAATATAAGTAATGAGTACAGTTATTACAGTTCTAGCCATAATAACTGCATTATATGGGTAATAATGCATGTTATATTGATAATAACATAAGTAATAAGTATAATTATTACAGTTCTAGCGATAATAACTGCATTATATGAGTAATAATGCACGTTATATTGCTAACAATATACGTAATAAGTATAATTATTACAGTTCTAGCGATAATAACTGCATTATATGGGTAACAATGCACGTTATATTGCTAATAGTATAAGTAATATGTATAATTATTACAGTTCTAGCAATAATACCTACATTATATGGGTAATAATGCATGTTATATTGATGATAATGAAAGTGATACGTGTATTTATTATAGTGCTAGCGATAATAACTGCATAATATGGGTAATAATGCATGTTATATTGAGAATAATATAAGTGATAAGTATAATTATTACAGTTCTAGCGATAATAACTGCATAATATGGGTAATAATGCACGTTATATTGCTAATAATATAAGTAATGAGTACAATTATTACAGTTCTAGCGATAATAACTGCATTATATGGGTAATAATGCATGTTATAATGAGAATAATATAAGTAATAAGTATAATTATTACAGTTCCAGCGATAATAACTGCATTATATGGGTAATAATGCACGTTATATTGCTAACAATGTAAGTAATAAGTATAATTATTACAGTTCTAGCGATAATAACTGCATTATATGGGTAAAAATGCATGTTATATTGATAATATTGGGAGTAATAAGTATATTTATTATAGTTCTAGCGATAATAACTGCATAATATGGGTAATAATGCATGTTATATTGAGAATAATATAAGTAATAAGTATAATTATTACAGTTCTGGCGATAATAACTGCATTATATGGGTAACAATGCACGTTATATTGCTAATAGTATAAGTAATAAGTATAATTATTACAGTTCTAGCAATAATACCTCCATTATATGGGTAATAATGCATGTTATATTGATAATAATATAAGTAATAAGTATAATTATTACAGTTCTAGCGATAATACCTCCATTATATGGGTAATAATGCACGTTATATTGCTAATAATATAAGTAATGAGTACAGTTATTACAGTTCTAGCCATAATAACTGCATTATATTGGTAATAATGCATAGTATATTGATAATAACATAAGTAATAAGTATAATTATTACAGTTCTAGCGATAATAACTGCATTATATGGGTAATAATGCATGTTATATTGATAATATCGGGAGTAATAAGTATAATTATTATAGTTCTAGCGATAATAATAGTAAAATATGGCAAATAGTGCATGTTATAAGGAGAATAATAAAAGAAATAAGTATATTTATTACAGTTCTATCGATAATAACTGCATAATATGGGTAATAATGCATGTTATATTGATAATAATATAAGTAATAAGTAGAATTATTACAGTTCTAGCGATAATAACTGCATTATATGAGTAATAATGCACGTTATATTGCTAACAATATACGTAATAAGTATAATTATTACAGTTCTAGCGATAATAACTGCATTATATGGGTAACAATGCACGTTATATTGCTAATAGTATAAGTAATATGTATAATTATTACAGTTCTAGCAATAATACCTACATTATATGGGTAATAATGCATGTTATATTGATGATAATGAAAGTGATACGTGTATTTATTATAGTGCTAGCGATAATAACTGCATAATATGGGTAATAATGCATGTTATATTGAGAATAATATAAGTGATAAGTATAATTATTACAGTTCTAGCGATAATAACTGCATAATATGGGTAATAATGCACGTTATATTGCTAATAATATAAGTAATGAGTACAATTATTACAGTTCTAGCGATAATAACTGCATTATATGGGTAATAATGCATGTTATAATGAGAATAATATAAGTAATAAGTATAATTATTACAGTTCTAGCGATAATAACTGCATTATATGGGTAATAATGCACGTTATATTGCTAACAATGTAAGTAATAAGTATAATTATTACAGTTCTAGCGATAATAACTGCATTATATGGGTAAAAATGCATGTTATATTGATAATATTGGGAGTAATAAGTATATTTATTATAGTTCTAGCGATAATAACTGCATAATATGGGTAATAATGCATGTTATATTGAGAATAATATAAGTAATAAGTATAATTATTACAGTTCTGGCGATAATAACTGCATTATATGGGTAACAATGCACGTTATATTGCTAATAGTATAAGTAATAAGTATAATTATTACAGTTCTAGCGATAATACCTCCATTATATGGCTAATAATGTATGTTATATTGATAATGATATAAGTAATAAGTATAATTATTACAGTTCTAGCGATAATAACTGCATAATATGGGTAATAATGCACGTTATATTGCTAATAATATAAGTAATGAGGACAATTATTACAGTTCTAGCGATAATAACTGCATAATATGGGTAGTAATGCATGTTATATTGATAATAATATAAGTAATAAGTATAATTATTACAGTTCTGGCAATAATACCTCCATTATATGGGTAATAATGCATGTTATATTGAGAATAATATAAGTAATAAGTATAATTATTACAGTTCTGGCGATAATAACTTCTTTATATGGGTAATAATGCACGTTATATTGCTAATAGTATAAGTAATAAGTATAATTATTTCAGTTCTAGCGATAATACCTCCATTATATGGGTAATAATGTATGTTATATTGATAATGATATAAGTAATAAGTATAATTATTACAGTTCTAGCGATAATAACTGCATAATATGGGTAATAATGCACGTTATATTGCTAATAATATAAGTAATGAGTACAATTATTACAGTTCTAGCGATAATAACTGCATTATATGGGTAATAATGCATGTTATATTGAGAATAATATAAGTAATAAGTATAATTATTACAGTTCTGGCGATAATAACTTCTTTATATGGGTAATAATGCACGTTATATTGCTAACAGTATATGTAATAAGTATAATTATTACAGTTCTAGCGATAATACCTCCATTATATGGGTAATAATGTATGTTATATTGATAATGATATAAGTAATAAGTATAATTATTACAGTTCTAGCGATAATAACTGCATAATATGGGTAATAATGCACGTTATATTGCTAATAATATAAGTAATGAGGACAATTATTACAGTTCTAGCGATAATAACTGCATTATATGGGTAATAATGCATGTTATATTGATAATAATATAAGTAATAAGTATAATTATTACAGTTCTGGCAATAATACCTCCATTATATGGGTAATAATGCATGTTATATTGAGAATAATATAAGTAATAAGTATAATTATTACAGTTCTGGCGATAATAACTTCTTTATATGGGTAATAATGCACGTTATATTGCTAATAGTATAAGTAATAAGTATAATTATTTCAGTTCTAGCGATAATACCTCTATTATATGGGTAATAATGCATGTTGTATTGAGAATAATATAAGTAATAAGTATAATCATTACAGTTCTAGCGATAATAACTGCATAATATGGGTAATAATGCACTTTATATTGCTAATAATATAAGTAATGAGTACAATTATTACAGTTCTAGCCATAATAACTGCATTATATGGGTAATAATGCATGTTATATTGATAATAACATAAGTAATAAGTATAATTATTACAGTTCTAGCGATAGTAACTGCATTATATGGGTAATAATGCATGTTATATTGATAATATCGGGAGTAATAAGTATAATTATTATAGTTCTAGCGATAATAATAGTAAAATATGGCAAATAGTGCATGTTATATTGAGAATAATATAAGTAATAAGTATAATTATTACAGTTCTGGCGATAATAACTGCATTATATGGGTAATAATGCACGTTATATTGCTAATAGTATAAGTAATAAGTATAATTATTACAGTTCTAGCCATAATAACTGCATAATATGGGTAATAATGCACGTTATATTGCTAATAATATAAGTAATGAGTACAATTATTACAGTTCTAGCCATAATAACTGCATTATATGGGTAATAATGCATGTTATATTGATAATAACATAAGTAATAAGTATAATTATTACAGTTCTAGCGATAATAACTGCATTATATGGGTAATAATGCATGTTATATTGATAATATCGGGAGTAATAAGTATAATTATTATAGTTCTAGCGATAATAATAGTAAAACATGGCAAATAGTGCATGTTATAAGGAGAATAATAAAGGAAATTAGTATATTTATTACAGTTCTATCGATAATCACTGCATAATATGGGTAATAATGCATGTTATATTGTTAATAATATAAGTAATAAGTAGAATTATTACAGTTCTAGCGATAATAACTGCATTATATGAGTAATAATGCACGTTATATTGCTAACAATATACGTAATAAGTATAATTATTACAGTTCTAGCGATAATAACTGCATTATGTGGGTAATAATGCATGTTATATTGATAATATCGGGAGTAATAAGTATAATTATTATAGTTCTAGCGATAATAATAGTAAAATATGGCAAATAGTGCATTTTATATTGATAATAATAAAAGTAATAAGTATATTTATTACAGTTCTATCGATAATAACTGCATAATATGGGTAATAATTATGTTATATTGATGATAATAAAAGTAATACGTATATTTATTACAGTTCTAGCGATAATACCTCTATTATATGGGTAATAATGCATGTTATATTGAGAATAATATAAGTAATAAGTATAATTATTACAGTTCTAGCGATAATAACTGCATAATATGGGTAATAATGCACTTTATATTGCTAATAATATAAGTAATGAGTACAATTATTACAGTTCTAGCCATAATAACTGCATTATATGGGTAATAATGCATGTTATATTGATAATAACATAAGTAATAAGTATAATTATTACAGTTCTAGCGATAGTAACTGCATTATATGGGTAATAATGCATGTTATATTGATAATATCGGCAGTAATAAGTATAATTATTATAGTTCTAGCGATAATAATAGTAAAATATGGCAAATAGTGCATGTTATATTGAGAATAATATAAGTAATAAGTATAATTATTACAGTTCGGGCGATAATAACTGCATTATATGGGTAATAATGCATGTTATATTGATAATAACATAAGTAATAAGTATAATTATTACAGTTCTAGCCATAATAACTGCATTATATGGGTAATAATGCATGTTACAGTGATAATAACATAAGTAATAAGTATAATTATTACAGTTCTAGCGATAATAACTGCATAATATGGGTAATAATGCATGTTATATTGATAATAATATAAGTAATAAGTATAATTATTACAGTTCTAGCAATAATACCTCCATTATATGGGTAATAATGCATGTTATATTGAGAATAATATAAGTAATAAGTATAATTATTACAGTTCTGGCGATAATAACTTCTTTATATGGGTAATAATGCACGTTATATTGCTAATAGTATAAGTAATAAGTATAATTATTACAGTTCTAGCGATAATACCTCCATTATATGGGTAATAATGTATGTTATATTGATAATGATATAAGTAATAAGTATAATTATTACAGTTCTAGCGATAATAACTGCATAATATGGGTAATAATGCACGTTATATTGCTAATAATATAAGTAATGAGTACAATTATTACAGTTCTAGCGATAATAACTGCATTATATGGGTAATAATGCATGTTATATTGAGAATAATATAAGTAATAAGTATAATTATTACAGTTCTGGCGATAATAACTTCTTTATATGGGTAACAATGCACGTTATATTGCTAATAGTATAAGTAATAAGTATAATTATTACAGTTCTAGCAATAATACCTCCATTATATGGGTAATAATGCATGTTATATTAATAATAATATAAGTAATAAGTATAATTATTACAGTTCTAGCGATAATACCTCCATTATATGGGTAATAATGCACGTTATATTGCTAATAATATAAGTAATGAGTACAATTATTACAGTTCTAGCCATAATAACTGCATTATATGGGTAATAATGCATGTTATATTGATAATAACATAAGTAATAAGTATAATTATTACAGTTCTAGCGATAATAACTGCATTATATGGGTAATAATGCATGTTATATTGATAATAATATAAGCAATAAGTATAATTATTACAGTTCTAGCGATAATAACTGCATTATGTGGGTAATAATGCATGTTATATTGATAATATCGGGAGTAATAAGTATAATTATTATAGTTCTAGCGATAACACCTCCTTTATATGGGTAATAATGCATGTTATATTGATAATGATATAAGTAATAAGTATAATTATTACAGTTCTAGCGATAATAACTGCATAATATGGGTAATAATGCACTTTATATTGCTAATAATATAAGTAATGAGTACAATTATTACAGTTCTAGCCATAATAACTGCATTATATGGGTAATAATGCATGTTATATTGATATAAACATAAGTAATAAGTACAATTATTACAGTTCTAGCGATAATAACTGCATTATATGGGTAATAATGCATGTTATATTGATAATATCGGGAGTAATAAGTATAATTATTATAGTTCTAGCGATAATAATAGTAAAACATGGCAAATAGTGCATGTTATAAGGAGAATAATAAAAGAAATAAGTATATTTATTACAGTTCTATCGATAATCACTGCATAATATGGGTAATAATGCATGTTATATTGTTAATAATATAAGTAATAAGTAGAATTATTACAGTTCTAGCGATAATAACTGCATTGTATGAGTAATAATGCACGTTATATTGCTAACAATATACGTAATAAGTATAATTATTACAGTTCTAGCGATAATAACTGCATTATATGGGTAACAATGCACGTTATATTGCTAATAGTATAAGTAATATGTATAATTATTACAGTTCTAGCAATAATACCTCCATTATATGGGTAATAATGCATGTTATATTGATAATATCGGGAGTAATAAGTATAATTATTATAGTTCTAGCGATAATAATAGTAAAATATGGCAAATAGTGCATTTTATATTGATAATAATAAAAGTAATAAGTATATTTATTACAGTTCTATCGATAATAACTGCATAATATGGGTAATAATTATGTTATATTGATAATGATATAAGTAATAAGTATAATTATTACAGTTCTAGCGATAATAACTGCATAATATGGGTAATAATGCACGTTATATTGCTAATAATATAAGTAATGAGTACAATTATTACAGTTCTAGCGATAATAACTGCATTATATGGGTAATAATGCATGTTATATTGAGAATAATATAAGTAGTAAGTATAATTATTACAGATCTGGCGATAATAACTTCTTTATATGGGTAATAATGCACGTTATATTGCTAATAGTATAAGTAATAAGTATAATTATTTCAGTTCTAGCGATAATACCTCCATTATATGGGTAATAATGTATGTTATATTGATAATGATATAAGTAATAAGTATAATTATTACAGTTCTAGCGATAATAACTGCATAATATGGGTAATAATGCACGTTATATTGCTAATAATATAAGTAATGAGTACAATTATTACAGTTCTAGCGATAATAACTGCATTATATGGGTAATAATGCATGTTATATTGAGAATAATATAAGTAATAAGTATAATTATTACAGTTCTGGCGATAATAACTTCTTTATATGGGTAATAATGCACGTTATATTGCTAACAGTATATGTAATAAGTATAATTATTACAGTTCTAGCGATAATACCTCCATTATATGGGTAATAATGTATGTTATATTGATAATGATATAAGTAATAAGTATAATTATTACAGTTCTAGCGATAATAACTGCATAATATGGGTAATAATGCACGTTATATTGCTAATAATATAAGTAATGAGGACAATTATTACAGTTCTAGCGATAATAACTGCATTATATGGGTAATAATGCATGTTATATTGATAATAATATAAGTAATAAGTATAATTATTACAGTTCTGGCAATAATACCTCCATTATATGGGTAATAATGCATGTTATATTGAGAATAATATAAGTAATAAGTATAATTATTACAGTTCTGGCGATAATAACTTCTTTATATGGGTAATAATGCACGTTATATTGCTAATAGTATAAGTAATAAGTATAATTATTTCAGTTCTAGCGATAATACCTCTATTATATGGGTAATAATGCATGTTGTATTGAGAATAATATAAGTAATAAGTATAATCATTACAGTCCTAGCGATAATAACTGCATAATATGGGTAATAATGCACTTTATATTGCTAATAATATAAGTAATGAGTACAATTATTACAGTTCTAGCCATAATAACTGCATTATATGGGTAATAATGCATGTTATATTGATAATAACATAAGTAATAAGTATAATTATTACAGTTCTAGCGATAGTAACTGCATTATATGGGTAATAATGCATGTTATATTGATAATATCGGGAGTAATAAGTATAATTATTATAGTTCTAGCGATAATAATAGTAAAATATGGCAAATAGTGCATGTTATATTGAGAATAATATAAGTAATAAGTATAATTATTACAGTTCTGGCGATAATAACTGCATTATATGGGTAATAATGCACGTTATATTGCTAATAGTATAAGTAATAAGTATAATTATTACAGTTCTAGCCATAATAACTGCATAATATGGGTAATAATGCACGTTATATTGCTAATAATATAAGTAATGAGTACAATTATTACAGTTCTAGCCATAATAACTGCATTATATGGGTAATAATGCATGTTATATTGATAATAACATAAGTAATAAGTATAATTATTACAGCTCTAGCGATAATAACTGCATTATATGGGTAATAATGCATGTTATATTGATAATAATATAAGCAATAAGTATAATTATTACAGTTCTAGCGATAATAACTGCATTATGTGGGTAATAATGCATGTTATATTGATAATATCGGGAGTAATAAGTATAATTATTATAGTTCTAGCGATAACACCTCCTTTATATGGGTAATAATGCATGTTATATTGATAATGATATAAGTAATAAGTATAATTATTACAGTTCTAGCGATAATAACTGCATAATATGGGTAATAATGCACTTTATATTGCTAATAATATAAGTAATGAGTACAATTATTACAGTTCTAGCCATAATAACTGCATTATATGGGTAATAATGCATGTTATATTGATATAAACATAAGTAATAAGTATAATTATTACAGTTCTAGCGATAATAACTGCATTATATGGGTAATAATGCATGTTATATTGATAATATCGGGAGTAATAAGTATAATTATTATAGTTCTAGCGATAATAATAGTAAAACATGGCAAATAGTGCATGTTATAAGGAGAATAATAAAGGAAATAAGTATATTTATTACAGTTCTATCGATAATCACTGCATAATATGGGTAATAATGCATGTTATATTGTTAATAATATAAGTAATAAGTAGAATTATTACAGTTCTAGCGATAATAACTGCATTATATGAGTAATAATGCACGTTATATTGCTAACAATATCCGTAATAAGTATAATTATTACAGTTCTAGCGATAATAACTGCATTATGTGGGTAATAATGCATGTTATATTGATAATATCGGGAGTAATAAGTATAATTATTATAGTTCTAGCGATAATAATAGTAAAATATGGCAAATAGTGCATTTTATATTGATAATAATAAAAGTAATAAGTATATTTATTACAGTTCTATCGATAATAACTGCATAATATGGGTAATAATTATGTTATATTGATGATAATAAAAGTAATACGTATATTTATTACAGTTCTAGCGATAATACCTCTATTATATGGGTAATAATGCATGTTATATTGAGAATAATATAAGTAATAAGTATAATTATTACAGTTCTAGCGATAATAACTGCATAATATGGGTAATAATGCACTTTATATTGCTAATAATATAAGTAATGAGTACAATTATTACAGTTCTAGCCATAATAACTGCATTATATGGGTAATAATGCATGTTATATTGATAATAACATAAGTAATAAGTATAATTATTACAGTTCTAGCGATAGTAACTGCATTATATGGGTAATAATGCATGTTATATTGATAATATCGGCAGTAATAAGTATAATTATTATAGTTCTAGCGATAATAATAGTAAAATATGGCAAATAGTGCATGTTATATTGAGAATAATATAAGTAATAAGTATAATTATTACAGTTCGGGCGATAATAACTGCATTATATGGGTAATAATGCATGTTATATTGATAATAACATAAGTAATAAGTATAATTATTACAGTTCTAGCCATAATAACTGCATTATATGGGTAATAATGCATGTTACAGTGATAATAACATAAGTAATAAGTATAATTATTACAGTTCTAGCGATAATAACTGCATAATATGGGTAATAATGCATGTTATATTGATAATAATATAAGTAATAAGTATAATTATTACAGTTCTAGCAATAATACCTCCATTATATGGGTAATAATGCATGTTATATTGAGAATAATATAAGTAATAAGTATAATTATTACAGTTCTGGCGATAATAACTTCTTTATATGGGTAATAATGCACGTTATATTGCTAATAGTATAAGTAATAAGTATAATTATTACAGTTCTAGCGATAATACCTCCATTATATGGGTAATAATGTATGTTATATTGATAATGATATAAGTAATAAGTATAATTATTACAGTTCTAGCGATAATAACTGCATAATATGGGTAATAATGCACGTTATATTGCTAATAATATAAGTAATGAGTACAATTATTACAGTTCTAGCGATAATAACTGCATTATATGGGTAATAATGCATGTTATATTGAGAATAATATAAGTAATAAGTATAATTATTACAGTTCTGGCGATAATAACTTCTTTATATGGGTAACAATGCACGTTATATTGCTAATAGTATAAGTAATAAGTATAATTATTACAGTTCTAGCAATAATACCTCCATTATATGGGTAATAATGCATGTTATATTAATAATAATATAAGTAATAAGTATAATTATTACAGTTCTAGCGATAATACCTCCATTATATGGGTAATAATGCACGTTATATTGCTAATAATATAAGTAATGAGTACAATTATTACAGTTCTAGCCATAATAACTGCATTATATGGGTAATAATGCATGTTATATTGATAATAACATAAGTAATAAGTATAATTATTACAGTTCTAGCGATAATAACTGCATTATATGGGTAATAATGCATGTTATATTGATAATAATATAAGCAATAAGTATAATTATTACAGTTCTAGCGATAATAACTGCATTATGTGGGTAATAATGCATGTTATATTGATAATATCGGGAGTAATAAGTATAATTATTATAGTTCTAGCGATAACACCTCCTTTATATGGGTAATAATGCATGTTATATTGATAATGATATAAGTAATAAGTATAATTATTACAGTTCTAGCGATAATAACTGCATAATATGGGTAATAATGCACTTTATATTGCTAATAATATAAGTAATGAGTACAATTATTACAGTTCTAGCCATAATAACTGCATTATATGGGTAATAATGCATGTTATATTGATATAAACATAAGTAATAAGTACAATTATTACAGTTCTAGCGATAATAACTGCATTATATGGGTAATAATGCATGTTATATTGATAATATCGGGAGTAATAAGTATAATTATTATAGTTCTAGCGATAATAATAGTAAAACATGGCAAATAGTGCATGTTATAAGGAGAATAATAAAAGAAATAAGTATATTTATTACAGTTCTATCGATAATCACTGCATAATATGGGTAATAATGCATGTTATATTGTTAATAATATAAGTAATAAGTAGAATTATTACAGTTCTAGCGATAATAACTGCATTGTATGAGTAATAATGCACGTTATATTGCTAACAATATACGTAATAAGTATAATTATTACAGTTCTAGCGATAATAACTGCATTATATGGGTAACAATGCACGTTATATTGCTAATAGTATAAGTAATATGTATAATTATTACAGTTCTAGCAATAATACCTCCATTATATGGGTAATAATGCATGTTATATTGATAATATCGGGAGTAATAAGTATAATTATTATAGTTCTAGCGATAATAATAGTAAAATATGGCAAATAGTGCATTTTATATTGATAATAATAAAAGTAATAAGTATATTTATTACAGTTCTATCGATAATAACTGCATAATATGGGTAATAATTATGTTATATTGATAATGATATAAGTAATAAGTATAATTATTACAGTTCTAGCGATAATAACTGCATAATATGGGTAATAATGCACGTTATATTGCTAATAATATAAGTAATGAGTACAATTATTACAGTTCTAGCGATAATAACTGCATTATATGGGTAATAATGCGTGTTATATTGAGAATAATATAAGTAGTAAGTATAATTATTACAGATCTGGCGATAATAACTTCTTTATATGGGTAATAATGCACGTTATATTGCTAACAGTATATGTAATAAGTATAATTATTACAGTTCTAGCGATAATACCTCCATTATATGGGTAATAATGTATGTTATATTGATAATGATATAAGTAATAAGTATAATTATTACAGTTCTAGCGATAATAACTGCATAATATGGGTAATAATGCACGTTATATTGCTAATAATATAAGTAATGAGTACAATTATTACAGTTCTAGCGATAATAACTGCATAATATGGGTAATAATGCATGTTATATTGATAATAATATAAGTAATAAGTATAATTATTACAGTTCTAGCAATAATACCTCCATTATATGGGTAATAATGCATGTTATATTGAGAATAATATAAGTAATAAGTATAATTATTACAGTTCTGGCGATAATAACTTCTTTATATGGGTAATAATGCATGTTATGTTGATAATAGTATAAGTAATAGGTATAATTATTACAGTTCTAGCGATAATACCTCCATTATATGGGTAATAATGTATGTTATATTGATAATGATATAAGTAATAAGTACAATTATTACAGTTCTAGCGATAATAACTGCATAATATGGGTAATAATGCACGTTATATTGAGAATAATATAAGTAATCAGAATAATTATTACAGTTCTGGCGATAATAACTGCATTATATGGGTAACAATGCACGTTATATTGCTAATAGTATAAGTAATAAGTATAATTATTACAGTTCTAGCAATAATACCTCCATTATATGGGTAATAATGCATGTTATATTGATAATATCGGGAGTAATAAGTATAATTATTATAGTTCTAGCGATAATAATAGTAAAATATGGCAAATAGTGCATTTTATATTGATAATAATAAAAGTAATAAGTATATTTATTACAGTTCTATCGATAATAACTGCATAATATGGGTAACAATTATGTTATATTGATGATAATAAAAGTAATACGTATATTTATTACAGTTCTAGCGATAATAACTGCATTATATGGGTAATAATGCATGTTATATTGAGAATAATATAAGTAATAAGTATAATTATTACAGATCTGGCGATAATAACTTCTTTATATGGGTAATAATGCACGTTATATTGCTAACAGTATATGTAATAAGTATAATTATTACAGTTCTAGCGATAATACCTCCATTATATGGGTAATAATGTATGTTATATTGAAAATGATATAAGTAATAAGTATAATTATTACAGTTCTAGCGATAATAACTGCATAATATGGGTAATAATGCACGTTATATTGCTAATAATATAAGTAATGAGTACAATTATTACAGTTCTAGCGATAATAACTGCATAATATGGGTAATAATGCATGTTATATTGATAATAATATAAGTAATAAGTATAATTATTACAGTTCTAGCAATAATACCTCCATTATATGGGTAATAATGCATGTTATATTGAGAATAATATAAGTAATAAGTATAATTATTACAGTTCTGGCGATAATAACTTCTTTATATGGGTAATAATGCACGTTATATTGCTAATAGTATAAGTAATAAGTATAATTATTACAGTTCTAGCGATAATACCTCCATTATATGGGTAATAATGTATGTTATATTGATAATGATATAAGTAATAAGTATAATTATTACAGTTCTAGCGATAATAACTGCATAATATGGGTAATAATGCACGTTATATTGCTAATAATATAAGTAATGAGTACAATTATTACAGTTCTAGCGATAATAACTGCATTATATGGGTAATAATGCATGTTATATTGATAATATCGGGAGTAATAAGTATATTTATTATAGTTCTAGCGATAATAATAGTAAAATATGGCAAATAGTGCATTTTATATTGATAATAATAAAAGTAATAAGTATATTTATTACAGTTCTATCGATAATAACTGCATAATATGGGTAACAATTATGTTATATTGATGATAATAAAAGTAATACGTATATTTATTACAGTTCTAGCGATAATAACTGCATTATATGGGTAATAATGCATGTTATATTGAGAATAATATAAGTAATAAGTATAATTATTACAGATCTGGCGATAATAACTTCTTTATATGGGTAATAATGCACGTTATATTGCTAACAGTATATGTAATAAGTATAATTATTACAGTTCTAGCGATAATACCTCCATTATATGGTAATAATGTATGTTATATTGATAATGATATAAGTAATAAGTATAATTATTACAGTTCTAGCGATAATAACTGCATAATATGGGTAATAATGCACGTTATATTGCTAATAATATAAGTAATGAGTACAATTATTACAGTTCTAGCGATAATAACTGCATAATATGGGTAATAATGCATGTTATATTGATAATAATATAAGTAATAAGTATAATTATTACAGTTCTAGCAATAATACCTCCATTATATGGGTAATAATGCATGTTATATTGAGAATAATATAAGTAATAAGTATAATTATTACAGTTCTGGCGATAATAACTTCTTTATATGGGTAATAATGCACGTTATATTGCTAATAGTATAAGTAATAAGTATAATTATTACAGTTCTAGCGATAATACCTCCATTATATGGGTAATAATGTATGTTATATTGATAATGATATAAGTAATAAGTATAATTATTACACTTCTAGCGATAATAACTGCATAATATGGGTAATAATGCACGTTATATTGCTAATAATATAAGTAATGAGTACAATTATTACAGTTCTAGCGATAATAACTGCATTATATGGGTAATAATGCATGTTATATTGATAATATCGGGAGTAATAAGTATATTTATTATAGTTCTAGCGATAATAATAGTAAAATATGGCAAATAGTGCATTTTATATTGATAATAATAAAAGTAATAAGTATATTTATTACAGTTCTATCGATAATAACTGCATAATATGGGTAATAATTATGTTATATTGATGATAATAAAAGTAATACGTATATTTATTACAGTTCTAGCGATAATACCTCTATTATATGGGTAATAATGCATGTTATATTGAGAATAATATAAGTAATAAGTATAATTATTGCAGTTCTGGCGATAATAACTTCTTTATATGGGTAATAATGCATGTTATATTGATAATAGTATAAGTAATAAGTATAATTATTACAGTTCTAGCGATAATACCTCCATTATATGGGTAATAATGTATGTTATATTGATAATGATATAAGTAATAAGTATAATTATTACAGTTCTAGCGATAATAACTGCATAATATGGGTAATAATGCACGTTATATTGCTAATAATATAAGTAATGAGTACAATTATTACAGTTCTAGCGATAATAACTGCATTATATGGGTAATAATGCATGTTATATTGATAATAATATAAGCAATAAGTATAATTATTACAGTTCTAGCGATAATAACTGCATTATATGGGTAATAATGCATGTTATATTGATAATATCGGGAGTAATAAGTGTAATTATTATAGTTCTAGCGATAATAATAGTAAAATATGGCAAATAGTGCATTTTATATTGATAATAATAAAAGTAATAAGTATATTTATTACAGTTCTATCGATAATAACTGCATAATATGGGTAACAATTATGTTATATTGATGATAATAAAAGTAATACGTATATTTATTACAGTTCTAGCGATAATACCTCTATTATATGGGTAATAATGCATGTTATATTGAGAATAATATAAGTAATAAGTATAATTATTACAGTTCTGGCGATAATAACTTCTTTATATGGGTAATAATGCATGTTATATTGATAATAGTATAAGTAATAAGTATAATTATTACAGTTCTAGCGATAATACCTCCATTATATGGGTAATAATGTATGTTATATTGATAATGATATAAGTAATAAGTACAATTATTACAGTTCTAGCGATAATAACTGCATAATATGGGTAATAATGCACGTTATATTGAGAATAATATAAGTAATAAGTATAATTATTACAGTTCTGGCGATAATAACTGCATTATATGGGTAACAATGCACGTTATATTGCTAATAGTATAAGTAATAAGTATAATTATTACAGTTCTAGCAATAATACCTCCATTATATGGGTAATAATGCATGTTATATTGATAATATCGGGAGTAATAAGTATAATTATTATAGTTCTAGCGATAATAATAGTAAAATATGGCAAATAGTGCATTTTATATTGATAATAATAAAAGTAATAAGTATATTTATTACAGTTCTATCGATAATAACTGCATAATATGGGTAATAATTATGTTATATTGATGATAATAAAAGTAATACGTATATTTATTACAGTTCTAGCGATAATACCTCTATTATATGGGTAATAATGCATGTTATATTGAGAATAATATAAGTAATAAGTAGAATTATTACAGTTCTAGCGATAATAACTGCATTATATGGGTAATAATGCACGTTATATTGCTAACAATATACGTAATAAGTATAATTATTACAGTTCTAGCGATAATAACTGCATTATATGGGTAACAATGCACGTTATATTGCTAATAATATAAGTAATGAGTACAATTATTACAGTTCTAGCGATAATAACTGCATTATATGGGTAATAATGCATGTTATATAGATAATAATATAAGCAATAAGTATAATTATTACAGTTCTAGCGATAATAACTGCATTATATGGGTAATAATGCATGTTATTTTGATAATATCGGGAGTAATAAGAATAATTATTATAGTTCTAGCGATAATAATAGTAAAATATGGCAAATAGTGCATGTTATATTGATAATAATAAAAGTAATAAGTATATTTATTACAGTCCTACCGATAATAACTGCATAATATGGGTAATAATGCATGTTATATTGATGATAATAAAAGAAATACGTATATTTATTATAGTTCTAGCGATAATAACTGCATAATATGGGTAACAATGCATGTTATATTGATACTAATATAAGTAATAAGTATAATTATTACAGTTCTAGCAATAATACCTCCATTATATGGGTAATAATGTATGTTATATTGATAATGATATAAGTAATAAGTATAATTACTACAGTTCTAGCGATAATAACTGCATAATATGGGTAATAATGCACGTTATATTGCTAATAATATAAGTAATGAGTACAAGTATTACAGTTCTAGCGATAATAACTGCATTATATGGGTGATAATGCATGTTATATTGAGAATAATATAAGTAATAAGTATAATTATTACAGTTCTGGCGATAATAACTTCTTTATATGGGTAATAATGCACGTTATATTGCTAATAGTATAAGTAATAAGTATAATTATTACAGTTCTAGCGATAATACCTCCATTATATGGGTAATAATGTATGTTATATTGAGAATAATATAAGTAATAAGTAGAATTATTACAGTTCTAGCGATAATAACTGCATTATATGGGTAATAATGCACGTTATATTGCTAATAATATACGTAATAAGTATAATTATTACAGTTCTAGCGATAATAACTGCATTATATGGGTAACAATGCACGTTATATTGCTAATAGTATAAGTAATAAGTATAATTATTACAGTTCTAGCAATAATACCTCCATTATATGGGTAATAATGCATGTTATATTGATAATAATATAAGTAATAAGTATAATTATTACAGTTCTAGCGATAATACCTCCTTTATATGGGTAATAATGCATGTTATATTGATAATGATATAAGTAATAAGTATAATTATTACAGTTCTAGCGATAATAACTGCATAATATGGGTAATAATGCACGTTATATTGAGAATAATATTAGTAATAAGTATAATTATTACAGTTCTGGCGATAATAACTGCATTATATGGGTAACAATGCACGTTATATTGCTAATAGTATAAGTAATAAGTATAATTATTACAGTTCTAGCAATAATACCTCCATTATATGGGTAATAATGCATGTTATATTGATAATATCGGGAGTAATAAGTATAATTATTATAGTTCTAGCGATAATAATAGTAAAATATGGCAAATAGTGCATTTTATATTGATAATAATAAAAGTAATAAGTATATTTATTACAGTTCTATCGATAATAACTGCATAATATGGGTAATAATTATGTTATATTGATGATAATAAAAGTAATACGTATATTTATTACAGTTCTAGCGATAATACCTCTATTATATGGGTAATAATGCATGTTATATTGAGAATAATATAAGTAATAAGTATAATTATTACAGTTCTGGCGATAATAACTTCTTTATATGGGTAATAATGCATGTTATATTGATAATAGTATAAGTAATAAGTATAATTATTACAGTTCTAGCGATAATACCTCCATTATATGGGTAATAATGTATGTTATATTGATAATGATATAAGTAATAAGTACAATTATTACAGTTCTAGCGATAATAACTGCATAATATGGGTAATAATGCACGTTATATTGAGAATAATATAAGTAATAAGTATAATTATTACAGTTCTGGCGATAATAACTGCATTATATGGGTAACAATGCACGTTATATTGCTAATAGTATAAGTAATAAGTATAATTATTACAGTTCTAGCAATAATACCTCCATTATATGGGTAATAATGCATGTTATATTGATAATATCGGGAGTAATAAGTATAATTATTATAGTTCTAGCGATAATAATAGTAAAATATGGCAAATAGTGCATTTTATATTGATAATAATAAAAGTAATAAGTATATTTATTACAGTTCTATCGATAATAACTGCATAATATGGGTAATAATTATGTTATATTGATGATAATAAAAGTAATACGTATATTTATTACAGTTCTAGCGATAATACCTCTATTATATGGGTAATAATGCATGTTATATTGAGAATAATATAAGTAATAAGTAGAATTATTACAGTTCTAGCGATAATAACTGCATTATATGGGTAATAATGCACGTTATATTGCTAACAATATACGTAATAAGTATAATTATTACAGTTCTAGCGATAATAACTGCATTATATGGGTAACAATGCACGTTATATTGCTAATAGTATAAGTAATAAGTATAATTATTACAGTTCTAGCAATAATACCTCCATTATATGGGTAATAATGCATGTTATATTGATAATAATATAAGTAATAAGTATAATTATTACAGTTCTAGCGATAATACCTCCTTTATATGGGTAATAATGCATGTTATATTGATAATGATATAAGTAATAAGTATAATTATTACAGTTCTAGCGATAATAACTGCATAATATGGGTAATAATGCACGTTATATTGCTAATAATATAAGTAATGAGTACAATTATTACAGTTCTAGCGATAATAACTGCATTATATGGGTAATAATGCATGTTATATTGATAATATCGGGAGTAATAAGTATATTTATTATAGTTCTAGCGATAATAATAGTAAAATATGGCAAATAGTGCATTTTATATTGATAATAATAAAAGTAATAAGTATATTTATTACAGTTCTATCGATAATAACTGCATAATATGGGTAACAATTATGTTATATTGATGATAATAAAAGTAATACGTATATTTATTACAGTTCTAGCGATAATAACTGCATTATATGGGTAATAATGCATGTTATATTGAGAATAATATAAGTAATAAGTATAATTATTACAGATCTGGCGATAATAACTTCTTTATATGGGTAATAATGCACGTTATATTGCTAACAGTATATGTAATAAGTATAATTATTACAGTTCTAGCGATAATACCTCCATTATATGGTAATAATGTATGTTATATTGATAATGATATAAGTAATAAGTATAATTATTACAGTTCTAGCGATAATAACTGCATAATATGGGTAATAATGCACGTTATATTGCTAATAATATAAGTAATGAGTACAATTATTACAGTTCTAGCGATAATAACTGCATAATATGGGTAATAATGCATGTTATATTGATAATAATATAAGTAATAAGTATAATTATTACAGTTCTAGCAATAATACCTCCATTATATGGGTAATAATGCATGTTATATTGAGAATAATATAAGTAATAAGTATAATTATTACAGTTCTGGCGATAATAACTTCTTTATATGGGTAATAATGCACGTTATATTGCTAATAGTATAAGTAATAAGTATAATTATTACAGTTCTAGCGATAATACCTCCATTATATGGGTAATAATGTATGTTATATTGATAATGATATAAGTAATAAGTATAATTATTACAGTTCTAGCGATAATAACTGCATAATATGGGTAATAATGCACGTTATATTGCTAATAATATAAGTAATGAGTACAATTATTACAGTTCTAGCGATAATAACTGCATTATATGGGTAATAATGCATGTTATATTGATAATATCGGGAGTAATAAGTATATTTATTATAGTTCTAGCGATAATAATAGTAAAATATGGCAAATAGTGCATTTTATATTGATAATAATAAAAGTAATAAGTATATTTATTACAGTTCTATCGATAATAACTGCATAATATGGGTAATAATTATGTTATATTGATGATAATAAAAGTAATACGTATATTTATTACAGTTCTAGCGATAATACCTCTATTATATGGGTAATAATGCATGTTATATTGAGAATAATATAAGTAATAAGTATAATTATTACAGTTCTGGCGATAATAACTTCTTTATATGGGTAATAATGCATGTTATATTGATAATAGTATAAGTAATAAGTATAATTATTACAGTTCTAGCGATAATACCTCCATTATATGGGTAATAATGTATGTTATATTGATAATGATATAAGTAATAAGTATAATTATTACAGTTCTAGCGATAATAACTGCATAATATGGGTAATAATGCACGTTATATTGCTAATAATATAAGTAATGAGTACAATTATTACAGTTCTAGCGATAATAACTGCATTATATGGGTAATAATGCATGTTATATTGATAATAATATAAGCAATAAGTATAATTATTACAGTTCTAGCGATAATAACTGCATTATATGGGTAATAATGCATGTTATATTGATAATATCGGGAGTAATAAGTGTAATTATTATAGTTCTAGCGATAATAATAGTAAAATATGGCAAATAGTGCATTTTATATTGATAATAATAAAAGTAATAAGTATATTTATTACAGTTCTATCGATAATAACTGCATAATATGGGTAACAATTATGTTATATTGATGATAATAAAAGTAATACGTATATTTATTACAGTTCTAGCGATAATACCTCTATTATATGGGTAATAATGCATGTTATATTGAGAATAATATAAGTAATAAGTATAATTATTACAGTTCTGGCGATAATAACTTCTTTATATGGGTAATAATGCATGTTATATTGATAATAGTATAAGTAATAAGTATAATTATTACAGTTCTAGCGATAATACCTCCATTATATGGGTAATAATGTATGTTATATTGATAATGATATAAGTAATAAGTACAATTATTACAGTTCTAGCGATAATAACTGCATAATATGGGTAATAATGCACGTTATATTGAGAATAATATAAGTAATAAGTATAATTATTACAGTTCTGGCGATAATAACTGCATTATATGGGTAACAATGCACGTTATATTGCTAATAGTATAAGTAATAAGTATAATTATTACAGTTCTAGCAATAATACCTCCATTATATGGGTAATAATGCATGTTATATTGATAATATCGGGAGTAATAAGTATAATTATTATAGTTCTAGCGATAATAATAGTAAGATATGGCAAATAGTGCATTTTATATTGATAATAATAAAAGTAATAAGTATATTTATTACAGTTCTATCGATAATAACTGCATAATATGGGTAATAGTTATGTTATATTGATGATAATAAAAGTAATACGTATATTTATTACAGTTCTAGCGATAATACCTCTATTATATGGGTAATAATGCATGTTATATTGAGAATAATATAAGTAATAAGTATAATTATTACAGTTCTGGCGATAATAACTTCTTTATATGGGTAATAATGCATGTTATATTGATAATAGTATAAGTAATAAGTATAATTATTACAGTTCTAGCGATAATACCTCCATTATATGGGTAATAATGTATGTTATATTGATAATGATATAAGTAATAAGTACAATTATTACAGTTCTAGCGATAATAACTGCATAATATGGGTAATAATGCACGTTATATTGAGAATAATATAAGTAATAAGTATAATTATTACAGTTCTGGCGATAATAACTGCATTATATGGGTAACAATGCACGTTATATTGCTAATAGTATAAGTAATAAGTATAATTATTACAGTTCTAGCAATAATACCTCCATTATATGGGTAATAATGCATGTTATATTGATAATATCGGGAGTAATAAGTATAATTATTATAGTTCTAGCGATAATAATAGTAAGATATGGCAAATAGTGCATTTTATATTGATAATAATAAAAGTAATAAGTATATTTATTACAGTTCTATCGATAATAACTGCATAATATGGGTAATAGTTATGTTATATTGATGATAATAAAAGTAATACGTATATTTATTACAGTTCTAGCGATAATACCTCTATTATATGGGTAATAATGCATGTTATATTGAGAATAATATAAGTAATAAGTATAATTATTACAGTTCTGGCGATAATAACTTCTTTATATGGGTAATAATGCATGTTATATTGATAATAGTATAAGTAATAAGTATAATTATTACAGTTCTAGCGATAATACCTCCATTATATGGGTAATAATGTATGTTATATTGATAATGATATAAGTAATAAGTACAATTATTACAGTTCTAGCGATAATAACTGCATAATATGGGTAATAATGCACGTTATATTGAGAATAATATAAGTAATAAGTATAATTATTACAGTTCTGGCGATAATAACTGCATTATATGGGTAACAATGCACGTTATATTGCTAATAGTATAAGTAATAAGTATAATTATTACAGTTCTAGCAATAATACCTCCATTATATGGGTAATAATGCATGTTATATTGATAATATCGGGAGTAATAAGTATAATTATTATAGTTCTAGCGATAATAATAGTAAAATATGGCAAATAGTGCATTTTATATTGATAATAATAAAAGTAATAAGTATATTTATTACAGTTCTATCGATAATAACTGCATAATATGGGTAATAATTATGTTATATTGATGATAATAAAAGTAATACGTATATTTATTACAGTTCTAGCGATAATACCTCTATTATATGGGTAATAATGCATGTTATATTGAGAATAATATAAGTAATAAGTAGAATTATTACAGTTCTAGCGATAATAACTGCATTATATGGGTAATAATGCACGTTATATTGCTAACAATATACGTAATAAGTATAATTATTACAGTTCTAGCGATAATAACTGCATTATATGGGTAACAATGCACGTTATATTGCTAATAGTATAAGTAATAAGTATAATTATTACAGTTCTAGCAATAATACCTCCATTATATGGGTAATAATGCATGTTATATTGATAATAATATAAGTAATAAGTATAATTATTACAGTTCTAGCGATAATACCTCCTTTATATGGGTAATAATGCATGTTATATTGATAATGATATAAGTAATAAGTATAATTATTACAGTTCTAGCGATAATAACTGCATAATATGGGTAATAATGCACGTTATATTGCTAATAATATAAGTAATGAGTACAATTATTACAGTTCTAGCGATAATAACTGCATTATATGGGTAATAATGCATGTTATATAGATAATAATATAAGCAATAAGTATAATTATTACAGTTCTAGCGATAATAACTGCATTATATGGGTAATAATGCATGTTATTTTGATAATATCGGGAGTAATAAGAATAATTATTATAGTTCTAGCGATAATAATAGTAAAATATGGCAAATAGTGCATGTTATATTGATAATAATAAAAGTAATAAGTATATTTATTACAGTCCTACCGATAATAACTGCATAATATGGGTAATAATGCATGTTATATTGATGATAATAAAAGAAATACGTATATTTATTATAGTTCTAGCGATAATAACTGCATAATATGGGTAACAATGCATGTTATATTGATATTAATATAAGTAATAAGTATAATTATTACAGTTCTAGCAATAATACCTCCATTATATGGGTAATAATGTATGTTATATTGATAATGATATAAGTAATAAGTATAATTACTACAGTTCTAGCGATAATAACTGCATAATATGGGTAATAATGCACGTTATATTGCTAATAATATAAGTAATGAGTACAAGTATTACAGTTCTAGCGATAATAACTGCATTATATGGGTGATAATGCATGTTATATTGAGAATAATATAAGTAATAAGTATAATTATTACAGTTCTGGCGATAATAACTTCTTTATATGGGTAATAATGCACGTTATATTGCTAATAGTATAAGTAATAAGTATAATTATTACAGTTCTAGCGATAATACCTCCATTATATGGGTAATAATGTATGTTATATTGAGAATAATATAAGTAATAAGTAGAATTATTACAGTTCTAGCGATAATAACTGCATTATATGGGTAATAATGCACGTTATATTGCTAATAATATACGTAATAAGTATAATTATTACAGTTCTAGCGATAATAACTGCATTATATGGGTAACAATGCACGTTATATTGCTAATAGTATAAGTAATAAGTATAATTATTACAGTTCTAGCAATAATACCTCCATTATATGGGTAATAATGCATGTTATATTGATAATAATATAAGTAATAAGTATAATTATTACAGTTCTAGCGATAATACCTCCTTTATATGGGTAATAATGCATGTTATATTGATAATGATATAAGTAATAAGTATAATTATTACAGTTCTAGCGATAATAACTGCATAATATGGGTAATAATGCACGTTATATTGAGAATAATATAAGTAATAAGTATAATTATTACAGTTCTGGCGATAATAACTGCATAATATGGGTAATAGTTATGTTATATTGATGATAATAAAAGTAATACGTATATTTATTACAGTTCTAGCGATAATACCTCTATTATATGGGTAATAATGCATGTTATATTGAGAATAATATAAGTAATAAGTATAATTATTACAGTTCTGGCGATAATAACTTCTTTATATGGGTAATAATGCATGTTATATTGATAATAGTATAAGTAATAAGTATAATTATTACAGTTCTAGCGATAATACCTCCATTATATGGGTAATAATGTATGTTATATTGATAATGATATAAGTAATAAGTACAATTATTACAGTTCTAGCGATAATAACTGCATAATATGGGTAATAATGCACGTTATATTGAGAATAATATAAGTAATAAGTATAATTATTACAGTTCTGGCGATAATAACTGCATTATATGGGTAACAATGCACGTTATATTGCTAATAGTATAAGTAATAAGTATAATTATTACAGTTCTAGCAATAATACCTCCATTATATGGGTAATAATGCATGTTATATTGATAATATCGGGAGTAATAAGTATAATTATTATAGTTCTAGCGATAATAATAGTAAAATATGGCAAATAGTGCATTTTATATTGATAATAATAAAAGTAATAAGTATATTTATTACAGTTCTATCGATAATAACTGCATAATATGGGTAATAATTATGTTATATTGATGATAATAAAAGTAATACGTATATTTATTACAGTTCTAGCGATAATACCTCTATTATATGGGTAATAATGCATGTTATATTGAGAATAATATAAGTAATAAGTAGAATTATTACAGTTCTAGCGATAATAACTGCATTATATGGGTAATAATGCACGTTATATTGCTAACAATATACGTAATAAGTATAATTATTACAGTTCTAGCGATAATAACTGCATTATATGGGTAACAATGCACGTTATATTGCTAATAGTATAAGTAATAAGTATAATTATTACAGTTCTAGCAATAATACCTCCATTATATGGGTAATAATGCATGTTATATTGATAATAATATAAGTAATAAGTATAATTATTACAGTTCTAGCGATAATACCTCCTTTATATGGGTAATAATGCATGTTATATTGATAATGATATAAGTAATAAGTATAATTATTACAGTTCTAGCGATAATAACTGCATAATATGGGTAATAATGCACGTTATATTGCTAATAATATAAGTAATGAGTACAATTATTACAGTTCTAGCGATAATAACTGCATTATATGGGTAATAATGCATGTTATATAGATAATAATATAAGCAATAAGTATAATTATTACAGTCCTACCGATAATAACTGCATAATATGGGTAATAATGCATGTTATATTGATGATAATAAAAGAAATACGTATATTTATTATAGTTCTAGCGATAATAACTGCATAATATGGGTAACAATGCATGTTATATTGATATTAATATAAGTAATAAGTATAATTATTACAGTTCTAGCAATAATACCTCCATTATATGGGTAATAATGTATGTTATATTGATAATGATATAAGTAATAAGTATAATTACTACAGTTCTAGCGATAATAACTGCATAATATGGGTAATAATGCACGTTATATTGCTAATAATATAAGTAATGAGTACAAGTATTACAGTTCTAGCGATAATAACTGCATTATATGGGTGATAATGCATGTTATATTGAGAATAATATAAGTAATAAGTATAATTATTACAGTTCTGGCGATAATAACTTCTTTATATGGGTAATGATGCACGTTATATTGCTAATAGTATAAGTAATAAGTATAATTATTACAGTTCTAGCGATAATACCTCCATTATATGGGTAATAATGTATGTTATATTGAGAATAATATAAGTAATAAGTAGAATTATTACAGTTCTAGCGATAATAACTGCATTATATGGGTAATAATGCACGTTATATTGCTAATAATATACGTAATAAGTATAATTATTACAGTTCTAGCGATAATAACTGCATTATATGGGTAACAATGCACGTTATATTGCTAATAGTATAAGTAATAAGTATAATTATTACAGTTCTAGCAATAATACCTCCATTATATGGGTAATAATGCATGTTATATTGATAATAATATAAGTAATAAGTATAATTATTACAGTTATAGCGATAATACCTCCTTTATATGGGTAATAATGCATGTTATATTGATAATGATATAAGTAATAAGTATAATTATTACAGTTCTAGCGATAATAACTGCATAATATGGGTAATAATGCACGTTATATTGAGAATAATATAAGTAATAAGTATAATTATTACAGTTCTGGCGATAATAACTGCATTATATGGGTAACAATGCACGTTATATTGCTAATAGTATAAGTAATAAGTATAATTATTACAGTTCTAGCGATAATAACTGCATTATATGGGTAACAATGCACGTTATATTGCTAATAGTATAAGTAATAAGTATAATTATTACAGTTCTAGCAATAATACCTCCATTATATGGGTAATAATGCATGTTATATTGATAATAATATAAGTAATAAGTATAATTATTACAGTTCTAGCGATAATACCTCCTTTATATGGGTAATAATGCATGTTATATTGATAATGATATAAGTAATAAGTATAATTATTACAGTTCTAGCGATAATAACTGCATAATATGGGTAATAAAGCACGTTATATTGAGAATAATATAAGTAATAAGTATAATTATTACAGTTCTGGCGATAATAACTGCATTATATGGGTAACAATGCCCGTTATATTGCTAATAGTATAAGTAATAAGTATAATTATTACAGTTCTAGCAATAATACCTCCATTATATGGGTAATAATGCATGTTATATTGATAATATCGGGAGTAATAAGTATAATTATTATAGTTCTAGCGATAATAATAGTAAAATATGGCAAATAGTGCATTTTATATTGATAATAATAAAAGTAATAAGTATATTTATTACAGTTCTATCGATAATAACTGCATAATATGGGTAATAATTATGTTATATTGATGATAATAAAAGTAATACGTATATTTATTACAGTTCTAGCGATAATACCTCTATTATATGGGTAATAATGCATGTTATATTGAGAATAATATAAGTAATAAGTATAATTAGTACAGTTCTAGCGATAATAACTGCATTATATGGGTAACAATGCACGTTATATTGCTAATAGTATAAGTAATAAGTATAATTATTACAGTTCTAGCAATAATACCTCCATTATATGGGTAATAATGCATGTTATATTGATAATAATATAAATAATAAGTATAATTATTACAGTTCTAGCGATAATACCTCCTTTATATGGGTAATAATGCATGTTATATTGATAATGATATAAGTAATAAGTATAATTATTACAGTTCTAGCGATAATAACTGCATAATATGGGTAATAATGCACGTTATATTGCTAATAATATAAGTAATGAGTACAATTATTACAGTTCTAGCGATAATAACTGCATTATATGGGTAATAATGCATGTTATATAGATAATAATATAAGCAATAAGTATAATTATTACAGTTCTAGCGATAATAACTGCATTATATGGGTAATAATGCATGTTATTTTGATAATATCGGGAGTAATAAGAATAATTATTATAGTTCTAGCGATAATAATAGTAAAATATGGCAAATAGTGCATGTTATATTGATAATAATAAAAGTAATAAGTATATTTATTACAGTCCTACCGATAATAACTGCATAATATGGGTAATAATGCATGTTATATTGATGATAATAAAAGAAATACGGATATTTATTATAGTTCTAGCGATAATAACTGCATAATATGGGTAACAATGCATGTTATATTGATATTAATATAAGTAATAAGTATAATTATTACAGTTCTAGCAATAATACCTCCATTATATGGGTAATAATGTATGTTATATTGATAATGATATAAGTAATAAGTATAATTACTACAGTTCTAGCGATAATAACTGCATAATATGGGTAATAATGCACGTTATATTGCTAATAATATAAGTAATGAGTACAAGTATTACAGTTCTAGCGATAATAACTGCATTATATGGGTGATAATGCATGTTATATTGAGAATAATATAAGTAATAAGTATAATTATTACAGTTCTGGCGATAATAACTTCTTTATATGGGTAATAATGCACGTTATATTGCTAATAGTATAAGTAATAAGTATAATTATTACAGTTCTAGCGATAATACCTCCATTATATGGGTAATAATGCATGTTATATTGAGAATAATATAAGTAATAAGTAGAATTATTACAGTTCTAGCGATAATAACTGCATTATATGGGTAATAATGCACGTTATATTGCTAACAATATACGTAATAAGTATAATTATTACAGTTCTAGCGATAATAACTGCATTATATGGGTAACAATGCACGTTATATTGCTAATAGTATAAGTAATAAGTATAATTATTACAGTTCTAGCAATAATACCTCCATTATATGGGTAATAATGCATGTCATATTGATAATAATATAATTAGTAAGTATAATTATTACAGTTCTAGCGATAATACCTCCTTTATATGGGTAATAATGCATGTTATATTGATAATATCGGGAGTAATAAGTATAATTATTATAGTTCTAGCGATAATAATAGTAAAATATGGCAAATAGTGCATTTTATATTGATAATAATAAAAGTAATAAGTATATTTATTACAGTTCTATCGATAATAACTGCATAATATGGGTAATAATGCACGTTATATTGCTAATAGTATAAGTAATAAGTATAATTATTACAGTTCTAGCAATAATACCTCCATTATATGGGTAATAATGCATGTTATATTGATAATAATATAAGTAATAAGTATAATTATTACAGTTCTAGCGATAATACCTCCATTATATGGGTAATAATGCACGTTATATTGGTAATAATATAAGTAATGAGTACAATTATTACAGTTCTAGCCATAATAACTGCATTATATGGGTAATAATGCACGTTATATTGCTAATAACATAAGTAATAAGTATAATTATTACAGTTCTAGCCATAATAACTGCATTATATGGGTAATAATGCATGTTATATTGATAATAACATAAGTAATAAGTATAATTATTACAGTTCTAGCGATAATAACTGCATAATATGGGTAATAATGCATGTTATATTGATAATAATATAAGTAATAAGTATAATTATTACAGTTCTAGCAATAATACCTCCATTATATGGGTAATAATGCATGTTATATTGAGAATAATATAAGTAATAAGTATAATTATTACAGTTCTGGCGATAATAACTGCATTATATGGGTAACAATGCACGTTATATTGCTAATAGTATAAGTAATAAGTATAATTATTACAGTTCTAGCAATAATACCTCCATTATATGGGTAATAATGCATGTTATATTGATAATAATATAAGTAATAAGTATAATTATTACAGTTCTAGCGATAATACCTCCATTATATGGGTAATAATGCACGTTATATTGGTAATAATATAAGTAATGAGTACAATTATTACAGTTCTAGCCATAATAACTGCATTATATGGGTAATAATGCCCGTTATATTGCTAATAACATAAGTAATAACTATAATTATTACAGTTCTAGCCATAATAACTGCATAATATGGGTAATAATGCACGTTATATTGCTAATAATATAAGTAATGAGTACAATTATTACAGTTCTAGCGATAATAACTGCATAATATGGGTAATAATGCACGTTATATTGCTAATAATATAAGTAATGAGTACAATTATTACAGTTCTAGCGATAATAACTGCATTATATGGGTAATAATGCATGTTATATTGAGAATAATATAAGTTATAAGTATAATTATTATAGTTCTGGCGATAATAACTTCTTTATATGGGTAACAATGCACGTTATATTGCTAATAGTATAAGTAATAAGTATAATTATTACAGTTCTAGCAATAATACCTCCATTATATGGGTAATAATGCATGTTATATTGATAATAATATAAGTAATAAGTATAATTATTACAGTTCAGGCGATAATAACTGCATTATATGGGTAACAATGCACGTTATATTGCTAATAGTATAAGTAATAAGTATAATTATTACAGTTCTAGCAATAATACCTCCATTATATGGGTAATAATGCATGTTATATTGATAATAATATAGGTAATAAGTATAATTATTACAGTTCTAGCGATAATACCTCCATTATATGGGTAACAATGCACGTTATATTGCTAATAATATAAGTAATGAGTACAATTATTACAGTTCTAGCGATAATAACTGCATTATATGGGTAATAATGCATGTTATATTGAGAATAATATAAGTTATAAGTATAATTATTATAGTTCTGGCGATAATAACTTCTTTATATGGGTAACAATGCACGTTATATTGCTAATAGTATAAGTAATAAGTATAATTATTACAGTTCTAGCAATAATACCTCCATTATATGGGTAATAATGCATGTTATATTGCTAATAATATAAGTAATGAGTACAATTATTACAGTTCTAGCGATAATAACTGCATAATATGGGTAATAATGCACGTTATATTGCTAATAATATAAGTAATGAGTACAATTATTACAGTTCTAGCGATAATAACTGCATTATATGGGTAATAATGCATGTTATATTGATAATAATATAAGCAATAAGTATAATTATTACAGTTCTAGCGATAATAACTGCATTATATGGGTAATAATGCATGTTATATTGATAATATCGGGAGTAATAAGTATAATTATTATAGTTCTAGCGATAATAATAGTAAAATATGGCAAATAGTGCATTTTATATTGATAATAATAAAAGTAATAAGTATATTTATTACAGTTCTATCGATAATAACTGCATAATATGGGTAATAATGCACGTTATATTGCTAATAGTATAAGTAATAAGTATAATTATTACAGTTCTAGCAATAATACCTCCATTATATGGGTAATAATGCATGTTATATTGATAATAATATAAGTAATAAGTATAATTATTACAGTTCTAGCGATAATACCTCCATTATATGGGTAATAATGCACGTTATATTGGTAATAATATAAGTAATGAGTACAATTATTACAGTTCTAGCCATAATAACTGCATTATATGGGTAATAATGCACGTTATATTGCTAATAACATAAGTAATAAGTATAATTATTACAGTTCTAGCCATAATAACTGCATTATATGGGTAATAATGCATGTTATATTGATAATAACATAAGTAATAAGTATAATTATTACAGTTCTAGCGATAATAACTGCATAATATGGGTAATAATGCATGTTATATTGATAATAATATAAGTAATAAGTATAATTATTACAGTTCTAGCAATAATACCTCCATTATATGGGTAATAATGCATGTTATATTGAGAATAATATAAGTAATAAGTATAATTATTACAGTTCTGGCGATAATAACTGCATTATATGGGTAACAATGCACGTTATATTGCTAATAGTATAAGTAATAAGTATAATTATTACAGTTCTAGCAATAATACCTCCATTATATGGGTAATAATGCATGTTATATTGATAATAATATAAGTAATAAGTATAATTATTACAGTTCTAGCGATAATACCTCCATTATATGGGTAATAATGCACGTTATATTGGTAATAATATAAGTAATGAGTACAATTATTACAGTTCTAGCCATAATAACTGCATTATATGGGTAATAATGCCCGTTATATTGCTAATAACATAAGTAATAACTATAATTATTACAGTTCTAGCCATAATAACTGCATAATATGGGTAATAATGCACGTTATATTGCTAATAATATAAGTAATGAGTACAATTATTACAGTTCTAGCGATAATAACTGCATAATATGGGTAATAATGCACGTTATATTGCTAATAATATAAGTAATGAGTACAATTATTACAGTTCTAGCGATAATAACTGCATTATATGGGTAATAATGCATGTTATATTGAGAATAATATAAGTTATAAGTATAATTATTATAGTTCTGGCGATAATAACTTCTTTATATGGGTAACAATGCACGTTATATTGCTAATAGTATAAGTAATAAGTATAATTATTACAGTTCTAGCAATAATACCTCCATTATATGGGTAATAATGCATGTTATATTGATAATAATATAAGTAATAAGTATAATTATTACAGTTCAGGCGATAATAACTGCATTATATGGGTAACAATGCACGTTATATTGCTAATAGTATAAGTAATAAGTATAATTATTACAGTTCTAGCAATAATACCTCCATTATATGGGTAATAATGCATGTTATATTGATAATAATATAGGTAATAAGTATAATTATTACAGTTCTAGCGATAATACCTCCATTATATGGGTAACAATGCACGTTATATTGCTAATAATATAAGTAATGAGTACAATTATTACAGTTCTAGCGATAATAACTGCATTATATGGGTAATAATGCATGTTATATTGAGAATAATATAAGTTATAAGTATAATTATTATAGTTCTGGCGATAATAACTTCTTTATATGGGTAACAATGCACGTTATATTGCTAATAGTATAAGTAATAAGTATAATTATTACAGTTCTAGCAATAATACCTCCATTATATGGGTAATAATGCATGTTATATTGCTAATAATATAAGTAATGAGTACAATTATTACAGTTCTAGCGATAATAACTGCATAATATGGGTAATAATGCACGTTATATTGCTAATAATATAAGTAATGAGTACAATTATTACAGTTCTAGCGATAATAACTGCATTATATGGGTAATAATGCATGTTATATTGATAATAATATAAGCAATAAGTATAATTATTACAGTTCTAGCGATAATAACTGCATTATATGGGTAATAATGCATGTTATATTGATAATATCGGGAGTAATAAGTATAATTATTATAGTTCTAGCGATAATAATAGTAAAATATGGCAAATAGTGCATTTTATATTGATAATAATAAAAGTAATAAGTATATTTATTACAGTTCTATCGATAATAACTGCATAATATGGGTAACAATTATGTTATATTGATGATAATAAAAGTAATACGTATATTTATTACAGTTCTAGCGATAATACCTCTATTATATGGGTAATAATGCATGTTATATTGAGAATAATATAAGTAATAAGTATAATTACTAGAGTTCTGGCGATAATAACTTCTTTATATGGGTAATAATGCATGTTATATTGATAATAGTATAAGTAATAAGTATAATTATTACAGTTCTAGCGATAATACCTCCATTATATGGGTAATAATGTATGTTATATTGATAATGATATAAGTAATAAGTACAATTATTACAGTTCTAGCGATAATAACTGCATAATATGGGTAATAATGCACGTTATATTGAGAATAATATAAGTAATAAGTATAATTATTACAGTTCTGGCGATAATAACTGCATTATATGGGTAACAATGCACGTTATATTGCTAATAGTATAAGTAATAAGTATAATTAGTACAGTTCTAGCAATAATACCTCCATTATATGGGTAATAATGCATGTTATATTGATAATATCGGGAGTAATAAGTTTAATTATTATAGCTCTAGCGATAATAATAGTAAAATATGGCAAATAGTGCATTTTATATTGATAATAATAAAAGTAATAAGTATATTTATTACAGTTCTATCGATAATAACTGCATAATATGGGTAATAATTATGTTATATTGATGATAATAAAAGTAATACGTATATTTATTACAGTTCTAGCGATAATACCTCTATTATATGGGTAATAATGCATGTTATATTGAGAATAATATAAGTAATAAGTAGAATTATTACAGTTCTAGCGATAATAACTGCATTATATGGGTAATAATGCACGTTATATTGCTAACAATATACGTAATAAGTATAATTATTACAGTTCTAGCGATAATAACTGCATTATATGGGTAACAATGCACGTTATATTGCTAATAGTATAAGTAATAAGTATAATTATTACAGTTCTAGCAATAATACCTCCATTATATGGGTAATAATGCATGTTATATTGATAATAATATAAGTAATAAGTATAATTATTACAGTTCTAGCGATAATACCTCCTTTATATGGGTAATAATGCATGTTATATTGATAATGATATAAGTAATAAGTATAATTATTACAGTTCTAGCGATAATAACTGCATAATATGGGTAATAATGCACGTTATATTGCTAATAATATAAGTAATGAGTACAATTATTACAGTTCTAGCGATAATAACTGCATTATATGGGTAATAATGCATGTTATATAGATAATAATATAAGCAATAAGTATAATTATTACAGTTCTAGCGATAATAACTGCATTATATGGGTAATAATGCATGTTATTTTGATAATATCGGGAGTAATAAGAATAATTATTATAGTTCTAGCGATAATAATAGTAAAATATGGCAAATAGTGCATGTTATATTGATAATAATAAAAGTAATAAGTATATTTATTACAGTCCTACCGATAATAACTGCATAATATGGGTAATAATGCATGTTATATTGATGATAATAAAAGAAATACGTATATTTATTATAGTTCTACCGATAATAACTGCATAATATGGGTAACAATGCATGTTATATTGATATTAATATAAGTAATAAGTATAATTATTACAGTTCTAGCAATAATACCTCCATTATATGGGTAATAATGTATGTTATATTGATAATGATATAAGTAATAAGTATAATTACTACAGTTCTAGCGATAATAACTGCATAATATGGGTAATAATGCACGTTATATTGCTAATAATATAAGTAATGAGTACAAGTATTACAGTTCTAGCGATAATAACTGCATTATATGGGTGATAATGCATGTTATATTGAGAATAATATAAGTAATAAGTATAATTATTACAGTTCTGGCGATAATAACTTCTTTATATGGGTAATAATGCACGTTATATTGCTAATAGTATAAGTAATAAGTATAATTATTACAGTTCTAGCGATAATACCTCCATTATATGGGTAATAATGTATGTTATATTGAGAATAATATAAGTAATAAGTAGAATTATTACAGTTCTAGCGATAATAACTGCATTATATGGGTAATAATGCACGTTATATTGCTAATAATATACGTAATAAGTATAATTATTACAGTTCTAGCGATAATAACTGCATTATATGGGTAACAATGCACGTTATATTGCTAATAGTATAAGTAATAAGTATAATTATTACAGTTCTAGCAATAATACCTCCATTATATGAGTAATAATGCATGTTATATTGATAATAATATAAGTAATAAGTATTATTATTACAGTTCTAGCGATAATACCTCCTTTATATGGGTAATAATGCATGTTATATTGATAATGATATAAGTAATAAGTATAATTATTACAGTTCTAGCGATAATAACTGCATAATATGGGTAATAATGCACGTTATATTGCTAATAGTATAAGTAATGAGTACAATTATTACAGTTCTAGCGATAATAACTGCATTATATGGGTAATAATGCATGTTATATTGATAATAATATAAGCAATAAGTATAATTATTACAGTTCTAGCGATAATAACTGCATTATATGGGTAATAATGCATGTTATATTGATAATATCGGGAGTAATAAGTATAATTATTATAGTTCTAGCGATAATAATAGTAAAATATGGCAAATAGTGCATTTTATATTGATAATAATAAAAGTAATAAGTATATTTATTACAGTTCTATCGATAATAACTGCATAATATGGGTAATAATTATGTTATATTGATGATAATAAAAGTAATACGTATATTTATTACAGTTCTAGCGATAATACCTCTATTATATGGGTAATAATGCATGTTATATTGAGAATAATATAAGTAATAAGTAGAATTATTACAGTTCTAGCGATAATAACTGCATTATATGGGTAATAATGCATGTTATATTGAGAATAATATAAGTAATAAGTATAATTATTACAGTTCTGGCGATAATAACTGCATTATATGGGTAACAATGCACGTTATATTGAGAATAATATAAGTAATAAGTATAATTATTACAGTTCTGGCGATAATAACTTCTTTATATGGGTAATAATGCACGTTATATTGCTAATAGTATAAGTAATAAGTATAATTATTACAGTTCTAGCGATAATACCTCCATTATATGGGTAATAATGTATGTTATATTGATAATGATATAAGTAATAAGTATAATTATTACAGTTCTAGCGATAATAACTGCATAATATGGGTAATAATGCACGTTATATTGCTAATAATATAAGTAATGAGTACAATTATTACAGTTCTAGCGATAATAACTGCATTATATGGGTAATAATGCATGTTATATTGAGAATAATATAAGTTATAAGTATAATTATTATAGTTCTGGCGATAATAACTTCTTTATATGGGTAACAATGCACGTTATATTGCTAATAGTATAAGTAATAAGTATAATTATTACAGTTCTAGCAATAATACCTCCATTATATGGGTAATAATGCATGTTATATTGATAATAATATAAGTAATAAGTATAATTATTACAGTTCAGGCGATAATAACTGCATTATATGGGTAACAATGCACGTTATATTGCTAATAGTATAAGTAATAAGTATAATTATTACAGTTCTAGCAATAATACCTCCATTATATGGGTAATAATGCATGTTATATTGATAATAATATAGGTAATAAGTATAATTATTACAGTTCTAGCGATAATACTTCCATTATATGGGTAATAATGCACGTTATATTGCTAATAATATAAGTAATGAGTACAATTATTACAGTTCTAGCGATAATAACTGCATTATATGGGTAATAATGCATGTTATATTGAGAATAATATAAGTTATAAGTATAATTATTATAGTTCTGGCGATAATAACTTCTTTATATGGGTAACAATGCACGTTATATTGCTAATAGTATAAGTAATAAGTATAATTATTACAGTTCTAGCAATAATACCTCCATTATATGGGTAATAATGCATGTTATATTGCTAATAATATAAGTAATGAGTACAATTATTACAGTTCTAGCGACAATAACTGCATTATATGGGTAATAATGCATGTTATATTGAGAATAATATAAGTAATAAGTATAATTATTACAGTTCTGGCGATAATAACTTCTTTATATGGGTAACAATGCACGTTATATTGCTAATAGTATAAGTAATAAGTATAATTATTACAGTTCTAGCAATAATACCTCCATTATATGGGTAATAATGCATGTTATATTGAGAATAATATAAGTAATAAGTATAATTATTACAGTTCTGGCGATAATAACTGCATTATATGGGTAATAATGCACGTTATATTGCTAATAGTATACGTAATAAGTATAATTATTACAGTTCTAGCGATAATAACTGCATTATATGGGTAACAATGCACGTTATATTGCTAATAGTATAAGTAATATGTATAATTATTACAGTTCTAGCAATAATACCTCCATTATATGGGTAATAATGCATGTTATATTGATGATAATGAAAGTGATACGTGTATTTATTATAGTGCTAGCGATAATAACTGCATAATATGGGTAATAATGCACGTTATATTGCTAATAGTATAAGTAATAAGTATAATTATTACAGGTCTAGCGATAATAACTGCATAATATGGGTAATAATGCATGTTATATTGAGAATAATATAAGTAATAAGTATAATTATTACAGTTCTGGCGATAATAACTGCATTATATGGGTAACAATGCACGTTATATTGCTAATAGTATAAGTAATAAGTATAATTATTACAGTTCTAGCAATAATACCTCCATTATATGGGTAATAATGCATGTTATATTGAAAATAATATAAGTAATAAGTATAATTATTACAGTTCTAGCGATAATACCTCCATTATATGGGTAATAATGCACGTTATATTGCTAATAATATAAGTAATGAGTACAATTATTACAGTTCTAGCCATAATAACTGCATTATATGGGTAATAATGCACGTTATATTGCTAATAACATAAGTAATAAGTATAATTATTACAGTTCTAGCCATAATAACTGCATTATATGGGTAATAATGCATGTTATATTGATAATAACATATGTAATAAGTATAATTATTACAGTTCTAGCGATAATAACTGCATAATATGGGTAATAATGCATGTTATATTGATAATAATATAAGTAATAAGTATAATTATTACAGTTCTAGCAATAATACCTCCATTATATGGGTAATAATGCATGTTATATTGAGAATAATATAAGTAATAAGTATAATTATTACAGTTCTGGCGATAATAACTGCATTATATGGGTAATAATGCACGTTATATTGCTAATAGTATAAGTAATAAGTACAATTATTACAGTTCTAGCGATAATAACTGCATTATATGGGTAATAATGCATGTTATATTGATAATAATATAAGCAATAAGTATAATTATTACAGTTCTAGCGATAATAACTGCATTATGTGGGTAATAATGCATGTTATATTGATAACATCGGGAGTAATAAGTATAATTATTATAGTTCTAGCGATCATAATAGTAAAATATGGCAAATAGTGCATTTTATATTGATAATAATAAAAGTAATAAGTATATTTATTACAGTTCTATCGATAATAACTGCATAATATGGGTAATAATTATGTTGTATTGATGATAATAAAAGTAATACGTATATTTATTACAGTTCTAGCGATAATACCTTTATTATATGGGTAATAATGCATGTTATATTGAGAATAATATAAGTAATAAGTAGAATTATTACAGTTCTAGCGATAATAACTGCATTATATGGGTAATAATGCACGTTATATTGCTAATAGTATATGTAATAAGTATTACTATTACAGTTCTAGCGATAATAACTGCATAATATGGGTAATAATGCATGTTATATTGAGAATAATATAAGTAATAAATATAATTATTACAGTTCTGGCGATAATAACTGCATTATATGGGTAACAATGCACGTTATATTGCTAATAGTATAAGTAATAAGTATAATTATTACAGTTCTAGCAATAATACCTCCATTATATGGGTAATAATGCATGTTATATTGATAATAATATAAGTAATAAGTATAATTATTACAGTTCTAGCGATAATTCCTCCATTATATGGGTAATAATGCACGTTATATTGCTAATAATATAAGTAATGAGTACAATTATTACAGTTCTAGCCATAATAACTGCATTATATGGGTAATAATGCATGTTATATTGATAATAACATAAGTAATAAGTATAATTATTACAGTTCTAGCCATAATAACTGCATTATATGGGTAATAATGCATGTTATATTGATAATAACATAAGTAATAAGTATAATTATTACAGTTCTGGCGATAATAACTGCATTATATGGGTAATAATGCACGTTATATTGCTAATAGTATAAGTAATAAGTATAATTATTACAGTTCTAGCGATAATACCTCCATTATATGGGTAATAATGTATGTTATATTGAGAATAATATAAGTAATAAGTAGAATTATTACAGTTCTAGCGATAATAACTGCATTATATGGGTAATAATGCACGTTATATTGCTAATAATATACGTAATAAGTATAATTATTACAGTTCTAGCGATAATAACTGCATTATATGGGTAACAATGCACGTTATATTGCTAATAGTATAAGTAATAAGTATAATTATTACAGTTCTAGCAATAATACCTCCATTATATGAGTAATAATGCATGTTATATTGATAATAATATAAGTAATAAGTATTATTATTACAGTTCTAGCGATAATACCTCCTTTATATGGGTAATAATGCATGTTATATTGATAATGATATAAGTAATAAGTATAATTATTACAGTTCTAGCGATAATAACTGCATAATATGGGTAATAATGCACGTTATATTGCTAATAGTATAAGTAATGAGTACAATTATTACAGTTCTAGCGATAATAACTGCATTATATGGGTAATAATGCATGTTATATTGATAATAATATAAGCAATAAGTATAATTATTACAGTTCTAGCGATAATAACTGCATTATATGGGTAATAATGCATGTTATATTGATAATATCGGGAGTAATAAGTATAATTATTATAGTTCTAGCGATAATAATAGTAAAATATGGCAAATAGTGCATTTTATATTGATAATAATAAAAGTAATAAGTATATTTATTACAGTTCTATCGATAATAACTGCATAATATGGGTAATAATTATGTTATATTGATGATAATAAAAGTAATACGTATATTTATTACAGTTCTAGCGATAATACCTCTATTATATGGGTAATAATGCATGTTATATTGAGAATAATATAAGTAATAAGTAGAATTATTACAGTTCTAGCGATAATAACTGCATTATATGGGTAATAATGCATGTTATATTGAGAATAATATAAGTAATAAGTATAATTATTACAGTTCTGGCGATAATAACTGCATTATATGGGTAACAATGCACGTTATATTGAGAATAATATAAGTAATAAGTATAATTATTACAGTTCTGGCGATAATAACTTCTTTATATGGGTAATAATGCACGTTATATTGCTAATAGTATAAGTAATAAGTATAATTATTACAGTTCTAGCGATAATACCTCCATTATATGGGTAATAATGTATGTTATATTGATAATGATATAAGTAATAAGTATAATTATTACAGTTCTAGCGATAATAACTGCATAATATGGGTAATAATGCACGTTATATTGCTAATAATATAAGTAATGAGTACAATTATTACAGTTCTAGCGATAATAACTGCATTATATGGGTAATAATGCATGTTATATTGAGAATAATATAAGTTATAAGTATAATTATTATAGTTCTGGCGATAATAACTTCTTTATATGGGTAACAATGCACGTTATATTGCTAATAGTATAAGTAATAAGTATAATTATTACAGTTCTAGCAATAATACCTCCATTATATGGGTAATAATGCATGTTATATTGATAATAATATAAGTAATAAGTATAATTATTACAGTTCAGGCGATAATAACTGCATTATATGGGTAACAATGCACGTTATATTGCTAATAGTATAAGTAATAAGTATAATTATTACAGTTCTAGCAATAATACCTCCATTATATGGGTAATAATGCATGTTATATTGATAATAATATAGGTAATAAGTATAATTATTACAGTTCTAGCGATAATACTTCCATTATATGGGTAATAATGCACGTTATATTGCTAATAATATAAGTAATGAGTACAATTATTACAGTTCTAGCGATAATAACTGCATTATATGGGTAATAATGCATGTTATATTGAGAATAATATAAGTTATAAGTATAATTATTATAGTTCTGGCGATAATAACTTCTTTATATGGGTAACAATGCACGTTATATTGCTAATAGTATAAGTAATAAGTATAATTATTACAGTTCTAGCAATAATACCTCCATTATATGGGTAATAATGCATGTTATATTGCTAATAATATAAGTAATGAGTACAATTATTACAGTTCTAGCGACAATAACTGCATTATATGGGTAATAATGCATGTTATATTGAGAATAATATAAGTAATAAGTATAATTATTACAGTTCTGGCGATAATAACTTCTTTATATGGGTAACAATGCACGTTATATTGCTAATAGTATAAGTAATAAGTATAATTATTACAGTTCTAGCAATAATACCTCCATTATATGGGTAATAATGCATGTTATATTGAGAATAATATAAGTAATAAGTATAATTATTACAGTTCTGGCGATAATAACTGCATTATATGGGTAATAATGCACGTTATATTGCTAATAGTATACGTAATAAGTATAATTATTACAGTTCTAGCGATAATAACTGCATTATATGGGTAACAATGCACGTTATATTGCTAATAGTATAAGTAATATGTATAATTATTACAGTTCTAGCAATAATACCTCCATTATATGGGTAATAATGCATGTTATATTGATGATAATGAAAGTGATACGTGTATTTATTATAGTGCTAGCGATAATAACTGCATAATATGGGTAATAATGCATGTTATATTGATAATAATATAAGCAATAAGTATAATTATTACAGTTCTAGCGATAATAACTGCATTATGTGGGTAATAATGCATGTTATATTGATAATATCGGGAGTAATAAGTATAATTATTATAGTTCTAGCGATAATAATAGTAAAATATGGCAAATAGTGCATTTTATATTGATAATAATAAAAGTAATAAGTATATTTATTACAGTTCTATCGATAATAACTGCATAATATGGGTAATAATTATGTTATATTGATGATAATAAAAGTAATACGTATATTTATTACAGTTCTAGCGATAATACCTCCATTATATGGGTAATAATGCATGTTATATTGATAATAATATAAGTAGTAAGTATAATTATTACAGTTCTAGCGATAATACCTCCTTTATATGGGTAATAATGCATGTTATATTGATAATATCGGGAGTAATAAGTATAATTATTATAGTTCTAGCGATAATAATAGTAAAATATGGCAAATAGTGCATGTTATATTGAGAATAATATAAGTAATAAGTATAATTATTACAGTTCTAGCGATAATAACTGCATAATATGGGTAATAATGCATGTTATATTGAGAATAATATAAGTAATAAGTATAATTATTACAGTTCTGGCGATAATAACTGCATTATATGGGTAACAATGCACGTTATATTGAGAATAATATAAGTAATAAGTATAATTATTACAGTTCTGGCGATAATAACTTCTTTATATGGGTAATAATGCACGTTATATTGCTAATAGTATAAGTAATAAGTATAATTATTACAGTTCTAGCGATAATACCTCCATTATATGGGTAATAATGTATGTTATATTGATAATGATATAAGTAATAAGTATAATTATTACAGTTCTAGCGATAATAACTGCATAATATGGGTAATAATGCACGTTATATTGCTAATAATATAAGTAATGAGTACAATTATTACAGTTCTAGCGATAATAACTGCATTATATGGGTAATAATGCATGTTATATTGAGAATAATATAAGTTATAAGTATAATTATTATAGTTCTGGCGATAATAACTTCTTTATATGGGTAACAATGCACGTTATATTGCTAATAGTATAAGTAATAAGTATAATTATTACAGTTCTAGCAATAATACCTCCATTATATGGGTAATAATGCATGTTATATTGATAATAATATAAGTAATAAGTATAATTATTACAGTTCCGGCGATAATAACTGCATTATATGGGTAACAATGCACGTTATATTGCTAATAGTATAAGTAATAAGTATAATTATTACAGTTCTAGCAATAATACCTCCATTATATGGGTAATAATGCATGTTATATTGATAATAATATAGGTAATAAGTATAATTATTACAGTTCTAGCGATAATACCTCCATTATATGGGTAATAATGCACGTTATATTGCTAATAATATAAGTAATGAGTACAATTATTACAGTTCTAGCGATAATAACTGCATTATATGGGTAATAATGCATGTTATATTGAGAATAATATAAGTAATAAGTATAATTATTACAGTTCTGGCGATAATAACTTCTTTATATGGGTAACAATGCACGTTATATTGCTAATAGTATAAGTAATAAGTATAATTATTACAGTTCTAGCAATAATACCTCCATTATATGGGTAATAATGCATGTTATATTGATAATAATATAAGTAATAAGTATAATTATTACAGTTCTAGCGATAATACCTCCATTATATGGGTAATAATGCACGTTATATTGCTAATAATATAAGTAATGAGTACAATTATTACAGTTCTAGCCATAATAACTGCATTATATGGGTAATAATGCATGTTATATTGATAATAACATAAGTAATAAGTATAATTATTACAGTTCTAGCGATAATAACTGCATTATATGGGTAATAATGCATGTTATATTGATAATAATATAAGCAATAAGTATAATTATTACAGTTCTAGCGATAATAACTGCATTATATGGGTAACAATGCACGTTATATTGCTAATAGTATAAGTAATAAGTATAATTATTACAGTTCTAGCAATAATACCTCCATTATATGGGTAATAATGCATGTCATATTGATAATAATATAAGTAGTAAGTATAATTATTACAGTTCTAGCGATAATACCTCCTTTATATGGGTAATAATGCATGTTATATTGATAATATCGGGAGTAATAAGTATAATTATTATAGTTCTAGCGATAATAATAGTAAAATATGGCAAATAGTGCATTTTATATTGATAATAATAAAAGTAATAAGTATATTTATTACAGTTCCATCGATAATAACTGCATAATATGGGTAATAATGCACGTTATATTGCTAATAGTATAAGTAATAAGTATAATTATTACAGGTCTAGCGATAATAACTGCATAATATGGGTAATAATGCATGTTATATTGAGAATAATATAAGTAATAAGTATAATTATTACAGTTCTGGCGATAATAACTGCATTATATGGGTAACAATGCACGTTATATTGCTAATAGTATAAGTAATAAGTATAATTATTACAGTTCTAGCAATAATACCTCCATTATATGGGTAATAATGCATGTTATATTGAAAATAATATAAGTAATAAGTATAATTATTACAGTTCTAGCGATAATACCTCCATTATATGGGTAATAATGCACGTTATATTGCTAATAATATAAGTAATGAGTACAATTATTACAGTTCTAGCCATAATAACTGCATTATATGGGTAATAATGCACGTTATATTGCTAATAACATAAGTAATAAGTATAATTATTACAGTTCTAGCCATAATAACTGCATTATATGGGTAATAATGCATGTTATATTGATAATAACATATGTAATAAGTATAATTATTACAGTTCTAGCGATAATAACTGCATAATATGGGTAATAATGCATGTTATATTGATAATAATATAAGTAATAAGTATAATTATTACAGTTCTAGCAATAATACCTCCATTATATGGGTAATAATGCATGTTATATTGAGAATAATATAAGTAATAAGTATAATTATTACAGTTCTGGCGATAATAACTGCATTATATGGGTAATAATGCACGTTATATTGCTAATAGTATAAGTAATAAGTACAATTATTACAGTTCTAGCGATAATAACTGCATTATATGGGTAATAATGCATGTTATATTGATAATAATATAAGCAATAAGTATAATTATTACAGTTCTAGCGATAATAACTGCATTATGTGGGTAATAATGCATGTTATATTGATAACATCGGGAGTAATAAGTATAATTATTATAGTTCTAGCGATCATAATAGTAAAATATGGCAAATAGTGCATTTTATATTGATAATAATAAAAGTAATAAGTATATTTATTACAGTTCTATCGATAATAACTGCATAATATGGGTAATAATTATGTTGTATTGATGATAATAAAAGTAATACGTATATTTATTACAGTTCTAGCGATAATACCTTTATTATATGGGTAATAATGCATGTTATATTGAGAATAATATAAGTAATAAGTAGAATTATTACAGTTCTAGCGATAATAACTGCATTATATGGGTAATAATGCACGTTATATTGCTAATAGTATATGTAATAAGTATTACTATTACAGTTCTAGCGATAATAACTGCATAATATGGGTAATAATGCATGTTATATTGAGAATAATATAAGTAATAAATATAATTATTACAGTTCTGGCGATAATAACTGCATTATATGGGTAACAATGCACGTTATATTGCTAATAGTATAAGTAATAAGTATAATTATTACAGTTCTAGCAATAATACCTCCATTATATGGGTAATAATGCATGTTATATTGATAATAATATAAGTAATAAGTATAATTATTACAGTTCTAGCGATAATTCCTCCATTATATGGGTAATAATGCACGTTATATTGCTAATAATATAAGTAATGAGTACAATTATTACAGTTCTAGCCATAATAACTGCATTATATGGGTAATAATGCATGTTATATTGATAATAACATAAGTAATAAGTATAATTATTACAGTTCTAGCCATAATAACTGCATTATATGGGTAATAATGCATGTTATATTGATAATAACATAAGTAATAAGTATAATTATTACAGTTCTGGCGATAATAACTGCATTATATGGGTAATAATGCACGTTATATTGCTAATAGTATAAGTAATAAGTATAATTATTACAGTTCTAGCAATAATACCTCCATTATATGGGTAATAATGCATGTTATATTGATAATAATATAAGTAATAAGTATAATTATTACAGTTCTAGCGATAATACCTCCATTATATGGGTAATAATGCACGTTATATTGCTAATAATATAAGTAATGAGTACAATTATTACAGTTCTAGCCATAATAACTGCATTATATGGGTAATAATGCATGTTATATTGATAATAACATAAGTAATAAGTATAATTGTTACAGTTCTAGCCATAATAACTGCATTATATGGGTAATAATGCATGTTATATTGATAATAACATAAGTAATAAGTATAATTATTACAGTTCTAGCGATAATAACTGCATTATATGGGTAATAATGCATGTTATATTGATAATATCGGGAGTAATAAGTATAACTATTATAGTTCTAGCGATGATAATAGTAAAATATGGCAAATAGTACATGTTATATTGATAATAATAAAAGTAATAAGTATATTTATTACAGTCCTACCGATAATAACTGCATAATATGGGTAATAATGCATGTTATACTGATGATAATAAAAGTAATACGTATATTTATTATAGTTCTAGCGATAATAACTGCATAATATGGGTAATAATGCATGTTATATTGATAATAATATAAGTAATAAGTATAATTATTACAGTTCTAGCAATAATACCTCCATTATATGGGTAATAATGCATGTTATATTGAGAATAATATAAGTAATAAGTATAATTATTACAGTTCTGGCGATAATAACTTCTTTATATGGGTAATAATGCACGTTATATTGCTAATAGTATAAGTAATAAGTATAATTATTACAGTTCTAGCGATAATAACTGCATTATATGGGTAATAATGCATGTTATATTGATAATATCGGGAGTAATAAGTGTATCTATTATAGTTCCGGCGATAATAACTGCATAATATGGGTAATAATGCATGTTATGTTGATAATAATGTAAGTAATAAGTATAATTATTACAGTTCTAGCAATAATACCTCCATTATATGGGTAATAATGCATGTTATATTGATAATAATATAAGTAATAAGTATAATTATTACAGTTCTAGCGATAATACCTCCTTTATATGGGTAATAATGCATGTTATATTGATAATGATATAAGTAATAAGTATTATTATTACAGTTCTAGCGATAATAACTGCATAATATGGGTAATAATGCACGTTATATTGCTAATGATATAAGTAATGAGTACAATTATTACAGTTCTAGCGATAATAACTGCATCATATGGGTAATAATGCATGTTATATTGAGAATAATATACGTAATAAGTATAATTATTACAGTTCTGGCGATAATAACTGCATTATATGGGTAACAATGCACGTTATATTGCTAATAGTATAAGTAATAAGTATAATTATTACAGTTCTAGCAATAATACCTCCATTATATCGGTAATAATGCATGTTGTATTGATAATAATATATGTAGTAAGTATAATTATTACAGTTCTAGCGATAATAACTGCATTATATGGGTAATAATGCATGTTATATTGATAATATTGGGAGTAATAAGTATATTTATTATAGTTCTAGCGATAATAAGTCCATAATATGGGTAATAATGCATGTTATATTGATAATAATGAAAGTAATACGTATATTTATTATAGTTCTTGCGATAATAACTGCATAATATGGGTAATAATGCATGTTATATTGAGAATAATATAAGTAATAAGTATAATTATTACAGTTCTGGCGATAATAACTGCATTATATGGGTAACAATGCACGTTATATTGCTAATAGTATAAGTAATAAGTATAATTATTACAGTTCTAGCAATAATACCTCCATTATATGGGTAAGAATGCATGTTATGTTGATAATAATATAAGTAATAAGTATAATTATTACAGTTCTAGCGATAATACCTCTATTATATGGGTAATAATGCATGTTATATTGAGAATAATATAAGTAATAAGTAGAATTATTACAGTTCTAGCGATAATAACTGCATTATATGGGTAATAATGCACGTTATATTGCTAACAATATACGTAATAAGTATAATTATTATAGTTCTAGCGATAATAATAGTAAAATATGGCAAATAGTGCATGTTATAAGGAGAATAATAAAAGAAATAAGTATATTTATTACAGTTCTATCGATAATAACTGCATAATATGGGTAATATTGCATGTTATATTGATAATAATATAAGTAATAAGTAGAATTATTACAGTTCTAGCGATAATAACTGCATTATATGAGTAATAATGCATGTTATATTGATAATAATATAAGTAATGAGTACAATTATTACAGTTCTAGCCATAATAACTGCATTATATGGGTAATAATGCATGTTATATTGATAATAACATAAGTAATAAGTATAATTATTACAGTTCTAGCGATAATAACTGCATAATATGGGTAATAATGCATGTTATATTGATAATAATATAAGTAATAAGTATAATTATTACAGTTCTAGCAATAATACCTCCATTATATGGGTAATAATGCATGTTATATTGAGAATAATATAAGTAATAAGTATAATTATTACAGTTCTGGCGATAATAACTGCATTATATGGGTAATAATGCACGTTATATTGCTAATAGTATAAGTAATAAGTATAATTATTACAGTTCTAGCGATAATAACTGCATAATATGGGTAATAATGCATGTTATATTGAGAATAATATAAGTAATAAGTATAATTATTACAGTTCTGGCGATAATAACTGCATTATATGGGTAACAATGCACGTTATATTGCTAATAGTATAAGTAATAAGTATAATTATTACAGTTCTAGCAATAATACCTCCATTATATGGGTAATAATGCATGTTATATTGATAATAATATAAGTAATAAGTATAATTATTACAGTTCTAGCGATAATACCTACATTATATGGGTAATAATGCACGTTATATTGCTAATAATATAAGTAATGAGTACAATTATTACAGTCCTATCGATAATACCTCCATTATATGGGTAATAATGCATGTTATATTGATAATGATATAAGTAATAAGTATAATTATTACAGTTCTAGCGATAATAACTGCATAATATGGGTAATAAGGCATGTTATATTGATAATAATATAAGTAATAAGTATAATTATTACAGTTCTAGCGATAATACCTCTATTATATGGGTAATAATGCATGTTATATTGAGAATAATATAAGTAATAAGTAGAATTATTACAGTTCTAGCGATAATAACTGCATTATATGGGTAATAATGCACGTTATATTGCTAACAATATACGTAATAAGTATAATTATTATAGTTCTAGCGATATTAATAGTAAAATATGGCAAATAGTGCATGTTATATTGATAATAATAAAAGTAATAATTATATTTATTACAGTTCTATCGATAATAACTGCATAATATGGGTAATAATTATGTTATATTGATGATAATAAAAGTAATAAGTATATTTATTACAGTTCTATCGATAATAACTGCATGATATGGGTAATAATGCATGTTATATTGATGATAATAAAAGTAATACGTATATTTATTTTAGTTCTAGCGATAATAAATGCATAATATGGGTAATAATGCATGTTATATTTAGAATAATATAAGTGATAAGTATAATTATTACAGTTCTGGCGATAATAACGCCATTATATGGGTAATAATGCACGTTATATTGCTAATAGTATAAGTAATAAGTATAATTATTACAGTCCTAGCCATAATAACTGCATTATATGGGTAATAATGCATGTTATATTGATAATAACATAAGTAATAAGTATAATTATTACAGTTCTAGCGATAATAACTGCATTATATGGGTAATAATGCATGTTATATTGATAATATCGGGAGTAATAAGTATAACTATTATAGTTCTAGCGATGATAATAGTAAAATATGGCAAATAGTACATGTTATATTGATAATAATAAAAGTAATAAGTATATTTATTACAGTCCTACCGATAATAACTGCATAATATGGGTAATAATGCATGTTATACTGATGATAATAAAAGTAATACGTATATTTATTATAGTTCTAGCGATAATAACTGCATAATATGGGTAATAATGCATGTTATATTGATAATAATATAAGTAATAAGTATAATTATTACAGTTCTAGCAATAATACCTCCATTATATGGGTAATAATGCATGTTATATTGAGAATAATATAAGTAATAAGTATAATTATTACAGTTCTGGCGATAATAACTTCTTTATATGGGTAATAATGCACGTTATATTGCTAATAGTATAAGTAATAAGTATAATTATTACAGTTCTAGCGATAATACCTCCATTATATGGGTAATAATGTATGTTATATTGATAATGATATAAGTAATAAGTATAATTATTACAGTTCTAGCGATAATAACTGCATAATATGGGTAATAATGCACGTTATATTGCTAATAATATAAGTAATGAGTACAATTATTACAGTTCTAGCGATAATAACTGCATTATATGGGTAATTATGCATGTTATATTGAGAATAATATAAGTAATAAGTATAATTATTACAGCTCTGGCGATAATAACTTCTTTATATGGGTAACAATGCACGTTATATTGCTAATAGTATAAGTAATAAGTATAATTATTACAGTTCTAGCAATAATACCTCCATTATATGGGTAATAATGCATGTTATATTGATAATAATATAAGTAATAAGTATAATTATTACAGTTCTAGCGATAATACCTCCTTTATATGGGTAATAATGCATGTTATATTGATAATGATATAAGTAATAAGTATAATTATTACAGTTCTAGCGATAATAACTGCATAATATGGGTAATAATGCACGTTATATTGCTAATGATATAAGTAATGAGTACAATTATTACAGTTCTAGCGATAATAACTGCATTATATGGGTAATAATGCATGTTATATTGATAATAATATAAGCAATAAGTATAATTATTACAGTTCTAGCGATAATAACTGCATTATATGGGTAATAATGCATGTTATATTGATAATATCGGGAGTAATAAGTGTATCTATTATAGTTCCGGCGATAATAACTGCATAATATGGGTAATAATGCATGTTATGTTGATAATAATGTAAGTAATAAGTATAATTATTACAGTTCTAGCAATAATACCTCCATTATATGGGTAATAATGCATGTTATATTGATAATAATATAAGTAATAAGTATAATTATTACAGTTCTAGCGATAATACCTCCTTTATATGGGTAATAATGCATGTTATATTGATAATGATATAAGTAATAAGTATTATTATTACAGTTCTAGCGATAATAACTGCATAATATGGGTAATAATGCACGTTATATTGCTAATGATATAAGTAATGAGTACAATTATTACAGTTCTAGCGATAATAACTGCATCATATGGGTAATAATGCATGTTATATTGAGAATAATATACGTAATAAGTATAATTATTACAGTTCTGGCGATAATAACTGCATTATATGGGTAACAATGCACGTTATATTGCTAATAGTATAAGTAATAAGTATAATTATTACAGTTCTAGCAATAATACCTCCATTATATCGGTAATAATGCATGTTGTATTGATAATAATATATGTAGTAAGTATAATTATTACAGTTCTAGCGATAATAACTGCATTATATGGGTAATAATGCATGTTATATTGATAATATTGGGAGTAATAAGTATATTTATTATAGTTCTAGCGATAATAAGTCCATAATATGGGTAATAATGCATGTTATATTGATAATAATGAAAGTAATACGTATATTTATTATAGTTCTTGCGATAATAACTGCATAATATGGGTAATAATGCATGTTATATTGAGAATAATATAAGTAATAAGTATAATTATTACAGTTCTGGCGATAATAACTGCATTATATGGGTAACAATGCACGTTATATTGCTAATAGTATAAGTAATAAGTATAATTATTACAGTTCTAGCAATAATACCTCCATTATATGGGTAAGAATGCATGTTATGTTGATAATAATATAAGTAATAAGTATAATTATTACAGTTCTAGCGATAATACCTCTATTATATGGGTAATAATGCATGTTATATTGAGAATAATATAAGTAATAAGTAGAATTATTACAGTTCTAGCGATAATAACTGCATTATATGGGTAATAATGCACGTTATATTGCTAACAATATACGTAATAAGTATAATTATTATAGTTCTAGCGATAATAATAGTAAAATATGGCAAATAGTGCATGTTATAAGGAGAATAATAAAAGAAATAAGTATATTTATTACAGTTCTATCGATAATAACTGCATAATATGGGTAATATTGCATGTTATATTGATAATAATATAAGTAATAAGTAGAATTATTACAGTTCTAGCGATAATAACTGCATTATATGAGTAATAATGCATGTTATATTGATAATAATATAAGTAATGAGTACAATTATTACAGTTCTAGCCATAATAACTGCATTATATGGGTAATAATGCACGTTATATTGCTAATAATATAAGTAATGAGTACAATTATTACAGTTCTAGCCATAATAACTGCATTATATGGGTAATAATGCATGTTATATTGATAATAACATAAGTAATAAGTATAATTGTTACAGTTCTAGCCATAATAACTGCATTATATGGGTAATAATGCATGTTATATTGATAATAACATAAGTAATAAGTATAATTATTACAGTTCTAGCGATAATAACTGCATTATATGGGTAATAATGCATGTTATATTGATAATATCGGGAGTAATAAGTATAACTATTATAGTTCTAGCGATGATAATAGTAAAATATGGCAAATAGTACATGTTATATTGATAATAATAAAAGTAATAAGTATATTTATTACAGTCCTACCGATAATAACTGCATAATATGGGTAATAATGCATGTTATACTGATGATAATAAAAGTAATACGTATATTTATTATAGTTCTAGCGATAATAACTGCATAATATGGGTAATAATGCATGTTATATTGATAATAATATAAGTAATAAGTATAATTATTACAGTTCTAGCAATAATACCTCCATTATATGGGTAATAATGCATGTTATATTGAGAATAATATAAGTAATAAGTATAATTATTACAGTTCTGGCGATAATAACTTCTTTATATGGGTAATAATGCACGTTATATTGCTAATAGTATAAGTAATAAGTATAATTATTACAGTTCTAGCGATAATAACTGCATTATATGGGTAATAATGCATGTTATATTGATAATATCGGGAGTAATAAGTGTATCTATTATAGTTCCGGCGATAATAACTGCATAATATGGGTAATAATGCATGTTATGTTGATAATAATGTAAGTAATAAGTATAATTATTACAGTTCTAGCAATAATACCTCCATTATATGGGTAATAATGCATGTTATATTGATAATAATATAAGTAATAAGTATAATTATTACAGTTCTAGCGATAATACCTCCTTTATATGGGTAATAATGCATGTTATATTGATAATGATATAAGTAATAAGTATTATTATTACAGTTCTAGCGATAATAACTGCATAATATGGGTAATAATGCACGTTATATTGCTAATGATATAAGTAATGAGTACAATTATTACAGTTCTAGCGATAATAACTGCATCATATGGGTAATAATGCATGTTATATTGAGAATAATATACGTAATAAGTATAATTATTACAGTTCTGGCGATAATAACTGCATTATATGGGTAACAATGCACGTTATATTGCTAATAGTATAAGTAATAAGTATAATTATTACAGTTCTAGCAATAATACCTCCATTATATCGGTAATAATGCATGTTGTATTGATAATAATATATGTAGTAAGTATAATTATTACAGTTCTAGCGATAATAACTGCATTATATGGGTAATAATGCATGTTATATTGATAATATTGGGAGTAATAAGTATATTTATTATAGTTCTAGCGATAATAAGTCCATAATATGGGTAATAATGCATGTTATATTGATAATAATGAAAGTAATACGTATATTTATTATAGTTCTTGCGATAATAACTGCATAATATGGGTAATAATGCATGTTATATTGAGAATAATATAAGTAATAAGTATAATTATTACAGTTCTGGCGATAATAACTGCATTATATGGGTAACAATGCACGTTATATTGCTAATAGTATAAGTAATAAGTATAATTATTACAGTTCTAGCAATAATACCTCCATTATATGGGTAAGAATGCATGTTATGTTGATAATAATATAAGTAATAAGTATAATTATTACAGTTCTAGCGATAATACCTCTATTATATGGGTAATAATGCATGTTATATTGAGAATAATATAAGTAATAAGTAGAATTATTACAGTTCTAGCGATAATAACTGCATTATATGGGTAATAATGCACGTTATATTGCTAACAATATACGTAATAAGTATAATTATTATAGTTCTAGCGATAATAATAGTAAAATATGGCAAATAGTGCATGTTATAAGGAGAATAATAAAAGAAATAAGTATATTTATTACAGTTCTATCGATAATAACTGCATAATATGGGTAATATTGCATGTTATATTGATAATAATATAAGTAATAAGTAGAATTATTACAGTTCTAGCGATAATAACTGCATTATATGAGTAATAATGCATGTTATATTGATAATAATATAAGTAATGAGTACAATTATTACAGTTCTAGCCATAATAACTGCATTATATGGGTAATAATGCATGTTATATTGATAATAACATAAGTAATAAGTATAATTATTACAGTTCTAGCGATAATAACTGCATAATATGGGTAATAATGCATGTTATATTGATAATAATATAAGTAATAAGTATAATTATTACAGTTCTAGCAATAATACCTCCATTATATGGGTAATAATGCATGTTATATTGAGAATAATATAAGTAATAAGTATAATTATTACAGTTCTGGCGATAATAACTGCATTATATGGGTAATAATGCACGTTATATTGCTAATAGTATAAGTAATAAGTATAATTATTACAGTTCTAGCGATAATAACTGCATAATATGGGTAATAATGCATGTTATATTGAGAATAATATAAGTAATAAGTATAATTATTACAGTTCTGGCGATAATAACTGCATTATATGGGTAACAATGCACGTTATATTGCTAATAGTATAAGTAATAAGTATAATTATTACAGTTCTAGCAATAATACCTCCATTATATGGGTAATAATGCATGTTATATTGATAATAATATAAGTAATAAGTATAATTATTACAGTTCTAGCGATAATACCTCCATTATATGGGTAATAATGCACGTTATATTGCTAATAATATAAGTAATGAGTACAATTATTACAGTCCTATCGATAATACCTCCATTATATGGGTAATAATGCATGTTATATTGATAATGATATAAGTAATAAGTATAATTATTACAGTTCTAGCGATAATAACTGCATAATATGGGTAATAAGGCATGTTATATTGATAATAATATAAGTAATAAGTATAATTATTACAGTTCTAGCGATAATACCTCTATTATATGGGTAATAATGCATGTTATATTGAGAATAATATAAGTAATAAGTAGAATTATTACAGTTCTAGCGATAATAACTGCATTATATGGGTAATAATGCACGTTATATTGCTAACAATATACGTAATAAGTATAATTATTATAGTTCTAGCGATATTAATAGTAAAATATGGCAAATAGTGCATGTTATATTGATAATAATAAAAGTAATAATTATATTTATTACAGTTCTATCGATAATAACTGCATAATATGGGTAATAATTATGTTATATTGATGATAATAAAAGTAATAAGTATATTTATTACAGTTCTATCGATAATAACTGCATGATATGGGTAATAATGCATGTTATATTGATGATAATAAAAGTAATACGTATATTTATTTTAGTTCTAGCGATAATAAATGCATAATATGGGTAATAATGCATGTTATATTTAGAATAATATAAGTGATAAGTATAATTATTACAGTTCTGGCGATAATAACGCCATTATATGGGTAATAATGCACGTTATATTGCTAATAGTATAAGTAATAAGTATAATTATTACAGTCCTAGCCATAATAACTGCATTATATGGGTAATAATGCATGTTATATTGATAATAACATAAGTAATAAGTATAATTATTACAGTTCTAGCGATAATAACTGCATTATATGGGTAATAATGCATGTTATATTGATAATATCGGGAGTAATAAGTATAACTATTATAGTTCTAGCGATGATAATAGTAAAATATGGCAAATAGTACATGTTATATTGATAATAATAAAAGTAATAAGTATATTTATTACAGTCCTACCGATAATAACTGCATAATATGGGTAATAATGCATGTTATACTGATGATAATAAAAGTAATACGTATATTTATTATAGTTCTAGCGATAATAACTGCATAATATGGGTAATAATGCATGTTATATTGATAATAATATAAGTAATAAGTATAATTATTACAGTTCTAGCAATAATACCTCCATTATATGGGTAATAATGCATGTTATATTGAGAATAATATAAGTAATAAGTATAATTATTACAGTTCTGGCGATAATAACTTCTTTATATGGGTAATAATGCACGTTATATTGCTAATAGTATAAGTAATAAGTATAATTATTACAGTTCTAGCGATAATACCTCCATTATATGGGTAATAATGTATGTTATATTGATAATGATATAAGTAATAAGTATAATTATTACAGTTCTAGCGATAATAACTGCATAATATGGGTAATAATGCACGTTATATTGCTAATAATATAAGTAATGAGTACAATTATTACAGTTCTAGCGATAATAACTGCATTATATGGGTAATTATGCATGTTATATTGAGAATAATATAAGTAATAAGTATAATTATTACAGCTCTGGCGATAATAACTTCTTTATATGGGTAACAATGCACGTTATATTGCTAATAGTATAAGTAATAAGTATAATTATTACAGTTCTAGCAATAATACCTCCATTATATGGGTAATAATGCATGTTATATTGATAATAATATAAGTAATAAGTATAATTATTACAGTTCTAGCGATAATACCTCCTTTATATGGGTAATAATGCATGTTATATTGATAATGATATAAGTAATAAGTATAATTATTACAGTTCTAGCGATAATAACTGCATAATATGGGTAATAATGCACGTTATATTGCTAATGATATAAGTAATGAGTACAATTATTACAGTTCTAGCGATAATAACTGCATTATATGGGTAATAATGCATGTTATATTGATAATAATATAAGCAATAAGTATAATTATTACAGTTCTAGCGATAATAACTGCATTATATGGGTAATAATGCATGTTATATTGATAATATCGGGAGTAATAAGTGTATCTATTATAGTTCCGGCGATAATAACTGCATAATATGGGTAATAATGCATGTTATGTTGATAATAATGTAAGTAATAAGTATAATTATTACAGTTCTAGCAATAATACCTCCATTATATGGGTAATAATGCATGTTATATTGATAATAATATAAGTAATAAGTATAATTATTACAGTTCTAGCGATAATACCTCCTTTATATGGGTAATAATGCATGTTATATTGATAATGATATAAGTAATAAGTATTATTATTACAGTTCTAGCGATAATAACTGCATAATATGGGTAATAATGCACGTTATATTGCTAATGATATAAGTAATGAGTACAATTATTACAGTTCTAGCGATAATAACTGCATCATATGGGTAATAATGCATGTTATATTGAGAATAATATACGTAATAAGTATAATTATTACAGTTCTGGCGATAATAACTGCATTATATGGGTAACAATGCACGTTATATTGCTAATAGTATAAGTAATAAGTATAATTATTACAGTTCTAGCAATAATACCTCCATTATATCGGTAATAATGCATGTTGTATTGATAATAATATATGTAGTAAGTATAATTATTACAGTTCTAGCGATAATAACTGCATTATATGGGTAATAATGCATGTTATATTGATAATATTGGGAGTAATAAGTATATTTATTATAGTTCTAGCGATAATAAGTCCATAATATGGGTAATAATGCATGTTATATTGATAATAATGAAAGTAATACGTATATTTATTATAGTTCTTGCGATAATAACTGCATAATATGGGTAATAATGCATGTTATATTGAGAATAATATAAGTAATAAGTATAATTATTACAGTTCTGGCGATAATAACTGCATTATATGGGTAACAATGCACGTTATATTGCTAATAGTATAAGTAATAAGTATAATTATTACAGTTCTAGCAATAATACCTCCATTATATGGGTAAGAATGCATGTTATGTTGATAATAATATAAGTAATAAGTATAATTATTACAGTTCTAGCGATAATACCTCTATTATATGGGTAATAATGCATGTTATATTGAGAATAATATAAGTAATAAGTAGAATTATTACAGTTCTAGCGATAATAACTGCATTATATGGGTAATAATGCACGTTATATTGCTAACAATATACGTAATAAGTATAATTATTATAGTTCTAGCGATAATAATAGTAAAATATGGCAAATAGTGCATGTTATAAGGAGAATAATAAAAGAAATAAGTATATTTATTACAGTTCTATCGATAATAACTGCATAATATGGGTAATATTGCATGTTATATTGATAATAATATAAGTAATAAGTAGAATTATTACAGTTCTAGCGATAATAACTGCATTATATGAGTAATAATGCATGTTATATTGATAATAATATAAGTAATGAGTACAATTATTACAGTTCTAGCCATAATAACTGCATTATATGGGTAATAATGCATGTTATATTGATAATAACATAAGTAATAAGTATAATTATTACAGTTCTAGCGATAATAACTGCATAATATGGGTAATAATGCATGTTATATTGATAATAATATAAGTAATAAGTATAATTATTACAGTTCTAGCAATAATACCTCCATTATATGGGTAATAATGCATGTTATATTGAGAATAATATAAGTAATAAGTATAATTATTACAGTTCTGGCGATAATAACTGCATTATATGGGTAATAATGCACGTTATATTGCTAATAGTATAAGTAATAAGTATAATTATTACAGTTCTAGCGATAATAACTGCATAATATGGGTAATAATGCATGTTATATTGAGAATAATATAAGTAATAAGTATAATTATTACAGTTCTGGCGATAATAACTGCATTATATGGGTAACAATGCACGTTATATTGCTAATAGTATAAGTAATAAGTATAATTATTACAGTTCTAGCAATAATACCTCCATTATATGGGTAATAATGCATGTTATATTGATAATAATATAAGTAATAAGTATAATTATTACAGTTCTAGCGATAATACCTCCATTATATGGGTAATAATGCACGTTATATTGCTAATAATATAAGTAATGAGTACAATTATTACAGTCCTATCGATAATACCTCCATTATATGGGTAATAATGCATGTTATATTGATAATGATATAAGTAATAAGTATAATTATTACAGTTCTAGCGATAATAACTGCATAATATGGGTAATAAGGCATGTTATATTGATAATAATATAAGTAATAAGTATAATTATTACAGTTCTAGCGATAATACCTCTATTATATGGGTAATAATGCATGTTATATTGAGAATAATATAAGTAATAAGTAGAATTATTACAGTTCTAGCGATAATAACTGCATTATATGGGTAATAATGCACGTTATATTGCTAACAATATACGTAATAAGTATAATTATTATAGTTCTAGCGATATTAATAGTAAAATATGGCAAATAGTGCATGTTATATTGATAATAATAAAAGTAATAATTATATTTATTACAGTTCTATCGATAATAACTGCATAATATGGGTAATAATTATGTTATATTGATGATAATAAAAGTAATAAGTATATTTATTACAGTTCTATCGATAATAACTGCATGATATGGGTAATAATGCATGTTATATTGATGATAATAAAAGTAATACGTATATTTATTTTAGTTCTAGCGATAATAAATGCATAATATGGGTAATAATGCATGTTATACTGATGATAATAAAAGTAATACGTATATTTATTATAGTTCTAGCGATAATAACTGCATAATATGGGTAATAATGCACGTTATATTGCTAACAATATACGTAATAAGTATAATTATTATAGTTCTAGCGATATTAATAGTAAAATATGGCAAATAGTGCATGTTATATTGATAATAATAAAAGTAATAATTATATTTATTACAGTTCTATCGATAATAACTGCATAATATGGGTAATAATTATGTTATATTGATGATAATAAAAGTAATAAGTATATTTATTACAGTTCTATCGATAATAACTGCATGATATGGGTAATAATGCATGTTATATTGATGATAATAAAAGTAATACGTATATTTATTTTAGTTCTAGCGATAATAAATGCATAATATGGGTAATAATGCATGTTATACTGATGATAATAAAAGTAATACGTATATTTATTATAGTTCTAGCGATAATAACTGCATAATATGGGTAATAATGCACGTTATATTGCTAATAGTATAAGTAATAAGTATAATTATTACAGTTCTAGCAATAATACCTCCATTATATGGGTAAGAATGCATGTTATGTTGATAATAATATAAGTAATAAGTATAATTATTACAGTTCTAGCGATAATACCTCTATTATATGGGTAATAATGCATGTTATATTGAGAATAATATAAGTAATAAGTAGAATTATTACAGTTCTAGCGATAATAACTGCATTATATGGGTAATAATGCACGTTATATTGCTAACAATATACGTAATAAGTATAATTATTATAGTTCTAGCGATAATAATAGTAAAATATGGCAAATAGTGCATGTTATAAGGAGAATAATAAAAGAAATAAGTATATTTATTACAGTTCTATCGATAATAACTGCATAATATGGGTAATATTGCATGTTATATTGATAATAATATAAGTAATAAGTAGAATTATTACAGTTCTAGCGATAATAACTGCATTATATGAGTAATAATGCATGTTATATTGATAATAATATAAGTAATGAGTACAATTATTACAGTTCTAGCCATAATAACTGCATTATATGGGTAATAATGCATGTTATATTGATAATAACATAAGTAATAAGTATAATTATTACAGTTCTAGCGATAATAACTGCATAATATGGGTAATAATGCATGTTATATTGATAATAATATAAGTAATAAGTATAATTATTACAGTTCTAGCAATAATACCTCCATTATATGGGTAATAATGCATGTTATATTGAGAATAATATAAGTAATAAGTATAATTATTACAGTTCTGGCGATAATAACTGCATTATATGGGTAATAATGCACGTTATATTGCTAATAGTATAAGTAATAAGTATAATTATTACAGTTCTAGCGATAATAACTGCATAATATGGGTAATAATGCATGTTATATTGAGAATAATATAAGTAATAAGTATAATTATTACAGTTCTGGCGATAATAACTGCATTATATGGGTAACAATGCACGTTATATTGCTAATAGTATAAGTAATAAGTATAATTATTACAGTTCTAGCAATAATACCTCCATTATATGGGTAATAATGCATGTTATATTGATAATAATATAAGTAATAAGTATAATTATTACAGTTCTAGCGATAATACCTCCATTATATGGGTAATAATGCACGTTATATTGCTAATAATATAAGTAATGAGTACAATTATTACAGTCCTATCGATAATACCTCCATTATATGGGTAATAATGCATGTTATATTGATAATGATATAAGTAATAAGTATAATTATTACAGTTCTAGCGATAATAACTGCATAATATGGGTAATAAGGCATGTTATATTGATAATAATATAAGTAATAAGTATAATTATTACAGTTCTAGCGATAATACCTCTATTATATGGGTAATAATGCATGTTATATTGAGAATAATATAAGTAATAAGTAGAATTATTACAGTTCTAGCGATAATAACTGCATTATATGGGTAATAATGCACGTTATATTGCTAACAATATACGTAATAAGTATAATTATTATAGTTCTAGCGATATTAATAGTAAAATATGGCAAATAGTGCATGTTATATTGATAATAATAAAAGTAATAATTATATTTATTACAGTTCTATCGATAATAACTGCATAATATGGGTAATAATTATGTTATATTGATGATAATAAAAGTAATAAGTATATTTATTACAGTTCTATCGATAATAACTGCATGATATGGGTAATAATGCATGTTATATTGATGATAATAAAAGTAATACGTATATTTATTTTAGTTCTAGCGATAATAAATGCATAATATGGGTAATAATGCATGTTATATTTAGAATAATATAAGTGATAAGTATAATTATTACAGTTCTGGCGATAATAACGCCATTATATGGGTAATAATGCACGTTATATTGCTAATAGTATAAGTAATAAGTATAATTATTACAGTCCTATCGATAATACCTCCATTATATGGGTAATAATGCATGTTATATTGATAATGATATAAGTAATAAGTATAATTATTACAGTTCTAGCGATAATAACTGCATAATATGGGTAATAAGGCATGTTATATTGATAATAATATAAGTAATAAGTATAATTATTACAGTTCTAGCGATAATACCTCTATTATATGGGTAATAATGCATGTTATATTGAGAATAATATAAGTAATAAGTAGAATTATTACAGTTCTAGCGATAATAACTGCAATGTATGGGTAATAATGCACGTTATATTGCTAACAATATACGTAATAAGTATAATTATTATAGTTCTAGCGATAATAATAGTAAAATATGGCAAATAGTGCATGTTATAAGGAGAATAATAAAAGAAATAAGTATATTTATTACAGTTCTATCGATAATAACTGCATAATATGGGTAATATTGCATGTTATATTGATAATAATATAAGTAATAAGTAGAATTATTACAGTTCTAGCGATAATAACTGCATTATATGAGTAATAATGCATGTTATATTGATAATAATATAAGTAATGAGTACAATTATTACAGTTCTAGCCATAATAACTGCATTATATGGGTAATAATGCATGTTATATTGATAATAACATAAGTAATAAGTATAATTATTACAGTTCTAGCGATAATAACTGCATAATATGGGTAATAATGCATGTTATATTGATAATAATATAAGTAATAAGTATAATTATTACAGTTCTAGCAATAATACCTCCATTATATGGGTAATAATGCATGTTATATTGAGAATAATATAAGTAATAAGTATAATTATTACAGTTCTGGCGATAATAACTGCATTATATGGGTAATAATGCACGTTATATTGCTAATAGTATAAGTAATAAGTATAATTATTACAGTTCTAGCGATAATAACTGCATAATATGGGTAATAATGCATGTTATATTGAGAATAATATAAGTAATAAGTATAATTATTACAGTTCTGGCGATAATAACTGCATTATATGGGTAACAATGCACGTTATATTGCTAATAGTATAAGTAATAAGTATAATTATTACAGTTCTAGCAATAATACCTCCATTATATGGGTAATAATGCATGTTATATTGATAATAATATAAGTAATAAGTATAATTATTACAGTTCTAGCGATAATACCTCCATTATATGGGTAATAATGCACGTTATATTGCTAATAATATAAGTAATGAGTACAATTATTACAGTCCTATCGATAATACCTCCATTATATGGGTAATAATGCATGTTATATTGATAATGATATAAGTAATAAGTATAATTATTACAGTTCTAGCGATAATAACTGCATAATATGGGTAATAAGGCATGTTATATTGATAATAATATAAGTAATAAGTATAATTATTACAGTTCTAGCGATAATACCTCTATTATATGGGTAATAATGCATGTTATATTGAGAATAATATAAGTAATAAGTAGAATTATTACAGTTCTAGCGATAATAACTGCATTATATGGGTAATAATGCACGTTATATTGCTAACAATATACGTAATAAGTATAATTATTATAGTTCTAGCGATATTAATAGTAAAATATGGCAAATAGTGCATGTTATATTGATAATAATAAAAGTAATAATTATATTTATTACAGTTCTATCGATAATAACTGCATAATATGGGTAATAATTATGTTATATTGATGATAATAAAAGTAATAAGTATATTTATTACAGTTCTATCGATAATAACTGCATGATATGGGTAATAATGCATGTTATATTGATGATAATAAAAGTAATACGTATATTTATTTTAGTTCTAGCGATAATAAATGCATAATATGGGTAATAATGCATGTTATATTTAGAATAATATAAGTGATAAGTATAATTATTACAGTTCTGGCGATAATAACGCCATTATATGGGTAATAATGCACGTTATATTGCTAATAGTATAAGTAATAAGTATAATTATTACAGTCCTATCGATAATACCTCCATTATATGGGTAATAATGCATGTTATATTGATAATGATATAAGTAATAAGTATAATTATTACAGTTCTAGCGATAATAACTGCATAATATGGGTAATAAGGCATGTTATATTGATAATAATATAAGTAATAAGTATAATTATTACAGTTCTAGCGATAATACCTCTATTATATGGGTAATAATGCATGTTATATTGAGAATAATATAAGTAATAAGTAGAATTATTACAGTTCTAGCGATAATAACTGCAATGTATGGGTAATAATGCACGTTATATTGCTAACAATATACGTAATAAGTATAATTATTATAGTTCTAGCGATAATAATAGTAAAATATGGCAAATAGTGCATGTTATAAGGAGAATAATAAAAGAAATAAGTATATTTATTACAGTTCTATCGATAATAACTGCATAATATGGGTAATATTGCATGTTATATTGATAATAATATAAGTAATAAGTAGAATTATTACAGTTCTAGCGATAATAACTGCATTATATGAGTAATAATGCATGTTATATTGATAATAATATAAGTAATGAGTACAATTATTACAGTTCTAGCCATAATAACTGCATTATATGGGTAATAATGCATGTTATATTGATAATAACATAAGTAATAAGTATAATTATTACAGTTCTAGCGATAATAACTGCATAATATGGGTAATAATGCATGTTATATTGATAATAATATAAGTAATAAGTATAATTATTACAGTTCTAGCAATAATACCTCCATTATATGGGTAATAATGCATGTTATATTGAGAATAATATAAGTAATAAGTATAATTATTACAGTTCTGGCGATAATAACTGCATTATATGGGTAATAATGCACGTTATATTGCTAATAGTATAAGTAATAAGTATAATTATTACAGTTCTAGCGATAATAACTGCATAATATGGGTAATAATGCATGTTATATTGAGAATAATATAAGTAATAAGTATAATTATTACAGTTCTGGCGATAATAACTGCATTATATGGGTAACAATGCACGTTATATTGCTAATAGTATAAGTAATAAGTATAATTATTACAGTTCTAGCAATAATACCTCCATTATATGGGTAATAATGCATGTTATATTGATAATAATATAAGTAATAAGTATAATTATTACAGTTCTAGCGATAATACCTCCATTATATGGGTAATAATGCACGTTATATTGCTAATAATATAAGTAATGAGTACAATTATTACAGTCCTATCGATAATACCTCCATTATATGGGTAATAATGCATGTTATATTGATAATGATATAAGTAATAAGTATAATTATTACAGTTCTAGCGATAATAACTGCATAATATGGGTAATAAGGCATGTTATATTGATAATAATATAAGTAATAAGTATAATTATTACAGTTCTAGCGATAATACCTCTATTATATGGGTAATAATGCATGTTATATTGAGAATAATATAAGTAATAAGTAGAATTATTACAGTTCTAGCGATAATAACTGCATTATATGGGTAATAATGCACGTTATATTGCTAACAATATACGTAATAAGTATAATTATTATAGTTCTAGCGATATTAATAGTAAAATATGGCAAATAGTGCATGTTATATTGATAATAATAAAAGTAATAATTATATTTATTACAGTTCTATCGATAATAACTGCATAATATGGGTAATAATTATGTTATATTGATGATAATAAAAGTAATAAGTATATTTATTACAGTTCTATCGATAATAACTGCATGATATGGGTAATAATGCATGTTATATTGATGATAATAAAAGTAATACGTATATTTATTTTAGTTCTAGCGATAATAAATGCATAATATGGGTAATAATGCATGTTATACTGATGATAATAAAAGTAATACGTATATTTATTATAGTTCTAGCGATAATAACTGCATAATATGGGTAATAATGCACGTTATATTGCTAATAGTATAAGTAATAAGTATAATTATTACAGTTCTAGCAATAATACCTCCATTATATGGGTAAGAATGCATGTTATGTTGATAATAATATAAGTAATAAGTATAATTATTACAGTTCTAGCGATAATACCTCTATTATATGGGTAATAATGCATGTTATATTGAGAATAATATAAGTAATAAGTAGAATTATTACAGTTCTAGCGATAATAACTGCATTATATGGGTAATAATGCACGTTATATTGCTAACAATATACGTAATAAGTATAATTATTATAGTTCTAGCGATAATAATAGTAAAATATGGCAAATAGTGCATGTTATAAGGAGAATAATAAAAGAAATAAGTATATTTATTACAGTTCTATCGATAATAACTGCATAATATGGGTAATATTGCATGTTATATTGATAATAATATAAGTAATAAGTAGAATTATTACAGTTCTAGCGATAATAACTGCATTATATGAGTAATAATGCATGTTATATTGATAATAATATAAGTAATGAGTACAATTATTACAGTTCTAGCCATAATAACTGCATTATATGGGTAATAATGCATGTTATATTGATAATAACATAAGTAATAAGTATAATTATTACAGTTCTAGCGATAATAACTGCATAATATGGGTAATAATGCATGTTATATTGATAATAATATAAGTAATAAGTATAATTATTACAGTTCTAGCAATAATACCTCCATTATATGGGTAATAATGCATGTTATATTGAGAATAATATAAGTAATAAGTATAATTATTACAGTTCTGGCGATAATAACTGCATTATATGGGTAATAATGCACGTTATATTGCTAATAGTATAAGTAATAAGTATAATTATTACAGTTCTAGCGATAATAACTGCATAATATGGGTAATAATGCATGTTATATTGAGAATAATATAAGTAATAAGTATAATTATTACAGTTCTGGCGATAATAACTGCATTATATGGGTAACAATGCACGTTATATTGCTAATAGTATAAGTAATAAGTATAATTATTACAGTTCTAGCAATAATACCTCCATTATATGGGTAATAATGCATGTTATATTGATAATAATATAAGTAATAAGTATAATTATTACAGTTCTAGCGATAATACCTCCATTATATGGGTAATAATGCACGTTATATTGCTAATAATATAAGTAATGAGTACAATTATTACAGTCCTATCGATAATACCTCCATTATATGGGTAATAATGCATGTTATATTGATAATGATATAAGTAATAAGTATAATTATTACAGTTCTAGCGATAATAACTGCATAATATGGGTAATAAGGCATGTTATATTGATAATAATATAAGTAATAAGTATAATTATTACAGTTCTAGCGATAATACCTCTATTATATGGGTAATAATGCATGTTATATTGAGAATAATATAAGTAATAAGTAGAATTATTACAGTTCTAGCGATAATAACTGCATTATATGGGTAATAATGCACGTTATATTGCTAACAATATACGTAATAAGTATAATTATTATAGTTCTAGCGATATTAATAGTAAAATATGGCAAATAGTGCATGTTATATTGATAATAATAAAAGTAATAATTATATTTATTACAGTTCTATCGATAATAACTGCATAATATGGGTAATAATTATGTTATATTGATGATAATAAAAGTAATAAGTATATTTATTACAGTTCTATCGATAATAACTGCATGATATGGGTAATAATGCATGTTATATTGATGATAATAAAAGTAATACGTATATTTATTTTAGTTCTAGCGATAATAAATGCATAATATGGGTAATAATGCATGTTATATTTAGAATAATATAAGTGATAAGTATAATTATTACAGTTCTGGCGATAATAACGCCATTATATGGGTAATAATGCACGTTATATTGCTAATAGTATAAGTAATAAGTATAATTATTACAGTCCTATCGATAATACCTCCATTATATGGGTAATAATGCATGTTATATTGATAATGATATAAGTAATAAGTATAATTATTACAGTTCTAGCGATAATAACTGCATAATATGGGTAATAAGGCATGTTATATTGATAATAATATAAGTAATAAGTATAATTATTACAGTTCTAGCGATAATACCTCTATTATATGGGTAATAATGCATGTTATATTGAGAATAATATAAGTAATAAGTAGAATTATTACAGTTCTAGCGATAATAACTGCAATGTATGGGTAATAATGCACGTTATATTGCTAACAATATACGTAATAAGTATAATTATTATAGTTCTAGCGATAATAATAGTAAAATATGGCAAATAGTGCATGTTATAAGGAGAATAATAAAAGAAATAAGTATATTTATTACAGTTCTATCGATAATAACTGCATAATATGGGTAATATTGCATGTTATATTGATAATAATATAAGTAATAAGTAGAATTATTACAGTTCTAGCGATAATAACTGCATTATATGAGTAATAATGCATGTTATATTGATAATAATATAAGTAATGAGTACAATTATTACAGTTCTAGCCATAATAACTGCATTATATGGGTAATAATGCATGTTATATTGATAATAACATAAGTAATAAGTATAATTATTACAGTTCTAGCGATAATAACTGCATAATATGGGTAATAATGCATGTTATATTGATAATAATATAAGTAATAAGTATAATTATTACAGTTCTAGCAATAATACCTCCATTATATGGGTAATAATGCATGTTATATTGAGAATAATATAAGTAATAAGTATAATTATTACAGTTCTGGCGATAATAACTGCATTATATGGGTAATAATGCACGTTATATTGCTAATAGTATAAGTAATAAGTATAATTATTACAGTTCTAGCGATAATAACTGCATAATATGGGTAATAATGCATGTTATATTGAGAATAATATAAGTAATAAGTATAATTATTACAGTTCTGGCGATAATAACTGCATTATATGGGTAACAATGCACGTTATATTGCTAATAGTATAAGTAATAAGTATAATTATTACAGTTCTAGCAATAATACCTCCATTATATGGGTAATAATGCATGTTATATTGATAATAATATAAGTAATAAGTATAATTATTACAGTTCTAGCGATAATACCTCCATTATATGGGTAATAATGCACGTTATATTGCTAATAATATAAGTAATGAGTACAATTATTACAGTCCTATCGATAATACCTCCATTATATGGGTAATAATGCATGTTATATTGATAATGATATAAGTAATAAGTATAATTATTACAGTTCTAGCGATAATAACTGCATAATATGGGTAATAAGGCATGTTATATTGATAATAATATAAGTAATAAGTATAATTATTACAGTTCTAGCGATAATACCTCTATTATATGGGTAATAATGCATGTTATATTGAGAATAATATAAGTAATAAGTAGAATTATTACAGTTCTAGCGATAATAACTGCATTATATGGGTAATAATGCACGTTATATTGCTAACAATATACGTAATAAGTATAATTATTATAGTTCTAGCGATATTAATAGTAAAATATGGCAAATAGTGCATGTTATATTGATAATAATAAAAGTAATAATTATATTTATTACAGTTCTATCGATAATAACTGCATAATATGGGTAATAATTATGTTATATTGATGATAATAAAAGTAATACGTGTATTTATTATAGTTCTAGCGATAATAACTGCATAATATGGGTAATAATGCATGTTATATTGATAATAATATAAGTAATAAGTATAATTATTACCGTTCTAGCGATAATAACTGCATTATATGGATAATAATGCACGTTATATTGCTAACAATATAAGTAATAAGTATAATTATTACAGTTTTAGCGATAATAACTGCATTATATGGGTAATAATGCATGTTATATTGATAACAATATAAGTAATAAGTATAATTATTACAGTTCTAGCGATAATACCTCCTTTATATGGGTAATAATGCATGTTATATTGATAATGATATAAGTAATAAGTATAATTATTACAGTTCTAGCGATAATAACTGCATAATATGGGTAATAATGCACGTTATATTGCTAATAATATAAGTAATGAGTACAATTATTACAGTCCTATCGATAATACCTCCATTATATGGGTAATAATGCATGTTATATTGATAATGATATAAGTAATAAGTATAATTATTACAGTTCTAGCGATAATAACTGCATAATATGGGTAATAAGGCATGTTATATTGATAATAATATAAGTAATAAGTATAATTATTACAGTTCTAGCGATAATACCTCTATTATATGGGTAATAATGCATGTTATATTGAGAATAATATAAGTAATAAGTAGAATTATTACAGTTCTAGCGATAATAACTGCATTATATGGGTAATAATGCACGTTATATTGCTAACAATATACGTAATAAGTATAATTATTATAGTTCTAGCGATATTAATAGTAAAATATGGCAAATAGTGCATGTTATATTGATAATAATAAAAGTAATAATTATATTTATTACAGTTCTATCGATAATAACTGCATAATATGGGTAATAATTATGTTATATTGATGATAATAAAAGTAATACGTGTATTTATTATAGTTCTAGCGATAATAACTGCATAATATGGGTAATAATGCATGTTATATTGATAATAATATAAGTAATAAGTATAATTATTACCGTTCTAGCGATAATAACTGCATTATATGGATAATAATGCACGTTATATTGCTAACAATATAAGTAATAAGTATAATTATTACAGTTTTAGCGATAATAACTGCATTATATGGGTAATAATGCATGTTATATTGATAACAATATAAGTAATAAGTATAATTATTACAGTTCTAGCGATAATACCTCCTTTATATGGGTAATAATGCATGTTATATTGATAATGATATAAGTAATAAGTATAATTATTACAGTTCTAGCGATAATAACTGCATAATATGGGTAATAATGCACTTTATATTGCTAATAATATAAGTAATGAGTACAATTATTACAGTTCTAGCCATAATAACTGCATTATATGGGTAATAATACATGTTATATTGATAATAACATAAGTAATAAGTATAATTATTACAGTTCTAGCGATAATAACTGCATTATATGGGTAATAATGCATGTTATATTGATAATATCGGGAGTAATAAGTATAATTATTATAGTTCTAGCGATAATAATAGTAAAATATGGCAAATAGTGCATGTTATAAGGAGAATAATAAAAGAAATAAGTATATTTATTACAGTTATATCGATAATAACTGCATAATATGGGTAATATTGCATGTTATATTGACAATAATATAAGTAATAAGTAGAATTATTACAGTTCTAGCGATAATAACTGCATTATATGAGTAATAATGCATGTTATATTGATAATAATATAAGTAATGAGTACAATTATTACAGTTCTAGCCATAATAACTGCATTATATGGGTAATAATGCATGTTATATTGATAATAACATAAGTAATAAGTATAATTATTACAGTTCTAGCGATAATAACTGCATAATATGGGTAATAATGCATGTTATATTGATAATAATATAAGTAATAAGTATAATTATTACAGTTCTGGCAATAATACCTCCATTATATGGGTAATAATGCATGTTATATTGAGAATAATATAAGTAATAAGTATAATTATTACAGTTCTGGCGATAATAACTGCATTATATGGGTAATAATGCACGTTATATTGCTAATAGTATAAGTAATAAGTATAATTATTACAGTTCTAGCGATAATAACTGCATAATATGGGTAATAATGCATGTTATATTGAGAATAATATAAGTAATAAGTATAATTATTACAGTTCTGGCGATAATAACTGCATTATATGGGTAACAATGCACGTTATATTGCTAATAGTATAAGTAATAAGTATAATTATTACAGTTCTAGCAATAATACCTCCATTATATGGGTAATAATGCATGTTACATTGATAATAATATAAGTAATAAGTATAATTATTACAGTTCTAGCGATAATACCTCCATTATATGGGTAATAATGCACGTTATATTGCTAATAATATAAGTAATGAGTACAATTATTACAGTTCTAGCCATAATAACTGCATTATATGGGTAATAATGCATGTTATATTGATAATAACATAAGTAATAAGTATAATTATTACAGTTCTAGCCATAATAACTGCATTATATGGGTAATAATGCATGTTTTATTGATAATAACATAAGTAATAAGTATAATTATTACAGTTCTAGCGATAATAACTGCATTATATGGGTAATAATGCATGTTATATTGATAATATCGGGAGTAATAAGTATAACTATTATAGTTCTTGCGATGATAATAGTAAAATATGGCAAATAGTACATGTTATATTGATAATAATAAAAGTAATAAGTATATTTATTACAGTCCTACCGATAATAACTGCATAATATGGGTAATAATGCATGTTATACTGATGATAATAAAAGTAATACGTATATTTATTATAGTTCTAGCGATAATAACTGCATAATATGGGTAATAATGCACGTTATATTGCTAATAGTATAAGTAACAAGTATAATTATTACAGTTCTAGCGATAATACCTCCATTATATGGGTAATAATGTATGTTATATTGATAATGATATAAGTAATAAGTATAATTATTACAGTTCTAGCGATAATAACTGCATAATATGGGTAATAATGCATGTTATATTGATAATAATATAAGCAATAAGTATAATTATTACAGTTCTAGCGATAATAACTGCATTATATGGGTAATAATGCATGTTATATTGATAATATCGGGAGTAATAAGTATAATTATTATAGTTCTAGCGATAATAATAGTAAAATATGACAAATAGTGCATGTTATATTGATAACAATAAAAGTAATAAGTATATTTATTACAGTCCTACCGATAATAACTGCATAATATGGGTAATAATGCATGTTATACTGATGATAATAAAAGTAATACGTATATTTATTATAGTTCTAGCGATAATAACTGCATAATATGGGTAATAATGCACGTTATATTGCTAATAATATAAGTAATGAGTACAATTATTACAGTTCTAGCGATAATAACTGCATTATATGGGTAATAATGCACGTTATATTGCTAATAATATAAGTAATAAGTATAATTATTACAGTTCTAGCGATAATACCTCCATTATATGGGTAATAATGCACGTTATATTGCTAATAATATAAGTAATGAGTACAATTATTACAGTTCTAGCCATAATAACTGCATTATATGGGTAATAATGCATGTTATATTGATAATAACATAAGTAATAAGTATAATTATTACAGTTCTAGCGATAATAACTGCATTATATGGGTAATAATGCATGTTATATTGATAATAATATAAGCAATAAGTATAATTATTACAGTTCTAGCGATAATAACTGCATTATGTGGGTAATAATGCATGTTATATTGATAATATCGGGAGTAATAAGTATAATTATTATAGTTCTAGCGATAATAATAGTAAAATATGGCAAATAGTGCATTTTATATTGATAATAATAAAAGTAATAAGTATATTTATTACAGTTCTATCGATAATAACTGCATAATATGGGTAATAATTATGTTATATTGATGATAATAAAAGTAATACGTATATTTATTACAGTTCTAGCGATAATACCTCTATTATATGGGTAATAATGCATGTTATATTGAGAATAATATAAGTAATAAGTAGAATTATTACAGTTCTAGCGATAAGAACTGCATTATATGGGTAATAATGCACGTTATATTGCTAACAATATACGTAATAAGTATAATTATTACAGTTCTAGCGATAATAACTGCATTATATGGGTAACAATGCACGTTATATTGCTAATAGTATAAGTAATAAGTATAATTATTACAGTTCTAGCAATAATACCTCCATTATATGGGTAATAATGCATGTCATATTGATAATAATATAAGTAGTAAGTATAATTATTACAGTTCTAGCGATAATACCTCCATTATATGGGTAATAATGCATGTTATATTGATAATATCGGGAGTAATAAGTATAATTATTATAGTTCTAGCGATAATAATAGTAAAATATGGCAAATAGTGCATTTTATATTGATAATAATAAAAGTAATAAGTATATTTATTACAGTTCCATCGATAATAACTGCATAATATGGGTAATAATGCACGTTATATTGCTAATAGTATAAGTAATAAGTATAATTATTACAGTTCTAGCGATAATAACTGCATAATATGGGTAATAATGCATGTTATATTGAGAATAATATAAGTAATAAGTATAATTATTACAGTTCTGGCGATAATAACTGCATTATATGGGTAACAATGCACGTTATATTGCTAATAGTATAAGTAATAAGTATAATTATTACAGTTCTAGCAATAATACCTCCATTATATGGGTAATAATGCATGTTATATTGATAATAATATAAGTAATAAGTATAATTATTACAGTTCTAGCGATAATACCTCCATTATATGGGTAATAATGCACGTTATATTGCTAATAATATAAGTAATGAGTACAATTATTACAGTTCTAGCCATAATAACTGCATTATATGGGTAATAATGCACGTTATATTGCTAATAACATAAGTAATAAGTATAATTATTACAGTTCTAGCCATAATAACTGCATTATATGGGTAATAATGCATGTTATATTGATAATAACATAAGTAATAAGTATAATTATTACAGTTCTAGCGATAATAACTGCATAATATGGGTAATAATGCATGTTATATTGATAATAATATAAGTAATAAGTATAATTATTACAGTTCTAGCAATAATACCTCCATTATATGGGTAATAATGCATGTTATATTGAGAATAATATAAGTAATAAGTATAATTATTACAGTTCTGGCGATAATAACTGCATTATATGGGTAATAATGCACGTTATATTGCTAATAGTATAAGTAATAAGTATAATTATTACAGTTCTAGCGATAATAACTGCATAATATGGGTAATAATGCATGTTATATTGAGAATAATATAAGTAATAAATATAATTATTACAGTTCTGGCGATAATAACTGCATTATATGGGTAACAATGCACGTTATATTGCTAATAGTATAAGTAATAAGTATAATTATTACAGTTCTAGCAATAATACCTCCATTATATGGGTAATAATGCATGTTATATTGATAATAATATAAGTAATAAGTATAATTATTACAGTTCTAGCGATAATTCCTCCATTATATGGGTAATAATGCACGTTATATTGCTAATAATATAAGTAATGAGTACAATTATTACAGTTCTAGCCATAATAACTGCATTATATGGGTAATAATGCATGTTATATTGATAATAACATAAGTAATAAGTATAATTATTACAGTTCTAGCCATAATAACTGCATTATATGGGTAATAATGCATGTTATATTGATAATAACATAAGTAATAAGTATAATTATTACAGTTCTAGCGATAATAACTGCATAATATGGGTAATAATGCATGTTATATTGATAATAATATAAGTAATAAGTATAATTATTACAGTTCTGGCGATAATAACTGCATTATATGGGTAATAATGCACGTTATATTGCTAATAGTATAAGTAATAAGTATAATTATTACAGTTCTAGCGATAATAACTGCATAATATGGGTAATAATGCATGTTATATTGAGAATAATATAAGTAATAAGTATAATTATTACAGTTCTGGCGATAATAACTGCATTATATGGGTAACAATGCACGTTATATTGCTAATAGTATAAGTAATAAGTATAATTATTACAGTTCTAGCAATAATACCTCCATTATATGGGTAATAATGCATGTTATATTGATAATAATATAAGTAATAAGTATAATTATTACAGTTCTAGCGATAATACCTCCAGTATATGGGTAATAATGCACGTTATATTGCTAATAATATAAGTAATGAGTACAATTATTACAGTTCTAGCCATAATAACTGCATTATATGGGTAATAATGCATGTTATATTGATAATAACATAAGTAATAAGTATAATTGTTACAGTTCTAGCCATAATAACTGCATTATATGGGTAATAATGCATGTTATATTGATAATAACATAAGTAATAAGTATAATTATTACAGTTCTAGCGATAATAACTGCATTATATGGGTAATAATGCATGTTATATTGATAATATCGGGAGTAATAAGTATAACTATTATAGTTCTAGCGATGATAATAGTAAAATATGGCAAATAGTACATGTTATATTGATAATAATAAAAGTAATAAGTATATTTATTACAGTCCTACCGATAATAACTGCATAATATGGGTAATAATGCATGTTATACTGATGATAATAAAAGTAATACGTATATTTATTATAGTTCTAGCGATAATAACTGCATAATATGGGTAATAATGCACGTTATATTGCTAATAATATAAGTAATGAGTACAATTATTACAGTTCTAGCGATAATAACTGCATTATATGGGTAATAATGCACGTTATATTGCTAATAATATAAGTAATAAGTATAATTATTACAGTTCTAGCGATAATAACTGCATTATATGGGTAATAATGCATGTTACATTGATAATATTGGGAGTAATAAGTGTATTTATTATAGTTCCGGCGATAATAACTGCATAATATGGGTAATAATGCATGTTATGTTGATAATAATGTAAGTAATAAGAATAATTATTACAGTTCTAGCAATAATACCTCCATTATATGGGTAATAATGCATGTTATATTGATAATAATATAAGTAATAAGTATAATTATTACAGTTCTAGCGATAATACCTCCTTTATATGGGTAATAATGCATGTTATATTGATAATGATATAAGTAATAAGTATAATTATTACAGTTCTAGCGATAATAACTGCATAATATGGGTAATAATGCACGTTATATTGCTAATGATATAAGTAATGAGTACAATTATTACAGTTCTAGCGATAATAACTGCATCATATGGGTAATAATGCATGTTATATTGAGAATAATATACGTAATAAGTATAATTATTACAGTTCTGGCGATAATAACTGCATTATATGGGTAACAATGCACGTTATATTGCTAATAGTATAAGTAATAAGTATAATTATTACAGTTCTAGCAATAATACCTCCATTATATCGGTAATAATGCATGTTATATTGATAATAATATATGTAGTAAGTATAATTATTACAGTTCTAGCGATAATAAATGCATTATATGGGTAATAATGCATGTTATATTGATAATATTGGGAGTAATAAGTATATTTATTATAGTTCTAGCGATAATAAGTCCATAATATGGGTAATAATGCATGTTATATTGATAATAATGAAAGTAATACGTATATTTATTATAGTTCTTGCGATAATAACTGCATAATATGGGTAATAATGCATGTTATATTGAGAATAATATAAGTAATAAGTATAATTATTACAGTTCTGGCGATAATAACTGCATTATATGGGTAACAATGCACGTTATATTGCTAATAGTATAAGTAATAAGTATAATTATTACAGTTCTAGCAATAATACCTCCATTATATGGGTAACAATGCATGTTATGTTGATAATAATATAAGTAATAAGTATAATTATTACAGTTCTAGCGATAATAACTGCATTACATGGGTAATAATGCATGTTATATTGAGAATAATATAAGTAATAAGTATAATTATTACAGTTCTAGCGATAATAACTGCATTATATGGGTAATAATGCATGTTATATTGATAATATCGGGAGTAATAAGTATAATTATTATAGCTCTAGCGATAATAATAGTAAAATATGGCAAATAGTGCATGTTATATTGAGAATAATATAAGTGATAAGTATAATTATTACAGTTCTGGCGATAATAACGCCATTATATGGGTAATAATGCACGTTATATTGCTAATAGTATAAGTAATAAGTATAATTATTACAGTCCTATCGATAATACCTCCATTATATGGGTAATAATGCATGTTATATTGATAATGATATAAGTAATAAGTATAATTATTACAGTTCTAGCGATAAGAACTGCATAATATGGGTAATAAGGCATGTTATATTGATAATAATATAAGTAATAAGTATAATTATTACAGTTCTAGCGATAATACCTCTATTATATGGGTAATAATGCATGTTATATTGAGAATAATATAAGTAATAAGTAGAATTATTACAGTTCTAGCGATAATAACTGCATTATATGGGTAATAATGCACGTTATATTGCTAACAATATACGTAATAAGTATAATTATTATAGTTCTAGCGATAATAATAGTAAAATATGGCAAATAGTGCATGTTATAAGGAGAATAATAAAAGAAATAAGTATATTTATTACAGTTCTATCGATAATAACTGCATAATATGGGTAATATTGCATGTTATATTGATAATAATATAAGTAATAAGTAGAATTATTACAGTTCTAGCGATAATAACTGCATTATATGAGTAATAATGCATGTTATATTGATAATAATATAAGCAATAAGTATAATTATTACAGTTCTAGCGATAATAACTGCATTATGTGGGTAATAATGCATGTTATATTGATAATATCGGGAGTAATAAGTATAATTATTATAGTTCTAGCGATAGTAATAGTAAAATATGGCAAATAGTGCATTTTATATTGATAATAATAAAAGTAATAAGTATATTTATTACAGTTCTATCGATAATAACTGCATAATATGGGTAATAATTATGTTATATTGATGATAATAAAAGTAATACGTATATTTATTACAGTTCTAGCGATAATACCTCTATTATATGGGTAATAATGCATGTTATATTGAGAATAATATAAGTAATAAGTAGAATTATTACAGTTCTAGCGATAAGAACTGCATTATATGGGTAATAATGCACGTTATATTGCTAACAATATACGTAATAAGTATAATTATTACAGTTCTAGCGATAATAACTGCATTATATGGGTAACAATGCACGTTATATTGCTAATAGTATAAGTAATAAGTATAATTATTACAGTTCTAGCAATAATACCTCCATTATATGGGTAATAATGCATGTCATATTGATAATAATATAAGTAGTAAGTATAATTATTACAGTTCTAGCGATAATACCTCCTTTATATGGGTAATAATGCATGTTATATTGATAATATCGGGAGTAATAAGTATAATTATTATAGTTCTAGCGATAATAATAGTAAAATATGGCAAATAGTGCATTTTATATTGATAATAATAAAAGTTATAAGTATATTTATTACAGTTCCATCGATAATAACTGCATAATATGGGTAATAATGCACGTTATATTGCTAATAGTATAAGTAATAAGTATAATTATTACAGTTCTAGCGATAATAACTGCATAATATGGGTAATAATGCATGTTATATTGAGAATAATATAAGTAATAAGTATAATTATTACAGTTCTGGCGATAATAACTGCATTATATGGGTAACAATGCAAGTTATATTGCTAATAGTATAAGTAATAAGTATAATTATTACAGTTCTAGCAATAATACCTCCATTATATGGGTAATAATGCATGTTATATTGATAATAATATAAGTAATAAGTATAATTATTACAGTTCTAGCGATAATACCTCCATTATATGGGTAATAATGCACGTTATATTGCTAATAATATAAGTAATGAGTACAATTATTACAGTTCTAGCCATAATAACTGCATTATATGGGTAATAATGCACGTTATATTGCTAATAACATAAGTAATAAGTATAATTATTACAGTTCTAGCCATAATAACTGCATTATATGGGTAATAATGCATGTTATATTGATAATAACATAAGTAATAAGTATAATTATTACAGTTCTAGCGATAATAACTGCATAATATGGGTAATAATGCATGTTATATTGATAATAATATAAGTAATAAGTATAATTATTACAGTTCTAGCAATAATACCTCCATTATATGGGTAATAATGCATGTTATATTGAGAATAATATAAGTAATAAGTATAATTATTACAGTTCTGGCGATAATAACTGCATTATATGGGTAATAATGCACGTTATATTGCTAATAGTATAAGTAATAAGTATAATTATTTCAGTTCTAGCGATAATAACTGCATAATATGGGTAATAATGCATGTTATATTGAGAATAATATAAGTAATAAATATAATTATTACAGTTCTGGCGATAATAACTGCATTATATGGGTAACAATGCACGTTATATTGCTAATAGTATAAGTAATAAGTATAATTATTACAGTTCTAGCAATAATACCTCCATTATATGGGTAATAATGCATGTTATATTGATAATAATATAAGTAGTAAGTATAATTATTACAGTTCTAGCGATAATTCCTCCATTATATGGGTAATAATGCACGTTATATTGCTAATAATATAAGTAATGAGTACAATTATTACAGTTCTAGCCATAATAACTGCATTATATGGGTAATAATGCATGTTATATTGATAATAACATAAGTAATAAGTATAATTATTACAGTTCTAGCCATAATAACTGCATTATATGGGTAATAATGCATGTTATATTGATAATAACATAAGTAATAAGTATAATTATTACAGTTCTAGCGATAATAACTGCATAATATGGGTAATAATGCATGTTATATTGATAATAATATAAGTAATAAGTATAATAATTACAGTTCTGGCGATAATAACTGCATTATATGGGTAATAATGCACGTTATATTGCTAATAGTATAAGTAATAAGTATAATTATTACAGTTCTAGCGATAATAACTGCATAATATGGGTAATAATGCATGTTATATTGAGAATAATATAAGTAATAAGTATAATTATTACAGTTCTGGCGATAATAACTGCATTATATGGGTAACAATGCACGTTATATTGCTAATAGTATAAGTAATAAGTATAATTATTACAGTTCTAGCAATAATACCTCCATTATATGGGTAATAATGCATGTTATATTGATAATAATATAAGTAATAAGTATAATTATTACAGTTCTAGCGATAATACCTCCAGTATATGGGTAATAATGCACGTTATATTGCTAATAATATAAGTAATGAGTACAATTATTACAGTTCTAGCCATAATAACTGCATTATATGGGTAATAATGCATGTTATATTGATAATAACATAAGTAATAAGTATAATTGTTACAGTTCTAGCCATAATAACTGCATTATATGGGTAATAATGCATGTTATATTGATAATAACATAAGTAATAAGTATAATTATTACAGTTCTAGCGATAATAACTGCATTATATGGGTAATAATGCATGTTATATTGATAATATCGGGAGTAATAAGTATAACTATTATAGTTCTAGCGATGATAATAGTAAAATATGGCAAATAGTACATGTTATATTGATAATAATAAAAGTAATAAGTATATTTATTACAGTCCTACCGATAATAACTGCATAATATGGGTAATAATGCATGTTATACTGATGATAATAAAAGTAATACGTATATTTATTATAGTTCTAGCGATAATAACTGCATAATATGGGTAATAATGCACGTTATATTGCTAATAATATAAGTAATGAGTACAATTATTACAGTTCTAGCGATAATAACTGCATTATATGGGTAATAATGCACGTTATATTGCTAATAATATAAGTAATAAGTATAATTATTACAGTTCTAGCGATAATAACTGCATTATATGGGTAATAATGCATGTTACATTGATAATATTGGGAGTAATAAGTGTATTTATTATAGTTCCGGCGATAATAACTGCATAATATGGGTAATAATGCATGTTATGTTGATAATAATGTAAGTAATAAGAATAATTATTACAGTTCTAGCAATAATACCTCCATTATATGGGTAATAATGCATGTTATATTGATAATAATATAAGTAATAAGTATAATTATTACAGTTCTAGCGATAATACCTCCTTTATATGGGTAATAATGCATGTTATATTGATAATGATATAAGTAATAAGTATAATTATTACAGTTCTAGCGATAATAACTGCATAATATGGGTAATAATGCACGTTATATTGCTAATGATATAAGTAATGAGTACAATTATTACAGTTCTAGCGATAATAACTGCATCATATGGGTAATAATGCATGTTATATTGAGAATAATATACGTAATAAGTATAATTATTACAGTTCTGGCGATAATAACTGCATTATATGGGTAACAATGCACGTTATATTGCTAATAGTATAAGTAATAAGTATAATTATTACAGTTCTAGCAATAATACCTCCATTATATCGGTAATAATGCATGTTATATTGATAATAATATATGTAGTAAGTATAATTATTACAGTTCTAGCGATAATAACTGCATTATATGGGTAATAATGCATGTTATATTGATAATATTGGGAGTAATAAGTATATTTATTATAGTTCTAGCGATAATAAGTCCATAATATGGGTAATAATGCATGTTATATTGATAATAATGAAAGTAATACGTATATTTATTATAGTTCTTGCGATAATAACTGCATAATATGGGTAATAATGCATGTTATATTGAGAATAATATAAGTAATAAGTATAATTATTACAGTTCTGGCGATAATAACTGCATTATATGGGTAACAATGCACGTTATATTGCTAATAGTATAAGTAATAAGTATAATTATTACAGTTCTAGCAATAATACCTCCATTATATGGGTAACAATGCATGTTATGTTGATAATAATATAAGTAATAAGTATAATTATTACAGTTCTAGCGATAATAACTGCATTACATGGGTAATAATGCATGTTATATTGAGAATAATATAAGTAATAAGTATAATTATTACAGTTCTAGCGATAATAACTGCATTATATGGGTAATAATGCATGTTATATTGATAATATCGGGAGTAATAAGTATAATTATTATAGCTCTAGCGATAATAATAGTAAAATATGGCAAATAGTGCATGTTATATTGAGAATAATATAAGTGATAAGTATAATTATTACAGTTCTGGCGATAATAACGCCATTATATGGGTAATAATGCACGTTATATTGCTAATAGTATAAGTAATAAGTATAATTATTACAGTCCTATCGATAATACCTCCATTATATGGGTAATAATGCATGTTATATTGATAATGATATAAGTAATACGTATAATTATTACAGTTCTAGCGATAAGAACTGCATAATATGGGTAATAAGGCATGTTATATTGATAATAATATAAGTAATAAGTATAATTATTACAGTTCTAGCGATAATACCTCTATTATATGGGTAATAATGCATGTTATATTGAGAATAATATAAGTAATAAGTAGAATTACTACAGTTCTAGCGATAATAACTGCATTATATGGGTAATAATGCACGTTATATTGCTAACAATATACGTAATAAGTATAATTATTATAGTTCTAGCGATAATAATAGTAAAATATGGCAAATAGTGCATGTTATAAGGAGAATAATAAAAGAAATAAGTATATTTATTACAGTTCTATCGATAATAACTGCATAATATGGGTAATATTGCATGTTATATTGATAATAATATAAGTAATAAGTAGAATTATTACAGTTCTAGCGATAATAACTGCATTATATGAGTAATAATGCATGTTATATTGATAATAATATAAGTAATGAGTACAATTATTACAGTTCTAGCCATAATAACTGCATTATATGGGTAATAATGCATGTTATATTGATAATAACATAAGTAATAAGTATAATTATTACAGTTCTAGCGATAATAACTGCATAATATGGGTAATAATGCATGTTATATTGATAATAATATAAGTAATAAGTATAATTATTACAGTTCTAGCAATAATACCTCCATTATATGGGTAATAATGCATGTTATATTGAGAATAATATAAGTAATAAGTATAATTATTACAGTTCTGGCGATAATAACTGCATTATATGGGTAACAATGCACGTTATATTGCTAATAGTATAAGTAATAAGTATAATTATTACAGTTCTAGCAATAATACCTCCATTATATGGGTAATAATGCATGTTATATTGCTAATAATATAAGTAATGAGTACAATTATTACAGTCCTATCGATAATACCTCCATTATATGGGTAATAATGCACGTTATATTGCTAATAGTATAAGTAATAAGTATAATTATTACAGTTCTAGCGATAATAACTGCATAATATGGGTAATAATGCATGTTATATTGAGAATAATATAAGTAATAAGTATAATTATTACAGTTCTGGCGATAATAACTGCATTATATGGGTAACAATGCACGTTATATTGCTAATAGTATAAGTAATAAGTATAATTATTACAGTTCTAGCAATAATACCTCCATTATATGGCTAATAATGCATGTTATATTGATAATAATATAAGTAATAAGTATAATTATTACAGTTCTAGCGATAATAACTGCATTATATGGGTAATAATGCATGTTATATTGATAATAATATAAGCAATAAGTATAATTATTACAGTTCTAGCGATAATAACTGCATTATATGGGTAATAATGCATGTTATATTGATAATATCGGGAGTAATAAGTATAATTATTATAGTTCTAGCGATAATAATAGTAAAATATGACAAATAGTGCATGTTATATTGATAACAATAAAAGTAATAAGTATATTTATTACAGTCCTACCGATAATAACTGCATAATATGGGTAATAATGCATGTTATACTGATGATAATAAAAGTAATACGTATATTTATTATAGTTCTAGCGATAATAACTGCATAATATGGGTAATAATGCACGTTATATTGCTAATAATATAAGTAATGAGTACAATTATTACAGTTCTAGCGACAATAACTGCATTATATGGGTAATAATGCACGTTATATTGCTAATAATATAAGTAATAAGTATAATTATTACAGTTCTAGCGATAATAACTGCATTATATGGGTAATAATGCATGTTACATTGATAATATTGGGAGTAATAAGTGTATTTATTGTAGTTCCGGCGATAATAACTGCATAATATGGGTAATAATGCATGTTATGTTGATAATAATGTAAGTAATAAGTATAATTATTACAGTTCTAGCAATAATACCTCCATTATATGGGTAATAATGCATGTTATATTGATGATAATGAAAGTGATACGTGTATTTATTATAGTTCTAGCGATAATAACTGCATAATATGGGTAATAATGCATGTTATATTGAGAATAATATAAGTAATAAGTATAATTATTAGAGTTCTGGCGATAATAACTGCATCATATGGGTAATAATGCATGTTATATTGAGAATAATATACGTAATAAGTATAATTATTACAGTTCTGGCGATAATAACTGCATTATATGGGTAACAATGCACGTTATATTGCTAATAGTATAAGTAATAAGTATAATTATTACAGTTCTAGCAATAATACCTCCATTATATCGGTAATAATGCATGTTATATTGATAATAATATATGTAGTAAGTATAATTATTACAGTTCTAGCGATAATAACTGCATTATATGGGTAATAATGCATGTTATATTGATAATATTGGGAGTAATAAGTATATTTATTATAGTTCTAGCGATAATAAGTCCATAATATGGGTAATAATGCATGTTATATTGATAATAATGAAAGTAATACGTATATTTATTATAGTTCTTGCGATAATAACTGCATAATATGGGTAATAATGCATGTTATATTGAGAATAATATAAGTAATAAGTATAATTATTACAGTTCTGGCGATAATAACTGCATTATATGGGTAATAATGCATGTTATATTGATAATATCGGGAGTAATAAGTATAATTATTATAGTTCTAGCGATAATAATAGTAAAATATGGCAAATAGTGCATGTTATATTGATAATAATAAAAGTAATAAGTATATTTATTACAGTTCTATCGATAATAACTGCATGATATGGGTAATAATGCATGTTATATTGATGATAATAAAAGTAATACGTATATTTATTTTAGTTCTAGCGATAATAAATGCATAATATGGGTAATAATGCATGTTATATTGAGAATAATATAAGCAATAAGTATAATTATTACAGTTCTAGCCATAATAACTGCATAATATGGGTAATAATGCACATTATATTGCTAATAATATAAGTAATGAGTACAATTATTACAGTTCTAGCGATAATAACTGCATTATATGGGTAATAATGCACGTTATATTGCTAACAATATACGTAATAAGTATAATTATTACAGTTCTAGCGATAATAACTGCATTATATGGGTAACAATGCACGTTATATTGCTAATAGTATAAGTAATAAGTATAATTATTACAGTTCTAGCAATAATACCTCCATTATATGGGTAATAATGCATGTTATATTGATAATAATATAAGTAATAAGTATAATTATTACAGTTCTAGCGATAATACCTCCTTTATATGGGTAATAATGCATGTTATATTGATAATGATATAAGTAATAAGTATAATTATTACAGTTCTAGCGATAATAACTGCATAATATGGGTAATAATGCACGTTATATTGCTAATAATATAAGTAATGAGTACAATTATTACAGTTCTAGCGATAATAACTGCATTATATGGGTAATAATGCATGTTATATTGATAATAATATAAGCAATAAGTATAATTATTACAGTTCTAGCGATAATAACTGCATTATATGGGTAATAATGCATGTTATATTGATAATATCGGGAGTAATAAGTAAAATTATTATAGTTCTAGCGATAATAATAGTAAAATATGGCAAATAGTGCATTTTATATTGATAATAATAAAAGTAATAAGTATATTTATTACAGTTCTATCGATAATAACTGCATAATATGGGTAACAATTATGTTATATTGATGATAATAAAAGTAATACGTATATTTATAACAGTTCTAGCGATAATACCTCTATTATATGGGTAATAATGCATGTTATATTGAGAATAATATAAGTAATAAGTAGAATTATTACAGTTCTAGCGATAATAACTGCATTATATGGGTAATAATGCACGTTATATTGCTAACAATATACGTAATAAGTATAATTATTACAGTTCTAGCGATAATAACTGCATTATATGGGTAACAATGCACGTTATATTGCTAATAGTATAAGTAATAAGTATAATTATTACAGTTCTAGCAATAATACCTCCATTATATGGGTAATAATGCACGTTATATTGCTAATAATATAAGTAATGAGTACAATTATTACAGTTCTAGCCATAATAACTGCATTATATGGGTAATAATGCATGTTATATTGATAATAACATAAGTAATAAGTATAATTATTACAGTTCTAGCGATAATAACTGCATAATATGGGTAATAATGCACGTTATATTGCTAATAATATAAGTAATGAGTACAATTATTACAGTTCTAGCGATAATAACTGCATCATATGGGTAATAATGCATGTTATATTGATAATAATATAAGCAATAAGTATAATTATTACAGTTCTAGCGATAATAACTGCATTATATGGGTAATAATGCATGTTATATTGATAATATCGGGAGTAATAAGTAAAATTATTATAGTTCTAGCGATAATAATAGTAAAATATGGCAAATAGTGCATTTTATATTGATAATAATAAAAGTAATAAGTATATTTATTACAGTTCTATCGATAATAACTGCATAATATGGGTAACAATTATGTTATATTGATGATAATAAAAGTAATACGTATATTTATAACAGTTCTAGCGATAATACCTCTATTATATGGGTAATAATGCATGTTATATTGATAATAATATAAGCAATAAGTATAATTATTACAGTTCTAGCGATAATAACTGCATTATATGGGTAATAATGCATGTTATATTGATAATATCGGGAGTAATAAGTATAATTATTATAGTTCTAGCGATAATAATAGTAAAATATGACAAATAGTGCATGTTATATTGATAACAATAAAAGTAATAAGTATATTTATTACAGTCCTACCGATAATAACTGCATAATATGGGTAATAATGCATGTTATACTGATGATAATAAAAGTAATACGTATAATTATTACAGTTCTAGCGATAATACCTCCTTTATATGGGTAATAATGCATGTTATATTGATAAAAATATAAGTAATAAGTATAATTATTACAGTTCTAGCGATAATAACTGCATAATATGGGTAATAATGCACATTATATTGCTAATAATATAAGTAATGAGTACAATTATTACAGTTCTAGCGATAATAACTGCATTATATGGGTAATAATGCATGTTATATTGATAATAATATAAGCAATAAGTATAATTATTACAGTTCTAGCGATAATAACTGCATTATATGGGTAATAATGCATGTTATATTGATAATATCGGGAGTAATAAGTAAAATTATTATAGTTCTAGCGATAATAATAGTAAAATATGGCAAATAGTGCATTTTATATTGATAATAATAAAAGTAATAAGTATATTTATTACAGTTCTATCGATAATAACTGCATAATATGGGTAACAATTATGTTATATTGATGATAATAAAAGTAATACGTATATTTATAACAGATCTAGCGATAATACCTCTATTATATGGGTAATAATGCATGTTATATTGAGAATAATATAAGTAATAAGTAGAATTATTACAGTTCTAGCGATAATAACTGCATTATATGGGTAATAATGCACGTTATATTGCTAACAATATACGTAATAAGTATAATTATTACAGTTCTAGCGATAATAACTGCATTATATAGGTAACAATGCACGTTATATTGCTAATAGTATAAGTAATAAGTATAATTATTACAGTTCTAGCAATAGTACCTCCATTATATGGGTAATAATGCATGTTATATTGATAATAATATAAGTAATAAGTATAATTATTACAGTTCTAGCGATAATAACTGCATTATATGGGTAATAATGCACGTTATATTGCTAACAATATACGTAATAAGTATAATTATTACAGTTCTAGCGATAATAACTGCATTATATGGGTAACAATGCACGTTATATTGCTAATAGTATAAGTAATAAGTATAATTATTACAGTTCTAGCAATAATACCTCCATTATATGGGTAATAATGCATGTTATATTGATAATAATATAAGTAATAAGTATAATTATTACAGTTCTAGCGATAATACCTCCTTTATATGGGTAATAATGCATGTTATATTGATAATGATATAAGTAATAAGTATAATTATTACAGTTCTAGCGATAATAACTGCATAATATGGGTAATAATGCACGTTATATTGCTAATAATATAAGTAATGAGTACAATTATTACAGTTCTAGCGATAATAACTGCATTATATGGGTAATAATGCATGTTATATTGATAATAATATAAGCAATAAGTATAATTATTACAGTTCTAGCGATAATAACTGCATTATATGGGTACTAATGCATGTTATATTGATAATATCGGGAGTAATAAGTAAAATTATTATAGTTCTAGCGATAATAATAGTAAAATATGGCAAATAGTGCATTTTATATTGATAATAATAAAAGTAATAAGTATATTTATTACAGTTCTATCGATAATAACTGCATAATATGGGTAACAATTATGTTATATTGAGAATAATATAAGTAATAAGTAGAATTATTACAGTTCTAGCGATAATAACTGCATTATATGGGTAATAATGCACGTTATATTGCTAACAATATACGTAATAAGTATAATTATTACAGTTCTAGCGATAATAACTGCATTATATGGGTAACAATGCACGTTATATTGCTAATAGTATAAGTAATAAGTATAATTATTACAGTTCTAGCAATAATACCTCCATTATATGGGTAATAATGCATGTTATATTGAGAAAAATATACGTAATAAGTATAATTATTACAGTTCTGGCGATAATAACTGCATTATATGGGTAACAATGCACGTTATATTGCTAATAGTATAAGTAATAAGTATAATTATTACAGTTCTAGCAATAATACCTCCATTATATGGGTAATAATGCATGTTATATTGATAATAATATAAGTAATAAGTATAATTATTACAGTTCTAGCGATAATACCTCCATTATATGGGTAATAATGCACGTTATATTGCTAATAATATAAGTAATGAGTACAATTATTACAGTTCTAGCCATAATAACTGCATTATATGGGTAATAATGCATGTTATATTGATAATAACATAAGTAATAAGTATAATTATTACAGTTCTAGCGATAATAACTGCATAATATGGGTAATAATGCATGTTATATTGATAATAATATAAGTAATAAGTATAATTATTACAGTTCTAGCAATAATACCTCCATTATATGGGTAATAATGCATGTTATATTGAGAATAATATAAGTAATAAGTATAATTATTACAGTTCTGGCGATAATAACTGCATTATATGGATAATAATGCACGTTATATTGCTAATAGTATAAGTAATAAGTATAATTATTACAGTTCTAACGATAATAACTGCATAATATGGGTAATAATGCATGTTATATTGAGAATAATATAAGTAATAAGTATAATTATTACAGTTCTGGCGATAATAACTGCATTATATGGGTAACAATGCACGTTATATTGCTAATAGTATAAGTAATAAGTATAATTATTACAGTTCTAGCAATAATACCTCCATTATATGGGTAATAATGCATGTTATATTGATAATAATATAAGTAATAAGTATAATTATTACAGTTCTAGCGATAATACCTCCATTATATGGGTAATAATGCACGTTATATTGCTAATAATATAAGTAATGAGTACAATTATTACAGTTCTAGCCATAATAACTGCATTATATGGGTAATAATGCATGTTATATTGATAATAACATAAGTAATAAGTATAATTATTACAGTTCTAGCCATAATAACTGCATTATATGGGTAATAATGCATGTTATATTGATAATAACATAAGTAATAAGTATAATTATTACAGTTCTAGCGATAATAACTGCATTATATGGGTAATAATGCATGTTATATTGATAATATCGGGAGTAATAAGTATAAATATTATAGTTCTAGCGATGATAATAGTAAAATATGGCAAATAGTACATGTTATATTGATAATAATAAAAGTAATAAGTATATTTATTACAGTCCTACCGATAATAACTGCATAATATGGGTAATATTGCATGTTATACTGATGATAATAAAAGTAATACGTATATTTATTATAGTTCTAGCGATAATAACTGCATAATATGGGTAATAATGCATGTTATATTGATAATAATATAAGTAATAAGTATAATTATTACAGTTCTAGCAATAATACCTCCATTATATGGGTAATAATGCATGTTATATTGAGAATAATATAAGTAATAAGTATAATTATTACAGTTCTGGCGATAATAACTTCTTTATATGGGTAATAATGCACGTTATATTGCTAATAGTATAAGTAATAAGTATAATTATTACAGTTCTAGCGATAATACCTCCATTATATGGGTAATAATGTATGTTATATTGATAATGATATAAGTAATAAGTATAATTATTACAGTTCTAGCGATAATAACTGCATTATATGGGTAATAATGCATGTTATATTGATAATATCGGGAGTAATAAGTATAACTATTATAGTTCTAGCGATGATAATAGTAAAATATGGCAAATAGTACATGTTATATTGATAATAATAAAAGTAATAAGTATATTTATTACAGTCCTACCGATAATAACTGCATAATATGGGTAATAATGCATGTTATACTGATGATAATAAAAGTAATACGTATATTTATTATAGTTCTGGCGATAATAACTGCATAATATGGGTAATAATGCATGTTATATTGATAATAATATAAGTAATAAGTATAATTATTACAGTTCTAGCAATAATACCTCCATTATATGGGTAATAATGCATGTTATATTGAGAATAATATAAGTAATAAGTATAATTATTACAGTTCTGGCGATAATAACTTCTTTATATGGGTAATAATGCACGTTATATTGCTAATAGTATAAGTAATAAGTATAATTATTACAGTTCTAGCGATAATACCTCCATTATATGGGTAATAATGTATGTTATATTGATAATGATATAAGTAATAAGTATAATTATTACAGTTCTAGCGATAATAACTGCATAATATGGGTAATAATGCACGTTATATTGCTAATAATATAAGTAATGAGTACAATTATTACAGTTCTAGCGATAATAACTGCATTATATGGGTAATAATGCATGTTATATTGAGAATAATATAAGTAATAAGTATAATTATTACAGTTCTGGCGATAATAACTTCTTTATATGGGTAATAATGCACGTTATATTGCTAATAGTATATGTAATAAGTATAATTATTACAGTTCTAGCGATAATACCTCCATTATATGGGTAATAATGTATGTTATATTGAGAATAATATACGTAATAAGTATAATTATTACAGTTCTGGCGATAATAACTGCATTATATGGGTAACAATGCACGTTATATTGCTAATAGTATAAGTAATAAGTATAATTATTACAGTTCTAGCAATAATACCTCCATTATATCGGTAATAATGCATGTTATATTGATAATAATATATGTAGTAAGTATAATTATTACAGTTCTAGCGATAATAACTGCATTATATGGGTAATAATGCATGTTATATTGATAATATTGGGAGTAATAAGTATATTTATTATAGTTCTAGCGATAATAAGTCCATAATATGGGTAATAATGCATGTTATATTGATAATAATGAAAGTAATACGTATATTTATTATAGTTCTTGCGATAATAACTGCATAATATGGGTAATAATGCATGTTATATTGAGAATAATATAAGTAATAAGTATAATTATTACAGTTCTGGCGATAATAACTGCATTATATGGGTAATAATGCATGTTATATTGATAATATCGGGAGTAATAAGTATAATTATTATAGTTCTAGCGATAATAATAGTAAAATATGGCAAATAGTGCATGTTATATTGATAATTATAAAAGTAATAAGTATATTTATTACAGTTCTATCGATAATAACTGCATGATATGGGTAATAATGCATGTTATATTGATGATAATAAAAGTAATACGTATATTTATTTTAGTTCTAGCGATAATAAATGCATAATATGGGTAATAATGCATGTTATATTGAGAATAATATAAGTGATAAGTATAATTATTACAGTTCTGGCGATAATAACGCCATTACATGGGTAATAATGCACGTTATATTGCTAATAGTATAAGTAATAAGTATAATTATTACAGTCCTATCGATAATACCTCCATTATATGGGTAATAATGCATGTTATATTCATAATGATATAAGTAATAAGTATAATTATTACAGTTCTAGCGATAATAACTGCATAATATGGGTAATAAGGCACGTTATATTGATAATAATATAAGTAATAAGTATAATTATTACAGTTCTAGCGATAATACCTCTATTATATGGGTAATAATGCATGTTATATTAAGAATAATATAAGTAATAAGTAGAATTATTACAGTTCTAGCGATAATAACTGCATTATATGGGTAATAATGCACGTTATATTGCTAACAATATACGTAATAAGTATAATTATTACAGTTCTAGCGATAATAACTCCATTATATGGGTAACAATGCACGTTATATTGCTAATAGTATAAGTAATAAGTATAATTATTACAGTTCTAGCAATAATACCTCCATTATATGGGTAATAATGCATGTTATATTGATGATAATGAAAGTGATACGTGTATTTATTATAGTTCTAGCGATAATAACTGCATAATATGGGTAATAATGCATGTTATATTGAGAATAATATAAGTAATAAGTATAATTATTAGAGTTCTGGCGATAATAACTGCATCATATGGGTAATAATGCATGTTATATTGGGAATAATATACGTAATAAGTATAATTATTACATTTCTGGCGATAATAACTGCATTATATGGGTAACAATGCACGTTATATTGCTAATAGTATAAGTAATAAGTATAATTATTACAGTTCTAGCAATAATACCTCCATTATATCGGTAATAATGCATGTTATATTGATAATAATATATGTAGTAAGTATAATTATTACAGTTCTAGCGATAATAACTGCATTATATGGGTAATAATGCATGTTATATTGATAATATTGGGAGTAATAAGTATATTTATTATAGTTCTAGCGATAATAAGTCCATTATATGGGTAATAATGCATGTTATATTGATAATAATGAAAGTAATACGTATATTTATTATAGTTCTTGCGATAATAACTGCATAATATGGGTAATTATGCATGTTATATTGAGAATAATATAAGTAATAAGTATAATTATTACAGTTCTGGCGATAATAACTGCATTATATGGGTAACAATGCACGTTATATTGCTAATAGTATAAGTAATAAGTATAATTATTACAGTTCTAGCAATAATACCTCCATTATATGGGTAACAATGCATGTTATGTTGATAATAATATAAGTATTAAGTATAATTATTACAGTTCTAGCGATAATAACTGCATTATATGGGTAATAATGCATGTTATATTGAGAATAATATAAGCAATAAGTATAATTATTACAGTTCTAGCGATAATAACTGCATTATATGGGTAATAATGCATGTTATATTGATAATATCGGGAGTAATAAGTATAATTATTATAGCTCTAGCGATAATAATAGTAAAATATGGCAAATAGTGCATGTTATATTGATAATAATAAAAGTAATAAGTATATTTATTACAGTTCTATCGATAATAACTGCATGATATGGGTAATAATGCATGTTATATTGATGATAATAAAAGTAATACGTATATTTATTTTAGTTCTAGCGATAATAAATGCATAATATGGGTAATAATGCATGTTATATTGAGAATAATATAAGTGATAAGTATAATTATTACAGTTCTGGCGATAATAACGCCATTATATGGGTAATAATGCACGTTATATTGCTAATAGTATAAGTAATAAGTATAATTATTACAGTCCTATCGATAATACCTCCATTATATGGGTAATAATGCATGTTATATTGATAATGATATAAGTAATAAGTATAATTATTACAGTTCTAGCGATAATAACTGCATAATATGGGTAATAATGCACGTTATATTGCTAACAATATACGTAATAAGTATAATTATTACAGTTCTAGCTATAATAACTGCATTATATGGGTAACAATGCACGTTATATTGCTAATAGTATAAGTAATAAGTATAATTATTACAGTTCTAGCAATAATACCTCCATTATATGGGTAATAATGCATGTTATATTGATAATAATATAAGTAGTAAGTATAATTATTACAGTTCTAGCGATAATACCTCCTTTATATGGGTAATAATGCATGTTATATTGATAATGATATAAGTAATAAGTATAATTATTACAGTTCTAGCGATAATAACTGCATAATATGGGTAATAATGCACGTTATGTTGCTAATAATATTAGTAATGAGTACAATTATTACAGTTGTAGCGATAATAACTGCATTATATGGGTAATAATGCATGTTATATTGATAATAATATAAGCAATAAGTATAATTATTACAGTTCTAGCGATAATAACTGCATTATATGGGTAATAATGCATGTTATATTGATAATATCGGGAGTAATAAGTATAATTATTATAGTTCTAGCGATAATAATAGTAAAATATGGCAAATAGTGCATGTTATATTGATAATAATAAAAGTAATAAGTATATTTATTACAGTCCTACCGATAATAACTGCATAATATGGGTGATAATGCATGTTATATTGATGATAATAAAAGTAATACGTATATTTATTATAGTTCTAGCGATAATAACTGCATAATATGGGTAATAATGCATGTTATATTGATAATAATATAAGTAATAAGTATAATTATTACAGTTCTGGCAATAATAACTTCTTTATATGGGTAATAATGCACGTTATATTGCTAATAGTATAAGTAATAAGTATAATTATTACAGTTCTAGCGATAATACCTCCATTGTATGGGTAATAATGTATGTTATATTGATAATGATATAAGTAATAAGTATAATTATTACAGTTCTAGCGATAATAACTGCATAATATGGGTAATAATGCACGTTATATTGCTAATAATATAAGTAATGAGTACAATTATTACAGTTCTAGCGATAATAACTGCATTATATGGGTAATAATGCATGTTATATTGATAATCATATAAGCAATAAGTATAATTATTACAGTTCTAGCAACAATAACTGCATTATGTGGGTAATAATGCATGCTATATTGATAATATCGGGAGTAATAAGTATAATTATTATAGTTCTAGCGATAATAATAGTAAAATATGGCAAATAGTGCATTTTATATTGATAATAATAAAAGTAATAAGAATATTTATTACAGTTCTATCGATAATAACTGCATAATATGGGTAATAATTATGTTATATTGATGATAATAAAAGTAATACGTATATTTATTACAGTTCTAGCGATAATACCTCTATTATATGGGTAATAATGCATGTTATATTGAGAATAATATAAGTAATAAGTAGAATTATTACAGTTCTAGCGATAATAACTGCATTATATGGGTAATAATGCACGTTATATTGCTAACAATATACGTAATAAGTATAATTATTACAGTTCTAGCGATAATAACTGCATTATATGGGTAACAATGCACGTTATATTGCTAATAGTATAAGTAATAAGTATAATTATTACAGTTCTAGCAATAATACCTCCATTATATGGGTAATAATGCATGTTATATTGATAATAATATAAGTAATAAGTATAATTATTACAGTTCTAGCGATAATACCTCCTTTATATGGGTAATAATGCATGTTATATTGATAATGATATAAGTAATAAGTATAATTATTACAGTTCTAGCGATAATAACTGCATAATATGGGTAATAATGCTCGTTATATTGCTAATAATATAAGTAATGAGTACAATTATTACAGTTCTAGCGATAATAACTGCATTATATGGGTAATAATGCATGTTATATTGATAATAATATAAGCAATAAGTATAATTATTACAGTTCTAGCGATAATAACTGCATTATGTGTGTAATAATGCATGTTATATTGATAATATCGGGAGTAATAAGTATAATTATTATAGTTCTAGCGATAATACTAGTAAAATATGGCAAATAGTGCATGTTATATTGATAATAATAAAAGTAATAATTATATTTATTACAGTTCTATCGATAATAACTGCATAATATGGGTAATAATTATGTTATATTGATGATAATAAAAGTAATACGTATATTTATTATAGTTCTAGCGATAGTAACTGCATAATATGGGTAATAATGCATGTTATATTGATAATAATATAAGTAATAAGTATAATTATTACCGTTCTAGCGATAATAACTGCATTATATGGATAATAATGCACGTTATATTGCTAACAATATAAGTAATAAGTATAATTATCACAGTTTTAGCGATAATAACTGCATTATATGTGTAATAATGCATGTTATATTGATAACAATATAAGTAATAAGTATAATTATTACAGTTCTAGCGATAATACCTCCTTTATATGGGTAATAATGCATGTTATATTGATAATGATATAAGTAATAAGTATAATTATTACAGTTCTAGCGATAATAACTGCATAATATGGGTAATAATGCACTTTATATTGCTAATAATATAAGTAATGAGTACAATTATTACAGTTCTAGCCATAATAACTGCATTATATGGGTAATAATGCATGTTATATTGATAATAACATAAGTAATAAGTATAATTATTACAGTTCTAGCGATAATAACTGCATTATATGGGTAATAATGCATGTTATATTGATAATATCGGGAGTAATAAGTATAATTATTATAGTTCTAGCGATAATAATAGTAAAATATGGCAAATAGTGCATGTTCTAAGGAGAATAATAAAAGAAATAAGTATATTTATTACAGTTCTATCGATAATAACTGCATAATATGGGTAATACTGCATGTTATATTGATAATAATATAAGTAATAAGTAGAATTATTACAGTTCTAGCGATAATAACTGCATTATATGAGTAATAATGCACGTCATATTGCTAACAATATACGTAATAAGTCTAATTATTACAGTTCTAGCGATGATAACTGCATTATATGGGTAACAATGCACGTTATATTGCTAATAGTATATATAATATGTATAATTATTACAGTTCTAGCAATAATACCTCCATTATATGGGTAATAATGCATGTTATATTGATGATAATGAAAGTGATACGTGTATTTATTATAGTGCTAGCGATAATAACTGCATAATATGGGTAATAATGCATGTTATATTGAGAATAATATAAGTGATAAGTATAATTATTACAGTTCTGGCGATAATAACTGCATTATATGGGTAATAATGCATGTTATATTGATAACAATATAAGTAATAAGTATAATTATTACAGTTCTAGCGATAATACCTCCTTTATATGGGTAATAATGCATGTTATATTGATAATGATATAAGTAATAAGTATAATTATTACAGTTCTAGCGATAATAACTGCATAATATGGGTAATAATGCACTTTATATTGCTAATAATATAAGTAATGAGTACAATTATTACAGTTCTAGCCATAATAACTGCATTATATGGGTAATAATGCATGTTATATTGATAATAACATAAGTAATAAGTATAATTATTACAGTTCTAGCGATAATAACTGCATTATATGGGTAATAATGCATGTTATATTGATAATATCGGGAGTAATAAGTATAATTATTATAGTTCTAGCGATAATAACTGCATAATATGGGTAATATTGCATGTTATATTGATAATAATATAAGTAATAAGTAGAATTATTACAGTTCTAGCGATAATAACTGCATTATAAGAGTAATAATGCACGTCATATTGCTAACAATATACGTAATAAGTCTAATTATTACAGTTCTAGCGATGATAACTGCATTATATGGGTAACAATGCACGTTATATTGCTAATAGTATAAGTAATATGTATAATTATTACAGTTCTAGCAATAATACCTCCATTATATGGGTAATAATGCATGTTATATTGATGATAATGAAAGTGATACGTGTATTTATTATAGTGCTAGCGATAATAACTGCATAATATGGGTAATAATGCATGTTATATTGAGAATAATATAAGTGATAAGTATAATTATTACAGTTCTGGCGATAATAACTGCATTATATGGGTAATAATGCATGTTATATTGATAATATCGGGAGTAATAAGTATAATTATTATAGTTCTAGCGATAATAATAGTAAAATATGGCAAATAGTGCATGTTATATTGATAATAATAAAAGTAATACGTATATTTATTATAGTTCTAGCGATAATAACTGCATAATATGGGTAATAATTATGTTATATTGATGATAATAAAAGTAATACGTATATTTATTACAGTTCTAGCGATAATACCTCTATTATATGGGTAATAATGCATGTTATATTGAGAATAATATAAGTAATAAGTAGAATTATTACAGTTCTAGCGATAATAACTGCATTATATGGGTAATAATGCATGTTATATTGATAATATCGGGAGTAATAAGTATAATTATTATAGTTCTAGCGATAATAATAGTAAAATATGGCAAATAGTGCATGTTATATTGATAATAATAAAAGTAATAAGTATATTTACTACAGTCCTACCGATAATAACTGCATAATATGGGTAATAATGCATGTTATATTGATGATAATAAAAGTAATACGTATATTTATTATAGTTCTAGCGATAATAACTGCATAATATAGGTAATAATGCATGTTATATTGCTAATAGTATAAGTAATAAGTATAATTATTACAGTTCTAGCGATAATACCTCCATTATATGGGTAATAATGTATGTTATATTGAGAATAATATAAGTGATAAGTATAATTATTACAGTTCTGGCGATAATAACTGCATTATATGGGTAATAATGCACGTTATATTCCTAATAGTATATGTAATAAGTATTATTATTACAGTTCTATCGATAATACCTCCATTATATGGGTAATAATGCATGTTATATTGATAATGATATAAGTAATAAGTATAATTATTACAGTTCTAACGATAATAACTGCATAATATGGGTAATAATGCACGTTATATTGCTAACAATATAAGTAATGAGTACAATTATTACAGTTCTAGCGATAATAACTGCATTATATGGGTAATAATGCATGTTATATTGATAATATCGGGAGTAATAAGTATAATTATTACAGTTCTAGCGATAATAACTGCATAATATGGGTAATAATGCATGTTATATTGATGATAATAAAAGTAATACGTATATTTATTATAGTTCTAGCGATAATAACTGCATAATATGGGTAATAATGCACGTTATATTGCTAATAGTATAAGTAATAAGTATAATTATTACAGTTCTAGCGATAATACCTCCATTATATGGGTAATAATGTATGTTATATTGAGAATAATATACGTAATAAGTATAATTATTACAGTTCTGGCGATAATAACTGCATTATATGGGTAACAATGCACGTTATATTGCTAACAATATACGTAATAAGTATAATTATTACAGTTCTAGCGATAATAACTGCATTATATGGGTAACAATGCACGTTATATTGCTAATAGTATAAGTAATAAGTATAATTATTACAGTTCTAGCAATAATACCTCCATTATATCGGTAATAATGCATGTTATATTGATAATAATATATGTAGTAAGTATAATTATTACAGTTCTAGCGATAATAACTGCATTATATGGGTAATAATGCATGTTATATTGATAATATTGGGAGTAATAAGTATATTTATTATAGTTCTAGCGATAATAAGTCCATAATATGGGTAATAATGCATGTTATATTGATAATAATGAAAGTAATACGTATATTTATTATAGTTCTTGCGATAATAACTGCATAATATGGGTAATAATGCATGTTATATTGAGAATAATATAAGTAATAAGTATAATTATTACAGTTGTGGCGATAATAACTGCATTATATGGGTAACAATGCACGTTATATTGCTAATAGTATAAGTAATAAGTATAATTATTACAGTTCTAGCGATAATAACTGCATTATATGGGTAATAATGCACGTTATATTGCTAATAGTATAAGTAATAAGTATAATTATTACAGTTCTAGCGATAATACCTCCATTGTATGGGTAATAATGTATGTTATATTGATAATGATATAAGTAATAAGTATAATTATTACAGTTCTAGCGATAATAACTGCATAATATGGGTAATAATGCACGTTATATTGCTAATAATATCAGTAATGAGTACAATTATTACAGTTCTAGCGATAATAACTGCATTATATGGGTAATAATGCATGTTATATTGATAATCATATAAGCAATAAGTATAATTATTACAGTTCTAGCAACAATAACTGCATTATGTGGGTAATAATGCATGCTATATTGATAATATCGGGAGTAATAAGTATAATTATTATAGTTCTAGCGATAATAATAGTAAAATATGGCAAATAGTGCATTTTATATTGATAATAATAAAAGTAATAAGAATATTTATTACAGTTCTATCGATAATAACTGCATAATATGGGTAATAATTATGTTATATTGATGATAATAAAAGTAATACGTATATTTATTACAGTTCTAGCGATAATACCTCTATTATATGGGTAATAATGCATGTTATATTGAGAATAATATAAGTAATAAGTAGAATTATTACAGTTCTAGCGATAATAACTGCATTATATGGGTAATAATGCATGTTATATTGATAATATCGGGAGTAATAAGTATAATTATTATAGTTCTAGCGATAATAATAGTAAAATATGGCAAATAGTGCATGTTATATTGATAATAATAAAAGTAATAAGTATATTTACTACAGTCCTACCGATAATAACTGCATAATATGGGTAATAATGCATGTTATATTGATGATAATAAAAGTAATACGTATATTTATTATAGTTCTAGCGATAATAACTGCATAATATAGGTAATAATGCATGTTATATTGCTAATAGTATAAGTAATAAGTATAATTATTACAGTTCTAGCGATAATACCTCCATTATATGGGTAATAATGTATGTTATATTGAGAATAATATAAGTGATAAGTATAATTATTACAGTTCTGGCGATAATAACTGCATTATATGGGTAATAATGCACGTTATATTCCTAATAGTATATGTAATAAGTATTATTATTACAGTTCTATCGATAATACCTCCATTATATGGGTAATAATGCATGTTATATTGATAATGATATAAGTAATAAGTATAATTATTACAGTTCTAACGATAATAACTGCATAATATGGGTAATAATGCACGTTATATTGCTAACAATATAAGTAATGAGTACAATTATTACAGTTCTAGCGATAATAACTGCATTATATGGGTAATAATGCATGTTATATTGATAATATCGGGAGTAATAAGTATAATTATTACAGTTCTAGCGATAATAACTGCATAATATGGGTAATAATGCATGTTATATTGATGATAATAAAAGTAATACGTATATTTATTATAGTTCTAGCGATAATAACTGCATAATATGGGTAATAATGCACGTTATATTGCTAATAGTATAAGTAATAAGTATAATTATTACAGTTCTGGCGATAATACCTCCATTATATGGGTAATAATGTATGTTATATTGAGAATAATATACGTAATAAGTATAATTATTACAGTTCTGGCGATAATAACTGCATTATATGGGTAACAATGCACGTTATATTGCTAACAATATACGTAATAAGTATAATTATTACAGTTCTAGCGATAATAACTGCATTATATGGGTAACAATGCACGTTATATTGCTAATAGTATAAGTAATAAGTATAATTATTACAGTTCTAGCAATAATACCTCCATTATATCGGTAATAATGCATGTTATATTGATAATAATATATGTAGTAAGTATAATTATTACAGTTCTAGCGATAATAACTGCATTATATGGGTAATAATGCATGTTATATTGATAATATTGGGAGTAATAAGTATATTTATTATAGTTCTAGCGATAATAAGTCCATAATATGGGTAATAATGCATGTTATATTGATAATAATGAAAGTAATACGTATATTTATTATAGTTCTTGCGATAATAACTGCATAATATGGGTAATAATGCATGTTATATTGAGAATAATATAAGTAATAAGTATAATTATTACAGTTGTGGCGATAATAACTGCATTATATGGGTAACAATGCACGTTATATTGCTAATAGTATAAGTAATAAGTATAATTATTACAGTTCTAGCGATAATAACTGCATTATATGGGTAACAATGCACGTTATATTGCTAATAGTATAAGTAATAAGTATAATTATTACAGTTCTAGCAATAATACCTCCATTATATGGTTAAGAATGCATGTTATGTTGATAATAATATAAGTAATAAGTATAATTATTACAGTTCTAGCAATAATACCTCCATTATATGGGTAATAATGCATGTTATATTGATAATAATATAAGTAGTAAGTATAATTATTACAGTTCTAGCGATAATACCTCCTTTATATGGGTAATAATGCATGTTATATTGATAATGATATAGGTAATAAGTATAATTATTACAGTTCTAGCGATAATAACTGCATAATATGGGTAATAATGCACGTTATATTGCTAATAATATTAGTAATGAGTACAATTATGACAGTTGTAGCGATAATAACTGCATTATATGGGTAATAATGCATGTTATATTGATAATAATATAAGCAATAAGTATAATTATTACAGTTCTAGCGATAATAACTGCATTATATGGGTAATAATGCATGTTATATTGATAATATCGGGAGTAATAAGTATAATTATTATAGTTCTAGCGATAATAATAGTAAAATATGGCAAATAGTGCATGTTATATTGATAATAATAGAAGTAATAATTATATTTATTACAGTTCTATCGATAATAACTGCATAATATGGGTAATAATTATGTTATATTGATGATAATAAAAGTAATACGTATATTTATTATAGTTCTAGCGATAATAACTGCATAATATGGGTAATAATGCATGTTATATTGATAATAATATAAGTAATAAGTATAATTATTACCGTTCTAGCGATAATAACTGCATTATATGGATAATAATGCACGTTATATTGCTAACAATATAAGTGATAAGTATAATTATTACAGTTTTAGCGATAATAACTGCATTATATGGGTAATAATGCATGTTATATTGATAACAATATAAGTAATAAGTATAATTATTACAGTTCTAGCGATAATACCTCCTTTATATGGGTAATAATGCATGTTATATTGATAATGATATAAGTAATAAGTAGAATTATTACAGTTCTAGCGATAATAACTGCATTATATGGGTAATAATGCACGTTATATTGCTAACAATATACGTAATAAGTATAATTATTACAGTTCTAGCGATAATAACTGCATTATATGGGTAACAATGCACGTTATATTGCTAATAGTATAAGTAATAAGTATAATTATTACAGTTCTAGCAATAATACCTCCATTATATGGGTAATAATGCATGTTATATTGATAATAATATAAGTAGTAAGTATAATTATTACAGTTCTAGCGATAATACCTCCTTTATATGGGTAATAATGCATGTTATATTGATAATGATATAAGTAATAAGTATAATTATTACAGTTCTAGCGATAATAACTGCATAATATGGGTAATAATGCACTTTATATTGCTAATAATATAAGTAATGAGTACAATTATTACAGTTCTAGCGATAATAACTGCATTATATGGGTAATAATGCATGTTATATTGATAATATCGGGAGTAATAAGTATAATTATTATAGTTCTAGCGATAATAATAGTAAAATATGGCAAATAGTGCATGTTCTAAGGAGAATAATAAAAGAAATAAGTATATTTATTACAGTTCTATCGATAATAACTGCATAATATGGGTAATACTGCATGTTATATTGATAATAATATAAGTAATAAGTAGAATTATTACAGTTCTAGCGATAATAACTGCATTATATGAGTAATAATGCACGTCATATTGCTAACAATATACGTAATAAGTCTAATTATTACAGTTCTAGCGATGATAACTGCATTATATGGGTAACAATGCACGTTATATTGCTAATAGTATATATAATATGTATAATTATTACAGTTCTAGCAATAATACCTCCATTATATGGGTAATAATGCATGTTATATTGATGATAATGAAAGTGATACGTGTATTTATTATAGTGCTAGCGATAATAACTGCATAATATGGGTAATAATGCATGTTATATTGAGAATAATATAAGTGATAAGTATAATTATTACAGTTCTGGCGATAATAACTGCATTATATGGGTAATAATGCATGTTATATTGATAACAATATAAGTAATAAGTATAATTATTACAGTTCTAGCGATAATACCTCCTTTATATGGGTAATAATGCATGTTATATTGATAATGATATAAGTAATAAGTATAATTATTACAGTTCTAGCGATAATAACTGCATAATATGGGTAATAATGCACTTTATATTGCTAATAATATAAGTAATGAGTACAATTATTACAGTTCTAGCCATAATAACTGCATTATATGGGTAATAATGCATGTTATATTGATAATAACATAAGTAATAAGTATAATTATTACAGTTCTAGCGATAATAACTGCATTATATGGGTAATAATGCATGTTATATTGATAATATCGGGAGTAATAAGTATAATTATTATAGTTCTAGCGATAATAACTGCATAATATGGGTAATATTGCATGTTATATTGATAATAATATAAGTAATAAGTAGAATTATTACAGTTCTAGCGATAATAACTGCATTATAAGAGTAATAATGCACGTCATATTGCTAACAATATACGTAATAAGTCTAATTATTACAGTTCTAGCGATGATAACTGCATTATATGGGTAACAATGCACGTTATATTGCTAATAGTATAAGTAATATGTATAATTATTACAGTTCTAGCAATAATACCTCCATTATATGGGTAATAATGCATGTTATATTGATGATAATGAAAGTGATACGTGTATTTATTATAGTGCTAGCGATAATAACTGCATAATATGGGTAATAATGCATGTTATATTGAGAATAATATAAGTGATAAGTATAATTATTACAGTTCTGGCGATAATAACTGCATTATATGGGTAATAATGCATGTTATATTGATAATATCGGGAGTAATAAGTATAATTATTATAGTTCTAGCGATAATAATAGTAAAATATGGCAAATAGTGCATGTTATATTGATAATAATAAAAGTAATACGTATATTTATTATAGTTCTAGCGATAATAACTGCATAATATGGGTAATAATTATGTTATATTGATGATAATAAAAGTAATACGTATATTTATTACAGTTCTAGCGATAATACCTCTATTATATGGGTAATAATGCATGTTATATTGAGAATAATATAAGTAATAAGTAGAATTATTACAGTTCTAGCGATAATAACTGCATTATATGGGTAATAATGCATGTTATATTGATAATATCGGGAGTAATAAGTATAATTATTATAGTTCTAGCGATAATAATAGTAAAATATGGCAAATAGTGCATGTTATATTGATAATAATAAAAGTAATAAGTATATTTACTACAGTCCTACCGATAATAACTGCATAATATGGGTAATAATGCATGTTATATTGATGATAATAAAAGTAATACGTATATTTATTATAGTTCTAGCGATAATAACTGCATAATATAGGTAATAATGCATGTTATATTGCTAATAGTATAAGTAATAAGTATAATTATTACAGTTCTAGCGATAATACCTCCATTATATGGGTAATAATGTATGTTATATTGAGAATAATATAAGTGATAAGTATAATTATTACAGTTCTGGCGATAATAACTGCATTATATGGGTAATAATGCACGTTATATTCCTAATAGTATATGTAATAAGTATTATTATTACAGTTCTATCGATAATACCTCCATTATATGGGTAATAATGCATGTTATATTGATAATGATATAAGTAATAAGTATAATTATTACAGTTCTAACGATAATAACTGCATAATATGGGTAATAATGCACGTTATATTGCTAACAATATAAGTAATGAGTACAATTATTACAGTTCTAGCGATAATAACTGCATTATATGGGTAATAATGCATGTTATATTGATAATATCGGGAGTAATAAGTATAATTATTACAGTTCTAGCGATAATAACTGCATAATATGGGTAATAATGCATGTTATATTGATGATAATAAAAGTAATACGTATATTTATTATAGTTCTAGCGATAATAACTGCATAATATGGGTAATAATGCACGTTATATTGCTAATAGTATAAGTAATAAGTATAATTATTACAGTTCTAGCGATAATACCTCCATTATATGGGTAATAATGTATGTTATATTGAGAATAATATACGTAATAAGTATAATTATTACAGTTCTGGCGATAATAACTGCATTATATGGGTAACAATGCACGTTATATTGCTAACAATATACGTAATAAGTATAATTATTACAGTTCTAGCGATAATAACTGCATTATATGGGTAACAATGCACGTTATATTGCTAATAGTATAAGTAATAAGTATAATTATTACAGTTCTAGCAATAATACCTCCATTATATCGGTAATAATGCATGTTATATTGATAATAATATATGTAGTAAGTATAATTATTACAGTTCTAGCGATAATAACTGCATTATATGGGTAATAATGCATGTTATATTGATAATATTGGGAGTAATAAGTATATTTATTATAGTTCTAGCGATAATAAGTCCATAATATGGGTAATAATGCATGTTATATTGATAATAATGAAAGTAATACGTATATTTATTATAGTTCTTGCGATAATAACTGCATAATATGGGTAATAATGCATGTTATATTGAGAATAATATAAGTAATAAGTATAATTATTACAGTTGTGGCGATAATAACTGCATTATATGGGTAACAATGCACGTTATATTGCTAATAGTATAAGTAATAAGTATAATTATTACAGTTCTAGCGATAATAACTGCATTATATGGGTAATAATGCACGTTATATTGCTAATAGTATAAGTAATAAGTATAATTATTACAGTTCTAGCGATAATACCTCCATTGTATGGGTAATAATGTATGTTATATTGATAATGATATAAGTAATAAGTATAATTATTACAGTTCTAGCGATAATAACTGCATAATATGGGTAATAATGCACGTTATATTGCTAATAATATCAGTAATGAGTACAATTATTACAGTTCTAGCGATAATAACTGCATTATATGGGTAATAATGCATGTTATATTGATAATCATATAAGCAATAAGTATAATTATTACAGTTCTAGCAACAATAACTGCATTATGTGGGTAATAATGCATGCTATATTGATAATATCGGGAGTAATAAGTATAATTATTATAGTTCTAGCGATAATAATAGTAAAATATGGCAAATAGTGCATTTTATATTGATAATAATAAAAGTAATAAGAATATTTATTACAGTTCTATCGATAATAACTGCATAATATGGGTAATAATTATGTTATATTGATGATAATAAAAGTAATACGTATATTTATTACAGTTCTAGCGATAATACCTCTATTATATGGGTAATAATGCATGTTATATTGAGAATAATATAAGTAATAAGTAGAATTATTACAGTTCTAGCGATAATAACTGCATTATATGGGTAATAATGCATGTTATATTGATAATATCGGGAGTAATAAGTATAATTATTATAGTTCTAGCGATAATAATAGTAAAATATGGCAAATAGTGCATGTTATATTGATAATAATAAAAGTAATAAGTATATTTACTACAGTCCTACCGATAATAACTGCATAATATGGGTAATAATGCATGTTATATTGATGATAATAAAAGTAATACGTATATTTATTATAGTTCTAGCGATAATAACTGCATAATATAGGTAATAATGCATGTTATATTGCTAATAGTATAAGTAATAAGTATAATTATTACAGTTCTAGCGATAATACCTCCATTATATGGGTAATAATGTATGTTATATTGAGAATAATATAAGTGATAAGTATAATTATTACAGTTCTGGCGATAATAACTGCATTATATGGGTAATAATGCACGTTATATTCCTAATAGTATATGTAATAAGTATTATTATTACAGTTCTATCGATAATACCTCCATTATATGGGTAATAATGCATGTTATATTGATAATGATATAAGTAATAAGTATAATTATTACAGTTCTAACGATAATAACTGCATAATATGGGTAATAATGCACGTTATATTGCTAACAATATAAGTAATGAGTACAATTATTACAGTTCTAGCGATAATAACTGCATTATATGGGTAATAATGCATGTTATATTGATAATATCGGGAGTAATAAGTATAATTATTACAGTTCTAGCGATAATAACTGCATAATATGGGTAATAATGCATGTTATATTGATGATAATAAAAGTAATACGTATATTTATTATAGTTCTAGCGATAATAACTGCATAATATGGGTAATAATGCACGTTATATTGCTAATAGTATAAGTAATAAGTATAATTATTACAGTTCTGGCGATAATACCTCCATTATATGGGTAATAATGTATGTTATATTGAGAATAATATACGTAATAAGTATAATTATTACAGTTCTGGCGATAATAACTGCATTATATGGGTAACAATGCACGTTATATTGCTAACAATATACGTAATAAGTATAATTATTACAGTTCTAGCGATAATAACTGCATTATATGGGTAACAATGCACGTTATATTGCTAATAGTATAAGTAATAAGTATAATTATTACAGTTCTAGCAATAATACCTCCATTATATCGGTAATAATGCATGTTATATTGATAATAATATATGTAGTAAGTATAATTATTACAGTTCTAGCGATAATAACTGCATTATATGGGTAATAATGCATGTTATATTGATAATATTGGGAGTAATAAGTATATTTATTATAGTTCTAGCGATAATAAGTCCATAATATGGGTAATAATGCATGTTATATTGATAATAATGAAAGTAATACGTATATTTATTATAGTTCTTGCGATAATAACTGCATAATATGGGTAATAATGCATGTTATATTGAGAATAATATAAGTAATAAGTATAATTATTACAGTTGTGGCGATAATAACTGCATTATATGGGTAACAATGCACGTTATATTGCTAATAGTATAAGTAATAAGTATAATTATTACAGTTCTAGCGATAATAACTGCATTATATGGGTAACAATGCACGTTATATTGCTAATAGTATAAGTAATAAGTATAATTATTACAGTTCTAGCAATAATACCTCCATTATATGGTTAAGAATGCATGTTATGTTGATAATAATATAAGTAATAAGTATAATTATTACAGTTCTAGCAATAATACCTCCATTATATGGGTAATAATGCATGTTATATTGATAATAATATAAGTAGTAAGTATAATTATTACAGTTCTAGCGATAATACCTCCTTTATATGGGTAATAATGCATGTTATATTGATAATGATATAGGTAATAAGTATAATTATTACAGTTCTAGCGATAATAACTGCATAATATGGGTAATAATGCACGTTATATTGCTAATAATATTAGTAATGAGTACAATTATGACAGTTGTAGCGATAATAACTGCATTATATGGGTAATAATGCATGTTATATTGATAATAATATAAGCAATAAGTATAATTATTACAGTTCTAGCGATAATAACTGCATTATATGGGTAATAATGCATGTTATATTGATAATATCGGGAGTAATAAGTATAATTATTATAGTTCTAGCGATAATAATAGTAAAATATGGCAAATAGTGCATGTTATATTGATAATAATAGAAGTAATAATTATATTTATTACAGTTCTATCGATAATAACTGCATAATATGGGTAATAATTATGTTATATTGATGATAATAAAAGTAATACGTATATTTATTATAGTTCTAGCGATAATAACTGCATAATATGGGTAATAATGCATGTTATATTGATAATAATATAAGTAATAAGTATAATTATTACCGTTCTAGCGATAATAACTGCATTATATGGATAATAATGCACGTTATATTGCTAACAATATAAGTGATAAGTATAATTATTACAGTTTTAGCGATAATAACTGCATTATATGGGTAATAATGCATGTTATATTGATAACAATATAAGTAATAAGTATAATTATTACAGTTCTAGCGATAATACCTCCTTTATATGGGTAATAATGCATGTTATATTGATAATGATATAAGTAATAAGTAGAATTATTACAGTTCTAGCGATAATAACTGCATTATATGGGTAATAATGCACGTTATATTGCTAACAATATACGTAATAAGTATAATTATTACAGTTCTAGCGATAATAACTGCATTATATGGGTAACAATGCACGTTATATTGCTAATAGTATAAGTAATAAGTATAATTATTACAGTTCTAGCAATAATACCTCCATTATATGGGTAATAATGCATGTTATATTGATAATAATATAAGTAGTAAGTATAATTATTACAGTTCTAGCGATAATACCTCCTTTATATGGGTAATAATGCATGTTATATTGATAATGATATAAGTAATGAGTATAATTATTACAGTTCTAGCGATAATAACTGCATAATATGGGTAATAATGCACGTTATATTGCTAATAATATTAGTAATGAGTACAATTATTACAGTTGTAGCGATAATAACTGCATTATATGGGTAATAATGCATGTTATATTGATAATAATATAAGCAATAAGTATAATTATGACTGTTCTAGCGATAATAACTGCATTATATGGGTAATAATGCATGTTATATTGATAATATCGGGAGTAATAAGTATTATTATTATAGTTCTAGCGATAATAATAGTAAAATATGGCAAATAGTGCATGTTATATTGATAATAATAAAAGTAATAATTATATTTATTACAGTTCTATCGATAATAACTGCATAATATGGGTAATAATTATGTTATATTGATGATAAGAAAAGTAATACGTATATTTATTATAGTTCTAGCGATAATAACTGCATAATATGGGTAATAATGCATGTTATATTGATAATAATATAAGTAATAAGTATAATTATTACAGTTCTAGCGATAATAACTGCATTATATGGATAATAATGCACGTTATATTGCTAACAATATAAGTAATAAGTATAATTATTACAGTTTTAGCGATAATAACTGCATGATATGGGTAATAATGCATGTTATATTGATGATAATAAAAGTAATACGTATATTTATTACAGTTCTAGCGATAATACCTCTATTATATGGGTAATAATGCATGTTATATTGAGAATAATATAAGTAATAAGTAGAATTATTACAGTTCTAGCGATAATAACTGCATTATATGGGTAATAATGCATGTTATATTGATAATATCGGGAGTAATAAGTATAATTATTATAGTTCTAGCGATAATAATAGTAAAATATGGCAAATAGTGCATTTTATATTGATAATAATAAAAGTAATAAGAATATTTATTACAGTTCTATCGATAATAACTGCATAATATGGGTAATAATTATGTTATATTGATGATAATAAAAGTAATACGTATATTTATTACAGTTCTAGCGATAATACCTCTATTATATGGGTAATAATGCATGTTATATTGAGAATAATATAAGTAATAAGTAGAATTATTACAGTTCTAGCGATAATAACTGCATTATATGGGTAATAATGCATGTTATATTGATAATATCGGGAGTAATAAGTATAATTATTATAGTTCTAGCGATAATAATAGTAAAATATGGCAAATAGTGCATGTTATATTGATAATAATAAAAGTAATAAGTATATTTACTACAGTCCTACCGATAATAACTGCATAATATGGGTAATAATGCATGTTATATTGATGATAATAAAAGTAATACGTATATTTATTATAGTTCTAGCGATAATAACTGCATAATATAGGTAATAATGCATGTTATATTGCTAATAGTATAAGTAATAAGTATAATTATTACAGTTCTAGCGATAATACCTCCATTATATGGGTAATAATGTATGTTATATTGAGAATAATATAAGTGATAAGTATAATTATTACAGTTCTGGCGATAATAACTGCATTATATGGGTAATAATGCACGTTATATTCCTAATAGTATATGTAATAAGTATTATTATTACAGTTCTATCGATAATACCTCCATTATATGGGTAATAATGCATGTTATATTGATAATGATATAAGTAATAAGTATAATTATTACAGTTCTAACGATAATAACTGCATAATATGGGTAATAATGCACGTTATATTGCTAACAATATAAGTAATGAGTACAATTATTACAGTTCTAGCGATAATAACTGCATTATATGGGTAATAATGCATGTTATATTGATAATATCGGGAGTAATAAGTATAATTATTACAGTTCTAGCGATAATAACTGCATAATATGGGTAATAATGCATGTTATATTGATGATAATAAAAGTAATACGTATATTTATTATAGTTCTAGCGATAATAACTGCATAATATGGGTAATAATGCACGTTATATTGCTAATAGTATAAGTAATAAGTATAATTATTACAGTTCTGGCGATAATACCTCCATTATATGGGTAATAATGTATGTTATATTGAGAATAATATACGTAATAAGTATAATTATTACAGTTCTGGCGATAATAACTGCATTATATGGGTAACAATGCACGTTATATTGCTAACAATATACGTAATAAGTATAATTATTACAGTTCTAGCGATAATAACTGCATTATATGGGTAACAATGCACGTTATATTGCTAATAGTATAAGTAATAAGTATAATTATTACAGTTCTAGCAATAATACCTCCATTATATCGGTAATAATGCATGTTATATTGATAATAATATATGTAGTAAGTATAATTATTACAGTTCTAGCGATAATAACTGCATTATATGGGTAATAATGCATGTTATATTGATAATATTGGGAGTAATAAGTATATTTATTATAGTTCTAGCGATAATAAGTCCATAATATGGGTAATAATGCATGTTATATTGATAATAATGAAAGTAATACGTATATTTATTATAGTTCTTGCGATAATAACTGCATAATATGGGTAATAATGCATGTTATATTGAGAATAATATAAGTAATAAGTATAATTATTACAGTTGTGGCGATAATAACTGCATTATATGGGTAACAATGCACGTTATATTGCTAATAGTATAAGTAATAAGTATAATTATTACAGTTCTAGCGATAATAACTGCATTATATGGGTAACAATGCACGTTATATTGCTAATAGTATAAGTAATAAGTATAATTATTACAGTTCTAGCAATAATACCTCCATTATATGGTTAAGAATGCATGTTATGTTGATAATAATATAAGTAATAAGTATAATTATTACAGTTCTAGCAATAATACCTCCATTATATGGGTAATAATGCATGTTATATTGATAATAATATAAGTAGTAAGTATAATTATTACAGTTCTAGCGATAATACCTCCTTTATATGGGTAATAATGCATGTTATATTGATAATGATATAGGTAATAAGTATAATTATTACAGTTCTAGCGATAATAACTGCATAATATGGGTAATAATGCACGTTATATTGCTAATAATATTAGTAATGAGTACAATTATGACAGTTGTAGCGATAATAACTGCATTATATGGGTAATAATGCATGTTATATTGATAATAATATAAGCAATAAGTATAATTATTACAGTTCTAGCGATAATAACTGCATTATATGGGTAATAATGCATGTTATATTGATAATATCGGGAGTAATAAGTATAATTATTATAGTTCTAGCGATAATAATAGTAAAATATGGCAAATAGTGCATGTTATATTGATAATAATAGAAGTAATAATTATATTTATTACAGTTCTATCGATAATAACTGCATAATATGGGTAATAATTATGTTATATTGATGATAATAAAAGTAATACGTATATTTATTATAGTTCTAGCGATAATAACTGCATAATATGGGTAATAATGCATGTTATATTGATAATAATATAAGTAATAAGTATAATTATTACCGTTCTAGCGATAATAACTGCATTATATGGATAATAATGCACGTTATATTGCTAACAATATAAGTGATAAGTATAATTATTACAGTTTTAGCGATAATAACTGCATTATATGGGTAATAATGCATGTTATATTGATAACAATATAAGTAATAAGTATAATTATTACAGTTCTAGCGATAATACCTCCTTTATATGGGTAATAATGCATGTTATATTGATAATGATATAAGTAATAAGTAGAATTATTACAGTTCTAGCGATAATAACTGCATTATATGGGTAATAATGCACGTTATATTGCTAACAATATACGTAATAAGTATAATTATTACAGTTCTAGCGATAATAACTGCATTATATGGGTAACAATGCACGTTATATTGCTAATAGTATAAGTAATAAGTATAATTATTACAGTTCTAGCAATAATACCTCCATTATATGGGTAATAATGCATGTTATATTGATAATAATATAAGTAGTAAGTATAATTATTACAGTTCTAGCGATAATACCTCCTTTATATGGGTAATAATGCATGTTATATTGATAATGATATAAGTAATGAGTATAATTATTACAGTTCTAGCGATAATAACTGCATAATATGGGTAATAATGCACGTTATATTGCTAATAATATTAGTAATGAGTACAATTATTACAGTTGTAGCGATAATAACTGCATTATATGGGTAATAATGCATGTTATATTGATAATAATATAAGCAATAAGTATAATTATGACTGTTCTAGCGATAATAACTGCATTATATGGGTAATAATGCATGTTATATTGATAATATCGGGAGTAATAAGTATTATTATTATAGTTCTAGCGATAATAATAGTAAAATATGGCAAATAGTGCATGTTATATTGATAATAATAAAAGTAATAATTATATTTATTACAGTTCTATCGATAATAACTGCATAATATGGGTAATAATTATGTTATATTGATGATAAGAAAAGTAATACGTATATTTATTATAGTTCTAGCGATAATAACTGCATAATATGGGTAATAATGCATGTTATATTGATAATAATATAAGTAATAAGTATAATTATTACAGTTCTAGCGATAATAACTGCATTATATGGATAATAATGCACGTTATATTGCTAACAATATAAGTAATAAGTATAATTATTACAGTTTTAGCGATAATAACTGCATGATATGGGTAATAATGCATGTTATATTGATGATAATAAAAGTAATACGTATATTTATTTTAGTTCTAGCGATAATAAATGCATAATATGGGTAATAATGCATGTTATATTGAGAATAATATAAGTGATAAGTATAATTATTACAGTTCTGGCGATAATAACGCCATTATATGGGTAATAATGCACGTTATATTGCTAATAGTATAAGTAATAAGTATAATTATTACAGTCCTATCGATAATACCTCCATTATATGGGTAATAATGCATGTTATATTGATAATGATATAAGTAATAAGTATAATTATTACAGTTCTAGCGATAATAACTGCATAATATGGGTAATAAGGCATGTTATATTGATAGTAATATAAGTAATAAGTATAATTATTACAGTTCTAGCGATAATACCTCTATTATATGGGTAATAATGCATGTTATATTGAGAATAATATAAGTAATAAGTAGAATTATTACAGTTCTAGCGATAATAACTGCATTATATGGGTAATAATGCACGTTATATTGCTAACAATATACGTAATAAGCATAATTATTACAGTTCTAGCGATAATAACTGCATTATATGGGTAACAATGCACGTTATATTGCTAATAGTATAAGTAATAAGTATAATTATTACAGTTCTAGCAATAATACCTCCATTATATGGGTAATAATGCATGTTATATTGATAATAATATAAGTAGTAAGTATAATTATTACAGTTCTAGCGATAATACCTCCTTTATATGGGTAATAATGCATGTTATATTGATAATGATATAGGTAATAAGTATAATTATTACAGTTCTAGCGATAATAACTGCATAATATGGGTAATAATGCACGTTACATTGCTAATAATATTAGTAATGAGTACAATTATTACAGTTCTAGCCATAATAACTGCATTATATGGGTAATAATGCATGTTATATTTATAATAATATAAGTAATAAGTATAATTATTACAGTTCTGGCGATAATAACTTCTTTATATGGGTAATAATGCACGTTATATTGCTAATAGTATAAGTAATAAGTATAATTATTACAGTTCTAGCGATAATACCTCCATTATATGGGTAATAATGTATGTTATATTGATGATAATGAAAGTGATACGTGTATTTATTATAGTGCTAGCGATAATAACTGCATAATATGGGTAATAATGCATGTTATATTGAGAATAATATAAGTGATAAGTATAATTATTACAGTTCTGGCGATAATAACTTCTTTATATGGGTAATAATGCACGTTATATTGCTAATAGTATAAGTAATAAGTATAATTATTACAGTTCTAGCGATAATACCTCTATTATATGGGTAATAATGCATGTTATATTGAGAATAATATAAGTAATGAGTACAATTATTACAGTTCTAGCCATAATAAGTGCATTATATGGGTAATAATGCATGTTATATTGATAATAACATAAGTAATAAGTATAATTATTACAGTTCTAGCGATAATAACTGCATTATATGGGTAATAATGCATGTTATATTGATAATATCGGGAGTAATAAGTATAATTATTATAGTTCTAGCGATAATAATAGTAAAATATGGCAAATAGTGCATGTTATAAGGAGAATAATAAAAGAAATAAGTATATTTATTACAGTTCTATCGATAATAACTGCATAATATGGGTAACAATGCACGTTATATTGCTAATAGTATAAGTAATAAGTATAATTATTACAGTTCTAGCAATAATACCTCCATTATATGGGTAATAATGCATGTTATATTGATAATAATATAAGTAGTAAGTATAATTATTACAGTTCTAGCGATAATACCTCCTTTATATGGGTAATAATGCATGTTATATTGATAATGATATAGGTAATAAGTATAATTATTACAGTTCTAGCGATAATAACTGCATAATATGGGTAATAATGCACGTTATATTGCTAATAATATTAGTAATGAGTACAATTATTACAGTTCTAGCCATAATAACTGCATTATATGGGTAATAATGCATGTTATATTGATAATAATATAAGTAATAAGTATAATTATTACAGTTCTGGCGATAATAACTTCTTTATATGGGTAATAATGCACGTTATATTGCTAATAGTATAAGTAATAAGTATAATTATTACAGTTCTAGCGATAATACCTCCATTATATGGGTAATAATGTATGTTATATTGATAATGATATAAGTAATAAGTATAATTATTACAGTTCTAGCGATAATAACTGCATAATATGGATAATAATGCACGTTATATTGCTAATAATATAAGTAATGAGTACAATTATTACAGTTCTAGCGATATTAACTGCATTATATGGGTAATAATGCATGTTATATTGAGAATAATATAAGTAATAAGTATAATTATTACAGTTCTGGCGATAATAACTTCTTTATATGGGTAATAATGCACGTTATATTGCTAATAGTATAAGTAATAAGTATAATTATTACAGTTCTAGCGATAATACCTCTATTATATGGGTAATAATGCATGTTATATTGAGAATAATATAAGTAATGAGTACAATTATTACAGTTCTAGCCATAATAAGTGCATTATATGGGTAATAATGCATGTTATATTGATAATAACATAAGTAATAAGTATAATTATTACAGTTCTAGCGATAATAACTGCATTATATGGGTAATAATGCATGTTATATTGATAATATCGGGAGTAATAAGTATAATTATTATAGTTCTAGCGATAATAATAGTAAAATATGGCAAATAGTGCATGTTATAAGGAGAATAATAAAAGAAATAAGTATATTTATTACAGTTCTATCGATAATAACTGCATAATATGGGTAATATTGCATGTTATATTGATAATAATATAAGTAATAAGTAGAATTATTACAGTTCTGGCGATAATAACTGCATTATATGAGTAATAATGCACGTTATATTGCTAACAATATAAGTAATAAGTATAATTATTACAGTTCTAGCGATAATAACTGCATTATATGGGTAACAATGCACGTTATATTGCTAATAGTATAAGTAATATGTATAATTATTACAGTTCTAGCAATAATACCTCCATTATATGGGTAATAATGCATGTTATATTGATGATAATGAAAGTGATACGTGTATTTATTATAGTGCTAGCGATAATAACTGCATAATATGGGTAATAATGCATGTTATATTGAGAATAATATAAGTGATAAGTATAATTATTACAGTTCTGGCGATAATAACTGCATTATATGGGTAATAATGCACGTTATATTGCTAATAATATAAGTAATGAGTACAATTATTACAGTTCTAGCGATAATAACTGCATTATATGGGTAATAATGCATGTTATATTGATAATATCGGGAGTAATGAGTACAATTATTACAGTTCTATCGATAATAACTGCATAATATGGGTAATAATTATGTTATATTGATGATAATAAAAGTAATACGTATATTTATTGCAGTTCTAGCGATATTACCTCTATTATATGGGTAATAATGCATGTTATATTGAGAATAATATAAGTAATAAGTAGAATTATTACAGTTCTAGCGATAATAACTGCATTATATGGGTAATAATGCACGTTATATTGCTAACAATATAAGTAATGAGTACAATTATTACAGTTCTAGCCATAATAACTGCATTATATGGGTAATAATGCATGTTATATTGATAATAACATAAGTAATAAGTATAATTATTACAGTTCTAGCGATAATACCTCTATTATATGGGTAATAATGCATGTTATATTGAGAATAATATAAGTAATAAGTAGAATTATTACAGTTCTAGCGATAATAACTGCATTATATGGGTAATAATGCACGTTATATTGCTAACAATATACGTAATAAGTATAATTATTACAGTTCTAGCGATAATAACTGCATTATATGGGTAACAATGCACGTTATATTGCTAATAGTATAAGTAATAAGTATAATTATTATAGTTCTAGCAATAATACCTCCATTATATGGGTAATAATGCATGTTATATTGATAATAATATAAGTAATAAGTATAATTATTACAGTTCTAGCGATAATACCTCCTTTATATGGGTAATAATGCATGTTATATTGATAATGATATAAGTAATAAGTATAATTATTACAGTTCTAGCGATAATAACTGCATAATATGGGTAATAATGCATGTTATATTGATAATAATATAAGTAATAAGTATAATTATTACAGTTCTAGCGATAATACCTCCTTTATATGGGTAATAATGCATGTTATATTGATAATGATATAAGTAATAAGTATAATTATTACAGTTCTAGCGATAATAACTGCATAATATGGGTAATAATGCACGTTATATTGCTAATAATATTAGTAATGAGTACAATTATTACAGTTCTAGCGATAATAACTGCATTATATGGGTAATAATGCATGTTATATTGATAATATCGGGAGTAATAAGTATAATTATTATAGTTCTAGCGATAATAATAGTAAAATATGGCAAATAGTGCATGTTATATTGATGATAATAAAAGTAATACGTATATTTATTATAGTTCTAGCGATAATAACTGCATAATATGGGTAATAATGCATGTTATATTGATAATAATATAAGTAATAAGTATAATTATTACAGTTCTAGCAATAATACCTCCATTACATGGGTAATAATGCATGTTATATTGAGAATAATATAAGTAATAAGTATAATTATTACAGTTCTGGCGATAATAACTTCTTTATATGGGTAATAATGCACGTTATATTGCTAATAGTATAAGTAATAAGTATAATTATTACAGTTCTAGCGATAATACCTCCATTATATGGGTAATAATGTATGTTATATTGATAATGATATAAGTAATAAGTATAATTATTAGAGTTCTAGCGATAATAACTGCATAATATGGGTAATAATGCACGTTATATTGCTAATAATATAAGTAATGAGTACAATTATTACAGTTCTAGCGATATTAACTGCATTATATGGGTAATAATGCATGTTATATTGAGAATAATATAAGTAATAAGTATAATTATTACAGTTCTGGCGATAATAACTTCTTTATATGGGTAATAATGCACGTTATATTGCTAATAGTATAAGTAATAAGTATAATTATTACAGTTCTAGCGATAATACCTCTATTATATGGGTAATAATGCATGTTATATTGATAATAATATAAGTAATAAGTATAATTATTACAGTTCTAGCGATAATACCTCCTTTATATGGGTAATAATGCATGTTATATTGATAATGATATAAGTAATAAGTATAATTATTACAGTTCTAGCGATAATAACTGCATAATATGGGTAATAATGCATGTTATATTGATAATAATATAAGTAATAAGTATAATTATTACAGTTCTAGCGATAATACCTCCTTTATATGGGTAATAATGCATGTTATATTGATAATGATATAAGTAATAAGTATAATTATTACAGTTCTAGCGATAATAACTGCATAATATGGGTAATAATGCACGTTATATTGCTAATAATATTAGTAATGAGTACAATTATTACAGTTCTAGCGATAATAACTGCATTATATGGGTAATAATGCATGTTATATTGATAATATCGGGAGTAATAAGTATAATTATTATAGTTCTAGCGATAATAATAGTAAAATATGGCAAATAGTGCATGTTATATTGATGATAATAAAAGTAATACGTATATTTATTATAGTTCTAGCGATAATAACTGCATAATATGGGTAATAATGCATGTTATATTGATAATAATATAAGTAATAAGTATAATTATTACAGTTCTAGCAATAATACCTCCATTACATGGGTAATAATGCATGTTATATTGAGAATAATATAAGTAATAAGTATAATTATTACAGTTCTGGCGATAATAACTTCTTTATATGGGTAATAATGCACGTTATATTGCTAATAGTATAAGTAATAAGTATAATTATTACAGTTCTAGCGATAATACCTCCATTATATGGGTAATAATGTATGTTATATTGATAATGATATAAGTAATAAGTATAATTATTAGAGTTCTAGCGATAATAACTGCATAATATGGGTAATAATGCACGTTATATTGCTAATAATATAAGTAATGAGTACAATTATTACAGTTCTAGCGATATTAACTGCATTATATGGGTAATAATGCATGTTATATTGAGAATAATATAAGTAATAAGTATAATTATTACAGTTCTGGCGATAATAACTTCTTTATATGGGTAATAATGCACGTTATATTGCTAATAGTATAAGTAATAAGTATAATTATTACAGTTCTAGCGATAATACCTCTATTATATGGGTAATAATGCATGTTATATTGAGAATAATATAAGTAATGAGTACAATTATTACAGTTCTAGCCATAATAACTGCATTATATGGGTAATAATGCATGTTATATTGATAATAACATAAGTAATAAGTATAATTATTACAGTTCTAGCGATAATAACTGCATTATATGGGTAATAATGCATGTTATATTGATAATATCGGGAGTAATAAGTATAATTATTATAGTTCTAGCGATAATAATAGTAAAATATGGCAAATAGTGCATGTTATAAGAAGAATAATAAAAGAAATAAGTATATTTATTACAGTTCTATCGATAATAACTGCATAATATGGGTAATATTGCATGTTATATTGATAATAATATAAGTAATAAGTAGAATTATTACAGTTCTGGCGATAATAACTGCATTATATGAGTAATAATGCACGTTATATTGCTAACAATATAAGTAATAAGTATAATTATTACAGTTCTAGCGATAATAACTGCATTATATGGGTAACAATGCACGTTATATTGCTAATAGTATAAGTAATATGTATAATTATTACAGTTCTAGCAATAATACCTCCATTATATGGGTAATAATGCATGTTATATTGAGAATAATATAAGTGATAAGTATAATTATTACAGTTCTGGCGATAATAACTGCATTATATGGGTAATAATGCACGTTATATTGAGAATAATATAAGTAATAAGTATAATTATTACAGTTCTGGCGATAATAACTTCTTTATATGGGTAATAATGCACGTTATATTGCTAATGGTATAAGTAATAAGTATAATTATTACAGTTCTAGCGATAATACCTCTATTATATGGGTAATAATGCATGTTATATTGAGAATAATATAAGTAATAAGTAGAATTATTACAGTTCTAGCGATAATAACTGCATTATATGGGTAATAATGCACGTTATATTGCTAACAATATAAGTAATGAGTACAATTATTACAGTTCTAGCCATAATAACTGCATTATATGGGTAATAATGCATGTTATATTGATAATAACATAAGTAATAAGTATAATTATTACAGTTCTAGCGATAATACCTCTATTATATGGGTAATAATGCATGTTATATTGAGAATAATATAAGTAATAAGTAGAATTATTACAGTTCTAGCGATAATAACTGCATTATATGGGTAATAATGCACGATATATTGCTAACAATATACGTAATAAGTATAATTATTACAGTTCTAGCGATAATAACTGCATTATATGGGTAACAATGCACGGTATATTGCTAATAGTATAAGTAATAAGTATAATTATTATAGTTCTAGCAATAATACCTCCATTATATGGGTAATAATGCATGTTATATTGATAATAATATAAGTAATAAGTATAATTATTACAGTTCTAGCGATAATAACTGCATAATATGGGTAATAATGCACGTTATATTGCTAATAATATTAGTAATGAGTACAATTATTACAGTTCTAGCGATAATAACTGCATTATATGGGTAATAATGCATGTTATATTGATAATATCGGGAGTAATAAGTATAATTATTATAGTTCTAGCGATAATAATAGTAAAATATGGCAAATAGTGCATGTTATATTGATGATAATAAAAGTAATACGTATATTTGTTATAGTTCTAGCGATAATAACTGCATAATATGGGTAATAATGCATGTTATATTGATAATAATATAAGTAATAAGTATAATTATTACAGTTCTAGCAATAATACCTCCATTACATGGGTAATAATGCATGTTATATTGAGAATAATATAAGTAATAAGTATAATTATTACAGTTCTGGCGATAATAACTTCTTTATATGGGTAATAATGCACGTTATATTGCTAATAGTATAAGTAATAAGTATAATTATTACAGTTCTAGCGATAATACCTCCATTATATGGGTAATAATGTATGTTATATTGATAATGATATAAGTAATAAGTATAATTATTACAGTTCTAGCGATAATAACTGCATAATATGGGTAATAATGCACGTTATATTGCTAATAATATAAGTAATGAGTACAATTATTACAGTTCTAGCGATATTAACTGCATTATATGGGTAATAATGCATGTTATATTGAGAATAATATAAGTAATAAGTATAATTATTACAGTTCTGGCGATAATAACTTCTTTATATGGGTAATAATGCACGTTATATTGCTAATAGTATAAGTAATAAGTATAATTATTACAGTTCTAGCGATAATACCTCTATTATATGGGTAATAATGCATGTTATATTGAGAATAATATAAGTAATGAGTACAATTATTACAGTTCTAGCGATAATAACTGCATTATATGGGTAATAATGCATGTTATATTGATAACAATATAAGCAATAAGTATAATTATTACAGTTCTAGCGATAATAACTGCATTATGTGGGTAATAATGCATGTTATATTGATAATATCGGGAGTAATAAGTATAATTATTATAGTTCTAGCGAGAATAATAGTAAAATATGGCAAATAGTGCATTTTATATTGATAATAATAAAAGTAATAAGTATATTTATTACAGTTCTATCGATAATAACTGCATAATATGGGTAATAATTATGTTATATTGATGATAATAAAAGTAATACGTATATTTATTACAGTTCTGGCGATAATAACTGCATAATATGGGTAATAATGCACTTTATATTGCTAATAATATAAGTAATGAGTACAATTATTACAGTTCTAGCCATAATAACTGCATTATATGGGTAATAATGCATGTTATATTGATAATAACATAAGTAATAAGTATAATTATTACAGTTCTAGCGATAATAACTGCATTATATGGGTAATAATGCATGTTATATTGATAATATCGGGAGTAATAAGTATAATTATTATAGTTCTAGCGATAATAATAGTAAAATATGGCAAATAGTGCATGTTATAAGGAGAATAATAAAAGAAATAAGTATATTTATTACAGTTCTATCGATAATAACTGCATAATATGGGTAATATTGCATGTTATATTGATAATAATATAAGTAATAAGTAGAATTATTACAGTTCTGGCGATAATAACTGCATTATATGAGTAATAATGCACGTTATATTGCTAACAATATAAGTAATAAGTATAATTATTACAGTTCTAGCGATAATAACTGCATTATATGGGTAACAATGCACGTTATATTGCTAATAGTATAAGTAATAAGTATAATTATTACAGTTCTAGCAATAATACCTCCATTATATGGGTAATAATGCATGTTATATTGATAATAATATAAGTAGTAAGTATAATTATTACAGTTCTAGCGATAATACCTCCATTATATGGGTAATAATGCATGTTATATTGATAATATCGGGAGTAATAAGTATAATTATTATAGTTCTAGCGATAATAATAGTAAAATATGGCAAATAGTGCATGTTATATTGATAATAATAAAAGTAATACGTATATTTATTATAGTTCTAGCGATAATAACTGCATAATATGGGTAATAATTATGTTATATTGATGATAATAAAAGTAATACGTATATTTATTACAGTTCTAGCGATAATACCTCTATTATATGGGTAATAATGCATGTTATATTGAGAATAATATAAGTAATAAGTAGAATTATTACAGTTCTAGCGATAATAACTGCATTATATGGGTAATAATGCATGTTATATTGATAATATCGGGAGTAATAAGTATAATTATTATAGTTCTAGCGATAATAATAGTAAAATATGGCAAATAGTGCATGTTATATTGATAATAATAAAAGTAATAAGTATATTTATTACAGTCCTACCGATAATAACTGCATAATATGGGTAATAATGCATGTTATATTGATGATAATAAAAGTAATACGTATATTTATTATAGTTCTAGCGATAATAACTGCATAATATGGGTAATAATGCATGTTATATTGATAATAATATAAGTAATAAGTATAATTATTACAGTTCTAGCAATAATACCTCCATTATATGGGTAATAATGCATGTTATATTGAGAATAATATAAGTAATAAGTATAATTATTACAGTTCTGGCGATAATAACTTCTTTATATGGGTAATAATGCACGTTATATTGCTAATAGTATAAGTAATAAGTATAATTATTACAGTTCTAGCGATAATACCTCCATTATATGGGTAATAATGTATGTTATATTGAGAACAGTATAATGGATAAGTATAATTATTACAGTTCTAGCAATAATACCTCCATTACATGGGTAATAATGCATGTTATATTGAGAATAATATAAGTAATAAGTATAATTATTACAGTTCTGGCGATAATGACTTCTTTATATGGGTAATAATGCACGTTATATTGCTAATAGTATAAGTAATAAGTATAATTATTACAGTTCTAGCGATAATACCTCCATTATATGGGTAATAATGTATGTTATATTGATAATGATATAAGTAATAAGTATAATTATTACAGTTCTAGCGATAATAACTGCATAATATGGGTAATAATGCACGTTATATTGCTAATAATATAAGTAATGAGTACAATTATTACAGTTCTAGCGATATTAACTGCATTGTATGGGTAATAATGCATGTTATATTGAGAATAATATAAGTAATAAGTATAATTATTACAGTTCTGGCGATAATAACTTCTTTATATGGGTAATAATGCACGTTATATTGCTAATAGTATAAGTAATAAGTATAATTATTACAGTTCTAGCGATAATAACTGCATTATATGGGTAATAATGCATGTTATATTGATAATATCGGGAGTAATAAGTATAATTATTATAGTTCTAGTGATAATAATAGTAAAATATGGCAAATAGTGCATGTTATAAGGAGAATAATAAAAGAAATAAGTATATTTATTACAGTTCTATCGATAATAACTGCATTATATGGGTAACAATGCACGTTATATTGCTAATAGTATAAGTAATATGTATAATTATTACAGTTCTAGCAATAATACCTCCATTATATGGGTAATAATGCATGTTATATTGATGATAATGAAAGTGATACGTGTATTTATTATAGTGCTAGCGATAATAACTGCATAATATGGGTAATAATGCATGTTATATTGAGAATAATATAAGTGATAAGTATAATTATTACAGTTCTGGCGATAATAACTGCATTATATGGGTAATAATGCACGTTATATTGCTAATAGTATAAGTAATAAGTATAATTATTACAGTTCTATCGATAATACCTCCATTATATGGGTAATAATGCATGTTATATTGATAATGATATAAGTAATAAGTATAATTATTATAGTTCTAGCAATAATACCTCCATTATATGGGTAATAATGCATGTTATATTGATAATAATATAAGTAATAAGTATAATTATTACAGTTCTAGCGATAATACCTCCTTTATATGGGTAATAATGCATGTTATATTGATAATGATATAAGTAATAAGTATAATTATTACAGTTCTAGCGATAATAACTGCATAATATGGGTAATAAGGCACGTTATATTGCTAATAATATTAGTAATGAGTACAATTATTACAGTTCTAGCGATAATAACTGCATTATATGGGTAATAATGCATGTTATATTGATAATATCGGGAGTAATAAGTATAATTATTATAGTTCTAGCGATAATAATAGTAAAATATGGCAAATAGTGCATGTTATATTGATAATAATAAAAGTAATAAGTATATTTATTACAGTCCTACCGATAATAACTGCATAATATGGGTAATAATGCATGTTATATTGATGATAATAAAAGTAATACGTATATTTATTATAGTTCTAGCGATAATAACTGCATAATATGGGTAATAATGCATGTTATATTGATAATAATATAAGTAATAAGTATAATTATTACAGTTCTAGCAATAATACCTCCATTATATGGGTAATAATGCATGTTATATTGAGAATAATATAAGTAATAAGTATAATTATTACAGTTCTGGCGATAATAACTTCTTTATATGGGTAATAATGCACGTTATATTGCTAATAGTATAAGTAATAAGTATAATTATTACAGTTCTAGCGATAATACCTCCTTTATATGGGTAATAATGCATGTTATATTGATAATGATATAGGTAATAAGTATAATTATTACAGTTCTAGCGATAATAACTGCATAATATGGGTAATAATGCACGTTATATTGCTAATAATATTAGTAATGAGTACAATTATTACAGTTCTAGCCATAATAACTGCATTATATGGGTAATAATGCATGTTATATTGATAATAATATAAGTAATAAGTATAATTATTACAGTTCTGGCGATAATAACTTCTTTATATGGGTAATAATGCACGTTATATTGCTAATAGTATAAGTAATAAGTATAATTATTACAGTTCTAGCGATAATACCTCCATTATATGGGTAATAATGTATGTTATATTGATAATGATATAAGTAATAAGTATAATTATTACAGTTCTAGCGATAATAACTGCATAATATGGATAATAATGCACGTTATATTGCTAATAATATAAGTAATGAGTACAATTATTACAGTTCTAGCGATATTAACTGCATTATATGGGTAATAATGCATGTTATATTGAGAATAATATAAGTAATAAGTATAATTATTACAGTTCTGGCGATAATAACTTCTTTATATGGGTAATAATGCACGTTATATTGCTAATAGTATAAGTAATAAGTATAATTATTACAGTTCTAGCGATAATACCTCTATTATATGGGTAATAATGCATGTTATATTGAGAATAATATAAGTAATGAGTACAATTATTACAGTTCTAGCCATAATAAGTGCATTATATGGGTAATAATGCATGTTATATTGATAATAACATAAGTAATAAGTATAATTATTACAGTTCTAGCGATAATAACTGCATTATATGGGTAATAATGCATGTTATATTGATAATATCGGGAGTAATAAGTATAATTATTATAGTTCTAGCGATAATAATAGTAAAATATGGCAAATAGTGCATGTTATAAGGAGAATAATAAAAGAAATAAGTATATTTATTACAGTTCTATCGATAATAACTGCATAATATGGGTAATATTGCATGTTATATTGATAATAATATAAGTAATAAGTAGAATTATTACAGTTCTGGCGATAATAACTGCATTATATGAGTAATAATGCACGTTATATTGCTAACAATATAAGTAATAAGTATAATTATTACAGTTCTAGCGATAATAACTGCATTATATGGGTAACAATGCACGTTATATTGCTAATAGTATAAGTAATATGTATAATTATTACAGTTCTAGCAATAATACCTCCATTATATGGGTAATAATGCATGTTATATTGATGATAATGAAAGTGATACGTGTATTTATTATAGTGCTAGCGATAATAACTGCATAATATGGGTAATAATGCATGTTATATTGAGAATAATATAAGTGATAAGTATAATTATTACAGTTCTGGCGATAATAACTGCATTATATGGGTAATAATGCACGTTATATTGCTAATAATATAAGTAATGAGTACAATTATTACAGTTCTAGCGATAATAACTGCATTATATGGGTAATAATGCATGTTATATTGATAATATCGGGAGTAATGAGTACAATTATTACAGTTCTATCGATAATAACTGCATAATATGGGTAATAATTATGTTATATTGATGATAATAAAAGTAATACGTATATTTATTACAGTTCTAGCGATATTACCTCTATTATATGGGTAATAATGCATGTTATATTGAGAATAATATAAGTAATAAGTAGAATTATTACAGTTCTAGCGATAATAACTGCATTATATGGGTAATAATGCACGTTATATTGCTAACAATATAAGTAATGAGTACAATTATTACAGTTCTAGCCATAATAACTGCATTATATGGGTAATAATGCATGTTATATTGATAATAACATAAGTAATAAGTATAATTATTACAGTTCTAGCGATAATACCTCTATTATATGGGTAATAATGCATGTTATATTGAGAATAATATAAGTAATAAGTAGAATTATTACAGTTCTAGCGATAATAACTGCATTATATGGGTAATAATGCACGTTATATTGCTAACAATATACGTAATAAGTATAATTATTACAGTTCTAGCGATAATAACTGCATTATATGGGTAACAATGCACGTTATATTGCTAATAGTATAAGTAATAAGTATAATTATTATAGTTCTAGCAATAATACCTCCATTATATGGGTAATAATGCATGTTATATTGATAATAATATAAGTAATAAGTATAATTATTACAGTTCTAGCGATAATACCTCCTTTATATGGGTAATAATGCATGTTATATTGATAATGATATAAGTAATAAGTATAATTATTACAGTTCTAGCGATAATAACTGCATAATATGGGTAATAATGCACGTTATATTGCTAATAATATTAGTAATGAGTACAATTATTACAGTTCTAGCGATAATAACTGCATTATATGGGTAATAATGCATGTTATATTGATAATATCGGGAGTAATAAGTATAATTATTATAGTTCTAGCGATAGTAATAGTAAAATATGGCAAATAGTGCATGTTATATTGATGATAATAAAAGTAATACGTATATTTATTATAGTTCTAGCGATAATAACTGCATAATATGGGTAATAATGCATGTTATATTGATAATAATATAAGTAATAAGTATAATTATTACAGTTCTAGCAATAATACCTCCATTACATGGGTAATAATGCATGTTATATTGAGAATAATATAAGTAATAAGTATAATTATTACAGTTCTGGCGATAATAACTTCTTTATATGGGTAATAATGCACGTTATATTGCTAATAGTATAAGTAATAAGTATAATTATTACAGTTCTAGCGATAATACCTCCATTATATGGGTAATAATGTATGTTATATTGATAATGATATAAGTAATAAGTATAATTATTAGAGTTCTAGCGATAATAACTGCATAATATGGGTAATAATGCACGTTATATTGCTAATAATATAAGTAATGAGTACAATTATTACAGTTCTAGCGATATTAACTGCATTATATGGGTAATAATGCATGTTATATTGAGAATAATATAAGTAATAAGTATAATTATTACAGTTCTGGCGATAATAACTTCTTTATATGGGTAATAATGCACGTTATATTGCTAATAGTATAAGTAATAAGTATAATTATTACAGTTCTAGCGATAATACCTCTATTATATGGGTAATAATGCATGTTATATTGAGAATAATATAAGTAATGAGTACAATTATTACAGTTCTAGCCATAATAACTGCATTATATGGGTAATAATGCATGTTATATTGATAATAACATAAGTAATAAGTATAATTATTACAGTTCTAGCGATAATAACTGCATTATATGGGTAATAATGCATGTTATATTGATAATATCGGGAGTAATAAGTATAATTATTATAGTTCTAGCGATAATAATAGTAAAATATGGCAAATAGTGCATGTTATAAGAAGAATAATAAAAGAAATAAGTATATTTATTACAGTTCTATCGATAATAACTGCATAATATGGGTAATATTGCATGTTATATTGATAATAATATAAGTAATAAGTAGAATTATTACAGTTCTGGCGATAATAACTGCATTATATGAGTAATAATGCACGTTATATTGCTAACAATATAAGTAATAAGTATAATTATTACAGTTCTAGCGATAATAACTGCATTATATGGGTAACAATGCACGTTATATTGCTAATAGTATAAGTAATATGTATAATTATTACAGTTCTAGCAATAATACCTCCATTATATGGGTAATAATGCATGTTATATTGAGAATAATATAAGTGATAAGTATAATTATTACAGTTCTGGCGATAATAACTGCATTATATGGGTAATAATGCACGTTATATTGAGAATAATATAAGTAATAAGTATAATTATTACAGTTCTGGCGATAATAACTTCTTTATATGGGTAATAATGCACGTTATATTGCTAATGGTATAAGTAATAAGTATAATTATTACAGTTCTAGCGATAATACCTCTATTATATGGGTAATAATGCATGTTATATTGAGAATAATATAAGTAATAAGTAGAATTATTACAGTTCTAGCGATAATAACTGCATTATATGGGTAATAATGCACGTTATATTGCTAACAATATAAGTAATGAGTACAATTATTACAGTTCTAGCCATAATAACTGCATTATATGGGTAATAATGCATGTTATATTGATAATAACATAAGTAATAAGTATAATTATTACAGTTCTAGCGATAATACCTCTATTATATGGGTAATAATGCATGTTATATTGAGAATAATATAAGTAATAAGTAGAATTATTACAGTTCTAGCGATAATAACTGCATTATATGGGTAATAATGCACGATATATTGCTAACAATATACGTAATAAGTATAATTATTACAGTTCTAGCGATAATAACTGCATTATATGGGTAACAATGCACGTTATATTGCTAATAGTATAAGTAATAAGTATAATTATTATAGTTCTAGCAATAATACCTCCATTATATGGGTAATAATGCATGTTATATTGATAATAATATAAGTAATAAGTATAATTATTACAGTTCTAGCGATAATAACTGCATAATATGGGTAATAATGCACGTTATATTGCTAATAATATTAGTAATGAGTACAATTATTACAGTTCTAGCGATAATAACTGCATTATATGGGTAATAATGCATGTTATATTGATAATATCGGGAGTAATAAGTATAATTATTATAGTTCTAGCGATAATAATAGTAAAATATGGCAAATAGTGCATGTTATATTGATGATAATAAAAGTAATACGTATATTTGTTATAGTTCTAGCGATAATAACTGCATAATATGGGTAATAATGCATGTTATATTGATAATAATATAAGTAATAAGTATAATTATTACAGTTCTAGCAATAATACCTCCATTACATGGGTAATAATGCATGTTATATTGAGAATAATATAAGTAATAAGTATAATTATTACAGTTCTGGCGATAATAACTTCTTTATATGGGTAATAATGCACGTTATATTGCTAATAGTATAAGTAATAAGTATAATTATTACAGTTCTAGCGATAATACCTCCATTATATGGGTAATAATGTATGTTATATTGATAATGATATAAGTAATAAGTATAATTATTACAGTTCTAGCGATAATAACTGCATAATATGGGTAATAATGCACGTTATATTGCTAATAATATAAGTAATGAGTACAATTATTACAGTTCTAGCGATATTAACTGCATTATATGGGTAATAATGCATGTTATATTGAGAATAATATAAGTAATAAGTATAATTATTACAGTTCTGGCGATAATAACTTCTTTATATGGGTAATAATGCACGTTATATTGCTAATAGTATAAGTAATAAGTATAATTATTACAGTTCTAGCGATAATACCTCTATTATATGGGTAATAATGCATGTTATATTGAGAATAATATAAGTAATGAGTACAATTATTACAGTTCTAGCGATAATAACTGCATTATATGGGTAATAATGCATGTTATATTGATAATAATATAAGCAATAAGTATAATTATTACAGTTCTAGCGATAATAACTGCATTATGTGGGTAATAATGCATGTTATATTGATAATATCGGGAGTAATAAGTATAATTATTATAGTTCTAGCGAGAATAATAGTAAAATATGGCAAATAGTGCATTTTATATTGATAATAATAAAAGTAATAAGTATATTTATTACAGTTCTATCGATAATAACTGCATAATATGGGTAATAATTATGTTATATTGATGATAATAAAAGTAATACGTATATTTATTACAGTTCTGGCGATAATAACTGCATAATATGGGTAATAATGCACTTTATATTGCTAATAATATAAGTAATGAGTACAATTATTACAGTTCTAGCCATAATAACTGCATTATATGGGTAATAATGCATGTTATATTGATAATAACATAAGTAATAAGTATAATTATTACAGTTCTAGCGATAATAACTGCATTATATGGGTAATAATGCATGTTATATTGATAATATCGGGAGTAATAAGTATAATTATTATAGTTCTAGCGATAATAATAGTAAAATATGGCAAATAGTGCATGTTATAAGGAGAATAATAAAAGAAATAAGTATATTTATTACAGTTCTATCGATAATAACTGCATAATATGGGTAATATTGCATGTTATATTGATAATAATATAAGTAATAAGTAGAATTATTACAGTTCTGGCGATAATAACTGCATTATATGAGTAATAATGCACGTTATATTGCTAACAATATAAGTAATAAGTATAATTATTACAGTTCTAGCGATAATAACTGCATTATATGGGTAACAATGCACGTTATATTGCTAATAGTATAAGTAATAAGTATAATTATTACAGTTCTAGCAATAATACCTCCATTATATGGGTAATAATGCATGTTATATTGATAATAATATAAGTAGTAAGTATAATTATTACAGTTCTAGCGATAATACCTCCATTATATGGGTAATAATGCATGTTATATTGATAATATCGGGAGTAATAAGTATAATTATTATAGTTCTAGCGATAATAATAGTAAAATATGGCAAATAGTGCATGTTATATTGATAATAATAAAAGTAATACGTATATTTATTATAGTTCTAGCGATAATAACTGCATAATATGGGTAATAATTATGTTATATTGATGATAATAAAAGTAATACGTATATTTATTACAGTTCTAGCGATAATACCTCTATTATATGGGTAATAATGCATGTTATATTGAGAATAATATAAGTAATAAGTAGAATTATTACAGTTCTAGCGATAATAACTGCATTATATGGGTAATAATGCATGTTATATTGATAATATCGGGAGTAATAAGTATAATTATTATAGTTCTAGCGATAATAATAGTAAAATATGGCAAATAGTGCATGTTATATTGATAATAATAAAAGTAATAAGTATATTTATTACAGTCCTACCGATAATAACTGCATAATATGGGTAATAATGCATGTTATATTGATGATAATAAAAGTAATACGTATATTTATTATAGTTCTAGCGATAATAACTGCATAATATGGGTAATAATGCATGTTATATTGATAATAATATAAGTAATAAGTATAATTATTACAGTTCTAGCAATAATACCTCCATTATATGGGTAATAATGCATGTTATATTGAGAATAATATAAGTAATAAGTATAATTATTACAGTTCTGGCGATAATAACTTCTTTATATGGGTAATAATGCACGTTATATTGCTAATAGTATAAGTAATAAGTATAATTATTACAGTTCTAGCGATAATACCTCCATTATATGGGTAATAATGTATGTTATATTGAGAATAGTATAATGGATAAGTATAATTATTACAGTTCTAGCAATAATACCTCCATTACATGGGTAATAATGCATGTTATATTGAGAATAATATAAGTAATAAGTATAATTATTACAGTTCTGGCGATAATGACTTCTTTATATGGGTAATAATGCACGTTATATTGCTAATAGTATAAGTAATAAGTATAATTATTACAGTTCTAGCGATAATACCTCCATTATATGGGTAATAATGTATGTTATATTGATAATGATATAAGTAATAAGTATAATTATTACAGTTCTAGCGATAATAACTGCATAATATGGGTAATAATGCACGTTATATTGCTAATAATATAAGTAATGAGTACAATTATTACAGTTCTAGCGATATTAACTGCATTGTATGGGTAATAATGCATGTTATATTGAGAATAATATAAGTAATAAGTATAATTATTACAGTTCTGGCGATAATAACTTCTTTATATGGGTAATAATGCACGTTATATTGCTAATAGTATAAGTAATAAGTATAATTATTACAGTTCTAGCGATAATAACTGCATTATATGGGTAATAATGCATGTTATATTGATAATATCGGGAGTAATAAGTATAATTATTATAGTTCTAGTGATAATAATAGTAAAATATGGCAAATAGTGCATGTTATAAGGAGAATAATAAAAGAAATAAGTATATTTATTACAGTTCTATCGATAATAACTGCATTATATGGGTAACAATGCACGTTATATTGCTAATAGTATAAGTAATATGTATAATTATTACAGTTCTAGCAATAATACCTCCATTATATGGGTAATAATGCATGTTATATTGATGATAATGAAAGTGATACGTGTATTTATTATAGTGCTAGCGATAATAACTGCATAATATGGGTAATAATGCATGTTATATTGAGAATAATATAAGTGATAAGTATAATTATTACAGTTCTGGCGATAATAACTGCATTATATGGGTAATAATGCACGTTATATTGCTAATAGTATAAGTAATAAGTATAATTATTACAGTTCTATCGATAATACCTCCATTATATGGGTAATAGTGCATGTTATATTGATAATGATATAAGTAATAAGTATAATTATTATAGTTCTAGCAATAATACCTCCATTATATGGGTAATAATGCATGTTATATTGATAATAATATAAGTAATAAGTATAATTATTACAGTTCTAGCGATAATACCTCCTTTATATGGGTAATAATGCATGTTATATTGATAATGATATAAGTAATAAGTATAATTATTACAGTTCTAGCGATAATAACTGCATAATATGGGTAATAAGGCACGTTATATTGCTAATAATATTAGTAATGAGTACAATTATTACAGTTCTAGCGATAATAACTGCATTATATGGGTAATAATGCATGTTATATTGATAATATCGGGAGTAATAAGTATAATTATTATAGTTCTAGCGATAATAATAGTAAAATATGGCAAATAGTGCATGTTATATTGATGATAATAAAAGTAATACGTATATTTGTTATAGTTCTAGCGATAATAACTGCATAATATGGGTAATAATGCATGTTATATTGATAATAATATAAGTAATAAGTATAATTATTACAGTTCTAGCAATAATACCTCCATTACATGGGTAATAATGCATGTTATATTGAGAATAATATAAGTAATAAGTATAATTATTACAGTTCTGGCGATAATAACTTCTTTATATGGGTAATAATGCACGTTATATTGCTAATAGTATAAGTAATAAGTATAATTATTACAGTTCTAGCGATAATACCTCCATTATATGGGTAATAATGTATGTTATATTGATAATGATATAAGTAATAAGTATAATTATTACAGTTCTAGCGATAATAACTGCATAATATGGGTAATAATGCACGTTATATTGCTAATAATATAAGTAATGAGTACAATTATTACAGTTCTAGCGATATTAACTGCATTATATGGGTAATAATGCATGTTATATTGAGAATAATATAAGTAATAAGTATAATTATTACAGTTCTGGCGATAATAACTTCTTTATATGGGTAATAATGCACGTTATATTGCTAATAGTATAAGTAATAAGTATAATTATTACAGTTCTAGCGATAATACCTCTATTATATGGGTAATAATGCATGTTATATTGAGAATAATATAAGTAATGAGTACAATTATTACAGTTCTAGCGATAATAACTGCATTATATGGGTAATAATGCATGTTATATTGATAATAATATAAGCAATAAGTATAATTATTACAGTTCTAGCGATAATAACTGCATTATGTGGGTAATAATGCATGTTATATTGATAATATCGGGAGTAATAAGTATAATTATTATAGTTCTAGCGAGAATAATAGTAAAATATGGCAAATAGTGCATTTTATATTGATAATAATAAAAGTAATAAGTATATTTATTACAGTTCTATCGATAATAACTGCATAATATGGGTAATAATTATGTTATATTGATGATAATAAAAGTAATACGTATATTTATTACAGTTCTGGCGATAATAACTGCATAATATGGGTAATAATGCACTTTATATTGCTAATAATATAAGTAATGAGTACAATTATTACAGTTCTAGCCATAATAACTGCATTATATGGGTAATAATGCATGTTATATTGATAATAACATAAGTAATAAGTATAATTATTACAGTTCTAGCGATAATAACTGCATTATATGGGTAATAATGCATGTTATATTGATAATATCGGGAGTAATAAGTATAATTATTATAGTTCTAGCGATAATAATAGTAAAATATGGCAAATAGTGCATGTTATAAGGAGAATAATAAAAGAAATAAGTATATTTATTACAGTTCTATCGATAATAACTGCATAATATGGGTAATATTGCATGTTATATTGATAATAATATAAGTAATAAGTAGAATTATTACAGTTCTGGCGATAATAACTGCATTATATGAGTAATAATGCACGTTATATTGCTAACAATATAAGTAATAAGTATAATTATTACAGTTCTAGCGATAATAACTGCATTATATGGGTAACAATGCACGTTATATTGCTAATAGTATAAGTAATAAGTATAATTATTACAGTTCTAGCAATAATACCTCCATTATATGGGTAATAATGCATGTTATATTGATAATAATATAAGTAGTAAGTATAATTATTATAGTTCTAGCGATAATAACTGCATAATATGGGTAATAATTATGTTATATTGATGATAATAAAAGTAATACGTATATTTATTACAGTTCTAGCGATAATACCTCTATTATATGGGTAATAATGCATGTTATATTGAGAATAATATAAGTAATAAGTAGAATTATTACAGTTCTAGCGATAATAACTGCATTATATGGGTAATAATGCATGTTATATTGATAATATCGGGAGTAATAAGTATAATTATTATAGTTCTAGCGATAATAATAGTAAAATATGGCAAATAGTGCATGTTATATTGATAATAATAAAAGTAATAAGTATATTTATTACAGTCCTACCGATAATAACTGCATAATATGGGTAATAATGCATGTTATATTGATGATAATAAAAGTAATACGTATATTTATTATAGTTCTAGCGATAATAACTGCATAATATGGGTAATAATGCATGTTATATTGATAATAATATAAGTAATAAGTATAATTATTACAGTTCTAGCAATAATACCTCCATTATATGGGTAATAATGCATGTTATATTGAGAATAATATAAGTAATAAGTATAATTATTACAGTTCTGGCGATAATAACTTCTTTATATGGGTAATAATGCACGTTATATTGCTAATAGTATAAGTAATAAGTATAATTATTACAGTTCTAGCGATAATACCTCCATTATATGGGTAATAATGTATGTTATATTGAGAATAGTATAATGGATAAGTATAATTATTACAGTTCTAGCAATAATACCTCCATTACATGGGTAATAATGCATGTTATATTGAGAATAATATAAGTAATAAGTATAATTATTACAGTTCTGGCGATAATGACTTCCTTATATGGGTAATAATGCACGTTATATTGCTAATAGTATAAGTAATAAGTATAATTATTACAGTTCTAGCGATAATACCTCCATTATATGGGTAATAATGTATGTTATATTGATAATGATATAAGTAATAAGTATAATTATTACAGTTCTAGCGATAATAACTGCATAATATGGGTAATAATGCACGTTATATTGCTAATAATATAAGTAATGAGTACAATTATTACAGTTCTAGCGATATTAACTGCATTGTATGGGTAATAATGCATGTTATATTGAGAATAATATAAGTAATAAGTATAATTATTACAGTTCTGGCGATAATAACTTCTTTATATGGGTAATAATGCACGTTATATTGCTAATAGTATAAGTAATAAGTATAATTATTACAGTTCTAGCGATAATAACTGCATTATATGGGTAATAATGCATGTTATATTGATAATATCGGGAGTAATAAGTATAATTATTATAGTTCTAGTGATAATAATAGTAAAATATGGCAAATAGTGCATGTTATAAGGAGAATAATAAAAGAAATAAGTATATTTATTACAGTTCTATCGATAATAACTGCATTATATGGGTAACAATGCACGTTATATTGCTAATAGTATAAGTAATATGTATAATTATTACAGTTCTAGCAATAATACCTCCATTATATGGGTAATAATGCATGTTATATTGATGATAATGAAAGTGATACGTGTATTTATTATAGTGCTAGCGATAATAACTGCATAATATGGGTAATAATGCATGTTATATTGAGAATAATATAAGTGATAAGTATAATTATTACAGTTCTGGCGATAATAACTGCATTATATGGGTAATAATGCACGTTATATTGCTAATAGTATAAGTAATAAGTATAATTATTACAGTTCTATCGATAATACCTCCATTATATGGGTAATAATGCATGTTATATTGATAATGATATAAGTAATAAGTATAATTATTACAGTTCTAACGATAATAACTGCATAATATGGGTAATAATGCACGTTATATTGCTAATAATATAAGTAATGAGTACAATTATTACAGTTCTAGCGATAATAACTGCATTATATGGGTAATAATGCATGTTATATTGATAATATCGGGAGTAATAAGTATAATTATTATAGTTCTAGCGATAATAATAGTAAAATATGGCAAATAGTGCATGTTATATTGATAATAATAAAAGTAATACGTATATTTATTATAGTTCTAGCGATAATAACTGCATAATATGGGTAATAATTATGTTATATTGATGATAATAAAAGTAATACGTATATTTATTACAGTTCTAGCGATAATACCTCTATTATATGGGTAATAATGCATGTTATATTGAGAATAATATAAGTAATAAGTAGAATTATTACAGTTCTAGCGATAATAACTGCATTATATGGGTAATAATGCACGTTATATTGCTAACAATATACGTAATAAGTATAATTATTACAGTTCTAGGGATGATAACTGCATTATATGGGTAACAATGCACGTTATATTGCTAATAGTATAAGTAATAAGTATAATTATTATAGTTCTAGCAATAATACCTCCATTATATGGGTAATAATGCATGTTATATTGATAATAGTATAAGTAATAAGTATAACTATTACAGTTCTAGCGATAATACCTCCTTTATATGGGTAATAATGCATGTTATATTGATAATGATATAAGTAATAAGTATAATTATTACAGTTCTAGCGATAATAACTGCATAATATGGGTAATAATGCACGTTATATTGCTAATAATATTAGTAATGAGTACAATTATTACAGTTCTAGCGATAATAACTGCATTATATGGGTAATAATGCATGTTATATTGATAATATCGGGAGTAATAAGTATAATTATTATAGTTCTAGCGATAGTAATAGTAAAATATGGCAAATAGTGCATGTTATATTGATGATAATAAAAGTAATACGTATATTTATTATAGTTCTAGCGATAATAACTGCATAATATGGGTAATAATGCATGTTATATTGATAATAATATAAGTAATAAGTATAATTATTACAGTTCTAGCAATAATACCTCCATTACATGGGTAATAATGCATGTTATATTGAGAATAATATAAGTAATAAGTATAATTATTACAGTTCTGGCGATAATAACTTCTTTATATGGGTAATAATGCACGTTATATTGCTAATAGTATAAGTAATAAGTATAATTATTACAGTTCTAGCGATAATACCTCCATTATATGGGTAATAATGTATGTTATATTGATAATGATATAAGTAATAAGTATAATTATTAGAGTTCTAGCGATAATAACTGCATAATATGGGTAATAATGCACGTTATATTGCTAATAATATAAGTAATGAGTACAATTATTACAGTTCTAGCGATATTAACTGCATTATATGGGTAATAATGCATGTTATATTGAGAATAATATAAGTAATAAGTATAATTATTACAGTTCTGGCGATAATAACTTCTTTATATGGGTAATAATGCACGTTATATTGCTAATAGTATAAGTAATAAGTATAATTATTACAGTTCTAGCGATAATACCTCTATTATATGGGTAATAATGCATGTTATATTGAGAATAATATAAGTAATGAGTACAATTATTACAGTTCTAGCCATAATAACTGCATTATATGGGTAATAATGCATGTTATATTGATAATAACATAAGTAATAAGTATAATTATTACAGTTCTAGCGATAATAACTGCATTATATGGGTAATAATGCATGTTATATTGATAATATCGGGAGTAATAAGTATAATTATTATAGTTCTAGCGATAATAATAGTAAAATATGGCAAATAGTGCATGTTATAAGAAGAATAATAAAAGAAATAAGTATATTTATTACAGTTCTATCGATAATAACTGCATAATATGGGTAATATTGCATGTTATATTGATAATAATATAAGTAATAAGTAGAATTATTACAGTTCTGGCGATAATAACTGCATTATATGAGTAATAATGCACGTTATATTGCTAACAATATAAGTAATAAGTATAATTATTACAGTTCTAGCGATAATAACTGCATTATATGGGTAACAATGCACGTTATATTGCTAATAGTATAAGTAATATGTATAATTATTACAGTTCTAGCAATAATACCTCCATTATATGGGTAATAATGCATGTTATATTGAGAATAATATAAGTGATAAGTATAATTATTACAGTTCTGGCGATAATAACTGCATTATATGGGTAATAATGCACGTTATATTGAGAATAATATAAGTAATAAGTATAATTATTACAGTTCTGGCGATAATAACTTCTTTATATGGGTAATAATGCACGTTATATTGCTAATGGTATAAGTAATAAGTATAATTATTACAGTTCTAGCGATAATACCTCTATTATATGGGTAATAATGCATGTTATATTGAGAATAATATAAGTAATAAGTAGAATTATTACAGTTCTAGCGATAATAACTGCATTATATGGGTAATAATGCACGTTATATTGCTAACAATATAAGTAATGAGTACAATTATTACAGTTCTAGCCATAATAACTGCATTATATGGGTAATAATGCATGTTATATTGATAATAACATAAGTAATAAGTATAATTATTACAGTTCTAGCGATAATACCTCTATTATATGGGTAATAATGCATGTTATATTGAGAATAATATAAGTAATAAGTAGAATTATTACAGTTCTAGCGATAATAACTGCATTATATGGGTAATAATGCACGATATATTGCTAACAATATACGTAATAAGTATAATTATTACAGTTCTAGCGATAATAACTGCATTATATGGGTAACAATGCACGTTATATTGCTAATAGTATAAGTAATAAGTATAATTATTATAGTTCTAGCAATAATACCTCCATTATATGGGTAATAATGCATGTTATATTGATAATAATATAAGTAATAAGTATAATTATTACAGTTCTAGCGATAATAACTGCATAATATGGGTAATAATGCACGTTATATTGCTAATAATATTAGTAATGAGTACAATTATTACAGTTCTAGCGATAATAACTGCATTATATGGGTAATAATGCATGTTATATTGATAATATCGGGAGTAATAAGTATAATTATTATAGTTCTAGCGATAATAATAGTAAAATATGGCAAATAGTGCATGTTATATTGATGATAATAAAAGTAATACGTATATTTGTTATAGTTCTAGCGATAATAACTGCATAATATGGGTAATAATGCATGTTATATTGATAATAATATAAGTAATAAGTATAATTATTACAGTTCTAGCAATAATACCTCCATTACATGGGTAATAATGCATGTTATATTGAGAATAATATAAGTAATAAGTATAATTATTACAGTTCTGGCGATAATAACTTCTTTATATGGGTAATAATGCACGTTATATTGCTAATAGTATAAGTAATAAGTATAATTATTACAGTTCTAGCGATAATACCTCCATTATATGGGTAATAATGTATGTTATATTGATAATGATATAAGTAATAAGTATAATTATTACAGTTCTAGCGATAATAACTGCATAATATGGGTAATAATGCACGTTATATTGCTAATAATATAAGTAATGAGTACAATTATTACAGTTCTAGCGATATTAACTGCATTATATGGGTAATAATGCATGTTATATTGAGAATAATATAAGTAATAAGTATAATTATTACAGTTCTGGCGATAATAACTTCTTTATATGGGTAATAATGCACGTTATATTGCTAATAGTATAAGTAATAAGTATAATTATTACAGTTCTAGCGATAATACCTCTATTATATGGGTAATAATGCATGTTATATTGAGAATAATATAAGTAATGAGTACAATTATTACAGTTCTAGCGATAATAACTGCATTATATGGGTAATAATGCATGTTATATTGATAATAATATAAGCAATAAGTATAATTATTACAGTTCTAGCGATAATAACTGCATTATGTGGGTAATAATGCATGTTATATTGATAATATCGGGAGTAATAAGTATAATTATTATAGTTCTAGCGAGAATAATAGTAAAATATGGCAAATAGTGCATTTTATATTGATAATAATAAAAGTAATAAGTATATTTATTACAGTTCTATCGATAATAACTGCATAATATGGGTAATAATTATGTTATATTGATGATAATAAAAGTAATACGTATATTTATTACAGTTCTGGCGATAATAACTGCATAATATGGGTAATAATGCACTTTATATTGCTAATAATATAAGTAATGAGTACAATTATTACAGTTCTAGCCATAATAACTGCATTATATGGGTAATAATGCATGTTATATTGATAATAACATAAGTAATAAGTATAATTATTACAGTTCTAGCGATAATAACTGCATTATATGGGTAATAATGCATGTTATATTGATAATATCGGGAGTAATAAGTATAATTATTATAGTTCTAGCGATAATAATAGTAAAATATGGCAAATAGTGCATGTTATAAGGAGAATAATAAAAGAAATAAGTATATTTATTACAGTTCTATCGATAATAACTGCATAATATGGGTAATATTGCATGTTATATTGATAATAATATAAGTAATAAGTAGAATTATTACAGTTCTGGCGATAATAACTGCATTATATGAGTAATAATGCACGTTATATTGCTAACAATATAAGTAATAAGTATAATTATTACAGTTCTAGCGATAATAACTGCATTATATGGGTAACAATGCACGTTATATTGCTAATAGTATAAGTAATAAGTATAATTATTACAGTTCTAGCAATAATACCTCCATTATATGGGTAATAATGCATGTTATATTGATAATAATATAAGTAGTAAGTATAATTATTACAGTTCTAGCGATAATACCTCCATTATATGGGTAATAATGCATGTTATATTGATAATATCGGGAGTAATAAGTATAATTATTATAGTTCTAGCGATAATAATAGTAAAATATGGCAAATAGTGCATGTTATATTGATAATAATAAAAGTAATACGTATATTTATTATAGTTCTAGCGATAATAACTGCATAATATGGGTAATAATTATGTTATATTGATGATAATAAAAGTAATACGTATATTTATTACAGTTCTAGCGATAATACCTCTATTATATGGGTAATAATGCATGTTATATTGAGAATAATATAAGTAATAAGTAGAATTATTACAGTTCTAGCGATAATAACTGCATTATATGGGTAATAATGCATGTTATATTGATAATATCGGGAGTAATAAGTATAATTATTATAGTTCTAGCGATAATAATAGTAAAATATGGCAAATAGTGCATGTTATATTGATAATAATAAAAGTAATAAGTATATTTATTACAGTCCTACCGATAATAACTGCATAATATGGGTAATAATGCATGTTATATTGATGATAATAAAAGTAATACGTATATTTATTATAGTTCTAGCGATAATAACTGCATAATATGGGTAATAATGCATGTTATATTGATAATAATATAAGTAATAAGTATAATTATTACAGTTCTAGCAATAATACCTCCATTATATGGGTAATAATGCATGTTATATTGAGAATAATATAAGTAATAAGTATAATTATTACAGTTCTGGCGATAATAACTTCTTTATATGGGTAATAATGCACGTTATATTGCTAATAGTATAAGTAATAAGTATAATTATTACAGTTCTAGCGATAATACCTCCATTATATGGGTAATAATGTATGTTATATTGAGAATAGTATAATGGATAAGTATAATTATTACAGTTCTAGCAATAATACCTCCATTACATGGGTAATAATGCATGTTATATTGAGAATAATATAAGTAATAAGTATAATTATTACAGTTCTGGCGATAATGACTTCTTTATATGGGTAATAATGCACGTTATATTGCTAATAGTATAAGTAATAAGTATAATTATTACAGTTCTAGCGATAATACCTCCATTATATGGGTAATAATGTATGTTATATTGATAATGATATAAGTAATAAGTATAATTATTACAGTTCTAGCGATAATAACTGCATAATATGGGTAATAATGCACGTTATATTGCTAATAATATAAGTAATGAGTACAATTATTACAGTTCTAGCGATATTAACTGCATTGTATGGGTAATAATGCATGTTATATTGAGAATAATATAAGTAATAAGTATAATTATTACAGTTCTGGCGATAATAACTTCTTTATATGGGTAATAATGCACGTTATATTGCTAATAGTATAAGTAATAAGTATAATTATTACAGTTCTAGCGATAATAACTGCATTATATGGGTAATAATGCATGTTATATTGATAATATCGGGAGTAATAAGTATAATTATTATAGTTCTAGTGATAATAATAGTAAAATATGGCAAATAGTGCATGTTATAAGGAGAATAATAAAAGAAATAAGTATATTTATTACAGTTCTATCGATAATAACTGCATTATATGGGTAACAATGCACGTTATATTGCTAATAGTATAAGTAATATGTATAATTATTACAGTTCTAGCAATAATACCTCCATTATATGGGTAATAATGCATGTTATATTGATGATAATGAAAGTGATACGTGTATTTATTATAGTGCTAGCGATAATAACTGCATAATATGGGTAATAATGCATGTTATATTGAGAATAATATAAGTGATAAGTATAATTATTACAGTTCTGGCGATAATAACTGCATTATATGGGTAATAATGCACGTTATATTGCTAATAGTATAAGTAATAAGTATAATTATTACAGTTCTATCGATAATACCTCCATTATATGGGTAATAATGCATGTTATATTGATAATGATATAAGTAATAAGTATAATTATTATAGTTCTAGCAATAATACCTCCATTATATGGGTAATAATGCATGTTATATTGATAATAATATAAGTAATAAGTATAATTATTACAGTTCTAGCGATAATACCTCCTTTATATGGGTAATAATGCATGTTATATTGATAATGATATAAGTAATAAGTATAATTATTACAGTTCTAGCGATAATAACTGCATAATATGGGTAATAAGGCACGTTATATTGCTAATAATATTAGTAATGAGTACAATTATTACAGTTCTAGCGATAATAACTGCATTATATGGGTAATAATGCATGTTATATTGATAATATCGGGAGTAATAAGTATAATTATTATAGTTCTAGCGATAATAATAGTAAAATATGGCAAATAGTGCATGTTATATTGATGATAATAAAAGTAATACGTATATTTGTTATAGTTCTAGCGATAATAACTGCATAATATGGGTAATAATGCATGTTATATTGATAATAATATAAGTAATAAGTATAATTATTACAGTTCTAGCAATAATACCTCCATTACATGGGTAATAATGCATGTTATATTGAGAATAATATAAGTAATAAGTATAATTATTACAGTTCTGGCGATAATAACTTCTTTATATGGGTAATAATGCACGTTATATTGCTAATAGTATAAGTAATAAGTATAATTATTACAGTTCTAGCGATAATACCTCCATTATATGGGTAATAATGTATGTTATATTGATAATGATATAAGTAATAAGTATAATTATTACAGTTCTAGCGATAATAACTGCATAATATGGGTAATAATGCACGTTATATTGCTAATAATATAAGTAATGAGTACAATTATTACAGTTCTAGCGATATTAACTGCATTATATGGGTAATAATGCATGTTATATTGAGAATAATATAAGTAATAAGTATAATTATTACAGTTCTGGCGATAATAACTTCTTTATATGGGTAATAATGCACGTTATATTGCTAATAGTATAAGTAATAAGTATAATTATTACAGTTCTAGCGATAATACCTCTATTATATGGGTAATAATGCATGTTATATTGAGAATAATATAAGTAATGAGTACAATTATTACAGTTCTAGCGATAATAACTGCATTATATGGGTAATAATGCATGTTATATTGATAATAATATAAGCAATAAGTATAATTATTACAGTTCTAGCGATAATAACTGCATTATGTGGGTAATAATGCATGTTATATTGATAATATCGGGAGTAATAAGTATAATTATTATAGTTCTAGCGAGAATAATAGTAAAATATGGCAAATAGTGCATTTTATATTGATAATAATAAAAGTAATAAGTATATTTATTACAGTTCTATCGATAATAACTGCATAATATGGGTAATAATTATGTTATATTGATGATAATAAAAGTAATACGTATATTTATTACAGTTCTGGCGATAATAACTGCATAATATGGGTAATAATGCACTTTATATTGCTAATAATATAAGTAATGAGTACAATTATTACAGTTCTAGCCATAATAACTGCATTATATGGGTAATAATGCATGTTATATTGATAATAACATAAGTAATAAGTATAATTATTACAGTTCTAGCGATAATAACTGCATTATATGGGTAATAATGCATGTTATATTGATAATATCGGGAGTAATAAGTATAATTATTATAGTTCTAGCGATAATAATAGTAAAATATGGCAAATAGTGCATGTTATAAGGAGAATAATAAAAGAAATAAGTATATTTATTACAGTTCTATCGATAATAACTGCATAATATGGGTAATATTGCATGTTATATTGATAATAATATAAGTAATAAGTAGAATTATTACAGTTCTGGCGATAATAACTGCATTATATGAGTAATAATGCACGTTATATTGCTAACAATATAAGTAATAAGTATAATTATTACAGTTCTAGCGATAATAACTGCATTATATGGGTAACAATGCACGTTATATTGCTAATAGTATAAGTAATAAGTATAATTATTACAGTTCTAGCAATAATACCTCCATTATATGGGTAATAATGCATGTTATATTGATAATAATATAAGTAGTAAGTATAATTATTATAGTTCTAGCGATAATAACTGCATAATATGGGTAATAATTATGTTATATTGATGATAATAAAAGTAATACGTATATTTATTACAGTTCTAGCGATAATACCTCTATTATATGGGTAATAATGCATGTTATATTGAGAATAATATAAGTAATAAGTAGAATTATTACAGTTCTAGCGATAATAACTGCATTATATGGGTAATAATGCATGTTATATTGATAATATCGGGAGTAATAAGTATAATTATTATAGTTCTAGCGATAATAATAGTAAAATATGGCAAATAGTGCATGTTATATTGATAATAATAAAAGTAATAAGTATATTTATTACAGTCCTACCGATAATAACTGCATAATATGGGTAATAATGCATGTTATATTGATGATAATAAAAGTAATACGTATATTTATTATAGTTCTAGCGATAATAACTGCATAATATGGGTAATAATGCATGTTATATTGATAATAATATAAGTAATAAGTATAATTATTACAGTTCTAGCAATAATACCTCCATTATATGGGTAATAATGCATGTTATATTGAGAATAATATAAGTAATAAGTATAATTATTACAGTTCTGGCGATAATAACTTCTTTATATGGGTAATAATGCACGTTATATTGCTAATAGTATAAGTAATAAGTATAATTATTACAGTTCTAGCGATAATACCTCCATTATATGGGTAATAATGTATGTTATATTGAGAATAGTATAATGGATAAGTATAATTATTACAGTTCTAGCAATAATACCTCCATTACATGGGTAATAATGCATGTTATATTGAGAATAATATAAGTAATAAGTATAATTATTACAGTTCTGGCGATAATGACTTCCTTATATGGGTAATAATGCACGTTATATTGCTAATAGTATAAGTAATAAGTATAATTATTACAGTTCTAGCGATAATACCTCCATTATATGGGTAATAATGTATGTTATATTGATAATGATATAAGTAATAAGTATAATTATTACAGTTCTAGCGATAATAACTGCATAATATGGGTAATAATGCACGTTATATTGCTAATAATATAAGTAATGAGTACAATTATTACAGTTCTAGCGATATTAACTGCATTGTATGGGTAATAATGCATGTTATATTGAGAATAATATAAGTAATAAGTATAATTATTACAGTTCTGGCGATAATAACTTCTTTATATGGGTAATAATGCACGTTATATTGCTAATAGTATAAGTAATAAGTATAATTATTACAGTTCTAGCGATAATAACTGCATTATATGGGTAATAATGCATGTTATATTGATAATATCGGGAGTAATAAGTATAATTATTATAGTTCTAGTGATAATAATAGTAAAATATGGCAAATAGTGCATGTTATAAGGAGAATAATAAAAGAAATAAGTATATTTATTACAGTTCTATCGATAATAACTGCATTATATGGGTAACAATGCACGTTATATTGCTAATAGTATAAGTAATATGTATAATTATTACAGTTCTAGCAATAATACCTCCATTATATGGGTAATAATGCATGTTATATTGATGATAATGAAAGTGATACGTGTATTTATTATAGTGCTAGCGATAATAACTGCATAATATGGGTAATAATGCATGTTATATTGAGAATAATATAAGTGATAAGTATAATTATTACAGTTCTGGCGATAATAACTGCATTATATGGGTAATAATGCACGTTATATTGCTAATAGTATAAGTAATAAGTATAATTATTACAGTTCTATCGATAATACCTCCATTATATGGGTAATAATGCATGTTATATTGATAATGATATAAGTAATAAGTATAATTATTACAGTTCTAACGATAATAACTGCATAATATGGGTAATAATGCACGTTATATTGCTAATAATATAAGTAATGAGTACAATTATTACAGTTCTAGCGATAATAACTGCATTATATGGGTAATAATGCATGTTATATTGATAATATCGGGAGTAATAAGTATAATTATTATAGTTCTAGCGATAATAATAGTAAAATATGGCAAATAGTGCATGTTATATTGATAATAATAAAAGTAATACGTATATTTATTATAGTTCTAGCGATAATAACTGCATAATATGGGTAATAATTATGTTATATTGATGATAATAAAAGTAATACGTATATTTATTACAGTTCTAGCGATAATACCTCTATTATATGGGTAATAATGCATGTTATATTGAGAATAATATAAGTAATAAGTAGAATTATTACAGTTCTAGCGATAATAACTGCATTATATGGGTAATAATGCACGTTATATTGCTAACAATATACGTAATAAGTATAATTATTACAGTTCTAGGGATGATAACTGCATTATATGGGTAACAATGCACGTTATATTGCTAATAGTATAAGTAATAAGTATAATTATTATAGTTCTAGCAATAATACCTCCATTATATGGGTAATAATGCATGTTATATTGATAATAGTATAAGTAATAAGTATAATTATTACAGTTCTGGCGATAATAACTTCTTTATATGGGTAATAATGCACGTTATATTGCTAATAGTATAAGTAATAAGTATAATTATTACAGTTCTAGCGATAATAACTGCATTATATGGGTAATAATGCATGTTATATTGATAATATCGGGAGTAATAAGTATAATTATTATAGTTCTGGTGATAATAATAGTAAAATATGGCAAATAGTGCATGTTATAAGGAGAATAATAAAAGAAATAAGTATATTTATTACAGTTCTATCGATAATAACTGCATTATATGGGTAACAATGCACGTTATATTGCTAATAGTATAAGTAATATGTATAATTATTACAGTTCTAGCAATAATACCTCCATTATATGGGTAATAATGCATGTTATATTGATGATAATGAAAGTGATACGTGTATTTATTATAGTGCTAGCGATAATAACTGCATAATATGGGTAATAATGCATGTTATATTGAGAATAATATAAGTGATAAGTATAATTATTACAGTTCTGGCGATAATAACTGCATTATATGGGTAATAATGCACGTTATATTGCTAATAGTATAAGTAATAAGTATAATTATTACAGTTCTATCGATAATACCTCCATTATATGGGTAATAATGCATGTTATATTGATAATGATATAAGTAATAAGTATAATTATTACAGTTCTAACGATAATAACTGCATAATATGGGTAATAATGCACGTTATATTGCTAATAATATAAGTAGTGAGTACAATTATTACAGTTCTAGCGATAATAACTGCATTATATGGGTAATAATGCATGTTATATTGATAATATCGGGAGTAATAAGTATAATTATTATAGTTCTAGCGATAATAATAGTAAAATATGGCAAATAGTGCATGTTATATTGATAATAATAAAAGTAATACGTATATTTATTATAGTTCTAGCGATAATAACTGCATAATATGGGTAATAATTATGTTATATTGATGATAATAAAAGTAATACGTATATTTATTACAGTTCTAGCGATAATACCTCTATTATATGGGTAATAATGCATGTTATATTGAGAATAATATAAGTAATAAGTAGAATTATTACAGTTCTAGCGATAATAACTGCATTATATGGGTAATAATGCACGTTATATTGCTAACAATATACGTAATAAGTATAATTATTACAGTTCTAGGGATAATAACTGCATTATATGGGTAACAATGCACGTTATATTGCTAATAGTATAAGTAATAAGTATAATTATTATAGTTCTAGCAATAATACCTCCATTATATGGGTAATAATGCATGTTATATTGATAATAATATAAGTAATAAGTATAATTATTACAGTTCTAGCGATAATACCTCCTTTATATGGGTAATAATGCATGTTATATTGATAATGATATAAGTAATAAGTATAATTATTACAGTTCTAGCGATAATAACTGCATAATATGGGTAATAATGCACGTTATATTGCTAATAATATTAGTAATGAGTACAATTATTACAGTTCTAGCGATAATAACTGCATTATATGGGTAATAATGCATGTTATATTGATAATATCGGGAGTAATAAGTATAATTATTATAGTTCTAGCGATAATAATAGTAAAATATGGCAAATAGTGCATGTTATATTGATGATAATAAAAGTAATACGTATATTTATTATAGTTCTAGCGATAATAACTGCATAATATGGGTAATAATGCATGTTATATTGATAATAATATAAGTAATAAGTATAATTATTACAGTTCTAGCAATAATACCTCCATTACATGGGTAATAATGCATGTTATATTGAGAATAATATAAGTAATAAGTATAATTATTACAGTTCTGGCGATAATAACTTCTTTATATGGGTAATAATGCACGTTATATTGCTAATAGTATAAGTAATAAGTATAATTATTACAGTTCTAGCGATAATACCTCCATTATATGGGTAATAATGTATGTTATATTGATAATGATATAAGTAATAAGTATAATTATTACAGTTCTAGCGATAATAACTGCATAATATGGGTAATAATGCACGTTATATTGCTAATAATATAAGTAATGAGTACAATTATTACAGTTCTAGCGATATTAACTGCATTATATGGGTAATAATGCATGTTATATTGAGAATAATATAAGTAATAAGTATAATTATTACAGTTCTGGCGATAATAACTTCTTTATATGGGTAATAATGCACGTTATATTGCTAATAGTATAAGTAATAAGTATAATTATTACAGTTCTAGCGATAATACCTCTATTATATGGGTAATAATGCATGTTATATTGAGAATACTATAAGTAATGAGTACAATTATTACAGTTCTAGCGATAATAACTGCATTATATGGGTAATAATGCATGTTATATTGATAATAATATAAGCAATAAGTATAATTATTACAGTTCTAGCGATAATAACTGCATTATATGGGTAATAATGCATGTTATATTGATAATATCGGGAGTAATAAGTATAATTATTATAGTTCTAGCGATAATAATAGTAAAATATGGCAAATAGTGCATGTTATAAGGAGAATAATAAAAGAAATAAGTATATTTATTACAGTTCTATCGATAATAACTGCATAATATGGGTAATATTGCATGTTATATTGATAATAATATAAGTAATAAGTAGAATTATTACAGTTCTGGCGATAATAACTGCATTATATGAGTAATAATGCACGTTATATTGCTAACAATATAAGTAATAAGTATAATTATTACAGTTCTAGCGATAATAACTGCATTATATGGGTAACAATGCACGTTATATTGCTAATAGTATAAGTAATATGTATAATTATTACAGTTCTAGCAATAATACCTCCATTATATGGGTAATAATGCATGTTATATTGATGATAATGAAAGTGATACGTGTATTTATTATAGTGCTAGCGATAATAACTGCATAATATGGGTAATAATGCATGTTATATTGAGAATAATATAAGTGATAAGTATAATTATTACAGTTCTGGCGATAATAACTGCATTATATGGGTAATAATGCACGTTATATTGCTAATAATATAAGTAATGAGTACAATTATTACAGTTCTAGCGATAATAACTGCATTATATGGGTAATAATGCATGTTATATTGATAATATCGGGAGTAATAAGTATAATTATTACAGTTCTAGCGATAATAACTGCATAATATGGGTAATAATGCACGTTATATTGCTAATAATATAAGTAATGGGTACAATTATTACAGTTCTAGCGATAATAACTGCATTATATGGGTAATAATGCATGTTATATTGATAATATCGGGAGTAATAAGTATAATTATTATAGTTCTAGCGATAATAATAGTAAAATCTGGCAAATAGTGCATGTTATATTGATAATAATAAAAGTAATAAGTATATTTATTACAGTTCTATAGATAATAACTGCATGATATGGGTAATAATGTATGTTATATTGATGATAATAAAAGTAATACGTATATTTTTTATAGTTCTAGCGATAATAACTGCATAATATGGGTAATAATGCATGTTATATTGAGAATAATATAAGTAATAAGTAGAATTATTACAGTTCTAGCGATAATAACTGCATTATATGGGTAATAATGCACGTTATATTGCTAACAATATACGTAATAAGTATAATTATTACCGTTCTAGCGATAATAACTGCATTATGTGGGTAACAATGCACGTTATATTGCTAATAGTATAAGTAATAAGTATAATTATTACAGTTCTAGCAATAATACCTCCATTATATGGGTAATAATGCATGTTATATTGATAATAATATAAGTAATAAGTATAATTATTACAGTTCTAGCAATAATACCTCCATTATATGGGTAATAATGCATGTTATATTGATAATAATATAAGTAATAAGTATAATTATTACAGTTCTAGCAATAATACCTCCATTACATGGGTAATAATGCATGTTATATTGAGAATAATATAAGTAATAAGTATAATTATTACAGTTCTGGCGATAATAACTTCTTTATATGGGTAATAATGCACGTTATATTGCTAATAGTATAAGTAATAAGTATAATTATTACAGTTCTAGCAATAATACCTCCATTATATGGGTAATAATGCATGTTATATTGATAATAATATAAGTAATAAGTATAATTATTACAGTTCTAGCGATAATACCTCCTTTATATGGGTAATAATGCATGTTATATTGAGAATAATATAAGTAATAAGTAGAATTATTACAGTTCTAGCGATAATAACTGCATTATATGGGTAATAATGCACGTTATATTGCTAACAATATAAGTAATGAGTACAATTATTACAGTTCTAGCGATAATAACTGCATTATATGGGTAATAATGCATGTTATATTGATAATAATATAAGCAATAAGTATAATTATTACAGTTCTAGCGATAATAACTGCATTATGTGGGTAATAATGCATGTTATATTGATAATATCGGGAGTAATAAGTATAATTATTATAGTTCTAGCGAGAATAATAGTAAAATATGGCAAATAGTGCATTTTATATTGATAATAATAAAAGTAATAAGTATATTTATTACAGTTCTATCGATAATAACTGCATAATATGGGTAATAATGCACTTTATATTGCTAATAATATAAGTAATGAGTACAATTATTACAGTTCTAGCCATAATACCTGCATTATATGGGTAATAATGCATGTTATATTGATAATAACATAAGTAATAAGTATAATTATTACAGTTCTAGCGATAATAACTGCATTATATGGGTAATAATGCATGTTATATTGATAATATCGGGAGTAATAAGTATAATTATTATAGTTCTAGCGATAATAATAGTAAAATATGGCAAATAGTGCATGTTATAAGGAGAATAATAAAAGAAATAAGTATATTTATTACAGTTCTATCGATAATAACTGCATAATATGGGTAATATTGCATGTTATATTGATAACAATATAAGGAATAAGTAGAATTATTACAGTTCTGGCGATAGTAACTGCATTATATGAGTAATAATGCACGTTATATTGCTAACAATATAAGTAATAAGTATAATTATTACAGTTCTAGCGATAATAACTGCATTATATGGGTAACAATGCACGTTATATTGCTAATAGTATAAGTAATATGTATAATTATTACAGTTCTAGCAATAATACCTCCATTATATGGGTAATAATGCATGTTATATTGATGATAATGAAAGTGATACGTGTATTTATTATAGTGCTAGCGATAATAACTGCATAATATGGGTAATAATGCATGTTATATTGAGAATAATATAAGTGGTAAGTATAATTATTACAGTTCTGGCGATAATAACTGCATTATATGGGTAATAATGCACGTTATATTGCTAATAATATAAGTAATGAGTACAATTTTTACAGTTCTAGCGATAATAACTGCATTATATGGGTAATAATGCATGTTATATTGATAATATCGGGAGTAATAAGTATAATTATTATAGTTCTAGCGATAATAATAGTAAAATCTGGCAAATAGTGCATGTTATATTGATAATAATAAAAGTAATAAGTATATTTATTACAGTTCTATAGATAATAACTGCATGATATGGGTAATAATGTATGTTATATTGATGATAATAAAAGTAATACGTATATTTTTTATAGTTCTAGCGATAATAACTGCATAATATGGGTAATAATGCATGTTATATTGAGAATAATATAAGTAATAAGTAGAATTATTACAGTTCTAGCGATAATAACTGCATTATATGGGTAATAATGCACGTTATATTGCTAACAATATACGTAATAAGTATAATTATTACAGTTCTAGCGATAATAACTGCATTATATGGGTAACAATGCACGTTATATTGCTAATAGTATAAGTAATAAGTATAATTATTACAGTTCTAGCAATAATACCTCCATTATATGGGTAATAATGCATGTTATATTGATAATAATATAAGTAATAAGTATAATTATTACAGTTCTAGCGATAATACCTCTATTATATGGGTAATAATGCATGTTATATTGAGAATAATATAAGTAATGAGTACAATTATTACAGTTCTAGCCATAATAACTGCATTATATGGGTAATAATGCATGTTATATTGATAATAATATAAGCAATAAGTATAATTATTACAGTTCTAGCGATAATAACTGCATTATATGGGTAATAATGCATGTTATATTGATAATATCGGGAGTAATAAGTATAATTATTATAGTTCTAGCGATAATAATAGTAAAATATGGCAAATAGTGCATGTTATATTGATAATAATAAAAGTAATAGGTATACTTATTACAGTCCTACCGATAATAACTGCATAATATGGGTAATAATGCACGTTATATTGCTAATAATATAAGTAATGAGTACAATTATTACAGTTCTAGCGATATTAACTGCATTATATGGGTAATAATGCATGTTATATTGAGAATAATATAAGTAATAAGTATAATTATTACAGTTCTGGCGATAATAACTTCTTTATATGGGTAATAATGCACGTTATATTGCTAATGGTATAAGTAATAAGTATAATTATTACAGTTCTAGCGATAATACCTCTATTATATGGGTAATAATGCATGTTATATTGAGAATAATATAAGTAATGAGTACAATTATTACAGTTCTATCGATAATAACTGCATAATATGGGTAATAATTATGTTATATTGATGATAATAAAAGTAATACGTATATTTATTACAGTTCTAGCGATAATACCTCTATTATATGGGTAATAATGCATGTTATATTGAGAATAATATAAGTAATAAGTAGAATTATTACAGTTCTAGCGATAATAACTGCATTATATGGGTAATAATGCACGTTATAAGCTAACAATATAAGTAATGAGTACAATTATTACAGTTCTAGCCATAATAACTGCATTATATGGGTAATAATGCATGTTATATTGATAATGATATAAGTAATAAGTATAATTATTACAGTTCTAGCGATAATAACTGCATAATATGGGTAATAATGCACGTTATATTGCTAATAATATTAGTAATGAGTACAATTATTACAGTTCTAGCGATAATAACTGCATTATATGGGTAATAATGCATGTTATATTGATAATATCGGGAGTAATAAGTATAATTATTATAGTTCTAGCGATAATAATAGTAAAATATGGCAAATAGTGCATGTTATATTGATGATAATAAAAGTAATACGTATATTTATTATAGTTCTAGCGATAATAACTGCATAATATGGGTAATAATGCATGTTATATTGATAATAATATAAGTAATAAGTATAATTATTACAGTTCTAGCAATAATACCTCCATTACATGGGTAATAATGCATGTTATATTGAGAATAATATAAGTAATAAGTATAATTATTACAGTTCTGGCGATAATAACTTCTTTATATGGGTAATAATGCACGTTATATTGCTAATAGTATAAGTAATAAGTATAATTATTACAGTTCTAGCGATAATACCTCCATTATATGGGTAATAATGTATGTTATATTGATAATGATATAAGTAATAAGTATAATTATTACAGTTCTAGCGATAATAACTGCATAATATGGGTAATAATGCACGTTATATTGCTAATAATATAAGTAATGAGTACAATTATTACAGTTCTAGCGATATTAACTGCATTATATGGGTAATAATGCATGTTATATTGAGAATAATATAAGTAATAAGTATAATTATTACAGTTCTGGCGATAATAACTTCTTTATATGGGTAATAATGCACGTTATATTGCTAATAGTATAAGTAATAAGTATAATTATTACAGTTCTAGCGATAATACCTCTATTATATGGGTAATAATGCATGTTATATTGAGAATAATATAAGTAATGAGTACAATTATTACAGTTCTAGCGATAATAACTGCATTATATGGGTAATAATGCATGTTATATTGATAATAATATAAGCAATAAGTATAATTATTACAGTTCTAGCGATAATAACTGCATTATGTGGGTAATAATGCATGTTATATTGATAATATCGGGAGTAATAAGTATAATTATTATAGTTCTAGCGAGAATAATAGTAAAATATGGCAAATAGTGCATTTTATATTGATAATAATAAAAGTAATAAGTATATTTATTACAGTTCTATCGATAATAACTGCATAATATGGGTAATAATTATGTTATATTGATGATAATAAAAGTAATACGTATATTTATTACAGTTCTAGCGATAATAACTGCATAATATGGGTAATAATGCACTTTATATTGCTAATAATATAAGTAATGAGTACAATTATTACAGTTCTAGCCATAATAACTGCATTATATGGGTAATAATGCATGTTATATTGATAATAACATAAGTAATAAGTATAATTATTACAGTTCTAGCGATAATAACTGCATTATATGGGTAATAATGCATGTTATATTGATAATATCGGGAGTAATAAGTATAATTATTATAGTTCTAGCGATAATAATAGTAAAATATGGCAAATAGTGCATGTTATAAGGAGAATAATAAAAGAAATAAGTATATTTATTACAGTTCTATCGATAATAACTGCATAATATGGGTAATATTGCATGTTATATTGATAATAATATAAGTAATAAGTAGAATTATTACAGTTCTGGCGATAATAACTGCATTATATGAGTAATAATGCACGTTATATTGCTAACAATATAAGTAATAAGTATAATTATTACAGTTCTAGCGATAATAACTGCATTATATGGGTAACAATGCACGTTATATTGCTAACAGTATAAGTAATATGTATAATTATTACAGTTCTAGCAATAATACCTCCATTATATGGGTAATAATGCATGTTATATTGATGATAATGAAAGTGATACGTGTATTTATTATAGTGCTAGCGATAATAACTGCATAATATGGGTAATAATGCATGTTATATTGAGAATAATATAAGTGATAAGTATAATTATTACAGTTCTGGCGATAATAACTGCATTATATGGGTAATAATGCACGTTATATTGCTAATAATATAAGTAATGAGTACAATTATTACAGTTCTAGCGATAATAACTGCATTATATGGGTAATAATGCATGTTATATTGATAATATCGGGAGTAATAAGTATAATTATTACAGTTCTAGCGATAATAACTGCATAATATGGGTAATAATGCACGTTATATTGCTAATAATATAAATAATGGGTACAATTATTACAGTTCTAGCGATAATAACTGCATTATATGGGTAATAATGCATGTTATATTGATAATATCGGGAGTAATAAGTATAATTATTATAGTTCTAGCGATAATAATAGTAAAATCTGGCAAATAGTGCATGTTATATTGATAATAATAAAAGTAATAAGTATATTTATTACAGTTCTATAGATAATAACTGCATGATATGGGTAATAATGTATGTTATATTGATGATAATAAAAGTAATACGTATATTTTTTATAGTTCTAGCGATAATAACTGCATAATATGGGTAATAATGCATGTTATATTGAGAATAATATAAGTAATAAGTAGAATTATTACAGTTCTAGCGATAATAACTGCATTATATGGGTAATAATGCACGTTATATTGCTAACAATATACGTAATAAGTATAATTATTACCGTTCTAGCGATAATAACTGCATTATATGGGTAACAATGCACGTTATATTGCTAATAGTATAAGTAATAAGTATAATTATTACAGTTCTAGCAATAATACCTCCATTATATGGGTAATAATGCATGTTATATTGATAATAATATAAGTAATAAGTATAATTATTACAGTTCTAGCGATAATACCTCCTTTATATGGGTGATAATGCATGTTATATTGATAATGATATAAGTAATAAGTATAATTATTACAGTTCTAGCGATAATAACTGCATAATATGGGTAATAATGCACGTTATATTGCTAATAATATTAGTAATGAGTACAATTATTACAGTTCTAGCGATAATAACTGCATTATATGGGTAATAATGCATGTTATATTGATAATATCGGGAGTAATAAGTATAATTATTATAGTTCTAGCGATAATAATAGTAAAATATGGCAAATAGTGCATGTTATATTGATGATAATAAAAGTAATACGTATATTTATTATAGTTCTAGCGATAATAACTGCATAATATGGGTAATAATGCATGTTATATTGATAATAATATAAGTAATAAGTATAATTATTACAGTTCTAGCAATAATACCTCCATTACATGGGTAATAATGCATGTTATATTGAGAATAATATAAGTAATAAGTATAATTATTACAGTTCTGGCGATAATAACTTCTTTATATGGGTAATAATGCACGTTATATTGCTAATAGTATAAGTAATAAGTATAATTATTACAGTTCTAGCAATAATACCTCCATTATATGGGTAATAATGCATGTTATATTGATAATAATATAAGTAATAAGTATAATTATTACAGTTCTAGCGATAATACCTCCTTTATATGGGTAATAATGCATGTTATATTGAGAATAATATAAGTAATAAGTAGAATTATTACAGTTCTAGCGATAATAACTGCATTATATGGGTAATAATGCACGTTATATTGCTAACAATATAAGTAATGAGTACAATTATTACAGTTCTAGCGATAATAACTGCATTATATGGGTAATAATGCATGTTATATTGATAATAATATAAGCAATAAGTATAATTATTACAGTTCTAGCGATAATAACTGCATTATGTGGGTAATAATGCATGTTATATTGATAATATCGGGAGTAATAAGTATAATTATTATAGTTCTAGCGAGAATAATAGTAAAATATGGCAAATAGTGCATTTTATATTGATAATAATAAAAGTAATAAGTATATTTATTACAGTTCTATCGATAATAACTGCATAATATGGGTAATAATGCACTTTATATTGCTAATAATATAAGTAATGAGTACAATTATTACAGTTCTAGCCATAATACCTGCATTATATGGGTAATAATGCATGTTATATTGATAATAACATAAGTAATAAGTATAATTATTACAGTTCTAGCGATAATAACTGCATTATATGGGTAATAATGCATGTTATATTGATAATATCGGGAGTAATAAGTATAATTATTATAGTTCTAGCGATAATAATAGTAAAATATGGCAAATAGTGCATGTTATAAGGAGAATAATAAAAGAAATAAGTATATTTATTACAGTTCTATCGATAATAACTGCATAATATGGGTAATATTGCATGTTATATTGATAACAATATAAGGAATAAGTAGAATTATTACAGTTCTGGCGATAGTAACTGCATTATATGAGTAATAATGCACGTTATATTGCTAACAATATAAGTAATAAGTATAATTATTACAGTTCTAGCGATAATAACTGCATTATATGGGTAACAATGCACGTTATATTGCTAATAGTATAAGTAATATGTATAATTATTACAGTTCTAGCAATAATACCTCCATTATATGGGTAATAATGCATGTTATATTGATGATAATGAAAGTGATACGTGTATTTATTATAGTGCTAGCGATAATAACTGCATAATATGGGTAATAATGCATGTTATATTGAGAATAATATAAGTGGTAAGTATAATTATTACAGTTCTGGCGATAATAACTGCATTATATGGGTAATAATGCACGTTATATTGCTAATAATATAAGTAATGAGTACAATTATTACAGTTCTAGCGATAATAACTGCATTATATGGGTAATAATGCATGTTATATTGATAATATCGGGAGTAATAAGTATAATTATTATAGTTCTAGCGATAATAATAGTAAAATATGGCAAATAGTGCATGTTATATTGATGATAATAAAAGTAATACGTATATTTATTATAGTTCTAGCGATAATAACTGCATAATATGGGTAATAATGCATGTTATATTGATAATAATATAAGTAATAAGTATAATTATTACAGTTCTAGCAATAATACCTCCATTACATGGGTAATAATGCATGTTATATTGAGAATAATATAAGTAATAAGTATAATTATTACAGTTCTGGCGATAATAACTTCTTTATATGGGTAATAATGCACGTTATATTGCTAATAGTATAAGTAATAAGTATAATTATTACAGTTCTAGCGATAATACCTCCATTATATGGGTAATAATGTATGTTATATTGATAATGATATAAGTAATAAGTATAATTATTACAGTTCTAGCGATAATAACTGCATAATATGGGTAATAATGCACGTTATATTGCTAATAATATAAGTAATGAGTACAATTATTACAGTTCTAGCGATATTAACTGCATTATATGGGTAATAATGCATGTTATATTGAGAATAATATAAGTAATAAGTATAATTATTACAGTTCTGGCGATAATAACTTCTTTATATGGGTAATAATGCACGTTATATTGCTAATAGTATAAGTAATAAGTATAATTATTACAGTTCTAGCGATAATACCTCTATTATATGGGTAATAATGCATGTTATATTGAGAATAATATAAGTAATGAGTACAATTATTACAGTTCTAGCGATAATAACTGCATTATATGGGTAATAATGCATGTTATATTGATAATAATATAAGCAATAAGTATAATTATTACAGTTCTAGCGATAATAACTGCATTATGTGGGTAATAATGCATGTTATATTGATAATATCGGGAGTAATAAGTATAATTATTATAGTTCTAGCGAGAATAATAGTAAAATATGGCAAATAGTGCATTTTATATTGATAATAATAAAAGTAATAAGTATATTTATTACAGTTCTATCGATAATAACTGCATAATATGGGTAATAATTATGTTATATTGATGATAATAAAAGTAATACGTATATTTATTACAGTTCTAGCGATAATAACTGCATAATATGGGTAATAATGCACTTTATATTGCTAATAATATAAGTAATGAGTACAATTATTACAGTTCTAGCCATAATAACTGCATTATATGGGTAATAATGCATGTTATATTGATAATAACATAAGTAATAAGTATAATTATTACAGTTCTAGCGATAATAACTGCATTATATGGGTAATAATGCATGTTATATTGATAATATCGGGAGTAATAAGTATAATTATTATAGTTCTAGCGATAATAATAGTAAAATATGGCAAATAGTGCATGTTATAAGGAGAATAATAAAAGAAATAAGTATATTTATTACAGTTCTATCGATAATAACTGCATAATATGGGTAATATTGCATGTTATATTGATAATAATATAAGTAATAAGTAGAATTATTACAGTTCTGGCGATAATAACTGCATTATATGAGTAATAATGCACGTTATATTGCTAACAATATAAGTAATAAGTATAATTATTACAGTTCTAGCGATAATAACTGCATTATATGGGTAACAATGCACGTTATATTGCTAACAGTATAAGTAATATGTATAATTATTACAGTTCTAGCAATAATACCTCCATTATATGGGTAATAATGCATGTTATATTGATGATAATGAAAGTGATACGTGTATTTATTATAGTGCTAGCGATAATAACTGCATAATATGGGTAATAATGCATGTTATATTGAGAATAATATAAGTGATAAGTATAATTATTACAGTTCTGGCGATAATAACTGCATTATATGGGTAATAATGCACGTTATATTGCTAATAATATAAGTAATGAGTACAATTATTACAGTTCTAGCGATAATAACTGCATTATATGGGTAATAATGCATGTTATATTGATAATATCGGGAGTAATAAGTATAATTATTACAGTTCTAGCGATAATAACTGCATAATATGGGTAATAATGCACGTTATATTGCTAATAATATAAATAATGGGTACAATTATTACAGTTCTAGCGATAATAACTGCATTATATGGGTAATAATGCATGTTATATTGATAATATCGGGAGTAATAAGTATAATTATTATAGTTCTAGCGATAATAATAGTAAAATCTGGCAAATAGTGCATGTTATATTGATAATAATAAAAGTAATAAGTATATTTATTACAGTTCTATAGATAATAACTGCATGATATGGGTAATAATGTATGTTATATTGATGATAATAAAAGTAATACGTATATTTTTTATAGTTCTAGCGATAATAACTGCATAATATGGGTAATAATGCATGTTATATTGAGAATAATATAAGTAATAAGTAGAATTATTACAGTTCTAGCGATAATAACTGCATTATATGGGTAATAATGCACGTTATATTGCTAACAATATACGTAATAAGTATAATTATTACCGTTCTAGCGATAATAACTGCATTATATGGGTAACAATGCACGTTATATTGCTAATAGTATAAGTAATAAGTATAATTATTACAGTTCTAGCAATAATACCTCCATTATATGGGTAATAATGCATGTTATATTGATAATAATATAAGTAATAAGTATAATTATTACAGTTCTAGCGATAATACCTCCTTTATATGGGTGATAATGCATGTTATATTGATAATGATATAAGTAATAAGTATAATTATTACAGTTCTAGCGATAATAACTGCATAATATGGGTAATAATGCACGTTATATTGCTAATAATATTAGTAATGAGTACAATTATTACAGTTCTAGCGATAATAACTGCATTATATGGGTAATAATGCATGTTATATTGATAATATCGGGAGTAATAAGTATAATTATTATAGTTCTAGCGATAATAATAGTAAAATATGGCAAATAGTGCATGTTATATTGATGATAATAAAAGTAATACGTATATTTATTATAGTTCTAGCGATAATAACTGCATAATATGGGTAATAATGCATGTTATATTGATAATAATATAAGTAATAAGTATAATTATTACAGTTCTAGCAATAATACCTCCATTACATGGGTAATAATGCATGTTATATTGAGAATAATATAAGTAATAAGTATAATTATTACAGTTCTGGCGATAATAACTTCTTTATATGGGTAATAATGCACGTTATATTGCTAATAGTATAAGTAATAAGTATAATTATTACAGTTCTAGCAATAATACCTCCATTATATGGGTAATAATGCATGTTATATTGATAATAATATAAGTAATAAGTATAATTATTACAGTTCTAGCGATAATACCTCCTTTATATGGGTAATAATGCATGTTATATTGAGAATAATATAAGTAATAAGTAGAATTATTACAGTTCTAGCGATAATAACTGCATTATATGGGTAATAATGCACGTTATATTGCTAACAATATAAGTAATGAGTACAATTATTACAGTTCTAGCGATAATAACTGCATTATATGGGTAATAATGCATGTTATATTGATAATAATATAAGCAATAAGTATAATTATTACAGTTCTAGCGATAATAACTGCATTATGTGGGTAATAATGCATGTTATATTGATAATATCGGGAGTAATAAGTATAATTATTATAGTTCTAGCGAGAATAATAGTAAAATATGGCAAATAGTGCATTTTATATTGATAATAATAAAAGTAATAAGTATATTTATTACAGTTCTATCGATAATAACTGCATAATATGGGTAATAATGCACTTTATATTGCTAATAATATAAGTAATGAGTACAATTATTACAGTTCTAGCCATAATACCTGCATTATATGGGTAATAATGCATGTTATATTGATAATAACATAAGTAATAAGTATAATTATTACAGTTCTAGCGATAATAACTGCATTATATGGGTAATAATGCATGTTATATTGATAATATCGGGAGTAATAAGTATAATTATTATAGTTCTAGCGATAATAATAGTAAAATATGGCAAATAGTGCATGTTATAAGGAGAATAATAAAAGAAATAAGTATATTTATTACAGTTCTATCGATAATAACTGCATAATATGGGTAATATTGCATGTTATATTGATAACAATATAAGGAATAAGTAGAATTATTACAGTTCTGGCGATAGTAACTGCATTATATGAGTAATAATGCACGTTATATTGCTAACAATATAAGTAATAAGTATAATTATTACAGTTCTAGCGATAATAACTGCATTATATGGGTAACAATGCACGTTATATTGCTAATAGTATAAGTAATATGTATAATTATTACAGTTCTAGCAATAATACCTCCATTATATGGGTAATAATGCATGTTATATTGATGATAATGAAAGTGATACGTGTATTTATTATAGTGCTAGCGATAATAACTGCATAATATGGGTAATAATGCATGTTATATTGAGAATAATATAAGTGGTAAGTATAATTATTACAGTTCTGGCGATAATAACTGCATTATATGGGTAATAATGCACGTTATATTGCTAATAATATAAGTAATGAGTACAATTTTTACAGTTCTAGCGATAATAACTGCATTATATGGGTAATAATGCATGTTATATTGATAATATCGGGAGTAATAAGTATAATTATTATAGTTCTAGCGATAATAATAGTAAAATCTGGCAAATAGTGCATGTTATATTGATAATAATAAAAGTAATAAGTATATTTATTACAGTTCTATAGATAATAACTGCATGATATGGGTAATAATGTATGTTATATTGATGATAATAAAAGTAATACGTATATTTTTTATAGTTCTAGCGATAATAACTGCATAATATGGGTAATAATGCATGTTATATTGAGAATAATATAAGTAATAAGTAGAATTATTACAGTTCTAGCGATAATAACTGCATTATATGGGTAATAATGCACGTTATATTGCTAACAATATACGTAATAAGTATAATTATTACAGTTCTAGCGATAATAACTGCATTATATGGGTAACAATGCACGTTATATTGCTAATAGTATAAGTAATAAGTATAATTATTACAGTTCTAGCAATAATACCTCCATTATATGGGTAATAATGCATGTTATATTGATAATAATATAAGTAATAAGTATAATTATTACAGTTCTAGCGATAATACCTCTATTATATGGGTAATAATGCATGTTATATTGAGAATAATATAAGTAATGAGTACAATTATTACAGTTCTAGCCATAATAACTGCATTATATGGGTAATAATGCATGTTATATTGATAATAATATAAGCAATAAGTATAATTATTACAGTTCTAGCGATAATAACTGCATTATATGGGTAATAATGCATGTTATATTGATAATATCGGGAGTAATAAGTATAATTATTATAGTTCTAGCGATAATAATAGTAAAATATGGCAAATAGTGCATGTTATATTGATAATAATAAAAGTAATAGGTATACTTATTACAGTCCTACCGATAATAACTGCATAATATGGGTAATAATGCACGTTATATTGCTAATAATATAAGTAATGAGTACAATTATTACAGTTCTAGCGATATTAACTGCATTATATGGGTAATAATGCATGTTATATTGAGAATAATATAAGTAATAAGTATAATTATTACAGTTCTGGCGATAATAACTTCTTTATATGGGTAATAATGCACGTTATATTGCTAATGGTATAAGTAATAAGTATAATTATTACAGTTCTAGCGATAATACCTCTATTATATGGGTAATAATGCATGTTATATTGAGAATAATATAAGTAATGAGTACAATTATTACAGTTCTATCGATAATAACTGCATAATATGGGTAATAATTATGTTATATTGATGATAATAAAAGTAATACGTATATTTATTACAGTTCTAGCGATAATACCTCTATTATATGGGTAATAATGCATGTTATATTGAGAATAATATAAGTAATAAGTAGAATTATTACAGTTCTAGCGATAATAACTGCATTATATGGGTAATAATGCACGTTATAAGCTAACAATATAAGTAATGAGTACAATTATTACAGTTCTAGCCATAATAACTGCATTATATGGGTAATAATGCATGTTATATTGATAATAACATAAGTAATAAGTATAATTATTACAGTTCTAGCGATAATACCTCTATTATATGGGTAATAATGCATGTTATATTGAGAATAATATAAGTAATAAGTAGAATTATTACAGTTCTAGCGATAATAACTGCATTATATGGGTAATAATGCACGATATATTGCTAACAATATACGTAATAAGTATAATTATTACAGTTCTAGCGATAATAACTGCATTATATGGGTAACAATGCACGTTATATTGCTAATAGTATAAGTAATAAGTATAATTATTATAGTTCTAGCAATAATACCTCCATTATATGGGTAATAATGCATGTTATATTGATAATAATATAAGTAATAAGTATAATTATTACAGTTCTAGCGATAATACCTCCTTTATATGGGTAATAATGCATGTTATATTGATAATGATATAAGTAATAAGTATAATTATTACAGTTCTAGCGATAATAACTGCATAATATGGGTAATAATGCACGTTATATTGCTAATAATATTAGTAATGAGTACAATTATTACAGTTCTAGCGATAATAACTGCATTATATGGGTAATAATGCATGTTATATTGATAATATCGGGAGTAATAAGTATAATTATTATAGTTCTAGCGATAATAATAGTAAAATATGGCAAATAGTGCATGTTATATTGATGATAATAAAAGTAATACGTATATTTATTATAGTTCTAGCGATAATAACTGCATAATATGGGTAATAATGCATGTTATATTGATAATAATATAAGTAATAAGTATAATTATTACAGTTCTAGCAATAATACCTCCATTACATGGGTAATAATGCATGTTATATTGAGAATAATATAAGTAATAAGTATAATTATTACAGTTCTGGCGATAATAACTTCTTTATATGGGTAATAATGCACGTTATATTGCTAATAGTATAAGTAATAAGTATAATTATTACAGTTCTAGCGATAATACCTCCATTATATGGGTAATAATGTATGTTATATTGATAATGATATAAGTAATAAGTATAATTATTACAGTTCTAGCGATAATAACTGCATAATATGGGTAATAATGCACGTTATATTGCTAATAATATAAGTAATGAGTACAATTATTACAGTTCTAGCGATATTAACTGCATTATATGAGTAATAATGCATGTTATATTGAGAATAATATAAGTAATAAGTATAATTATTACAGTTCTGGCGATAATAACTTCTTTATATGGGTAATAATGCACGTTATATTGCTAATAGTATAAGTAATAAGTATAATTATTACAGTTCTAGCGATAATACCTCTATTATATGGGTAATAATGCATGTTATATTGAGAATAATATAAGTAATGAGTACAATTATTACAGTTCTAGCGATAATAACTGCATTATATGGGTAATAATGCATGTTATATTGATAATAATATAAGCAATAAGTATAATTATTACAGTTCTAGCGATAATAACTGCATTATGTGGGTAATAATGCATGTTATATTGATAATATCGGGAGTAATAAGTATAATTATTATAGTTCTAGCGAGAATAATAGTAAAATATGGCAAATAGTGCATTTTATATTGATAATAATAAAAGTAATAAGTATATTTATTACAGTTCTATCGATAATAACTGCATAATATGGGTAATAATTATGTTATATTGATGATAATAAAAGTAATACGTATATTTATTACAGTTCTAGCGATAATAACTGCATAATATGGGTAATAATGCACTTTATATTGCTAATAATATAAGTAATGAGTACAATTATTACAGTTCTAGCCATAATAACTGCATTATATGGGTAATAATGCATGTTATATTGATAATAACATAAGTAATAAGTATAATTATTACAGTTCTAGCGATAATAACTGCATTATATGGGTAATAATGCATGTTATATTGATAATATCGGGAGTAATAAGTATAATTATTATAGTTCTAGCGATAATAATAGTAAAATATGGCAAATAGTGCATGTTATAAGGAGAATAATAAAAGAAATAAGTATATTTATTACAGTTGTATCGATAATAACTGCATAATATGGGTAATATTGCATGTTATATTGATAATAATATAAGTAATAAGTAGAATTATTACAGTTCTGGCGATAATAACTGCATTATATGAGTAATAATGCACGTTATATTGCTAACAATATAAGTAATAAGTATAATTATTACAGTTCTAGCGATAATAACTGCATTATATGGGTAACAATGCACGTTATATTGCTAACAGTATAAGTAATATGTATAATTATTACAGTTCTAGCAATAATACCTCCATTATATGGGTAATAATGCATGTTATATTGATGATAATGAAAGTGATACGTGTATTTATTATAGTGCTAGCGATAATAACTGCATAATATGGGTAATAATGCATGTTATATTGAGAATAATATAAGTGATAAGTATAATTATTACAGTTCTGGCGATAATAACTGCATTATATGGGTAATAATGCACGTTATATTGCTAATAATATAAGTAATGAGTACAATTATTACAGTTCTAGCGATAATAACTGCATTATATGGGTAATAATGCATGTTATATTGATAATATCGGGAGTAATAAGTATAATTATTACAGTTCTAGCGATAATAACTGCATAATATGGGTAATAATGCACGTTATATTGCTAATAATATAAATAATGGGTACAATTATTACAGTTCTAGCGATAATAACTGCATTATATGGGTAATAATGCATGTTATATTGATAATATCGGGAGTAATAAGTATAATTATTATAGTTCTAGCGATAATAATAGTAAAATCTGGCAAATAGTGCATGTTATATTGATAATAATAAAAGTAATAAGTATATTTATTACAGTTCTATAGATAATAACTGCATGATATGGGTAATAATGTATGTTATATTGATGATAATAAAAGTAATACGTATATTTTTTATAGTTCTAGCGATAATAACTGCATAATATGGGTAATAATGCATGTTATATTGAGAATAATATAAGTAATAAGTAGAATTATTACAGTTCTAGCGATAATAACTGCATTATATGGGTAATAATGCACGTTATATTGCTAACAATATACGTAATAAGTATAATTATTACCGTTCTAGCGATAATAACTGCATTATATGGGTAACAATGCACGTTATATTGCTAATAGTATAAGTAATAAGTATAATTATTACAGTTCTAGCAATAATACCTCCATTATATGGGTAATAATGCATGTTATATTGATAATAATATAAGTAATAAGTATAATTATTACAGTTCTAGCGATAATACCTCCTTTATATGGGTAATAATGCATGTTATATTGATAATGATATAAGTAATAAGTATAATTATTACAGTTCTAGCGATAATAACTGCATAATATGGGTAATAATGCACGTTATATTGCTAATAATATTAGTAATGAGTACAATTATTACAGTTCTAGCGATAATAACTGCATTATATGGGTAATAATGCATGTTATATTGATAATATCGGGAGTAATAAGTATAATTATTATAGTTCTAGCGATAATAATAGTAAAATATGGCAAATAGTGCATGTTATATTGATGATAATAAAAGTAATACGTATATTTATTATAGTTCTAGCGATAATAACTGCATAATATGGGTAATAATGCATGTTATATTGATAATAATATAAGTAATAAGTATAATTATTACAGTTCTAGCAATAATACCTCCATTACATGGGTAATAATGCATGTTATATTGAGAATAATATAAGTAATAAGTATAATTATTACAGTTCTGGCGATAATAACTTCTTTATATGGGTAATAATGCACGTTATATTGCTAATAGTATAAGTAATAAGTATAATTATTACAGTTCTAGCGATAATACCTCTATTATATGGGTAATAATGCATGTTATATTGAGAATAATATAAGTAATGAGTACAATTATTACAGTTCTAGCGATAATAACTGCATTATATGGGTAATAATGCATGTTATATTGATAATAATATAAGCAATAAGTATAATTATTACAGTTCTAGCGATAATAACTGCATTATGTGGGTAATAATGCATGTTATATTGATAATATCGGGAGTAATAAGTATAATTATTATAGTTCTAGCGAGAATAATAGTAAAATATGGCAAATAGTGCATTTTATATTGATAATAATAAAAGTAATAAGTATATTTATTACAGTTCTATCGATAATAACTGCATAATATGGGTAATAATTATGTTATATTGATGATAATAAAAGTAATACGTATATTTATTACAGTTCTAGCGTTAATAACTGCATAATATGGGTAATAATGCACTTTATATTGCTAATAATATAAGTAATGAGTACAATTATTACAGTTCTAGCCATAATAACTGCATTATATGGGTAATAATGCATGTTATATTGATAATAACATAAGTAATAAGTATAATTATTACAGTTCTAGCGATAATAACTGCATTATATGGGTAATAATGCATGTTATATTGATAATATCGGGAGTAATAAGTATAATTATTATAGTTCTAGCGATAATAATAGTAAAATATGGCAAATAGTGCATGTTATAAGGAGAATAATAAAAGAAATAAGTATATTTATTACAGTTCTATCGATAATAACTGCATAATATGGGTAATATTGCATGTTATATTGATAATAATATAAGTAATAAGTAGAATTATTACAGTTCTGGCGATAATAACTGCATTATATGAGTAATAATGCACGTTATATTGCTAACAATATAAGTAATAAGTATAATTATTACAGTTCTAGCGATAATAACTGCATTATATGGGTAACAATGCACGTTATATTGCTAATAGTATAAGTAATATGTATAATTATTACAGTTCTAGCAATAATACCTCCATTATATGGGTAATAATGCATGTTATATTGATGATAATGAAAGTGATACGTGTATTTATTATAGTGCTAGCGATAATAACTGCATAATATGGGTAATAATGCATGTTATATTGAGAATAATATAAGTGATAAGTATAATTATTACAGTTCTGGCGATAATAACTGCATTATATGGGTAATAATGCACGATATATTGCTAACAATATACGTAATAAGTATAATTATTACAGTTCTAGCGATAATAACTGCATTATTTGGGTAACAATGCACGTTATATTGCTAATAGTATAAGTAATAAGTATAATTATTATAGTTCTAGCAATAATACCTCCATTATATGGGTAATAATGCATGTTATATTGATAATAATATAAGTAATAAGTATAATTATTACAGTTCTAGCGATAATACCTCCTTTATATGGGTAATAATGCATGTTATATTGATAATGATATAAGTAATAAGTATAATTATTACAGTTCTAGCGATAATAACTGCATAATATGGGTAATAATGCACGTTATATTGCTAATAATATTAGTAATGAGTACAATTATTACAGTTCTAGCGATAATAACTGCATTATATGGGTAATAATGCATGTTATATTGATAATATCGGGAGTAATAAGTATAATTATTATAGTTCTAGCGATAATAATAGTAAAATATGGCAAATAGTGCATGTTATATTGATGATAATAAAAGTAATACGTATATTTATTATAGTTCTAGCGATAATAACTGCATAATATGGGTAATAATGCATGTTATATTGATAATAATATAAGTAATAAGTATAATTATTACAGTTCTAGCAATAATACCTCCATTACATGGGTAATAATGCATGTTATATTGAGAATATTATAAGTAATAAGTATAATTATTACAGTTCTGGCGATAATAACTTTTTTATATGGGTAATAATGCACGTTATATTGCTAATAGTATAAGTAATAAGTATAATTATTACAGTTCTAGCGATAATACCTCCATTATATGGGTAATAATGTATGTTATATTGATAATGATATAAGTAATAAGTATAATTATTACAGTTCTAACGATAATAACTGCATAATATGGGTAATAATGCACGTTATATAGCTAATAATATAAGTAATGAGTACAATTATTACAGTTCTAGCGATAATAACTGCATTATATGGGTAATAATGCATGTTATATTGATAATATCGGGAGTAATAAGTATAATTATTATAGTTCTAGCGATAATAATAGTAAAATATGGCAAATAGTGCATGTTATCAGGAGAATAATAAAAGAAATAAGTATATTTATTACAGTTCTATCGATAATAACTGCATAATATGGGTAATATTGCATGTTATATTGATAATAATATAAGTAATAAGTAGAATTATTACAGTTCTGGCGATAATAACTGCATTATATGAGTAATAATGCACGTTATATTGCTAACAATATAAGTAATAAGTATAATTATTACAGTTCTAGCGATAATAACTGCATTATATGGGTAACAATGCACGTTATATTGCTAACAGTATAAGTAATATGTATAATTATTACAGTTCTAGCAATAATACCTCCATTATATGGGTAATAATGCATGTTATATTGATGATAATGAAAGTGATACGTGTATTTATTATAGTGCTAGCGATAATAACTGCATAATATGGGTAATAATGCATGTTATATTGAGAATAATATAAGTGATAAGTATAATTATTACAGTTCTGGCGATAATAACTGCATTATATGGGTAATAATGCACGTTATATTGCTAATAATATAAGTAATGAGTACAATTATTACAGTTCTAGCGATAATAACTGCATTATATGGGTAATAATGCATGTTATATTGATAATATCGGGAGTAATAAGTATAATTATTACAGTTCTAGCGATAATAACTGCATAATATGGGTAATAATGCACGTTATATTGCTAATAATATAAATAATGGGTACAATTATTACAGTTCTAGCGATAATAACTGCATTATATGGGTAATAATGCATGTTATATTGATAATATCGGGAGTAATAAGTATAATTATTATAGTTCTAGCGATAATAATAGTAAAATCTGGCAAATAGTGCATGTTATATTGATAATAATAAAAGTAATAAGTATATTTATTACAGTTCTATAGATAATAACTGCATGATATGGGTAATAATGTATGTTATATTGATGATAATAAAAGTAATACGTATATTTTTTATAGTTCTAGCGATAATAACTGCATAATATGGGTAATAATGCATGTTATATTGAGAATAATATAAGTAATAAGTAGAATTATTACAGTTCTAGCGATAATAACTGCATTATATGGGTAATAATGCACGTTATATTGCTAACAATATACGTAATAAGTATAATTATTACCGTTCTAGCGATAATAACTGCATTATATGGGTAACAATGCACGTTATATTGCTAATAGTATAAGTAATAAGTATAATTATTACAGTTCTAGCAATAATACCTCCATTATATGGGTAGTAATGCATGTTATATTGATAATAATATAAGTAATAAGTATAATTATTACAGTTCTAGCGATAATACCTCCTTTATATGGGTAATAATGCATGTTATATTGATAATGATATAAGTAATAAGTATAATTATTACAGTTCTAGCGATAATAACTGCATAATATGGGTAATAATGCACGTTATATTGCTAATAATATTAGTAATGAGTACAATTATTACAGTTCTAGCGATAATAACTGCATTATATGGGTAATAATGCATGTTATATTGATAATATCGGGAGTAATAAGTATAATTATTATAGTTCTAGCGATAATAATAGTAAAATATGGCAAATAGTGCATGTTATATTGATGATAATAAAAGTAATACGTATATTTATTATAGTTCTAGCGATAATAACTGCATAATATGGGTAATAATGCATGTTATATTGATAATAATATAAGTAATAAGTATAATTATTACAGTTCTAGCAATAATACCTCCATTACATGGGTAATAATGCATGTTATATTGAGAATAATATAAGTAATAAGTATAATTATTACAGTTCTGGCGATAATAACTTCTTTATATGGGTAATAATGCACGTTATATTGCTAATAGTATAAGTAATAAGTATAATTATTACAGTTCTAGCGATAATACCTCTATTATATGGGTAATAATGCATGTTATATTGAGAATAATATAAGTAATGAGTACAATTATTACAGTTCTAGCGATAATAACTGCATTATATGGGTAATAATGCATGTTATATTGATAATAATATAAGCAATAAGTATAATTATTACAGTTCTAGCGATAATAACTGCATTATGTGGGTAATAATGCATGTTATATTGATAATATCGGGAGTAATAAGTATAATTATTATAGTTCTAGCGAGAATAATAGTAAAATATGGCAAATAGTGCATTTTATATTGATAATAATAAAAGTAATAAGTATATTTATTACAGTTCTATCGATAATAACTGCATAATATGGGTAATAATTATGTTATATTGATGATAATAAAAGTAATACGTATATTTATTACAGTTCTAGCGATAATAACTGCATAATATGGGTAATAATGCACTTTATATTGCTAATAATATAAGTAATGAGTACAATTATTACAGTTCTAGCCATAATAACTGCATTATATGGGTAATAATGCATGTTATATTGATAATAACATAAGTAATAAGTATAATTATTACAGTTCTAGCGATAATAACTGCATTATATGGGTAATAATGCATGTTATATTGATAATATCGGGAGTAATAAGTATAATTATTATAGTTCTAGCGATAATAATAGTAAAATATGGCAAATAGTGCATGTTATAAGGAGAATAATAAAAGAAATAAGTATATTTATTACAGTTCTATCGATAATAACTGCATAATATGGGTAATATTGCATGTTATATTGATAATAATATAAGTAATAAGTAGAATTATTACAGTTCTGGCGATAATAACTGCATTATATGAGTAATAATGCACGTTATATTGCTAACAATATAAGTAATAAGTATAATTATTACAGTTCTAGCGATAATAACTGCATTATATGGGTAACAATGCACGTTATATTGCTAATAGTATAAGTAATATGTATAATTATTACAGTTCTAGCAATAATACCTCCATTATATGGGTAATAATGCATGTTATATTGATGATAATGAAAGTGATACGTGTATTTATTATAGTGCTAGCGATAATAACTGCATAATATGGGTAATAATGCATGTTATATTGAGAATAATATAAGTGATAAGTATAATTATTACAGTTCTGGCGATAATAACTGCATTATATGGGTAATAATGCACGTTATATTGCTAATAATATAAGTAATGAGTACAATTATTACAGTTCTAGCGATAATAACTGCATTATATGGGTAATAATGCATGTTATATTGATAATATCGGGAGTAATAAGTATAATTATTACAGTTCTAGCGATAATAACTGCATAATATGGGTAATAATGCACGTTATATTGCTAATAATATAAATAATGGGTACAATTATTACAGTTCTAGCGATAATAACTGCATTATATGGGTAACAATGCACGTTATATTGCTAATAGTATAAGTAATATGTATAATTATTACAGTTCTAGCGATAATACCTCTATTATATGGGTAATAATGCATGTTATATTGAGAATAATATAAGTAATAAGTATAATTATTACAGTTCTAGCGATAATACCTCCTTTATATGGGTAATAATGCATGTTATATTGATAATGATATAAGTAATAAGTATAATTATTACAGTTCTAGCGATAATAACTGCATAATATGGGTAATAATGCACGTTATATTGCTAATAATATTAGTAATGAGTACAATTATTACAGTTCTAGCGATAATAACTGCATTATATGGGTAATAATGCATGTTATATTGATAATAATATAAGCAATAAGTATAATTATTACAGTTCTAGCGATAATAACTGCATTATATGGGTAATAATGCATGTTATATTGATAATATCGGGAGTAATAAGTATAATTATTATAGTTCTAGCGATAATAATAGTAAAATATGGCAAATAGTGCATGTTATATTGATAATAATAAAAGTAATAAGTATATTTATTACAGTCCTACCGATAATAACTGCATAATATGGGTAATAATGCACGTTATATTGCTAATAATATAAGTAATGAGTACAATTATTACAGTTCTAGCGATATTAACTGCATTATATGGGTAATAATGCATGTTATATTGAGAATAATATAAGTAATAAGTATAATTATTACAGTTCTGGCGATAATAACTTCTTTATATGGGTAATAATGCATGTTATATTGATAATGATATAAGTAATAAGTATAATTATTACAGTTCTAGCGATAATAACTGCATAATATGGGAAATAATGCATGTTATATTGAGAATAATATAAGTAATGAGTACAATTATTACAGTTCTATCGATAATAACTGCATAATATGGGTAATAATTATGTTATATTGATGATAATAAAAGTAATACGTATATTTATTACAGTTCTAGCGATAATACCTCTATTATATGGGTAATAATGCATGTTATATTGAGAATAATATAAGTAATAAGTAGAATTATTACAGTTCTAGCGATAATAACTGCATTATATGGGTAATAATGCATGTTATATTGATGATAATAAAAGTAATACGTATATTTATTATAGTTCTAGCGATAATAACTGCATAATATGGGTAATAATGCATGTTATATTGATAATAATATAAGTAATAAGTATAATTATTACAGTTCTAGCAATAATACCTCCATTATATGGGTAATAATGCATGTTATACTGAGAATAATATAAGTAATAAGTATAATTATTACAGTTCTGGCGATAATAACTTCTTTATATGGGTAATAATGCACGTTATATTGCTAATAGTATAAGTAATAAGTATAATTATTACAGTTCTAGCGATAATAACTGCATTATATGGGTAATAATGCATGTTATATTGATAATAATATAAGCAATAAGTATAATTATTACAGTTCTAGCGATAATAACTGCATTATATGGGTAATAATGCATGTTATATTGATAATATCGGGAGTAATAAGTGTATTTTTATAGTTCTGGCGATAATAACTGCATAATATGGGTAATAATGCATGTTATGTTGATAATAATGTAAGTAATAAGTATAATTATTACAGTTCTAGCAATAATACCTCCATTATATGGGTAATAATGCATGTCATATTGATGATAATAAATGTAATACGTGTATTTATTATAGTTCTAGCGATAATAACTGCATAATATGGGTAATAATGCATGTTATATTGATACTAATATAAGTAATAAGTATAATTATTACAGTTCTAGCAATAATACCTCCATTATATGGGTAATAATGCATGTTATACTGAGAATAATATAAGTAATAAGTATAATTATTACAGTTCTGGCGATAATAACTTCTTTATATGGGTAATAATGCACGTTATATTGCTAATAGTATAAGTAATAAGTATAATTATTACAGTTCTAGCGATAATACCTCCATTATATGGGTAATAATGTATGTTATATTGATAATGATATAAGTAATAAGTATAATTATTACAGTTCTAGCGATATTAACTGCATAATATGGCTAATAATGCACGTTATATTGCTAATAATATAAGTAATGAGTACAATTATTACAGTTCTAGCGATAATAACTGCATTATATGGGTAATAATGCATGTTATATTGATAATAATATAAGCAATAAGTATAATTATTACAGTTCTAGCGATAATAACTGCATTATATGGGTAATAATGCATGTTATATTGATAATATCGGGAGTAATAAGTATAATTATTATAGTTCTAGCGATAATAATAGTAAAATATGGCAAATAGTGCATGTTATATTGATAATAATAAAAGTAATAATTATATTTATTATAGTTCTATGGATAATAACTGCATAATATGGGTAATAATGCATGTTATATTGATAATATCGGGAGTAATAAGTATAATTATTATAGTTCTAGCGATAATAATAGTAAAATATGGCTAATAGTGCATGTTATATTGATAATATCTGGAGTAATAAGTATATTTATTATAGTTCTGGCGATAATAATAGTAAAATATGGCTAATAGTGCATGTTATATTGATAATAATATAAGTAATAAGTATAATTATTACAGTTCTAGCGACAATAACTGCATAATATGGGTAATAATGCATGTTATATTGATGATAACAAAAGTAATAAGTATATTTATTATAGTTCTGTCGATAATGACTGCATAATATGGGTAATAATGCACGTTATATTGATGGTAATAAAAGTAATAAGAATATTTATTATAGTTCTGTCGATAATAACTGCATAATATGGGTAATAATGCATGTTATATTTATAATATCGGGAGTAATAACTATAATTATTACAGTTCTAGCGATAATACTAGTGAAATATGGCTAAGAGTGCATGTTATATTGATAATAATAAAAGTAATAAGTATGTTTATTATAGTTCTACCGATAATAACTGCATAATATGGGTAATAATGCATGTTATATTGATAACAATATAAGTAATAAGTATAATTATTACAGTTCTAGCGATAATAACTGCATTATATGGGTAATAATGCGTGTTATATTGATAATATCGGGAGTTATAAGTATAATTATTATAGTTCTAGCGATAATAATAGTAAAATATGGCTAATAGTGCATGTTATATTGATAATAATAAAAGTAGTAAGTATATTTATTATAGTTCTATCGATTATAACTGCATAATATGGGTAATAATGCATGTTATATTGATAACAATGTAAGTAATAAGTATATTTATTATAGTTCTACCGATAATAACTGCATAATAAGGGTAATAATGCATGTTATAATGATAACAATGTAAGTAATAAGTATAATTATTACAGTTCTAGCGATAATAACAGCATTATATGGGTAATAATGCGTGTTACATTGATGATATCGGGAGTTATAAGTATAATTATTATAGTTCTAGGGATAATACTAGTGAAATATGGCTAAGAGTGCATGTTATATTGACAATAATAAAAGTAATAAGTATATTTATTATAGTTCTATGGATAATAACTGCATAATATGGGTAATAATGCACGTTATATTGATGGTAATAAAAGTAATAAGAATATTTATTATAGTTCTGTCGATAATAACTGCATAATATGGGTAATAATGCATGTTATATTGAGAATAATTAAAGTAATAAGTATAATTATTACAGTTCTGGCGATAATAACTGCATTATGTGGGTAATAATGCACGTTATATTGCTAATAATATAAGTAATAAGTATAATTATTACAGTTCTAGCGATAATAACTGCATTGTATGGGTAATAATGCATGTTATATTGATAATATCGGGAGTAATAAGTATAATTATTATAGTTCTAGCGATAATAATAGTAAAATATGGCAAATAGTGCATGTTATATTGATAATAATAAAAGTAGTAAGTATATTTATTATAGTTCTATCGATAATAACTGCATAATATGGGTAATAATGCATGTTATATTGATAATATCGGGAGTAATAAGTATAATTATTATAGTTCTAGCGATAATAATAGTAAAATATGGCTAATAGTGCATGTTATATTGATAATATCTGGAGTAATAAGTATATTCATTATAGTTCTGGCGATAATAATAGTAAAATATGGCTAATAGTGCATGTTATATTGATAATAATAAAAGTAATAAGCAATATTTATTATAGTTCTACCGATAATAACCGCATAATATGGGTAATAATGCATGTTATATTGATAACAATATAAGTAATAAGTATAATTATTACAGTTCTAGCGAAAATAACTGCATTATATGGGTAATAATGCGTGTTACATTGAAGATATCGGGAGTTATAAGTATAATTATTATAGTTTTAGCGATAATACTAGTGAAATATGGCTAAGAGTGCATGTTATATTGACAATAATAAAAGTAATAAGTATATTTATTATAGTTCTATGGATAATAACTGCATAATATGGGTAATAATGCACGTTATATTGATGGTAATAAAAGTAATTAGAATATTTATTATAGTTCTGTCGATATTAACTGCATAATATGGGTAATAATGCATGTTATATTTATAATATCGGGAGTAATAAGTATAATTATTACAGTTCTAGCGATAATACTAGTGAAATATGGCTAAGAGTGCATGTTATATTGATAATAATAAAAGTAATAAGTATGTTTATTATAGTTCTACCGATAATAACTGCATAATACGGGTAATACTGCATGTTATATTGATAACAATACAAGTAATAAGTATAATTATTACAGTTCTAGCGATAATAACTGCATTATATGGGTAATAATGCGTGTTATATTGATAATATCGGGAGTTATAAGTATAATTATTATAGTTCTAGTGATAATAATAGTAAAATATGGCTAATAGTGCATGTTATATTGATAATAATAAAAGTAGTAACTATATTTATTATAGTTCTATCGATAATAACTGCATAATATGGGTAATAATGCATGTTATATTGATAATATCGGGAGTAATAAGTATACTTATTATAGTTCTAGCGATAATAACTGCATAATATGGGTAATAATGCATGTTATATTGATAATAACAAAAGTAATAAGTACATTTATTATAGTTCTGGCGATAATAATGGTAAAATATGGCTAATAGTGCATGTTATATTGATAATAATAAAAGTAATAAGTACATTTATTATAGTTCTGGCGATAATAATAGTAAAATATGGCTAATAATGCATGTTATATTGATAATAATATAAGTAATAAGTATAATTATTACAGTTCTAGCGATAATAACTGCATAATATGGGTAATAATGCATGTTATATTGATAACAATATAAGTAATAAGTATAATTATTACAGTTCTAGCGATAATAACTGCATTATATGGGTAATAATGCGTGTTATATTGATAATATCGGGAGTTATAAGTATAATTATTATAGTTCTAGCGATAATAATAGTAAAATATGGCTAATAGTGCATGTTATATTGATAATAAAAAAAGTAGTAAGTATATTTATTATAGTTCTATCGATTATAACTGCATAATATGGGTAATAATGCATGTTATATTGATAACAATGTAAGTAATAAGTATATTTATTATAGTTCTTCCGATAATAACTGCATAATAAGGGTAATAATGCATGTTATATTGATAACAATGTAAGTAATAAGTATAATTATTACAGTTCTAGCGATAATAACTGCATTATATGGGTAATAATGCGTGTTACATTGATGATATCGGGAGTTATAAGTATAATTATTATAGTTCTAGGGATAATACTAGTGAAATATGGCTAAGAGTGCATGTTATATTGACAATAATAAAAGTAATAAGTATATTTATTATAGTTCTATGGATAATAACTGCATAATATGGGTAATAATGCACGTTATATTGATGGTAATAAAAGTAATAAGAATATTTATTATAGTTCTGTCGATAATAACTGCATAATATGGGTAATAATGCATGTTATATTGAGAATAATTAAAGTAATAAGTATAATTATTACAGTTCTGGCGATAATAACTGCATTATGTGGGTAATAATGCACGTTATATTGCTAATAATATAAGTAATAAGTATAATTATTACAGTTCTAGCGATAATAACTGCATTGTATGGGTAATAATGCATGTTATATTGATAATATCGGGAGTAATAAGTATAATTATTATAGTTCTAGCGATAATAATAGTAAAATATGGCAAATAGTGCATGTTATATTGATAATAATAAAAGTAATAAGTATATTTACTACAGTTCTATCGATAATACCTGCATAATATGGGTAATAATTATGTTATATTGATGATAATAAAAGTAATACGTATATTTATTATAGTTCTAGCGATAATAACTGCATAATATGGGTAATAATGCATGTTATATTGATAATAATATAAGTAATAAGTATAATTATTACAGTTCTAGCGATAATAACTGCATTATATGGGTAATAATGCGTGTTATATTGATAATATCGGGAGTTATAAGTATAATTATTATAGTTCTAGCGATAATAATAGTAAAATATGGCTAATAGTGCATGTTATATTGATAATAGTAAAAGTAGTAAGTATATTTATTATAGTTCTATCGATAATAACTCCATAATATGGGTAATAATGCATGTTATATTGATAATATCGGGAGTTATAAGTATAATTATTATAGTTCTAGCGATAATAATAGTAAAATATGGCTAATAGTGCATGTTATATTGATAATAATAAAAGTAGTAAGTATATTTATTATAGTTCTATCGATAATAACTGCATAATATGGGTAATAATGCATGTTATATTGATAATATCGGGAGTAATAAGTATAATTATTATAGTTCTAGCGATAATAATAGTAAAATATGGCTAATAGTGCATGTTATATTGATAATAATAAAAGTAGTAACTATATTTATTATAGTTCTATCGATAATAACTGCATAATATGGGTAATAATGCATGTTATATTGATAATATCGGGAGTAATAAGTATACTTATTATAGTTCTAGCGATAATAACTGCATAATATGGGTAATAATGCATGTTATATTGATGATAACAAAAGTAATAAGTACATTTATTATAGTTCTGGCGATAATAATAGTAAAATATGGCTAATAGTGCATGTTATATTGATAATAATAAAAGTAATAAGTACATTTATTATAGTTCTGGCGATAATAATAGTAAAATATGGCTAATAATGCATGTTATATTGATAATAATATAAGTAATAAGTATAATTATTACAGTTCTAGCGATAATAACTGCATTATATGGGTAATAATGCGTGTTATATTGATAATATCGGGAGTTATAAGTATAATTATTATAGTTCTAGCGATAATAATAGTAAAATATGGCTAATAGTGCATGTTATATTGATAATAGTAAAAGTAGTAAGTATATTTATTATAGTTCTATCGATAATAACTCCATAATATGGGTAATAATGCATGTTATATTGATAATATCGGGAGTTATAAGTATAATTATTATAGTTCTAGCGATAATAATAGTAAAATATGGCTAATAGTGCATGTTATATTGATAATAATAAAAGTAGTAAGTATATTTATTATAGTTCTATCGATAATAACTGCATAATATGGGTAATAATGCATGTTATATTGATAATATCGGGAGTAATAAGTATAATTATTATAGTTCTAGCGATAATAATAGTAAAATATGGCTAATAGTGCATGTTATATTGATAATAATAAAAGTAGTAACTATATTTATTATAGTTCTATCGATAATAACTGCATAATATGGGTAATAATGCATGTTATATTGATAATATCGGGAGTAATAAGTATACTTATTATAGTTCTAGCGATAATAACTGCATAATATGGGTAATAATGCATGTTATATTGATGATAACAAAAGTAATAAGTACATTTATTATAGTTCTGGCGATAATAATAGTAAAATATGGCTAATAGTGCATGTTATATTGATAATAATAAAAGTAATAAGTACATTTATTATAGTTCTGGCGATAATAATAGTAAAATATGGCTAATAATGCATGTTATATTGATAATAATATAAGTAATAAGTATAATTATTACAGTTCTAGCGATAATAACTGCATTATATGGGTAATAATGCGTGTTATATTGATAATATCGGGAGTTATAAGTATAATTATTATAGTTCTAGCGATAATAATAGTAAAATATGGCTAATAGTGCATGTTATATTGATAATAGTAAAAGTAGTAAGTATATTTATTATAGTTCTATCGATAATAACTCCATAATATGGGTAATAATGCATGTTATATTGATAATATCGGGAGTTATAAGTATAATTATTATAGTTCTAGCGATAATAATAGTAAAATATGGCTAATAGTGCATGTTATATTGATAATAATAAAAGTAGTAAGTATATTTATTGTAGTTCTACCGATAATAACTGCATAATACGGGTAATAATGCATGTTATATTGATAATAATAAAAGTAATAAGTACATTTATTATAGTTCTTGTGATAATAATAGTAAAATATGGCTAATAATGCATGTTATATTGATAATAATATAAGTAATAAGTATAATTATTACAGTTCTAGCGACAATAACTGCATAATATGGGTAATAATGCATGTTATATTGATGATAACAAAAGTAATAAGTATATTTATTATAGTTCTGTCGATAATGACTGCATAATATGGGTAATAATGCACGTTATATTGATGGTAATAAAAGTAATAAGAATATTTATTATAGTTCTGTCGATAATAACTGCATAATATGGGTAATAATGTATGTTATATTTATAATATCGGGAGTTATAACTATAATTATTACAGTTCTAGCGATAATACTAGTGAAATATGGCTAAGAGTGCATGTTATATTGATAATAATAAAAGTAATAAGTATGTTTATTATAGTTCTACCGATAATAACTGCATAATACGGGTAATACTGCATGTTATATTGATAACAATACAAGTAATAAGTATAATTATTACAGTTCTAGCGATAATAACTGCATTATATGGGTAATAATGCGTGTTATATTGATAATATCGGGTGTTATAAGTATAATTATTATAGTTCTAGTGATAATAATAGTAAAATATGGCTAATAGTGCATGTTATATTGATAATAATAAAAGTAGTAACTATATTTATTATAGTTCTATCGATAATAACTGCATAATATGGGTAATAATGCATGTTATATTGATAATATCGGGAGTAATAAGTATACTTATTATAGTTCTAGCGATAATAACTGCATAATATGGGTAATAATGCATGTTATATTGATAATAACAAAAGTAATAAGTACATTTATTATAGTTCTGGCGATAATAATGGTAAAATATGGCTAATAGTGCATGTTATATTGATAATAATAAAAGTAATAAGTACATTTATTATAGTTCTGGCGATAATAATAGTAAAATATGGCTAATAATGCATGTTATATTGATAATAATATAAGTAATAAGTATAATTATTACAGTTCTAGCGATAATAACTGCATAATATGGGTAATAATGCATGTTATATTGATAACAATATAAGTAATAAGTATAATTATTACAGTTCTAGCGATAATAACTGCATTATATGGGTAATAATGCGTGTTATATTGATAATATCGGGAGTTATAAGTATAATTATTATAGTTCTAGCGATAATAATAGTAAAATATGGCTAATAGTGCATGTTATATTGATAATAAAAAAAGTAGTAAGTATATTTATTATAGTTCTATCGATTATAACTGCATAATATGGGTAATAATGCATGTTATATTGATAACAATGTAAGTAATAAGTATATTTATTATAGTTCTTCCGATAATAACTGCATAATAAGGGTAATAATGCATGTTATATTGATAACAATGTAAGTAATAAGTATAATTATTACAGTTCTAGCGATAATAACTGCATTATATGGGTAATAATGCGTGTTACATTGATGATATCGGGAGTTATAAGTATAATTATTATAGTTCTAGGGATAATACTAGTGAAATATGGCTAAGAGTGCATGTTATATTGACAATAATAAAAGTAATAAGTATATTTATTATAGTTCTATGGATAATAACTGCATAATATGGGTAATAATGCACGTTATATTGATGGTAATAAAAGTAATAAGAATATTTATTATAGTTCTGTCGATAATAACTGCATAATATGGGTAATAATGCATGTTATATTGAGAATAATTAAAGTAATAAGTATAATTATTACAGTTCTGGCGATAATAACTACATTATGTGGGTAATAATGCACGTTATATTGCTAATAATATAAGTAATAAGTATAATTATTACAGTTCTAGCGATAATAACTGCATTGTATGGGTAATAATGCATGTTATATTGATAATATCGGGAGTAATAAGTATAATTATTATAGTTCTAGCGATAATAATAGTAAAATATGGCAAATAGTGCATGTTATATTGATAATAATAAAAGTAATAAGTATATTTACTACAGTTCTATCGATAATACCTGCATAATATGGGTAATAATTATGTTATATTGATGATAATAAAAGTAATACGTATATTTATTATAGTTCTAGCGATAATAACTGCATAATATGGGTAATAATGCATGTTATATTGATAATAATATAAGTAATATGTATAATTATTACAGTTCTAGCGATAATAACTGCATTATATGGGTAATAATGCGTGTTATATTGATAATATCGGGAGTTATAAGTATAATTATTATAGTTCTAGCGATAATAATAGTAAAATATGGCTAATAGTGCATGTTATATTGATAATAGTAAAAGTAGTAAGTATATTTATTATAGTTCTATCGATAATAACTCCATAATATGGGTAATAATGCATGTTATATTGATAATATCGGGAGTTATAAGTATAATTATTATAGTTCTAGCGATAATAATAGTAAAATATGGCTAATAGTGCATGTTATATTGATAATAATAAAAGTAGTAAGTATATTTATTATAGTTCTATCGATAATAACTGCATAATATGGGTAATAATGCATGTTATATTGATAATATCGGGAGTAATAAGTATAATTATTATAGTTCTAGCGATAATAATAGTAAAATATGGCTAATAGTGCATGTTATATTGATAATAATAAAAGTAGTAACTATATTTATTATAGTTCTATCGATAATAACTGCATAATATGGGTAATAATGCATGTTATATTGATAATATCGGGAGTAATAAGTATACTTATTATAGTTCTAGCGATAATAACTGCATAATATGGGTAATAATGCATGTTATATTGATAATAATATAAGTAATAAGTATAATTATTACAGTTCTAGCGATAATAACTGCATTATATGGGTAATAATGCGTGTTATATTGATAATATCGGGAGTTATAAGTATAATTATTATAGTTCTAGCGATAATAATAGTAAAATATGGCTAATAGTGCATGTTATATTGATAATAGTAAAAGTAGTAAGTATATTTATTATAGTTCTATCGATAATAACTCCATAATATGGGTAATAATGCATGTTATATTGATAATATCGGGAGTTATAAGTATAATTATTATAGTTCTAGCGATAATAATAGTAAAATATGGCTAATAGTGCATGTTATATTGATAATAATAAAAGTAGTAAGTATATTTATTATAGTTCTATCGATAATAACTGCATAATATGGGTAATAATGCATGTTATATTGATAATATCGGGAGTAATAAGTATACTTATTATAGTTCTAGCGATAATAACTGCATAATATGGGTAATAATGCATGTTATATTGATGATAACAAAAGTAATAAGTACATTTATTATAGTTCTGGCGATAATAATAGTAAAATATGGCTAATAGTGCATGTTATATTGATAATAATAAAAGTAATAAGTACATTTATTATAGTTCTGGCGATAATAATAGTAAAATATGGCTAATAATGCATGTTATATTGATAATAATATAAGTAATAAGTATAATTATTACAGTTCTAGCGATAATAACTGCATTATATGGGTAATAATGCGTGTTATATTGATAATATCGGGAGTTATAAGTATAATTATTATAGTTCTAGCGATAATAATAGTAAAATATGGCTAATAGTGCATGTTATATTGATAATAGTAAAAGTAGTAAGTATATTTATTATAGTTCTATCGATAATAACTCCATAATATGGGTAATAATGCATGTTATATTGATAATATCGGGAGTTATAAGTATAATTATTATAGTTCTAGCGATAATAATAGTAAAATATGGCTAATAGTGCATGTTATATTGATAATAATAAAAGTAGTAAGTATATTTATTATAGTTCTATCGATAATAACTGCATAATATGGGTAATAATGCATGTTATATTGATAATATCGGGAGTAATAAGTATAATTATTATAGTTCTAGCGATAATAATAGTAGAATATGGCTAATAGTGCATGTTATATTGATAATAATAAAAGTAGTAACTATATTTATTATAGTTCTATCGATAATAACTGCATAATATGGGTAATAATGCATGTTATATTGATAATATCGGGAGTAATAAGTATACTTATTATAGTTCTAGCGATAATAACTGCATAATATGGGTAATAATGCATGTTATATTGATGATAACAAAAGTAATACGTACATTTATTATAGTTCTGGCGATAATAATAGTAAAATATGGCTAATAATGCATGTTATATTGATAATAATATAAGTAATAAGTATAATTATTACAGTTCTAGCGATAATAACTGCATAATATGGGTAATAATGCATGTTATATTGATAACAATATAAGTAATAAGTATAATTATTACAGTTCTAGCGATAATAACTGCATTATATGGGTAATAATGCGTGTTATATTGATAATATCGGGAGTTATAAGTATAATTATTATAGTTCTAGCGATAATAATAGTAAAATATGGCTAATAGTGCATGTTATATTGATAATAATAAAAGTAGTAAGTATATTTATTATAGTTCTATCGATTATAACTGCATAATATGGGTAATAATGCATGTTATATTGATAACAATGTAAGTAATAAGTATATTTATTATAGTTCTACCGATAATAACTGCATAATAAGGGTAATAATGCATGTTATATTGATAACAATGTAAGTAATAAGTATAATTATTACAGTTCTAGCGATAATAACTGCATTATATGGGTCATAATGCGTGTTATATTGATAATATCGGGAGGTATAAGTGTAATTATTATAGTTCTAGTGATAATAACAGTAAAATATGGCTAATAGTGCATGTTATATTGATAATAATAAAAGTAGTAAGTATATTTATTATAGTTCTGTCGATAATGACTGCATAATATGGGTAATAATGCATGTTATGTTCATGATGATGAAAGTAATAAGTATATTTATTATAGTTCCAGCGATAACAACTGCATAATATGGATAATAATGCATGTTATATTGATAATAATAAAAGTAATAAGTACATTTATTATAGTTCTGGCGATAATAATAGTAAAATATGGCTAATAGTGCATGTTTAATTGATAATAATAAAAGTAATAAGCATATTTATTGTAGTTCTACCGATAATAACTGCATAATACGGGTAATAATGCATGTTATATTGATAACAATATAAGTAATAAGTATAATTATTACAGTTCTAGCGATAATAACTGCATTATATGGGTAATAATGCGTGTTATATTGATAATATCGGGAGTTATAAGTATAATGATTACAGTTCTAGCGATAATAATAGTAAAATATGGCTAATAGTGCATGTTATATTGATAATAATAAAAGTAGTAAGTATATTTATTGTAGTTCTACCGATAATAACTGCATAATACGGGTAATAATGCATGTTATATTGATAATAATAAAAGTAATAAGTACATTTATTATAGTTCTTGTGATAATAATAGTAAAATATGGCTAATAATGCATGTTATATTGATAATAATATAAGTAATAAGTATAATTATTACAGTTCTAGCGACAATAACTGCATAATATGGGTAATAATGCATGTTATATTGATGATAACAAAAGTAATAAGTATATTTATTATAGTTCTGTCGATAATGACTGCATAATATGGGTAATAATGCACGTTATATTGATGGTAATAAAAGTAATAAGAATATTTATTATAGTTCTGTCGATAATAACTGCATAATATGGGTAATAATGCATGTTATATTTATAATATCGGGAGTTATAACTATAATTATTACAGTTCTAGCGATAATACTAGTGAAATATGGCTAAGAGTGCATGTTATATTGATAATAATAAAAGTAATAAGTATGTTTATTATAGTTCTACCGATAATAACTGCATAATACGGGTAATACTGCATGTTATATTGATAACAATACAAGTAATAAGTATAATTATTACAGTTCTAGCGATAATAACTGCATTATATGGGTAATAATGCGTGTTATATTGATAATATCGGGAGTTATAAGTATAATTATTATAGTTCTAGTGATAATAATAGTAAAATATGGCTAATAGTGCATGTTATATTGATAATAATAAAAGTAGTAACTATATTTATTATAGTTCTATCGATAATAACTGCATAATATGGGTAATAATGCATGTTATATTGATAATATCGGGAGTAATAAGTATACTTATTATAGTTCTAGCGATAATAACTGCATAATATGGGTAATAATGCATGTTATATTGATAATATCGGGAGTAATAAGTATACTTATTATAGTTCTAGCGATAATAACTGCATAATATGGGTAATAATGCATGTTATATTGATAATAACAAAAGTAATAAGTACATTTATTATAGTTCTGGCGATAATAATGGTAAAATATGGCTAATAGTGCATGTTATATTGATAATAATAAAAGTAATAAGTACATTTATTATAGTTCTGGCGATAATAATAGTAAAATATGGCTAATAATGCATGTTATATTGATAATAATATAAGTAATAAGTATAATTATTACAGTTCTAGCGATAATAACTGCATTATATGGGTAATAATGCGTGTTATATTGATAATATCGGGAGTTATAAGTATAATTATTATAGTTCTAGCGATAATAATAGTAAAATATGGCTAATAGTGCATGTTATATTGATAATAAAAAAAGTAGTAAGTATATTTATTATAGTTCTATCGATTATAACTGCATAATATGGGTAATAATGCATGTTATATTGATAACAATGTAAGTAATAAGTATATTTATTATAGTTCTTCCGATAATAACTGCATAATAAGGGTAATAATGCATGTTATATTGATAACAATGTAAGTAATAAGTATAATTATTACAGTTCTAGCGATAATAACTGCATTATATGGGTAATAATGCGTGTTACATTGATGATATCGGGAGTTATAAGTATAATTATTATAGTTCTAGGGATAATACTAGTGAAATATGGCTAAGAGTGCATGTTATATTGACAATAATAAAAGTAATAAGTATATTTATTATAGTTCTATGGATAATAACTGCATAATATGGGTAATAATGCACGTTATATTGATGGTAATAAAAGTAATAAGAATATTTATTATAGTTCTGTCGATAATAACTGCATAATATGGGTAATAATGCATGTTATATTGAGAATAATTAAAGTAATAAGTATAATTATTACAGTTCTGGCGATAATAACTGCATTATGTGGGTAATAATGCACGTTATATTGCTAATAATATAAGTAATAAGTATAATTATTACAGTTCTAGCGATAATAACTGCATTGTATGGGTAATAATGCATGTTATATTGATAATATCGGGAGTAATAAGTATAATTATTATAGTTCTAGCGATAATAATAGTAAAATATGGCAAATAGTGCATGTTATATTGATAATAATAAAAGTAATAAGTATATTTACTACAGTTCTATCGATAATACCTGCATAATATGGGTAATAATTATGTTATATTGATGATAATATAAGTAATAAGTATAATTATTACAGTTCTAGCGACAATAACTGCATAATATGGGTAATAATGCATGTTATATTGATGATAACAAAAGTAATAAGTATATTTATTATAGTTCTGTCGATAATGACTGCATAATATGGGTAATAATGCACGTTATATTGATGGTAATAAAAGTAATAAGAATATTTATTATAGTTCTGTCGATAATAACTGCATAATATGGGTAATAATGCATGTTATATTTATAATATCGGGAGTTATAACTATAATTATTACAGTTCTAGCGATAATACTAGTGAAATATGGCTAAGAGTGCATGTTATATTGATAATAATAAAAGTAATAAGTATGTTTATTATAGTTCTACCGATAATAACTGCATAATACGGGTAATACTGCATGTTATATTGATAACAATACAAGTAATAAGTATAATTATTACAGTTCTAGCGATAATAACTGCATTATATGGGTAATAATGCGTGTTATATTGATAATATCGGGAGTTATAAGTATAATTATTATAGTTCTAGTGATAATAATAGTAAAATATGGCTAATAGTGCATGTTATATTGATAATAATAAAAGTAGTAACTATATTTATTATAGTTCTATCGATAATAACTGCATAATATGGGTAATAATGCATGTTATATTGATAATATCGGGAGTAATAAGTATACTTATTATAGTTCTAGCGATAATAACTGCATAATATGGGTAATAATGCATGTTATATTGATAATAACAAAAGTAATAAGTACATTTATTATAGTTCTGGCGATAATAATGGTAAAATATGGCTAATAGTGCATGTTATATTGATAATAATAAAAGTAATAAGTACATTTATTATAGTTCTGGCGATAATAATAGTAAAATATGGCTAATAATGCATGTTATATTGATAATAATATAAGTAATAAGTATAATTATTACAGTTCTAGCGATAATAACTGCATTATATGGGTAATAATGCGTGTTATATTGATAATATCGGGAGTTATAAGTATAATTATTATAGTTCTAGCGATAATAATAGTAAAATATGGCTAATAGTGCATGTTATATTGATAATAAAAAAAGTAGTAAGTATATTTATTATAGTTCTATCGATTATAACTGCATAATATGGGTAATAATGCATGTTATATTGATAACAATGTAAGTAATAAGTATATTTATTATAGTTCTTCCGATAATAACTGCATAATAAGGGTAATAATGCATGTTATATTGATAACAATGTAAGTAATAAGAATATTTATTATAGTTCTGTCGATAATAACTGCATAATATGGGTAATAATGCATGTTATATTGAGAATAATTAAAGTAATAAGTATAATTATTACAGTTCTGGCGATAATAACTGCATTATGTGGGTAATAATGCACGTTATATTGCTAATAATATAAGTAATAAGTATAATTATTACAGTTCTAGCGATAATAACTGCATTGTATGGGTAATAATGCATGTTATATTGATAACATCGGGAGTAATAAGTATAATTATTATAGTTCTAGCGATTATCATAGTAAAATATGGCAAATAGTGCATGTTATATTGATAATAATAAAAGTAATAAGTATATTTACTACAGTTCTATCGATAATACCTGCACAATATGGGTAATAATTATGTTATATTGATGATAATAAAAGTAATACGTATATTTATTATAGTTCTAGCGATAATAACTGCATAATATGGGTAATAATGCATGTTATATTGATAATAATATAAGTAATAAGTATAATTATTACAGTTCAAGCGATAATAACTGTATTATATGGGTAATAATGCGTGTTATATTGATAATATCGGGAGTTATAAGTATAATTATTATAGTTCTAGCGATAATAACTGCATAATATGGGTAATAATGCATGTTATATTGATAATAATATAAGTAATAAGTATAATTATTACAGTTCTATCGATAATAACTCCATAATATGGGTAATAATGCATGTTATATTGATAATATCGGGAGTTATAAGTATAATTATTATAGTTCTAGCGATAATAATAGTAAAATATGGCTAATAGTGCATGTTATATTGATAATAATAAAAGTAGTAAGTATATTTATTATAGTTCTATCGATAATAACTCCATAATATGGGTAATAATGCATGTTATATTGATAATATCGGGAGTTATAAGTATAATTATTATAGTTCTAGCGATAATAATAGTAAAATATGGCTAATAGTGCATGTTATATTGATAATAATAAAAGTAGTAAGTATATTTATTATAGTTCTATCGATAATAACTGCATAATATGGGTAATAATGCATGTTATATTGATAATATCGGGAGTTATAAGTATAATTATTATAGTTCTAGCGATAATAATAGTAAAATATGGCTAATAGTGCATGTTATATTGATAATAATAAAAGTAGTAAGTATATTTATTATAGTTCTATCGATAATAACTGCATAATATGGGTAATAATGCATGTTATATTGATAATATCGGGAGTAATAAGTATAATTATTATAGTTCTAGCGATAATAACTGCATAATATGGCTAATAGTGCATGTTATATTGATAATAATAAAAGTAATAAGTACATTTATTATAGTTCTGGCGATAATAATAGTAAAATATGGCTAATAATGCATGTTATATTGATAATAATATAAGTAATAAGTATAATTATTACAGTTCTAGCGATAATAACTGCATAATATGGGTAATAATGCATGTTATATTGATAACAATATAAGTAATAAGTATAATTATTACAGTTCTAGCGATAATAACTGCATTATATGGGTAATAATGCGTGTTATATTGATAATATCGGGAGTTATAAGTATAATTATTATAGTTCTAGCGATAATAATAGTAAAATATGGCTAATAGTGCATGTTATATTGATAATAATAAAAGTAGTAAGTATATTTATTATAGTTCTATCGATTATAACTGCATAATATGGGTAATAATGCATGTTATATTGATAACAATGTAAGTAATAAGTATATTTATTATAGTTCTACCGATAATAACTGCATAATACGGGTAATAATGCATGTTATATTGATAACAATATAAGTAATAAGTATAATTATTACAGTTCTAGCGATAATAACTGCATTATATGGGTAATAATGCGTGTTATATTGATAATATCGGGAGGTATAAGTGTAATTATTATAGTTCTAGTGATAATAACAGTAAAATATGGCTAATAGTGCATGTTATATTGATAATAATAAAAGTAGTAAGTATATTTATTATAGTTCTGTCGATAATGACTGCATAATATGGGTAATAATGCATGTTATGTTCATGATGATGAAAGTAATAAGTATATTTATTATAGTTCCAGCGATAACAACTGCATAATATGGATAATAATGCATGTTATATTGATAATAATAAAAGTAATAAGTACATTTATTATAGTTCTGGCGATAATAATAGTAAAATATGGCTAATAGTGCATGTTTAATTGATAATAATAAAAGTAATAAGCATATTTATTGTAGTTCTACCGATAATAACTGCATAATACGGGTAATAATGCATGTTATATTGATAACAATATAAGTAATAAGTATAATTATTACAGTTCTAGCGATAATAACTGCATTATATGGGTAATAATGCGTGTTATATTGATAATATCGGGAGTTATAAGTATAATGATTACAGTTCTAGCGATAATAATAGTAAAATATGGCTAATAGTGCATGTTATATTGATAATAGTAAAAGTAGTAAGTATATTTATTATAGTTCTATCGATAATAACTCCATAATATGGGTAATAATGCATGTTATATTGATAATATCGGGAGTTATAAGTATAATTATTATAGTTCTAGCGATAATAATAGTAAAATATGGCTAATAGTGCATGTTATATTGATAATAATAAAAGTAGTAAGTATATTTATTATAGTTCTATCGATAATAACTGCATAATATGGGTAATAATGCATGTTATATTGATAATATCGGGAGTAATAAGTATAATTATTATAGTTCTAGCGATAATAATAGTAAAATATGGCTAATAGTGCATGTTATATTGATAATATCTGGAGTAATAAGTATATTTATTATAGTTCTGGCGATAATAATAGTAAAATATGGCTAATAGTGCATGTTATATTGATAATAATAAAAGTAATAAGCATATTTATTGTAGTTCTACCGATAATAACTGCATAATACGGGTAATAATGCATGTTATATTGATAACAATATAAGTAATAAGTATAATTATTACAGTTCTAGCGATAATAACTGCATTATATGGGTAATAATGCGTGTTATATTGATAATATCGGGAGTTATAAGTATAATTATTATAGTTCTGGCGATAATAATAGTAAAATATGGCTAATAGTGCATGTTATATTGATAATAATAAAAGTAGTAAGTATATTTATTATAGTTCTATCGATAATAACTGCATAATATGGGTAATAATGCATGTTATATTGATAACAATATAAGTAATAAGTATAATTATTACAGTTCTAGCGATAATAACTGCATTATATGGGTAATAATGCGTGTTACATTGATGATATCGGGAGTTATAAGTATAATTATTATAGTTCTAGCGATAATAATAGTAAAATATGGCTAATAGTGCATGTTATATTGATAATAATAAAAGTAGTAAGTATATTTATTATAGTTCTGTCGATAATAACTGCATAATATGGGTAATAATGCTTGCTATATTTATAATATCGGGACAAATAAGTATAATTATTACAGTTCTAGCGATAATACTAGTGAAATGTGGCTAAGAGTGCATGTTATATTGATAATAATAAAAGTAATAAGTATAATTATTATTGTTCTAGCGATAATAACTGCATAATATGGGTAATAATGCATGTTATATTGATGATAACAAAAGTAATAAGTATATTTATTATAGTTCTGTCGATAATAACTGCATAATATGGGTAATAATGCATGTTATGTTGATGATGATGAAAGTAATAGGTATATTTATTATAGTTCCAGCGATAACAACTGCATAATATGGATAATAATGCATGTTATATTGATAATAATAAAAGTAATAAGTACATTTATTATAGTTCTGGCGATAATAATAGTAAAATATGGCTAATAGTGCATGTTATATTGATAATAATAAAAGTAATAAGCATATTTATTGTAGTTCTACCGATAATAACTGCATAATACGGGTAATAATGCATGTTATATTGATAACAATATAAGTAATAAGTATAATTATTACAGTTCTAGCGATAATAACTGCATTATATGGGTAATAGTGCGTGTTATATTGATAATATCGGGAGTTATAAGTATAATTATTATAGTTATAGCGATAATAATAGTAAAATATGGCTAATAGTGCATGTTGTATTGACAATAATAAAAGTAATAAGTATATTTATTATAGTTCTATGGATAATAACTGCATAATATGGGTAATAATGCACGTTATATTGATGGTAATAAAAGTAATAGGAATATTTATTATAGTTCTGTCGATAATAACTGCATAATATGGGTAATAATGCATGTTATATTTATAATATCGGGAGTAATAAGTATAATTATTACAGTTCTAGCGATAATACTAGTGAAATATGGCTAAGAGTGCATGTTATATTGATAATAATAAAAGTAATAAGTATATTTATTATAGTTCTACCGATAATAACTGCATAATACGGGTAATAATGCATGTTATATTGATAACAATATAAGTAATACGTATAATTATTACAGTTCTAGCGATAATAACTGCATTATATGGGTAATAATGCGTGTTACATTGATGATATCGGGAGTTATAAGTATAATTATTATAGTTTTAGCGATAATACTAGTGAAATATGGCTAAGAGTGCATGTTATATTGACAATAATAAAAGTAATAAGTATATTTATTATAGTTCTGTCGATAATGACTGCATAATATGGGTAATAATGCATGTTATGTTGATGATGATGAAAGTAATAAGTATATTTATTATAGTTCCAGCGATAACAACTGCATAATACGGATAATAATGCATGTTATATTGATAATAATAAAAGTAATAAGTACATTTATTATAGTTCTGGCGATAATAATAGTAAAATATGGCTAATAGTGCATGTTTAATTGATAATAATAAAAGTAATAAGCATATTTATTGTAGTTCTACGGATAATAACTGCATAATACGGGTAATAATGCATGTTATATTGATAAAAATATAAGTAATAAGTATAATTATTACAGTTCTAGCGATAATAACTGCATTATATGGGTAATAATGCATGTTATATTGATAATATCGGGAGTAATAAGTATACTTATTATACTTCTAGCGATAATAACTGCATAATATGGGTAATAATGCATGTTATATTGATGATAACAAAAGTAATAAGTATATTTATTATAGTTCTGTCGATAATGACTGCATAATATGGGTAATAATGCATGTTATGTTAATGATGATGAAAGTAATAAGTATATTTATTATAGTTCCAGCGATAACAACTGCATAATATGGATAATAATGCATGTTATATTGATAATAATAAAAGTAATAAGTATATTTATTATACTTCTACCGATAATAACTGCATAATAAGGGTAATAATGCATGTTATATTGATAACAATATAAGTAATAAGTATAATTATTACAGTTCTAGCGATAATAACTGCATTATATGGGTAATCATGCGTGTTACGTTGATGATATCGGGAGTTATAAGTATAATTATTATAGTTCTAGCGATAATACTAGTGAAATATGGCTAAGAGTGCATGTTATATTGACAATAATAAAAGTAATAAGTATATTTATTATAGTTCTATGGATAACAACTGCATAATATGGGTAATAATGCACGTTATATTGATGGTAATAAAAGTAATAAGAATATTTATTATAGTTCTGTCGATAATAACTGCATAATATGGGTAATAATGCATGTTATATTTATAATATCGGGAGTAATAAGTATAATTATTACAGTTCTAGCGATAATACTAGTGAAATATGGCTAAGAGTGCACGTTATGATGATAATAATAAAAGTAATAAGTATGTTTATTATAGTTCTACCGATAATAACTGCATAATACGGGTAATAATGCATGTTATATTGATAACAATATAAGTAATAAGTATAATTATTACAGTTCTAGCGATAATAACTGCATTATATGGGTAATAATGCGTGTTATATTGATAATATCGGGAGTTATAAGTATAATTATTATAGTTCTGGTGATAATAATAGTAAAATATGGCTAATAGTGCATGTTATATTGATAATAATAAAAGTAGTAAGTATATTTATTATAGTTCTGGCGATAATAATAGTAAAATATGGCTAATAGTGCATGTTATATTGATAATAATAAAAGTAATAAGCATATTTATTGTAGTTCTACCGATAATAACTGCATTATATGGGTAATAATGCGTGTTATATTGATAATATCGGGAGTTCTAAGTACAATTATTCTAGTTCTAGCGATAATAATAGTAAAATATGGCTAATAGTGCACGTTATATTGATAATAATAAAAGTAGTAAGTATATTAATTATAGTTCTATCGATAATAACTGCATAATATGGGTAATAATGCATGTTATATTGATAATATCGGGAGTAATAAGTATACTTATTATAGTTCTAGCGATAATAACTGCATAATATGGGTAATAATGCATGTTATATTGATGATAACAAAAGTAATAAGTATATTTATTATAGTTCTGTCGATAATGACTGCATAATATGGGTAATAATGCATGTTATGTTAATGATGATGAAAGTAATAAGTATATTTATTATAGTTCCAGCGATAACAACTGCATAATATGGATAATAATGCATGTTATATTGATAATAATAAAAGTAATAAGTACATTTATTATAGTTCTGGCGATAATAATAGTAAAATATGGCTAATAGTGCATGTTATATTGATAATAATAAAAGTAATAAGTATATTTATTGTAGTTCTACCGATAATAACTGCATAATACGGGTAATAATGCATGTTATATTGATAACAATATAAGTAATAAGTATAATTATTGCAGTTCTAGCGATAATAACTGCATTATATGGGTAATAATGCGTGTTATATTGATGATAACAAAAGAAATAAGTATATTTATTATAGTTCTGTCGATAATGACTGCATAATATGGGTAATAATGCATGTTATGTTGATGATGATGAAAGTAATAAGTATATTTATTATAGTTCCAGCGATAACAACTGCATAATATGGGTAATAATGCATGTTATATTTATAATATCGGGAGTTATAAGTATAATTATTATAGTTCTAGCGATAATACTAGTGAAATATGGCTAAGAGTGCATGTTATATTGACAATAATAAAAGTAATAAGTATATTTATTATAGTTCTATGGATAATAACTGCATAATATGGGTAATAATGCACGTTATATTGATGGTAATAAAAGTAATAAGAATATTTATTATAGTTCTGTCGATAATAACTGCATAATATGGGTAATAATGCATGTTATATTTATAATATCGGGAGTAATAAGTATAATTATTACAGTTCTAGCGATAATACTAGTGAAATATGGCTAAGAGTGCATGTTATATTGATAATAATAAAAGTAATAAGTATGTTTATTATAGTTCTACCGATAATAACTGCATAATACGGGTAACAATGCACGTTATATTGATGGTAATAAAAGTAATAAGAATATTTATTATAGTTCTGTCGATAATAACTGCATAATATGGGTAATAATGCATGTTATATTTATAATATCGGGAGTAATAAGTATAATTATTATAGTTCTGGCGATAATAATAGTAAAATATGGCTAATAGTGCATGTTATATTGATAATAATAAAAGTAGTAAGTATATTTATTATAGTTCTGTCGATAATAACTGCATAATATGGGTAATAATGCATGCTATATTTATAATATCGGGACAAATAAGTATAATTATTACAGTTCTAGCGATAATACTAGTGAAATGTGGCTAAGAGTGCATGTTATATTGATAATAATAAAAGTAATAAGTATAATTATTATAGTTCTAGCGATAATAACTGCATAATATGGGTAATAATGCATGTTATATTGATGATAACAAAAGTAATAAGTATATTTATTATAGTTCTGTCGATAATAACTGCATAATATGGGTAATAATGCATGTTATGTTGATGATGATGAAAGTAATAAGTATATTTATTATAGTTCCAGCGATAACAACTGCATAATATGGATAATAATGCATGTTATATTGATAATAATAAAAGTAATAAGTACATTTATTATAGTTCTGGCGATAATAATAGTAAAATATGGCTAATAGTGCATGCTATATTGATAATAATAAAAGTAATAAGCATATTTATTGTAGTTCTACCGATAATAACTGCATAATACGGCTAATAATGCATGTTATATTGATAACAATATAAGTAATAAGTATAATTATTACAGTTCTAGCGATAATAACTGCATTATATGGGTAATAATGCGTGTTATATTGATAATATCGGGAGTTATAAGTATAATTATTATAGTTATAGCGATAATAATAGTAAAATATGGCTAATAGTGCATGTTGTATTGATAGTAATAAAAGTAGTAAGTATATTTATTATAGTTCTATCGATAATAACTGCATAATATGGGTAATAATGCATGTTATATTGATAACAATATAAGTAATAAGTATAATTATTACAGTTCTAGCGATAATAACTGCATTATATGGGTAATAATGCGTGTTACATTGATGATATCGGGAGTTATAAGTATAATTATTATAGTTCTAGCGATAATACTAGTGAAATATGGCTAAGAGTGCGTGTTATATTGACAATAATAAAAGTAATAAGTATATTTATTATAGTTCTATGGATAATAACTGCATAATATGGGTAATAATGCACGTTATATTGATGGTAATAAAAGTAATAAGAATATTTATTATAGTTCTGTCGATAATAACTGCATAATATGGCTAATAGTGCATGTTATATTGATAATATCTGGAGTAATAAGTATATTTATTATAGTTCTGGCGATAATAATAGTAAAATATGACTAATAGTGCATGTTATATTGATAATAATAAAAGTAATAAGCATATTTATTGTAGTTCTACCGATAATAACTGCATAATACGGGTAATAATGCATGTTATATTGATAACAATATAAGTAATAAGTATAATTATTACAGTTCTAGCGATAATAACTGCATTATATGGGTAATAATGCGTGTTATATTGATAATATCGGGAGTTATAAGTACAATTATTCTAGTTCTAGGGATAATAATAGTAAAATATGGCTAATAGTGCACGTTATATTGATAATAATAAAAGTAGTAAGTATATTAATTATAGTTCTATCGATAATAACTGCATAATATGGGTAATAATGCATGTTATATTGATAATATCGGGAGTAATAAGTATACTTATTACAGTTCTAGCGATAATACTAGTGAAATATGGCTAAGAGTGCATGTTATATTGATAATAATAAAAGTAATAAGTATGTTTATTATAGTTCTACCGATAATAACTGCATAATACGGGTAATAATGCACGTTATATTGATGGTAATAAAAGTAATAAGAATATTTATTATAGTTCTGTCGATAATAACTGCATAATATGGGTAATAATGCATGTTATATTGATAACAATATAAGTAATAAGTAAAATTATTACAGTTCTAGCGATAATAACTGCATAATATGGGTAATAATGCATGTTATATTGATGATAACAAAAGTAATAAGTATATTTATTATAGTTCTGTCGATAATGACTGCATAATATGGGTAATAATGCATGTTATGTTGATGATGATGAAAGTAATAAGTATATTTATTATAGTTCCAGCGATAACAACTGCATAATATGGATAATAATGCATGTTATATTGATAATAATAAAAGTAATAAGTACATTTATTATAGTTCTGGCGATAATAATAGTAAAATATGGCTAATAGTGCATGTTATATTGACAATAATAAAAGTAATAAGTATATTTATTATAGTTATATCGATAATAACTGCATAATATGGGTAATAATGCATGTTATATTGATAACAATATAAGTAATAAGTAAAATTATTACAGTTCTAGCGATAATAACTGCATAATATGGGTAATAATGCATGTTATATTGATGATAACAAAAGTAATAAGTATATTTATTATAGTTCTGTCGATAATGATTGCATAATATGGGTAATAATGCATGTTATGTTAATGATGATGAAAGTAATAAGTATATTTATTATAGTTCCAGCGATAACAACTGCATAATATGGATAATAATGCATGTTATATTGATAATAATAAAAGTAATAAGTACATTTATTATAGTTCTGGCGATAATAATAGTAAAATATGGCTAATAGTGCATGTTATATTGATAATAATAAAAGTAATAAGTATAATTATTACAGTTCTAGCGATAATAACTGCATTATATGGGTAAAAATGCGTGTTACATTGATGATATCGGGAGTTATAAGTATAATTATTATAGTTCTAGCGATAATACTAGTGAAATATGGCTAAGAGTGCATGTTATATTGACAATAATAAAAGTAATAAGTATATTTATTATAGTTCTATGGATAATAACTGCATAATATGGGTAATAATGCACGTTATATTGATGGTAATAAAATTAATAAGAATATTTACTATAGTTCTGTCGATAATAACTGCATAATATGGGTAATAATGCATGTTATATTTATAATATCGGGAGTAATAAGTATAATTATTACAGTTCTAGCGATAATACTAGTGAAATATGGCTAAGAGTGCATGTTATATTGATAATAATAAAAGTAATAAGTATGTTTATTATAGTTCTACCGATAATAACTGCATAATACGGGTAATAATGCATGTTATATTGATAACAATATAAGTAATAAGTATAATTATTACAGTTCTAGCGATAATAACTGCATTATATGGGTAATAATGCGTGTTATATTGATAATATCGGGAGTTATAAGTATAATTATTATAGTTCTGGTGATAATAATAGTAAAATATGGCTAATAGTGCATGTTATATTGATAATAATAAAAGTAATAAGTACATTTATTATAGTTCTGGCGATAATAACTGCATAATATGGGTAATAATGCATGTTATATTGATAATATCGGGAGTAATAAGTATACTTATTACAGTTCTAGCGATAATACTAGTGAAATATGACTAATAGTGCATGTTATATTGATAATAATAAAAGTAATAAGCATATTTATTGTAGTTCTACCGATAATAACTGCATAATACGGGTAATAATGCATGTTATATTGATAACAATATAAGTAATAAGTATAATTATTACAGTTCTAGCGATAATAACTGCATTATATGGGTAATAATGCGTGTTATATTGATAATATCGGGAGTTATAAGTACAATTATTCTAGTTCTAGCGATAATAATAGTAAAATATGGCTAATAGTGCACGTTATATTGATAATAATAAAAGTAGTAAGTATATTAATTATAGTTCTATCGATAATAACTGCATAATATGGGTAATAATGCATGTTATATTGATAATATCGGGAGTAATAAGTATACTTATTACAGTTCTAGCGATAATACTAGTGAAATATGGCTAAGAGTGCATGTTATATTGATAATAATAAAAGTAATAAGTATGTTTATTATAGTTCTACCGATAATAACTGCATTATATGGGTAATAATGCGTGTTATATTGATAATATCGGGAGTTATAAGTATAATTATTATCTGTTCTGGTGATAATAATAGTAAAATATGGCTAATAGTGCATGTTATATTGATAATAATAAAAGTAATAAGTACATTTATTATAGTTCTGGCGATAATAATAGTAAAATATGGCTAATAGTGCATGTTATATTGATAATAATAAAAGTAATAAGCATATTTATTGTAGTTCTACCGATAATAACTGCATAATACGGGTAATAATGCATGTTATATTGATAACAATATAAGTAATAAGTATAATTATTACAGTTCTAGCGATAATAACTGCATTATATGGGTAATAATGCGTGTTATATTGATAATATCGGGAGTTATAAGTATAATTATTATAGTTCTGTCGATAATAACTGCATAATATGGGTAATAATGGATGTTATATTGATAATATCGGGAGTAATAAGTATAATTATTATAGTTCTAGCGATAATTCTAGTGAAATATGGCTAAGAGTGCATGTTATATTGACAATAATAAAAGTAATAAATATATTTATTATAGTTCTATCGATAATAACTGCATAATATGGGTAATAATGCATGTTATATTGATAACAATATAAGTAATAAGTAAAATTATTACAGTTCTAGCGATAATAACTGCATAATATGTGTAATAATGCATGTTATATTGATGATAACAAAAGTAATAAGTATATATATTATAGTTCTGTCGATAATGACTGCATAATATGGGTAATAATGCATGTTATGTTGATGATGATGAAAGTAATAAGTATATTTATTATAGTTCCAGCGATAACAACTGCATAATATGGATAATAATGCATGTTATATTGATAATAATAAAAGTAATAAGTATATTTATTATAGTTCTATGGATAATAACTGCATAATATGGGTAATAATGCACGTTATATTGATGGTAATAAAAGTAATAAGAATATTTATTATAGTTCTGTCGATAATAACTGCATAATATGGGTAATAATGCATGTTATATTTATAATATCGGGAGTAATAAGTATAATTATTACAGTTCTAGCGATAATACTAGTGAAATATGGCTAAGAGTGCATGTTATATTGATAATAATAAAAGTAATAAGTATGTTTATTATAGTTCTACCGATAATAACTGCATAATACGGGTAATAATGCACGTTATATTGATGGTAATAAAAGTAATAAGAATATTTATTATAGTTCTGTCGATAATAACTGCATAATATGGGTAACAATGCATGTTATATTTATAATATCGGGAGTAATAAGTATAATTATTATAGTTCTGGCGATAATAATAGTAAAATATGGCTAATAGTGCATGTTATATTGATAATAATAAAAGTAATAAGTATATTTATTATAGTTCTACCGATAATAACTGCATAATAAGGGTAATAATGCATGTTATATTGATAACAATATAAGTAATAAGTATAATTATTACAGTTCTAGCGATAATAACTGCATTATATGGGTAATAATGCGTGTTACATTGATGATATCGGGAGTTATAAGTATAATTATTATAGTTCTAGCGATAATACTAGTGAAATATGGCTAAGAGTGCATGTTATATTGACAATAATAAAAGTAATAAGTATATTTATTATAGTTCTATGGATAATAACTGCATAATATGGGTAATAATGCACGTTAGATTGATGGTAATGAAAGTAATAAGAATATTTATTATAGTTCTGTCGATAATAACTGCATAATATGGGTAATAATGCATGTTATATTTATAATATCGGGAGTAATAAGTATAATTATTACAGTTCTAGCGATAATACTAGTGAAATATGGCTAAGAGTGCATGTTATATTGATAATAATAAAAGTAATAAGTATGTTTATTATAGTTCTACCGATAATAACTAGATAATACGGGTAATAATGCATGTTATATTGATAACAATATAAGTAATAAGTATAATTATTACAGTTCTGTCGATAATAACTGCATTATATGGGTAATAATGCATGTTATATTGATAACAATATAAGTAATAAGTATAATTATTACAGTTCTAGCGATAATAACTGCATTATATGGGTAATAATGCGTGTTATATTGATAATATCGGGAGTTATAAGTACAATTATTCTAGTTCTAGCGATAATAATAGTAAAATATGGCTAATAGTGCACGTTATATTGATAATAATAAAAGTAATAAGTATATTTATTACAGTTCTATCGATAATAACTGCATAATATGGTTCATAATGCATGTTATATTGATGATAATAAAAGTAGCAAGTATATTTATTATAGTTCTAGCGGTTATAACTGCATAATGTGGGTAATAATGCATGTTATATTGATAATATCGGGTGTAATAAGTATAATTATTACAGTTCTAGCGGTAATAACTGCATTATATGGGTAATAATGCATGTTATATTCATAATATCGGGAGTAATAAGTATAATTATTATAGTTCTAGCGATAATAATAGTAAAATATGGCTAATAGTGCATGTTATATTGATAATAATAAAAGTAATAAGTATATTTATTACAGTTCTATCGATAATAACTGCATAAGATGGGTAATAATGCATGTTATATTGATAATAATATAAGTAATAAGTACAATTATTACAGTTCTAGCGATAATAACTGCATAATATGGGTAATAATGCATGTTATTTTGATAACATCGGGAGTAATAAGTATAGTTATTACAGTTCTAGCAGTAATAATAGTAAAATATGGCTAATAGTGCATGTTATATTGATAATAATAAAAGTAATAAGTATATTTATTACAGTTATATCGATAATAACTGCATAATATGGGTAATAATGCATGTTATATTGATGATAATAAAAGTAGCAAGTATATTTATTATAGTTTTAGCGGTTATAACTGCATAATGTGGGTAATAATGCATGTTATATTGATAACATCGGGAGTAATAAGTATAATTATTACAGTTCTAGCGGTAATAACTGCATTATATGGGTAATAATGCATGTTATATTCATAATATCGGGAGTAATAAGTATAATTATTATAGTTCTAGCGATAATAATAGTAAAATATGGCTAATAGTGCATGTTATATTGATAATAATAAAAGTAATAAGTATATTTATTACAGTTCTATCGATAATAACTGCATAATATGGGTAATAATGCATGTTATATTGATAATAATATAAGTAATAAGTATAATTATTACAGTTCTAGTGATAATAACTCCTTTTATATGGGTAATAATGCATGTTATATTGATAATAATATAAGTAATAAGTATAATTATTACAGTTCTAGCGATAATAACTGCATAATATGGGTAATAATGCATGTTATATTGATGATAATAAAAGTAGTAAGTACATTTATTACAGTTCTAGCGATAATAACTGCATTATATGCGTAATAATGCATGTTATTTTGATAATATTGGGAGTAATAAGTATAGTTATTACAGTTCTAGCAGTAATAATAGTAAAATATGGCTAATAGTGCATGTTATATTGATAATAATAAAAGTAATAAGTATATTTATTACAGTTATATCGATAATAACTGCATAATATGGGTAATAATGCATGTCATATTGATGATAATAAAAGTAGCAAGTATATTTATTATAGTTTTAGCGGTTATAACTGCATAATGTGGGTAATAATGCATGTTATATTGATAACATCGGGAGTAATAAGTATAATTATTACAGTTCTAGCGGTAATAACTGCATAATATGGGTAATAATTCACGTTATATTGCTAATAATATAAGTAATAAGTATAATTATTACAGTTCTAGCGATAATAACTGCATAATACGGGTAATAATGCACGTTATAATGCTAATAATATAAGTAATAAGTATAATTATTACAGTTCTAGCGACAACAACTGCACAATATGGGTAATAATGCACGTTATATTGCTAATAATATAAGTAATAAGTATATTTATTATAGTTCTAGCGGTTATAACTGCATAATGTGGGTAATAATGCATGTTATATTGATAATATCGGGAGTAATAAGTATAATTATTACAGTTCTAGCGGTAATAACTGCATTATATGGGTAATAATGCATGTTATATTCATAATATCGGGAGTAATAAGTATAGTTATTATAGTTCTAGCGATAATAATAGTAAAATATGGCTAATAGTGCATGTTATATTGATAATAATAAAAGTAATAAGTATATTTATTACAGTTCTATCGATAATAACTGCATAATATGGTTAATAATGCATGTTATATTGATGATAATAAAAGTAGCAAGTATATTTATTATAGTTCTAGCGGTTATAACTGCATAATGTGGGTAATAATGCATGTTATATTGATAATATCGGGTGTAATAAGTATAATTATTACAGTTCTAGCGGTAATAACTGCATTATATGGGTAATAATGCATGTTATATTCATAATATCGGGAGTAATAAGTATAATTATTATAGTTCTAGCGATAATAATAGTAAAATATGGCTAATAGTGCATGTTATATCGATAATAATAAAAGTAATAAGTATATTTATTACAGTTCTATCGATAATAACTGCATAATATGGGTAATAATGCATGTTATATTGATAATAATATAAGTAATAAGTATAATTATTACAGTTCTAGTGATAATAACTCCTTTTATATGGGTAATAATTCACGTTATATTGCTAATAATATAAGTAATAAGTATAATTATTACAGTTCTAGCGATAATAACTGCATAATACGGGTAATAATGCACGTTATAATGCTAATAATATAAGTAATAAGTATAATTATTACAGTTCTAGCGACAACAACTGCACAATATGGGTAATAATGCACGTTATATTGCTAATAATATAAGTAATAAGTATATTTATTATAGTTCTAGCGGTTATAACTGCATAATGTGGGTAATAATGCATGTTATATTGATAATATCGGGAGTAATAAGTATAATTATTACAGTTCTAGCGGTAATAACTGCATTATATGGGTAATAATGCGTGTTACATTGATGATATCGGGAGTTATAAGTATAATTATTATAGTTCTAGCGATAATACTAGTGAAATATGGCTAAGAGTGCATGTTATATTGACAATAATAAAAGTAATAAGTATATTTATTATAGTTCTATGGATAATAACTGCATAATATGGGTAATAATGCACGTTATATTGATGGTAATAAAAGTAATAAGAATATTTATTATAGTTCTGTCGATAATAACTGCATAATATGGGTAATAATGCATGTTATATTTATAATATCGGGAGTAATAAGTATAATTATTACAGTTCTAGCGATAATACTAGTGAAATATGGCTAAGAGTGCATGTTATATTGATAATAATAAAAGTAATAAGTATGTTTATTATAGTTCTACCGATAATAACTAGATAATACGGGTAATAATGCATGTTATATTGATAACAATATAAGTAATAAGTATAATTATTACAGTTCTGTCGATAATAACTGCATTATATGGGTAATAATGCGTGTTATATTGATAATATCGGGAGTTATAAGTACATTTATTATAGTTCTGGCGATAATAATAGTAAAATATGGCTAATAGTGCATGTTATATTGATAATAATAAAAGTAATAAGCATATTTATTGTAGTTCTACCGATAATAACTGCATAATACGGGTAATAATGCATGTTATATTGATAACAATATAAGTAATAAGTATAATTATTACAGTTCTAGCGATAATAACTGCATTATATGGGTAATAATGCGTGTTATATTGATAATATCGGGAGTTATAAGTACAATTATTCTAGTTCTAGCGATAATAATAGTAAAATATGGCTAATAGTGCACGTTATATTGATAATAACAAAAGTAATAAGTATATTTATTACAGTTCTATCGATAATAACTGCATAATATGGTTCATAATGTATGTTATATTGATGATAATAAAAGTAGCAAGTATATTTATTATAGTTCTAGCGGTTATAACTGCATAATGTGGGTAATAATGCATGTTATATTGATAATATCGGGTGTAATAAGTATAATTATTACAGTTCTAGCGGTAATAACTGCATTATATGGGTAATAATGCATGTTATATTCATAATATCGGGAGTAATAAGTATAATTATTATAGTTCTAGCGATAATAATAGTAAAATATGGCTAATAGTGCATGTTATATTGATAATAATAAAAGTAATAAGTATATTTATTACAGTTCTATCGATAATAACTGCATAAGATGGGTAATAATGCATGTTATATTGATAATAATATAAGTAATAAGTATAATTATTACAGTTCTAGCGATAATAACTGCATAATATGGGTAATAATGCATGTTATTTTGATAACATCGGGAGTAATAAGTATAGTTATTACAGTTCTAGCAGTAATAATAGTAAAATATGGCTAATAGTGCATGTTATATTGATAATAATAAAAGTAATAAGTATATTTATTACAGTTATATCGATAATAACTGCATAATATGGGTAATAATGCATGTTATATTGATGATAATAAAAGTAGCAAGTATATTTATTATAGTTTTAGCGGTTATAACTGCATAATGTGGGTAATAATGCATGTTGTATTGATAACATCGGGAGTAATAAGTATAATTATTACAGTTCTAGCGGTAATAACTGCATTATATGGGTAATAATGCATGTTATATTCATAATATCGGGAGTAATAAGTATAATTATTATAGTTCTAGCGATAATAATAGTAAAATATGGCTAATAGTGCATGTTATATTGATAATAATAAAAGTAATAAGTATATTTATTACAGTTCTATCGATAATAACTGCATAATATGGGTAATAATGCATGTTATATTGATAATAATATAAGTAATAAGTATAATTATTACAGTTCTAGTGATAATAACTCCTTTTATATGGGTAATAATGCATGTTATATTGATAATAATATAAGTAATAAGTATAATTATTACAGTTCTAGCGATAATAACTGCATAATATGGGTAATAATGCAGGTTATATTGATGATAATAAAAGTAGTAAGTACATTTATTACAGTTCTAGCGATAATAACTGCATTATATGCGTAATAATGCATGTTATTTTGATAATATTGGGAGTAATAAGTATAGTTATTACAGTTCTAGCAGTAATAATAGTAAAATATGGCTAATAGTGCATGTTATATTGATAATAATAAAAGTAATAAGTATATTTATTACAGTTATATCGATAATAACTGCATAATATGGGTAATAATGCATGTCATATTGATGATAATAAAAGTAGCAAGTATATTTATTATAGTTTTAGCGGTTATAACTGCATAATGTGGGTAATAATGCATGTTATATTGATAACATCGGGAGTAATAAGTATAATTATTACAGTTCTAGCGGTAATAACTGCATAATATGGGTAATAATTCACGTTATATTGCTAATAATATAAGTAATAAGTATAATTATTACAGTTCTAGCGATAATAACTGCATAATACGGGTAATAATGCACGTTATAATGCTAATAATATAAGTAATACGTATAATTATTACAGTTCTAGCGACAACAACTGCACAATATGGGTAATAATGCACGTTATATTGCTAATAATATAAGTAATAAGTATATTTATTATAGTTCTAGCGGTAATAACTGCATTATATGGGTAATAATGCATGTTATATTCATAATATCGGGAGTAATAAGTATAGTTATTATAGTTCTAGCGATAATAATAGTAAAATATGGCTAATAGTGCATGTTATATTGATAATAATAAAAGTAATAAGTATATTTATTACAGTTCTATCGATAATAACTGCATAATATGGTTAATAATGCATGTTATATTGATGATAATAAAAGTAGCAAGTATATTTATTATAGTTCTAGCGGTTATAACTGCATAATGTGGGTAATAATGCATGTTATATTGATAATATCGGGTGTAATAAGTATAATTATTACAGTTCTAGCGGTAATAACTGCATTATATGGGTAATAATGCATGTTATATTCATAATATCGGGAGTAATAAGTATAATTATTATAGTTCTAGCGATAATAATAGTAAAATATGGCTAATAGTGCATGTTATATCGATAATAATAAAAGTAATAAGTATATTTATTACAGTTCTATCGATAATAACTGCATAATATGGGTAATAATGCATGTTATATTGATAATAATATAAGTAATAAGTATAATTATTACAGTTCTAGTGATAATAACTCCTTTTATATGGGTAATAATGCATGTTATATTGATAATAATATAAGTAATAAGTATAATTATTACAGTTCTAGCGATAATAACTGCATTATATGGGTAATAATGCGTGTTATATTGATAATATCGGGAGTTATAAGTACAATTATTCTAGTTCTAGCGATAATAATAGTAAAATATGGCTAATAGTGCACGTTATATTGATAATAATAAAAGTAGTAAGTATATTAATTATAGTTCTATCGATAATAACTGCATAATATGGGTAATAATGCATGTTGTATTGATAATATCGGGAGTAATAAGTATACTTATTATAGTTCTAGCGATAATAACTGCATAATATGGGTAATAATGCATGTTATATTGATGATAACAAAAGTAATAAGTATATTTATTATAGTTCCAGCGATAACAACTGCATAATATGGATAATAATGCATGTTATATTGATAATAATAAAAGTAATAAGTACATTTATTATAGTTCTGGCGATAATAATAGTAAAATATGGCTAATAGTGCATGTTATATTGATAATAATAAAAGTAATAAGTATATTTACTGTAGTTCTACCGATAATAACTGCATAATACGGGTAATAATGCATGTTATATTGACAACAATATAAGTAATAAGTATAATTATTGCAGTTCTAGCGATAATAACTGCATTATATGGGTAATAATGTATGTTATATTTATAATATCGGGAGTAATAAGTATAATTATTATAGTTCTGGCGATAATAATAGTAAAATATGGCTAATAGTGCATGTTATATTGATAATAATAAAAGTAATAAGTATATTTATTATAGTTCTACCGATAATAACTGCATAATAAGGGTAATAATGCATGTTATATTGATAACAATATAAGTAATAAGTATAATTATTACAGTTCTAGCGATAATAACTGCATTATATGGGTAATAATGCGTGTTACATTGATGATATCGGGAGTTATAAGTATAATTATCATAGTTCTAGCGATAATACTAGTGAAATATGGCTAAGAGTGCACGTTATATTGATAATAATAAAAGTAGTAAGTATATTAATTATAGTTCTATCGATAATAACTGCATAATATGGGTAATAATGCATGTCATATTGATGATAATAAAAGTAGCAAGTATATTTATTATAGTTTTAGCGGTTATAACTGCATAATGTGGGTAATAATGCATGTTATATTGATAACATCGGGAGTAATAAGTATAATTATTACAGTTCTAGCGGTAATAACTGCATAATATGGGTAATAATTCACGTTATATTGCTAATAATATAAGTAATAAGTATAATTATTACAGTTCTAGCGATAATAACTGCATAATACGGGTAATAATGCACGTTATAATGCTAATAATATAAGTAATAAGTATAATTATTACAGTTCTAGCGACAACAACTGCACAATATGGGTAATAATGCACGTTATATTGCTAATAATATAAGTAATAAGTATATTTATTATAGTTCTAGCGGTTATAACTGCATAATGTGGGTAATAATGCATGTTATATTGATAATATCGGGAGTAATAAGTATAATTATTACAGTTCTAGCGGTAATAACTGCATTATATGGGTAATAATGCGTGTTACATTGATGATATCGGGAGTTATAAGTATAATTATTATAGTTCTAGCGATAATACTAGTGAAATATGGCTAAGAGTGCATGTTATATTGACAATAATAAAAGTAATAAGTATATTTATTATAGTTCTATGGATAATAACTGCATAATATGGGTAATAATGCACGTTATATTGATGGTAATAAAAGTAATAAGAATATTTATTATAGTTCTGTCGATAATAACTGCATAATATGGGTAATAATGCATGTTATATTTATAATATCGGGAGTAATAAGTATAATTATTACAGTTCTAGCGATAATACTAGTGAAATATGGCTAAGAGTGCATGTTATATTGATAATAATAAAAGTAATAAGTATGTTTATTATAGTTCTACCGATAATAACTAGATAATACGGGTAATAATGCATGTTATATTGATAACAATATAAGTAATAAGTATAATTATTACAGTTCTGTCGATAATAACTGCATTATATGGGTAATAATGCGTGTTATATTGATAATATCGGGAGTTATAAGTACATTTATTATAGTTCTGGCGATAATAATAGTAAAATATGGCTAATAGTGCATGTTATATTGATAATAATAAAAGTAATAAGCATATTTATTGTAGTTCTACCGATAATAACTGCATAATACGGGTAATAATGCATGTTATATTGATAACAATATAAGTAATAAGTATAATTATTACAGTTCTAGCGATAATAACTGCATTATATGGGTAATAATGCGTGTTATATTGATAATATCGGGAGTTATAAGTACAATTATTCTAGTTCTAGCGATAATAATAGTAAAATATGGCTAATAGTGCACGTTATATTGATAATAACAAAAGTAATAAGTATATTTATTACAGTTCTATCGATAATAACTGCATAATATGGTTCATAATGTATGTTATATTGATGATAATAAAAGTAGCAAGTATATTTATTATAGTTCTAGCGGTTATAACTGCATAATGTGGGTAATAATGCATGTTATATTGATAATATCGGGTGTAATAAGTATAATTATTACAGTTCTAGCGGTAATAACTGCATTATATGGGTAATAATGCATGTTATATTCATAATATCGGGAGTAATAAGTATAATTATTATAGTTCTAGCGATAATAATAGTAAAATATGGCTAATAGTGCATGTTATATTGATAATAATAAAAGTAATAAGTATATTTATTACAGTTCTATCGATAATAACTGCATAAGATGGGTAATAATGCATGTTATATTGATAATAATATAAGTAATAAGTATAATTATTACAGTTCTAGCGATAATAACTGCATAATATGGGTAATAATGCATGTTATTTTGATAACATCGGGAGTAATAAGTATAGTTATTACAGTTCTAGCAGTAATAATAGTAAAATATGGCTAATAGTGCATGTTATATTGATAATAATAAAAGTAATAAGTATATTTATTACAGTTATATCGATAATAACTGCATAATATGGGTAATAATGCATGTTATATTGATGATAATAAAAGTAGCAAGTATATTTATTATAGTTTTAGCGGTTATAACTGCATAATGTGGGTAATAATGCATGTTGTATTGATAACATCGGGAGTAATAAGTATAATTATTACAGTTCTAGCGGTAATAACTGCATTATATGGGTAATAATGCATGTTATATTCATAATATCGGGAGTAATAAGTATAATTATTATAGTTCTAGCGATAATAATAGTAAAATATGGCTAATAGTGCATGTTATATTGATAATAATAAAAGTAATAAGTATATTTATTACAGTTCTATCGATAATAACTGCATAATATGGGTAATAATGCATGTTATATTGATAATAATATAAGTAATAAGTATAATTATTACAGTTCTAGTGATAATAACTCCTTTTATATGGGTAATAATGCATGTTATATTGATAATAATATAAGTAATAAGTATAATTATTACAGTTCTAGCGATAATAACTGCATAATATGGGTAATAATGCAGGTTATATTGATGATAATAAAAGTAGTAAGTACATTTATTACAGTTCTAGCGATAATAACTGCATTATATGCGTAATAATGCATGTTATTTTGATAATATTGGGAGTAATAAGTATAGTTATTACAGTTCTAGCAGTAATAATAGTAAAATATGGCTAATAGTGCATGTTATATTGATAATAATAAAAGTAATAAGTATATTTATTACAGTTATATCGATAATAACTGCATAATATGGGTAATAATGCATGTCATATTGATGATAATAAAAGTAGCAAGTATATTTATTATAGTTTTAGCGGTTATAACTGCATAATGTGGGTAATAATGCATGTTATATTGATAACATCGGGAGTAATAAGTATAATTATTACAGTTCTAGCGGTAATAACTGCATAATATGGGTAATAATTCACGTTATATTGCTAATAATATAAGTAATAAGTATAATTATTACAGTTCTAGCGATAATAACTGCATAATACGGGTAATAATGCACGTTATAATGCTAATAATATAAGTAATACGTATAATTATTACAGTTCTAGCGACAACAACTGCACAATATGGGTAATAATGCACGTTATATTGCTAATAATATAAGTAATAAGTATATTTATTATAGTTCTAGCGGTAATAACTGCATTATATGGGTAATAATGCATGTTATATTCATAATATCGGGAGTAATAAGTATAGTTATTATAGTTCTAGCGATAATAATAGTAAAATATGGCTAATAGTGCATGTTATATTGATAATAATAAAAGTAATAAGTATATTTATTACAGTTCTATCGATAATAACTGCATAATATGGTTAATAATGCATGTTATATTGATGATAATAAAAGTAGCAAGTATATTTATTATAGTTCTAGCGGTTATAACTGCATAATGTGGGTAATAATGCATGTTATATTGATAATATCGGGTGTAATAAGTATAATTATTACAGTTCTAGCGGTAATAACTGCATTATATGGGTAATAATGCATGTTATATTCATAATATCGGGAGTAATAAGTATAATTATTATAGTTCTAGCGATAATAATAGTAAAATATGGCTAACAGTGCATGTTATATCGATAATAATAAAAGTAATAAGTATATTTATTACAGTTCTATCGATAATAACTGCATAATATGGGTAATAATGCATGTTATATTGATAATAATATAAGTAATAAGTATAATTATTACAGTTCTAGTGATAATAACTCCTTTTATATGGGTAATAATGCATGTTATATTGATAATAATATAAGTAATAAGTATAATTATTACAGTTCTAGCGATAATAACTGCATAATATGGGTAATAATGCATGTTATATTGATGATAATAAAAGTAGTAAGTACATTTATTACAGTTCTAGCGATAATAACTGCATTATATGCGTAATAATGCATGTTATTTTGATAATATTGGGAGTAATAAGTATAGTTATTACAGTTCTAGCAGTAATAATAGTAAAATATGGCTAATAGTGCATGTTATATTGATAATAATAAAAGTAATAAGTATATTTATTACAGTTATATCGATAATAACTGCATAATATGGGTAATAATGCATGTCATATTGATGATAATAAAAGTAGCAAGTATATTTATTATAGTTTTAGCGGTTATAACTGCATAATGTGGGTAATAATGCATGTTATATTGATAACATCGGGAGTAATAAGTATAATTATTACAGTTCTAGCGGTAATAACTGCATAATATGGGTAATAATTCACGTTATATTGCTAATAATATAAGTAATAAGTATAATTATTACAGTTCTAGCGATAATAACTGCATAATACGGGTAATAATGCACGTTATAATGCTAATAATATAAGTAATAACTATAATTATTACAGTTCTAGCGACAACAACTGCACAATATGGGTAATAATGCACGTTATATTGCTAATAATATAAGTAATAAGTATATTTATTATAGTTCTAGCGGTTATAACTGCATAATGTGGGTAATAATGCATGTTATATTGATAATATCGGGAGTAATAAGTATAATTATTACAGTTCTAGCGATAATAACTGCATAATACGGGTAATAATGCACGTTATAATGCTAATAATATAAGTAATAAGTATAATTATTACAGTTATAGCGACAATAGCTGCATAATATGGGTAATAATGCATGTTATATTCATAATATCGGGAGTAATTAGTATAATTATTATAGTTCTAGCGATAATAACAGTAAAATATGGCTAATAGTGCATGTTATATTGATAATAATAAAAGTAATAAGAATATTTATTATAGTTCTGTCGATAATAACTGCATAATATGGGTAACAATGCATGTTATATTTATAATATCGGGAGTAATAAGTATAATTATTATAGTTCTGGCGATAATAATAGTAAAATATGGCTAATAGTGCATGTTATATTTGTAATAATAAAAGTAATAAGTATATTTATTATAGTTCTACCGATAATAACTGCATAATAAGGGTAATAATGCATGTTATATTGATAACAATATAAGTAATAAGTATAATTATTACAGTTCTAGCGATAATAACTGCATTATATGGGTAATAATGCGTGTTATATTGATAATATCGGGAGTTATAAGTACAATTATTCTAGTTCTAGCGATAATAATAGTAAAATATGGCTAATAGTGCACGTTATATTGATAATAATAAAAGTAGTAAGTATATTAATTATAGTTCTATCGATAATAACTGCATAATATGGGTAATAATGCATGTTGTATTGATAATATCGGGAGTAATAAGTATACTTATTATAGTTCTAGCGATAATAACTGCATAATATGGGTAATAATGCATGTTATATTGATGATAACAAAAGTAATAAGTATATTTATTATAGTTCCAGCGATAACAACTGCATAATATGGATAATAATGCATGTTATATTGATAATAATAAAAGTAATAAGTACATTTATTATAGTTCTGGCGATAATAATAGTAAAATATGGCTAATAGTGCATGTTATATTGATAATAATAAAAGTAATAAGTATATTTACTGTAGTTCTACCGATAATAACTGCATAATACGGGTAATAATGCATGTTATATTGACAACAATATAAGTAATAAGTATAATTATTGCAGTTCTAGCGATAATAACTGCATTATATGGGTAATAATGTATGTTATATTTATAATATCGGGAGTAATAAGTATAATTATTATAGTTCTGGCGATAATAATAGTAAAATATGGCTAATAGTGCATGTTATATTGATAATAATAAAAGTAATAAGTATATTTATTATAGTTCTACCGATAATAACTGCATAATAAGGGTAATAATGCATGTTATATTGATAACAATATAAGTAATAAGTATAATTATTACAGTTCTAGCGATAATAACTGCATTATATGGGTAATAATGCGTGTTACATTGATGATATCGGGAGTTATAAGTATAATTATCATAGTTCTAGCGATAATACTAGTGAAATATGGCTAAGAGTGCACGTTATATTGATAATAATAAAAGTAGTAAGTATATTAATTATAGTTCTATCGATAATAACTGCATAATATGGGTAATAATGCATGTCATATTGATGATAATAAAAGTAGCAAGTATATTTATTATAGTTTTAGCGGTTATAACTGCATAATGTGGGTAATAATGCATGTTATATTGATAACATCGGGAGTAATAAGTATAATTATTACAGTTCTAGCGGTAATAACTGCATAATATGGGTAATAATTCACGTTATATTGCTAATAATATAAGTAATAAGTATAATTATTACAGTTCTAGCGATAATAACTGCATAATACGGGTAATAATGCACGTTATAATGCTAATAATATAAGTAATAAGTATAATTATTACAGTTCTAGCGACAACAACTGCACAATATGGGTAATAATGCACGTTATATTGCTAATAATATAAGTAATAAGTATATTTATTATAGTTCTAGCGGTTATAACTGCATAATGTGGGTAATAATGCATGTTATATTGATAATATCGGGAGTAATAAGTATAATTATTACAGTTCTAGCGGTAATAACTGCATTATATGGGTAATAATGCATGTTATATTCATAATATCGGGAGTAATAAGTATAGTTATTATAGTTCTAGCGATAATAATAGTAAAATATGGCTAATAGTGCATGTTATATTGATAATAATAAAAGTAATAAGTATATTTATTACAGTTCTATCGATAATAACTGCATAATATGGTTAATAATGCATGTTATATTGATGATAATAAAAGTAGCAAGTATATTTATTATAGTTCTAGCGGTTATAACTGCATAATGTGGGTAATAATGCATGTTATATTGATAATATCGGGTGTAATAAGTATAATTATTACAGTTCTAGCGGTAATAACTGCATTATATGGGTAATAATGCATGTTATATTCATAATATCGGGAGTAATAAGTATAATTATTATAGTTCTAGCGATAATAATAGTAAAATATGGCTAATAGTGCATGTTATATCGATAATAATAAAAGTAATAAGTATATTTATTACAGTTCTATCGATAATAACTGCATAATATGGGTAATAATGCATGTTATATTGATAATAATATAAGTAATAAGTATAATTATTACAGTTCTAGTGATAATAACTCCTTTTATATGGGTAATAATTCACGTTATATTGCTAATAATATAAGTAATAAGTATAATTATTACAGTTCTAGCGATAATAACTGCATAATACGGGTAATAATGCACGTTATAATGCTAATAATATAAGTAATAAGTATAATTATTACAGTTCTAGCGACAACAACTGCACAATATGGGTAATAATGCACGTTATATTGCTAATAATATAAGTAATAAGTATATTTATTATAGTTCTAGCGGTTATAACTGCATAATGTGGGTAATAATGCATGTTATATTGATAATATCGGGAGTAATAAGTATAATTATTACAGTTCTAGCGGTAATAACTGCATTATATGGGTAATAATGCGTGTTACATTGATGATATCGGGAGTTATAAGTATAATTATTATAGTTCTAGCGATAATACTAGTGAAATATGGCTAAGAGTGCATGTTATATTGACAATAATAAAAGTAATAAGTATATTTATTATAGTTCTATGGATAATAACTGCATAATATGGGTAATAATGCACGTTATATTGATGGTAATAAAAGTAATAAGAATATTTATTATAGTTCTGTCGATAATAACTGCATAATATGGGTAATAATGCATGTTATATTTATAATATCGGGAGTAATAAGTATAATTATTACAGTTCTAGCGATAATACTAGTGAAATATGGCTAAGAGTGCATGTTATATTGATAATAATAAAAGTAATAAGTATGTTTATTATAGTTCTACCATTAATAACTAGATAATACGGGTAATAATGCATGTTATATTGATAACAATATAAGTAATAAGTATAATTATTACAGTTCTGTCGATAATAACTGCATTATATGGGTAATAATGCGTGTTATATTGATAATATCGGGAGTTATAAGTACATTTATTATAGTTCTGGCGATAATAATAGTAAAATATGGCTAATAGTGCATGTTATATTGATAATAATAAAAGTAATAAGCATATTTATTGTAGTTCTACCGATAATAACTGCATAATACGGGTAATAATGCATGTTATATTGATAACAATATAAGTAATAAGTATAATTATTACAGTTCTAGCGATAATAACTGCATTATATGGGTAATAATGCGTGTTATATTGATAATATCGGGAGTTATAAGTACAATTATTCTAGTTCTAGCGATAATAATAGTAAAATATGGCTAATAGTGCACGTTATATTGATGATAACAAAAGTAATAAGTATATTTATTACAGTTCTATCGATAATAACTGCATAATATGGTTCATAATGTATGTTATATTGATGATAATAAAAGTAGCAAGTATATTTATTATAGTTCTAGCGGTTATAACTGCATAATGTGGGTAATAATGCATGTTATATTGATAATATCGGGTGTAATAAGTATAATTATTACAGTTCTAGCGGTAATAACTGCATTATATGGGTAATAATGCATGTTATATTCATAATATCGGGAGTAATAAGTATAATTATTATAGTTCTAGCGATAATAATAGTAAAATATGGCTAATAGTGCATGTTATATTGATAATAATAAAAGTAATAAGTATATTTATTACAGTTCTATCGATAATAACTGCATAAGATGGGTAATAATGCATGTTATATTGATAATAATATAAGTAATAAGTATAATTATTACAGTTCTAGCGATAATAACTGCATAATATGGGTAATAATGCATGTTATTTTGATAACATCGGGAGTAATAAGTATAGTTATTACAGTTCTAGCAGTAATAATAGTAAAATATGGCTAATAGTGCATGTTATATTGATAATAATAAAAGTAATAAGTATATTTATTACAGTTATATCGATAATAACTGCATAATATGGGTAATAATGCATGTTATATTGATGATAATAAAAGTAGCAAGTATATTTATTATAGTTTTAGCGGTTATAACTGCATAATGTGGGTAATAATGCATGTTGTATTGATAACATCGGGAGTAATAAGTATAATTATTACAGTTCTAGCGGTAATAACTGCATTATATGGGTAATAATGCATGTTATATTCATAATATCGGGAGTAATAAGTATAATTATTATAGTTCTAGCGATAATAATAGTAAAATATGGCTAATAGTGCATGTTATATTGATAATAATAAAAGTAATAAGTATATTTATTACAGTTCTATCGATAATAACTGCATAATATGGGTAATAATGCATGTTATATTGATAATAATATAAGTAATAAGTATAATTATTACAGTTCTAGTGATAATAACTCCTTTTATATGGGTAATAATGCATGTTATATTGATAATAATATAAGTAATAAGTATAATTATTACAGTTCTAGCGATAATAACTGCATAATATGGGTAATAATGCAGGTTATATTGATGATAATAAAAGTAGTAAGTACATTTATTACAGTTCTAGCGATAATAACTGCATTATATGCGTAATAATGCATGTTATTTTGATAATATTGGGAGTAATAAGTATAGTTATTACAGTTCTAGCAGTAATAATAGTAAAATATGGCTAATAGTGCATGTTATATTGATAATAATAAAAGTAATAAGTATATTTATTACAGTTATATCGATAATAACTGCATAATATGGGTAATAATGCATGTCATATTGATGATAATAAAAGTAGCAAGTATATTTATTATAGTTTTAGCGGTTATAACTGCATAATGTGGGTAATAATGCATGTTATATTGATAACATCGGGAGTAATAAGTATAATTATTACAGTTCTAGCGGTAATAACTGCATAATATGGGTAATAATTCACGTTATATTGCTAATAATATAAGTAATAAGTATAATTATTACAGTTCTAGCGATAATAACTGCATAATACGGGTAATAATGCACGTTATAATGCTAATAATATAAGTAATACGTATAATTATTACAGTTCTAGCGACAACAACTGCACAATATGGGTAATAATGCACGTTATATTGCTAATAATATAAGTAATAAGTATATTTATTATAGTTCTAGCGGTAATAACTGCATTATATGGGTAATAATGCATGTTATATTCATAATATCGGGAGTAATAAGTATAGTTATTATAGTTCTAGCGATAATAATAGTAAAATATGGCTAATAGTGCATGTTATATTGATAATAATAAAAGTAATAAGTATATTTATTACAGTTCTATCGATAATAACTGCATAATATGGTTAATAATGCATGTTATATTGATGATAATAAAAGTAGCAAGTATATTTATTATAGTTCTAGCGGTTATAACTGCATAATGTGGGTAATAATGCATGTTATATTGATAATATCGGGTGTAATAAGTATAATTATTACAGTTCTAGCGGTAATAACTGCATTATATGGGTAATAATGCATGTTATATTCATAATATCGGGAGTAATAAGTATAATTATTATAGTTCTAGCGATAATAATAGTAAAATATGGCTAATAGTGCATGTTATATCGATAATAATAAAAGTAATAAGTATATTTATTACAGTTCTATCGATAATAACTGCATAATATGGGTAATAATGCATGTTATATTGATAATAATATAAGTAATAAGTATAATTATTACAGTTCTAGTGATAATAACTCCTTTTATATGGGTAATAATGCATGTTATATTGATAATAATATAAGTAATAAGTATAATTATTACAGTTCTAGCGATAATAACTGCATAATATGGGTAATAATGCATGTTATATTGATGATAATAAAAGTAGTAAGTACATTTATTACAGTTCTAGCGATAATAACTGCATTATATGCGTAATAATGCATGTTATTTTGATAATATTGGGAGTAATAAGTATAGTTATTACAGTTCTAGCAGTAATAATAGTAAAATATGGCTAATAGTGCATGTTATATTGATAATAATAAAAGTAATAAGTATATTTATTACAGTTATATCGATAATAACTGCATAATATGGGTAATAATGCATGTCATATTGATGATAATAAAAGTAGCAAGTATATTTATTATAGTTTTAGCGGTTATAACTGCATAATGTGGGTAATAATGCATGTTATATTGATAACATCGGGAGTAATAAGTATAATTATTACAGTTCTAGCGGTAATAACTGCATAATATGGGTAATAATTCACGTTATATTGCTAATAATATAAGTAATAAGTATAATTATTACAGTTCTAGCGATAATAACTGCATAATACGGGTAATAATGCACGTTATAATGCTAATAATATAAGTAATAACTATAATTATTACAGTTCTAGCGACAACAACTGCACAATATGGGTAATAATGCACGTTATATTGCTAATAATATAAGTAATAAGTATATTTATTATAGTTCTAGCGGTTATAACTGCATAATGTGGGTAATAATGCATGTTATATTGATAATATCGGGAGTAATAAGTATAATTATTACAGTTCTAGCGATAATAACTGCATAATACGGGTAATAATGCACGTTATAATGCTAATAATATAAGTAATAAGTATAATTATTACAGTTATAGCGACAATAGCTGCATAATATGGGTAATAATGCATGTTATATTCATAATATCGGGAGTAATTAGTATAATTATTATAGTTCTAGCGATAATAACAGTAAAATATGGCTAATAGTGCATGTTATATTGATAATAATAAAAGTAATAAGAATATTTATTATAGTTCTGTCGATAATAACTGCATAATATGGGTAACAATGCATGTTATATTTATAATATCGGGAGTAATAAGTATAATTATTATAGTTCTGGCGATAATAATAGTAAAATATGGCTAATAGTGCATGTTATATTTGTAATAATAAAAGTAATAAGTATATTTATTATAGTTCTACCGATAATAACTGCATAATAAGGGTAATAATGCATGTTATATTGATAACAATATAAGTAATAAGTATAATTATTACAGTTCTAGCGATAATAACTGCATTATATGGGTAATAATGCGTGTTATATTTATAATATCGGGAGTAATAAGTATAATTATTACAGTTCTGGCGATAATAATAGTAAAATATGGCTAATAGTGCATGTTATATTGATAATAATAAAAGTAATAAGTATATTTATTATAGTTCTACCGATAATAACTGCATAATAAGGGTAATAATGCATGTTATATTTATAATATTGGGAGTAATAAGTATAATTATTACAGTTCTAGCGATAATACTAGTGAAATATGGCTAAGAGTGCATGTTATATTGATAGTAATAAAAGTAATAAGTATGTTTATTATAGTTCTACCGATAATAACTGCATAATACGGGTAATAATGCATGTTATATTGATAACAATATAAGTAATAAGTATAATTATTACAGATCTAGCGATAATAACTGCATTATATGGGTAATAATGCGTGTTATATTGATAATATCGGGAGTTACAAGTATAATTATTATAGTTCTGGCGATAATAATAGTAAAATATGGCTAATAGTGCATGTTATATTGATAATAATAAAAGTAATAAGTACATTTATTATAGTTCTGGCGATAATAATAGTAAAATATGGCTAATAGTGCATGTTATATTGATAATAATAAAAGTAATAAGCATATTTATTGTAGTTCTACCGATAATAACTGCATAATACGGGTAATAATGCATGTTATATTGATAACAATATAAGTAATAAGTATAATTATTACAGTTCTAGCGATAATAACTGCATTATATGGGTAATAATGCGTGTTATATTGATAATATCGGGAGTTATAAGTACAATTATTCTAGTTCTAGCGATAATAATAGTAAAATATGGCTAATAGTGCACGTTATATTGATAATAATAAAAGTAGTAAGTATATTAATTATAGTTCTATCGATAATAACTGCATAATATGGGTAATAATGCATGTTGTATTGATAATATCGGGAGTAATAAGTATACTTATTATAGTTCTAGCGATAATAACTGCATAATATGGGTAATAATGCATGTTATATTGATGATAACAAAAGTAATAAGTATATTTATTATAGTTCCAGCGATAACAACTGCATAATATGGATAATAATGCATGTTATATTGATAATAATAAAAGTAATAAGTACATTTATTATAGTTCTGGCGATAATAATAGTAAAATATGGCTAATAGTGCATGTTATATTGATAATAATAAAAGTAATAAGTATATTTACTGTAGTTCTACCGATAATAACTGCATAATACGGGTAATAATGCATGTTATATTGATAACAATATAAGTAATAAGTATAATTATTGCAGTTCTAGCGATAATAACTGCATTATATGGGTAATAATGTATGTTATATTTATAATATCGGGAGTAATAAGTATAATTATTATAGTTCTGGCGATAATAATAGTAAAATATGGCTAATAGTGCATGTTATATTGATAATAATAAAAGTAATAAGTATATTTATTATAGTTCTACCGATAATAACTGCATAATAAGGGTAATAATGCATGTTATATTGATAACAATATAAGTAATAAGTATAATTATTACAGTTCTAGCGATAATAACTGCATTATATGGGTAATAATGCGTGTTACATTGATGATATCGGGAGTAATTAGTATAATTATTATAGTTCTAGCGATAATAATAGTAAAATATGGCTAATAGTGCATGTTATATTGATAATAATAAAAGTAATAAGTATATTTATTACAGTTCTATCGATAATAACTGCATAATATGGTTCATAATGCATGTTATATTGATGATAATAAAAGTAGCAAGTATATTTATTATAGTTCTAGCGGTTATAACTGCATAATGTGGGTAATAATGCATGTTATATTGATAATATCGGGTGTAATAAGTATAATTATTACAGTTCTAGCGGTAATAACTGCATTATATGGGTAATAATGCATGTTATATTCATAATATCGGGAGTAATAAGTATAATTATTATAGTTCTAGCGATAATAATCGTAAAATATGGCTAATAGTGCATGTTATATTGATAATAATAAAAGTAATAAGTATATTTATTATAGTTCTACCGATAATACCTGCATAATAAGGGTAATAATGCATGTTATATTGATAACAATATAAGTAATAAGTATAATTATTACAGTTCTAGCGATAATAACTGCATTATATGGGTAATAATGCGTGTTACATTGATGATATCGGGAGTTATAAGTATAATTATTATAGTTCTAGCGATAATACTAGTGAAATATGGCTAAGAGTGCATGTTATATTGACAATAATAAAAGTAATAAGTATATTTATTATAGTTCTATGGATAATAACTGCATAATATGGGTAATAATGCACGTTATATTGATGGTAATAAAAGTAATAAGAATATTTATTATAGTTCTGTCGATAATAACTGCATAATATGGGTAATAATGCATGTTATATTTATAATATCGGGAGTAATAAGTATAATTATTACAGTTCTAGCGATAATACTAGTGAAATATGGCTAAGAGTGCATGTTATATTGATAATAATAAAAGTAATAAGTATGTTTATTATAGTTCTACCGATAATAACTAGATAATACGGGTAATAATGCATGTTATATTGATAACAATATAAGTAATAAGTATAATTATTACAGTTCTGTCGATAATAACTGCATTATATGGGTAATAATGCGTGTTATATTGATAATATCGGGAGTTATAAGTACATTTATTATAGTTCTGGCGATAATAATAGTAAAATATGGCTAATAGTGCATGTTATATTGATAATAATAAAAGTAATAAGCATATTTATTGTAGTTCTACCGATAATAACTGCATAATACGGGTAATAATGCATGTTATATTGATAACAATATAAGTAATAAGTATAATTATTACAGTTCTAGCGATAATAACTGCATTATATGGGTAATAATGCGTGTTATATTGATAATATCGGGAGTTATAAGTACAATTATTCTAGTTCTAGCGATAATAATAGTAAAATATGGCTAATAGTGCACGTTATATTGATAATAATAAAAGTAGTGAGTATATTAATTATAGTTCTATCGATAATAACTGCATAATATGGGTAATAATGCATGTTATATTGATAATATCGGGAGTAATAAGTATACTTATTATAGTTCTAGCGATAATAACTGCATAATATGGGTAATAATGCATGTTATATTGATGATAACAAAAGTAATAAGTATATTTATTATAGTTCTGTCGATAATGACTGCATAATATGGGTAATAATGCATGTTATGTTAATGATGATGAAAGTAATAAGTATATTTATTATAGTTCCAGCGATAACAACTGCATAATATGGATAATAATGCATGTTATATTGATAATAATAAAAGTAATAAGTATATTTATTGTAGTTCTACCGATAATAACTGCATAATACGGGTAATAATGCATGTTATATTGATAACAATATAAGTAATAAGTATAATTATTACAGTTCTAGCGATAATAACTGCATTATATGGGTCATAATTAATGTTATATTGATAATATCGGGAGTAATAAGTATAATTATTACAGTTCTAGCGGTAATAACTGCATAATATGGGTAATAATTCACGTTATATTGCTAATAATATAAGTAATAAGTATAATTATTACAGTTCTAGCGATAATAACTGCATAATACGGGTAATAATGCACGTTATAATGCTAATAATATAAGTAATAAGTATAATTATTACAGTTCTAGCGACAACAACTGCACAATATGGGTAATAATGCACGTTATATTGCTAATAATATAAGTAATAAGTATATTTATTATAGTTCTATCGATAATAACTGCATAATATGGTTCATAATGCATGTTATATTGATGATAATAAAAGTAGCAAGTATATTTATTATAGTTCTAGCGGTTATAACTGCATAATGTGGGTAATAATGCATGTTTTATTGATAATATCGGGTGTAATAAGTATAATTATTACAGTTCTAGCGGTAATAACTGCATTATATGGGTAATAATGCATGTTATATTCATAATATCGGGAGTAATAAGTATAATTATTATAGTTCTAGCGATAATAATAGTAAAATATGGCTAATAGTGCATGTTATATTGATAATAATAAAAGTAATAAGTATATTTATTACAGTTCTATCGATAATAACTGCATAATATGGGTAATAATGCATGTTATATTGATAATAATATAAGTAATAAGTATAATTATTACAGTTCTAGCGATAATAACTGCATAATATGGGTAATAATGCATGTTATTTTGATAACATCGGGAGTAATAAGTATAGTTATTACAGTTCTAGCAGTAATAATAGTAAAATATGGCTAATAGTGCATGTTATATTGATAATAATAAAAGTAATAAGTATATTTATTACAGTTATATCGATAATAACTGCATAATATGGGTAATAATGCATGTTATATTGATAATAATATAAGTAATAAGTATAATTATTACAGTTCTAGTGATAATAACTCCTTTTATATGGGTAATAATGCATGTTATATTGATAATAATATAAGTAATAAGTATAATTATTACAGTTCTAGCGGTAATAACTGCATTATATGGGTAATAATGCATGTTATATTCATAATATCGGGAGTAATAAGTATAATTATTATAGTTCTGGCGATAATAATAGTAAAATATGGCTAATAGTGCATGTTATATCGATAATAATAAAAGTAGTAAGTATATTTATTATACTTATAGCGGTTATAACTGCATAATGTAGGTAATAATGCATGTTATATTGGTAATATCGGGAGTAATAAGTATAATTATTACAGTTCTAGCGGTAATAATAGTAAAATATGGCTAATAGTGCATGTTATATTGATAATAATAAAGGTAATACGTATATTTATTACAATTCTATCGATAATAACTGCATAATATGGGTACTAATGCATGTTATAGTGATGATAATAAAAGTAGTAATTATATTTATTACAGTTCTAGCGATAATAACTGCATTATATGCGTAATAATGCATGTTATATTGATAATATCGGGAGTAATAAGTATAGTTATTACAGTTCTAGCAGTAATAATAGTAAAATATGGCTAATAGTGCATGTTATATTGATAATAATATAAGTAATATGTATAATTATTACAGTTCTAGCGATAATAACTGCATTATATGGGTAATAATGCATGTTATATTGATGATAATAAAAGCAGTAAGTATATTTATTATAGTTCTAGCGATTATAACTGCATAATATGGGTAATAATGCATGTTATATTGAGAATAATATAAGTAATAAGTATAATTGTTACAGTTCTAGCGATAATAACTTCATAATATGGGTAATAATGCATGTTATATTGATAATATTGGGAGTAGTAAGTATAATTACTATAGTTTTAGCGATAATAATAGTAAAATATGGCTAATAGTGCATGTTATATTCATAATAATAAAAGTAATAAGTATATTTATTACAGTTCTATCGATAATAACTGCATAATATGGGTAATAATGCATGTTATATTGATGGCAATAAAAGTAGTAAGTATATTTATTATAGTTCTAGCGATTATAACTGCATAATATGGAAATGATGCATGTTATATTGAGAATAATATAAGTAATAAGTATAATTATTACAGTTCTAGTTATAATAACTCCATTATATGGGTAATAATGCACGTTATGTTGCTAATAATGTAAGTAATAAGTATAATTATTACAGTTCTAGCGATAATAACTGCATTATATGGGTAATAATGCATGTTATATTGATAATATCGGGAGTAATAAGTATAATTATTATAGTTCTAGCGATAATAATAGTAAAATATGGCTAATAGTGCATGTTATATTGATAATAATAAAAGTAATAAGTATATTTATTACAGTTCTATCGATAATAACTGCATAATATGGGTAATAATGCATGTTATATTGATGATAATAAAAATAATACGTATATTTATTATAGTCCTAGCGATAATAACTGCATAATATGGGTAATAATGCATGTTATATTGATAATATTGGGAGTAATAAGTATAATTATTATAGTTCTAGCGATAATAATAGTAAAATATGGCTAATAGTGCATGTTATATTGATGATAATAAAAGTAATACGTATATTTATTATAGTTCTAGCGATGATAACTGCATAATATGGGTAATAATGCATGTTATATTGATAATAATATAAGCAATAAGTATAATTATTACAGTTTTAACGATAATAACTGCATAATATGGGTAATAGTGCATGTTATATTGCTAATAATATAACTAATAAGTATAATTATTACAGTTCTAGCGATAATAACTGCATTATACGGGTAATAATGCATGTTATATTGATAATATTGGGAGTAATAAGTATAATTATTATAGTTCTAGCGATAATAATAGTAAAATATGGCTAATAGTGCATGTTATATTGATAATAATAAAAGTAATAAGTATATTTATTACAGTTCTATCGATAATAACTGCATTATATGGGTAATAATGCACGTTGTATTGCTAATAATATTAGTAATAAGTAAAATTATTACAGTTCTAGCGATAATAACTGCATTATATGGGTAATAATGCATGTCATATTGATAATATTGGGTGTAATAAGTATAATTATTATAGTTCTAGCGATAATAATAGTAAAATATGGCTAATAGTGCATGTTATATTGATAATAATAAAAGTAATGAGTATAATTATTACAGTTCTAGCGATAATAATAGTAAAATATGGCTAATAGTGCATGTTATATTGATAATAATAAAAGTAATAAGTATATTTATTACAGTTCTATCGATAATAACTGCATAATATGGGTAATAATGCATGTTATATTGATGATAATAAAAGTAGCAAGGATATTTATTATAGTTGTAGCGATTATAACTGCATAATATGGGTAATAATGCATGTTATATTGAGAATAATATAAGTAATAAGTATAATTATTACAGTTCTAGCGATAATAACTGCATTATATGGGTAATAATGCACGTTGTATTGCTAATAATATTAGTAATAAGTAAAATGATTACAGTTCTAGCGATAATAACTGCATTATATGGGTAATAATGCATGTTATATTGATAATATTGGGAGTAATAAGTATAATTACTATAGTTTTAGCGATAATAATAGTAAAATATGGCTAATAGTGCATGTTATATTGATAATAATAAAAGTAATAAGTATTTTTATTACAGTTCTATCGATAATAACTGCATAATATGGGTAATAATGCATGTTATATTGATGATAATAAAAATAATACGTATAATTATTACAGTTCTAGTGATAATAACTCCATTATATGGGTAATAATGCACGTTATGTTGCTAATAATGTAAGTAATAAGTATAATTATTACAGGTCTAGCGATAATAACTGCATTATATGGGTAATAATGCATGTTATATTGATAATATCGGGAGTAATAAGTATAATTATTATAGTTCTAGCGATAATAATAGTAAAATATGGCTAATAGTGCATGTTATATTGATAATAATAAAAGTAATAAGTATATTTATTACAGTTCTATCGATAATAACTGCATAATATGGGTAATAATGCATGTTATATTGATGATAATAAAAATAATACGTATATTTATCATAGTTCTAGCGATAATAACTGCATAATATGGGTAATAATGCATGTTATATTGATAATATTGGGAGTAATAAGTATAATTATTATAGTTCTAGCGATAATAATAGTAAAATATGGCTAATAGTGCATGTTATATTGATAATAATAAAAGTAATAAGTATATTTATTACAGTTCTATCGATAATAACTGCATAATATGGGTAATAATGCATGTTATATTGATAATAATATAAGTAATAAGTATAATTATTACAGTTCTAGCGATAATAACTGCATAATATGGGTAATAATGCATGTTATTTTGATAACATCGGGAGTAATAAGTATAGTTATTACAGTTCTAGCAGTAATAATAGTAAAATATGGCTAATAGTGCATGTTATATTGATAATAATAAAAGTAATAAGTATATTTATTACAGTTATATCGATAATAACTGCATAATATGGGTAATAATGCATGTTATATTGATGATAATAAAAGTAGCAAGTATATTTATTATAGTTTTAGCGGTTATAACTGCATAATGTGGGTAATAATGCATGTTATATTGATAACATCGGGAGTAATAAGTATAATTATTACAGTTCTAGCGGTAATAACTGCATTATATGGGTAATAATGCAAGTTATATTCATAATATCGGGAGTAATAAGTATAATTATTACAGTTCTAGCGATAATAATAGTAAAATATGGCAAATAGTGCATGTTATATTGATAATAATAAAAGTAATAAGTATATTTATTACAGTTCTATCGATAATAACTGCATAATATGGGTAATAATGCATGTTATATTGATGATAATAAAAGTAGTAAGTATATTTATTATACTTATAGCGGTTATAACTGCATAATGTGGGTAATAATGCATGTTATATTGGTAATATCGGGAGTAATAAGTATAATTATTACAGTTCTAGCGGTAATAATAGTAAAATATGTCTAATAGTGCATGTTATATTGATAATAATAAAAGTAATACGTATATTTATTACAATTCTATCGATAATAACTGCATAATATGGGTACTAATGTATGTTATAGTGATGATAATAAAAGTAGTAAGTATATTTATTACAGTTCTAGCGGTAATAACTGCATTATATGGGTAATAATGCATGTTATATTCATAATATCGGGAGTAATAAGTATAGTTATTATAGTTCTAGCGATAATAATAGTAAAATATGGCTAATAGTGCATGTTATATTGATAATAATAAAAGTAATAAGTATATTTATTACAGTTCTATCGATAATAACTGCATAATATGGTTAATAATGCATGTTATATTGATGATAATAAAAATAATACGTATAATTATTACAGTTCTAGTGATAATAACTCCATTATATGGGTAATAATGCACGTTATGTTGCTAATAATGTAAGTAATAAGTATAATTATTACAGATCTAGCGATAATAACTGCATAATATGTGTAATAATGCATGTTATATTGATGATAACAAAAGTAATAAGTATATATATTATAGTTCTGTCGATAATGACTGCATAATATGGGTAATAATGCATGTTATGTTGATGATGATGAAAGTAATAAGTATATTTATTATAGTTCCAGCGATAACAACTGCATAATATGGATAATAATGCAGGTTATATTGATAATAATAAAAGTAATAAGTATATTTATTATAGTTCTATGGATAATAACTGCATAATATGGGTAATAATGCACGTTATATTGATGGTAATAAAAGTAATAAGAATATTTATTATAGTTCTGTCGATAATAACTGCATAATATGGGTAATAATGCATGTTATATTTATAATATCGGGAGTAATAAGTATAATTATTACAGTTCTAGCGATAATACTAGTGAAATATGGCTAAGAGTGCATGTTATATTGATAATAATAAAAGTAATAAGTATGTTTATTATAGTTCTACCGATAATAACTGCATAATACGGGTAATAATGCACGTTATATTGATGGTAATAAAAGTAATAAGAATATTTATTATAGTTCTGTCGATAATAACTGCATAATATGGGTAACAATGCATGTTATATTTATAATATCGGGAGTAATAAGTATAATTATTATAGTTCTGGCGATAATAATAGTAAAATATGGCTAATAGTGCATGTTATATTGATAATAATAAAAGTAATAAGTATATTTATTATAGTTCCACCGATAATAACTGCATAATAAGGGTAATAATGCATGTTATATTGATAACAATATAAGTAATAAGTATAATTATTACAGTTCTAGCGATAATAACTGCATTATATGGGTAATAATGCGTGTTACATTGATGATATCGGGAGTTATAAGTATAATTATTATAGTTCTAGCGATAATACTAGTGAAATATGGCTAAGAGTGCATGTTATATTGACAATAATAAAAGTAATAAGTATATTTATTATAGTTCTATGGATAATAACTGCATAATATGGGTAATAATGCACGTTATATTGATGGTAACAAAAGTAATAAGAATATTTATTATAGTTCTGTCGATAATAACTGCATAATATGGGTAATAATGCATGTTATATTTATAATATCGGGAGTAATAAGTATAATTATTACAGTTCTAGCGATAATACTAGTGAAATATGGCTAAGAGTGCATGTTATATTGATAATAATAAAAGTAATAAGTATGTTTATTATAGTTCTACCGATAATAACTAGATAATACGGGTAATAATGCATGTTATATTGATAACAATATAAGTAATAAGTATAATTATTACAGTTCTGTCGATAATAACTGCATTATATGGGTAATAATGCGTGTTATATTGATAATATCGGGAGTTATAAGTACATTTATTATAGTTCTGGCGATAATAATAGTAAAATATGGCTAATAGTGCATGTTATATTGATAATAATAAAAGTAATAAGCATATTTATTGTAGTTCTACCGATAATAACTGCATAATACGGGTAATAATGCATGTTATATTGATAACAATATAAGTAATAAGTATAATTATTACAGTTCTAGCGATAATAACTGCATTATATGGGTAATAATGCGTGTTATATTGATAATATCGGGAGTTATAAGTACAATTATTCTAGTTCTAGCGATAATAATAGTAAAATATGGCTAATAGTGCACGTTATATTGATAATAATAAAAGTAGTAAGTATATTAATTATAGTTCTATCGATAATAACTGCATAATATGGGTAATAATGCATGTTATATTGATAATATCGGGAGTAATAAGTATACTTATTATAGTTCTAGCGATAATAACTGCATAATATGGGTAATAATGCATGTTATATTGATGATAACAAAAGTAATAAGTATATTTATTATAGTTCTGTCGATAATGACTGCATAATATGGGTAATAATGCATGTTATGTTAATGATGATGAAAGTAATAAGTATATTTATTATAGTTCCAGCGATAACAACTGCATAATATGGATAATAATGCATGTTATATTGATAATAATAAAAGTAATAAGTATATTTATTGTAGTTCTACCGATAATAACTGCATAATACGGGTAATAATGCATGTTATATTGATAACAATATAAGTAATAAGTATAATTATTACAGTTCTAGCGATAATAACTGCATTATATGGGTCATAATTAATGTTATATTGATAATATCGGGAGTAATAAGTATAATTATTACAGATCTAGCGATAATACTAGTGAAATATGGCTAAGAGTGCATGTTATATCGACAATAATAAAAGTAATAAGTATATTTATTACAGTTCTATCGATAATAACTGCATTATATGGGTTCTAATGCATGTTATATTGATAATAATAAAAGCAATAAATATATTTATTATAGTTCTATCGATAATAGCTGCTTAATATGGGTAATAATGCATGTTATATTGATGATAACAAAAGTAATAAGTATAATTAATACAGTTCTAACGATAATAACTGCATTATGTGGGTAATAATGCGTGTTACATTGATAATATCGGGAGTAATAAGTATATGTATTATAGTTCCAGCGATAATAACTGGACAATATTGGTAATAATCCATGTTATATTGATAATAATAAAAGTAATAAGTATATTTATTACAGTTATATCGATAATAACTGCATAATATGGGTAATAATGCATGTTATATTGATGGTAATAAAAGTAGCAAGTATATTTATTATAGTTTTAGCGGTTATAACTGCATAATGTGGGTAATAATGCATGTTATATTGATAACATCGGGAGTAATAAGTATAATTATTACAGTTCTAGCGGTAATAACTGCATAATATGGGTAATAATTCACGTTATATTGCTAATAATATAAGTAATAAGTATAATTATTACAGTTCTAGCGATAATAACTGCATAATACGGGTAATAATGCACGTTATAATGCTAATAATATAAGTAATAAGTATAATTATTACAGTTCTAGCGACAACAACTGCACAATATGGGTAATAATGCACGTTATATTGCTAATAATATAAGTAATAAGTATATTTATTATAGTTCTAGCGGTTATAACTGCATAATGTGGGTAATAATGCATGTTATATTGATAATATCGGGAGTAATAAGTATAATTATTACAGTTCTAGCGGTAATAACTGCATTATATGGGTAATAATGCATGTTATATTCATAATATCGGGAGCAATAAGTATAATTATTACAGTTCTAGCGATAATAACTGCATAATACGGGTAATAATGCACGTTATAATGCTAATAATATAAGTAATAAGTATAATTATTACAGTTATAGCGATAATAACCGCATAATATGGGTAATAATGCATGTTATATTGATGATAATAAAAGTAGTAAGTACATTTATTACAGTTCTAGCGATAATAACTGCATTATATGCGTAATAATGCATGTTATATTCATAATATCGGGAGTAATTAGTATAATTATTATAGTTCTAGCGATAATAATAGTAAAATATGGCTAATAGTGCATGTTATATTGATGATAATAAAAGTAGTAAGTACATTTATTACAGTTATATCGATATTAACTGCATAATATGGGTAATAATGCATGTCATATTGATGATAATAAAAGTAGCAAGTATATTTATTATAGTTTTAGCGGTTATAACTGCATAATGTGGGTAATAATGCATGTTATATTGATAACATCGGGAGTAATAAGTATAATTATTACAGTTCTAGCGGTAATAACTGCATAATATGGGTAATAATTCACGTTATATTGCTAATAATATAAGTAATAAGTATAATTATTACAGTTCTAGCGATAATAACTGCATACTACGGGTAATAATGCACGTTATAATGCTAATAATATAAGTAATAAGTATAATTATTACAGTTCTAGCGACAACAACTGCACAATATGGGTAATAATGCACGTTATATTGCTAATAATATAAGTAATAAGTATATTTATTATAGTTCAAGCGGTTATAACTGCATAATGTGGGTAATAATGCATGTTATATTGATAATATCGGGAGTAAAAAGTATAATTATTACAGTTCTAGCGGTAATAACTGCATTATATGGGTAATAATGCATGTTATATTCATAATATCGGGAGTAATAAGTATAGTTATTATAGTTCTAGCGATAATAATAGTAAAATATGGCTAATAGTGCATGTTATATTGATAATAATAAAAGTAATAAGTATATTTATTACAGTTCTATCGATAATAACTGCATAATATGGTTAATAATGCATGTTATATTGATGATAATAAAAGTAGCAAGTATATTTATTATAGTTCTAGCGGTTATAACTGCATAATGTGGGTAATAATGCATGTTATATTGATAATATCGGGTGTAATAAGTATAATTATTACAGTTCTAGCGGTAATAACTGCATTATATGGGTAATAATGCATGTTATATTCATAATATCGGGAGTAATAAGTATAATTATTATAGTTCTAGCGATAATAATAGTAAAATATGGCTAATAGTGCATGTTATATTGATAATAATAAAAGTAATAAGTATATTTATTACAGTTCTATCGATAATAACTGCATAATATGGGTAATAATGCATGTTATATTGATGATAATAAAAATAATACGTATAATTATTACAGTTCTAGTGATAATAACTCCATTATATGGGTAATAATGCACGTTATGTTGCTAATAATGTAAGTAATAAGTATAATTATTACAGATCTAGCGATAATAACTGCATAATATGTGTAATAATGCATGTTATATTGATGATAACAAAAGTAATAAGTATATATATTATAGTTCTGTCGATAATGACTGCATAATATGGGTAATAATGCATGTTATGTTGATGATGATGAAAGTAATAAGTATATTTATTATAGTTCCAGCGATAACAACTGCATAATATGGATAATAATGCAGGTTATATTGATAATAATAAAAGTAATAAGTATATTTATTATAGTTCTATGGATAATAACTGCATAATATGGGTAATAATGCACGTTATATTGATGGTAATAAAAGTAATAAGAATATTTATTATAGTTCTGTCGATAATAACTGCATAATATGGGTAATAATGCATGTTATATTTATAATATCGGGAGTAATAAGTATAATTATTACAGTTCTAGCGATAATACTAGTGAAATATGGCTAAGAGTGCATGTTATATTGATAATAATAAAAGTAATAAGTATGTTTATTATAGTTCTACCGATAATAACTAGATAATACGGGTAATAATGCATGTTATATTGATAACAATATAAGTAATAAGTATAATTATTACAGTTCTGTCGATAATAACTGCATTATATGGGTAATAATGCGTGTTATATTGATAATATCGGGAGTTATAAGTACATTTATTATAGTTCTGGCGATAATAATAGTAAAATATGGCTAATAGTGCATGTTATATTGATAATAATAAAAGTAATAAGCATATTTATTGTAGTTCTACCGATAATAACTGCATAATACGGGTAATAATGCATGTTATATTGATAACAATATAAGTAATAAGTATAATTATTACAGTTCTAGCGATAATAACTGCATTATATGGGTAATAATGCGTGTTATATTGATAATATCGGGAGTTATAAGTACAATTATTCTAGTTCTAGCGATAATAATAGTAAAATATGGCTAATAGTGCACGTTATATTGATAATAATAAAAGTAGTAAGTATATTAATTATAGTTCTATCGATAATAACTGCATAATATGGGTAATAATGCATGTTATATTGATAATATCGGGAGTAATAAGTATACTTATTATAGTTCTAGCGATAATAACTGCATAATATGGGTAATAATGCATGTTATATTGATGATAACAAAAGTAATAAGTATATTTATTATAGTTCTGTCGATAATGACTGCATAATATGGGTAATAATGCATGTTATGTTAATGATGATGAAAGTAATAAGTATATTTATTATAGTTCCAGCGATAACAACTGCATAATATGGATAATAATGCATGTTATATTGATAATAATAAAAGTAATAAGTATATTTATTGTAGTTCTACCGATAATAACTGCATAATACGGGTAATAATGCATGTTATATTGATAACAATATAAGTAATAAGTATAATTATTACAGTTCTAGCGATAATAACTGCATTATATGGGTCATCATTAATGTTATATTGATAATATCGGGAGTAATAAGTATAATTATTACAGATCTAGCGATAATACTAGTGAAATATGGCTAAGAGTGCATGTTATATCGACAATAATAAAAGTAATAAGTATATTTATTACAGTTCTATCGATAATAACTGCATTATATGGGTTCTAATGCATGTTATATTGATAATAATAAAAGCAATAAATATATTTATTATAGTTCTATCGATAATAGCTGCTTAATATGGGTAATAATGCATGTTATATTGATGATAACAAAAGTAATAAGTATAATTAATACAGTTCTAACGATAATAACTGCATTATGTGGGTAATAATGCGTGTTACATTGATAATATCGGGAGTAATAAGTATATGTATTATAGTTCCAGCGATAATAACTGGACAATATTGGTAATAATCCATGTTATATTGATAATAATAAAAGTAATAAGTATATTTATTACAGTTATATCGATAATAACTGCATAATATGGGTAATAATGCATGTTATATTGATGGTAATAAAAGTAGCAAGTATATTTATTATAGTTTTAGCGGTTATAACTGCATAATGTGGGTAATAATGCATGTTATATTGATAACATCGGGAGTAATAAGTATAATTATTACAGTTCTAGCGGTAATAACTGCATAATATGGGTAATAATTCACGTTATATTGCTAATAATATAAGTAATAAGTATAATTATTACAGTTCTAGCGATAATAACTGCATAATACGGGTAATAATGCACGTTATAATGCTAATAATATAAGTAATAAGTATAATTATTACAGTTCTAGCGACAACAACTGCACAATATGGGTAATAATGCACGTTATATTGCTAATAATATAAGTAATAAGTATATTTATTATAGTTCTAGCGGTTATAACTGCATAATGTGGGTAATAATGCATGTTATATTGATAATATCGGGAGTAATAAGTATAATTATTACAGTTCTAGCGGTAATAACTGCATTATATGGGTAATAATGCATGTTATATTCATAATATCGGGAGCAATAAGTATAATTATTACAGTTCTAGCGATAATAACTGCATAATACGGGTAATAATGCACGTTATAATGCTAATAATATAAGTAATAAGTATAATTATTACAGTTATAGCGATAATAACTGCATAATATGGGTAATAATGCATGTTATATTGATGATAATAAAAGTAGTAAGTACATTTATTACAGTTCTAGCGATAATAACTGCATTATATGCGTAATAATGCATGTTATATTCATAATATCGGGAGTAATTAGTATAATTATTATAGTTCTAGCGATAATAATAGTAAAATATGGCTAATAGTGCATGTTATATTGATGATAATAAAAGTAGTAAGTACATTTATTACAGTTATATCGATAATAACTGCATAATATGGGTAATAATGCATGTCATATTGATGATAATAAAAGTAGCAAGTATATTTATTATAGTTTTAGCGGTTATAACTGCATAATGTGGGTAATAATGCATGTTATATTGATAACATCGGGAGTAATAAGTATAATTATTACAGTTCTAGCGGTAATAACTGCATAATATGGGTAATAATTCACGTTATATTGCTAATAATATAAGTAATAAGTATAATTATTACAGTTCTAGCGATAATAACTGCATACTACGGGTAATAATGCACGTTATATTGATAATATCGGGAGTAAAAAGTATAATTATTACAGTTCTAGCGGTAATAACTGCATTATATGGGTAATAATGCATGTTATATTCATAATATCGGGAGTAATAAGTATAGTTATTATAGTTCTAGCGATAATAATAGTAAAATATGGCTAATAGTGCATGTTATATTGATAATAATAAAAGTAATAAGTATATTTATTACAGTTCTATCGATAATAACTGCATAATATGGTTAATAATGCATGTTATATTGATGATAATAAAAGTAGCAAGTATATTTATTATAGTTCTAGCGGTTATAACTGCATAATGTGGGTAATAATGCATGTTATATTGATAATATCTGGTGTAATAAGTATAATTATTACAGTTCTAGCGGTAATAACTGCATTATATGGGTAATAATGCATGTTATATTCATAATATCGGGAGTAATAAGTATAATTATTATAGTTCTAGCGATAATAATAGTAAAATATGGCTAATAGTGCATGTTATATTGATAATAATAAAAGTAATAAGTATATTTATTACAGTTCTATCGATAATAACTGCATAATATGGGTAATAATGCATGTTATATTGATAATAATATAAGTAATAAGCATAATTATTACAGTTCTAGTGATAATAACTCCTTTTATATGGGTAATAATGCATGTTATATTGATAATAATATAAGTAATAAGTATAATTATTACAGTTCTAGCGATAATAACTGCATAATATGGGTAATAATGCATGTTATATTGATGATAATAAAAGTAGTAAGTACATTTATTACAGTTCTAGCGATAATAACTGCATTATATGCGTAATAATGCATGTTATTTTGATAATATTGGGAGTAATAAGTATTGTTATTACAGTTCTAGCAGTAATAACAGTAAAATATGGCTAATAGTGCATGTTATATTGATAATAATAAAAGTAATAAGTATATTTATTACAGTTCTATCGATAATAACTGCATAATATGGTTCATAATGCATGTTATATTGATGATAATAAAAGTAGCAAGTATATTTATTATAGTTCTAGCGGTTATAACTGCATAATGTGGGTAATAATGCATGTTTTATTGATAATATCGGGTGTAATAAGTATAATTATTACAGTTCTAGCGGTAATAACTGCATTATATGGGTAATAATGCATGTTATATTCATAATATCGGGAGTAATAAGTATAATTATTATAGTTCTAGCGATAATAATAGTAAAATATGGCTAATAGTGCATGTTATATTGATAATAATAAAAGTAATAAGTATATTTATTACAGTTCTATCGATAATAACTGCATAATATGGGTAATAATGCATGTTATATTGATAATAATATAAGTAATAAGTATAATTATTACAGTTCTAGCGATAATAACTGCATAATATGGGTAATAATGCATGTTATTTTGATAACATCGGGAGTAATAAGTATAGTTATTACAGTTCTAGCAGTAATAATAGTAAAATATGGCTAATAGTGCATGTTATATTGATAATAATAAAAGTAATAAGTGTATTTATTACAGTTATATCGATAATAACTGCATAATATGGGTAATAATGCATGTTATATTGATGATAATAAAAGTAGTAAGTATATTTATTATACTTATAGCGGTTATAACTGCATAATGTGGGTAATAATGCATGTTATATTGGTAATATCGGGAGTAATAAGTATAATTATTACAGTTCTAGCGGTAATAATAGTAAAATATGGCTAATAGTGCATGTTATATTGATAATAATAAAGGTAATACGTATATTTATTACAATTCTATCGATAATAACTGCATAATATGGGTACTAATGCATGTTATAGTGATGATAATAAAAGTAGTAATTATATTTATTACAGTTCTAGCGATAATAACTGCATTATATGCGTAATAATGCATGTTATATTGATAATATCGGGAGTAATAAGTATAGTTATTACAGTTCTAGCAGTAATAATAGTAAAATATGGCTAATAGTGCATGTTATATTGAGAATAATATAAGTAATAAGTATAATTGTTACAGTTCTAGCGATAATAACTTCATAATATGGGTAATAATGCATGTTATATTGATAATATTGGGAGTAGTAAGTATAATTACTATAGTTTTAGCGATAATAATAGTAAAATATGGCTAATAGTGCATGTTATATTGATAATAATAAAAGTAATAAGTATATTTATTACAGTTCTATCGATAATAACTGCATAATATGGGTAATAATGCATGTTATATTGATGGCAATAAAAGTAGTAAGTATATTTATTATAGTTCTAGCGATTATAACTGCATAATATGGAAATGATGCATGTTATATTGAGAATAATATAAGTAATAAGTATAATTATTACAGTTCTAGTTATAATAACTCCATTATATGAGTAATAATGCACGTTATGTTGCTGATAATATAAGTAATAAGTATAATTATTACAGTTCTAGCGATAATAACTGCATAATATGGGTAATAATGCATGTTATATTGATGATAATAAAAATAATACGTATATTTATTATAGTTCTAGCGATAATAACTGCATAATATGGGTAATAATGCATGTTATATTGATAATATTGGGAGTAATAAGTATAATTATTATAGTTCTAGCGATAATAATAGTAAAATATGGCTAATAGTGCATGTTATATTGATTATAATAAAAGTAATACGTATATTTATTATAGTTCTAGCGATAATAACTGCATAATATGGGTAATAATGCATGTTATATTGATAATAATATAAGCAATAAGTATAATTATTACAGTTTTAACGATAATAACTGCATAATATGGGTAATAGTGCATGTTATATTGCTAATAATATAACTAATAAGTATAATTATTACAGTTCTAGCGATAATAACTGCATTATACGGGTAATAATGCATGTTATATTGATAATATTGGGAGTAATAAGTATAATTATTATAGTTCTAGCGATAATAATAGTAAAATATGGCTAATAGTGCATGTTATATTGATAATAATAAAGGTAATAAGTATATTTATTACAGTTCTATCGATAATAACTGCATTATATGGGTAATAATGCACGTTGTATTGCTAATAATATTAGTAATAAGTAAAATTATTACAGTTCTAGCGATAATAACTGCATTATATGGGTAATAATGCATGTCATATTGATAATATTGGGTGTAATAAGTATAATTATTATAGTTCTAGCGATAATAATAGTAAAATATGGCTAATAGTGCATGTTATATTGATAATAATAAAAGTAATGAGTATAATTATTACAGTTCTAGCGATAATAATAGTAAAATATGGCTAATAGTGCATGTTATATTGATAATAATAAAAGTAATAAGTATATTTATTACAGTTCTATCGATAATAACTGCATAATATGGGTAATAATGCATGTTATATTGATGATAATAAAAGTAGCAAGGATATTTATTATAGTTGTAGCGATTATAACTGCATAATATGGGTAATAATGCATGTTATATTGAGAATAATATAAGTAATAAGTATAATTATTACAGTTCTAGCGATAATAACTGCATTATATGGGTAATAATGCACGTTGTATTGCTAATAATATTAGTAATAAGTAAAATTATTACAGTTCTAGCGATAATAACTGCATTATATGGGTAATAATGCATGTTATATTGATAATATTGGGAGTAATAAGTATAATTACTATAGTTTTAGCGATAATAATAGTAAAATATGGCTAATAGTGCATGTTATATTGATAATAATAAAAGTAATAAGTATTTTTATTACAGTTCTATCGATAATAACTGCATAATATGGGTAATAATGCATGTTATATTGATAATAATATAAGTAATAAGTATAATTATTACAGTTCTAGCGATAATAACTGCATAATATGGGTAATAATGCATGTTATATTGATAATATTGGGAGTAATAAGTATAATTATTATAGTTCTAGCGATAATAATAGTAAAATATGGCTAATAGTGCATGTTATATTGATAATAATAAAAGTAATAAGTATATTTATTACAGTTCTATCAATAATAACTGCATAATATGGGTAATAATGCATGTTATATTGATAATAATATAAGTAATAAGTATAATTATTACAGTTCTAGCGATAATAACTGCATAATATGGGTAATAATGCATGTTATTTTGATAACATCGGGAGTAATAAGTATAGTTATTACAGTTCTAGCAGTAATAATAGTGAAATATGGCTAATAGTGCATGTTATATTGATAATAATAAAAGTAATAAGTATATTTATTACAGTTATATCGATAATAACTGCATAATATGGGTAATAATGCATGTTATATTGATGATAATAAAAGTAGCAAGTATATTTATTATAGTTTTAGCGGTTATAACTGCATAATGTGGGTAATAATGCATGTTATATTGATAACATCGGGAGTAATAAGTATAATTATTACAGTTCTAGCGGTAATAACTGCATTATATGGGTAATAATACATGTTATATTGATGATAATAAAAATAATACGTATATTTATTATAGTTCTAGCGATAATAACTGCATAATATGGGTAATAATGCATGTTATATTGATAATATTGGGAGTAATAAGTATAATTATTATAGTTCTAGCGATAATAATAGTAAAATATGGCTAATAGTGCATGTTATATTGATAATAATAAAAGTAATAAGTATATTTATTACAGTTCTATCGATAATAACTGCATAATATGGGTAATAATGCATGTTATATTGATGATAATAAAAATAATACGTATAATTATTACAGTTCTAGTGATAATAACTCCATTATATGGGTAATAATGCACGTTATGTTGCTAATAATGTAAGTAATAAGTATAATTATTACAGATCTAGCGATAATAACTGCATTATATGGGTAATAATGCATGTTATATTGATAATATCGGGAGTAATAAGTATAATTATTATAGTTCTATCGATAATAATAGTAAAATATGGCTAATAGTGCATGTTATATTGATAATAATAAAAGTAATAAGTATATTTATTACAGTTCTATCGATAATAACTGCATAATATGGTTCATAATGCATGTTATATTGATGATAATAAAAGTAGCAAGTATATTTATTATAGTTCTAGCGGTTATAACTGCATAATGTGGGTAATAATGCATGTTTTATTGATAATATCGGGTGTAATAAGTATAATTATTACAGTTCTAGCGGTAATAACTGCATTATATGGGTAATAATGCATGTTATATTCATAATATCGGGAGTAATAAGTATAATTATTATAGTTCTAGCGATAATAATAGTAAAATATGGCTAATAGTGCATGTTATATTGATAATAATAAAAGTAATAAGTATATTTATTACAGTTCTATCGATAATAACTGCATAATATGGGTAATAATGCATGTTATATTGATAATAATATAAGTAATAAGTATAATTATTACAGTTCTAGCGATAATAACTGCATAATATGGGTAATAATGCATGTTATTTTGATAACATCGGGAGTAATAAGTATAGTTATTACAGTTCTAGCAGTAATAATAGTAAAATATGGCTAATAGTGCATGTTATATTGATAATAATAAAAGTAATAAGTGTATTTATTACAGTTATATCGATAATAACTGCATAATATGGGTAATAATGCATGTTATATTGATGATAATAAAAGTAGTAAGTATATTTATTATACTTATAGCGGTTATAACTGCATAATGTGGGTAATAATGCATGTTATATTGGTAATATCGGGAGTAATAAGTATAATTATTACAGTTCTAGCGGTAATAATAGTAAAATATGGCTAATAGTGCATGTTATATTGATAATAATAAAGGTAATACGTATATTTATTACAATTCTATCGATAATAACTGCATAATATGGGTACTAATGCATGTTATAGTGATGATAATAAAAGTAGTAATTATATTTATTACAGTTCTAGCGATAATAACTGCATTATATGCGTAATAATGCATGTTATATTGATAATATCGGGAGTAATAAGTATAGTTATTACAGTTCTAGCAGTAATAATAGTAAAATATGGCTAATAGTGCATGTTATATTGAGAATAATATAAGTAATAAGTATAATTGTTACAGTTCTAGCGATAATAACTTCATAATATGGGTAATAATGCATGTTATATTGATAATATTGGGAGTAGTAAGTATAATTACTATAGTTTTAGCGATAATAATAGTAAAATATGGCTAATAGTGCATGTTATATTGATAATAATAAAAGTAATAAGTATATTTATTACAGTTCTATCGATAATAACTGCATAATATGGGTAATAATGCATGTTATATTGATGGCAATAAAAGTAGTAAGTATATTTATTATAGTTCTAGCGATTATAACTGCATAATATGGAAATGATGCATGTTATATTGAGAATAATATAAGTAATAAGTATAATTATTACAGTTCTAGTTATAATAACTCCATTATATGAGTAATAATGCACGTTATGTTGCTGATAATATAAGTAATAAGTATAATTATTACAGTTCTAGCGATAATAACTGCATAATATGGGTAATAATGCATGTTATATTGAGAATAATATAAGTAATAAGTATAATTGTTACAGTTCTAGCGATAATAACTTCATAATATGGGTAATAATGCATGTTATATTGATGATAATAAAAGTAGTAAGTATATTTATTATAGTTCCAACGATTATAACTGCATAATATGGGTAATAATGCATGTTATATTGAGAATAATATAAGTAATAAGTATAATTATTACAGTTTTAGCGATAATAACTCCATTATATGGGTAATAATGCACGTTATGTTGCTAATAATGTAAGTAATAAGTATAATTATTACAGTTCTAGCGATAATAACTGCATTATATGGGTAATAATGCATGTTATATTGATAATATCGGGAGTAATAAGTATAATTATTATAGTTCTAGCGATAATAATAGTAAAATATGGCTAATAGTGCATGTTATATTGATAATAATAAAAGTAATAAGTATATTTATTACAGTTCTATCGATAATAACTGCATAATATGGGTAATAATGCATGTTATATTGATGATAATAAAAATAATACGTATATTTATTATAGTTCTAGCGATAATAACTGCATAATATGGGTAATAATGCATGTTATATTGATAATATTGGGAGTAATAAGTATAATTATTATAGTTCTAGCGATAATAATAGTAAAATATGGCTAATAGTGCATGTTATATTGATTATAATAAAAGTAATACGTATATTTATTATAGTTCTAGCGATAATAACTGCATAATATGGGTAATAATGCATGTTATATTGATAATAATATAAGCAATAAGTATAATTATTACAGTTTTAACGATAATAACTGCATAATATGGGTAATAGTGCATGTTATATTGCTAATAATATAACTAATAAGTATAATTATTACAGTTCTAGCGATAATAACTGCATTATACGGGTAATAATGCATGTTATATTGATAATATTGGGAGTAATAAGTATAATTATTATAGTTCTAGCGATAATAATAGTAAAATATGGCTAATAGTGCATGTTATATTGATAATAATAAAGGTAATAAGTATATTTATTACAGTTCTATCGATAATAACTGCATTATATGGGTAATAATGCACGTTGTATTGCTAATAATATTAGTAATAAGTAAAATTATTACAGTTCTAGCGATAATAACTGCATTATATGGGTAATAATGCATGTCATATTGATAATATTGGGTGTAATAAGTATAATTATTATAGTTCTAGCGATAATAATAGTAAAATATGGCTAATAGTGCATGTTATATTGATAATAATAAAAGTAATGAGTATAATTATTACAGTTCTAGCGATAATAATAGTAAAATATGGCTAATAGTGCATGTTATATTGATAATAATAAAAGTAATAAGTATATTTATTACAGTTCTATCGATAATAACTGCATAATATGGGTAATAATGCATGTTATATTGATGATAATAAAAGTAGCAAGGATATTTATTATAGTTGTAGCGATTATAACTGCATAATATGGGTAATAATGCATGTTATATTGAGAATAATATAAGTAATAAGTATAATTATTACAGTTCTAGCGATAATAACTGCATTATATGGGTAATAATGCACGTTGTATTGCTAATAATATTAGTAATAAGTAAAATTATTACAGTTCTAGCGATAATAACTGCATTATATGGGTAATAATGCATGTTATATTGATAATATTGGGAGTAATAAGTATAATTACTATAGTTTTAGCGATAATAATAGTAAAATATGGCTAATAGTGCATGTTATATTGATAATAATAAAAGTAATAAGTATTTTTATTACAGTTCTATCGATAATAACTGCATAATATGGGTAATAATGCATGTTATATTGATAATAATATAAGTAATAAGTATAATTATTACAGTTCTAGCGATAATAACTGCATAATATGGGTAATAATGCATGTTATATTGATAATATTGGGAGTAATAAGTATAATTATTATAGTTCTAGCGATAATAATAGTAAAATATGGCTAATAGTGCATGTTATATTGATAATAATAAAAGTAATAAGTATATTTATTACAGTTCTATCAATAATAACTGCATAATATGGGTAATAATGCATGTTATATTGATAATAATATAAGTAATAAGTATAATTATTACAGTTCTAGCGATAATAACTGCATAATATGGGTAATAATGCATGTTATTTTGATAACATCGGGAGTAATAAGTATAGTTATTACAGTTCTAGCAGTAATAATAGTGAAATATGGCTAATAGTGCATGTTATATTGATAATAATAAAAGTAATAAGTATATTTATTACAGTTATATCGATAATAACTGCATAATATGGGTAATAATGCATGTTATATTGATGATAATAAAAGTAGCAAGTATATTTATTATAGTTTTAGCGGTTATAACTGCATAATGTGGGTAATAATGCATGTTATATTGATAACATCGGGAGTAATAAGTATAATTATTACAGTTCTAGCGGTAATAACTGCATTATATGGGTAATAATACATGTTATATTGATGATAATAAAAATAATACGTATATTTATTATAGTTCTAGCGATAATAACTGCATAATATGGGTAATAATGCATGTTATATTGATAATATTGGGAGTAATAAGTATAATTATTATAGTTCTAGCGATAATAATAGTAAAATATGGCTAATAGTGCATGTTATATTGATAATAATAAAAGTAATAAGTATATTTATTACAGTTCTATCGATAATAACTGCATAATATGGGTAATAATGCATGTTATATTGATGATAATAAAAATAATACGTATAATTATTACAGTTCTAGTGATAATAACTCCATTATATGGGTAATAATGCACGTTATGTTGCTAATAATGTAAGTAATAAGTATAATTATTACAGATCTAGCGATAATAACTGCATTATATGGGTAATAATGCATGTTATATTGATAATATCGGGAGTAATAAGTATAATTATTATAGTTCTATCGATAATAATAGTAAAATATGGCTAATAGTGCATGTTATATTGATAATAATAAAAGTAGTAAGTATATTTATTACAGTTCTATCGATAATAACTGCATAATATGGGTAATAATGCATGTTATATTGATGATAATAAAAATAATACGTATATTTATTATAGTTCTAGCGATAATAACTGCATAATATGGGTAATAATGCATGTTATATTGATAATATTGGGAGTAATAAGTATAATTATTATAGTTCTAGCGATAATAATAGTAAAATATGGCTAATAGTGCATGTTATATTGATGATAATAAAAGTAATACGTATATTTATTATAGTTCTAGCGATAATAACTGCATAATATGGGTAATAATGCATGTTATATTGATAATAATATAAGCAATAAGTATAATTATTACAGTTTTAACGATAATAACTGCATAATATGGGTAATAGTGCATGTTATATTGCTAATAATATAACTAATAAGTATAATTATTACAGTTCTAGCGATAATAACTGCATTATACGGGTAATAATGCATGTTATATTGATAATATTGGGAGTAATAAGTATAATTATTATATTTCTAGCGATAATAATAGTAAAATATGGCTAATAGTGCATGTTATATTGATGATAATAAAAGTAATACGTATATTTATTATAGTTCTAGCGATAATAACTGCATAATATGGGTAATAATGCATGTTATATTGATAATAATATAAGCAATAAGTATAATTATTACAGTTTTAACGATAATAACTGCATAATATGGGTAATAGTGCATGTTATATTGCTAATAATATAACTAATAAGTATAATTATTACAGTTCTAACGATAATAACTGCATTATACGGGTAATAATGCATGTTATATTGATAATATTGGGAGTAATAAGTATAATTATTATATTTCTAGCGATAATAATAGTAAAATATGGCTAATAGTGCATGTTATATTGATAATAATAAAAGTAATAAGTATATTTATTACAGTTCTATCGATAATAACTGCATAATATGGGTAATAATGCATGTTATATTTATAATATCGGGAGTAATAAGTATAATTATTACAGTTCTAGCGATAATACTAGTGAAATATGGCTAAGAGTGCATGTTATATTGATAATAATAAAAGTAATAAGTATGTTTATTATAGTTCTACCGATAATAACTAGATAATACGGGTAATAATGCATGTTATATTGATAACAATATAAGTAATAAGTATAATTATTACAGTTCTGTCGATAATAACTGCATTATATGGGTAATAATGCGTGTTATATTGATAATATCGGGAGTTATAAGTACATTTATTATAGTTCTGGCGATAATAATAGTAAAATATGGCTAATAGTGCATGTTATATTGATAATAATAAAAGTAATAAGCATATTTATTGTAGTTCTACCGATAATAACTGCATAATACGGGTAATAATGCATGTTATATTGATAACAATATAAGTAATAAGTATAATTATTACAGTTCTAGCGATAATAACTGCATTATATGGGTAATAATGCGTGTTATATTGATAATATCGGGAGTTATAAGTACAATTATTCTAGTTCTAGCGATAATAATAGTAAAATATGGCTAATAGTGCACGTTATATTGATAATAATAAAAGTAGTAAGTATATTAATTATAGTTCTATCGATAATAACTGCATAATATGGGTAATAATGCATGTTATATTGATAATATCGGGAGTAATAAGTATACTTATTATAGTTCTAGCGATAATAACTGCATAATATGGGTAATAATGCATGTTATATTGATGATAACAAAAGTAATAAGTATATTTATTATAGTTCTGTCGATAATGACTGCATAATATGGGTAATAATGCATGTTATGTTAATGATGATGAAAGTAATAAGTATATTTATTATAGTTCCAGCGATAACAACTGCATAATATGGATAATAATGCATGTTATATTGATAATAATAAAAGTAATAAGTATATTTATTGTAGTTCTACCGATAATAACTGCATAATACGGGTAATAATGCATGTTATATTGATAACAATATAAGTAATAAGTATAATTATTACAGTTCTAGCGATAATAACTGCATTATATGGGTCATAATTAATGTTATATTGATAATATCGGGAGTAATAAGTATAATTATTACAGATCTAGCGATAATACTAGTGAAATATGGCTAAGAGTGCATGTTATATCGACAATAATAAAAGTAATAAGTATATTTATTACAGTTCTATCGATAATAACTGCATTATATGGGTTCTAATGCATGTTATGTTGATAATAATAAAAGCAATAAATATATTTATTATAGTTCTATCGATAATAGCTGCTTAATATGGGTAATAATGCATGTTATATTGATGATAACAAAAGTAATAAGTATAATTAATACAGTTCTAGCGATAATAACTGCATAATATGGGTAATAATGCATGTTATATTGATGATAATAAAAATAATACGTATATTTATCATAGTTCTAGCGATAATAACTGCATAATATGGGTAATAATGCATGTTATATTGATAATATCGGGAGTAATAAGTATAATTATTATAGTTCTAGCGATAATAATAGTAAAATATGGCTAATAGTGCATGTTATATTGATAATAATAAAAGTAATAAGTATATTTATTACAGTTCTATCGATAATAACTGCATAATATGGGTAATAATGCATGTTATATTGATGATAATAAAAATAATACGTATATTTATCATAGTTCTAGCGATAATAACTGCATAATATGGGTAATAATGCATGTTATATTGATAATATTGGGAGTAATAAGTATAATTATTATAGTTCTAGCGATAATAATAGTAAAATATGGCTAATAGTGCATGTTATATTGATAATAATAAAAGTAATAAGTATATTTATTACAGTTCTATCAATAATAACTGCATAATATGGGTAATAATGCATGTTATATTGATAATAATATAAGTAATAAGTATAATTATTACAGTTCTAGCGATAATAACTGCATAATATGGGTAATAATGCATGTTATTTTGATAACATCGGGAGTAATAAGTATAGTTATTACAGTTCTAGCAGTAATAATAGTGAAATATGGCTAATAGTGCATGTTATATTGATAATAATAAAAGTAATAAGTATATTTATTACAGTTATATCGATAATAACTGCATAATATGGGTAATAATGCATGTTATATTGATGATAATAAAAGTAGCAAGTATATTTATTATAGTTTTAGCGGTTATAACTGCATAATGTGGGTAGTAATGCATGTTATATTGATAACATCGGGAGTAATAAGTATAATTATTACAGTTCTAGCGGTAATAACTGCATTATATGGGTAATAATACATGTTATATTGATGATAATAAAAATAATACGTATATTTATTATAGTTCTAGCGATAATAACTGCATAATATGGGTAATAATGCATGTTATATTGATAATATTGGGAGTAATAAGTATAATTATTATAGTTCTAGCGATAATAATAGTAAAATATGGCTAATAGTGCATGTTATATTGATAATAATAAAAGTAATAAGTATATTTATTACAGTTCTATCGATAATAACTGCATAATATGGGTAATAATGCATGTTATATTGATGATAATAAAAATAATACGTATAATTATTACAGTTCTAGTGATAATAACTCCATTATATGGGTAATAATGCACGTTATGTTGCTAATAATGTAAGTAATAAGTATAATTATTACAGATCTAGCGATAATAACTGCATTATATGGGTAATAATGCATGTTATATTGATAATATCGGGAGTAATAAGTATAATTATTATAGTTCTATCGATAATAATAGTAAAATATGGCTAATAGTGCATGTTATATTGATAATAATAAAAGTAGTAAGTATATTTATTACAGTTCTATCGATAATAACTGCATAATATGGGTAATAATGCATGTTATATTGATGATAATAAAAATAATACGTATATTTATTATAGTTCTAGCGATAATAACTGCATAATATGGGTAATAATGCATGTTATATTGATAATATTGGGAGTAATAAGTATAATTATTATAGTTCTAGCGATAATAATAGTAAAATATGGCTAATAGTGCATGTTATATTGATGATAATAAAAGTAATACGTATATTTATTATAGTTCTAGCGATAATAACTGCATAATATGGGTAATAATGCATGTTATATTGATAATAATATAAGCAATAAGTATAATTATTACAGTTTTAACGATAATAACTGCATAATATGGGTAATAGTGCATGTTATATTGCTAATAATATAACTAATAAGTATAATTATTACAGTTCTAGCGATAATAACTGCATTATACGGGTAATAATGCATGTTATATTGATAATATTGGGAGTAATAAGTATAATTATTATAGTTCTAGCGATAATAATAGTAAAATATGGCTAATAGTGCATGTTATATTGATGATAATAAAAGTAATACGTATATTTATTATAGTTCTAGCGATAATAACTGCATAATATGGGTAATAATGCATGTTATATTGATAATAATATAAGCAATAAGTATAATTATTACAGTTTTAACGATAATAACTGCATAATATGGGTAATAGTGCATGTTATATTGCTAATAATATAACTAATAAGTATAATTATTACAGTTCTAGCGATAATAACTGCATTATACGGGTAATAATGCATGTTATATTGATAATATTGGGAGTAATAAGTATAATTATTATATTTCTAGCGATAATAATAGTAAAATATGGCTAATAGTGCATGTTATATTGATGATAATAAAAGTAATACGTATATTTATTATAGTTCTAGCGATAATAACTGCATAATATGGGTAATAATGCATGTTATATTGATAATAATATAAGCAATAAGTATAATTATTACAGTTTTAACGATAATAACTGCATAATATGGGTAATAGTGCATGTTATATTGCTAATAATATAACTAATAAGTATAATTATTACAGTTCTAGCGATAATAACTGCATTATACGGGTAATAATGCATGTTATATTGATAATATTGGGAGTAATAAGTATAATTATTATATTTCTAGCGATAATAATAGTAAAATATGGCTAATAGTGCATGTTATATTGATAATAATAAAAGTAATAAGTATATTTATTGTAGTTCTACCGATAATAACTGCATAATACGGGTAATAATGCATGTTATATTGATAACAATATAAGTAATAAGTATAATTATTACAGTTCTAGCGATAATAACTGCATTATATGGGTCATAATTAATGTTATATTGATAATATCGGGAGTAATAAGTATAATTATTACAGATCTAGCGATAATACTAGTGAAATATGGCTAAGAGTGCATGTTATATCGACAATAATAAAAGTAATAAGTATATTTATTACAGTTCTATCGATAATAACTGCATTATATGGGTTCTAATGCATGTTATGTTGATAATAATAAAAGCAATAAATATATTTATTATAGTTCTATCGATAATAGCTGCTTAATATGGGTAATAATGCATGTTATATTGATGATAACAAAAGTAATAAGTATAATTAATACAGTTCTAGCGATAATAACTGCATAATATGGGTAATAATGCATGTTATATTGATGATAATAAAAATAATACGTATATTTATCATAGTTCTAGCGATAATAACTGCATAATATGGGTAATAATGCATGTTATATTGATAATATCGGGAGTAATAAGTATAATTATTATAGTTCTAGCGATAATAATAGTAAAATATGGCTAATAGTGCATGTTATATTGATAATAATAAAAGTAATAAGTATATTTATTACAGTTCTATCGATAATAACTGCATAATATGGGTAATAATGCATGTTATATTGATGATAATAAAAATAATACGTATATTTATCATAGTTCTAGCGATAATAACTGCATAATATGGGTAATAATGCATGTTATATTGATAATATTGGGAGTAATAAGTATAATTATTATAGTTCTAGCGATAATAACAGTAAAATATGGCTAATAGTGCATGTTATATTGATAATAATAAAAGTAATAAGTATATTTATTACAGTTCTATCAATAATAACTGCATAATATGGGTAATAATGCATGTTATATTGATAATAATATAAGTAATAAGTATAATTATTACAGTTCTAGCGATAATAACTGCATAATATGGGTAATAATGCATGTTATTTTGATAACATCGGGAGTAATAAGTATAGTTATTACAGTTCTAGCAGTAATAATAGTGAAATATGGCTAATAGTGCATGTTATATTGATAATAATAAAAGTAATAAGTATATTTATTACAGTTATATCGATAATAACTGCATAATATGGGTAATAATGCATGTTATATTGATGATAATAAAAGTAGCAAGTATATTTATTATAGTTTTAGCGGTTATAACTGCATAATGTGGGTAATAATGCATGTTATATTGATAACATCGGGAGTAATAAGTATAATTATTACAGTTCTAGCGGTAATAACTGCATTATATGGGTAATAATACATGTTATATTGATGATAATAAAAATAATACGTATATTTATTATAGTTCTAGCGATAATAACTGCATAATATGGGTAATAATGCATGTTATATTGATAATATTGGGAGTAATAAGTATAATTATTATAGTTCTAGCGATAATAATAGTAAAATATGGCTAATATAGCATGTTATATTTATAATAATAAAAGTAATAAGTATATTTATTACAGTTCTATCGATAATAACTGCATAATATGGGTAATAATGCATGTTATATTGATGATAATAAAAATAATACGTATAATTATTACAGTTCTAGTGATAATAACTCCATTATATGGGTAATAATGCACGTTATGTTGCTAATAATGTAAGTAATAAGTATAATTATTACAGATCTAGCGATAATAACTGCATTATATGGGTAATAATGCATGTTATATTGATAATATCGGGAGTAATAAGTATAATTATTATAGTTCTATCGATAATAATAGTAAAATATGGCTAATAGTGCATGTTATATTGATAATAATAAAAGTAGTAAGTATATTTATTACAGTTCTATCGATAATAACTGCATAATATGGGTAATAATGCATGTTATATTGATGATAATAAAAATAATACGTATATTTATTATAGTTCTAGCGATAATAACTGCATAATATGGGTAATAATGCATGTTATATTGATAATATTGGGAGTAATAAGTATAATTATTATAGTTCTAGCGATAATAATAGTAAAATATGGCTAATAGTGCATGTTATATTGATGATAATAAAAGTAATACGTATATTTATTATAGTTCTAGCGATAATAACTGCATAATATGGGTAATAATGCATGTTATATTGATAATAATATAAGCAATAAGTATAATTATTACAGTTTTAACGATAATAACTGCATAATATGGGTAATAGTGCATGTTATATTGCTAATAATATAACTAATAAGTATAATTATTACAGTTCTAGCGATAATAACTGTATTATACGGGTAATAATGCATGTTATATTGATAATATTGGGAGTAATAAGTATAATTATTATATTTCTAGCGATAATAATAGTAAAATATGGCTAATAGTGCATGTTATATTGATGATAATAAAAGTAATACGTATATTTATTATAGTTCTAGCGATAATAACTGCATAATATGGGTAATAATGCATGTTATATTGATAATAATATAAGCAATAAGTATAATTATTACAGTTTTAACGATAATAACTGCATAATATGGGTAATAGTGCATGTTATATTGCTAATAATATAACTAATAAGTATAATTATTACAGTTCTAACGATAATAACTGCATTATACGGGTAATAATGCATGTTATATTGATAATATTGGGAGTAATAAGTATAATTATTATATTTCTAGCGATAATAATAGTAAAATATGGCTAATAGTGCATGTTATATTGATAATAATAAAAGTAATAAGTATATTTATTACAGTTCTATCGATAATAACTGCATAATATGGGTAATAATGCATGTTATATTGATAATATCGGGAGTAATAAGTATACTTATTATAGTTCTAGCGATAATAACTGCATAATATGGGTAATAATGCATGTTATATTGATGATAACAAAAGTAATAAGTATATTTATTATAGTTCTGTCGATAATGACTGCATAATATGGGTAATAATGCATGTTATGTTAATGATGATGAAAGTAATAAGTATATTTATTATAGTTCCAGCGATAACAACTGCATAATATGGATAATAATGCATGTTATATTGATAATAATAAAAGTAATAAGTATATTTATTGTAGTTCTACCGATAATAACTGCATAATACGGGTAATAATGCATGTTATATTGATAACAATATAAGTAATAAGTATAATTATTACAGTTCTAGCGATAATAACTGCATTATATGGGTCATAATTAATATCATATTGATAATATCGGGAGTAATAAGTATAATTATTACAGATCTAGCGATAATACTAGTGAAATATGGCTAAGAGTGCATGTTATATCGACAATAATAAAAGTAATAAGTATATTTATTACAGTTCTATCGATAATAACTGCATTATATGGGATCTAATGCATGTTATGTTGATAATAATAAAAGCAATAAATATATTTATTATAGTTCTATCGATAATAGCTGCTTAATATGGGTAATAATGCATGTTATATTGATGATAACAAAAGTAATAAGTATAATTAATACAGTTCTAGCGATAATAACTGCATTATGTGGGTAATAATGCGTGTTATATTGATAATATCGGGAGTCATAAGTATATGTATTATAGTTCCAGCGATAATAACTGGACAATATTGGTAATAATCCATGTTATATTGATAATAATAAAAGTAATAAGTATATTTATTACAGTTATATCGATAATAACTGCATAATATGGGTAATAATGCATGGTATATTGATGATAATAAAAGTAGCAAGTATATTTATTATAGTTTTAGCGGTTATAACTGCATAATGTGGGTAATAATGCATGTTATATTGATAACATCGGGAGTAATAAGTATAATTATTACAGTTCTAGCGGTAATAACTGCATAATATGGGTAATAATTCACGTTATATTGCTAATAATATAAGTAATAAGTATAATTATTACAGTTCTAGCGATAATAACTGCATAATACGGGTAATAATGCACGTTATAATGCTAATAATATAAGTAATAAGTATAATTATTACAGTTCTAGCGACAACAACTGCACAATATGGGTAATAATGCACGTTATATTGCTAATAATATAAGTAATAAGTATATTTATTATAGTTCTAGCGGTTATAACTGCATAATGTGGGTAATAATGCATGTTATATTGATAATATCGGGAGTAATAAGTATAATTATTACAGTTCTAGCGGTAATAACTGCATTATATGGGTAATAATGCATGTTATATTCATAATATCGGGAGCAATAAGTATAATTATTACAGTTCTAGCGATAATAACTGCATAATACGGGTAATAATGCACGTTATAATGCTAATAATATAAGTAATAAGTATAATTATTACAGTTATAGCGATAATAACTGCATAATATGGGTAATAATGCATGTTATATTGATGATAATAAAAGTAGTAAGTACATTTATTACAGTTCTAGCGATAATAACTGCATTATATGCGTAATAATGCATGTTATATTCATAATATCGGGAGTAATTAGTATAATTATTATAGTTCTAGCGATAATAATAGTAAAATATGGCTAATAGTGCATGTTATATTGATAATAATAAAAGTAATAAGTATATTTATTACAGTTCTATCGATAATAACTGCATAATATGGGTAATAATGCATGTTATATTGATAATAATATAAGTAATAAGTATAATTATTACAGTTCTAGCGATAATAACTGCATAATATGGGTAATAATGCATGTTATTTTGATAACATCGGGAGTAATAAGTATAGTTATTACAGTTCTAGCAGTAATAATAGTAAAATATGGCTAATAGTGCATGTTATATTGATAATAATAAAAGTAATAAGTATATTTATTACAGTTATATCGATAATAACTGCATAATATGGGTAATAATGCATGTTATATTGATGATAATAAAAGTAGTAAGTATATTTATTATACTTATAGCGGTTATAACTGCATAATGTGGGTAATAATGCATGTTATATTGGTAATATCGGGAGTAATAAGTATAATTATTACAGTTCTAGCGGTAATAATAGTAAAATATGGCTAATAGTGCATGTTATATTGATAATAATAAAGGTAATACGTATATTTATTACAATTCTATCGATAATAACTGCATAATATGGGTACTAATGCATGTTATAGTGATGATAATAAAAGTAGTAATTATATTTATTACAGTTCTAGCGATAATAACTGCATTATATGCGTAATAATGCATGTTATATTGATAATATCGGGAGTAATAAGTATAGTTATTACAGTTCTAGCAGTAATAATAGTAAAATATGGCTAATAGTGCATGTTATATTGATAATAATATAAGTAATATGTATAATTATTACAGTTCTAGCGATTATAACTGCATAATATGGGTAATAATGCATGTTATATTGAGAATAATATAAGTAATAAGTATAATTGTTACAGTTCTAGCGATAATAACTTCATAATATGGGTAATAATGCATGTTATATTGATAATATTGGGAGTAGTAAGTATAATTACTATAGTTTTAGCGATAATAATAGTAAAATATGGCTAATAGTGCATGTTATATTGATAATAATAAAAGTAATAAGTATATTTATTACAGTTCTATCGATAATAACTGCATAATATGGGTAATAATGCATGTTATATTGATGGCAATAAAAGTAGTAAGTATATTTATTATAGTTCTAGCGATTATAACTGCATAATATGGAAATGATGCATGTTATATTGAGAATAATATAAGTAATAAGTATAATTATTACAGTTCTAGTTATAATAACTCCATTATATGAGTAATAATGCACGTTATGTTGCTGATAATATAAGTAATAAGTATAATTATTACAGTTCTAGCGATAATAACTGCATAATATGGGTAATAATGCATGTTATATTGAGAATAATATAAGTAATAAGTATAATTGTTACAGTTCTAGCGATAATAACTTCATAATATGGGTAATAATGCAAGTTATATTGATGATAATAAAAGTAGTAAGTATATTTATTATAGTTCCAGCGATTATAACTGCATAATATGGGTAATAATGCATGTTATATTGAGAATAATATAAGTAATAAGTATAATTATTACAGTTTTAGCGATAATAACTCCATTATATGGGTAATAATGCACGTTATGTTGCTAATAATGTAAGTAATAAGTATAATTATTACAGTTCTAGCGATAATAACTGCATTATATGGGTAATAATGCATGTTATATTGATAATATCGGGAGTAATAAGTATAATTATTATAGTTCTAGCGATAATAATAGTAAAATATGGCTAATAGTGCATGTTATATTGATAATAATAAAAGTAATAAGTATATTTATTACAGTTCTATCGATAATAACTGCATAATATGGGTAATAATGCATGTTATATTGATGATAATAAAAATAATACGTGTATTTATTATAGTTCTAGCGATAATAACTGCATAATATGGGTAATAATGCATGTTATATTGATAATATTGGGAGTAATAAGTATAATTATTATAGTTCTAGCGATAATAATAGTAAAATATGGCTAATAGTGCATGTTATATTGATTATAATAAAAGTAATACGTATATTTATTATAGTTCTAGCGATAATAACTGCATAATATGGGTAATAATGCATGTTATATTGATAATAATATAAGCAATAAGTATAATTATTACAGTTTTAACGATAATAACTGCATAATATGGGTAATAGTGCATGTTATATTGCTAATAATATAACTAATAAGTATAATTATTACAGTTCTAGCGATAATAACTGCATTATACGGGTAATAATGCATGTTATATTGATAATATTGGGAGTAATAAGTATAATTATTATAGTTCTAGCGATAGTAATAGTAAAATATGGCTAATAGTGCATGTTATATTGATAATAATAAAGGTAATAAGTATATTTATTACAGTTCTATCGATAATAACTGCATTATATGGGTAATAATGCACGTTGTATTGCTAATAATATTAGTAATAAGTAAAATTATTACAGTTCTAGCGATAATAACTGCATTATATGGGTAATAATGCATGTTATATTGATAATATTGGGAGTAATAAGTATAATTACTATAGTTTTAGCGATAATAATAGTAAAATATGGCTAATAGTGCATGTTATATTGATAATAATAAAAGTAATAAGTATTTTTATTACAGTTCTATCGATAATAACTGCATAATATGGGTAATAATGCATGTTATATTGATAATAATATAAGTAATAAGTATAATTATTACAGTTCTAGCGATAATAACTGCATAATATGGGTAATAATGCATGTTATTTTGATAACATCGGGAGTAATAAGTATAGTTATTACAGTTCTAGAAGTAATAATAGTAAAATATGGCTAATAGTGCATGTTATATTGATAATAATAAAAGTAATAAGTATATTTATTACAGTTCTATCGATAATAACTGCATAATATGGGTAATAATGCATGTTATATTGATGATAATAAAAATAATACGTATATTTATCATAGTTCTAGCGATAATGACTGCATAATATGGGTAATAATGCATGTTATATTGATAATATCGGGAGTAATAAGTATAATTATTATAGTTCTAGCGATAATAATAGTAAAATATGGCTAATAGTGCATGTTATATTGATAATAATAAAAGTAATAAGTATATTTATTACAGTTCTATCGATAATAACTGCATAATATGGGTAATAATGCATGTTATATTGATAATATTGGGAGTAATAAGTATAATTATTATAGTTCTAGCGATAATAATAGTAAAATATGGCTAATAGTGCATGTTATATTGATAATAATAAAAGTAATAAGTATATTTATTACAGTTCTATCAATAATAACTGCATAATATGGGTAATAATGCATGTTATATTGATAATAATATAAGTAATAAGTATAATTATTACAGTTCTAGCGATAATAACTGCATAATATGGGTAATAATGCATGTTATTTTGATAACATCGGGAGTAATAAGTATAGTTATTACAGTTCTAGCAGTAATAATAGTGAAATATGGCTAATAGTGCATGTTATATTGATAATAATAAAAGTAATAAGTATATTTATTACAGTTATATCGATAATAACTGCATAATATGGGTAATAATGCATGTTATATTGATGATAATAAAAGTAGTAAGTATATTTATTATACTTATAGCGGTTATAACTGCATAATGTGGGTAATAATGCATGTTATATTGGTAATATCGGGAGTAATAAGTATAATTATTACAGTTCTAGCGGTAATAATAGTAAAATATGTCTAATAGTGCATGTTATATTGATAATAATAAAAGTAATACGTATATTTATTACAATTCTATCGATAATAACTGCATAATATGGGTACTAATGTATGTTATAGTGATGATAATAAAAGTAGTAAGTATATTTATTACAGTTCTAGCGGTAATAACTGCATTATATGGGTAATAATGCATGTTATATTCATAATATCGGGAGTAATAAGTATAGTTATTATAGTTCTAGCGATAATAATAGTACAATATGGCTAATAGTGCATGTTATATTGATAATAATAAAAGTAATGAGTATAATAATTACAGTTCTAGCGATAATAATAGTAAAATATGGCTAATAGTGCATGTTATATTGATAATAATAAAAGTAATAAGTATATTTATTACAGTTCTATCGATAATAACTGCATAATATGGGTAATAATGCATGTTATATTGATGATAATAAAAGTAGCAAGGATATTTATTATAGTTGTAGCGATTATAACTGCATAATATGGGTAATAATGCATGTTATATTGAGAATAATATAAGTAATAAGTGTAATTATTACAGTTCTAGCGATAATAACTGCATTATATGGGTAATAATGCACGTTGTATTGCTAATAATATTAGTAATAAGTAAAATTATTACAGTTCTAGCGATAATAATAGTAAAATATGGCTAATAGTGCATGTTATATTGATAATAATAAAAGTAATAAGTATTTTTATTACAGTTCTATCGATAATAACTGCATAATATGGGTAATAATGCATGTTATATTCATAATATCGGGAGTAATAAGTATAGTTATTATAGTTCTAGCGATAATAATAGTAAAATATGGCTAATAGTGCATGTTATATTGATAATAATAAAAGTAATAAGTATATTTATTACAGTTCTATCAATAATAACTGCATAATATGGGTAATAATGCATGTTATATTGATAATAATATAAGTAATAAGTATAATTATTACAGTTCTAGCGATAATAACTGCATAATATGGGTAATAATGCATGTTATTTTGATAACATCGGGAGTAATAAGTATAGTTATTACAGTTCTAGCAGTAATAATAGTGAAATATGGCTAATAGTGCATGTTATATTGATAATAATAAAAGTAATAAGTATATTTATTACAGTTATATCGATAATAACTGCATAATATGGGTAATAATGCATGTTATATTGATGATAATAAAAGTAGTAAGTATATTTATTATACTTATAGCGGTTATAACTGCATAATGTGGGTAATAATGCATGTTATATTGATAATATCGGGTGTAATAAGTATAATTATTACAGTTCTAGCGGTAATAACTGCATTATATGGGTAATAATGCATGTTATATTCATAATATCGGGAGTAATAAGTATAGTTATTATAGTTCTAGCGATAATAATAGTAAAATATGGCTAATAGTGCATGTTATATTGATAATAATAAAAGTAATAAGTATATTTATTACAGTTCTATCGATAATAACTGCATAATATGGTTAATAATGCATGTTATATTGATGATAATAAAAGTAGCAAGTATATTTATTATAGTTTTAGCGGTTATAACTGCATAATGTGGGTAATAATGCATGTTATATTGATAACATCGGGAGTAATAAGTATAATTATTACAGTTCTAGCGATAATAACTGCATAATATGGGTAATAATACATGTTATATTGATGATAATAAAAATAATACGTATATTTATTATAGTTCTAGCGATAATAACTGCATAATATGGGTAATAATGCATGTTATATTGATAATATTGGGAGTAATAAGTATAATTATTATAGTTCTAGCGATAATAATAGTAAAATATGGCTAATAGTGCATGTTATATTGATAATAATAAAAGTAATAAGTATATTTATTACAGTTCTATCGATAATAACTGCATAATATGGGTAATAATGCATGTTATATTGATGATAATAAAAATAATACGTATAATTATTACAGTTCTAGTGATAATAACTCCATTATATGGGTAATAATGCACGTTATGTTGCTAATAATGTAAGTAATAAGTATAATTATTACAGATCTAGCGATAATAACTGCATTATATGGGTAATAATGCATGTTATATTGATAATATCGGGAGTAATAAGTATAATTATTATAGTTCTAGCGATAATAATAGTAAAATATGGCTAATAGTGCATGTTATATTGATAATAATAAAAGTAGTAAGTATATTTATTACAGTTCTATCGATAATAACTGCATAATATGGGTAATAATGCATGTTATATTGATGATAATAAAAATAATACGTATATTTATTATAGTTCTAGCGATAATAACTGCATAATATGGGTAATAATGCATGTTATATTGATAATATTGGGAGTAATAAGTATAATTATTATAGTTCTAGCGATAATAATAGTAAAATATGGCTAATAGTGCATGTTATATTGATGATAATAAAAGTAATACGTATATTTATTATAGTTCTAGCGATAATAACTGCATAATATGGGTAATAATGCATGTTATATTGATAATAATATAAGCAATAAGTATAATTATTACAGTTTTAACGATAATAACTGCATAATATGGGTAATAGTGCATGTTATATTGCTAATAATATAACTAATAAGTATAATTATTACAGTTCTAGCGATAATAACTGCATTATACGGGTAATAATGCATGTTATATTGATAATATTGGGAGTAATAAGTATAATTATTATATTTCTAGCGATAATAATAGTAAAATATGGCTAATAGTGCATGTTATATTGATGATAATAAAAGTAATACGTATATTTATTATAGTTCTAGCGATAATAACTGCATAATATGGGTAATAATGCATGTTATATTGATAATAATATAAGCAATAAGTATAATTATTACAGTTTTAACGATAATAACTGCATAATATGGGTAATAGTGCATGTTATATTGCTAATAATATAACTAATAAGTATAATTATTACAGTTCTAACGATAATAACTGCATTATACGGGTAATAATGCATGTTATATTGATAATATTGGGAGTAATAAGTATAATTATTATATTTCTAGCGATAATAATAGTAAAATATGGCTAATAGTGCATGTTATATTGATAATAATAAAAGTAATAAGTATATTTATTACAGTTCTATCGATAATAACTGCATTATATGGGTAATAATGCACGTTGTATTGCTAATAATATTAGTAATAAGTAAAATTATTACAGTTCTAGCGATAATAACTGCATTATATGGGTAATAATGCATGTCATATTGATAATATTGGGTGTAATAAGTATAATTATTATAGTTCTAGCGATAATAATAGTAAAATATGGCTAATAGTGCATGTTATATTGATAATAATAAAAGTAATGAGTATAGTAATTACAGTTCTAGCGATAATAATAGTAAAATATGGCTAATAGTGCATGTTATATTGATAATAATAAAAGTAATAAGTATATTTATTACAGTTCTATCGATAATAACTGCATAATATGGGTAATAATGCATGTTATATTGATGATAATAAAAGTAGCAAGGATATTTATTATAGTTGTAGCGATTATAACTGCATAATATGGGTAATAATGCATGTTATATTGAGAATAATATAAGTAATAAGTATAATTATTACAGTTCTAGCGATAATAACTGCATTATATGGGTAATAATGCACGTTGTATTGCTAATAATATTAGTAATAAGTAAAATTATTACAGTTCTAGCGATAATAACTGCATTATATCGGTAATAATGCATGTTATATTGATAATATTGGGAGTAATAAGTATAATTACTATAGTTTTAGCGATAATAATAGTAAAATATGGCTAATAGTGCATGTTATATTGATAATAATAAAAGTAATAAGTATTTTTATTACAGTTCTATCGATAATAACTGCATAATATGGGTAATAATGCATGTTATATTGATGATAATAAAAATAATACGTATAATTATTACAGTTCTAGCGATAATAACTGCATAATATGGGTAATAATGCATGTCATTTTGATAACATCGGGAGTAATAAGTATAGTTATTACAGTTCTAGCAGTAATAATAGTAAAATATGGCTAATAGTGCATGTTATATTGATAATAATAAAAGTAATAAGTATATTTATTACAGTTATATCGATAATAACTGCATAATATGGGTAATAATGCATGTTATATTGATGATAATAAAAGTAGCAAGTATATTTATTATAGTTTTAGCGGTTATAACTGCATAATGTGGGTAATAATGCATGTTATATTGATAACATCGGGAGTAATAAGTATAATTATTACAGTTCTAGCGGTAATAACTGCATTATATGGGTAATAATGCAAGTTATATTCATAATATCGGGAGTAATAAGTATAATTATTACAGTTCTAGCGGTAATAATAGTAAAATATGGCAAATAGTGCAGGTTATATTGATAATAATAAAAGTAATAAGTATATTTATTACAGTTCTATCGATAATAACTGCATAATATGGGTAATAATGCATGTTATATTGATGATAATAAAAGTAGTAAGTATATTTATTATACTTATAGCGGTTATAACTGCATAATGTGGGTAATAATGCATGTTATATTGGTAATATCGGGAGTAATAAGTATAATTATTACAGTTCTAGCGGTAATAATAGTAAAATATGTCTAATAGTGCATGTTATATTGATGATAATAAAAGTAATACGTATATTTATTACAATTCTATCGATAATAACTGCATAATATGGGTACTAATGTATGTTATAGTGATGATAATAAAAGTAGTAAGTATATTTATTACAGTTCTAGCGGTAATAACTGCATTATATGGGTAATAATGCATGTTATATTCATAATATCGGGAGTAATAAGTATAGTTATTATAGTTCTAGCGATAATAATAGTAAAATATGGCTAATAGTGCATGTTATATTGATAATAATAAAAGTAATAAGTATATTTATTACAGTTCTATCGATAATAACTGCATAATATGGTTAATAATGCATGTTATATTGATAATAATAAAAGTAATAAGTATATTTATTACAGTTCTATCGATAATAACTGCATAATATGGGTAATAATGCATGTTATATTGATAATAATATAAGTAATAAGTATAATTATTACAGTTCTAGTGATAATAACTCCTTTTATATGGGTAATAATGCATGTTATATTGATAATAATATAAGTAATAAGTATAATTATTACAGTTCTAGCGATAATAACTGCATAATATGGGTAATAATGCATGTTATATTGATGATAATAAAAGTAGTAAGTACATTTATTACAGTTCTAGCGGTAATAACTGCATTATATGCGTAATAATGCATGTTATTTTGATAATATTGGGAGTAATAAGTATAGTTATTACAGTTCTAGCAGTAATAATAGTAAAATATGGCTAATAGTGCATGTTATATTGATAATAATAAAAGTAATAAGTATATTTATTACAGTTATATCGATAATAACTGCATAATATGGGTAATAATGCATGTTATATTGATGATAATAAAAGTAGCAAGTATATTTATTATAGTTTTAGCGGTTATAACTGCATAATGTGGGTAATAATGCATGTTATATTGATAACATCGGGAGTAATAAGTATAATTATTACAGTTCTAGCGGTAATAACTGCATAATATGGGTAATAATTCACGTTATATTGCTAATAATATAAGTAATAAGTATAATTATTACAGTTCTAGCGATAATAACTGCATAATACGGGTAATAATGCACGTTATAATGCTAATAATATAAGTAATAAGTATAATTATTACAGTTCTAGCGACAACAACTGCACAATATGGGTAATAATGCACGTTATATTGCTAATAATATAAGTAATAAGTATATTTATTATAGTTCTAGCGGTTATAACTGCATAATGTGGGTAATAATGCATGTTATATTGATAATATCGGGAGTAATAAGTATAATTATTACAGTTCTAGCGGTAATAACTGCATTATATGGGTAATAATGCATGTTATATTCATAATATCGGGAGCAATAAGTATAATTATTACAGTTCTAGCGATAATAACTGCATAATACGGGTAATAATGCACGTTATAATGCTAATAATATAAGTAATAAGTATAATTATTACAGTTCTAGCGATAATAACTGCATTATATGCGTAATAATGCATGTTATATTCATAATATCGGGAGTAATTAGTATAATTATTATAGTTCTAGCGATAATAACAGTAAAATATGGCTAATAGTGCATGTTATATTGATAATAATAAAAGTAATAAGTATATTTATTACAGTTCTATCGATAATAACTGCATAATATGGTTCATAATGCATGTTATATTGATGATAATAAAAGTAGCAAGTATATTTATTATAGTTCTAGCGGTTATAACTGCATAATGTGGGTAATAATGCATGTTATATTGATAATATCGGGTGTAATAAGTATAATTATTACAGTTCTAGCGGTAATAACTGCATTATATGGGTAATAATGCATGTTATATTCATAATATCGGGAGTAATTAGTATAATTATTATAGTTCTAGCGATAATAACAGTAAAATATGGCTAATAGTGCATGTTATATTGATAATAATAAAAGTAATAAGTATATTTATTACAGTTCTATCGATAATAACTGCATAATATGGTTCATAATGCATGTTATATTGATGATAATAAAAGTAGCAAGTATATTTATTATAGTTCTAGCGGTTATAACTGCATAATGTGGGTAATAATGCATGTTATATTGATAATATCGGGTGTAATAAGTATAATTATTACAGTTCTAGCGGTAATAACTGCATTATATGGGTAATAATGCATGTTATATTCATAATATCGGGAGTAATAAGTATAATTATTATAGTTCTAGCGATAATAATAGTAAAATATGGCTAATAGTGCATGTTATATTGATAATAATAAAAGTAATAAGTATAATTATTACAGTTCTAGCGATAATAACTGCATAATATGGGTAATAATGCATGTTATATTGACGATAATAAAAATAATACGTATATTTATTATAGTTCTAGCGATAATAACTGCATAATATGGGTAATAATGCATGTCATATTGATAATATTGGGAGTAATAAGTATAATTATTATAGTTCTAGCGATAATAATAGTAAAATATGGCTAATAGTGCATGTTATATTGATAATAATAAAAGTAATAAGTATATTTATTACAGTTATATCGATAATAACTGCATAATATGGGTAATAATGCATGTTATATTGATGATAATAAAAGTAGTAAGTATATTTATTATACTTATAGCGGTTATAACTGCATAATGTGGGTAATAATGCATGTTATATTGATAATATCGGGTGTAATAAGTATAATTATTACAGTTCTAGCGGTAATAACTGCATTATATGGGTAATAATGCATGTTATATTCATAATATCGGGAGTAATAAGTATAGTTATTATAGTTCTAGCGATAATAATAGTAAAATATGGCTAATAGTGCATGTTATATTGATAATAATAAAAGTAATAAGTATATTTATTACAGTTCTATCGATAATAACTGCATAATATGGTTAATAATGCATGTTATATTGATGATAATAAAAGTAGCAAGTATATTTATTATAGTTTTAGCGGTTATAACTGCATAATGTGGGTAATAATGCATGTTATATTGATAACATCGGGAGTAATAAGTATAATTATTACAGTTCTAGCGATAATAACTGCATAATATGGGTAATAATACATGTTATATTGATGATAATAAAAATAATACGTATATTTATTATAGTTCTAGCGATAATAACTGCATAATATGGGTAATAATGCATGTTATATTGATAATATTGGGAGTAATAAGTATAATTATTATAGTTCTAGCGATAATAATAGTAAAATATGGCTAATAGTGCATGTTATATTGATAATAATAAAAGTAATAAGTATATTTATTACAGTTCTATCGATAATAACTGCATAATATGGGTAATAATGCATGTTATATTGATGATAATAAAAATAATACGTATAATTATTACAGTTCTAGTGATAATAACTCCATTATATGGGTAATAATGCACGTTATGTTGCTAATAATGTAAGTAATAAGTATAATTATTACAGATCTAGCGATAATAACTGCATTATATGGGTAATAATGCATGTTATATTGATAATATCGGGAGTAATAAGTATAATTATTACAGTTCTAGCGATAATAACTGCATTATATGGGTAATAATGCATGTTATATTGATAATATCGGGAGTAATAAGTATAATTATTATAGTTCTAGCGATAATAATAGTAAAATATGGCTAATAGTGCATGTTATATTGATAATAATAAAAGTAGTAAGTATATTTATTACAGTTCTATCGATAATAACTGCATAATATGGGTAATAATGCATGTTATATTGATGATAATAAAAATAATACGTATATTTATTATAGTTCTAGCGATAATAACTGCATAATATGGGTAATAATGCATGTTATATTGATAATATTGGGAGTAATAAGTATAATTATTATAGTTCTAGCGATAATAATAGTAAAATATGGCTAATAGTGCATGTTATATTGATGATAATAAAAGTAATACGTATATTTATTATAGTTCTAGCGATAATAACTGCATAATATGGGTAATAATGCATGTTATATTGATAATAATATAAGCAATAAGTATAATTATTACAGTTTTAACGATAATAACTGCATAATATGGGTAATAGTGCATGTTATATTGCTAATAATATAACTAATAAGTATAATTATTACAGTTCTAGCGATAATAACTGCATTATACGGGTAATAATGCATGTTATATTGATAATATTGGGAGTAATAAGTATAATTATTATATTTCTAGCGATAATAATAGTAAAATATGGCTAATAGTGCATGTTATATTGATGATAATAAAAGTAATACGTATATTTATTATAGTTCTAGCGATAATAACTGCATAATATGGGTAATAATGCATGTTATATTGATAATAATATAAGCAATAAGTATAATTATTACAGTTTTAACGATAATAACTGCATAATATGGGTAATAGTGCATGTTATATTGCTAATAATATAACTAATAAGTATAATTATTACAGTTCTAACGATAATAACTGCATTATACGGGTAATAATGCATGTTATATTGATAATATTGGGAGTAATAAGTATAATTATTATATTTCTAGCGATAATAATAGTAAAATATGGCTAATAGTGCATGTTATATTGATAATAATAAAAGTAATAAGTATATTTATTACAGTTCTATCGATAATAACTGCATTATATGGGTAATAATGCACGTTGTATTGCTAATAATATTAGTAATAAGTAAAATTATTACAGTTCTAGCGATAATAACTGCATTATATGGGTAATAATGCATGTCATATTGATAATATTGGGTGTAATAAGTATAATTATTATAGTTCTAGCGATAATAATAGTAAAATATGGCTAATAGTGCATGTTATATTGATAATAATAAAAGTAATGAGTATAGTAATTACAGTTCTAGCGATAATAATAGTAAAATATGGCTAATAGTGCATGTTATATTGATAATAATAAAAGTAATAAGTATATTTATTACAGTTCTATCGATAATAACTGCATAATATGGGTAATAATGCATGTTATATTGATGATAATAAAAGTAGCAAGGATATTTATTATAGTTGTAGCGATTATAACTGCATAATATGGGTAATAATGCATGTTATATTGAGAATAATATAAGTAATAAGTATAATTATTACAGTTCTAGCGATAATAACTGCATTATATGGGTAATAATGCACGTTGTATTGCTAATAATATTAGTAATAAGTAAAATTATTACAGTTCTAGCGATAATAACTGCATTATATCGGTAATAATGCATGTTATATTGATAATATTGGGAGTAATAAGTATAATTACTATAGTTTTAGCGATAATAATAGTAAAATATGGCTAATAGTGCATGTTATATTGATAATAATAAAAGTAATAAGTATTTTTATTACAGTTCTATCGATAATAACTGCATAATATGGGTAATAATGCATGTTATATTGATGATAATAAAAATAATACGTATAATTATTACAGTTCTAGCGATAATAACTGCATAATATGGGTAATAATGCATGTCATTTTGATAACATCGGGAGTAATAAGTATAGTTATTACAGTTCTAGCAGTAATAATAGTAAAATATGGCTAATAGTGCATGTTATATTGATAATAATAAAAGTAATAAGTATATTTATTACAGTTATATCGATAATAACTGCATAATATGGGTAATAATGCATGTTATATTGATGATAATAAAAGTAGCAAGTATATTTATTATAGTTTTAGCGGTTATAACTGCATAATGTGGGTAATAATGCATGTTATATTGATAACATCGGGAGTAATAAGTATAATTATTACAGTTCTAGCGGTAATAACTGCATTATATGGGTAATAATGCAAGTTATATTCATAATATCGGGAGTAATAAGTATAATTATTACAGTTCTAGCGGTAATAATAGTAAAATATGGCAAATAGTGCAGGTTATATTGATAATAATAAAAGTAATAAGTATATTTATTACAGTTCTATCGATAATAACTGCATAATATGGGTAATAATGCATGTTATATTGATGATAATAAAAGTAGTAAGTATATTTATTATACTTATAGCGGTTATAACTGCATAATGTGGGTAATAATGCATGTTATATTGGTAATATCGGGAGTAATAAGTATAATTATTACAGTTCTAGCGGTAATAATAGTAAAATATGTCTAATAGTGCATGTTATATTGATGATAATAAAAGTAATACGTATATTTATTACAATTCTATCGATAATAACTGCATAATATGGGTACTAATGTATGTTATAGTGATGATAATAAAAGTAGTAAGTATATTTATTACAGTTCTAGCGGTAATAACTGCATTATATGGGTAATAATGCATGTTATATTCATAATATCGGGAGTAATAAGTATAGTTATTATAGTTCTAGCGATAATAATAGTAAAATATGGCTAATAGTGCATGTTATATTGATAATAATAAAAGTAATAAGTATATTTATTACAGTTCTATCGATAATAACTGCATAATATGGTTAATAATGCATGTTATATTGATAATAATAAAAGTAATAAGTATATTTATTACAGTTCTATCGATAATAACTGCATAATATGGGTAATAATGCATGTTATATTGATAATAATATAAGTAATAAGTATAATTATTACAGTTCTAGTGATAATAACTCCTTTTATATGGGTAATAATGCATGTTATATTGATAATAATATAAGTAATAAGTATAATTATTACAGTTCTAGCGATAATAACTGCATAATATGGGTAATAATGCATGTTATATTGATGATAATAAAAGTAGTAAGTACATTTATTACAGTTCTAGCGGTAATAACTGCATTATATGCGTAATAATGCATGTTATTTTGATAATATTGGGAGTAATAAGTATAGTTATTACAGTTCTAGCAGTAATAATAGTAAAATATGGCTAATAGTGCATGTTATATTGATAATAATAAAAGTAATAAGTATATTTATTACAGTTATATCGATAATAACTGCATAATATGGGTAATAATGCATGTTATATTGATGATAATAAAAGTAGCAAGTATATTTATTATAGTTTTAGCGGTTATAACTGCATAATGTGGGTAATAATGCATGTTATATTGATAACATCGGGAGTAATAAGTATAATTATTACAGTTCTAGCGGTAATAACTGCATAATATGGGTAATAATTCACGTTATATTGCTAATAATATAAGTAATAAGTATAATTATTACAGTTCTAGCGATAATAACTGCATAATACGGGTAATAATGCACGTTATAATGCTAATAATATAAGTAATAAGTATAATTATTACAGTTCTAGCGACAACAACTGCACAATATGGGTAATAATGCACGTTATATTGCTAATAATATAAGTAATAAGTATATTTATTATAGTTCTAGCGGTTATAACTGCATAATGTGGGTAATAATGCATGTTATATTGATAATATCGGGAGTAATAAGTATAATTATTACAGTTCTAGCGGTAATAACTGCATTATATGGGTAATAATGCATGTTATATTCATAATATCGGGAGCAATAAGTATAATTATTACAGTTCTAGCGATAATAACTGCATAATACGGGTAATAATGCACGTTATAATGCTAATAATATAAGTAATAAGTATAATTATTACAGTTCTAGCGATAATAACTGCATTATATGCGTAATAATGCATGTTATATTCATAATATCGGGAGTAATTAGTATAATTATTATAGTTCTAGCGATAATAACAGTAAAATATGGCTAATAGTGCATGTTATATTGATAATAATAAAAGTAATAAGTATATTTATTACAGTTCTATCGATAATAACTGCATAATATGGTTCATAATGCATGTTATATTGATGATAATAAAAGTAGCAAGTATATTTATTATAGTTCTAGCGGTTATAACTGCATAATGTGGGTAATAATGCATGTTATATTGATAATATCGGGTGTAATAAGTATAATTATTACAGTTCTAGCGGTAATAACTGCATTATATGGGTAATAATGCATGTTATATTCATAATATCGGGAGTAATTAGTATAATTATTATAGTTCTAGCGATAATAACAGTAAAATATGGCTAATAGTGCATGTTATATTGATAATAATAAAAGTAATAAGTATATTTATTACAGTTCTATCGATAATAACTGCATAATATGGTTCATAATGCATGTTATATTGATGATAATAAAAGTAGCAAGTATATTTATTATAGTTCTAGCGGTTATAACTGCATAATGTGGGTAATAATGCATGTTATATTGATAATATCGGGTGTAATAAGTATAATTATTACAGTTCTAGCGGTAATAACTGCATTATATGGGTAATAATGCATGTTATATTCATAATATCGGGAGTAATAAGTATAATTATTATAGTTCTAGCGATAATAATAGTAAAATATGGCTAATAGTGCATGTTATATTGATAATAATAAAAGTAATAAGTATAATTATTACAGTTCTAGCGATAATAACTGCATAATATGGGTAATAATGCATGTTATATTGACGATAATAAAAATAATACGTATATTTATTATAGTTCTAGCGATAATAACTGCATAATATGGGTAATAATGCATGTCATATTGATAATATTGGGAGTAATAAGTATAATTATTATAGTTCTAGCGATAATAATAGTAAAATATGGCTAATAGTGCATGTTATATTGATAATAATAAAAGTAATAAGTATATTTATTACAGTTATATCGATAATAACTGCATAATATGGGTAATAATGCATGTTATATTGATGATAATAAAAGTAGTAAGTATATTTATTATACTTATAGCGGTTATAACTGCATAATGTGGGTAATAATGCATGTTATATTGATAATATCGGGTGTAATAAGTATAATTATTACAGTTCTAGCGGTAATAACTGCATTATATGGGTAATAATGCATGTTATATTCATAATATCGGGAGTAATAAGTATAGTTATTATAGTTCTAGCGATAATAATAGTAAAATATGGCTAATAGTGCATGTTATATTGATAATAATAAAAGTAATAAGTATATTTATTACAGTTCTATCGATAATAACTGCATAATATGGTTAATAATGCATGTTATATTGATGATAATAAAAGTAGCAAGTATATTTATTATAGTTTTAGCGGTTATAACTGCATAATGTGGGTAATAATGCATGTTATATTGATAACATCGGGAGTAATAAGTATAATTATTACAGTTCTAGCGATAATAACTGCATAATATGGGTAATAATACATGTTATATTGATGATAATAAAAATAATACGTATATTTATTATAGTTCTAGCGATAATAACTGCATAATATGGGTAATAATGCATGTTATATTGATAATATTGGGAGTAATAAGTATAATTATTATAGTTCTAGCGATAATAATAGTAAAATATGGCTAATAGTGCATGTTATATTGATAATAATAAAAGTAATAAGTATATTTATTACAGTTCTATCGATAATAACTGCATAATATGGGTAATAATGCATGTTATATTGATGATAATAAAAATAATACGTATAATTATTACAGTTCTAGTGATAATAACTCCATTATATGGGTAATAATGCACGTTATGTTGCTAATAATGTAAGTAATAAGTATAATTATTACAGATCTAGCGATAATAACTGCATTATATGGGTAATAATGCATGTTATATTGATAATATCGGGAGTAATAAGTATAATTATTATAGTTCTAGCGATAATAATAGTAAAATATGGCTAATAGTGCATGTTATATTGATAATAATAAAAGTAGTAAGTATATTTATTACAGTTCTATCGATAATAACTGCATAATATGGGTAATAATGCATGTTATATTGATGATAATAAAAATAATACGTATATTTATTATAGTTCTAGCGATAATAACTGCATAATATGGGTAATAATGCATGTTATATTGATAATATTGGGAGTAATAAGTATAATTATTATAGTTCTAGCGATAATAATAGTAAAATATGGCTAATAGTGCATGTTATATTGATGATAATAAAAGTAATACGTATATTTATTATAGTTCTAGCGATAATAACTGCATAATATGGGTAATAATGCATGTTATATTGATAATAATATAAGCAATAAGTATAATTATTACAGTTTTAACGATAATAACTGCATAATATGGGTAATAGTGCATGTTATATTGCTAATAATATAACTAATAAGTATAATTATTACAGTTCTAGCGATAATAACTGCATTATACGGGTAATAATGCATGTTATATTGATAATATTGGGAGTAATAAGTATAATTATTATATTTCTAGCGATAATAATAGTAAAATATGGCTAATAGTGCATGTTATATTGATGATAATAAAAGTAATACGTATATTTATTATAGTTCTAGCGATAATAACTGCATAATATGGGTAATAATGCATGTTATATTGATAATAATATAAGCAATAAGTATAATTATTACAGTTTTAACGATAATAACTGCATAATATGGGTAATAGTGCATGTTATATTGCTAATAATATAACTAATAAGTATAATTATTACAGTTCTAACGATAATAACTGCATTATACGGGTAATAATGCATGTTATATTGATAATATTGGGAGTAATAAGTATAATTATTATATTTCTAGCGATAATAATAGTAAAATATGGCTAATAGTGCATGTTATATTGATAATAATAAAAGTAATAAGTATATTTATTACAGTTCTATCGATAATAACTGCATTATATGGGTAATAATGCACGTTGTATTGCTAATAATATTAGTAATAAGTAAAATTATTACAGTTCTAGCGATAATAACTGCATTATATGGGTAATAATGCATGTCATATTGATAATATTGGGTGTAATAAGTATAATTATTATAGTTCTAGCGATAATAATAGTAAAATATGGCTAATAGTGCATGTTATATTGATAATAATAAAAGTAATGAGTATAGTAATTACAGTTCTAGCGATAATAATAGTAAAATATGGCTAATAGTGCATGTTATATTGATAATAATAAAAGTAATAAGTATATTTATTACAGTTCTATCGATAATAACTGCATAATATGGGTAATAATGCATGTTATATTGATGATAATAAAAGTAGCAAGGATATTTATTATAGTTGTAGCGATTATAACTGCATAATATGGGTAATAATGCATGTTATATTGAGAATAATATAAGTAATAAGTATAATTATTACAGTTCTAGCGATAATAACTGCATTATATGGGTAATAATGCACGTTGTATTGCTAATAATATTAGTAATAAGTAAAATTATTACAGTTCTAGCGATAATAACTGCATTATATCGGTAATAATGCATGTTATATTGATAATATTGGGAGTAATAAGTATAATTACTATAGTTTTAGCGATAATAATAGTAAAATATGGCTAATAGTGCATGTTATATTGATAATAATAAAAGTAATAAGTATTTTTATTACAGTTCTATCGATAATAACTGCATAATATGGGTAATAATGCATGTTATATTGATGATAATAAAAATAATACGTATAATTATTACAGTTCTAGCGATAATAACTGCATAATATGGGTAATAATGCATGTTATTTTGATAACATCGGGAGTAATAAGTATAGTTATTACAGTTCTAGCAGTAATAATAGTAAAATATGGCTAATAGTGCATGTTATATTGATAATAATAAAAGTAATAAGTATATTTATTACAGTTATATCGATAATAACTGCATAATATGGGTAATAATGCATGTTATATTGATGATAATAAAAGTAGCAAGTATATTTATTATAGTTTTAGCGGTTATAACTGCATAATGTGGGTAATAATGCATGTTATATTGATAACATCGGGAGTAATAAGTATAATTATTACAGTTCTAGCGGTAATAACTGCATTATATGGGTAATAATGCAAGTTATATTCATAATATCGGGAGTAATAAGTATAATTATTACAGTTCTAGCGGTAATAATAGTAAAATATGGCAAATAGTGCAGGTTATATTGATAATAATAAAAGTAATAAGTATATTTATTACAGTTCTATCGATAATAACTGCATAATATGGGTAATAATGCATGTTATATTGATGATAATAAAAGTAGTAAGTATATTTATTATACTTATAGCGGTTATAACTGCATAATGTGGGTAATAATGCATGTTATATTGGTAATATCGGGAGTAATAAGTATAATTATTACAGTTCTAGCGGTAATAATAGTAAAATATGTCTAATAGTGCATGTTATATTGATGATAATAAAAGTAATACGTATATTTATTACAATTCTATCGATAATAACTGCATAATATGGGTACTAATGTATGTTATAGTGATGATAATAAAAGTAGTAAGTATATTTATTACAGTTCTAGCGGTAATAACTGCATTATATGGGTAATAATGCATGTTATATTCATAATATCGGGAGTAATAAGTATAGTTATTATAGTTCTAGCGATAATAATAGTAAAATATGGCTAATAGTGCATGTTATATTGATAATAATAAAAGTAATAAGTATATTTATTACAGTTCTATCGATAATAACTGCATAATATGGTTAATAATGCATGTTATATTGATAATAATAAAAGTAATAAGTATATTTATTACAGTTCTATCGATAATAACTGCATAATATGGGTAATAATGCATGTTATATTGATAATAATATAAGTAATAAGTATAATTATTACAGTTCTAGTGATAATAACTCCTTTTATATGGGTAATAATGCATGTTATATTGATAATAATATAAGTAATAAGTATAATTATTACAGTTCTAGCGATAATAACTGCATAATATGGGTAATAATGCATGTTATATTGATGATAATAAAAGTAGTAAGTACATTTATTACAGTTCTAGCGGTAATAACTGCATTATATGCGTAATAATGCATGTTATTTTGATAATATTGGGAGTAATAAGTATAGTTATTACAGTTCTAGCAGTAATAATAGTAAAATATGGCTAATAGTGCATGTTATATTGATAATAATAAAAGTAATAAGTATATTTATTACAGTTATATCGATAATAACTGCATAATATGGGTAATAATGCATGTTATATTGATGATAATAAAAGTAGCAAGTATATTTATTATAGTTTTAGCGGTTATAACTGCATAATGTGGGTAATAATGCATGTTATATTGATAACATCGGGAGTAATAAGTATAATTATTACAGTTCTAGCGGTAATAACTGCATAATATGGGTAATAATTCACGTTATATTGCTAATAATATAAGTAATAAGTATAATTATTACAGTTCTAGCGATAATAACTGCATAATACGGGTAATAATGCACGTTATAATGCTAATAATATAAGTAATAAGTATAATTATTACAGTTCTAGCGACAACAACTGCACAATATGGGTAATAATGCACGTTATATTGCTAATAATATAAGTAATAAGTATATTTATTATAGTTCTAGCGGTTATAACTGCATAATGTGGGTAATAATGCATGTTATATTGATAATATCGGGAGTAATAAGTATAATTATTACAGTTCTAGCGGTAATAACTGCATTATATGGGTAATAATGCATGTTATATTCATAATATCGGGAGCAATAAGTATAATTATTACAGTTCTAGCGATAATAACTGCATAATACGGGTAATAATGCACGTTATAATGCTAATAATATAAGTAATAAGTATAATTATTACAGTTCTAGCGATAATAACTGCATTATATGCGTAATAATGCATGTTATATTCATAATATCGGGAGTAATTAGTATAATTATTATAGTTCTAGCGATAATAACAGTAAAATATGGCTAATAGTGCATGTTATATTGATAATAATAAAAGTAATAAGTATATTTATTACAGTTCTATCGATAATAACTGCATAATATGGTTCATAATGCATGTTATATTGATGATAATAAAAGTAGCAAGTATATTTATTATAGTTCTAGCGGTTATAACTGCATAATGTGGGTAATAATGCATGTTATATTGATAATATCGGGTGTAATAAGTATAATTATTACAGTTCTAGCGGTAATAACTGCATTATATGGGTAATAATGCATGTTATATTCATAATATCGGGAGTAATTAGTATAATTATTATAGTTCTAGCGATAATAACAGTAAAATATGGCTAATAGTGCATGTTATATTGATAATAATAAAAGTAATAAGTATATTTATTACAGTTCTATCGATAATAACTGCATAATATGGTTCATAATGCATGTTATATTGATGATAATAAAAGTAGCAAGTATATTTATTATAGTTCTAGCGGTTATAACTGCATAATGTGGGTAATAATGCATGTTATATTGATAATATCGGGTGTAATAAGTATAATTATTACAGTTCTAGCGGTAATAACTGCATTATATGGGTAATAATGCATGTTATATTCATAATATCGGGAGTAATAAGTATAATTATTATAGTTCTAGCGATAATAATAGTAAAATATGGCTAATAGTGCATGTTATATTGATAATAATAAAAGTAATAAGTATAATTATTACAGTTCTAGCGATAATAACTGCATAATATGGGTAATAATGCATGTTATATTGACGATAATAAAAATAATACGTATATTTATTATAGTTCTAGCGATAATAACTGCATAATATGGGTAATAATGCATGTCATATTGATAATATTGGGAGTAATAAGTATAATTATTATAGTTCTAGCGATAATAATAGTAAAATATGGCTAATAGTGCATGTTATATTGATGATAATAAAAGTAATACGTATATTTATTATAGTTCTAGCGATAATAACTGCATAATATGGGTAATAATGCATGTTATATTGATGATAATAAAAATAATACGTATAATTATTACAGTTCTAGTGATAATAACTCCATTATATGGGTAATAATGCACGTTATATTGATGGTAATAAAAGTAATAAGAATATTTATTATAGTTCTGTCGATAATAACTGCATAATATGGGTAATAATGCATGTTATATTTATAATATCGGGAGTAATAAGTATAATTATTACAGTTCTAGCGATAATACTAGTGAAATATGGCTAAGAGTGCATGTTATATTGATAATAATAAAAGTAATAAGTATGTTTATTATAGTTCTACCGATAATAACTGCATAATACGGGTAATAATGCACGTTATATTGATGGTAATAAAAGTAATAAGAATATTTATTATAGTTCTGTCGATAATAACTGCATAATATGGGTAACAATGCATGTTATATTTATAATATCGGGAGTAATAAGTATAATTATTATAGTTCTGGCGATAATAATAGTAAAATATGGCTAATAGTGCATGTTATATTGATAATAATAAAAGTAATAAGTATATTTATTATAGTTCTACCGATAATAACTGCATAATAAGGGTAATAATGCATGTTATATTGATAACAATATAAGTAATAAGTATAATTATTACAGTTCTAGCGATAATAACTGCATTATATGGGTAATAATGCGTGTTACATTGATGATATCGGGAGTTATAAGTATAATTATTATAGTTCTAGCGATAATACTAGTGAAATATGGCTAAGAGTGCATGTTATGTTGACAATAATAAAAGTAATAAGTATATTTATTATAGTTCTATGGATAATATCTGCATAAAATGGGTAATAATGCACGTTATATTGATGGTAATAAAAGTAATAAGAATATTTATTATAGTTCTGTCGATAATAACTGCATAATATGGGTAATAATGCATGTTATATTTATAATATCGGGAGTAATAAGTATAATTATTACAGTTCTAGCGATAATACTAGTGAAATATGGCTAAGAGTGCATGTTATATTGATAATAATAAAAGTAATAAGTATGTTTATTATAGTTCTACCGATAATAACTAGATAATACGGGTAATAATGCATGTTATATTGATAACAATATAAGTAATAAGTATAATTATTACAGTTCTGTCGATAATAACTGCATTATATGGGTAATAATGCGTGTTATATTGATAATATCGGGAGTTATAAGTACATTTATTATAGTTCTGGCGATAATAATAGTAAAATATGGCTAATAGTGCATGTTATATTGATAATAATAAAAGTAATAAGCATATTTATTGTAGTTCTACCGATAATAACTGCATAATACGGGTAATAATGCATGTTATATTGATAACAATATAAGTAATAAGTATAATTATTACAGTTCTAGCGATAATAACTGCATTATATGGGTAATAATGCGTGTTATATTGATAATATCGGGAGTTATAAGTACAATTATTCTAGTTCTAGCGATAATAATAGTAAAATATGGCTAATAGTGCATGTTATATGGATAATAATAAAAGTAATAAGTATATTTATTACAGTTCTATCGATAATAACTGCATAATATGGGTAATAATGCATGTTATATTGATGGCAATAAAAGTAGTAAGTATATTTATTATAGTTCTAGCGATTATAACTGCATAATATGGAAATGATGCATGTTATATTGAGAATAATATAAGTAATAAGTATAATTATTACAGTTCTAGCGATAATAACTGCATAATATGGGTAATAATGCATGTTATATTGAGAATAATATAAGTAATAAGTATAATTGTTACAGTTCTAGCGATAATAACTTCATAATATGGGTAATAATGCATGTTATATTGATGATAATAAAAGTAGTAAGTATATTTATTATAGTTCCAACGATTATAACTGCATAATATGGGTAATAATGCATGTTATATTGAGAATAATATAAGTAATAAGTATAATTATTACAGTTCTAGCGATAATAACTGCATAATATGGGTAATAATGCATGTTATATTGAGAATAATATAAGTAATAAGTATAATTGTTACAGTTCTAGCGATAATAACTTCATAATATGGGTAATAATGCATGTTATATTGATGATAATAAAAGTAGTAAGTATATTTATTATAGTTCCAACGATTATAACTGCATAATATGGGTAATAATGCATGTTATATTGAGAATAATATAAGTAATAAGTATAATTATTACAGTTTTAGCGATAATAACTCCATTATATGGGTAATAATGCACGTTATGTTGCTAATAATGTAAGTAATAAGTATAATTATTACAGTTCTAGCGATAATAACTGCATTATATGGGTAATAATGCATGTTATATTGATAATATCGGGAGTAATAAGTATAATTATTATAGTTCTAGCGATAATAATAGTAAAATATGGCTAATAGTGCATGTTATATTGATAATAATAAAAGTAGTAAGTATATTTATTACAGTTCTATCGATAATAACTGCATAATATGGGTAATAATGCATGTTATATTGATGATAATAAAAATAATACGTATATTTATTATAGTTCTAGCGATAATAACTGCATAATATGGGTAATAATGCATGTTATATTGATAATATTGGGAGTAATAAGTATAATTATTATAGTTCTAGCGATAATAATAGTAAAATATGGCTAATAGTGCATGTTATATTGATGATAATAAAAGTAATACGTATATTTATTATAGTTCTAGCGATAATAACTGCATAATATGGGTAATAATGCATGTTATATTGATAATAATATAAGCAATAAGTATAATTATTACAGTTTTAACGATAATAACTGCATAATATGGGTAATAGTGCATGTTATATTGCTAATAATATAACAAATAAGTATAATTATTACAGTTCTAGCGATAATAACTGCATTATACGGGTAATAATGCATGTTATATTGATAATATTGGGAGTAATAAGTATAATTATTATAGTTCTAGCGATAATAATAGTAAAATATGGCTAATAGTGCATGTTATATTGATAATAATAAAAGTAATAAGTATATTTATTACAGTTCTATCGATAATAACTGCATTATATGGGTAATAATGCACGTTGTATTGCTAATAATATTAGTAATAAGTAAAATTATTACAGTTCTAGCGATAATAACTGCATTATATGGGTAATAATGCATGTCATATTGATAATATTGGGTGTAATAAGTATAATTATTATAGTTCTAGCGATAATAATAGTAAAATATGGCTAATAGTGCATGTTATATTGATAATAATAAAAGTAATGAGTATAATTATTACAGTTCTAGCGATAATAATAGTAAAATATGGCTAATAGTGCATGTTATATTGATAATAATAAAAGTAATAAGTATATTTATTACAGTTCTATCGATAATAACTGCATAATATGGGTAATAATGCATGTTATATTGATGATAATAAAAGTAGCAAGGATATTTATTATAGTTGTAGCGATTATAACTGCATAATATGGGTAATAATGCATGTTATATTGAGAATAATATAAGTAATAAGTATAATTATTACAGTTCTAGCGATAATAACTGCATTATATGGGTAATAATGCACGTTGTATTGCTAATAATATTAGTAATAAGTAAAATTATTACAGTTCTAGCGATAATAACTGCATTATATGGGTAATAATGCATGTTATATTGATAATATTGGGAGTAATAAGTATAATTACTATAGTTTTAGCGATAATAATAGTAAAATATGGCTAATAGTGCATGTTATATTGATAATAATAAAAGTAATAAGTATTTTTATTACAGTTCTATCGATAATAACTGCATAATATGGGTAATAATGCATGTTATATTGATGATAATAAAAATAATACGTATAATTATTACAGTTCTAGTGATAATAACTCCATTATATGGGTAATAATGCACGTTATGTTGCTAATAATGTAAGTAATAAGTATAATTATTACAGATCTAGCGATAATAACTGCATTATATGGGTAATAATGCATGTTATATTGATAATATCGGGAGTAATAAGTATAATTATTATAGTTCTAGCGATAATAATAGTAAAATATGGCTAATAGTGCATGTTATATTGATAATAATAAAAGTAATAAGTATATTTATTACAGTTCTATCGATAATAACTGCATAATATGGGTAATAATGCATGTTATATTGATGATAATAAAAATAATACGTATATTTATCATAGTTCTAGCGATAATAACTGCATAATATGGGTAATAATGCATGTTATATTGATAATATTGGGAGTAATAAGTATAATTATTATAGTTCTAGCGATAATAATAGTAAAATATGGCTAATAGTGCATGTTATATTGATAATAATAAAAGTAATAAGTATATTTATTACAGTTCTATCGATAATAACTGCATAATATGGGTAATAATGCATGTTATATTGATAATAATATAAGTAATAAGTATAATTATTACAGTTCTAGCGATAATAACTGCATAATATGGGTAATAATGCATGTTATTTTGATAACATCGGGAGTAATAAGTATAGTTATTACAGTTCTAGCAGTAATAATAGTAAAATATGGCTAATAGTGCATGTTATATTGATAATAATAAAAGTAATAAGTATATTTATTACAGTTATATCGATAATAACTGCATAATATGGGTAATAATGCATGTTATATTGATGATAATAAAAGTAGCAAGTATATTTATTATAGTTTTAGCGGTTATAACTGCATAATGTGGGTAATAATGCATGTTATATTGATAACATCGGGAGTAATAAGTATAATTATTACAGTTCTAGCGGTAATAACTGCATTATATGGGTAATAATGCAAGTTATATTCATAATATCCGGAGTAATAAGTATAATTATTACAGTTCTAGCGGTAATAATAGTAAAATATGGCAAATAGTGCATGTTATATTGATAATAATAAAAGTAATAAGTATATTTATTACAGTTCTATCGATAATAACTGCATAATATGGGTAATAATGCATGTTATATTGATGATAATAAAAGTAGTAAGTATATTTATTATACTTATAGCGGTTATAACTGCATAATGTGGGTAATAATGCATGTTATATTGGTAATATCGGGAGTAATAAGTATAATTATTACAGTTCTAGCGGTAATAATAGTAAAATATGTCTAATAGTGTATGTTATATTGATAATAATAAAAGTAATACGTATATTTATTACAATTCTATCGATAATAACTGCATAATATGGGTACTAATGTATGTTATAGTGATGATAATAAAAGTAGTAAGTATATTTATTACAGTTCTAGCGGTAATAACTGCATTATATGGGTAATAATGCATGTTATATTCATAATATCGGGAGTAATAAGTATAGTTATTATAGTTCTAGCGATAATAATAGTAAAATATGGCTAATAGTGCATGTTATATTGATAATAATAAAAGTAATAAGTATATTTATTACAGTTCTATCGATAATAACTGCATAATATGGTTAATAATGCATGTTATATTGATGATAATAAAAGTAGCAAGTATATTTATTATAGTTCTAGCGGTTATAACTGCATAATGTGGGTAATAATGCATGTTATATTGATAATATCGGGTGTAATAAGTATAATTATTACAGTTCTAGCGGTAATAACTGCATTATATGGGTAATAATGCATGTTATATTCATAATATCGGGAGTAATAAGTATAGTTATTATAGTTCTAGCGATAATAATAGTAAAATATGGCTAATAGTGCATGTTATATTGATAATAATAAAAGTAATAAGTATATTTATTACAGTTCTATCGATAATAACTGCATAATATGGGTAATAATGCATGTTATATTGATGATAATAAAAATAATACGTATATTTATTATAGTTCTAGCGATAATAACTGCATAATATGGGTAATAATGCATGTTATATTGATAATATTGGGAGTAATAAGTATAATTATTATAGTTCTAGCGATAATAATAGTAAAATATGGCTAATAGTGCATGTTATATTGATGATAATAAAAGTAATACGTATATTTCTTATAGTTCTAGCGATAATAACTGCATAATATGGGTAATAATGCATGTTATATTGATAATAATATAAGCAATAAGTATAATTATTACAGTTTTAACGATAATAACTGCATAATATGGGTAATAGTGCATGTTATATTGCTAATAATATAACTAATAAGTATAATTATTACAGTTCTAGCGATAATAACTGCATTATACGGGTAATAATGCATGTTATATTGATAATATTGGGAGTAATAAGTATAATTATTATATTTCTAGCGATAATAATAGTAAAATATGGCTAATAGTGCATGTTATATTGATAATAATAAAAGTAATAAGTATATTTATTACAGTTCTATCGATAATAACTGCATTATATGGGTAATAATGCACGTTGTATTGCTAATAATATTAGTAATAAGTAAAATTATTACAGTTCTAGCGATAATAACTGCATTATATGGGTAATAATGCATGTCATATTGATAATATTGGGTGTAATAAGTATAATTATTATAGTTCTAGCGATAATAATAGTAAAATATGGCTAATAGTGCATGTTATATTGATAATAATAAAAGTAATGAGTATAATAATTACAGTTCTAGCGATAATAATAGTAAAATATGGCAAATAGTGCATGTTATATTGCTAATAGTATAAGTAATAAGTATAATTATTACAGTTCTAGCGATAATAACTGCATTATATGGGTAAAAATGCATGTTATATTGATAATATTGGGAGTAATAAGTATATTGATTATGGTTCTAGAGATAATAACTGTATAATATGGGTAATAATGCATGTTATATTGATAATAATATAAGTAATAAGTATAGTTATTACAGTTCTAGCGATAATAACTGCATAATATGGGTAATAATGCATGTTATATTGATAATATTGGGAGTAATAAGTATAATTATTATAGTTCTAGCGATAATAATAGTAAAATATGGCTAATAGTGCATGTTATATTGATAATAATAAAAGTAATAAGTATATTTATTACAGTTCTATCGATAATAACTGCATAATATGGGTAATAATGCATGTTATATTGATAATAATATAAGTAATAAGTATAATTATTACAGTTCTAGCGATAATAACTGCATAATATGGGTAATAATGCATGTTATTTTGATAACATCGGGAGTAATAAGTATAGTTATTACAGTTCTAGCAGTAATAATAGTAAAATATGGCTAATAGTGCATGTTATATTGATAATAATAAAAGTAATAAGTATATTTATTACAGTTATATCGATAATAACTGCATAATATGGGTAATAATGCATGTTATATTGATGATAATAAAAGTAGCAAGTATATTTATTATAGTTTTAGCGGTTATAACTGCATAATGTGGGTAATAATGCATGTTATATTGATAACATCGGGAGTAATAAGTATAATTATTACAGTTCTAGCGGTAATAACTGCATTATATGGGTAATAATGCAAGTTATATTCATAATATCCGGAGTAATAAGTATAATTATTACAGTTCTAGCGGTAATAATAGTAAAATATGGCAAATAGTGCATGTTATATTGATAATAATAAAAGTAATAAGTATATTTATTACAGTTCTATCGATAATAACTGCATAATATGGGTAATAATGCATGTTATATTGATGATAATAAAAGTAGTAAGTATATTTATTATACTTATAGCGGTTATAACTGCATAATGTGGGTAATAATGCATGTTATATTGGTAATATCGGGAGTAATAAGTATAATTATTACAGTTCTAGCGGTAATAATAGTAAAATATGTCTAATAGTGTATGTTATATTGATAATAATAAAAGTAATACGTATATTTATTACAATTCTATCGATAATAACTGCATAATATGGGTACTAATGTATGTTATAGTGATGATAATAAAAGTAGTAAGTATATTTATTACAGTTCTAGCGGTAATAACTGCATTATATGGGTAATAATGCATGTTATATTCATAATATCGGGAGTAATAAGTATAGTTATTATAGTTCTAGCGATAATAATAGTAAAATATGGCTAATAGTGCATGTTATATTGATAATAATAAAAGTAATAAGTATATTTATTACAGTTCTATCGATAATAACTGCATAATATGGTTAATAATGCATGTTATATTGATGATAATAAAAGTAGCAAGTATATTTATTATAGTTCTAGCGGTTATAACTGCATAATGTGGGTAATAATGCATGTTATATTGATAATATCGGGTGTAATAAGTATAATTATTACAGTTCTAGCGGTAATAACTGCATTATATGGGTAATAATGCATGTTATATTCATAATATCGGGAGTAATAAGTATAGTTATTATAGTTCTAGCGATAATAATAGTAAAATATGGCTAATAGTGCATGTTATATTGATAATAATAAAAGTAATAAGTATATTTATTACAGTTCTATCGATAATAACTGCATAATATGGGTAATAATGCATGTTATATTGATGATAATAAAAATAATACGTATATTTATTATAGTTCTAGCGATAATAACTGCATAATATGGGTAATAATGCATGTTATATTGATAATATTGGGAGTAATAAGTATAATTATTATAGTTCTAGCGATAATAATAGTAAAATATGGCTAATAGTGCATGTTATATTGATGATAATAAAAGTAATACGTATATTTCTTATAGTTCTAGCGATAATAACTGCATAATATGGGTAATAATGCATGTTATATTGATAATAATATAAGCAATAAGTATAATTATTACAGTTTTAACGATAATAACTGCATAATATGGGTAATAGTGCATGTTATATTGCTAATAATATAACTAATAAGTATAATTATTACAGTTCTAGCGATAATAACTGCATTATACGGGTAATAATGCATGTTATATTGATAATATTGGGAGTAATAAGTATAATTATTATATTTCTAGCGATAATAATAGTAAAATATGGCTAATAGTGCATGTTATATTGATAATAATAAAAGTAATAAGTATATTTATTACAGTTCTATCGATAATAACTGCATTATATGGGTAATAATGCACGTTGTATTGCTAATAATATTAGTAATAAGTAAAATTATTACAGTTCTAGCGATAATAACTGCATTATATGGGTAATAATGCATGTCATATTGATAATATTGGGTGTAATAAGTATAATTATTATAGTTCTAGCGATAATAATAGTAAAATATGGCTAATAGTGCATGTTATATTGATAATAATAAAAGTAATGAGTATAATAATTACAGTTCTAGCGATAATAATAGTAAAATATGGCAAATAGTGCATGTTATATTGCTAATAGTATAAGTAATAAGTATAATTATTACAGTTCTAGCGATAATAACTGCATTATATGGGTAAAAATGCATGTTATATTGATAATATTGGGAGTAATAAGTATATTGATTATGGTTCTAGAGATAATAACTGTATAATATGGGTAATAATGCATGTTATATTGATAATAATATAAGTAATAAGTATAGTTATTACAGTTCTAGCGATAATAACTGCATAATATGGGTAATAATGCACGTTATATTGCTAATAATATAAGTAATGAGTATATTTATTACAGTTCTAGCGATAATAACTGCATAATATGGGTAATAATGCACGTTATATTGCTAATAATATAAGTAATGAGTACAATTATTACAGTTGTAGCGATAATAACTGCATTATATGGATAATAATGCATGTTATATTGAGAATAATATAAGTAATAAGTATAATTATTACAGTTCTAGCGATAATAACTGCATTATATGGGTAATAATGCATGTTATATTGATAATATCGGGAGTAATAAGTATAATTATTATAGTTCTAGCGATAATAATAGTAAAATATGGCAAATAGTGCATGTTATATTGATAATAATAAAAGTAATAAATATATTTATTACAGTTCTATTGATAATAACTGCATAATATGGGTAATAATGCATGTTATATTGATGATAATAAAAGTAATACGTATATTTATTATAGTTCTAGCGATAATAACTGCATAATATGGGTAATAATGCACGTTATATTGATAACAATCTAAGTAATAAGTATAATTACTACAGTTCTAGCGATAATAACTGCATTATATGGGTAATAATGCACGTTATATTGCTAACAATATAAGTAATAAGTATAATTATTACAGTTCTAGCGATAATAACTGCATTATATGGGTAATAATGCATGTTATATTGATGATAATGAAAGTAATACGTATATTTATTATAGTTCTAGCGATAATAACTGCATATTATGGGTAATAATGCATGTTATATTGAGAATAATATAAGTAATAAGTATAATTATTACAGTTCTGGCGATAATAACTGCATTATATGGGTAATAATGCACGTTATATTGCTAATAGTATAAGTAATAAGTATAATTATTACAGTTCTAGCGATAATAACTGCATTATATGGGTAATAATGCATGTTATATTGATGATAATGAAAGTAATACGTATATTTATTATAGTTCTAGCGATAATAACTGCATCATATGGGTAATAATGCATGTTATATTGAGAATAATATAAGTAATAAGTATAATTATTACAGTTCTAGCGATAATAACTGCATAACATGGGTAATAATGCACGTTATATTGCTAATAATATAAGTAATGAGTACAATTATTACAGTTCTAGCGATAATAACTGCATTATATGGGTAATAATGCATGTTTTATTGATAATAATATAAGTAATAAGTATAATTATTACAGTTCTAGCGATAATAACTGCATTATATGGGTAATAATGCATGTTATATTGCTAACAATATAAGTAATAAGTATAATTATAACAGTTCTAGCGATAATAACTGCATTATATGGGTAATAATGCATGTTATATTGAGAATAATATAAGTAATAAGTATAATTATTACAGTTCTAGCGATAATAACTGCATTATATGGGTAATAATGCATGTTATATTGATAATATCGGGAGTAATAAGTATAATTATTATAGTTCTAGCGATAATAATAGTAAAATATGGCAAATAGTGCATGTTATATTGATAATAATAAAAGTAATAAATATATTTATTACAGTTCTATTGATAATAACTGCATAATATGGGTAATAATGCATGTTATATTGATGATAATAAAAGTAATACGTATATTTATTATAGTTCTAGCGATAATAACTGCATAATATGGGTAATAATGCACGTTATATTGATAATAATCTAAGTAATAAGTATAATTATTACAGTTCTAGCGATAATAACTGCATTATATGGGTAATAATGCACGTTATATTGCTAACAATATAAGTAATAAGTATAATTATTACAGTTCTAGCGATAATAACTGCATAACATGGGTAATAATGCACGTTATATTGCTAATAATATAAGTAATGAGTACAATTATTACAGTTCTAGCGATAATAACTGCATTATATGGGTAATAATGCATGTTTTATTGATAATAATATAAGTAATAAGTATAATTATTACAGTTCTAGCGATAATAACTGCATTATATGGGTAATAATGCATGTTATATTGCTAACAATATAAGTAATAAGTATAATTATAACAGTTCTAGCGATAATAACTGCATTATATGGGTAATAATGCATGTTATATTGCTAATAATATAAGTAATGAGTACAATTATTACAGTTGTAGCGATAATAACTGCATTATATGGGTAATAATGCATGTTATATTGAGAATAATATAAGTAATAAGTATAATTATTACAGTTCTAGCGATAATAACTGCATTATATGGGTAATAATGCATGTTATATTGATAATATCGGGAGTAATAAGTATAATTATTATAGTTCTAGCGATAATAATAGTAAAATATGGCAAATAGTGCATGTTATATTGATAATAATAAAAGTAATAAATATATTTATTACAGTTCTATTGATAATAACTGCATCATATGGGTAATAATGCATGTTATATTGATGATAATAAAAGTAATACGTATATTTATTATAGTTCTAGCGATAATAACTGCATAATATGGGTAATAATGCACGTTATATTGATAATAATATAAGTAATGAGTACAATTATTACAGTTCTAGCGATAATAACTGCATTATATGGGTAATAATGCATGTTTTATTGATAATAATATAAGTAATAAGTATAATTATTACAGTTCTAGCGATAATAACTGCATTATATGGGTAATAATGCATGTTACATTGATAATATTGGGAGTAATAAGTGTATTTATTATAGTTCTAGCGATAATAACCGCATAATATGGGTAATAATGCATGTTATATTGATAATAATATAAGTAATAAGTATAATTATTACAGGTCTAGCAATAATACCTCCATTATATGGGTAATAATGCACGTTATATTGCTAATAATATAAGTAATGAGTATATTTATTACAGTTCTAGCGATAATAACTGCATCATATGGGTAATAATGCATGTTATATTGAGAATAATATAAGTAATAAGTATAATTATTACAGTTCTAGCGATAATAACTGCATAACATGGGTAATAATGCACGTTATATTGCTAATAATATAAGTAATGAGTACAATTATTACAGTTCTAGCGATAATAACTGCATTATATGGGTAATAATGCATGTTTTATTGATAATAATATAAGTAATAAGTATAATTATTACAGTTCTAGCGATAATAACTGCATTATATGGGTAATAATGCATGTTATATTGCTAACAATATAAGTAATAAGTATAATTATAACAGTTCTAGCGATAATAACTGCATTATATGGGTAATAATGCATGTTATATTGCTAATAATATAAGTAATGAGTACAATTATTACAGTAGTAGCGATAATAACTGCATTATATGGGTAATAATGCATGTTATATTGAGAATAATATAAGTAATAAGTATAATTATTACAGTTCTAGCGATAATAACTGCATTATATGGGTAATAATGCATGTTATATTGATAATATCGGGAGTAATAAGTATAATTATTATAGTTCTAGCGATAATAATAGTAAAATATGGCAAATAGTGCATGTTATATTGATAATAATAAAAGTAATAAATATATTTATTACAGTTCTATTGATAATAACTGCATAATATGGGTAATAATGCATGTTATATTGATGATAATAAAAGTAATACGTATATTTATTATAGTTCTAGCGATAATAACTGCATAATATGGGTAATAATGCACGTTATATTGATAATAATATAAGTAATGAGTACAATTATTACAGTTCTAGCGATAATAACTGCATTATATGGGTAATAATGCATGTTTTATTGATAATAATATAAGTAATAAGTATAATTATTACAGTTCTAGCGATAATAACTGCATTATATGGGTAATAATGCATGTTACATTGATAATATTGGGAGTAATAAGTGTATTTATTATAGTTCTAGCGATAATAACCGCATAATATGGGTAATAATGCATGTTATATTGATAATAATATAAGTAATAAGTATAATTATTACAGGTCTAGCAATAATACCTCCATTATATGGGTAATAATGCACGTTATATTGCTAATAATATAAGTAATGAGTATATTTATTACAGTTCTAGCGATAATAACTGCATAATATGGGTAATAATGCACGTTATATTGCTAATAATATAAGTAATGAGTACAATTATTACAGTTCTAGCGATAATAACTGCATTATATGGGTAATAATGCATGTTATATTGAGAATAATATAAGTAATAAGGATAATTATTACAGTTCTGGCGATAATAACTGCATTATATGGGTAATAATGCACGTTATATTGGTAATAGTATAAGTAATAAGTATAATTATTACAGTTCTAGCGATAATAACTGCATTATATGGGTAATAACGCATGTTATATTGCTAACAATATAAGTAATAAGTATAATTATTGCAGTTCTAGCGATAATAACTGCATTATATGGGTAATAATGCATGTTATATTGATAATATCGGGAGTAATAAGTATAATTATTATACTTCTAGCGATAATAATAGTAAAATATGGCAAATAGTGCATGTTATATTGCTAATAGTATAAGTAATAAGTATAATTATTACAGTTCTAGCGATAATAACTGCATTATATGGGTAAAAGTGCATGTTATATTGATAATATTGGGAGTAATAAGTATAATTATTACAGTTCTAGCGATAATAACTGCATAATATGGGTAATAATGCACGTTATATTGCTAATAATATAAGTAATGAGTACAATTATTACAGTTCTAGCGATAATAACTGCATTATATGGGTAATAATGCATGTTTTATTGATAATTATATAAGTAATAAGTATAATTATTACAGTTCTAGCGATGATAACTGCATTATATGGGTAATAATGCATGTTATATTGCTAACAATATAAGTAATAAGTATAATTATTACAGTTCTAGCGATAATAACTGCATTATATGGGTAATAATGCATGTTATATTGATAATATCGGGAGTAATAAGTATAATTATTATAGTTCTAGCGATAATAATAGTAAAATATGGCAAATAGTGTATGTTATATTGCTAATAGTATAAGTAATATGTATAATTATTACAGTTCTAGCGATAATAACTGCATTATATGGGTAAAAATGCATGTTATATTGACAATATTGGGAGTAATAAGTATATTGATTATGGTTCTAGAGATAATAACTGTATAATATGGGTAATAATGCATGTTATATTGATAATAATATAAGTAATAAGTATAGTTATTACAGTTCTAGCGATCATAACTGCATAATATGGGTAATAATGCACGTTATATTGCTAATAATATAAGTAATGAGTATATTTATTACAGTTCTAGCGATAATAACTGCATAATATGGGTAATAATGCACGTTATATTGCTAATAATATAAGTAATGAGTACAATTATTACAGTTGTAGCGATAATAACTGCATTATATGGGTAATAATGCATGTTATATTGAGAATAATATAAGTAATAAGTATAATTATTACAGTTCTAGCGATAATAACTGCATTATATGGGTAATAATGCATGTTATATTGATAATATCGGGAGTAATAAGTATAATTATTATAGTTCTAGCGATAATAATAGTAAAATATGGCAAATAGTGCATGTTATATTGATAATAATAAAAGTAATAAATATATTTATTACAGTTCTATTGATAATAACTGCATAATATGGGTAATAATGCATGTTATATTGATGATAATAAAAGTAATACGTATATTTATTATAGTTCTAGCGATAATAACTGCATAATATGGGTAATAATGCACGTTATATTGATAACAATCTAAGTAATAAGTATAATTATTACAGTTCTAGCGATAATAACTGCATTATATGGGTAATAATGCACGTTATATTGCTAACAATATAAGTAATAAGTATAATTATTACAGTTCTAGCGATAATAACTGCATTATATGGGTAATAATGCATGTTATATTGATGATAATGAAAGTAATACGTATATTTATTATAGTTCTAGCGATAATAACTGCATATTATGGGTAATAATGCATGTTATATTGAGAATAATATAAGTAATAAGTATAATTATTACAGTTCTGGCGATAATAACTGCATTATATGGGTAATAATGCACGTTATATTGCTAACAGTATAAGTAATAAGTATAATTATTACAGTTCTAGCGATAATAACTGCATTATATGGGTAATAATGCATGTTATATTGATGATAATGAAAGTAATACGTATATTTATTATAGTTCTAGCGATAATAACTGCATCATATGGGTAATAATGCATGTTATATTGAGAATAATATAAGTAATAAGTATAATTATTACAGTTCTAGCGATAATAACTGCATAACATGGGTAATAATGCACGTTATATTGCTAATAATATAAGTAATGAGTACAATTATTACAGTTCTAGCGATAATAACTGCATTATATGGGTAATAATGCATGTTTTATTGATAATAATATAAGTAATAAGTATAATTATTACAGTTCTAGCGATAATAACTGCATTATATGGGTAATAATGCATGTTATATTGCTAACAATATAAGTAATAAGTATAATTATAACAGTTCTAGCGATAATAACTGCATTTTATGGGTAATAATGCATGTTATATTGCTAATAATATAAGTAATGAGTACAATTATTACAGTTGTAGCGATAATAACTGCATTATATGGGTAATAATGCATGTTATATTGAGAATAATATAAGTAATAAGTATAATTATTACAGTTCTAGCGATAATAACTGCATTATATGGGTAAAAATGCATGTTATATTGATAATAATGAAAGTAATACGTATATTTATTATAGTTCTAGCGATAATAACTGCATAATATGGGTAATAATGCATGTTATATTGAGAATAATATAAGTAATAAGTATAATTATTACAGTTCTGGCGATAATAACTGCATTATATGTGTCATAATGCACGTTATATTGCTAATAGTATAAGTAATAAGTATAATTATTACAGTTCCTGCGATAATACCTCCATTATATGGGTAATAATGCATGTTATATTGATAATAATATAAGTAATAAGTATAATTATTACAGTTCTAGCGATAATAACTGCATTATATGGGTAATAATGCACGTTATATTGCTAATAATATAAGTAATGAGTATATTTATTACAGTTCTAGCGATAATAACTGCATAATATGGGTAATAATGCACGTTATATTGCTAATAATATAAGTAATGAGTACAATTATTACAGTTCTAGCGATAATAACTGCATTATATGGGTAATAATGCATGTTATATTGAGAATAATATAAGTAATAAGTATAATTATTACAGTTCTGGCGATAATAACTGCATTATATGGGTAATAATGCACGTTATATTGGTAATAGTATAAGTAATAAGTATAATTATTACAGTTCTAGCGATAATAACTGCATTATATGGGTAATAACGCATGTTATATTGCTAACAATATAAGTAATAAGTATAATTATTACAGTTCTAGCGATAATAACTGCATTATATGGGTAATAATGCATGTTATATTGATAATATCGGGAGTAATAAGTATAATTATAATAGTTCTAGCGATAATAATAGTAAAATATGGCAAATAGTGCATGTTATATTGCTAATAGTATAAGTAATAAGTATAATTATTACAGTTCTAGCGATAATAACTGCATTATATGGGTAAAAATGCATGTTATATTGATAATAATGAAAGTAATACGTATATTTATTATAGTTCTAGCGATAATAACTGCATAATATGGGTAATAATGCATGTTATATTGAGAATAATATAAGTAATAAGTATAATTATTACAGTTCTGGCGATAATAACTGCATTATATGTGTAATAATGCACGTTATATTGCTAATAGTATAAGTAATAAGTATAATTATTACAGTTCTTGCGATAATACCTCCATTATATGGGTAATAATGCATGTTATATTGATAATAATATAAGTAATAAGTATAATTATTACAGTTCTAGCGATAATAACTGCATTATATGCGTAATAATGCATGTTATATTGATAATATCGGGAGTAATAAGTATAATTATTATAGTTCTAGCGATAATAATAGTAAAATATGGCAAATAGTGCATGTTATATTGCTAATAGTATAAGTAAGAAGTATAATTATTACAGTTCTAGCGATAATAACCGCATTATATTCGTAGAAATGCATGTTATATTGATAATATTGGGAGTAATAAGTATATTGATTATGGTTCTAGAGATAATAACTGCATAATATGGGTAATAATGCATGTTATATTGATAATAATATAAGAAATAAGTATAATTATTACAGTTCTAGCGATAATAACTGCATAATATGGGTAATAATGCACGTTATATTGCTAATAATATAAGTAATGAGTATATTTATTACAGTTCTAGCGATAATAACTGCATAATATGGGTAATAATGCACGTTATATTGCTAATAATATAAGTAATGAGTACAATTATTACAGTTCTAGCGATAATAACTGCATTATATGGGTAATAATGCATGTTATATTGAGAATAATATAAGTAATAAGTATAATTATTACAGTTCTGGCGATAATAACTGCATTATATGGGTAATAATGCACGTTATATTGGTAATAGTATAAGTAATAAGTATAATTATTACAGTTCTAGCGATAATAACTGCATTATATGGGTAATAATGCATGTTATATTGAGAATAATATAAGTAATAAGTATAATTATTACAGTTCTAGCGATAATAACTGCATAACATGGGTAATAATGCACGTTATATTGCTAACAATATAAGTAATAAGTATAATTATTACAGTTCTAGCGATAATAACTGCATTATATGGGTAATAATGCATGTTATATTGATAATAATCTAAGTAATAAGTATAATTATTACCGTTCTAGCGATAATACCTCCATTATATGGGTAATAATGCATGTTATATTGATAATGATATAAGTAATAAGTATAATTATTACAGTTCTAGCGATAATAACTGCATAATATGGGTAATAATGCACGTTATATTGCTAATAATATAAGTAATGAGTACAATTATTACAGTTCTAGCGATAATAACTGCATTATATGGGTAATAATGCACGTTATATTGCTAATAATATAAGTAACAAGTATAATTATTACAGTTCTAGCGATAATAACTGCATTATATGGGTAATAATGCATGTTACATTGATAATATTGGGAGTAATAAGTGTATTTATTATAGTTCTAGCGATAAGAACCGCATAATATGGGTAATAATGCATGTTTTATTGATAATAATATAAGTAATAAGTATAATTATTACAGTTCTAGCGATAATAACTGCATTATATGGGTAATAATGCATGTTTTATTGATAATAATATAAGTAATAAGTATAATTATTACAGTTCTAGCGATAATAACTGCATTATATGGGTAATAATGCATGTTATATTGCTAACAATATAAGTAATAAGTATAATTATTAGAGTTCTAGCGATAATAACTGCATTATATGGGTAATAATGCATGTTATATTGATAATAATATAAGTAATAAGTATAATTATTACAGTTCTAGCGATAATAACTGCATAATATGGGTAATAATGCACGTTATATTGCTAATAATATAAGTAATGAGTATATTTATTACAGTTCTAGCGATAATAACTGCATAATATGGGTAATAATGCACGTTATATTGCTAATAATATAAGTAATGAGTACAATTATTACAGTTCTAGCGATAATAACTGCATTATATGGGTAATAATGCATGTTATATTGAGAATAATATAAGTAATAAGTATAATTATTACAGTTCTGGCGATAATAACTGCATTATATGGGTAATAATGCACGTTATATTGGTAATAGTATAAGTAATAAGTATAATTATTACAGTTCTAGCGATAATAACTGCATTATATGGGTAATAATGCATGTTATATTGAGAATAATATAAGTAATAAGTATAATTATTACAGTTCTAGCGATAATAACTGCATAACATGGGTAATAATGCACGTTATATTGCTAACAATATAAGTAATAAGTATAATTATTACAGTTCTAGCGATAATAACTGCATTATATGGGTAATAATGCATGTTATATTGATAATAATCTAAGTAATAAGTATAATTATTACCGTTCTAGCGATAATACCTCCATTATATGGGTAATAATGCATGTTATATTGATAATGATATAAGTAATAAGTATAATTATTACAGTTCTAGCGATAATAACTGCATAATATGGGTAATAATGCACGTTATATTGCTAATAATATAAGTAATGAGTACAATTATTACAGTTCTAGCGATAATAACTGCATTATATGGGTAATAATGCACGTTATATTGCTAATAATATAAGTAACAAGTATAATTATTACAGTTCTAGCGATAATAACTGCATTATATGGGTAATAATGCATGTTACATTGATAATATTGGGAGTAATAAGTGTATTTATTATAGTTCTAGCGATAAGAACCGCATAATATGGGTAATAATGCATGTTTTATTGATAATAATATAAGTAATAAGTATAATTATTACAGTTCTAGCGATAATAACTGCATTATATGGGTAATAATGCATGTTTTATTGATAATAATATAAGTAATAAGTATAATTATTACAGTTCTAGCGATAATAACTGCATTATATGGGTAATAATGCATGTTATATTGCTAACAATATAAGTAATAAGTATAATTATTAGAGTTCTAGCGATAATAACTGCATTATATGGGTAATAATGCATGTTATATTGCTAATAATATAAGTAATGAGTACAATTATTACAGTTCTAGCGATAATAACTGCATTATATGGGTAATAATGCATGTTATATTGAGAATAATATAAGTAATAAGTATAATTATTACAGTTCTGGCGATAATAACTGCATTATATGGGTAATAATGCACGTTATATTGCTAACAATATAAGTAATAAGTATAATTATTACAGTTCTAGCGATAATAACTGCATTATATGGGTAATAATGCATGTTATATTGAGAATAATATAAGTAATAAGTATAATTATTACAGTTCTGGCGATAATAACTGCATTATATGGGTAATAATGCACGTTATATTGGTAATAGTATAAGTAATAAGTATAATTATTACAGTTCTAGCGATAATAACTGCATTATATGGGTAATAACGCATGTTATATTGCTAACAATATAAGTAATAAGTATAATTATTACAGTTCTAGCGATAATAACTGCATTATATGGGTAATAATGCATGTTATATTGATAATATCGGGAGTAATAAGTATAATTATAATAGTTCTAGCGATAATAATAGTAAAATATGGCAAATAGTGCATGTTATATTGCTAATAGTATAAGTAATAAGTATAATTATTACAGTTCTAGCGATAATAACTGCATTATATGGGTAAAAATGCATGTTATATTGATAATAATGAAAGTAATACGTATATTTATTATAGTTCTAGCGATAATAACTGCATAATATGGGTAATAATGCATGTTATATTGAGAATAATATAAGTAATAAGTATAATTATTACAGTTCTGGCGATAATAACTGCATTATATGTGTAATAATGCACGTTATATTGCTAATAGTATAAGTAATAAGTATAATTATTACAGTTCTTGCGATAATACCTCCATTATATGGGTAATAATGCATGTTATATTGATAATAATATAAGTAATAAGTATAATTATTACAGTTCTAGCGATAATAACTGCATTATATGGGTAATAATGCACGTTATATTGCTAATAATATAAGTAATAAGTATAATTATTACAGTTCTAGCGATAATAACTGCATTATATGGGTAATAATGCATGTTATATTGATAATAATCTAAGTAATAAGTATAATTATTACCGTTCTAGCGATAATACCTCCATTATATGGGTAATAATGCATGTTATATTGATAATGATATAAGTAATAAGTATAATTATTACAGTTCTAGCGATAATAACTGCATAACATGGGTAATAATGCACGTTATATTGCTAACAATATAAGTAATAAGTATAATTATTACAGTTCTAGCGATAATAACTGCATTATATGGGTAATAATGCATGTTATATTGATAATAATCTAAGTAATAAGTATAATTATTACCGTTCTAGCGATAATACCTCCATTATATGGGTAATAATGCATGTTATATTGATAATGATATAAGTAATAAGTATAATTATTACAGTTCTAGCGATAATAACTGCATAATATGGGTAATAATGCACGTTATATTGCTAATAATATAAGTAATGAGTACAATTATTACAGTTCTAGCGATAATAACTGCATTATATGGGTAATAATGCACGTTATATTGCTAATAATATAAGTAACAAGTATAATTATTACAGTTCTAGCGATAATAACTGCATTATATGGGTAATAATGCATGTTACATTGATAATATTGGGAGTAATAAGTGTATTTATTATAGTTCTAGCGATAAGAACCGCATAATATGGGTAATAATGCATGTTTTATTGATAATAATATAAGTAATAAGTATAATTATTACAGTTCTAGCGATAATAACTGCATTATATGGGTAATAATGCATGTTTTATTGATAATAATATAAGTAATAAGTATAATTATTACAGTTCTAGCGATAATAACTGCATTATATGGGTAATAATGCATGTTATATTGCTAACAATATAAGTAATAAGTATAATTATTAGAGTTCTAGCGATAATAACTGCATTATATGGGTAATAATGCATGTTATATTGATAATAATATAAGTAATAAGTATAATTATTACAGTTCTAGCGATAATAACTGCATAATATGGGTAATAATGCACGTTATATTGCTAATAATATAAGTAATGAGTATATTTATTACAGTTCTAGCGATAATAACTGCATAATATGGGTAATAATGCACGTTATATTGCTAATAATATAAGTAATGAGTACAATTATTACAGTTCTAGCGATAATAACTGCATTATATGGGTAATAATGCATGTTATATTGAGAATAATATAAGTAATAAGTATAATTATTACAGTTCTGGCGATAATAACTGCATTATATGGGTAATAATGCACGTTATATTGGTAATAGTATAAGTAATAAGTATAATTATTACAGTTCTAGCGATAATAACTGCATTATATGGGTAATAATGCATGTTATATTGAGAATAATATAAGTAATAAGTATAATTATTACAGTTCTAGCGATAATAACTGCATAACATGGGTAATAATGCACGTTATATTGCTAACAATATAAGTAATAAGTATAATTATTACAGTTCTAGCGATAATAACTGCATTATATGGGTAATAATGCATGTTATATTGATAATAATCTAAGTAATAAGTATAATTATTACCGTTCTAGCGATAATACCTCCATTATATGGGTAATAATGCATGTTATATTGATAATGATATAAGTAATAAGTATAATTATTACAGTTCTAGCGATAATAACTGCATAATATGGGTAATAATGCACGTTATATTGCTAATAATATAAGTAATGAGTACAATTATTACAGTTCTAGCGATAATAACTGCATTATATGGGTAATAATGCACGTTATATTGCTAATAATATAAGTAACAAGTATAATTATTACAGTTCTAGCGATAATAACTGCATTATATGGGTAATAATGCATGTTACATTGATAATATTGGGAGTAATAAGTGTATTTATTATAGTTCTAGCGATAAGAACCGCATAATATGGGTAATAATGCATGTTTTATTGATAATAATATAAGTAATAAGTATAATTATTACAGTTCTAGCGATAATAACTGCATTATATGGGTAATAATGCATGTTTTATTGATAATAATATAAGTAATAAGTATAATTATTACAGTTCTAGCGATAATAACTGCATTATATGGGTAATAATGCATGTTATATTGCTAACAATATAAGTAATAAGTATAATTATTAGAGTTCTAGCGATAATAACTGCATTATATGGGTAATAATGCATGTTATATTGCTAATAATATAAGTAATGAGTACAATTATTACAGTTCTAGCGATAATAACTGCATTATATGGGTAATAATGCATGTTATATTGAGAATAATATAAGTAATAAGTATAATTATTACAGTTCTGGCGATAATAACTGCATTATATGGGTAATAATGCACGTTATATTGCTAACAATATAAGTAATAAGTATAATTATTACAGTTCTAGCGATAATAACTGCATTATATGGGTAATAATGCATGTTATATTGAGAATAATATAAGTAATAAGTATAATTATTACAGTTCTGGCGATAATAACTGCATTATATGGGTAATAATGCACGTTATATTGGTAATAGTATAAGTAATAAGTATAATTATTACAGTTCTAGCGATAATAACTGCATTATATGGGTAATAACGCATGTTATATTGCTAACAATATAAGTAATAAGTATAATTATTACAGTTCTAGCGATAATAACTGCATTATATGGGTAATAATGCATGTTATATTGATAATATCGGGAGTAATAAGTATAATTATAATAGTTCTAGCGATAATAATAGTAAAATATGGCAAATAGTGCATGTTATATTGCTAATAGTATAAGTAATAAGTATAATTATTACAGTTCTAGCGATAATAACTGCATTATATGGGTAAAAATGCATGTTATATTGATAATAATGAAAGTAATACGTATATTTATTATAGTTCTAGCGATAATAACTGCATAATATGGGTAATAATGCATGTTATATTGAGAATAATATAAGTAATAAGTATAATTATTACAGTTCTGGCGATAATAACTGCATTATATGTGTAATAATGCACGTTATATTGCTAATAGTATAAGTAATAAGTATAATTATTACAGTTCTTGCGATAATACCTCCATTATATGGGTAATAATGCATGTTATATTGATAATAATATAAGTAATAAGTATAATTATTACAGTTCTAGCGATAATAACTGCATTATATGGGTAATAATGCACGTTATATTGCTAATAATATAAGTAATAAGTATAATTATTACAGTTCTAGCGATAATAACTGCATTATATGCGTAATAATGCATGTTATATTGATAATATCGGGAGTAATAAGTATAATTATTATAGTTCTAGCGATAATAATAGTAAAATATGGCAAATAGTGCATGTTATATTGCTAATAGTATAAGTAATAAGTACAATTATTACAGTTCTAGCGATAATAACTGCATTATATGGGTAATAATGCATGTTATATTGAGAATAATATAAGTAATAAGTATAATTATTACAGTTCTGGCGATAATAACTGCATTATATGGGTAATAATGCACGTTATATTGGTAATAGTATAAGTAATAAGTATAATTATTACAGTTCTAGCGATAATAACTGCATTATATGGGTAATAACGCATGTTATATTGCTAACAATATAAGTAATACGTATAATTATTACAGTTCTAGCGATAATAACTGCATTATATGGGTAATAATGCATGTTATATTGATAATATCGGGAGTAATAAGTATAATTATAATAGTTCTAGCGATAATAATAGTAAAATATGGCAAATAGTGCATGTTATATTGCTAATAGTATAAGTAATAAGTATAATTATTACAGTTCTAGCGATAATAACTGCATTATATGGGTAAAAATGCATGTTATATTGATAATAATGAAAGTAATACGTATATTTATTATAGTTCTAGCGATAATAACTGCATAATATGGGTAATAATGCATGTTATATTGAGAATAATATAAGTAATAAGTATAATTATTACAGTTCTGGCGATAATAACTGCATTATATGTGTAATAATGCACGTTATATTGCTAATAGTATAAGTAATAAGTATAATTATTACAGTTCTTGCGATAATACCTCCATTATATGGGTAATAATGCATGTTATATTGATAATAATATAAGTAATAAGTATAATTATTACAGTTCTAGCGATAATAACTGCATTATATGGATAATAATGCACGTTATATTGCTAATAATATAAGTAATAAGTATAATTATTACAGTTCTAGCGATAATAACTGCATTATATGCGTAATAATGCATGTTATATTGATAATATCGGGAGTAATAAGTATAATTATTATAGTTCTAGCGATAATAATAGTAAAATATGGCAAATAGTGCATGTTATATTGCTAATAGTATAAGTAAGAAGTATAATTATTACAGTTCTAGCGATAATAACCGCATTATATTCGTAGAAATGCATGTTATATTGATAATATTGGGAGTAATAAGTATATTGATTATGGTTCTAGAGATAATAACTGCATAATATGGGTAATAATGCATGTTATATTGATAATAATATAAGTAATAAGTATAATTATTACAGTTCTAGCGATAATAACTGCATAATATGGGTAATAATGCACGTTATATTGCTAATAATATAAGTAATGAGTATATTTATTACAGTTCTAGCGATAATAACTGCATAATATGGGTAATAATGCACGTTATATTGCTAATAATATAAGTAATGAGTACAATTATTACAGTTCTAGCGATAATAACTGCATTATATGGGTAATAATGCATGTTATATTGAGAATAATATAAGTAATAAGTATAATTATTACAGTTCTGGCGATAATAACTGCATTATATGGGTAATAATGCACGTTATATTGGTAATAGTATAAGTAATAAGTATAATTATTACAGTTCTAGCGATAATAACTGCATTATATGGGTAATAATGCATGTTATATTGAGAATAATATAAGTAATAAGTATAATTATTACAGTTCTAGCGATAATAACTGCATAACATGGGTAATAATGCACGTTATATTGCTAATAATATAAGTAATGAGTACAATTATTACAGTTCTAGCGATAATAACTGCATTATATGGGTAATAATGCATGTTTTATTGATAATAATATAAGTAATAAGTATAATTATTACAGTTCTAGCGATAATAACTGCATTATATGGGTAATAATGCATGTTATATTGCTAACAATATAAGTAATAAGTATAATTATTACAGTTCCAGCGATAATAACTGCATTATATGGGTAACAATGCATGTTATATTGCTAATAATATAAGTAATGAGTACAATTATTACAGTTCTAGCGATAATAACTGCATTATATGGGTAATAATGCATGTTATATTGAGAATAATATAAGTAATAAGTATAATTATTACAGTTCTGGCGATAATAACTGTATTATATGGGTAATAATGCACGTTATATTGCTAATAATATAAGTAATGAGTACAATTATTACAGTTCTAGCGATAATAACTGCATTATATGGGTAATAATGCACGTTATATTGCTAATAATATAAGTAACAAGTATAATTATTACAGTTCTAGCGATAATAACTGCATTATATGGGTAATAATGCATGTTACATTGATAATATTGGGAGTAATAAGTGTATTTATTATAGTTCTAGCGATAAGAACCGCATAATATGGGTAATAATGCATGTTTTATTGATAATAATATAAGTAATAAGTATAATTATTACAGTTCTAGCGATAATAACTGCATTATATGGGTAATAATGCATGTTTTATTGATAATAATATAAGTAATAAGTATAATTATTACAGTTCTAGCGATAATAACTGCATTATATGGGTAATAATGCATGTTATATTGCTAACAATATAAGTAATAAGTATAATTATTAGAGTTCTAGCGATAATAACTGCATTATATGGGTAATAATGCATGTTATATTGCTAATAATATAAGTAATGAGTACAATTATTACAGTTCTAGCGATAATAACTGCATTATATGGGTAATAATGCATGTTATATTGAGAATAATATAAGTAATAAGTATAATTATTACAGTTCTGGCGATAATAACTGCATTATATGGGTAATAATGCACGTTATATTGCTAACAATATAAGTAATAAGTATAATTATTACAGTTCTAGCGATAATAACTGCATTATATGGGTAATAATGCATGTTATATTGAGAATAATATAAGTAATAAGTATAATTATTACAGTTCTGGCGATAATAACTGCATTATATGGGTAATAATGCACGTTATATTGGTAATAGTATAAGTAATAAGTATAATTATTACAGTTCTAGCGATAATAACTGCATTATATGGGTAATAACGCATGTTATATTGCTAACAATATAAGTAATAAGTATAATTATTACAGTTCTAGCGATAATAACTGCATTATATGGGTAATAATGCATGTTATATTGATAATATCGGGAGTAATAAGTATAATTATAATAGTTCTAGCGATAATAATAGTAAAATATGGCAAATAGTGCATGTTATATTGCTAATAGTATAAGTAATAAGTATAATTATTACAGTTCTAGCGATAATAACTGCATTATATGGGTAAAAATGCATGTTATATTGATAATAATGAAAGTAATACGTATATTTATTATAGTTCTAGCGATAATAACTGCATAATATGGGTAATAATTCATGTTATATTGAGAATAATATAAGTAATAAGTATAATTATTACAGTTCTGGCGATAATAACTGCATTATATGTGTAATAATGCACGTTATATTGCTAATAGTATAAGTAATAAGTATAATTATTACAGTTCTTGCGATAATACCTCCATTATATGGGTAATAATGCATGTTATATTGATAATAATATAAGTAATAAGTATAATTATTACAGTTCTAGCGATAATAACTGCATTATATGGGTAATAATGCACGTTATATTGCTAATAATATAAGTAATAAGTATAATTATTACAGTTCTAGCGATAATAACTGCATTATATGGGTAATAATGCATGTTATATTGATAATATCGGGAGTAATAAGTATAATTATTATAGTTCTAGCGATAATAATAGTAAAATATGGCAAATAGTGCATGTTATATTGCTAATAGTATAAGTAAGAAGTATAATTATTACAGTTCTAGCGATAATAACTGCATTATATTCGTAAAAATGCATGTTATATTGATAATATTGGGAGTAATAAGTATATTGATTATGGTTCTAGAGATAATAACTGCATAATATGGGTAATAATGCATGTTATATTGATAATAATATAAGTAATAAGTATAATTATTACAGTTCTAGCGATAATAACTGCATAATATGGGTAATAATGCACGTTATATTGCTAATAATATAAGTAATGAGTATATTTATTACAGTTCTAGCGATAATAACTGCATAATATGGGTAATAATGCACGTTATATTGCTAATAATATAAGTAATGAGTACAATTATTACAGTTCTAGCGATAATAACTGCATTATATGGGTAATAATGCATGTTATATTGAGAATAATATAAGTAATAAGTATAATTATTACAGTTCTGGCGATAATAACTGCATTATATGGGTAATAATGCACGCTATATTGGTAATAGTATAAGTAATAAGTATAATTATTACAGTTCTAGCGATAATAACTGCATTATATGGGTAATAATGCATGTTATATTGAGAATAATATAAGTAATAAGTATAATTATTACAGTTCTAGCGATAACAACTGCATAACATGGGTAATAATGCACGTTATATTGCTAATAATATAAGTAATGAGTACAATTATTACAGTTCTAGCGATAATAACTGCATTATATGGGTAATAATGCATGTTTTATTGATAATAATATAAGTAATAAGTATAATTATTACAGTTCTAGCGATAATAACTGCATTATATGGGTAATAATGCATGTTTTATTGATAATAATATAAGTAATAAGTATAATTATTACAGTTCTAGCGATAATAACTGCATTATATGGGTAATAATGCATGTTATATTGCTAACAATATAAGTAATAAGTATAATTATTACAGTTCTAGCGATAATAACTGCATTATATGGGTAATAATGCATGTTATATTGCTAATAATATAAGTAATGAGTACAATTATTACAGTTCTAGCGATAATAACTGCATTATATGGGTAATAATGCATGTTATATTGAGAATAATATAAGTAATAAGTATAATTATTACAGTTCTGGCGATAATAACTGCATTATATGGGTAATAATGCACGTTATATTGCTAACAATATAAGTAATAAGTATAATTATTACAGTTCTAGCGATAATAACTGCATTATATGGGTAATAATGCATGTTATATTGAGAATAATATAAGTAATAAGTATAATTATTACAGTTCTGGCGATAATAACTGCATTATATGGGTAATAATGCACGTTATATTGCTAACAATATAAGTAATGAGTACAATTATTACAGTTCTAGCGATAATAACTGCATTATATGGGTAATAATGCATGTTATATTGAGAATAATATAAGTAATAAGTATAATTATTACAGTTCTGGCGATAATAACTGCATTATATGGGTAATAATGCACGTTATATTGCTAACAATATAAGTAATAAGTATAATTATTACAGTTCTAGCGATAATAACTGCATTATATGGGTAATAATGCATGTTATATTGATGATAATGAAAGTAATACGTATATTTATTATAGTTCTAGCGATAATAACTGCATCATATGGGTAATAATGCATGTTATATTGAGAATAATATAAGTAATAAGTATAATTATTACAGTTCTAGCGATAATAACTGCATAACATGGGTAATAATGCACGTTATATTGCTAATAATATAAGTAATGAGTACAATTATTACAGTTCTAGCGATAATAACTGCATTATATGGGTAATAATGCATGTTTTATTGATAATAATATAAGTAATAAGTATAATTATTACAGTTCTAGCGATAATAACTGCATTATATGGGTAAAAATGCATGTTATATTGATAATATCGGGAGTAATAAGTATAATTATTATAGTTCTAGCGATAATAATAGTAAAATATGGCAAATAGTGCATGTTATATTGCTAATAGTATAAGTAATAAGTATAATTATTACAGTTCTAGCGATAATAACTGCATTATATGGGTAAAAATGCATGTTATATTGATAATATTGGGAGTAATAAGTATAATTATTACAGTTCTAGCGATAATAACTGCATAATATGGGTAATAATGCACGTTATATTGCTAATAATATAAGTAATGAGTACAATTATTACAGTTCTAGCGATAATAACTGCATTATATGGGTAATAATGCATGTTTTATTGATAATTATATAAGTAATGAGTACAATTATTACAGTTCTAGCGATAATAACTGCATAATATGGGTAATAATGCATGTTATGTTGATAATAATATAAGTAATAAGTATAATTATTACAGTTCTAGCGATAATAACTGCATTATATGGGTAATAATGCATGTTATATTGAGAATAATATAAATAATAAGTATAATTATTACAGTTCTGGCGATAATAACTGCATTATGTGGGTAATAATGCACGTTATATTGCTAATAGTATAAGTAATAAGTATAATTATTACAGTTCTAGCGATAATACCTCCATTATATGGGTAAGAATGCATGTTATATTGATAATAATATAAGTAATAAGTATAATTATTACAGTTCTAGCGATAATAACTGCATAATATGGGTAATAATGCACGTTATATTGCTAATAATATAAGTAATGGGTATAATTATTACAGTTCTAGCGATAATAACTGCATTATATGGGTAATAAGGCATGTTATATTGATAGTATCGGGAGTAATAAGTATAATTATTATAGTTCTAATGATAATAATAGTAAAATATGGCTAAGAGTGCATGATATATTGATAATAGTAAAAGTAATAAGTGTATTTATTACAGTTCTATCTATAATAACTGCATAATATGGGTAATAATGCATGTTATATTGATAATAATATAAGTAATAAGTATAATTATTACAGTTCTAGCGATAATACCTCCATTATATGGGTAATAATGCATGTTATATTGATGATAATGAAAGTAATACGTATATTTATTATAGTTCTAGCGATAATAACTGCATAATATGGGTAATAATGCATGTTATATTGAGAATAATATAAGTAATAAGTATATTTATTACAGTTCTGGCGATAATAACTGCATTATATGTGTAATAATGCACGTTATATTGCTAATAGTATAAGTAATAAGTATAATTATTACAGTTCTTGCGATAATACCTCCATTATATGGGTAATAATGCATGTTATATTGATAATAATATAAGTAATAAGTATAATTATTACAGTTCTAGCGATAATAACTGCATTATATGGGTAATAATGCACGTTATATTGCTAATAATATAAGTAATAAGTATAATTATTACAGTTCTAGCGATAATAACTGCATTATATGGATAATAATGCACGTTATATTGCTAATAATATAAGTAATAAGTATAATTATTACAGTTCTAGCGATAATAACTGCATTATATGCGTAATAATGCATGTTATATTGATAATATCGGGAGTAATAAGTATAATTATTATAGTTCTAGCGATAATAATAGTAAAATATGGCAAATAGTGCATGTTATATTGCTAATAGTATAAGTAAGAAGTATAATTATTACAGTTCTAGCGATAATAACCGCATTATATTCGTAGAAATGCATGTTATATTGATAATATTGGGAGTAATAAGTATATTGATTATGGTTCTAGAGATAATAACTGCATAATATGGGTAATAATGCATGTTATATTGATAATAATATAAGTAATAAGTATAATTATTACAGTTCTAGCGATAATAACTGCATAATATGGGTAATAATGCACGTTATATTGCTAATAATATAAGTAATGAGTATATTTATTACAGTTCTAGCGATAATAACTGCATAATATGGGTAATAATGCACGTTATATTGCTAATAATATAAGTAATGAGTACAATTATTACAGTTCTAGCGATAATAACTGCATTATATGGGTAATAATGCATGTTATATTGAGAATAATATAAGTAATAAGTATAATTATTACAGTTCTGGCGATAATAACTGCATTATATGGGTAATAATGCACGTTATATTGGTAATAGTATAAGTAATAAGTATAATTATTACAGTTCTAGCGATAATAACTGCATTATATGGGTAATAATGCATGTTATATTGAGAATAATATAAGTAATAAGTATAATTATTACAGTTCTAGCGATAATAACTGCATAACATGGGTAATAATGCACGTTATATTGCTAATAATATAAGTAATGAGTACAATTATTACAGTTCTAGCGATAATAACTGCATTATATGGGTAATAATGCATGTTTTATTGATAATAATATAAGTAATAAGTATAATTATTACAGTTCTAGCGATAATAACTGCATTATATGGGTAATAATGCATGTTATATTGCTAACAATATAAGTAATAAGTATAATTATTACAGTTCCAGCGATAATAACTGCATTATATGGGTAACAATGCATGTTATATTGCTAATAATATAAGTAATGAGTACAATTATTACAGTTCTAGCGATAATAACTGCATTATATGGGTAATAATGCATGTTATATTGAGAATAATATAAGTAATAAGTATAATTATTACAGTTCTGGCGATAATAACTGTATTATATGGGTAATAATGCACGTTATATTGCTAATAATATAAGTAATGAGTACAATTATTACAGTTCTAGCGATAATAACTGCATTATATGGGTAATAATGCACGTTATATTGCTAATAATATAAGTAACAAGTATAATTATTACAGTTCTAGCGATAATAACTGCATTATATGGGTAATAATGCATGTTACATTGATAATATTGGGAGTAATAAGTGTATTTATTATAGTTCTAGCGATAAGAACCGCATAATATGGGTAATAATGCATGTTTTATTGATAATAATATAAGTAATAAGTATAATTATTACAGTTCTAGCGATAATAACTGCATTATATGGGTAATAATGCATGTTTTATTGATAATAATATAAGTAATAAGTATAATTATTACAGTTCTAGCGATAATAACTGCATTATATGGGTAATAATGCATGTTATATTGCTAACAATATAAGTAATAAGTATAATTATTAGAGTTCTAGCGATAATAACTGCATTATATGGGTAATAATGCATGTTATATTGCTAATAATATAAGTAATGAGTACAATTATTACAGTTCTAGCGATAATAACTGCATTATATGGGTAATAATGCATGTTATATTGAGAATAATATAAGTAATAAGTATAATTATTACAGTTCTGGCGATAATAACTGCATTATATGGGTAATAATGCACGTTATATTGCTAACAATATAAGTAATAAGTATAATTATTACAGTTCTAGCGATAATAACTGCATTATATGGGTAATAATGCATGTTATATTGAGAATAATATAAGTAATAAGTATAATTATTACAGTTCTGGCGATAATAACTGCATTATATGGGTAATAATGCACGTTATATTGGTAATAGTATAAGTAATAAGTATAATTATTACAGTTCTAGCGATAATAACTGCATTATATGGGTAATAACGCATGTTATATTGCTAACAATATAAGTAATAAGTATAATTATTACAGTTCTAGCGATAATAACTGCATTATATGGGTAATAATGCATGTTATATTGATAATATCGGGAGTAATAAGTATAATTATAATAGTTCTAGCGATAATAATAGTAAAATATGGCAAATAGTGCATGTTATATTGCTAATAGTATAAGTAATAAGTATAATTATTACAGTTCTAGCGATAATAACTGCATTATATGGGTAAAAATGCATGTTATATTGATAATAATGAAAGTAATACGTATATTTATTATAGTTCTAGCGATAATAACTGCATAATATGGGTAATAATTCATGTTATATTGAGAATAATATAAGTAATAAGTATAATTATTACAGTTCTGGCGATAATAACTGCATTATATGTGTAATAATGCACGTTATATTGCTAATAGTATAAGTAATAAGTATAATTATTACAGTTCTTGCGATAATACCTCCATTATATGGGTAATAATGCATGTTATATTGATAATAATATAAGTAATAAGTATAATTATTACAGTTCTAGCGATAATAACTGCATTATATGGGTAATAATGCACGTTATATTGCTAATAATATAAGTAATAAGTATAATTATTACAGTTCTAGCGATAATAACTGCATTATATGGGTAATAATGCATGTTATATTGATAATATCGGGAGTAATAAGTATAATTATTATAGTTCTAGCGATAATAATAGTAAAATATGGCAAATAGTGCATGTTATATTGCTAATAGTATAAGTAAGAAGTATAATTATTACAGTTCTAGCGATAATAACTGCATTATATTCGTAAAAATGCATGTTATATTGATAATATTGGGAGTAATAAGTATATTGATTATGGTTCTAGAGATAATAACTGCATAATATGGGTAATAATGCATGTTATATTGATAATAATATAAGTAATAAGTATAATTATTACAGTTCTAGCGATAATAACTGCATAATATGGGTAATAATGCACGTTATATTGCTAATAATATAAGTAATGAGTATATTTATTACAGTTCTAGCGATAATAACTGCATAATATGGGTAATAATGCACGTTATATTGCTAATAATATAAGTAATGAGTACAATTATTACAGTTCTAGCGATAATAACTGCATTATATGGGTAATAATGCATGTTATATTGAGAATAATATAAGTAATAAGTATAATTATTACAGTTCTGGCGATAATAACTGCATTATATGGGTAATAATGCACGCTATATTGGTAATAGTATAAGTAATAAGTATAATTATTACAGTTCTAGCGATAATAACTGCATTATATGGGTAATAATGCATGTTATATTGAGAATAATATAAGTAATAAGTATAATTATTACAGTTCTAGCGATAACAACTGCATAACATGGGTAATAATGCACGTTATATTGCTAATAATATAAGTAATGAGTACAATTATTACAGTTCTAGCGATAATAACTGCATTATATGGGTAATAATGCATGTTTTATTGATAATAATATAAGTAATAAGTATAATTATTACAGTTCTAGCGATAATAACTGCATTATATGGGTAATAATGCATGTTTTATTGATAATAATATAAGTAATAAGTATAATTATTACAGTTCTAGCGATAATAACTGCATTATATGGGTAATAATGCATGTTATATTGCTAACAATATAAGTAATAAGTATAATTATTACAGTTCTAGCGATAATAACTGCATTATATGGGTAATAATGCATGTTATATTGCTAATAATATAAGTAATGAGTACAATTATTACAGTTCTAGCGATAATAACTGCATTATATGGGTAATAATGCATGTTATATTGAGAATAATATAAGTAATAAGTATAATTATTACAGTTCTGGCGATAATAACTGCATTATATGGGTAATAATGCACGTTATATTGCTAACAATATAAGTAATAAGTATAATTATTACAGTTCTAGCGATAATAACTGCATTATATGGGTAATAATGCATGTTATATTGAGAATAATATAAGTAATAAGTATAATTATTACAGTTCTGGCGATAATAACTGCATTATATGGGTAATAATGCACGTTATATTGCTAACAATATAAGTAATGAGTACAATTATTACAGTTCTAGCGATAATAACTGCATTATATGGGTAATAATGCATGTTATATTGAGAATAATATAAGTAATAAGTATAATTATTACAGTTCTGGCGATAATAACTGCATTATATGGGTAATAATGCACGTTATATTGCTAACAATATAAGTAATAAGTATAATTATTACAGTTCTAGCGATAATAACTGCATTATATGGGTAATAATGCATGTTATATTGATGATAATGAAAGTAATACGTATATTTATTATAGTTCTAGCGATAATAACTGCATCATATGGGTAATAATGCATGTTATATTGAGAATAATATAAGTAATAAGTATAATTATTACAGTTCTAGCGATAATAACTGCATTATATGGGTAATAATGCATGTTTTATTGATAATTATATAAGTAATGAGTACAATTATTACAGTTCTAGCGATAATAACTGCATTATATGGGTAATAATGCATGTTATATTGAGAATAATATAAGTAATAAGTATAATTATTACAGTTCTGGCGATAATAACTGCATTATATGGGTAATAATGCACGTTATATTGCTAACAATATAAGTAATAAGTATAATTATTACAGTTCTGGCGATAATAACTGCATTATATGTGTAATAATGCACGTTATATTGCTAATAGTATAAGTAATAAGTATAATTATTACAGTTCTTGCGATAATACCTCCATTATATGGGTAATAATGCATGTTATATTGATAATAATATAAGTAATAAGTATAATTATTACAGTTCTAGCGATAATAACTGCATTATATGGGTAATAATGCACGTTATATTGCTAATAATATAAGTAATAAGTATAATTATTACAGTTCTAGCGATAATAACTGCATTATATGGATAATAATGCACGTTATATTGCTAATAATATAAGTAATAAGTATAATTATTACAGTTCTAGCGATAATAACTGCATTATATGCGTAATAATGCATGTTATATTGATAATATCGGGAGTAATAAGTATAATTATTATAGTTCTAGCGATAATAATAGTAAAATATGGCAAATAGTGCATGTTATATTGCTAATAGTATAAGTAAGAAGTATAATTATTACAGTTCTAGCGATAATAACCGCATTATATTCGTAGAAATGCATGTTATATTGATAATATTGGGAGTAATAAGTATATTGATTATGGTTCTAGAGATAATAACTGCATAATATGGGTAATAATGCATGTTATATTGATAATAATATAAGTAATAAGTATAATTATTACAGTTCTAGCGATAATAACTGCATAATATGGGTAATAATGCACGTTATATTGCTAATAATATAAGTAATGAGTATATTTATTACAGTTCTAGCGATAATAACTGCATAATATGGGTAATAATGCACGTTATATTGCTAATAATATAAGTAATGAGTACAATTATTACAGTTCTAGCGATAATAACTGCATTATATGGGTAATAATGCATGTTATATTGAGAATAATATAAGTAATAAGTATAATTATTACAGTTCTGGCGATAATAACTGCATTATATGGGTAATAATGCACGTTATATTGGTAATAGTATAAGTAATAAGTATAATTATTACAGTTCTAGCGATAATAACTGCATTATATGGGTAATAATGCATGTTATATTGAGAATAATATAAGTAATAAGTATAATTATTACAGTTCTAGCGATAATAACTGCATAACATGGGTAATAATGCACGTTATATTGCTAATAATATAAGTAATGAGTACAATTATTACAGTTCTAGCGATAATAACTGCATTATATGGGTAATAATGCATGTTTTATTGATAATAATATAAGTAATAAGTATAATTATTACAGTTCTAGCGATAATAACTGCATTATATGGGTAATAATGCATGTTATATTGCTAACAATATAAGTAATAAGTATAATTATTACAGTTCCAGCGATAATAACTGCATTATATGGGTAACAATGCATGTTATATTGCTAATAATATAAGTAATGAGTACAATTATTACAGTTCTAGCGATAATAACTGCATTATATGGGTAATAATGCATGTTATATTGAGAATAATATAAGTAATAAGTATAATTATTACAGTTCTGGCGATAATAACTGTATTATATGGGTAATAATGCACGTTATATTGCTAATAATATAAGTAATGAGTACAATTATTACAGTTCTAGCGATAATAACTGCATTATATGGGTAATAATGCACGTTATATTGCTAATAATATAAGTAACAAGTATAATTATTACAGTTCTAGCGATAATAACTGCATTATATGGGTAATAATGCATGTTACATTGATAATATTGGGAGTAATAAGTGTATTTATTATAGTTCTAGCGATAAGAACCGCATAATATGGGTAATAATGCATGTTTTATTGATAATAATATAAGTAATAAGTATAATTATTACAGTTCTAGCGATAATAACTGCATTATATGGGTAATAATGCATGTTTTATTGATAATAATATAAGTAATAAGTATAATTATTACAGTTCTAGCGATAATAACTGCATTATATGGGTAATAATGCATGTTATATTGCTAACAATATAAGTAATAAGTATAATTATTAGAGTTCTAGCGATAATAACTGCATTATATGGGTAATAATGCATGTTATATTGCTAATAATATAAGTAATGAGTACAATTATTACAGTTCTAGCGATAATAACTGCATTATATGGGTAATAATGCATGTTATATTGAGAATAATATAAGTAATAAGTATAATTATTACAGTTCTGGCGATAATAACTGCATTATATGGGTAATAATGCACGTTATATTGCTAACAATATAAGTAATAAGTATAATTATTACAGTTCTAGCGATAATAACTGCATTATATGGGTAATAATGCATGTTATATTGAGAATAATATAAGTAATAAGTATAATTATTACAGTTCTGGCGATAATAACTGCATTATATGGGTAATAATGCACGTTATATTGGTAATAGTATAAGTAATAAGTATAATTATTACAGTTCTAGCGATAATAACTGCATTATATGGGTAATAACGCATGTTATATTGCTAACAATATAAGTAATAAGTATAATTATTACAGTTCTAGCGATAATAACTGCATTATATGGGTAATAATGCATGTTATATTGATAATATCGGGAGTAATAAGTATAATTATAATAGTTCTAGCGATAATAATAGTAAAATATGGCAAATAGTGCATGTTATATTGCTAATAGTATAAGTAATAAGTATAATTATTACAGTTCTAGCGATAATAACTGCATTATATGGGTAAAAATGCATGTTATATTGATAATAATGAAAGTAATACGTATATTTATTATAGTTCTAGCGATAATAACTGCATAATATGGGTAATAATTCATGTTATATTGAGAATAATATAAGTAATAAGTATAATTATTACAGTTCTGGCGATAATAACTGCATTATATGTGTAATAATGCACGTTATATTGCTAATAGTATAAGTAATAAGTATAATTATTACAGTTCTTGCGATAATACCTCCATTATATGGGTAATAATGCATGTTATATTGATAATAATATAAGTAATAAGTATAATTATTACAGTTCTAGCGATAATAACTGCATTATATGGGTAATAATGCACGTTATATTGCTAATAATATAAGTAATAAGTATAATTATTACAGTTCTAGCGATAATAACTGCATTATATGGGTAATAATGCATGTTATATTGATAATATCGGGAGTAATAAGTATAATTATTATAGTTCTAGCGATAATAATAGTAAAATATGGCAAATAGTGCATGTTATATTGCTAATAGTATAAGTAAGAAGTATAATTATTACAGTTCTAGCGATAATAACTGCATTATATTCGTAAAAATGCATGTTATATTGATAATATTGGGAGTAATAAGTATATTGATTATGGTTCTAGAGATAATAACTGCATAATATGGGTAATAATGCATGTTATATTGATAATAATATAAGTAATAAGTATAATTATTACAGTTCTAGCGATAATAACTGCATAATATGGGTAATAATGCACGTTATATTGCTAATAATATAAGTAATGAGTATATTTATTACAGTTCTAGCGATAATAACTGCATAATATGGGTAATAATGCACGTTATATTGCTAATAATATAAGTAATGAGTACAATTATTACAGTTCTAGCGATAATAACTGCATTATATGGGTAATAATGCATGTTATATTGAGAATAATATAAGTAATAAGTATAATTATTACAGTTCTGGCGATAATAACTGCATTATATGGGTAATAATGCACGCTATATTGGTAATAGTATAAGTAATAAGTATAATTATTACAGTTCTAGCGATAATAACTGCATTATATGGGTAATAATGCATGTTATATTGAGAATAATATAAGTAATAAGTATAATTATTACAGTTCTAGCGATAACAACTGCATAACATGGGTAATAATGCACGTTATATTGCTAATAATATAAGTAATGAGTACAATTATTACAGTTCTAGCGATAATAACTGCATTATATGGGTAATAATGCATGTTTTATTGATAATAATATAAGTAATAAGTATAATTATTACAGTTCTAGCGATAATAACTGCATTATATGGGTAATAATGCATGTTTTATTGATAATAATATAAGTAATAAGTATAATTATTACAGTTCTAGCGATAATAACTGCATTATATGGGTAATAATGCATGTTATATTGCTAACAATATAAGTAATAAGTATAATTATTACAGTTCTAGCGATAATAACTGCATTATATGGGTAATAATGCATGTTATATTGCTAATAATATAAGTAATGAGTACAATTATTACAGTTCTAGCGATAATAACTGCATTATATGGGTAATAATGCATGTTATATTGAGAATAATATAAGTAATAAGTATAATTATTACAGTTCTGGCGATAATAACTGCATTATATGGGTAATAATGCACGTTATATTGCTAACAATATAAGTAATAAGTATAATTATTACAGTTCTAGCGATAATAACTGCATTATATGGGTAATAATGCATGTTATATTGAGAATAATATAAGTAATAAGTATAATTATTACAGTTCTGGCGATAATAACTGCATTATATGGGTAATAATGCACGTTATATTGCTAACAATATAAGTAATGAGTACAATTATTACAGTTCTAGCGATAATAACTGCATTATATGGGTAATAATGCATGTTATATTGAGAATAATATAAGTAATAAGTATAATTATTACAGTTCTGGCGATAATAACTGCATTATATGGGTAATAATGCACGTTATATTGCTAACAATATAAGTAATAAGTATAATTATTACAGTTCTAGCGATAATAACTGCATTATATGGGTAATAATGCATGTTATATTGATGATAATGAAAGTAATACGTATATTTATTATAGTTCTAGCGATAATAACTGCATCATATGGGTAATAATGCATGTTATATTGAGAATAATATAAGTAATAAGTATAATTATTACAGTTCTAGCGATAATAACTGCATTATATGGGTAATAATGCATGTTTTATTGATAATTATATAAGTAATGAGTACAATTATTACAGTTCTAGCGATAATAACTGCATTATATGGGTAATAATGCATGTTATATTGAGAATAATATAAGTAATAAGTATAATTATTACAGTTCTGGCGATAATAACTGCATTATATGGGTAATAATGCACGTTATATTGCTAACAATATAAGTAATAAGTATAATTATTACAGTTCTAGCGATAATAACTGCATTATATGGGTAATAATGCATGTTATATTGAGAATAATATAAGTAATAAGTATAATTATTACAGTTCTGGCGATAATAACTGCATTATATGGGTAATAATGCACGTTATATTGCTAACAATATAAGTAATGAGTACAATTATTACAGTTCTAGCGATAATAACTGCATTATATGGGTAATAATGCATGTTATATTGAGAATAATATAAGTAATAAGTATAATTATTACAGTTCTGGCGATAATAACTGCATTATATGGGTAATAATGCACGTTATATTGCTAATAATATAAGTAATGAGTACAATTATTACAGTTCTAGCGATAATAACTGCATTATATGGGTAATAATGCATGTTTTATTGATAATAATATAAGTAATAAGTATAATTATTACAGTTCTAGCGATAATAACTGCATTATATGGGTAAAAATGCATGTTATATTGATAATATCGGGAGTTAAGTATAATTATTATAGTTCTAGCGATAATAATAGTAAAATATGGCAAATAGTGCATGTTATATTGCTAATAGTATAAGTAATAAGTATAATTATTACAGTTCTAGCGATAATAACTGCATTATATGGGTAAAAATGCATGTTATATTGATAATATTGGGAGTAATAAGTATAATTATTACAGTTCTAGCGATAATAACTGCATAATATGGGTAATAATGCACGTTATATTGCTAATAATATAAGTAATGAGTACAATTATTACAGTTCTAGCGATAATAACTGCATTATATGGGTAATAATGCATGTTTTATTGATAATTATATAAGTAATAAGTATAATTATTACAGTTCTAGCGATGATAACTGCATTATATGGGTAATAATGCACGTTATATTGCTAATAATATAAGTAATGAGTATATTTATTACAGTTCTAGCGATAATAACTGCATAATATGGGTAATAATGCATGTTATATTGATAATAATGTAAGTAATAAGTATAATTATTACAGTTCTAGCGATAATAACTGCATTATATGGGTAATAATGCACGTTATATTGCTAATAATATAAGTAATAAGTATAATTATTACAGTTCTAGCGATAATAACTGCATTATATGGGTAATAATGCATGTTATATTGATAATATCGGGAGTAATAAGTATAATTATTATAGTTCTAGCGATAATAATAGTAAAATATGGCAAATAGTGCATGTTATATTGATAATAATAAAAGTAATAAGTATATTTATTACAGTTCTATCGATAATAACTGCATAATATGGGTAATAATGCATGCTATATTGATGATAATAAAAGTAATACGTATATTTATTATAGTTCTAGCGATAATAACTGCATAATATGAGTAATAATGCATGTTATATTGATAATAATATAGGTAATAAGTATAATTATTACAGTTCTAGCGATAATAACTGCATAATATGGGTAATAATGCACGTTATATTGCTAATAATATAAGTAATGAGTATAATTATTACAGTTCTAGCGATAATAACTGCATTATATGGGTAATAAGGCATGTTATATTGATAATATCGGGAGTAATAAGTACAATTATTATAGTTCTAGCGATAATAATAGTAAAATATGGCTAATAGTGCATGATATATTGATAATAGTAAAAGTAATAAGTGTATTTATTACAGTTCTATCGATAATAACTGCATAATATGGGTAATAATGCATGCTATATTGATGATAATAAAAGTAATACGTATATTTATTATAGTTCTAGCGATAATAACTGCATAATATGGGTAATAATGCATGTTATATTGAGAATAATATAAGTAATAAGTATAATTATTACAGTTCTGGCGATAATAACTGCATTATATGGGTAATAATGCACGTTATATTGGTAATAGTATAAGTAATAAGTATAGTTATTACAGTTCTAGCGATAATAACTGCATTATATGGGTAATAACGCATGTTATATTGCTAACAATATAAGTAATAAGTATAATTATTGCAGTTCTAGCGATAATAACAGCATTATATGGGTAATAATGCATGTTATATTGATAATATCGGGAGTAATAAGTATAATTATAATAGTTCTAGCGATAATAATAGTAAAATATGGCAAATAGTGCATGTTATATTGCTAATAGTATAAGTAATAAGTATAATTATTACAGTTCTAGCGATAATAACTGCATTATATGGGTAAAAATGCATGTTATACTGATAATAATGAAAGTAATACGTATATTTATTATAGTTCTAGCGATAATAACTGCATAATATGGGTAATAATGCATGTTATATTGAGAATAATATAAGTAATAAGTATAATTATTACAGTTCTGGCGATAATACCTCCATTATATGGGTAATAATGCATGTTATATTGATAATAATATAAGTAATAAGTATAATTATTACAGTTTTAGCGATAATAACTGCATAATATGGGTAATAATGCACGTTATATTGCTAATAATATAAGTAATGAGTATAATTATTACAGTTCTAGCGATAATAACGGCATTATATGGGTAATAATGCATGTTATATTGATCATAGTAAAAGTAATACGTATATTTATTATAGTTCTAGCGATAATAACTGCATTATATGGGTAATAATGAATGTTATATTGATAAAAATCTAAGTAATAAGTATAATTATTACAGTTCTAACGATAATGCCTCCATTATATGGGTAATAATGCATGTTATATTGATAATGATATGAGTAATAAGTATAATTATTACAGTTCTAGCGATAATAACTGCATAATATGGGTAATAATGCACGTTATATTGCTAATAATATAAGTAATGAGTACAATTATTACAGTTCTAGCGATAATAACTGCATTATATGGGTAATAATGCATGTTTTATTGATAATAATATAAGTAATAAGTATAATTATTACAGTTCTAGCAATAATAACTGCATTATAAGGGTAATAATGCATGTTATATTGCTAACAATATAAGTAATAAGTATATTTATTATAGTTCTAGCGATAATAACTGCATAATATGGGTAATAATGCATGTTATATTGATAATAATCTAAGTAATAAGTATAATTATTGCAGTTCTAGCGATAATACCTCCATTATATGGGTAATAATGCATGTTATATTGATAATGATATAAGTAATAAGTATAATTATTACAGTTCTAGCGATAATAACTGCATAATATGGGTAATAATGCACGTTATATTGCTAATAATATAAGTAATGAGTACAATTATTACAGTTCTAGCGATAATAACTGCATTATATGGGTAATAATGCATGTTACATTGATAATATTGGGAGTAATAAGCGTATTTATTATAGTTCTAGCGATAATAACTGCATAATATGAGTAATAATGCATGTTATATTGATAATATTATAAGTAATAAGTATAATTATTACAGTTCTAGCAATAATACCTCCATTATATGGGTAATAATGCATGTTATATTGATGATAATGAAAGTGATACGTATATTTATTATAGTTCTTGCGATAATAACTGCATCATATGGGTAATAGTGCATGTTATATTGAGAATAATACAAGTAATAAGTATAATTATTACAGTTCTGGCGATAATAACTGCATTATATGGGTAACAATGCACGTTATATTGATAATAGTATAAGTAATAAGTATAATTATTACAGTTCTAGCGATAATAACTGCATTATATGGGTAATAATGCATGTTATATTGATGATAATAAAAGTAATACGTATATTTATTATAGTTCTAGCGATAATAACTGCATAATATGGGTAATAATGCATGTTATATTGATAATAATCTAAGTAATAAGTATAATTATTACCGTTCTAGCGATAATACCTCCATTATATGGGTAATAATGCATGTTATATTGATAATGATATAAGTAATAAGTATAATTATTACAGTTCTAGCGATAATAACTGCATAATATGGGTAATAATGCACGTTATATTGCTAATAATATAAGTAATGAGTACAATTATTACAGTTCTAGCGATAATAACTGCATTATATGGGTAATAATGCACGTTATATTGATAATAATATAAGTAATAAGTATAATTATTACAGTTCTAGCAATAATACCTCCATTATATGGGTAATAATGCATGTTATATTGATGATAATGAAAGAGATACGTATATTTATTATAGTTCTTGCGATAATAACTGCATCATATGGGTAATAATGCATGTTATATTGAGAATAATATAAGTAATAAGTATAATTATTACAGTTCTAGCGATAATAACTGCATAATATGGGTAATAATGCACGTTATATTGCTAATAATATAAGTAATGAGTATATTTATTACAGTTCTAGCGATAATAACTGCATAATATGGGTAATAATGCACGTTATATTGCTAATAATATAAGTAATGAGTACAATTATTACAGTTCTAGCGATAATAACTGCATTATATGGGTAATAATGCATGTTATATTGAGAATAATATAAGTAATAAGTATAATTATTACAGTTCTGGCGATAATAACTGCATTATATGGGTAATAATGCACGTTATATTGGTAATAGTATAAGTAATAAGTATAATTATTACAGTTCTAGCGATAATAACTGCATTATATGGGTAATAACGCATGTTATATTGCTAACAATATAAGTAATAAGTATAATTATTACAGTTCTAGCGATAATAACTGCATTATATGGGTAATAATGCATGTTATATTGATAATATCGGGAGTAATAAGTATAATTATTATAGTTCTAGCGATAATAATAGTAAAATATGGCAAATAGTGCATGTTATATTGCTAATAGTATAAGTAATAAGTATAATTATTACAGTTCTAGCGATAATAACTGCATTATATGGGTAAAAATGCATGTTATATTGATAATAATGAAAGTAATACGTATATTTATTATAGTTCTAGCGATAATAACTGCATAATATGGGTAATAATGCATGTTATATTGATAATAATCTAAGTAATAAGTATAATTATTACCGTTCTAGCGATAATACCTCCATTATATGGGTAATAATGCATGTTATATTGATAATGATATAAGTAATAAGTATAATTATTACAGTTCTAGCGATAATAACTGCATAATATGGGTAATAATGCACGTTATATTGCTAACAATATAAGTAATGAGTACAATTATTACAGTTCTAGCGATAATAACTGCATTATATGGGTAATAATGCACGTTATATTGATAATAATATAAGTAATAAGTATAATTATTACAGTTCTAGCAATAATACCTCCATTATATGGGTAATAATGCATGTTATATTGATGATAATGAAAGAGATACGTATATTTATTATAGTTCTTGCGATAATAACTGCATCATATGGGTAATAATGCATGTTATGTTGAGAATAATATAAGTAATAAGTATAATTATTACAGTTCTAGCGATAATAACTGCATAATATGGGTAATAATGCACGTTATATTGCTAACAATATAAGTAATAAGTATAATTATTACAGTTCTAGCGATAATAACTGCATTATATGGGTAATAATGCATGTTATATTGCTAATAATATAAGTAATGAGTACAATTATTACAGTTCTAGCGATAATAACTGCATTATATGGGTAATAATGCATGTTATATTGATGATAATGAAAGTAATACGTATATTTATTATAGTTCTAGCGATAATAACTGCATCATATGAGTAATAATGCATGTTATATTGATAATAATATAGGTAATAAGTATAATTATTACAGTTCTAGCGATAATAACTGCATAATATGGGTAATAATGCACGTTATATTGCTAATAATATAAGTAATGAGTATAATTATTACAGTTCTAGCGATAATAACTGCATTATATGGGTAATAAGGCATGTTATATTGATAATATCGGGAGTAATAAGTACAATTATTATAGTTCTAGCGATAATAATAGTAAAATATGGCTAATAGTGCATGATATATTGATAATAGTAAAAGTAATAAGTGTATTTATTACAGTTCTATCGATAATAACTGCATAATATGGGTAATAATGCATGCTATATTGATGATAATAAAAGTAATACGTATATTTATTATAGTTCTAGCGATAATAACTGCATAATATGGGTAATAATGCATGTTATATTGAGAATAATATAAGTAATAAGTATAATTATTACAGTTCTGGCGATAATAACTGCATTATATGGGTAATAATGCACGTTATATTGGTAATAGTATAAGTAATAAGTATAGTTATTACAGTTCTAGCGATAATAACTGCATTATATGGGTAATAACGCATGTTATATTGCTAACAATATAAGTAATAAGTATAATTATTGCAGTTCTAGCGATAATAACTGCATTATATGGGTAATAATGCATGTTATATTGATAATATCGGGAGTAATAAGTATAATTATAATAGTTCTAGCGATAATAATAGTAAAATATGGCAAATAGTGCATGTTATATTGCTAATAGTATAAGTAATAAGTATAATTATTACAGTTCTAGCGATAATAACTGCATTATATGGGTAAAAATGCATGTTATACTGATAATAATGAAAGTAATACGTATATTTATTATAGTTCTAGCGATAATAACTGCATAATATGGGTAATAATGCATGTTATATTGAGAATAATATAAGTAATAAGTATAATTATTACAGTTCTGGCGATAATACCTCCATTATATGGGTAATAATGCATGTTATATTGATAATAATATAAGTAATAAGTATAATTATTACAGTTTTAGCGATAATAACTGCATAATATGGGTAATAATGCACGTTATATTGCTAATAATATAAGTAATGAGTATAATTATTACAGTTCTAGCGATAATAACGGCATTATATGGGTAATAATGCATGTTATATTGATCATAGTAAAAGTAATACGTATATTTATTATAGTTCTAGCGATAATAACTGCATTATATGGGTAATAATGAATGTTATATTGATAAAAATCTAAGTAATAAGTATAATTATTACAGTTCTAACGATAATGCCTCCATTATATGGGTAATAATGCATGTTATATTGATAATGATATGAGTAATAAGTATAATTATTACAGTTCTAGCGATAATAACTGCATAATATGGGTAATAATGCACGTTATATTGCTAATAATATAAGTAATGAGTACAATTATTACAGTTCTAGCGATAATAACTGCATTATATGGGTAATAATGCATGTTTTATTGATAATAATATAAGTAATAAGTATAATTATTACAGTTCTAGCAATAATAACTGCATTATAAGGGTAATAATGCATGTTATATTGCTAACAATATAAGTAATAAGTATATTTATTATAGTTCTAGCGATAATAACTGCATAATATGGGTAATAATGCATGTTATATTGATAATAATCTAAGTAATAAGTATAATTATTGCAGTTCTAGCGATAATACCTCCATTATATGGGTAATAATGCATGTTATATTGATAATGATATAAGTAATAAGTATAATTATTACAGTTCTAGCGATAATAACTGCATAATATGGGTAATAATGCACGTTATATTGCTAATAATATAAGTAATGAGTACAATTATTACAGTTCTAGCGATAATAACTGCATTATATGGGTAATAATGCATGTTACATTGATAATATTGGGAGTAATAAGCGTATTTATTATAGTTCTAGCGATAATAACTGCATAATATGAGTAATAATGCATGTTATATTGATAATATTATAAGTAATAAGTATAATTATTACAGTTCTAGCAATAATACCTCCATTATATGGGTAATAATGCATGTTATATTGATGATAATGAAAGTGATACGTATATTTATTATAGTTCTTGCGATAATAACTGCATCATATGGGTAATAGTGCATGTTATATTGAGAATAATACAAGTAATAAGTATAATTATTACAGTTCTGGCGATAATAACTGCATTATATGGGTAACAATGCACGTTATATTGATAATAGTATAAGTAATAAGTATAATTATTACAGTTCTAGCGATAATAACTGCATTATATGGGTAATAATGCATGTTATATTGATGATAATAAAAGTAATACGTATATTTATTATAGTTCTAGCGATAATAACTGCATAATATGGGTAATAATGCATGTTATATTGATAATAATCTAAGTAATAAGTATAATTATTACCGTTCTAGCGATAATACCTCCATTATATGGGTAATAATGCATGTTATATTGATAATGATATAAGTAATAAGTATAATTATTACAGTTCTAGCGATAATAACTGCATAATATGGGTAATAATGCACGTTATATTGCTAATAATATAAGTAATGAGTACAATTATTACAGTTCTAGCGATAATAACTGCATTATATGGGTAATAATGCACGTTATATTGATAATAATATAAGTAATAAGTATAATTATTACAGTTCTAGCAATAATACCTCCATTATATGGGTAATAATGCATGTTATATTGATGATAATGAAAGAGATACGTATATTTATTATAGTTCTTGCGATAATAACTGCATCATATGGGTAATAATGCATGTTATATTGAGAATAATATAAGTAATAAGTATAATTATTACAGTTCTAGCGATAATAACTGCATAATATGGGTAATAATGCACGTTATATTGCTAATAATATAAGTAATGAGTATATTTATTACAGTTCTAGCGATAATAACTGCATAATATGGGTAATAATGCACGTTATATTGCTAATAATATAAGTAATGAGTACAATTATTACAGTTCTAGCGATAATAACTGCATTATATGGGTAATAATGCATGTTATATTGAGAATAATATAAGTAATAAGTATAATTATTACAGTTCTGGCGATAATAACTGCATTATATGGGTAATAATGCACGTTATATTGGTAATAGTATAAGTAATAAGTATAATTATTACAGTTCTAGCGATAATAACTGCATTATATGGGTAATAACGCATGTTATATTGCTAACAATATAAGTAATAAGTATAATTATTACAGTTCTAGCGATAATAACTGCATTATATGGGTAATAATGCATGTTATATTGATAATATCGGGAGTAATAAGTATAATTATTATAGTTCTAGCGATAATAATAGTAAAATATGGCAAATAGTGCATGTTATATTGCTAATAGTATAAGTAATAAGTATAATTATTACAGTTCTAGCGATAATAACTGCATTATATGGGTAAAAATGCATGTTATATTGATAATAATGAAAGTAATACGTATATTTATTATAGTTCTAGCGATAATAACTGCATAATATGGGTAATAATGCATGTTATATTGATAATAATCTAAGTAATAAGTATAATTATTACCGTTGTAGCGATAATACCTCCATTATATGGGTAATAATGCATGTTATATTGATAATGATATAAGTAATAAGTATAATTATTACAGTTCTAGCGATAATAACTGCATAATATGGGTAATAATGCACGTTATATTGCTAACAATATAAGTAATGAGTACAATTATTACAGTTCTAGCGATAATAACTGCATTATATGGGTAATAATGCACGTTATATTGATAATAATATAAGTAATAAGTATAATTATTACAGTTCTAGCAATAATACCTCCATTATATGGGTAATAATGCATGTTATATTGATGATAATGAAAGAGATACGTATATTTATTATAGTTCTTGCGATAATAACTGCATCATATGGGTAATAATGCATGTTATATTGAGAATAATATAAGTAATAAGTATAATTATTACAGTTCTAGCGATAATAACTGCATAATATGGGTAATAATGCACGTTATATTGCTAATAATATACGTAATGAGTATATTTATTACAGTTCTAGCGATAATAACTGCATAATATGGGTAATAATGCACGTTATATTGCTAATAATATAAGTAATGAGTACAATTATTACAGTTCTAGCGATAATAACTGCATTATATGGGTAATAATGCATGTTATATTGAGAATAATATAAGTAATAAGTATAATTATTACAGTTCTGGCGATAATAACTGCATTATATGGGTAATAATGCACGTTATATTGGTAATAGTATAAGTAATAAGTATAATTATTACAGTTCTAGCGATAATAACTGCATTATATGGGTAATAACGCATGTTATATTGCTAACAATATAAGTAATAAGTATAATTATTACAGTTCTAGCGATAATAACTGCATTATATGGGTAATAATGCATGTTATATTGATAATATCGGGAGTAATAAGTATAATTATTATAGTTCTAGCGATAATAATAGTAAAATATGGCAAATAGTGCATGTTATATTGCTAATAGTATAAGTAATAAGCATAATTATTACAGTTCTAGCGATAATAACTGCATTATATGGGTAAAAATGCATGTTATATTGATAATAATGAAAGTAATACGTATATTTATTATAGTTCTAGCGATAATAACTGCATAATATGGGTAATAATGCATGTTATATTGAGAATAATATAAGTAATAAGTATAATTATTACAGTTCTGGCGATAATAACTGCATTATATGTGTAATAATGCACGTTATATTGCTAATAGTATAAGTAATAAGTATAATTATTACAGTTCTTGCGATAATACCTCCATTATATGGGTAATAATGCATGTTATATTGATAATAATATAAGTAATAAGTATAATTATTACAGTTCTAGCGATAATAACTGCATTATATGGGTAATAATGCATGTTATATTGAGAATAATATAAGTAATAAGTATAATTATTACAGTTCTAGCGATAATAACTGCATTATATGGGTAATAATGCATGTTATATTGATAATATCGGGAGTAATAAGTATAATTATTATAGTTCTAGCGATAATAACTGCATCATATGGGTAATAATGCATGTTATATTGAGAATAATATAAGTAATAAGTATAATTATTACAGTTCTAGCGATAATAACTGCATAACATGGGTAATAATGCACGTTATATTGCTAATAATATAAGTAATGAGTACAATTATTACAGTTCTAGCGATAATAACTGCATTATATGGGTAATAATGCACGTTATATTGATAATAATATAAGTAATAAGTATAATTATTACAGTTCTAGCAATAATACCTCCATTATATGGGTAATAATGCATGTTATATTGATGATAATGAAAGAGATACGTATATTTATTATAGTTCTTGCGATAATAACTGCATCATATGGGTAATAATGCATGTTATATTGAGAATAATATAAGTAATAAGTATAATTATTACAGTTCTAGCGATAATAACTGCATAATATGGGTAATAATGCACGTTATATTGCTAATAATATAAGTAATGAGTATATTTATTACAGTTCTAGCGATAATAACTGCATAATATGGGTAATAATGCACGTTATATTGCTAATAATATAAGTAATGAGTACAATTATTACAGTTCTAGCGATAATAACTGCATTATATGGGTAATAATGCATGTTATATTGAGAATAATATAAGTAATAAGTATAATTATTACAGTTCTGGCGATAATAACTGCATTATATGGGTAATAATGCACGTTATATTGGTAATAGTATAAGTAATAAGTATAATTATTACAGTTCTAGCGATAATAACTGCATTATATGGGTAATAACGCATGTTATATTGCTAACAATATAAGTAATAAGTATAATTATTACAGTTCTAGCGATAATAACTGCATTATATGGGTAATAATGCATGTTATATTGATAATATCGGGAGTAATAAGTATAATTATTATAGTTCTAGCGATAATAATAGTAAAATATGGCAAATAGTGCATGTTATATTGCTAATAGTATAAGTAATAAGTATAATTATTACAGTTCTAGCGATAATAACTGCATTATATGGGTAAAAATGCATGTTATATTGATAATAATGAAAGTAATACGTATATTTATTATAGTTCTAGCGATAATAACTGCATAATATGGGTAATAATGCATGTTATATTGAGAATAATATAAGTAATAAGTATAATTATTACAGTTCTGGCGATAATAACTGCATTATATGTGTAATAATGCACGTTATATTGCTAATAGTATAAGTAATAAGTATAATTATTACAGTTCTTGCGATAATACCTCCATTATATGGGTAATAATGCATGTTATATTGATAATAATATAAGTAATAAGTATAATTATTACAGTTCTAGCGATAATAACTGCATTATATGGGTAATAATGCACGTTATATTGCTAATAATATAAGTAATAAGTATAATTATTACAGTTCTAGCGATAATAACTGCATTATATGGGTAATAATGCATGTTATATTGATAATATCGGGAGTAATAAGTATAATTATTATAGTTCTAGGGATAATAATAGTAAAATATGGCAAATAGTGCATGTTATATTGCTAATAGTATAAGTAATAAGTATAATTATTACAGTTCTAGCGATAATAACTGCATTATATGGGTAAAAATGCATGTTATATTGATAATATTGGGAGTAATAAGTATATTGATTATGGTTCTAGAGATAATAACTGCATAATATGGGTAATAATGCATGTTATATTGATAATAATATAAGTAATAAGTATAATTATTACAGTTCTAGCGATAATAACTGCATAATATGGGTAATAATGCACGTTATATTGCTAATAATATAAGTAATGAGTATATTTATTACAGTTCTAGCGATAATAACTGCATAATATGGGTAATAATGCACGTTATATTGCTAATAATATAAGTAATGAGTACAATTATTACAGTTCTAGCGATAATAACTGCATTATATGGGTAATAATGCATGTTATATTGAGAATAATATAAGTAATAAGTATAATTATTACAGTTCTGGCGATAATAACTGCATTATATGGGTAATAATGCACGTTATATTGGTAATAGTATAAGTAATAAGTATAATTATTACAGTTCTAGCGATAATACCTCCATTATATGGGTAATAATGCATGTTATATTAATAATAATATAAGTAATAAGTATAATTATTACAGTTCTAGCGATAATAACTGCATAATATGGGTAATAATGCATGTTATATTGATAATAATCTAAGTAATAAGTATAATTATTACCGTTCTAGCGATAATACCTCCATTATATGGGTAATAATTCATGTTATATTGATAATGATATAAGTAATAAGTATAATTATTACAGTTCTAGCGATAATAACTGCATAATATGGGTAATAATGCACGTTATATTGCTAATAATATAAGTAATGAGTACAATTATTACAGTTCTAGCGATAATAACTGCATTATATGGGTAATAATGCACGTTATATTGATAATAATATAAGTAATAAGTATAATTATTACAGTTCTAGCAATAATACCTCCATTATATGGGTAATAATGCATGTTATATTGATGATAATGAAAGAGATACGTATATTTATTATAGTTCTTGCGATAATAACTGCATCATATGGGTAATAATGCATGTTATATTGAGAATAATATAAGTAATAAGTATAATTATTACAGTTCTAGCGATAATAACTGCATAATATGGGTAATAATGCACGTTATATTGCTAATAATATAAGTAATGAGTATATTTATTACAGTTCTAGCGATAATAACTGCATAATATGGGTAATAATGCACGTTATATTGCTAATAATATAAGTAATGAGTACAATTATTACAGTTCTAGCGATAATAACTGCATTATATGGGTAATAATGCATGGTATATTGAGAATAATATAAGTAATAAGTATAATTATTACAGTTCTGGCGATAATAACTGCATTATATGGGTAATAATGCACGTTATATTGGTAATAGTATAAGTAATAAGTATAATTATTACAGTTCTAGCGATAATAACTGCATTATATGGGTAATAACGCATGTTATATTGCTAACAATATAAGTAATAAGTATAATTATTACAGTTCTAGCGATAATAACTGCATTATATGGGTAATAATGCATGTTATATTGATAATATCGGGAGTAATAAGTATAATTATTATAGTTCTAGCGATAATAATAGTAAAATATGGCAAATAGTGCATGTTATATTGCTAATAGTATAAGTAATAAGTATAATTATTACAGTTCTAGCGATAATAACTGCATTATATGGGTAAAAATGCATGTTATATTGATAATAATGAAAGTAATACGTATATTTATTATAGTTCTAGCGATAATAACTGCATAATATGGGTAATAATGCATGTTATATTGAGAATAATATAAGTAATAAGTATAATTATTACAGTTCTGGCGATAATAACTGCATTATATGTGTAATAATGCACGTTATATTGCTAATAGTATAAGTAATAAGTATAATTATTACAGTTCTTGCGATAATACCTCCATTATATGGGTAATAATGCATGTTATATTGATAATAATATAAGTAATAAGTATAATTATTACAGTTCTAGCGATAATAACTGCATTATATGGGTAATAATGCATGTTATATTGAGAATAATATAAGTAATAAGTATAATTATTACAGTTCTAGCGATAATAACTGCATTATATGGGTAATAATGCATGTTATATTGATAATATCGGGAGTAATAAGTATAATTATTATAGTTCTAGCGATAATAACTGCATCATATGGGTAATAATGCATGTTATATTGAGAATAATATAAGTAATAAGTATAATTATTACAGTTCTAGCGATAATAACTGCATAACATGGGTAATAATGCACGTTATATTGCTAATAATATAAGTAATGAGTACAATTATTACAGTTCTAGCGATAATAACTGCATTATATGGGTAATAATGCACGTTATATTGATAATAATATAAGTAATAAGTATAATTATTACAGTTCTAGCAATAATACCTCCATTATATGGGTAATAATGCATGTTATATTGATGATAATGAAAGAGATACGTATATTTATTATAGTTCTTGCGATAATAACTGCATCATATGGGTAATAATGCATGTTATATTGAGAATAATATAAGTAATAAGTATAATTATTACAGTTCTAGCGATAATAACTGCATAATATGGGTAATAATGCACGTTATATTGCTAATAATATAAGTAATGAGTATATTTATTGCAGTTCTAGCGATAATAACTGCATAATATGGGTAATAATGCACGTTATATTGCTAATAATATAAGTAATGAGTACAATTATTACAGTTCTAGCGATAATAACTGCATTATATGGGTAATAATGCATGTTATATTGAGAATAATATAAGTAATAAGTATAATTATTACAGTTCTGGCGATAATAACTGCATTATATGGGTAATAATGCACGTTATATTGGTAATAGTATAAGTAATAAGTATAATTATTACAGTTCTAGCGATAATAACTGCATTATATGGGTAATAACGCATGTTATATTGCTAACAATATAAGTAATAAGTATAATTATTACAGTTCTAGCGATAATAACTGCATTATATGGGTAATAATGCATGTTATATTGATAATATCGGGAGTAATAAGTATAATTATTATAGTTCTAGCGATAATAATAGTAAAATATGGCAAATAGTGCATGTTATATTGCTAATAGTATAAGTAATAAGTATAATTATTACAGTTCTAGCGATAATAACTGCATTATATGGGTAAAAATGCATGTTATATTGATAATAATGAAAGTAATACGTATATTTATTATAGTTCTAGCGATAATAACTGCATAATATGGGTAATAATGCATGTTATATTGAGAATAATATAAGTAATAAGTATAATTATTACAGTTCTGGCGATAATAACTGCATTATATGTGTAATAATGCACGTTATATTGCTAATAGTATAAGTAATAAGTATAATTATTACAGTTCTTGCGATAATACCTCCATTATATGGGTAATAATGCATGTTATATTGATAATAATATAAGTAATAAGTATAATTATTACAGTTCTAGCGATAATAACTGCATTATATGGGTAATAATGCACGTTATATTGCTAATAATATAAGTAATAAGTATAATTATTACAGTTCTAGCGATAATAACTGCATTATATGGGTAATAATGCATGTTATATTGATAATATCGGGAGTAATAAGTATAATTATTATAGTTCTAGGGATAATAATAGTAAAATATGGCAAATAGTGCATGTTATATTGCTAATAGTATAAGTAATAAGTATAATTATTACAGTTCTAGCGATAATAACTGCATTATATGGGTAAAAATGCATGTTATATTGATAATATTGGGAGTAATAAGTATATTGATTATGGTTCTAGAGATAATAACTGCATAATATGGGTAATAATGCATGTTATATTGATAATAATATAAGTAATAAGTATAATTATTACAGTTCTAGCGATAATAACTGCATAATATGGGTAATAATGCACGTTATATTGCTAATAATATAAGTAATGAGTATATTTATTACAGTTCTAGCGATAATAACTGCATAATATGGGTAATAATGCACGTTATATTGCTAATAATATAAGTAATGAGTACAATTATTACAGTTCTAGCGATAATAACTGCATTATATGGGTAATAATGCATGTTATATTGAGAATAATATAAGTAATAAGTATAATTATTACAGTTCTGGCGATAATACCTCCATTATATGGGTAATAATGCATGTTATATTGATGATAATGAAAGAGATACGTATATTTATTATAGTTCTTGCGATAATAACTGCATCATATGGGTAATAATGCATGTTATATTGAGAATAATATAAGTAATAAGTATAATTATTACAGTTCTAGCGATAATAACTGCATAATATGGGTAATAATGCACGTTATATTGCTAATAATATAAGTAATGAGTATATTTATTGCAGTTCTAGCGATAATAACTGCATAATATGGGTAATAATGCACGTTATATTGCTAATAATATAAGTAATGAGTACAATTATTACAGTTCTAGCGATAATAACTGCATTATATGGGTAATAATGCATGTTATATTGAGAATAATATAAGTAATAAGTATAATTATTACAGTTCTGGCGATAATAACTGCATTATATGGGTAATAATGCACGTTATATTGGTAATAGTATAAGTAATAAGTATAATTATTACAGTTCTAGCGATAATAACTGCATTATATGGGTAATAACGCATGTTATATTGCTAACAATATAAGTAATAAGTATAATTATTACAGTTCTAGCGATAATAACTGCATTATATGGGTAATAATGCATGTTATATTGATAATATCGGGAGTAATAAGTATAATTATTATAGTTCTAGCGATAATAATAGTAAAATATGGCAAATAGTGCATGTTATATTGCTAATAGTATAAGTAATAAGTATAATTATTACAGTTCTAGCGATAATAACTGCATTATATGGGTAAAAATGCATGTTATATTGATAATAATGAAAGTAATACGTATATTTATTATAGTTCTAGCGATAATAACTGCATAATATGGGTAATAATGCATGTTATATTGAGAATAATATAAGTAATAAGTATAATTATTACAGTTCTGGCGATAATAACTGCATTATATGTGTAATAATGCACGTTATATTGCTAATAGTATAAGTAATAAGTATAATTATTACAGTTCTTGCGATAATACCTCCATTATATGGGTAATAATGCATGTTATATTGATAATAATATAAGTAATAAGTATAATTATTACAGTTCTAGCGATAATAACTGCATTATATGGGTAATAATGCACGTTATATTGCTAATAATATAAGTAATAAGTATAATTATTACAGTTCTAGCGATAATAACTGCATTATATGGGTAATAATGCATGTTATATTGATAATATCGGGAGTAATAAGTATAATTATTATAGTTCTAGGGATAATAATAGTAAAATATGGCAAATAGTGCATGTTATATTGCTAATAGTATAAGTAATAAGTATAATTATTACAGTTCTAGCGATAATAACTGCATTATATGGGTAAAAATGCATGTTATATTGATAATATTGGGAGTAATAAGTATATTGATTATGGTTCTAGAGATAATAACTGCATAATATGGGTAATAATGCATGTTATATTGATAATAATATAAGTAATAAGTATAATTATTACAGTTCTAGCGATAATAACTGCATAATATGGGTAATAATGCACGTTATATTGCTAATAATATAAGTAATGAGTATATTTATTACAGTTCTAGCGATAATAACTGCATAATATGGGTAATAATGCACGTTATATTGCTAATAATATAAGTAATGAGTACAATTATTACAGTTCTAGCGATAGTAACTGCATTATATGGGTAATAATGCATGTTATATTGAGAATAATATAAGTAATAAGTATAATTATTACAGTTCTGGCGATAATAACTGCATTATATGGGTAATAATGCACGTTATATTGGTAATAGTATAAGTAATAAGTATAATTATTACAGTTCTAGCGATAATACCTCCATTATATGGGTAATAATGCATGTTATATTAATAATAATATAAGTAATAAGTATAATTATTACAGTTCTAGCGATAATAACTGCATAATATGGGTAATAATGCACGTTATATTGCTAATAATATAAGTAATGTGTACAATTATTACAGTTCTAGCGATAATAACTGCATTATATGGGTAATAATGCACGTTATATTGTTAATAATATAAGTAACAAGTATAATTATTACAGTTCTAGCGATAATAACTGCATTATATGGGTAATAATGCATGTCACATTGGTAATATTGGGAGTAATAAGTGTATTTATTATAGTTCTAGCGATAATAACTGCATAATATGGGTAATAATACATGTTATATTGATAATAATATAAGTAATAAGTATAATTATTACAGTTCTAGCGATAATAACTGCATTATATGGGTAATAATGCATGTTATATTGCTAATAATATAAGTAATGAGTACAATTATTACAGTTCTAGCGATAATAACTGCATTATATGGGTAATAATGCAGGTTATATTGAGAATAATATAAGTAATAAGTATAATTATTACAGTTCTGGCGATAATAACTGCATTATATGGGTAATAATGCACGTTATATTGGTAATAGTATAAGTAATAAGTATAATTATTACAGTTCTAGCGATAATACCTCCATTATATGGGTAATAATGCATGTTATATTGATAATATCGGGAGTAATAAGTATAATTATTATAGTTCTAGCGATAATAATAGTAAAATATGGCAAATAGTGCATGTTATATTGATAATAATAAAAGTAATAAATATATTTATTACAGTTCTATCGATAATAACTGCATAATATGGGTAATAATGCATGTTATATTGATGATAATATAAGTAATGAGTATATTTATTACAGTTCTAGCGATAATAACTGCATAATATGGGTAATAATGCACGTTATATTGCTAATAATATAAGTAATGAGTACAATTATTACAGTTCTAGCGATAATAACTGCTATATATGGGTAATAATGCATGTTATATTGAGAATAATATAAGTAATAAGTATAATTATTACAGTTCTGGCGATAATAACTGCATTATATGGGTAATAATGCACGTTATATTGGTAATAGTATAAGTAATAAGTATAATTATTACAGTTCTAGCGATAATACCTCCATTATATGGGTAATAATGCATGTTATATTAATAATAATATAAGTAATAAGTATAATTATTACAGTTCTAGCGATAATAACTGGATTATATGGGTAATAATGCATGTTATATTGAGAATAATATAAGTAATAAGTATAATTATTACAGTTCTGGCGATAATAACTGCATTATATGGGTAATAATGCACGTTATATTGGTAATAGTATAAGTAATAAGTATAATTATTACAGTTCTAGCGATAATACCTCCATTATATGGGTAATAATGAATGTTATATTGATAATATCGGGAGTAATAAGTATAATTATTATAGTTCTAGCGATAATAATAGTAAAATATGGCAAATAGTGCATGTTATATTGATAATAATAAAAGTAATAAGTATAATTATTACAGTTCTAGCGATAATAACTGCATTATATGGGTAATAATGCATGTTATATTGATGATAATGAAAGTAATACGTATATTTATTATAGTTCTAGCGATAATAACTGCATCATATGGGTAATAATGCATGTTATATTGAGAATAATATAAGTAATAAGTATAATTATTACAGTTCTAGCGATAATAACTGCATAACATGGGTAATAATGCACGTTATATTGCTAATAATATAAGTAATGAGTACAATTATTACAGTTCTAGCGATAATAACTGCATTATATGGGTAATAATGCATGTTTTATTGATAATAATATAAGTAATAAGTATAATTATTACAGTTCTAGCGATAATAACTGCATAATATGGGTAATAATGCACGTTATATTGCTAATAATATAAGTAATGTGTACAATTATTACAGTTCTAGCGATAATAACTGCATTATATGGGTAATAATGCACGTTATATTGTTAATAATATAAGTAACAAGTATAATTATTACAGTTCTAGCGATAATAACTGCATTATATGGGTAATAATGCATGTTACATTGGTAATATTGGGAGTAATAAGTGTATTTATTATAGTTCTAGCGATAATAACTGCATAATATGGGTAATAATACATGTTATATTGATAATAATATAAGTAATAAGTATAATTATTACAGTTCTAGCGATAATAACTGCATTATATGGGTAATAATGCATGTTATATTGCTAATAATATAAGTAATGAGTACAATTATTACAGTTCTAGCGATAATAACTGCATTATATGGGTAATAATGCATGTTATATTGAGAATAATATAAGTAATAAGTATAATTATTACAGTTCTGGCGATAATAACTGCATTATATGGGTAATAATGCACGTTATATTGGTAATAGTATAAGTAATAAGTATAATTATTACAGTTCTAGCGATAATACCTCCATTATATGGGTAATAATGCATGTTATATTGATAATATCGGGAGTAATAAGTATAATTATTATAGTTCTAGCGATAATAATAGTAAAATATGGCAAATAGTGCATGTTATATTGATAATAATAAAAGTAATAAATATATTTATTACAGTTCTATCGATAATAACTGCATAATATGGGTAATAATGCATGTTATATTGATGATAATATAAGTAATGAGTATATTTATTACAGTTCTAGCGATAATAACTGCATAATATGGGTAATAATGCACGTTATATTGCTAATAATATAAGTAATGAGTACAATTATTACAGTTCTAGCGATAATAACTGCATTATATGGGTAATAATGCATGTTATATTGAGAATAATATAAGTAATAAGTATAATTATTACAGTTCTGGCGATAATAACTGCATTATATGGGTAATAATGCACGTTATATTGGTAATAGTATAAGTAATAAGTATAATTATTACAGTTCTAGCGATAATACCTCCATTATATGGGTAATAATGCATGTTATATTAATAATAATATAAGTAATAAGTATAATTATTACAGTTCTAGCGATAATAACTGGATTATATGGGTAATAATGCATGTTATATTGCTAACAATATAAGTAATAAATATAATTATTACAGTTCTAGCGATAATAACTGCATTATATGGGTAATAATGCATGTTTTATTGATAATAATATAAGTAATAAGTATAATTATTACAGTTCTAGCGATAATAACTGCATTATATGGGTAATAATGCATGTTATATTGCTAACAATATAAGTAATAAGTATAATTATTACAGTTCTAGCGATAATAACTGCATTATATGGGTAATAATGCATGTTATATTGCTAATAATATAAGTAATGAGTACAATTATTACAGTTCTAGCGATAATAACTGCATTATATGGGTAATAATGCATGTTATATTGATGATAATGAAAGTAATACGTATATTTATTATAGTTCTAGCGATAATAACTGCATCATATGGGTAATAATGCATGTTATATTGAGAATAATATAAGTAATAAGTATAATTATTACAGTTCTAGCGATAATAACTGCATTATATGGGTAATAACGCATGTTATATTGCTAACAATATAAGTAATAAGTATAATTATTGCAGTTCTAGCGATAATAACTGCATTATATGGGTAATAATGCATGTTATATTGATAATATCGGGAGTAATAAGTATAATTATTATACTTCTAGCGATAATAATAGTAAAATATGGCAATAGTGCATGTTATATTGCTAATAGTATAAGTAATAAGTATAATTATTACAGTTCTAGCGATAATAACTGCATTATATGGGTAAAAGTGCATGTTATATTGATAATATTGGGAGTAATAAGTATAATTATTACAGTTCTAGCGATAATAACTGCATAATATGGGTAATAATGCACGTTATATTGCTAATAATATAAGTAATGAGTACAATTATTACAGTTCTAGCGATAATAACTGCATTATATGGGTAATAATGCATGTTTTATTGATAATTATATAAGTAATAAGTATAATTATTACAGTTCTAGCGATGATAACTGCATTATATGGGTAATAATGCATGTTATATTGCTAACAATATAAGTAATAAGTATAATTATTACAGTTCTAGCGATAATAACTGCATTATATGGGTAATAATGCATGTTATATTGATAATATCGGGAGTAATAAGTATAATTATTATAGTTCTAGCGATAATAATAGTAAAATATGGCAAATAGTGCATGTTATATTGCTAATAGTATAAGTAATATGTATAATTATTACAGTTCTAGCGATAATAACTGCATTATATGGGTAAAAATGCATGTTATATTGATAATATTGGGAGTAATAAGTATATTGATTATGGTTCTAGAGATAATAACTGCATAATATGGGTAATAATGCATGTTATATTGATAATAATATAAGTAATAAGTATAGTTATTACAGTTCTAGCGATAATAACTGCATAATATGGGTAATAATGCACGTTATATTGCTAATAATATAAGTAATGAGTATATTTATTACAGTTCTAGCGATAATAACTGCATAATATGGGTAATAATGCACGTTATATTGCTAATAATATAAGTAATGAGTACAATTATTACAGTTGTAGCGATAATAACTGCATTATATGGGTAATAATGCATGTTATATTGAGAATAATATAAGTAATAAGTATAATTATTACAGTTCTAGCGATAATAACTGCATTATATGGGTAATAATGCATGTTATATTGATGATAATGAAAGTAATACGTATATTTATTATAGTTCTAGCGATAATAACTGCATCATATGGGTAATAATGCATGTTATATTGAGAATAATATAAGTAATAAGTATAATTATTACAGTTCTAGCGATAATAACTGCATAACATGGGTAATAATGCACGTTATATTGCTAATAATATAAGTAATGAGTACAATTATTACAGTTCTAGCGATAATAACTGCATTATATGGGTAATAATGCATGTTTTATTGATAATAATATAAGTAATAAGTATAATTATTACAGTTCTAGCGATAATAACTGCATTATATGGGTAATAATGCATGTTATATTGCTAACAATATAAGTAATAAGTATAATTATAACAGTTCTAGCGATAATAACTGCATTATATGGGTAATAATGCATGTTATATTGCTAATAATATAAGTAATGAGTACAATTATTACAGTTGTAGCGATAATAACTGCATTATATGGGTAATAATGCATGTTATATTGAGAATAATATAAGTAATAAGTATAATTATTACAGTTCTAGCGATAATAACTGCATTATATGGGTAATAATGCATGTTATATTGATAATATCGGGAGTAATAAGTATAATTATTATAGTTCTAGCGATAATAATAGTAAAATATGGCAAATAGTGCATGTTATATTGATAATAATAAAAGTAATAAATATATTTATTACAGTTCTATTGATAATAACTGCATAATATGGGTAATAATGCATGTTATATTGATGATAATAAAAGTAATACGTATATTTATTATAGTTCTAGCGATAATAACTGCATAATATGGGTAATAATGCACGTTATATTGATAATAATATAAGTAATAAGTATAATTATTACAGTTCTAGCGATAATAACTGCATAATATGGGTAATAATGCACGTTATATTGCTAATAATATAAGTAATGAGTATATTTATTACAGTTCTAGCGATAATAACTGCATAATATGGGTAATAATGCACGTTATATTGAGAATAATATAAGTAATAAGTATAATTATTACAGTTCTAGCGATAATAACTGCATAACATGGGTAATAATGCACGTTATATTGCTAATAATATAAGTAATGAGTACAATTATTACAGTTCTAGCGATAATAACTGCATTATATGGGTAATAATGCATGTTTTATTGATAATAATATAAGTAATAAGTATAATTATTACAGTTCTAGCGATAATAACTGCATTATATGGGTAATAATGCATGTTACATTGATAATATTGGGAGTAATAAGTGTATTTATTATAGTTCTAGCGATAATAACCGCATAATATGGGTAATAATGCATGTTATATTGATAATAATATAAGTAATAAGTATAATTATTACAGGTCTAGCAATAATACCTCCATTATATGGGTAATAATGCACGTTATATTGCTAATAATATAAGTAATGAGTATATTTATTACAGTTCTAGCGATAATAACTGCATAATATGGGTAATAATGCACGTTATATTGCTAATAATATAAGTAATGAGTACAATTATTACAGTTCTAGCGATAATAACTGCATTATATGGGTAATAATGCATGTTATATTGAGAATAATATAAGTAATAAGTATAATTATTACAGTTCTGGCGATAATAACTGCATTATATGGGTAATAATGCACGTTATATTGGTAATAGTATAAGTAATAAGTATAATTATTACAGTTCTAGCGATAATAACTGCATTATATGGGTAATAACGCATGTTATATTGCTAACAATATAAGTAATAAGTATAATTATTGCAGTTCTAGCGATAATAACTGCATTATATGGGTAATAATGCATGTTATATTGATAATATCGGGAGTAATAAGTATAATTATTATACTTCTAGCGATAATAATAGTAAAATATGGCAAATAGTGCATGTTATATTGCTAATAGTATAAGTAATAAGTATAATTATTACAGTTCTAGCGATAATAACTGCATTATATGGGTAAAAGTGCATGTTATATTGATAATATTGGGAGTAATAAGTATAATTATTACAGTTCTAGCGATAATAACTGCATAATATGGGTAATAATGCACGTTATATTGCTAATAATATAAGTAATGGGTACAATTATTACAGTTCTAGCGATAATAACTGCATTATATGGGTAATAATGCATGTTTTATTGATAATTATATAAGTAATAAGTATAATTATTACAGTTCTAGCGATGATAACTGCATTATATGGGTAATAATGCATGTTATATTGCTAACAATATAAGTAATAAGTATAATTATTACAGTTCTAGCGATAATAACTGCATTATATGGGTAATAATGCATGTTATATTGATAATATCGGGAGTAATAAGTATAATTATTATAGTTCTAGCGATAATAATAGTAAAATATGGCAAATAGTGTATGTTATATTGCTAATAGTATAAGTAATATGTATAATTATTACAGTTCTAGCGATAATAACTGCATTATATGGGTAAAAATGCATGTTATATTGATAATATTGGGAGTAATAAGTATATTGATTATGGTTCTAGAGATAATAACTGTATAATATGGGTAATAATGCATGTTATATTGATAATAATATAAGTAATAAGTATAGTTATTACAGTTCTAGCGATAATAACTGCATAATATGGGTAATAATGCACGTTATATTGCTAATAATATAAGTAATGAGTATATTTATTACAGTTCTAGCGATAATAACTGCATAATATGGGTAATAATGCACGTTATATTGCTAATAATATAAGTAATGAGTACAATTATTACAGTTGTAGCGATAATAACTGCATTATATGGATAATAATGCATGTTATATTGAGAATAATATAAGTAATAAGTATAATTATTACAGTTCTAGCGATAATAACTGCATTATATGGGTAATAATGCATGTTATATTGATAATATCGGGAGTAATAAGTATAATTATTATAGTTCTAGCGATAATAATAGTAAAATATGGCAAATAGTGCATGTTATATTGATAATAATAAAAGTAATAAATATATTTATTACAGTTCTATTGATAATAACTGCATAATATGGGTAATAATGCATGTTATATTGATGATAATAAAAGTAATACGTATATTTATTATAGTTCTAGCGATAATAACTGCATAATATGGGTAATAATGCACGTTATATTGATAACAATCTAAGTAATAAGTATAATTATTACAGTTCTAGCGATAATAACTGCATTATATGGGTAATAATGCACGTTATATTGCTAACAATATAAGTAATAAGTATAATTATTACAGTTCTAGCGATAATAACTGCATTATATGGGTAATAATGCATGTTATATTGATGATAATGAAAGTAATACGTATATTTATTATAGTTCTAGCGATAATAACTGCATATTATGGGTAATAATGCATGTTATATTGAGAATAATATAAGTAATAAGTATAATTATTACAGTTCTGGCGATAATAACTGCATTATATGGGTAATAATGCACGTTATATTGCTAATAGTATAAGTAATAAGTATAATTATTACAGTTCTAGCGATAATAACTGCATTATATGGGTAATAATGCATGTTATATTGATGATAATGAAAGTAATACGTATATTTATTATAGTTCTAGCGATAATAACTGCATCATATGGGTAATAATGCATGTTATATTGAGAATAATATAAGTAATAAGTATAATTATAACAGTTCTAGCGATAATAACTGCATAACATGGGTAATAATGCACGTTATATTGCTAATAATATAAGTAATGAGTACAATTATTACAGTTCTAGCGATAATAACTGCATTATATGGGTAATAATGCATGTTTTATTGATAATAATATAAGTAATAAGTATAATTATTACAGTTCTAGCGATAATAACTGCATTATATGGGTAATAATGCATGTTATATTGCTAACAATATAAGTAATAAGTATAATTATAACAGTTCTAGCGATAATAACTGCATTATATGGGTAATAATGCACGTTATATTGCTAATAGTATAAGTAATAAGTATAATTATTACAGTTCTAGCGATAATAACTGCATTATATGGGTAATAGTGCATGTTATATTGATGATAATGAAAGTAATACGTATATTTATTATAGTTCTAGCGATAATAACTGCATCATATGGGTAATAATGCATGTTATATTGAGAATAATATAAGTAATAAGTATAATTATTACAGTTCTAGCGATAATAACTGCATAACATGGGTAATAATGCACGTTATATTGCTAATAATATAAGTAATGAGTACAATTATTACAGTTGTAGCGATAATAACTGCATTATATGGATAATAATGCATGTTATATTGAGAATAATATAAGTAATAAGTATAATTATTACAGTTCTAGCGATAATAACTGCATTATATGGGTAATAATGCATGTTATATTGATAACATCGGGAGTAATAAGTATAATTATTATAGTTCTAGCGATAATAATAGTAAAATATGGCAAATAGTGCATGTTATATTGATAATAATAAAAGTAATAAATATATTTATTACAGTTCTATTGATAATAACTGCATAATATGGGTAATAATGCATGTTATATTGATGATAATAAAAGTAATACGTATATTTATTATAGTTCTAGCGATAATAACTGCATAATATGGGTAATAATGCACGTTATATTGATAACAATCTAAGTAATAAGTATAATTATTACAGTTCTAGCGATAATAACTGCATTATATGGGTAATAATGCACGTTATATTGCTAACAATATAAGTAATAAGTATAATTATTACAGTTCTAGCGATAATAACTGCATTATATGGGTAATAATGCATGTTATATTGATGATAATGAAAGTAATACGTATATTTATTATAGTTCTAGCGATAATAACTGCATCATATGGGTAATAATGCATGTTATATTGAGAATAATATAAGTAATAAGTATAATTATTACAGTTCTAGCGATAATAACTGCATAACATGGGTAATAATGCACGTTATATTGCTAATAATATAAGTAATGAGTACAATTATTACAGTTCTAGCGATAATAACTGCATTATATGGGTAATAATGCATGTTTTATTGATAATAATATAAGTAATAAGTATAATTATTACAGTTCTAGCGATAATAACTGCATTATATGGGTAATAATGCATGTTATATTGCTAACAATATAAGTAATAAGTATAATTATAACAGTTCTAGCGATAATAACTGCATTATATGGGTAATAATGCATGTTATATTGCTAATAATATAAGTAATGAGTACAATTATTACAGTTGTAGCGATAATAACTGCATTATATGGGTAATAATGCATGTTATATTGAGAATAATATAAGTAATAAGTATAATTATTACAGTTCTAGCGATAATAACTGCATTATATGGGTAATAATGCATGTTATATTGATAATATCGGGAGTAATAAGTATAATTATTATAGTTCTAGCGATAATAATAGTAAAATATGGCAAATAGTGCATGTTATATTGATAATAATAAAAGTAATAAATATATTTATTACAGTTCTATTGATAATAACTGCATAATATGGGTAATAATGCATGTTATATTGATGATAATAAAAGTAATACGTATATTTATTATAGTTCTAGCGATAATAACTGCATAATATGGGTAATAATGCACGTTATATTGATAATAATCTAAGTAATAAGTATAATTATTACAGTTCTAGCGATAATAACTGCATTATATGGGTAATAATGCACGTTATATTGCTAACAATATAAGTAATAAGTATAATTATTACAGTTCTAGCGATAATAACTGCATTATATGGGTAATAATGCATGTTATATTGATGATAATGAAAGTAATACGTATATTTATTATAGTTCTAGCGATAATAACTGCATATTATGGGTAATAATGCATGTTATATTGAGAATAATATAAGTAATAAGTATAATTATTACAGTTCTGGCGATAATAACTGCATTATATGCGTAATAATGCACGTTATATTGCTAATAGTATAAGTAATAAGTATAATTATTACAGTTCTAGCGATAATAACTGCATTATATGGGTAATAATGCATGTTATATTGATGATAATGAAAGTAATACGTATATTTATTATAGTTCTAGCGATAATAACTGCATCATATGGGTAATAATGCATGTTATATTGAGAATAATATAAGTAATAAGTATAATTATTACAGTTCTAGCGATAATAACTGCATAACATGGGTAATAATGCACGTTATATTGCTAATAATATAAGTAATGAGTACAATTATTACAGTTCTAGCGATAATAACTGCATTATATGGGTAATAATGCATGTTTTATTGATAATAATATAAGTAATAAGTATAATTATTACAGTTCTAGCGATAATAACTGCATTATATGGGTAATAATGCATGTTATATTGCTAACAATATAAGTAATAAGTATAATTATTACAGTTCTAGCGATAATAGCTGCATTATATGGGTAATAATGCATGTTATATTGATGATAATGAAAGTAATACGTATATTTATTATAGTTCTAGCGATAATAACTGCATCATATGGGTAATAATGCATGTTATATTGAGAATAATATAAGTAATAAGTATAATTATTACAGTTCTAGCGATAATAACTGCATAACATGGGTAATAATGCACGTTATATTGCTAATAATATAAGTAATGAGTACAATTATTACAGTTCTAGCGATAATAACTGCATTATATGGGTAATAATGCATGTTTTATTGATAATAATATAAGTAATAAGTATAATTATTACAGTTCTAGCGATAATAACTGCATTATATGGGTAATAATGCATGTTACATTGATAATATTGGGAGTAATAAGTGTATTTATTATAGTTCTAGCGATAATAACCGCATAATATGGGTAATAATGCATGTTATATTGATAATAATATAAGTAATAAGTATAATTATTACAGGTCTAGCAATAATACCTCCATTATATGGGTAATAATGCACGTTATATTGCTAATAATATAAGTAATGAGTATATTTATTACAGTTCTAGCGATAATAACTGCATAATATGGGTAATAATGCACGTTATATTGCTAATAATATAAGTAATGAGTACAATTATTACAGTTCTAGCGATAATAACTGCATTATATGGGTAATAATGCATGTTATATTGAGAATAATATAAGTAATAAGTATAATTATTACAGTTCTGGCGATAATAACTGCATTATATGGGTAATAATGCACGTTATATTGGTAATAGTATAAGTAATAAGTATAATTATTACAGTTCTAGCGATAATAACTGCATTATATGGGTAATAACGCATGTTATATTGCTAACAATATAAGTAATAAGTATAATTATTGCAGTTCTAGCGATAATAACTGCATTATATGGGTAATAATGCATGTTATATTGATAATATCGGGAGTAATAAGTATAATTATTATACTTCTAGCGATAATAATAGTAAAATATGGCAAATAGTGCATGTTATATTGCTAATAGTATAAGTAATACGTATATTATTACAGTTCTAGCGATAATAACTGCATTATATGGGTAAAAGTGCATGTTATATTGATAATATTGGGAGTAATAAGTATAATTATTACAGTTCTAGCGATAATAACTGCATAATATGGGTAATAATGCACGTTATATTGCTAATAATATAAGTAATGAGTACAATTATTACAGTTCTAGCGATAATAACTGCATTATATGGGTAATAATGCATGTTTTATTGATAATTATATAAGTAATAAGTATAATTATTACAGTTCTAGCGATGATAACTGCATTATATGGGTAATAATGCATGTTATATTGCTAACAATATAAGTAATAAGTATAATTATTACAGTTCTAGCGATAATAACTGCATTATATGGGTAATAATGCATGTTATATTGATAATATCGGGAGTAATAAGTATAATTATTATAGTTCTAGCGATAATAATAGTAAAATATGGCAAATAGTGTATGTTATATTGCTAATAGTATAAGTAATATGTATAATTATTACAGTTCTAGCGATAATAACTGCATTATAAGGGTAAAAATGCATGTTATATTGATAATATTGGGAGTAATAAGTATATTGATTATGGTTCTAGAGATAATAACTGTATAATATGGGTAATAATGCATGTTATATTGATAATAATATAAGTAATAAGTATAGTTATTACAGTTCTAGCGATAATAACTGCATAATATGGGTAATAATGCACGTTATATTGCTAATAATATAAGTAATGAGTATATTTATTACAGTTCTAGCGATAATAACTGCATAATATGGGTAATAATGCACGTTATATTGCTAATAATATAAGTAATGAGTACAATTATTACAGTTGTAGCGATAATAACTGCATTATATGGGTAATAATGCATGTTATATTGAGAATAATATAAGTAATAAGTATAATTATTACAGTTCTAGCGATAATAACTGCATAATATGGGTAATAATGCATGTTATATTGATAATATCGGGAGTAATAAGTATAATTATTATAGTTCTAGCGATAATAATAGTAAAATATGGCAAATAGTGCATGTTATATTGATAATAATAAAAGTAATAAATATATTTATTACAGTTCTATTGATAATAACTGCATAATATGGGTAATAATGCATGTTATATTGATGATAATAAAAGTAATACGTATATTTATTATAGTTCTAGCGATAATAACTGCATAATATGGGTAATAATGCACGTTATATTGATAACAATCTAAGTAATAAGTATAATTATTACAGTTCTAGCGATAATAACTGCATTATATGGGTAATAATGCACGTTATATTGCTAACAATATAAGTAATAAGTATAATTATTACAGTTCTAGCGATAATAACTGCATTATATGGGTAATAATGCATGTTATATTGATGATAATGAAAGTAATACGTATATTTATTATAGTTCTAGCGATAATAACTGCATATTATGGGTAATAATGCATGTTATATTGAGAATAATATAAGTAATAAGTATAATTATTACAGTTCTGGCGATAATAACTGCATTATATGGGTAATAATGCACGTTATATTGCTAACAGTATAAGTAATAAGTATAATTATTACAGTTCTAGCGATAATAACTGCATTATATGGGTAATAATGCATGTTATATTGATGATAATGAAAGTAATACGTATATTTATTATAGTTCTAGCGATAATAACTGCATCATATGGGTAATAATGCATGTTATATTGAGAATAATATAAGTAATAAGTATAATTATTACAGTTCTAGCGATAATAACTGCATAACATGGGTAATAATGCACGTTATATTGCTAATAATATAAGTAATGAGTACAATTATTACAGTTCTAGCGATAATAACTGCATTATATGGGTAATAATGCATGTTTTATTGATAATAATATAAGTAATAAGTATAATTATTACAGTTCTAGCGATAATAACTGCATTATATGGGTAATAATGCATGTTATATTGCTAACAATATAAGTAATAAGTATAATTATAACAGTTCTAGCGATAATAACTGCATTATATGGGTAATAATGCATGTTATATTGCTAATAATATAAGTAATGAGTACAATTATTACAGTTGTAGCGATAATAACTGCATTATATGGGTAATAATGCATGTTATATTGAGAATAATATAAGTAATAAGTATAATTATTACAGTTCTAGCGATAATAACTGCATTATATGGGTAAAAATGCATGTTATATTGATAATAATGAAAGTAATACGTATATTTATTATAGTTCTAGCGATAATAACTGCATAATATGGGTAATAATGCATGTTATATTGAGAATAATATAAGTAATAAGTATAATTATTACAGTTCTGGCGATAATAACTGCATTATATGTGTAATAATGCACGTTATATTGCTAATAGTATAAGTAATAAGTATAATTATTACAGTTCTTGCGATAATACCTCCATTATATGGGTAATAATGCACGTTATATTGCTAATAATATAAGTAATGAGTACAATTATTACAGTTGTAGCGATAATAACTGCATTATATGGGTAATAATGCATGTTATATTGAGAATAATATAAGTAATAAGTATAATTATTACAGTTCTAGCGATAATAACTGCATTATATGGGTAATAATGCATGTTACATTGATAATATTGGGAGTAATAAGTGTATTTATTATAGTTCTAGCGATAATAACCGCATAATATGGGTAATAATGCATGTTATATTGATAATAATATAAGTAATAAGTATAATTATTACAGGTCTAGCAATAATACCTCCATTATATGGGTAATAATGCACGTTATATTGCTAATAATATAAGTAATGAGTATATTTATTACAGTTCTAGCGATAATAACTGCATAATATGGGTAATAATGCACGTTATATTGCTAATAATATAAGTAATGAGTACAATTATTACAGTTCTAGCGATAATAACTGCATTATATGGGTAATAATGCATGTTATATTGAGAATAATATAAGTAATAAGTATAATTATTACAGTTCTGGCGATAATAACTGCATTATATGGGTAATAATGCACGTTATATTGGTAATAGTATAAGTAATAAGTATAATTATTACAGTTCTAGCCATAATAACTGCATTATATGGGTAATAACGCATGTTATATTGCTAACAATATAAGTAATAAGTATAATTATTGCAGTTCTAGCGATAATAACTGCATTATATGGGTAATAATGCATGTTATATTGATAATATCGGGAGTAATAAGTATAATTATTATACTTCTAGCGATAATAATAGTAAAATATGGCAAATAGTGCATGTTATATTGCTAATAGTATAAGTAATAAGTATAATTATTACAGTTCTAGCGATAATAACTGCATTATATGGGTAAAAGTGCATGTTATATTGATAATATTGGGAGTAATAAGTATAATTATTACAGTTCTAGCGATAATAACTGCATAATATGGGTAATAATGCACGTTATATTGCTAATAATATAAGTAATGGGTACAATTATTACAGTTCTAGCGATAATAACTGCATTATATGGGTAATAATGCATGTTTTATTGATAATTATATAAGTAATAAGTATAATTATTACAGTTCTAGCGATGATAACTGCATTATATGGGTAATAATGCATGTTATATTGCTAACAATATAAGTAATAAGTATAATTATTACAGTTCTAGCGATAATAACTGCATTATATGGGTAATAATGCATGTTATATTGATAATATCGGGAGTAATAAGTATAATTATTATAGTTCTAGCGATAATAATAGTAAAATATGGCAAATAGTGTATGTTATATTGCTAATAGTATAAGTAATATGTATAATTATTACAGTTCTAGCGATAATAACTGCATTATATGGGTAAAAATGCATGTTATATTGATAATATTGGGAGTAATAAGTATATTGATTATGGTTCTAGAGATAATAACTGTATAATATGGGTAATAATGCATGTTATATTGATAATAATATAAGTAATAAGTATAGTTATTACAGTTCTAGCGATAATAACTGCATAATATGGGTAATAATGCACGTTATATTGCTAATAATATAAGTAATGAGTATATTTATTACAGTTCTAGCGATAATAACTGCATAATATGGGTAATAATGCACGTTATATTGCTAATAATATAAGTAATGAGTACAATTATTACAGTTGTAGCGATAATAACTGCATTATATGGATAATAATGCATGTTATATTGAGAATAATATAAGTAATAAGTATAATTATTACAGTTCTAGCGATAATAACTGCATTATATGGGTAATAATGCATGTTATATTGATAATATCGGGAGTAATAAGTATAATTATTATAGTTCTAGCGATAATAATAGTAAAATATGGCAAATAGTGCATGTTATATTGATAATAATAAAAGTAATAAATATATTTATTACAGTTCTATTGATAATAACTGCATAATATGGGTAATAATGCATGTTATATTGATGATAATAAAAGTAATACGTATATTTATTATAGTTCTAGCGATAATAACTGCATAATATGGGTAATAATGCACGTTATATTGATAACAATCTAAGTAATAAGTATAATTATTACAGTTCTAGCGATAATAACTGCATTATATGGGTAATAATGCACGTTATATTGCTAACAATATAAGTAATAAGTATAATTATTACAGTTCTAGCGATAATAACTGCATTATATGGGTAATAATGCATGTTATATTGATGATAATGAAAGTAATACGTATATTTATTATAGTTCTAGCGATAATAACTGCATATTATGGGTAATAATGCATGTTATATTGAGAATAATATAAGTAATAAGTATAATTATTACAGTTCTGGCGATAATAACTGCATTATATGGGTAATAATGCACGTTATATTGCTAATAGTATAAGTAATAAGTATAATTATTACAGTTCTAGCGATAATAACTGCATTATATGGGTAATAATGCATGTTATATTGATGATAATGAAAGTAATACGTATATTTATTATAGTTCTAGCGATAATAACTGCATCATATGGGTAATAATGCATGTTATATTGAGAATAATATAAGTAATAAGTATAATTATTACAGTTCTAGCGATAATAACTGCATAACATGGGTAATAATGCACGTTATATTGCTAATAATATAAGTAATGAGTACAATTATTACAGTTCTAGCGATAATAACTGCATTATATGGGTAATAATGCATGTTTTATTGATAATAATATAAGTAATAAGTATAATTATTACAGTTCTAGCGATAATAACTGCATTATATGGGTAATAATGCATGTTATATTGCTAACAATATAAGTAATAAGTATAATTATAACAGTTCTAGCGATAATAACTGCATTATATGGGTAATAATGCATGTTATATTGCTAATAATATAAGTAATGAGTACAATTATTACAGTTGTAGCGATAATAACTGCATTATATGGGTAATAATGCATGTTATATTGAGAATAATATAAGTAATAAGTATAATTATTACAGTTCTAGCGATAATAACTGCATTATATGGGTAATAATGCATGTTATATTGATAATATCGGGAGTAATAAGTATAATTATTATAGTTCTAGCGATAATAATAGTAAAATATGGCAAATAGTGCATGTTATATTGATAATAATAAAAGTAATAAATATATTTATTACAGTTCTATTGATAATAACTGCATAATATGGGTAATAATGCATGTTATATTGATGATAATAAAAGTAATACGTATATTTATTATAGTTCTAGCGATAATAACTGCATAATATGGGTAATAATGCACGTTATATTGATAATAATATAAGTAATGAGTACAATTATTACAGTTCTAGCGATAATAACTGCATTATATGGGTAATAATGCATGTTTTATTTATAATAATATAAGTAATAAGTATAATTATTACAGTTCTAGCGATAATAACTGCATTATATGGGTAATAATGCATGTTACATTGATAATATTGGGAGTAATAAGTGTATTTATTATAGTTCTAGCGATAATAACCGCATAATATGGGTAATAATGCATGTTATATTGATAATAATATAAGTAATAAGTATAATTATTACAGGTCTAGCAATAATACCTGCATTATATGGGTACTAATGCACGTTATATTGCTAATAATATAAGTAATGAGTATATTTATTACAGTTCTAGCGATAATAACTGCATAATATGGGTAATAATGCACGTTATATTGCTAATAATATAAGTAATGAGTACAATTATTACAGTTCTAGCGATAATAACTGCATTATATGGGTAATAATGCATGTTATATTGAGAATAATATAAGTAATAAGGATAATTATTACAGTTCTGGCGATAATAACTGCATTATATGGGTAATAATGCACGTTATATTGGTAATAGTATAAGTAATAAGTATAATTATTACAGTTCTAGCGATAATAACTGCATTATATGGGTAATAACGCATGTTATATTGCTAACAATATAAGTAATAAGTATAATTATTGCAGTTCTAGCGATAATAACTGCATTATATGGGTAATAATGCATGTTATATTGATAATATCGGGAGTAATAAGTATAATTATTATACTGCTAGCGATAATAATAGTAAAATATGGCAAATAGTGCATGTTATATTGCTAATAGTATAAGTAATAAGTATAATTATTACAGTTCTAGCGATAATAACTGCATTATATGGGTAATAGTGCATGTTATATTGATAATATTGGGAGTAATAAGTATAATTATTACAGTTCTAGCGATAATAACTGCATAATATGGGTAATAATGCACGTTATATTGCTAATAATATAAGTAATGAGTACAATTATTACAGTTCTAGCGATAATAACTGCATTATATGGGTAATAATGCATGTTTTATTGATAATTATATAAGTAATAAGTATAATTATTACAGTTCTAGCGATGATAACTGCATTATATGGGTAATAATGCATGTTATATTGCTAACAATATAAGTAATAAGTATAATTATTACAGTTCTAGCGATAATAACTGCATTATATGGGTAATAATGCATGTTATATTGATAATATCGGGAGTAATAAGTATAATTATTATAGTTCTAGCGATAATAATAGTAAAATATGGCAAATAGTGTATGTTATATTGCTAATAGTATAAGTAATATGTATAATTATTACAGTTCTAGCGATAATAACTGCATTATATGGGTAAAAATGCATGTTATATTGATAATATTGGGAGTAATAAGTATATTGATTATGGTTCTAGAGATAATAACTGTATAATATGGGTAATAATGCATGTTATATTGATAATAATATAAGTAATAAGTATAGTTATTACAGTTCTAGCGATAATAACTGCATAATATGGGTAATAATGCACGTTATATTGCTAATAATATAAGTAATGAGTATATTTATTACAGTTCTAGCGATAATAACTGCATAATATGGGTAATAATGCACGTTATATTGCTAATAATATAAGTAATGAGTACAATTATTACAGTTGTAGCGATAATAACTGCATTATATGGGTAATAATGCATGTTATATTGAGAATAATATAAGTAATAAGTATAATTATTACAGTTCTAGCGATAATAACTGCATTATATGGGTAATAATGCATGTTATATTGATAATATCGGGAGTAATAAGTATAATTATTATACTGCTAGCGATAATAATAGTAAAATATGGCAAATAGTGCATGTTATATTGCTAATAGTATAAGTAATAAGTATAATTATTACAGTTCTAGCGATAATAACTGCATATTATGGGTAATAATGCATGTTATATTGAGAATAATATAAGTAATAAGTATAATTATTACAGTTCTGGCGATAATAACTGCATTATATGGGTAATAATGCACGTTATATTGCTAATAGTATAAGTAATAAGTATAATTATTACAGTTCTAGCGATAATAACTGCATTATATGGGTAATAATGCATGTTATATTGAGAATAATATAAGTAATAAGTATAATTATTACAGTTCTAGCGATAATAACTGCATTATATGGGTAATAATGCATGTTATATTGATAATATCGGGAGTAATAAGTATAATTATTATAGTTCTAGCGATAATAATAGTAAAATATGGCAAATAGTGCATGTTATATTGATAATAATAAAAGTAATAAATATATTTATTACAGTTCTATTGATAATAACTGCATAATATGGGTAATAATGCATGTTATATTGATGATAATAAAAGTAATACGTATATTTATTATAGTTCTAGCGATAATAACTGCATAATATGGGTAATAATGCACGTTATATTGATAATAATATAAGTAATGAGTACAATTATTACAGTTCTAGCGATAATAACTGCATTATATGGGTAATAATGCATGTTTTATTGATAATAATATAAGTAATAAGTATAATTATTACAGTTCTAGCGATAATAACTGCATTATATGGGTAATAATGCATGTTACATTGATAATATTGGGAGTAATAAGTGTATTTATTATAGTTCTAGCGATAATAACCGCATAATATGGGTAATAATGCATGTTATATTGATAATAATATAAGTAATAAGTATAATTATTACAGGTCTAGCAATAATACCTCCATTATATGGGTAATAATGCACGTTATATTGCTAATAATATAAGTAATGAGTATATTTATTACAGTTCTAGCGATAATAACTGCATAATATGGGTAATAATGCACGTTATATTGCTAATAATATAAGTAATGAGTACAATTATTACAGTTGTAGCGATAATAACTGCATTATATGGGTAATAATGCATGTTATATTGATAATATCGGGAGTAATAAGTATAATTATTATACTGCTAGCGATAATAATAGTAAAATATGGCAAATAGTGCATGTTATATTGCTAATAGTATAAGTAATAAGTATAATTATTACAGTTCTAGCGATAATAACTGCATTATATGGGTAAAAGTGCATGTTATATTGATAATATTGGGAGTAATAAGTATAATTATTACAGTTCTAGCGATAATAACTGCATAATATGGGTAATAATGCACGTTATATTGCTAATAATATAAGTAATGAGTACAATTATTACAGTTCTAGCGATAATAACTGCATTATATGGGTAATAATGCATGTTTTATTGATAATTATATAAGTAATAAGTATAATTATTACAGTTCTAGCGATGATAACTGCATTATATGGGTAATAATGCATGTTATATTGCTAACAATATAAGTAATAAGTATAATTATTACAGTTCTAGCGATAATAACTGCATTATATGGGTAATAATGCATGTTATATTGATAATATCGGGAGTAATAAGTATAATTATTATAGTTCTAGCGATAATAATAGTAAAATATGGCAAATAGTGTATGTTATATTGCTAATAGTATAAGTAATATGTATAATTATTACAGTTCTAGCGATAATAACTGCATTATATGGGTAAAAATGCATGTTATATTGATAATATTGGGAGTAATAAGTATATTGATTATGGTTCTAGAGATAATAACTGTATAATATGGGTAATAATGCATGTTATATTGATAATAATATAAGTAATAAGTATAGTTATTACAGTTCTAGCGATAATAACTGCATAATATGGGTAATAATGCACGTTATATTGCTAATAATATAAGTAATGAGTATATTTATTACAGTTCTAGCGATAATAACTGCATAATATGGGTAATAATGCACGTTATATTGCTAATAATATAAGTAATGAGTACAATTATTACAGTTGTAGCGATAATAACTGCATTATATGGGTAATAATGCACGTTATATTGCTAACAATATAAGTAATAAGTATAATTATTACAGTTCTAGCGATAATAACTGCATTATATGGGTAATAATGCATGTTATATTGATGATAATGAAAGTAATACGTATATTTATTATAGTTCTAGCGATAATAACTGCATATTATGGGTAATAATGCATGTTATATTGAGAATAATATAAGTAATAAGTATAATTATTACAGTTCTGGCGATAATAACTGCATTATATGGGTAATAATGCACGTTATATTGCTAACAGTATAAGTAATAAGTATAATTATTACAGTTCTAGCGATAATAACTGCATTATATGGGTAATAATGCATGTTATATTGATGATAATGAAAGTAATACGTATATTTATTATAGTTCTAGCGATAATAACTGCATCATATGGGTAATAATGCATGTTATATTGAGAATAATATAAGTAATAAGTATAATTATTACAGTTCTAGCGATAATAACTGCATAACATGGGTAATAATGCACGTTATATTGCTAATAATATAAGTAATGAGTACAATTATTACAGTTCTAGCGATAATAACTGCATTATATGGGTAATAATGCATGTTTTATTGATAATAATATAAGTAATAAGTATAATTATTACAGTTCTAGCGATAATAACTGCATTATATGGGTAATAATGCATGTTATATTGCTAACAATATAAGTAATAAGTATAATTATAACAGTTCTAGCGATAATAACTGCATTTTATGGGTAATAATGCATGTTATATTGCTAATAATATAAGTAATGAGTACAATTATTACAGTTGTAGCGATAATAACTGCATTATATGGGTAATAATGCATGTTATATTGAGAATAATATAAGTAATAAGTATAATTATTACAGTTCTAGCGATAATAACTGCATTATATGGGTAAAAATGCATGTTATATTGATAATAATGAAAGTAATACGTATATTTATTATAGTTCTAGCGATAATAACTGCATAATATGGGTAATAATGCATGTTATATTGAGAATAATATAAGTAATAAGTATAATTATTACAGTTCTGGCGATAATAACTGCATTATATGTGTCATAATGCACGTTATATTGCTAATAGTATAAGTAATAAGTATAATTATTACAGTTCCTGCGATAATACCTCCATTATATGGGTAATAATGCATGTTATATTGATAATAATATAAGTAATAAGTATAATTATTACAGTTCTAGCGATAATAACTGCATTATATGGGTAATAATGCACGTTATATTGCTAATAATATAAGTAATGAGTATATTTATTACAGTTCTAGCGATAATAACTGCATAATATGGGTAATAATGCACGTTATATTGCTAATAATATAAGTAATGAGTACAATTATTACAGTTCTAGCGATAATAACTGCATTATATGGGTAATAATGCATGTTATATTGAGAATAATATAAGTAATAAGTATAATTATTACAGTTCTGGCGATAATAACTGCATTATATGGGTAATAATGCACGTTATATTGGTAATAGTATAAGTAATAAGTATAATTATTACAGTTCTAGCGATAATAACTGCATTATATGGGTAATAACGCATGTTATATTGCTAACAATATAAGTAATAAGTATAATTATTACAGTTCTAGCGATAATAACTGCATTATATGGGTAATAATGCATGTTATATTGATAATATCGGGAGTAATAAGTATAATTATAATAGTTCTAGCGATAATAATAGTAAAATATGGCAAATAGTGCATGTTATATTGCTAATAGTATAAGTAATAAGTATAATTATTACAGTTCTAGCGATAATAACTGCATTATATGGGTAAAAATGCATGTTATATTGATAATAATGAAAGTAATACGTATATTTATTATAGTTCTAGCGATAATAACTGCATAATATGGGTAATAATGCATGTTATATTGAGAATAATATAAGTAATAAGTATAATTATTACAGTTCTGGCGATAATAACTGCATTATATGTGTAATAATGCACGTTATATTGCTAATAGTATAAGTAATAAGTATAATTATTACAGTTCTTGCGATAATACCTCCATTATATGGGTAATAATGCATGTTATATTGATAATAATATAAGTAATAAGTATAATTATTACAGTTCTAGCGATAATAACTGCATTATATGCGTAATAATGCATGTTATATTGATAATATCGGGAGTAATAAGTATAATTATTATAGTTCTAGCGATAATAATAGTAAAATATGGCAAATAGTGCATGTTATATTGCTAATAGTATAAGTAAGAAGTATAATTATTACAGTTCTAGCGATAATAACCGCATTATATTCGTAGAAATGCATGTTATATTGATAATATTGGGAGTAATAAGTATATTGATTATGGTTCTAGAGATAATAACTGCATAATATGGGTAATAATGCATGTTATATTGATAATAATATAAGTAATAAGTATAATTATTACAGTTCTAGCGATAATAACTGCATAATATGGGTAATAATGCACGTTATATTGCTAATAATATAAGTAATGAGTATATTTATTACAGTTCTAGCGATAATAACTCCATAATATGGGTAATAATGCACGTTATATTGCTAATAATATAAGTAATGAGTACAATTATTACAGTTCTAGCGATAATAACTGCATTATATGGGTAATAATGCATGTTATATTGAGAATAATATAAGTAATAAGTATAATTATTACAGTTCTGGCGATAATAACTGCATTATATGGGTAATAATGCACGTTATATTGGTAATAGTATAAGTAATAAGTATAATTATTACAGTTCTAGCGATAATAACTGCATTATATGGGTAATAATGCATGTTATATTGAGAATAATATAAGTAATAAGTATAATTATTACAGTTCTAGCGATAATAACTGCATAACATGGGTAATAATGCACGTTATATTGCTAACAATATAAGTAATAAGTATAATTATTACAGTTCTAGCGATAATAACTGCATTATATGGGTAATAATGCATGTTATATTGATAATAATCTAAGTAATAAGTATAATTATTACCGTTCTAGCGATAATACCTCCATTATATGGGTAATAATGCATGTTATATTGATAATGATATAAGTAATAAGTATAATTATTACAGTTCTAGCGATAATAACTGCATAATATGGGTAATAATGCACGTTATATTGCTAATAATATAAGTAATGAGTACAATTATTACAGTTCTAGCGATAATAACTGCATTATATGGGTAATAATGCACGTTATATTGCTAATAATATAAGTAACAAGTATAATTATTACAGTTCTAGCGATAATAACTGCATTATATGGGTAATAATGCATGTTACATTGATAATATTGGGAGTAATAAGTGTATTTATTATAGTTCTAGCGATAAGAACCGCATAATATGGGTAATAATGCATGTTTTATTGATAACAATATAAGTAATAAGTATAATTATTACAGTTCTAGCGATAATAACTGCATTATATGGGTAATAATGCATGTTTTATTGATAATAATATAAGTAATAAGTATAATTATTACAGTTCTAGCGATAATAACTGCATTATATGGGTAATAATGCATGTTATATTGCTAACAATATAAGTAATAAGTATAATTATTAGAGTTCTAGCGATAATAACTGCATTATATGGGTAATAATGCATGTTATATTGATAATAATATAAGTAATAAGTATAATTATTACAGTTCTAGCGATAATAACTGCATAATATGGGTAATAATGCACGTTATATTGCTAATAATATAAGTAATGAGTATATTTATTACAGTTCTAGCGATAATAACTGCATAATATGGGTAATAATGCACGTTATATTGCTAATAATATAAGTAATGAGTACAATTATTACAGTTCTAGCGATAATAACTGCATTATATGGGTAATAATGCATGTTATATTGAGAATAATATAAGTAATAAGTATAATTATTACAGTTCTGGCGATAATAACTGCATTATATGGGTAATAATGCACGTTATATTGGTAATAGTATAAGTAATAAGTATAATTATTACAGTTCTAGCGATAATAACTGCATTATATGGGTAATAATGCATGTTATATTGAGAATAATATAAGTAATAAGTATAATTATTACAGTTCTAGCGATAATAACTGCATAACATGGGTAATAATGCACGTTATATTGCTAACAATATAAGTAATAAGTATAATTATTACAGTTCTAGCGATAATAACTGCATTATATGGGTAATAATGCATGTTATATTGATAATAATCTAAGTAATAAGTATAATTATTACCGTTCTAGCGATAATACCTCCATTATATGGGTAATAATGCATGTTATATTGATAATGATATAAGTAATAAGTATAATTATTACAGTTCTAGCGATAATAACTGCATAATATGGGTAATAATGCACGTTATATTGCTAATAATATAAGTAATGAGTACAATTATTACAGTTCTAGCGATAATAACTGCATTATATGGGTAATAATGCACGTTATATTGCTAATAATATAAGTAACAAGTATAATTATTACAGTTCTAGCGATAATAACTGCATTATATGGGTAATAATGCATGTTACATTGATAATATTGGGAGTAATAAGTGTATTTATTATAGTTCTAGCGATAAGAACCGCATAATATGGGTAATAATGCATGTTTTATTGATAATAATATAAGTAATAAGTATAATTATTACAGTTCTAGCGATAATAACTGCATTATATGGGTAATAATGCATGTTTTATTGATAATAATATAAGTAATAAGTATAATTATTACAGTTCTAGCGATAATAACTGCATTATATGGGTAATAATGCATGTTATATTGCTAACAATATAAGTAATAAGTATAATTATTAGAGTTCTAGCGATAATAACTGCATTATATGGGTAATAATGCATGTTATATTGCTAATAATATAAGTAATGAGTACAATTATTACAGTTCTAGCGATAATAACTGCATTATATGGGTAATAATGCATGTTATATTGAGAATAATATAAGTAATAAGTATAATTATTACAGTTCTGGCGATAATAACCGCATTATATGGGTAATAATGCACGTTATATTGCTAACAATATAAGTAATAAGTATAATTATTACAGTTCTAGCGATAATAACTGCATTATATGGGTAATAATGCATGTTATATTGAGAATAATATAAGTAATAAGTATAATTATTACAGTTCTGGCGATAATAACTGCATTATATGGGTAATAATGCACGTTATATTGGTAATAGTATAAGTAATAAGTATAATTATTACAGTTCTAGCGATAATAACTGCATTATATGGGTAATAACGCATGTTATATTGCTAACAATATAAGTAATAAGTATAATTATTACAGTTCTAGCGATAATAACTGCATTATATGGGTAATAATGCATGTTATATTGATAATATCGGGAGTAATAAGTATAATTATAATAGTTCTAGCGATAATAATAGTAAAATATGGCAAATAGTGCATGTTATATTGCTAATAGTATAAGTAATAAGTATAATTATTACAGTTCTAGCGATAATAACTGCATTATATGGGTAAAAATGCATGTTATATTGATAATAATGAAAGTAATACGTATATTTATTATAGTTCTAGCGATAATAACTGCATAATATGGGTAATAATGCATGTTATATTGAGAATAATATAAGTAATAAGTATAATTATTACAGTTCTGGCGATAATAACTGCATTATATGTGTAATAATGCACGTTATATTGCTAATAGTATAAGTAATAAGTATAATTATTACAGTTCTTGCGATAATACCTCCATTATATGGGTAATAATGCATGTTATATTGATAATAATATAAGTAATAAGTATAATTATTACAGTTCTAGCGATAATAACTGCATTATATGGGTAATAATGCACGTTATATTGCTAATAATATAAGTAATAAGTATAATTATTACAGTTCTAGCGATAATAACTGCATTATATGCGTAATAATGCATGTTATATTGATAATATCGGGAGTAATAAGTATAATTATTATAGTTCTAGCGATAATAATAGTAAAATATGGCAAATAGTGCATGTTATATTGCTAATAGTATAAGTAATAAGTATAATTATTACAGTTCTAGCGATAATAACTGCATTATATGGGTAATAATGCATGTTATATTGAGAATAATATAAGTAATAAGTATAATTATTACAGTTCTGGCGATAATAACTGCATTATATGGGTAATAATGCACGTTATATTGGTAATAGTATAAGTAATAAGTATAATTATTACAGTTCTAGCGATAATAACTGCATTATATGGGTAATAACGCATGTTATATTGCTAACAATATAAGTAATAAGTATAATTATTACAGTTCTAGCGATAATAACTGCATTATATGGGTAATAATGCATGTTATATTGATAATATCGGGAGTAATAAGTATAATTATAATAGTTCTAGCGATAATAATAGTAAAATATGGCAAATAGTGCATGTTATATTGCTAATAGTATAAGTAATAAGTATAATTATTACAGTTCTAGCGATAATAACTGCATTATATGGGTAAAAATGCATGTTATATTGATAATAATGAAAGTAATACGTATATTTATTATAGTTCTAGCGATAAGAACTGCATAATATGGGTAATAATGCATGTTATATTGAGAATAATATAAGTAATAAGTATAATTATTACAGTTCTGGCGATAATAACTGCATTATATGTGTAATAATGCACGTTATATTGCTAATAGTATAAGTAATAAGTATAATTATTACAGTTCTTGCGATAATACCTCCATTATATGGGTAATAATGCATGTTATATTGATAATAATATAAGTAATAAGTATAATTATTACAGTTCTAGCGATAATAACTGCATTATATGGGTAATAATGCACGTTATATTGCTAATAATATAAGTAATAAGTATAATTATTACAGTTCTAGCGATAATAACTGCATTATATGCGTAATAATGCATGTTATATTGATAATATCGGGAGTAATAAGTATAATTATTATAGTTCTAGCGATAATAATAGTAAAATATGGCAAATAGTGCATGTTATATTGCTAATAGTATAAGTAAGAAGTATAATTATTACAGTTCTAGCGATAATAACCGCATTATATTCGTAGAAATGCATGTTATATTGATAATATTGGGAGTAATAAGTATATTGATTATGGTTCTAGAGATAATAACTGCATAATATGGGTAATAATGCATGTTATATTGATAATAATATAAGTAATAAGTATAATTATTACAGTTCTAGCGATAATATCTGCATAATATGGGTAATAATGCACGTTATATTGCTAATAATATAAGTAATGAGTATATTTATTACAGTTCTAGCGATAATAACTGCATAATATGGGTAATAATGCACGTTATATTGCTAATAATATAAGTAATGAGTACAATTATTACAGTTCTAGCGATAATAACTGCATTATATGGGTAATAATGCATGTTATATTGAGAATAATATAAGTAATAAGTATAATTATTACAGTTCTGGCGATAATAACTGCATTATATGGGTAATAATGCACGTTATATTGGTAATAGTATAAGTAATAAGTATAATTATTACAGTTCTAGCGATAATAACTGCATTATATGGGTAATAATGCATGTTATATTGAGAATAATATAAGTAATAAGTATAATTATTACAGTTCTAGCGATAATAACTGCATAACATGGGTAATAATGCACGTTATATTGCTAATAATATAAGTAATGAGTACAATTATTACAGTTCTAGCGATAATAACTGCATTATATGGGTAATAATGCATGTTTTATTGATAATAATATAAGTAATAAGTATAATTATTACAGTTCTAGCGATAATAACTGCATTATATGGGTAATAATGCATGTTATATTGCTAACAATATAAGTAATAAGTATAATTATTACAGTTCCAGCGATAATAACTGCATTATATGGGTAACAATGCATGTTATATTGCTAATAATATAAGTAATGAGTACAATTATTACAGTTCTAGCGATAATAACTGCATTATATGGGTAATAATGCATGTTATATTGAGAATAATATAAGTAATAAGTATAATTATTACAGTTCTGGCGATAATAACTGTATTATATGGGTAATAATGCACGTTATATTGCTAATAATATAAGTAATGAGTACAATTATTACAGTTCTAGCGATAATAACTGCATTATATGGGTAATAATGCACGTTATATTGCTAATAATATAAGTAACAAGTATAATTATTACAGTTCTAGCGATAATAACTGCATTATATGGGTAATAATGCATGTTACATTGATAATATTGGGAGTAATAAGTGTATTTATTATAGTTCTAGCGATAAGAACCGCATAATATGGGTAATAATGCATGTTTTATTGATAATAATATAAGTAATAAGTATAATTATTACAGTTCTAGCGATAATAACTGCATTATATGGGTAATAATGCATGTTTTATTGATAATAATATAAGTAATAAGTATAATTATTACAGTTCTAGCGATAATAACTGCATTATATGGGTAATAATGCATGTTATATTGCTAACAATATAAGTAATAAGTATAATTATTAGAGTTCTAGCGATAATAACTGCATTATATGGGTAATAATGCATGTTATATTGCTAATAATATAAGTAATGAGTACAATTATTACAGTTCTAGCGATAATAACTGCATTATATGGGTAATAATGCATGTTATATTGAGAATAATATAAGTAATAAGTAGAATTATTACAGTTCTGGCGATAATAACTGCATTATATGGGTAATAATGCACGTTATATTGCTAACAATATAAGTAATAAGTATAATTATTACAGTTCTAGCGACAATAACTGCATTATATGGGTAATAATGCATGTTATATTGAGAATAATATAAGTAATAAGTATAATTATTACAGTTCTGGCGATAATAACTGCATTATATGGGTAATAATGCACGTTATATTGGTAATAGTATAAGTAATAAGTATAATTATTACAGTTCTAGCGATAATAACTGCATTATATGGGTAATAACGCATGTTATATTGCTAACAATATAAGTAATAAGTATAATTATTACAGTTCTAGCGATAATAACTGCATTATATGGGTAATAATGCATGTTATATTGATAATATCGGGAGTAATAAGTATAATTATAATAGTTCTAGCGATAATAATAGTAAAATATGGCAAATAGTGCATGTTATATTGCTAATAGTATAAGTAATAAGTATAATTATTACAGTTCTAGCGATAATAACTGCATTATATGGGTAAAAATGCATGTTATATTGATAATAATGAAAGTAATACGTATATTTATTATAGTTCTAGCGATAATAACTGCATAATATGGGTAATAATTCATGTTATATTGAGAATAATATAAGTAATAAGTATAATTATTACAGTTCTGGCGATAATAACTGCATTATATGTGTAATAATGCACGTTATATTGCTAATAGTATAAGTAATAAGTATAATTATTACAGTTCTTGCGATAATACCTCCATTATATGGGTAATAATGCATGTTATATTGATAATAATATAAGTAATAAGTATAATTATTACAGTTCTAGCGATAATAACTGCATTATATGGGTAATAATGCATGTTATATTGATGATAATAAAAGTAATACGTATATTTATTACAGTTCTAGCGATAATAACTGCATAATATGGATAATAATGCACGTTATATTGCTAATAATATAAGTAATGAGTACAATTATTACAGTTCTAGCGATAATAACTGCATTATATGGGTAATAATGCATGTTTTATTGATAATAATATAAGTAATAAGTATAATTATTACAGTTCTAGCGATGATAACTGCATTATATGGGTAATAATGCATGTTATATTGCTAACAATATAAGTAATAAGTATAATTATTACAGTTCTAGCGATAATAACTGCATTATATGGGTAATAATGCATGTTATATTGATAATATCGGGAGTAATAAGTATAATTATTATAGTTCTAGCGATAATAATAGTAAAATATGGCAAATAGTGCATGTTATATTGCTAATAGTATAAGTAATAAGTATAATTATTACAGTTCTAGCGATAATAACTGCATTATATGGGTAAAAATGCATGTTATATTGATAATATTGGGAGTAATAAGTATATTTATTATGGTTCTAGAGATAATAACTGCATAATATGGGTAATAATGCATGTTATATTGATAATAATATAAGTAATAAGTATAATTATTACAGTTCTAGCGATAATAACTGCATTATATGGGTAATAATGCACGTTATATTGCTAACAATATAAGTAATAAGTATAATTATTACAGTTCTAGCGATAATAACTGCATAATATGGGTAATAATGCACGTTATATTGCTAATAATATAAGTAATGAGTATAATTATTACAGTTCTAGCGATAATAACTGCATTATATGGGTAATAATGCATGTTATATTGATGATAATAAAAGTAATACGTATATTTATTATAGTTCTAGCGATAATAACTGCATAATATGGGTAATAATGCACGTTATATTGCTAATAATATAAGTAATGAGTACAATTATTACAGTTCTAGCGATAATAACTGCATTATATGGGTAATAATGCATGTTATATTGAGAATAATATAAGTAATAAGTATAATTATTACAGTTCTGGCGATAATAACTGCATTATATGGGTAATAATGCACGTTATATTGGTAATAGTATAAGTAATAAGTATAATTATTACAGTTCTAGCGATAATACCTCCATTATATGGGTAATAATGCATGTTATATTGATAATAATATAAGTAATAAGTATAATTATTACAGTTCTAGCGATAATAACTGCATAATATGGGTAATAATGCACGTTATATTGCTAATAATATAAGTAATGAGTATAATTATTACAGTTCTAGCGATAATAACTGCATTATATGGGTAATAATGCATGTTATATTGATGATAATAAAAGTAATACGTATATTTATTACAGTTCTAGCGATAATAACTGCATAATATGGATAATAATGCACGTTATATTGCTAATAATATAAGTAATGAGTACAATTATTACAGTTCTAGCGATAATAACTGCATTATATGGGTAATAATGCATGTTTTATTGATAATAATATAAGTAATAAGTATAATTATTACAGTTCTAGCGATGATAACTGCATTATATGGGTAATAATGCATGTTATATTGCTAACAATATAAGTAATAAGTATAATTATTACAGTTCTAGCGATAATAACTGCATTATATGGGTAATAATGCATGTTATATTGATAATATCGGGAGTAATAAGTATAATTATTATAGTTCTAGCGATAATAATAGTAAAATATGGCAAATAGTGCATGTTATATTGCTAATAGTATAAGTAATAAGTATAATTATTACAGTTCTAGCGATAATAACTGCATTATATGGGTAAAAATGCATGTTATATTGATAATATTGGGAGTAATAAGTATATTTATTATGGTTCTAGAGATAATAACTGCATAATATGGGTAATAATGCATGTTATATTGATAATAATATAAGTAATAAGTATAATTATTACAGTTCTAGCGATAATAACTGCATTATATGGGTAATAATGCACGTTATATTGCTAACAATATAAGTAATAAGTATAATTATTACAGTTCTAGCGATAATAACTGCATAATATGGGTAATAATGCACGTTATATTGCTAATAATATAAGTAATGAGTATAATTATTACAGTTCTAGCGATAATAACTGCATTATATGGGTAATAATGCATGTTATATTGATGATAATAAAAGTAATACGTATATTTATTATAGTTCTAGCGATAATAACTGCATAATATGGGTAATAATGCACGTTATATTGCTAATAATATAAGTAATGAGTACAATTATTACAGTTCTAGCGATAATAACTGCATTATATGGGTAATAATGCATGTTATATTGAGAATAATATAAGTAATAAGTATAATTATTACAGTTCTGGCGATAATAACTGCATTATATGGGTAATAATGCACGTTATATTGGTAATAGTATAAGTAATAAGTATAATTATTACAGTTCTAGCGATAATACCTCCATTATATGGGTAATAATGCATGTTATATTGATAATAATATAAGTAATAAGTATAATTATTACAGTTCTAGCGATAATAACTGCATAATATGGGTAATAATGCACGTTATATTGCTAATAATATAAGTAATGAGTATAATTATTACAGTTCTAGCGATAATAACTGCATTATATGGGTAATAATGCATGTTATATTGATAATGATATAAGTAATAAGTATAATTATTACAGTTCTAGCGATAATAACTGCATAATATGGGTAATAATGCACGTTATATTGATGATAATGAAAGTGATACGTATATTTATTATAGTTCTTGCGATAATAACTGCATAATATGGGTAATAATGCATGTTATATTGATAATAATATAAGTAATAAGTATAATTATTACAGTTCTAGCGATAATAACTGCATAATATGGATAATAATGCACGTTATATTGCTCATAATATAAGTAATGAGTACAATTATTACAGTTCTAGCGATAATAACTGCATTATATGGGTAATAATGCATGTTATATTGAGAATAATATAAGTAATAAGTATAATTATTACAGTTCTGGCGATAATAACTGCATTATATGGGTAATAATGCACGTTATATTGGTAATAGTATAAGTAATAAGTATAATTATTACAGTTCTAGCGATAATACCTCCATTATATGGGTAATAATGCATGTTATATTGATAATAATATAAGTAATAAGTATAATTATTACAGTTCTGGCGATAATAACTGCATTATATGGGTATCAATGCACGTTATATTGATAATAGTATAAGTAATAAGTATAATTATTACAGTTCTAGCGATAATAACTGCATTATATGGGTAATAATGCATGTTATATTGATGATAATAAAAGTAATACGTATATTTATTATAGTTCTAGCGATAATAACTGCATAATATGGGTAATAATGCATGTTATATTGATAATAATCTAAGTAATAAGTATAATTATTACCGTTCTAGCGATAATACCTCCATTATATGGGTAATAATGCATGTTATATTGATAATGATATAAGTAATAAGTATAATTATTACAGTTCTAGCGATAATAACTGCATAATATGGGTAATAATGCACGTTATATTGCTAACAATATAAGTAATGAGTACAATTATTACAGTTCTAGCGATAATAACTGCATTATATGGGTAATAATGCACGTTATATTGCTAATAATATAAGAAACAAGTATAATTATTACAGTTCTAGCGATAATAACTGCATTATATGGGTAATAATGCATGTTACATTGATAATATTGGGAGTAATAAGCGTATTTATTATAGTTCTAGCGATAATAACTGCATAATATGGGTAATAATGCATGTTATATTGATAATATTATAAGTAATAAGTATAATTATTACAGTTCTAGCAATAATACCTCCATTATATGGGTAATAATGCATGTTATATTGATGATAATGAAAGTGATACGTATATTTATTATAGTTCTTGCGATAATAACTGCATCATATGGGTAATAATGCATGTTATATTGAGAATAATATAAGTAATAAGTATAATTATTACAGTTCTGGCGATAATAACTGCATTATATGGGTAACAATGCACGTTATATTGATAATAGTATAAGTAATAATTATAATTATTACAGTTCTAGCGATAATAACTGCATTATATGGGTAATAATGCATGTTATATTGATGATAATAAAAGTAATACGTATATTTATTATAGTTCTAGCGATAATAACTGCATAATATGGGTGATAATGCATGTTATATTGATAATAATCTAAGTAATAAGTATAATTATTACCGTTCTAGCGATAATACCTCCATTATATGGGTAATAATGCATGTTATATTGATAATAATCTAAGTAATAAGTATAATTATTGCAGTTCTAGCGATAATACCTCCATTATATGGGTAATAATGCATGTTATATTGATAATGATATAAGTAATAAGTATAATTATTACAGTTCTAGCGATAATAACTGCATAATATGGGTAATAATGCACGATATATTGATGATAATGAAAGTGATACGTATAATTATTAGAGTTCTAGCGATAATAACTGCATAATATGGATAATAATGCACGTTATATTGCTAATAATATAAGTAATGAGTACAATTATTACAGTTCTAGCGATAATAACTGCATAATATGGGTAATAATGCATGTTATATTGATAATAATCTAAGTAATAAGTATAATTATTACCGTTCTAGCGATAATACCTCCATTATATGGGTAATAATGCATGTTATATTGAGAATAATATAAGTAATAAGTATAATTATTACAGTTCTGGCGATAATAACTGCATTATATGGGTAATAATGCACGTTATATTGGTAATAGTATAAGTAATAAGTATAATTATTACAGTTCTAGCGATAATACCTCCATTATATGGGTAATAATGCATGTTATATTGATAATAATATAAGTAATAAGTATAATTATTACAGTTCTGGCGATAATAACTGCATTATATGGGTATCAATGCATGTTATATTGATAATAATCTAAGTAATAAGTATAATTATTACCGTTCTAGCGATAATACCTCCATTATATGGGTAATAATGCATGTTATATTGATAATATTGGGAGTAATAAGCGTATTTATTATAGTTCTAGCGATAATAACTGCATAATATGGGTAATAATGCATGTTATATTGATAATATTATAAGTAATAAGTATAATTATTACAGTTCTAGCAATAATACCTCCATTATATGGGTAATAATGCACGTTATATTGCTAATAATATAAGTAACAAGTATAATTATTACAGTTCTAGCGATAATAACTGCATTATATGGGTAATAATGCATGTTACATTGATAATATTGGGAGTAATAAGTGTATTTATTATAGTTCTAGCGATAAGAACCGCATAATATGGGTAATAATGCATGTTATATTGATAATAATATAAGTAATAAGCATAATTATTACAGTTCTAGCAATAATACCACCATTATATGGGTAATAATGCATGTTATATTGATGATAATGAAAGTGATACGTATATTTATTATAGTTCTTGCGATAATAACTGCATAATATGGGTAATAATGCATGTTATATTGATGATAATAATAGTAATAAGTATAATTATTACAGTTCTAGCGATAATAACTGCATAATATGGATAATAATGCACGTTATATTGCTAATAATATAAGTAATGAGCACAATTATTACAGTTCTAGCGATAATAACTGCATTATATGGGTAATAATGCATGTTTTATTGATAATAATATAAGTAATAAGTATAATTATTACAGTTCTAGCGATGATAACTGCATTATATGGGTAATAATGCATGTTATATTGCTAACAATATAAGTAATAAGTATAATTATTACAGTTCTAGCGATAATAACTGCATTATATGGGTAATAATGCATGTTATATTGATAATATCGGGAGTAATAAGTATAATTATTATAGTTCTAGCGATAATAATAGTAAAATATGGCAAATAGTGCATGTTATATTGCTAATAGTATAAGTAATAAGTATAATTATTACAGTTCTAGCGATAATAACTGCATTATATGGGTAAAAATGCATGTTATATTGATAATATTGGGAGTAATAAGTATATTTATTATGGTTCTAGAGATAATAACTGCATAATATGGGTAATAATGCATGTTATATTGATAATAATATAAGTAATAAGTATAATTATTACAGTTCTAGCGATAATAACTGCATTATATGGGTAAAAATGCATGTTATATTGATAATATTGGGAGTAATAAGTATATTGATTATGGTTCTAGAGATAATAACTGCATAATATGGGTAATAATGCACGTTATATTGCTAATAATATAAGTAATGAGTATATTTATTACAGTTCTAGCGATAATAACTGCATAATATGGGTAATAATGCACGTTATATTGCTAATAATATAAGTAATGAGTACAATTATTACAGTTCTAGCGATAATAACTGCATTATATGGGTAATAATACATGTTATATTGAGAATAATATAAGTAATAAGTATAATTATTACAGTTCTGGCGATAATAACTGCATTATATGGGTAATAATGCACGTTATATTGGTAATAGTATAAGTAATAAGTATAATTATTACAGTTCTAGCGATAATACCTCCATTATATGGGTAATAATGCATGTTATATTGATAATAATATAAGTAATAAGTATAATTATTACAGTTCTAGCGATAATAACTGCATAATATGGGTAATAATGCACGTTATATTGCTAATAATATAAGTAATGAGTATAATTATTACAGTTCTAGCGATAATAACTGCATTATATGGGTAATAATGCATGTTATATTGATGATAATAAAAGTAATACGTATATTTATTATAGTTCTAGCGATAATAACTGCATAATATGGGTAATAATGCATGTTATATTGATAATAATCTAAGTAATAAGTATAATTATTGCAGTTCTAGCGATAATACCTCCATTATATGGGTAATAATGCATGTTATATTGATAATGATATAAGTAATAAGTATAATTATTACAGTTCTAGCGATAATAACTGCATAATATGGGTAATAATGCACGTTATATTGATGATAATGAAAGTGATACGTATATTTATTATAGTTCTTGCGATAATAACTGCATAATATGGGTAATAATGCATGTTATATTGATAATAATATAAGTAATAAGTATAATTATTACAGTTCTAGCGATAATAACTGCATAATATGGATAATAATGCACGTTATATTGCTAATAATATAAGTAATGAGTACAATTATTACAGTTCTAGCGATAATAACTGCATTATATGGGTAATAATGCATGTTATATTGAGAATAATATAGGTAATAAGTATAATTATTACAGTTCTGGCGATAATAACTGCATTATATGGGTAATAATGCACGTTATATTGGTAATAGTATAAGTAATAAGTATAATTATTACAGTTCTAGCGATAATACCTCCATTATATGGGTAATAATGCATGTTATATTGATAATAATATAAGTAATAAGTATAATTATTACAGTTCTGGCGATAATAACTGCATTATATGGGTAACAATGCACGTTATATTGATAATAGTATAAGTAATAAGTATAATTATTACAGTTCTAGCGATAATAACTGCATTATATGGGTAATAATGCATGTTATATTGATGATAATAAAAGTAATACGTATATTTATTATAGTTCTAGCGATAATAACTGCATAATATGGGTAATAATGCATGTTATATTGATAATAATCTAAGTAATAGGTATAATTATTACCGTTCTAGCGATAATACCTCCATTATATGGGTAATAATGCATGTTATATTGATAATGATATAAGTAATAAGTATAATTATTACAGTTCTAGCGATAATCACTGCATAATATGGGTAATAATGCACGTTATATTGCTAATAATATAAGTAATGAGTGCAATTATTACAGTTCTAGCGATAATAACTGCATTATATGGGTAATAATGCACGTTATATTGCTAATAATATAAGTAACAAGTATAATTATTACAGTTCTAGCGATAATAACTGCATTATATGGGTAATAATGCATGTTACATTGATAATATTGGGAGTAATAAGTGTATTTATTATAGTTCTAGCGATAAGAACCGCATAATATGGGTAATAATGCATGTTATATTGATAATAATATAAGTAATAAGTATAATTATTACAGTTCTAGCAATAATACCTCCATTATATGGGTAATAATGCATGTTATATTGATGATAATGAAAGTGATACGTATATTTATTATAGTTCTTGCGATAATAACTGCATCATATGGGTAATAATGCATGTTATATTGAGAATAATATAAGTAATAAGTATAATTATTACAGTTCTGGCGATAATAACTGCATTATATGGGTAACAATGCACGTTATATTGATAATAGTATAAGTAATAAGTATAATTATTACAGTTCTAGCGATAATACCTCCATTATATGGGTAATAATGCATGTTATATTGATAATGATATAAGTAATAAGTATAATTATTACAGTTCTAGCGATAATCACTGCATAATATGGGTAATAATGCACGTTATATTGCTAATAATATAAGTAATGAGTGCAATTATTACAGTTCTAGCGATAATAACTGCATTATATGGGTAATAATGCACGTTATATTGCTAATAATATAAGTAACAAGTATAATTATTACAGTTCTAGCGATAATAACTGCATTATATGGGTAATAATGCATGTTACATTGATAATATTGGGAGTAATAAGTGTATTTATTATAGTTCTAGCGATAAGAACCGCATAATATGGGTAATAATGCATGTTATATTGATAATAATATAAGTAATAAGTATAATTATTACAGTTCTAGCAATAATACCTCCATTATATGGGTAATAATGCATGTTATATTGATGATAATGAAAGTGATACGTATATTTATTATAGTTCTTGCGATAATAACTGCATCATATGGGTAATAATGCATGTTATATTGAGAATAATATAAGTAATAAGTATAATTATTACAGTTCTGGCGATAATAACTGCATTATATGGGTAACAATGCACGTTATATTGATAATAGTATAAGTAATAAGTATAATTATTACAGTTCTAGCGATAATAACTGCATTATATGGGTAATAATGCATGTTATATTGATGATAATAAAAGTAATACGTATATTTATTATAGTTCTAGCGATAATAACTGCATAATATGGGTAATAATGCATGTTATATTGATAATAATCTAAGTAATAAGTATAATTATTACCGTTCTAGCGATAATACCTCCATTATATGGGTAATAATGCATGTTATATTGATAATGATATAAGAAATAAGTATAATTATTACAGTTCTAGCGATAATAACTGCATAATATGGGTAATAATGCACGTTATATTGCTAATAATATAAGTAACAAGTATAATTATTACAGTTCTAGCGATAATAACTGCATTATATGGGTAATAATGCATGTTACATTGATAATATTGGGAGTAATAAGTGTATTTATTATAGTTCTAGCGATAAGAACCGCATAATATGGGTAATAATGCATGTTATATTGATAATAATATAAGTAATAAGTATAATTATTACAGTTCTAGCAATAATACCTCCATTATATGGGTAATAATGCATGTTATATTGATGATAATGAAAGTGATACGTATATTTATTATAGTTCTAGCGATAATAACTGCATAATATGGATAATAATGCACGTTATATTGCTAATAATATAAGTAATGAGTACAATTATTACAGTTCTAGCGATAATAACTGCATTATATGGGTAATAATGCATGTTTTATTGATAATAATATAAGTAATAAGTATAATTATTACAGTTCTAGCGATGATAACTGCATTATATGGGTAATAATGCATGTTATATTGCTAACAATATAAGTAATAAGTATAATTATTACAGTTCTAGCGATAATAACTGCATTATATGGGTAATAATGCATGTTATATTGATAATATCGGGAGTAATAAGTATAATTATTATAGTTCTAGCGATAATAATAGTAAAATATGGCAAATAGTGCATGTTATATTGCTAATAGTATAAGTAATAAGTATAATTATTACAGTTCTAGCGATAATAACTGCATTATATGGGTAAAAATGCATGTTATATTGATAATATTGGGAGTAATAAGTATATTTATTATGGTTCTAGAGATAATAACTGCATAATATGGGTAATAATGCATGTTATATTGATAATAATATAAGTAATAAGTATAATTATTACAGTTCTAGCGATAATAACTGCATTATATGGGTAATAATGCATGTTATATTGATAATATCGGGAGTAATAAGTATAATTATTATAGTTCTAGCGATAATAATAGTAAAATATGGCAAATAGTGCATGTTATATTGCTAATAGTATAGGTAATAAGTATAATTATTACTGTTCCTGCGATAATACCTCCATTATATGGGTAATAATGCATGTTATATTGATGATAATGAAAGTAATACGTATATTTATTACAGTTCTAGCGATAATAACTGCATTATATGGGTAAAAATGCATGTTATATTGATAATATTGGGAGTAATAAGTATATTTATTATGGTTCTAGAGATAATAACTGCATTATATGGGTAATAATGCATGTTATATTGATAATATCGGGAGTAATAAGTATAATTATTATAGTTCTAGCGATAATAATAGTAAAATATGGCAAATAGTGCATGTTATATTGCTAATAGTATAAGTAATAAGTATAATTATTACTGTTCTTGCGATAATACCTCCATTATATGGGTAATAATGCATGTTATATTGATAATAATATAAGTAATAAGTATAATTATTACAGTTCTAGCGATAATAACTGCATTATATGGGTAATAATGCACGTTATATTGATAACAATATAAGTAATAAGTCTAATTATTACAGTTCTAGCGATAATAACTGCATTATATGGGTAATAATGCATGTTATATTGATGATAATGAAAGTAATACGTATATTTATTATAGTTCTAGCGATAATAACTGCATAATATGGGTAATAATGCATGTTATATTGAGAATAATATAAGCAATAAGTATAATTATTACAGTTCTGGCGATAATAACTGCATTATATGGGTAATAATGCACGTTATATTGCTAATAGTATAAGTAATGAGTGCAATTATTACAGTTCTAGCGATAATAACTGCATTATATGGGTAATAATGCATGTTATATTGATAATAACATAAGTAATAAGTATAATTATTACAGTTCTGGCGATAATAACTGCATTATATGGGTAATAATGCACGTTATATTGCTAACAATATAAGTAATAAGTATAATTATTACAGTTCTAGCGATAATACCTCCATTATATGGGTAATAATGCATGTTATATTGATGATAATGAAAGTGATACGTATATTTATTAGAGTTCTTGCGATAATAACTGCATCATATGGGTAATAATGCATGTTATATTGAGAATAATATAAGTAATAAGTATAATTATTACAGTTCTAGCGATAATAACTGCATAATATGGCTAATAATGCATGTTATATTGAGAATAATATAAGTAATAAGTATAATTATTACAGTTCTGGCGATAATAACTGCATTATATGGGTAATAATGCACGTTATATTGCTAACAATATAAGTAATAAGTATAATTATTACAGTTCTAGCGATAATACCTCCATTATATGGGTAATAATGCATGTTATATTGATAATGATATAAGTAATAAGTATAATTATTACAGTTCTAGCGATAATAACTGCATAATATGGGTAATAATGCATGTTATATTGAGAATAATATAATTAATCAGTATAATTATTACAGTTCTAGCGATAATAACTGCATTATATGGGTAATAATGCATGTTTTATTGATAATAATATAAGCAATAAGTATAATTATTACAGTTCTAGCGATGATAACTGCATTATATGGGTAATAATGCATGTTATATTGCTAACAATATAAGTAATAAGTATAATTATTACAGTTCTAGCGATAATAACTGCATTATATGGGTAATAATGCATGTTATATTGATAATATCGGGAGTAATAAGTATAATTATTATAGTTCTAGCGATAATAATAGTAAAATATGGCAAATAGCGCATGTTATATTGCTAATAGTATAAGTAATAAGTATAATTATTACAGTTCTAGCGATAATAACTGCATTATATGGGTAAAAATGCATGTTATATTGATAATATTGGGAGTAATAAGTATATTTATTATGGTTCTAGAGATAATAACTGCATAATATGGGTAATAATGCATGTTATATTGATAATAATATAAGTAATAAGTATAATTATTACAGTTCTAGCGATAATAACTGCATTATATGGGTAATAATGCACGTTATATTGCTAACAATATAAGTAATAAGTATAATTATTACAGTTCTAGCGATAATAACTGCATTATATGGGTAAAAATGCATGTTATATTGATAATATTGGGAGTAATAAGTATATTGATTATGGTTCTAGAGATAATAACTGCATAATATGGGTAATAATGCTCGTTATATTGCTAATAATATAAGTAATGAGTATATTTATTACAGTTCTAGCGATAATAACTGCATAATATGGGTAATAATGCACGTTATATTGCTAATAATATAAGTAATGAGTACAGTTATTACAGTTCTAGCGATAATAACTGCATTATATGGGTAATAATGCATGTTATATTGAGAATAATATAAGTAATAAGTATAATTATTACAGTTCTGGCGATAATAACTGCATTATATGGGTAATAATGCATGTTATATTGATGATAATGAAAGTAATACGTATATTTATTATAGTTCTAGCGATAATAACTGCATAATATGGGTAATAATGCATGTTATATTGATAATAATATAAGTAATAAGTATAATTATTACAGTTCTAGCGATAATAACTGCATAATATGGGTAATAATGCACGTTATATTGCTAATAATATAAGTAATGAGTATAATTATTACAGTTCTAGCGATAATAACTGCATTATATGGGTAATAATGCATGTTATATTGATGATAATAAAAGTAATACGTATATTTATTACAGTTCTAGCGATAATAACTGCATAATATGAGTAATAATGCACGTTATATTGCTAATAATATAAGAAACAAGTATAATTATTACAGTTCTAGCGATAATAACTGCATTATATGGGTAATAATGCATGTTACATTGATAATATTGGGAGTAATAAGCGTATTTATTATAGTTCTAGCGATAATAACTGCATAATATGAGTAATAATGCATGTTATATTGATAATATTATAAGTAATAAGTATAATTATTACAGTTCTAGCAATAATACCTCCATTATATGGGTAATAATGCATGTTATATTGATGATAATGAAAGTGATACGTATATTTATTATAGTTCTTGCGATAATAACTGCATCATATGGGTAATAATGCATGTTATATTGAGAATAATATAAGTAATAAGTATAATTATTACAGTTCTAGCGATAATAACTGCATAATATGGGTAATAATGCACGTTATATTGCTAATAATATAAGTAATGAGTATATTTATTACAGTTCTAGCGATAATAACTGCATAATATGGGTAATAATGCACGTTATATTGCTAATAATATAAGTAATGAGTACAATTATTACAGTTCTAGCGATAATAACTGCATTATATGGGTAATAATGCATGTTATATTGAGAATAATATAAGTAATAAGTATAATTATTACAGTTCTGGCGATAATAACTGCATTATATGGGTAATAATGCACGTTATATTGGTAATAGTATAAGTAATAAGTATAATTATTACAGTTCTAGCGATAATAACTGCATTATATGGGTAATAACGCATGTTATATTGCTAACAATATAAGTAATAAGTATAATTATTACAGTTCTAGCGATAATAACTGCATTATATGGGTAATAATGCATGTTATATTGATAACATCGGGAGCAATAAGTATAATTATTATAGTTCTAGCGATAATAATAGTAAAATATGGCAAATAGTGCATGTTATATTGCTAATAGTATAAGTAATAAGTATAATTATTACAGTTCTAGCGATAATAACTGCATTATATGGGTAAAAATGCATGTTATATTGATAATAATGAAAGTAATACGTATATTTATTATAGTTCTAGCGATAATAACTGCATAATATGGGTAATAATGCATGTTATATTGAGAATAATATAAGTAATAAGTATAATTATTACAGTTCTGGCGATAATAACTGCATTATATGTGTAATAATGCACGTTATATTGCTAATAGTATAAGTAATAAGTATAATTATTACAGTTCTTGCGATAATACCTCCATTATATGGGTAATAATGCATGTTATATTGATAATAATATAAGTAATAAGTATAATTATTACAGTTCTAGCGATAATAACTGCATTATATGGGTAATAATGCACGTTATATTGCTAATAATATAAGTAATAAGTATAATTATTACAGTTCTAGCGATAATAACTGCATTATATGGGTAATAATGCATGTTATATTGATAATATCGGGAGTAATAAGTATAATTATTATAGTTTTTGCGATAATAATAGTAAAATATGGCAAATAGTGCATGTTATATTGCTAATAGTATAAGTAATAAGTATAATTATTACAGTTCTAGCGATAATAACTGCATTATATGGGTAAAAATGCATGTTATATTGATAATATTGGGAGTAATAAGTATATTGATTATGGTTCTAGAGATAATAACTGCATAATATGGGTAATAATGCATGTTATATTGATAATAATATAAGTAATAAGTATAATTATTACAGTTCTAGCGATAATAACTGCATAATATGGGTAATAATGCACGTTATATTGCTAATAATATAAGTAATGAGTATATTTATTACAGTTCTAGCGATAATAACTGCATAATATGGGTAATAATGCACGTTATATTGCTAATAATATAAGTAATGAGTACAATTATTACAGTTCTAGCGATAATAACTGCATTATATGGGTAATAATGCATGTTATATTGAGAATAATATAAGTAATAAGTATAATTATTACAGTTCTGGCGATAATAACTGCATTATATGGGTAATAATGCACGTTATATTGGTAATAGTATAAGTAATAAGTATAATTATTACAGTTCTAGCGATAATAACTGCATTATATGGGTAATAATGCACGTTATATTGCTAATAATATAAGTAATAAGTATAATTATTACAGTTCTAGCGATAATAACTGCATTATATGGGTAATAATGCATGTTATATTGAGAATAATATAAGTAATAAGTATAATTATTACAGTTCTAGCGATAATAACTGCATAACATGGGTAATAATGCACGTTATATTGCTAATAATATAAGTAATGAGTACAATTATTACAGTTCTAGCGATAATAACTGCATTATATGGGTAATAATGCATGTTTTATTGATAATAATATAAGTAATAAGTATAATTATTACAGTTCTAGCGATAATAACTGCATTATATGGGTAATAATGCATGTTATATTGCTAACAATATAAGTAATAGGTATAATTATTACAGTTCTAGCGATAATAACTGCATTATATGGGTAATAATGCATGTTATATTGCTAATAATATAAGTAATGAGTACAATTATTACAGTTCTAGCGATAATAACTGCATTATATGGGTAATAATGCATGTTATATTGAGAATAATATAAGTAATAAGTATAATTATTACAGTTCTGGCGATAATAACTGCATTATATGGGTAATAATGCACGATATATTGGTAATAGTATAAGTAATAAGTATAATTATTACAGTTCTAGCGATAATACCTCCATTATATGGGTAATAATGCATGTTATATTGATAATATCGGGAGTAATAAGTATAATTATTATAGTTCTAGCGATAATAATAGTAAAATATGGCAAATAGTGCATGTTATATTGATAATAATAAAAGTAATAAATATATTTATTACAGTTCCATCGATAATAACTGCATAATATGGGTAATAATGCATGTTATATTGATGATAATAAAAGTAATACGTATATTTATTATAGTTCTAGCGATAATAACTGCATAATATGGGTAATAATGCACGTTATATTGATAATAATCTAAGTAATAAGTATAATTATTACAGTTCTGGCGATAATAACTGCATTATATGGGTAATAATGCACGTTATATTGCTAATAGTATAAGTAATAAGTATAATTATTACAGTTCTAGCGATAATAACTGCATTATATGGGTAATAATGCATGTTATATTGATGATAATGAAAGTAATACGTATATTTATTATAGTTCTAGCGATAATAACTGCATCATATGGGTAATAATGCATGTTATATTGAGAATAATATAAGTAATAAGTATAATTATTACAGTTCTAGCGATAATAACTGCATAACATGGGTAATAATGCACGTTATATTGCTAATAATATAAGTAATGAGTACAATTATTACAGTTCTAGCGATAATAACTGCATTATATGGGTAATAATGCATGTTTTATTGATAATAATATAAGTAATAAGTATAATTATTACAGTTCTAGCGATAATAACTGCATTATATTGGTAATAATGCATGTTACATTGATAATATTGGGAGTAATAAGTGTATTTATTATAGTTCTAGCGATAATAACCGCATAATATGGGTAATAATGCATGTTATATTGATAATAATATAAGTAATAAGTATAATTATTACAGTTCTAGCAATAATACCTCCATTATATGGGTAATAATGCACGTTATATTGCTAATAATATAAGTAATGAGTATATTTATTACAGTTCTAGCGATAATAACTGCATAATATGGGTAATAATGCACGTTATATTGCTAATAATATAAGTAATGAGTACAATTATTACAGTTCTAGCGATAATAACTGCATTATATGGGTAATAATGCATGTTATATTGAGAATAATATAAGTAATAAGTATAATTATTACAGTTCTGGCGATAATAACTGCATTATATGGGTAATAATGCACGTTATATTGGTAATAGTATAAGTAATAAGTATAATTATTACAGTTCTAGCGATAATAACTGCATTATATGGATAATAATGCACGTTATATTGGTAATAGTATAAGTAATAAGTATAATTATTACAGTTCTAGCGATAATAACTGCATTATATGGGTAATAATGCACGTTATATTGCTAACAATATAAGTAATAAGTATAATTATTACAGTTCTAGCGATAATAACTGCATTATATGGGTAATAATGCATGTTATATTGAGAATAATATAAGTAATAAGTATAATTATTACAGTTCTAGCGATAATAACTGCATAACATGGGTAATAATGCACGTTATATTGCTAATAATATAAGTAATGAGTACAATTATTACAGTTCTAGCGATAATAACTGCATTATATGGGTAATAATGCATGTTTTATTGATAATAATATAAGTAATAAGTATAATTATTACAGTTCTAGCGATAATAACTGCATTATATGGGTAATAATGCATGTTATATTGCTAACAATATAAGTAATAAGTATAATTATTACAGTTCTAGCGATAATAACTGCATTATATGGGTAATAATGCATGTTATATTGCTAATAATATAAGTAATGAGTACAATTATTACAGTTCTAGCGATAATAACTGCATTATATGGGTAATAATGCATGTTATATTGAGAATAATATAAGTAATAAGTATAATTATTACAGTTCTGGCGATAATAACTGCATTATATGGGTAATAATGCACGTTATATTGGTAATAGTATAAGTAATAAGTATAATTATTACAGTTCTAGCGATAATACCTCCATTATATGGGTAATAATGCATGTTATATTGATAATATCGGGAGTAATAAGTATAATTATTATAGTTCTAGCGATAATAATAGTAAAATATGGCAAATAGTGCATGTTATATTGATAATAATAAAAGTAATAAATATATTTATTACAGTTCTATCGATAATAACTGCATAATATGGGTAATAATGCATGTTATATTGATGATAATAAAAGTAATACGTATATTTATTATAGTTCTAGCGATAATAACTGCATAATATGGGTAATAATGCACGTTATATTGATAATAATCTAAGTAATAAGTATAATTATTACAGTTCTGGCGATAATAACTGCATTATATGGGTAATAATGCACGTTATATTGCTAATAGTATAAGTAATAAGTATAATTATTACAGTTCTAGCGATAATAACTGCATTATATGGGTAATAATGCATGTTATATTGATGATAATGAAAGTAATACGTATATTTATTATAGTTCTAGCGATAATAACTGCATCATATGGGTAATAATGCATGTTATATTGAGAATAATATAAGTAATAAGTATAATTATTACAGTTCTAGCGATAATAACTGCATAACATGGGTAATAATGCACGTTATATTGCTAATAATATAAGTAATGAGTACAATTATTACAGTTCTAGCGATAATAACTGCATTATATGGGTAATAATGCATGTTTTATTGATAATAATATAAGTAATAAGTATCATTATTACAGTTCTAGCGATAATAACTGCATTATATGGGTAATAATGCATGTTACATTGATAATATTGGGAGTAATAAGTGTATTTATTATAGTTCTAGCGATAATAACCGCATAATATGGGTAATAATGCATGTTATATTGATAATAATATAAGTAATAAGTATAATTATTACAGTTCTAGCAATAATACCTCCATTATATGGGTAATAATGCACGTTATATTGCTAATAATATAAGTAATGAGTATATTTATTACAGTTCTAGCGATAATAACTGCATAATATGGGTAATAATGCACGTTATATTGCTAATAATATAAGTAATGAGTACAATTATTACAGTTCTAGCGATAATAACTGCATTATATGGGTAATAATGCATGTTATATTGAGAATAATATAAGTAATAAGTATAATTATTACAGTTCTGGCGATAATAACTGCATTATATGGGTAATAATGCACGTTATATTGGTAATAGTATAAGTAATAAGTATAATTATTACAGTTCTAGCGATAATAACTGCATTATATGGGTAATAACGCATGTTATATTGCTAACAATATAAGTAATAAGTATAATTATTGCAGTTCTAGCGATAATAACTGCATTATATGGGTAATAATGCATGTTATATTGATAATATCGGGAGTAATAAGTATAATTATTATACTTCTAGCGATAATAATAGTAAAATATGGCAAATAGTGCATGTTATATTGCTAATAGTATAAGTAATAAGTATAATTATTACAGTTCTAGCGATAATAACTGCATTATATGGGTAAAAATGCATGTTATATTGATAATATTGGGAGTAATAAGTATAATTATTACAGTTCTAGCGATAATAACTGCATTATATGGGTAATAATGCATGTTTTATTGATAATTATATAAGTAATAAGTATAATTATTACAGTTCTAGCGATGATAACTGCATTATATGGGTAATAATGCATGTTATATTGCTAACAATATAAGTAATAAGTATAATTATTACAGTTCTAGCGATAATAACTGCATTATATGGGTAATAATGCATGTTATATTGATAATATCGGGAGTAATAAGTATAATTATTATAGTTCTAGCGATAATAATAGTAAAATATGGCAAATAGTGCATGTTATATTGCTAATAGTATAAGTAATAAGTATAATTATTACAGTTCTAGCGATAATAACTGCATTATATGGGTAAAAATGCATGTTATATTGATAATATTCGGAGTAATAAGTATATTGATTATGGTTCTAGAGATAATAACTGCATAATATGGGTAATAATGCATGTTATATTGATAATAATATAAGTAATAAGTATAGTTATTACAGTTCTAGCGATAATAACTGCATAATATGGGTAATAATGCACGTTATATTGCTAATAATATAAGTAATGAGTATATTTATTACAGTTCTAGCGATAATAACTGCATAATATGGGTAATAATGCACGTTATATTGATAATAATCTAAGTAATAAGTATAATTATTACAGTTCTAGCGATAATAACTGCATTATGTGGGTAATAATGCACGTTATATTGCTAACAATATAAGTAATAAGTATAATTATTACAGTTCTAGCGATAATAACTGCATTATATGGGTAATAATGCATGTTATATTGATGATAATGAAAGTAATACGTATATTTATTATAGTTCTAGCGATAATAACTGCATATTATGGGTAATAATGCATGTTATATTGAGAATAATATAAGTAATAAGTATAATTATTACAGTTCTGGCGATAATAACTGCATTATATGGGTAATAATGCACGTTATATTGCTAATAGTATAAGTAATAAGTATAATTATTACAGTTCTAGCGATAATAACTGCATTATATGGGTAATAATGCATGTTATATTGATGGTAATGAAAGTAATACGTATATTTATTATAGTTCTAGCGATAATAACTGCATCATATGGGTAATAATGAATGTTATATTGAGAATAATATAAGTAATAAGTATAATTATTACAGTTCTAGCGATAATAACTGCATAACATGGGTAATAATGCACGTTATATTGCTAATAATATAAGTAATGAGTACAATTATTACAGTTCTAGCGATAATAACTGCATTATATGGGTAATAATGCATGTTATATTGCTAACAATATAAGTAATAAGTATAATTATAACAGTTCTAGCGATAATAACTGCATTATATGGGTAATAATGCATGTTATATTGCTAATAATATAAGTAATGAGTACAATTATTACAGTTGTAGCGATAATAACTGCATTATATGGGTAATAATGCATGTTATATTGAGAATAATATAAGTAATAAGTATAATTATTACAGTTCTAGCGATAATAACTGCATTATATGGGTAATAATGCATGTTATATTGATAATATCGGGAGTAATAAGTATAATTATTATAGTTCTAGCGATAATAATAGTAAAATATGGCAAATAGTGCATGTTATATTGATAATAATAAAAGTAATAAATATATTTATTACAGTTCTATTGATAATAACTGCATAATATGGGTAATAATGCATGTTATATTGATGATAATAAAAGTAATACGTATATTTATTATAGTTCTAGCGATAATAACCACATAATATGGGTAATAATGCACGTTATATTGATAATAATCTAAGTAATAAGTATAATTATTACAGTTCTAGCGATAATAACTGCATTATATGGGTAATAATGCACGTTATATTGCTAACAATATAAGTAATAAGTATAATTATTACAGTTCTAGCGATAATAACTGCATTATATGGGTAATAATGCATGTTATATTGATGATAATGAAAGTAATACGTATATTTATTATAGTTCTAGCGATAATAACTGCATATTATGGGTAATAATGCATGTTATATTGAGAATAATATAAGTAATAAGTATAATTATTACAGTTCTGGCGATAATAACTGCATTATATGGGTAATAATGCACGTTATATTGCTAATAGTATAAGTAATAAGTATAATTATTACAGTTCTAGCGATAATAACTGCATTATATGGGTAATAATGCATGTTATATTGATGATAATGAAAGTAATACGTATATTTATTATAGTTCTAGCGATAATAACTGCATCATATGGGTAATAATGCATGTTATATTGAGAATAATATAAGTAATAAGTATAATTATTACAGTTCTAGCGATAATAACTGCATAACATGGGTAATAATGCACGTTATATTGCTAATAATATAAGTAATGAGTACAATTATTACAGTTCTAGCGATAATAACTGCATTATATGGGTAATAATGCATGTTTTATTCATAATAATATAAGTAATAAGTATAATTATTACAGTTCTAGCGATAATAACTGCATTATATGGGTAATAATGCATGTTATATTGCTAACAATATAAGTAATAAGTATAATTATTACAGTTCTAGCGATAATAACTGCATTATATGGGTAATAATGCATGTTATATTGCTAACAATATAAGTAATGAGTACAATTATTACAGTTCTAGCGATAATAACTGCATTATATGGGTAATAATGCATGTTATATTGAGAATAATATAAGTAATAAGTATAATTATTACAGTTCTGGCGATAATAACTGCATTATATGGGTAATAATGCACGTTATATTGGTAATAGTATAAGTAATAAGTATAATTATTACAGTTCTAGCGATAATACCTCCATTATATGGGTAATAATGCATGTTATATTGATAATAATATAAGTAATAAGTATAATTATTACAGTTCTGGCGATAATAACTGCATAATATGGGTAATAATGCACGTTATATTGCTAATAGTATAAGTAATGAGTACAATTATTACAGTTCTAGCGATAATAACTGCATTATATGGGTAATAATGCACGTTATATTGCTAACAATATAAGTAATAAGTCTAATTATTACAGTTCTAGCGATAATAACTGCATTATATGGGTAATAATGCATGTTATATTGATGATAATGAAAGTAATACGTATATGTATTATAGTTCTAGCGATAATAACTGCATAATATGGGTAATAATGCATGTTATATTGAGAATAATATAAGTAATAAGTATAATTATTACAGTTCTGGCGATAATAACTGCATTATATGGGTAATAATGCACGTTATATTGCTAATAGTATAAGTAATAAGTATAATTATTACAGTTCTAGCGATAATACCTCCATTATATGGGTAATAATGCATGTTATATTGATAATGATATAAGTAATAAATATAATTATTACAGTTCTAGCGATAATAACTGCATAATATGGGTAATAATGCACGTTATATTGCTAATAATATAAGTAATGAGTACAATTATTACAGTTCTAGCGATAATAACTGCATTATATGGGTAATAATGCACGTTATATTGCTAACAATATAAGTAATAAGTCTAATTATTACAGTTCTAGCGATAATAACTGCATTATATGGGTAATAATGCATGTTATATTGATAATATCGGGAGTAATAAGTATAATTATTATAGTTCTAGCGATAATAATAGTAAAATATGGCAAATAGTGCATGTTATATTGCTAAAAGTATAAGTAATAAGTATAATTATTACTGTTCTTGCGATAATACCTCCATTATATGGGTAATAATGCATGTTATATTGATGATAATGAAAGTAATACGTATATTTATTATAGTTCTAGCGATAATAACTGCATAATATGGGTAATAATGCATGTTATATTGAGAATAATATAAGTAGTAAGTATAATTATTACAGTTCTAGCGATAATAACTGCATAACATGGGTAATAATGCACGTTATATTGCTAACAATATAAGTAATGAGTACAATTATTACAGTTCTGCCGATAATAACTGCATTATATGGGTAATAATGCACGTTATATTGCAAACAGTATAAGTAATAAGTATAATTATTACAGTTCTTGCGATAATACCTCCATTATATGGGTAATAATGCATGTTATATTGATAATAATATAAGTAATAAGTATAATTATTACAGTTCTAGCGATAATAACTGCATTATATGGGTAATAATGCACGTTATATTGATAACAATATAAGTAATAAGTCTAATTATTACAGTTCTAGCGATAATAACTGCATTATATGGGTAATAATGCATGTTATATTGATGATAATGAAAGTAATACGTATATTTATTATAGTTCTAGCGATAATAACTGCATAATATGGGTAATAATGCATGTTATATTGAGAATAATATAAGCAATAAGTATAATTATTACAGTTCTGGCGATAATAACTGCATTATATGGGTAATAATGCACGTTATATTGCTAATAGTATAAGTAATGAGTACAATTATTACAGTTCTAGCGATAATAACTGCATTATATGGGTAATAATGCATGTTATATTGATAATAACATAAGTAATAAGTATAATTATTACAGTTCTAGCGATAATATCTGCATTATATGGGTAATAATGCATGTTATATTGATAATAATATAAGTAATGAGTACAATTATTACAGTTCTAGCGATAATAACTGCATAACATGGGTAATAATGCACGTTATATTGCTAATAATATAAGTAATGAGTAAAATTATTACAGTTCTAGCGATAATAACTGCATTATATGGGTAATAATGCATGTTATATTGAGAATAATATAAGTAATAAGTATAATTATTACAGTTCTAGCGATAATAACTGCATTATATGGGTAATAATGCATGTTATATTGATGATAATGAAAGTAATACGTATATTTATTATAGTTCTAGCGATAATAACTGCATAATATGGGTAATAATGCATGTTATATTGAGAATAATATAAGTAATAAGTATAATTATTACAGTTCTGGCGATAATAACTGCATTATATGGGTAATAATGCACGTTATATTGCTAATAGTATAAGTAATAAGGATAATTATTACAGTTCTAGCGATAATACCTCCATTATATGGGTAATAATGCATGTTATATTGATAATGATATAAGTAATAAGTATAATTATTACAGTTCTAGCGATAATAACTGCATAATATGGGTAATAATGCACGTTATATTGCTAATAATATAAGTAATGAGTACAATTATTACAGTTCTAGCGATAATAACTGCATTATATGGGTAATAATGCATGTTATATTGCTAACAATATAAGTAATAAGTATAATTATTACAGTTCTAGCGATAATAACTGCATTATATGGGTAATAATGCATGTTATATTGATAATATCGGGAGTAATAAGTATAATTATTATAGTTCTAGCGATAATAATAGTAAAATATGGCAAATAGTGCATGTTATATTGCTAATAGTATAAGTAATAAGTATAATTATTACAGTTCTAGCGATAATAACTGCATTATATGGGTAAAAATGCATGTTATATTGATAATATTGGGAGTAATAAGTATATTGATTATGGTTCTAGAGATAATAACTGCATAATATGGGTAATAATGCATGTTATATTGATAATAATATAAGTAATAAGTATAGTTATTACAGTTCTAGCGATAATAATTGCATAATATGGGTAATAATGCACGTTATATTGCTAATAATATAAGTAATGAGTATATTTATTACAGTTCTAGCGATAATAACTGCATAATATGGGTAATAATGCACGTTATATTGCTAATAATATAAGTAATGAGTACAATTATTACAGTTCTAGCGATAATAACTGCATTATATGGGTAATAATGCATGTTTTATTGATAATAATATAAGTAATAAGTATAATTATTACAGTTCTAGCGATAATAACTGCATTATATGGGTAATAATGCATGTTATATTGCTAACAATATAAGTAATAAGTATAATTATAACAGTTCTAGCGATAATAACTGCATTATATGGGTAATAATGCATGTTATATTGCTAATAATATAAGTAATGAGTACAATTATTACAGTTGTAGCGATAATAACTGCATTATATGGGTAATAATGCATGTTATATTGAGAATAATATAAGTAATAAGTATAATTATTACAGTTCTAGCGATAATAACTGCATTATATGGGTAATAATGCATGTTATATTGATAATATCGGGAGTAATAAGTATAATTATTATAGTTCTAGCGATAATAATAGTAAAATATGGCAAATAGTGCATGTTATATTGATAATAATAAAAGTAATAAATATATTTATTACAGTTCTATTGATAATAACTGCATAATATGGGTAATAATGCATGTTATATTGATGATAATAAAAGTAATACGTATATTTATTATAGTTCTAGCGATAATAACTGCATAATATGGGTAATAATGCACGTTATATTGATAATAATCTAAGTAATAAGTATAATTATTACAGTTCTAGCGATAATAACTGCATTATATGGGTAATAATGCACGTTATATTGCTAACAATATAAGTAATAAGTATAATTATTACAGTTCTAGCGATAATAACTGCATTATATGGGTAATAATGCATGTTATATTGATGATAATGAAAGTAATACGTATATTTATTATAGTTCTAGCGATAATAACTGCATATTATGGGTAATAATGCATGTTATATTGAGAATAATATAAGTAATAAGTATAATTATTACAGTTCTGGCGATAATAACTGCATTATATGGGTAATAATGCACGTTATATTGCTAATAGTATAAGTAATAAGTATAATTATTACAGTTCTAGCGATAATAACTGCATTATATGGGTAATAATGCATGTTATATTGATGATAATGAAAGTAATACGTATATTTATTATAGTTCTAGCGATAATAACTGCATCATATGGGTAATAATGCATGTTATATTGAGAATAATATAAGTAATAAGTATAATTATTACAGTTCTAGCGATAATAACTGCATAACATGGGTAATAATGCACGTTATATTGCTAATAATATAAGTAATGAGTACAATTATTACAGTTCTAGCGATAATAACTGCATTATATGGGTAATAATGCATGTTTTATTCATAATAATATAAGTAATAAGTATAATTATTACAGTTCTAGCGATAATAACTGCATTATATGGGTAATAATGCATGTTATATTGCTAACAATATAAGTAATAAGTATAATTATTACAGTTCTAGCGATAATAACTGCATTATATGGGTAATAATGCATGTTATATTGCTAACAATATAAGTAATGAGTACAATTATTACAGTTCTAGCGATAATAACTGCATTATATGGGTAATAATGCATGTTATATTGAGAATAATATAAGTAATAAGTATAATTATTACAGTTCTGGCGATAATAACTGCATTATATGGGTAATAATGCACGTTATATTGGTAATAGTATAAGTAATAAGTATAATTATTACAGTTCTAGCGATAATACCTCCATTATATGGGTAATAATGCATGTTATATTGATAATAATATAAGTAATAAGTATAATTATTACAGTTCTGGCGATAATAACTGCATAATATGGGTAATAATGCACGTTATATTGCTAATAGTATAAGTAATGAGTACAATTTTTACAGTTCTAGCGATAATAACTGCATTATATGGGTAATAATGCACGTTATATTGCTAACAATATAAGTAATAAGTCTAATTATTACAGTTCTAGCGATAATAACTGCATTATATGGGTAATAATGCATGTTATATTGATGATAATGAAAGTAATACGTATATTTATTATAGTTCTAGCGATAATAACTGCATAATATGGGTAATAATGCATGTTATATTGAGAATAATATAAGTAATAAGTATAATTATTACAGTTCTGGCGATAATAACTGCATTATATGGGTAATAATGCACGTTATATTGCTAATAGTATAAGTAATAAGTATAATTATTACAGTTCTAGCGATAATACCTCCATTATATGGGTAATAATGCATGTTATATTGATAATGATATAAGTAATAAGTATAATTATTACAGTTCTAGCGATAATAACTGCATTATATGGGTAATAATGCATGTTATATTGATGATAATGAAAGTAATACGTATATTTATTATAGTTCTAGCGATAATAACTGCATAATATGGGTAATAATGCATGTTATATTGAGAATAATATAAGTAATAAGTATAATTATTACAGTTCTGGCGATAATAACTGCATTATATGGGTAATAATGCACGTTATATTGCTAATAGTATAAGTAATAAGTATAATTATTACAGTTCTAGCGATAATACCTCCATTATATGGGTAATAATGCATGTTATATTGATAATGATATAAGTAATAAGTATAATTATTACAGTTCTAGCGATAATAACTGCATAATATGGGTATTAATGCACGTTATATTGCTAATAATATAAGTAATGAGTACAATTATTACAGTTCTAGCGATAATAACTGCATTATATGGGTAATAATGCATGTTATATTGCTAACAATATAAGTAATAAGTATAATTATTACAGTTCTAGCGATAATAACTGCATTATATGGGTAATAATGCATGTTATATTGATAATATCGGGAGTAATAAGTATAATTATTATAGTTCTAGCGATAATAATAGTAAAATATGGCAAATAGTGCATGTTATATTGCTAATAGTATAAGTAATAAGTATAATTATTACAGTTCTTGCGATAATACCTCCATTATATGGGTAATAATGCATGTTATATTGATGATAATGAAAGTAATACGTATATTTATTATAGTTCTAGCGATAATAACTGCATAATATGGGTAATAATGCATGTTATATTGAGAATAATATAAGTAGTAAGTATAATTATTACAGTTCTAGCGATAATAACTGCATAACATGGGTAATAATGCACGTTATATTGCTAACAATATAAGTAATGAGTACAATTATTACAGTTCTGCCGATAATAACTGCATTATATGGGTAATAATGCACGTTATATTGCTAACAGTATAAGTAATAAGTATAATTATTACAGTTCTTGCGATAATACCTCCATTATATGGGTAATAATGCATGTTATATTGAGAATAATATAAGTAATAAGTATAATTATTACAGTTCTGGCGATAATAACTGCATTATATGGGTAATAATGCACGTTATATTGGTAATAGTATAAGTAATAAGTATAATTATTACAGTTCTAGCGATAATACCTCCATTATATGGGTAATAATGCATGTTATATTGATAATAATATAAGTAATAAGTATAATTATTACAGTTCTGGCGATAATAACTGCATAATATGGGTAATAATGCACGTTATATTGCTAATAGTATAAGTAATGAGTACAATTATTACAGTTCTAGCGATAATAACTGCATTATATGGGTAATAATGCACGTTATATTGCTAATAGTATAAGTAATGAGTACAATTATTACAGTTCTAGCGATAATAACTGCATTATATGGGTAATAATGCACGTTATATTGCTAACAATATAAGTAATAAGTCTAATTATTACAGTTCTAGCGATAATAACTGCATTATATGGGTAATAATGCATGTTATATTGATGATAATGAAAGTAATACGTATATTTATTATAGTTCTAGCGATAATAACTGCATAATATGGGTAATAATGCATGTTATATTGAGAATAATATAAGTAATAAGTATAATTATTACAGTTCTGGCGATAATAACTGCATTATATGGGTAATAATGCACGTTATATTGCTAATAGTATAAGTAATAAGTATAATTATTACAGTTCTAGCGATAATACCTCCATTATAAGGGTAATGATGCATGTTATATTGATAATGATATAAGTAATAAGTATAATTATTACAGTTCTAGCGATAATAACTGCATAATATGGGTAATAATGCATGTTATATTGAGAATAATATAAGTAGTAAGTATAATTATTACAGTTCTAGCGATAATAACTGCATAACATGGGTAATAATGCACGTTATATTGCTAACAATATAAGTAATGAGTACAATTATTACAGTTCTGCCGATAATAACTGCATTATATGGGTAATAATGCACGTTATATTGCTAACAGTATAAGTAATAAGTATAATTATTACAGTTCTTGCGATAATACCTCCATTATATGGGTAATAATGCATGTTATATTGATGATAATGAAAGTAATACGTATATTTATTATAGTTCTAGCGATAATAACTGCATAATATGGGTAATAATGCATGTTATATTGAGAATAATATAAGTAGTAAGTATAATTATTACAGTTCTAGCGATAATAACTGCATAACATGGGTAATAATGCACGTTATATTGCTAACAATATAAGTAATGAGTACAATTATTACAGTTCTGCCGATAATAACTGCATTATATGGGTAATAATGCACGTTATATTGCTAACAGTATAAGTAATAAGTATAATTATTACAGTTCTTGCGATAATACCTCCATTATATGGGTAATAATGCATGTTATATTGATAATAATATAAGTAATAAGTATAATTATTACAGTTCTAGCGATAATAACTGCATTATATGGGTAATAATGCACGTTATATTGATAACAATATAAGTAATAAGTCTAATTATTACAGTTCTAGCGATAATAACTGCATTATATGGGTAATAATGCATGTTATATTGATGATAATGAAAGTAATACGTATATTTATTATAGTTCTAGCGATAATAACTGCATAATATGGGTAATAATGCATGTTATATTGCGAATAATATAAGCAATAAGTATAATTATTACAGTTCTGGCGATAATAACTGCATTATATGGGTAATAATGCACGTTATATTGCTAACAATATAAGTAATAAGTCTAATTATTACAGTTCTAGCGATAATAACTGCATTATATGGGTAATAATGCATGTTATATTGATAATATCGGGAGTAATAAGTATAATTATTATAGTTCTAGCGATAATAATAGTAAAACATGGCAAATAGTGCATGTTATATTGCTAATAGTATAAGTAATAAGTATAATTATTACTGTTCTTGCGATAATACCTCCATTATATGGGTAATAATGCATGTTATATTGATGATAATGAAAGTAATACGTATATTTATTATAGTTCTAGCGATAATAACTGCATAATATGGGTAATAATGCATGTTATATTGAGAATAATATAAGTAGTAAGTATAATTATTACAGTTCTAGCGATAATAACTGCATAACATGGGTAATAATGCACGTTATATTGCTAACAATATAAGTAATGAGTACAATTATTACAGTTCTGCCGATAATAACTGCATTATATGGGTAATAATGCACGTTATATTGCTAACAGTATAAGTAATAAGTATAATTATTACAGTTCTTGCGATAATACCTCCATTATATGGGTAATAATGCATGTTATATTGATAATAATATAAGTAATAAGTATAATTATTACAGTTCTAGCGATAATAACTGCATTATATGGGTAATAATGCACGTTATATTGATAACAATATAAGTAATAAGTCTAATTATTACAGTTCTAGCGATAATAACTGCATTATATGGGTAATAATGCATGTTATATTGATGATAATGAAAGTAATACGTATATTTATTATAGTTCTAGCGATAATAACTGCATAATATGGGTAATAATGCATGTTATATTGAGAATAATATAAGCAATAAGTATAATTATTACAGTTCTGGCGATAATAACTGCATTATATGGGTAATAATGCACGTTATATTGCTAATAGTATAAGTAATGAGTACAATTATTACAGTTCTAGCGATAATAACTGCATTATATGGGTAATAATGCATGTTATATTGATAATAACATAAGTAATAAGTATAATTATTACAGTTCTAGCGATAATATCTGCATTATATGGGTAATAATGCATGTTATATTGATAATAATATAAGTAATGAGTACAATTATTACAGTTCTAGCGATAATAACTGCATAACATGGGTAATAATGCACGTTATATTGATAATAATATAAGTAATGAGTACAATTATTACAGTTCTAGCGATAATAACTGCATTATATGGGTAATAATGCATGTTATATTGCTAACAATATAAGTAATAAGTATAATTATTACAGTTCTAGCGATAATAACTGCATTATATGGGTAATAATGCATGTTATATTGATAATATCGGGAGTAATAAGTATAATTATTATAGTTCTAGCGATAATAATAGTAAAATATCTCAAATAGTGCATGTTATATTGCTAATAGTATAAGTAATAAGTATAATTATTACAGTTCTTGCGATAATACCTCCATTATATGGGTAATAATGCATGTTATATTGATGATAATGAAAGTAATACGTATATTTATTATAGTTCTAGCGATAATAACTGCATAATATGGGTAAAAATGCATGTTATATTGAGAATAATATAAGTAGTAAGTATAATTATTACAGTTCTAGCGATAATAACTGCATAACATGGGTAATAATGCACGTTATATTGTTAATAGTATAAGTAATGAGTACAATTATTACAGTTCTGCCCATAATAACTGCATTATATGGGTAATAATGCACGTTATATTGCTAATAGTATAAGTGATAAGTATAATTATTACAGTTCCAGCGATAATAACTGCATTATATGGGTAATAATGCATGTTTTATTGATAATAATATAAGTAATAAGTATAATTATTACAGTTCTAGCGATAATACCTCCATTATATGGGTAATAATGCATGTTATATTGATGATAATGAAAGTAATACGTATATTTATTATAGTTCTAGCGATAATAACTGCATAATATGGGTAATAATGCATGTTATATTGAGAATAATATAAGTAATAAGTATAATTATTACAGTTCTGGCGATAATAACTGCATTATATGGGTAATAATGCACGTTATATTGCTAATAGTATAAGTAATAAGTATAATTATTACAGTTCTTGCGATAATACCTCCATTATATGGGTAATAATGCATGTTATATTGATAATAATATAAGTAATAAGTATAATTATTACAGTTCTAGCGATAATAACTGCATAATATGGGTAATAATGCATGTTATATTGATAATAATATAAGTAATAAGTATAATTATTACAGTTCTAGCGATAATAACTGCATTATATGGGTAAAAATGCATGTTATATTGATAATATTGGGAGTAATAAGTATATTAATTATGGTTCTAGAGATAATAACTGCATAATATGGGTAATAATGCATGTTATATTGAGAATAATATAAGTAATAAGTATAATTATTACAGTTCTGGCGATAATAACTGCATTATATGGGTAATAATGCACGTTATATTGCTAATAGTATAAGTAATAAGTATAATTATTACAGTTCTTGCGATAATACCTCCATTATATGGGTAATAATGCATGTTATATTGATAATAATATAAGTAATGAGTACAATTATTACAGTTCCAGCGATAATAACTGCATTATATGGGTAATAATGCATGTTTTATTGATAATAATATAAGTAATAAGTATAATTATTACAGTTCTAGCGATAATACCTCCATTATATGGGTAATAATGCATGTTATATTGATGATAATGAAAGTAATACGTATATTTATTATAGTTCTAGCGATAATAACTGCATAATATGGGTAATAATGCATGTTATATTGAGAATAATATAAGTAATAAGTATAATTATTACAGTTCTGGCGATAATAACTGCATTATATGGGTAATAATGCACGTTATATTGCTAATAGTATAAGTAATAAGTAAAATTATTACAGTTCTTGCGATAATACCTCCATTATATGGGTAATAATGCATGTTATATTGATAATAATATAAGTAATAAGTATAATTATTACAGTTCTAGCGATAATAACTGCATTATATGGGTAATAATGCACGTTATATTGCTAATAATATAAGTAATAAGTATAATTATTACAGTTCTAGCGATAATAACTGCATAATATGGGTAATAATGCACGTTATATTGCTAATAATATAAGTAATGAGTATAATTATTACAGTTCTAGCGATAATAACTGCATTATATGGGTAATAATGCATGTTATATTGATGATAATAAAAGTAATACGTATATTTATTATAGTTCTAGCGATAATAACTGCATAATATGGGTAATAATGCATGTTATATTGATAATAATCTAAGTAATAAGTATAATTTTACCGTTCTAGCGATAATACCTCCATTATATGGGTAATAATGCATGTTATATTGATAATGATATAAGTAATAAGTATAATTATTACAGTTCTAGCGATAATCACTGCATAATATGGGTAATAATGCACGTTATATTGCTAATAATATAAGTAATGAGTACAATTATTACAGTTCTAGCGATAATAACTGCATTATATGGGTAATAATGCACGTTATATTGCTAATAATATAAGTAACAAGTATAATTATTACAGTTCTAGCGATAATAACTGCATTATATGGGTAATAATGCATGTTACATTGATAATATTGGGAGTAATAAGTGTATTTATTATAGCTCTAGCGATAAGAACCGCATAATATGGCTAATAATGCATGTTATATTGATAATAATATAAGTAATAAGTATAATTATTACAGTTCTAGCAATAATACCTCCATTATATGGGTAATAATGCATGTTATATTGATGATAATGAAAGTGATACGTATATTTATTATAGTTCTTGCGATAATAACTGCATCATATGGGTAATAATGCATGTTATATTGAGAATAATATAAGTAATAAGTATAATTATTACAGTTCTAGCGATAATAACTGCATAATATGGGTAATAATGCACGTTATATTGCTAATAATATAAGTAATGAGTATATTTATTACAGTTCTAGCGATAATAACTGCATAATATGGGTAATAATGCACGTTATATTGCTAATAATATAAGTAATGAGTACAATTATTACAGTTCTAGCGATAATAACTGCATTATATGGGTAATAATGCATGTTATACTGAGAATAATATAAGTAATAAGTATAATTATTACAGTTCTGGCGATAATAACTGCATTATATGGGTAATAATGCACGTTATATTGGTAATAGTATAAGTAATAAGTATAATTATTACAGTTCTAGCGATAATAACTGCATTATATGGGTAATAACGCATGTTATATTGTTAACAATATAAGTAATAAGTATAATTATTACAGTTCTAGCGATAATAACTGCATTATATGGGTAATAATGCATGTTATATTGATAATATCGGGAGTAATAAGTATAATTATTATAGTTCTAGCGATAATAATAGTAAAATATGGCAAATAGTGCATGTTATATTGCTAATAGTATAAGTAATAAGTATAATTATTGCAGTTCTAGCGATAATAACTGCATTATATGGGTAAAAATGCATGTTATATTGATAATAATGAAAGTAATACGTATATTTATTATAGTTCTAGCGATAATAACTGCATAATATGGGTAATAATGCATGTTATATTGAGAATAATATAAGTAATAAGTATAATTATTACAGTTCTGGCGATAATAACTGCATTATATGTGTAATAATGCACGTTATATTGCTAATAGTATAAGTAATAAGTATAATTATTACAGTTCTTGCGATAATACCTCCATTATATGGGTAATAATGCATGTTATATTGATAATAATATAAGTAATAAGTATAATTATTACAGTTCTAGCGATAATAACTGCATTATATGGGTAATATTGCACGTTATATTGCTAATAATATAAGTAATAAGTATAATTATTACAGTTCTAGCGATAATAACTGCATTATATGGGTAATAATGCATGTTATATTGAGAATAATATAAGTAATAAGTATAATTATTACAGTTCTGGCGATAATAACTGCATTATATGTGTAATAATGCACGTTATATTGCTAATAGTATAAGTAATAAGTATAATTATTACAGTTCTTGCGATAATACCTCCATTATATGGGTAATAATGCATGTTATATTGATAATAATATAAGTAATAAGTATAATTATTACAGTTCTAGCGATAATAACTGCATTATATGGGTAGTAATGCACGTTATATTGCTAATAATATAAGTAATAAGTATAATTATTACAGTTCTAGCGATAATAACTGCATTATATGGGTAATAATGCATGTTATATTGATGAAAATAAAAGTAATACGTATATTTATTATAGTTCTAGCGATAATAACTGCATAATATGGGTAATAATGCATGTTATATTGATAATAATCTAAGTAATAAGTATAATTATTGCAGTTCTAGCGATAATACCTCCATTATATGGGTAATAATGCATGTTATATTGCTAATAATATAAGTAATGAGTACAATTATTACAGTTCTAGCGATAATAACTGCATTATATGGGTAATAATGCATGTTATATTGAGAATAATATAAGTAATAAGTATAATTATTACAGTTCTGGCGATAATAACTGCATTATATGGGTAATAATGCACGTTATATTGGTAATAGTATAAGTAATAAGTATAATTATTACAGTTCTAGCGATAATAACTGCATTATATGGGTAATAATGCATGTTATATTGAGAATAATATAAGTAATAAGTATAATTATTACAGTTCTGGCGATAATAACTGCATTATATGGGTAATAATGCACGTTATATTGGTAATAGTATAAGTAATAAGTATAATTATTACAGTTCTAGCGATAATAACTGCATTATATGGGTAATAACGCATGTTATATTGCTAACAATATAAGTAATAAGTATAATTATTACAGTTCTAGCGATAATAACTGCATTATATGGGTAATAATGCACGTTATATTGCTAATAATATAAGTAACAAGTATAATTATTACAGTTCTAGCGATAATAACTGCATTATATGGGTAATAATGCATGTTACATTGATAATATTGGGAGTAATAAGTGTATTTATTATAGTTCTAGCGATAAGAACCGCATAATATGGGTAATAATGCATGTTATATTGATAATAATATAAGTAATAAGTATAATTATTACAGTTCTAGCAATAATACCTGCATTATATGGGTAATAATGCATGTTATATTGATGATAATGAAAGTGATACGTATATTTATTATAGTTCTTGCGATAATAACTGCATCATATGGGTAATAATGCATGTTATATTGAGAATAATATAAGTAATAAGTATAATTATTACAGTTCTAGCGATAATAACTGCATAATATGGGTAATAATGCACGTTATATTGCTAATAATATAAGTAATGAGTATATTTATTACAGTTCTAGCGATAATAACTGCATAATATGGGTAATAATGCACGTTATATTGCTAATAATATAAGTAATGAGTACAATTATTACAGTTCTAGCGATAATAACTGCATTATATGGGTAATAATGCATGTTTTATTGATAATTATATAAGTAATAAGTATAATTATTACAGTTCTGGCGATAATAACTGCATTATATGGGTAATAATGCACGTTATATTGGTAATAGTATAAGTAATAAGTATAATTATTACAGTTCTAGCGATAATACCTCCATTATATGGGTAATAATGCATGTTATATTGATAATAATATAAGTAATAAGTATAATTATTACAGTTCTGGCGATAATAACTGCATAATATGGGTAATAATGCATGTTATATTGATAATAACATAAGTAATAAGTATAATTATTACAGTTCTAGCGATAATATCTGCATTATATGGGTAATAATGCATGTTATATTGATAATAATATAAGTAATGAGTACAATTATTACAGTTCTAGCGATAATAACTGCATAACATGGGTAATAATGCACGTTATATTGATAATAATATAAGTAATGAGTACAATTATTACAGTTCTAGCGATAATAACTGCATTATATGGGTAATAATGCATGTTATATTGCTAACAATATAAGTAATAAGTATAATTATTACAGTTCTAGCGATAATAACTGCATTATATGGGTAATAATGCATGTTATATTGATAATATCGGGAGTAATAAGTATAATTATTATAGTTCTAGCGATAATAATAGTAAAATATCTCAAATAGTGCATGTTATATTGCTAATAGTATAAGTAATAAGTATAATTATTACAGTTCTTGCGATAATACCTCCATTATATGGGTAATAATGCATGTTATATTGATGATAATGAAAGTAATACGTATATTTATTATAGTTCTAGCGATAATAACTGCATAATATGGGTAAAAATGCATGTTATATTGAGAATAATATAAGTAGTAAGTATAATTATTACAGTTCTAGCGATAATAACTGCATAACATGGGTAATAATGCACGTTATATTGTTAATAGTATAAGTAATGAGTACAATTATTACAGTTCTGCCCATAATAACTGCATTATATGGGTAATAATGCACGTTATATTGCTAATAGTATAAGTGATAAGTATAATTATTACAGTTCCAGCGATAATAACTGCATTATATGGGTAATAATGCATGTTTTATTGATAATAATATAAGTAATAAGTATAATTATTACAGTTCTAGCGATAATACCTCCATTATATGGGTAATAATGCATGTTATATTGATGATAATGAAAGTAATACGTATATTTATTATAGTTCTAGCGATAATAACTGCATAATATGGGTAATAATGCATGTTATATTGATAATAATATAAGTAATGAGTACAATTATTACAGTTCCAGCGATAATAACTGCATTATATGGGTAATAATGCATGTTTTATTGATAATAATATAAGTAATAAGTATAATTATTACAGTTCTAGCGATAATACCTCCATTATATGGGTAATAATGCATGTTATATTGATGATAATGAAAGTAATACGTATATTTATTATAGTTCTAGCGATAATAACTGCATAATATGGGTAATAATGCATGTTATATTGAGAATAATATAAGTAATAAGTATAATTATTACAGTTCTGGCGATAATAACTGCATAATATGGGTAATAATGCACGTTATATTGCTAATAGTACAAGTAATGAGTACAATTATTACAGTTCTAGCGATAATAACTGCATTATATGGGTAATAATGCACGTTATATTGCTAATAGTATAAGTAATGAGTACAATTATTACAGTTCTAGCGATAATAACTGCATTATATGGGTAATAATGCACGTTATATTGCTAACAATATAAGTAATAAGTCTAATTATTACAGTTCTAGCGATAATAACTGCATTATATGGGTAATAATGCATGTTATATTGATGATAATGAAAGTAATACGTATATTTATTATAGTTCTAGCGATAATAACTGCATAATATGGGTAATAATGCATGTTATATTGAGAATAATATAAGTAATAAGTATAATTATTACAGTTCTGGCGATAATAACTGCATTATATGGGTAATAATGCATGTTATATTGATGATAATGAAAGTGATACGTATATTTATTATAGTTCTTGCGATAATAACTGCATCATATGGGTAATAATGCATGTTATATTGAGAATAATATAAGTAATAAGTATAATTATTACAGTTCTAGCGATAATAACTGCATAATATGGGTAATAATGCACGTTATATTGCTAATAATATAAGTAATGAGTATATTTATTACAGTTCTAGCGATAATAACTGCATAATATGGGTAATAATGCACGTTATATTGCTAATAATATAAGTAATGAGTACAATTATTACAGTTCTAGCGATAATAACTGCATTATATGGGTAATAATGCATGTTTTATTGATAATTATATAAGTAATAAGTATAATTATTACAGTTCTGGCGATAATAACTGCATTATATGGGTAATAATGCACGTTATATTGGTAATAGTATAAGTAATAAGTATAATTATTACAGTTCTAGCGATAATACCTCCATTATATGGGTAATAATGCATGTTATATTGATAATAATATAAGTAATAAGTATAATTATTACAGTTCTGGCGATAATAACTGCATAATATGGGTAATAATGCACGTTATATTGCTAATAGTACAAGTAATGAGTACAATTATTACAGTTCTAGCGATAATAACTGCATTATATGGGTAATAATGCACGTTATATTGCTAATAGTATAAGTAATGAGTACAATTATTACCGTTCTAGCGATAATAACTGCATTATATGGGTAATAATGCACGTTATATTGCTAACAATATAAGTAATAAGTCTAATTATTACAGTTCTAGCGATAATAACTGCATTATATGGGTAATAATGCATGTTATATTGATGATAATGAAAGTAATACGTATATTTATTATAGTTCTAGCGATAATAACTGCATAATATGGGTAATAATGCATGTTATATTGAGAATAATATAAGTAATAAGTATAATTATTACAGTTCTGGCGATAATAACTGCATTATATGGGTAATAATGCACGTTATATTGCTAATAGTATAAGTAATAAGTATAATTATTACAGTTCTAGCGATAATACCTCCATTATATGGGTAATAATGCATGTTATATTGATAATGATATAAGTAATAAGTATAATTATTACAGTTCTAGCGATAATAACTGCATAATATGGGTAATAATGCACGTTATATTGCTAATAATATAAGTAATGAGTACAATTATTACAGTTCTAGCGATAATAACTGCATTATATGGGTAATAATGCATGTTATATTGCTAACAATATAAGTAATAAGTATAATTATTACAGTTCTAGCGATAATAACTGCATTATATGGGTAATAATGCATGTTATATTGATGATAATGAAAGTAATACGTATATTTATTATAGTTCTAGCGATAATAACTGCATAATATGGGTAATAATGCATGTTATATTGAGAATAATATAAGTAGTAAGTATAATTATTACAGTTCTAGCGATAATAACTGCATAACATGGGTAATAATGCACGTTATATTGCTAACAATATAAGTAATGAGTACAATTATTACAGTTCTGCCGATAATAACTGCATTATATGGGTAATAATGCACGTTATATTGCTAACAGTATAAGTAATAAGTATAATTATTACAGTTCCTGCGATAATACCTCCATTATATGGGTAATAATGCATGTTATATTGATAATAATATAAGTAATAAGTATAATTATTACAGTTCTAGCGATAATAACTGCATTATATGGGTAATAATGCACGTTATATTGATAACAATATAAGTAATAAGTCTAATTATTACAGTTCTAGCGATAATAACTGCATTATATGGGTAATAATGCATGTTATATTGATGATAATGAAAGTAATACGTATATTTATTATAGTTCTAGCGATAATAACTGCATAATATGGGTAATAATGCATGTTATATTGCGAATAATATAAGCAATAAGTATAATTATTACAGTTCTGGCGATAATAACTGCATTATATGGGTAATAATGCACGTTATATTGCTAACAATATAAGTAATAAGTCTAATTATTACAGTTCTAGCGATAATAACTGCATTATATGGGTAATAATGCATGTTATATTGATAATATCGGGAGTAATAAGTATAATTATTATAGTTCTAGCGATAATAATAGTAAAACATGGCAAATAGTGCATGTTATATTGCTAATAGTATAAGTAATAAGTATAATTATTACTGTTCTTGCGATAATACCTCCATTATATGGGTAATAATGCATGTTATATTGATGATAATGAAAGTAATACGTATATTTATTATAGTTCTAGCGATAATAACTGCATAATATGGGTAATAATGCATGTTATATTGAGAATAATATAAGTAGTAAGTATAATTATTACAGTTCTAGCGATAATAACTGCATAACATGGGTAATAATGCACGTTATATTGCTAACAATATAAGTAATGAGTACAATTATTACAGTTCTGCCGATAATAACTGCATTATATGGGTAATAATGCACGTTATATTGCTAACAGTATAAGTAATAAGTATAATTATTACAGTTCTTGCGATAATACCTCCATTATATGGGTAATAATGCATGTTATATTGATAATAATATAAGTAATAAGTATAATTATTACAGTTCTAGCGATAATAACTGCATTATATGGGTAATAATGCACGTTATATTGATAACAATATAAGTAATAAGTCTAATTATTACAGTTCTAGCGATAATAACTGCATTATATGGGTAATAATGCATGTTATATTGATGATAATGAAAGTAATACGTATATTTATTATAGTTCTAGCGATAATAACTGCATAATATGGGTAATAATGCATGTTATATTGAGAATAATATAAGCAATAAGTATAATTATTACAGTTCTGGCGATAATAACTGCATTATATGGGTAATAATGCACGTTATATTGCTAATAGTATAAGTAATGAGTACAATTATTACAGTTCTAGCGATAATAACTGCATTATATGGGTAATAATGCATGTTATATTGATAATAACATAAGTAATAAGTATAATTATTACAGTTCTAGCGATAATATCTGCATTATATGGGTAATAATGCATGTTATATTGATAATAATATAAGTAATGAGTACAATTATTACAGTTCTAGCGATAATAACTGCATAACATGGGTAATAATGCACGTTATATTGATAATAATATAAGTAATGAGTACAATTATTACAGTTCTAGCGATAATAACTGCATTATATGGGTAATAATGCATGTTATATTGCTAACAATATAAGTAATAAGTATAATTATTACAGTTCTAGCGATAATAACTGCATTATATGGGTAATAATGCATGTTATATTGATAATATCGGGAGTAATAAGTATAATTATTATAGTTCTAGCGATAATAATAGTAAAATATCTCAAATAGTGCATGTTATATTGCTAATAGTATAAGTAATAAGTATAATTATTACAGTTCTTGCGATAATACCTCCATTATATGGGTAATAATGCATGTTATATTGATGATAATGAAAGTAATACGTATATTTATTATAGTTCTAGCGATAATAACTGCATAATATGGGTAAAAATGCATGTTATATTGAGAATAATATAAGTAGTAAGTATAATTATTACAGTTCTAGCGATAATAACTGCATAACATGGGTAATAATGCACGTTATATTGTTAATAGTATAAGTAATGAGTACAATTATTACAGTTCTGCCCATAATAACTGCATTATATGGGTAATAATGCACGTTATATTGCTAATAGTATAAGTGATAAGTATAATTATTACAGTTCCAGCGATAATAACTGCATTATATGGGTAATAATGCATGTTTTATTGATAATAATATAAGTAATAAGTATAATTATTACAGTTCTAGCGATAATACCTCCATTATATGGGTAATAATGCATGTTATATTGATGATAATGAAAGTAATACGTATATTTATTATAGTTCTAGCGATAATAACTGCATAATATGGGTAATAATGCATGTTATATTGAGAATAATATAAGTAATAAGTATAATTATTACAGTTCTGGCGATAATAACTGCATTATATGGGTAATAATGCACGTTATATTGCTAATAGTATAAGTAATAAGTATAATTATTACAGTTCTTGCGATAATACCTCCATTATATGGGTAATAATGCATGTTATATTGATAATAATATAAGTAATAAGTATAATTATTACAGTTCTAGCGATAATAACTGCATTATATGGGTAATAATGCACGTTATATTGCTAATAATATAAGTAATAAGTATAATTATTACAGTTCTAGCGATAATAACTGCATTATATGGGTAATAATGCATGTTATATTGATAATATCGGGAGTAATAAGTATAATTATTACAGTTCTAGCGATAATAACTGCATAATATGGGTAATAATGCATGTTATATTGATAATAATATAAGTAATAAGTATAATTATTACAGTTCTAGCGATAATAACTGCATTATATGGGTAAAAATGCATGTTATATTGATAATATTGGGAGTTATAAGTATATTAATTATGGTTCTAGAGATAATAACTGCATAATATGGGTAATAATGCATGTTATATTGAGAATAATATAAGTAATAAGTATAATTATTACAGTTCTGGCGATAATAACTGCATTATATGGGTAATAATGCACGTTATATTGCTAATAGTATAAGTAATAAGTATAATTATTACAGTTCTTGCGATAATACCTCCATTATATGGGTAATAATGCATGTTATATTGATAATAATATAAGTAATGAGTACAATTATTACAGTTCCAGCGATAATAACTGCATTATATGGGTAATAATGCATGTTTTATTGATAATAATATAAGTAATAAGTATAATTATTACAGTTCTAGCGATAATACCTCCATTATATGGGTAATAATGCATGTTATATTGATGATAATGAAAGTAATACGTATATTTATTATAGTTCTAGCGATAATAACTGCATAATATGGGTAATAATGCATGTTATATTGAGAATAATATAAGTAATAAGTATAATTATTACAGTTCTGGCGATAATAACTGCATTATATGGGTAATAATGCACGTTATATTGCTAATAGTATAAGTAATAAGTAAAATTATTACAGTTCCTGCGATAATACCTCCATTATATGGGTAATAATGCATGTTATATTGATAATAATATAAGTAATAAGTATAATTATTACAGTTCTAGCGATAATAACTGCATTATATGGGTAATAATGCACGTTATATTGCTAATAATATAAGTAATAAGTATAATTATTACAGTTCTAGCGATAATAACTGCATAATATGGGTAATAATGCACGTTATATTGCTAATAATATAAGTAATGAGTATAATTATTACAGTTCTAGCGATAATAACTGCATTATATGGGTAATAATGCATGTTATATTGATGATAATAAAAGTAATACGTATATTTATTATAGTTCTAGCGATAATAACTGCATAATATGGGTAATAATGCATGTTATATTGATAATAATCTAAGTAATAAGTATAATTTTACCGTTCTAGCGATAATACCTCCATTATATGGGTAATAATGCATGTTATATTGATAATGATATAAGTAATAAGTATAATTATTACAGTTCTAGCGATAATCACTGCATAATATGGGTAATAATGCACGTTATATTGCTAATAATATAAGTAATGAGTACAATTATTACAGTTCTAGCGATAATAACTGCATTATATGGGTAATAATGCACGTTATATTGCTAATAATATAAGTAACAAGTATAATTATTACAGTTCTAGCGATAATAACTGCATTATATGGGTAATAATGCATGTTACATTGATAATATTGGGAGTAATAAGTGTATTTATTATAGCTCTAGCGATAAGAACCGCATAATATGGCTAATAATGCATGTTATATTGATAATAATATAAGTAATAAATATAATTATTACAGTTCTAGCAATAATACCTCCATTATATGGGTAATAATGCATGTTATATTGATGATAATGAAAGTGATACGTATATTTATTATAGTTCTTGCGATAATAACTGCATCATATGGGTAATAATGCATGTTATATTGAGAATAATATAAGTAATAAGTATAATTATTACAGTTCTAGCGATAATAACTGCATAATATGGGTAATAATGCACGTTATATTGCTAATAATATAAGTAATGAGTATATTTATTACAGTTCTAGCGATAATAACTGCATAATATGGGTAATAATGCACGTTATATTGCTAATAATATAAGTAATGAGTACAATTATTACAGTTCTAGCGATAATAACTGCATTATATGGGTAATAATGCATGTTATACTGAGAATAATATAAGTAATAAGTATAATTATTACAGTTCTGGCGATAATAACTGCATTATATGGGTAATAATGCACGTTATATTGGTAATAGTATAAGTAATAAGTATAATTATTACAGTTCTAGCGATAATAACTGCATTATATGGGTAATAACGCATGTTATATTGTTAACAATATAAGTAATAAGTATAATTATTACAGTTCTAGCGATAATAACTGCATTATATGGGTAATAATGCATGTTATATTGATAATATCGGGAGTAATAAGTATAATTATTATAGTTCTAGCGATAATAATAGTAAAATATGGCAAATAGTGCATGTTATATTGCTAATAGTATAAGTAATAAGTATAATTATTGCAGTTCTAGCGATAATAACTGCATTATATGGGTAAAAATGCATGTTATATTGATAATAATGAAAGTAATACGTATATTTATTATAGTTCTAGCGATAATAACTGCATAATATGGGTAATAATGCATGTTATATTGAGAATAATATAAGTAATAAGTATAATTATTACAGTTCTGGCGATAATAACTGCATTATATGTGTAATAATGCACGTTATATTGCTAATAGTATAAGTAATAAGTATAATTATTACAGTTCTTGCGATAATACCTCCATTATATGGGTAATAATGCATGTTATATTGATAATAATATAAGTAATAAGTATAATTATTACAGTTCTAGCGATAATAACTGCATTATATGGGTAATATTGCACGTTATATTGCTAATAATATAAGTAATAAGTATAATTATTACAGTTCTAGCGATAATAACTGCATTATATGGGTAATAATGCATGTTATATTGAGAATAATATAAGTAATAAGTATAATTATTACAGTTCTGGCGATAATAACTGCATTATATGTGTAATAATGCACGTTATATTGCTAATAGTATAAGTAATAAGTATAATTATTACAGTTCTTGCGATAATACCTCCATTATATGGGTAATAATGCATGTTATATTGATAATAATATAAGTAATAAGTATAATTATTACAGTTCTAGCGATAATAACTGCATTATATGGGTAATAATGCACGTTATATTGCTAATAATATAAGTAATAAGTATAATTATTACAGTTCTAGCGATAATAACTGCATTATATGGGTAATAATGCATGTTATATTGATGAAAATAAAAGTAATACGTATATTTATTATAGTTCTAGCGATAATAACTGCATAATATGGGTAATAATGCATGTTATATTGATAATAATCTAAGTAATAAGTATAATTATTGCAGTTCTAGCGATAATACCTCCATTATATGGGTAATAATGCATGTTATATTGCTAATAATATAAGTAATGAGTACAATTATTACAGTTCTAGCGATAATAACTGCATTATATGGGTAATAATGCATGTTATATTGAGAATAATATAAGTAATAAGTATAATTATTACAGTTCTGGCGATAATAACTGCATTATATGGGTAATAATGCACGTTATATTGGTAATAGTATAAGTAATAAGTATAATTATTACAGTTCTAGCGATAATAACTGCATTATATGGGTAATAATGCATGTTATATTGAGAATAATATAAGTAATAAGTATAATTATTACAGTTCTGGCGATAATAACTGCATTATATGGGTAATAATGCACGTTATATTGGTAATAGTATAAGTAATAAGTATAATTATTACAGTTCTAGCGATAATAACTGCATTATATGGGTAATAACGCATGTTATATTGCTAACAATATAAGTAATAAGTATAATTATTACAGTTCTAGCGATAATAACTGCATTATATGGGTAATAATGCACGTTATATTGCTAATAATATAAGTAACAAGTATAATTATTACAGTTCTAGCGATAATAACTGCATTATATGGGTAATAATGCATGTTACATTGATAATATTGGGAGTAATAAGTGTATTTATTATAGTTCTAGCGATAAGAACCGCATAATATGGGTAATAATGCATGTTATATTGATAATAATATAAGTAATAAGTATAATTATTACAGTTCTAGCAATAATACCTGCATTATATGGGTAATAATGCATGTTATATTGATGATAATGAAAGTGATACGTATATTTATTATAGTTCTTGCGATAATAACTGCATCATATGGGTAATAATGCATGTTATATTGAGAATAATATAAGTAATAAGTATAATTATTACAGTTCTAGCGATAATAACTGCATAATATGGGTAATAATGCACGTTATATTGCTAATAATATAAGTAATGAGTATATTTATTACAGTTCTAGCGATAATAACTGCATAATATGGGTAATAATGCACGTTATATTGCTAATAATATAAGTAATGAGTACAATTATTACAGTTCTAGCGATAATAACTGCATTATATGGGTAATAATGCATGTTTTATTGATAATTATATAAGTAATAAGTATAATTATTACAGTTCTAGCGATGATAACTGCATTATATGGGTAATAATGCATGTTATATTGCTAACAATATAAGTAATAAGTATAATTATTACAGTTCTAGCGATAATAACTGCATTATATGGGTAATAATGCATGTTATATTGATAATATCGGGAGTAATAAGTATAATTATTATAGTTCTAGCGATAATAATAGTAAAATATGGCAAATAGTGCATGTTATATTGCTAATAGTATAAGTAATAAGTATAATTATTACAGTTCTAGCGATAATAACTGCATTATATGGGTAAAAATGCATGTTATATTGATAATATTGGGAGTAATAAGTATATTGATTATGGTTCTAGAGATAATAACTGCATAATATGGGTAATAATGCATGTTATATTGATAATAATATAAGTAATAAGTATAATTATTACAGTTCTAGCGATAATAACTGCATAATATGGGTAATAATGCACGTTATTTGCTAATAATATAAGTAATGAGTATATTTATTACAGTTCTTGCGATAATACCTCCATTATATGGGTAATAATGCATGTTATATTGATAATAATATAAGTAATGAGTACAATTATTACAGTTGTAGCGATAATAACTGCATTATATGGGTAATAATGCATGTTATATTGAGAATAATATAAGTAATAAGTATAATTATTACAGTTCTAGCGATAATAACTGCATTATATGGGTAATAATGCATGTTATATTGATAATATCGGGAGTAATAAGTATAATTATTATAGTTCTAGCGATAATAATAGTAAAATATGGCAAATAGTGCATGTTATATTGATAATAATAAAAGTAATAAATATATTTATTACAGTTCTATTGATAATAACTGCATAATATGGGTAATAATGCATGTTATATTGATGATAATAAAAGTAATACGTATATTTATTATAGTTCTAGCGATAATAACTGCATTATATGGGTAATAATGCATGTTATATTGAGAATAATATAAGTAATAAGTATAATTATTACAGTTCTGGCGATAATAACTGCATTATATGGGTAATAATGCACGTTATATTGGTAATAGTATAAGTAATAAGTATAATTATTACAGTTCTAGCGATAATAACTGCATTATATGGGTAATAACGCATGTTATATTGCTAACAATATAAGTAATAAGTATAATTATTACAGTTCTAGCGATAATAACTGCATTATATGGGTAATAATGCATGTTATATTGATAATATCGGGAGTAATAAGTATAATTATAATAGTTCTAGCGATAATAATAGTAAAATATGGCAAATAGTGCATGTTATATTGCTAATAGTATAAGTAATAAGTATAATTATTACAGTTCTAGCGATAATAACTGCATTATATGGGTAAAAATGCATGTTATATTGATAATAATGAAAGTAATACGTATATTTATTATAGTTCTAGCGATAATAACTGCATAATATGGGTAATAATGCATGTTATATTGAGAATAATATAAGTAATAAGTATAATTATTACAGTTCTGGCGATAATAACTGCATTATATGTGTAATAAAGCACGTTATATTGCTAATAGTATAAGTAATAAGTATAATTATTACAGTTCTTGCGATAATACCTCCATTATATGGGTAATAATGCATGTTATATTGATAATAATATAAGTAATAAGTATAATTATTACAGTTCTAGCGATAATAACTGCATTATATGGGTAATAATGCACGTTATATTGCTAATAATATAAGTAATAAGTATAATTATTACAGTTCTAGCGATAATAACAGCATTATATGGGTAATAATGCATGTTATATTGATAATATCGGGAGTAATAAGTATAATTATTATAGTTCTAGCGATAATAATAGTAAAATATGGCAAATAGTGCATGTTATATTGCTAATAGTATAAGTAAGAAGTATAATTATTACAGTTCTAGCGATAATAACTGCATTATATGGGTAAAAATGCATGTTATATTGATAATATTGGGAGTAATAAGTATATTGATTATGGTTCTAGAGATAATAACTGCATAATATGGGTAATAATGCATGTTATATTGATAATAATATAAGTAATAAGTATAATTATTACAGTTCTAGCGATAATAACTGCATAATATGGGTAATAATGCACGTTATATTGCTAATAATATAAGTAATGAGTATATTTATTACAGTTCTAGCGATAATAACTGCATAATATGGGTAATAATGCACGTTATATTGCTAATAATATAAGTAATGAGTACAATTATTACAGTTCTAGCGATAATAACTGCATTATATGGGTAATAATGCATGTTATATTGAGAATAATATAAGTAATAAGTATAATTATTACAGTTCTGGCGATAATAACTGCATTATATGGGTAATAATGCACGTTATATTGGTAATGGTATAAGTAATAAGTATAATTATTACAGTTCTAGCGATAATAACTGCATTATATGGGTAATAATGCATGTTATATTGAGAATAATATAAGTAATAAGTATAATTATTACAGTTCTAGCGATAATAACTGCATAACATGGGTAATAATGCATGTTATATTGATAATAATATAAGTAATGAGTACAATTATTACAGTTCTAGCGATAATAACTGCATAATATGGGTAATAATGCACGTTATTTGCTAATAATATAAGTAATGAGTATATTTATTACAGTTCTTGCGATAATACCTCCATTATATGGGTAATAATGCATGTTATATTGATAATAATATAAGTAATGAGTACAATTATTACAGTTGTAGCGATAATAACTGCATTATATGGGTAATAATGCATGTTATATTGAGAATAATATAAGTAATAAGTATAATTATTACAGTTCTAGCGATAATAACTGCATTATATGGGTAATAATGCATGTTATATTGATAATATCGGGAGTAATAAGTATAATTATTATAGTTCTAGCGATAATAATAGTAAAATATGGCAAATAGTGCATGTTATATTGATAATAATAAAAGTAATAAATATATTTATTACAGTTCTATTGATAATAACTGCATAATATGGGTAATAATGCATGTTATATTGATGATAATAAAAGTAATACGTATATTTATTATAGTTCTAGCGATAATAACTGCATTATATGGGTAATAATGCATGTTATATTGAGAATAATATAAGTAATAAGTATAATTATTACAGTTCTAGCGATAATAATAGTAAAATATGGCAAATAGTGCATGTTATATTGCTAATAGTATAAGTAAGAAGTATAATTATTACAGTTCTAGCGATAATAACTGCATTATATGGGTAAAAATGCATGTTATATTGATAATATTGGGAGTAATAAGTATATTGATTATGGTTCTAGAGATAATAACTGCATAATATGGGTAATAATGCATGTTATATTGATAATAATATAAGTAATAAGTATAATTATTACAGTTCTAGCGATAATAACTGCATAATATGGGTAATAATGCACGTTATATTGCTAATAATATAAGTAATGAGTATATTTATTACAGTTCTAGCGATAATAACTGCATAATATGGGTAATAATGCACGTTATATTGCTAATAATATAAGTAATGAGTACAATTATTACAGTTCTAGCGATAATAACTGCATTATATGGGTAATAATGCATGTTATATTGAGAACAATATAAGTAATAAGTATAATTATTACAGTTCTGGCGATAATAACTGCATTATATGGGTAATAATGCACGTTATATTGGTAATGGTATAAGTAATAAGTATAATTATTACAGTTCTAGCGATAATAACTGCATTATATGGGTAATAATGCATGTTATATTGAGAATAATATAAGTAATAAGTATAATTATTACAGTTCTAGCGATAATAACTGCATAACATGGGTAATAATGCACGTTATATTGCTAATAATATAAGTAATGAGTACAATTATTACAGTTCTAGCGATAATAACTGCATTATATGGGTAATAATGCATGTTTTATTGATAATAATATAAGTAATAAGTATAATTATTACAGTTCTAGCGATAATAACTGCATTATATGGGTAATAATGCATGTTATATTGCTAACAATATAAGTAATAAGTATAATTATTACAGTTCTAGCGATAATAACTGCATTATATGGGTAATAATGCATGTTATATTGCTAATAATATAAGTAATGAGTACAATTATTACAGTTCTAGCGATAATAACTGCATTATATGGGTAATAATGCATGTTATATTGAGAATAATATAAGTAATAAGTATAATTATTACAGTTCTGGCGATAATAACTGCATTATATGGGTAATAATGCACGTTATATTGCTAACAATATAAGTAATAAGTATAATTATTACAGTTCTAGCGATAATAACTGCATTATATGGGTAATAATGCATGTTATATTGATGATAATGAAAGTAATACGTATATTTATTATAGTTCTAGCGATAATAACTGCATATTATGGGTAATAATGCATGTTATATTGAGAATAATATAAGTAATAAGTATAATTATTACAGTTCTGGCGATAATAACTGCATTATATGGGTAATAATGCACGTTATATTGCTAATAGTATAAGTAATAAGTATAATTATTACAGTTCTAGCGATAATAACTGCATTATATGGGTAATAATGCATGTTATATTGATGATAATGAAAGTGATACGTATATTTATTATAGTTCTAGCGATAATAACTGCATCATATGGGTAATAATGCATGTTATATTGAGAATAATATAAGTAATAAGTATAATTATTACAGTTCTAGCGATAATAACTGCATAACATGGGTAATAATGCACGTTATATTGCTAATAATATAAGTAATGAGTACAATTATTACAGTTCTAGCGATAATAACTGCATTATATGGGTAATAATGCATGTTTTATTGATAATAATATAAGTAATAAGTATAATTATTACAGTTCTAGCGATAATAACTGCATTATATGGGTAAAAATGCATGTTATATTGATAATATCGGGAGTAATAAGTATAATTATTATAGTTCTAGCGATAATAATAGTAAAATATGGCAAATAGTGCATGTTATATTGCTAATAGTATAAGTAATAAGTATAATTATTACAGTTCTAGCGATAATAACTGCATTATATGGGTAAAAATGCATGTTATATTGATAATATTGGGAGTAATAAGTATAATTATTACAGTTCTAGCGATAATAACTGCATAATATGGGTAATAATGCACGTTATATTGCTAATAATATGAGTAATGAGTACAATTATTACAGTTCTAGCGATAATAACTGCATTATATGGGTAATAATGCATGTTTTATTGATAATTATATAAGTAATAAGTATAATTATTACAGTTCTAGCGATGATAACTGCATTATATGGGTAATAATGCATGTTATATTGCTAACAATATAAGTAATAAGTATAATTATTACAGTTCCAGCGATAATAACTGCATTATATGGGTAATAATGCATGTTATATTGATAATATCGGGAGTAATAAGTATAATTATTATAGTTCTAGCGATAATAATAGTAAAATATGGCAAATAGTGCATGTTATATTGCTAATAGTATAAGTAATAAGTATAATTATTACAGTTCTAGCGATAATAACTGCATTATATGGGTAAAAATGCATGTTATATTGATAATATTGGGAGTAATAAGTATATTGATTATGGTTCTAGAGATAATAACTGCATAATATGGGTAATAATGCATGTTATATTGATAATAATATAAGTAATAAGTATAATTATTACAGTTCTAGCGATAATAACTGCATAATATGGGTAATAATGCACGTTATATTGCTAATAATATAAGTAACAAGTATAATTATTACAGTTCTAGCGATAATAACTGCATTATATGGGTAATAATGCATGTTACATTGATAATATTGGGAGTAATAAGTGTATTTATTATAGTTCTAGCGATAAGAACCGCATAATATGGCTAATAATGCATGTTATATTGATAATAATATAAGTAATAAGTATAATTATTACAGTTCTAGCAATAATACCTCCATTATATGGGTAATAATGCATGTTATATTGATGATAATGAAAGTGATACGTATATTTATTATAGTTCTTGCGATAATAACTGCATCATATGGGTAATAATGCATGTTATATTGAGAATAATATAAGTAATAAGTATAATTATTACAGTTCTAGCGATAATAACTGCATAATATGGGTAATAATGCACGTTATATTGCTAATAATATAAGTAATGAGTATATTTATTACAGTTCTAGCGATAATAACTGCATAATATGGGTAATAATGCACGTTATATTGCTAATAATATAAGTAATGAGTACAATTATTACAGTTCTAGCGATAATAACTGCATTATATGGGTAATAATGCATGTTATACTGAGAATAATATAAGTAATAAGTATAATTATTACAGTTCTGGCGATAATAACTGCATTATATGGGTAATAATGCACGTTATATTGGTAATAGTATAAGTAATAAGTATAATTATTACAGTTCTAGCGATAATAACTGCATTATATGGGTAATAACGCATGTTATATTGTTAACAATATAAGTAATAAGTATAATTATTACAGTTCTAGCGATAATAACTGCATTATATGGGTAATAATGCATGTTATATTGATAATATCGGGAGTAATAAGTATAATTATTATAGTTCTAGCGATAATAATAGTAAAATATGGCAAATAGTGCATGTTATATTGCTAATAGTATAAGTAATAAGTATAATTATTGCAGTTCTAGCGATAATAACTGCATTATATGGGTAAAAATGCATGTTATATTGATAATAATGAAAGTAATACGTATATTTATTATAGTTCTAGCGATAATAACTGCATAATATGGGTAATAATGCATGTTATATTGAGAATAATATAAGTAATAAGTATAATTATTACAGTTCTGGCGATAATAACTGCATTATATGTGTAATAATGCACGTTATATTGCTAATAGTATAAGTAATAAGTATAATTATTACAGTTCTTGCGATAATACCTCCATTATATGGGTAATAATGCATGTTATATTGATAATAATATAAGTAATAAGTATAATTATTACAGTTCTAGCGATAATAACTGCATTATATGGGTAATATTGCACGTTATATTGCTAATAATATAAGTAATAAGTATAATTATTACAGTTCTAGCGATAATAACTGCATTATATGGGTAATAATGCATGTTATATTGAGAATAATATAAGTAATAAGTATAATTATTACAGTTCTGGCGATAATAACTGCATTATATGTGTAATAATGCACGTTATATTGCTAATAGTATAAGTAATAAGTATAATTATTAGAGTTCTTGCGATAATACCTCCATTATATGGGTAATAATGCATGTTATATTGATAATAATATAAGTAATAAGTATAATTATTACAGTTCTAGCGATAATAACTGCATTATATGGGTAATAATGCACGTTATATTGCTAATAATATAAGTAATAAGTATAATTATTACAGTTCTAGCGATAATAACTGCATTATATGGGTAATAATGCATGTTATATTGATGAAAATAAAAGTAATACGTATATTTATTATAGTTCTAGCGATAATAACTGCATTATATGGGTAATAATGCATGTTATATTGCTAACAATATAAGTAATAAGTATAATTATTACAGTTCTAGCGATAATAACTGCATTATATGGGTAATAATGCATGTTATATTGCTAATAATATAAGTAATGAGTACAATTATTACAGTTCTAGCGATAATAACTGCATTATATGGGTAATAATGCATGTTATATTGAGAATAATATAAGTAATAAGTATAATTATTACAGTTCTGGCGATAATAACTGCATTATATGGGTAATAATGCACGTTATATTGCTAACAATATAAGTAATAAGTATAATTATTACAGTTCTAGCGATAATAACTGCATTATATGGGTAATAATGCATGTTATATTGATGATAATGAAAGTAATACGTATATTTATTATAGTTCTAGCGATAATAACTGCATATTATGGGTAATAATGCATGTTATATTGAGAATAATATAAGTAATAAGTATAATTATTACAGTTCTGGCGATAATAACTGCATTATATGGGTAATAATGCACGTTATATTGCTAATAGTATAAGTAATAAGTATAATTATTACAGTTCTAGCGATAATAACTGCATTATATGGGTAATAATGCATGTTATATTGATGATAATGAAAGTGATACGTATATTTATTATAGTTCTAGCGATAATAACTGCATCATATGGGTAATAATGCATGTTATATTGAGAATAATATAAGTAATAAGTATAATTATTACAGTTCTAGCGATAATAACTGCATAACATGGGTAATAATGCACGTTATATTGCTAATAATATAAGTAATGAGTACAATTATTACAGTTCTAGCGATAATAACTGCATTATATGGGTAATAATGCATGTTTTATTGATAATAATATAAGTAATAAGTATAATTATTACAGTTCTAGCGATAATAACTGCATTATATGGGTAAAAATGCATGTTATATTGATAATATCGGGAGTAATAAGTATAATTATTATAGTTCTAGCGATAATAATAGTAAAATATGGCAAATAGTGCATGTTATATTGCTAATAGTATAAGTAATAAGTATAATTATTACAGTTCTAGCGATAATAACTGCATTATATGGGTAAAAATGCATGTTATATTGATAATATTGGGAGTAATAAGTATAATTATTACAGTTCTAGCGATAATAACTGCATAATATGGGTAATAATGCACGTTATATTGCTAATAATATGAGTAATGAGTACAATTATTACAGTTCTAGCGATAATAACTGCATTATATGGGTAATAATGCATGTTTTATTGATAATTATATAAGTAATAAGTATAATTATTACAGTTCTAGCGATGATAACTGCATTATATGGGTAATAATGCATGTTATATTGCTAACAATATAAGTAATAAGTATAATTATTACAGTTCCAGCGATAATAACTGCATTATATGGGTAATAATGCATGTTATATTGATAATATCGGGAGTAATAAGTATAATTATTATAGTTCTAGCGATAATAATAGTAAAATATGGCAAATAGTGCATGTTATATTGCTAATAGTATAAGTAATAAGTATAATTATTACAGTTCTAGCGATAATAACTGCATTATATGGGTAAAAATGCATGTTATATTGATAATATTGGGAGTAATAAGTATATTGATTATGGTTCTAGAGATAATAACTGCATAATATGGGTAATAATGCATGTTATATTGATAATAATATAAGTAATAAGTATAATTATTACAGTTCTAGCGATAATAACTGCATAATATGGGTAATAATGCACGTTATATTGCTAATAATATAAGTAACAAGTATAATTATTACAGTTCTAGCGATAATAACTGCATTATATGGGTAATAATGCATGTTACATTGATAATATTGGGAGTAATAAGTGTATTTATTATAGTTCTAGCGATAAGAACCGCATAATATGGCTAATAATGCATGTTATATTGATAATAATATAAGTAATAAGTATAATTATTACAGTTCTAGCAATAATACCTCCATTATATGGGTAATAATGCATGTTATATTGATGATAATGAAAGTGATACGTATATTTATTATAGTTCTTGCGATAATAACTGCATCATATGGGTAATAATGCATGTTATATTGAGAATAATATAAGTAATAAGTATAATTATTACAGTTCTAGCGATAATAACTGCATAATATGGGTAATAATGCACGTTATATTGCTAATAATATAAGTAATGAGTATATTTATTACAGTTCTAGCGATAATAACTGCATAATATGGGTAATAATGCACGTTATATTGCTAATAATATAAGTAATGAGTACAATTATTACAGTTCTAGCGATAATAACTGCATTATATGGGTAATAATGCATGTTATACTGAGAATAATATAAGTAATAAGTATAATTATTACAGTTCTGGCGATAATAACTGCATTATATGGGTAATAATGCACGTTATATTGGTAATAGTATAAGTAATAAGTATAATTATTACAGTTCTAGCGATAATAACTGCATTATATGGGTAATAACGCATGTTATATTGTTAACAATATAAGTAATAAGTATAATTATTACAGTTCTAGCGATAATAACTGCATTATATGGGTAATAATGCATGTTATATTGATAATATCGGGAGTAATAAGTATAATTATTATAGTTCTAGCGATAATAATAGTAAAATATGGCAAATAGTGCATGTTATATTGCTAATAGTATAAGTAATAAGTATAATTATTGCAGTTCTAGCGATAATAACTGCATTATATGGGTAAAAATGCATGTTATATTGATAATAATGAAAGTAATACGTATATTTATTATAGTTCTAGCGATAATAACTGCATAATATGGGTAATAATGCATGTTATATTGAGAATAATATAAGTAATAAGTATAATTATTACAGTTCTGGCGATAATAACTGCATTATATGTGTAATAATGCACGTTATATTGCTAATAGTATAAGTAATAAGTATAATTATTACAGTTCTTGCGATAATACCTCCATTATATGGGTAATAATGCATGTTATATTGATAATAATATAAGTAATAAGTATAATTATTACAGTTCTAGCGATAATAACTGCATTATATGGGTAATATTGCACGTTATATTGCTAATAATATAAGTAATAAGTATAATTATTACAGTTCTAGCGATAATAACTGCATTATATGGGTAATAATGCATGTTATATTGAGAATAATATAAGTAATAAGTATAATTATTACAGTTCTGGCGATAATAACTGCATTATATGTGTAATAATGCACGTTATATTGCTAATAGTATAAGTAATAAGTATAATTATTACAGTTCTTGCGATAATACCTCCATTATATGGGTAATAATGCATGTTATATTGATAATAATATAAGTAATAAGTATAATTATTACAGTTCTAGCGATAATAACTGCATTATATGGGTAATAATGCACGTTATATTGCTAATAATATAAGTAATAAGTATAATTATTACAGTTCTAGCGATAATAACTGCATTATATGGGTAATAATGCATGTTATATTGATAATAATCTAAGTAATAAGTATAATTATTGCAGTTCTAGCGATAATACCTCCATTATATGGGTAATAATGCATGTTATATTGCTAATAATATAAGTAATGAGTACAATTATTACAGTTCTAGCGATAATAACTGCATTATATGGGTAATAATGCATGTTATATTGATGATAATGAAAGTGATACGTATATTTATTATAGTTCTAGCGATAATAACTGCATCATATGGGTAATAATGCATGTTATATTGAGAATAATATAAGTAATAAGTATAATTATTACAGTTCTAGCGATAATACCTCCATTATATGGGTAATAATGCATGTTATATTGCTAATAATATAAGTAATGAGTACAATTATTACAGTTCTAGCGATAATAACTGCATTATATGGGTAATAATGCATGTTATATTGAGAATAATATAAGTAATAAGTATAATTATTACAGTTCTGGCGATAATAACTGCATTATATGGGTAATAATGCACGTTATATTGGTAATAGTATAAGTAATAAGTATAATTATTACAGTTCTAGCGATAATAACTGCATTATATGGGTAATAATGCATGTTATATTGAGAATAATATAAGTAATAAGTATAATTATTACAGTTCTGGCGATAATAACTGCATTATATGGGTAATAATGCACGTTATATTGGTAATAGTATAAGTAATAAGTATAATTATTACAGTTCTAGCGATAATAACTGCATTATATGGGTAATAACGCATGTTATATTGCTAACAATATAAGTAATAAGTATAATTATTACAGTTCTAGCGATAATAACTGCATTATATGGGTAATAATGCACGTTATATTGCTAATAATATAAGTAACAAGTATAATTATTACAGTTCTAGCGATAATAACTGCATTATATGGGTAATAATGCATGTTACATTGATAATATTGGGAGTAATAAGTGTATTTATTATAGTTCTAGCGATAAGAACCGCATAATATGGGTAATAATGCATGTTATATTGATAATAATATAAGTAATAAGTATAATTATTACAGTTCTAGCAATAATACCTGCATTATATGGGTAATAATGCATGTTATATTGATGATAATGAAAGTGATACGTATATTTATTATAGTTCTTGCGATAATAACTGCATCATATGGGTAATAATGCATGTTATATTGAGAATAATATAAGTAATAAGTATAATTATTACAGTTCTAGCGATAATAACTGCATAATATGGGTAATAATGCACGTTATATTGCTAATAATATAAGTAATGAGTATATTTATTACAGTTCTAGCGATAATAACTGCATAATATGGGTAATAATGCACGTTATATTGCTAATAATATAAGTAATGAGTACAATTATTACAGTTCTAGCGATAATAACTGCATTATATGGGTAATAATGCATGTTTTATTGATAATTATATAAGTAATAAGTATAATTATTACAGTTCTAGCGATGATAACTGCATTATATGGGTAATAATGCATGTTATATTGCTAACAATATAAGTAATAAGTATAATTATTACAGTTCTAGCGATAATAACTGCATTATATGGGTAATAATGCATGTTATATTGATAATATCGGGAGTAATAAGTATAATTATTATAGTTCTAGCGATAATAATAGTAAAATATGGCAAATAGTGCATGTTATATTGCTAATAGTATAAGTAATAAGTATAATTATTACAGTTCTAGCGATAATAACTGCATTATATGGGTAAAAATGCATGTTATATTGATAATATTGGGAGTAATAAGTATATTGATTATGGTTCTAGAGATAATAACTGCATAATATGGGTAATAATGCATGTTATATTGATAATAATATAAGTAATAAGTATAATTATTACAGTTCTAGCGATAATAACTGCATAATATGGGTAATAATGCACGTTATATTGCTAATAATATAAGTAATGAGTACAATTATTACAGTTGTAGCGATAATAACTGCATTATATGGGTAATAATGCATGTTATATTGAGAATAATATAAGTAATAAGTATAATTATTACAGTTCTAGCGATAATAACTGCATTATATGGGTAATAATGCATGTTATATTGATAATATCGGGAGTAATAAGTATAATTATTATAGTTCTAGCGATAATAATAGTAAAATATGGCAAATAGTGCATGTTATATTGATAATAATAAAAGTAATAAATATATTTATTACAGTTCTATTGATAATAACTGCATAATATGGGTAATAATGCATGTTATATTGATGATAATAAAAGTAATACGTATATTTATTATAGTTCTAGCGATAATAACTGCATTATATGGGTAATAATGCATGTTATATTGAGAATAATATAAGTAATAAGTATAATTATTACAGTTCTGGCGATAATAACTGCATTATATGGGTAATAATGCACGTTATATTGGTAATAGTATAAGTAATAAGTATAATTATTACAGTTCTAGCGATAATAACTGCATTATATGGGTAATAACGCATGTTATATTGCTAACAATATAAGTAATAAGTATAATTATTACAGTTCTAGCGATAATAACTGCATTATATGGGTAATAATGCATGTTATATTGATAATATCGGGAGTAATAAGTATAATTATAATAGTTCTAGCGATAATAATAGTAAAATATGGCAAATAGTGCATGTTATATTGCTAATAGTATAAGTAATATGTATAATTATTACAGTTCTAGCGATAATAACTGCATTATATGGGTAAAAATGCATGTTATATTGATAATAATGAAAGTAATACGTATATTTATTATAGTTCTAGCGATAATAACTGCATAATATGGGTAATAATGCATGTTATATTGAGAATAATATAAGTAATAAGTATAATTATTACAGTTCTGGCGATAATAACTGCATTATATGTGTAACAAAGCACGTTATATTGCTAATAGTATAAGTAATAAGTATAATTATTACAGTTCTTGCGATAATACCTCCATTATATGGGTAATAATGCATGTTATATTGATAATAATATAAGTAATAAGTATAATTATTACAGTTCTAGCGATAATAACTGCATTATATGGGTAATAATGCACGTTATATTGCTAATAATATAAGTAATAAGTATAATTATTACAGTTCTAGCGATAATAACTGCATTATATGGGTAATAATGCATGTTATATTGATAATATCGGGAGTAATAAGTATAATTATTATAGTTCTAGCGATAATAATAGTAAAATATGGCAAATAGTGCATGTTATATTGCTAATAGTATAAGTAAGAAGTATAATTATTACAGTTCTAGCGATAATAACTGCATTATATGGGTAAAAATGCATGTTATATTGATAATATTGGGAGTAATAAGTATATTGATTATGGTTCTAGAGATAATAACTGCATAATATGGGTAATAATGCATGTTATATTGATAATAATATAAGTAATAAGTATAATTATTACAGTTCTAGCGATAATAACGGCATAATATGGGTAATAATGCACGTTATATTGCTAATAATATAAGTAATGAGTATATTTATTACAGTTCTAGCGATAATAACTGCATAATATGGGTAATAATGCACGTTATATTGCTAATAATATAAGTAATGAGTACAATTATTACAGTTCTAGCGATAATAACTGCATTATATGGGTAATAATGCATGTTATATTGAGAATAATATAAGTAATAAGTATAATTATTACAGTTCTGGCGATAATAACTGCATTATATGGGTAATAATGCACGTTATATTGGTAATGGTATAAGTAATAAGTATAATTATTACAGTTCTAGCGATAATAACTGCATTATATGGGTAATAATGCATGTTATATTGAGAATAATATAAGTAATAAGTATAATTATTACAGTTCTAGCGATAATAACTGCATAACATGGGTAATAATGCACGTTATATTGCTAATAATATAAGTAATGAGTACAATTATTACAGTTCTAGCGATAATAACTGCATTATATGGGTAATAATGCATGTTTTATTGATAATAATATAAGTAATAAGTATAATTATTACAGTTCTAGCGATAATAACTGCATTATATGGGTAATAATGCATGTTATATTGCTAACAATATAAGTAATAAGTATAATTATTACAGTTCTAGCGATAATAACTGCATTATATGGGTAATAATGCATGTTATATTGCTAATAATATAAGTAATGAGTACAATTATTACAGTTCTAGCGATAATAACTGCATTATATGGGTAATAATGCATGTTATATTGATGAAAATAAAAGTAATACGTATATTTATTATAGTTCTAGCGATAATAACTGCATAATATGGGTAATAATGCATGTTATATTGATAATAATCTAAGTAATAAGTATAATTATTGCAGTTCTAGCGATAATACCTCCATTATATGGGTAATAATGCATGTTATATTGCTAATAATATAAGTAATGAGTACAATTATTACAGTTCTAGCGATAATAACTGCATTATATGGGTAATAATGCATGTTATATTGAGAATAATATAAGTAATAAGTATAACTATTACAGTTCTGGCGATAATAACTGCATTATATGGGTAATAATGCACGTTATATTGGTAATAGTATAAGTAATAAGTATAATTATTACAGTTCTAGCGATAATAACTGCATTATATGGGTAATAATGCATGTTATATTGAGAATAATATAAGTAATAAGTATAATTATTACAGTTCTGGCGATAATAACTGCATTATATGGGTAATAATGCACGTTATATTGGTAATAGTATAAGTAATAAGTATAATTATTACAGTTCTAGCGATAATAACTGCATTATATGGGTAATAACGCATGTTATATTGCTAACAATATAAGTAATAAGTACAATTATTACAGTTCTAGCGATAATAACTGCATTATATGGGTAATAATGCATGTTATATTGATAATATCGGGAGTAATAAGTATAATTATAATAGTTCTAGCGATAATAATAGTAAAATATGGCAAATAGTGCATGTTATATTGCTAATAGTATAAGTAATAAGTATAATTATTACAGTTCTAGCGATAATAACTGCATTATATGGGTAAAAATGCATGTTATATTGATAATAATGAAAGTAATACGTATATTTATTATAGTTCTAGCGATAATAACTGCATAATATGGGTAATAATGCATGTTATATTGAGAATAATATAAGTAATAAGTATAATTATTACAGTTCTGGCGATAATAACTGCATTATATGTGTAATAAAGCACGTTATATTGCTAATAGTATAAGTAATAAGTATAATTATTACAGTTCTTGCGATAATACCTCCATTATATGGGTAATAATGCATGTTATATTGATAATAATATAAGTAATAAGTATAATTATTACAGTTCTAGCGATAATAACTGCATTATATGGGTAATAATGCACGTTATATTGCTAATAATATAAGTAATAAGTATAATTATTACAGTTCTAGCGATAATAACTGCATTATATGGGTAATAATGCATGTTATATTGATAATATCGGGAGTAATAAGTATAATTATTATAGTTCTAGCGATAATAATAGTAAAATATGGCAAATAGTGCATGTTATATTGCTAATAGTATAAGTAAGAAGTATAATTATTACAGTTCTAGCGATAATAACTGCATTATATGGGTAAAAATGCATGTTATATTGATAATATTGGGAGTAATAAGTATATTGATTATGGTTCTAGAGATAATAACTGCATAATATGGGTAATAATGCATGTTATATTGATAATAATATAAGTAATAAGTATAATTATTACAGTTCTAGCGATAATAACTGCATAATATGGGTAATAATGCACGTTATATTGCTAATAATATAAGTAATGAGTATATTTATTACAGTTCTAGCGATAATAACTGCATAATATGGGTAATAATGCACGTTATATTGCTAATAATATAAGTAATGAGTACAGTTATTACAGTTCTAGCGATAATAACTGCATTATATGGGTAATAATGCATGTTATATTGAGAATAATATAAGTAATAAGTATAATTATTACAGTTCTGGCGATAATAACTGCATTATATGGGTAATAATGCACGTTATATTGGTAATGGTATAAGTAATAAGTATAATTATTACAGTTCTAGCGATAATAACTGCATTATATGGGTAATAATGCATGTTATATTGAGAATAATATAAGTAATAAGTATAATTATTACAGTTCTAGCGATAATAACTGCATAACATGGGTAATAATGCACGTTATATTGCTAATAATATAAGTAATGAGTACAATTATTACAGTTCTAGCGATAATAACTGCATTATATGGGTAATAATGCATGTTTTATTGATAATAATATAAGTAATAAGTATAATTATTACAGTTCTAGCGATAATAACTGCATTATATGGGTAATAATGCATGTTATATTGCTAACAATATAAGTAATAAGTATAATTATTACAGTTCTAGCGATAATAACTGCATTATATGGGTAATAATGCATGTTATATTGCTAATAATATAAGTAATGAGTACAATTATTACAGTTCTAGCGATAATAACTGCATTATATGGGTAATAATGCATGTTATATTGATGAAAATAAAAGTAATACGTATATTTATTATAGTTCTAGCGATAATAACTGCATAATATGGGTAATAATGCATGTTATATTGATAATAATCTAAGTAATAAGTATAATTATTGCAGTTCTAGCGATAATACCTCCATTATATGGGTAATAATGCATGTTATATTGCTAATAATATAAGTAATGAGTACAATTATTACAGTTCTAGCGATAATAACTGCATTATATGGGTAATAATGCATGTTATATTGAGAATAATATAAGTAATAAGTATAATTATTACAGTTCTGGCGATAATAACTGCATTATATGGGTAATAATGCACGTTATATTGGTAATAGTATAAGTAATAAGTATAATTATTACAGTTCTAGCGATAATAACTGCATTATATGGGTAATAATGCATGTTATATTGAGAATAATATAAGTAATAAGTATAATTATTACAGTTCTGGCGATAATAACTGCATTATATGGGTAATAATGCACGTTATATTGGTAATAGTATAAGTAATAAGTATAATTATTACAGTTCTAGCGATAATAACTGCATTATATGGGTAATAACGCATGTTATATTGCTAACAATATAAGTAATAAGTATAATTATTACAGTTCTAGCGATAATAACTGCATTATATGGGTAATAATGCACGTTATATTGCTAATAATATAAGTAACAAGTATAATTATTACAGTTCTAGCGATAATAACTGCATTATATGGGTAATAATGCATGTTACATTGATAATATTGGGAGTAATAAGTGTATTTATTATAGTTCTAGCGATAAGAACCGCATAATATGGGTAATAATGCATGTTATATTGATAATAATATAAGTAATAAGTATAATTATTACAGTTCTAGCAATAATACCTGCATTATATGGGTAATAATGCATGTTATATTGATGATAATGAAAGTGATACGTATATTTATTATAGTTCTTGCGATAATAACTGCATCATATGGGTAATAATGCATGTTATATTGAGAATAATATAAGTAATAAGTATAATTATTACAGTTCTAGCGATAATAACTGCATAATATGGGTAATAATGCACGTTATATTGCTAATAATATAAGTAATGAGTATATTTATTACAGTTCTAGCGATAATAACTGCATAATATGGGTAATAATGCACGTTATATTGCTAATAATATAAGTAATGAGTACAATTATTACAGTTCTAGCGATAATAACTGCATTATATGGGTAATAATGCATGTTTTATTGATAATTATATAAGTAATAAGTATAATTATTACAGTTCTAGCGATGATAACTGCATTATATGGGTAATAATGCATGTTATATTGCTAACAATATAAGTAATAAGTATAATTATTACAGTTCTAGCGATAATAACTGCATTATATGGGTAATAATGCATGTTATATTGATAATATCGGGAGTAATAAGTATAATTATTATAGTTCTAGCGATAATAATAGTAAAATATGGCAAATAGTGCATGTTATATTGATAATAATAAAAGTAATAAATATATTTATTACAGTTCTATTGATAATAACTGCATAATATGGGTAATAATGCATGTTATATTGATGATAATAAAAGTAATACGTATATTTATTATAGTTCTAGCGATAATAACTGCATTATATGGGTAATAATGCATGTTATATTGAGAATAATATAAGTAATAAGTATAATTATTACAGTTCTGGCGATAATAACTGCATTATATGGGTAATAATGCACGTTATATTGGTAATAGTATAAGTAATAAGTATAATTATTACAGTTCTAGCGATAATAACTGCATTATATGGGTAATAACGCATGTTATATTGCTAACAATATAAGTAATAAGTATAATTATTACAGTTCTAGCGATAATAACTGCATTATATGGGTAATAATGCATGTTATATTGATAATATCGGGAGTAATAAGTATAATTATAATAGTTCTAGCGATAATAATAGTAAAATATGGCAAATAGTGCATGTTATATTGCTAATAGTATAAGTAATAAGTATAATTATTACAGTTCTAGCGATAATAACTGCATTATATGGGTAAAAATGCATGTTATATTGATAATAATGAAAGTAATACGTATATTTATTATAGTTCTAGCGATAATAACTGCATAATATGGGTAATAATGCATGTTATATTGAGAATAATATAAGTAATAAGTATAATTATTACAGTTCTGGCGATAATAACTGCATTATATGTGTAATAAAGCACGTTATATTGCTAATAGTATAAGTAATAAGTATAATTATTACAGTTCTTGCGATAATACCTCCATTATATGGGTAATAATGCATGTTATATTGATAATAATATAAGTAATAAGTATAATTATTACAGTTCTAGCGATAATAACTGCATTATATGGGTAATAATGCACGTTATATTGCTAATAATATAAGTAATAAGTATAATTATTACAGTTCTAGCGATAATAACTGCATTATATGGGTAATAATGCATGTTATATTGATAATATCGGGAGTAATAAGTATAATTATTATAGTTCTAGCGATAATAATAGTAAAATATGGCAAATAGTGCATGTTATATTGCTAATAGTATAAGTAAGAAGTATAATTATTACAGTTCTAGCGATAATAACTGCATTATATGGGTAAAAATGCATGTTATATTGATAATATTGGGAGTAATAAGTATATTGATTATGGTTCTAGAGATAATAACTGCATAATATGGGTAATAATGCACGTTATATTGCTAATAATATAAGTAATGAGTACAATTATTACAGTTCTAGCGATAATAACTGCATTATATGGGTAATAATGCATGTTATATTGAGAATAATATAAGTAATAAGTATAATTATTACAGTTCTGGCGATAATAACTGCATTATATGGGTAATAATGCACGTTATATTGGTAATGGTATAAGTAATAAGTATAATTATTACAGTTCTAGCGATAATAACTGCATTATATGGGTAATAATGCATGTTATATTGAGAATAATATAAGTAATAAGTATAATTATTACAGTTCTAGCGATAATAACTGCATAACATGGGTAATAATGCACGTTATATTGCTAATAATATAAGTAATGAGTACAATTATTACAGTTCTAGCGATAATAACTGCATTATATGGGTAATAATGCATGTTTTATTGATAATAATATAAGTAATAAGTATAATTATTACAGTTCTAGCGATAATAACTGCATTATATGGGTAATAATGCATGTTATATTGCTAACAATATAAGTAATAAGTATAATTATTACAGTTCTAGCGATAATAACTGCATTATATGGGTAATAATGCATGTTATATTGCTAATAATATAAGTAATGAGTACAATTATTACAGTTCTAGCGATAATAACTGCATTATATGGGTAATAATGCATGTTATATTGAGAATAATATAAGTAATAAGTATAATTATTACAGTTCTGGCGATAATAACTGCATTATATGGGTAATAATGCACGTTATATTGCTAACAATATAAGTAATAAGTATAATTATTACAGTTCTAGCGATAATAACTGCATTATATGGGTAATAATGCATGTTATATTGATGATAATGAAAGTAATACGTATATTTATTATAGTTCTAGCGATAATAACTGCATATTATGGGTAATAATGCATGTTATATTGAGAATAATATAAGTAATAAGTATAATTATTACAGTTCTGGCGATAATAACTGCATTATATGGGTAATAATGCACGTTATATTGCTAATAGTATAAGTAATAAGTATAATTATTACAGTTCTAGCGATAATAACTGCATTATATGGGTAATAATGCATGTTATATTGATGATAATGAAAGTGATACGTATATTTATTATAGTTCTAGCGATAATAACTGCATCATATGGGTAATAATGCATGTTATATTGAGAATAATATAAGTAATAAGTATAATTATTACAGTTCTAGCGATAATAACTGCATAACATGGGTAATAATGCACGTTATATTGCTAATAATATAAGTAATGAGTACAATTATTACAGTTCTAGCGATAATAACTGCATTATATGGGTAATAATGCATGTTTTATTGATAATAATATAAGTAATAAGTATAATTATTACAGTTCTAGCGATAATAACTGCATTATATGGGTAAAAATGCATGTTATATTGATAATATCGGGAGTAATAAGTATAATTATTATAGTTCTAGCGATAATAATAGTAAAATATGGCAAATAGTGCATGTTATATTGCTAATAGTATAAGTAATAAGTATAATTATTACAGTTCTAGCGATAATAACTGCATTATATGGGTAAAAATGCATGTTATATTGATAATATTGGGAGTAATAAGTATAATTATTACAGTTCTAGCGATAATAACTGCATAATATGGGTAATAATGCACGTTATATTGCTAATAATATAAGTAATGAGTACAATTATTACAGTTCTAGCGATAATAACTGCATTATATGGGTAATAATGCATGTTTTATTGATAATTATATAAGTAATAAGTATAATTATTACAGTTCTAGCGATGATAACTGCATTATATGGGTAATAATGCATGTTATATTGCTAACAATATAAGTAATAAGTATAATTATTACAGTTCTAGCGATAATAACTGCATTATATGGGTAATAATGCATGTTATATTGATAATATCGGGAGTAATAAGTATAATTATTATAGTTCTAGCGATAATAATAGTAAAATATGGCAAATAGTGCATGTTATATTGCTAATAGTATAAGTAATAAGTATAATTATTACAGTTCTAGCGATAATAACTGCATTATATGGGTAAAAATGCATGTTATATTGATAATATTGGGAGTAATAAGTATAATTATTACAGTTCTAGCGATAATAACTGCATAATATGGGTAATAATGCACGTTATATTGCTAATAATATGAGTAATGAGTACAATTATTACAGTTCTAGCGATAATAACTGCATTATATGGGTAATAATGCATGTTTTATTGATAATTATATAAGTAATAAGTATAATTATTACAGTTCTAGCGATGATAACTGCATTATATGGGTAATAATGCATGTTATATTGCTAACAATATAAGTAATAAGTATAATTATTACAGTTCCAGCGATAATAACTGCATTATATGGGTAATAATGCATGTTATATTGATAATATCGGGAGTAATAAGTATAATTATTATAGTTCTAGCGATAATAATAGTAAAATATGGCAAATAGTGCATGTTATATTGCTAATAGTATAAGTAATAAGTATAATTATTACAGTTCTAGCGATAATAACTGCATTATATGGGTAAAAATGCATGTTATATTGATAATATTGGGAGTAATAAGTATATTGATTATGGTTCTAGAGATAATAACTGCATAATATGGGTAATAATGCATGTTATATTGATAATAATATAAGTAATAAGTATAATTATTACAGTTCTAGCGATAATAACTGCATAATATGGGTAATAATGCACGTTATATTGCTAATAATATAAGTAACAAGTATAATTATTACAGTTCTAGCGATAATAACTGCATTATATGGGTAATAATGCATGTTACATTGATAATATTGGGAGTAATAAGTGTATTTATTATAGTTCTAGCGATAAGAACCGCATAATATGGCTAATAATGCATGTTATATTGATAATAATATAAGTAATAAGTATAATTATTACAGTTCTAGCAATAATACCTCCATTATATGGGTAATAATGCATGTTATATTGATGATAATGAAAGTGATACGTATATTTATTATAGTTCTTGCGATAATAACTGCATCATATGGGTAATAATGCATGTTATATTGAGAATAATATAAGTAATAAGTATAATTATTACAGTTCTAGCGATAATAACTGCATAATATGGGTAATAATGCACGTTATATTGCTAATAATATAAGTAATGAGTATATTTATTACAGTTCTAGCGATAATAACTGCATAATATGGGTAATAATGCACGTTATATTGCTAATAATATAAGTAATGAGTACAATTATTACAGTTCTAGCGATAATAACTGCATTATATGGGTAATAATGCATGTTATACTGAGAATAATATAAGTAATAAGTATAATTATTACAGTTCTGGCGATAATAACTGCATTATATGGGTAATAATGCACGTTATATTGGTAATAGTATAAGTAATAAGTATAATTATTACAGTTCTAGCGATAATAACTGCATTATATGGGTAATAACGCATGTTATATTGTTAACAATATAAGTAATAAGTATAATTATTACAGTTCTAGCGATAATAACTGCATTATATGGGTAATAATGCATGTTATATTGATAATATCGGGAGTAATAAGTATAATTATTATAGTTCTAGCGATAATAATAGTAAAATATGGCAAATAGTGCATGTTATATTGCTAATAGTATAAGTAATAAGTATAATTATTGCAGTTCTAGCGATAATAACTGCATTATATGGGTAAAAATGCATGTTATATTGATAATAATGAAAGTAATACGTATATTTATTATAGTTCTAGCGATAATAACTGCATAATATGGGTAATAATGCATGTTATATTGAGAATAATATAAGTAATAAGTATAATTATTACAGTTCTGGCGATAATAACTGCATTATATGTGTAATAATGCACGTTATATTGCTAATAGTATAAGTAATAAGTATAATTATTACAGTTCTTGCGATAATACCTCCATTATATGGGTAATAATGCATGTTATATTGATAATAATATAAGTAATAAGTATAATTATTACAGTTCTAGCGATAATAACTGCATTATATGGGTAATATTGCACGTTATATTGCTAATAATATAAGTAATAAGTATAATTATTACAGTTCTAGCGATAATAACTGCATTATATGGGTAATAATGCATGTTATATTGAGAATAATATAAGTAATAAGTATAATTATTACAGTTCTGGCGATAATAACTGCATTATATGTGTAATAATGCACGTTATATTGCTAATAGTATAAGTAATAAGTATAATTATTACAGTTCTTGCGATAATACCTCCATTATATGGGTAATAATGCATGTTATATTGATAATAATATAAGTAATAAGTATAATTATTACAGTTCTAGCGATAATAACTGCATTATATGGGTAATAATGCACGTTATATTGCTAATAATATAAGTAATAAGTATAATTATTACAGTTCTAGCGATAATAACTGCATTATATGGGTAATAATGCATGTTATATTGATAATAATCTAAGTAATAAGTATAATTATTGCAGTTCTAGCGATAATACCTCCATTATATGGGTAATAATGCATGTTATATTGCTAATAATATAAGTAATGAGTACAATTATTACAGTTCTAGCGATAATAACTGCATTATATGGGTAATAATGCATGTTATATTGATGATAATGAAAGTGATACGTATATTTATTATAGTTCTAGCGATAATAACTGCATCATATGGGTAATAATGCATGTTATATTGAGAATAATATAAGTAATAAGTATAATTATTACAGTTCTAGCGATAATACCTCCATTATATGGGTAATAATGCATGTTATATTGCTAATAATATAAGTAATGAGTACAATTATTACAGTTCTAGCGATAATAACTGCATTATATGGGTAATAATGCATGTTATATTGAGAATAATATAAGTAATAAGTATAATTATTACAGTTCTGGCGATAATAACTGCATTATATGGGTAATAATGCACGTTATATTGGTAATAGTATAAGTAATAAGTATAATTATTACAGTTCTAGCGATAATAACTGCATTATATGGGTAATAATGCATGTTATATTGAGAATAATATAAGTAATAAGTATAATTATTACAGTTCTGGCGATAATAACTGCATTATATGGGTAATAATGCACGTTATATTGGTAATAGTATAAGTAATAAGTATAATTATTACAGTTCTAGCGATAATAACTGCATTATATGGGTAATAACGCATGTTATATTGCTAACAATATAAGTAATAAGTATAATTATTACAGTTCTAGCGATAATAACTGCATTATATGGGTAATAATGCACGTTATATTGCTAATAATATAAGTAACAAGTATAATTATTACAGTTCTAGCGATAATAACTGCATTATATGGGTAATAATGCATGTTACATTGATAATATTGGGAGTAATAAGTGTATTTATTATAGTTCTAGCGATAAGAACCGCATAATATGGGTAATAATGCATGTTATATTGATAATAATATAAGTAATAAGTATAATTATTACAGTTCTAGCAATAATACCTGCATTATATGGGTAATAATGCATGTTATATTGATGATAATGAAAGTGATACGTATATTTATTATAGTTCTTGCGATAATAACTGCATCATATGGGTAATAATGCATGTTATATTGAGAATAATATAAGTAATAAGTATAATTATTACAGTTCTAGCGATAATAACTGCATAATATGGGTAATAATGCACGTTATATTGCTAATAATATAAGTAATGAGTATATTTATTACAGTTCTAGCGATAATAACTGCATAATATGGGTAATAATGCACGTTATATTGCTAATAATATAAGTAATGAGTACAATTATTACAGTTCTAGCGATAATAACTGCATTATATGGGTAATAATGCATGTTTTATTGATAATTATATAAGTAATAAGTATAATTATTACAGTTCTAGCGATGATAACTGCATTATATGGGTAATAATGCATGTTATATTGCTAACAATATAAGTAATAAGTATAATTATTACAGTTCTAGCGATAATAACTGCATTATATGGGTAATAATGCATGTTATATTGATAATATCGGGAGTAATAAGTATAATTATTATAGTTCTAGCGATAATAATAGTAAAATATGGCAAATAGTGCATGTTATATTGCTAATAGTATAAGTAATAAGTATAATTATTACAGTTCTAGCGATAATAACTGCATTATATGGGTAAAAATGCATGTTATATTGATAATATTGGGAGTAATAAGTATATTGATTATGGTTCTAGAGATAATAACTGCATAATATGGGTAATAATGCATGTTATATTGATAATAATATAAGTAATAAGTATAATTATTACAGTTCTAGCGATAATAACTGCATAATATGGGTAATAATGCACGTTATATTGCTAATAATATAAGTAATGAGTACAATTATTACAGTTGTAGCGATAATAACTGCATTATATGGGTAATAATGCATGTTATATTGAGAATAATATAAGTAATAAGTATAATTATTACAGTTCTAGCGATAATAACTGCATTATATGGGTAATAATGCATGTTATATTGATAATATCGGGAGTAATAAGTATAATTATTATAGTTCTAGCGATAATAATAGTAAAATATGGCAAATAGTGCATGTTATATTGATAATAATAAAAGTAATAAATATATTTATTACAGTTCTATTGATAATAACTGCATAATATGGGTAATAATGCATGTTATATTGATGATAATAAAAGTAATACGTATATTTATTATAGTTCTAGCGATAATAACTGCATTATATGGGTAATAATGCATGTTATATTGAGAATAATATAAGTAATAAGTATAATTATTACAGTTCTGGCGATAATAACTGCATTATATGGGTAATAATGCACGTTATATTGGTAATAGTATAAGTAATAAGTATAATTATTACAGTTCTAGCGATAATAACTGCATTATATGGGTAATAACGCATGTTATATTGCTAACAATATAAGTAATAAGTATAATTATTACAGTTCTAGCGATAATAACTGCATTATATGGGTAATAATGCATGTTATATTGATAATATCGGGAGTAATAAGTATAATTATAATAGTTCTAGCGATAATAATAGTAAAATATGGCAAATAGTGCATGTTATATTGCTAATAGTATAAGTAATAAGTATAATTATTACAGTTCTAGCGATAATAACTGCATTATATGGGTAAAAATGCATGTTATATTGATAATAATGAAAGTAATACGTATATTTATTATAGTTCTAGCGATAATAACTGCATAATATGGGTAATAATGCATGTTATATTGAGAATAATATAAGTAATAAGTATAATTATTACAGTTCTGGCGATAATAACTGCATTATATGTGTAACAAAGCACGTTATATTGCTAATAGTATAAGTAATAAGTATAATTATTACAGTTCTTGCGATAATACCTCCATTATATGGGTAATAATGCATGTTATATTGATAATAATATAAGTAATAAGTATAATTATTACAGTTCTAGCGATAATAACTGCATTATATGGGTAATAATGCACGTTATATTGCTAATAATATAAGTAATAAGTATAATTATTACAGTTCTAGCGATAATAACTGCATTATATGGGTAATAATGCATGTTATATTGATAATATCGGGAGTAATAAGTATAATTATTATAGTTCTAGCGATAATAATAGTAAAATATGGCAAATAGTGCATGTTATATTGCTAATAGTATAAGTAAGAAGTATAATTATTACAGTTCTAGCGATAATAACTGCATTATATGGGTAAAAATGCATGTTATATTGATAATATTGGGAGTAATAAGTATATTGATTATGGTTCTAGAGATAATAACTGCATAATATGGGTAATAATGCATGTTATATTGATAATAATATAAGTAATAAGTATAATTATTACAGTTCTAGCGATAATAACGGCATAATATGGGTAATAATGCACGTTATATTGCTAATAATATAAGTAATGAGTATATTTATTACAGTTCTAGCGATAATAACTGCATAATATGGGTAATAATGCACGTTATATTGCTAATAATATAAGTAATGAGTACAATTATTACAGTTCTAGCGATAATAACTGCATTATATGGGTAATAATGCATGTTATATTGAGAATAATATAAGTAATAAGTATAATTATTACAGTTCTGGCGATAATAACTGCATTATATGGGTAATAATGCACGTTATATTGGTAATGGTATAAGTAATAAGTATAATTATTACAGTTCTAGCGATAATAACTGCATTATATGGGTAATAATGCATGTTATATTGAGAATAATATAAGTAATAAGTATAATTATTACAGTTCTAGCGATAATAACTGCATAACATGGGTAATAATGCACGTTATATTGCTAATAATATAAGTAATGAGTACAATTATTACAGTTCTAGCGATAATAACTGCATTATATGGGTAATAATGCATGTTTTATTGATAATAATATAAGTAATAAGTATAATTATTACAGTTCTAGCGATAATAACTGCATTATATGGGTAATAATGCATGTTATATTGCTAACAATATAAGTAATAAGTATAATTATTACAGTTCTAGCGATAATAACTGCATTATATGGGTAATAATGCATGTTATATTGCTAATAATATAAGTAATGAGTACAATTATTACAGTTCTAGCGATAATAACTGCATTATATGGGTAATAATGCATGTTATATTGATGAAAATAAAAGTAATACGTATATTTATTATAGTTCTAGCGATAATAACTGCATAATATGGGTAATAATGCATGTTATATTGATAATAATCTAAGTAATAAGTATAATTATTGCAGTTCTAGCGATAATACCTCCATTATATGGGTAATAATGCATGTTATATTGCTAATAATATAAGTAATGAGTACAATTATTACAGTTCTAGCGATAATAACTGCATTATATGGGTAATAATGCATGTTATATTGAGAATAATATAAGTAATAAGTATAACTATTACAGTTCTGGCGATAATAACTGCATTATATGGGTAATAATGCACGTTATATTGGTAATAGTATAAGTAATAAGTATAATTATTACAGTTCTAGCGATAATAACTGCATTATATGGGTAATAATGCATGTTATATTGAGAATAATATAAGTAATAAGTATAATTATTACAGTTCTGGCGATAATAACTGCATTATATGGGTAATAATGCACGTTATATTGGTAATAGTATAAGTAATAAGTATAATTATTACAGTTCTAGCGATAATAACTGCATTATATGGGTAATAACGCATGTTATATTGCTAACAATATAAGTAATAAGTACAATTATTACAGTTCTAGCGATAATAACTGCATTATATGGGTAATAATGCATGTTATATTGATAATATCGGGAGTAATAAGTATAATTATAATAGTTCTAGCGATAATAATAGTAAAATATGGCAAATAGTGCATGTTATATTGCTAATAGTATAAGTAATAAGTATAATTATTACAGTTCTAGCGATAATAACTGCATTATATGGGTAAAAATGCATGTTATATTGATAATAATGAAAGTAATACGTATATTTATTATAGTTCTAGCGATAATAACTGCATAATATGGGTAATAATGCATGTTATATTGAGAATAATATAAGTAATAAGTATAATTATTACAGTTCTGGCGATAATAACTGCATTATATGTGTAATAAAGCACGTTATATTGCTAATAGTATAAGTAATAAGTATAATTATTACAGTTCTTGCGATAATACCTCCATTATATGGGTAATAATGCATGTTATATTGATAATAATATAAGTAATAAGTATAATTATTACAGTTCTAGCGATAATAACTGCATTATATGGGTAATAATGCACGTTATATTGCTAATAATATAAGTAATAAGTATAATTATTACAGTTCTAGCGATAATAACTGCATTATATGGGTAATAATGCATGTTATATTGATAATATCGGGAGTAATAAGTATAATTATTATAGTTCTAGCGATAATAATAGTAAAATATGGCAAATAGTGCATGTTATATTGCTAATAGTATAAGTAAGAAGTATAATTATTACAGTTCTAGCGATAATAACTGCATTATATGGGTAAAAATGCATGTTATATTGATAATATTGGGAGTAATAAGTATATTCATTATGGTTCTAGAGATAATAACTGCATAATATGGGTAATAATGCATGTTATATTGATAATAATATAAGTAATAAGTATAATTATTACAGTTCTAGCGATAATAACTGCATAATATGGGTAATAATGCACGTTATATTGCTAATAATATAAGTAATGAGTATATTTATTACAGTTCTAGCGATAATAACTGCATAATATGGGTAATAATGCACGTTATATTGCTAATAATATAAGTAATGAGTACAGTTATTACAGTTCTAGCGATAATAACTGCATTATATGGGTAATAATGCATGTTATATTGAGAATAATATAAGTAATAAGTATAATTATTACAGTTCTGGCGATAATAACTGCATTATATGGGTAATAATGCACGTTATATTGGTAATGGTATAAGTAATAAGTATAATTATTACAGTTCTAGCGATAATAACTGCATTATATGGGTAATAATGCATGTTATATTGAGAATAATATAAGTAATAAGTATAATTATTACAGTTCTAGCGATAATAACTGCATAACATGGGTAATAATGCACGTTATATTGCTAATAATATAAGTAATGAGTACAATTATTACAGTTCTAGCGATAATAACTGCATTATATGGGTAATAATGCATGTTTTATTGATAATAATATAAGTAATAAGTATAATTATTACAGTTCTAGCGATAATAACTGCATTATATGGGTAATAATGCACGTTATATTGCTAATAATATAAGTAATAAGTATAATTATTACAGTTCTAGCGATAATAACTGCATTATATGGGTAATAATGCATGTTATATTGATAATATCGGGAGTAATAAGTATAATTATTATAGTTCTAGCGATAATAATAGTAAAATATGGCAAATAGTGCATGTTATATTGCTAATAGTATAAGTAAGAAGTATAATTATTACAGTTCTAGCGATAATAACTGCATTATATGGGTAAAAATGCATGTTATATTGATAATATTGGGAGTAATAAGTATATTCATTATGGTTCTAGAGATAATAACTGCATAATATGGGTAATAATGCATGTTATATTGATAATAATATAAGTAATAAGTATAATTATTACAGTTCTAGCGATAATAACTGCATAATATGGGTAATAATGCACGTTATATTGCTAATAATATAAGTAATGAGTATATTTATTACAGTTCTAGCGATAATAACTGCATAATATGGGTAATAATGCACGTTATATTGCTAATAATATAAGTAATGAGTACAGTTATTACAGTTCTAGCGATAATAACTGCATTATATGGGTAATAATGCATGTTATATTGAGAATAATATAAGTAATAAGTATAATTATTACAGTTCTGGCGATAATAACTGCATTATATGGGTAATAATGCACGTTATATTGGTAATGGTATAAGTAATAAGTATAATTATTACAGTTCTAGCGATAATAACTGCATTATATGGGTAATAATGCATGTTATATTGAGAATAATATAAGTAATAAGTATAATTATTACAGTTCTAGCGATAATAACTGCATAACATGGGTAATAATGCACGTTATATTGCTAATAATATAAGTAATGAGTACAATTATTACAGTTCTAGCGATAATAACTGCATTATATGGGTAATAATGCATGTTTTATTGATAATAATATAAGTAATAAGTATAATTATTACAGTTCTAGCGATAATAACTGCATTATATGGGTAATAATGCATGTTATATTGCTAACAATATAAGTAATAAGTATAATTATTACAGTTCTAGCGATAATAACTGCATTATATGGGTAATAATGCATGTTATATTGCTAATAATATAAGTAATGAGTACAATTATTACAGTTCTAGCGATAATAACTGCATTATATGGGTAATAATGCATGTTATATTGATGAAAATAAAAGTAATACGTATATTTATTATAGTTCTAGCGATAATAACTGCATTATATGGGTAATAATGCATGTTATATTGAGAATAATATAAGTAATAAGTATAATTATTACAGTTCTGGCGATAATAACTGCATTATATGGGTAATAATGCACGTTATATTGGTAATAGTATAAGTAATAAGTATAATTATTACAGTTCTAGCGATAATAACTGCATTATATGGGTAATAATGCATGTTATATTGAGAATAATATAAGTAATAAGTATAATTATTACAGTTCTGGCGATAATAACTGCATTATATGGGTAATAATGCACGTTATATTGGTAATAGTATAAGTAATAAGTATAATTATTACAGTTCTAGCGATAATAACTGCATTATATGGGTAATAACGCATGTTATATTGCTAACAATATAAGTAATAAGTATAATTATTACAGTTCTAGCGATAATAACTGCATTATATGGGTAATAATGCACGTTATATTGCTAATAATATAAGTAACAAGTATAATTATTACAGTTCTAGCGATAATAACTGCATTATATGGGTAATAATGCATGTTACATTGATAATATTGGGAGTAATAAGTGTATTTATTATAGTTCTAGCGATAAGAACCGCATAATATGGGTAATAATGCATGTTATATTGATAATAATATAAGTAATAAGTATAATTATTACAGTTCTAGCAATAATACCTGCATTATATGGGTAATAATGCATGTTATATTGATGATAATGAAAGTGATACGTATATTTATTATAGTTCTTGCGATAATAACTGCATCATATGGGTAATAATGCATGTTATATTGAGAATAATATAAGTAATAAGTATAATTATTACAGTTCTAGCGATAATAACTGCATAATATGGGTAATAATGCACGTTATATTGCTAATAATATAAGTAATGAGTATATTTATTACAGTTCTAGCGATAATAACTGCATAATATGGGTAATAATGCACGTTATATTGCTAATAATATAAGTAATGAGTACAATTATTACAGTTCTAGCGATAATAACTGCATTATATGGGTAATAATGCATGTTTTATTGATAATTATATAAGTAATAAGTATAATTATTACAGTTCTAGCGATGATAACTGCATTATATGGGTAATAATGCATGTTATATTGCTAACAATATAAGTAATAAGTATAATTATTACAGTTCTAGCGATAATAACTGCATTATATGGGTAATAATGCATGTTATATTGATAATATCGGGAGTAATAAGTATAATTATTATAGTTCTAGCGATAATAATAGTAAAATATGGCAAATAGTGCATGTTATATTGATAATAATAAAAGTAATAAATATATTTATTACAGTTCTATTGATAATAACTGCATAATATGGGTAATAATGCATGTTATATTGATGATAATAAAAGTAATACGTATATTTATTATAGTTCTAGCGATAATAACTGCATTATATGGGTAATAATGCATGTTATATTGAGAATAATATAAGTAATAAGTATAATTATTACAGTTCTGGCGATAATAACTGCATTATATGGGTAATAATGCACGTTATATTGGTAATAGTATAAGTAATAAGTATAATTATTACAGTTCTAGCGATAATAACTGCATTATATGGGTAATAACGCATGTTATATTGCTAACAATATAAGTAATAAGTATAATTATTACAGTTCTAGCGATAATAACTGCATTATATGGGTAATAATGCATGTTATATTGATAATATCGGGAGTAATAAGTATAATTATAATAGTTCTAGCGATAATAATAGTAAAATATGGCAAATAGTGCATGTTATATTGCTAATAGTATAAGTAATAAGTATAATTATTACAGTTCTAGCGATAATAACTGCATTATATGGGTAAAAATGCATGTTATATTGATAATAATGAAAGTAATACGTATATTTATTATAGTTCTAGCGATAATAACTGCATAATATGGGTAATAATGCATGTTATATTGAGAATAATATAAGTAATAAGTATAATTATTACAGTTCTGGCGATAATAACTGCATTATATGTGTAATAAAGCACGTTATATTGCTAATAGTATAAGTAATAAGTATAATTATTACAGTTCTTGCGATAATACCTCCATTATATGGGTAATAATGCATGTTATATTGATAATAATATAAGTAATAAGTATAATTATTACAGTTCTAGCGATAATAACTGCATTATATGGGTAATAATGCACGTTATATTGCTAATAATATAAGTAATAAGTATAATTATTACAGTTCTAGCGATAATAACTGCATTATATGGGTAATAATGCATGTTATATTGATAATATCGGGAGTAATAAGTATAATTATTATAGTTCTAGCGATAATAATAGTAAAATATGGCAAATAGTGCATGTTATATTGCTAATAGTATAAGTAAGAAGTATAATTATTACAGTTCTAGCGATAATAACTGCATTATATGGGTAAAAATGCATGTTATATTGATAATATTGGGAGTAATAAGTATATTGATTATGGTTCTAGAGATAATAACTGCATAATATGGGTAATAATGCACGTTATATTGCTAATAATATAAGTAATGAGTACAATTATTACAGTTCTAGCGATAATAACTGCATTATATGGGTAATAATGCATGTTATATTGAGAATAATATAAGTAATAAGTATAATTATTACAGTTCTGGCGATAATAACTGCATTATATGGGTAATAATGCACGTTATATTGGTAATGGTATAAGTAATAAGTATAATTATTACAGTTCTAGCGATAATAACTGCATTATATGGGTAATAATGCATGTTATATTGAGAATAATATAAGTAATAAGTATAATTATTACAGTTCTAGCGATAATAACTGCATAACATGGGTAATAATGCACGTTATATTGCTAATAATATAAGTAATGAGTACAATTATTACAGTTCTAGCGATAATAACTGCATTATATGGGTAATAATGCATGTTTTATTGATAATAATATAAGTAATAAGTATAATTATTACAGTTCTAGCGATAATAACTGCATTATATGGGTAATAATGCATGTTATATTGCTAACAATATAAGTAATAAGTATAATTATTACAGTTCTAGCGATAATAACTGCATTATATGGGTAATAATGCATGTTATATTGCTAATAATATAAGTAATGAGTACAATTATTACAGTTCTAGCGATAATAACTGCATTATATGGGTAATAATGCATGTTATATTGAGAATAATATAAGTAATAAGTATAATTATTACAGTTCTGGCGATAATAACTGCATTATATGGGTAATAATGCACGTTATATTGCTAACAATATAAGTAATAAGTATAATTATTACAGTTCTAGCGATAATAACTGCATTATATGGGTAATAATGCATGTTATATTGATGATAATGAAAGTAATACGTATATTTATTATAGTTCTAGCGATAATAACTGCATATTATGGGTAATAATGCATGTTATATTGAGAATAATATAAGTAATAAGTATAATTATTACAGTTCTGGCGATAATAACTGCATTATATGGGTAATAATGCACGTTATATTGCTAATAGTATAAGTAATAAGTATAATTATTACAGTTCTAGCGATAATAACTGCATTATATGGGTAATAATGCATGTTATATTGATGATAATGAAAGTGATACGTATATTTATTATAGTTCTAGCGATAATAACTGCATCATATGGGTAATAATGCATGTTATATTGAGAATAATATAAGTAATAAGTATAATTATTACAGTTCTAGCGATAATAACTGCATAACATGGGTAATAATGCACGTTATATTGCTAATAATATAAGTAATGAGTACAATTATTACAGTTCTAGCGATAATAACTGCATTATATGGGTAATAATGCATGTTTTATTGATAATAATATAAGTAATAAGTATAATTATTACAGTTCTAGCGATAATAACTGCATTATATGGGTAAAAATGCATGTTATATTGATAATATCGGGAGTAATAAGTATAATTATTATAGTTCTAGCGATAATAATAGTAAAATATGGCAAATAGTGCATGTTATATTGCTAATAGTATAAGTAATAAGTATAATTATTACAGTTCTAGCGATAATAACTGCATTATATGGGTAAAAATGCATGTTATATTGATAATATTGGGAGTAATAAGTATAATTATTACAGTTCTAGCGATAATAACTGCATAATATGGGTAATAATGCACGTTATATTGCTAATAATATAAGTAATGAGTACAATTATTACAGTTCTAGCGATAATAACTGCATTATATGGGTAATAATGCATGTTTTATTGATAATTATATAAGTAATAAGTATAATTATTACAGTTCTAGCGATGATAACTGCATTATATGGGTAATAATGCATGTTATATTGCTAACAATATAAGTAATAAGTATAATTATTACAGTTCTAGCGATAATAACTGCATTATATGGGTAATAATGCATGTTATATTGATAATATCGGGAGTAATAAGTATAATTATTATAGTTCTAGCGATAATAATAGTAAAATATGGCAAATAGTGCATGTTATATTGCTAATAGTATAAGTAATAAGTATAATTATTACAGTTCTAGCGATAATAACTGCATTATATGGGTAAAAATGCATGTTATATTGATAATATTGGGAGTAATAAGTATATTGATTATGGTTCTAGAGATAATAACTGCATAATATGGGTAATAATGCATGTTATATTGATAATAATATAAGTAATAAGTATAATTATTACAGTTCTAGCGATAATAACTGCATAATATGGGTAATAATGCACGTTATATTGCTAATAATATAAGTAATGAGTATATTTATTACAGTTCTAGCGATAATAACTGCATAATATGGGTAATAATGCACGTTATATTGCTAATAATATAAGTAATGAGTACAATTATTACAGTTGTAGCGATAATAACTGCATTATATGGGTAATAATGCATGTTATATTGAGAATAATATAAGTAATAAGTATAATTATTACAGTTCTAGCGATAATAACTGCATTATATGGGTAATAATGTATGTTATATTGATAATATCGGGAGTAATAAGTATAATTATTATAGTTCTAGCGATAATAATAGTAAAATATGGCAAATAGTGCATGTTATATTGATAATAATAAAAGTAATAAATATATTTATTATAGTTCTAGCGATAATAACTGCATAATATGGGTAATAATGCACGTTATATTGATAATAATCTAAGTAATAAGTATAATTATTACAGTTCTAGCGATAATAACTGCATTATATGGGTAATAATGCATGTTACATTGATAATATCGGGAGTAATAAGTATAATTATTATAGTTCTAGCGATAATAACTGCATAATATGGGTAATAATGCATGTTATATTGATAATAATATAAGTAATAAGTATAATTATTACAGTTCTAGCGATAATAACTGCATTATATGGGTAATAATGCACGTTATATTGCTAATAATATAAGTAATGAGTACAATTATTACAGTTCTAGCGATAATAACTGCATAATATGGGTAATAATGCACGTTATATTGCTAATAATATAAGTAATGAGTACAATTATTACAGTTCTAGCGATAATAACTGCATTATATGGGTAATAATGCATGTTTTATTGATAATTATATAAGTAATAAGTATAATTATTACAGTTCTAGCGATGATAACTGCATTATATGGGTAATAATGCATGTTATATTGCTAACAATATAAGTAATAAGTATAATTATTACAGTTCTAGCGATAATAACTGCATTATATGGGTAATAATGCATGTTATATTGATAATATCGGGAGTAATAAGTATAATTATTATAGTTCTAGCGATAATAATAGTAAAATATGGCAAATAGTGCATGTTATATTGCTAATAGTATAAGTAATAAGTATAATTATTACAGTTCTAGCGATAATAACTGCATTATATGGGTAAAAATGCACGTTATATTGCTAATAATATAAGTAATGAGTACAATTATTACAGTTGTAGCGATAATAACTGCATTATATGGGTAATAATGCATGTTATATTGAGAATAATATAAGTAATAAGTATAATTATTACAGTTCTAGCGATAATAACTGCATTATATGGGTAATAATGCATGTTATATTGATAATATCGGGAGTAATAAGTATAATTATTATAGTTCTAGCGATAATAATAGTAAAATATGGCAAATAGTGCATGTTATATTGATAATAATAAAAGTAATAAATATATTTATTATAGTTCTAGCGATAATAACTGCATAATATGGGTAATAATGCACGTTATATTGATAATAATCTAAGTAATAAGTATAATTATTACAGTTCTAGCGATGATAACTGCATTATATGGGTAATAATGCATGTTATATTGCTAATAGTATAAGTAATAAGTATAATTATTACAGTTCTAGCGATAATAACTGCATTATATGGGTAAAAATGCATGTTATATTGATAATATTGGGAGTAATAAGTATATTGATTATGGTTCTAGAGATAATAACTGCATAATATGGGTAATAATGCATGTTATATTGATAATAATATAAGTAATATGTATAGTTATTACAGTTCTAGCGATAATAACTGCATAATATGGGTAATAATGCACGTTATATTGCTAATAATATAAGTAATGAGTATATTTATTACAGTTCTAGCGATAATAACTGCATAATATGGGTAATAATGCACGTTATATTGCTAATAATATAAGTAATGAGTACAATTATTACAGTTGTAGCGATAATAACTGCATTATATGGGTAATAATGCATGTTATATTGAGAATAATATAAGTAATAAGTATAATTATTACAGTTCTAGCGATAATAACTGCATTATATGGGTAATAATGCATGTTATATTGATAATATCGGGAGTAATAAGTATAATTATTATAGTTCTAGCGATAATAATAGTAAAATATGGCAAATAGTGCATGTTATATTGATAATAATAAAAGTAATAAATATATTTATTACAGTTCTATTGATAATAACTGCATAATATGGGTAATAATGCATGTTATATTGATGATAATAAAAGTAATACGTATATTTATTATAGTTCTAGCGATAATAACTGCATAATATGGGTAATAATGCACGTTATATTGATAATAATCTTAGTAATAAGTATAATTATTACAAGCTCTAGCGATAATAACTGCATTATATGGGTAATAATACACGTTATATTGCTAACAATATAAGTAATAAGTATAATTATTACAGTTCTAGCGATAATAACTGCATTATATGGGTAATAATGCATGTTATATTGATGATAATGAAAGTAATACGTATATTTATTATAGTTCTAGCGATAATAACTGCATCATATGGGTAATAATGCATGTTATATTGAGAATAATATAAGTAATAAGTATAATTATTACAGTTCTAGCGATAATAACTGCATAACATGGGTAATAATGCACGTTATATTGCTAATAATATAAGTAATGAGTACAATTATTACAGTTCTAGCGATAATAACTGCATTATATGGGTAATAATGCATGTTTTATTCATAATAATATAAGTAATAAGTATAATTATTACAGTTCTAGCGATAATAACTGCATTATATGGGTAATAATGCATGTTATATTGCTAACAATATAAGTAATGAGTACAATTATTACAGTTCTAGCGATAATAACTGCATTATATGGGTAATAATGCACGTTATATTGATAATAATCTAAGTAATAAGTATAATTATTACAAGCTCTAGCGATAATAACTGCATTATATGGGTAATAATACACGTTATATTGCTAACAATATAAGTAATAAGTATAATTATTACAGTTCTAGCGATAATAACTGCATTATATGGGTAATAATGCATGTTATATTGATGATAATGAAAGTAATACGTATATTTATTATAGTTCTAGCGATAATAACTGCATCATATGGGTAATAATGCATGTTATATTGAGAATAATATAAGTAATAAGTATAATTATTACAGTTCTAGCGATAATAACTGCATAACATGGGTAATAATGCACGTTATATTGCTAATAATATAAGTAATGAGTACAATTATTACAGTTCTAGCGATAATAACTGCATTATATGGGTAATAATGCATGTTTTATTCATAATAATATAAGTAATAAGTATAATTATTACAGTTCTAGCGATAATAACTGCATTATATGGGTAATAATGCATGTTATATTGCTAACAATATAAGTAATGAGTACAATTATTACAGTTCTAGCGATAATAACTGCATTATATGGGTAATAATGCACGTTATATTGATAATAATCTAAGTAATAAGTATAATTATTACAAGCTCTAGCGATAATAACTGCATTATATGGGTAATAATACACGTTATATTGCTAATAATATAAGTAATGAGTATATTTATTACAGTTCTAGCGATAATAACTGCATAATATGGGTAATAATGCACGTTATATTGCTAATAATATAAGTAATGAGTACAATTATTACAGTTGTAGCGATAATAACTGCATTATATGGGTAATAATGCATGTTATATTGAGAATAATATAAGTAATAAGTATAATTATTACAGTTCTAGCGATAATAACTGCATTATATGGGTAATAATGCATGTTATATTGATAATATCGGGAGTAATAAGTATAATTATTATAGTTCTAGCGATAATAATAGTAAAATATGGCAAATAGTGCATGTTATATTGATAATAATAAAAGTAATAAATATATTTATTACAGTTCTATTGATAATAACTGCATAATATGGGTAATAATGCATGTTATATTGATGATAATAAAAGTAATACGTATATTTATTATAGTTCTAGCGATAATAACTGCATAATATGGGTAATAATGCACGTTATATTGATAATAATCTAAGTAATAAGTATAATTATTACAAGCTCTAGCGATAATAACTGCATTATATGGGTAATAATACACGTTATATTGCTAACAATATAAGTAATAAGTATAATTATTACAGTTCTAGCGATAATAACTGCATTATATGGGTAATAATGCATGTTATATTGATGATAATGAAAGTTATACGTATATTTATTATAGTTCTAGCGATAATAACTGCATATTATGGGTAATAATGCATGTTATATTGAGAATAATATAAGTAATAAGTATAATTATTACAGTTCTGGCGATAATAACTGCATTATATGGGTAATAATGCACGTTATATTGCTAATAGTATAAGTAATAAGTATAATTATTACAGTTCTAGCGATAATAACTGCATTATATGGGTAATAATGCATGTTATATTGATGATAATGAAAGTAATACGTATATTTATTATAGTTCTAGCGATAATAACTGCATCATATGGGTAATAATGCATGTTATATTGAGAATAATATAAGTAATAAGTATAATTATTACAGTTCTAGCGATAATAACTGCATAACATGGGTAATAATGCACGTTATATTGCTAATAATATAAGTAATGAGTACAATTATTACAGTTCTAGCGATAATAACTGCATTATATGGGTAATAATGCATGTTTTATTCATAATAATATAAGTAATAAGTATAATTATTACAGTTCTAGCGATAATAACTGCATTATATGGGTAATAATGCATGTTATATTGCTAACAATATAAGTAATGAGTACAATTATTACAGTTCTAGCGATAATAACTGCATTATATGGGTAATAATGCATGTTATATTGAGAATAATATAAGTAATAAGTATATTTATTACAGTTCTAGCGATAATAACTGCATAATATGGGTAATAATGCACGTTATATTGCTAATAATATAAGTAATGAGTACAATTATTACAGTTGTAGCGATAATAACTGCATTATATGGGTAATAATGCATGTTATATTGAGAATAATATAAGTAATAAGTATAATTATTACAGTTCTAGCGATAATAACTGCATTATATGGGTAATAATGCATGTTATATTGATAATATCGGGAGTAATAAGTATAATTATTATAGTTCTAGCGATAATAATAGTAAAATATGGCAAATAGTGCATGTTATATTGATAATAATAAAAGTAATAAATATATTTATTACAGTTCTATTGATAATAACTGCATAATATGGGTAATAATGCACGTTATATTGGTAATAGTATAAGTAATGAGTACAATTATTACAGTTCTAGCGATAATAACTGCATTATATGGGTAATAATGCACGTTATATTGCTAACAATATAAGTAATAAGTCTAATTATTACAGTTCTAGCGATAATAACTGCATTATATGGGTAATAATGCATGTTATATTGATGATAATGAAAGTAATACGTATATTTATTATAGTTCTAGCGATGATAACTGCATAATATGGGTAATAATGCATGTTATATTGAGAATAATATAAGTAATAAGTATAATTATTACAGTTCTGGCGATAATAACTGCATTATATGGGTAATAATGCACGTTATATTGCTAATAGTATAAGTAATAAGTATAATTATTACAGTTCTAGCGATAATACCTCCATTATATGGGTAATAATGCATGTTATATTGATAATGATATAAGTAATAAGTATAATTATTACAGTTCTAGCGATAATAACTGCATAATATGGGTAATAATGCACGTTATATTGCTAATAATATAAGTAATGAGTACAATTATTACAGTTCTAGCGATAATAACTGCATTATATGGGTAATAATGCATGTTATATTGCTAACAATATAAGTAATAAGTATAATTATTACAGTTCTAGCGATAATAACTGCATTATATGGGTAATAATGCATGTTATATTGATAATATCGGGAGTAATAAGTATAATTATTATAGTTCTAGCGATAATAATAGTAAAATATGGCAAATAGTGCATGTTATATTGCTAATAGTATAAGTAATAAGTATAATTATTACAGTTCTTGCGATAATACCTCCATTATATGGGTAATAATGCATGTTATATTGATGATAATGAAAGTAATACGTATATTTATTATAGTTCTAGCGATAATAACTGCATAATATGGGTAATAATGCATGTTATATTGAGAATAATATAAGTAGTAAGTATAATTATTACAGTTCTAGCGATAATAACTGCATAACATGGGTAATAATGCACGTTATATTGCTAACAATATAAGTAATGAGTACAATTATTACAGTTCTGCCGATAATAACGGCATTATATGGGTAATAATGCACGTTATATTGCTAACAGTATAAGTAATAAGTATAATTATTACAGTTCTTGCGATAATACCTCCATTATATGGGTAATAATGCATGTTATATTGATAATAATATAAGTAATAAGTATAATTATTACAGTTCTAGCGATAATAACTGCATTATATGGGTAATAATGCACGTTATATTGATAACAATATAAGTAATAAGTATAATTATTACAGTTCTAGCGATAATAACTGCATTATATGGGTAATAATGCATGTTATATTGATGATAATGAAAGTAATACGTATATTTATTATAGTTCTAGCGATAATAACTGCATAATATGGGTAATAATGCATGTTATATTGCGAATAATATAAGCAATAAGTATAATTATTACAGTTCTGGCGATAATAACTGCATTATATGGGTAATAATGCACGTTATATTGCTAACAATATAAGTAATAAGTCTAATTATTACAGTTCTAGCGATAATAACTGCATTATATGGGTAATAATGCATGTTATATTGATAATATCGGGAGTAATAAGTATAATTATTATAGTTCTAGCGATAATAATAGTAAAATATGGCAAATAGTGCATGTTATATTGCTAATAGTATAAGTAATAAGTATAATTATTACTGTTCTTGCGATAATACCTCCATTATATGGGTAATAATGCATGTTATATTGATGATAATGAAAGTAATACGTATATTTATTATAGTTCTAGCGATAATAACTGCATAATATGGTTAATAATGCATGTTATATTGAGAATAATATAAGTAGTAAGTATAATTATTACAGTTCTAGCGATAATAACTGCATAACATGGGTAATAATGCACGTTATATTGCTAACAATATAAGTAATGAGTACAATTATTACAGTTCTGCCGATAATAACTGCATTATATGGGTAATAATGCACGTTATATTGCTAACAGTATAAGTAATAAGTATAATTATTACAGTTCTTGCGATAATACCTCCATTATATGGGTAATAATGCATGTTATATTGATAATAATATAAGTAATAAGTATAATTATTACAGTTCTAGCGATAATAACTGCATTATATGGGTAATAATGCACGTTATATTGATAACAATACAAGTAATAAGTCTAATTATTACAGTTCTAGCGATAATAACTGCATTATATGGGTAATAATGCATGTTATATTGATGATAATGAAAGTAATACGTATATTTATTATAGTTCTAGCGATAATAGCTGCATAATATGGGTAATAATGCATGTTATATTGCGAATAATATAAGCAATAAGTATAATTATTACAGTTCTGGCGATAATAACTGCATTATATGGGTAATAATGCACGTTATATTGCTAACAATATAAGTAATAAGTCTAATTATTACAGTTCTAGCGATAATAACTGCATTATATGGGTAATAATGCATGTTATATTGATAATAACATAAGTAATAAGTATAATTATTACAGTTCTAGCGATAATATCTGCATTATATGGGTAATAATGCATGTTATATTGATAATATCGGGAGTAATAAGTATAATTATTATAGTTCTAGCGATAATAATAGTAAAATATGGCAAATAGTGCATGTTATATTGCTAATAGTATAAGTAATAAGTATAGTTATTACAGTTCTAGCGATAATAACTGCATTATATGGGTAAAAATGCATGTTATATTGACAATATTGGGAGTAATAAGTATATTTATTATGGTTCTAGAGATAATAACTGCATAATATGGGTAATAATGCATGTTATATTGATAATAATATAAGTAATGAGTACAATTATTACAGTTCTAGCGATAATAACTGCATAACATGGGTAATAATGCACGTTATATTGCTAATAATATAAGTAATGAGTACAATTATTACAGTTCTAGCGATAATAACTGCATTATATGGGTAATAATGCACGTTATATTGCTAATAGTATAAGTAATAAGTATAATTATTACAGTTCTAGCGATAATACCTCCATTATATGGGTAATAATGCATGTTATATTGATAATGATATAAGTAATAAGTATAATTATTACAGTTCTAGCGATAATAACTGCATAATATGGGTAATAATGCACGTTATATTGCTAATAATATAAGTAATGAGTACAATTATTACAGTTCTAGCGATAATAACTGCATTATATGGGTAATAATGCATGTTATATTGCTAACAATATAAGTAATAAGTATAATTATTACAGTTCTAGCGATAATAACTGCATTATATGGGTAATAATGCATGTTATATTGATAATATCGGGAGTAATAAGTATAATTATTATAGTTCTAGCGATAATAATAGTAAAATATCTCAAATAGTGCATGTTATATTGCTAATAGTATAAGTAATAAGTATAATTATTACAGTTCTTGCGATAATACCTCCATTATATGGGTAATAATGCATGTTATATTGATGATAATGAAAGTAATACGTATATCTATTATAGTTCTAGCGATAATAACTGCATAATATGGGTAAAAATGCATGTTATATTGAGAATAATATAAGTAGTAAGTATAATTATTGCAGTTCTAGCGATAATAACTGCATAACATGGGTAATAATGCACGTTATATTGTTAATAGTATAAGTAATAAGTATAATTATTACAGTTCCAGCGATAATAACTGCATTATATGGGTAATAATGCATGTTTTATTGATAATAATATAAGTAATAAGTATAATTATTACAGTTCTAGCGATAATACCTCCATTATATGGGTAATAATGCATGTTATATTGATGATAATGAAAGTAATACGTATATTTATTATAGTTCTAGCGATAATAACTGCATAATATGGGTAATAATGCATGTTATATTGAGAATAATATAAGTAATAAGTATAATTATTACAGTTCTGGCGATAATAACTGCATTATATGGGTAATAATGCACGTTATATTGCTAATAGTATAAGTAATAAGTATAATTATTACAGTTCTTGCGATAATACCTCCATTATATGGGTAATAATGCATGTTATATTGATAATAATATAAGTAATAAGTATAATTATTACAGTTCTAGCGATAATAACTGCACTATATGGGTAATAATGAACGTTATATTGCTAATAATATAAGTAATAAGTATAATTATTACAGTTCTAGCGATAATAACTGCATTATATGGGTAAAAATGCATGTTATATTGATAATATTGGGAGTAATAAGTATATTAATTATGGTTCTAGAGATAATAACTGCATAATATGGGTAATAATGCATGTTATATTGAGAATAATATAAGTAATAAGTATAATTATTACAGTTCTGGCGATAATAACTGCATTATATGGGTAATAATGCACGTTATATTGCTAATAGTATAAGTAATAAGTATAATTATAACAGTTCTTGCGATAATACCTCCATTATATGGGTAATAATGCATGTTATATTGATAATAATATAAGTAATAAGTATAATTATTGCAGTTCTAGCGATGATAACTGCATAATATGGGTAATAATGCACGTTATATTGCTAATAATATAAGTAATGAGTACAATTATTACAGTTCCAGCGATAATAACTGCATTATATGGGTAATAATGCATGTTTTATTGATAATAATATAAGTAATAAGTATAATTATTACAGTTCTAGCGATAATACCTCCATTATATGGGTAATAATGCATGTTATATTGATGATAATGAAAGTAATACGTATATTTATTATAGTTCTAGCGATAATAACTGCATAATATGGGTAATAATGCATGTTATATTGAGAATAATATAAGTAATAAGTATAATTATTACAGTTCTGGCGATAATAACTGCATTATATGGGTAATAATGCACGTTATATTGCTAATAGTATAAGTAATAAGTATAATTATTACAGTTCTTGCGATAATACCTCCATTATATGGGTAATAATGCATGTTATATTGATAATAATATAAGTAATAAGTATAATTATTACAGTTCTAGCGATAATAACTGCATTATATGGGTAATAATGAACGTTATATTGCTAATAATATAAGTAATAAGTACAATTATTACAGTTCTAGCGATAATAACTGCATTATATGGGTAATAATGCATGTTATATTGATAATATCGGGAGTAATAAGTATAATTATTACAGTTCTAGCGATAATAACTGCATTATATGGGTAATAATGCATGTTATATTGATAATAATATAAGTAATAAGTATAATTATTACAGTTCTAGCGATAATAACTGCATTATATGGGTAAAAATGCATGTTATATTGATAATATTGGGAGTAATAAGTATATTAATTATGGTTCTAGAGATAATAACTGCATAATATGGGTAATAATGCATGTTATATTGAGAATAATATAAGTAATAAGTATAATTATTACAGTTCTGGCGATAATAACTGCATTATATGGGTAATAATGCACGTTATATTGCTAATAGTATAAGTAATAAGTATAATTATAACAGTTCTTGCGATAATACCTCCATTATATGGGTAATAATGCATGTTATATTGATAATAATATAAGTAATAAGTATAATTATTACAGTTCTAGCGATAATAACTGCATAATATGGGTAATAATGCACGTTATATTGCTAATAATATAAGTAATGAGTACAATTATTACAGTTCCAGCGATAATAACTGCATTATATGGGTAATAATGCATGTTTTATTGATAATAATATAAGTAATAAGTATAATTATTACAGTTCTAGCGATAATACCTCCATTATATGGGTAATAATGCATGTTATATTGATGATAATGAAAGTAATACGTATATTTATTATAGTTCTAGCGATAATAACTGCATAATATGGGTAATAATGCATGTTATATTGATAATAATATAAGTAATAAGTATAATTTTTACAGTTCTGGCGATAATAACTGCATTATATGGGTAATAATGCACGTTATATTGCTAATAGTATAAGTAATAAGTATAATTATTACAGTTCTTGCGATAATACCTCCATTATATGGGTAATAATGCATGTTATATTGATAATAATATAAGTAATAAGTATAATTATTACAGTTCTAGCGATAATAACTGCATTATATGGGTAATAATGCACGTTATATTGCTAATAATATAAGTAATAAGTATAATTATTACAGTTCTAGCGATAATAACTGCATAATATGGGTAATAATGCACGTTATATTGCTAATAATATAAGTAATGAGTATAATTATTACAGTTCTAGCGATAATAACTGCATTATATGGGTAATAATGCATGTTATATTGATGATAATAAAAGTAATACGTATATTTATTATAGTTCTAGCGATAATAACTGCATAATATGGGTAATAATGCATGTTATATTGATAATAATCTAAGTAATAAGTATAATTATTGCAGTTCTAGCGATAATACCTCCATTATATGGGTAATAATGCATGTTATATTGATAATGATATAAGTAATAAGTATAATTATTACAGTTCTGGCGATAATAACTGCATTATATGGGTAATAATGCACGTTATATTGCTAATAATATGAGTAATAAGTATAATTATTACAGTTCTAGCGATAATAACTGCATAATATGGGTAATAATGCATGTTATATTGATAATAATCTAAGTAATAAGTATAATTATTGCAGTTCTAGCGATAATACCTCCATTATATGGGTAATAATGCATGTTATATTGATAATGATATAAGTAATAAGTATAATTATTACAGTTCTAGCGATAATAACTGCATAATATGGGTAATAATGCACGTTATATTGATGATAATGAAAGTGATACGTATATTTATTATAGTTCTTGCGATAATAACTGCATAATATGGGTAATAATGCATGTTATATTGATAATAATATAAGTAATAAGTATAATTATTACAGTTCTAGCGATAATAACTGCATAATATGGATAATAATGCACGTTATATTGCTAATAATATAAGTAATGAGTACAATTATTACAGTTCTAGCGATAATAACTGCATTATATGGGTAATAATGCATGTTATATTGAGAATAATATAAGTAATAAGTATAATTATTACAGTTCTGGCGATAATAACTGCATTATATGGGTAACAATGCACGTTATATTGATAATAGTATAAGTAATAAGTATAATTATTACAGTTCTAGCGATAATAACTGCATTATATGGGTAATAATGCATGTTATATTGATGATAATAAAAGTAATACGTATATTTATTATAGTTCTAGCGATAATAACTGCATAATATGGGTAATAATGCAGCTTATATTGATAATAATCTAAGTAATAAGTATAATTATTACCGTTCTAGCGATAATACCTCCATTATATGGGTAATAATGCATGTTATATTGATAATGATATTAGTAATAAGTATAGTTATTACAGTTCTAGCGATAATCACTGCATAATATGGGTAATAATGCACGTTATATTGCTAATAATATAAGTAATGAGTACAATTATTACAGTTCTAGCGATAATAACTGCATTATATGGGTAATAATGCACGTTATATTGCTAATAATATAAGTAACAAGTATAATTATTACAGTTCTAGCGATAATAACTGCATTATATGGGTAATAATGCATGTTACATTGATAATATTGGGAGTAATAAGTGTATTTATTATAGTTCTAGCGATAAGAACCGCATAATATGGGTAATAATGCATGTTATATTGATAATAATATAAGTAATAAGTATAATTATTACAGTTCTAGCAATAATACCTCCATTATATGGGTAATAATGCATGTTATATTGATGATAATGAAAGTGATACGTATATTTATTATACTTCTTGCGATAATAACTGCATCATATGGGTAATAATGCATGTTATATTGAGAATAATATAAGTAATAAGTATAATTATTACAGTTCTAGCGATAATAACTGCATAATATGGGTAATAATGCACGTTATATTTCTAATAATATAAGTAATGAGTATATTTATTACAGTTCTAGTGATAATAACTGCATAATATGGGTAATAATGCACGTTATAATGCTAATAATATAAGTAATGAGTACAATTATTACAGTTCTAGCGATAATTACTGCATTATATGGGTAATAATGCATGTTATACTGAGAATAATATAAGTAATAAGTATAATTATTACAGTTCTGGCGATAATAACTGCATTATATGGGTAATAATGCACGTTATATTGGTAATAGTATAAGTAATAAGTATAATTATTACAGTTCTAGCGATAATAACTGCATTATATGGGTAATAACGCATGTTATATTGCTAACAATATAAGTAATAAGTATAATTATTACAGTTCTAGCGATAATAACTGCATTATATGGGTAATAATGCATGTTATATTGATAATATCGGGAGTAATAAGTATAATTAATATAGTTCTAGCGATAATAATAGTAAAATATGGCAAATAGTGCATGTTATATTGCTAATAGTATAAGTAATAAGTATAATTATTACAGTTCTAGCGATAATAACTGCATTATATGGGTAAAAATGCATGTTATATTGATAATAATATAAGTAATAAGTATAATTATTACAGTTCTAGCGATAATAACTGCATTATATGGGTAATAATGCACGTTATATTGCTAATAATATAAGTAATAAGTATAATTATTACAGTTCTAGCGATAATAACTGCATTATATGGGTAATAATGCATGTTATATTGATGATAATAAAAGTAATACGTATATTTATTATAGTTCTAGCGATAATAACTGCATAATATGGGTAATAATGCATGTTATATTGATAATAATCTAAGTAATAAGTATAATTATTGCAGTTCTAGCGATAATACCTCCATTATATGGGTAATAATGCATGTTATATTGATAATGATATAAGTAATAAGTATAATTATTACAGTTCTAGCGATAATAACTGCATAATATGGGTAATAATGCACGTTATATTGCTAATAATATGAGTAATGAGTACAATTATTACAGTTCTAGCGATAATAACTGCATTATATGGGTAATAATGCACGTTATATTGCTAATAATATAAGAAACAAGTATAATTATTACAGTTCTAGCGATAATAACTGCATTATATGGGTAATAATGCACGTTACATTGATAATATTGGGAGTAATAAGCGTATTTATTATAGTTCTAGCGATAATAACTGCATAATATGGGTAATAATGCATGTTATATTGATAATATTATAAGTAATAAGTATAATTGTTACAGTTCTAGCAATAATACCTCCATTATATGGGTAATAATGCATGTTATATTGATGATAATGAAAGTGATACGTATATTTATTATAGTTCTTGCGATAATAACTGCATCATATGGGTAATAATGCATGTTATATTGAGAATAATATAAGTAATAAGTATAATTATTACAGTTCTGGCGATAATAACTGCATTATATGGGTAACAATGCACGTTATATTGATAATAGTATAAGTAATAAGTATAATTATTACAGTTCTAGCGATAATAACTGCATTATATGGGTAATAATGCATGTTATATTGATGATAATAAAAGTAATACGTATATTTATTATAGTTCTAGCGATAATAACTGCATAATATGGGTAATAATGCATGTTATATTGATAATAATCTAAGTAATAAGTATAATTATTGCAGTTCTAGCGATAATACCTCCATTATATGGGTAATAATGCATGTTATATTGATAATGATATAAGTAATAAGTATAATTATTACAGTTCTGGCGATAATAACTGCATTATATGGGTAATAATGCACGTTATATTGCTAATAGTATAAGTAATAAGTATAATTATTACAGTTCTTGCGATAATACCTCCATTATATGGGTAATAATGCATGTTATATTGATAATAATATAAGTAATAAGTATAATTATTACAGTTCTAGCGATAATAACTGCATAATATGGGTAATAATGCACGTTATATTGCTAATAATATAAGTAATGAGTACAATTATTACAGTTCCAGCGATAATAACTGCATTATATGGGTAATAATGCATGTTTTATTGATAATAATATAAGTAATAAGTATAATTATTACAGTTCTAGCGATAATACCTCCATTATATGGGTAATAATGCATGTTATATTGATGATAATGAAAGTAATACGTATATTTATTATAGTTCTAGCGATAATAACTGCATAATATGGGTAATAATGCATGTTATATTGAGAATAATATAAGTAATAAGTATAATTATTACAGTTCTGGCGATAATAACTGCATTATATGGGTAATAATGCACGTTATATTGCTAATAGTATAAGTAATAAGTATAATTATTACAGTTCTTGCGATAATACCTCCATTATATGGGTAATAATGCATGTTATATTGATAATAATATAAGTAATAAGTATAATTATTACAGTTCTAGCGATAATAATTGCATTATATGGGTAATAATGCACGTTATATTGCTAATAATATAAGTAATAAGTATAATTATTACAGTTCTAGCGATAATAACTGCATAATATGGGTAATAATGCACGTTATATTGCTAATAATATAAGTAATGAGTATAATTATTACAGTTCTAGCGATAATAACTGCATTATATGGGTAATAATGCATGTTATATTGATGATAATAAAAGTAATACGTATATTTATTATAGTTCTAGCGATAATAATTGCATAATATGGGTAATAATGCATGTTATATTGATAATAATCTAAGTAATAAGTATAATTATTGCAGTTCTAGCGATAATACCTCCATTATATGGGTAATAATGCATGTTATATTGATAATGATATAAGTAATAAGTATAATTATTACAGTTCTAGCGATAATAACTGCATAATATGGGTAATAATGCACGTTATATTGATGATAATGAAAGTGATACGTATATTTATTATAGCTCTTGCGATAATAACTGCATAATATGGGTAATAATGCATGTTATATTGATAATAATATAAGTAATAAGTATAATTATTACAGTTCTAGCGATAATAACTGCACAATATGGATAATAATGCACGTTATATTGCTAATAATATAAGTAATGAGTACAATTATTACAGTTCTAGCGATAATAACTGCATTATATGGGTAATAATGCATGTTATATTGAGAATAATATAAGTAATAAGTATAATTATTACAGTTCTGGCGATAATAACTGCATTATATGGGTAATAATGCACGTTATATTGGTAATAGTATAAGTAATAAGTATAATTATTACAGTTCTAGCGATAATACCTCCATTATATGGGTAATAATGCATGTTATATTGCTAATAATATGAGTAATAAGTATAATTATTACAGTTCTAGCGATAATAACTGCATAATATGGGTAATAATGCATGTTATATTGATAATAATCTAAGTAATAAGTATAATTATTGCAGTTCTAGCGATAATACCTCCATTATATGGGTAATAATGCATGTTATATTGATAATGATATAAGTAATAAGTATAATTATTACAGTTCTAGCGATAATAACTGCATAATATGGGTAATAATGCACGTTATATTGATGATAATGAAAGTGATACGTATATTTATTATAGTTCTTGCGATAATAACTGCATAATATGGGTAATAATGCATGTTATATTGATAATAATATAAGTAATAAGTATAATTATTACAGTTCTAGCGATAATAACTGCATAATATGGATAATAATGCACGTTATATTGCTAATAATTTAAGTAATGAGTACAATTATTACAGTTCTAGCGATAATAACTGCATTATATGGGTAATAATGCATGTTATATTGAGAATAATATAAGTAATAAGTATAATTATTACAGTTCTGGCGATAATAACTGCATTATATGGGTAACAATGCACGTTATATTGATAATAGTATAAGTAATAAGTATAATTATTACAGTTCTAGCGATAATAACTGCATTATATGGGTAATAATGCATGTTATATTGATGATAATAAAAGTAATACGTATATTTATTATAGTTCTAGCGATAATAACTGCATAATATGGGTAATAATGCAGCTTATATTGATAATAATCTAAGTAATAAGTATAATTATTACCGTTCTAGCGATAATACCTCCATTATATGGGTAATAATGCATGTTATATTGATAATAATATAAGTAATAAGTATAATTATTACAGTTCTAGCGATAATAACTGCATAATATGGGTAATAATGCACGTTATATTGCTAATAATATAAGTAATGAGTACAATTATTACAGTTCCAGCGATAATAACTGCATTATATGGGTAATAATGCATGTTTTATTGATAATAATATAAGTAATAAGTATAATTATTACAGTTCTAGCGATAATACCTCCATTATATGGGTAATAATGCATGTTATATTGATGATAATGAAAGTAATACGTATATTTATTATAGTTCTAGCGATAATAACTGCATAATATGGGTAATAATGCATGTTATATTGAGAATAATATAAGTAATAAGTATAATTATTACAGTTCTAGCGATAATAACTGCACAATATGGATAATAATGCACGTTATATTGCTAATAATATAAGTAATGAGTACAATTATTACAGTTCTAGCGATAATAACTGCATTATATGGGTAATAATGCATGTTATATTGAGAATAATATAAGTAATAAGTATAATTATTACAGTTCTGGCGATAATAACTGCATTATATGGGTAATAATGCACGTTATATTGGTAATAGTATAAGTAATAAGTATAATTATTACAGTTCTAGCGATAATACCTCCATTATATGGGTAATAATGCATGTTATATTGCTAATAATATGAGTAATAAGTATAATTATTACAGTTCTAGCGATAATAACTGCATAATATGGGTAATAATGCATGTTATATTGATAATAATCTAAGTAATAAGTATAATTATTGCAGTTCTAGCGATAATACCTCCATTATATGGGTAATAATGCATGTTATATTGATGATAATAAAAGTAATACGTATATTTATTATAGTTCTAGCGATAATAACTGCATCATATGGGTAATAATGCATGTTATATTGAGAATAATATAAGTAATAAGTATAATTATTACAGTTCTAGCGATAATAACTGCATAATATGGGTAATAATGCACGTTATATTGCTAATAATATAAGTAATGAGTATATTTATTACAGTTCTAGCGATAATAACTGCATAATATGGGTAATAATGCACGTTATATTGCTAATAATATAAGTAATGAGTACAATTATTACAGTTCTAGCGATAATTACTGCATTATATGGGTAATAATGCATGTTATACTGAGAATAATATAAGTAATAAGTATAATTATTACAGTTCTGGCGATAATAACTGCATTATATGGGTAATAATGCACGTTATATTGGTAATAGTATAAGTAATAAGTATAATTATTACAGTTCTAGCGATAATAACTGCATTATATGGGTAATAATGCACGTTATATTGCTAATAATATAAGTAATAAGTATAATTATTACAGTTCTAGCGATAATAACTGCATAATATGGGTAATAATGCATGTTATATTGATAATAATCTAAGTAATAAGTATAATTATTGCAGTTCTAGCGATAATACCTCCATTATATGGGTAATAATGCATGTTATATTGATAATGATATAAGTAATAAGTATAATTATTACAGTTCTAGCGATAATCACTGCATAATATGGGTAATAATGCACGTTATATTGCTAATAATATAAGTAATGAGTACAATTATTACAGTTCTAGCGATAATAACTGCATTATATGGGTAATAATGCACGTTATATTGCTAATAATATAAGTAACAAGTATAATTATTACAGTTCTAGCGATAATAACTGCATAATATGGGTAATAATGCACGTTATATTGCTAATAATATTAGTAATGAGTATATTTATTACAGTTCTAGCAATAATACCTCCATTATATGGGTAATAATGCATGTTATATTGATGATAATGAAAGTGATACGTATATTTATTATAGTTCTTGCGATAATAACTGCATCATATGGGTAATAATGCATGTTATATTGAGAATAATATAAGTAATAAGTATAATTATTACAGTTCTAGCGATAATAACTGCATAATATGGGTAATAATGCACGTTATATTGCTAATAATATAAGTAATGAGTATATTTATTACAGTTCTAGCGATAATAACTGCATAATATGGGTAATAATGCACGTTATATTGCTAATAATATAAGTAATGAGTACAATTATTACAGTTCTAGCGATAATAACTGCATTATATGGGTAATAATGCATGTTATATTGAGAATAATATAAGTAATAAGTATAATTATTACAGTTCTGGCGATAATAACTGCATTATATGGGTAATAATGCACGTTATATTGGTAATAGTATAAGTAATAAGTATAATTATTACAGTTCTAGCGATACTAACTGCATTATATGGGTAATAACGCATGTTATATTGCTAACAATATAAGTAGTAAGTATAATTATTACAGTTCTAGCGATAATAACTGCATTATATGGGTAATAATGCATGTTATATTGATAATATCGGGAGTAATAAGTATAATTATTATAGTTCTAGCGATAATAATAGTAAAATATGGCAAATAGTGCATGTTATATTGCTAATAGTATAAGTAATAAGTATAATTATTACAGTTCTAGCGATAATAACTGCATTATATGGGTAAAAATGCATGTTATATTGATAATAATGAAAGTAATACGTATATTTATTATAGTTCTAGCGATAATAACTGCATAATATGGGTAATAATGCATGTTATATTGAGAATAATATAAGTAATAAGTATAATTATTACAGTTCTGGCGATAATAACTGCATTATATGGGTAATAATGCACGTTATATTGCTAATAGTATAAGTAATAAGTATAATTATTACAGTTCTTGCGATAATACCTCCATTATATGGGTAATAATGCATGTTATATTGATAATAATATAAGTAATAAGTATAATTATTACAGTTCTAGCGATAATAACTGCATTATATGGGTAATAATGCACGTTATATTGCTAATAATATAAGTAATAAGTATAATTATTACAGTTCTAGCGATAATAACTGCATTATATGGGTAATAATGCATGTTATATTGATGAAAATAAAAGTAATACGTATATTTATTATAGTTCTAGCGATAATAACTGCATAATATGGGTAATAATGCATGTTATATTGATAATAATCTAAGTAATAAGTATAATTATTGCAGTTCTAGCGATAATACCTCCATTATATGGGTAATAATGCATGTTATATTGATAATGATATAAGTAATAAGTATAATTATTACAGTTCTAGCGATAATAACTGCATAATATGGGTAATAATGCACGTTATATTGCTAATAATATAAGTAATGAGTACAATTATTACAGTTCTAGCGATAATAACTGCATTATATGGGTAATAATGCACGTTATATTGCTAATAATATAAGAAACAAGTATAATTATTACAGCTCTTGCGATAATAACTGCATAATATGGGTAATAATGCATGTTATATTGATAATAATATAAGTAATAAGTATAATTATTACAGTTCTAGCGATAATAACTGCACAATATGGATAATAATGCACGTTATATTGCTAATAATATAAGTAATGAGTACAATTATTACAGTTCTAGCGATAATAACTGCATTATATGGGTAATAATGCATGTTATATTGAGAATAATATAAGTAATAAGTATAATTATTACAGTTCTGGCGATAATAACTGCATTATATGGGTAATAATGCACGTTATATTGGTAATAGTATAAGTAATAAGTATAATTATTACAGTTCTAGCGATAATACCTCCATTATATGGGTAATAATGCATGTTATATTGATAATAATATAAGTAATAAGTATAATTATTACAGTTCTGGCGATAATAACTGCATTATATGGGTAACAATGCACGTTATATTGATAATAGTATAAGTAATAAGTATAATTATTACCGTTCTAGCGATAATACCTCCATTATATGGGTAATAATGCATGTTATATTGATAATGATATAAGTAATAAGTATAATTATTACAGTTCTAGCGATAATCACTGCATAATATGGGTAATAATGCACGTTATATTGCTAATAATATAAGTAATGAGTACAATTATTACAGTTCTAGCGATAATAACTGCATTATATGGGTAATAATGCACGTTATATTGCTAATAATATAAGTAACAAGTATAATTATTACAGTTCTAGCGATAATAACTGCATAATATGGGTAATAATGCACGTTATATTGCTAATAATATAAGTAATGAGTATATTTATTACAGTTCTAGCAATAATACCTCCATTATATGGGTAATAATGCATGTTATATTGATGATAATGAAAGTGATACGTATATTTATTATAGTTCTTGCGATAATAACTGCATCATATGGGTAATAATGCATGTTATATTGAGAATAATATAAGTAATAAGTATAATTATTACAGTTCTAGCGATAATAACTGCATAATATGGGTAATAATGCACGTTATATTGCTAATAATATAAGTAATGAGTATATTTATTACAGTTCTAGCGATAATAACTGCATAATATGGGTAATAATGCACGTTATATTGCTAATAATATAAGTAATGAGTACAATTATTACAGTTCTAGCGATAATAACTGCATTATATGGGTAATAATGCATGTTATATTGAGAATAATATAAGTAATAAGTATAATTATTACAGTTCTGGCGATAATAACTGCATTATATGGGTAATAATGCACGTTATATTGGTAATAGTATAAGTAATAAGTATAATTATTACAGTTCTAGCGATAATAACTGCATTATATGGGTAATAACGCATGTTATATTGCTAACAATATAAGTAATAAGTATAATTATTACAGTTCTAGCGATAATAACTGCATTATATGGGTAATAATGCATGTTATATTGATAATATCGGGAGTAATAAGTATAATTATTATAGTTCTAGCGATAATAATAGTAAAATATGGCAAATAGTGCATGTTATATTGCTAATAGTATAAGTAATAAGTATAATTATTACAGTTCTAGCGATAATAACTGCATTATATGGGTAAAAATGCATGTTATATTGATAATAATGAAAGTAATACGTATATTTATTATAGTTCTAGCGATAATAACTGCATAATATGGGTAATAATGCATGTTATATTGAGAATAATATAAGTAATAAGTATAATTATTACAGTTCTGGCGATAATAACTGCATTATATGGGTAATAATGCACGTTATATTGCTAATAGTATAAGTAATAAGTATAATTATTACAGTTCTTGCGATAATACCTCCATTATATGGGTAATAATGCATGTTATATTGATAATAATATAAGTAATAAGTATAATTATTACAGTTCTAGCGATAATAACTGCATTATATGGGTAATAATGCACGTTATATTGCTAATAATATAAGTAATAAGTATAATTATTACAGTTCTAGCGATAATAACTGCATTATATGGGTAATAATGCATGTTATATTGATGAAAATAAAAGTAATACGTATATTTATTATAGTTCTAGCGATAATAACTGCATAATATGGGTAATAATGCATGTTATATTGATAATAATCTAAGTAATAAGTATAATTATTGCAGTTCTAGCGATAATACCTCCATTATATGGGTAATAATGCATGTTATATTGATAATAATATAAGTAATAAGTATAATTATTACAGTTCTGGCGATAATAACTGCATAATATGGGTAATAATGCACGTTATATTGCTAATAGTATAAGTAATGAGTACAATTATTACAGTTCTAGCGATAATAACTGCATTATATGGGTAATAATGCACGTTATATTGCTAACAATATAAGTAATAAGTCTAATTATTACAGTTCTAGCGATAATAACTGCATTATATGGGTAATAATGCATGTTATATTGATGATAATGAAAGTAATACGTATATTTATTATAGTTCTAGCGATAATAACTGCATAATATGGGTAATAATGCATGTTATATTGAGAATAATATAAGTAATAAGTATAATTATTACAGTTCTGGCGATAATAACTGCATTATATGGGTAATAATGCACGTTATATTGCTAATAGTATAAGTAATAAGTATAATTATTACAGTTCTAGCGATAATACCTCCATTATATGGGTAATAATGCATGTTATATTGATAATGATATAAGTAATAAGTATAATTATTACAGTTCTAGCGATAATAACTGCATAATATGGGTAATAATGCACGTTATATTGCTAATAATATAAGTAATGAGTACAATTATTACAGTTCTAGCGATAATAACTGCATTATATGGGTAATAATGCATGTTATATTGCTAACAATATAAGTAATAAGTATAATTATTACAGTTCTAGCGATAATAACTGCATTATATGGGTAATAATGCATGTTATATTGATAATATCGGGAGTAATAAGTATAATTATTATAGTTCTAGCGATAATAATAGTAAAATATGGCAAATAGTGCATGTTATATTGCTAATAGTATAAGTAATAAGTATAATTATTACAGTTCTTGCGATAATACCTCCATTATATGGGTAATAATGCATGTTATATTGATGATAATGAAAGTAATACGTATATTTATTATAGTTCTAGCGATAATAACTGCATAATATGGGTAATAATGCATGTTATATTGAGAATAATATAAGTAGTAAGTATAATTATTACAGTTCTAGCGATAATAACTGCATAACATGGGTAATAATGCACGTTATATTGCTAACAATATAAGTAATGAGTACAATTATTACAGTTCTGCCGATAATAACTGCATTATATGGGTAATAATGCACGTTATATTGCTAACAGTATAAGTAATAAGTATAATTATTACAGTTCTTGCGATAATACCTCCATTATATGGGTAATAATGCATGTTATATTGATAATAATATAAGTAATAAGTATAATTATTACAGTTCTAGCGATAATAACTGCATTATATGGGTAATAATGCACGTTATATTGCTAATAGTATAAGTAATGAGTACAATTATTACAGTTCTAGCGATAATAACTGCATTATATGGGTAATAATGCACGTTATATTGCTAACAATATAAGTAATAAGTCTAATTATTACAGTTCTAGCGATAATAACTGCATTATATGGGTAATAATGCATGTTATATTGATGATAATGAAAGTAATACGTATATTTATTATAGTTCTAGCGATAATAACTGCATAATATGGGTAATAATGCATGTTATATTGAGAATAATATAAGTAATAAGTATAATTATTACAGTTCTGGCGATAATAACTGCATTATATGGGTAATAATGCACGTTATATTGCTAATAGTATAAGTAATAAGTATAATTATTACAGTTCTAGCGATAATACCTCCATTATATGGGTAATAATGCATGTTATATTGATAATGATATAAGTAATAAGTATAATTATTACAGTTCTAGCGATAATAACTGCATAATATGGGTAATAATGCACGTTATATTGCTAATAATATAAGTAATGAGTACAATTATTACAGTTCTAGCGATAATAACTGCATTATATGGGTAATAATGCATGTTATATTGCTAACAATATAAGTAATAAGTATAATTATTACAGTTCTAGCGATAATAACTGCATTATATGGGTAATAATGCATGTTATATTGATAATATCGGGAGTAATAAGTATAATTATTATAGTTCTAGCGATAATAATAGTAAAATATGGCAAATAGTGCATGTTATATTGCTAATAGTATAAGTAATAAGTATAATTATTACAGTTCTTGCGATAATACCTCCATTATATGGGTAATAATGCATGTTATATTGATGATAATGAAAGTAATACGTATATTTATTATAGTTCTAGCGATAATAACTGCATAATATGGGTAATAATGCATGTTATATTGAGAATAATATAAGTAGTAAGTATAATTATTACAGTTCTAGCGATAATAACTGCATAACATGGGTAATAATGCACGTTATATTGCTAACAATATAAGTAATGAGTACAATTATTACAGTTCTGCCGATAATAACTGCATTATATGGGTAATAATGCACGTTATATTGCTAACAGTATAAGTAATAAGTATAATTATTACAGTTCTTGCGATAATACCTCCATTATATGGGTAATAATGCATGTTATATTGATAATAATATAAGTAATAAGTATAATTATTACAGTTCTAGCGATAATAACTGCATTATATGGGTAATAATGCACGTTATATTGATAACAATATAAGTAATAAATCTAATTATTACAGTTCTAGCGATAATAACTGCATTATATGGGTAATAATGCATGTTATATTGATGATAATGAAAGTAATACGTATATTTATTATAGTTCTAGCGATAATAACTGCATAATATGGGTAATAATGCATGTTATATTGCGAATAATACAAGCAATAAGTATAATTATTACAGTTCTGGCGATAATAACTGCATTATATGGGTAATAATGCACGTTATATTGCTAACAATATAAGTAATAAGTCTAATTATTACAGTTCTAGCGATAATAACTGCATTATATGGGTAATAATGCATGTTATATTGATAATATCGGGAGTAATAAGTATAATTATTATAGTTCTAGCGATAATAATAGTAAAATATGGCAAATAGTGCATGTTATATTGCTAATAGTATAAGTAATAAGTATAATTATTACTGTTCTTGCGATAATACCTCCATTATATGGGTAATAATGCATGTTATATTGATGATAATGAAAGTAATACGTATATTTATTATAGTTCTAGCGATAATAACTGCATAATATGGGTAATAATGCATGTTATATTGAGAATAATATAAGTAGTAAGTATAATTATTACAGTTCTAGCGATAATAACTGCATAACATGGGTAATAATGCACGTTATATTGCTAACAATATAAGTAATGAGTACAATTATTACAGTTCTGCCGATAATAACTGCATTATATGGGTAATAATGCACGTTATATTGCTAACAGTATAAGTAATAAGTATAATTATTACAGTTCTTGCGATAATACCTCCATTATATGGGTAATAATGCATGTTATATTGATAATAATATAAGTAATAAGTATAATTATTACAGTTCTTGCGATAATACCTCCATTATATGGGTAATAATGCATGTTATATTGATAATAATATAAGTAATGAGTACAATTATTACAGTTCCAGCGATAATAACTGCATTATATAGGTAATAATGCATGTTTTATTGATAATAATATAAGTAATAAGTATAATTATTACAGTTCTAGCGATAATACCTCCATTATATGGGTAATAATGCATGTTATATTGATGATAATGAAAGTAATACGTATATTTATTATAGTTCTAGCGATAATAACTGCATAATATGGGTAATAATGCATGTTATATTGATAATAATCTAAGTAATAAGTATAATTATTGCAGTTCTAGCGATAATACCTCCATTATATGGGTAATAATGCATGTTATATTGATAATGATATAAGTAATAAGTATAATTATTACAGTTCTAGCGATAATAACTGCATAATATGGGTAATAATGCACGTTATATTGATGATAATGAAAGTGATACGTATATTTATTATAGCTCTTGCGATAATAACTGCATAATATGGGTAATAATGCATGTTATATTGATAATAATATAAGTAATAAGTATAATTATTACAGTTCTAGCGATAATAACTGCACAATATGGATAATAATGCACGTTATATTGCTAATAATATAAGTAATGTGTACAATTATTACAGTTCTAGCGATAATAACTGCATTATATGGGTAATAATGCATGTTATATTGAGAATAATATAAGTAATAAGTATAATTATTACAGTTCTGGCGATAATAACTGCATTATATGGGTAATAATGCACGTTATATTGGTAATAGTATAAGTAATAAGTATAATTATTACAGTTCTAGCGATAATAACTGCATTATATGGGTAATAATGCATGTTATATTGATGATAATAAAAGTAATACGTATATTTATTATAGTTCTAGCGATAATAACTGCATAATATGGGTAATAATGCATGTTATATTGATAATAATCTAAGTAATAAGTATAATTATTACCGTTCTAGCGATAATACCTCCATTATATGGGTAATAATGCATGTTATATTGATAATGATATAAGTAATAAGTATAATTATTACAGTTCTAGCGATAATCACTGCATAATATGGGTAATAATGCACGTTATATTGCTAATAATATAAGTAATGAGTACAATTATTACAGTTCTAGCGATAATAACTGCATTATATGGGTAATAATGCACGTTATATTGCTAATAATATAAGTAACAAGTATAATTATTACAGTTCTAGCGATAATAACTGCATTATATGGGTAATAATGCATGTTACATTGATAATATTGGGAGTAATAGGTGTATTTATTATAGTTCTAGCGATAAGAACCGCATAATATGGGTAATAATGCATGTTATATTGATAATAATATAAGTAATAAGTATAATTATTACAGTTCTAGCAATAATACCTCCATTATATGGGTAATAATGCATGTTATATTGATGATAATGAAAGTGATACGTATATTTATTATAGTTCTTGCGATAATAACTGCATCATATGGGTAATAATGCATGTTATATTGAGAATAATATAAGTAATAAGTATAATTATTACAGTTCTAGCGATAATAACTGCATAATATGGGTAATAATGCACGTTATATTGCTAATAATATAAGTAATGAGTATATTTATTACAGTTCTAGCGATAATAACTGCATAATATGGGTAATAATGCACGTTATATTGCTAATAATATAAGTAATGAGTACAATTATTACAGTTCTAGCGATAATAACTGCATTATATGGGTAATAATGCATGTTATATTGATAATAATATAAGTAATAAGTATAATTATTACAGTTCTGGCGATAATAACTGCATTATATGGGTAACAATGCATGTTATATTGATAATAGTATAAGTAATAAGTATAATTATTACAGTTCTAGCGATAATAACTGCATTATATGGGTAATAATGCATGTTATATTGATGATAATAAAAGTAATACGTATATTTATTATAGTTCTAGCGATAATAACTGCATAATATGGGTAATAATGCATGTTATATTGATAATAATCTAAGTAATAAGTATAATTATTACCGTTCTAGCGATAATACCTCCATTATATGGGTAATAATGCATGTTATATTGATAATGATATAAGTAATAAGTATAATTATTACAGTTCTAGCGATAATCACTGCATAATATGGGTAATAATGCACGTTATATTGCTAATAATATAAGTAATGAGTACAATTATTACAGTTCTAGCGATAATAACTGCATTATATGGGTAATAATGCACGTTATATTGCTAATAATATAAGTAACAAGTATAATTATTACAGTTCTAGCGATAATAACTGCATTATATGGGTAATAATGCATGTTACATTGATAATATTGGGAGTAATAAGTGTATTTATTATAGTTCTAGCGATAAGAACCGCATAATATGGGTAATAATGCATGTTATATTGATAATAATATAAGTAATAAGTATAATTATTACAGTTCTAGCAATAATACCTCCATTATATGGGTAATAATGCATGTTATATTGATGATAATGAAAGTGATACGTATATTTATTATAGTTCTTGCGATAATAACTGCATCATATGGGTAATAATGCATGTTATATTGAGAATAATATAAGTAATAAGTATAATTATTACAGTTCTAGCGATAATAACTGCATAATATGGGTAATAATGCACGTTATATTGCTAATAATATAAGTAATGAGTATATTTATTACAGTTCTAGCGATAATAACTGCATAATATGGGTAATAATGCACGTTATATTGCTAATAATATAAGTAATGAGTACAATTATTACAGTTCTAGCGATAATAACTGCATTATATGGGTAATAATGCATGTTATATTGAGAATAATATAAGTAATAAGTATAATTATTACAGTTCTGGCGATAATAACTGCATTATATGGGTAATAATGCACGTTATGTTGGTAATAGTATAAGTAATAAGTATAATTATTACAGTTCTAGCGATAATAACTGCATTATATGGGTAATAACGCATGTTATATTGCTAACAATATAAGTAATAAGTATAATTATTACAGTTCTAGCGATAATAACTGCATTATATGGGTAATAATGCATGTTATATTGATAATATCGGGAGTAATAAGTATAATTATTATAGTTCTAGCGATAATAATAGTAAAATATGGCAAATAGTGCATGTTATATTGCTAATAGTATAAGTAATAAGTATAATTATTACAGTTCTAGCGATAATAACTGCATTATATGGGTAAAAATGCATGTTATATTGATAATAATGAAAGTAATACGTATATTTATTATAGTTCTAGCGATAATAACTGCATAATATGGGTAATAATGCATGTTATATTGAGAATAATATAAGTAATAAGTATAATTATTACAGTTCTGGCGATAATAACTGCATTATATGTGTAATAATGCACGTTATATTGCTAATAGTATAAGTAATAAGTATAATTATTACAGTTCTTGCGATAATACCTCCATTATATGGGTAATAATGCATGTTATATTGATAATAATATAAGTAATAAGTATAATTATTACAGTTCTAGCGATAATAACTGCATTATATGGGTAATAATGCACGTTATATTGCTAATAATATAAGTAATAAGTATAATTATTACAGTTCTAGCGATAATAACTGCATTATATGGGTAATAATGCATGTTATATTGATGAAAATAAAAGTAATACGTATATTTATTATAGTTCTAGCGATAATAACTGCATAATATGGGTAATAATGCATGTTATATTGATAATAATCTAAGTAATAAGTATAATTATTGCAGTTCTAGCGATAATACCTCCATTATATGGGTAATAATGCATGTTATATTGATAATGATATAAGTAATAAGTATAATTATTACAGTTCTAGCGATAATAACTGCATAATATGGGTAATAATGCACGTTATATTGATGATAATAAAAGTAATACGTATATTTATTATAGTTCTAGCGATAATAACTGCATAATATGGGTAATAATGCACGTTATATTGGTAATAGTATAAGTAATAAGTATAATTATTACAGTTCTAGCGATAATACCTCCATTATATGGGTAATAATGCATGTTATATTGATAATAATATAAGTAATAAGTATAATTATTACAGTTCTGGCGATAATAACTGCATAATATGGGTAATAATGCACGTTATATTGCTAATAGTATAAGTAATGAGTAGAATTATTACAGTTCTAGCGATAATAACTGCATTATATGGGTAATAATGCACGTTATATTGCTAACAATATAAGTAATAAGTCTAATTATTACAGTTCTAGCGATAATAACTGCATTATATGGGTAATAATGCATGTTATATTGATGATAATGAAAGTAATACGTATATTTATTATAGTTCTAGCGATAATAACTGCATAATATGGGTAATAATGCATGTTATATTGAGAATAATATAAGTAATAAGTATAATTATTACAGTTCTGGCGATAATAACTGCATTATATGGGTAATAATGCACGTTATATTGCTAATAGTATAAGTAATAAGTATAATTATTACAGTTCTAGCGATAATACCTCCATTATATGGGTAATAATGCATGTTATATTGATAATGATATAAGTAATAAGTATAATTATTACAGTTCTAGCGATAATAACTGCATAATATGGGTAATAATGCACGTTATATTGCTAATAATATAAGTAATGAGTACAATTATTACAGTTCTAGCGATAATAACTGCATTATATGGGTAATAATGCATGTTATATTGATGATAATGAAAGTAATACGTATATTTATTATAGTTCTAGCGATAATAACTGCATAATATGGGTAATAATGCATGTTATATTGAGAATAATATAAGTAATAAGTATAATTATTACAGTTCTGGCGATAATAACTGCATTATATGGGTAATAATGCACGTTATATTGCTAATAGTATAAGTAATAAGTATAATTATTACAGTTCTAGCGATAATACCTCCATTATATGGCTAATAATGCATGTTATATTGATAATGATATAAGTAATAAGTATAATTATTACAGTTCTAGCGATAATAACTGCATAATATGGGTAATAATGCACGTTATATTGCTAATAATATAAGTAATGAGTACAATTATTACAGTTCTAGCGATAATAACTGCATTATATGGGTAATAATGCATGTTATATTGCTAACAATATAAGTAATAAGTATAATTATTACAGTTCTAGCGATAATAACTGCATTATATGGGTAATAATGCATGTTATATTGATGATAATGAAAGTAATACGTATATTTATTATAGTTCTAGCGATAATAACTGCATAATATGGGTAATAATGCATGTTATATTGAGAATAATATAAGTAGTAAGTATAATTATTACAGTTCTAGCGATAATAACTGCATAACATGGGTAATAATGCACGTTATATTGCTAACAATATAAGTAATGAGTACAATTATTACAGTTCTGCCGATAATAACTGCATTATATGGGTAATAATGCACGTTATATTGCTAACAGTATAAGTAATAAGTATAATTAATACAGTTCTTGCGATAATACCTCCATTATATGGGTAATAATGCATGTTATATTGATAATAATATAAGTAATAAGTATAATTATTACAGTTCTAGCGATAATAACTGCATTATATGGGTAATAATGCACGTTATATTGATAACAATATAAGTAATAAGTCTAATTATTACAGTTCTAGCGATAATAACTGCATTATATGGGTAATAATGCATGTTATATTGATGACAATGAAAGTAATACGTATATTTATTATAGTTCTAGCGATAATAACTGCATTATATGGGTAATAATGCACGTTATATTGCTAATAATATAAGTAACAAGTATAATTATTACAGTTCTAGCGATAATAACTGCATTATATGGGTAATAATGCATGTTACATTGATAATATTGGGAGTAATAAGTGTATTTATTATAGTTCTAGCGATAAGAACCGCATAATATGGGTAATAATGCATGTTATATTGATAATAATATAAGTAATAAGTATAATTATTACAGTTCTAGCAATAATACCTCCATTATATGGGTAATAATGCATGTTATATTGATGATAATGAAAGTGATACGTATATTTATTATAGTTCTTGCGATAATAACTGCATCATATGGGTAATAATGCATGTTATATTGAGAATAATATAAGTAATAAGTATAATTATTACAGTTCTAGCGATAATAACTGCATAATATGGGTAATAATGCACGTTATATTGCTAATAATATAAGTAATGAGTATATTTATTACAGTTCTAGCGATAATAACTGCATAATATGGGTAATAATGCACGTTATATTGCTAATAATATAAGTAATGAGTACAATTATTACAGTTCTAGCGATAATAACTGCATTATATGGGTAATAATGCATGTTATATTGAGAATAATATAAGTAATAAGTATAATTATTACAGTTCTGGCGATAATAACTGCATTATATGGGTAATAATGCACGTTATATTGGTAATAGTATAAGTAATAAGTATAATTATTACAGTTCTAGCGATAATAACTGCATTATATGGGTAATAACGCATGTTATATTGCTAACAATATAAGTAATAAGTATAATTATTACAGTTCTAGCGATAATAACTGCATTATATGGGTAATAATGCATGTTATATTGATAATATCGGGAGTAATAAGTATAATTATTATAGTTCTAGCGATAATAATAGTAAAATATGGCAAATAGTGCATGTTATATTGCTAATAGTATAAGTAATAAGTATAATTATTACAGTTCTAGCGATAATAACTGCATTATATGGGTAAAAATGCATGTTATATTGATAATAATGAAAGTAATACGTATATTTATTATAGTTCTAGCGATAATAACTGCATAATATGGGTAATAATGCATGTTATATTGAGAATAATATAAGTAATAAGTATAATTATTACAGTTCTGGCGATAATAACTGCATTATATGTGTAATAATGCACGTTATATTGCTAATAGTATAAGTAATAAGTATAATTATTACAGTTCTTGCGATAATACCTCCATTATATGGGTAATAATGCATGTTATATTGATAATAATATAAGTAATAAGTATAATTATTACAGTTCTAGCGATAATAACTGCATTATATGGGTAATAATGCACGTTATATTGCTAATAATATAAGTAATAAGTATAATTATTACAGTTCTAGCGATAATAACTGCATTATATGGGTAATAATGCATGTTATATTGATGAAAATAAAAGTAATACGTATATTTATTATAGTTCTAGCGATAATAACTGCATAATATGGGTAATAATGCATGTTATATTGATAATAATCTAAGTAATAAGTATAATTATTGCAGTTCTAGCGATAATACCTCCATTATATGGGTAATAATGCATGTTATATTGATAATGATATAAGTAATAAGTATAATTATTACAGTTCTAGCGATAATAACTGCATAATATGGGTAATAATGCACGTTATATTGATGATAATAAAAGTAATACGTATATTTATTATAGTTCTAGCGATAATAACTGCATAATATGGGTAATAATGCACGTTATATTGGTAATAGTATAAGTAATAAGTATAATTATTACAGTTCTAGCGATAATACCTCCATTATATGGGTAATAATGCATGTTATATTGATAATAATATAAGTAATAAGTATAATTATTACAGTTCTGGCGATAATAACTGCATAATATGGGTAATAATGCACGTTATATTGCTAATAGTATAAGTAATGAGTAGAATTATTACAGTTCTAGCGATAATAACTGCATTATATGGGTAATAATGCACGTTATATTGCTAACAATATAAGTAATAAGTCTAATTATTACAGTTCTAGCGATAATAACTGCATTATATGGGTAATAATGCATGTTATATTGATGATAATGAAAGTAATACGTATATTTATTATAGTTCTAGCGATAATAACTGCATAATATGGGTAATAATGCATGTTATATTGAGAATAATATAAGTAATAAGTATAATTATTACAGTTCTGGCGATAATAACTGCATTATATGGGTAATAATGCACGTTATATTGCTAATAGTATAAGTAATAAGTATAATTATTACAGTTCTAGCGATAATACCTCCATTATATGGGTAATAATGCATGTTATATTGATAATGATATAAGTAATAAGTATAATTATTACAGTTCTAGCGATAATAACTGCATAATATGGGTAATAATGCACGTTATATTGCTAATAATATAAGTAATGAGTACAATTATTACAGTTCTAGCGATAATAACTGCATTATATGGGTAATAATGCATGTTATATTGATGATAATGAAAGTAATACGTATATTTATTATAGTTCTAGCGATAATAACTGCATAATATGGGTAATAATGCATGTTATATTGAGAATAATATAAGTAATAAGTATAATTATTACAGTTCTGGCGATAATAACTGCATTATATGGGTAATAATGCACGTTATATTGCTAATAGTATAAGTAATAAGTATAATTATTACAGTTCTAGCGATAATACCTCCATTATATGGCTAATAATGCATGTTATATTGATAATGATATAAGTAATAAGTATAATTATTACAGTTCTAGCGATAATAACTGCATAATATGGGTAATAATGCACGTTATATTGCTAATAATATAAGTAATGAGTACAATTATTACAGTTCTAGCGATAATAACTGCATTATATGGGTAATAATGCATGTTATATTGCTAACAATATAAGTAATAAGTATAATTATTACAGTTCTAGCGATAATAACTGCATTATATGGGTAATAATGCATGTTATATTGAGAATAATATAAGTAATAAGTATAATTATTACAGTTCTGGCGATAATAACTGCATAACATGGGTAATAATGCACGTTATATTGCTAACAATATAAGTAATGAGTACAATTATTACAGTTCTGCCGATAATAACTGCATTATATGGGTAATAATGCACGTTATATTGCTAACAGTATAAGTAATAAGTATAATTAATACAGTTCTTGCGATAATACCTCCATTATATGGGTAATAATGCATGTTATATTGATAATAATATAAGTAATAAGTATAATTATTACAGTTCTAGCGATAATAACTGCATTATATGGGTAATAATGCACGTTATATTGATAACAATATAAGTAATAAGTCTAATTATTACAGTTCTAGCGATAATAACTGCATTATATGGGTAATAATGCATGTTATATTGATGACAATGAAAGTAATACGTATATTTATTATAGTTCTAGCGATAATAACTGCATAATATGGGTAATAATGCATGTTATATTGCGAATAATATAAGCAATAAGTATAATTATTACAGTTCTGGCGATAATAACTGCATTATATGGGTAATAATGCACGTTATATTGCTAACAATATAAGTAATAAGTCTAATTATTACAGTTCTAGCGATAATAACTGCATTATATGGGTAATAATGCATGTTATATTGATAATATCGGGAGTAATAAGTATAATTATTATAGTTCTAGCGATAATAATAGTAAAATATGGCAAATAGTGCATGTTATATTGCTAATAGTATAAGTAATAAGTATAATTATTACTGTTCTTGCGATAATACCTCCATTATATGGGTAATAATGCATGTTATATTGATGATAATGAAAGTAATACGTATATTTATTATAGTTCTAGCGATAATAACTGCATAATATGGGTAATAATGCATGTTATATTGAGAATAATATAAGTAGTAAGTATAATTATTACAGTTCTAGCGATAATAACTGCATAACATGGGTAATAATGCACGTTATATTGCTAACAATATACGTAATGAGTACAATTATTACAGTTCTGCCGATAATAACTGCATTATATGGGTAATAATGCACGTTATATTGCTAACAGTATAAGTAATAAGTATAATTATTACAGTTCTTGCGATAATACCTCCATTATATGGGTAATAATGCATGTTATATTGATAATAATATAAGTAATAAGTATAATTATTACAGTTCTAGCGATAATAACTGCATTATATGGGTAATAATGCACGTTATATTGATAACAATATAAGTAATAAGTCTAATTATTACAGTTCTAGCGATAATAACTGCATTATATGGGTAATAATGCATGTTATATTGATGATAATGAAAGTAATACGTATATTTATTATAGTTCTAGCGATAATAACTGCATAATATGGGTAATAATGCATGTTATATTGAGAATAATATAAGCAATAAGTATAATTATTACAGTTCTGGCGATAATAACTGCATTATATGGGTAATAATGCACGTTATATTGATAACAATATAAGTAATAAGTCTAATTATTACAGTTCTAGCGATAATAACTGCATTATATGGGTAATAATGCATGTTATATTGATGATAATGAAAGTAATACGTATATTTATTATAGTTCTAGCGATAATAACTGCATAATATGGGTAATAATGCATGTTATATTGAGAATAATATAAGTAATAAGTATAATTATTACAGTTCTAGCGATAATAACTGCATTATATGGGTAAAAATGCATGTTATATTGACAATATTGGGAGTAATAAGTATATTTATTATGGTTCTAGAGATAATAACTGCATAATATGGGTAATAATGCATGTTATATTGATAATAATATAAGTAATAAGTATAATTATTACAGTTCTAGCGATAATAACTGCATAATATGGGTAATAATGCACGTTATATTGCTAATAATATAAGTAATGAGTACAATTATTACAGTTCCAGCGATAATAACTGAATTATATGGGTAATAATGCATGTTTTATTGATAATAATATAAGTAATAAGTATAATTATTACAGTTCTAGCGATAATACCTCCATTATATGGGTAATAATGCATGTTATATTGATGATAATGAAAGTAATACGTATATTTATTATAGTTCTAGCGATAATAACTGCATAATATGGGTAATAATGCATGTTATATTGAGAATAATATAAGTAAAAAGTATAATTATTACAGTTCTGGCGATAATAACTGCATTATATGGGTAATAATGCACGTTATATTGCTAATAGTATAAGTAATAAGTATAATTATTACAGTTCTTGCGATAATACCTCCATTATATGGGTAATAATGCATGTTATATTGCTAATAATATAAGTAATAAGTATAATTATTACAGTTCTAGCGATAATAACTGCATTATATGGGTAATAATGCACGTTATATTGCTAATAATATAAGTAATAAGTATAATTATTACAGTTCTAGCGATAATAACTGCATAATATGGGTAATAATGCATGTTATATTGATAATAATCTAAGTAATAAGTATAATTATTGCAGTTCTAGCGATAATACCTCCATTATATGGGTAATAATGCATGTTATATTGATAATGATATAAGTAATAAGTATCATTATTACAGTTCTAGCGATAATAACTGCATAATATGGGTAATAATGCACGTTATATTGATGATAATGAAAGTGATACGTATATTTATTATAGTTCTTGCGATAATAACGGCATAATATGGGTAATAATGCATGTTATATTGATAATAATATAAGTAATAAGTATAATTATTACAGTTCTAGCGATAATAACTGCATAATATGGATAATAATGCACGTTATATTGCTAATAATATAAGTAATGAGTACAATTATTACAGTTCTAGCGATAATAACTGCATTATATGGGTAATAATGCATGTTATATTGAGAATAATATAAGTAATAAGTATAATTATTACAGTTCTGGCGATAATAACTGCATTATATGGGTAATAATGCACGTTATATTGGTAATAGTATAAGTAATAAGTATAATTATTACAGTTCTAGCGATAATACCTCCATTATATGGGTAATAATGCATGTTATATTGATAATAATATAAGTAATAAGTATAATTATTACAGTTCTGGCGATAATAACTGCATTATATGGGTAACAATGCACGTTATATTGATAATAGTATAAGTAATAAGTATAATTATTACAGTTCTAGCGATAATAACTGCATTATATGGGTAATAATGCATGTTATATTGATGATAATAAAAGTAATACGTATATTTATTATAGTTCTAGCGATAATAACTGCATAATATGGGTAATAATGCAGCTTATATTGATAATAATCTAAGTAATAAGTATAATTATTACCGTTCTAGCGATAATACCTCCATTATATGGGTAATAATGCATGTTATATTGATAATGATATAAGTAATAAGTATAATTATTACAGTTCTAGCGATAATCACTGCATAATATGGGTAATAATGCACGTTATATTGCTAATAATATAAGTAATGAGAACAATTATTACAGTTCTAGCGATAAGAACCGCATAATATGGGTAATAATGCATGTTATATTGATAATAATATAAGTAATAAGTATAATTATTACAGTTCTAGCAATAATACCTCCATTATATGGGTAATAATGCATGTTATATTGATGATAATGAAAGTGATACGTATATTTATTATAGTTCTTGCGATAATAACTGCATCATATGGGTAATAATGCATGTTATATTGAGAATAATATAAGTAATAAGTATAATTATTACAGTTCTAGCGATAATAACTGCATAATATGGGTAATAATGCACGTTATATTGCTAATAATATAAGTAATGAGTATATTTATTACAGTTCTAGCGATAATAACTGCATAATATGGGTAATAATGCACGTTATATTGCTAATAATATAAGTAATGAGTACAATTATTACAGTTCTAGCGATAATAACTGCATTATATGGGTAATAATGCATGTTATACTGAGAATAATATAAGTAATAAGTATAATTATTACAGTTCTGGCGATAATAACTGCATTATATGGGTAATAATGCACGTTATATTGGTAATAGTATAAGTAATAAGTATAATTATTACAGTTCTAGCGATAATAACTGCATTATATGGGTAATAATGCATGTTATATTGATAATATCGGGAGTAATAAGTATAATTATTATAGTTCTAGCGATAATAATAGTAAAATATGGCAAATAGTGCATGTTATATTGCTAATAGTATAAGTAATAAGTATAATTATTACAGTTCTAGCGATAATAACTGCATTATATGGGTAAAAATGCATGTTATATTGATAATAATGAAAGTAATACGTATATTTATTATAGTTCTAGCGATAATAACTGCATAATATGGGTAATAATGCATGTTATATTGAGAATAATATAAGTAATAAGTATAATTATTACAGTTCTGGCGATAATAACTGCATTATATGTGTAATAATGCACGTTATATTGCTAATAGTATAAGTAATAAGTATAATTATTACAGTTCTTGCGATAATACCTCCATTATATGGGTAATAATGCATGTTATATTGATAATAATATAAGTAATAAGTATAATTATTACAGTTCTGCCGATAATAACTGCATTATATGGGTAATAATGCACGTTATATTGCTAATAATATAAGTAATAAGTATAATTATTACAGTTCTAGCGATAATAACTGCATTATATGGGTAATAATGCATGTTATATTGATGATAATAAAAGTAATACGTATATTTATTATAGTTCTAGCGATAATAACTGCATAATATGGGTAATAATGCATGTTATATTGATAATAATCTAAGTAATAAGTATAATTATTGCAGTTCTAGCGATAATACCTCCATTATATGGGTAATAATGCATGTTATATTGATAATGATATAAGTAATAAGTGTAATTATTACAGTTCTAGCGATAATAACTGCATAATATGGGTAATAATGCACGTTATATTGCTAATAATATAAGTAATGAGTACAATTATTACAGTTCTAGCGATAATAACTGCATTATATGGGTAATAATGCACGTTATATTGCTAATAATATAAGAAACAAGTATAATTATTACAGTTCTAGCGATAATAACTGCATTATATGGGTAATAATGCATGTTACATTGATAATATTGGGAGTAATAAGCGTATTTATTATAGTTCTAGCGATAATAACTGCATAATATGGGTAATAATGCATGTTATATTGATAATATTATAAGTAATAAGTATAATTATTACAGTTCTAGCAATAATACCTCCATTATATGGGTAATAATGCATGTTATATTGATGATAATGAAAGTGATACGTATATTTATTGTAGTTCTTGCGATAATAACAGCATCATATGGGTAATAATGCATGTTATATTGAGAATAATATAAGTAATAAGTATAATTATTACAGTTCTGGCGATAATAACTGCATTATATGGGTAACAATGCACGTTATATTGATAATAGTATAAGTAATAAGTATAATTATTACAGTTCTAGCGATAATACCTCCATTATATGGGTAATAATGCATGTTATATTGATAATAATATAAGTAATAAGTATAATTATTACAGTTCTAGCGATAATAACTGCATAATATGGGTAATAATGCACGTTATATTGCTAATAATATAAGTAATGAGTACAATTATTACAGTTCCAGCGATAATAACTGCATTATATGGGTAATAATGCATGTTTTATTGATAATAATATAAGTAATAAGTATAATTATTACAGTTCTAGCGATAATAACTGCATTATATGGGTAATAATGCATGTTATATTGATGATAATAAAAGTAATACGTATATTTATTATAGTTCTAGCGATAATAACTGCATAATATGGGTAATAATGCATGTTATATTGATAATAATCTAAGTAATAAGTATAATTATTGCAGTTCTAGCGATAATACCTCCATTATATGGGTAATAATGCATGTTATATTGATAATGATATAAGTAATAAGTATAATTATTACAGTTCTGGCGATAATAACTGCATTATATGGGTAATAATGCACGTTATATTGCTAATAATATAAGTAATAAGTATAATTATTACAGTTCTAGCGATAATAACTGCATAATATGGGTAATAATGCATGTTATATTGATAATAATCTAAGTAATAAGTATAATTATTGCAGTTCTAGCGATAATACCTCCATTATATGGGTAATAATGCATGTTATATTGATAATGATATAAGTAATAAGTATCATTATTACAGTTCTAGCGATAATAACTGCATAATATGGGTAATAATGCACGTTATATTGATGATAATGAAAGTGATACGTATATTTATTATAGTTCTTGCGATAATAACGGCATAATATGGGTAATAATGCATGTTATATTGATAATAATATAAGTAATAAGTATAATTATTACAGTTCTAGCGATAATAACTGCATAATATGGATAATAATGCACGTTATATTGCTAATAATATAAGTAATGAGTACAATTATTACAGTTCTAGCGATAATAACTGCATAATATGGGTAATAATGCATGTTATATTGAGAATAATATAAGTAATAAGTATAATTATTACAGTTCTGGCGATAATAACTGCATTATATGTGTAATAATGCACGTTATATTGCTAATAGTATAAGTAATAAGTATAATTATTACAGTTCTTGCGATAATACCTCCATTATATGGGTAATAATGCATGTTATATTGATAATAATATAAGTAATAAGTATAATTATTACAGTTCTGCCGATAATAACTGCATTATATGGGTAATAATGCACGTTATATTGCTAATAATATAAGTAATAAGTATAATTATTACAGTTCTAGCGATAATAACTGCATTATATGGGTAATAATGCATGTTATATTGATGATAATAAAAGTAATACGTATATTTATTATAGTTGTAGCGATAATAACTGCATAATATGGGTAATAATGCATGTTATATTGATAATAATCTAAGTAATAAGTATAATTATTGCAGTTCTAGCGATAATACCTCCATTATATGGGTAATAATGCATGTTATATTGATAATGATATAAGTAATAAGTATAATTATTACAGTTCTAGCGATAATAACTGCATAATATGGGTAATAATGCACGTTATATTGCTAATAATATAAGTAATGAGTACAATTATTACAGTTCTAGCGATAATAACTGCATTATATGGGTAATAATGCACGTTATATTGCTAATAATATAAGAAACAAGTATAATTATTACAGTTCTAGCGATAATAACTGCATTATATGGGTAATAATGCATGTTACATTGATAATATTGGGAGTAATAAGCGTATTTATTATAGTTCTAGCGATAATAACTGCATAATATGGGTAATAATGCATGTTATATTGATAATATTATAAGTAATAAGTATAATTATTACAGTTCTAGCAATAATACCTCCATTATATGGGTAATAATGCATGTTATATTGATGATAATGAAAGTGATACGTATATTTATTATAGTTCTTGCGATAATAACTGCATCATATGGGTAATAATGCATGTTATATTGAGAATAATATAAGTAATAAGTATAATTATTACAGTTCTGGCGATAATAACTGCATTATATGGGTAACAATGCACGTTATATTGATAATAGTATAAGTAATAAGTATAATTATTACAGTTCTAGCGATAATAACTGCATTATATGGGTAATAATGCATGTTATATTGATGATAATAAAAGTAATACGTATATTTATTATAGTTCTAGCGATAATAACTGCATAATATGGGTAATAATGCATGTTATATTGATAATAATCTAAGTAATAAGTATAATTATTGCAGTTCTAGCGATAATACCTCCATTATATGGGTAATAATGCATGTTATATTGATGATAATGAAAGTAATACGTATATTTATTATAGTTCCAGCGATAATAACTGCATAATATGGGTAATAATGCATGTTATATTGCGAATAATATAAGCAATAAGTATAATAATTACAGTTCTGGCGATAATAACTGCATTATATGGGTAACAATGCACGTTATATTGATAATAGTATAAGTAATAAGTATAATTATTACAGTTCTGGCGATAATAACTGCATTATATGGGTAATAATGCACGTTATATTGCTAATAGTATAAGTAATAAGTATAATTATTACAGTTCTTGCGATAATACCTCCATTATATGGGTAATAATGCATGTTATATTGATAATAATATAAGTAATAAGTATAATTATTACAGTTCTAGCGATAATAACTGCATAATATGGGTAATAATGCACGTTATATTGCTAATAATATAAGTAATGAGTACAATTATTACAGTTCCAGCGATAATAACTGCATTATATGGGTAATAATGCATGTTTTATTGATAATAATATAAGTAATAAGTATAATTATTACAGTTCTAGCGATAATACCTCCATTATATGGGTAATAATGCATGTTATATTGATGATAATGAAAGTAATACGTATATTTATTATAGTTCCAGCGATAATAACTGCATAATATGGGTAATAATGCATGTTATATTGCGAATAATATAAGCAATAAGTATAATAATTACAGTTCTGGCGATAATAACTGCATTATATGGGTAATAATGCACGTTATATTGCTAACAATATAAGTAATAAGTCTAATTATTACAGTTCTAGCGATAATAACTGCATTATATGGGTAATAATGCATGTTATATTGATAATATCGGGAGTAATAAGTATAATTATTATAGTTCTAGCGATAATAATAGTAAAATATGGCAAATAGTGCATGTTATATTGCTAATAGTATAAGTAATAAGTATAATTATTACTGTTCTTGCGATAATACCTCCATTATATGGGTAATAATGCATGTTATATTGATGATAATGAAAGTAATACGTATATTTATTATAGTTCTAGCGATAATAACTGCATAATATGGGTAATAATGCATGTTATATTGAGAATAATATAAGTAGTAAGTATAATTATTACAGTTCTAGCGATAATAACTGCATAACATGGGTAATAATGCACGTTATATTGCTAACAATATAAGTAATGAGTACAATTATTACAGTTCTGCCGATAATAACTGCATTATATGGGTAACAATGCACGTTATATTGATAATAGTATAAGTAATAAGTATAATTATTACAGTTCTAGCGATAATAACTGCATTATATGGGTAATAATGCATGTTATATTGATGATAATAAAAGTAATACGTATATTTATTATAGTTCTAGCGATAATAACTGCATAATATGGGTAATAATGCATGTTATATTGATAATAATCTAAGTAATAAGTATAATTATTGCAGTTCTAGCGATAATACCTCCATTATATGGGTAATAATGCATGTTATATTGATAATGATATAAGTAATAAGTATAATTATTACAGTTCTGGCGATAATAACTGCATTATATGGGTAATAATGCACGTTATATTGCTAATAGTATAAGTAATAAGTATAATTATTACAGTTCTTGCGATAATACCTCCATTATATGGGTAATAATGCATGTTATATTGATAATAATATAAGTAATAAGTATAATTATTACAGTTCTAGCGATAATAACTGCATAATATGGGTAATAATGCACGTTATATTGCTAATAATATAAGTAATGAGTACAATTATTACAGTTCCAGCGATAATAACTGCATTATATGGGTAATAATGCATGTTTTATTGATAATAATATAAGTAATAAGTATAATTATTACAGTTCTAGCGATAATACCTCCATTATATGGGTAATAATGCATGTTATATTGATGATAATGAAAGTAATACGTATATTTATTATAGTTCTAGCGATAATAACTGCATAATATGGGTAATAATGCATGTTATATTGCGAATAATATAAGCAATAAGTATAATAATTACAGTTCTGGCGATAATAACTGCATTATATGGGTAATAATGCACGTTATATTGCTAACAATATAAGTAATAAGTCTAATTATTACAGTTCTAGCGATAATAACTGCATTATATGGGTAATAATGCATGTTATATTGATAATATCGGGAGTAATAAGTATAATTATTATAGTTCTAGCGATAATAATAGTAAAATATGGCAAATAGTGCATGTTATATTGCTAATAGTATAAGTAATAAGTATAATTATTACTGTTCTTGCGATAATACCTCCATTATATGGGTAATAATGCATGTTATATTGATGATAATGAAAGTAATACGTATATTTATTATAGTTCTAGCGATAATAACTGCATAATATGGGTAATAATGCATGTTATATTGAGAATAATATAAGTAGTAAGTATAATTATTACAGTTCTAGCGATAATAACTGCATAACATGGGTAATAATGCACGTTATATTGCTAACAATATAAGTAATGAGTACAATTATTACAGTTCTGCCGATAATAACTGCATTATATGGGTAATAATGCACGTTATATTGCTGATAATATAAGTAATAAGTATAATTATTACAGTTCTAGCGATAATAACTGCATTATATGGGTAATAATGCATGTTATATTGATGATAATAAAAGTAATACGTATACTTATTATAGTTCTAGCGATAATAACTGCATAATATGGGTAATAATGCATGTTATATTGATAATAATCTAAGTAATAAGTATAATTATTGCAGTTCTAGCGATAATACCTCCATTATATGGGTAATAATGCATGTTATATTGATAATGATATAAGTAATAAGTATAATTATTACAGTTCTAGCGATAATAACTGCATAATATGGGTAATAATGCACGTTATATTGCTAATAATATAAGAAACAAGTATAATTATTACAGTTCTAGCGATAATAACTGCATTATATGGGTAATAATGCGTGTTACATTGATAATATTGGGAGTAATAAGCGTATTTATTATAGTTCTAGCGATAATAACTGCATAATATGGGTAATAATGCATGTTATATTGATAATATTATAAGTAATAAGTATAATTATTACAGTTCTAGCAATAATACCTCCATTATATGGGTAATAATGCATGTTATATTGATGATAATGAAAGTGATACGTATATTTATTATAGTTCTTGCGATAATAACTGCATCATATGGGTAATAATGCATGTTATATTGAGAATAATATAAGTAATAAGTATAATTATTACAGTTCTGGCGATAATAACTGCATTATATGGGTAATAATGCACGTTATATTGCTAACAGTATAAGTAATAAGTATAATTATTACAGTTCTTGCGATAATACCTCCATTATATGGGTAATAATGCATGTTATATTGATAATAATATAAGTAATAAGTATAATTATTACAGTTCTAGCGATAATAACTGCATTATATGGGTAATAATGCACGTTATATTGATAACAATATAAGTAATAAGTCTAATTATTACAGTTCTAGCGATAATAACTGCATTATATGGGTAATAATGCATGTTATATTGATGATAATGAAAGTAATACGTATATTTATTATAGTTCTAGCGATAATAACTGCATAATATGGGTAATAATGCACGTTATATTGAGAATAATATAAGCAATAAGTATAATTATTACAGTTCTGGCGATAATAACTGCATTATATGGGTAATAATGCACGTTATATTGCTAACAATATAAGTAATAAGTCTAATTATTACAGTTCTAGCGATAATAACTGCATTATATGGGTAATAATGCATGTTATATTGATAATAACATAAGTAATAAGTATAATTATTACAGTTCTAGCGATAATATCTGCATTATATGGGTAATAATGCATGTTATATTGATAATATCGGGAGTAATAAGTATAATTATATTAGTTCTAGCGATAATAATAGTAAAATATGGCAAATAGTGCATGTTATATTGCTAATAGTATAAGTAATAAGTATAATTATTACAGTTCTAGCGATAATAACTGCATTATATGGGTAAAAATGCATGTTATATTGACAATATTGGGAGTAATAAGTATATTTATTATGGTTCTAGAGATAATAACTGCATAATATGGGTAATAATGCATGTTATATTGATAATAACATAAGTAATGAGTACAATTATTACAGTTCTAGCGATAATAACTGCATAACATGGGTAATAATGCACGTTATATTGCTAATAATATAAGTAATGAGTACAATTATTACAGTTCTAGCGATAATAACTGCATTATATGGGTAATAATGCATGTTTTATTGATAATAATATAAGTAATAAGTATAATTATTACAGTTCTAGCGATAATAACTGCATTATATGGGTAATAATGCATGTTATATTGCTAACAATATAAGTAATAAGTATAATTATTACAGTTCTAGCGATAATAACTGCATTATATGGGTAATAATGCATGTTATATTGATAATATCGGGAGTAATAAGTATAATTATTATAGTTCTAGCGATAATAATAGTAAAATATCTCAAATAGTGCATGTTATATTGCTAATAGTATAAGTAATAAGTATAATTATTACAGTTCTTGCGATAATACCTCCATTATATGGGTAATAATGCATGTTATATTGATGATAATGAAAGTAATACGTATATTTATTATAGTTCTAGCGATAATAACTGCATAATATGGGTAAAAATGCATGTTATATTGAGAATAATATAAGTAGTAAGTATAATTATTACAGTTCTAGCGATAATAACTGCATAACATGGGTAATAATGCACGTTATATTGTTAATAGTATAAGTAATGAGTACAATTATTACAGTTCTGCCGATAATAACTGCATTATATGGGTAATAATGCACGTTATATTGCTAATAGTATAAGTAATAAGTATAATTATTACAGTTCCAGCGATAATAACTGCATTATATGGGTAATAATGCATGTTTTATTGATAATAATATAAGTAATAAGTATAATTATTACAGTTCTAGCGATAATACCTCCATTATATGGGTAATAATGCATGTTATATTGATGATAATGAAAGTAATACGTATATTTATTATAGTTCTAGCGATAATAACTGCATAATATGGGTAATAATGCATGTTATATTGAGAATAATATAAGTAATAAGTATAATTATTACAGTTCTGGCGATAATAACTGCATTATATGGGTAATAATGCACGTTATATTGTTAATAGTATAAGTAATAAGTATAATTATTACAGTTCTTGCGATAATACCTCCATTATATGGGTAATAATGCATGTTATATTGATAATAATATAAGTAATAAGTATAATTATTACAGTTCTAGCGATAATAACTGCATTATATGGGTAATAATGCACGTTATATTGCTAATAATATAAGTAATAAGTATAATTATTACAGTTCTAGCGATAATAACTGCATTATATGGGTAATAATGCATGTTATATTGATAATATCGGGAGTAATAAGTATAATTATTACAGTTCTAGCGATAATAACTGCATTATATGGGTAATAATGCATGTTATATTGATAATAATATAAGTAATAAGTATAATTATTACAGTTCTAGCGATAATAACTGCATAATATGGGTAATAATGCACGTTATATTGCTAATAATATAAGTAATGAGTACAATTATTACAGTTCCAGCGATAATAACTGCATTATATGGGTAATAATGCATGTTTTATTGATAATAATATAAGTAATAAGTATAATTATTACAGTTCTAGCGATAATACCTCCATTATATGGGTAATAATGCATGTTATATTGATGATAATGAAAGTAATACGTATATTTATTATAGTTCTAGCGATAATAACTGCATAATATGGGTAATAATGCATGTTATATTGAGAATAATATAAGTAATAAGTATAATTATTACAGTTCTGGCGATAATAACTGCATTATATGGGTAATAATGCACGTTATATTGCTACTAGTATAAGTAATAAGTATAATTATTACAGTTCTTGCGATAATACCTCCATTATATGGGTAATAATGCATGTTATATTGATAATAATATAAGTAATAAGTATAATTATTACAGTTCTAGCGATAATAACTGCATTATATGGGTAATAATGCACGTTATATTGCTAATAATATAAGTAATAAGTATAATTATTACAGTTCTAGCGATAATAACTGCATTATATGGGTAATAATGCATGTTATATTGATGAAAATAAAAGTAATACGTATATTTATTATAGTTCTAGCGATAATAACTGCATAATATGGGTAATAATGCATGTTATATTGATAATAATCTAAGTAATAAGTATAATTATTGCAGTTCTAGCGATAATACCTCCATTATATGGGTAATAATGCATGTTATATTGATAATGATATAAGTAATAAGTATAATTATTACAGTTCTAGCGATAATAACTGCATAATATGGGTAATAATGCACGTTATATTGATGATAATGAAAGTGATACGTATATTTATTATAGTTCTTGCGATAATAACGGCATAATATGGGTAATAATGCATGTTATATTGATAATAATATAAGTAATAAGTATAATTATTACAGTTCTAGCGATAATAACTGCATAATATGGGTAATAATGCACGTTATATTGCTAATAATATAAGTAATGAGTACAATTATTACAGTTCTAGCGATAATAACTGCATTATATGGGTAATAATGCACGTTATATTGCTAATAATATAAGAAACAAGTATAATTATTACAGTTCTAGCGATAATAACTGCATTATATGGGTAATAATGCATGTTACATTGATAATATTGGGAGTAATAAGCGTATTTATTATAGTTCTAGCGATAATAACTGCATAATATGGGTAATAATGCATGTTATATTGATAATATTATAAGTAATAAGTATAATTATTACAGTTCTAGCAATAATACCTCCATTATATGGGTAATAATGCATGTTATATTGATGATAATGAAAGTGATACGTATATTTATTATAGTTCTTGCGATAATAACTGCATCATATGGGTAATAATGCATGTTATATTGAGAATAATATAAGTAATAAGTATAATTATTACAGTTCTGGCGATAATAACTGCATTATATGGGTAATAATGCACGTTATATTGCTAACAGTATAAGTAATAAGTATAATTATTACAGTTCTTGCGATAATACCTCCATTATATGGGTAATAATGCATGTTATATTGATAATAATATAAGTAATAAGTATAATTATTACAGTTCTAGCGATAATAACTGCATTATATGGGTAATAATGCACGTTATATTGATAACAATATAAGTAATAAGTCTAATTATTACAGTTCTAGCGATAATAACTGCATAATATGGGTAATAATGCACGTTATATTGATAATAATCTAAGTAATAAGTATAATTATTGCAGTTCTAGCGATAATACCTCCATTATATGGGTAATAATGCATGTTATATTGATAATGATATAAGTAATAAGTATAATTATTACAGTTCTAGCGATAATAACTGCATAATATGGGTAATAATGCACGTTATATTGCTAATAATATAAGTAATGAGTACAATTATTACAGTTCTAGCGATAATAACTGCATTATATGGGTAATAATGCACGTTATATTGCTAATAATATAAGAAACAAGTATAATTATTACAGTTCTAGCGATAATAACTGCATTATATGGGTAATAATGCATGTTACATTGATAATATTGGGAGTAATAAGCGTATTTATTATAGTTCTAGCGATAATAACTGCATAATATGGGTAATAATGCATGTTATATTGATAATATTATAAGTAATAAGTATAATTATTACAGTTCTAGCAATAATACCTCCATTATATGGGTAATAATGCATGTTATATTGATGATAATGAAAGTGATACGTATATTTATTATAGTTCTTGCGATAATAACTGCATCATATGGGTAATAATGCATGTTATATTGAGAATAATATAAGTAATAAGTATAATTATTACAGTTCTGGCGATAATAACTGCATTATATGGGTAATAATGCACGTTATATTGCTAGCAGTATAAGTAATAAGTATAATTATTACAGTTCTTGCGATAATACCTCCATTATATGGGTAATAATGCATGTTATATTGATAATAATATAAGTAATAAGTATAATTATTACAGTTCTAGCGATAATAACTGCATTATATGGGTAATAATGCACGTTATATTGATAACAATATAAGTAATAAGTCTAATTATTACAGTTCTAGCGATAATAACTGCATTATATGGGTAATAATGCATGTTATATTGATGATAATGAAAGTAATACGTATATTTATTATAGTTCTAGCGATAATAACTGCATAATATGGGTAATAATGCACGTTATATTGAGAATAATATAAGCAATAAGTATAATTATTACAGTTCTGGCGATAATAACTGCATTATATGGGTAATAATGCACGTTATATTGCTAACAATATAAGTAATAAGTCTAATTATTACAGTTCTAGCGATAATAACTGCATTATATGGGTAATAATGCATGTTATATTGATAATAACATAAGTAATAAGTATAATTATTACAGTTCTAGCGATAATATCTGCATTATATGGGTAATAATGCATGTTATATTGATAATATCGGGAGTAATAAGTATAATTATATTAGTTCTAGCGATAATAATAGTAAAATATGGCAAATAGTGCATGTTATATTGCTAATAGTATAAGTAATAAGTATAATTATTACAGTTCTAGCGATAATAACTGCATTATATGGGTAAAAATGCATGTTATATTGACAATATTGGGAGTAATAAGTATATTTATTATGGTTCTAGAGATAATAACTGCATAATACGGGTAATAATGCATGTTATATTGATAATAATATAAGTAATGAGTACAATTATTACAGTTCTAGCGATAATAACTTCATAACATGGGTAATAATGCACGTTATATTGCTAATAATATAAGTAATGAGTACAATTATTACAGTTCTAGCGATAATAACTGCATTATATGGGTAATAATGCATGTTTTATTGATAATAATATAAGTAATAAGTATAATTATTACAGTTCTAGCGATAATAACTGCATTATATGGGTAATAATGCATGTTATATTGCTAACAATATAAGTAATAAGTATAATTATTACAGTTCTAGCGATAATAACTGCATTATATGGGTAATAATGCATGTTATATTGATAATATCGGGAGTAATAAGTATAATTATTATAGTTCTAGCGATAATAATAGTAAAATATCTCAAATAGTGCATGTTATATTGCTAATAGTATAAGTAATAAGTATAATTATTACAGTTCTTGCGATAATACCTCCATTATATGGGTAATAATGCATGTTATATTGATGATAATGAAAGTAATACGTATATTTATTATAGTTCTAGCGATAATAACTGCATAATATGGGTAAAAATGCATGTTATATTGAGAATAATATAAGTAGTAAGTATAATTATTACAGTTCTAGCGATAATAACTGCATAACATGGGTAATAATGCACGTTATATTGTTAATAGTATAAGTAATGAGTACAATTATTACAGTTCTGCCGATAATAACTGCATTATATGGGTAATAATGCACGTTATATTGCTAATAGTATAAGTAATAAGTATAATTATTACAGTTCCGGCGATAATAACTGCATTATATGGGTAATAATGCATGTTTTATTGATAATAATATAAGTAATAAGTATAATTATTACAGTTCTAGCGATAATACCTCCATTATATGGGTAATAATGCATGTTATATTGATGATAATGAAAGTAATACGTATATTTATTATAGTTCTAGCGATAATAACTGCATAATATGGGTAATAATGCATGTTATATTGAGAATAATATAAGTAATAAGTATAATTATTACAGTTCTGGCGATAATAACTGCATTATATGGGTAATAATGCACGTTATATTGCTAATAGTATAAGTAATAAGTATAATTATTACAGTTCTTGCGATAATACCTCCATTATATGGGTAATAATGCATGTTATATTGATAATAATATAAGTAATAAGTATAATTATTACAGTTCTAGCGATAATAACTGCATTATATGGGTAATAATGCACGTTATATTGCTAATAATATAAGTAATAAGTATAATTATTACAGTTCTAGCGATAATAACTGCATTATATGGGTAATAATGCATGTTATATTGATAATATCGGGAGTAATAAGTATAATTATTACAGTTCTAGCGATAATAACTGCATTATATGGGTAATAATGCATGTTATATTGATAATAATATAAGTAATAAGTATAATTATTACAGTTCTAGCGATAATAACTGCATTATATGGGTAAAAATGCATGTTATATTGATAATATTGGGAGTAATAAGTATATTAATTATGGTTCTAGAGATAATAACTGCATAATATGGGTAATAATGCATGTTATATTGAGAATAATATAAGTAATAAGTATAATTATTACAGTTCTGGCGATAATAACTGCATTATATGGGTAATAATGCACGTTATATTGCTAATAGTATAAGTAATAAGTATAATTATTACAGTTCTTGCGATAATACCTCCATTATATGGGTAATAATGCATGTTATATTGATAATAATATAAGTAATAAGTATAATTATTACAGTTCTAGCGATAATAACTGCATAATATGGGTAATAATGCACGTTATATTGCTAATAATATAAGTAATGAGTACAATTATTACAGTTCCAGCGATAATAACTGCATTATATGGGTAATAATGCATGTTTTATTGATAATAATATAAGTAATAAGTATAATTATTACAGTTCTAGCGATAATACCTCCATTATATGGGTAATAATGCATGTTATATTGATGATAATGAAAGTAATACGTATATTTATTATAGTTCTAGCGATAATAACTGCATAATATGGGTAATAATGCATGTTATATTGAGAATAATATAAGTAATAAGTATAATTATTACAGTTCTGGCGATAATAACTGCATTATATGGGTAATAATGCACGTTATATTGCTAATAGTATAAGTAATAAGTATAATTATTACAGTTCTTGCGATAATACCTCCATTATATGGGTAATAATGCATGTTATATTGATAATAATATAAGTAATAAGTATAATTATTACAGTTCTAGCGATAATAACTGCATTATATGGGTAATAATGCACGTTATATTGCTAATAATATAAGTAATAAGTATAATTATTACAGTTCTAGCGATAATAACTGCATTATATGGGTAATAATGCATGTTATATTGATGAAAATAAAAGTAATACGTATATTTATTATAGTTCTGGCGATAATAACTGCATAATATGGGTAATAATGCATGTTATATTGATAATAATCTAAGTAATAAGTATAATTATTGCAGTTCTAGCGATAATACCTCCATTATATGGGTAATAATGCATGTTATATTGATAATGATATAAGTAATAAGTATAATTATTACAGTTCTAGCGATAATAACTGCATAATATGGGTAATAATGCACGTTATATTGATGATAATGAAAGTGATACGTATATTTATTATAGTTCTTGCGATAATAACGGCATAATATGGGTAATAATGCATGTTATATTGTTAATAATATAAGTAATAAGTATAATTATTACAGTTCTAGCGATAATAACTGCATAATATGGGTAATAATGCACGTTATATTGCTAATAATATAAGTAATGAGTACAATTATTACAGTTCTAGCGATAATAACTGCATTATATGGGTAATAATGCACGTTATATTGCTAATAATATAAGAAACAAGTATAATTATTACAGTTCTAGCGATAATAACTGCATTATATGGGTAATAATGCATGTTACATTGATAATATTGGGAGTAATAAGCGTATTTATTATAGTTCTAGCGATAATAACTGCATAATATGGGTAATAATGCATGTTATATTGATAATATTATAAGTAATAAGTATAATTATTACAGTTCTAGCAATAATACCTCCATTATATGGGTAATAATGCATGTTATATTGATGATAATGAAAGTGATACGTATATTTATTATAGTTCTTGCGATAATAACTGCATCATATGGGTAATAATGCATGTTATATTGAGAGTAATATAAGTAATAAGTATAATTATTACAGTTCTGGCGATAATAACTGCATTATATGGGTAATAATGCACGTTATATTGCTAACAGTATAAGTAATAAGTATAATTATTACAGTTCTTGCGATAATACCTCCATTATATGGGTACTAATGCATGTTATATTGATAATAATATAAGTAATAAGTATAATTATTACAGTTCTAGCGATAATAACTGCATTATATGGGTAATAATGCACGTTATATTGATAACAATATAAGTAATAAGTCTAATTATTACAGTTCTAGCGATAATAACTGCATTATATGGGTAATAATGCATGTTATATTGATGATAATGAAAGTAATACGTATATTTATTATAGTTCTAGCGATAATAACTGCATAATATGGGTAATAATGCACGTTATATTGAGAATAATATAAGCAATAAGTATAATTATTACAGTTCTGGCGATAATAACTGCATTATATGGGTAATAATGCACGTTATATTGCTAACAATATAAGTAATAAGTCTAATTATTACAGTTCTAGCGATAATAACTGCATTATATGGGTAATAATGCATGTTATATTGATAATAACATAAGTAATAAGTATAATTATTACAGTTCTAGCGATAATATCTGCATTATATGGGTAATAATGCATGTTATATTGATAATATCGGGAGTAATAAGTATAATTATATTAGTTCTGGCGATAATAATAGTAAAATATGGCAAATAGTGCATGTTATATTGCTAATAGTATAAGTAATAAGTATAATTATTACAGTTCTAGCGATAATAACTGCATTATATGGGTAAAAATGCATGTTATATTGACAATATTGGGAGTAATAAGTATATTTATTATGGTTCTAGAGATAATAACTGCATAATATGGGTAATAATGCATGTTATATTGATAATAATATAAGTAATGAGTACAATTATTACAGTTCTAGCGATAATAACTGCATAACATGGGTAATAATGCACGTTATATTGCTAATAATATAAGTAATGAGTACAATTATTACAGTTCTAGCGATAATAACTGCATTATATGGGTAATAATGCACGTTATATTGCTAATAGTATAAGTAATAAGTATAATTATTACAGTTCCAGCGATAATAACTGCATTATATGGGTAATAATGCATGTTTTATTGATAATAATATAAGTAATAAGTATAATTATTACAGTTCTAGCGATAATACCTCCATTATATGGGTAATAATGCATGTTATATTGATGATAATGAAAGTAATACGTATATTTATTATAGTTCTAGCGATAATAACTGCATAATATGGGTAATAATGCATGTTATATTGAGAATAATATAAGTAATAAGTATAATTATTACAGTTCTGGCGATAATAACTGCATTATATGGGTAATAATGCACGTTATATTGCTAATAGTATAAGTAATAAGTATAATTATTACAGTTCTTGCGATAATACCTCCATTATATGGGTAATAATGCATGTTATATTGATAATAATATAAGTAATAAGTATAATTATTACAGTTCTAGCGATAATAACTGCATTATATGGGTAATAATGCACGTTATATTGCTAATAATATAAGTAATAAGTATAATTATTACAGTTCTAGCGATAATAACTGCATTATATGGGTAATAATGCATGTTATATTGATAATATCGGGAGTAATAAGTATAATTATTACAGTTCTAGCGATAATAACTGCATTATATGGGTAATAATGCATGTTATATTGATAATAATATAAGTAATAAGTATAATTATTACAGTTCTAGCGATAATAACTGCATTATATGGGTAAAAATGCATGTTATATTGACAATATTGGGAGTAATAAGTATATTTATTATGGTTCTAGAGATAATAACTGCATTATATGGGTAATAATGCACGTTATATTGCTAATAATATAAGTAATGAGTACAATTATTACAGTTCCAGCAATAATAACTGCATTATATGGGTAATAATGCATGTTTTATTGATAATAATATAAGTAATAAGTATAATTATTACAGTTCTAGCGATAATACCTCCATTATATGGGTAATAATGCATGTTATATTGAGAATAATATAAGTAATAAGTATAATTATTACAGTTCTGGCGATAATAACTGCATTATATGGGTAATAATGCACGTTATATTGCTAATAGTATAAGTAATAAGTATAATTATTACAGTTCTTGCGATAATACCTCCATTATATGGGTAATAATGCATGTTATATTGATAATAATATAAGTAATAAGTATAATTATTACAGTTCTAGCGATAATAACTGCATTATATGGGTAATAATGCACGTTATATTGCTAATAATATAAGTAATAAGTATAATTATTACAGTTCTAGCGATAATAACTGCATTATATGGGTAATAATGCATGTTATATTGATAATATCGGGAGTAATAAGTATAATTATTACAGTTCTAGCGATAATAACTGCATTATATGGGTAATAATGCATGTTATATTGATAATAATATAAGTAATAAGTATAATTATTACAGTTCTAGCGATAATAACTGCATTATATGGGTAAAAATGCATGTTATATTGACAATATTGGGAGTAATAAGTATATTTATTATGGTTCTAGAGATAATAACTGCATTATATGGGTAATAATGCACGTTATATTGCTAATAATATAAGTAATGAGTACAATTATTACAGTTCCAGCAATAATAACTGCATTATATGGGTAATAATGCATGTTTTATTGATAATAATATAAGTAATAAGTATAATTATTACAGTTCTAGCGATAATACCTCCATTATATGGGTAATAATGCATGTTATATTGGTGATAATGAAAGTAATACGTATATTTATTATATTTCTAGCGATAATAACTGCATAATATGGGTAATAATGCATGTTATATTGAGAATAATATAAGTAATAAGTATAATTATTACAGTTCTGGCGATAATAACTGCATTATATGGGTAATAATGCACGTTATATTGCTAATAGTATAAGTAATAAGTATAATTATTACTGTTCTTGCGATAATACCTCCATTATATGGGTAATAATGCATGTTATATTGATGATAATGAAAGTAATACGTATATTTATTATAGTTCTAGCGATAATAACTGCATAATATGGGTAATAATGCATGTTATATTGAGAATAATATAAGTAGTAAGTATAATTATTACAGTTCTAGCGATAATAACTGCATAACATGGGTAATAATGCACGTTATATTGCTAACAATATAAGTAATGAGTACAATTATTACAGTTCTGCCGATAATAACTGCATTATATGGGTAATAATGCACGTTATATTGCTGATAATATAAGTAATAAGTATAATTATTACAGTTCTAGCGATAATAACTGCATTATATGGGTAATAATGCATGTTATATTGATGATAATAAAAGTAATACGTATACTTATTATAGTTCTAGCGATAATAACTGCATAATATGGGTAATAATGCATGTTATATTGATAATAATCTAAGTAATAAGTATAATTATTGCAGTTCTAGCGATAATACCTCCATTATATGGGTAATAATGCATGTTATATTGATAATGATATAAGTAATAAGTATAATTATTACAGTTCTAGCGATAATAACTGCATAATATGGGTAATAATGCACGTTATATTGCTAATAATATAAGTAATGAGTACAATTATTACAGTTCTAGCGATAATAACTGCATTATATGGGTAATAATGCACGTTATATTGCTAATAATATAAGAAACAAGTATAATTATTACAGTTCTAGCGATAATAACTGCATTATATGGGTAATAATGCATGTTACATTGATAATATTGGGAGTAATAAGCGTATTTATTATAGTTCTAGCGATAATAACTGCATAATATGGGTAATAATGCATGTTATATTGATAATATTATAAGTAATAAGTATAATTATTACAGTTCTAGCAATAATACCTCCATTATATGGGTAATGATGCATGTTATATTGATGATAATGAAAGTGATACGTATATTTATTATAGTTCTTGCGATAATAACTGCATCATATGGGTAATAATGCATGTTATATTGAGAATAATATAAGTAATAAGTATAATTATTACAGTTCTGGCGATAATAACTGCATTATATGGGTAATAATGCACGTTATATTGCTAACAGTATAAGTAATAAGTATAATTATTACAGTTCTTGCGATAATACCTCCATTATATGGGTAATAATGCATGTTATATTGAGAATAATATAAGTAATAAGTACAATTATTACAGTTCTAGCGATAATAACTGCATAACATGGGTAATAATGCACGTTATATTGCTAATAATATAAGTAATGAGTACAATTATTACAGTTCTAGCGATAATAACTGCATTATATGGGTAATAATGCACGTTATATTGCTAATAGTATAAGTAATAAGTATAATTATTACAGTTCCAGCGATAATAACTGCATTATATGGGTAATAATGCATGTTTTATTGATAATAATATAAGTAATAAGTATAATTATTACAGTTCTAGCGATAATACCTCCATTATATGGGTAATAATGCATGTTATATTGACAATATTGGGAGTAATAAGTATATTTATTATGGTTCTAGAGATAATAACTGCATAATATGGGTAATAATGCATGTTATATTGATAATAATATAAGTAATGAGTACAATTATTACAGTTCTAGCGATAATAACTGCATAACATGGGTAATAATGCACGTTATATTGCTAATAATATAAGTAATGAGTACAATTATTACAGTTCTAGCGATAATAACTGCATTATATGGGTAATAATGCATGTTTTATTGATAATAATATAAGTAATAAGTATAATTATTACAGTTCTAGCGATAATAACTGCATTATATGGGTAATAATGCATGTTATATTGCTAACAATATAAGTAATAAGTATAATTATTACAGTTCTAGCGATAATAACTGCATTATATGGGTAATAATGCATGTTATATTGATAATATCGGGAGTAATAAGTATAATTATTATAGTTCTAGCGATAATAATAGTAAAATATCTCAAATAGTGCATGTTATATTGCTAATAGTATAAGTAATAAGTATAATTATTACAGTTCTTGCGATAATACCTCCATTATATGGGTAATAATGCATGTTATATTGATGATAATGAAAGTAATACGTATATTTATTATAGTTCTAGCGATAATAACTGCATAATATGGGTAAAAATGCATGTTATATTGAGAATAATATAAGTAGTAAGTATAATTATTACAGTTCTAGCGATAATAACTGCATAACATGGGTAATAATGCACGTTATATTGTTAATAGTATAAGTAATGAGTACAATTATTACAGTTCTGCCGATAATAACTGCATTATATGGGTAATAATGCACGTTATATTGCTAATAGTATAAGTAATAAGTATAATTATTACAGTTCCAGCGATAATAACTGCATTATATGGGTAATAATGCATGTTTTATTGATAATAATATAAGTAATAAGTATAATTATTACAGTTCTAGCGATAATACCTCCATTATATGGGTAATAATGCATGTTATATTGATGATAATGAAAGTAATACGTATATTTATTATAGTTCTAGCGATAATAACTGCATAATATGGGTAATAATGCATGTTATATTGAGAATAATATAAGTAATAAGTATAATTATTACAGTTCTGGCGATAATAACTGCATTATATGGGTAATAATGCACGTTATATTGTTAATAGTATAAGTAATAAGTATAATTATTACAGTTCTTGCGATAATACCTCCATTATATGGGTAATAATGCATGTTATATTGATAATAATATAAGTAATAAGTATAATTATTACAGTTCTAGCGATAATAACTGCATTATATGGGTAATAATGCACGTTATATTGCTAATAATATAAGTAATAAGTATAATTATTACAGTTCTAGCGATAATAACTGCATTATATGGGTAATAATGCATGTTATATTGATAATATCGGGAGTAATAAGTATAATTATTACAGTTCTAGCGATAATAACTGCATTATATGGGTAATAATGCATGTTATATTGATAATAATATAAGTAATAAGTATAATTATTACAGTTCTAGCGATAATAACTGCATTATATGGGTAATAATGCACGTTATATTGCTAATAATATAAGTAATAAGTATAATTATTACAGTTCTAGCGATAATAACTGCATAATATGGGTAATAATGCACGTTATATTGCTAATAATATAAGTAATGAGTACAATTATTACAGTTCCAGCGATAATAACTGCATTATATGGGTAATAATGCATGTTTTATTGATAATAATATAAGTAATAAGTATAATTATTACAGTTCTAGCGATAATACCTCCATTATATGGGTAATAATGCATGTTATATTGATGATAATGAAAGTAATACGTATATTTATTATAGTTCTAGCGATAATAACTGCATAATATGGGTAATAATGCATGTTATATTGAGAATAATATAAGTAATAAGTATAATTATTACAGTTCTGGCGATAATAACTGCATTATATGGGTAATAATGCACGTTATATTGCTAATAGTATAAGTAATAAGTATAATTATTACAGTTCTTGCGATAATACCTCCATTATATGGGTAATAATGCATGTTATATTGATAATAATATAAGTAATAAGTATAATTATTACAGTTCTAGCGATAATAACTGCATTATATGGGTAATAATGCATGTTATATTGCTAACAATATAAGTAATAAGTATAATTATTACAGTTCTAGCGATAATAACTGCATTATATGGGTAATAATGCATGTTATATTGATAATATCGGGAGTAATAAGTATAATTATTATAGTTCTAGCGATAATAATAGTAAAATATCTCAAATAGTGCATGTTATATTGCTAATAGTATAAGTAATAAGTATAATTATTACAGTTCTTGCGATAATACCTCCATTATATGGGTAATAATGCATGTTATATTGATGATAATGAAAGTAATACGTATATTTATTATAGTTCTAGCGATAATAACTGCATAATATGGGTAAAAATGCATGTTATATTGAGAATAATATAAGTAGTAAGTATAATTATTACAGTTCTAGCGATAATAACTGCATAACATGGGTAATAATGCACGTTATATTGTTAATAGTATAAGTAATGAGTACAATTATTACAGTTCTGCCGATAATAACTGCATTATATGGGTAATAATGCACGTTATATTGCTAATAGTATAAGTAATAAGTATAATTATTACAGTTCCGGCGATAATAACTGCATTATATGGGTAATAATGCATGTTTTATTGATAATAATATAAGTAATAAGTATAATTATTACAGTTCTAGCGATAATACCTCCATTATATGGGTAATAATGCATGTTATATTGATGATAATGAAAGTAATACGTATATTTATTATAGTTCTAGCGATAATAACTGCATAATATGGGTAATAATGCATGTTATATTGAGAATAATATAAGTAATAAGTATAATTATTACAGTTCTGGCGATAATAACTGCATTATATGGGTAATAATGCACGTTATATTGCTAATAGTATAAGTAATAAGTATAATTATTACAGTTCTTGCGATAATACCTCCATTATATGGGTAATAATGCATGTTATATTGATAATAATATAAGTAATAAGTATAATTATTACAGTTCTAGCGATAATAACTGCATTATATGGGTAATAATGCACGTTATATTGCTAATAATATAAGTAATAAGTATAATTATTACAGTTCTAGCGATAATAACTGCATTATATGGGTAATAATGCATGTTATATTGATAATATCGGGAGTAATAAGTATAATTATTACAGTTCTAGCGATAATAACTGCATTATATGGGTAATAATGCATGTTATATTGATAATAATATAAGTAATAAGTATAATTATTACAGTTCTAGCGATAATAACTGCATTATATGGGTAAAAATGCATGTTATATTGATAATATTGGGAGTAATAAGTATATTAATTATGGTTCTAGAGATAATAACTGCATAATATGGGTAATAATGCATGTTATATTGAGAATAATATAAGTAATAAGTATAATTATTACAGTTCTGGCGATAATAACTGCATTATATGGGTAATAATGCACGTTATATTGCTAATAGTATAAGTAATAAGTATAATTATTACAGTTCTTGCGATAATACCTCCATTATATGGGTAATAATGCATGTTATATTGATAATAATATAAGTAATAAGTATAATTATTACAGTTCTAGCGATAATAACTGCATAATATGGGTAATAATGCACGTTATATTGCTAATAATATAAGTAATGAGTACAATTATTACAGTTCCAGCGATAATAACTGCATTATATGGGTAATAATGCATGTTTTATTGATAATAATATAAGTAATAAGTATAATTATTACAGTTCTAGCGATAATACCTCCATTATATGGGTAATAATGCATGTTATATTGATGATAATGAAAGTAATACGTATATTTATTATAGTTCTAGCGATAATAACTGCATAATATGGGTAATAATGCATGTTATATTGAGAATAATATAAGTAATAAGTATAATTATTACAGTTCTGGCGATAATAACTGCATTATATGGGTAATAATGCACGTTATATTGCTAATAGTATAAGTAATAAGTATAATTATTACAGTTCTTGCGATAATACCTCCATTATATGGGTAATAATGCATGTTATATTGATAATAATATAAGTAATAAGTATAATTATTACAGTTCTAGCGATAATAACTGCATTATATGGGTAATAATGCACGTTATATTGCTAATAATATAAGTAATAAGTATAATTATTACAGTTCTAGCGATAATAACTGCATTATATGGGTAATAATGCATGTTATATTGATGAAAATAAAAGTAATACGTATATTTATTATAGTTCTGGCGATAATAACTGCATAATATGGGTAATAATGCATGTTATATTGATAATAATCTAAGTAATAAGTATAATTATTGCAGTTCTAGCGATAATACCTCCATTATATGGGTAATAATGCATGTTATATTGATAATGATATAAGTAATAAGTATAATTATTACAGTTCTAGCGATAATAACTGCATAATATGGGTAATAATGCACGTTATATTGATGATAATGAAAGTGATACGTATATTTATTATAGTTCTTGCGATAATAACGGCATAATATGGGTAATAATGCATGTTATATTGATAATAATATAAGTAATAAGTATAATTATTACAGTTCTAGCGATAATAACTGCATAATATGGGTAATAATGCACGTTATATTGCTAATAATATAAGTAATGAGTACAATTATTACAGTTCTAGCGATAATAACTGCATTATATGGGTAATAATGCACGTTATATTGCTAATAATATAAGAAACAAGTATAATTATTACAGTTCTAGCGATAATAACTGCATTATATGGGTAATAATGCATGTTACATTGATAATATTGGGAGTAATAAGCGTATTTATTATAGTTCTAGCGATAATAACTGCATAATATGGGTAATAATGCATGTTATATTGATAATATTATAAGTAATAAGTATAATTATTACAGTTCTAGCAATAATACCTCCATTATATGGGTAATAATGCATGTTATATTGATGATAATGAAAGTGATACGTATATTTATTATAGTTCTTGCGATAATAACTGCATCATATGGGTAATAATGCATGTTATATTGAGAGTAATATAAGTAATAAGTATAATTATTACAGTTCTGGCGATAATAACTGCATTATATGGGTAATAATGCACGTTATATTGCTAACAGTATAAGTAATAAGTATAATTATTACAGTTCTTGCGATAATACCTCCATTATATGGGTACTAATGCATGTTATATTGATAATAATATAAGTAATAAGTATAATTATTACAGTTCTAGCGATAATAACTGCATTATATGGGTAATAATGCACGTTATATTGATAACAATATAAGTAATAAGTCTAATTATTACAGTTCTAGCGATAATAACTGCATTATATGGGTAATAATGCATGTTATATTGATGATAATGAAAGTAATACGTATATTTATTATAGTTCTAGCGATAATAACTGCATAATATGGGTAATAATGCACGTTATATTGAGAATAATATAAGCAATAAGTATAATTATTACAGTTCTGGCGATAATAACTGCATTATATGGGTAATAATGCACGTTATATTGCTAACAATATAAGTAATAAGTCTAATTATTACAGTTCTAGCGATAATAACTGCATTATATGGGTAATAACGCATGTTATATTGATAATAACATAAGTAATAAGTATAATTATTACAGTTCTAGCGATAATATCTGCATTATATGGGTAATAATGCATGTTATATTGATAATATCGGGAGTAATAAGTATAATTATATTAGTTCTGGCGATAATAATAGTAAAATATGGCAAATAGTGCATGTTATATTGCTAATAGTATAAGTAATAAGTATAATTATTACAGTTCTAGCGATAATAACTGCATTATATGGGTAAAAATGCATGTTATATTGACAATATTGGGAGTAATAAGTATATTTATTATGGTTCTAGAGATAATAACTGCATAATATGGGTAATAATGCATGTTATATTGATAATAATATAAGTAATGAGTACAATTATTACAGTTCTAGCGATAATAACTGCATAACATGGGTAATAATGCACGTTATATTGCTAATAATATAAGTAATGAGTACAATTATTACAGTTCTAGCGATAATAACTGCATTATATGGGTAATAATGCACGTTATATTGCTAATAATATAAGAAACAAGTATAATTATTACAGTTCTAGCGATAATAACTGCATTATATGGGTAATAATGCATGTTACATTGATAATATTGGGAGTAATAAGCGTATTTATTATAGTTCTAGCGATAATAACTGCATAATATGGGTAATAATGCATGTTATATTGATAATATTATAAGTAATAAGTATAATTATTACAGTTCTAGCAATAATACCTCCATTATATGGGTAATAATGCATGTTATATTGATGATAATGAAAGTGATACGTATATTTATTATAGTTCTTGCGATAATAACTGCATCATATGGGTAATAATGCATGTTATATTGAGAATAATATAAGTAATAAGTATAATTATTACAGTTCTGGCGATAATAACTGCATTATATGGGTAATAATGCACGTTATATTGCTAACAGTATAAGTAATAAGTATAATTATTACAGTTCTTGCGATAATACCTCCATTATATGGGTAATAATGCATGTTATATTGAGAATAATATAAGTAATAAGTACAATTATTACAGTTCTAGCGATAATAACTGCATAACATGGGTAATAATGCACGTTATATTGCTAATAATATAAGTAATGAGTACAATTATTACAGTTCTAGCGATAATAACTGCATTATATGGGTAATAATGCACGTTATATTGCTAATAGTATAAGTAATAAGTATAATTATTACAGTTCCAGCGATAATAACTGCATTATATGGGTAATAATGCATGTTTTATTGATAATAATATAAGTAATAAGTATAATTATTACAGTTCTAGCGATAATACCTCCATTATATGGGTAATAATGCATGTTATATTGATGATAATGAAAGTAATACGTATATTTATTATAGTTCTAGCGATAATAACTGCATAATATGGGTAATAATGCATGTTATATTGAGAATAATATAAGTAATAAGTATAATTATTACAGTTCTGGCGATAATAACTGCATTATATGGGTAATAATGCACGTTATATTGCTAATAGTATAAGTAATAAGTATAATTATTACAGTTCTTGCGATAATACCTCCATTATATGGGTAATAATGCATGTTATATTGATAATAATATAAGTAATAAGTATAATTATTACAGTTCTAGCGATAATAACTGCATTATATGGGTAATAATGCACGTTATATTGCTAATAATATAAGTAATAAGTATAATTATTACAGTTCTAGCGATAATAACTGCATTATATGGGTAATAATGCATGTTATATTGATAATATCGGGAGTAATAAGTATAATTATTACAGTTCTAGCGATAATAACTGCATTATATGGGTAATAATGCATGTTATATTGATAATAATATAAGTAATAAGTATAATTATTACAGTTCTAGCGATAATAACTGCATTATATGGGTAAAAATGCATGTTATATTGATAATATTGGGAGTAATAAGTATATTAATTATGGTTCTAGAGATAATAACTGCATAATATGGGTAATAATGCATGTTATATTGAGAATAATATAAGTAATAAGTATAATTATTACAGTTCTGGCGATAATAACTGCATTATATGGGTAATAATGCACGTTATATTGCTAATAGTATAAGTAATAAGTATAATTATTACAGTTCTTGCGATAATACCTCCATTATATGGGTAATAATGCATGTTATATTGATAATAATATAAGTAATAAGTATAATTATTACAGTTCTAGCGATAATAACTGCATAATATGGGTAATAATGCACGTTATATTGCTAATAATATAAGTAATGAGTACAATTATTACAGTTCCAGCGATAATAACTGCATTATATGGGTAATAATGCATGTTTTATTGATAATAATATAAGTAATAAGTATAATTATTACAGTTCTAGCGATAATACCTCCATTATATGGGTAATAATGCATGTTATATTGATGATAATGAAAGTAATACGTATATTTATTATAGTTCTAGCGATAATAACTGCATAATATGGGTAATAATGCATGTTATATTGAGAATAATATAAGTAATAAGTATAATTATTACAGTTCTGGCGATAATAACTGCATTATATGGGTAATAATGCACGTTATATTGCTAATAGTATAAGTAATAAGTATAATTATTACTGTTCTTGCGATAATACCTCCATTATATGGGTAATAATGCATGTTATATTGATGATAATGAAAGTAATACGTATATTTATTATAGTTCTAGCGATAATAACTGCATAATATGGGTAATAATGCATGTTATATTGAGAATAATATAAGTAGTAAGTATAATTATTACAGTTCTAGCGATAATAACTGCATAACATGGGTAATAATGCACGTTATATTGCTAACAATATAAGTAATGAGTACAATTATTACAGTTCTGCCGATAATAACTGCATTATATGGGTAATAATGCACGTTATATTGCTGATAATATAAGTAATAAGTATAATTATTACAGTTCTAGCGATAATAACTGCATTATATGGGTAATAATGCATGTTATATTGATGATAATAAAAGTAATACGTATACTTATTATAGTTCTAGCGATAATAACTGCATAATATGGGTAATAATGCATGTTATATTGATAATAATCTAAGTAATAAGTATAATTATTGCAGTTCTAGCGATAATACCTCCATTATATGGGTAATAATGCATGTTATATTGATAATGATATAAGTAATAAGTATAATTATTACAGTTCTAGCGATAATAACTGCATAATATGGGTAATAATGCACGTTATATTGCTAATAATATAAGTAATGAGTACAATTATTACAGTTCTAGCGATAATAACTGCATTATATGGGTAATAATGCACGTTATATTGCTAATAATATAAGAAACAAGTATAATTATTACAGTTCTAGCGATAATAACTGCATTATATGGGTAATAATGCATGTTACATTGATAATATTGGGAGTAATAAGCGTATTTATTATAGTTCTAGCGATAATAACTGCATAATATGGGTAATAATGCATGTTATATTGATAATATTATAAGTAATAAGTATAATTATTACAGTTCTAGCAATAATACCTCCATTATATGGGTAATAATGCATGCTATATTGATGATAATGAAAGTGATACGTATATTTATTATAGTTCTTGCGATAATAACTGCATCATATGGGTAATAATGCATGTTATATTGAGAATAATATAAGTAATAAGTATAATTATTACAGTTCTGGCGATAATAACTGCATTATATGGGTAATAATGCACGTTATATTGCTAACAGTATAAGTAATAAGTATAATTATTACAGTTCTTGCGATAATACCTCCATTATATGGGTAATAATGCATGTTATATTGATAATAATATAAGTAATAAGTATAATTATTACAGTTCTAGCGATAATAACTGCATTATATGGGTAATAATGCACGTTATATTGATAACAATATAAGTAATAAGTCTAATTATTACAGTTCTAGCGATAATAACTGCATTATATGGGTAATAATGCATGTTATATTGATGATAATGAAAGTAATACGTATATTTATTATAGTTCTAGCGATAATAACTGCATAATATGGGTAATAATGCACGTTATATTGAGAATAATATAAGCAATAAGTATAATTATTACAGTTCTGGCGATAATAACTGCATTATATGGGTAATAATGCACGTTATATTGATGATAATGAAAGTGATACGTATATTTATTATAGTTCTTGCGATAATAACTGCATCATATGGGTAATAATGCATGTTATATTGATAATAATATAAGTAATGAGTACAATTATTACAGTTCTAGCGATAATAACTGCATTATATGGGTAATAATGCACGTTATATTGCTAATAATATAAGAAACAAGTATAATTATTACAGTTCTAGCGATAATAACTGCATTATATGGGTAATAATGCATGTTACATTGATAATATTGGGAGTAATAAGCGTATTTATTATAGTTCTAGCGATAATAACTGCATAATATGGGTAATAATGCATGTTATATTGATAATATTATAAGTAATAAGTATAATTATTACAGTTCTAGCAATAATACCTCCATTATATGGGTAATAATGCATGTTATATTGATGATAATGAAAGTGATACGTATATTTATTATAGTTCTTGCGATAATAACTGCATCATATGGGTAATAATGCATGTTATATTGAGAATAATATAAGTAATAAGTATAATTATTACAGTTCTGGCGATAATAACTGCATTATATGGGTAACAATGCACGTTATATTGATGATAATGAAAGTGATACGTATATTTATTATAGTTCTTGCGATAATAACTGCATCATATGGGTAATAATGCATGTTATATTGAGAATAATATAAGTAATGAGTATATTTATTACAGTTCTAGCGATAATAACTGCATAACATGGGTAATAATGCACGTTATATTGCTAATAATATAAGTAATGAGTACAATTATTACAGTTCTAGCGATAATAACTGCATTATATGGGTAATAATGCATGTTTTATTGATAATAATATAAGTAATAAGTATAATTATTACAGTTCTAGCGATAATAACTGCATTATATGGGTAATAATGCATGTTATATTGCTAACAATATAAGTAATAAGTATAATTATTACAGTTCTAGCGATAATAACTGCATTATATGGGTAATAATGCATGTTATATTGATAATATCGGGAGTAATAAGTATAATTATTATAGTTCTAGCGATAATAATAGTAAAATATCTCAAATAGTGCATGTTATATTGCTAATAGTATAAGTAATAAGTATAATTATTACAGTTCTTGCGATAATACCTCCATTATATGGGTAATAATGCATGTTATATTGATGATAATGAAAGTAATACGTATATTTATTATAGTTCTAGCGATAATAACTGCATAATATGGGTAAAAATGCATGTTATATTGAGAATAATATAAGTAGTAAGTATAATTATTACAGTTCTAGCGATAATAACTGCATAACATGGGTAATAATGCACGTTATATTGTTAATAGTATAAGTAATGAGTACAATTATTACAGTTCTGCCGATAATAACTGCATTATATGGGTAATAATGCACGTTATATTGCTAATAGTATAAGTAATAAGTATAATTATTACAGTTCCAGCGATAATAACTGCATTATATGGGTAATAATGCATGTTTTATTGATAATAATATAAGTAATAAGTATAATTATTACAGTTCTAGCGATAATACCTCCATTATATGGGTAATAATGCATGTTATATTGATGATAATGAAAGTAATACGTATATTTATTATAGTTCTAGCGATAATAACTGCATAATATGGGTAATAATGCATGTTATATTGAGAATAATATAAGTAATAAGTATAATTATTACAGTTCTGGCGATAATAACTGCATTATATGGGTAATAATGCATGTTATATTGATAATGATATAAGTAATAAGTATAATTATTACAGTTCTGGCGATAATAACTGCATTATATGGGTAATAATGCACGTTATATTGCTACTAGTATAAGTAATAAGTATAATTATTACAGTTCTTGCGATAATACCTCCATTATATGGGTAATAATGCATGTTATATTGATAATAATATAAGTAATAAGTATAATTATTACAGTTCTAGCGATAATAATTGCATTATATGGGTAATAATGCACGTTATATTGCTAATAATATAAGTAATAAGTATAATTATTACAGTTCTAGCGATAATAACTGCATAATATGGGTAATAATGCACGTTATATTGCTAATAATATAAGTAATGAGTATAATTATTACAGTTCTAGCGATAATAACTGCATTATATGGGTAATAATGCATGTTATATTGATGATAATAAAAGTAATACGTATATTTATTATAGTTCTAGCGATAATAACTGCATAATATGGGTAATAATGCATGTTATATTGATAATAATCTAAGTAATAAGTATAATTATTGCAGTTCTAGCGATAATACCTCCATTATATGGGTAACAATGCATGTTATATTGATAATGATATAAGTAATAAGTATAATTATTACAGTTCTAGCGATAATAACTGCATAATATGGGTAATAATGCACGTTATATTGATGATAATGAAAGTGATACGTATATTTATTATAGTTCTTGCGATAATAACTGCATAATATGGGTAATAATGCATGTTATATTGATAATAATCTAAGTAATAAGTATAATTATTATCGTTCTAGCGATAATACCTCCATTATATGGGTAATAATGCATGTTATATTGATAATGATATAAGTAATAAGTATAATTATTACAGTTCTAGCGATAATCACTGCATAATATGGGTAATAATGCACGTTATATTGCTAATAATATAAGTAATGAGTACAATTATTACAGTTCTAGCGATAATAACTGCATTATATGGGTAATAATGCACGTTATATTGCTAATAATATAAGTAACAAGTATAATTATTACAGTTCTAGCGATAATAACTGCATTATATGGGTAATAATGCATGTTACATTGATAATATTGGGAGTAATAAGTGTATTTATTATAGTTCTAGCGATAAGAACCGCATAATATGGGTAATAATGCATGTTATATTGATAATAATATAAGTAATAAGTATAATTATTACAGTTCTAGCAATAATACCTCCATTATATGGGTAATAATGCATGTTATATTGATGATAATGAAAGTGATACGTATATTTATTATAGTTCTTGCGATAATAACTGCATCATATGGGTAATAATGCATGTTATATTGAGAATAATATAAGTAATAAGTATAATTATTACAGTTCTCGCGATAATAACTGCATTATATGTGTAATAATGCACGTTATATTGCTAATAGTATAAGTAATAAGTATAATTATTACAGTTCTTGCGATAATACCTCCATTATATGGGTAATAATGCATGTTATATTGATAATAATATAAGTAATGAGTACAATTATTACAGTTCTAGCGATAATAACTGCATTATATGGGTAATAATGCACGTTATATTGCTAATAATATAAGAAACAAGTATAATTATTACAGTTCTGGCGATAATAACTGCATTATATGGGTAACAATGCACGTTGTATTGATAATAGTATAAGTAATAAGTATAATTATTACAGTTCTAGCGATAATAACTGCATTATATGGGTAATAATGCATGTTATATTGATGATAATAAAAGTAATACGTATATTTATTATAGTTCTAGCGATAATAACTGCATAATATGGGTAATAATGCATGTTATATTGATAATAATCTAAGTAATAAGTATAATTATTGCAGTTCTAGCGATAATACCTCCATTATATGGGTAATAATGCATGTTATATTGATAATGATATAAGTAATAAGTATAATTATTACAGTTCTGGCGATAATAACTGCATTATATGGGTAATAATGCACGTTATATTGCTAATAGTATAAGTAATAAGTATAATTATTACAGTTCTTGCGATAATACCTCCATTATATGGGTAATAATGCATGTTATATTGATAATAATATAAGTAATAAGTATAATTATTACAGTTCTAGCGATAATAATTGCATTATATGGGTAATAATGCACGTTATATTGCTAATAATATAAGTAATAAGTATAATTATTACAGTTCTAGCGATAATAACTGCATAATATGGGTAATAATGCACGTTATATTGCTAATAATATAAGTAATAAGTATAATTATTACAGTTCTAGCGATAATAATTGCATTATATGGGTAATAATGCACGTTATATTGCTAATAATATAAGTAATAAGTATAATTATTACAGTTCTAGCGATAATAACTGCATAATATGGGTAATAATGCACGTTATATTGCTAATAGTATAAGTAATAAGTATAATTATTACAGTTCTTGCGATAATACCTCCATTATATGGGTAATAATGCATGTTATATTGATAATAATATAAGTAATGAGTACAATTATTACAGTTCTAGCGATAATAACTGCATAATATGGGTAATAATGCATGTTATATTGATAATATTATAAGTAATGAGTATATTTATTACAGTTCTAGCGATAATAACTGCATAATATGGGTAATAATGCACGTTATATTGCTAATAATATAAGTAATGAGTACAATTATTACAGTTCTAGCGATAATAACTGCATTATATGGGTAATAATGCATGTTATATTGAGAATAATATAAGTAATAAGTATAATTATTACAGTTCTGGCGATAATAACTGCATTATATGGGTAATAATGCACGTTATATTGGTAATAGTATAAGTAATAAGTATAATTATTACAGTTCTAGCGATAATAACTGCATTATATGGGTAATAACGCATGTTATATTGCTAACAATATAAGTAATATGTATAATTATTACAGTTCTAGCGATGATAACTGCATTATATGGGTAATAATGCATGTTATATTGATAATAATATAAGTAATAAGTATAATTATTACAGTTCTGGCGATAATAACTGCATTATATGTGTAATAATGCACGTTATATTGCTAACAATATAAGTAATAAGTATAATTATTACAGTTCTAGCGATAATAACTGCATTATATGGGTAATAATGCATGTTATATTGATAATATCGGGAGTAATAAGTATAATTATTATAGTTCTAGCGATAATAATAGTAAAATATGGCAAATAGTGCATGTTATATTGCTAATAGTATAAGTAATAAGTATAATTATTACAGTTCTAGCGATAATAACTGCATTATATGGGTAAAAATGCATGTTATATTGATAATATTGGGAGTAATAAGTATATTGATTATGGTTCTAGAGATAATAACTGCATAATATGGGTAATAATGCATGTTATATTGATAATAATATAAGTAATAAGTATAATTATTACACTTCTAGCGACAATAACTGCATAATATGGGTAATAATGCACGTTATATTGCTAATAATATAAGTAATGAGTATATTTATTACAGTTCTAGCGATAATAACTGCATAACATGGGTAATAATGCACGTTATATTGCTAATAATATAAGTAATGAGTACAATTATTACAGTTCTAGCGATAATAACTGCATTATATGGGTAATAATGCATGTTTTATTGATAATAATATAAGTAATAAGTATAATTATTACAGTTCTGGCGATAATAACTGCATTATATGTGTAATAATGCACGTTATATTGCTAACAATATAAGTAATAAGTATAATTATTACAGTTCTAGCGATAATAACTGCATTATATGGGTAATAATGCATGTTATATTGGTGATAATGAAAGTAATACGTATATTTATTATAGTTCTAGCGATAATAACTGCGTATTATGGGTAATAATGCATGTTATATTGAGAATAATATAAGTAATAAGTATAATTATTACAGTTCTGGCGATAATAACTGCATTATATGGGTAACAATGCACGTTATATTGCTAATAGTATAAGTAATAAGTATAATTATTACAGTTCTAGCGATAATAACTGCATTATATGGGTAATAATGCATGTTATATTGATGATAATGAAAGTAATACGTATATTTATTATAGTTCTAGCGATAATAACTGCATCATATGGGTAATAATGCATGTTATATTGAGAATAATATAAGTAATAAGTATAATTATTACAGTTCTAGCGATAATAACTGCATAACATGGGTAATAATGCACGTTATATTGCTAATAATATAAGTAATGAGTACAATTATTACAGTTCTAGCGATAATAACTGCATTATATGGGTAATAATGCATGTTTTATTGATAATAATATAAGTAATAAGTATAATTATTACAGTTCTAGCGATAATAACTGCATTATATGGGTAAAAATGCATGTTATATTGATAATATCGGGAGTAATAAGTATAATTATTATAGTTCTAGCGATAATAATAGTAAAATATGGCAAATAGTGCATGTTATATTGCTAATAGTATAAGTAATAAGTATAATTATTACAGTTCTAGCGATAATAACTGCATTATATGGGTAAAAATGCATGTTATATTGATAATATTGTTAGTAATAAGTATAATTATTACAGTTCTAGCGATAATAACTGCATAATATGGGTAATAATGCACGTTATATTGCTAATAATATAAGTAATGAGTACAATTATTACAGTTCTAGCGATAATAACTGCATTATATGGGTAATAATGCATGTTTTATTGATAATTATATAAGTAATAAGTATAATTATTACAGTTCTAGCGATGATAACTGCATTATATGGGTAATAATGCATGTTATATTGCTAACAATATAAGTAATAAGTATAATTATTACAGTTCTAGCGATAATAACTGCATTATATGGGTAATAATGCATGTTATATTGATAATATCGGGAGTAATAAGTATAATTATTATAGTTCTAGCGATAATAATAGTAAAATATGGCAAATAGTGCATGTTATATTGCTAATAGTATAAGTAATAAGTATAATTATTACAGTTCTAGCGATAATAACTGCATTATATGGGTAAAAATGCATGTTATATTGATAATATTGGGAGTAATAAGTATATTGATTATGGTTCTAGAGATAATAACTGCATAATATGGGTAATAATGCATGTTATATTGATAATAATATAAGTAATAAGTATAATTATTACAGTTCTAGCGATAATAACTGCATAATATGGGTAATAATGCACGTTATATTGCTAATAATATAAGTAATGAGTATATTTATTACAGTTCTAGCGATAATAACTGCATAATATGGGTAATAATGCACGTTATATTGCTAATAATATAAGTAATGAGTACAATTATTACAGTTGTAGCGATAATAACTGCATTATATGGGTAATAATGCATGTTATATCGAGAATAATATAAGTAATAAGTATAATTATTACAGTTCTAGCGATAATAACTGCATTATATGGGTAATAATGCATGTTATATTGATAATATCGGGAGTAATAAGTATAATTATTATAGTTCTAGCGATAATAATAGTAAAATATGGCAAATAGTGCATGTTATATTGATAATAATAAAAGTAATAAATATATTTATTACAGTTCTATTGATAATAACTGCATAATATGGGTAATAATGCATGTTATATTGATGATAATAAAAGTAATACGTATATTTATTATAGTTCTAGCGATAATAACTGCATAATATGGGTAATAATGCACGTTATATTGATAATAATCTAAGTAATAAGTATAATTATTACAGTTCTAGCGATAATAACTGCATTATATGGGTAATAATGCACGTTATATTGCTAACAATATAAGTAATAAGTATAATTATTACAGTTCTAGCGATAATAACTGCATTAAATGGGTAATAATGCATGTTATATTGATGATAATGAAAGTAATACGTATATTTATTATAGTTCTAGCGATAATAACTGCATATTATGGGTAATAATGCATGTTATATTGAGAATAATATAAGTAATAAGTATAATTATTACAGTTCTGGCGATAATAACTGCATTATATGGGTAATAATGCACGTTATATTGCTAATAGTATAAGTAATAAGTATAATTATTACAGTTCTAGCGATAATAACTGCATTATATGGGTAATAATGCATGCTATATTGATGATAATGAAAGTCATACGTATATTTATTATAGTTCTAGCGATAATAACTGCATCATATGGGTAATAATGCACGTTATATTGCTAAAAATATAAGTAATAAGTATAATTATTACAGTTCTAGCGATAATAACTGCATTATATGGGTAATAATGCATGTTATATTGATAATATCGGGAGTAATAAGTATAATTATTATAGTTCTAGCGATAATAACTGCATAATATGGGTAATAATGCATGTTATATTGATAATAATATAAGTAATAAGTATAATTATTACATTTCTAGCGATAATAACTGCATTATATGGGTAATAATGCACGTTATATTGCTAATAATATAAGTAATGAGTACAATTATTACAGTTCTAGCGATAATAACTGCATAATATGGGTAATAATGCACGTTATATTGCTAATAATATAAGTAATGAGTACAATTATTACAGTTCTAGCGATAATAACTGCATTATATGGGTAATAATGCATGTTTTATTGATAATTATATAAGTAATAAGTATAATTATTACAGTTCTAGCGATGATAACTGCATTATATGGGTAATAATGCATGTTATATTGCTAACAATATAAGTAATAAGTATAATTATTACAGTTCTAGCGATAATAACTGCATTATATGGGTAATAATGCATGTTATATTGATAATATCGGGAGTAATAAGTATAATTATTATAGTTCTAGCGATAATAATAGTAAAATATGGCAAATAGTGCATGTTATATTGCCAATAGTATAAGTAATAAGTATAATTATTACAGTTCTAGCGATAATAACTGCATTATATGGGTAAAAATGCATGTTATATTGATAGTATTGGGAGTAATAAGTATATTGATTATGGTTCTAGAGATAATAACTGCATAATATGGGTAATAATGCATGTTATATTGATAATAATATAAGTAATCAGTATAATTATTACAGTTCTAGCGATAATAACTGCATAATATGGGTAATAATGCACGTTATATTGCTAATAATATAAGTAATGAGTATATTTATTACAGTTCTAGCGATAATAACTGCATAATATGGGTAATAATGCACGTTATATTGCTAATAATATAAGTAATGAGTACAATTATTACAGTTGTAGCGATAATAACTGCATTATATGGGTAATAATGCATGTTATATTGAGAATAATATAAGTAATAAGTATAATTATTACAGTTCTAGCGATAATAACTGCATTATATGGGTAATAATGCATGTTATATTGATAATATCGGGAGTAATAAGTATAATTATTATAGTTCTAGCGATAATAATAGTAAAATATGGCAAATAGTGCATGTTATATTGATAATAATAAAAGTAATAAATATATTTATTACAGTTCTAGCGATAATAACTGCATAATATGGGTAATAATGCACGTTATATTGCTAATAATATAAGTAATGAGTATATTTATTACAGTTCTAGCGATAATAACTGCATAATATGGGTAATAATGCACGTTATATTGCTAATAATATAAGTAATGAGTACAATTATTACAGTTGTAGCGATAATAACTGCATTATATGGGTAATAATGCATGTTATATTGAGAATAATATAAGTAATAAGTATAATTATTACAGTTCTAGCGATAATAACTGCATTATATGGGTAATAATGCATGTTATATTGATAATATCGGGAGTAAGAAGTATAATTATTATAGTTCTAGCGATAATAATAGTAAAATATGGCAAATAGTGCATGTTATATTGCTAATAGTATAAGTAATAAGTATAATTATTACAGTTCTAGCGATAATAACTGCATTATATGGGTAATAATGCATGTTATATTGATAATATCGGGAGTAATAAGTATAATTATTATAGTTCTAGCGATAATAATAGTAAAATATGGCAAATAGTGCATGTTATATTGATAATAATAAAAGTAATAAATATATTTATTACAGTTCTAGCGATAATAACTGCATAATATGGGTAATAATGCACGTTATATTGCTAATAATATAAGTAATGAGTATATTTATTACAGTTCTAGCGATAATAACTGCATAATATGGGTAATAATGCACGTTATATTGCTAATAATATAAGTAATGAGTACAATTATTACAGTTGTAGCGATAATAACTGCATTATATGGGTAATAATGCATGTTATATTGAGAATAATATAAGTAATAAGTATAGTTATTACAGTTCTAGCGATAATAACTGCATTATATGGGTAATAATGCATGTTATATTGATAATATCGGGAGTAATAAGTATAATTATTATAGTTCTAGCGATAATAATAGTAAAATATGGCAAATAGTGCATGTTATATTGATAATAATAAAAGTAATAAATATATTTATTACAGTTCTATTGATAATAACTGCATAATATGGGTAATAATGCATGTTATATTGATGATAATAAAAGTAATACGTATATTTATTATAGTTCTAGCGATAATAACTGCATAATATGGGTAATAATGCACGTTATATTGATAATAATCTAAGTAATAAGTATAATTATTACAGTTCTAGCGATAATAACTGCATTATATGGGTAATAATGCACGTTATATTGCTAACAATATAAGTAATAAGTATAATTATTACAGTTCTAGCGATAATAACTGCATTATATGGGTAATAATGCATGTTATATTGATGATAATGAAAGTAATACGTATATTTATTATAGTTCTAGCGATAATAACTGCATATTATGGGTAATAATGCATGTTATATTGAGAATAATATAAGTAATAAGTATAATTATTACAGTTCTGGCGATAATAACTGCATTATATGGGTAATAATGCACGTTATATTGCTAATAGTATAAGTAATAAGTATAATTATTACAGTTCTAGCGATAATAACTGCATTATATGGGTAATAATGCATGTTATATTGATGATAATGAAAGTAATACGTATATTTATTATAGTTCTAGCGATAATAACTGCATCATATGGGTAATAATGCACGTTATATTGCTAAAAATATAAGTAATAAGTATAATTATTACAGTTCTAGCGATAATAACTGCATTATATGGGTAATAATGCATGTTATATTGATAATATCGGGAGTAATAAGTATAATTATTATAGTTCTAGCGATAATAACTGCATAATATGGGTAATAATGCATGTTATATTGATAATAATATAAGTAATAAGTATAATTATTACAGTTCTAGCGATAATAACTGCATTATATGGGTAATAATGCACGTTATATTGCTAATAATATAAGTAATGAGTACAATTATTACAGTTCTAGCGATAATAACTGCATTATATGGGTAATAATGCACGTTATATTGCTAATAATATAAGTAATAAGTATAATTATTACAGTTCTAGCGATAATAACTGCATTATATGGGTAATAATGCACGTTATATTGCTAACAATATAAGTAATAAGTATAATTATTATAGTTCTAGCGATAATAACTGCATTATATGGGTAATAATGCATGTTATATTGATAATATCGGGAGTAATAAGTATAATTATTATAGTTCTAGCGATAATAATAGTAAAATATGGCAAATAGTGCATGTTATATTGATAATAATAAAAGTAATAAATATATTTATTACAGTTCTATTGATAATAACTGCATAATATGGGTAATAATGCATGTTATATTGATGATAATAAAAGTAATACGTATATTTATTATAGTTCTAGCGATAATAACTGCATAATATGGGTAATAATGCACGTTATATTGATAATAATCTAAGTAATGAGTACAATTATTACAGTTGTAGCGATAATAACTGCATTATATGGGTAATAATGCATGTTATATTGAGAATAATATAAGTAATAAGTATAATTATTACAGTTCTAGCGATAATAACTGCATTATATGGGTAATAATGCATGTTATATTGATAATATCGGGAGTAATAAGTATAATTATTACAGTTCTAGCGATAATACCTCCATTATATGTGTAATAATGCATTTTATATTGATAATATCGGGAGTAATAAGTATAATTATTATAGTTCTAGCGATAATAATAGTAAAATATGGCAAATAGTGCATGTTATATTGATAATAATAAAAGTAATAAATATATTTATTACAGTTCTATTGATAATAACTGCATAATATGGGTAATAATGCATGTTATATTGATGATAATAAAAGTAATACGTATATTTATTATAGTTCTAGCGATAATAACTGCATAATATGGGTAATAATGCACGTTATATTGATAATAATCTAAGTAATGAGTACAATTATTACAGTTGTAGCGATAATAACTGCATTATATGGGTAATAATGCATGTTATATTGAGAATAATATAAGTAATAAGTATAATTATTACAGTTCTAGCGATAATAACTGCATTATATGGGTAATAATGCATGTTATATTGATAATATCGGGAGTAATAAGTATAATTATTATAGTTCTAGCGATAATAACTGCATTATATGGGTAATAATGCATGTTATATTGATAATATCGGGAGTAATAAGTATAATTATTATAGTTCTAGCGATAATAATAGTAAAATATGGCAAATAGTGCATGTTATATTGATAATAATAAAAGTAATAAATATATTTATTACAGTTCTATTGATAATAACTGCATAATATGGGTAATAATGCATGTTATATTGATGATAATAAAAGTAATACGTATATTTATTATAGTTCTAGCGATAATAACTGCATAATATGGGTAATAATGCACGTTATATTGATAATAATCTAAGTAATAAGTATAATTATTACAGTTCTAGCGATAATAACTGCATTATATGGGTAATAATGCACGTTATATTGCTAACAATATAAGTAATAAGTATAATTATTACAGTTCTAGCGATAATAACTGCATTATATGGGTAATAATGCATGTTATATTGATGATAATGAAAGTAATACGTATATTTATTATAGTTCTAGCGATAATAACTGCATCATATGGGTAATAATGCACGTTATATTGCTAAAAATATAAGTAATAAGTATAATTATTACAGTTCTAGCGATAATAACTGCATTATATGGGTAATAATGCATGTTATATTGATAATATCGGGAGTAATAAGTATAATTATTATAGTTCTAGCGATAATAACTGCATAATATGGGTAATAATGCATGTTATATTGATAATAATATAAGTAATAAGTATAATTATTACAGTTCTAGCGATAATAACTGCATTATATGGGTAATAATGCACGTTATATTGCTAATAATATAAGTAATGAGTACAATTATTACAGTTCTAGCGATAATAACTGCATAATATGGGTAATAATGCACGTTATATTGCTAATAATATAAGTAATGAGTACAATTATTACAGTTCTAGCGATAATAACTGCATTATATGGGTAATAATGCATGTTTTATTGATAATTATATAAGTAATAAGTATAATTATTACAGTTCTAGCGATGATAACTGCATTATATGGGTAATATTGCATGTTATATTGCTAACAATATAAGTAATAAGTATAATTATTACAGTTCTAGCGATAATAACTGCATTATATGGGTAATAATGCATGTTATATTGATAATATCGGGAGTAATAAGTATAATTATTATAGTTCTAGCGATAATAATAGTAAAATATGGCAAATAGTGCATGTTATATTGCTAACAATATAAGTAATAAGTATAATTATTACAGTTCTAGCGATAATAACTGCATTATATGGGTAATAATGCATGTTATATTGATGATAATGAAAGTAATACGTATATTTATTATAGTTCTAGCGATAATAACTGCATATTATGGGTAATAATGCATGTTATATTGAGAATAATATAAGTAATAAGTATAATTATTACAGTTCTGGCGATAATAACTGCATTATATGGGTAATAATGCACGTTATATTGCTAATAGTATAAGTAATAAGTATAATTATTACAGTTCTAGCGATAATAACTGCATTATATGGGTAATAATGCATGTTATATTGATGATAATGAAAGTAATACGTATATTTATTATAGTTCTAGCGATAATAACTGCATCATATGGGTAATAATGCATGTTATATTGAGAATAATATAAGTAATAAGTATAATTATTACAGTTCTAGCGATAATAACTGCATAACATGGGTAATAATGCACGTTATATTGCTAATAATATAAGTAATGAGTACAATTATTACAGTTCTAGCGATAATAACTGCATTATATGGGTAAAAATGCATGTTATATTGATAATATCGGAAGTAATAAGTATAATTATTATAGTTCTAGCGATAATAATAGTAAAATATGGCAAATAGTGCATGTTATATTGCTAATAGTATAAGTAATAAGTATAATTATTACAGTTCTAGCGATAATAACTGCATTATATGGGTAAAAATGCATGTTATATTGATAATATTGGGAGTAATAAGTATAATTATTACAGTTCTAGCGATAATAACTGCATAATATGGGTAATAATGCACGTTATATTGCTAATAATATAAGTAATGAGTACAATTATTACAGTTCTAGCGATAATAACTGCATTATATGGGTAATAATGCATGTTTTATTGATAATTATATAAGTAATAAGTATAATTATTACAGTTCTAGCGATGATAACTGCATTATATGGGTAATAATGCATGTTATATTGCTAACAATATAAGTAATAAGTATAATTATTACAGTTCTAGCGATAATAACTGCATTATATGGGTAATAATGCATGTTATATTGATAATATCGGGAGTAATAAGTATAATTATTATAGTTCTAGCGATAATAATAGTAAAATATGGCAAATAGTGCATGTTATATTGCTAATAGTATAAGTAATAAGTATAATTATTACAGTTCTAGCGATAATAACTGCATTATATGGGTAAAAATGCATGTTATATTGATAATATTGGGAGTAATAAGTATATTGATTATGGTTCTAGAGATAATAACTGCATAATATGGGTAATAATGCATGTTATATTGATAATAATAAAAGTAATAAATATATTTATTACAGTTCTATTGATAATAACTGCATAATATGGGTAATAATGCATGTTATATTGATGATAATAAAAGTAATACGTATATTTATTATAGTTCTAGCGATAATAACTGCATAATATGGGTAAGAATGCACGTTATATTGATAATAAAATAAGTAATAAGTATAATTATTACAGTTCTAGCGATAATAACTGCATTATATGGGTAATAATGCACGTTATATTGATAACAATATAAGTAATAAGTCTAATTATTACAGTTCTAGCGATAATAACTGCATTATATGGGTAATAATGCATGTTATATTGATGATAATGAAAGTAATACGTATATTTATTATAGTTCTAGCGATAATAACTGCATAATATGGGTAATAATGCATGTTATATTGAGAATAATATAAGCAATAAGTATAATTATTACAGTTCTGGCGATAATAACTGCATTATATGGGTAATAATGCACGTTATATTGCTAATAGTATAAGTAATGAGTACAATTATTACAGTTCTAGCGATAATAACTGCATAACATGGGTAATAATGCACGTTATATTGCTAATAATATAAGTAATGAGTACAATTATTACAGTTCTAGCGATAATAACTGCATTATATGGGTAATAATGCATGTTTTATTGATAATAATATAAGTAATAAGTATAATTATTACAGTTTTAGCGATAATAACTGCATTATATGGGTAATAATGCATGTTATATTGCTAACAATATAAGTAATAAGTATAATTATTACAGTTCTAGCGATAATAACTGCATTATATGGGTAATAATGCATGTTATATTGATAATATCGGGAGTAATAAGTATAATTATTATAGTTCTAGCGATAATAATAGTAAAATATGGCAAATAGTGCATGTTATATTGATAATAATAAAAGTAATAAATATATTTATTACAGTTCTATTGATAATAACTGCATAATATGGGTAATAATGCATGTTATATTGATGATAATAAAAGTAATACGTATATTTATTATAGTTCTAGCGATAATAACTGCATAATATGGGTAATAATGCACGTTATATTGATAATAATCTAAGTAATAAGTATAATTATTACAGTTCTAGCGATAATAACTGCATTATATGGGTAATAATGCACGTTATATTGCTAACAATATAAGTAATAAGTATAATTATTACAGTTCTAGCGATAATAACTGCATTATATGCGTAATAATGCATGTTATATTGATGATAATGAAAGTAATACGTATATTTATTATAGTTCTAGCGATAATAACTGCATATTATGGGTAATAATGCATGTTATATTGAGAATAATATAAGTAATAAGTATAATTATTACAGTTCTGGCGATAATAACTGCATTATATGGGTAATAATGCACGTTATATTGCTAATAGTATAAGTAATAAGTATAATTATTACAGTTCTAGCGATAATAACTGCATTATATGGGTAATAATGCATGTTATATTGATGATAATGAAAGTAATACGTATATTTATTATAGTTCTAGCGATAATAACTGCATCATATGGGTAATAATGCACGTTATATTGCTAAAAATATAAGTAATAAGTATAATTATTACAGTTCTAGCGATAATAACTGCATTATATGGGTAATAATGCATGTTATATTGATAATATCGGGAGTAATAAGTATAATTATTATAGTTCTAGCGATAATAACTGCATAATATGGGTAATAATGCATGTTATATTGATAATAATATAAGTAATAAGTATAATTATTACAGTTCTAGCGATAATAACTGCATTATATGGGTAATAATGCATGTTATATTGATAATATCGGGAGTAATAAGTATAATTATTATAGTTCTAGCGATAATAACTGCATAATATGGGTAATAATGCATGTTATATTGATAATAATATAAGTAATAAGTATAATTATTACAGTTCTAGCGATAATAACTGCATTATATGGGTAATAATGCATGTTTTATTGATAATTATATAAGTAATAAGTATAATTATTACAGTTCTAGCGATGATAACTGCATTATATGGGTAATAATGCATGTTATATTGCTAACAATATAAGTAATAAGTATAATTATTACAGTTCTAGCGATAATAACTGCATTATATGGGTAATAATGCATGTTATATTGATAATATCGGGAGTAAGAAGTATAATTATTATAGTTCTAGCGATAATAATAGTAAAATATGGCAAATAGTGCATGTTATATTGCTAATAGTATAAGTAATAAGTATAATTATTACAGTTCTAGCGATAATAACTGCATTATATGGGTAAAAATGCATGTTATATTGATAATATTGGGAGTAATAAGTATATTGATTATGGTTCTAGAGATAATAACTGCATAATATGGGTAATAATGCATGTTATATTGATAATAATATAAGTAATAAGTATAATTATTACAGTTCTAGCGATAATAACTGCATAATATGGGTAATAATGCACGTTATATTGCTAATAATATAAGTAATGAGTATATTTATTACAGTTCTAGCGATAATAACTGCATAATATGGGTAATAATGCACGTTATATTGCTAATAATATAAGTAATGAGTACAATTATTACAGTTGTAGCGATAATAACTGCATTATATGGGTAATAATGCATGTTATATTGAGAATAATATAAGTAATAAGTATAGTTATTACAGTTCTAGCGATAATAACTGCATTATATGGGTAATAATGCATGTTATATTGATAATATCGGGAGTAATAAGTATAATTATTATAGTTCTAGCGATAATAATAGTAAAATATGGCAAATAGTGCATGTTATATTGATAATAATAAAAGTAATAAATATATTTATTACAGTTCTATTGATAATAACTGCATAATATGGGTAATAATGCATGTTATATTGATGATAATAAAAGTAATACGTATATTTATTATAGTTCTAGCGATAATAACTGCATAATATGGGTAATAATGCACGTTATATTGATAATAATCTAAGTAATAAGTATAATTATTACAGTTCTAGCGATAATAACTGCATTATATGGGTAATAATGCACGTTATATTGCTAACAATATAAGTAATAAGTATAATTATTACAGTTCTAGCGATAATAACAGCATTATATGGGTAATAATGCATGTTATATTGATGATAATGAAAGTAATACGTATATTTATTATAGTTCTAGCGATAATAACTGCATATTATGGGTAATAATGCATGTTATATTGAGAATAATATAAGTAATAAGTATAATTATTACAGTTCTGGCGATAATAACTGCATTATATGGGTAATAATGCACGTTATATTGCTAATAGTATAAGTAATAAGTATAATTATTACAGTTCTAGCGATAATAACTGCATTATATGGGTAATAATGCATGTTATATTGATGATAATGAAAGTAATACGTATATTTATTATAGTTCTAGCGATAATAACTGCATCATATGGGTAATAATGCACGTTATATTGCTAAAAATATAAGTAATAAGTATAATTATTACAGTTCTTGCGATGATAACTGCATTATATGGGTAATAATGCATGTTATATTGATAATATCGGGAGTAATAAGTATAATTATTATAGTTCTAGCGATAATAACTGCATAATATGGGTAATAATGCATGTTATATTGATAATAATATAAGTAATAAGTATAATTATTACAGTTCTAGCGATAATAACTGCATTATACGGGTAATAATGCACGTTATATTGCTAATAATATAAGTAATGAGTACAATTATTACAGTTCTAGCGATAATAACTGCATTATATGGGTAATAATGCACGTTATATTGCTAATAATATAAGTAATAAGTATAATTATTACAGTTCTAGCGATAATAACTGCATTATATGGGTAATAATGCATGTTATATTGTTAATATCGGGAGTAATAAGTATAATTATTATAGTTCTAGCGATAATAACTGCATAATATGGGTAATAATGCATGTAATATTGATGATAATGAAAGTAATACGTATATTTGTTATAGTTCTAGCGATAATAACTGCATAATATGGGAAATAATGCATGTTATATTGAGAATAATATAAGTAATAAGTATAATTATTACAGTTCTGGCGATAATAACTGCATTATATGGGTAATAATGCACGTTATATTGCTAATAGTATAAGTAATAAGTATAATTATTACAATTCTAGCGATAATACCTCCATTATATGTGTAATAATGCATTTTATATTGATAATATCGGGAGTAATAAGTATAATTATTATAGTTCTAGCGATAATAATAGTAAAATATGGCAAATAGTGCATGTTATATTGATAATAATAAAAGTAATAAATATATTTATTACAGTTCTATTGATAATAACTGCATAATATGGGTAATAATGCATGTTATATTGATGATAATAAAAGTAATACGTATATTTATTATAGTTCTAGCGATAATAACTGCATAATATGGGTAATAATGCACGTTATATTGATAATAATCTAAGTAATGAGTACAATTATTACAGTTATAGCGATAATAACTGCATTATATGGGTAATAATGCATGTTATATTGAGAATAATATAAGTAATAAGTATAATTATTACAGTTCTAGCGATAATAACTGCATTATATGGGTAATAATGCATGTTATATTGATAATATCGGGAGTAATAAGTATAATTATTATAGTTCTAGCGATAATAACTGCATTATATGGGTAATAATGCATGTTATATTGATAATATCGGGAGTAATAAGTATAATTATTATAGTTCTAGCGATAATAATAGTAAAATATGGCAAATAGTGCATGTTATATTGATAATAATAAAAGTAATAAATATATTTATTACAGTTCTATTGATAATAACTGCATAATATGGGTAATAATGCATGTTATATTGATGATAATAAAAGTAATACGTATATTTATTATAGTTCTAGCGATAATAACTGCATAATATGGGTAATAATGCACGTTATATTGATAATAATCTAAGTAATAAGTATAATTATTACAGTTCTAGCGATAATAACTGCATTATATGGGTAATAATGCACGTTATATTGCTAACAATATAAGTAATAAGTATAATTATTACAGTTCTAGCGATAATAACTGCATTATATGGGTAATAATGCATGTTATATTGATGATAATGAAAGTAATACGTATATTTATTATAGTTCTAGCGATAATAACTGCATCATATGGGTAATAATGCACGTTATATTGCTAAAAATATAAGTAATAAGTATAATTATTACAGTTCTAGCGATAATAACTGCATTATATGGGTAATAATGCATGTTATATTGATAATATCGGGAGTAATAAGTATAATTATTATAGTTCTAGCGATAATAACTGCATAATATGGGTAATAATGCATGTTATATTGATAATAATATAAGTAATAAGTATAATTATTACAGTTCTAGCGATAATAACTGCATTATATGGGTAATAATGCACGTTATATTGCTAATAATATAAGTAATGAGTACAATTATTACAGTTCTAGCGATAATAACTGCATAATATGGGTAATAATGCACGTTATATTGCTAATAATATAAGTAATGAGTACAATTATTACAGTTCTAGCGATAATAACTGCATTATATGGGTAATAATGCATGTTTTATTGATAATTATATAAGTAATAAGTATAATTATTACAGTTCTAGCGATGATAACTGCATTATATGGGTAATATTGCATGTTATATTGCTAACAATATAAGTAATAAGTATAATTATTACAGTTCTAGCGATAATAACTGCATTATATGGGTAATAATGCATGTTATATTGATAATATCGGGAGTAATAAGTATAATTATTATAGTTCTAGCGATAATAATAGTAAAATATGGCAAATAGTGCATGTTATATTGCTAACAATATAAGTAATAAGTATAATTATTACAGTTCTAGCGATAATAACTGCATTATATGGGTAATAATGCATGTTATATTGATGATAATGAAAGTAATACGTATATTTATTATAGTTCTAGCGATAATAACTGCATATTATGGGTAATAATGCATGTTATATTGAGAATAATATAAGTAATAAGTATAATTATTACAGTTCTGGCGATAATAACTGCATTATATGGGTAATAATGCACGTTATATTGCTAATAGTATAAGTAATAAGTATAATTATTACAGTTCTAGCGATAATAACTGCATTATATGGGTAATAATGCATGTTATATTGATGATAATGAAAGTAATACGTATATTTATTATAGTTCTAGCGATAATAACTGCATCATATGGGTAATAATGCATGTTATATTGAGAATAATATAAGTAATAAGTATAATTATTACAGTTCTAGCGATAATAACTGCATAACATGGGTAATAATGCACGTTATATTGCTAATAATATAAGTAATGAGTACAATTATTACAGTTCTAGCGATAATAACTGCATTATATGGGTAAAAATGCATGTTATATTGATAATATCGGAAGTAATAAGTATAATTATTATAGTTCTAGCGATAATAATAGTAAAATATGGCAAATAGTGCATGTTATATTGCTAATAGTATAAGTAATAAGTATAATTATTACAGTTCTAGCGATAATAACTGCATTATATGGGTAAAAATGCATGTTATATTGATAATATTGGGAGTAATAAGTATAATTATTACAGTTCTAGCGATAATAACTGCATAATATGGGTAATAATGCACGTTATATTGCTAATAATATAAGTAATGAGTACAATTATTACAGTTCTAGCGATAATAACTGCATTATATGGGTAATAATGCATGTTTTATTGATAATTATATAAGTAATAAGTATAATTATTACAGTTCTAGCGATGATAACTGCATTATATGGGTAATAATGCATGTTATATTGCTAACAATATAAGTAATAAGTATAATTATTACAGTTCTAGCGATAATAACTGCATTATATGGGTAATAATGCATGTTATATTGATAATATCGGGAGTAATAAGTATAATTATTATAGTTCTAGCGATAATAATAGTAAAATATGGCAAATAGTGCATGTTATATTGCTAATAGTATAAGTAATAAGTATAATTATTACAGTTCTAGCGATAATAACTGCATTATATGGGTAAAAATGCATGTTATATTGATAATATTGGGAGTAATAAGTATATTGATTATGGTTCTAGAGATAATAACTGCATAATATGGGTAATAATGCATGTTATATTGATAATAATAAAAGTAATAAATATATTTATTACAGTTCTATTGATAATAACTGCATAATATGGGTAATAATGCATGTTATATTGATGATAATAAAAGTAATACGTATATTTATTATAGTTCTAGCGATAATAACTGCATAATATGGGTAAGAATGCACGTTATATTGATAATAAAATAAGTAATAAGTATAATTATTACAGTTCTAGCGATAATAACTGCATTATATGGGTAATAATGCACGTTATATTGATAACAATATAAGTAATAAGTCTAATTATTACAGTTCTAGCGATAATAACTGCATTATATGGGTAATAATGCATGTTATATTGATGATAATGAAAGTAATACGTATATTTATTATAGTTCTAGCGATAATAACTGCATAATATGGGTAATAATGCATGTTATATTGAGAATAATATAAGCAATAAGTATAATTATTACAGTTCTGGCGATAATAACTGCATTATATGGGTAATAATGCACGTTATATTGCTAATAGTATAAGTAATGAGTACAATTATTACAGTTCTAGCGATAATAACTGCATAACATGGGTAATAATGCACGTTATATTGCTAATAATATAAGTAATGAGTACAATTATTACAGTTCTAGCGATAATAACTGCATTATATGGGTAATAATGCATGTTTTATTGATAATAATATAAGTAATAAGTATAATTATTACAGTTCTAGCGATAATAACTGCATTATATGGGTAATAATGCATGTTATATTGCTAACAATATAAGTAATAAGTATAATTATTACAGTTCTAGCGATAATAACTGCATTATATGGGTAATAATGCATGTTATATTGATAATATCGGGAGTAATAAGTATAATTATTATAGTTCTAGCGATAATAATAGTAAAATATGGCAAATAGTGCATGTTATATTGCTAATAGTATAAGTAATAAGTATAATTATTACAGTTCTTGCGATAATACCTCCATTATATGGGTAATAATGCATGTTATATTGATGATAATGAAAGTAATACGTATATTTATTATAGTTCTAGCGATAATAACTGCATAATATGGGTAATAATGCATGTTATATTGAGAATAATATAAGTAGTAAGTATAATTATTACAGTTCTAGCGATAATAACTGCATAACATGGGTAATAATGCACGTTATATTGTTAATAGTATAAGTAATGAGTACAATTATTACAGTTCTGCCGATAATAACTGCATTATATGGGTAATAATGCACGTTATATTGCTAATAGTATAAGTAATAAGTATAATTATTACAGTTCTTGCGATAATACCTCCATTATATGGGTAATAATGCATGTTATATTGATAATAATATAAGTAATAAGTATAATTATTACAGTTCTAGCGATAATAACTGCATAATATGGGTAATAATGCACGTTATATTGCTAATAATATAAGTAATGAGTACAATTATTACAGTTCCAGCGATAATAACTGCATTATATGGGTAATAATGCATGTTTTATTGATAATAATATAAGTAATAAGTATAATTATTACAGTTCTAGCGATAATAACTGCATAACATGGGTAATAATGCACGTTATATTGTTAATAGTATAAGTAATGAGTACAATTATTACAGTTCTGCCGATAATAACTGCATTATATGGGTAATAATGCACGTTATATTGCTAATAGTATAACTAATAAGTATAATTATTACAGTTCTTGCGATAATACCTCCATTATATGGGTAATAATGCATGTTATATTGATAATAATATAAGTAATAAGTATAATTATTACAGTTCTAGCGATAATAACTGCATAATATGGGTAATAATGCACGTTATATTGCTAATAATATAAGTAATGAGTACAATTATTACAGTTCCAGCGATAATAACTGCATTATATGGGTAATAATGCATGTTTTATTGATAATAATATAAGTAATAAGTATAATTATTACAGTTCTAGCGATAATAACTGCATTATATGGGTAATAATGCACGTTATATTGCTAATAATATAAGTAATAAGTATAATTATTACAGTTCTAGCGATAATAACTGCATTATATGGGTAATAATGCATGTTATGTTGATAATATCGGGAGTAATAAGTATAATTATTACAGTTCTAACGATAATAACTGCATTATATGGGTAATAATGCATGTTATATTGATAATAATATAAGTAATAAGTATAATTATTACAGTTCTAGCGATAATAACTGCATTATATGGGTAATAATGCATGTTATATTGATAATATCGGGAGTAATAAGTATAATTATTATAGTTCTAGCGATAATAATAGTAAAATATGGCAAATAGTGCATGTTATATTGATAATAATAAAAGTAATAAGTATATTTATTACAGTTCTATCGATAATAACTGCATAATATTGGTAATAATGCATGTTATATTGATGATAATAAAAGTAGTACGTATATTTATTATAGTTCTAGCGATAATAACTGCATAATATGGGTAATAATGCACGTTATATTGCTAACAATATAAGTAATAAGTATAATTATTTCAGTTCTAGCGATAATAACTGCATTATATGGGTAAAAATGCATGTTATATTGATAATATTGGGAGTAATAAGTATATTAATTATGGTTCTAGAGATAATAACTGCATAATATGGGTAATAATGCATGTTATATTGAGAATAATATAAGTAATAAGTATAATTATTACAGTTCTGGCGATAATAACTGCATTATATGGGTAATAATGCACGTTATATTGCTAATAGTATAAGTAATAAGTATAATTATTACAGTTCTTGCGATAATACCTCCATTATATGGGTAATAATGCATGTTATATTGATAATAATATAAGTAATAAGTATAATTATTACAGTTCTAGCGATAATAACTGCATAATATGGGTAATAATGCACGTTATATTGCTAATAATATAAGTAATGAGTATAATTATTACAGTTCTAGCGATAATAACTGCATAATATGGGTAATAATGCACGTTATATTGCTAATAGTATAAGTAATAAGTACAATTATTACAGTTCTAGCGATAATAACTGCATTATATGGGTAATAATGCATGTTTTATTGATAATAATATAAGTAATAAGTATAATTATTACAGTTCTAGCGGTAATAACTGCATTATATGGGTAATAATGCATGTTATATTGATAATATCGGGAGTAATAAGTATATTTATTATAGTTCTAGCGATAATAACTGCATAATATGGGTAATAATGCATGTTATATTGAGAATAATATAAGTAGTAAGTATAATTATTACAGTTCTAGCGATAATAACTGCATAACATGGGTAATAATGCACGTTATATTGTTAATAGTATAAGTAATGAGTACAATTATTACAGTTCTGCCGATAATAACTGCATTATATGGGTAATAATGCACGTTATATTGCTAATAGTATAAGTAATAAGTATAATTATTACAGTTCTTTCGATAATACCTCCATTATATGGGTAATAATGCATGTTATATTGATAATAATATAAGTAATAAGTATAATTATTACAGTTCTAGCGATAATAACTGCATAATATGGGTAATAATGCACGTTATATTGCTAATAATATAAGTAATGAGTACAATTATTACAGTTCCAGCGATAATAACTGCATTATATGGGTAATAATGCATGTTTTATTCATAATAATATAAGTAATAAGTATAATTATTACAGTTCTAGCGATAATAACTGCATAACATGGGTAATAATGCACGTTATATTGTTAATAGTATAAGTAATGAGTACAATTATTACAGTTCTGCCGATAATAACTGCATTATATGGGTAATAATGCACGTTATATTGCTAATCGTATAAGTAATAAGTATAATTATTACAGTTCTTGCGATAATACCTCCATTATATGGGTAATAATGCATGTTATATTGATAATAATGTAAGTAATAAGTATAATTATTACAGTTCTAGCGATAATAACTGCATTATATGGGTAATAATGCATGTTATATTGATAATATTGGGAGTAATAAGTATATTAATTATGGTTCTAGAGATAATAACTGCATAATATGGGTAATAATGCATGTTATATTGAGAATAATATAAGTAATAAGTATAATTATTACAGTTCTGGCGATAATAACTGCATTATATGGGTAATAATGCACGTTATATTGCTAATAGTATAAGTAATAAGTATAATTATTACAGTTCTTGCGATAATACCTCCATTATATGGGTAATAATGCATGTTATATTGATAATAATATAAGTAATAGGTATAATTATTACAGTTCTAGCGATAATAACTGCATAATATGGGTAATAATGCACGTTATATTGCTAATAATATAAGTAATGAGTACAATTATTACAGTTCCAGCGATAATAACTGCATTATATGGGTAATAATGCATGTTTTATTGATAATAATATAAGTAATAAGTATAATTATTACAGTTCTAGCGATAATACCTCCATTATATGGGTAATAATGCATGTTATATTGATGATAATGAAAGTAATACGTATATTTATTATAGTTCTAGCGATAATAACTGCATAATATGGGTAATAATGCATGTTATATTGAGAATAATATAAGTAATAAGTATAATTATTACAGTTCTGGCGATAATAACTGCATTATATGGGTAATAATGCACGTTATATTGCTAATAGTATAAGTAATAAGTATAATTATTACAGTTCTTGCGATAATACCTCCATTATATGGGTAATAATGCATGTTATATTGATAATAATATAAGTAATAAGTATAATTATTACAGTTCTAGCGATAATAACTGCATTATATGGGTAATAATGCACGTTATATTGCTAATAATATAAGTAATAAGTATAATTATTACAGTTCTAGCGATAATAACTGCATTATATGGGTAATAATGCATGTTATATTGATAATATCGGGAGTAATAAGTATAATTATTATAGTTCTAGCGATAATAATAGTAAAATATGGTAAATAGTGCATGTTATATTGATAGTAATAAAAGTAATAAGTATATTTATTACAGTTCTATCGATAATAACTGCATAATATGGGTAATAATGCATGCTATATTGATGATAATAAAAGTAATACGTATATTTATTATAGTTCTAGCGATAATAACTGCATAATATGGGTAATAATGCATGTTATATTGATAATAATATAAGTAATAAGTATAATTATTACAGTTCTAGCGATAATAACTTCATTATATGGGTAATAATGCACGTTATATTGCTAAAAATATAAGTAATAAGTATAATTATTACAGTTCTAGCGATAATAATAGTAAAATATGGCTAATAGTGCATGATATATTGATAATAGTAAAAGTAATAAGTATATTTATTACAGTTCTATCGATAATAACTGCATAATATGGGTAATAATGCATGTTATATTGATGATAATGAAAGTAGTAAGTATATTTATTACAGTTCTAGCGATAATAACTGCATTATATGCCTAATAAGGCATGTTATATTGATTATATCGGGAGTAATAAGTATAATTATTATAGTTCTAGCGATAATAATAGTAAAATATGGCTAATAGTGCATGTCATATTTTTAATAGTAAAAGTAGTAAGTATATTTATTACAGTTCTATCGATAATAACTGCATAATATCGGTAATAATGCATGTTATGTTGATGATAATGAAAGTAATACGTATGTTTATTATAGTTCTAGCGATAATAACTGCATAATATGGGTAATAATGCATGTTATATTGAGAATAATATAAGTAATAAGTATAATTATTACAGTTCTAGCGATAATAACTGCATAATATGGGTAATAATGCACGTTATATTGCTAATAATATAAGTAATGAGTATAATTATTACAGTTCTAGCGATAATAACTGCATAATATGGGTAATAATGCACGTTATATTGCTAATAGTATAAGTAATAAGTACAATTATTACAGTTCTAGCGATAATAACTGCATTATATGGGTAATAATGCACGTTATATTGCTAATAATATAAGTAATAAGTATAATTATTACAGTTCTAGCGATAATAACTGCATTATATGGGTAATAATGCATGTTATATTGATAATATCGGGAGTAATAAGTATAATTATTATAGTTCTAGCGATAATAATAGTAAAATATGGCAAATAGTGCATGTTATATTGCCAATAGTATAAGTAATAAGTATAATTATTACAGTTCTAGCGATAATAACTGCATTATATGGGTAAAAATGCATGTTATATTGATAGTATTGGGAGTAATAAGTATATTGATTATGGTTCTAGAGATAATAACTGCATAATATGGGTAATAATGCATGTTATATTGATAATAATATAAGTAATCAGTATAATTATTACAGTTCTAGCGATAATAACTGCATAATATGGGTAATAATGCACGTTATATTGCTAATAATATAAGTAATGAGTATATTTATTACAGTTCTAGCGATAATAACTGCATAATATGGGTAATAATGCACGTTATATTGCTAATAATATAAGTAATGAGTACAATTATTACAGTTGTAGCGATAATAACTGCATTATATGGGTAATAATGCATGTTATATTGAGAATAATATAAGTAATAAGTATAATTATTACAGTTCTAGCGATAATAACTGCATTATATGGGTAATAATGCATGTTATATTGATAATATCGGGAGTAAGAAGTATAATTATTATAGTTCTAGCGATAATAATAGTAAAATATGGCAAATAGTGCATGTTATATTGCTAATAGTATAAGTAATAAGTATAATTATTACAGTTCTAGCGATAATAACTGCATTATATGGGTAAAAATGCATGTTATATTGATAATATTGGGAGTAATAAGTATATTGATTATGGTTCTAGAGATAATAACTGCATAATATGGGTAATAATGCATGTTATATTGATAATAATATAAGTAATAAGTATAATTATTACAGTTCTAGCGATAATAACTGCATAATATGGGTAATAATGCACGTTATATTGCTAATAATATAAGTAATGAGTATATTTATTACAGTTCTAGCGATAATAACTGCATAATATGGGTAATAATGCACGTTATATTGCTAATAATATAAGTAATGAGTACAATTATTACAGTTGTAGCGATAATAACTGCATTATATGGGTAATAATGCATGTTATATTGAGAATAATATAAGTAATAAGTATAGTTATTACAGTTCTAGCGATAATAACTGCATTATATGGGTAATAATGCATGTTATATTGATAATATCGGGAGTAATAAGTATAATTATTATAGTTCTAGCGATAATAATAGTAAAATATGGCAAATAGTGCATGTTATATTGATAATAATAAAAGTAATAAATATATTTATTACAGTTCTATTGATAATAACTGCATAATATGGGTAATAATGCATGTTATATTGATGTTAATAAAAGTAATACGTATATTTATTATAGTTCTAGCGATAATAACTGCATAATATGGGTAATAATGCACGTTATATTGATAATAATCTAAGTAATAAGTATAATTATTACAGTTCTAGCGATAATAACTGCATTATATGGGTAATAATGCACGTTATATTGCTAACAATATAAGTAATAAGTATAATTATTACAGTTCTAGCGATAATAACTGCATTATATGGGTAATAATGCATGTTATATTGATGATAATGAAAGTAATACGTATATTTATTATAGTTCTAGCGATAATAACTGCATATTATGGGTAATAATGCATGTTATATTGAGAATAATATAAGTAATAAGTATAATTATTACAGTTCTGGCGATAATAACTGCATTATATGGGTAATAATGCACGTTATATTGCTAATAGTATAAGTAATAAGTATAATTATTACAGTTCTAGCGATAATAACTGCATTATATGGGTAATAATGCATGTTATATTGATGATAATGAAAGTAATACGTATATTTATTATAGTTCTAGCGATAATAACTGCATCATATGGGTAATAATGCACGTTATATTGCTAAAAATATAAGTAATAAGTATAATTATTACAGTTCTAGCGATAATAACTGCATTATATGGGTAATAATGCATGTTATATTGATAATATCGGGAGTAATAAGTATAATTATTATAGTTCTAGCGATAATAACTGCATAATATGGGTAATAATGCATGTTATATTGATAATAATATAAGTAATAAGTATAATTATTACAGTTCTAGCGATAATAACTGCATTATATGGGTAATAATGCACGTTATATTGCTAATAATATAAGTAATGAGTACAATTATTACAGTTCTAGCGATAATAACTGCATTATATGGGTAATAATGCACGTTATATTGCTAATAATATAAGTAATAAGTATAATTATTACAGTTCTAGCGATAATAACTGCATTATATGGGTAATAATGCATGTTATATTGATAATATCGGGAGTAATAAGTATAATTATTATAGTTCTAGCGATAATAATAGTAAAATATGGTAAATAGTGCATGTTATATTGATAGTAATAAAAGTAATAAGTATATTTATTACAGTTCTATCGATAATAACTGCATAATATGGGTAATAATGCATGCTATATTGATGATAATAAAAGTAATACGTATATTTATTATAGTTCTAGCGATAATAACTGCATAATATGGGTAATAATGCATGTTATATTGATAATAATATAAGTAATAAGTATAATTATTACAGTTCTAGCGATAATAATAGTAAAATATGGCTAATAGTGCATGATATATTGATAATAGTAAAAGTAATAAGTATATTTATTACAGTTCTATCGATAATAACTGCATAATATGGGTAATAATGCATGTTATATTGATGATAATGAAAGTAGTAAGTATATTTATTACAGTTCTAGCGATAATAACTGCATTATATGCCTAATAAGGCATGTTATATTGATTATATCGGGAGTAATAAGTATAATTATTATAGTTCTAGCGATAATAATAGTAAAATATGGCTAATAGTGCATGTCATATTTTTAATAGTAAAAGTAGTAAGTATATTTATTACAGTTCTATCGATAATAACTGCATAATATCGGTAATAATGCATGTTATGTTGATGATAATGAAAGTAATACGTATGTTTATTATAGTTCTAGCGATAATAACTGCATAATATGGGTAATAATGCATGTTATATTGAGAATAATATAAGTAATAAGTATAATTATTACAGTTCTGGCGATAATAACTGCATTCTATGGGTAATAATGCACGTTATATTGCTAATAGTATAAGTAATAAGTATAATTATTACAGTTCTAGCGATAATACCTCCATTATATGGGTAATAATGCATGTTATGTTGATAATAATATAAGTAATAAGTATAATTATTACAGTTCTAGCGATAATAACTGCATAATATGGGTAATAATGCACGTTATATTGCTAATAATATAAGTAATGAGTATAATTATTACAGTTCTAGCGATAATAACTGCATAATATGGGTAATAATGCACGTTATATTGCTAATAGTATAAGTAATAAGTACAATTATTACAGTTCTAGCGATAATAACTGCATTATATGGGTAATAATGCACGTTATATTGCTAATAATATAAGTAATAAGTATAATTATTACAGTTCTAGCGATAATAACTGCATTATATGGGTAATAATGCATGTTATATTGATAATATCGGGAGTAATAAGTATAATTATTATAGTTCTAGCGATAATAATAGTAAAATATGGCAAATAGTGCATGTTATATTGCCAATAGTATAAGTAATAAGTATAATTATTACAGTTCTAGCGATAATAACTGCATTATATGGGTAAAAATGCATGTTATATTGATAGTATTGGGAGTAATAAGTATATTGATTATGGTTCTAGAGATAATAACTGCATAATATGGGTAATAATGCATGTTATATTGATAATAATATAAGTAATCAGTATAATTATTACAGTTCTAGCGATAATAACTGCATAATATGGGTAATAATGCACGTTATATTGCTAATAATATAAGTAATGAGTATATTTATTACAGTTCTAGCGATAATAACTGCATAATATGGGTAATAATGCACGTTATATTGCTAATAATATAAGTAATGAGTACAATTATTACAGTTGTAGCGATAATAACTGCATTATATGGGTAATAATGCATGTTATATTGAGAATAATATAAGTAATAAGTATAATTATTACAGTTCTAGCGATAATAACTGCATTATATGGGTAATAATGCATGTTATATTGATAATATCGGGAGTAAGAAGTATAATTATTATAGTTCTAGCGATAATAATAGTAAAATATGGCAAATAGTGCATGTTATATTGCTAATAGTATAAGTAATAAGTATAATTATTACAGTTCTAGCGATAATAACTGCATTATATGGGTAAAAATGCATGTTATATTGATAATATTGGGAGTAATAAGTATATTGATTATGGTTCTAGAGATAATAACTGCATAATATGGGTAATAATGCATGTTATATTGATAATAATATAAGTAATAAGTATAATTATTACAGTTCTAGCGATAATAACTGCATAATATGGGTAATAATGCACGTTATATTGCTAATAATATAAGTAATGAGTATATTTATTACAGTTCTAGCGATAATAACTGCATAATATGGGTAATAATGCACGTTATATTGCTAATAATATAAGTAATGAGTACAATTATTACAGTTGTAGCGATAATAACTGCATTATATGGGTAATAATGCATGTTATATTGAGAATAATATAAGTAATAAGTATAGTTATTACAGTTCTAGCGATAATAACTGCATTATATGGGTAATAATGCATGTTATATTGATAATATCGGGAGTAATAAGTATAATTATTATAGTTCTAGCGATAATAATAGTAAAATATGGCAAATAGTGCATGTTATATTGATAATAATAAAAGTAATAAATATATTTATTACAGTTCTATTGATAATAACTGCATAATATGGGTAATAATGCATGTTATATTGATGTTAATAAAAGTAATACGTATATTTATTATAGTTCTAGCGATAATAACTGCATAATATGGGTAATAATGCACGTTATATTGATAATAATCTAAGTAATAAGTATAATTATTACAGTTCTAGCGATAATAACTGCATTATATGGGTAATAATGCACGTTATATTGCTAACAATATAAGTAATAAGTATAATTATTACAGTTCTAGCGATAATAACTGCATTATATGGGTAATAATGCATGTTATATTGATGATAATGAAAGTAATACGTATATTTATTATAGTTCTAGCGATAATAACTGCATATTATGGGTAATAATGCATGTTATATTGAGAATAATATAAGTAATAAGTATAATTATTACAGTTCTGGCGATAATAACTGCATTATATGGGTAATAATGCACGTTATATTGCTAATAGTATAAGTAATAAGTATAATTATTACAGTTCTAGCGATAATAACTGCATTATATGGGTAATAATGCATGTTATATTGATGATAATGAAAGTAATACGTATATTTATTATAGTTCTAGCGATAATAACTGCATCATATGGGTAATAATGCACGTTATATTGCTAAAAATATAAGTAATAAGTATAATTATTACAGTTCTAGCGATAATAACTGCATTATATGGGTAATAATGCATGTTATATTGATAATATCGGGAGTAATAAGTATAATTATTATAGTTCTAGCGATAATAACTGCATAATATGGGTAATAATGCATGTTATATTGATAATAATATAAGTAATAAGTATAATTATTACAGTTCTAGCGATAATAACTGCATTATATGGGTAATAATGCACGTTATATTGCTAATAATATAAGTAATGAGTACAATTATTACAGTTCTAGCGATAATAACTGCATTATATGGGTAATAATGCACGTTATATTGCTAATAATATAAGTAATAAGTATAATTATTACAGTTCTAGCGATAATAACTGCATTATATGGGTAATAATGCATGTTATATTGTTAATATCGGGAGTAATAAGTATAATTATTATAGTTCTAGCGATAATAACTGCATAATATGGGTAATAATGCATGTAATATTGATGATAATGAAAGTAATACGTATATTTGTTATAGTTCTAGCGATAATAACTGCATAATATGGGAAATAATGCATGTTATATTGAGAATAATATAAGTAATAAGTATAATTATTACAGTTCTGGCGATAATAACTGCATTATATGGGTAATAATGCACGTTATATTGCTAATAGTATAAGTAATAAGTATAATTATTACAGTTCTAGCGATAATACCTCCATTATATGGGTAATAATGCATGTTATATTGATAATATCGGGAGTAATAAGTATAATTATTATAGTTCTAGCGATAATAATAGTAAAATATGGCAAATAGTGCATGTTATATTGATAATAATAAAAGTAATAAATATATTTATTACAGTTCTATTGATAATAACTGCATAATATGGGTAATAATGCATGTTATATTGATGATAATAAAAGTAATACGTATATTTATTATAGTTCTAGCGATAATAACTGCATAATATGGGTAATAATGCACGTTATATTGATAATAATCTAAGTAATGAGTACAATTATTACAGTTGTAGCGATAATAACTGCATTATATGGGTAATAATGCATGTTATATTGAGAATAATATAAGTAATAAGTATAATTATTACAGTTCTAGCGATAATAACTGCATTATATGGGTAATAATGCATGTTATATTGATAATATCGGGAGTAATAAGTATAATTATTATAGTTCTAGCGATAATAACTGCATTATATGGGTAATAATGCATGTTATATTGATAATATCGGGAGTAATAAGTATAATTATTATAGTTCTAGCGATAATAATAGTAAAATATGGCAAATAGTGCATGTTATATTGCTAACAATATAAGTAATAAGTATAATTATTACAGTTCTAGCGATAATAACTGCATTATATGGGTAATAATGCATGTTATATTGATGATAATGAAAGTAATACGTATATTTATTATAGTTCTAGCGATAATAACTGCATCATATGGGTAATAATGCATGTTATATTGAGAATAATATAAGTAATAAGTATAATTATTACAGTTCTAGCGATAATAACTGCATTATATGGGTAAAAATGCATGTTATATTGATAATATCGGGAGTAATAAGTATAATTATTATAGTTCTAGCGATAATAATAGTAAAATATGGCAGATAGTGCATGTTATATTGCTAATAGTATAAGTAATAAGTATAATTATTACAGTTCTAGCGATAATAACTGCATTATATGGGTAAAAATGCATGTTATATTGATAATATTGGGAGTAATAAGTATAATTATTACAGTTCTAGCGATAATAACTGCATAATATGGGTAATAATGCACGTTATATTGCTAATAATATAAGTAATGAGTACAATTATTACAGTTCTAGCGATAATAACTGCATTATATGGGTAATAATGCATGTTTTATTGATAATTATATAAGTAATAAGTATAATTATTACAGTTCTAGCGATGATAACTGCATTATATGGGTAATAATGCATGTTATATTGCTAACAATATAAGTAATAAGTATAATTATTACAGTTCTAGCGATAATAACTGCATTATATGGGTAATAATGCATGTTATATTGATAATATCGGGAGTAATAAGTATAATTATTATAGTTCTAGCGATAATAATAGTAAAATATGGCAAATAGTGCATGTTATATTGCTAATAGTATAAGTAATAAGTATAATTATTACAGTTCTAGCGATAATAACTGCATTATATGGGTAAAAATGCATGTTATATTGATAATATTGGGAGTAATAAGTATATTGATTATGGTTCTAGAGATAATAACTGCATAATATGGGTAATAATGCATGTTATATTGACAATAATAAAAGTAATAAATATATTTATTACAGTTCTATTGATAATAACTGCATAATATGGGTAATAATGCATGTTATATTGATGATAATAAAAGTAATACGTATATTTATTATAGTTCTAGCGATAATAACTGCATAATATGGGTAAGAATGCACGTTATATTGATAATAAAATAAGTAATAAGTATAATTATTACAGTTCTAGCGATAATAACTGCATTATATGGGTAATAATGCACGTTATATTGATAACAATATAAGTAATAAGTCTAATTATTACAGTTCTAGCGATAATAACTGCATTATATGGGTAATAATGCATGTTATATTGATGATAATGAAAGTAATACGTATATTTATTATAGTTCTAGCGATAATAACTGCATAATATGGGTAATAATGCATGTTATATTGAGAATAATATAAGCAATAAGTATAATTATTACAGTTCTGGCGATAATAACTGCATTATATGGGTAATAATGCACGTTATATTGCTAATAGTATAAGTAATGAGTACAATTATTACAGTTCTAGCGATAATAACTGCATTATATGGGTAATAATGCATGTTATATTGATAATAACATAAGTAATAAGTATAATTATTACAGTTCTAGCGATAATATCTGCATTATATGGGTAATAATGCATGTTATATTGATAATATCGGGAGTAATAAGTATAATTATTATAGTTCTAGCGATAATAATAGTAAAATATGGCAAATAGTGCATGTTATATTGCTAATAGTATAAGTAATAAGTATAATTATTACAGTTCTAGCGATAATAACTGCATTATATGGGTAAAAATGCATGTTATATTGACAATATTGGGAGTAATAAGTATATTTATTATGGTTCTAGAGATAATAACTGCATAATATGGGTAATAATGCATGTTATATTAATAATAATATAAGTAATGAGTACAATTATTACAGTTCTAGCGATAATAACTGCATTATATGGGTAATAATGCATGTTATATTGATGATAATGAAAGTAATACGTATATTTATTATAGTTCTAGCGATAATACCACCATTATATGGGTAATAATGCATGTTATATTGATGATAATGAAAGTAATACGTATATTTATTATAGTTCTAGCGATAATAACTGCATAATATGGGTAATAATGCATGTTATATGGATGATAATAAAAGTAATACGTATATTTATTATAGTTCTAGCGATAATAACTGCATAATATGGGTAATAATGGATGTTATATTGATAATAATATAAGTAATAAGTATAATTATTACAGTTCTAGCGATAATAACTGCATAATATGGGTAATAATGCATGTTATATTGAGAATAATATAAGTGATAAGTATAATTATTACAGTTCTGGCGATAATAACTGCATTATATGGGTAACAATGCACGTTATATTGCTAATAGTATAACCAATAAGTATAATTATTACAGTTCTAGCAATAATACCTCCATTATATGGGTAATAATGCATGTTATATTGATAATATTGGGAGTAATAAGTATATTTATTATAATTCTAGCGATAATAACTGCATAATATGGGTAATAATGCACGTTATATTGCTAACAATATAAGTAATAAGTATAATTATTACAGTTCTAGCGATAATAACTGCATTATATGGGTAAAAATGCATGTTATATTGATAATATTGGGAGTAATAAGTATATTTATTATAGTTCTAGCGATAATAATAGTAAAATATGGCTAATAGTGCACGATATATTGATAATAGTAAAAGTAATAAGTATATTTATTACAGTTATATCGATAATAACTGCATAATATGGGTAATAATGCATGTTATATTGATGATAATGAAAGTAATACGTATATTTATTATAGTTCTAGCGATAATAACTGCATAATATGGGTAATAATGCATGTTATATTGAGAATAATATAAGTAATAAGTATAATTATTATAGTTCTGGCGATAATAACTGCATTATATGGGTAACAATGCACGTTATATTGCTAATAGTATAAGTAATAAGTATAATTATTACAGTTCTAGCAATAATACCTCCATTATATGGGTAATAATGCATGTTATGTTGATAATAATATAAGTAATAAGTATAATTATTACAGTTCTAGCGATAATAACTGCATTATATGGGTAATAATGCATGTTATATTGAGAATAGTATAAGTAATAAGTATAATTATTACAGTTCTGGCTATAATAACTGCATTATATGTTTAATAATGCACGTTATATTGCTAATAGTATAAGTAATAAGTATAATTATTACAGTTCTAGCGATAATACCTCCATTATATGGGTAATAATGCATGTTATATTGATAATAATATAAGTAATAAGTATAATTATTACAATTCTAGCGATAATAACTGCATAATATGGGTAATAATGCACGTTATATTGCTAATAATGTAAGTAATGAGTATAATTATTACAGTTCTAGCGATAATAACTGCATTATATGGGTAATAATGCATGTTATATTGATAATAATGAATGTAATACGTATATTTATTATAGTTCTTGCGATAATAACTGCATAATATGGGTAATAATGCATGTTCTATTGAGAATAATATAAGTAATAAGTATAATTATTATAGTTCTGGCGATAATAACTGCATTATGTGGGTAACAATGCACGTTATATTGCTAATAGTATAAGTAATAAGTATAATTATTACAGTTCTAGCAATAATACCTCCATTATATGGGTAATAATGCATGTTATGTTGATAATAATATAAGTAATAAGTATAATTATTACAGTTCTAGCGATAATAACTGCATTATATGGGTAATAATGCATGTTATATTGAGAATAATATAAGTAATAAGTATAATTATTACAGTTCTGGCGATAATAACTGCATTATATGGGTAATAATGCATGTTATATTGAGAATAATACAAGTAATAAGTATAATTATTACAGTTCTGGCGATAATAACTGCATAATATGATTAATAATGCACGTTATATTGCTAATAATGTAAGTAATGAGTATAATTATTACAGTTCTAGCGATAATGACTGCATTATATGGGTAATAATGCATGTTATATTGATGATAATAAAAGTAATACGTATAATTATTACAGTTCTAGCGATAATAACTGCATTATATGGGTAATAATGCATGTTATATTGATAATAATAAAAGTAATAAGTATATTTATTATCGTTCTATCGATAATAACTTCTTAATATGGGTAATAATGCATGTTATATTGATGATAATGAAAGTAGTAAGTATATTTATTACAGTTCTAGCGATAATAACTGCATTGTATGCGTAATAAGGCATGTTATATTGAGAACAATATAAGTAATAAGTATAATTATTACAGTTCTGGCGATAATAACTGCATTATATGGGTAATAATGCACGTTATATTGCTAATAATGTAAGTAATGAGTATAATTATTACAGTTCTAGCGATAATGACTGCATTATATGGGTAATAATGCATGTTATATTGATGATAATAAAAGTAATACGTATAATTATTACAGTTCTAGCGATAATAACTGCATAAAATGGGTAATAATGCATGTTATATTGATAATAATATAAGTAATAAGTATAATTATTACAGTTCTAGCGATAATACCTCCATTATATGGGTAATAATGCATGTTATATTGATGATAATGAAAGTAATACGTATATTTATTATAGTTCTAGCGATAATAAGTGCATAATATGGGTAATAATGCATGTTATATTGAGAATAATATAAGTAATAAGTATAATTATTACAGTTCTGGCGATAATAACTGCATTATATGGGTAATAATGCATGTTATATAGATGATAATGAAAGTAATACGTATATTTATTATAGTTCTAGCGATAATACCACCATTATATGGGTAATAATGCATGTTATATTGATGATAATGAAAGTAATACGTATATTTATTATAGTTCTAGCGATAATAACTGCATAATATGGGTAATAATGCATGTTATATGGATGATAATAAAAGTAATACGTATATTTATTATAGTTCTAGCGATAATAACTGCATAATATGGGTAATAATGGATGTTATATTGATAATAATATAAGTAATAAGTATAATTATTACAGTTCTAGCGATAATAACTGCATAATATGGGTAATAATGCATGTTATATTGAGAATAATATAAGTAATAAGTATAATTATTACAGTTCTGGCGATAATAACTGCATTATATGGGTAACAATGCACGTTATATTGCTAATAGTATAAGCAATAAGTATAATTATTACAGTTCTAGCAATAATACCTCCATTATATGGGTAATAATGCATGTTATATTGATAATATTGGGAGTAATAAGTATATTTATTATAATTCTAGCGATAATAACTGCATAATATGGGTAATAATGCATGTTATATTGATGATAATAAAAGTAATACGTCTATTTATTATAGTTCTAGCGATAATAACTGCATAATATGGGTAATAATGCATGTTATATTGATGATAATGACAGTAATACGTATATTTATTATAGTTCTTGCGATAATAAATGCATTATATGGGTAATAATGCATGTTATATTGATAATAATATAAGTAATAAGTATAATTATTACAGTTCTAGCGATAATAACTGCATTATATGGGTAATAATGCATGTTATATTGATAATATCGGGAGGAATAAGTATAATTATTATAGTTCTAGCGATAATAATAGTAAAATATGGCTAATAGTGCATGATATATTGATAATAGTAAAAGTAATAAGTATATTTCTTACAGTTCTATCGATAATAACTGCATAATATGGGTAATGATGCATGTTATGTTGATGATAATAAAAGTAGTACGTATATTTATTATAGTTCTAGCGATAATAACTGCATAATATGGGTAATAATGCATGTTATATTGATAATAATGAATGTAATACGTATATTTATTATAGTTCTTGCGATAATAACTGCATAATATGGGTAATAATGCATGTTCTATTGAGAATAATATAAGTAATAAGTATAATTATTATAGTTCTGGCGATAATAACTGCATTATGTGGGTAACAATGCACGTTATATTGCTAATAGTATAAGTAATAAGTATAATTATTACAGTTCTGGCGATAATAACTGCATTATATGGGTAATAATGCATGTTATATTGAGAATAATACAAGTAATAAGTATAATTATTACAGTTCTAGCGATAATAACTGCATTATATGGGTAATAATGCACGTTATATTGCTAACAATATAAGTAATAAGTATAATTATTACAGTTCTAGCGATAATAACTGCATTATATGCGTAATAATGCATGTTATATTGATGATAATGAAAGTAATACGTATATTTATTATAGTTCTAGCGATAATAACTGCATATTATGGGTAATAATGCATGTTATATTGAGAATAATATAAGTAATAAGTATAATTATTACAGTTCTGGCGATAATAACTGCATTATATGGGTAATAATGCACGTTATATTGCTAATAGTATAAGTAATAAGTATAATTATTACAGTTCTAGCGATAATAACTGCATTATATGGGTAATAATGCATGTTATATTGATGATAATGAAAGTAATACGTATATTTATTATAGTTCTAGCGATAATAACTGCATCATATGGGTAATAATGCACGTTATATTGCTAAAAATATAAGTAATAAGTATAATTATTACAGTTCTAGCGATAATAACTGCATTATATGGGTAATAATGCATGTTATATTGATAATATCGGGAGTAATAAGTATAATTATTATAGTTCTAGCGATAATAACTGCATAATATGGGTAATAATGCATGTTATATTGATAATAATATAAGTAATAAGTATAATTATTACAGTTCTAGCGATAATAACTGCATTATATGGGTAATAATGCATGTTATATTGATAATATCGGGAGTAATAAGTATAATTATTATAGTTCTAGCGATAATAACTGCATAATATGGGTAATAATGCATGTTATATTGATAATAATATAAGTAATAAGTATAATTATTACAGTTCTAGCGATAATAACTGCATTATATGGGTAATAATGCATGTTTTATTGATAATTATATAAGTAATAAGTATAATTATTACAGTTCTAGCGATGATAACTGCATTATATGGGTAATAATGCATGTTATATTGCTAACAATATAAGTAATAAGTATAATTATTACAGTTCTAGCGATAATAACTGCATTATATGGGTAATAATGCATGTTATATTGATAATATCGGGAGTAAGAAGTATAATTATTATAGTTCTAGCGATAATAATAGTAAAATATGGCAAATAGTGCATGTTATATTGCTAATAGTATAAGTAATGAGTATAATTATTACAGTTCTAGCGATAATAACTGCATTATATGGGTAAAAATGCATGTTATATTGATAATATTGGGAGTAATAAGTATATTGATTATGGTTCTAGAGATAATAACTGCATAATATGGGTAATAATGCATGTTATATTGATAATAATATAAGTAATAAGTATAATTATTACAGTTCTAGCGATAATAACTGCATAATATGGGTAATAATGCACGTTATATTGCTAATAATATAAGTAATGAGTACAATTATTACAGTTGTAGCGATAATAACTGCATTATATGGGTAATAATGCATGTTATATTGAGAATAATATAAGTAATAAGTATAGTTATTACAGTTCTAGCGATAATAACTGCATTATATGGGTAATAATGCATGTTATATTGATAATATCGGGAGTAATAAGTATAATTATTATAGTTCTAGCGATAATAATAGTAAAATATGGCAAATAGTGCATGTTATATTGATAATAATAAAAGTAATAAATATATTTATTACAGTTCTATTGATAATAACTGCATAATATGGGTAATAATGCATGTTATATTGATGATAATAAAAGTAATACGTATATTTATTATAGTTCTAGCGATAATAACTGCATAATATGGGTAATAATGCACGTTATATTGATAATAATCTAAGTAATAAGTATAATTATTACAGTTCTAGCGATAATAACTGCATTATATGGGTAATAATGCACGTTATATTGCTAACAATATAAGTAATAAGTATAATTATTACAGTTCTAGCGATAATAACTGCATTATATGGGTAATAATGCATGTTATATTGATGATAATGAAAGTAATACGTATATTTATTATAGTTCTAGCGATAATAACTGCATATTATGGGTAATAATGCATGTTATATTGAGAATAATATAAGTAATAAGTATAATTATTACAGTTCTGGCGATAATAACTGCATTATATGGGTAATAATGCACGTTATATTGCTAATAGTATAAGTAATAAGTATAATTATTACAGTTCTAGCGATAATAACTGCATTATATGGGTAATAATGCATGTTATATTGATGATAATGAAAGTAATACGTATATTTATTATAGTTCTAGCGATAATAACTGCATCATATGGGTAATAATGCACGTTATATTGCTAAAAATATAAGTAATAAGTATAATTATTACAGTTCTAGCGATAATAACTGCATTATATGGGTAATAATGCATGTTATATTGATAATATCGGGAGTAATAAGTATAATTATTATAGTTCTAGCGATAATAACTGCATAATATGGGTAATAATGCATGTTATATTGATAATAATATAAGTAATAAGTATAATTATTACAGTTCTAGCGATAATAACTGCATTATATGGGTAATAATGCATGTTATATTGATAATATCGGGAGTAATAAGTATAATTATTATAGTTCTAGCGATAATAACTGCATAATATGGGTAATAATGCATGTTATATTGATAATAATATAAGTAATAAGTATAATTATTACAGTTCTAGCGATAATAACTGCATTATATGGGTAATAATGCATGTTTTATTGATAATTATATAAGTAATAAGTATAATTATTACAGTTCTAGCGATGATAACTGCATTATATGGGTAATAATGCATGTTATATTGCTAACAATATAAGTAATAAGTATAATTATTACAGTTCTAGCGATAATAACTGCATTATATGGGTAATAATGCATGTTATATTGATAATATCGGGAGTAAGAAGTATAATTATTATAGTTCTAGCGATAATAATAGTAAAATATGGCAAATAGTGCATGTTATATTGCTAATAGTATAAGTAATGAGTATAATTATTACAGTTCTAGCGATAATAACTGCATTATATGGGTAAAAATGCATGTTATATTGATAATATTGGGAGTAATAAGTATATTGATTATGGTTCTAGAGATAATAACTGCATAATATGGGTAATAATGCATGTTATATTGATAATAATATAAGTAATAAGTATAATTATTACAGTTCTAGCGATAATAACTGCATAATATGGGTAATAATGCACGTTATATTGCTAATAATATAAGTAATGAGTACAATTATTACAGTTGTAGCGATAATAACTGCATTATATGGGTAATAATGCATGTTATATTGAGAATAATATAAGTAATAAGTATAGTTATTACAGTTCTAGCGATAATAACTGCATTATATGGGTAATAATGCATGTTATATTGATAATATCGGGAGTAATAAGTATAATTATTATAGTTCTAGCGATAATAATAGTAAAATATGGCAAATAGTGCATGTTATATTGATAATAATAAAAGTAATAAATATATTTATTACAGTTCTATTGATAATAACTGCATAATATGGGTAATAATGCATGTTATATTGATGATAATAAAAGTAATACGTATATTTATTATAGTTCTAGCGATAATAACTGCATAATATGGGTAATAATGCACGTTATATTGATAATAATCTAAGTAATAAGTATAATTATTACAGTTCTAGCGATAATAACTGCATTATATGGGTAATAATGCACGTTATATTGCTAACAATATAAGTAATAAGTATAATTATTACAGTTCTAGCGATAATAACTGCATTATATGGGTAATAATGCATGTTATATTGATGATAATGAAAGTAATACGTATATTTATTATAGTTCTAGCGATAATAACTGCATATTATGGGTAATAATGCATGTTATATTGAGAATAATATAAGTAATAAGTATAATTATTACAGTTCTGGCGATAATAACTGCATTATATGGGTAATAATGCACGTTATATTGCTAATAGTATAAGTAATAAGTATAATTATTACAGTTCTAGCGATAATAACTGCATTATATGGGTAATAATGCATGTTATATTGATGATAATGAAAGTAATACGTATATTTATTATAGTTCTAGCGATAATAACTGCATCATATGGGTAATAATGCACGTTATATTGCTAAAAATATAAGTAATAAGTATAATTATTACAGTTCTAGCGATAATAACTGCATTATATGGGTAATAATGCATGTTATATTGATAATATCGGGAGTAATAAGTATAATTATTATAGTTCTAGCGATAATAACTGCATAATATGGGTAATAATGCATGTTATATTGATAATAATATAAGTAATAAGTATAATTATTACAGTTCTAGCGATAATAACTGCATTATATGGGTAATAATGCACGTTATATTGCTAATAATATAAGTAATGAGTACAATTATTACAGTTCTAGCGATAATAACTGCATTATATGGGTAATAATGCACGTTATATTGCTAATAATATAAGTAATAAGTATAATTATTACAGTTCTAGCGATAATAACTGCATTATATGGGTAATAATGCATGTTATATTGTTAATATCGGGAGTAATAAGTATAATTATTATAGTTCTAGCGATAATAACTGCATAATATGGGTAATAATGCATGTAATATTGATGATAATGAAAGTAATACGTATATTTGTTATAGTTCTAGCGATAATAACTGCATAATATGGGAAATAATGCATGTTATATTGAGAATAATATAAGTAATAAGTATAATTATTACAGTTCTGGCGATAATAACTGCATTATATGGGTAATAATGCACGTTATATTGCTAATAGTATAAGTAATAAGTATAATTATTATAGTTCTAGCGATAATAACTGCATTATATGGGTAATAATGCATGTTATATTGATAATATCGGGAGTAATAAGTATAATTATTATAGTTCTAGCGATAATAATAGTAAAATATGGCAAATAGTGCATGTTATATTGATAATAATAAAAGTAATAAATATATTTATTACAGTTCTATTGATAATAACTGCATAATATGGGTAATAATGCATGTTATATTGATGATAATAAAAGTAATACGTATATTTATTATAGTTCTAGCGATAATAACTGCATTATATGGGTAATAATGCATGTTATATTGATAATATCGGGAGTAATAAGTATAATTATTATAGTTCTAGCGATAATAACTGCATTATATGGGTAATAATGCACGTTATATTGCTAATAATATAAGTAATGAGTACAATTATTACAGTTCTAGCGATAATAACTGCATAATATGGGTAATAATGCACGTTATATTGCTAATAATATAAGTAATGAGTACAATTATTACAGTTCTAGCGATAATAACTGCATTATATGGGTAATAATGCATGTTTTATTGATAATTATATAAGTAATAAGTATAATTATTACAGTTCTAGCGATGATAACTGCATTATATGGGTAATAATGCATGTTATATTGCTAACAATATAAGTAATAAGTATAATTATTACAGTTCTAGCGATAATAACTGCATTATATGGGTAATAATGCATGTTATATTGATAATATCGGGAGTAAGAAGTATGATTATTATAGTTCTAGCGATAATAATAGTAAAATATGGCAAATAGTGCATGTTATATTGCTAACAATATAAGTAATAAGTATAATTATTACAGTTCTAGCGATAATAACTGCATTATATGGGTAATAATGCATGTTATATTGATGATAATGAAAGTAATACGTATATTTATTATAGTTCTAGCGATAATAACTGCATCATATGGGTAATAATGCATGTTATATTGAGAATAATATAAGTAATAAGTATAATTATTACAGTTCTAGCGATAATAACTGCATAACATGGGTAATAATGCACGTTATATTGCTAATAATATAAGTAATGAGTACAATTATTACAGTTCTAGCGATAATAACTGCATTATATGGGTAAAAATGCATGTTATATTGATAATATCGGAAGTAATAAGTATAATTATTATAGTTCTAGCGATAATAATACTAAAATATGGCAAATAGTGCATGTTATATTGCTAATAGTATAAGTAATAAGTATAATTATTACAGTTCTAGCGATAATAACTGCATTATATGGGTAAAAATGCATGTTATATTGATAATATTGGGAGTAATAAGTATAATTATTACAGTTCTAGCGATAATAACTGCATAATATGGGTAATAATGCACGTTATATTGCTAATAATATAAGTAATGAGTACAATTATTACAGTTCTAGCGATAATAACTGCATTATATGGGTAATAATGCATGTTTTATTGATAATTATATAAGTAATAAGTACAATTATTACAGTTCTAGCGATGATAACTGCATTATATGGGTAATAATGCATGTTATATTGCTAACAATATAAGTAATAAGTATAATTATTACAGTTCTAGCGATAATAACTGCATTATATGGGTAATAATGCATGTTATATTGATGATAATGAAAGTAATACGTATATTTATTATAGTTCTAGCGATAATAACTGCATCATATGGGTAATAATGCATGTTATATTGAGAATAATATAAGTAATAAGTATAATTATTACAGTTCTAGCGATAATAACTGCATAACATGGGTAATAATGCACGTTATATTGCTAATAATATAAGTAATGAGTACAATTATTACAGTTCTAGCGATAATAACTGCATTATATGGGTAATAATGCATGTTTTATTGATAATAATATAAGTAATAAGTATAATTATTACAGTTCTAGCGATAATAACTGCATTATATGGGTAAAAATGCATGTTATATTGATAATATCGGGAGTAATAAGTATAATTATTATAGTTCTAGCGATAATAATAGTAAAATATGGCAGATAGTGCATGTTATATTGCTAATAGTATAAGTAATAAGTATAATTATTACAGTTCTAGCGATAATAACTGCATTATATGGGTAAAAATGCATGTTATATTGATAATATTGGGAGTAATAAGTATAATTATTACAGTTCTAGCGATAATAACTGCATAATATGGGTAATAATGCACGTTATATTGCTAATAATATAAGTAATGAGTACAATTATTACAGTTCTAGCGATAATAACTGCATTATATGGGTAATAATGCATGTTTTATTGATAATTATATAAGTAATAAGTATAATTATTACAGTTCTAGCGATGATAACTGCATTATATGGGTAATAATGCATGTTATATTGCTAACAATATAAGTAATAAGTATAATTATTACAGTTCTAGCGATAATAACTGCATTATATGGGTAATAATGCATGTTATATTGATAATATCGGGAGTAATAAGTATAATTATTATAGTTCTAGCGATAATAATAGTAAAATATGGCAAATAGTGCATGTTATATTGCTAATAGTATAAGTAATAAGTATAATTATTACAGTTCTAGCGATAATAACTGCATTATATGGGTAAAAATGCATGTTATATTGATAATATTGGGAGTAATAAGTATATTGATTATGGTTCTAGAGATAATAACTGCATAATATGGGTAATAATGCATGTTATATTGACAATAATAAAAGTAATAAATATATTTATTACAGTTCTATTGATAATAACTGCATAATATGGGTAATAATGCATGTTATATTGATGATAATAAAAGTAATACGTATATTTATTATAGTTCTAGCGATAATAACTGCATAATATGGGTAAGAATGCACGTTATATTGATAATAAAATAAGTAATAAGTATAATTATTACAGTTCTAGCGATAATAACTGCATTATATGGGTAATAATGCACGTTATATTGATAACAATATAAGTAATAAGTCTAATTATTACAGTTCTAGCGATAATAACTGCATTATATGGGTAATAATGCATGTTATATTGATGATAATGAAAGTAATACGTATATTTATTATAGTTCTAGCGATAATAACTGCATAATATGGGTAATAATGCATGTTATATTGAGAATAATATAAGCAATAAGTATAATTATTACAGTTCTGGCGATAATAACTGCATTATATGGGTAATAATGCACGTTATATTGCTAATAGTATAAGTAATGAGTACAATTATTACAGTTCTAGCGATAATAACTGCATTATATGGGTAATAATGCATGTTATATTGATAATAACATAAGTAATAAGTATAATTATTACAGTTCTAGCGATAATATCTGCATTATATGGGTAATAATGCATGTTATATTGATAATATCGGGAGTAATAAGTATAATTATTATAGTTCTAGCGATAATAATAGTAAAATATGGCAAATAGTGCATGTTATATTGCTAATAGTATAAGTAATAAGTATAATTATTACAGTTCTAGCGATAATAACTGCATTATATGGGTAAAAATGCATGTTATATTGACAATATTGGGAGTAATAAGTATATTTATTATGGTTCTAGAGATAATAACTGCATAATATGGGTAATAATGCATGTTATATTAATAATAATATAAGTAATGAGTACAATTATTACAGTTCTAGCGATAATAACTGCATTATATGGGTAATAATGCATGTTATATTGATGATAATGAAAGTAATACGTATATTTATTATAGTTCTAGCGATAATACCACCATTATATGGGTAATAATGCATGTTATATTGATGATAATGAAAGTAATACGTATATTTATTATAGTTCTAGCGATAATAACTGCATAATATGGGTAATAATGCATGTTATATGGATGATAATAAAAGTAATACGTATATTTATTATAGTTCTAGCGATAATAACTGCATAATATGGGTAATAATGGATGTTATATTGATAATAATATAAGTAATAAGTATAATTATTACAGTTCTAGCGATAATAACTGCATAATATGGGTAATAATGCATGTTATATTGAGAATAATATAAGTGATAAGTATAATTATTACAGTTCTGGCGATAATAACTGCATTATATGGGTAACAATGCACGTTATATTGCTAATAGTATAACCAATAAGTATAATTATTACAGTTCTAGCAATAATACCTCCATTATATGGGTAATAATGCATGTTATATTGATAATATTGGGAGTAATAAGTATATTTATTATAATTCTAGCGATAATAACTGCATAATATGGGTAATAATGCACGTTATATTGCTAACAATATAAGTAATAAGTATAATTATTACAGTTCTAGCGATAATAACTGCATTATATGGGTAAAAATGCATGTTATATTGATAATATTGGGAGTAATAAGTATATTTATTATAGTTCTAGCGATAATAATAGTAAAATATGGCTAATAGTGCACGATATATTGATAATAGTAAAAGTAATAAGTATATTTATTACAGTTATATCGATAATAACTGCATAATATGGGTAATAATGCATGTTATATTGATGATAATGAAAGTAATACGTATATTTATTATAGTTCTAGCGATAATAACTGCATAATATGGGTAATAATGCATGTTATATTGAGAATAATATAAGTAATAAGTATAATTATTATAGTTCTGGCGATAATAACTGCATTATATGGGTAACAATGCACGTTATATTGCTAATAGTATAAGTAATAAGTATAATTATTACAGTTCTAGCAATAATACCTCCATTATATGGGTAATAATGCATGTTATGTTGATAATAATATAAGTAATAAGTATAATTATTACAGTTCTAGCGATAATAACTGCATTATATGGGTAATAATGCATGTTATATTGAGAATAGTATAAGTAATAAGTATAATTATTACAGTTCTGGCTATAATAACTGCATTATATGTTTAATAATGCACGTTATATTGCTAATAGTATAAGTAATAAGTATAATTATTACAGTTCTAGCGATAATACCTCCATTATATGGGTAATAATGCATGTTATATTGATAATAATATAAGTAATAAGTATAATTATTACAATTCTAGCGATAATAACTGCATAATATGGGTAATAATGCACGTTATATTGCTAATAATGTAAGTAATGAGTATAATTATTACAGTTCTAGCGATAATAACTGCATTATATGGGTAATAATGCATGTTATATTGATAATAATGAATGTAATACGTATATTTATTATAGTTCTTGCGATAATAACTGCATAATATGGGTAATAATGCATGTTCTATTGAGAATAATATAAGTAATAAGTATAATTATTATAGTTCTGGCGATAATAACTGCATTATGTGGGTAACAATGCACGTTATATTGCTAATAGTATAAGTAATAAGTATAATTATTACAGTTCTAGCAATAATACCTCCATTATATGGGTAATAATGCATGTTATGTTGATAATAATATAAGTAATAAGTATAATTATTACAGTTCTAGCGATAATAACTGCATTATATGGGTAATAATGCATGTTATATTGAGAATAATATAAGTAATAAGTATAATTATTACAGTTCTGGCGATAATAACTGCATTATATGGGTAATAATGCATGTTATATTGAGAATAATACAAGTAATAAGTATAATTATTACAGTTCTGGCGATAATAACTGCATAATATGATTAATAATGCACGTTATATTGCTAATAATGTAAGTAATGAGTATAATTATTACAGTTCTAGCGATAATGACTGCATTATATGGGTAATAATGCATGTTATATTGATGATAATAAAAGTAATACGTATAATTATTACAGTTCTAGCGATAATAACTGCATTATATGGGTAATAATGCATGTTATATTGATAATAATAAAAGTAATAAGTATATTTATTATCGTTCTATCGATAATAACTTCTTAATATGGGTAATAATGCATGTTATATTGATGATAATGAAAGTAGTAAGTATATTTATTACAGTTCTAGCGATAATAACTGCATTGTATGCGTAATAAGGCATGTTATATTGAGAACAATATAAGTAATAAGTATAATTATTACAGTTCTGGCGATAATAACTGCATTATATGGGTAATAATGCATGTTATATTGATGATAATGAAAGTAATACGTATATTTATTATAGTTCTAGCGATAATAACTGCATAAAATGGGTAATAATGCATGTTATATTGATAATAATATAAGTAATAAGTATAATTATTACAGTTCTAGCGATAATACCTCCATTATATGGGTAATAATGCATGTTATATTGATGATAATGAAAGTAATACGTATATTTATTATAGTTCTAGCGATAATAAGTGCATAATATGGGTAATAATGCATGTTATATTGAGAATAATATAAGTAATAAGTATAATTATTACAGTTCTGGCGATAATAACTGCATTATATGGGTAATAATGCATGTTATATAGATGATAATGAAAGTAATACGTATATTTATTATAGTTCTAGCGATAATACCACCATTATATGGGTAATAATGCATGTTATATTGATGATAATGAAAGTAATACGTATATTTATTATAGTTCTAGCGATAATAACTGCATAATATGGGTAATAATGCATGTTATATGGATGATAATAAAAGTAATACGTATATTTATTATAGTTCTAGCGATAATAACTGCATAATATGGGTAATAATGGATGTTATATTGATAATAATATAAGTAATAAGTATAATTATTACAGTTCTAGCGATAATAACTGCATAATATGGGTAATAATGCATGTTATATTGAGAATAATATAAGTAATAAGTATAATTATTACAGTTCTGGCGATAATAACTGCATTATATGGGTAACAATGCACGTTATATTGCTAATAGTATAAGCAATAAGTATAATTATTACAGTTCTAGCAATAATACCTCCATTATATGGGTAATAATGCATGTTATATTGATAATATTGGGAGTAATAAGTATATTTATTATAATTCTAGCGATAATAACTGCATAATATGGGTAATAATGCATGTTATATTGATGATAATAAAAGTAATACGTCTATTTATTATAGTTCTAGCGATAATAACTGCATAATATGGGTAATAATGCATGTTATATTGATGATAATGACAGTAATACGTATATTTATTATAGTTCTTGCGATAATAAATGCATTATATGGGTAATAATGCATGTTATATTGATAATAATATAAGTAATAAGTATAATTATTACAGTTCTAGCGATAATAACTGCATTATATGGGTAATAATGCATGTTATATTGATAATATCGGGAGGAATAAGTATAATTATTATAGTTCTAGCGATAATAATAGTAAAATATGGCTAATAGTGCATGATATATTGATAATAGTAAAAGTAATAAGTATATTTCTTACAGTTCTATCGATAATAACTGCATAATATGGGTAATGATGCATGTTATGTTGATGATAATAAAAGTAGTACGTATATTTATTATAGTTCTAGCGATAATAACTGCATAATATGGGTAATAATGCATGTTATATTGATAATAATGAATGTAATACGTATATTTATTATAGTTCTTGCGATAATAACTGCATAATATGGGTAATAATGCATGTTCTATTGAGAATAATATAAGTAATAAGTATAATTATTATAGTTCTGGCGATAATAACTGCATTATGTGGGTAACAATGCACGTTATATTGCTAATAGTATAAGTAATAAGTATAATTATTACAGTTCTGGCGATAATAACTGCATTATATGGGTAATAATGCATGTTATATTGAGAATAATACAAGTAATAAGTATAATTATTACAGTTCTAGCAATAATACCTCCATTATATGGGTAATAATGCATGTTATGTTGATAATAATATAAGTAATAAGTATAATTATTACAGTTCTAGCGATAATAACTGCATTATATGGGTAATAATGCATGTTATATTGAGAATAGTATAAGTAATAAGTATAATTATTACAGTTCTGGCTATAATAACTGCATTATATGTTTAATAATGCACGTTATATTGCTAATAGTATAAGTAATAAGTATAATTATTACAGTTCTAGCGATAATACCTCCATTATATGGGTAATAATGCATGTTATATTGATAATAATATAAGTAATAAGTATAATTATTACAATTCTAGCGATAATAACTGCATAATATGGGTAATAATGCACGTTATATTGCTAATAATGTAAGTAATGAGTATAATTATTACAGTTCTAGCGATAATAACTGCATTATATGGGTAATAATGCATGTTATATTGATGATAATAAAAGTAATACGTATAATTATTACAGTTCTAGCGATAATAACTGCATTATATGGGTAATAATGCATGTTATATTGATAATAGTAGAAGTAATAAGTATGTTTATTATCGTTCTATCGATAATAACTTCTTAATATGGGTTATAATGCATGTTATATTGATGATAATGAAAGTAGTAAGTATATTTATTACAGTTCTAGCGATAATAACTGCATTATATGGGTAATAAGGCATGTTATATTGATAATATCGGGAGTAATAAGTATAATTATTATAGTTCTAGCGATAATAATAGTAAAATATGGCTAATAGTGCATGATATATTGATAATAGTAAAAGTAATAAGTATATTTCTTACAGTTCTATCGATAATAACTGCATAATATGGGTAATAATGCATGTTATATTGATGATAATAAAAGTAGTACGTATATTTATTATAGTTCTAGCGATAATAACTGCATAATATGGGTAATAATGCATGTTATATTGATAATAATGAATGTAATACGTGTATTTATTATAGTTCTTGCGATAATAACTGCATAATATGGGTAATAATGCATGTTCTATTGAGAATAATATAAGTAATAAGTATAATTATTATAGTTCTGGCGATAATAACTGCATTATGTGGGTAACAATGCACGTTATATTGCTAATAGTATAAGTAATAAGTATAATTATTACAGTTCTAGCAATAATACCTCCATTATATGGGTAATAATGCATGTTATGTTGATAATAATATAAGTAATAAGTATAATTATTACAGTTCTAGCGATAATAACTGCATTATATGGGTAATAATGCATGTTATATTGAGAATAATATAAGTAATAAGTATAATTATTACAGTTCTGGCGATAATAACTGCATTATATGGGTAATAATGCATGTTATATTGATGATAATAAAAGTAATACGTATAATTATTACAGTTCTAGCGATAATAACTGCATTATATGGGTAATAATGCATGTTATATTGATAATAATAAAAGTAATAAGTATGTTTATTATCGTTCTATCGATAATAACTTCTTAATATGGGTTATAATGCATGTTATATTGATGATAATGAAAGTAGTAAGTATATTTATTACAGTTCTAGCGATAATAACTGCATTATATGGGTAATAAGGCATGTTATATTGATAATATCGGGAGTAATAAGTATAATTATTATAGTTCTAGCGATAATAATAGTAAAATATGGCTAATAGCGCATGATATATTGATAATAGTAAAAGTAATAAGTATATTTCTTACAGTTCTATCGATAATAACTGCATAATATGGGTAATAATGCATGTTATATTGATGATAATAAAAGTAGTACGTATATTTATTATAGTTCTAGCGATAATAACTGCATAATATGGGTAATAATGCATGTTATATTGATAATAATGAATGTAATACGTATATTTATTATAGTTCTTGCGATAATAACTGCATAATATGGGTAATAATGCATGTTCTATTGAGAATAATATAAGTAATAAGTATAATTATTATAGTTCTGGCGATAATAACTGCATTATGTGGGTAACAATGCACGTTATATTGCTAATAGTATAAGTAATAAGTATAATTATTACAGTTCTAGCAATAATACCTCCATTATATGGGTAATAATGCATGTTATGTTGATAATAATATAAGTAATAAGTATAATTATTACAGTTCTAGCGATATTAACTGCATTATATGGGTAATAATGCATGTTATATTGAGAATAATATAAGTAATAAGTATAATTATTACAGTTCTGGCGATAATAACTGCATTATATGGGTAATAATGCATGTTATATTGAGAATAATACAAGTAATAAGTATAATTATTACAGTTCTGGCGATAATAACTGCATAATATGATTAATAATGCACGTTATATTGCTAATAATGTAAGTAATGAGTATAATTATTACAGTTCTAGCGATAATGACTGCATTATATGGGTAATAATGCATGTTATATTGATGATAATAAAAGTAATACGTATAATTATTACAGTTCTAGCGATAATAACTGCATTATATGGGTAATAATGCATGTTATATTGATAATAATAAAAGTAATAAGTATATTTATTATCGTTCTATCGATAATAACTTCTTAATATGGGTAATAATGCATGTTATATTGATGATAATGAAAGTAGTAAGTATATTTATTACAGTTCTAGCGATAATAACTGCATTGTATGCGTAATAAGGCATGTTATATTGAGAACAATATAAGTAATAAGTATAATTATTACAGTTCTGGCGATAATAACTGCATTATATGGGAAATAATGCATGTTATATTGATGATAATGAAAGTAATACGTATATTTATTATAGTTCTAGCGATAATAACTGCATAAAATGGGTAATAATGCATGTTATATTGATAATAATATAAGTAATAAGTATAATTATTACAGTTCTAGCGATAATACCTCCATTATATGGGTAATAATGCATGTTATTTTGATGATAATGAAAGTAATACGTATATTTATTATAGTTCTAGCGATAATAAGTGCATAATATGGGTAATAATGCATGTTATGTTGATAATAATATAAGTAATAAGTATAATTATTACAGTTCTAGCGATAATAACTGCATTATATGGGTAATAATGCATGTTATATTGAGAATAATATAAGTAATGAGTATAATTATTACAGTTCTGGCGATAATAACTGCATTATATGGGTAATAATGCATGTTATATTGAGAATAATACAAGTAATAAGTATAATTATTACAGTTCTGGCGATAATAACTGCATAATATGATTAATAATGCACGTTATATTGCTAATAATGTAAGTAATGAGTATAATTATTACAGTTCTAGCGATAATGACTGCATTATATGGGTAATAATGCATGTTATATTGATGATAATAAAAGTAATACGTATAATTATTACAGTTCTAGCGATAATAACTGCATTATATGGGTAATAATGCATGTTATATTGATAATAATAAAAGTAATAAGTATGTTTATTATCGTTCTATCGATAATAACTTCTTAATATGGGTTATAATGCATGTTATATTGATGATAATGAAAGTAGTAAGTATATTTATTACAGTTCTAGCGATAATAACTGCATTGTATGCGTAATAAGGCATGTTATATTGAGAACAATATAAGTAATAAGTATAATTATTACAGTTCTGGCGATAATAACTGCATTATATGGGTAATAATGCATGTTATATTGATGATAATGAAAGTAATACGTATATTTATTATAGTTCTAGCGATAATACCACCATTATATGGGTAATAATGCATGTTATATTGATGATAATGAAAGTAATACGTATATTTATTATAGTTCTAGCGATAATAACTGCATAATATGGGTAATAATGCATGTTATATGGATGATAATAAAAGTAATACGTATATTTATTATAGTTCTAGCGATAATAACTGCATAATATGGGTAATAATGGATGTTATATTGATAATAATATAAGTAATAAGTATAATTATTACAGTTCTAGCGATAATAACTGCATAATATGGGTAATAATGTATGTTATATTGAGAATAATATAAGTAATAAGTATAATTATTACAGTTCTGGCGATAATAACTGCATTATATGGGTAACAATGCACGTTATATTGCTAATAGTATAAGCAATAAGTATAATTATTACAGTTCTAGCAATAATACCTCCATTATATGGGTAATAATGCATGTTATATTGATAATATTGGGAGTAATAAGTATATTTATTATAATTCTAGCGATAATAACTGCATAATATGGGTAATAATGCATGTTATATTGATGATAATAAAAGTAATACGTCTATTTATTATAGTTCTAGCGATAATAACTGCATAATATGGGTAATAATGCATGTTATATTGATGATAATGACAGTAATACGAATATTTATTATAGTTCTTGCGATAATAAATGCATTATATGGGTAATAATGCATGTTATATTGATAATAATATAAGTAATAAGTATAATTATTACAGTTCTAGCGATAATAACTGCATTATATGGGTAATAATGCATGTTATATTGATAATATCGGGAGGAATAAGTATAATTATTATAGTTCTAGCGATAATAATAGTAAAATATGGCAAATAGTGCATGTTATATTGATAATAATAAGAGTAATAAGTATATTTATTACAGTTCTATCGATAATAACTGCATAATATGGGTAATAATGCATGTTATATTGATGATAATAAAAGTAATAAGTATAATTATTACAGTTCTAGCGATAATAACTGCATTATATGGGTAATAATGCACGTTATATTGCTAACAATATAAGTAATAAGTATAATTATTACAGTTCTAGCGATAATAACTGCATTATATGGGTAAAAATGCATGTTATATTGATAATATTGGGAGTAATAAGTATATTTATTATAGTTCTAGCGATAATAATAGTAAAATATGGCTAATAGTGCACGATATATTGATAATAGTAAAAGTAATAAGTATATTTATTACAGTTCTATCGATAATAACTGCATAATATGGGTAATAATGCATGTTATATTGATGATAATGAAAGTAATACGTATATTTATTATAGTTCTAGCGATAATAACTGCATAATATGGGTAATAATGCATGTTATATTGAGAATAATATAAGTAATAAGTATAATTATTATAGTTCTGGCGATAATAACTGCATTATATGGGTAACAATGCACGTTATATTGCTAATAGTATAAGTAATAAGTATAATTATTACAGTTCTAGCAATAATACCTCCATTATATGGGTAATAATGCATGTTATGTTGATAATAATTTAAGTAATAAGTATAATTATTACAGTTCTAGCGATAATAACTGCATTATATGGGTAATAATGCATGTTATATTGAGAATAATATAAGTAATAAGTATAATTATTACAGTTCTGGCGATAATAACTGCATTATATGGGTAATAATGCATGTTATATTGAGAATAATACAAGTAATAAGTATAATTATTACAGTTCTGGCGATAATAACTGCATAATATGATTAATAATGCACGTTATATTGCTAATAATGTAAGTAATGAGTATAATTATTACAGGTCTAGCGATAATAACTGCATTATATGGGTAATAATGCACGTTATATTGCTAACAATATAAGTAATAAGTATAATTATTACAGTTCTAGCGATAATAACTGCATTATATGGGTAAAAATGCATGTTATATTGATAATATTGGGAGTAATAAGTATATTTATTATAGTTCTAGCGATAATAATAGTAAAATATGGCTAATAGTGCACGATATATTGATAATAGTAAAAGTAATAAGTATATTTATTACAGTTCTATCGATAATAACTGCATAATATGGGTAATAATGCATGTTATATTGATGATAATGAAAGTAATACGTATATTTATTATAGTTCTAGCGATAATAACTGCATAATATGGGTAATAATGCATGTTATATTGAGAATAATATAAGTAATAAGTATAATTATTATAGTTCTGGCGATAATAACTGCATTATATGGGTAACAATGCACGTTATATTGCTAATAGTATAAGTAATAAGTATAATTATTACAGTTCTAGCAATAATACCTCCATTATATGGGTAATAATGCATGTTATGTTGATAATAATTTAAGTAATAAGTATAATTATTACAGTTCTAGCGATAATAACTGCATTATATGGGTAATAATGCATGTTATATTGAGAATAGTATAAGTAATAAGTATAATTATTACAGTTCTGGCTATAATAACTGCATTATATGTTTAATAATGCACGTTATATTGCTAATAGTATAAGTAATAAGTATAATTATTACAGTTCTAGCGATAATACCTCCATTATATGGGTAATAATGCATGTTATATTGATAATAATATAAGTAATAAGTATAATTATTACAATTCTAGCGATAATAACTGCATATTATGGGTAATAACGCACGTTATATTGCTAATAATGTAAGTAATGAGTATAATTATTACAGTTCTAGCGATAATGACTGCATTATATGGGTAATAATGCATGTTATATTGATGATAATAAAAGTAATACGTATAATTATTACAGTTCTAGCGATAATAACTGCATTATATGGGTAATAATGCATGTTATATTGATAATAATAAAAGTAATAAGTATATTTATTATCGTTCTATCGATAATAACTTCTTAATATGGGTAATAATGCATGTTATATTGATGATAATGAAAGTAGTAAGTATATTTATTACAGTTCTAGCGATAATAACTGCATTGTATGCGTAATAAGGCATGTTATATTGAGAACAATATAAGTAATAAGTATAATTATTACAGTTCTGGCGATAATAACTGCATTATATGCGAAATAAGGCATGTAATATTGAGAATAATATAAGTAATAAGTATAATTATTACAGTTCTGGCGATAATAACTGCATTATATGGGTAATAATGCACGTTATATTGCTAATAATATAAGTAATAAGTATAATTATTACAGTTCTAGCGATAATAACTGCATTATTTGGGTAATAATGCATGTTATATTGATAATATCGGGAGTAATAAGTATAATTATTATAGTTCTAGCGATAATAATAGTAAAATATGGCAAATAGTGCATGTTATATTGATAATAATAAAAGTAATAAATATATTTATTACAGTTCTATCGATAATAACTGCATAATATGGGTAATAATGCATGTTATATTGATGATAATAAAAGTAATACGTATATTTATTATAGTTCTTGCGATAATAACTGCATAATATGGGTAATAATGCATGTTATATTGATGATAATAAAAGTAATACGTATATTTATTATAGTTCTAGCGATAATAACTGCATAATGTGGGTAATAATGCATGTTATATTGCTAATAGTATAAGTAAGAAGTATAATTATTACAGTTCTAGCTATAATAACTGCATTATATGGGTAATAATGCATGTTATATTGATAATATCGGGAGTAATAAGTATAATTATTATAGTTCTAGCGATAATAATAGTAAAATATGGCAAATAGTGCATGTTATATTGATAATAATAAAAGTAATAAGTATATTTATTACAGTTCTATCGATAATAACTGCATAATATGGGTAATAATGCATGTTATATTGATGATAATAAAAGTAATACGTATATTTATTATAGTTCTTGCGATAATAACTGCATAATATGGGTAATAATGCATGTTATATTGAGAATAATATAAGTAATAAGTATAATTATTACAGTTCTAGCGATAATAACTGCATTATATGGGTAATAATGCATGTTATATTGATAATATTGGGAGTAATAAGTATATTTATTATAGTTCTAGCGATAATAACTGCATAATATGGGTAATAATGCATGTTATATTGATAATAGTATAAGTAATAAGTATAAATATTACAGTTCTAGCGATAATAACTGCATTATATGGGTAATAATGCACGTTATATTGCTAATAATATAAGTAATAAGTATAATTATTACAGTTCTAGCGATAATAACTGCATTATATGGGTAATAATGCATGTTATATTGATAATATCGGGAGTAATAAGTATAATTATTATAGTTCTAGCGATAATAATAGTAAAATATGGCAAATAGTGCATGTTATATTGATAATAATAAAAGTAATAAATATATTTATTACAGTTCTGGCGATAATAACTGCATTATATGGGTAATAATGCATGTTATATTGATGATAATGAAAGTAATACGTATATTTATTATAGTTCTAGCGATAATACCACCATTATATGGGTAATAATGCATGTTATATTGATGATAATGAAAGTAATACGTATATTTATTATAGTTCTAGCGATAATAACTGCATAATATGGGTAATAATGCATGTTATATGGATGATAATAAAAGTAATACGTATATTTATTATAGTTCTAGCGATAATAACTGCATAATATGGGTAATAATGGATGTTATATTGATAATAATATAAGTAATAAGTATAATTATTACAGTTCTAGCGATAATAACTGCATAATATGGGTAATAATGCATGTTATATTGAGAATAATATAAGTAATAAGTATAATTATTACAGTTCTGGCGAAAATAACTGCATTATATGGGTAACAATGCACGTTATATTGCTAATAGTATAAGCAATAAGTATAATTATTACAGTTCTAGCAATAATACCTCCATTATATGGGTAATAATGCATGTTATATTGATAATATTGGGAGTAATAAGTATATTTATTATAATTCTAGCGATAATAACTGCATAATATGGGTAATAATGCATGTTATATTGATGATAATAAAAGTAATACGTCTATTTATTATAGTTCTAGCGATAATAACTGCATAATATGGGTAATAATGCATGTTATATTGATGATAATGACAGTAATACGAATATTTATTATAGTTCTTGCGATAATAAATGCATTATATGGGTAATAATGCATGTTATATTGATAATAATATAAGTAATAAGTATATTTATTACAGTTCTATCGATAATAACTGCATAATATGGGTAATAATGCATGTTATATTGATGATAATAAAAGTAATAAGTATAATTATTACAGTTCTAGCGATAATAACTGCATTATATGGGTAATAATGCACGTTATATTGCTAACAATATAAGTAATAAGTATAATTATTACAGTTCTAGCGATAATAACTGCATTATATGGGTAAAAATGCATGTTGTATTGATAATATTGGGAGTAATGAGTATATTTATTATAGTTCTAGCGATAATAATAGTAAAATATGGCTAATAGTGCACGATATATTGATAATAGTAAAAGTAATAAGTATATTTATTACAGTTATATCGATAATAACTGCATAATATGGGTAATAATGCATGTTATATTGATGATAATGAAAGTAATACGTATATTTATTATAGTTCTAGCGATAATAACTGCATAATATGGGTAATAATGCATGTTATATTGAGAATAATATAAGTAATAAGTATAATTATTATAGTTCTGGCGATAATAACTGCATTATATGGGTAACAATGCACGTTATATTGCTAATAGTATAAGTAATAAGTATAATTATTACAGTTCTAGCAATAATACCTCCATTATATGGGTAATAATGCATGTTATGTTGATAATAATATAAGTAATAAGTATAATTATTACAGTTCTAGCGATAATAACTGCATTATATGGGTAATAATGCATGTTATATTGAGAATAGTATAAGTAATAAGTATAATTATTACAGTTCTGGCTATAATAACTGCATTATATGTTTAATAATGCACGTTATATTGCTAATAGTATAAGTAATAAGTATAATTATTACAGTTCTAGCGATAATACCTCCATTATATGGGTAATAATGCATGTTATATTGATAATAATATAAGTAATAAGTATAATTATTACAGTTCTAGCGATAATAACTGCATTATATGGGTAATAATGCATGTTATATTGATAATAATAAAAGTAATAAGTATGTTTATTATCGTTCTATCGATAATAACTTCTTAATATGGGTTATAATGCATGTTATATTGATGATAATGAAAGTAGTAAGTATATTTATTACAGTTCTAGCGATAATAACTGCATTATATGCGTAATAAGGCATGTTATATTGATAATATCGGGAGTAATAAGTATAATTATTATAGTTCTAGCGATAATAATAGTAAAATATGGCTAATAGTGTATGATATATTGATAATTGTAAAAGTAATAAGTATATTTATTACAGTTCTATCGATAATAACTGCATAATATGGGTAATAATGCATGTTATATTGATGATAATGAAAGTAATACGTATATTTATTATAGTTCTAGCGATAATAACTGCATAATATGGGTAATAATGCATGTTATATTGAGAATAATATAAGTAATAAGTATAACTATTACAGTTCTGGCGATAATAACTGCATTATATGGGTAATAATGCACGTTATATTGCTAATAGTATAAGTAATAAGTATAATTATTAGAGTTCTAGCGATAATACCTCCATTATATGGGTAATAATGCGTGTTATATTGATAATAATATAAGTAATAAGTGTAATTATTACAGTTCTAGCGATAATAACTGCATAATATGGGTAATAATGCACGTTATATTGCTAATAATATAAGTAATGAGTATAAATATTACAGTTCTAGCGATAATAACTGCATTATATGGGTAATAAGGCATGTTATATTGATAATATCGGGAGTAATAAGTATAATTATTACAGTTCTAGCGATAATAATAGTAAAATATGGCTAATAGTGCATGATATATTGATAATAGTAAAAGTAATAAGTATATTTCTTACAGTTCTATCGATAATAACTGCATAATATGGGTAATAATGCATGTTATATTGATGATAATAAAAGTAGTACGTATATTTATTATAGTTCTAGCGATAATAACTGCATAATATGGGTAATAATGCATGTTATATTGATAATAATGAATGTAATACGTATATTTATTATAGTTCTTGCGATAATAACTGCATAATATGGGTAATAATGCATGTTCTATTGAGAATAATATAAGTAATAAGTATAATTATTATAGTTCTGGCGATAATAACTGCATTATATGGGTAACAATGCACGTTATATTGCTAATAGTGTAAGTAATAAGTATAATTATTACAGTTCTAGCAGTAATACCTCCATTATATGGGTAATAATGCATGTTATGTTGATAATAATATAAGTAATAAGTATAATTATTACAGTTTTAGCGATAATAACTGCATTATATGGGTAATAATGCATGTTATATTGAGAATAGTATAAGTAATAAGTATAATTATTACAGTTCTGGCTATAATAACTGCATTATATGTTTAATAATGCACGTTATATTGCTAATAGTATAAGTAATAAGTATAATTATTACAGTTCTAGCGATAATACCTCCATTATATGGGTAATAATGCATGTTATATTGATAATAATATAAGTAATAAGTATAATTATTACAATTCTAGCGATAATAACTGCATATTATGGGTAATAACGCACGTTATATTGCTAATAATGTAAGTAATGAGTATAATTATTACAGTTCTAGCGATAATGACTGCATTATATGGGTAATAATGCATGTTATATTGATGATAATAAAAGTAATACGTATAATTATTACAGTTCTAGCGATAATAACTGCATTATATGGGTAATAATGCATGTTATATTGATAATAATAAAAGTAATAAGTATATTTATTATCGTTCTATCGATAATAACTTCTTAATATGGGTAATAATGCATGTTATATTGATGATAATGAAAGTAGTAAGTATATTTATTACAGTTCTAGCGATAATAACTGCATTGTATGCGTAATAAGGCATGTTATATTGAGAACAATATAAGTAATAAGTATAATTATTACAGTTCTGGCGATAATAACTGCATTATATGCGAAATAAGGCATGTTATATTGAGAATAATATAAGTAATAAGTATAATTATTACAGTTCTGGCGATAATAACTGCATTATATGGGTAATAATGCACGTTATATTGCTAATAATATAAGTAATAAGTATAATTATTACAGTTCTAGCGATAATAACTGCATTATTTGGGTAATAATGCATGTTATATTGATAATATCGGGAGTAATAAGTATAATTATTATAGTTCTAGCGATAATAATAGTAAAATATGGCAAATAGTGCATGTTATATTGATAATAATAAAAGTAATAAATATATTTATTACAGTTCTATCGATAATAACTGCATAATATGGGTAATAATGCATGTTATATTGATGATAATAAAAGTAATACGTATATTTATTATAGTTCTTGCGATAATAACTGCATAATATGGGTAATAATGCATGTTATATTGATGATAATAAAAGTAATACGTATATTTATTATAGTTCTAGCGATAATAACTGCATAATGTGGGTAATAATGCATGTTATATTGCTAATAGTATAAGTAAGAAGTATAATTATTACAGTTCTAGCTATAATAACTGCATTATATGGGTAATAATGCATGTTATATTGATAATATCGGGAGTAATAAGTATAATTATTATAGTTCTAGCGATAATAATAGTAAAATATGGCAAATAGTGCATGTTATATTGATAATAATAAAAGTAATAAGTATATTTATTACAGTTCTATCGATAATAACTGCATAATATGGGTAATAATGCATGTTATATTGATGATAATAAAAGTAATACGTATATTTATTATAGTTCTTGCGATAATAACTGCATAATATGGGTAATAATGCATGTTATATTGAGAATAATATAAGTAATAAGTATAATTATTACAGTTCTGGCGATAATAACTGCATTATATGGGTAACAGTGCACGTTATATTGCTAATAGTATAAGTAATAAGTATAATTATTACAGTTCTAGCAATAATACCTCCATTATATGGGTAATAATGCATGTTATATTGATAATAATATAAGTAATAAGTATAATTATTACAGTTCTAGCGATAATAACTGCATTATATGGGTAATAATGCATGTTATATTGATAATATTGGGAGTAATAAGTATATTTATTATAGTTCTAGCGATAATAACTGCATTATATGGGTAATAATGCACGTTATATTGCTAACAATATAAGTAATAAGTATAATTATTACAGTTCTAGCGATAATAATAGTAAAATATGGCTAATAGTGCATGATATATTGATAATAGTAAAAGTAATAAGTATATTTATTACAGTTCTATCGATAATAACTGCATAATATGGGTAATAATGCATGTTATATCGATGATAATGAAAGTAGTACGTATATTTATTACAGTTCTAGCGATAATAACTGCATTATATGCGAAATAAGGCATGTTATATTGAGAATAATATAAGTAATAAGTATAATTATTACAGTTCTGGCGATAATAACTGCATTATATGGGTAATAATGCACGTTATATTGCTAATAATATAAGTAATAAGTATAATTATTACAGTTCTAGCGATAATAACTGCATTATTTGGGTAATAATGCATGTTATATTGATAATATCGGGAGTAATAAGTATAATTATTATAGTTCTAGCGATAATAATAGTAAAATATGGCAAATAGTGCATGTTATATTGATAATAATAAAAGTAATAAGTATATTTATTACAGTTCTATCGATAATAACTGCATAATATGGGTAATAATGCATGTTATATTGATGATAATAAAAGTAATACGTATATTTATTATAGTTCTTGCGATAATAACTGCATAATATGGGTAATAATGCATGTTATATTGAGAATAATATAAGTAATAAGTATAATTATTACAGTTCTGGCGATAATAACTGCATTATATGGGTAACAGTGCACGTTATATTGCTAATAGTATAAGTAATAAGTATAATTATTACAGTTCTATTAATAATACCTCCATTATATGGGTAATAATGCATGTTATATTGATAATAATATAAGTAATAAGTATAATTATTACAGTTCTAGCGATAATAACTGCATTATATGGGTAATAATGCATGTTATATTGATAATATTGGGAGTAATAAGTATATTTATTATAGTTCTAGCGATAATAACTGCATAATATGGGTAATAATGCATGTTATATTGATAATAGTATAAGTAATAAGTATAAATATTACAGTTCTAGCGATAATAACTGCATTATATGGGTAATAATGCACGTTATATTGCTAATAATATAAGTAATAAGTATAATTATTACAGTTCTAGCGATAATAACTGCATTATATGGGTAATAATGCATGTTATATTGATAATATCGGGAGTAATAAGTATAATTATTATAGTTCTAGCGATAATAATAGTAAAATATGGCAAATAGTGCATGTTATATTGATAATAATAAAAGTAATAAATATATTTATTACAGTTCTATCGATAATAACTGCATAATATGGGTAATAATGCATGTTATATTGATGATAATAAAAGTAATACGTTTATTTATTATAGTTCTAGCAATAATAACTGCATAATGTGGGTAATAATGCATGTTATATTGATAATAATCTAAGTAATAAGTATAATTATTACAGTCCTAGCGATAATAACTGCATTATATGGTTAATAATGCATGTTATATTGATAATAATATAAGTAATAAGTATAATTATTACAGTTCTAGCGATAATAACTGCATTATATGGGTAATAATGCATGTTATATTGCTAATAATATAAGTAATAAGTATAATTATTACAGTTCTAGCGATAATAACTGCATTATATGGGTAATAATGCATGTTATATTGATAATATTGGGAGTAATAAGTATATTTATTATAGTTCTTGCGATAATAACTGCATAATATGGGTAATAATGCATGTTATATTGAGAATAATATAAGTAATAAGTATAATTATTACAGTTCTGGCGATAATAACTGCATTATATGGGTAACAATGCATGTTATATTGCTAATAGTATAAGTAATAAGTATAATTATTACAGTTCTAGCGATAATAACTGCATTATTTGGGTAATAATGCATGTTATATTGATAATATCGGGAGTAATAAGTATAATTATTATAGTTCTAGCGATAATAATAGTAAAATATGGCTAATAGTGCATGATATATTGATAATAGTAAAAGTAATAAGTATATTTATTACAGTTCTATCGATAATAACTGCATAATATGGGTAATAATGCATGTTATATTGATGATAATAAAAGTAATACGTTTATTTATTATAGTTCTAGCAATAATAACTGCATAATGTGGGTAATAATGCATGTTATATTGATAATAATCTAAGTAATAAGTATAATTATTACAGTTCTAGCGATAATAACTGCATTATATGGTTAATAATGCATGTTATATTGATAATAATATAAGTAATAAGTATAATTATTACAGTTCTAGCGATAATAACTGCATTATATGGGTAATAATGCATGTTATATTGCTAATAATATAAGTAATAAGTATAATTATTAGAGTTCTAGCGATAATAACTGCATTATATGGGTAATAATGCATGTTATATTGATAATATCGGGAGTAATAAGTATAATTATTATAGTTCTAGCGATAATAATAGTAAAATATGGCAAATAGTGCATGTTATATTGATAATAATAAAAGTAATAAATATATTTATTACAGTTCTATCGATAATAACTGCATAATATGGGTAATAATGCATGTTATATTGATGATTATAAAAGTAATACGTATATTTATTATAGTTCTAGCGATAATAACTGCATAATGTGGGTAATAATGCATGTTATATTGATAATAATCTAAGTAATAAGTATAATTATTACAGTTCTAGCGATAATAACTGCATTATATGGGTAATAATGCATGTTATATTGATGATAATGAAAGTAATACGTATATTTATTATAGTTCTAGCGATAATAACTGCATAATATGGGTAATAATGCACGTTATATTGCTAATAATATAAGTAATGAGTACAATAATTACAGTTCTAGCGATAATAACCGCATTATATGGGTAATAATGCATGTTATATTGATGATAATAAAAGTAATACGTATATTTATTATAGTTCTAGCGATAATAACTGCATAATATGGGTAATAATGCATGTTATATTGAGAATAATATAAGTAATAAGTATAATTATTACAGTTATGGTGATAATAACTGCGTTATATGGGTAATAATGCATGTTATATTGATAATATTGGGAGTAATAAGCATATTTATTATAGTTCTAGCGATAATAACTGCATAATATGGGTAATAATGCATGTTATATTGATAATATCGGGAGTAATAAGTATAATTATTATAGTTCTAGCGATAATAATAGTAAAATATGGCAAATAGTGCATGTTATATTGATAATAATAAAAGTAATAAATATAGTTATTACAGTTCTATCGATAATAACTGCATAATATGGGTAATAATGCATGTTATATTGATGATAATAAAAGTAATACGTTTATTTATTATAGTTCTAGCAATATTAACTGCATAATGTGGGTAATAATGCATGTTATATTGATAATAATCTAAGTTATAAGTATAATTATTACAGTTCTAGCGATAATAACTGCATTATATGGGTAATAATGCATGTTATATTGATGATAATGAAAGTAATACGTATATTTATTATAGTTCTAGCGATAATAACTGCATAATATGGGTAATAATGCACGTTATATTGCTAATAATATAAGTAATGAGTACAATAATTACAGTTCTAGCGATAATAACTGCATTATATGGGTAATAATGCATGTTATATTGATGATAATAAAAGTAATACGTATATTTATTATAGTTCTAGCGATAATAACTGCATAATATGGGTAATAATGCATGTTATATTGAGAATAATATAAGTAATAAGTATAATTATTACAGTTATGGCGATAATAACTGCGTTATATGGGTAATAATGCACGTTATATTGCTAATAGTATAAGTAATAATTATAATTATTACAGTTCTAGCGATAATACCTCCATTATATGGGTATTAATGCATGTTATATTGATAACAGTAAAAGTAATAAGTATATTTATTATCGTTCTATCGATAATAACTTCTTAATATGGGTAATAATGCATGTTATATTGATGATAATGAAAGTAGTAAGTATATTTATTACAGTTCTAGCGATAATAACTGCATAATATGGGTAATAATGCATGTTATATTGATGATAATGAAAGTAATACGTATATTTATTATAGTTCTAGCGATAATAACTGCATAATATGGGTAATAATGCATGTTATATTGAGAATAATATAAGTAATAAGTATAATTATTACAGTTCTGGCTATAATAACTGCATTATATGTTTAATAATGCACGTTATATTGCTAATAGTATAAGTAATAAGTATAATTATTACAGTTCTAGCGATAATACCTCCATTATATGGGTAATAATGCATGTTATATTGATAATAATATAAGTAATAAGTATAATTATTACAATTCTAGCAATAATAACTGCATAATATGGGTAATAATGCACGTTATATTGCTAATAATGTAAGTAATGAGTATAATTATTACAGTTCTAGCGATAATAACTGCATTATATGGGTAATAATGCATGTTATATTGATAATATCGGGCGTAATAAGTATAATTATTATAGTTCTAGCGATAATAATAGTAAAATATGGCAAATAGTGCATGATATATTGATAATAGTAAAAGTAATAAGTATATTTATTACAGTTCTATCGATAATAACTGCAGAATATGGGTAATAATGCATGTTATATTGATAACAGTATAAGTAACAAGTATAATTATTACAGTTCTAGCGATAATAATAGTAAAATATGGCTAATAGTGCATGTTATATTGATAATAATAAAAGTAATAAATATATTTATTACAGTTCTATCGATAATAACTGCATAATATGGGTAATAATGCATGTTATATTGATGATTATAAAAGTAATACGTATATTTATTATAGTTCTAGCGATAATAACTGCATAATGTGGGTAATAATGCATGTTATATTGATAATAATCTAAGTAATAAGTATAATTATTACAGTTCTAGCGATAATAACTGCATTATATGGGTAATAATGCATGTTATATTGATGATAATGAAAGTAATACGTATATTTATTATAGTTCTAGCGATAATAACTGCATAATATGGGTAATAATGCACGTTATATTGCTAATAATATAAGTAATGAGTACAATAATTACAGTTCTAGCGATAATAACTGCATTATATGGGTAATAATGCATGTTATATTGATGATAATAAAAGTAATACGTATATTTATTATAGTTCTAGCGATAATAACTGCATAATATGGGTAATAATGCATGTTATATTGAGAATAATATAAGTAATAAGTATAATTATTACAGTTATGGCGATAATAACTGCGTTATATGGGTAATAATGCATGTTATATTGATAATATTGGGAGTAATAAGCATATTTATTATAGTTCTAGCGATAATAACTGCATAATATGGGTAATAATGCATGTTATATTGATAATAGTATAAGTAATAAGTATAAATATTACAGTTCTAGCGATAATAACTGCATTATATGGGTAATAATGCACGTTATATTGCTAATAATATAAGTAATAAGTATAATTATTACAGTTCTAGCGATAATAATAGTAAAATATGGCAAATAGTGCATGTTATATTGATAATAATAAAAGTAATAAATATATTTATTACAGTTCTATCGATAATAACTGCATAATATGGGTAATAATGCATGTTATATTGATGATTATAAAAGTAATACGTATATTTATTATAGTTCTAGCGATAATAACTGCATAATGTGGGTAATAATGCATGTTATATTGATAATAATCTAAGTAATAAGTATAATTATTACAGTTCTAGCGATAATAACTGCATTATATGGGTAATAATGCATGTTATATTGATGATAATGAAAGTAATACGTATATTTATTATAGTTCTAGCGATAATAACTGCATAATATGGGTAATAATGCACGTTATATTGCTAATAATATAAGTAATGAGTACAATAATTACAGTTCTAGCGATAATAACTGCATTATATGGGTAATAATGCATGTTATATTGATGATAATAAAAGTAATACGTATATTTATTATAGTTCTAGCGATAATAACTGCATAATATGGGTAATAATGCATGTTATATTGAGAATAATATAAGTAATAAGTATAATTATTACAGTTATGGCGATAATAACTGCGTTATATGGGTAATAATGCATGTTATATTGATAATATTGGGAGTAATAAGCATATTTATTATAGTTCTAGCGATAATAACTGCATAATATGGGTAATAATGCATGTTATATTGATGATAATAAAAGTAATACGTTTATTTATTATAGTTCTAGCAATATTAACTGCATAATGTGGGTAATAATGTATGTTATATTGATAATAATCTAAGTAATAAGTATAATTATTACAGTTCTAGCGATAATAACTGCATTATATGGGTAATAATGCATGTTATATTGATGATAATGAAAGTAATACGTATATTTATTATAGTTCTAGCGATAATAACTGCATAATATGGGTAATAATGCACGTTATATTGCTAATAATATAAGTAATGAGTACAATAATTACAGTTCTAGCGATAATAACTGCATTATATGGGTAATAATGCATGTTATATTGATGATAATAAAAGTAATACGTATATTTATTATAGTTCTAGCGATAATAACTGCATAATATGGGTAATAATGCATGTTATATTGAGAATAATATAAGTAATAAGTATAATTATTACAGTTATGGCGATAATAACTGCGTTATATGGGTAATAATGCACGTTATATTGCTAATAGTATAAGTAATAATTATAATTATTACAGTTCTAGCGATAATACCTCCATTATATGGGTAATAATGCATGTTATATTGATAATAATATAAGTAATAAGTATAATTATTACAATTCTAGCAATAATAACTGCATAATATGGGTAATAATGCACGTTATATTGCTAATAATGTAAGTAATGAGTATAATTATTACAGTTCTAGCGATAATAACTGCATTATATGGGTAATAATGCATGTTATATTGATAATAATAAAAGTAATAAATATATTTATTACAGTTCTATCGATAATAACTGCATAATATGGGTAATAATGCATGTTATATTGATGATTATAAAAGTAATACGTATATTTATTATAGTTCTAGCGATAATAACTGCATAATGTGGGTAATAATGCATGTGATATTGATAATAATCTAAGTAATAAGTATAATTATTACAGTTCTAGCGATAATAACTGCATTATATGGGTAATAATGCATGTTATATTGATGATAATGAAAGTAATACGTATATTTATTATAGTTCTAGCGATAATAACTGCATAATATGGGTAATAATGCACGTTATATTGCTAATAATATAAGTAATGAGTACAATAATTACAGTTCTGGCGATAATAACTGCATTATATGGGTAATAATGCATGTTATATTGATGATAATAAAAGTAATACGTATATTTATTATAGTTCTAGCGATAATAACTGCATAATATGGGTAATAATGCATGTTATATTGAGAATAATATAAGTAATAAGTATAATTATTACAGTTATGGCGATAATAACTGCGTTATATGGGTAATAATGCACGTTATATTGCTAATAGTATAAGTAATAATTATAATTATTACAGTTCTAGCGATAATACCTCCATTATATGGGTAATAATGCATGTTATATTGATAATAATATAAGTAATAAGTATAATTATTACAATTCTAGCAATAATAACTGCATAATATGGGTAATAATGCACGTTATATTGCTAATAATGTAAGTAATGAGTATAATTATTACAGTTCTAGCGATAATAACTGCATTATATGGGTAATAATGCATGTTATATTGATAATATCGGGCGTAATAAGTATAATTATTATAGTTCTAGCGATAATAATAGTAAAATATGGCAAATAGTGCATGTTATATTGATAATAATAAAAGTAATAAATATATTTATTACAGTTCTATCGATAATAAAAGTAATACGTATATTTATTATATTTCTAGCGATAATAACTGCATAATGTGGGTAATAATGCATGTTATATTGATAATCATCTAAGTAATAAGTATAATTATTACACTTCTAGCGATAATAACTGCATTATATGGGTAATAATGCATCTTTTATTGATAATATCGGGAGTAATAAGTATAATTATTATAGTTCTAGCGATAATAATAGTAAAATATCGCAAATAGTGCATGATATATTGATAATAGTAAAAGTAATAAGTATATTTATTACAGTTCTATCGATAATAACTGCAGAATATGGGTAATAATGCATGTTATATTGATAACAGTATAAGTAATAAGTATAATTATTACAGTTCTAGCGATAATAATAGTAAAATATGGCTAATAGTGCATGATATATTGATAATAGTAAAAGTAATAAGTATATTTATTACAGTTCTATCGATAATAACTGCATAATATGGGTAATAATGCATGTTATATTGATGATAATAAAAGTAATACGTATATTTATTATAGTTCTAGCAATAATAACTGCATAATATGGGCAATAATGCATGTTATATTGATGATAATAAAAGTAATACGTATATTTATTATAGTTCTTGCGATAATAACTGCATAATATGGGTAATAATGCATGTTATATTGATGATAATAAAAGTAATACGTATATTTATTATAGTTCTAGCGATAATAACTGCATAATGTGGGTAATAATGCATGTTATATTGCTAATAGTATAAGTAAGAAGTATAATTATTACAGTTCTAGCGATAATAACTGCATTATATGGGTAATAATGCATGTTATATTGATAATATCGGGAGTAATAAGTATAATTATTATAGTTCTAGCGATAATAATAGTAAAATATGGCAAATAGTGCATGTTATATTGATAATAATAAAAGTAATAAGTATATTTATTACAGTTCTATCGATAATAACTGCATAATATGGGTAATAATGCATGTTATATTGATGATAATAAAAGTAATACGTATATTTATTATAGTTCTTGCGATAATAACTGCATAATATGGGTAATAATGCATGTTATATTGAGAATAATATAAGTAATAAGTATAATTATTACAGTTCTGGCGATAATAACTGCATTATATGGGTAACAGTGCACGTTATATTGCTAATAGTATAAGTAATAAGTATAATTATTACAGTTCTAGCAATAATACCTCCATTATATGGGTAATAATGCATGTTATATTGATAATAATATAAGTAATAAGTATAATTATTACAGTTCTAGCGATAATAACTGCATTATATGGGTAATAATGCATGTTATATTGATAATATTGGGAGTAATAAGTATATTTATTATAGTTCTAGCGATAATAACTGCATAATATGGGTAATAATGCATGTTATATTGATAATAGTATAAGTAATAAGTATAAATATTACAGTTCTAGCGATAATAACTGCATTATATGGGTAATAATGCACGTTATATTGCTAATAATATAAGTAATAAGTATAATTATTACAGTTCTAGCGATAATAACTGCATTATATGGGTAATAATGCATGTTATATTGATAATATCGGGAGTAATAAGTATAATTATTATAGTTCTAGCGATAATAATAGTAAAATATGGCAAATAGTGCATGTTATATTGATAATAATAAAAGTAATAAATATATTTATTACAGTTCTATCGATAATAACTGCATAATATGGGTAATAATGCATGTTATATTGATGATAATAAAAGAAATACGTTTATTTATTATAGTTCTAGCAATAATAACTGCATAATGTGGGTAATAATGCATGTTATATTGATAATAATCTAAGTAATAAGTATAATTATTACAGTTCTAGCGATAATAACTGCATTATATGGTTAATAATGCATGTTATATTGATAATAATATAAGTAATAAGTATAATTATTACAGTTCTAGCGATAATAACTGCATTATATGGGTAATAATGCATGTTATATTGCTAATAATATAAGTAATAAGTATAATTATTACAGTTCTAGCGATAATAACTGCATTATATGGGTAATAATGCATGTTATATTGATAATATTGGGAGTAATAAGTATATTTATTATAGTTCTTGCGATAATAACTGCATAATATGGGTAATAATGCATGTTATATTGAGAATAATATAAGTAATAAGTATAATTATTACAGTTCTGGCGATAATAACTGCATTATATGGGTAACAATGCATGTTATATTGCTAATAGTATAAGTAATAAGTATAATTATTACAGTTCTAGCGATAATAACTGCATTATTTGGGTAATAATGCATGTTATATTGATAATATCGGGAGTAATAAGTATAATTATTATAGTTCTAGCGATAATAATAGTAAAATATGGCTAATAGTGCATGATATATTGATAATAGTAAAAGTAATAAGTATATTTATTACAGTTCTATCGATAATAACTGCATAATATGGGTAATAATGCATGTTATATTGATGATAATAAAAGTAATACGTTTATTTATTATAGTTCTAGCAATAATAACTGCATAATGTGGGTAATAATGCATGTTATATTGATAATAATCTGAGTAATAAGTATAATTATTACAGTTCTAGCGATAATAACTGCATTATATGGTTAATAATGCATGTTATATTGATAATAATATAAGTAATAAGTATAATTATTACAGTTCTAGCGATAATAACTGCATTATATGGGTAATAATGCATGTTATATTGCTAATAATATAAGTAATAAGTATAATTATTAGAGTTCTAGCGATAATAACTGCATTATATGGGTAATAATGCATGTTATATTGATAATATCGGGAGTAATAAGTATAATTATTATAGTTCTAGCGATAATAATAGTAAAATATGGCAAATAGTGCATGTTATATTGATAATAATAAAAGTAATAAATATATTTATTACAGTTCTATCGATAATAACTGCATAATATGGGTAATAATGCATGTTATATTGATGATTATAAAAGTAATACGTATATTTATTATAGTTCTAGCGATAATAACTGCATAATGTGGGTAATAATGCATGTTATATTGATAATAATCTAAGTAATAAGTATAATTATTACAGTTCTAGCGATAATAACTGCATTATATGGGTAATAATGCATGTTATATTGATGATAATGAAAGTAATACGTATATTTATTATAGTTCTAGCGATAATAACTGCATAATATGGGTAATAATGCACGTTATATTGCTAATAATATAAGTAATGAGTACAATAATTACAGTTCTAGCGATAATAACTGCATTATATGGGTAATAATGCATGTTATATTGATGATAATAAAAGTAATACGTATATTTATTATAGTTCTAGCGATAATAACTGCATAATATGGGTAATAATGCATGTTATATTGAGAATAATATAAGTAATAAGTATAATTATTACAGTTATGGCGATAATAACTGCGTTATATGGGTAATAATGCATGTTATATTGATAATATTGGGAGTAATAAGCATATTTATTATAGTTCTAGCGATAATAACTGCATAATATGGGTAATAATGCATGTTATATTGATAATAGTATAAGTAATAAGTATAAATATTACAGTTCTAGCGATAATAACTGCATTATATGGGTAATAATGCACGTTATATTGCTAATAATATAAGTAATAAGTATAATTATTACAGTTCTAGCGATAATAATAGTAAAATATGGCAAATAGTGCATGTTATATTGATAATAATAAAAGTAATAAATATATTTATTACAGTTCTATCGATAATAACTGCATAATATGGGTAATAATGCATGTTATATTGATGATTATAAAAGTAATACGTATATTTATTATAGTTCTAGCGATAATAACTGCATAATGTGGGTAATAATGCATGTTATATTGATAATAATCTAAGTAATAAGTATAATTATTACAGTTCTAGCGATAATAACTGCATTATATGGGTAATAATGCATGTTATATTGATGATAATGAAAGTAATACGTATATTTATTATAGTTCTAGCGATAATAACTGCATAATATGGGTAATAATGCACGTTATATTGCTAATAATATAAGTAATGAGTACAATAATTACAGTTCTAGCGATAATAACTGCATTATATGGGTAATAATGCATGTTATATTGATGATAATAAAAGTAATACGTATATTTATTATAGTTCTAGCGATAATAACTGCATAATATGGGTAATAATGCATGTTATATTGAGAATAATATAAGTAATAAGTATAATTATTACAGTTATGGCGATAATAACTGCGTTATATGGGTAATAATGCATGTTATATTGATAATATTGGGAGTAATAAGCATATTTATTATAGTTCTAGCGATAATAACTGCATAATATGGGTAATAATGCATGTTATATTGATAATAGTATAAGTAATAAGTATAAATATTACAGTTCTAGCGATAATAACTGCATTATATGGGTAATAATGCACGTTATATTGCTAATAATATAAGTAATAAGTATAATTATTACAGTTCTAGCGATAATAACTGCATTATATGGGTAATAATGCATGTTATATTGATAATATCGGGAGTAATAAGTATAATTATTATAGTTCTAGCGATAATAATAGTAAAATATGGCAAATAGTGCATGTTATATTGATAATAATAAAAGTAATAAATATAGTTATTACAGTTCTATCGATAATAACTGCATAATATGGGTAATAATGCATGTTATATTGATGATAATAAAAGTAATACGTTTATTTATTATAGTTCTAGCAATATTAACTGCATAATGTGGGTAATAATGCATGTTATATTGATAATAATCTAAGTTATAAGTATAATTATTACAGTTCTAGCGATAATACCTCCATTATATGGGTATTAATGCATGTTATATTGATAATAGTAAAAGTAATAAGTATATTTATTACAATTCTAGCAATAATAACTGCATAATATGGGTAATAATGCACGTTATATTGCTAATAATGTAAGTAATGAGTATAATTATTACAGTTCTAGCGATAATAACTGCATTATATGGGTAATAATGCATGTTATATTGATAATATCGGGCGTAATAAGTATAATTATTATAGTTCTAGCGATAATAATAGTAAAATATGGCAAATAGTGCATGTTATATTGATAATAATAAAAGTAATAAATATATTTATTACAGTTCTATCGATAATAAAAGTAATACGTATATTTATTATAGTTCTAGCGATAATAACTGCATAATGTGGGTAATAATGCATGTTATATTGATAATCATCTAAGTAATAAGTATAATTATTACACTTCTAGCGATAATAACTGCATTATATGGGTAATAATGCATCTTTTATTGATAATATCGGGAGTAATAAGTATAATTATTATAGTTCTAGCGATAATAATAGTAAAATATGGCAAATAGTGCATGATATATTGATAATAGTAAAAGTAATAAGTATATTTATTACAGTTCTATCGATAATAACTGCAGAATATGGGTAATAATGCATGTTATATTGATAACAGTATAAGTAATAAGTATAATTATTACAGTTCTAGCGATAATAATAGTAAAATATGGCTAATAGTGCATGATATATTGATAATAGTAAAAGTAATAAGTATATTTATTACAGTTCTATCGATAATAACTGCATAATATGGGTAATAATGCATGTTATATTGATGATAATAAAAGTAATACGTATATTTATTATAGTTCTAGCAATAATAACTGCATAATATGGGCAATAATGCATGTTATATTGATGATAATAAAAGTAATACGTATATTTATTATAGTTCTTGCGATAATAACTGCATAATATGGGTAATAATGCATGTTATATTGATGATAATAAAAGTAATACGTATATTTATTATAGTTCTAGCGATAATAACTGCATAATGTGGGTAATAATGCATGTTATATTGCTAATAGTATAAGTAAGAAGTATAATTATTACAGTTCTAGCGATAATAACTGCATTATATGGGTAATAATGCATGTTATATTGATAATATCGGGAGTAATAAGTATAATTATTATAGTTCTAGCGATAATAATAGTAAAATATGGCAAATAGTGCATGTTATATTGATAATAATAAAAGTAATAAGTATATTTATTACAGTTCTATCGATAATAACTGCATAATATTGGTAATAATGCATGTTATATTGATGATAATAAAAGTAATACGTATATTTATTATAGTTCTTGCGATAATAACTGCATAATATGGGTAATAATGCATGTTATATTGAGAATAATATAAGTAATAAGTATAATTATTACAGTTCTGGCGATAATAACTGCATTATATGGGTAACAGTGCACGTTATATTGCTAATAGTATAAGTAATAAGTATAATTATTACAGTTCTAGCAATAATACCTCCATTATATGGGTAATAATGCATGTTATATTGATAATAATATAAGTAATAAGTATAATTATTACAGTTCTAGCGATAATAACTGCATTATATGGGTAATAATGCATGTTATATTGATAATATTGGGAGTAATAAGTATATTTATTATAGTTCTAGCGATAATAACTGCATAATATGGGTAATAATGCATGTTATATTGATAATAGTATAAGTAATAAGTATAAATATTACAGTTCTAGCGATAATAACTGCATTATATGGGTAATAATGCACGTTATATTGCTAATAATATAAGTAATAAGTATAATTATTACAGTTCTAGCGATAATAACTGCATTATATGGGTAATAATGCATGTTATATTGATAATATCGGGAGTAATAAGTATAATTATTATAGTTCTAGCGATAATAATAGTAAAATATGGCAAATAGTGCATGTTATATTGATAATAATAAAAGTAATAAATATATTTATTACAGTTCTATCGATAATAACTGCATAATATGGGTAATAATGCATGTTATATTGATGATAATAAAAGTAATACGTTTATTTATTATAGTTCTAGCAATAATAACTGCATAATGTGGGTAATAATGCATGTTATATTGATAATAATCTAAGTAATAAGTATAATTATTACAGTTCTAGCGATAATAACTGCATTATATGGTTAATAATGCATGTTATATTGATAATAATATAAGTAATAAGTATAATTATTACAGTTCTAGCGATAATAACTGCATTATATGGGTAATAATGCATGTTATATTGCTAATAATATAAGTAATAAGTATAATTATTACAGTTCTAGCGATAATAACTGCATTATATGGGTAATAATGCATGTTATATTGATAATATTGGGAGTAATAAGTATATTTATTATAGTTCTTGCGATAATAACTGCATAATATGGGTAATAATGCATGTTATATTGAGAATAATATAAGTAATAAGTATAATTATTACAGTTCTGGCGATAATAACTGCATTATATGGGTAACAATGCATGTTATATTGCTAATAGTATAAGTAATGAGTATAATTATTACAGTTCTAGCGATAATAACTGCATTATATGGGTAATAATGCATGTTATATTGATAATATCGGGCGTAATAAGTATAATTATTATAGTTCTAGCGATAATAATAGTAAAATATGGCAAATAGTGCATGTTATATTGATAATAATAAAAGTAATAAATATATTTATTACAGTTCTATCGATAATAAAAGTAATACGTATATTTATTATAGTTCTAGCGATAATAACTGCATAATGTGGGTAATAATGCATGTTATATTGATAATCATCTAAGTAATAAGTATAATTATTACACTTCGAGCGATAATAACTGCATTATATGGGTAATAATGCATCTTTTATTGATAATATCGGGAGTAATAAGTATAATTATTATAGTTCTAGCGATAATAATAGTAAAATATGGCAAATAGTGCATGATATATTGATAATAGTAAAAGTAATAAGTATATTTATTACAGTTCTATCGATAATAACTGCAGAATATGGGTAATAATGCATGTTATATTGATAACAGTATAAGTAATAAGTATAATTATTACAGTTCTAGCGATAATAATAGTAAAATATGGCTAATAGTGCATGATATATTGATAATAGTAAAAGTAATAAGTATATTTATTACAGTTCTATCGATAATAACTGCATAATATGGGTAATAATGCATGTTATATTGATGATAATAAAAGTAATACGTATATTTATTATAGTTCTAGCAATAATAACTGCATAATATGGGCAATAATGCATGTTATATTGATGATAATAAAAGTAATACGTATATTTATTATAGTTCTTGCGATAATAACTGCATAATATGGGTAATAATGCATGTTATATTGATGATAATAAAAGTAATACGTATATTTATTATAGTTCTAGCGATAATAACTGCATAATGTGGGTAATAATGCATGTTATATTGCTAATAGTATAAGTAAGAAGTATAATTATTACAGTTCTAGCGATAATAACTGCATTATATGGGTAATAATGCATGTTATATTGATAATATCGGGAGTAATAAGTATAATTATTATAGTTCTAGCGATAATAATAGTAAAATATGGCAAATAGTGAATGTTATATTGATAATAATAAAAGTAATAAGTATATTTATTACAGTTCTATCGATAATAACTGCATAATATGGGTAATAATGCATGTTATATTGATGATAATAAAAGTAATACGTTTATTTATTATAGTTCTAGCAATAATAACTGCATAATGTGGGTAATAATGCATGTTATATTGATAATAATCTAAGTAATAAGTATAATTATTACAGTTCTAGCGATAATAACTGCATTATATGGTTAATAATGCATGTTATATTGATAATAATATAAGTAATAAGTATAATTATTACAGTTCTAGCGATAATAACTGCATTATATGGGTAATAATGCATGTTATATTGCTAATAATATAAGTAATAAGTATAATTATTACAGTTCTAGCGATAATAACTGCATTATATGGGTAATAATGCATGTTATATTGATAATATTGGGAGTAATAAGTATATTTATTATAGTTCTTGCGATAATAACTGCATAATATGGGTAATAATGCATGTTATATTGAGAATAATATAAGTAATAAGTATAATTATTACAGTTCTGGCGATAATAACTGCATTATATGGGTAACAATGCATGTTATATTGCTAATAGTATAAGTAATGAGTATAATTATTACAGTTCTAGCGATAATAACTGCATTATATGGGTAATAATGCATGTTATATTGATAATATCGGGCGTAATAAGTATAATTATTATAGTTCTAGCGATAATAATAGTAAAATATGGCAAATAGTGCATGTTATATTGATAATAATAAAAGTAATAAATATATTTATTACAGTTCTATCGATAATAAAAGTAATACGTATATTTATTATAGTTCTAGCGATAATAACTGCATAATGTGGGTAATAATGCATGTTATATTGATAATCATCTAAGTAATAAGTATAATTATTACACTTCTAGCGATAATAACTGCATTATATGGGTAATAATGCATCTTTTATTGATAATATCGGGAGTAATAAGTATAATTATTATAGTTCTAGCGATAATAATAGTAAAATATGGCAAATAGTGCATGATATATTGATAATAGTAAAAGTAATAAGTATATTTATTACAGTTCTATCGATAATAACTGCAGAATATGGGTAATAATGCATGTTATATTGATAACAGTATAAGTAATAAGTATAATTATTACAGTTCTAGCGATAATAATAGTAAAATATGGCTAATAGTGCATGATATATTGATAATAGTAAAAGTAATAAGTATATTTATTACAGTTCTATCGATAATAACTGCATAATATGGGTAATAATGCATGTTATATTGATGATAATAAAAGTAATACGTATATTTATTATAGTTCTAGCAATAATAACTGCATAATATGGGCAATAATGCATGTTATATTGATGATAATAAAAGTAATACGTATATTTATTATAGTTCTTGCGATAATAACTGCATAATATGGGTAATAATGCATGTTATATTGATGATAATAAAAGTAATACGTATATTTATTATAGTTCTAGCGATAATAACTGCATAATGTGGGTAATAATGCATGTTATATTGCTAATAGTATAAGTAAGAAGTATAATTATTACAGTTCTAGCGATAATAACTGCATTATATGGGTAATAATGCATGTTATATTGATAATATCGGGAGTAATAAGTATAATTATTATAGTTCTAGCGATAATAATAGTAAAATATGGCAAATAGTGAATGTTATATTGATAATAATAAAAGTAATAAGTATATTTATTACAGTTCTATCGATAATAACTGCATAATATGGGTAATAATGCATGTTATATTGATGATAATAAAAGTAATACGTATATTTATTATAGTTCTTGCGATAATAACTGCATAATATGGGTAATAATGCATGTTATATTGATAATAATCTAAGTTATAAGTATAATTATTACAGTTCTAGCGATAATAACTGCATTATATGGGTAATAATGCATGTTATATTGATGATAATGAAAGTAATACGTATATTTATTATAGTTCTAGCGATAATAACTGCATAATATGGGTAATAATGCACGTTATATTGCTAATAATATAAGTAATGAGTACAATAATTACAGTTCTAGCGATAATAACTGCATTATATGGGTAATAATGCATGTTATATTGATGATAATAAAAGTAATACGTATATTTATTATAGTTCTAGCGATAATAACTGCATAATATGGGTAATAATGCATGTTATATTGAGAATAATATAAGTAATAAGTATAATTATTACAGTTATGGCGATAATAACTGCGTTATATGGGTAATAATGCACGTTATATTGCTAATAGTATAAGTAATAATTATAATTATTACAGTTCTAGCGATAATACCTCCATTATATGGGTATTAATGCATGTTATATTGATAATAGTAAAAGTAATAAGTATATTTATTACAATTCTAGCAATAATAACTGCATAATATGGGTAATAATGCACGTTATATTGCTAATAATGTAAGTAATGAGTATAATTATTACAGTTCTAGCGATAATAACTGCATTATATGGGTAATAATGCATGTTATATTGATAATATCGGGCGTAATAAGTATAATTATTATAGTTCTAGCGATAATAATAGTAAAATATGGCAAACAGTGCATGTTATATTGATAATAATAAAAGTAATAAATATATTTATTACAGTTCTATCGATAATAAAAGTAATACGTATATTTATTATAGTTCTAGCGATAATAACTGCATAATGTGGGTAATAATGCATGTTATATTGATAATCATCTAAGTAATAAGTATAATTATTACACTTCTAGCGATAATAACTGCATTATATGGGTAATAATGCATCTTTTATTGATAATATCGGGAGTAATAAGTATAATTATTATAGTTCTAGCGATAATAATAGTAAAATATGGCAAATAGTGCATGATATATTGATAATAGTAAAAGTAATAAGTATATTTATTACAGTTCTATCGATAATAACTGCAGAATATGGGTAATAATGCATGTTATATTGATAACAGTATAAGTAATAAGTATAATTATTACAGTTCTAGCGATAATAATAGTAAAATATGGCTAATAGTGCATGATATATTGATAATAGTAAAAGTAATAAGTATATTTATTACAGTTCTATCGATAATAACTGCATAATATGGGTAATAATGCATGTTATATTGATGATACTAAAAGTAATACGTATATTTATTATAGTTCCAGCAATAATAACTGCATAATATGGGCAATAATGCATGTTATATTGATGATAATAAAAGTAATACGTATATTTATTATAGTTCTTGCGATAATAACTGCATAATATGGTTAATAATGCATGTTATATTGATGATAATAAAAGTAATACGTATATTTATTATAGTTCTAGCGATAATAACTGCATAATGTGGGTAATAATGCATGTTATATTGCTAATAGTATAAGTAAGAAGTATAATTATTACAGTTCTAGCGATAATAACTGCATTATATGGGTAATAATGCATGTTATATTGATAATATCGGGAGTAATAAGTATAATTATTATAGTTCTAGCGATAATAATAGTAAAATATGGCAAATAGTGCATGTTATATTGATAATAATAAAAGTAATAAGTATATTTATTACAGTTCTATCGATAATAACTGCATAATATGGGTAATAATGCATGTTATATTGATGATAATAAAAGTAATACGTATATTTATTATAGTTCTTGCGATAATAACTGCATAATATGGGTAATAATGCATGTTATATTGAGAATAATATAAGTAATAAGTATAATTATTACAGTTCTGGCGATAATAACTGCATTATATGGGTAACAGTGCACGTTATATTGCTAATAGTATAAGTAATAAGTATAATTATTACAGTTCTAGCAATAATACCTCCATTATATGGGTAATAATGCATGTTATATTGATAATAATATAAGTAATAAGTATAATTATTACAGTTCTAGCGATAATAACTGCATTATATGGGTAATAATGCATGTTATATTGATAATATTGGGAGTAATAAGTATATTTATTATAGTTCTAGCGATAATAACTGCATAATATGGGTAATAATGCATGTTATATTGATAATAGTATAAGTAATAAGTATAAATATTACAGTTCTAGCGATAATAACTGCATTATATGGGTAATAATGCACGTTATATTGCTAATAATATAAGTAATAAGTATAATTATTACAGTTCTAGCGATAATAACTGCTTTATATGGGTAATAATGCATGTTATATTGATAATATCGGGAGTAATAAGTATAATTATTATAGTTCTAGCGATAATAATAGTAAAATATGGCAAATAGTGCATGTTATATTGATAATAATAAAAGTAATAAATATATTTATTACAGTTCTATCGATAATAACTGCATAATATGGGTAATAATGCATGTTATATTGATGATAATAAAAGTAATACGTTTATTTATTATAGTTCTAGCAATAATAACTGCATAATGTGGGTAATAATGCATGTTATATTGATAATAATCTAAGTAATAAGTATAATTATTACAGTTCTAGCGATAATAACTGCATTATATGGGTAATAATGCATGTTATATTGCTAATAATATAAGTAATAAGTATAATTATTACAGTTCTAGCGATAATAACTGCATTATATGGGTAATAATGCATGTTATATTGATAATATTGGGAGTAATAAGTATATTTATTATAGTTCTTGCGATAATAACTGCATAATATGGGTAATAATGCATGTTATATTGAGAATAATATAAGTAATAAGTATAATTATTACAGTTCTGGCGATAATAACTGCATTATATGGGTAATAATGCATGTTATATTGATGATAATGAAAGTAATACGTATATTTATTATAGTTCTAGCGATAATAACTGCATAATATGGGTAATAATGCATGTTATATTGAGAATAATATAAGTAATAAGTATAATTATTACAGTTCTGGCTATAATAACTGCATTATATGTTTAATAATGCACGTTATATTGCTAATAGTATAAGTAATAAGTATAATTATTACAGTTCTAGCGATAATACCTCCATTATATGGGTAATAATGCATGTTATATTGATAATAATATAAGTAATAAGTATAATTATTACAATTCTAGCAATAATAACTGCATAATATGGGTAATAATGCACGTTATATTGCTAATAATGTAAGTAATGAGTATAATTATTACAGTTCTAGCGATAATAACTGCATTATATGGGTAACAATGCACGTTATATTGCTAATAGTATAAGTAATAAGTGTAATTATTACAGTTCTAGCGATAATAACTGCATTATATGGGTAATAATGCATGTTATATTGATAATATCGGGAGTAATAAGTATAATTATTATAGTTCTAGCGATAATAATAGTAAAATATGGCAAATAGTGCATGTTATATTGATAATAATAAAAGTAATAAATATATTTATTGCAGTTCTATCGATAATAACTGCATAATATGGGTAATAATGCATGTTATATTGATGATAATAAAAGTAATACGTATATTTATTATAGTTCTAGCGATAATAACTGCATGATGTGGGTAATAATGCATGTTATATTGATAATAATCTAAGTAATAAGTATATTTATTACAGTTCTATCGATAATAACTGCAGAATATGGGTAATAATGCATGTTATATTGATAACAGTATAAGTAATAAGTATAATTATTACAGTTCTAGCGATAATAATAGTAAAATATGGCAAATAGTGCATGTTATATTGATAATAATAAAAGTAATAAATATATTTATTACAGTTCTATCGATAATAACTGCATAATATGGGTAATAATGCATGTTATATTGATGATTATAAAAGTAATACGTATATTTATTATAGTTCTAGCGATAATAACTGCATAATGTGGGTAATAATGCATGTTATATTGATAATAATCTAAGTAATAAGTATAATTATTACAGTTCTAGCGATAATAACTGCATTATATGGGTAATAATGCATGTTATATTGATGATAATGAAAGTAATACGTATATTTATTATAGTTCTAGCGATAATAACTGCATAATATGGGTAATAATGCACGTTATATTGCTAATAATATAAGTAATGAGTACAATAATTACAGTTCTAGCGATAATAACTGCATTATATGGGTAATAATGCATGTTATATTGATGATAATAAAAGTAATACGTATATTTATTATAGTTCTAGCGATAATAACTGCATAATATGGGTAATAATGCATGTTATATTGAGAATAATATAAGTAATAAGTATAATTATTACAGTTATGGCGATAATAACTGCGTTATATGGGTAATAATGCATGTTATATTGATAATATTGGGAGTAATAAGCATATTTATTATAGTTCTAGCGATAATAACTGCATAATATGGGTAATAATGCATGTTATATTGATAATAGTATAAGTAATAAGTATAAATATTACAGTTCTAGCGATAATAACTGCATTATATGGGTAATAATGCACGTTATATTGCTAATAATATAAGTAATAAGTATAATTATTACAGTTCTAGCGATAATAACTGCATTATATGGGTAATAATGCATGTTATATTGATAATATCGGGAGTAATAAGTATAATTATTATAGTTCTAGCGATAATAATAGTAAAATATGGCAAATAGTGCATGTTATATTGATAATAATAAAAGTAATAAATATAGTTATTACAGTTCTATCGATAATAACTGCATAATATGGGTAATAATGCATGTTATATTGATGATAATAAAAGTAATACGTTTATTTATTATAGTTCTAGCAATATTAACTGCATAATGTGGGTAATAATGCATGTTATATTGATAATAATCTAAGTAATAAGTATAATTATTACAGTTCTAGCGATAATAACTGCATTATATGGGTAATAATGCATGTTATATTGATGATAATGAAAGTAATACGTATATTTATTATAGTTCTAGCGGTAATAACTGCATAATATGGGTAATAATGCACGTTATATTGCTAATAATATAAGTAATGAGTACAATAATTACAGTTCTAGCGATAATAACTGCATTATATGGGTAATAATGCATGTTATATTGATGATAATAAAAGTAATACGTATATTTATTATAGTTCTAGCGATAATAACTGCATAATATGGGTAATAATGCATGTTCTATTGAGAATAATATAAGTAATAAGTATAATTATTACAGTTATGGCGATAATAACTGCGTTATATGGGTAATAATGCATGTTATATTGATAATATTGGGAGTAATAAGCATATTTATTATAGTTCTAGCGATAATAACTGCATAATATGGGTAATAATGCATGTTATATTGATAATAGTATAAGTAATAAGTATAAATATTACAGTTCTAGCGATAATAACTGCATTATATGGGTAATAATGCACGTTATATTGCTAATAATATAAGTAATAAGTATAATTATTACAGTTCTAGCGATAATAACTGCATTATATGGGTAATAATGCATGTTATATTGGTAATATCGGGAGTAATAAGTATAATTATTATAGTTCTAGCGATAATAATAGTAAAATATGGCAAATAGTGCATGTTATATTGATAATAATAAAAGTAATAAATATAGTTATTACAGTTCTATCGATAATAACTGCATAATATGGGTAATAATGCATGTTATATTGATGATAATAAAAGTAATACGTTTATTTATTATAGTTCTAGCAATATTAACTGCATAATGTGGGTAATAATGCATGTTATATTGATAATAATCTAAGTAATAAGTATAATTATTACAGTTCTAGCGATAATAACTGCATTATATGGGTAATAATGCATGTTATATTGATGATAATGAAAGTAATACGTATATTTATTATAGTTCTAGCGATAATAACTGCATAATATGGGTAATAATGCACGTTATATTGCTAATAATATAAGTAATGAGTACAATAATTACAGTTCTAGCGATAATAACTGCATTATATGGGTAATAATGCATGTTATATTGATGATAATAAAAGTAATACGTATATTTATTATGGTTCTAGCGATAATAACTGCATAATATGGGTAATAATGCATGTTATATTGAGAATAATATAAGTAATAAGTATAATTATTACAGTTATGGCGATAATAACTGCGTTATATGGGTAATAATGCACGTTATATTGCTAATAGTATAAGTAATAATTATAATTATTACAGTTCTAGCGATAATACCTCCATTATATGGGTAATAATGCATGTTATATTGATAATAATATAAGTAATAAGTATAATTATTACAATTCTAGCAATAATAACTGCATAATATGGGTAATAATGCACGTTATATTGCTAATAATGTAAGTAATGAGTATAATTATTACAGTTCTAGCGATAATAACTGCATTATATGGGTAATAATGCATGTTATATTGATAATATCGGGCGTAATAAGTATAATTATTATAGTTCTAGCGATAATAATAGTAAAATATGGCAAATAGTGCATGTTATATTGATAATAATAAAAGTAATAAATATATTTATTACAGTTCTATCGATAATAAAAGTAATACGTATATTTATTATAGTTCTAGCGATAATAACTGCATAATGTGGGTAATAATGCATGTTATATTGATAATCATCTAAGTAATAAGTATAATTATTACACTTCTAGCGATAATAACTGCATTATATGGGTAATAATGCATGTTTTATTGATAATATCGGGAGTAATAAGTATAATTATTATAGTTCTAGCGATAATAATAGTAAAATATGGCAAATAGTGCATGATATATTGATAATAGTAAAAGTAATAAGTATATTTATTACAGTTCTATCGATAATAACTGCAGAATATGGGTAATAATGCATGTTATATTGATGATAATAAAAGTAATACGTATATTTATTATAGTTCTAGCAATAATAACTGCATAATATGGGCAATAATGCATGTTATATTGATAATAATATAAGTAATAAGTATAATTATTACAGTTCTGGCGATAATAACTGCATTATATGGGTAACAATGCACGTTATATTGCTAATAGTATAAGTAATAAGTGTAATTATTACAGTTCTATCGATAATAACTTCTTAATATGGGTAATAATGCATGTTATATTGATAATATCGGGAGTAATAAGTATAATTATTATAGTTCTAGCGATAATAATAGTAAAATATGGCAAATAGTGCATGTTATATTGATAATAATAAAAGTAATAAATATATTTATTGCAGTTCTATCGATAATAACTGCATAATATGGGTAATAATGCATGTTATATTGATGATAATAAAAGTAATACGTATATTTATTATAGTTCTAGCGATAATAACTGCATGATGTGGGTAATAATGCATGTTATATTGATAATAATCTAAGTAATAAGTATATTTATTACAGTTCTATCGATAATAACTGCAGAATATGGGTAATAATGCATGTTATATTGATAACAGTATAAGTAATAAGTATAATTATTACAGTTCTAGCGATAATAATAGTAAAATATGGCAAATAGTGCATGTTATATTGATAATAATAAAAGTAATAAATATATTTATTACAGTTCTATCGATAATAACTGCATAATATGGGTAATAATGCATGTTATATTGATGATTATAAAAGTAATACGTATATTTATTATAGTTCTAGCGATAATAACTGCATAATGTGGGTAATAATGCATGTTATATTGATAATAATCTAAGTAATAAGTATAATTATTACAGTTCTAGCGATAATAACTGCATTATATGGGTAATAATGCATGTTATATTGATGATAATGAAAGTAATACGTATATTTATTATAGTTCTAGCGATAATAACTGCATAATATGGGTAATAATGCACGTTATATTGCTAATAATATAAGTAATGAGTACAATAATTACAGTTCTAGCGATAATAACTGCATTATATGGGTAATAATGCATGTTATATTGATGATAATAAAAGTAATACGTATATTTATTATAGTTCTAGCGATAATAACTGCATAATATGGGTAATAATGCATGTTATATTGAGAATAATATAAGTAATAAGTATAATTATTACAGTTATGGCGATAATAACTGCGTTATATGGGTAATAATGCATGTTATATTGATAATATTGGGAGTAATAAGCATATTTATTATAGTTCTAGCGATAATAACTGCATAATATGGGTAATAATGCATGTTATATTGATAATAGTATAAGTAATAAGTATAAATATTACAGTTCTAGCGATAATAACTGCATTATATGGGTAATAATGCACGTTATATTGCTAATAATATAAGTAATAAGTATAATTATTACAGTTCTAGCGATAATAACTGCATTATATGGGTAATAATGCATGTTATATTGATAATATCGGGAGTAATAAGTATAATTATTATAGTTCTAGCGATAATAATAGTAAAATATGGCAAATAGTGCATGTTATATTGATAATAATAAAAGTAATAAATATAGTTATTACAGTTCTATCGATAATAACTGCATAATATGGGTAATAATGCATGTTATATTGATGATAATAAAAGTAATACGTTTATTTATTATAGTTCTAGCAATATTAACTGCATAATGTGGGTAATAATGCATGTTATATTGATAATAATCTAAGTAATAAGTATAATTATTACAGTTCTAGCGATAATAACTGCATTATATGGGTAATAATGCATGTTATATTGATAATATTGGGAGTAATAAGTATATTTATTATAGTTCTAGCGATAATAACTGCAGAATATGGGTAATAATGCATGTTATATTGATAACAGTATAAGTATTAAGTATAATTATTACAGTTCTAGCGATAATAACTGCATTATATGGGTAATAATGCACGTTATATAGCTAATAATATAAGTAATAAGTATAATTATTACAGTTCTAGCGATAATAACTGCATTATATGGGTAATAATACATGTTATATTGATAATATCGGGAGTAATAAGTATAATTATTATAGTTCTAGCGATAATAATAGTAAAATATGGCAAATAGTGCATGTTATATTGATAATAATAAAAGTAATAAATATATTTATTACAGTTCTATCGATAATAAAAGTAATACGTATATTTATTATAGTTCTAGCGATAATAACTGCATAATGTGGGTAATAATGCATGTTATATTGATAATAATCTAAGTAATAAGTATAATTATTACACTTCTAGCGATAATAACTGCATTATATGGGTAATAATGCATGTTATATTGATAATATCGGGAGTAATAAGTATAATTATTATAGTTCTAGCGATAATAATAGTAAAATATGGCAAATAGTGCATGATATATTGATAATAGTAAAAGTAATAAGTATATTTATTACAGTTCTATCGATAATAACTGCAGAATATGGGTAATAATGCATGTTATATTGATAACAGTATAAGTAATAAGTATAATTATTACAGTTCTAGCGATAATAATAGTAAAATATGGCTAATAGTGCATGATATATTGATAATAGTAAAAGTAATAAGTATATTTATTACAGTTCTATCGATAATAACTGCAGAATATGGGTAATAATGCATGTTATATTGATAACAGTATAAGTAATAAGTATAATTATTACAGTTCTAGCGATAATAACTGCATTATATGGGTAATAATATATGTTATATTGATGATAATAAAAGTAATACGTATATTTATTATAGTTCTAGCGATAATAACTGCATAATATGGGTAATAATGCATGTTATACTGATAATAATCGAAGTAATAAGTATAATTATTACAGTTCTAGCGATAATAACTGCATTATATGGGTAATAATGCACGTTATATTGCTAACAATATAAGTAATAAGTATAATTATTACAGTTCTATCGATAATAACTTCTTAATATGGGTAATAATGCATGTTATATTGATGATAATGAAAGTAGTAAGTATATTTATTACAGTTCTAGCGATAATAACTGCATTATATGCGTAATAAGGCATGTTGTATTGATAATATCGGGAGTAATAAGTATAATTATTATAGTTCTAGCGATAATAATAGTAAAATATGGCTAATAGTGCATGATATATTGATAATAGTAAAAGTAATAAGTATATTTATTACAGTTCTGTCGATAATAACTGCATAATATGGGTAATAATGCATGTTATATTGATGATAATAAAAGTAATACGTATATTTATTATAGTTCTAGCGATAATAACTGCATAATGTGGGTAATAATGCATGTTATATTGATATCAATATAAGTAATAAGTATAATTATTACAGTTCTAGCGATAATAACTGCACTATATGGGTAATAATGCACGTTATATTGCTAACAATATAAGTAATAAGTATAATTATTACAGTTCTAGCGATAATAATAGTAAAATATGGCTAATAGTGCATGATATATTGATAATAGTAAAAGTAATAAGTATATTTATTACAGTTCTATCGATAATAACTGCATAATATGGGTAATAATGCATGTTATATTGATGATAATGAAAGTAGTAAGTATATTTATTACAGTTCTAGCGATAATAACTGCATTATATGCGTAATAATGCACGTTATATTGCTAATAATATAAGTAATGAGTATAATTATTACAGTTCTAGCGATAATAACTGCATTATATGGGTAATAATGCATGTTATATTGATGATAATAAAAGTAATACGTATATTTATTATAGTTCTAGCGATAATAACTGCATAATATGGGTAATAATGCATGTTATATTGATAATAATCTAAGTAATAAGTATAATTATTACAGTTCTAGCGATAACAACTGCATTATATGGGTAATAATGCACGTTATATTGCTAACAATATAAGTAATAAGTATAATTATTACAGTTCTATCGATAATAACTTCTTAATATGGGTAATAATGCATGTTATATTGATAATATCGGGAGTAATAAGTATAATTATTATAGTTCTAGCTATAATAATAGTAAAATATGGCAAATAGTGCATGTTATATTGATAATAATAAAAGTAATAATTATATTTATTACAGTTCTATCGATAATAACTGCATTATATGGGTAATAATGCATGTTATATTGATGATAATGAAAGAAATACGTATATTTATTATAGTTCTAGCGATAATAACTGCATAATATGGGTAATAATGCACGTTATATTGCTAATAATATAAGTAATGAGTACAATTATTACAGTTCTAGCGATAATAACTGCATTATATGGGTAATAATGCATGTTATATTGATAATATTGGGAGTAATAAGTATATTTATTATAGTTCTAGCGATAATAACTGCAGAATATGAGTAATAATGCATGTTATATTGATAACAGTATAAGTATTAAGTATAATTATTACAGTTCTAGCGATAATAACTGCATTATATGGGTAATAATGCACGTTATATAGCTAATAATATAAGTAATAAGTATAATTATTACAGTTCTAGCGATAATAACTGCATTATATGGGTAATAATGCATGTTATATTGATAATAATCTAAGTAATAAGTATAATTATTACAGTTCTAGCGATAATAACTGCATTATATGGGTAATAATGCACGTTATATTGCTAATAGTATAAGTAATAAGTATAATTATTACAGTTCTAGCGATAATACCTCCATTATATGGGTAATAATGCATGTTATATTGATAATAATATAAGTAATAAGTATAATTATTACAGTTCTAGCGATAATAACTGCACTATATGGGTAATAATGCACGTTATATTGCTAACAATATAAGTAATAAGTATAATTATTACAGTTCTAGCGATAATAATAGTAAAATATGGCTAATAGTGCATGATATATTGATAATAGTAAAAGTAATAAGTATATTTATTACAGTTCTATCGATAATAACTGCATAATATGGGTAATAATGCATGTTATATTGATGATAATGAAAGTAGTAAGTATATTTATTACAGTTCTAGCGATAATAACTGCATTATATGCGAAATAAGGCATGTTATATTGAGAATAATATAAGTAATAAGTATAATTATTACAGTTCTGGCGATAATAACTGCATTATATGGGTAATAATGCACGTTATATTGCTAATAATATAAGTAATAAGTATAATTATTACAGTTCTAGCGATAATAACTGCATTATTTGGGTAATAATGCATGTTATATTGATGATAATAAAAGTCATACGTATATTTATTATAGTTCTAGCGATAATAACTGCATAATGTGGGTAATAATGCATGTTATATTGCTAATAGTATAAGTAAGAAGTATAATTATTACAGTTCTAGCGATAATAACTGCATTATATGGGTAATAATGCATGTTATATTGATAACAATAAAAGTAATAAGTATATTTATTACAGTTCTATCGATAATAACTGCATAATATGGGTAATAATGCATGTTATATTGATGATAATAAAAGTAATACGTTTATTTATTATAGTTCTAGCAATAATAACTGCATAATGTGGGTGATAATGCATGTTATATTGATAATAATCTAAGTAATAAGTATAATTATTACAGTTCTAGCGATAATAACTGCATTATATGGTTAATAATGCATGTTATATTGATAATAATATAAGTAATAAGTATAATTATTACAGTTCTAGCGATAATAACTGCATTATATGGGTAATAATGCATGTTATATTGCAAATAATATAAGTAATAAGTATAATTATTACAGTTCTAGCGATAATAACTGCATTATATGGGTAATAATGCATGTTATATTGATAATATTGGGAGTAATAAGTATATTTATTATAGTTCTAGCGATAATAACTGCATAATATGGGTAATAATGCATGTTATATTGATAATAGTATAAGTAATAAGTATAATTATTACAGTTCTAGCGATAATAACTACATTATATGGGTAATAATGCATGTTATATTGATAATATCGGGAGTAATAAGTATAATTATTATAGTTCTAGCGATAATAATAGTAAAATATGGCAAATAGTGCATGTTATATTGATAATAATAAAAGTAATAAATATATTTATTACAGTTCTATCGATAATAACTGCATAATATGGGTAATAATGCATGTTATATTGATGATAATAAAAGTAATACGTATATTTATTATAGTTCTAGCGATAATAACTACATAATGTGGGTAATAATGCATGTTATATTGATAACAATCTAAGTAATAAGTATAATTATTACAGTTCTAGCAATAATAACTGCATTATATGGGTAATAATGCATGTTATATTGATGATAATGAAAGTAATACGTATATTTATTATAGTTCTAGCGATAATAACTGCATAATATGGGTAATAATGCACGTTATATTGCTAATAATATAAGTAATGAGTACAATTATTACAGTTCTAGCTATAATAACTGCATTATATGGGTAATAATGCATGTTATATTGCTAATAATATAAGTAATAAGTATAATTATTACAGTTCTAGCGATAATAACTGCATTATATGGGTAATAATGCATGTTATATTGATAATATTGGGAGTAATAAGTATATTTATTATAGTTCTAGCGATAATAACTGCATAATATGGGTAATAATGCATGTTATATTGATAATAGTATAAGTAATAAGTATAATTATTACAGTTCTAGCGATAATAACTGCATTATATGGGTAATAATGCACGTTATATTGCTAATAATATAAGTAATAAGTATAATTATTACAGTTCTAGCGATAATAACTGCATTATATGGGTAATAATGCATGTTATATTGATAATATCGGGAGTAATAAGTATAATTATTATAGTTCTAGCAATAATAATAGTAAAATATGGCAAATAGTGCATGTTATATTGATAATAATAAAAGTAATAAATATATTTATTACAGTTCTATCGATAATAACTGCATAATATGGGTAATAATGCTATGTTATATTGATGATAATAAAAGTAATACGTATATTTATTATAGTTCTAGCGATAATAACTACATAATGTGGGTAATAATGCATGTTATATTGATAACAATCTAAGTAATAAGTATAATTATTACAGTTCTAGCAATAATAACTGCATTATATGGGTAATAATGCATGTTATATTGATGATAATGAAAGTAATACGTATATTTATTATAGTTCTAGCGATAATAACTGCATAATATGGGTAATAATGCACGTTATATTGCTAATAATATAAGTAATGAGTACAATTATTACAGTTCTAGCTATAATAACTGCATTATATGGGTAATAATGCATGTTATATTGATAATAATATAAGTAATAAGTATAATTATTACAGTTCTAGCGATAATAACTGCATTATATGGGTAATAATGCATGTTATATTGCTCATAATATAAGTAATAAGTATAATTATTACAGTTCTAGCGATAATAACTGCATTATATGGGTAATAATGCATGTTATATTGATGACAATAAAAGTAATACGTATATTTATTATAGTTCTAGCGATAATAACTGCATAGTATGGGTAATAATGCATGTTATATTGAGAATAATGTAAGTAATAAGTATAATTATTACAGTTCTGGCGATAATAACTGCATTATATGGGTAATAATGCACGTTATATTGCTAATAGTATTTAATAAGTATAATTATTACAGTTCTAGCGATAATACCTCCATTATATGGGTAATAATGCATGTTATATTGAGAATAATATAAGTAATAAGTATAATTATTACAGTTCTGGCGATAATAACTGCATTATATGGGTAATAATGCACGTTATATTGCTAATAATATAAGTAATAAGTATAATTATTACAGTTCTTGCGATAATAACTGCATTATATGGGTAATAATGCATGTTATATTGATAATATCGGGAGTAATAAGTATAATTATTATAGTTCTAGCGATAATAATAGTAAAATATGGCAAATAGTGCATGTTATATAGTTAATAATAAAAGTAATAAATATATTTATTACAGTTCTATCGATAATAACTGCATAATATGGGTAATAATGCATGTTATATTGATGATAATAAAAGTAATACGTATATTTATTATAGTTCTTGCGATAATAACTGCATAATATGGGTAATAATGCATGTTATATTGAGAATAATATAAGTAATAAGTATAATTATTACAGTTCTGGCGATAATAACTGCATTATATGGGTAACAATGCACGTTATATTGCTAATAGTATAAGTAATAAGTATAATTATTATAGTTCTAGCAATAATACCTCCATTATATGGGTAATAATGCATGTTATATTGATAATAATATAAGTAATAAGTATAATTATTACAGTTCTAGCGATAATAACTGCATTATATGGGTAATAATGCATGTTATATTGATAATATTGGGAGTAATAAGTATATTTATTATAGTTCTAGCGATAATAACTGCATAATATGGGTAATAATGCATGTTATATTGATAATAGTATAAGTAATAAGTATAATTATTATAGTTCTAGCAATAATACCTCCATTATATGGGTAATAATGCATGTTATATTGATAATAGTGTAAGTAATAAGTATAATTATTACAGTTCTAGCGATAATAACTGCATTATATGGGTAATAATGCATGTTATATTGATAATATTGGGAATAATAAGTATATTTATTACAGTTCTAGCGATAATAACTGCATTATATGGGTAATAATGCACGTTATATTGCTAATAATATAAGTAATAAGTATAATTATTAGAGTTCTAGCGATAATAACTGCATTATATGGGTAATAATGCATGTTATATTGATAATATCGGGAGTAATAAGTATAATTATTATAGTTCTAGCGATAATAATAGTAAAATATGGCAAATAGTGCATGTTATATTGATAATAATAAAAGTAATAAATATATTTATTACAGTTCTATCGATAATAACTGCATAATATGGGTAATAATGCATGTTATATTGATGATTATAAAAGTAATACGTATATTTATTATAGTTCTAGCGATAATAACTGCATAATGTGGGTAATAATGCATGTTATATTGATAATAATCTAAGTAATAAGTATAATTATTACAGTTCTAGCGATAATAACTGCATTATATGGGTAATAATGCATGTTATATTGATGATAATGAAAGTAATACGTATATTTATTATAGTTCTAGCGATAATAACTGCATAATATGGGTAATAATGCACGTTATATTGCTAATAATATAAGTAATGAGTACAATAATTACAGTTCTAGCGATAATAACTGCATTATATGGGTAATAATGCATGTTATATTGATAATATCGGGAGTAATAAGTATATTTATTATCGTCCTATCGATAATAACTTCTTAATATGGGTAATAATGCATGTTATATTGATGATAATGAAAGTAGTAAGTATATTTATTACAGTTCTAGCGATAATAACTGCATTATATGCGTAATAAGGCATGTTATATTGATAATATCGGGGGTAATAAGTATAATTATTATAGTTCTAGCGATAATAATAGTAAAATATGGCTAATAGTGCATGATATATTGATAATAGTAAAAGTAATAAGTATATTTATTACAGTTCTATCGATAATAACTGCATAATATGGGTAATAATGCATGTTATATTGATGCTAATGAAAGTAATACGTATATTTATTATAGTTCTAGCGATAATAACTGCATAATATGGGTAATAATGCATGTTATATTGAGAGTAATATAAGTAATAAGTATAATTATTACAGTTCTGGCGATAATAACTGCATTATATGGGTAATAATGCACGTTATATTGCTAATAGTATAAGTAATAAGTATCATTATTACAGTTCTAACGATAATACCTCCATTATATGGGTAATAATGCATGTTATATTGATAATAATATAAGTAATAAGTATATTTATTACAGTTCTATCGATAATAACTGCATAATATGGGTAATAATGCATGTTATATTAATGATAATAAAAGTAATACGTATATTTATTATAGTTCTAGCAATAATAACTGCATAATATGGGCAATAATGCATGTTATATTGATAATAATATAAGTAATAAGTATAATTATTACAGTTCTGGCGATAATAACTGCATTATATGGGTAACAATGCACGTTATATTGCTAATAGTATAAGTAATAAGTGTAATTATTACAGCTCTATCGATAATAACTTCTTAATATGGGTAATAATGCATGTTATATTGATAATATCGGGAGTAATAAGTATAATTATTATAGTTCTAGCGATAATAATAGTAAAATATGGCAAATAGTGCATGTTATATTGATAATAATAAAAGTAATAAATATATTTATTGCAGTTCTATCGATAATAACTGCATAATATGGGTAATAATGCATGTTATATTGATGATAATAAAAGTAATACGTATATTTATTATAGTTCTAGCGATAATAACTGCATAATGTGGGTAATAATGCATGTTATATTGATAATAATCTAAGTAATAAGTATAATTATTACAGTTCTAGCGATAATAACTGCATTATATGGGTAATAATGCATGTTATATTGATAATATTAGGAGTAATAAATATATCTATTATGGTTCTAGAGATAATAACTGCATAATATGGGTAATGATGCATGTTATATTGATAATAATATAAGTAATAAGTATAATTATTACAGTTCTAGCGATAATACCTCCATTATATGGGTAATAATGCATGTTATATTGATGATAATGAAAGTAATACGTATATTTATTATAGTTCTTGCGATAATAACTGCATAATATGGGTAATAATGCATGTTATATTGAGAATAATATAAGTATTAAGTATAATTATTACAGTTCTGGCGATAATAACTGCATTATATGGGTAATAATGCACGTTATATTGCTAATAGTATTTAATAAGTATAATTATTACAGTTCTAGCGATAATACCTCCATTATATGGGTAATAATGCATGTTATATTGATAATGATATAAGCAATAAGTATAATTATTACAGTTCTAGCGATAATAACGGCATAATATGGGTAATAATGCACGTTATATTGCTAATAATATAAGTAATGAGTACAATTATTACAGTTCTAGCGATAATAACTGCATAATATGGGTAATAATGCACGTTATATTGCTAATAAAATAAGTAATAAGTATAATTATTACAGTTCTAGCGATAATAACTGCATTATATGGGTAATAATGCATGTTATATTGATAATATTGGGAGTAATAAGTATATTTATTATAGTTCTAGCGATAATAACTGCAGGATATGGGTAATAATGCATGTTATATTGATAATAGTATAAGTAATAAGTATAATTATTATAGTTCTAGCGATAATAATAGTAAAATATGGCAAATAGTGCATGTTATATTGATAATAATAAAAGTAATAAATATATTTATTACAGTTCTATCGATAATAACTGCATAATATGGGTAATAATGCATGTTATATTGATGATAATAAAAGTAATACGTTCATTTATTATAGTTCTAGCAATAATAACTGCATAATGTGGGTAATAATGCATGTTATATTGATAATAATCTAAGTAATAAGTATAATTATTACAGTTCGAGCGATAATAACTGCATTATATGGTTAATAATGCATGTTATATTGATAATAATATAAGTAATAAGTATAATTATTACAGTTCTAGCGATAATAACTGCATTATATGGGTAATAATGCATGTTATATTGCTAATAATATAAGTAATAAGTATAATTATTACAGTTCTAGCGATAATAACTGCATTATATGGGTAATAATGCATGTTATATTGATAATATTGGGAGTAATAAGTATATTTATTATAGTTCTAGCGATAATAACTGCATTATATGGGTAATAATGCATGTTATATTGATGACAATAAAAGTAATACGTATATTTATTATAGTTCTAGCGATAATAACTGCATAGTATGGGTAATAATGCATGTTATATTGAGAATAATGTAAGTAATAAGTATAATTATTACAGTTCTGGCGATAATAACTGCATTATATGGGTAATAATGCACGTTATATTGCTAATAGTATTTAATAAGTATAATTATTACAGTTCCAGCGATAATACCTCCATTATATGGGTAATAATGCATGTTATATTGAGAATAATATAAGTAATAAGTATAATTATTACAGTTCTGGCGATAATAACTGCATTATATGGGTAATAATGCACGTTATATTGCTAATAATATAAGTAATAAGTATAATTATTACAGTTCTTGCGATAATAACTGCATTATATGGGTAATAATGCATGTTATATTGATAATATCGGGAGTAATAAGTATAATTATTACAGTTCTGGCGATAATAACTGCATTATATGGGTAACAATGCACGTTATATTGCTAATAGTATAAGTAATAAGTATAATTATTATAGTTCTAGCAATAATACCTCCATTATATGGGTAATAATGCATGTTATATTGATAATAATATAAGTAATAAGTATAATTATTACAGTTCTAGCGATAATAACTGCATTATATGGGTAATAATGCATGTTATATTGATAATATTGGGAGTAATAAGTATATTTATTATAGTTCTAGCGATAATAACTGCATAATATGGGTAATAACGCATGTTATATTGATAATAGTATAAGTAATAAGTATAATTATTATAGTTCTAGCAATAATACCTCCATTATATGGGTAATAATGCATGTTATATTGATAATAATATAAGTAATAAGTATAATTATTACAGTTCTAGCGATAATAACTGCATTATATGGGTAATAATGCATGTTATATTGATAATATTGGGAATAATAAGTATATTTATTATAGTTCTAGCGATAATAACTGCATAATATGGGTAATAATGCATGTTATATTGATAATAGTATAAGTAATAAGTATAATTATTACAGTTCTAGCGATAATAACTGCATTATATGGGTAATAATGCACGTTATATTGCTAATAATATAAGTAATAAGTATAATTATTAGAGTTCTAGCGATAATAACTGCATTATATGGGTAATAATGCATGTTATATTGATAATATCGGGAGTAATAAGTATAATTATTATAGTTCTAGCGATAATAATAGTAAAATATGGCAAATAGTGCATGTTATATTGATAATAATAAAAGTAATAAATATATTTATTACAGTTCTATCGATAATAACTGCATAATATGGGTAATAATGCATGTTATATTGAATATTATAAAAGTAATACGTATATTTATTATAGTTCTAGCGATAATAACTGCATAATGTGGGTAATAATGCATGTTATATTGATAATAATCTAAGTAATAAGTATAATTATTACAGTTCTAGCGATAATAACTGAATTATATGGGTAATAATGCATGTTATATTGATGATAATGAAAGTAATACGTATATTTATTATAGTTCTAGCGATAATAACTGCATAATATGGGTAATAATGCACGTTATATTGCTAATAATATAAGTAATGAGTACAATAATTACAGTTCTAGCGATAATAACTGCATTATATGGGTAATAATGCATGTTATATTGATAATATCGGGAGTAATAAGTATATTTATTATCGTTCTATCGATAATAACTTCTTAATATGGGTAATAATGCATGTTATATTGATGATAATGAAAGTAGTAAGTATATTTATTACAGTTCTAGCGATAATAACTGCATTATATGCGTAATAAGGCATGTTATATTGATAATATCGGGGGTAATAAGTATAATTATTATAGTTCTAGCGATAATAATAGTAAAATATGGCTAATAGTGCATGATATATTGATAATAGTAAAAGTAGTAAGTATATTTATTACAGTTCTATCGATAATAACTGCATAATATGGGTAATAATGCATGTTATATTGAATATTATAAAAGTAATACGTATATTTATTATAGTTCTAGCGATAATAACTGCATAATGTGGGTAATAATGCATGTTATATTGATAATAATCTAAGTAATAAGTATAATTATTACAGTTCTAGCGATAATTACTGAATTATATGGGTAATAATGCATGTTATATTGATGATAATGAAAGTAATACGTATATTTATTATAGTTCTAGCGATAATAACTGCATAATATGGGTAATAATGCACGTTATATTGCTAATAATATAAGTAATGAGTACAATAATTACAGTTCTAGCGATAATAACTGCATTATATGGGTAATAATGCATGTTATATTGATAATATCGGGAGTAATAAGTATATTTATTATCGTTCTATCGATAATAACTTCTTAATATGGGTAATAATGCATGTTATATTGATGATAATGAAAGTAGTAAGTATATTTATTACAGTTCTAGCGATAATAACTGCATTATATGCGTAATAAGGCATGTTATATTGATAATATCGGGGGTAATAAGTATAATTATTATAGTTCTAGCGATAATAATAGTAAAATATGGCTAATAGTGCATGATATATTGATAATAGTAAAAGTAGTAAGTATATTTATTACAGTTCTATCGATAATAACTGCATAATATGGGTAATAATGCATGTTATATTGATGATAATGAAAGTAATACGTATATTTATTATAGTTCTAGCGATAATAACTGCATAATATGGGTAATAATGCATGTTATATTGAGAATAATATAAGTAATAAGTATAATTATTACAGTTCTGGCGATAATAACTGCATTATATGGGTAATAATGCACGTTATATTGCTAATAGTATAAGTAATAAGTATCATTATTACAGTTCTAACGATAATACCTCCATTATATGGGTAATAATGCATGTTATATTGATAATAATATAAGTAATAAGTATATTTATTACAGTTCTATCGATAATAACTGCATAATATGGGTAATAATGCATGTTATATTGATGATAATAAAAGTAATACGTATATTTATTATAGTTCTAGCAATAATAACTGCATAATATGGGCAATAATGCATGTTATATTGATAATAATATAAGTAATAAGTATAATTATTACAGTTCTGGCGATAATAACTGCATTATATGGGTAACAATGCACGTTATATTGCTAATAGTATAAGTAATAAGTGTAATTATTACAGTTCTATCGATAATAACTTCTTAATATGGGTAATAATGCATGTTATATTGATAATATCGGGAGTAATAAGTATAATTATTATAGTTCTAGCGATAATAATAGTAAAATATGGCAAATAGTGCATGTTATATTGATAATAATAAAAGTAATAAATATATATATTGCAGTTCTATCGATAATAACTGCATAATATGGGTAATAATGCATGTTATATTGATGATAATAAAAGTAATACGTATATTTATTATAGTTCTAGCGATAATAACTGCATAATGTGGGTAATAATGCATGTTATATTGATAATAATCTAAGTAATAAGTATAATTATTACAGTTCTAGCGATAATAACTGCATTATATGGGTAATAATGCATGTTATATTGATAATATTAGGAGTAATAAATATATCTATTATGGTTCTAGAGATAATACCTCCATTATATGGGTAATAATGCATGTTATATTGATAATAATATAAGTAATAAGTATATTTATTACAGTTCTATCGATAATAACTGCATAATATGGGTAATAATGCATGTTATATTGATGATAATAAAAGTAATACGTATATTTATTATAGTTCTAGCAATAATAACTGCATAATATGGGTAATAATGCATGTTATATTGATAATAATATAAGTAATAAGTATAATTATTACAGTTCTAGCGATAATAACTGCATTATATGGGTAATAATGCACGTTATATTGCTAACAATATAAGTAATAAGTATAATTATTACAGTTCTAGCGATAATAACTGCATTATATGGGTAATAATGCATGTTATATTGATAATATTGGGAGTAATAAGTACATTTATTATAGTTCTAGCGATAATAACTGCAGAATATGGGTAATAATGCATGTTATATTGATAACAGTATAAGTAATAAGTATAATTATTACAGTTCTAGCGATAATAACTGCATTATATGGGTAATAATGCATGTTATATTGATAATATCGGGCGTAATAAGTATAATTATTATAGTTCTAGCGATAATAATAGTAAAATATGGCAAATAGTGCATGTTATATTGATAATAATAAAAGTAATAAATATATTTATTACAGTTCTATCGATAATAAAAGTAATACGTATATTTATTATAGTTCTAGCGATAATAACTGCATAATGTGGGTAATAATGCATGTTATATTGATAATAATCTAAGTAATAAGTATAATTATTACACTTCTAGCGATAATAACTGCATTATATGGGTAATAATGCATGTTATATTGATAATATCGGGAGTAATAAGTATAATTATTATAGTTCTAGCGATAATAATAGTAAAATATGGCAAATAGTGCATGTTATATTGATAATAATAAAAGTAATAAATATATTTATTACAGTTCTATCGATAATAAAAGTAATACGTATATTTATTATAGTTCTAGCGATAATAACTGCATAATGTGGGTAATAATGCATGTTATATTGATAATAATCTAAGTAATAAGTATAATTATTACAGTTCTTGCGATAATAACTGAATTATATGGGTAATAATGCATGTTATATTGATGATAATGAAAGTAATACGTATATTTATTATAGTTCTAGCGATAATAACTGCATAATATGGGTAATAATGCACGTTATATTGCTAATAATATAAGTAATGAGTACAATAATTACAGTTCTAGCGATAATAACTGCATTATATGGGTAATAATGCATGTTATATTGATAATATCGGGAGTAATAAGTATATTTATTATCGTTCTATCGATAATAACTTCTTAATATGGGTAATAATGCATGTTATATTGATGATAATGAAAGTAGTAAGTATATTTATTACAGTTCTAGCGATAATAACTGCATTATATGCGTAATAAGGCATGTTATATTGATAATATCGGGGGTAATAAGTATAATTATTATAGTTCTAGCGATAATAATAGTAAAATATGGCTAATAGTGCATGATATATTGATAATAGTAAAAGTAGTAAGTATATTTATTACAGTTCTATCGATAATAACTGCATAATATGGGTAATAATGCATGTTATATTGATGATAATGAAAGTAATACGTATATTTATTATAGTTCTAGCGATAATAACTGCATAATATGGGTAATAATGCATGTTATATTGAGAATAATATAAGTAATAAGTATAATTATTACAGTTCTGGCGATAATAACTGCATTATATGGGTAATAATGCACGTTATATTGCTAATAGTATAAGTAATAAGTATCATTATTACAGTTCTAACGATAATACCTCCATTATATGGGTAATAATGCATGTTATATTGATAATAATATAAGTAATAAGTATATTTATTACAGTTCTATCGATAATAACTGCATAATATGGGTAATAATGCATGTTATATTGATGATAATAAAAGTAATACGTATATTTATTATAGTTCTAGCAATAATAACTGCATAATATGGGCAATAATGCATGTTATATTGATAATAATATAAGTAATAAGTATAATTATTACAGTTCTGGCGATAATAACTGCATTATATGGGTAACAATGCACGTTATATTGCTAATAGTATAAGTAATAAGTGTAATTATTACAGTTCTATCGATAATAACTTCTTAATATGGGTAATAATGCATGTTATATTGATAATATCGGGAGTAATAAGTATAATTATTATAGTTCTAGCGATAATAATAGTAAAATATGGCAAATAGTGCATGTTATATTGATAATAATAAAAGTAATAAATATATATATTGCAGTTCTATCGATAATAACTGCATAATATGGGTAATAATGCATGTTATATTGATGATAATAAAAGTAATACGTATATTTATTATAGTTCTAGCGATAATAACTGCATAATGTGGGTAATAATGCATGTTATATTGATAATAATCTAAGTAATAAGTATAATTATTACAGTTCTAGCGATAATAACTGCATTATATGGGTAATAATGCATGTTATATTGATAATATTAGGAGTAATAAATATATCTATTATGGTTCTAGAGATAATACCTCCATTATATGGGTAATAATGCATGTTATATTGATAATAATATAAGTAATAAGTATATTTATTACAGTTCTATCGATAATAACTGCATAATATGGGTAATAATGCATGTTATATTGATGATAATAAAAGTAATACGTATATTTATTATAGTTCTAGCAATAATAACTGCATAATATGGGTAATAATGCATGTTATATTGATAATAATATAAGTAATAAGTATAATTATTACAGTTCTAGCGATAATAACTGCATTATATGGGTAATAATGCACGTTATATTGCTAACAATATAAGTAATAAGTATAATTATTACAGTTCTAGCGATAATAACTGCATTATATGGGTAATAATGCATGTTATATTGATAATATTGGGAGTAATAAGTACATTTATTATAGTTCTAGCGATAATAACTGCAGAATATGGGTAATAATGCATGTTATATTGATAACAGTATAAGTAATAAGTATAATTATTACAGTTCTAGCGATAATAACTGCATTATATGGGTAATAATGCATGTTATATTGATAATATCGGGCGTAATAAGTATAATTATTATAGTTCTAGCGATAATAATAGTAAAATATGGCAAATAGTGCATGTTATATTGATAATAATAAAAGTAATAAATATATTTATTACAGTTCTATCGATAATAAAAGTAATACGTATATTTATTATAGTTCTAGCGATAATAACTGCATAATGTGGGTAATAATGCATGTTATATTGATAATAATCTAAGTAATAAGTATAATTATTACACTTCTAGCGATAATAACTGCATTATATGGGTAATAATGCATGTTATATTGATAATATCGGGAGTAATAAGTATAATTATTATAGTTCTAGCGATAATAATAGTAAAATATGGCAAATAGTGCATGTTATATTGATAATAATAAAAGTAATAAATATATTTATTACAGTTCTATCGATAATAAAAGTAATACGTATATTTATTATAGTTCTAGCGATAATAACTGCATAATGTGGGTAATAATGCATGTTATATTGATAATAATCTAAGTAATAAGTATAATTATTACACTTCTAGCGATAATAACTGCATTATATGGGTAATAATGCATGTTATATTGATAATATCGGGAGTAATAAGTATAATTATTATAGTTCTAGCGATAATAATAGTAAAATATGGCAAATAGTGCATGATATATTGATAATAGTAAAAGTAATAAGTATATTTATTACAGTTCTATCGATAATAACTGCAGAATATGGGTAATAATGCATGTTATATTGATAACAGTATAAGTAATAAGTATAATTATTACAGTTCTAGCGATAATAATAGTAAAATATGGCTAATAGTGCATGATATATTGATAATAGTAAAAGTAATAAGTATAATTATTACAGTTCTGGCGATAATAACTGCATTATATGGGTAATAATGCACGTTATATTGCTAATAATATAAGTAATAAGTATAATTATTACAGTTCTTGCGATAATAACTGCATTATATGGGTAATAATGCATGTTATATTGATAATATCGGGAGTAATAAGTATAATTATTATAGTTCTAGCGATAATAATAGTAAAATATGGCAAATAGTGCATGTTATATTGATAATAATAAAAGTAATAAATATATTTATTACAGTTCTATCGATAATAACTGCATAATATGGGTAATAATGCATGTTATATTGATGATAATAAAAGTAATACGTATATTTATTATAGTTCTTGCGATAATAACTGCATAATATGGGTAATAATGCATGTTATATTGAGAATAATATAAGTAATAAGTATAATTATTACAGTTCTGGCGATAATAACTGCATTATATGGGTAACAATGCACGTTATATTGCTAATAGTATAAGTAATAAGTATAATTATTATAGTTCTAGCAATAATACCTCCATTATATGGGTAATAATGCATGTTATATTGATAATAATATAAGTAATAAGTATAATTATTACAGTTCTAGCGATAATAACTGCATTATATGGGTAATAATGCATGTTATATTGATAATATTGGGAGTAATAAGTATATTTATTATAGTTCTAGCGATAATAACTGCATAATATGGGTAATAACGCATGTTATATTGATAATAGTATAAGTAATAAGTATAATTATTATAGTTCTAGCAATAATACCTCCATTATATGGGTAATAATGCATGTTATATTGATAATAATATAAGTAATAAGTATAATTATTACAGTTCTAGCGATAATAACTGCATTATATGGGTAATAATGCATGTTATATTGATAATAATGGGAATAATAAGTATATTTATTATAGTTCTAGCGATAATAACTGCATAATATGGGTAATAATGCATGTTATATTGATAATAGTATAAGTAATAAGTATAATTATTACAGTTCTAGCGATAATAACTGCATTATATGGGTAATAATGCACGTTATATTGCTAATAATATAAGTAATAAGTATAATTATTAGAGTTCTAGCGATAATAACTGCATTATATGGGTAATAATGCATGTTATATTGATAATATCGGGAGTAATAAGTATAATTATTATAGTTCTAGCGATAATAATAGTAAAATATGGCAAATAGTGCATGTTATATTGATAATAATAAAAGTAATAAATATATTTATTACAGTTCTATCGATAATAACTGCATAATATGGGTAATAATGCATGTTATATTGAATATTATAAAAGTAATACGTATATTTATTATAGTTCTAGCGATAATAACTGCATAATGTGGGTAATAATGCATGTTATATTGATAATAATCTAAGTAATAAGTATAATTATTACAGTTCTAGCGATAATAACTGAATTATATGGGTAATAATGCATGTTATATTGATGATAATGAAAGTAATACGTATATTTATTATAGTTCTAGCGATAATAACTGCATAATATGGGTAATAATGCACGTTATATTGCTAATAATATAAGTAATGAGTACAATAATTACAGTTCTAGCGATAATAACTGCATTATATGGGTAATAATGCATGTTATATTGATAATATCGGGAGTAATAAGTATATTTATTATCGTTCTATCGATAATAACTTCTTAATATGGGTAATAATGCATGTTATATTGATGATAATGAAAGTAGTAAGTATATTTATTACAGTTCTAGCGATAATAACTGCATTATATGCGTAATAAGGCATGTTATATTGATAATATCGGGGGTAATAAGTATAATTATTATAGTTCTAGCGATAATAATAGTAAAATATGGCTAATAGTGCATGATATATTGATAATAGTAAAAGTAGTAAGTATATTTATTACAGTTCTATCGATAATAACTGCATAATATGGGTAATAATGCATGTTATATTGATGATAATGAAAGTAATACGTATATTTATTATAGTTCTAGCGATAATAACTGCATAATATGGGTAATAATGCATGTTATATTGAGAATAATATAAGTAATAAGTATAATTATTACAGTTCTGGCGATAATAACTGCATTATATGGGTAATAATGCACGTTATATTGCTAATAGTATAAGTAATAAGTATCATTATTACAGTTCTAACCATAATACCTCCATTATATGGGTAATAATGCATGTTATATTGATAATAATATAAGTAATAAGTATATTTATTACAGTTCTATCGATAATAACTGCATAATATGGGTAATAATGCATGTTATATTGATGATAATAAAAGTAATACGTATATTTATTATAGTTCTAGCAATAATAACTGCATAATATGGGCAATAATGCATGTTATATTGATAATAATATAAGTAATAAGTATAATTATTACAGTTCTGGCGATAATAACTGCATTATATGGGTAACAATGCACGTTATATTGCTAATAGTATAAGTAATAAGTGTAATTATTACAGTTCTATCGATAATAACTTCTTAATATGGGTAATAATGCATGTTATATTGATAATATCGGGAGTAATAAGTATAATTATTATAGTTCTAGCGATAATAATAGTAAAATATGGCAAATAGTGCATGTTATATTGATAATAATAAAAGTAATAAATATATATATTGCAGTTCTATCGATAATAACTGCATAATATGGGTAATAATGCATGTTATATTGATGATAATAAAAGTAATACGTATATTTATTATAGTTCTAGCGATAATAACTGCATAATGTGGGTAATAATGCATGTTATATTGATAATAATCTAAGTAATAAGTATAATTATTACAGTTCTAGCGATAATAACTGCATTATATGGGTAATAATGCATGTTATATTGATAATATTAGGAGTAATAAATATATCTATTATGGTTCTAGAGATAATACCTCCATTATATGGGTAATAATGCATGTTATATTGATAATAATATAAGTAATAAGTATATTTATTACAGTTCTATCGATAATAACTGCATAATATGGGTAATAATGCATGTTATATTGATGATAATAAAAGTAATACGTATATTTATTATAGTTCTAGCAATAATAACTGCATAATATGGGTAATAATGCATGTTATATTGATAATAATATAAGTAATAAGTATAATTATTACAGTTCTAGCGATAATAACTGCATTATATGGGTAATAATGCACGTTATATTGCTAACAATATAAGTAATAAGTATAATTATTACAGTTCTAGCGATAATAACTGCATTATATGGGTAATAATGCATGTTATATTGATAATATTGGGAGTAATAAGTACATTTATTATAGTTCTAGCGATAATAACTGCAGAATATGGGTAATAATGCATGTTATATTGATAACAGTATAAGTAATAAGTATAATTATTACAGTTCTAGCGATAATAACTGCATTATATGGGTAATAATGCATGTTATATTGATAATATCGGGCGTAATAAGTATAATTATTATAGTTCTAGCGATAATAATAGTAAAATATGGCAAATAGTGCATGTTATATTGATAATAATAAAAGTAATAAATATATTTATTACAGTTCTATCGATAATAAAAGTAATACGTATATTTATTATAGTTCTAGCGATAATAACTGCATAATGTGGGTAATAATGCATGTTATATTGATAATAATCTAAGTAATAAGTATAATTATTACACTTCTAGCGATAATAACTGCATTATATGGGTAATAATGCATGTTATATTGATAATATCGGGAGTAATAAGTATAATTATTATAGTTCTAGCGATAATAATAGTAAAATATGGCAAATAGTGCATGTTATATTGATAATAATAAAAGTAATAAATATATTTATTACAGTTCTATCGATAATAAAAGTAATACGTATATTTATTATAGTTCTAGCGATAATAACTGCATAATGTGGGTAATAATGCATGTTATATTGATAATAATCTAAGTAATAAGTATAATTATTACACTTCTAGCGATAATAACTGCATTATATGGGTAATAATGCATGTTATATTGATAATATCGGGAGTAATAAGTATAATTATTATAGTTCTAGCGATAATAATAGTAAAATATGGCAAATAGTGCATGATATATTGATAATAGTAAAAGTAATAAGTATATTTATTACAGTTCTATCGATAATAACTGCAGAATATGGGTAATAATGCATGTTATATTGATAACAGTATAAGTAATAAGTATAATTATTACAGTTCTAGCGATAATAATAGTAAAATATGGCTAATAGTGCATGATATATTGATAATAGTAAAAGTAATAAGTATAATTATTACAGTTCTGGCGATAATAACTGCATTATATGGGTAATAATGCACGTTATATTGCTAATAATATAAGTAATAAGTATAATTATTACAGTTCTTGCGATAATAACTGCATTATATGGGTAATAATGCATGTTATATTGATAATATCGGGAGTAATAAGTATAATTATTATAGTTCTAGCGATAATAATAGTAAAATATAGCAAATAGTGCATGTTATATTGATAATAATAAAAGTAATAAATATATTTATTACAGTTCTATCGATAATAACTGCATAATATGGGTAATAATGCATGTTATATTGATGATAATAAAAGTAATACGTATATTTATTATAGTTCTTGCGATAATAACTGCATAATATGGGTAATAATGCATGTTATATTGAGAATAATATAAGTAATAAGTATAATTATTACAGTTCTGGCGATAATAACTGCATTATATGGGTAACAATGCACGTTATATTGCTAATAGTATAAGTAATAAGTATAATTATTATAGTTCTAGCAATAATACCTCCATTATATGGGTAATAATGCATGTTATATTGATAATAATATAAGTAATAAGTATAATTATTACAGTTCTAGCGATAATAACTGCATTATATGGGTAATAATGCATGTTATATTGATAATATTGGGAGTAATAAGTATATTTATTATAGTTCTAGCGATAATAACTGCATAATATGGGTAATAACGCATGTTATATTGATAATAGTATAAGTAATAAGTATAATTATTATAGTTCTAGCAATAATACCTCCATTATATGGGTAATAATGCATGTTATATTGATAATAATATAAGTAATAAGTATAATTATTACAGTTCTAGCGATAATAACTGCATTATATGGGTAATAATGCATGTTATATTGATAATATTGGGAATAATAAGTATATTTATTATAGTTCTAGCGATAATAGCTGCATAATATGGGTAATAATGCATGTTATATTGATAATAGTATAAGTAATAAGTATAATTATTACAGTTCTAGCGATAATAACTGCATTATATGGGTAATAATGCACGTTATATTGCTAATAATATAAGTAATAAGTATAATTATTAGAGTTCTAGCGATAATAACTGCATTATATGGGTAATAATGCATGTTATATTGATAATATCGGGAGTAATAAGTATAATTATTATAGTTCTAGCGATAATAATAGTAAAATATGGCAAATAGTGCATGTTATATTGATAATAATAAAAGTAATAAATATATTTATTACAGTTCTATCGATAATAACTGCATAATATGGGTAATAATGCATGTTATATTGAATATTATAAAAGTAATACGTATATTTATTATAGTTCTAGCGATAATAACTGCATAATGTGGGTAATAATGCATGTTATATTGATAATAATCTAAGTAATAAGTATAATTATTACAGTTCTAGCGATAATAACTGAATTATATGGGTAATAATGCATGTTATATTGATGATAATGAAAGTAATACGTATATTTATTATAGTTCTAGCGATAATAACTGCATAATATGGGTAATAATGCACGTTATATTGCTAATAATATAAGTAATGAGTACAATAATTACAGTTCTAGCGATAATAACTGCATTATATGGGTAATAATGCATGTTATATTGATAATATCGGGAGTAATAAGTATATTTATTATCGTTCTATCGATAATAACTTCTTAATATGGGTAATAATGCATGTTATATTGATGATAATGAAAGTAGTAAGTATATTTATTACAGTTCTAGCGATAATAACTGCATTATATGCGTAATAAGGCATGTTATATTGATAATATCGGGGGTAATAAGTATAATTATTATAGTTCTAGCGATAATAATAGTAAAATATGGCTAATAGTGCATGATATATTGATAATAGTAAAAGTAGTAAGTATATTTATTACAGTTCTATCGATAATAACTGCATAATATGGGTAATAATGCATGTTATATTGATGATAATGAAAGTAATACGTATATTTATTATAGTTCTAGCGATAATAACTGCATAATATGGGTAATAATGCATGTTATATTGAGAATAATATAAGTAATAAGTATAATTATTACAGTTCTGGCGATAATAACTGCATTATATGGGTAATAATGCACGTTATATTGCTAATAGTATAAGTAATAAGTATCATTATTACAGTTCTAACGATAATACCTCCATTATATGGGTAATAATGTATGTTATATTGATAATAATATAAGTAATAAGTATATTTATTACAGTTCTATCGATAATAACTGCATAATATGGGTAATAATGCATGTTATATTGATGATAATAAAAGTAATACGTATATTTATTATAGTTCTAGCAATAATAACTGCATAATATGGGCAATAATGCATGTTATATTGATAATTATATAAGTAATAAGTATAATTATTACAGTTCTGGCGATAATAACTGCATTACATGGGTAACAATGCACGTTATATTGCTAATAGTATAAGTAATAAGTGTAATTATTACAGTTCTATCGATAATAACTTCTTAATATGGGTAATAATGCATGTTATATTGATAATATCGGGAGTAATAAGTATAATTATTATAGTTCTAGCGATAATAATAGTAAAATATGGCAAATAGTGCATGTTATATTGATAATAATAAAAGTAATAAATATATTTATTGCAGTTCTATCGATAATAACTGCATAATATGGGTAATAATGCATGTTATATTGATGATAATAAAAGTAATACGTATATTTATTATAGTTCTAGCGATAATAACTGCATAATGTGGGTAATAATGCATGTTATATTGATAATAATCTAAGTAATAAGTATAATTATTACAGTTCTAGCGATAATAACTGCATTATATGGGTAATAATGCATGTTATATTGATAATATTAGGAGTAATAAATATATCTATTATGGTTCTAGAGATAATACCTCCATTATATGGGTAATAATGCATGTTATATTGATAATAATATAAGTAATAAGTATATTTATTACAGTTCTATCGATAATAACTGCATAATATGGGTAATAATGCATGTTATATTGATGATAATAAAAGTAATACGTATATTTATTATAGTTCTAGCAATAATAACTGCATAATATGGGTAATAATGCATGTTATATTGATGATAATAAAAGTAATGCGTATATTTATTATAGTTCTAGCGATAATAACTGCATAATGTGGGTAATAATGCATGTTATATTGATATCAATATAAGTAATAAGTATAATTATTACAGTTCTAGCGATAATAACTGCACTATATGGGTAATAATGCACGTTATATTGCTAACAATATAAGTAATAAGTATAATTATTACAGTTCTAGCGATAATAATAGTAAAATATGGCTAATAGTGCATGATATATTGATAATAGTAAAAGTAATAAGTATATTTATCACAGTTCTATCGATAATAAGTGCATAATATGGGTAATAATGCATGTTATATTCATGATAATGAAAGTAGTAAGTATATTTATTACAGTTCTAGCGATAATAACTGCATTATATGCGTAATAATGCACGTTATATTGCTAATAATATATGTAATGAGTATAATTATTACAGTTCTAGCGATAATAATTGCATTATATGGGTAATAATGCATGTTATATTGATGATAATAAAAGTAATACGTATATTTATTATAGTTCTAGCGATAATAACTGCATAATATGGGTAATAATGCATGTTATATTGATAATAATCTAAGTAATAAGTATAATTATTACAGTTCTAGCGATAATAACAGCATTATATGGGTAATAATGCACGTTATATTGCTAACAATATAAGTAATAAGTATAATTATTACAGTTCTATCGATAATAACTTCTTAATATGGGTAATAATGCATGTTCTATTGATAATATCGGGAGTAATAAGTATAATTATTATAGTTCTAGCTATAATAATAGTAAAATATGGCAAATAGTGCATGTTATATTGATAATAATAAAAGTAATAATTATATTTATTACAGTTCTATCGATAATAACTGCATAATATGGGTAATAATGCATGTTATATTGATGATAATAAAAGTAATACGTATATTTATTATAGTTCTAGCGATAATAACTGCATAATGTGGGTAATAATGCATGTCATATTGATAATAATATAAGTAATAAGTATAATTATTACAGTTCTAGCGATAATAACTGCATTATATGGGTAATAATGCATGTTATATTGATGATAATGAAAGTAATACGTATATTTATTATAGTTCTAGCGATAATAACTGCATGATATGGGTAATAATGCATGTTATATTGATAACAGTATAAGTAATAAGTATAATTATTATAGTTCTAGCGATAATAATAGTAAAATATGGCAAATAGTGCATGTTATATTGATAATAATAAAAGTAATAAATATATTTATTACAGTTCTATCGATAATAAAAGTAATAACTATATTTATTATAGTTCTAGCGATAATAACTGCATAATGTGGGTAATAATGCATGTTATATTGATAATAATCTAAGTAATAAGTATAATTATTACAGTTCTAGCGATAATAACTGCATTATATGGGTAATAATGCATGTTATATTGATAATATCGGGAGTAATAAGTATAATTATTATAGTTCTAGCGATAATAATAGTAAAATATGGCAAATAGTGCATGTTATATTGATAATAATAAAAGTAATATGTATATTTATTACAGTTCTATCGATAATAACTGCATAATATGGGTAATAATGCATGTTATATTGATGATAATAAAAGTAATACGTATATTTATTATAGTTCTAGCGATAATAACTGCATAATGTGCGTAATAATGCATGTTATATTGATATCAATATAAGTAATAAGTATAATTATTACAGTTCTAGCGATAATAACTGCACTATATGGGTAATAATGCACGTTATATTGCTAACAATATAAGTAATAAGTATAATTATTACAGTTCTAGCGATAATAATAGTAAAATATGGCTAATAGTGCATGATATATTGATAATAGTAAAAGTAATAAGTATATTTATTACAGTTCTATCGATAATAACTGCATAATATGGGTAATAATGCATGTTATATTGATGATAATGATAGTAGTAAGTATATTTATTACAGTTCTAGCGATAATAACTGCATTATATGCGTAATAATGCACGTTATATTGCTAATAATATAAGTAATGAGTATAATTATTACAGTTCTAGCGATAATAACTGCATTATATGGGTAATAATGCATGTTATATTGATGATAATAAAAGTAATACGTATAGTTATTATAGTTCTAGCGATAATAACTGCATAATATGGGTAATAATGCATGTTATATTGATAATAATCTAAGTAATAAGTATAATTATTATAGTTCTAGCGATAATAACTGCATTATATGGGTAATAATGCACGTTATATTGCTAACAATATAAGTAATAAGTATAATTCTTACAGTTCTATCGATAATAACTTCTTAATATGGGTAATAATGCATGTTATATTGATGATAATGAAAGTAGTAAGTATATTTATTACAGTTCTAGCGATGGTAACTGCATTATATGCGTAATAAGGCATGTTATATTGATAATATCGAGGGGTAATAAGTATAATTATTATAGTTCTAGCGATAATAATAGTAAAATATAGCTAATAGTGCATGATATATTGATAATAGTAAAAGTAATAAGTATATTTATTACAGTTCTATCGATAATAACTGCATAATATGGGTAATAATGCATGTTATATTGATGTAAATGAAAGTAATACGTATATTTATTATAGTTCTAGCGATAATAACTGCATAATATGGGTAACAATGCATGCTATATTTAGAATAATACAAGTAATAAGTATAATTATTACAGTTCTGGCGATAATAACTGCATTATATGGGTAATAATGCACGTTATATTGCTAATAGTATAAGTAATAAGTATAATTATTACAGTTCTAGCGATAATACCTCCATTATATGGGTAATAATGCATGTTATATTGATAATAATATAAGTAATAAGTATATTTATTACAGTTATATCGATAATAACTGCATAATATGGGTAATAATGCATGTTATATTGATGATAATAAAAGTAATACGTATATTTATTATAGTTCTAGCAATAATAACTGCATAATATGGGTAATAATGCATGTTATATTGATAATATTGGGAGTAATAAGTATATTTATTATAGTTCTAGCGATAATAACTGCATAATATGGGTAATAATGCATGTTATATTGATAACAGTATAAGTAATAAGTATGATTATTACAGTTCTAGCGATAATAACTGTATTATATGGGTAATAATGCACGTTATATTGCTAATAATATAAGTAATAAGTATAATTATTACAGTTCTACCGATAATAAGTGCATTATATGGGTAATAATGCATGTTATATTGATAATATCGGGAGTAATAAGTATAATTATTATAGTTCTAGCGATAATAATAGTAAAATATGGCAAATAGTGCATGTTATATTGATAATAATAAAAGTAATAAATATATTTATTACAGTTCTATCGATAATAACTGCATAATATGGGTAATAATGCATGTTATATTGATGATAATAAATGTAATACGTATATTTATTATAGTTCTAGCGATAATAACTGCATTATATGGGTAATAATGCATGTTATAATGATAATAATATAAGTAATAAGTATAATTATTACAGTTCCAGCGATAATAACTGCATTATATGGGTAATAATGCACGTTATATTGCTAACAATATAAGTAATAAGTATAATTATTACAGTCCTAGCGATAATAATAGTAAAATATGGCTAATAGTGCATGATATATTGATAATAGTAAAAGTAATAAGTATATTTATTACAGTTCTATCGATAATAACTGCATAATATGGGTAATAATGCATGTTATATTGATGATAATGAAAGTAGTAAGTATATTTATTACAGTTCTAGCGATAATAACTGCATTATATGCGAAATAAGGCATGTTATATTGAGAATAATATAAGTAATAAGTATAATTATTACAGTTCTGGCGATAATAACTGCATTATATGGGTAATAATGCATGTTATATTGATAATATTGGGAGTAATAAGTATATTTATTATAGTTCTAGCGATAATAACTGCATAATATGGGTAATAATGCATGTTATATTGATAATAGTATAAGTAATAAGTATAATTATTACAGTTCTAGCGATAATAACTGTATTATATGGGTAATAATGCACGTTATATTGCTAATAATATAAGTAATAAGTATAATTATTACAGTTCTACCGATAATAAGTGCATTATATGGGTAATAATGCATGTTATATTGATAATATCGGGAGTAATAAGTATAATTATTATAGTTCTAGCGATAATAATAGTAAAATATGGCAAATAGTGCATGTTATATTGATAATAATAAAAGTAATAAATATATTTATTACAGTTCTATCGATAATAACTGCATAATATGGGTAATAATGCATGTTATATTGATGATAATAAATGTAATACGTATATTTATTATAGTTCTAGCGATAATAACTGCATTATATGGGTAATAATGCATGTTATAATGATAATAATATAAGTAATAAGTATAATTATTACAGTTCCAGCGATAATAACTGCATTATATGGGTAATAATGCACGTTATATTGCTAACAATATAAGTAATAAGTATAATTATTACAGTTCTAGCGATAATAATAGTAAAATATGGCTAATAGTGCATGATATATTGATAATAGTAAAAGTAATAAGTATATTTATTACAGTTCTATCGATAATAACTGCATAATATGGGTAATAATGCATGTTATATTGATGATAATGAAAGTAGTAAGTATATTTATTACAGTTCTAGCGATAATAACTGCATTATATGCGAAATAAGGCATGTTATATTGAGAATAATATAAGTAATAAGTATAATTATTACAGTTCTGGCGATAATAACTGCATTATATGGGTAATAATGCACGTTATATTGCTAATAATATAAGTAATAAGTATAATTATTACAGTTCTAGCGATAATAACTGCATTATTTGGGTAATAATGCATGTTATATTGATAATATCGGGAGTAATAAGTATAATTATTATAGTTCTAGCGATAATAACTGCATAATGTGGGTAATAATGCATGTTATATTGCTAATAGTATAAGTAAGAAGTATAATTATTACAGTTCTAGCGATAATAACTGCATTATATGGGTAATAATGCATGTTATATTGATAATATCGGGAGTAATAAGTATAATTATTATAGTTCTAGCGATAATAATAGTAAAATATGGCAAATAGTGCATGTTATATTGATAATAATAAAAGTAATAAATATATTTATTACAGTTCTATCGATAATAACTGCATAATATGGGTAATAATGCATGTTATATTGATGATAATAAAAGTAATACGTATATTTATTATAGTTCTTGCGATAATAACTGCATAATATGGGTAATAATGCATGTTATATTGAGAATAATATAAGTAATAAGTATAATTATTACAGTTCTGGCGATAATAACTGCATTATATGGGTAACAATGCACGTTATATTGCTAATAGTATAAGTAATCAGTATAATTATTATAGTTCTAGCAATAATACCTCCATTATATGGGTAATAATGCATGTTATATTGATAATAATATAAGTAATAAGTATAATTATTACAGTTCTAGCGATAATAACTGCATTATATGGGTAATAATGCATGTTATATTGATGATAATAAAAGTAATACGTATATTTATTATAGTTCTTGCGATAATAACTGCATAATATGGGTAATAATGCATGTTATATTGAGAATAATATAAGTAATAAGTATAATTATTACAGTTCTGGCGATAATAACTGCATTATATGGGTAACAATGCACGTTATATTGCTAATAGTATAAGTAATCAGTATAATTATTATAGTTCTAGCAATAATACCTCCATTATATGGGTAATAATGCATGTTATATTGATAATAATATAAGTAATAAGTATAATTATTACAGTTCTAGCGATAATAACTGCATTATATGGGTAATAATGCATGTTATATTGATAATATTGGGAGTAATAAGTATATTTATTATAGTTCTAGGGATAATAACTGCATAATATGGGTAATAATGCATGTTATATTGATAATAGTATAAGTAATAAGTATAATTATTATAGTTCTAGCAGTAATACCTCCATTATATGGGTAATAATGCACGTTATATTGCTAATAGTATAAGTAATCAGTATAATTATTATAGTTCTAGCAATAATACCTCCATTATATGGGTAATAATGCATGTTATATTGATAATAATATAAGTAATAAGTATAATTATTACAGTTCTAGCGATAATAACTGCATTATATGGGTAATAATGCATGTTATATTGATAATAATATAAGTAATAAGTATAATTATTACAGTTCTAGCGATAATAACTGCATTATATGGGTAATAATGCATGTTATATTGATAATATTGGGAATAATAAGTATATTTATTATAGTTCTAGCGATAATAATAGTAAAATATGGCAAATAGTGCATGTTATATTGATAATAATAAAAGTAATAAATATATTTATTACAGTTCTATCGATAATAACTGCATAATATGGGTAATAATGCATGTTATATTGATGATAATAAATGTAATACGTATATTTATTATAGTTCTAGCGATAATAACTGCATTATATGGGTAATAATGCATGTTATAATGATAATAATATAAGTAATAAGTATAATTATTACAGTTCCAGCGATAATAACTGCATTATATGGGTAATAATGCACGTTATATTGCTAACAATATAAGTAATAAGTATAATTATTACAGTTCTAGCGATAATAATAGTAAAATATGGCTAATAGTGCATGATATATTGATAATAGTAAAAGTAATAAGTATATTTATTACAGTTCTATCGATAATAACTGCATAATATGGGTAATAATGCATGTTATATTGATGATAATGAAAGTAGTAAGTACATTTATTACAGTTCTAGCGATAATAACTGCATTATATGCGTAATAATGCACGTTATATTGCTAATAATATAAGTAATGAGTATAATTATTACAGTTCTAGCGATAATAACTGCATTATATGGGTAATAATGCATGTTATATTGATGACAATAAAAGTAATACGTATATTTATTATAGTTCTAGCGATAATAACTGCATAGTATGGGTAATAATGCATGTTATATTGAGAATAATGTATGTAATAAGTATAATTATTACAGTTCTAGCGATAATACCTCCATTATATGGGTAATAATGCATGTCATATTGAGAATAATGTAAGTAATAAGTATAATTATTACAGTTCTAGCGATAATACCTCCATTATATGGGTATTAATGCATGTTATATTGATAATAGTAAAAGTAATAAGTATATTTATTATCGTTCTATCGATAATAACTTCTTAATATGGGTATTAATGCATGTTATATTGATGATAATGAAAGTAGTAAGTATATTTATTACAGTTCTATCGATAATAACTGCATTATATGCGTAATAAGGCATGTTATATTGATAATATCGGGGGTAATAAGTATAATTATTATAGTTCTAGCGATAATAATAGTAAAATATGGCTAATAGTGCATGATATATTGATAATAGTAAAAGTAATAATTATATTTATTACAGTTCTATCGATAATAACTGCATAATATGGGTAATAATGCATGTTATATTGATGATAATGAAAGTAATACGTATATTTATTATAGTTCTTGCGATAATAACTGCATAATATGGGTAATAATGCATGTTATATTGAGAATAATATAAGTATTAAGTATAATTATTACAGTTCTGGCGATAATAACTGCATTATATGGGTAATAATGCACGTTATATTGCTAATAGTATTTAATAAGTATAATTATTACAGTTCTAGCGATAATACCTCCATTATATGGGTAATATTGCATGTTATATTGATAATGATATAAGCAATAAGTACAATTATTACAGTTCTAGCGATAATAACTGCATTATATGGGTAATAATGCATGTTATATTGATAATAATATAAGTAATAAGTATAATTATTACAGTTCTAGCGATAATAACTGCATTATATGGGTAATAATGCATGTTATATTGATAATATTGGGAATAATAAGTATATTTATTATAGTTCTAGCGATAATAACTGCATAATATGGGTAATAATGCATGTTATATTGATGATAATGAAAGTAATACGTATATTTATTATAGTTCTTGCGATAATAACTGCATAATATGGGTAATAATGCATGTTATATTGAGAATAATATAAGTATTAAGTATAATTATTACAGTTCTGGCGATAATAACTGCATTATATGGGTAATAATGCACGTTATATTGCTAATAGTATTTAATAAGTATAATTATTACAGTTCTAGCGATAATACCTCCATTATATGGGTAATATTGCATGTTATATTGATAATGATATAAGCAATAAGTACAATTATTACAGTTCTAGCGATAATAACTGCATAATATGGGTAATAATGCACGTTATATTGCTAATAATATAAGTAATGAGTACAATTATTACAGTTCTAGCGATAATAACTGCATAATATGGGTAATAATGCATGTTATATTGATAATAATAAAAGTAATAAGTATATTTATTATCGTTCTATCGATAATAACTTCTTAATATGGGTAATAATGCATGTTATATTGATGATAATGAAAGTAGTAAGTATATTTATTACAGTTCTAGCGATAATAACTGCATTATATGCGTAATAAGGCATGTTATATTGAGAATAATATAAGTAATAAGTATAATTATTACAGTTCTGGCGATAATAACTGCATTATATGGGTAATAATGCACGTTATATTGCTAATAATATAAGTAATAAGTATAATTATTACAGTTCTAGCGATAATAACTGCATTATATGGGTAATAATGCATGTCATATTGATAATATCGGGAGTAATAAGTATAATTATTATAGTTCTAGCGATAATAATAGTAAAATATGGCAAATAGTGCATGTTATATTGATAATAATAAAAGTAATAAATATATTTATTACAGTTCTATCGATAATAACTGCATAATATGGGTAATAATGCATGTTATATTGATGATAATAAAAGTAATACGTATATTTATTATAGTTCTTGCGATAATAACTGCATAATATGGGTAATAATGCATGTTATATTGAGAATAATATAAGTAATAAGTATAATTATTACAGTTCTGGCGATAATAACTGCATTATATGGGTAACAATGCACGTTATATTGCTAATAGTATAAGTAATAAGTATAATTATTAGAGTTCTAGCGATAATAACTACATTATATGGGTAATAATGCATGTTATATTGATAATATCGGGAGTAATAAGTATAATTATTATAGTTCTAGCGATAATAATAGTAAAATATGGCAAATAGTGCATGTTATATTGATAATAATAAAAGTAATAAATATATTTATTGCAGTTCTATCGATAATAACTGCATAATATGGGTAATAATGCATGTTATATTGATGATAATAAAAGTAATACGTATATTTATTATAGTTCTAGCGATAATAACTGCATAATGTGGGTAATAATGCATGTTATATTGATAATAATCGAAGTAATAAGTATAATTATTACAGTTCTAGCGATAATAACTGCATTATATGGGTAATAATGCATGTTATATTGATGATAATGAAAGTAATACGTATATTTATTATAGTTCCAGCGATAATAACTGCATAATATGGGTAATAATGCACGTTATATTGCTAATAATATAAGTAATGAGTACAATTATTACAGTTCTAGCGATAATAACTGCATTATATGGGTAATAATGCATGTTATATTGATAATATCGGGAGTAATAAGTATAATTATTATAGTTCTAGCGATAATAATAGTAAAATATGGCAAATAGTGCATGTTATATTGATAATAATAAAAGTAATAAGTATATTTATTAAAGTTCTATCGATAATAACTGCATAATATGGGTAATAATGCATGTTATATTGATGATAATGAACGTAGTAAGTACATTTATTACAGTTCTAGCGATAATAACTGCATTATATGCGTAATAATGCACGTTATATTGCTAATAATATAAGTAATGAGTATAATTATTACAGTTCTAGCGATAATAACTGCATTATATGGGTAATAGTGCATGTTATATTGATGATAATAAAAGTAATACGTATATTTATTATAGTTCTAGCGATAATAACTGCATAATATGGGTAATAATGCATGTTATATTGAGAATAATATAAGTAATAAGTATAATTATTACAGTTATGGCGATAATAACTGCGTTATATGGGTAATAATGCACGTTATATTGCTAATAGTATAAGTAATAAGTATAATTATTACAGTTCTAGCGACAATACCTCCATTATATGGGTATTAATGCATGTTATATTGATAATAGTAAAAGTAATAAGTATATTTATTATCGTTCTATCGATAATAACTTCGTAATATGGGTAATAATGCATGTTATATTGATGATAATGAAAGTAGTAAGTATATTTATTACAGTTCTAGCGATAATAACTGCATTATATGCGTAATAAGGCATGTTATATTGATAATATCGGGGGTAATAAGTAAAATTATTATAGTTCTAGCGATAATAATAGTAAAATATGGCTAATAGTGCATGATATATTGATAATAGTAAAAGTAATAAGTATATTTATTACAGTTCTATCGATAATAACTGCATAATATGGGTAATAATGCATGTTATATTGATGATAATGAAAGTAATACGTATATTTATTATAGTTCTAGCGATAATAACTGCATAATATGGGTAATAATGCATGTTATATTGAGAATAATATAAGTAATAAGTATAATTATTACAGTTCTGGCGATAATAACTGCATTATATGGGTAATAATGCACGTTATATTGCTAATAGTATACGTAATAAGTATCATTATTACAGTTCTAACGATAATACCTCCATTATATGGGTAATAATGCATGTTATATTGATAATATCGGGAGTAATAAGTATAATTATTATAGTTCTAGCGATAATAATAGTAAAATATGGCAAATAGTGCATGTTATATTGATAATAATAAAAGTAATAAATATATTTATTACAGATCTATCGATAATAACTGCATAATATGGGTAATAATGCATGTTATATTGATGATAATAAATGTAATACGTATATTTATTATAGTTCTAGCGATAATAACTGCATTATATGGGTAATAATGCATGTTATAATGATAATAATATAAGTAATAAGTATAATTATTACAGTTCCAGCGATAATAACTGCATTATATGGGTAATAATGCACGTTATATTGCTAACAATATAAGTAATAAGTATAATTATTACAGTCCTAGCGATAATAATAGTAAAATATGGCTAATAGTGCATGATATATTGATAATAGTAAAAGTAATAAGTATATTTATTACAGTTCTATCGATAATAACTGCATAATATGGGTAATAATGCATGTTATATTGATGATAATGAAAGTAGTAAGTATATCTATTACAGTTCTAGCGATAATAACTGCATTATATGCGAAATAAGGCATGTTATATTGAGAATAATATAAGTAATAAGTATAATTATTACAGTTCTGGCGATAATAACTGCATTATATGGGTAATAATGCATGTTATATTGATAATATTGGGAGTAATAAGTATATTTATTATAGTTCTAGCGATAATAACTGCATAATATGGGTAATAATGCATGTTATATTGATAATAGTATAAGTAATAAGTATAATTATTACAGTTCTAGCGATAATAACTGTATTATATGGGTAATAATGCACGTTATATTGCTAATAATATAAGTAATAAGTATAATTATTACAGTTCTACCGATAATAAGTGCATTATATGGGTAATAATGCATGTTATATTGATAATATCGGGAGTAATAAGTATAATTATTATAGTTCTAGCGATAATAATAGTAAAATATGGCAAATAGTGCATGTTATATTGATAATAATAAAAGTAATAAATATATTTATTACAGTTCTATCGATAATAACTGCATAATATGGGTAATAATGCATGTTATATTGATGATAATAAATGTAATACGTATATTTATTATAGTTCTAGCGATAATAACTGCATTATATGGGTAATAATGCATGTTATAATGATAATAATATAAGTAATAAGTATAATTATTACAGTTCCAGCGATAATAACTGCATTATATGGGTAATAATGCACGTTATATTGCTAACAATATAAGTAATAAGTATAATTATTACAGTTCTAGCGATAATAATAGTAAAATATGGCTAATAGTGCATGATATATTGATAATAGTAAAAGTAATAAGTATATTTATTACAGTTCTATCGATAATAACTGCATAATATGGGTAATAATGCATGTTATATTGATGATAATGAAAGTAGTAAGTACATTTATTACAGTTCTAGCGATAATAACTGCATTATATGCGTAATAATGCACGTTATATTGCTAATAATATAAGTAATGAGTATAATTATTACAGTTCTAGCGATAATAACTGCATTATATGGGTAATAATGCATGTTATATTGATGACAATAAAAGTAATACGTATATTTATTATAGTTCTAGCGATAATAACTGTATTATATGGGTAATAATGCACGTTATATTGCTAATAATATAAGTAATAAGTATAATTATTACAGTTCTACCGATAATAAGTGCATTATATGGGTAATAATGCACGTTATATTGCTAATAATATAAGTAATAAGTATAATTATTACAGTTCTACCGATAATAAGTGCATTATATGGGTAATAATGCATGTTATATTGATAATATCGGGAGTAATAAGTATAATTATTATAGTTCTAGCGATAATAATAGTAAAATATGGCAAATAGTGCATGTTATATTGATAATAATAAAAGTAATAAATATATTTATTACAGTTCTATCGATAATAACTGCATAATATGGGTAATAATGCATGTTATATTGATGATAATAAATGTAATACGTATATTTATTATAGTTCTAGCGATAATAACTGCATTATATGGGTAATAATGCATGTTATAATGATAATAATATAAGTAATAAGTATAATTATTACAGTTCCAGCGATAATAACTGCATTATATGGGTAATAATGCACGTTATATTGCTAACAATATAAGTAATAAGTATAATTATTACAGTTCTAGCGATAATAATAGTAAAATATGGCTAATAGTGCATGATATATTGATAATAGTAAAAGTAATAAGTATATTTATTACAGTTCTATCGATAATAACTGCATAATATGGGTAATAATGCATGTTATATTGATGATAATGAAAGTAGTAAGTACATTTATTACAGTTCTAGCGATAATAACTGCATTATATGCGTAATAATGCACGTTATATTGCTAATAATATAAGTAATGAGTATAATTATTACAGTTCTAGCGATAATAACTGCATTATATGGGTAATAATGCATGTTATATTGATGACAATAAAAGTAATACGTATATTTATTATAGTTCTAGCGATAATAACTGCATAGTATGGGTAATAATGCATGTTATATTGAGAATAATGTATGTAATAAGTATAATTATTACAGTTCTAGCGATAATACCTCCATTATATGGGTAATAATGCATGTCATATTGAGAATAATGTAAGTAATAAGTATAATTATTACAGTTCTAGCGATAATACCTCCATTATATGGGTATTAATGCATGTTATATTGATAATAGTAAAAGTAATAAGTATATTTATTATCGTTCTATCGATAATAACTTCTTAATATGGGTATTAATGCATGTTATATTGATGATAATGAAAGTAGTAAGTATATTTATTACAGTTCTATCGATAATAACTGCATTATATGCGTAATAAGGCATGTTATATTGATAATATCGGGGGTAATAAGTATAATTATTATAGTTCTAGCGATAATAATAGTAAAATATGGCTAATAGTGCATGATATATTGATAATAGTAAAAGTAATAATTATATTTATTACAGTTCTATCGATAATAACTGCATAATATGGGTAATAATGCATGTTATATTGATGATAATGAAAGTAATACGTATATTTATTATAGTTCTTGCGATAATAACTGCATAATATGGGTAATAATGCATGTTATATTGAGAATAATATAAGTATTAAGTATAATTATTACAGTTCTGGCGATAATAACTGCATTATATGGGTAATAATGCACGTTATATTGCTAATAGTATTTAATAAGTATAATTATTACAGTTCTAGCGATAATACCTCCATTATATGGGTAATATTGCATGTTATATTGATAATGATATAAGCAATAAGTACAATTATTACAGTTCTAGCGATAATAACTGCATAATATGGGTAATAATGCACGTTATATTGCTAATAATATAAGTAATGAGTACAATTATTACAGTTCTAGCGATAATAACTGCATAATATGGGTAATAATGCATGTTATATTGATAATAATAAAAGTAATAAGTATATTTATTATCGTTCTATCGATAATAACTTCTTAATATGGGTAATAATGCATGTTATATTGATGATAATGAAAGTAGTAAGTATATTTATTACAGTTCTAGCGATAATAACTGCATTATATGCGTAATAAGGCATGTTATATTGAGAATAATATAAGTAATAAGTATAATTATTACAGTTCTGGCGATAATAACTGCATTATATGGGTAATAATGCACGTTATATTGCTAATAATATAAGTAATAAGTATAATTATTACAGTTCTAGCGATAATAACTGCATTATATGGGTAATAATGCATGTCATATTGATAATATCGGGAGTAATAAGTATAATTATTATAGTTCTAGCGATAATAATAGTAAAATATGGCAAATAGTGCATGTTATATTGATAATAATAAAAGTAATAAATATATTTATTACAGTTCTATCGATAATAACTGCATAATATGGGTAATAATGCATGTTATATTGATGATAATAAAAGTAATACGTATATTTATTATAGTTCTTGCGATAATAACTGCATAATATGGGTAATAATGCATGTTATATTGAGAATAATATAAGTAATAAGTATAATTATTACAGTTCTGGCGATAATAACTGCATTATATGGGTAACAATGCACGTTATATTGCTAATAGTATAAGTAATAAGTATAATTATTAGAGTTCTAGCGATAATAACTGCATTATATGGGTAATAATGCATGTTATATTGATAATATCGGGAGTAATAAGTATAATTATTATAGTTCTAGCGATAATAATAGTAAAATATGGCAAATAGTGCATGTTATATTGATAATAATAAAAGTAATAAATATATTGATTGCAGTTCTATCGATAATAACTGCATAATATGGGTAATAATGCATGTTATATTGATGATAATAAAAGTAATACGTATATTTATTATAGTTCTAGCGATAATAACTGCATAATGTGGGTAATAATGCATGTTATATTGATAATAATCTAAGTAATAAGTATAATTATTACAGTTCTAGCGATAATAACTGCATTATATGGGTAATAATGCATGTTATATTGATGATAATGAAAGTAATACGTATATTTATTATAGTTCTAGCGATAATAACTGCATAATATGGGTAATAATGCACGTTATATTGCTAATAATATAAGTAATGAGTACAATTATTACAGTTCTAGCGATAATAACTGCATTATATGGGTAATAATGCATGTTATATTGATAATATCGGGAGTAATAAGTATAATTATTATAGTTCTAGCGATAATAATAGTAAAATATGGCAAATAGTGCATGTTATATTGATAATAATAAAAGTAATAAGTATATTTATTAAAGTTCTATCGATAATAACTGCATAATATGGGTAATAATGCATGTTATATTGATGATAATGAACGTAGTAAGTACATTTATTACAGTTCTAGCGATAATAACTGCATTATATGCGTAATAATGCACGTTATATTGCTAATAATATAAGTAATGAGTATAATTATTACAGTTCTAGCGATAATAACTGCATTATATGGGTAATAATGCATGTTATATTGATGATAGTAAAAGTAATACGTATATTTATTATAGTTCTAGCGATAATAACTGCATAATATGGGTAATAATGCATGTTATATTGAGAATAATATAAGTAATAAGTATAATTATTACAGTTATGGCGATAATAACTGCGTTATATGGGTAATAATGCACGTTATATTGCTAATAGTATAAGTAATAAGTATAATTATTACAGTTCTAGCGACAATACCTCCATTATATGGGTATTAATGCATGTTATATTGATAATAGTAAAAGTAATAAGTATATTTATTATCGTTCTATCGATAATAACTTCTTAATATGGGTAATAATGCATGTTATATTGATGATAATGAAAGTAGTAAGTATATTTATTACAGTTCTAGCGATAATAACTGCATTATATGCGTAATAAGGCATGTTATATTGATAATATCGGGGGTAATAAGTATAATTATTATAGTTCTAGCGATAATAATAGTAAAATATGGCTAATAGTGCATGATATATTGATAATAGTAAAAGTAATAAGTATATTTATTACAGTTCTATCGATAATAACTGCATAATATGGGTAATAATGCATGTTATATTGATGATAATGAAAGTAATACGTATATTTATTATAGTTCTAGCGATAATAACTGCATAATATGGGTAATAATGCATGTTATATTGAGAATAATATAAGTAATAAGTATAATTATTGCAGTTCTAGCGATAATAACTGCATTATATGGGTAATAATGCACGTTATATTGCTAACAATATAAGTAATAAGTATAATTATTACAGTTCTAGCGATAATAACTGCATTATATGGGTAATAATGCATGTTATATTGAGAATAATATAAGTATTAAGTATAATTATTACAGTTCTGGCGATAATAACTGCATTATATGGGTAACAATGCACGTTATATTGCTAATAGTATAAGTAATAAGTATAATTATTATAGTTCTAGCAATAATACCTCCATTATATGGGTAATAATGCATGTTATATTGATAATAATATAAGGAATAAGTATAATTATTACAGTTCTAGCGATAATAACTGCATAATATGGGTAATAATGCATGTTATATTGATGATAATGAAAGTAATACGTATATTTATTATAGTTCTAGCGATAATAACTGCATAATGTGGGTAATAATGCATGCTATATTGATAATAATCTAAGTAATAAGTATAATTATTACAGTTCTAGCGATAATAACTGCATTATATGGGTAATAATGCATGTTATATTGATGATAATGAAAGTAATACGTATATTTATTATAGTTCTAGCGATAATAACTGCATAATATGGGTAATAATGCACGTTATATTGCTAATAATATAAGTAATGAGTACAATTATTACAGTTCTAGCGATAATAACTGCATTATATGGGTAATAATGCATGTTATATTGATAACAGTATAAGTAATAAGTATAATTATTACAGTTCTAGCGATAATAACTGCATTATATGGGTAATAATGCACGTTATATAGCTAATAATATAAGTAATAAGTATAATTATTACAGTTCTAGCGATAATAACTGCATTATATGGGTAATAATGCATGTTATATTGATAATATCGGGAGTAATAAGTATAATTATTATAGTTCTAGCGATAATAATAGTAAAATATGGCAAATAGTGCATGTTATATTGATAATAATAAAAGTAATAAATATATTGATTACAGTTCTATCGATAATAAAAGTAATACGTATATTTATTATAGTTCTAGCGATAATAACTGCATAATGTGGGTAATAATGCATGTTATATTGATAATAATCTAAGTAATAAGTATAATTATTACAGTTCTAGCGATAATAACTGCATTATATGGGTAATAATGCATGTTATATTGATAATATCGGGAGTAATAAGTATAATTATTATAGTTCTAGCGATAATAATAGTAAAATATTTCAAATAGTGCATGTTATATTGATAATAATAAAAGTAATATGTATATTTATTACAGTTCTATCGATAATAACTGCATAATATGGGTAATAATGCATGTTATATTGATGATAATAAAAGTAATACGTATATTTATTATAGTTCTAGCGATAATAACTGCATAATGTGGGTAATAATGCATGTTATATTGATATCAATATAAGTAATAAGTATAATTATTACAGTTCTAGCGATAATAACTGCACTATATGGGTAATAATGCACGTTATATTGCTAACAATATAAGTAATAAGTATAATTATTACAGTTCAAGCGATAATAACTGCATAATATGGGTAATAATGCATGTTATATTGATAATAATATAAGTAATAAGTATAATTATTACAGTTCTAGCGATAATAACTGCATTATATGGGTAATAATGCACGTTATATTGCTAACAATATAAGTAATAAGTATAATTATTACAGTTCTAGCGATAATAACTGCATAATATGGGTAATAATGCATGTTATATTGATAATAATATAAGTAATAAGTATAATTATTACAGTTCTAGCGATAATACCTCCATTATATGGGTAATAATGCATGTTATATTGATAATGATATAAGTAATAAGTATAATTATTACAGTTCTAGCGATAATAACTGCATAATATGGGTAATAATGCACGTTATATTGCTAATAATATAAGTAATGAGTACAATTATTACAGTTCTAGCGATAATAACTGCATAATATGGGTAATAATGCACGTTATATTGCTAATAATATAAGTAATAAGTATAATTATTACAGTTCTAGCGATAATAACTGCATAATATGGGTAATAATGCATGTTATATTGATAATAGTATAAGTAATAAGTATAATTATTACAGTTCTAGCGATAATAACTGCATAATATGGGTAATAATGCATGTTATATTGATGATAATAAAAGTAATACGTATATTTATTATAGTTCTAGCGATAATAACTGCATAATATGGGTAATAATGCATGTTATATTGATAATAGTATAAGTAATAAGTATAATTATTACAGTTCTAGCGATAATAACTGCATAATATGGGTAATAATGCATGTTATATTGATGATAATAAAAGTAATACGTATATTTATTATAGTTCTAGCGATAATAACTGCATAATATGGGTAATAATGCATGTTATATTGATATCAATATAAGTAATAAGTATAATTATTACAGTTCTAGCGATAATAACTGCACTATATGGGTAATAATGCACGTTATATTGCTAACAATATAACTAATAAGTATAATTATTACAGTTCTAGCGATAATAATAGTAAAATAAGGCTAGTAGTGCATGATATATTGATAATAGTAAAAGTAATAAGTATATTTATTACAGTTCTATCGATAATAACTGCATAATATTGGTAATAATGCATGTTATATTGATGATAATGAAAGTAGTAAGTATATTTATTACAGTTCTAGCGATAATAACTGCATTATATGCGTAATAATGCACGTTATATTGCTAATAATATAAGTAATGAGTATAATTATTACAGTTCTAGCGATAATAACTGCATTATATGGGTAATAATGCATGTTATATTGATGATAATAAAATTAATACGTATACTTATTATAGTTCTAGCGATAATAACTGCATAATATGGGTAATAATGCATGTTATATTGATAATAATCTAAGTAATAAGTATAATTATTACAGTTCTAGCGATAATAACTGCATTATATGGGTAATAATGCACGTTATAGTGCTAACAACATAAGTAATAAGTATAATTATTACAGTTCTATCGATAATAACTACTTAATATGGGTAATAATGCATGTTATATTGATGATAATAAAAGTAATACGTATATTTATTATAGTTCTAGCGATAATAACTGCATAATATGGGTAATAATGCATGTTATATTGATAATAATCTAAGTAATAAGTATAATTATTACAGTTCTAGCGATAATAACTGCATTATATGGGTAATAATGCACGTTATATTGCTAGCAATATAAGTAATAAGTATAATTATTACAGTTCTAGCGATAATACCTCCATTATATGGGTAATAATGCATGTTATATTGATAATGATATAAGTAATAAGTATAATTATTACAGTTCTAGCGATAATAACTGCATTATATGGGTAATAATGCATGTTATATTGATGATAATGAAAGTAATACGTATATTTATTATAGTTCTTGCGATAATAACTGCATAATATGGGTAATAATGCATGTTATATTGATAATAATATAAGTAATAAGTATAATTATTACAGTTCTAGCGATAATAACTGCATTATATGGGTAATAATGCACGCTATATTGCTAACAATATAAGTAATAAGTATAATTATTACAGTTCTAGCGATAATAACTGCATAATATGGGTAATAATGCATGTTATATTGATAATAATATAAGTAATAAGTATAATTATTACAGTTCTAGCGATAATAACTGCACTATATGGGTAATAATGCACGTTATATTGCTAACAATATAAGTAATAAGTATAATTATTACAGTTCTAGCGATAATAATAGTAAAATATGGCTAATAGTGCATGATATATTGATAATAGTAAAAGTAATAAGTATATTTATTACAGTTCTATCGATAATAACTGCATAATATGGGTAATAATGCATGTTATATTCATGATAATGAAAGTAGTAAGTATATTTATTACAGTTCTAGCGATAATAACTGCATTATATGCGTAATAATGCACGTTATATTGCTAATAATATAAGTAATGAGTATAATTATTACAGTTCTAGCTATAATAACTGCATTATATGGGTAATAATGCATGTTATATTGATGATAATAAAAGTAATACGTATATTTATTATAGTTCTAGCGATAATAACTGCATAATATGGGTAATAATGCATGTTATATTGATAATAATCTAAGTAATAGTATAATTATTACAGTTCTAGCGATAATAACTGCATTATATGGGTAATAATGCACGTTATATTGCTAACAATATAAGTAATAAGTATAATTATTACAGTTCTATCGATAATAACTTCTTAATATGGGTAATAATGCATGTTATATTGATAATATCGGGAGTAATAAGTATAATTATTATAGTTCTAGCTATAATAATAGTAAAATATGGCAAATAGTGCATGTTATATTGATAATAATAAAAGTAATAATTATATTTATTACAGTTCTATCGATAATAACTGCATAATATGGGTAATAATGCATGTTATATTGATGATAATAAAAGTAATACGTATATTTATTATAGTTCTAGCGATAATAACTGCATAATGTGGGTAATAATGCATGTTATATTGATAATAATCTAAGTAATAAGTATAATTATTACAGTTCTAGCGATAATAACTGCATTATATGGGTAATAATGCATGTTATATTGATAATATCGGGAGTAATAAGTATAATTATTATAGTTCTAGCGATAATAATAGTAAAATATGGCAAATAGTGCATGTTATATTGATAATAATAAAAGTTATATGTATATTTATTACAGTTCTATCGATAATAACTGCATAATATGGGTAATAATGCATGTTATATTGATGATAATAAAAGTAATACGTATATTTATTATAGTTCTAGCGATAATAACTGCATAATGTGCGTAATAATGCATGTTATATTGATATCAATATAAGTAATAAGTATAATTATTACAGTTCTAGCGATAATAACTGCACTATATGGGTAATAATGCACGTTATATTGCTAACAATATAAGTAATAAGTATAATTATTACAGTTCTAGCGATAATAATAGTAAAATATGGCTAATAGTGCATGATATATTGATAATAGTAAAAGTAATAAGTATATTTATTACAGTTCTATCGATAATAACTGCATAATATGGGTAATAATGCATGTTATATTGATGATAATGAAAGTAGTAAGTATATTTATTACAGTTCTAGCGATAATAACTGCATTATATGCGTAATAATGCACGTTATATTGCTAATAATATAAGTAATGAGTATAATTATTACAGTTCTAGCGATAATAACTGCATTATATGGGTAATAATGCATGTTATATTGATGATAATAAAAGTAATACGTATATTTATTATAGTTCTAGCAATAATAACTGCATAATATGGGTAATAATGCATGTTATATTGATAATAATCTAAGTAATAAGTATAATTATTACAGTTCTAGCGATAATAACTGCATTATATGGGTAATAATGCACGTTATATTGCTAACAATATAAGTAATAAGTATAATTCTTACAGTTCTATCGATAATAACTTCTTAATATGGGTAATAATGCATGTTATATTGATGATAATGAAAGTAGTAAGTATATTTATTACAGTTCTAGCGATAATAACTGCATAATATGGGTAATAATGCATGTTATATTGATAATAATCTAAGTAATAAGTATAATTATTACAGTTCTAGCGATAATAACTGCATTATATGGGTAATAATGCACGTTATATTGCTAACAATATAAGTAATAAGTATAATTCTTACAGTTCTATCGATAATAACTTCTTAATATGGGTAATAATGCATGTTATATTGATGATAATGAAAGTAGTAAGTATATTTATTACAGTTCTAGCGATAATAACTGCATTATATGCGTAATAAGGCATGTTATATTGATAATATCGAGGGGTAATAAGTATAATTATTATAGTTCTAGCGATAATAATAGTAAAATATAGCTAATAGTGCATGATATATTGATAATAGTAAAAGTAATAAGCATATTTATTACAGTTCTATCGATAGTAACTGCATAATATGGGTAATAATGCATGTTATATTGATGTAAATGAAAGTAATACGTATATTTATTATAGTTCTAGCGATAATAACTGCATAATATGGGTAACAATGCATGCTATATTTAGAATAATATAAGTAATAAGTATAATTATTACAGTTCTGGCGAAAATAACTGCATTATATGGGTAATAATGCACGTTATATTGCTAATAGTATAAGTAATAAGTATAATTATTACAGTTCTAGCGATAATACCTCCATTATATGGGTAATAATGCATGTTATATTGATAATAATATAAGTAATAAGTATATTTATTACAGTTATATCGATAATAACTGCATAATATGGGTAATAATGCATGTTATATTGATGATAATAAAAGTAATACGTATATTTATTATAGTTCTAGCAATAATAACTGCATAATATGGGTAATAATGCATGTTATATTGATAATAATATAAGTAATAAGTATAATTATTACAGTTCTAGCGATAATAACTGCATTATATGGGTAATAATGCACGTTATATTGCTAGCAATATAAGTAATAAGTATAATTATTACAGTTCTAGCGATAATACCTCCATTATATGGGTAATAATGCATGTTATATTGATAATGATATAAGTAATAAGTATAATTATTACAGTTCTAGCGATAATAACTGCATTATATGGGTAATAATGCATGTTATATTGATGATAATGAAAGTAATAAGTATATTTATTACAGTTCTAGCGATAATAACTGCATTATATGCGTAATAAGGCATGTTATATTGATAATATCGGGGGTAATAAGTATAATTATTATAGTTCTAGCGATAATACCTCCATTATATGGGTAATAATGCATGTTATATTGATAATAATATAAGTAATAAGTATATTTATTACAGTTATATCGATAATAACTGCATAATATGGGTAATAATGCATGTTATATTGATGATAATAAAAGTAATACGTATATTTATTATAGTTCTAGCAATAATAACTGCATAATATGGGTAATAATGCATGTTATATTGATAATAATATAAGTAATAAGTATATTTATTACAGTTCTATCGATAATAACTGCATAATATGGGTAATAATGCATGTTATATTGATGTAAATTGAAAGTAATACGTATATTTATTATAGTTCTAGCGATAATAACTGCATAATATGGGTAACAATGCATGCTATATTTAGAATAATATAAGTAATAAGTATAATTATTACAGTTCTGGCGATAATAACTGCATTATGTGGGTAATAATGCACGTTATATTGCTAATAGTATAAGTAATAAGTATAATTATTACAGTTCTAGCGATAATACCTCCATTATATGGGTAATAATGCATGTTATATTGATAATAATATAAGTAATAAGTATATTTATTACAGTTATATCGATAATAACTGCATAATATGGGTAATAATGCATGTTATATTGATGATAATAAAAGTAATACGTATATTTATTATAGTTCTAGCAATAATAACTGCATAATATGGGTAATAATGCATGTTATATTGATAATAATATAGGTAATAAGTATAATTATTACAGTTCTAGCGATAATAACTGCATTATATGGGTAATAATGCACGTTATATTGCTAATAGTATAAGTAATAAGTATAATTATTACAGTTCTAGCAATAATACCTCCATTATATGGGTAATAATGCATGTTATATTGATGATAATGAAAGTAGTAAGTATATTTATTACAGTTCTAGCGATAATAACTGCATTATATGCGAAATAAGGCATGTTATATTGAGAATAATATAAGTAATAAGTATAATTATTACAGTTCTGGCGATAATAACTGCATTATATGGGTAATAATGCACGTTATATTGCTAATAATATAAGTAATAAGTATAATTATTACAGTTCTAGCGATAATAACTGCATTATTTGGGTAATAATGCATGTTATATTGATAATATCGGGAGTAATAAGTATAATTATTATAGTTCTAGCGATAATAACTGCATAATGTGGGTAATAATGCATGTTATATTGCTAATAGTATAAGTAAGAAGTATAATTATTACAGTTCTAGCGATAATAACTGCATTATATGGGTAATAATGCACGTTATATTGCTAACAATATAAGTAATAAGTATAATTCTTACAGTTCTATCGATAATAACTTCTTAATATGGGTAATAATGCATGTTATATTGATGATAATGAAAGTAGTAAGTATATTTATTACAGTCCTAGCGATAATAACTGCATAATATGGGTAATAATGCATGTTATATTGATAATAATCTAAGTAATAAGTATAATTATTACAGTTCTAGCGATAATAACTGCATTATATGGGTAATAATGCACGTTATATTGCTAACAATATAAGTAATAAGTATAATTCTTACAGTTCTATCGATAATAACTTCTTAATATGGGTAATAATGCATGTTATATTGATGATAATGAAAGTAATAAGTATATTTATTACAGTTCTAGCGATAATAACTGCATTATATGCGTAATAAGGCATGTTATATTGATAATATCGGGGGTAATAAGTATAATTATTATAGTTCTAGCGATAATACCTCCATTATATGGGTAATAATGCATGTTATATTGATAATAATATAAGTAATAAGTATATTTATTACAGTTATATCGATAATAACTGCATAATATGGGTAATAATGCATGTTATATTGATGATAATAAAAGTAATACGTATATTTATTATAGTTCTAGCAATAATAACTGCATAATATGGGTAATAATGCATGTTATATTGATAATAATATAAGTAATAAGTATATTTATTACAGTTCTATCGATAATAACTGCATAATATGGGTAATAATGCATGTTATATTGATGTAAATTGAAAGTAATACGTATATTTATTATAGTTCTAGCGATAATAACTGCATAATATGGGTAATAATGCATGTTATATTGATAATAATATAAGTAATAAGTATAATTCTTACAGTTCTATCGATAATAACTTCTTAATATGGGTAATAATGCATGTTATATTGATGATAATGAAAGTAATAAGTATATTTATTACAGTTCTAGCGATAATAACTGCATTATATGCGTAATAAGGCATGTTATATTGATAATATCGGGAGTAATAAGTATAATTATTATAGTTCTAGCGATAATAATAGTAAAATATGGCAAATAGTGCATGTTATATTGATAATAATAAAAGTAATAAGTATATTTATTACAGTTCTATCGATAATAACTGCATAATATGGATAATAATGCATGTTATATTGATGATAATGAAAGTAGTAAGTACATTTATTACAGTTCTAGCGATAATAACTGCATTATATGCGTAATAATGCACGTTATATTGCTAATAATATAAGTAATGAGTATAATTATTACAGTCCTAGCGATAATAACTGCATTATATGGGTAATAATGCATGTTATATTGATGACAATAAAAGTAATACGTATATTTATTATAGTTCTAGCGATAATAACTGCATAGTATGGGTAATAATGCATGTTATATTGATAATAATGTATGTAATAAGTATAATTATTACAGTTCTAGCGATAGTACCTCCATTATATGGGTAATAATGCATGTTATATTGAGAATAATGTAAGTAATAAGTATAATTATTACAGTTCTAGCGATAATACCTCCATTATATGGGTATTAATGCATGTTATATTGATAATAGTAAAAGTAATAAGTATATTTATTATCGTTCTATCGATAATAACTTCTTAATATGGGTAATAATGCATGTTATATTGATGATAATGAAAGTAGTAAGTATATTTATTACAGTTCTATCGATAATAACTGCATTATATGCCTAATAAGGCATGTTATATTGATAATATCGGGGGTAATAAGTATAATTATTATAGTTCTAGCGATAATAATAGTAAAATATGGCTAATAGTGCATGATATATTGATAATAGTAAAAGTAATAATTATATTTATTACAGTTCTATCGATAATAACTGCATAATATGGGTAATAATGCATGTTATATTGATGATAATGAAAGTAATACGTATATTTATTATAGTTCTTGCGATAATAACTGCATAATATGGGTAATAATGCATGTTATATTGAGAATAATATAAGTATTAAGTATAATTATTACAGTTCTAGCGATAATACCTCCATTATATGGGTAATAATGCATGTTATATTGATAATGATATAAGCAATAAGTACAATTATTACAGTTCTAGCGATAATAACTGCATAATATGGGTAATAATGCACGTTATATTGCTAATAATATAAGTAATGAGTACAATTATTACAGTTCTAGCGATAATAACTGCATAATATGGGTAATAATGCATGTTATATTGATAATAATAAAAGTAATAAGTATATTTATTATCGTTCTATCGATAATAACTTCTTAATATGGGTAATAATGCATGTTATATTGATGATAATGAAAGTAGTAAGTATATTTATTACAGTTCTAGCGATAATAACTGCATTATATGCGTAATAAGGCATGTTATATTGAGAATAATATAAGTAATAAGTATAATTATTACAGTTCTGGCGATAATAACTGCATTATATGGGTAATGATGCACGTTATATTGCTAATAATATAAGTAATAAGTATAATTATTACAGTTCTAGCGATAATAACTGCATTATATGGGTAATAATGCATGTCATATTGATAATATCGGGAGTAATAAGTATAATTATTACAGTTCTAGCGATAATAACTGCATTATATGGGTAATAATGCATGTTATATTGATAATATTGGGAGTAATAAGTATATTTATTATAGGTCTAGCGATAATAACTGCATAATATGGGTAATAATGCATGTTATATTGATAATAGTATAAGTAATAAGTATAATTATTATAGTTCTAGCAGTAATACCTCCATTATATGGGTAATAATGCATGTTATATTGATAATAATATAAGTAATAAGTATAATTATTACAGTTCTAGCGATAATAACTGCATTATATGGGTAATAATGCATGTTATATTGATAATATTGGGAATAATACGTATATTTATTATAGTTCTTGCGATAATAACTGCATAATATGGGTAATAATGCATGTTATATTGATAATAGTATAAGTAATAAGTATAATTATTACAGTTCTAGCAATAATACCTCCATTATATGGGTAATAATGCATGTTATATTGATGATAATGAAAGTAGTAAGTATATTTATTACAGTTCTAGCGATAATAACTGCATTCTATGCGAAATAAGGCATGTTATATTGAGAATAATATAAGTAATAAGTATAATTATTATAGTTCTAGCGATAATAACTGCATAATGTGGGTAATAATGCATGTTATATTGCTAATAGTATTAGTAAGAAGTATAATTATTACAGTTCTAGCGATAATAACTGCATTATATGGGTAATAATGCATGTCATATTGATAATATCGGGAGTAATAAGTATAATTATTATAGTTCTAGCGATAATAATAGTAAAATATGGCAAATAGTGCATGTTATATTGATAATAATAAAAGTTATAAATATATTTATTGCAGTTCTATCGATAATAACTGCATAATATGGGTAATAATGCATGTTATATTGATGATAATAAAAGTAATACGTATATTTATTATAGTTCTAGCGATAATAACTGCATAATGTGGGTAATAATGCATGTTATATTGATAATAATCTAAGTAATAAGTATAATTATTACAGTTCTAGCGATAATAACTGCATTATATGGGTAATAATGCATGTTATATTGATGATAATGAAAGTAATACGTATATTTATTATAGTTCTAGCGATAATAACTGCATAATATGGGTAATAATGCACGTTATATTGCTAATAGTATAAGTAAGAAGTATAATTATTACAGTTCTAGCGATAATAACTGCATTATATGGGTAATAATGCATGTTATATTGATAATATCGGGAGTAATAAGTATAATTATTATAGTTCTAGCGATAATAATAGTAAAATATGGCAAATAGTGCATGTTATATTGATAATAATAAAAGTAATAAGTATATTTATTACAGTTCTATCGATAATAACTGCATAATATGGGTAATAATGCATGTTATATTGATGATAATGAAAGTAGTAAGTACATTTATTACAGTTCTAGCGATAATAACTGCATTATATGCGTAATAATGCACGTTATATTGCTAATAATATAAGTAATGAGTATAATTATTACAGTTCTAGCGATAATAACTGCATTATATGGGTAATAATGCATGTTATATTGATGACAATAAAAGTAATACGTATATTTATTATAGTTCTAGCGATAATAACTGCATAGTATGGGTAATAATGCATGTTATATTGAGAATAATGTATGTAATAAGTATAATTATTACAGTTCTAGCGATAATACCTCCATTATATGGGTAATAATGCATGTTATATTGAGAATAATGTAAGTAATAAGTATAATTATTACAGTTCTAGCGATAATACCTCCATTATATGGGTATTAATGCATGTTATATTGATAATAGTAAAAGTAATAAGTATATTTATTATCGTTCTATCGATAATAACTTCTTAATATGGGTAATAATGCATGTTATATTGATGATAATGAAAGTAGTAAGTATATTTATTACAGTTCTATCGATAATAACTGCATTATATGCGTAATAAGGCATGTTATATTGATAATATCGGGGGTAATAAGTATAATTATTATAGTTCTAGCGATAATAATAGTAAAATATGGCTAATAGTGCATGATATATTGATAATAGTAAAAGTAATAATTATATTTATTACAGTTCTATCGATAATAACTGCATAATATGGGTAATAATGCATGTTATATTGATGATAATGAAAGTAATACGTATATTTATTATAGTTCTAGCGATAATAACTGCATAATATGGGTAATAATGCATGTTATATTGAGAATAATATAAGTATTAAGTATAATTATTACAGTTCTGGCGATAATAACTGCATTATATGGGTAATAATGCACGTTATATTGCTAATAGTATAAGTAATAAGTATCATTATTACAGTTCTAACGATAATACCTCCATTATATGGGTAATAATGCATGTTATATTGATAATAATATAAGTAATAAGTATATTTATTACAGTTCTATCGATAATAACTGCATAATATGGGTAATAATGCATGTTATATTGATGATAATAAAAGTAATACGTATATTTATTATAGTTCTAGCAATAATAACTGCATAATATGGGCAATAATGCATGTTATATTGATAATAATATAAGTAATAAGTATAATTATTGCAGTTCTAGCGATAATAACTGCATTATATGGGTAATAATGCACGCTATATTGCTAATAGTATAAGTAATAAGTATAATTATTACAGTTCTAGCAATAATACCTCCATTATATGGGTAATAATGCATGTTATATTGATGATAATGAAAGTAGTAAGTATATTTATTACAGTTCTAGCGATAATAACTGCATTCTATGCGAAATAAGGCATGTTATATTGAGAATAATATAAGTAATAAGTATAATTATTATAGTTCTAGCGATAATAACTGCATAATGTGGGTAATAATGCATGTTATATTGCTAATAGTATTAGTAAGAAGTATAATTATTACAGTTCTAGCGATAATAACTGCATTATATGGGTAATAATGCATGTCATATTGATAATATCGGGAGTAATAAGTATAATTATTATAGTTCTAGCGATAATAATAGTAAAATATGGCAAATAGTGCATGTTATATTGATAATAATAAAAGTTATAAATATATTTATTGCAGTTCTATCGATAATAACTGCATAATATGGGTAATAATGCATGTTATATTGATGATAATAAAAGTAATACGTATATTTATTATAGTTCTAGCGATAATAACTGCATAATGTGGGTAATAATGCATGTTATATTGATAATAATCTAAGTAATAAGTATAATTATTACAGTTCTAGCGATAATAACTGCATTATATGGGTAATAATGCATGTTATATTGATGATAATGAAAGTAATACGTATATTTATTATAGTTCTAGCGATAATAACTGCATAATATGGGTAATAATGCACGTTATATTGCTAATAGTATAAGTAAGAAGTATAATTATTACAGTTCTAGCGATAATAACTGCATTATATGGGTAATAATGCATGTTATATTGATAATATCGGGAGTAATAAGTATAATTATTATAGTTCTAGCGATAATAATAGTAAAATATGGCAAATAGTGCATGTTATATTGATAATAATAAAAGTAATAAGTATATTTATTACAGTTCTATCGATAATAACTGCATAATATGGGTAATAATGCATGTTATATTGATGATAATGAAAGTAGTAAGTACATTTATTACAGTTCTAGCGATAATAACTGCATTATATGCGTAATAATGCACGTTATATTGCTAATAATATAAGTAATGAGTATAATTATTACAGTTCTAGCGATAATAACTGCATTATATGGGTAATAATGCATGTTATATTGATGACAATAAAAGTAATACGTATATTTATTATAGTTCTAGCGATAATAACTGCATAGTATGGGTAATAATGCATGTTATATTGAGAATAATGTATGTAATAAGTATAATTATTACAGTTCTAGCGATAATACCTCCATTATATGGGTAATAATGCATGTTATATTGAGAATAATGTAAGTAATAAGTATAATTATTACAGTTCTAGCGATAATACCTCCATTATATGGGTATTAATGCATGTTATATTGATAATAGTAAAAGTAATAAGTATATTTATTATCGTTCTATCGATAATAACTTCTTAATATGGGTAATAATGCATGTTATATTGATGATAATGAAAGTAGTAAGTATATTTATTACAGTTCTATCGATAATAACTGCATTATATGCGTAATAAGGCATGTTATATTGATAATATCGGGGGTAATAAGTATAATTATTATAGTTCTAGCGATAATAATAGTAAAATATGGCTAATAGTGCATGATATATTGATAATAGTAAAAGTAATAATTATATTTATTACAGTTCTATCGATAATAACTGCATAATATGGGTAATAATGCATGTTATATTGATGATAATGAAAGTAATACGTATATTTATTATAGTTCTTGCGATAATAACTGCATAATATGGGTAATAATGCATGTTATATTGAGAATAATATAAGTATTAAGTATAATTATTACAGTTCTGGCGATAATAACTGCATTATATGGGTAATAATGCACGTTATATTGCTAATAGTATTTAATAAGTATAATTATTACAGTTCTAGCGATAATAGCTCCATTATATGGGTAATAATGCATGTTATATTGATAATGATATAAGCAATAAGTACAATTATTACAGTTCTAGCGATAATAACTGCATAATATGGGTTATAATGCACGTTATATTGCTAATAATATAAGTAATAAGTATATTTATTATCGTTCTATCGATAATAACTTCTTAATATGGGTAATAATGCATGTTATATTGATGATAATGAAAGTAGTAAGTATATTTATTACAGTTCTAGCGATAATAACTGCATTATATGCGTAATAAGGCATGTTATATTGAGAATAATATAAGTAATAAGTATAATTATTACAGTTCTGGCGATAATAACTGCATTATATGGGTAATAATGCACGTTATATTGCTAATAATATAAGTAATAAGTATAATTATTACAGTTCTAGCGATAATAACTGCATTATATGGGTAATAATGCATGTCATATTGATAATATCGGGAGTAATAAGTATAATTATTATAGTTCTAGCGATAATAATAGTAAAATATGGCAAATAGTGCATGTTATATTGATAATAATAAAAGTAATAAATATATTTATTACAGTTCTATCGATAATAACTGCATAATATGGGTAATAATGCATGTTATATTGATGATAATAAAAGTAATACGTATATTTATTATAGTTCTTGCGATAATAACTGCATAATATGGGTAATAATGCATGTTATATTGAGAATAATATAAGTAATAAGTATAATTATTACAGTTCTGGCGATAATAACTGCATTATATGGGTAACAATGCACGTTATATTGCTAATAGTATAAGTAATCAGTATAATTATTATAGTTCTAGCAATAATACCTCCATTATATGGGTAATAATGCATGTTATATTGATAATAATATAAGTAATAAGTATAATTATTACAGTTCTAGCGATAATAACTGCATTATATGGGTAATAATGCATGTTATATTGATAATATTGGGAGTAATAAGTATATTTATTATAGTTCTAGCGATAATAACTGCATAATATGGGTAATAATGCATGTTATATTGATAATAGTATAAGTAATAAGTATAATTATTATAGTTCTAGCAGTAATACCTCCATTATATGGGTAATAATGCATGTTATATTGATAATAATATAAGTAATAAGTATAATTATTACAGTTCTAGCGATAATAACTGCATTATATGGGTAATAATGCATGTTATATTGATAATATTGGGAATAATAAGTATATTTATTATAGTTCTAGCGATAATAACTGCATAATATGGGTAATAATGCATGTTATATTGATAATAGTATAAGTAATAAGTATAATTATTACAGTTCTAGCGATAATAACTGCATTATATGGGTAATAATGCACGTTATATTGCTAATAATATAAGTAATAAGTATAATTATTAGAGTTCTAGCGATAATAACTGCATTATATGGGTAATAATGCATGTTATATTGATAATATCGGGAGTAATAAGTATAATTATTATAGTTCTAGCGATAATAATAGTAAAATATGGCAAATAGTGCATGTTATATTGATAATAATAAAAGTTATAAATATATTTATTGCAGTTCTATCGGTAATAACTGCATAATATGGGTAATAATGCATGTTATATTGATGATAATAAAAGTAATACGTATATTTATTATAGTTCTAGCGATAATAACTGCATAATGTGGGTAATAATGCATGTTATATTGATAATAATCTAAGTAATAAGTATAATTATTACAGTTCTAGCGATAATAACTGCATTATATGGGTAATAATGCATGTTATATTGATGATAATGAAAGTAATACGTATATTTATTATAGTTCTAGCGATAATAACTGCATAATATGGGTAATAATGCACGTTATATTGCTAATAATATAAGTAATGAGTACAATTATTACAGTTCTAGCGATAATAACTGCATTATATGGGTAATAATGCATGTTATATTGATAATATCGGGAGTAATAAGTATAATTATTATAGTTCTAGCGATAATAATAGTAAAATATGGCAAATAGTGCATGTTATATTGATAATAATAAAAGTAATAAGTATATTTATTAAAGTTCTATCGATAATAACTGCATAATATGGGTAATAATGCATGTTATATTGATGATAATGAAAGTAGTAAGTACATTTATTACAGTTCTAGCGATAATAACTGCATTATATGCGTAATAATGCACGTTATATTGCTAATAATATAAGTAATGAGTATAATTATTACAGTTCTAGCGATAATAACTGCATTATATGGGTAATAATGCATGTTATATTGATGATAATAAAAGTAATACGTATATTTATTACAGTTCTAGCGATAATAACTGCATTATATGCGTAATAAGGCATGTTATATTGATAATATCGGGGGTAATAAGTATAATTATTATAGTTCTAGCGATAATAATAGTAAAATATGGCTAATAGTGCATGATATATTGATAATAGTAAAAGTAATAAGTATATTTATTACAGTTCCATCGATAATAACTGCATAATATGGGTAATAATGCATGTTATATTGATGATAATGAAAGTAATACGTATATTTATTATAGTTCTAGCGATAATAACTGCATAATATGGGTAATAATGCATGTTATATTGAGAATAATATAAGTAATAAGTATAATTATTACAGTTCTGGCGATAATAACTGCATTATATGGGTAATAATGCACGTTATATTGCTAATAGTATAAGTAATAAGTATCATTATTACAGTTCTAACGATAATACCTCCATTATATGGGTAATAATGCATGTTATATTGATAATAATATAAGTAATAAGTATATTTATTACAGTTCTATCGATAATAACTGCATAATATGGGTAATAATGCATGTTATATTGATGATAATAAAAGTAATACGTATATTTATTATAGTTCTAGCAATAATAACTGCATAATATGGGCAATAATGCATGTTATATTGATAATAATATAAGTAATAAGTATAATTATTGCAGTTCTAGCGATAATAACTGCATCATATGGGTAATAATGCACGTTATATTGCTAACAATATAAGTAATAAGTATAATTATTACAGTTCTAGCGATAATAACTGCATTATATGGGTAATATTGCATGTTATATTGATAATGATATAAGCAATAACTATAATTATTACAGTTCTAGCGATAATACCTCCATTATATGGGTAATAATGCATGTTATATTGATGATAATGAAAGTAATACGTATATTTATTATAGTTCTTGCGATAATAACTGCATAATATGGGTAATAATGCATGTTATATTGAGAATAATATAAGTATTAAGTATAATTATTACAGTTCTGGCGATAATAACTGCATTATATGGGTAATAATGCACGTTATATTGCTAATAGTATTTAATAAGTATAATTATTACAGTTCTAGCGATAATACCTCCATTATATGGGTAATAATGCATGTTATATTGATAATGATATAAGCAATAAGTATAATTATTACAGTTCTAGCGATAATAACTGCATAATATGGGTAATAATGCACGTTATATTGCTAATAATATAAGTAATGAGTACAATTATTACAGTTCTAGCGATAATAACTGCATAATATGGGTAAGAAAGCACGTTATATTGCTAATAATATAAGTAATAAGTATAATTATTACAGTTCTAGCGATAATAACTGCATTATATGGGTAATAATGCATGTTATATTGATAATATTGGGAGTAATAAGTATATTTATTATAGTTCTAGCGATAATAACTGCAGGATATAGGTAATAATGCATGTTATATTGATAATAGTATAAGTAATAAGTATAATTATTACAGTTCTAGCGATAATACCTCCATTATATGGGTAATAATGCATGTTATATTGATAATAATATAAGTAATAAGTATATTTATTACAGTTCTATCGATAATAACTGCATAATATGGGTAATAATGCATGTTATATTGATGATAATAAAAGTAATACGTATATTTATTATAGTTCTAGCAATAATAACTGCATAATATGGGTAATAATGCATGTTATATTGATAATAATATAAGTAATAAGTATAATTATTACAGTTCTAGCGATAATAACTGCATTATATGGGTAATAATGCACGTTATATTGCTAACAATATAAGTAATAAGTATAATTATTACAGTTCTAGCGATAATAACTGCATTATATGGGTTATAATGCATGTTATATTGATAATATTGGGAGTAATAAGTATATTTATTATAGTTCTAGCGATAATAACTGCAGAATATGGGTAATAATGCATGTTATATTGATAACAGTATAAGTAATAAGTATAATTATTACAGTTCTAGCGATAATAACTGCATTATATGGGTAATAATGCATGTTATATTGATAATATCGGGCGTAATAAGTATAATTATTATAGTTCTAGCGATAATAATAGTAAAATATGGCAAATAGTGCATGTTATATTGATAATAATAAAAGTAATAAATATATTTATTACAGTTCTATCGATAATAAAAGTAATACGTATATTTATTATAGTTCTAGCGATAATAACTGCATAATGTGGGTAATAATGCACGTTATATTGCTAATAGTATAAGTAATAAGTATAATTATTACAGTTCTAGCGATAATACCTCCATTATATGGGTATTAATGCATGTTATATTGATAATAGTAAAAGTAATAAGTATATTTATTATCGTTCTATCGATAATAACTTCTTAATATGGGTAATAATGCATGTTATATTGATGATAATGAAAGTAGTAAGTATATTTATTACAGTTCTAGCGATAATAACTGCATTATATGCGTAATAAGGCATGTTATATTGATAATATCGGGGGTAATAAGTATAATTATTATAGTTCTAGCGATAATAATAGTAAAATATGGCTAATAGTGCATGATATATTGATAATAGTAAAAGTAATAAGTATATTTATTACAGTTCTATCGATAATAACTGCATAATATGGGTAATAATGCATGTTATATTGATGATAATGAAAGCAATACGTATATTTATTATAGTTCTAGCGATAATAACTGCATAATACGGGTAATAATGCATGTTATATTGAGAATAATATAAGTAATAAGTATAATTATTACAGTTCTGGCGATAATAACTGCATTATATGGGTAATAATGCACGTTATATTGCTAATAGTATAAGTAATAAGTATCATTATTACAGTTCTAACGATAATACCTCCATTATATGGGTAATAATGCATGTTATATTGATAATAATATAAGTAATAAGTATATTTATTACAGTTCTATCGATAATAACTGCATAATATGGGTAATAATGCATGTTATATTGATGATAATAAAAGTAATACGTATATTTATTATAGTTCTAGCAATAATAACTGCATAATATGGGCAATAATGCATGTTATATTGATAATAATATAAGTAATAAGTATAATTATTGCAGTTCTAGCGATAATAACTGCATTATATGGGTAATAATGCACGTTATATTGCTAACAATATAAGTAATAAGTATAATTATTACAGCTCTAGCGATAATAACTGCATTATATGGGTAATATTGCATGTTATATTGATAATGATATAAGCAATAAGTATAATTATTACAGTTCTAGCGATAATACCTCCATTATATGGGTAATAATGCATGTTATATTGATGATAATGAAAGTAATACGTATATTTATTATAGTTCTTGCGATAATAACTGCATAATATGGGTAATAATGCATGTTATATTGAGAATAATATAAGTATTAAGTATAATTATTACAGTTCTGGCGATAATAACTGCATTATATGGGTAATAATGCACGTTATATTGCTAATAGTATTTAATAAGTATAATTATTACAGTTCTAGCGATAATACCTCCATTATATGGGTAATAATGCATGTGATATTGATAATGATATAAGCAATAAGTATAATTATTACAGTTCTAGCGATAATAACTGCATAATATGGGTAATAATGCACGTTATATTGATAATAGTATAAGTAATGAGTACAATTATTACAGTTCTAGCGATAATAACTGCATAATATGGGTAATAAAGCACGTTATATTGCTAATAATATAAGTAATAAGTATAATTATTACAGTTCTAGCGATAATAACTGCATTATATGGGTAATAATGCATGTTATATTGATAATATTGGGAGTAATAAGTATATTTATTATAGTTCTAGCGATAATAACTGCAGGATATAGGTAATAATGCATGTTATATTGATAATAGTATAAGTAATAAGTATAATTATTACAGTTCTAGCGATAATACCTCCATTATATGGGTAATAATGCATGTTATATTGATAATAATATAAGTAATAAGTATATTTATTACAGTTCTATCGATAATAACTGCATAATATGGGTAATAATGCATGTTATATTGATGATAATAAAAGTAATACGTATATTTATTATAGTTCTAGCAATAATAACTGCATAATATGGGTAATAATGCATGTTATATTGATAACAATATAAGTAATAAGTATAATTATTACAGTTCTAGCGATAATAACTGCATTATATGGGTAATAATGCACGTTATATTGCTAACAGTATAAGTAATAAGTATAATTATTACAGTTCTAGCGATAATAACTGCATTATATGGGTAATAATGCATGTTATATTGATAATATCGGGCGTAATAAGTATAATTATTATAGTTCTAGCGATAATAATAGTAAAATATGGCAAATAGTGCATGTTATATTGATAATAATAAAAGTAATAAATATATTTATTACAGTTCTATCGATAATAAAAGTAATACGTATATTTATTATAGTTCTAGCGATAATAACTGCATAATGTGGGTAATAATGCATGTTATATTGATAATAATCTAGTAATAAGTATAATTATTACACTTCTAGCGATAATAACTGCATTATATGGGTAATAATGCATGTTATATTGATAATATCGGGAGTAATAGGTATAATTATTATAGTTCTAGCGATAATAATAGTAAAATATGGCAAATAGTGCATGATATATTGATAATAATAAAAGTAATAAGTATATTTATTACAGTTCTATCGATAATAACTGCAGAATATGGGTAATAATGCATCTTATATTGATAACAGTATAAGTAATAAGTATAATTATTACAGTTCTAGCGATAATAACTGCATTATATGGGTAATAATGCACGTTATATTGCTAATAATATAAGTAATAAGTATAATTATTACAGTTCTAGCGATAATAACTGCATTATATGGGTAATAATATATGTTATATTGATGATAATAAAAGTAATACGTATATTTATTATAGTTCTAGCGATAATAACTGCATAATATGGGTAATAATGCATGTTATATTGATAATAATCTAAGTAATAGGTACAATTATTACAGTTCTAGCGATAATAACTGCATTATATGGGTAATAATGCACGTTATATTGCTAACAATATAAGTAATAAGTATAATTATTACAGTTCTATCGATAATAACTTCTTAATATGGGTAATAATGCATGTTATATTGATGATAATGAAAGTAGTAAGTATATTTATTACAGTTCTAGCGATAATAACTGCATTATATGCGTAATAAGGCATGTTATATTGATAATATCGGGAGTAATAAGTATAATTATTATAGTTCTAGCGATAATAATAGTAAAATATGGCTAATAGTGCATGATATATTGATAATAGTAAAAGTAATAAGTATATTTATTACAGTTCTGTCGATAATAACTGCATAATATGGGTAATAATGCATGTTATATTGATGATAATAAAAGTAATACGTATATTTATTATAGTTCTAGCGATAATAACTGCATAATGTGGGTAATAATGCATGTTATATTGATATCAATATAAGTAATAAGTATAATTATTACAGTTCTAGCGATAATAACTGCACTATATGGGTAATAATGCACGTTATATTGCTAACAATATAAGTAATAAGTATAATTATTACAGCTCTAGCGATAATAATAGTAAAATATGGCTAATAGTGCATGATATATTGATAATAGTAAAAGTAATAAGTATATTTATTACAGTTCTATCGATAATAACTGCAGAATATGGGTAATAATGCATGTTATATTGATAACAGTATAAGTAATAAGTATAATTATTACAGTTCTAGCGATAATAACTGCATTATATGGGTAATAATGCACGTTATATTGCTAATAATATAAGTAATAAGTATAATTATTACAGTTCTAGCGATAATAACTGCATTATATGGGTAATAATATATGTTATATTGATGATAATAAAAGTAATACGTATATTTATTATAGTTCTAGCGATAATAACTGCATAATATGGGTAATAATGCATGTTATATTGATAATAATCTAAGTAATAAGTATAATTATTACAGTTCTAGCGATAATAACTGCATTATATGGGTAATAATGCACGTTATATTGCTAACAATATAAGTAATAAGTATAATTATTACAGTTCTATCGATAATAACTTCTTAATATGGGTAATAATGCATGTTATATTGATGATAATGAAAGTAGTAAGTATATTTATTACAGTTCTAGCGATAATAACTGCATTATATGCGTAATAAGGCATGTTATATTGATAATATCGGGAGTAATAAGTATAATTATTATAGTTCTAGCGATAATAATAGTAAAATATGGCTAATAGTGCATGTTATATTGATAATAATCTAAGTAATAAGTATAATTATTACAGTTCTAGTGATAATAACTGCACTATATGGGTAATAATGCACGTTATATTGCTAACAATATAAGTAATAAGTATAATTATTACAGCTCTAGCGATAATAATAGTAAAATATGGCTAATAGTGCATGATATATTGATAATAGTAAAAGTAATAAGTATATTTATTACAGTTCTATCGATAATAACTGCATAACATGGGTAATAATGCATGTTATATTGATAATAATATAAGTAATAAGTATAATTATTACAGTTCTAGCGATAATAACTGCATTATATGGGTAATAATGCATGTTATATTGATAATATTGGGAGTAATAAGTATAATTATTACAGTTCTAGCGATAATAACTGCATAATATGGGTAATAATGCATGTTATATTGATGATAATAAAAGTAATACGTATATTTATTATAGTTCTAGCGATAATAACTGCATAATATGGGTAATAATGCATGTTATATTGATACCAATATAAGTAATAAGTATAATTATTACAGTTCTAGCGATAATAACTGCACTATATGGGTAATAATGCACGTTATATTGCTAACAATATAAGTAATAAGTATAATTATTACAATTCTAGCGATAATAATAGTAAAATATGGCTAATAGTGCATGATATATTGATAATAGTAAAAGTAATAAGTATATTTATTACAGTTCTATCGATAATAACTGCATAATATGGGTAATAATGCATGTTATATTGATGATAATGAAAGTAGTAGGTATATTTATTACAGTTCTAGCGATAATAACTGCATTATATGCGTAATAATGCACGTTATATTGCTAATAATATAAGTAATGAGTATAATTATTACAGTTCTAGCAATAATACCTCCATTATATGGGTAATAATGCATGTTATATTGATAATAATATAAGTAATAAGTATAATTATTACAGTTCTAGCGATAACAACTGCATTATATGGGTAATAATGCATGTTATATTGATAATAATATAAGTAATAAGTATAATTATTACAGTTCTGGCGATAATAACTGCATTATATGGGTAACAATGCACGCTATATTGCTAATAGTATAAGTAATAAGTATAATTATTACAGTTCTAGCAATAATACCTCCATTATATGGGTAATAATGCATGTTATATTGATAATAATATAAGTAATAAGTATAATTATTACAGTTCTAGCGATAATAACTGCATTATATGGGTAATAATGCATGTTATATTGATAATATTGGGAGTAATAAGTATATTTATTATAGTTCTAGCGATAATAACTGCATAATATGGGTAATAATGCATGTTATATTGATAATAGTATAAGTAATAAGTATAATTATTACAGTTCTAGCGATAATAACTGTATTATATGGGTAATAATGCACGTTATATTGCTAATAATATAAGTAATAAGTATAATTATTACAGTTCTACCGATAATAAGTGCATTATATGGGTAATAATGCATGTTATATTGATAATATCGGGAGTAATAAGTATAATTATTATAGTTCTAGCGATAATAATAGTAAAATATGGCAAATAGTGCATGTTATATTGATAATAATAAAAGTAATAAATATATTTATTACAGTTCTATCGATAATAACTGCATAATATGGGTAAAAATGCATGTTATATTGATGATAATAAATGTAATACGTATATTTATTATAGTTCTAGCGATAATAACTGCATTATATGGGTAATAATGCATGTTATAATGATAATAATATAAGTAATAAGTATAATTATTACAGTTCCAGCGATAATAACTGCATTATATGGGTAATAATGCACGTTATATTGCTAGCAATATAAGTAATAAGTATAATTATTACAGTTCTAGCGATAATACCTCCATTATATGGGTAATAATGCATGTTATATTGAGAATAATGTAAGTAATAAGTATAATTATTACAGTTCTAGCGATAATACCTCCATTATATGGGTATTAATGCATGTTATATTGATAATAGTAAAAGTTATAAGTATATTTATTATCGTTCTATCGATAATAACTTCTTAATATGGGTAATAATGCATGTTATATTGATGATAATGAAAGTAGTAAGTATATTTATTACAGTTCTATCGATAATAACTGCATTATATGCGTAATAAGGCATGTTATATTGATAATATCGGGGGTAATAAGTATAATTATTATAGTTCTAGCGATAATAATAGTAAAATATGGCTAATAGTGCATGATATATTGATAATAGTAAAAGTAATAATTATATTTATTACAGTTCTATCGATAATAACTGCATAATATGGGTAATAATGCATGTTATATTGATGATAATGAAAGTAATACGTATATTTATTATAGTTCTTGCGATAATAACTGCATAATATGGGTAATAATGCATGTTATATTGAGAATAATATAAGTATTAAGTATAATTATTACAGTTCTGGCGATAATAACTGCATTATATGGGTAATAATGCACGTTATATTGCTAATAGTATTTAATAAGTATAATTATTACAGTTCTAGCGATAATACCTCCATTATATGGGTAATAATGCATGTTATATTGATAATGATATAAGCAATAAGTACAATTATTACAGTTCTAGCGATAATAACTGCATAATATGGGTAATAATGCACGTTATATTGCTAATAATATAAGTAATGAGTACAATTATTACAGTTCTAGCGATAATAACTGCATAATATGGGTAATAATGCATGTTATATTGATAATAATAAAAGTAATAAGTATATTTATTATCGTTCTATCGATAATAACTTCTTAATATGGGTAATAATGCATGTTATATTGATGATAATGAAAGTAGTAAGTATATGTATTACAGTTCTAGCGATAATAACTGCATTATATGCGTAATGAGGCATGTTATATTGAGAATAATATAAGTAATAAGTATAATTATTACAGTTCTGGCGATAATAACTGCATTATATGGGTAATAATGCACGTTATATTGCTAATAATATAAGTAATAAGTATAATTATTACAGTTCTAGCGATAATAACTGCATTATATGGGTAATAATGCATGTCATATTGATAATATCGGGAGTAATAAGTATAATTATTATAGTTCTAGCGATAATAATAGTAAAATATGGCAAATAGTGCATGTTATATCGATAATAATAAAAGTAATAAATATATTTATTACAGTTCTATCGATAATAACTGCAGAATATGGGTAATAATGCATGTTATATTGATAACAGTATAAGTAATAAGTATAATTATTACAGTTCTAGCGATAATAACTGCATTATATGGGTAATAATGCACGTTATATTGCTAATAATATAAGTAATAAGTATAATTATTACAGTTCTAGCGATAATAACTGCATTATATGGGTAATAATATATGTTATATTGATGATAATAAAAGTAATACGTATATTTATTATAGTTCTAGCGATAATAACTGCATAATATGGGTAATAATGCATGTTATATTGATAATAATCTAAGTAATAGGTACAATTATTACAGTTCTAGCGATAATAACTGCATTATATGGGTAATAATGCACGTTATATTGCTAACAATATAAGTAATAAGTATAATTATTACAGTTCTATCGATAATAACTTCTTAATATGGGTAATAATGCATGTTATATTGATGATAATGAAAGTAGTAAGTATATTTATTACAGTTCTAGCGATAATAACTGCATTATATGCGTAATAAGGCATGTTATATTGATAATATCGGGAGTAATAAGTATAATTATTATAGTTCTAGCGATAATAATAGTAAAATATGGCTAATAGTGCATGATATATTGATAATAGTAAAAGTAATAAGTATAATTATTACAGTTCTACCGATAATAAGTGCATTATATGGGTAATAATGCATGTTATATTGATAATATCGGGAGTAATAAGTATAATTATTATAGTTCTAGCGATAATAATAGTAAAATATGGCAAATAGTGCATGTTATATTGATAATAATAAAAGTAATAAATATATTTATTACAGTTCTATCGATAATAACTGCATAATATGGGTAAAAATGCATGTTATATTGATGATAATAAATGTAATACGTATATTTATTATAGTTCTAGCGATAATAACTGCATTATATGGGTAATAATGCATGTTATAATGATAATAATATAAGTAATAAGTATAATTATTACAGTTCCAGCGATAATAACTGCATTATATGGGTAATAATGCACGTTATATTGCTAGCAATATAAGTAATAAGTATAATTATTACAGTTCTAGCGATAATACCTCCATTATATGGGTAATAATGCATGTTATATTGAGAATAATGTAAGTAATAAGTATAATTATTACAGTTCTAGCGATAATACCTCCATTATATGGGTATTAATGCATGTTATATTGATAATAGTAAAAGTTATAAGTATATTTATTATCGTTCTATCGATAATAACTTCTTAATATGGGTAATAATGCATGTTATATTGATGATAATGAAAGTAGTAAGTATATTTATTACAGTTCTATCGATAATAACTGCATTATATGCGTAATAAGGCATGTTATATTGATAATATCGGGGGTAATAAGTATAATTATTATAGTTCTAGCGATAATAATAGTAAAATATGGCTAATAGTGCATGATATATTGATAATAGTAAAAGTAATAATTATATTTATTACAGTTCTATCGATAATAACTGCATAATATGGGTAATAATGCATGTTATATTGATGATAATGAAAGTAATACGTATATTTATTATAGTTCTTGCGATAATAACTGCATAATATGGGTAATAATGCATGTTATATTGAGAATAATATAAGTATTAAGTATAATTATTACAGTTCTGGCGATAATAACTGCATTATATGGGTAATAATGCACGTTATATTGCTAATAGTATTTAATAAGTATAATTATTACAGTTCTAGCGATAATACCTCCATTATATGGGTAATAATGCATGTTATATTGATAATGATATAAGCAATAAGTACAATTATTACAGTTCTAGCGATAATAACTGCATAATATGGGTAATAATGCACGTTATATTGCTAATAATATAAGTAATGAGTACAATTATTACAGTTCTAGCGATAATAACTGCATAATATGGGTAATAATGCATGTTATATTGATAATAATAAAAGTAATAAGTATATTTATTATCGTTCTATCGATAATAACTTCTTAATATGGGTAATAATGCATGTTATATTGATGATAATATAAGTAATAAGTATAATTATTACAGTTCTGGCGATAATAACTGCATTATATGGGTAACAATGCACGTTATATTGCTAATAGTATAAGTAATCAGTATAATTATTATAGTTCTAGCAATAATACCTCCATTATATGGGTAATAATGCATGTTATATTGATAATAATATAAGTAATAAGTATAATTATTACAGTTCTAGCGATAATAACTGCATTATATGGGTAATAATGCATGTTATATTGATAATATTGGGAGTAATAAGTATATTTATTATAGTTCTAGCGATAATAACTGCATAATATGGGTAATAATGCATGTTATATTGATAATAGTATAAGTAATAAGTATAATTATTATAGTTCTAGCAGTAATACCTCCATTATATGGGTAATAATGCATGTTATATTGATAATAATATAAGTAATAAGTATAATTATTACAGTTCTAGCGATAATAACTGCATTATATGGGTAATAATGCATGTTATATTGATAATATTGGGAATAATAAGTATATTTATTATAGTTCTAGCGATAATAACTGCATAATATGGGTAATAATGCATGTTATATTGATAATAGTATAAGTAATAAGTATAATTATTACAGTTCTAGCGATAATAACTGCATTATATGGGTAATAATGCACGTTATATTGCTAATAATATAAGTAATAAGTATAATTATTAGAGTTCTAGCGATAATAACTGCATTATATGGGTAATAATGCATGTTATATTGATAATATCGGGAGTAATAAGTATAATTATTATAGTTCTAGCGATAATAATAGTAAAATATGGCAAATAGTGCATGTTATATTGATAATAATAAAAGTAATAAATATATTTATTGCAGTTCTATCGATAATAACTGCATAATATGGGTAATAATGCATGTTATATTGATGATAATAAAAGTAATACGTATATTTATTATAGTTCTAGCGATAATAACTGCATAATGTGGGTAATAATGCATGTTATATTGATAATAATCTAAGTAATAAGTATAATTATTACAGTTCTAGCGATAATAACTGCATTATATGGGTAATAATGCATGTTATATTGATGATAATGAAAGTAATACGTATATTTATTATAGTTCTAGCGATAATAACTGCATAATATGGGTAATAATGCACGTTATATTGCTAATAATATAAGTAATGAGTACAATTATTACAGTTCTAGCGATAATAACTGCATTATATGGGTAATAATGCATGTTATATTGATAATATCGGGACTAATAAGTATAATTATTATAGTTCTAGCGATAATAATAGTAAAATATGGCAAATAGTGCATGTTATATTGATAATAATAAAAGTAATAAGTATATTTATTAAAGTTCTATCGATAATAACTGCATAATATGGGTAATAATGCATGCTATATTGATGATAATGAAAGTAGTAAGTAATTTATTACAGTTCTAGCGATAATAACTGCATTATATGCGTAATAATGCACGTTATATTGCTAATAATATAAGTAATGAGTATAATTATTACAGTTCTAGCGATAATAACTGCATTATATGGGTAATAATGCATGTTATATTGATGATAATAAAAGTAATACGTATATTTATTATAGTTCTAGCGATAATAACTGCATAATATGGGTAATAATGCATGTTATATTGAGAATAATATAAGTAATAAGTATAATTATTACAGTTATGGCGATAATAACTGCGTTATATGGGTAATAATGCACGTTATATTGCTAATAGTATAAGTAATAAGTATAATTATTACAGTTCTAGCGATAATACCTCCATTATATGGGTATTAATGCATGTTATATTGATAATAGTAAAAGTAATAAGTATATTTATTATCGTTCTATCGATAATAACTTCTTAATATGGGTAATAATGCATGTTATATTGATGATAATGAAAGTAGTAAGTATATTTATTACAGTTCTAGCGATAATAACTGCATTATATGCGTAATAAGGCATGTTATATTGATAATATCGGGGGTAATAAGTATAATTATTATAGTTCTAGCGATAATAATAGTAAAATATGGCTAATAGTGCATGATATATTGATAATAGTAAAAGTAATAAGTATATTTATTACAGTTCTATCGATAATGACTGCATAATATGGGTAATAATGCATGTTATATTGATGATAATGAAAGTAATACGTATATTTATTATAGTTCTAGCGATAATAACTGCATAATATGGGTAATAATGCATGTTATATTGAGAATAATATAAGTAATAAGTATAATTATTACAGTTCTGGCGATAATAACTGCATTATATGGGTAATAATGCACGTTATATTGCTAATAGTATAAGTAATAAGTATCATTATTACAGTTCTAACGATAATACCTCCATTATATGGGTAATAATGCATGTTATATTGATAATAATATAAGTAATAAGTATATTTATTACAGTTCTATCGATAATAACTGCATAATATGGGTAATAATGCATGTTATATTGATGATAATAAAAGTAATACGTATATTTATTATAGTTCTAGCGATAATAACTGCATAATGTGGGTAATAATGCATGTTATATTGATATCAATATAAGTAATAAGTATAATTATTACAGTTCTAGCGATAATAACTGCATTATATGGGTAATAATGCATGTTATATTGATGATAATAAAAGTAATACGTATATTTATTATAGTTCTAGCGATAATAACTGCATAATATGGGTAATAATGCATGTTATATTGATGATAATGAAAGTAGTAAGTATATTTATTACAGTTCTAGCGATAATAACTGCATTATATGCGTAATAATGCACGTTATATTGCTAATAATATAAGTAATGAGTATAATTATTACAGTTCTAGCGATAATAACTGCATTATATGGGTAACAATGCATGTTATATTGATGATAATAAAAGTAATACGTATATTTATTATAGTTCTAGCGATAATAACTGCATAATATGGGTAATAATGCATGTTATATTGATAATAATCTAAGTAATAAGTATAATTATTACAGTTCTAGCGATAATAACTGCATTATATGGGTAATAATGCACGTTATATTGCTAACAATATAAGTAATAAGTATAATTATTACAGTTCTATCGATAATAACTTCTTAATATGGGTAATAATGCATGTTATATTGATGATAATGAAAGTAGTAAGTATATTTATTACAGTTCTAGCGATAATAACTGCATTATATGCGTAATAAGGCATGTTATATTGATAATATCGGGAGTAATAAGTATAATTATTATAGTTCTAGCGATAATAATAGTAAAATATGGCTAATTGTGCATGATATATTGATAATAGTAAAAGTAATAAGTATATTTATGACAGTTCTGTCGATAATAACTGCATAATATGGGTAATAATGCATGTTATATTGATGATAATAAAGGTAATACGTATATTTATTATAGTTCTAGCGATAATAACTGCATAATATGGGTAATAATGCATGTTATATTCAGAATAATATAAGTCATAAGTATAATTATTACAGTTCTAGCGATAATAACTGCATTATATGGGTAATAATGCACGTTATATTGCTAACAATATAAGTAATAAGTATAATTATTACAGTTCTATCGATAATAACTTCTTAATATGGGTAATAATGCATGTTATATTGATGATAATGAAAGTAGTAAGTATATTTATTACAGTTCTAGCGATAATAACTGCATTATATGCGTAATAAGGCATGTTATATTGATAATATGGGGAGTAATAAGTATAATTATTATAGTTCTAGCGATAATAATAGTAAAATATGGCTAATAGTGCATGATATATTGATAATAGTAAAAGTAATAAGTATATTTATTACAGTTCTGTCGATAATAACTGCATAATATGGGTAATAATGCATGTTATATTGATGATAATAAAAGTAATACGTATATTTATTATAGTTCTAGCGATAATAACTGCATAATGTGGGTAATAATGCATGTTATATTGATATCAATATAAGTAATAAGTATAATTATTACAGTTCTAGCGATAATAACTGCACTATATGGGTAATAATGCACGTTATATTGCTAACAATATAAGTAATAAGTATAATTATTACAGTTCTAGCGATAATAACTGCATTATATGCGTAATAAGGCATGTTATATTGATAATATCGGGAGTAATAAGTATAATTATTATAGTTCTAGCGATAATAATAGTAAAATATGGCTAATAGTGCATGATATATTGATAATAGTAAAAGTAATAAGTATATTTATTACAGTTCTGTCGATAATAACTGCATAATATGGGTAATAATGCATGTTATATTGATGATAATAAAAGTAATACGTATATTTATTATAGTTCTAGCGATAATAACTGCATAATGTGGGTAATAATGCATGTTATATTGATATCAATATAAGTAATAAGTATAATTATTACAGTTCCAGCGATAATAACTGCACTATATGGGTAATAATGCACGTTATATTGCTAACAATATAAGTAATAAGTATAATTATTACAGCTCTAGCGATAATAATAGTAAAATATGGCTAATAGTGCATGATATATTGATAATAGTAAAAGTAATAAGTATATTTATTACAGTTCTATCGATAATAACTGCAGAATATGGGTAATAATGCATGTTATATTGATAACAGTATAAGTAATAAGTATAATTATTACAGTTCTAGCGATAATAACTGCATTATATGGGTAATAATGCACGTTATATTGCTAATAATATAAGTAATAAGTATAATTATTACAGTTCTAGCGATAATAACTGCATTATATGGGTAATAATATATGTTATATTGATGATAATAAAAGTAATACGTATATTTATTATAGTTCTAGCGATAATAACTGCATAATATGGGTAATAATGCATGTTATATTGATAATAATCTAAGTAATAAGTATAATTATTACAGTTCTAGCGATAATAACTGCATTATATGGGTAATAATGCACGTTATATTGCTAACAATATAAGTAATAAGTATAATTATTACAGTTCTATCGATAATAACTTCTTAATATGGGTAATAATGCATGTTATATTGATGATAATGAAAGTAGTAAGTATATTTATTACAGTTCTAGCGATAATAACTGCATTATATGCGTAATAAGGCATGTTATATTGATAATATCGGGAGTAATAAGTATAATTATTATAGTTCTAGCGATAATAATAGTAAAATATGGCTAATAGTGCATGATATATTGATAATAGTAAAAGTAATAAGTATATTTATTACAGTTCTGTCGATAATAACTGCATAATATGGGTATTAATGCATGTTATATTGATGATAATAAAAGTAATACGTATATTTATTATAGTTCTAGCGATAATAACTGCATAATGTGGGTAATAATGCATGTTATATTGATATCAATATAAGTAATAAGTATAATTATTACAGTTCTAGCGATAATAACTGCACTATATGGGTAATAATGCACGTTATATTGCTAACAATATAAGTAATAAGTATAATTATTACAGCTCTAGCGATAATAATAGTAAAATATGGCTAATAGTGCATGATATATTGATAATAGTAAAAGTAATAAGTATATTTATTACAGTTCTATCGATAATAACTGCATAATATGGGTAATAATGCATGTTATATTGATGATAATGAAAGTAGTAAGTATATTTATTACAGTTCTAGCGATAATAACTGCATTATATGCGTAATAATGCACGTTATATTGCTAATAATATAAGTAATGAGTATAATTATTACAGTTCTAGCGATAATAACTGCATTATATGGGTAATAACGCACGTTATATTGCTAACAATATAAGTAATAAGTATAATTATTACAGTTCTATCGATAATAACTTCTTAATATGGGTAATAATGCATGTTATATTGATGATAATGAAAGTAGTAAGTATATTTATTACAGTTCTAGCGATAATAACTGCATTATATGCGTAATAAGGCATGTTATATTGATAATATCGGGAGTAATAAGTATAATTATTATAGTTCTAGCGATAATAATAGTAAAATATGGGTAATAATGCATGTTATATTGATGATAATAAAAGTAATACGTATATTTATTATAGTTCTAGCGATAATAACTGCATAATATGGGTAATAATGCATGTTATATTGATGATAATAAAAGTAATACGTATATTTATTATAGTTCTAGCGATAATAACTGCATAATGTGGGTAATAATGCATGTTATATTGATATCAATATAAGTAATAAGTATAATTATTACAGTTCTAGCGATAATAACTGCACTATATGGGTAATAATGCACGTTATATTGCTAACAATATAAGTAATAAGTATAATTATTACAGTTCTAGCGATAATAACTGCATTATATGCGTAATAAGGCATGTTATATTGATAATATCGGGAGTAATAAGTATAATTATTATAGTTCTAGCGATAATAATAGTAAAATATGGCTAATAGTGCATGATATATTGATAATAGTAAAAGTAATAAGTATATTTATTACAGTTCTGTCGATAATAACTGCATAATATGGGTAATAATGCATGTTATATTGATGATAATAAAAGTAATACGTATATTTATTATAGTTCTAGCGATAATGACTGCATAATGTGGGTAATAATGCATGTTATATTGATATCAATATAAGTAATAAGTATAATTATTACAGTTCCAGCGATAATAACTGCACTATATGGGTAATAATGCACGTTATATTGCTAACAATATAAGTAATAAGTATAATTATTACAGCTCTAGCGATAATAATAGTAAAATATGGCTAATAGTGCATGATATATTGATAATAGTAAAAGTAATAAGTATATTTATTACAGTTCTATCGATAATAACTGCAGAATATGGGTAATAATGCATGTTATATTGATAACAGTATAAGTAATAAGTATAATTATTACAGTTCTAGCGATAATAACTGCATTATATGGGTAATAATGCACGTTATATTGCTAATAATATAAGTAATAAGTATAATTATTACAGTTCTAGCGATAATAACTGCATAATATGGGTAATAATGCATGTTATATTGATGATAATAAAGGTAATACGTGTATTTATTATAGTTCTAGCGATAATAACTGCATAATATGGGTAATAATGCATGTTATATTGAGAATAATATAAGTCATAAGTATAATTATTACAGTTCTAGCGATAATAACTGCATTATATGGGTAATAATGCACGTTATATTGCTAACAATATAAGTAATAAGTATAATTATTACAGTTCTATCGATAATAACTTCTTAATATGGGTAATAATGCATGTTATATTGATGATAATGAAAGTAGTAAGTATATTTATTACAGTTCTAGCGATAATAACTGCATTATATGCGTAATAAGGCGTGTTATATTGATAATATCGGGAGTAATAAGTATAATTATTATAGTTCTAGCGATAATAATAGTAAAATATGGCTAATAGTGCATGATATATTGATAATAGTAAAAGTAATAAGTATATTTATTACAGTTCTATCGATAATAACTGCAGAATATGGGTAATAATGCATGTTATATTGATAACAGTATAAGTAATAAGTATAATTATTACAGTTCTAGCGATAATAACTGCATTATATGGGTAATAATATATGTTATATTGATGATAATAAAAGTAATACGTATATTTATTATAGTTCTAGCGATAATAACTGCATAATATGGGTAATAATGCATGTTACATTGATAATAATCTAAGTAATAAGTATAATTATTACAGTTCTAGCGATAATAACTGCATTATATGGGTAATAATGCACGTTATATTGCTAACAATATAAGTAATAAGTATAATTATTACAGTTCTATCGATAATAACTTCTTAATATGGGTAATAATGCATGTTATATTGATGATAATGAAAGTAGTAAGTATATTTATTACAGTTCTAGCGATAATAACTGCATTATATGCGTAATAATGCACGTTATATTGCTAATAATATAAGTAATGAGTATAATTATTACAGTTCTAGCGATAATAACTGCATTATATGGGTAATAATGCATGTTATATTGATGATAATAAAAGTAATACGTATATTTATTATAGTTCTAGCGATAATAACTGCATAATATGGGTAATAATGCATGTTATATTGATAATAATCTAAGTAATAAGTATAATTATTACAGTTCTAGCGATAATAACTGCATTATATGGGTAATAATGCACGTTATATTGCTAACAATATAAGTAATAAGTATAATTATTACAGTTCTATCGATAATAACTTCTTAATATGGGTAATAATGCATGTTATATTGATGATAATGAAAGTAGTAAGTATATTTATTACAGTTCTAGCGATAATAACTGCATTATATGCGTAATAAGGCATGTTATATTGATAATATCGGGAGTAATAAGTATAATTATTATAGTTCTAGCGATAATAATAGTAAAATATGGCTAATTGTGCATGATATATTGATAATAGTAAAAGTAATAAGTATATTTATGACAGTTCTGTCGATAATAACTGCATAATATGGGTAATAATGCATGTTATATTGATGATAATAAAGGTAATACGTATATTTATTATAGTTCTAGCGATAGTAACTGCATAATATGGGTAATAATGCATGTTATATTGAGAATAATATAAGTCATAAGTATAATTATTACAGTTCTAGCGATAATAACTGCATTATATGGGTAATAATGCACGTTATATTGCTAATAGTATAAGTAATAAGTATAATTATTATAGTTCTAGCAATAATACCTCCATTATATGGGTAATAATGCATGTTATATTGATAATAATATAAGGAATAAGTATAATTATTACAGTTCTAGCGATAATAACTGCATAATATGGGTAATAATGCATGTTATATTGATGATAATAAAAGTAATACGTATATTTATTATAGTTCTAGCGATAATAACTGCATAATGTGGGTAATAATGCATGTTATATTGATATCAATATAAGTAATAAGTATAATTATTACAGTTCTAGCGATAATAACTGCATTATACGGGTAATAATGCATGTTATATTGATAATATTGGGAGTAATACGTATAATTATTATAGTTCTAGCGATAATAATAGTAAAATATGGCAAATAGTGCATGTTATATTGATAATAATAAAAGTAATAAATATATTTATTACAGTTCTATCGATAATAACTGCATAATATGGGTAATAATGCATGTTATATTGATGATAATAAAAGTAATACGTATATTTATTATAGTTCTTGCGATAATAACTGCATAATATGGGTAATAATGCATGTTATATTGAGAATAATATAAGTAATAAGTATAATTATTACAGTTCTGGCGATAATAACTGCATTATATGGGTAACAATGCACGTTATATTGCTAATAGTATAAGTAATAAGTATAATTATTACAGTTCTAGCGATAATACCTCCATTATATGGGTAATAATGCATGTTATATTGATAATGATATAAGTAATAAGTATAATTATTACAGTTCTAGCGATAATAACTGCATTATATGGGTAATAATGCATGTTATATTGATGATAATGAAAGTAATACGTATATTTATTATAGTTCTTGCGATAATAACTGCATAATATGGGTAATAATGCACGTTATATTGATAATAATATAAGTAATAAGTATAATTATTACAGTTCTAGCGATAATAACTGCATTATATGGGTAATAATGCACGCTATATTGCTAACAATATAAGTAATAAGTATAATTATTACAGTTCTAGCGATAATAACTGCATAATATGGGTAATAATGCATGTTATATTGATAATAATATAAGTAATAAGTATAATTATTACAGTTCAAGCGATAATACCTCCATTATATGGGTAATAATGCATGTTATATTGATAATGATATAAGTAATAAGTATAATTATTACAGTTCTAGCGATAATAACTGCATAATATGGGTAATAATGCACGTTATATTGCTAATAATATAAGTAATGAGTACAATTATTACAGTTCTAGCGATAATAACTGCATAATATGGGTAATAATGCACGTTATATTGCTAATAATATAAGTAATAAGTATAATTATTACAGTTCTAGCAATAATACCTCCATTATATGGGTAATAATGCATGTTATATTGATAATAATATAAGCAATAAGTATAATTATTACAGTTCTAGCGATAATAACTGCATTATATGGGTAATAATGCATGTTATATTGATAATATTGGGAGTAATAAGTATATTTATTATAGTTCTAGCGATAATAACTGCAGAATATGGGTAATAATGCATGTTATATTGATAATAGTATAAGTAATAAGTATAATTATTACAGTTCTAGCGATAATAACTGCATAATATGGGTAATAATGCATGTTATATTGATGATAATAAAAGTAATACGTATATTTATTATAGTTCTAGCGATAATAACTGCATAATATGGGTAATAATGCATGTTATATTGATACCAATATAAGTAATAAGTATAATTATTACAGTTCTAGCGATAATAACTGCACTATATGGGTAATAATGCACGTTATATTGCTAACAATATAAGTAATAAGTATAATTATTACAGTTCTAGCGATAATAATAGTAAAATATGGCTAATAGTGCATGATATATTGATAATAGTAAAAGTAATAAGTATATTTATTACAGTTCTATCGATAATAACTGCATAATATGGGTAATAATGCATGTTATATTGATGATAATGAAAGTAGTAAGTATATTTATTACAGTTCTAGCGATAATAACTGCATTATATGCGTAATAATGCACGTTATATTGCTAATAATATAAGTAATGAGTATAATTATTACAGTTCTAGCGATAATAACTGCATTATATGGGTAATAATGCATGTTATATTGATAATAATATAAGTAATAAGTATAATTATTACAGTTCTAGCGATAATAACTGCATTATATGGGTAATAATGCACGTTATATTGCTAACAATATAAGTAATAAGTATAATTATTACAGTTCTGTCGATAATAACTGCATAATATGGGTAATAATGCATGTTATATTGATGATAATAAAAGTAATACGTATATTTATTATAGTTCTAGCGATAATAACTGCATAATATGGGTAATAATGCATGTTATATTGATAATAATCTAAGTAATAAGTATAATTATTACAGTTCTAGCGATAATAACTGCATTATATGGGTAATAATGCACGTTATATTGCTAACAATATAAGTAATAAGTATAATTATTACAGTTCTATCGATAATAACTTCTTAATATGGGTAATAATGCATGTTATATTGATGATAATGAAAGTAGTAAGTATATTTATTACGGTTCTAGCGATAATAACTGCATTATATGCGTAATAAGGCATGTTATATTGATAATATCGGGAGTAATAAGTATAATTATTATAGTTCTAGCGATAATAATAGTAAAATATGGCTAATAGTGCATGATATATTGATAATAGTAAAAGTAATAAGTATATTTATTACAGTTCTGTCGATAATAACTGCATAATATGGGTAATAATGCATGTTATATTGATGATAATAAAAGTAATACGTATATTTATTATAGTTCTAGCGATAATAACTGCATAATGTGGGTAATAATGCATGTTATATTGATATCAATATAAGTAATAAGTATAATTATTACAGTTCTAGCGATAATAACTGCATTATATGGGTAATAATGCATGTTATATTGATGATAATAAAAGTAATACGTATATTTATTATAGTTCTAGCGATAATAACTGCATAATATGGGTAATAATGCATGTTATATTGATGATAATGAAAGTAGTAAGTATATTTATTACAGTTCTAGCGATAATAACTGCATTATATGCGTAATAATGCACGTTATATTGCTAATAATGTAAGTAATGAGTATAATTATTACAGTTCTAGCGATAATAACTGCATTATATGGGTAATAATGCATGTTATATTGATGATAATAAAAGTAATACGTATATTTATTATAGTTCTAGCGATAATAACTGCATAATATGGGTAATAATGCATGTTATATTGATAATAATCTAAGTAATAAGTATAATTATTACAGTTCTAGCGATAATAACTGCATTATATGGGTAATAATGCACGTTATATTGCTAACAATATAAGTAATAAGTATAATTATTACAGTTCTATCGATAATAACTTCTTAATATGGGTAATAATGCATGTTATATTGATGATAATGAAAGTAGTAAGTATATTTATTACAGTTCTAGCGATAATAACTGCATTATATGCGTAATAAGGCATGTTATATTGATAATATCGGGAGTAATAAGTATAATTATTATAGTTCTAGCGATAATAATAGTAAAATATGGCTAATTGTGCATGATATATTGATAATAGTAAAAGTAATAAGTATATTTATGACAGTTCTGTCGATAATAACTGCATAATATGGGTAATAATGCATGTTATATTGATGATAATAAAGGTAATACGTATATTTATTATAGTTCTAGCGATAATAACTGCATAATATGGGTAATAATGCATGTTATATTGAGAATAATATAAGTCATAAGTATAATTATTACAGTTCTAGCGATAATAACTGCATTATATGGGTAATAATGCACGTTATATTGCTAACAATATAAGTAATAAGTATAATTATTACAGTTCTATCGATAATAACTTCTTAATATGGGTAATAATGCATGTTATATTGATGATAATGAAAGTAGTAAGTATATTTATTACAGTTCTAGCGATAATATCTGCATTATATGCGTAATAAGGCATGTTATATTGATAATATGGGGAGTAATAAGTATAATTATTATAGTTCTAGCGATAATAATAGTAAAATATGGCTAATAGTGCATGATATATTGATAATAGTAAAAGTAATAAGTATATTTATTACAGTTCTGTCGATAATAACTGCATAATATGGGTAATAATGCATGTTATATTGATGATAATAAAAGTAATACGTATATTTATTATATTTCTAGCGATAATAACTGCATAATGTGGGTAATAATGCATGTTATATTGATATCAATATAAGTAATAAGTATAATTATTACAGTTCTAGCGATAATAACTGCACTATATGGGTAATAATGCACGTTATATTGCTAACAATATAAGTAATAAGTATAATTATTACAGTTCTAGCGATAATAACTGCATTATATGCGTAATAAGGCATGTTATATTGATAATATCGGGAGTAATAAGTATAATTATTATAGTTCTAGCGATAATAATAGTAAAATATGGCTAATAGTGCATGATATATTGATAATAGTAAAAGTAATAAGTATATTTATTACAGTTCTGTCGATAATAACTGCATAATATGGGTAATAATGCATGTTATATTGATGATAATAAAAGTAATACGTATATTTATTATAGTTCTAGCGATAATAACTGCATAATGTGGGTAATAATGCATGTTATATTGATATCAATATAAGTAATAAGTATAATTATTACAGTTCCAGCGATAATAACTGCACTATATGGGTAATAATGCACGTTATATTGCTAACAATATAAGTAATAAGTATAATTATTACAGCTCTAGCGATAATAATAGTAAAATATGGCTAATAGTGCATGATATATTGATAATAGTAAAAGTAATAAGTATATTTATTACAGTTCTATCGATAATAACTGCAGAATATGGGTAATAATGCATGTTATATTGATAACAGTATAAGTAATAAGTATAATTATTACAGTTCTAGCGATAATAACTGCATTATATGGGTAATAATGCACGTTATATTGCTAATAATATAAGTAATAAGTATAATTATTACAGTTCTAGCGATAATAACTGCATTATATGGGTAATAATATATGTTATATTGATGATAATAAAAGTAATACGTATATTTATTATAGTTCTAGCGATAATAACTGCATAATATGGGTAATAATGCATGTTATATTGATAATAATCTAAGTAATAAGTATAATTATTACAGTTCTAGCGATAATAACTGCATTATATGGGTAATAATGCACGTTATATTGCTAACAATATAAGTAATAAGTATAATTATTACAGTTCTATCGATAATAACTTCTTAATATGGGTAATAATGCATGTTATATTGATGATAATGAAAGTAGTAAGTATATTTATTACAGTTCTAGCGATAATAACTGCATTATATGCGTAATAAGGCATGTTATATTGATAATATCGGGAGTAATAAGTATAATTATTATAGTTCTAGCGATAATAATAGTAAAATATGGCTAATAGTGCATGATATATTGATAATAATAAAAGTAATAAGTATATTTATTACAGTTCTGTCGATAATAACTGCATAATATGGGTATTAATGCATGTTATATTGATGATAATAAAAGTAATACGTATATTTATTATAGTTCTAGCGATAATAACTGCATAATGTGGGTAATAATGCATGTTATATTGATATCAATATAAGTAATAAGTATAATTATTACAGTTCTAGCGATAATAACTGCACTATATGGGTAATAATGCACGTTATATTGCTAACAATATAAGTAATAAGTATAATTATTACAGCTCTAGCGATAATAATAGTAAAATATGGCTAATAGTGCATGATATATTGATAATAGTAAAAGTAATAAGTATATTTATTACAGTTCTATCGATAATAACTGCATAATATGGGTAATAATGCATGTTATATTGATGATAATGAAAGTAGTAAGTATATTTATTACAGTTCTAGCGATAATAACTGCATTATATGCGTAATAATGCACGTTATATTGCTAATAATATAAGTAATGAGTATAATTATTACAGTTCTAGCGATAATAACTGCATTATATGGGTAATAATGCACGTTATATTGCTAACAATATAAGTAATAAGTATAATTATTACAGTTCTATCGATAATAACTTCTTAATATGGGTAATAATGCATGTTATATTGATGATAATGAAAGTAGTAAGTATATTTATTACAGTTCTAGCGATAATAACTGCATTATATGCGTAATAAGGCATGTTATATTGATAATATCGGGAGTAATAAGTATAATTATTATAGTTCTAGCGATAATAATAGTAAAATATGGCTAATAGTGCATGATATATTGATAATAGTAAAAGTAATAAGTATATTTATTACAGTTCTGTCGATAATAACTGCATAATATGGGTAATAATGCATGTTATATTGATGATAATAAAAGTAATACGTGTATTTATTATAGTTCTAGCGATAATAACTGCATAATGTGGGTAATAATGCATGTTATATTGATATCAATATAAGTAATAAGTATAATTATTACAGTTCTAGCGATAATAACTGCACTATATGGGTAATAATGCACGTTATATTGCTAACAATATAAGTAATAAGTATAATTATTACAGTTCTAGCGATAATAACTGCATTATATGCGTAATAAGGCATGTTATATTGATAATATCGGGAGTAATAAGTATAATTATTATAGTTCTAGCGATAATAATAGTAAAATATGGCTAATAGTGCATGATATATTGATAATAGTAAAAGTAATAAGTATATTTATTACAGTTCTGTCGATAATAACTGCATAATATGGGTAATAATGCATGTTATATTGATGATAATAAAAGTAATACGTATATTTATTATAGTTCTAGCGATAATGACTGCATAATGTGGGTAATAATGCATGTTATATTGATATCAATATAAGTAATAAGTATAATTATTACAGTTCCAGCGATAATAACTGCACTATATGGGTAATAATGCACGTTATATTGCTAACAATATAAGTAATAAGTATAATTATTACAGCTCTAGCGATAATAATAGTAAAATATGGCTAATAGTGCATGATATATTGATAATAGTAAAAGTAATAAGTATATTTATTACAGTTCTATCGATAATAACTGCAGAATATGGGTAATAATGCATGTTATATTGATAACAGTATAAGTAATAAGTATAATTATTACAGTTCTAGCGATAATAACTGCATTATATGGGTAATAATGCACGTTATATTGCTAATAATATAAGTAATAAGTATAATTATTACAGTTCTAGCGATAATAACTGCATAATATGGGTAATAATGCATGTTATATTGATGATAATAAAGGTAATACGTATATTTATTATAGTTCTAGCGATAATAACTGCATAATATGGGTAATAATGCATGTTATATTGAGAATAATATAAGTCATAAGTATAATTATTACAGTTCTAGCGATAATAACTGCATTATATGGGTAATAATGCACGTTATATTGCTAACAATATAAGTAATAAGTATAATTATTACAGTGCTAGCGATAATAACTGCACTATATGGGTAATAATGCACGTTATATTGCTAACAATATAAGTAATAAGTATAATTATTACAGTTCTAGCGATAATAACTGCATTATATGCGTAATAAGGCATGTTATATTGATAATATCGGGAGTAATAAGTATAATTATTATAGTTCTAGCGATAATAATAGTAAAATATGGCTAATAGTGCATGATATATTGATAATAGTAAAAGTAATAAGTATATTTATTACAGTTCTGTCGATAATAACTGCATAATATGGGTAATAATGCATGTTATATTGATGATAATAAAAGTAATACGTATATTTATTATAGTTCTAGCGATAATAACTGCATAATGTGGGTAATAATGCATGTTATATTGATATCAATATAAGTAATAAGTATAATTATTACAGTTCTAGCGATAATAACTGCACTATATGGGTAATAATGCACGTTATATTGCTAACAATATAAGTAATAAGTATAATTATTACAGTTCTAGCGATAATAACTGCATTATATGCGTAATAAGGCATGTTATATTGATAATATCGGGAGTAATAAGTATAATTATTATAGTTCTAGCGATAATAATAGTAAAATATGGCTAATAGTGCATGATATATTGATAATAGTAAAAGTAATAAGTATATTTATTACAGTTCTGTCGATAATAACTGCATAATATGGGTAATAATGCATGTTATATTGATGATAATAAAAGTAATACGTATATTTATTATAGTTCTAGCGATAATAACTGCATAATGTGCATAATAATGCATGTTATATTGATATCAATATAAGTAATAAGTATAATTATTACAGTTCCAGCGATAATAACTGCACTATATGGGTAATAATGCACGTTATATTGCTACCAATATAAGTAATAAGTATAATTATTACAGCTCTAGCGATAATAATAGTAAAATATGGCTAATACTGCATGATATATTGATAATAGTAAAAGTAATAAGTATATTTATTACAGTTCTATCGATAATAACTGCAGAATATGGGTAATAATGCATGTTATATTGATAACAGTATAAGTAATAAGTATAATTATTACAGTTCTAGCGATAATAACTGCATTATATGGGTAATAATATATGTTATATTGATGATAATAAAAGTAATACGTATATTTATTATAGTTCTAGCGATAATAACTGCATAATATGGGTAATAATGCATGTTACATTGATAATAATCTAAGTAATAAGTATAATTATTACAGTTCTAGCGATAATAACTGCATTATATGGGTAATAATGCACGTTATATTGCTAACAATATAAGTAATAAGTATAATTATTACAGTTCTATCGATAATAACTTCTTAATATGGGTAATAATGCATGTTATATTGATGATAATGAAAGTAGTAAGTATATTTATTACAGTTCTAGCGATAATAACTGCATTATATGCGTAATAATGCACGTTATATTGCTAATAATATAAGTAATAAGTATAATTATTACAGTTCTAGCGATAATAACTGCATTATATGGGTAATAATGCATGTTATATTGATAATATCGGGCGTAATAAGTATAATTATTATAGTTCTAGCGATAATAATAGTAAAATATGGCAAATAGTGCATGTTATATTGATAATAATAAAAGTAATAAATATATTTATTACAGTTCTATCGATAATAAAAGTAATACGTATATTTATTATAGTTCTAGCGATAATAACTGCATAATGTGGGTAATAATGCATGTTATATTGATAATAATCTAAGTAATAAGTATAATTATTACACTTCTAGCGATAATAACTGCATTATATGGGTAATAATGCATGTTATATTGATAATATCGGGAGTAATAAGTATAATTATTATAGTTCTAGCGATAATAATAGTAAAATATGGCAAATAGTGCATGATATATTGATAATAGTAAAAGTAATAAGTATATTTATTACAGTTCTATCGATAATAACTGCAGAATATGGGTAATAATGCATGTTATATTGATAACAGTATAAGTAATAAGTATAATTATTACAGTTCTAGCGATAATAATAGTAAAATATGGCTAATAGTGCATGATATATTGATAATAGTAAAAGTAATAAGTATATTTATTACAGTTCTATCGATAATAACTGCATTATATGCGTAATAATGCACGTTATATTGCTAATAATATAAGTAATGAGTATAATTATTACAGTTCTAGCGATAATAACTGCATTATATGGGTAATAATGCATGTTATATTGATGATAATAAAAGTAATACGTATATGTATTATAGTTCTAGCGATAATAACTGCATAATATGGGTAATAATGCATGTTATATTGATAATAATCTAAGTAATAAGTATAATTATTACAGTTCTAGCGATAACAACTGCATTATATGGGTAATAATGCACGTTATATTGCTAACAATATAAGTAATAAGTATAATTATTACAGTTCTATCGATAATAACTTCTTAATATGGGTAATAATGCATGTTATATTGATAATATCGGGAGTAATAAGTATAATTATTATAGTTCTAGCTATAATAATAGTAAAATATGGCAAATAGTGCATGTTATATTGATAATAATAAAAGTAATAATTATATTTATTACAGTTCTATCGATAATAAGTGCATTATATGGGTAATAATGCATGTTATATTGATGATAATGAAAGTAATACGTATATTTATTATAGTTCTAGCGATAATAACTGCATAATATGGGTAATAATGCACGTTATATTGCTAATAATATAAGTAATGAGTACAATTATTACAGTTCTAGCGATAATAACTGCATTATATGGGTAATAATGCATGTTATATTGATAATATTGGGAGTAATAAGTATATTTATTATAGTTCTAGCGATAATAACTGCAGAATATGGGTAATAATGCATGTTATATTGATAACAGTATAAGTATTAAGTATAATTATTACAGTTCTAGCGATAACAACTGCATTATATGGGTAATAATGCACGTTATATTGCTAACAATATAAGTAATAAGTATAATTATTACAGTTCTATCGATAATAACTTCTTAATATGGGTAATAATGCATGTTATATTGATAATATCGGGAGTAATAAGTATAATTATTATAGTTCTAGCTATAATAATAGTAAAATATGGCAAATAGTGCATGTTATATTGATAATAATAAAAGTAATAATTATATTTATTACAGTTCTATCGATAATAAGTGCATTATATGGGTAATAATGCATGTTATATTGATGATAATGAAAGTAATACGTATATTTATTATAGTTCTAGCGATAATAACTGCATAATATGGGTAATAATGCACGTTATATTGCTAATAATATAAGTAATGAGTACAATTATTACAGTTCTAGCGATAATAACTGCATTATATGGGTAATAATGCATGTTATATTGATAATATTGGGAGTAATAAGTATATTTATTATAGTTCTAGCGATAATAACTGCAGAATATGGGTAATAATGCATGTTATATTGATAACAGTATAAGTATTAAGTATAATTATTACAGTTCTAGCGATAATAACTGCATTATATGGGTAATAATGCACGTTATATTGCTAATAGTATAAGTAATAAGTATAATTATTACAGTTCTAGCGATAATACCTCCATTATATGGGTAATAATGCATGTTATATTGATAATAATATAAGTAATAAGTATAATTATTACAGTTCTAGCGATAATAACTGCACTATATGGGTAATAATGCACGTTATATTGCTAACAATATAAGTAATAAGTATAATTATTACAGTTCTAGCGATAATAATAGTAAAATATGGCTAATAGTGCATGATATATTGATAATAGTAAAAGTAATAAGTATATTTATTACAGTTCTATCGATAATAACTGCATAATATGGGTAATAATGCATGTTATATTGATGATAATGAAAGTAGTAAGTATATTTATTACAGTTCTAGCGATAATAACTGCATTATATGCGTAATAATGCACGTTATATTGCTAATAATATAAGTAATGAGTATAATTATTACAGTTCTAGCGATAATAACTGCATTATATGGGTAATAATGCATGTTATATTGATGATAATAAAAGTAATACGTATAATTATTACAGTTCTAGCGATAATAACTGCATTATATGGGTAATAATGCATGTTATATTGATAATATTGGGAGTAATAAGTATATTTATTATAGTTCTTGCGATAATAACTGCATAATATGGGTAATAATGCATGTTATATTGAGAATAATATAAGTAATAAGTATAATTATTACAGTTCTGGCGATAATAACTGCATTATATGGGTAACAATGCATGTTATATTGCTAATAGTATAAGTAATAAGTATAATTATTACAGTTCTAGCAATAATACCTCCATTATATGGGTAATAATGCATGTTATATTGATAATAATATAAGTAATAAGTATAATTATTACAGTTCTAGCGATAATAACTGCATTATATGGGTAATAATGCATGTTATATTGATAATATTGGGAGTAATAAGTATATTTATTATAGTTCTAGCGATAATAACTGCATAATATGGGTAATAATGCATGTTATATTGACAATAGTATAAGTAATAAGTATAATTATTACAGTTCTAGCGATAATAACTGTATTATATGGGTAATAATGCACGTTATATTGCTAATAATATAAGTAATAAGTATAATTATTACAGTTCTACCGATAATAAGTGCATTATATGGGTAATAATGCATGTTATATTGATAATATCGGGAGTAATAAGTATAATTATTATAGTTCTAGCGATAATAATAGTAAAATATGGCAAATAGTGCATGTTATATTGATAATAATAAAAGTAATAAATATATTTATTACAGTTCTATCGATAATAACTGCATAATATGGGTAATAATGCATGTTATATTGATGATAATAAAAGTAATACGTATATTTATTATAGTTCTAGCAATAATAACTGCATAATATGGGTAATAATGCATGTTATATTGATAATAATATAAGTAATAAGTATAATTATTACAGTTCTAGCGATAATAACTGCATTATATGGGTAATAATGCACGTTATATTGCTAACAATATAAGTAATAAGTATAATTATTACAGTTCTAGCGATAATAACTGCATTATATGGGTAATAATGCATGTTATATTGATAATATTGGGAGTAATAAGTATATTTATTATAGTTCTAGCGATAATAACTGCAGAATATGGGTAATAATGCATGTTATATTGATAACAGTATAAGTAATAAGTATAATTATTACAGTTCTAGCGATAATAACTGCATTATATGGGTAATAATGCATGTTATATTGATAATATCGGGCGTAATAAGTATAATTATTATAGTTCTAGCGATAATAATAGTAAAATATGGCAAATAGTGCATGTTATATTGATAATAATAAAAGTAATAAATATATTTATTACAGTTCTATCGATAATAAAAGTAATACGTATATTTATTATAGTTCTAGCGATAATAACTGCATAATGTGGGTAATAATGCATGTTATATTGATAATAATCTAAGTAATAAGTATAATTATTACACTTCTAGCGATAATAACTGCATTATATGGGTAATAATGCATGTTATATTGATAATATCGGGAGTAATAAGTATAATTATTATAGTTCTAGCGATAATAATAGTAAAATATGGCAAATAGTGCATGATATATTGATAATAGTAAAAGTAATAAGTATATTTATTACAGTTCTATCGATAATAACTGCAGAATATGGGTAATAATGCATGTTATATTGATAACAGTATAAGTAATAAGTATAATTATTACAGTTCTAGCGATAATAATAGTAAAATATGGCTAATAGTGCATGATATATTGATAATAGTAAAAGTAATAAGTATATTTATTACAGTTCTATCGATTATAACTGCATTATATGCGTAATAATGCACGTTATATTGCTAATAATATAAGTAATGAGTATAATTATTACAGTTCTAGCGATAATAACTGCATTATATGGGTAATAATGCATGTTATATTGATGATAATAAAAGTAATACGTATATTTATTATAGTTCTAGCGATAATAACTGCATAATATGGGTAATAATGCATGTTATATTGATAATAATCTAAGTAATAAGTATAATTATTACAGTTCTAGCGATAACAACTGCATTATATGGGTAATAATGCACGTTATATTGCTAACAATATAAGTAATAAGTATAATTATTACAGTTCTATCGCTAATAACTTCTTAATATGGGTAATAATGCATGTTATATTGATAATATCGGGAGTAATAAGTATAATTATTATAGTTCTAGCTATAATAATAGTAAAATATGGCAAATAGTGCATGTTATATTGATAATAATAAAAGTAATAATTATATTTATTACAGTTCTATCGATAATAAGTGCATTATATGGGTAATAATGCATGTTATATTGATGATAATGAAAGTAATACGTATATTTATTATAGTTCTAGCGATAATAACTGCATAATATGGGTAATAATGCACGTTATATTGCTAATAATATAAGTAATGAGTACAATTATTACAGTTCTAGCGATAATAACTGCATTATATGGGTAATAATGCATGTTATATTGATAATATTGGGAGTAATAAGTATATTTATTATAGTTCTAGCGATAATAACTGCAGAATATGGGTAATAATGCATGTTATATTGATAACAGTATAAGTATTAAGTATAATTATTACAGTTCTAGCGATAATAACTGCATTATATGGGTAATAATGCACGTTATATAGCTAATAATATAAGTAATAAGTATAATTATTACAGTTCTAGCGATAATAACTGCATTATATGGGTAATAATACATGTTATATTGATAATATCGGGAGTAATAAGTATAATTATTATAGTTCTAGCGATAATAATAGTAAAATATGGCAAATAGTGCATGTTATATTGATAATAATAAAAGTAATAAATATATTTATTACAGTTCTATCGATAATAAAAGTAATACGTATATTTATTATAGTTCTAGCGATAATAACTGCATAATGTGGGTAATAATGCATGTTATATTGATAATAATCTAAGTAATAAGTATAATTATTACACTTCTAGCGATAATAACTGCATTATATGGGTAATAATGCATGTTATATTGATAATATCGGGAGTAATAAGTATAATTATTATAGTTCTAGCGATAATAATAGTAAAATATGGCAAATAGTGCATGATATATTGATAATAGTAAAAGTAATAAGTATATTTATTACAGTTCTATCGATAATAACTGCAGAATATGGGTAATAATGCATGTTATATTGATAACAGTATAAGTAATAAGTATAATTATTACAGTTCTAGCGATAATAATAGTAAAATATGGCTAATAGTGCATGATATATTGATAATAGTAAAAGTAATAAGTATATTTATTACAGTTCTATCGATAATAACTGCAGAATATGGGTAATAATGCATGTTATATTGATAACAGTATAAGTAATAAGTATAATTATTACAGTTCTAGCGATAATAACTGCATTATATGGGTAATAATATATGTTATATTGATGATAATAAAAGTAATACGTATATTTATTATAGTTCTAGCGATAATAACTGCATAATATGGGTAATAATGCATGTTATACTGATAATAATCGAAGTAATAAGTATAATTATTACAGTTCTAGCGATAATAACTGCATTATATGGGTAATAATGCACGTTATATTGCTAACAATATAAGTAATAAGTATAATTATTACAGTTCTATCGATAATAACTTCTTAATATGGGTAATAATGCATGTTATATTGATGATAATGAAAGTAGTAAGTATATTTATTACAGTTCTAGCGATAATAACTGCATTATATGCGTAATAAGGCATGTTGTATTGATAATATCGGGAGTAATAAGTATAATTATTATAGTTCTAGCGATAATAATAGTACAATATGGCTAATAGTGCATGATATATTGATAATAGTAAAAGTAATAAGTATATTTATTACAGTTCTGTCGATAATAACTGCATAATATGGGTAATAATGCATGTTATATTGATGATAATAAAAGTAATACGTATATTTATTATAGTTCTAGCGATAATAACTGCATAATGTGGGTAATAATGCATGTTATATTGATATCAATATAAGTAATAAGTATAATTATTACAGTTCTAGCGATAATAACTGCACTATATGGGTAATAATGCACGTTATATTGCTAACAATATAAGTAATAAGTATAATTATTACAGTTCTAGCGATAATAATAGTAAAATATGGCTAATAGTGCATGATATATTGATAATAGTAAAAGTAATAAGTATATTTATTACAGTTCTATCGATAATAACTGCATAATATGGGTAATAATGCATGTTATATTGATGATAATGAAAGTAGTAAGTATATTTATTACAGTTCTAGCGATAATAACTGCATTATATGCGTAATAATGCACGTTATATTGCTAATAATATAAGTAATGAGTATAATTATTACAGTTCTAGCGATAATAACTGCATTATATGGGTAATAATGCATGTTATATTGATGATAATAAAAGTAATACGTATATTTATTATAGTTCTAGCGATAATAACTGCATAATATGGGTAATAATGCATGTTATATTGATAATAATCTAAGTAATAAGTATAATTATTACAGTTCTAGCGATAACAACTGCATTATATGAGTAATAATGCACGTTATATTGCTAACAATATAAGTAATAAGTATAATTATTACAGTTCTATCGATAATAACTTCTTAATATGGGTAATAATGCATGTTATATTGATAATATCGGGAGTAATAAGTATAATTATTATAGTTCTAGCTATAATAATAGTAAAATATGGCAAATAGTGCATGTTATATTGATAATAATAAAAGTAATAATTATATTTATTACAGTTCTATCGATAATAACTGCATTATATGGGTAATAATGCATGTTATATTGATGATAATGAAAGTAATACGTATATTTATTATAGTTCTAGCGATAATAACTGCATAATATGGGTAATAATGCACGTTATATTGCTAATAATATAAGTAATGAGTACAATTATTACAGTTCTAGCGATAATAACTGCATTATATGGGTAATAATGCATGTTATATTGATAATATTGGGAGTAATAAGTATATTTATTATAGTTCTAGCGATAATAACTGCATTATATGCGAAATAAGGCATGTTATATTGAGAATAATATAAGTAATAAGTATAATTATTACAGTTCTGGCGATAATAACTGCATTATATGGGTAATAATGCACGTTATATTGCTAATAATATAAGTAATAAGTATAATTATTACAGTTCTAGCGATAATAACTGCATTATTTGGGTAATAATGCATGTTATATTGATGATAATAAAAGTAATACGTATATTTATTATAGTTCTAGCGATAATAACTGCATAATGTGGGTAATAATGCATGTTATATTGCTAATAGTATAAGTAAGAAGTATAATTATTACAGTTCTAGCGATAATAACTGCATTATATGGGTAATAATGCATGTTATATTGATAATATCGGGAGTAATAAGTATAATTATTATAGTTCTAGCGATAATAATAGTAAAATATGGCAAATAGTGCATGTTATATTGATAACAATAAAAGTAATAAGTATATTTATTACAGTTCTATCGATAATAACTGCATAATATGGGTAATAATGCATGTTATATTGATGATAATAAAAGTAATACGTTTATTTATTATAGTTCTAGCAATAATAACTGCATAATGTGGGTGATAATGCATGTTATATTGATAATAATCTAAGTAATAAGTATAATTATTACAGTTCTAGCGATAATAACTGCATTATATGGTTAATAATGCATGTTATATTGATAATAATATAAGTAATAAGTATAATTATTACAGTTCTAGCGATAATAACTGCATTATATGGGTAATAATGCATGTTATATTGCAAATAATATAAGTAATAAGTATAATTATTACAGTTCTAGCGATAATAACTGCATTATATGGGTAATAATGCATGTTATATTGATAATATTGGGAGTAATAAGTATATTTATTATAGTTCTAGCGATAATAACTGCATAATATGGGTAATAATGCATGTTATATTGATAATAGTATAAGTAATAAGTATAATTATTACAGTTCTAGCGATAATAACTACATTATATGGGTAATAATGCATGTTATATTGATAATATCGGGAGTAATAAGTATAATTATTATAGTTCTAGCGATAATAATAGTAAAATATGGCAAATAGTGCATGTTATATTGATAATAATAAAAGTAATAAATATATTTATTACAGTTCTATCGATAATAACTGCATAATATGGGTAATAATGCATGTTATATTGATGATAATAAAAGTAATACGTATATTTATTATAGTTCTAGCGATAATAACTACATAATGTGGGTAATAATGCATGTTATATTGATAACAATCTAAGTAATAAGTATAATTATTACAGTTCTAGCAATAATAACTGCATTATATGGGTAATAATGCATGTTATATTGATGATAATGAAAGTAATACGTATATTTATTATAGTTCTAGCGATAATAACTGCATAATATGGGTAATAATGCACGTTATATTGCTAATAATATAAGTAATGAGTACAATTATTACAGTTCTAGCTATAATAACTGCATTATATGGGTAATAATGCATGTTATATTGCTAATAATATAAGTAATAAGTATAATTATTACAGTTCTAGCGATAATAACTGCATTATATGGGTAATAATGCATGTTATATTGATAATATTGGGAGTAATAAGTATATTTATTATAGTTCTAGCGATAATAACTGCATAATATGGGTAATAATGCATGTTATATTGATAATAGTATAAGTAATAAGTATAATTATTACAGTTCTAGCGATAATAACTGCATTATATGGGTAATAATGCACGTTATATTGCTAATAATATAAGTAATAAGTATAATTATTACAGTTCTAGCGATAATAACTGCATTATATGGGTAATAATGCATGTTATATTGATAATATCGGGAGTAATAAGTATAATTATTATAGTTCTAGCAATAATAATAGTAAAATATGGCAAATAGTGCATGTTATATTGATAATAATAAAAGTAATAAATATATTTATTACAGTTCTATCGATAATAACTGCATAATATGGGTAATAATGCATGTTATATTGATGATAATAAAAGTAATACGTATATTTATTATAGTTCTAGCGATAATAACTACATAATGTGGGTAATAATGCATGTTATATTGATAACAATCTAAGTAATAAGTATAATTATTACAGTTCTAGCAATAATAACTGCATTATATGGGTAATAATGCATGTTATATTGATGATAATGAAAGTAATACGTATATTTATTATAGTTCTAGCGATAATAACTGCATAATATGGGTAATAATGCACGTTATATTGCTAATAATATAAGTAATGAGTACAATTATTACAGTTCTAGCTATAATAACTGCATTATATGGGTAATAATGCATGTTATATTGATGACAATAAAAGTAATACGTATATTTATTATAGTTCTAGCGATAATAACTGCATAGTATGGGTAATAATGCATGTTATATTGAGAATAATGTAAGTAATAAGTATAATTATTACAGTTCTGGCGATAATAACTGCATTATATGGGTAATAATGCACGTTATATTGCTAATAGTATTTAATAAGTATAATTATTACAGTTCTAGCGATAATACCTCCATTATATGGGTAATAATGCATGTTATATTGAGAATAATATAAGTAATAAGTATAATTATTACAGTTCTGGCGATAATAACTGCATTATATGGGTAATAATGCACGTTATATTGCTAATAATATAAGTAATAAGTATAATTATTACAGTTCTAGCGATAATAACTGCATTATATGGGTAATAATGCATGTTATATTGATAATATTGGGAGTAATAAGTATATTTATTATAGTTCTAGCGATAATAACTGCATAATATGGGTAATAATGCATGTTATATTGATAATAGTATAAGTAATAAGTATAATTATTACAGTTCTAGCGATAATAACTGCATTATATGGGTAATAATGCACGTTATATTGCTAATAATATAAGTAATAAGTATAATTATTACAGTTCTAGCGATAATAACTGCATTATATGGGTAATAATGCATGTTATATTGATAATATCGGGAGTAATAAGTATAATTATTATAGTTCTAGCAATAATAATAGTAAAATATGGCAAATAGTGCATGTTATATTGATAATAATAAAAGTAATAAATATATTTATTACAGTTCTATCGATAATAACTGCATAATATGGGTAATAATGCATGTTATATTGATGATAATAAAAGTAATACGTATATTTATTATAGTTCTAGCGATAATAACTACATAATGTGGGTAATAATGCATGTTATATTGATAACAATCTAAGTAATAAGTATAATTATTACAGTTCTAGCAATAATAACTGCATTATATGGGTAATAATGCATGTTATATTGATGATAATGAAAGTAATACGTATATTTATTATAGTTCTAGCGATAATAACTGCATAATATGGGTAATAATGCACGTTATATTGCTAATAATATAAGTAATGAGTACAATTATTACAGTTCTAGCTATAATAACTGCATTATATGGGTAATAATGCATGTTATATTGATAATAATATAAGTAATAAGTATAATTATTACAGTTCTAGCGATAATAACTGCATTATATGGGTAATAATGCATGTTATATTGCTCATAATATAAGTAATAAGTATAATTATTACACTTCTAGCGATAATAACTGCATTATATGGGTAATAATGCATGTTATATTGATAATATCGGGAGTAATAAGTATAATTATTATAGTTCTAGCGATAATAATAGTAAAATATGGCAAATAGTGCATGATATATTGATAATAGTAAAAGTAATAAGTATATTTATTACAGTTCTATCGATAATAACTGCAGAATATGGGTAATAATGCATGTTATATTGATAACAGTATAAGTAATAAGTATAATTATTACAGTTCTAGCGATAATAATAGTAAAATATGGCTAATAGTGCATGATATATTGATAATAGTAAAAGTAATAAGTATATTTATTACAGTTCTATCGATTATAACTGCATTATATGCGTAATAATGCACGTTATATTGCTAATAATATAAGTAATGAGTATAATTATTACAGTTCTAGCGATAATAACTGCATTATATGGGTAATAATGCATGTTATATTGATGATAATAAAAGTAATACGTATATTTATTATAGTTCTAGCGATAATAACTGCATAATATGGGTAATAATGCATGTTATATTGATAATAATCTAAGTAATAAGTATAATTATTACAGTTCTAGCGATAACAACTGCATTATATGGGTAATAATGCACGTTATATTGCTAACAATATAAGTAATAAGTATAATTATTACAGTTCTATCGATAATAACTTCTTAATATGGGTAATAATGCATGTTATATTGATAATATCGGGAGTAATAAGTATAATTATTATAGTTCTAGCTATAATAATAGTAAAATATGGCAAATAGTGCATGTTATATTGATAATAATAAAAGTAATAATTATATTTATTACAGTTCTATCGATAATAAGTGCATTATATGGGTAATAATGCATGTTATATTGATGATAATGAAAGTAATACGTATATTTATTATAGTTCTAGCGATAATAACTGCATAATATGGGTAATAATGCACGTTATATTGCTAATAATATAAGTAATGAGTACAATTATTACAGTTCTAGCGATAATAACTGCATTATATGGCTAATAATGCATGTTATATTGATAATATTGGGAGTAATAAGTATATTTATTATAGTTCTAGCGATAATAACTGCAGAATATGGGTAATAATGCATGTTATATTGATAACAGTATAAGTATTAAGTATAATTATTACAGTTCTAGCGATAATAACTGCATTATATGGGTAATAATGCACGTTATATAGCTAATAATATAAGTAATAAGTATAATTATTACAGTTCTAGCGATAATAACTGCATTATATGGGTAATAATACATGTTATATTGATAATATCGGGAGTAATAAGTATAATTATTATAGTTCTAGCGATAATAATAGTAAAATATGGCAAATAGTGCATGTTATATTGATAATAATAAAAGTAATAAATATATTTATTACAGTTCTATCGATAATAAAAGTAATACGTATATTTATTATAGTTCTAGCGATAATAACTGCATAATGTGGGTAATAATGCATGTTATATTGATAATAATCTAAGTAATAAGTATAATTATTACACTTCTAGCGATAATAACTGCATTATATGGGTAATAATGCATGTTATATTGATAATATCGGGAGTAATAAGTATAATTATTATAGTTCTAGCGATAATAATAGTAAAATATGGCAAATAGTGCATGATATATTGATAATAGTAAAAGTAATAAGTATATTTATTACAGTTCTATCGATAATAACTGCAGAATATGGGTAATAATGCATGTTATATTGATAACAGTATAAGTAATAAGTATAATTATTACAGTTCTAGCGATAATAATAGTAAAATATGGCTAATAGTGCATGATATATTGATAATAGTAAAAGTAATAAGTATATTTATTACAGTTCTATCGATAATAACTGCAGAATATGGGTAATAATGCATGTTATATTGATAACAGTATAAGTAATAAGTATAATTATTACAGTTCTAGCGATAATAACTGCATTATATGGGTAATAATATATGTTATATTGATGATAATAAAAGTAATACGTATATTTATTATAGTTCTAGCGATAATAACTGCATAATATGGGTAATAATGCATGTTATACTGATAATAATCGAAGTAATAAGTATAATTATTACAGTTCTAGCGATAATAACTGCATTATATGGGTAATAATGCACGTTATATTGCTAACAATATAAGTAATAAGTATAATTATTACAGTTCTATCGATAATAACTTCTTAATATGGGTAATAATGCATGTTATATTGATGATAATGAAAGTAGTAAGTATATTTATTACAGTTCTAGCGATAATAACTGCATTATATGCGTAATAAGGCATGTTGTATTGATAATATCGGGAGTAATAAGTATAATTATTATAGTTCTAGCGATAATAATAGTAAAATATGGCTAATAGTGCATGATATATTGATAATAGTAAAAGTAATAAGTATAGTTATTACAGTTCTGTCGATAATAACTGCATAATATGGGTAATAATGCATGTTATATTGATGATAATAAAAGTAATACGTATATTTATTATAGTTCTAGCGATAATAACTGCATAATGTGGGTAATAATGCATGTTATATTGATATCAATATAAGTAATAAGTATAATTATTACAGTTCTAGCGATAATAACTGCACTATATGGGTAATAATGCACGTTATATTGCTAACAATATAAGTAATAAGTATAATTATTACAGTTCTAGCGATAATAATAGTAAAATATGGCTAATAGTGCATGATATATTGATAATAGTAAAAGTAATAAGTATATTTATTACAGTTCTATCGATAATAACTGCATAATATGGGTAATAATGCATGTTATATTGATGATAATGAAAGTAGTAAGTATATTTATTACAGTTCTAGCGATAATAACTGCATTATATGCGTAATAATGCACGTTATATTGCTAATAATATAAGTAATGAGTATAATTATTACAGTTCTAGCGATAATAACTGCATTATATGGGTAATAATGCATGTTATATTGATGATAATAAAAGTAATACGTATATTTATTATAGTTCTAGCGATAATAACTGCATAATATGGGTAATAATGCATGTTATATTGATAATAATCTAAGTAATAAGTATAATTATTACAGTTCTAGCGATAACAACTGCATTATATGGGTAATAATGCACGTTATATTGCTAACAATATAAGTAATAAGTATAATTATTACAGTTCTATCGATAATAACTTCTTAATATGGGTAATAATGCATGTTATATTGATAATATCGGGAGTAATAAGTATAATTATTATAGTTCTAGCTATAATAATAGTAAAATATGGCAAATAGTGCATGTTATATTGATAATAATAAAAGTAATAATTATATTTATTACAGTTCTATCGATAATAACTGCATTATATGGGTAATAATGCATGTTATATTGATGATAATGAAAGTAATACGTATATTTATTATAGTTCTAGCGATAATAACTGCATAATATGGGTAATAATGCACGTTATATTGCTAATAATATAAGTAATGAGTACAATTATTACAGTTCTAGCGATAATAACTGCATTATATGGGTAATAATGCATGTTATATTGATAATATTGGGAGTAATAAGTATATTTATTATAGTTCTAGCGATAATAACTGCATTATATGCGAAATAAGGCATGTTATATTGAGAATAATATAAGTAATAAGTATAATTATTACAGTTCTGGCGATAATAACTGCATTATATGGGTAATAATGCACGTTATATTGCTAATAATATAAGTAATAAGTATAATTATTACAGTTCTAGCGATAATAACTGCATTATTTGGGTAATAATGCATGTTATATTGATGATAATAAAAGTAATACGTATATTTATTATAGTTCTAGCGATAATAACTGCATAATGTGGGTAATAATGCATGTTATATTGCTAATAGTATAAGTAAGAAGTATAATTATTACAGTTCTAGCGATAATAACTGCATTATATGGGTAATAATGCATGTTATATTGATAATATCGGGAGTAATAAGTATAATTATTATAGTTCTAGCGATAATAATAGTAAAATATGGCAAATAGTGCATGTTATATTGATAACAATAAAAGTAATAAGTATATTTATTACAGTTCTATCGATAATAACTGCATAATATGGGTAATAATGCATGTTATATTGATGATAATAAAAGTAATACGTTTATTTATTATAGTTCTAGCAATAATAACTGCATAATGTGGGTGATAATGCATGTTATATTGATAATAATCTAAGTAATAAGTATAATTATTACAGTTCTAGCGATAATAACTGCATTATATGGTTAATAATGCATGTTATATTGATAATAATATAAGTAATAAGTATAATTATTACAGTTCTAGCGATAATAACTGCATTATATGGGTAATAATGCATGTTATATTGCAAATAATATAAGTAATAAGTATAATTATTACAGTTCTAGCGATAATAACTGCATTATATGGGTAATAATGCATGTTATATTGATAATATTGGGAGTAATAAGTATATTTATTATAGTTCTAGCGATAATAACTGCATAATATGGGTAATAATGCATGTTATATTGATAATAGTATAAGTAATAAGTATAATTATTACAGTTCTAGCGATAATAACTACATTATATGGGTAATAATGCATGTTATATTGATAATATCGGGAGTAATAAGTATAATTATTATAGTTCTAGCGATAATAATAGTAAAATATGGCAAATAGTGCATGTTATATTGATAATAATAAAAGTAATAAATATATTTATTACAGTTCTATCGATAATAACTGCATAATATGGGTAATAATGCATGTTATATTGATGATAATAAAAGTAATACGTATATTTATTATAGTTCTAGCGATAATAACTACATAATGTGGGTAATAATGCATGTTATATTGATAACAATCTAAGTAATAAGTATAATTATTACAGTTCTAGCAATAATAACTGCATTATATGGGTAATAATGCATGTTATATTGATGATAATGAAAGTAATACGTATATTTATTATAGTTCTAGCGATAATAACTGCATAATATGGGTAATAATGCACGTTATATTGCTAATTATATAAGTAATGAGTACAATTATTACAGTTCTAGCTATAATAACTGCATTATATGGGTAATAATGCATGTTATATTGCTAATAATATAAGTAATAAGTATAATTATTACAGTTCTAGCGATAATAACTGCATTATATGGGTAATAATGCATGTTATATTGATAATATTGGGAGTAATAAGTATATTTATTATAGTTCTAGCGATAATAACTGCATAATATGGGTAATAATGCATGTTATATTGATAATAGTATAAGTAATAAGTATAATTATTACAGTTCTAGCGATAATAACTGCATTATATGGGTAATAATGCACGTTATATTGCTAATAATATAAGTAATAAGTATAATTATTACAGTTCTAGCGATAATAACTGCATTATATGGGTAATAATGCATGTTATATTGATAATATCGGGAGTAATAAGTATAATTATTATAGTTCTAGCAATAATAATAGTAAAATATGGCAAATAGTGCATGTTATATTGATAATAATAAAAGTAATAAATATATTTATTACAGTTCTATCGATAATAACTGCATAATATGGGTAATAATGCATGTTATATTGATGATAATAAAAGTAATACGTATATTTATTATAGTTCTAGCGATAATAACTACATAATGTGGGTAATAATGCATGTTATATTGATAACAATCTAAGTAATAAGTATAATTATTACAGTTCTAGCAATAATAACTGCATTATATGGGTAATAATGCATGTTATATTGATGATAATGAAAGTAATACGTATATTTATTATAGTTCTAGCGATAATAACTGCATAATATGGGTAATAATGCACGTTATATTGCTAATAATATAAGTAATGAGTACAATTATTACAGTTCTAGCTATAATAACTGCATTATATGGGTAATAATGCATGTTATATTGATAATAATATAAGTAATAAGTATAATTATTACAGTTCTAGCGATAATAACTGCATTATATGGGTAATAATGCATGTTATATTGCTCATAATATAAGTAATAAGTATAATTATTACAGTTCTAGCGATAATAACTGCATTATATGGGTAATAATGCATGTTATATTGATGACAATAAAAGTAATACGTATATTTATTATAGTTCTAGCGATAATAACTGCATAGTATGGGTAATAATGCATGTTATATTGAGAATAATGTAAGTAATAAGTATAATTATTACAGTTCTGGCGATAATAACTGCATTATATGGGTAATAATGCACGTTATATTGCTAATAGTATTTAATAAGTATAATTATTACAGTTCTAGCGATAATACCTCCATTATATGGGTAATAATGCATGTTATATTGAGAATAATATAAGTAATAAGTATAATTATTACAGTTCTGGCGATAATAACTGCATTATATGGGTAATAATGCACGTTATATTGCTAATAATATAAGTAATAAGTATAATTATTACAGTTCTTGCGATAATAACTGCATTATATGGGTAATAATGCATGTTATATTGATAATATCGGGAGTAATAAGTATAATTATTATAGTTCTAGCGATAATAATAGTAAAATATGGCAAATAGTGCATGTTATATAGTTAATAGTAAAAGTAATAAATATATTTATTACAGTTCTATCGATAATAACTGCATAATATGGGTAATAATGCATGTTATATTGATGATAATAAAAGTAATACGTATATTTATTATAGTTCTTGCGATAATAACTGCATAATATGGGTAATAATGCATGTTATATTGAGAATAATATAAGTAATAAGTATAATTATTACAGTTCTGGCGATAATAACTGCATTATATGGGTAACAATGCACGTTATATTGCTAATAGTATAAGTAATAAGTATAATTATTATAGTTCTAGCAATAATACCTCCATTATATGGGTAATAATGCATGTTATATTGATAATAATATAAGTAATAAGTATAATTATTACAGTTCTAGCGATAATAACTGCATTATATGGGTAATAATGCATGTTATATTGATAATATTGGGAGTAATAAGTATATTTATTATAGTTCTAGCGATAATAACTGCATAATATGGGTAATAATGCATGTTATATTGATAATAGTATAAGTAATAAGTATAATTATTATAGTTCTAGCAATAATACCTCCATTATATGGGTAATAATGCATGTTATATTGATAATAGTGTAAGTAATAAGTATAATTATTACAGTTCTAGCGATAATAACTGCATTATATGGGTAATAATGCATGTTATATTGATAATATTGGGAATAATAAGTATATTTATTACAGTTCTAGCGATAATAACTGCATTATATGGGTAATAATGCACGTTATATTGCTAATAATATAAGTAATAAGTATAATTATTAGAGTTCTAGCGATAATAACTGCATTATATGGGTAATAATGCATGTTATATTGATAATATCGGGAGTAATAAGTATAATTATTATAGTTCTAGCGATAATAATAGTAAAATATGGCAAATAGTGCATGTTATATTGATAATAATAAAAGTAATAAATATATTTATTACAGTTCTATCGATAATAACTGCATAATATGGGTAATAATGCATGTTATATTGATGATTATAAAAGTAATACGTATATTTATTATAGTTCTAGCGATAATAACTGCATAATGTGGGTAATAATGCATGTTATATTGATAATAATCTAAGTAATAAGTATAATTATTACAGTTCTAGCGATAATAACTGCATTATATGGGTAATAATGCATGTTATATTGATGATAATGAAAGTAATACGTATATTTATTATAGTTCTAGCGATAATAACTGCATAATATGGGTAATAATGCACGTTATATTGCTAATAATATAAGTAATGAGTACAATAATTACAGTTCTAGCGATAATAACTGCATTATATGGGTAATAATGCATGTTATATTGATAATATCGGGAGTAATAAGTATATTTATTATCGTCCTATCGATAATAACTTCTTAATATGGGTAATAATGCATGTTATATTGATGATAATGAAAGTAGTAAGTATATTTATTACAGTTCTAGCGATAATAACTGCATTATATGCGTAATAAGGCATGTTATATTGATAATATCGGGGGTAATAAGTATAATTATTATAGTTCTAGCGATAATAATAGTAAAATATGGCTAATAGTGCATGATATATTGATAATAGTAAAAGTAATAAGTATATTTATTACAGTTCTATCGATAATAACTGCATAATATGGGTAATAATGCATGTTATATTGATGCTAATGAAAGTAATACGTATATTTATTATAGTTCTAGCGATAATAACTGCATAATATGGGTAATAATGCATGTTATATTGAGAATAATATAAGTAATAAGTATAATTATTACAGTTCTGGCGATAATAACTGCATTATATGGGTAATAATGCACGTTATATTGCTAATAGTATAAGTAATAAGTATCATTATTACAGTTCTAACGATAATACCTCCATTATATGGGTAATAATGCATGTTATATTGATAATAATATAAGTAATAAGTATATTTATTACAGTTCTATCGATAATAACTGCATAATATGGGTAATAATGCATGTTATATTAATGATAATAAAAGTAATACGTATATTTATTATAGTTCTAGCAATAATAACTGCATAATATGGGCAATAATGCATGTTATATTGATAATAATATAAGTAATAAGTATAATTATTACAGTTCTGGCGATAATAACTGCATTATATGGGTAACAATGCACGTTATATTGCTAATAGTATAAGTAATAAGTGTAATTATTACAGCTCTATCGATAATAACTTCTTAATATGGGTAATAATGCATGTTATATTGATAATATCGGGAGTAATAAGTATAATTATTATAGTTCTAGCGATAATAATAGTAAAATATGGCAAATAGTGCATGTTATATTGATAATAATAAAAGTAATAAATATATTTATTGCAGTTCTATCGATAATAACTGCATAATATGGGTAATAATGCATGTTATATTGATGATAATAAAAGTAATACGTATATTTATTATAGTTCTAGCGATAATAACTGCATAATGTGGGTAATAATGCATGTTATATTGATAATAATCTAAGTAATAAGTATAATTATTACAGTTCTAGCGATAATAACTGCATTATATGGGTAATAATGCATGTTATATTGATAATATTAGGAGTAATAAATATATCTATTATGGTTCTAGAGATAATAACTGCATAATATGGGTAATAATGCATGTTATATTGATAATAATATAAGTAATAAGTATAATTATTACAGTTCTAGCGATAATACCTCCATTATATGGGTAATAATGCATGTTATATTGATGATAATGAAAGTAATACGTATATTTATTATAGTTCTTGCGATAATAACTGCATAATATGGGTAATAATGCATGTTATATTGAGAATAATATAAGTATTAAGTATAATTATTACAGTTCTGGCGATAATAACTGCATTATATGGGTAATAATGCACGTTATATTGCTAATAGTATTTAATAAGTATAATTATTACAGTTCTAGCGATAATACCTCCATTATATGGGTAATAATGCATGTTATATTGATAATGATATAAGCAATAAGTATAATTATTACAGTTCTAGCGATAATAACGGCATAATATGGGTAATAATGCACGTTATATTGCTAATAATATAAGTAATGAGTACAATTATTACAGTTCTAGCGATAATAACTGCATAATATGGGTAATAATGCACGTTATATTGCTAATAAAATAAGTAATAAGTATAATTATTACAGTTCTAGCGATAATAACTGCATTATATGGGTAATAATGCATGTTATATTGATAATATTGGGAGTAATAAGTATATTTATTATAGTTCTAGCGATAATAACTGCAGGATATGGGTAATAATGCATGTTATATTGATAATAGTATAAGTAATAAGTATAATTATTATAGTTCTAGCGATAATAATAGTAAAATATGGCAAATAGTGCATGTTATATTGATAATAATAAAAGTAATAAATATATTTATTACAGTTCTATCGATAATAACTGCATAATATGGGTAATAATGCATGTTATATTGATGATAATAAAAGTAATACGTTCATTTATTATAGTTCTAGCAATAATAACTGCATAATGTGGGTAATAATGCATGTTATATTGATAATAATCTAAGTAATAAGTATAATTATTACAGTTCTAGCGATAATAACTGCATTATATGGTTAATAATGCATGTTATATTGATAATAATATAAGTAATAAGTATAATTATTACAGTTCTAGCGATAATAACTGCATTATATGGGTAATAATGCATGTTATATTGCTAATAATATAAGTAATAAGTATAATTATTACAGTTCTAGCGATAATAACTGCATTATATGGGTAATAATGCATGTTATATTGATAATATTGGGAGTAATAAGTATATTTATTATAGTTCTAGCGATAATAACTGCATTATATGGGTAATAATGCATGTTATATTGATGACAATAAAAGTAATACGTATATTTATTATAGTTCTAGCGATAATAACTGCATAGTATGGGTAATAATGCATGTTATATTGAGAATAATGTAAGTAATAAGTATAATTATTACAGTTCTGGCGATAATAACTGCATTATATGGGTAATAATGCACGTTATATTGCTAATAGTATTTAATAAGTATAATTATTACAGTTCCAGCGATAATACCTCCATTATATGGGTAATAATGCATGTTATATTGAGAATAATATAAGTAATAAGTATAATTATTACAGTTCTGGCGATAATAACTGCATTATATGGGTAATAATGCACGTTATATTGCTAATAATATAAGTAATAAGTATAATTATTACAGTTCTTGCGATAATAACTGCATTATATGGGTAATAATGCATGTTATATTGATAATATCGGGAGTAATAAGTATAATTATTACAGTTCTGGCGATAATAACTGCATTATATGGGTAACAATGCACGTTATATTGCTAATAGTATAAGTAATAAGTATAATTATTATAGTTCTAGCAATAATACCTCCATTATATGGGTAATAATGCATGTTATATTGATAATAATATAAGTAATAAGTATAATTATTACAGTTCTAGCGATAATAACTGCATTATATGGGTAATAATGCATGTTATATTGATAATATTGGGAGTAATAAGTATATTTATTATAGTTCTAGCGATAATAACTGCATAATATGGGTAATAACGCATGTTATATTGATAATAGTATAAGTAATAAGTATAATTATTATAGTTCTAGCAATAATACCTCCATTATATGGGTAATAATGCATGTTATATTGATAATAATATAAGTAATAAGTATAATTATTACAGTTCTAGCGATAATAACTGCATTATATGGGTAATAATGCATGTTATATTGATAATATTGGGAATAATAAGTATATTTATTATAGTTCTAGCGATAATAACTGCATAATATGGGTAATAATGCATGTTATATTGATAATAGTATAAGTAATAAGTATAATTATTACAGTTCTAGCGATAATAACTGCATTATATGGGTAATAATGCACGTTATATTGCTAATAATATAAGTAATAAGTATAATTATTAGAGTTCTAGCGATAATAACTGCATTATATGGGTAATAATGCATGTTATATTGATAATATCGGGAGTAATAAGTATAATTATTATAGTTCTAGCGATAATAATAGTAAAATATGGCAAATAGTGCATGTTATATTGATAATAATAAAAGTAATAAATATATTTATTACAGTTCTATCGATAATAACTGCATAATATGGGTAATAATGCATGTTATATTGAATATTATAAAAGTAATACGTATATTTATTATAGTTCTAGCGATAATAACTGCATAATGTGGGTAATAATGCATGTTATATTGATAATAATCTAAGTAATAAGTATAATTATTACAGTTCTAGCGATAATAACTGAATTATATGGGTAATAATGCATGTTATATTGATGATAATGAAAGTAATACGTATATTTATTATAGTTCTAGCGATAATAACTGCATAATATGGGTAATAATGCACGTTATATTGCTAATAATATAAGTAATGACTACAATAATTACAGTTCTAGCGATAATAACTGCATTATATGGGTAATAATGCATGTTATATTGATAATATCGGGAGTAATAAGTAATTTATTATCGTTCTATCGATAATAACTTCTTAATATGGGTAATAATGCATGTTATATTGATGATAATGAAAGTAGTAAGTATATTTATTACAGTTCTAGCGATAATAACTGCATTATATGCGTAATAAGGCATGTTATATTGATAATATCGGGGGTAATAAGTATAATTATTATAGTTCTAGCGATAATAATAGTAAAATATGGCTAATAGTGCATGATATATTGATAATAGTAAAAGTAGTAAGTATATTTATTACAGTTCTATCGATAATAACTGCATAATATGGGTAATAATGCATGTTATATTGATGATAATGAAAGTAATACGTATATTTATTATAGTTCTAGCGATAATAACTGCATAATATGGGTAATAATGCATGTTATATTGAGAATAATATAAGTAATAAGTATAATTATTACAGTTCTGGCGATAATAACTGCATTATATGGGTAATAATGCACGTTATATTGCTAATAGTATAAGTAATAAGTATCATTATTACAGTTCTAACGATAATACCTCCATTATATGGGTAATAATGCATGTTATATTGATAATAATATAAGTAATAAGTATATTTATTACAGTTCTATCGATAATAACTGCATAATATGGGTAATAATGCATGTTATATTGATGATAATAAAAGTAATACGTATATTTATTATAGTTCTAGCAATAATAACTGCATAATATGGGCAATAATGCATGTTATATTGATAATAATATAAGCAATAAGTATAATTATTACAGTTCTGGCGATAATAACTGCATTATATGGGTAACAATGCACGTTATATTGCTAATAGTATAAGTAATAAGTGTAATTATTACAGTTCTATCGATAATAACTTCTTAATATGGGTAATAATGCATGTTATATTGATAATATCGGGAGTAATAAGTATAATTATTATAGTTCTAGCGATAATAATAGTAAAATATGGCAAATAGTGCATGTTATATTGATAATAATAAAAGTAATAAATATATATATTGCAGTTCTATCGATAATAACTGCATAATATGGGTAATAATGCATGTTATATTGATGATAATAAAAGTAATACGTATATTTATTATAGTTCTAGCGATAATAACTGCATAATGTGGGTAATAATGCATGTTATATTGATAATAATCTAAGTAATAAGTATAATTATTACAGTTCTAGCGATAATAACTGCATTATATGGGTAATAATGCATGTTATATTGATAATATTAGGAGTAATAAATATATCTATTATGGTTCTAGAGATAATACCTCCATTATATGGGTAATAATGCATGTTATATTGATAATAATATAAGTAATAAGTATATTTATTACAGTTCTATCGATAATAACTGCATAATATGGGTAATAATGCATGTTATATTGATGATAATAAAAGTAATACGTATATTTATTATAGTTCTAGCAATAATAACTGCATAATATGGGTAATAATGCATGTTATATTGATAATAATATAAGTAATAAGTATAATTATTACAGTTCTAGCGAGAATAACTGCATTATATGGGTAATAATGCACGTTATATTGCTAACAATATAAGTAATAAGTATAATTATTACAGTTCTAGCGATAATAACTGCATTATATGGGTAATAATGCATGTTATATTGATAATATTGGGAGTAATAAGTACATTTATTATAGTTCTAGCGATAATAACTGCAGAATATGGGTAATAATGCATGTTATATTGATAACAGTATAAGTAATAAGTATAATTATTACAGTTCTAGCGATAATAACTGCATTATATGGGTAATAATGCATGTTATATTGATAATATCGGGCGTAATAAGTATAATTATTATAGTTCTAGCGATAATAATAGTAAAATATGGCAAATAGTGCATGTTATATTGATAATAATAAAAGTAATAAATATATTTATTACAGTTCTATCGATAATAAAAGTAATTCGTATATTTATTATAGTTCTAGCGATAATAACTGCATAATGTGGGTAATAATGCATGTTATATTGATAATAATCTAAGTAATAAGTATAATTATTACACTTCTAGCGATAATAACTGCATTATATGGGTAATAATGCATGTTATATTGATAATATCGGGAGTAATAAGTATAATTATTATAGTTCTAGCGATAATAATAGTAAAATATGGCAAATAGTGCATGTTATATTGATAATAATAAAAGTAATAAATATATTTATTACAGTTCTATCGATAATAAAAGTAATACGTATATTTATTATAGTTCTAGCGATAATAACTGCATAATGTGGGTAATAATGCATGTTATATTGATAATAATCTAAGTAATAAGTATAATTATTACAGTTCTAGCGATAATAACTGAATTATATGGGTAATAATGCATGTTATATTGATGATAATGAAAGTAATACGTATATTTATTATAGTTCTAGCGATAATAACTGCATAATATGGGTAATAATGCACGTTATATTGCTAATAATATAAGTAATGAGTACAATAATTACAGTTCTAGCGATAATAACTGCATTATATGGGTAATAATGCATGTTATATTGATAATATCGGGAGTAATAAGTATATTTATTATCGTTCTATCGATATTAACTTCTTAATATGGGTAATAATGCATGTTATATTGATGATAATGAAAGTAGTAAGTATATTTATTACAGTTCTAGCGATAATAACTGCATTATATGCGTAATAAGGCATGTTATATTGATAATATCGGGGGTAATAAGTATAATTATTATAGTTCTAGCGATAATAATAGTAAAATATGGCTAATAGTGCATGATATATTGATAATAGTAAAAGTAGTAAGTATATTTATTACAGTTCTATCGATAATAACTGCATAATATGGGTAATAATGCATGTTATATTGATGATAATGAAAGTAATACGTATATTTATTATAGTTCTAGCGATAATAACTGCATAATATGGGTAATAATGCATGTTATATTGAGAATAATATAAGTAATAAGTATAATTATTACAGTTCTGGCGATAATAACTGCATTATATGGGTAATAATGCACGTTATATTGCTAATAGTATAAGTAATAAGTATCATTATTACAGTTCTAACGATAATACCTCCATTATATGGGTAATAATGCATGTTATATTGATAATAATATAAGTAATAAGTATATTTATTACAGTTCTATCGATAATAACTGCATAATATGGGTAATAATGCATGTTATATTGATGATAATAAAAGTAATACGTATATTTATTATAGTTCTAGCAATAATAACTGCATAATATGGGCAATAATGCATGTTATATTGATAATAATATAAGTAATAAGTATAATTATTACAGTTCTGGCGATAATAACTGCATTATATGGGTAACAATGCACGTTATATTGCTAATAGTATAAGTAATAAGTGTAATTATTACAGTTCTATCGGTAATAACTTCTTAATATGGGTAATAATGCATGTTATATTGATAATATCGGGAGTAATAAGTATAATTATTATAGTTCTAGCGATAATAATAGTAAAATATGGCAAATAGTGCATGTTATATTGATAATAATAAAAGTAATAAATATATATATTGCAGTTCTATCGATAATAACTGCATAATATGGGTAATAATGCATGTTATATTGATGATAATAAAAGTAATACGTATATTTATTATAGTTCTAGCGATAATAACTGCATAATGTGGGTAATAATGCATGTTATATTGATAATAATCTAAGTAATAAATATAATTATTACAGTTCTAGCGATAATAACTGCATTATATGGGTAATAATGCATGTTATATTGATAATATTAGGAGTAATAAATATATCTATTATGGTTCTAGAGATAATACCTCCATTATATGGGTAATAATGCATGTTATATTGATAATAATATAAGTAATAAGTATATTTATTACAGTTCTATCGATAATAACTGCATAATATGGGTAATAATGCATGTTATATTGATGATAATAAAAGTAATACGTATATTTATTATAGTTCTAGCAATAATAACTGCATAATATGGGTAATAATGCATGTTATATTGATAATAATATAAGTAATAAGTATAATTATTACAGTTCTAGCGATAATAACTGCATTATATGGGTAATAATGCACGTTATATTGCTAACAATATAAGTAATAAGTATAATTATTACAGTTCTAGCGATAATAACTGCATTATATGGGTAATAATGCATGTTATATTGATAATATTGGGAGTAATAAGTACATTTATTATAGTTCTAGCGATAATAACTGCAGAATATGGGTAATAATGCATGTTATATTGATAACAGTATAAGTAATAAGTATAATTATTACAGTTCTAGCGATAATAACTGCATTATATGGGTAATAATGCATGTTATATTGATAATATCGGGCGTAATAAGTATAATTATTATAGTTCTAGCGATAATAATAGTAAAATATGGCAAATAGTGCATGTTATATTGATAATAATAAAAGTAATAAATATATTTATTACAGTTCTATCGATAATAAAAGTAATACGTATATTTATTATAGTTCTAGCGATAATAACTGCATAATGTGGGTAATAATGCATGTTATATTGATAATAATCTAAGTAATAAGTATAATTATTACACTTCTAGCGATAATAACTGCATTATATGGGTAATAATGCATGTTATATTGATAATATCGGGAGTAATAAGTATAATTATTATAGTTCTAGCGATAATAATAGTAAAATATGGCAAATAGTGCATGTTATATTGATAATAATAAAAGTAATAAATATATTTATTACAGTTCTATCGATAATAAAAGTAATACGTATATTTATTATAGTTCTAGCGATAATAACTACATAATGTGGGTAATAATGCATGTTATATTGATAATAATCTAAGTAATAAGTATAATTATTACACTTCTAGCGATAATAACTGCATTATATGGGTAATAATGCATGTTATATTGATAATATCGGGAGTAATAAGTATAATTATTATAGTTCTAGCGATAATAATAGTAAAATATGGCAAATAGTGCATGATATATTGATAATAGTAAAAGTAATAAGTATATTTATTACAGTTCTATCGATAATAACTGCAGAATATGGGTAATAATGCATGTTATATTGATAACAGTATAAGTAATAAGTATAATTATTACAGTTCTAGCGATAATAATAGTAAAATATGGCTAATAGTGCATGATATATTGATAATAGTAAAAGTAATAAGTATAATTATTACAGTTCTGGCGATAATAACTGCATTATATGGGTAATAATGCACGTTATATTGCTAATAATATAAGTAATAAGTATAATTATTACAGTTCTTGCGATAATAACTGCATTATATGGGTAATAATGCATGTTATATTGATAATATCGGGAGTAATAAGTATAATTATTATAGTTCTAGCGATAATAATAGTAAAATATGGCAAATAGTGCATGTTATATTGATAATAATAAAAGTAATAAATATATTTATTACAGTTCTATCGATAATAACTGCATAATATGGGTAATAATGCATGTTATATTGATGATAATAAAAGTAATACGTATATTTATTATAGTTCTTGCGATAATAACTGCATAATATGGGTAATAATGCATGTTATATTGAGAATAATATAAGTAATAAGTATAATTATTACAGTTCTGGCGATAATAACTGCATTATATGGGTAACAATGCACGTTATATTGCTAATAGTATAAGTAATAAGTATAATTATTATAGTTCTAGCAATAATACCTCCATTATATGGGTAATAATGCATGTTATATTGATAATAATATAAGTAATAAGTATAATTATTACAGTTCTAGCGATAATAACTGCATTATATGGGTAATAATGCATGTTATATTGATAATATTGGGAGTAATAAGTATATTTATTATAGTTCTAGCGATAATAACTGCATAATATGGGTAATAACGCATGTTATATTGATAATAGTATAAGTAATAAGTATAATTATTATAGTTCTAGCAATAATACCTCCATTATATGGGTAATAATGCATGTTATATTGATAATAATATAAGTAATAAGTATAATTATTACAGTTCTAGCGATAATAACTGCATTATATGGGTAATAATGCATGTTATATTGATAATATTGGGAATAATAAGTATATTTATTATAGTTCTAGCGATAATAACTGCATAATATGGGTAATAATGCATGTTATATTGATAATAGTATAAGTAATAAGTATAATTATTACAGTTCTAGCGATAATAACTGCATTATATGGGTAATAATGCACGTTATATTGCTAATAATATAAGTAATAAGTATAATTATTAGAGTTCTAGCGATAATAACTGCATTATATGGGTAATAATGCATGTTATATTGATAATATCGGGAGTAATAAGTATAATTATTATAGTTCTAGCGATAATAATAGTAAAATATGGCAAATAGTGCATGTTATATTGATAATAATAAAAGTAATAAATATATTTATTACAGTTCTATCGATAATAACTGCATAATATGGGTAATAATGCATGTTATATTGAATATTATAAAAGTAATACGTATATTTATTATAGTTCTAGCGATAATAACTGCATAATGTGGGTAATAATGCATGTTATATTGATAATAATCTAAGTAATAAGTATAATTATTACAGTTCTAGCGATAATAACTGAATTATATGGGTAATAATGCATGTTATATTGATGATAATGAAAGTAATACGTATATTTATTATAGTTCTAGCGATAATAACTGCATAATATGGGTAATAATGCACGTTATATTGCTAATAATATAAGTAATGAGTACAATAATTACAGTTCTAGCGATAATAACTGCATTATATGGGTAATAATGCATGTTATATTGATAATATCGGGAGTAATAAGTATATTTATTATCGTTCTATCGATAATAACTTCTTAATATGGGTAATAATGCATGTTATATTGATGATAATGAAAGTAGTAAGTATATTTATTACAGTTCTAGCGATAATAACTGCATTATATGCGTAATAAGGCATGTTATATTGATAATATCGGGGGTAATAAGTATAATTATTATAGTTCTAGCGATAATAATAGTAAAATATGGCTAATAGTGCATGATATATTGATAATAGTAAAAGTAGTAAGTATATTTATTACAGTTCTATCGATAATAACTGCATAATATGGGTAATAATGCATGTTATATTGATGATAATGAAAGTAATACGTATATTTATTATAGTTCTAGCGATAATAACTGCATAATATGGGTAATAATGCATGTTATATTGAGAATAATATAAGTAATAAGTATAATTATTACAGTTCTGGCGATAATAACTGCATTATATGGGTAATAATGCACGTTATATTGCTAATAGTATAAGTAATAAGTATCATTATTACAGTTCTAACGATAATACCTCCATTATATGGGTAATAATGTATGTTATATTGATAATAATATAAGTAATAAGTATATTTATTACAGTTCTATCGATAATAACTGCATAATATGGGTAATAATGCATGTTATATTGATGATAATAAAAGTAATACGTATATTTATTATAGTTCTAGCAATAATAACTGCATAATATGGGCAATAATGCATGTTATATTGATAATTATATAAGTAATAAGTATAATTATTACAGTTCTGGCGATAATAACTGCATTATATGGGTAACAATGCACGTTATATTGCTAATAGTATAAGTAATAAGTGTAATTATTACAGTTCTATCGATAATAACTTCTTAATATGGGTAATAATGCATGTTATATTGATAATATCGGGAGTAATAAGTATAATTATTATAGTTCTAGCGATAATAATAGTAAAATATGGCAAATAGTGCATGTTATATTGATAATAATAAAAGTAATAAATATATTTATTGCAGTTCTATCGATAATAACTGCATAATATGGGTAATAATGCATGTTATATTGATGATAATAAAAGTAATACGTATATTTATTATAGTTCTAGCGATAATAACTGCATAATGTGGGTAATAATGCATGTTATATTGATAATATTAGGAGTAATAAATATATCTATTATGGTTCTAGAGATAATACCTCCATTATATGGGTAATAATGCATGTTATATTGATAATAATATAAGTAATAAGTATATTTATTACAGTTCTATCGATAATAACTGCATAATATGGGTAATAATGCATGTTATATTGATGATAATAAAAGTAATACGTATATTTATTATAGTTCTAGCAATAATAACTGCATAATATGGGTAATAATGCATGTTATATTGATGATAATAAAAGTAATGCGTATATTTATTATAGTTCTAGCGATAATAACTGCATAATGTGGGTAATAATGCATGTTATATTGATATCAATATAAGTAATAAGTATAATTATTACAGTTCTAGCGATAATAACTGCACTATATGGGTAATAATGCACGTTATATTGCTAACAATATAAGTAATAAGTATAATTATTACAGTTCTAGCGATAATAATAGTAAAATATGGCTAATAGTGCATGATATATTGATAATAGTAAAAGTAATAAGTATATTTATCACAGTTCTATCGATAATAAGTGCATAATATGGGTAATAATGCATGTTATATTCATGATAATGAAAGTAGTAAGTATATTTATTACAGTTCTAGCGATAATAACTGCATTATATGCGTAATAATGCACGTTATATTGCTAATAATATAAGTAATGAGTATAATTATTACAGTTCTAGCGATAATAATTGCATTATATGGGTAATAATGCATGTTATATTGATGATAATAAAAGTAATACGTATATTTATTATAGTTCTAGCGATAATAACTGCATAATATGGGTAATAATGCATGTTATATTGATAATAATCTAAGTAATAAGTATAATTATTACAGTTCTAGCGATAATAACAGCATTATATGGGTAATAATGCACGTTATATTGCTAACAATATAAGTAATAAGTATAATTATTACAGTTCTATCGATAATAACTTCTTAATATGGGTAATAATGCATGTTCTATTGATAATATCGGGAGTAATAAGTATAATTATTATAGTTCTAGCTATAATAATAGTAAAATATGGCAAATAGTGCATGTTATATTGATAATAATAAAAGTAATAATTATATTTATTACAGTTCTATCGATAATAACTGCATAATATGGGTAATAATGCATGTTATATTGATGATAATAAAAGTAATACGTATATTTATTATAGTTCTAGCGATAATAACTGCATAATGTGGGTAATAATGCATGTCATATTGATAATAATATAAGTAATAAGTATAATTATTACAGTTCTAGCGATAATAACTGCATTATATGGGTAATAATGCATGTTATATTGATGATAATGAAAGTAATACGTATATTTATTATAGTTCTAGCGATAATAACTGCATGATATGGGTAATAATGCATGTTATATTGATAACAGTATAAGTAATAAGTATAATTATTATAGTTCTAGCGATAATAATAGTAAAATATGGCAAATAGTGCATGTTATATTGATAATAATAAAAGTAATAAATATATTTATTACAGTTCTATCGATAATAAAAGTAATAACTATATTTATTATAGTTCTAGCGATAATAACTGCATAATGTGGGTAATAATGCATGTTATATTGATAATAATCTAAGTAATAAGTATAATTATTACAGTTCTAGCGATAATAACTGCATTATATGGGTAATAATGCATGTTATATTGATAATATCGGGAGTAATAAGTATAATTATTATAGTTCTAGCGATAATAATAGTAAAATATGGCAAATAGTGCATGTTATATTGATAATAATAAAAGTAATATGTATATTTATTACAGTTCTATCGATAATAACTGCATAATATGGGTAATAATGCATGTTATATTGATGATAATAAAAGTAATACGTATATTTATTATAGTTCTAGCGATAATAACTGCATAATGTGCGTAATAATGCATGTTATATTGATATCAATATAAGTAATAAGTATAATTATTACAGTTCTAGCGATAATAACTGCACTATATGGGTAATAATGCACGTTATATTGCTAACAATATAAGTAATAAGTATAATTATTACAGTTCTAGCGATAATAATAGTAAAATATGGCTAATAGTGCATGATATATTGATAATAGTAAAAGTAATAAGTATATTTATTACAGTTCTATCGATAATAACTGCATAATATGGGTAATAATGCATGTTATATTGATGATAATGATAGTAGTAAGTATATTTATTACAGTTCTAGCGATAATAACTGCATTATATGCGTAATAATGCACGTTATATTGCTAATAATATAAGTAATGAGTATAATTATTACAGTTCTAGCGATAATAACTGCATTATATGGGTAATAATGCATGTTATATTGATGATAATAAAAGTAATACGTATAGTTATTATAGTTCTAGCGATAATAACTGCATAATATGGGTAATAATGCATGTTATATTGATAATAATCTAAGTAATAAGTATAATTATTATAGTTCTAGCGATAATAACTGCATTATATGGGTAATAATGCACGTTATATTGCTAACAATATAAGTAATAAGTATAATTCTTACAGTTCTATCGATAATAACTTCTTAATATGGGTAATAATGCATGTTATATTGATGATAATGAAAGTAGTAAGTATATTTATTACAGTTCTAGCGATAATAACTGCATTATATGCGTAATAAGGCATGTTATATTGATAATATTGAGGGGTAATAAGTATAATTATTATAGTTCTAGCGATAATAATAGTAAAATATAGCTAATAGTGCATGATATATTGATAATAGTAAAAGTAATAAGTATATTTATTACAGTTCTATCGATAATAACTGCATAATATGGGTAATAATGCATGTTATATTGATGTAAATGAAAGTAATACGTATATTTATTATAGTTCTAGCGATAATAACTGCATAATATGGGTAACAATGCATGCTATATTTAGAATAATACAAGTAATAAGTATAATTATTACAGTTCTGGCGATAATAACTGCATTATATGGGTAATAATGCACGTTATATTGCTAATAGTATAAGTAATAAGTATAATTATTACAGTTCTAGCGATAATACCTCCATTATATGGGTAATAATGCATGTTATATTGATAATAATATAAGTAATAAGTATATTTATTACAGTTATATCGATAATAACTGCATAATATGGGTAATAATGCATGTTATATTGATGATAATAAAAGTAATACGTATATTTATTATAGTTCTAGCAATAATAACTGCATAATATGGGTAATAATGCATGTTATATTGATAATAATATAAGTAATAAGTATAATTATTACAGTTCTAGCGATAATAACTGCATTATATGGGTAATAATGCACGTTATATTGCTAGCAATATAAGTAACAAGTATAATTATTACAGTTCTAGCGATAATACCTCCATTATATGGGTAATAATGCATGTTATATTGATAATGATATAAGTAATAAGTATAATTATTACAGTTCTAGCGATAATAACTGCATTATATGGGTAATAATGCATGTTATATTGATGATAATGAAAGTAATAAGTATATTTATTACAGTTCTAGCGATAATAACTGCATTATATGCGTAATAAGGCATGTTATATTGATAATATCGGGGGTAGTAAGTATAATTATTATAGTTCTAGCGATAATACCTCCATTATATGGGTAATAATGCATGTTATATTGATAATAATATAAGTAATAAGTATATTTATTACAGTTATATCGATAATAACTGCATAATATGGGTAATAATGCATGTTATATTGATGATAATAAAAGTAATACGTATATTTATTATAGTTCTAGCAATAATAACTGCATAATATGGGTAATAATGCATGTTATATTGATAATAATATAAGTAATAAGTATATTTATTACAGTTCTATCGATAATAACTGCATAATATGGGTAATAATGCATGTTATATTGATGTAAATTGAAAGTAATACGTATATTTATTATAGTTCTAGCGATAATAACTGCATAATATGGGTAACAATGCATGCTATATTTAGAATAATATAAGTAATAAGTATAATTATTACAGTTCTGGCGATAATAACTGCATTATGTGGGTAATAATGCACGTTATATTGCTAATAGTATAAGTAATAAGTATAATTATTACAGTTCTAGCGATAATACCTCCATTATATGGGTAATAATGCATGTTATATTGATAATAATATAAGTAATAAGTATATTTATTACAGTTATATCGATAATAACTGCATAATATGGGTAATAATGCATGTTATATTGATGATAATAAAAGTAATACGTATATTTATTATAGTTCTAGCAATAATAACTGCATAATATGGGTAATAATGCATGTTATATTGATAATAATATAAGTAATAAGTATAATTATTACAGTTCTAGCGATAATAACTGCATTATATGGGTAATAATGCACGTTATATTGCTAGCAATATAAGTAATAAGTATAATTATTACAGTTCTAGCGATAATACCTCCATTATATGGGTAATAATGCATGTTATATTGATAATGATATAAGTAATAAGTATAATTATTACAGTTCTAGCGATAATAACTGCATTATATGGGTAATAATGCACGCTATATTGCTAATAGTATAAGTAATAAGTATAATTATTACAGTTCTAGCAATAATACCTCCATTATATGGGTAATAATGCATGTTATATTGATAATAATATAAGTAATAAGTATAATTATTACAGTTCTAGCGATAACAACTGCATTATATGGGTAATAATGCATGTTATATTGATAATAATATAAGTAATAAGTATAATTATTACAGTTCTGGCGATAATAACTGCATTATATGGGTAACAATGCACGCTATATTGCTAATAGTATAAGTAATAAGTATAATTATTACAGTTCTAGCAATAATACCTCCATTATATGGGTAATAATGCATGTTATATTGATAATAATATAAGTAATAAGTATAATTATTACAGTTCTGGCGATAATAACTGCATTATATGGGTAATAATGCATGTTATATTGCTAATAATATTGGGAGTAATAAGTATATTTATTATAGTTCTAGCGATAATAACTGCATAATATGGGTAATAATGCATGTTATATTGATAATAGTATAAGTAATAAGTATGATTATTACAGTTCTAGCGATAATAACTGTATTATATGGGTAATAATGCACGTTATATTGCTAATAATATAAGTAATAAGTATAATTATTACAGTTCTACCGATAATAAGTGCATTATATGGGTAATAATGCATGTTATATTGATAATATCGGGAGTAATAAGTATAATTATTATAGTTCTAGCGATAATAATAGTAAAATATGGCAAATAGTGCATGTTATATTGATAATAATAAAAGTAATAAATATATTTATTACAGTTCTATCGATAATAACTGCATAATATGGGTAATAATGCATGTTATATTGATGATAATAAATGTAATACGTATATTTATTATAGTTCTAGCGATAATAACTGCATTATATGGGTAATAATGCATGTTATAATGATAATAATATAAGTAATAAGTATAATTATTACAGTTCCAGCGATAATAACTGCATTATATGGGTAATAATGCACGTTATATTGCTAACAATATAAGTAATAAGTATAATTATTACAGTCCTAGCGATAATAATAGTAAAATATGGCTAATAGTGCATGATATATTGATAATAGTAAAAGTAATAAGTATATTTATTACAGTTCTATCGATAATAACTGCATAATATGGGTAATAATGCATGTTATATTGATGATAATGAAAGTAGTAAGTATATTTATTACAGTTCTAGCGATAATAACTGCATTATATGCGAAATAAGGCATGTTATATTGAGAATAATATAAGTAATAAGTATAATTATTACAGTTCTGGCGATAATAACTGCATTATATGGGTAATAATGCATGTTATATTGATAATATTGGGAGTAATAAGTATATTTATTATAGTTCTAGCGATAATAACTGCATAATATGGGTAATAATGCATGTTATATTGATAATAGTATAAGTAATAAGTATAATTATTACAGTTCTAGCGATAATAACTGTATTATATGGGTAATAATGCACGTTATATTGATAATAGTATAAGTAATGAGTACAATTATTACAGTTCTAGCGATAATAACTGCATAATATGGGTAATAAAGCACGTTATATTGCTAATAATATAAGTAATAAGTATAATTATTACAGTTCTAGCGATAATACCTCCATTATATGGGTAATAATGCATGTTATATTGATAATAATATAAGTAATAAGTATATTTATTACAGTTCTATCGATAATAACTGCATAATATGGGTAATAATGCATGTTATATTGATGATAATAAAAGTAATACGTATATTTATTATAGTTCTAGCAATAATAACTGCATAATATGGGTAATAATGCATGTTATATTGATAACAATATAAGTAATAAGTATAATTATTACAGTTCTAGCGATAATAACTGCATTATATGGGTAATAATGCACGTTATATTGCTAACAATATAAGTAATAAGTATAATTATTACAGTTCTAGCGATAATAACTGCATTATATGGGTAATAATGCATGTTATATTGATAATATTGGGAGTAATAAGTATATTTATTATAGTTCTAGCGATAATAACTGCAGAATATGGGTAATAATGCATGTTATATTGATAACAGTATAAGTAATAAGTATAATTATTACAGTTCTAGCGATAATAACTGCATTATATGGGTAATAATGCATGTTATATTGATAATATCGGGCGTAATAAGTATAATTATTATAGTTCTAGCGATAATAATAGTAAAATATGGCAAATAGTGCATGTTATATTGATAATAATAAAAGTAATAAATATATTTATTACAGTTCTATCGATAATAAAAGTAATACGGATATTTATTATAGTTCTACCGATAATAACTGCATAATGTGGGTAATAATGCACGTTATATTGCTAATAGTATAAGTAATAAGTATAATTATTACAGTTCTAGCGATAATACCTCCATTATATGGGTATTAATGCATGTTATATTGATAATAGTAAAAGTAATAAGTATATTTATTATCGTTCTATCGATAATAACTTCTTAATATGGGTAATAATGCATGTTATATTGATGATAATGAAAGTAGTAAGTATATTTATTACAGTTCTAGCGATAATAACTGCATTATATGCGTAATAAGGCATGTTATATTGATAATATCGGGGGTAATAAGTATAATTATTATAGTTCTAGCGATAATAATAGTAAAATATGGCTAATAGTGCATGATATATTGATAATAGTAAAAGTAATAAGTATATTTATTACAGTTCTATCGATAATAACTGCATAATATGGGTAATAATGCATGTTATATTGATGATAATGAAAGTAATACGTATATTTATTATAGTTCTAGCGATAATAACTGCATAACATGGGTAATAATGCATGTTATATTGAGAATAATATAAGTAATAAGTATAATTATTACAGTTCTGGCGATAATAACTGCATTATATGGGTAATAATGCACGTTATATTGCTAATAGTATAAGTAATAAGTATCATTATTACAGTTCTAACGATAATACCTCCATTATATGGGTAATAATGCATGTTATATTGATAATAATATAAGTAATAAGTATATTTATTACAGTTCTATCGATAATAACTGCATAATATGGGTAATAATGCATGTTATATTGATGATAATAAAAGTAATACGTATATTTATTATAGTTCTAGCAATAATAACTGCATAATATGGGCAATAATGCATGTTATATTGATAATAATATAAGTAATAAGTATAATTATTGCAGTTCTAGCGATAATAACTGCATTATATGGGTAATAATGCACGTTATATTGCTAACAATATAAGTAATAAGTATAATTATTACAGTTCTAGCGATAATAACTGCATTATATGGGTAATATTGCATGTTATATTGATAATGATATAAGCAATAAGTATAATTATTACAGTTCTAGCGATAATACCTCCATTATATGGGTAATAATGCATGTTATATTGATGATAATGAAAGTAATACGTATATTTATTATAGTTCTTGCGATAATAACTGCATAATATGGGTAATAATGCATGTTATATTGAGAATAATATAAGTATTAAGTATAATTATTACAGTTCTGGCGATAATAACTGCATTATATGGGTAATAATGCACGTTATATTGCTAATAATATAAGTAATAAGTATAATTATTACAGTTCTAGCGATAATAACTGCATTATATGGGTAATAATGCATGTTATATTGATAATATTGGGAGTAATAAGTATATTTATTATAGTTCTAGCGATAATAACTGCAGGATATAGGTAATAATGCATGTTATATTGATAATAGTATAAGTAATAAGTATAATTATTACAGTTCTAGCGATAATACCTCCATTATATGGGTAATAATGCTTGTTATATTGATAATAATATAAGTAATAAGTATATTTATTACAGTTCTATCGATAATAACTGCATAATATGGGTAATAATGCATGTTATATTGATGATAATAAAAGTAATACGTATATTTATTATAGTTCTAGCAATAATAACTGCATAATATGGGTAATAATGCATGTTATATTGATAAAAATATAAGTAATAAGTATAATTATTACAGTTCTAGCGATAATAACTGCATGATATGGGTAATAATGCACGTTATATTGCTAACAATATAAGTAATAAGTATAATTATTACAGTTCTAGCGATAATAACTGCATTATATGGGTAATAATGCATGTTATATTGATAATATTGGGAGTAATAAGTATATTTATTATAGTTCTAGCGATAATAACTGCAGAATATGGGTAATAATGCATGTTATATTGATAACAGTATAAGTAATAAGTATAATTATTACAGTTCTAGCGATAATAACTGCATTATATGGGTAATAATGCATGTTATATTGATAATATCGGGCGTAATAAGTATAATTATTATAGTTCTAGCGATAATAATAGTAAAATATGGCAAATAGTGCATGTTATATTGATAATAATAAAAGTAATAAATATATTTATTACAGTTCTATCGATAATAAAAGTAATACGTATATTTATTATAGTTCTAGCGATAATAACTGCATAATGTGGGTAATAATGCATGTTATATTGATAATAATCTAGTAATAAGTATAATTATTACACTTCTAGCGATAATAACTGCATTATATGGGTAATAATGCATGTTATATTGATAATATCGGGAGTAATAAGTATAATTATTATAGTTCTAGCGATAATAATAGTAAAATATGGCAAATAGTGCATGATATATTGATAATAATAAAAGTAATAAGTATATTTATTACAGTTCTATCGATAATAACTGCAGAATATGGGTAATAATGCATGTTATATTGATAACAGTATAAGTAATAAGTATAATTATTACAGTTCTAGCGATAATAACTGCATTATATGGGTAATAATGCACGTTATATTGCTAATAATATAAGTAATAAGTATAATTATTACAGTTCTAGCGATAATAACTGCATTATATGGGTAATAATATATGTTATATTGATGATAATAAAAGTAATACGTATATTTATTATAGTTCTAGCGATAATAACTGCATAATATGGGTAATAATGCATGTTATATTGATAATAATCTAAGTAATAGGTACAATTATTACAGTTCTAGCGATAATAACTGCATTATATGGGTAATAATGCACGTTATATTGCTAACAATATAAGTAATAAGTATAATTATTACAGTTCTATCGATAATAACTTCTTAATATGGGTAATAATGCATGTTATATTGATGATAATGAAAGTAGTAAGTATATTTATTACAGTTCTAGCGATAATAACTGCATTATATGCGTAATAAGGCATGTTATATTGATAATATCGGGAGTAATAAGTATAATTATTATAGTTCTAGCGATAATAATAGTAAAATATGGCTAATAGTGCATGATATATTGATAATAGTAAAAGTAATAAGTATATTTATTACAGTTCTGTCGATAATAACTGCATAATATGGGTAATAATGCATGTTATATTGATGATAATAAAAGTAATACGTATATTTATTATAGTTCTAGCGATAATAACTGCATAATGTGGGTAATAATGCATGTTATATTGATATCAATATAAGTAATAAGTATAATTATTACAGTTCTAGCGATAATAACTGCACTATATGGGTAATAATGCACGTTATATTGCTAACAATATAAGTAATAAGTATAATTATTACAGCTCTAGCGATAATAATAGTAAAATATGGCTAATAGTGCATGATATATTGATAATAGTAAAAGTAATAAGTATATTTATTACAGTTCTATCGATAATAACTGCAGAATATGGGTAATAATGCATGTTATATTGATAACAGTATAAGTAATAAGTATAATTATTACAGTTCTAGCGATAATAACTGCATTATATGGGTAATAATGCACGTTATATTGCTAATAATATAAGTAATAAGTATAATTATTACAGTTCTAGCGATAATAACTGCATTATATGGGTAATAATATATGTTATATTGATGATAATAAAAGTAATACGTATATTTATTATAGTTCTAGCGATAATAACTGCATAATATGGGTAATAATGCATGTTATATTGATAATAATCTAAGTAATAAGTATAATTATTACAGTTCTAGCGATAATAACTGCATTATATGGGTAATAATGCACGTTATATTGCTAACAATATAAGTAATAAGTATAATTATTACAGTTCTATCGATAATAACTTCTTAATATGGGTAATAATGCATGTTATATTGATGATAATGAAAGTAGTAAGTATATTTATTACAGTTCTAGCGATAATAACTGCATTATATGCGTAATAAGGCATGTTATATTGATAATATCGGGAGTAATAAGTATAATTATTATAGTTCTAGCGATAATAATAGTAAAATATGGCTAATAGTGCATGATATATTGATAATATTAAAGTAATAAGTATATTTATTACAGTTCTGTCGATAATAACTGCATAATATGGGTAATAATGCATGTTATATTGATGATAATAAAAGTAATACGTATATTTATTATAGTTCTAGCGATAATAACTGCATAATGTGGGTAATAATGCATGTTATATTGATATCAATATAAGTAATAAGTATAATTATTACAGTTCTAGCGATAATAACTGCACTATATGGGTAATAATGCACGTTATATTGCTAACAATATAAGTAATAAGTATAATTATTACAGCTCTAGCGATAATAATAGTAAAATATGGCTAATAGTGCATGATATATTGATAATAGTAAAAGTAATAAGTATATTTATTACAGTTCTATCGATAATAACTGCATAACATGGGTAATAATGCATGTTATATTGATAATAATATAAGTAATAAGTATAATTATTACAGTTCTAGCGATAATAACTGCATTATATGGGTAATAATGCATGTTATATTGATAATATTGGGAGTAATAAGTATAATTATTACAGTTCTAGCGATAATAACTGCATAATATGGGTAATAATGCATGTTATATTGATGATAATAAAAGTAATACGTATATTTATTATAGTTCTAGCGATAATAACTGCATAATATGGGTAATAATGCATGTTATATTGATACCAATATAAGTAATAAGTATAATTATTACAGTTCTAGCGATAATAACTGCACTATATGGGTAATAATGCACGTTATATTGCTAACAATATAAGTAATAAGTATAATTATTACAGCTCTAGCGATAATAACTGCATTATATGGGTAATATTGCATGTTATATTGATAATGATATAAGCAATAAGTATAATTATTACAGTTCTAGCGATAATACCTCCATTATATGGGTAATAATGCATGTTATATTGATGATAATGAAAGTAATACGTATATTTATTATAGTTCTTGCGATAATAACTGCATAATATGGGTAATAATGCATGTTATATTGAGAATAATATAAGTATTAAGTATAATTATTACAGTTCTGGCGATAATAACTGCATTATATGGGTAATAATGCACGTTATATTGCTAATAGTATTTAATAAGTATAATTATTACAGTTCTAGCGATAATACCTCCATTATATGGGTAATAATGCATGTGATATTGATAATGATATAAGCAATAAGTATAATTATTACAGTTCTAGCGATAATAACTGCATAATATGGGTAATAATGCACGTTATATTGATAATAGTATAAGTAATGAGTACAATTATTACAGTTCTAGCGATAATAACTGCATAATATGGGTAATAAAGCACGTTATATTGCTAATAATATAAGTAATAAGTATAATTATTACAGTTCTAGCGATAATACCTCCATTATATGGGTAATAATGCATGTTATATTGATAATAATATAAGTAATAAGTATATTTATTACAGTTCTATCGATAATAACTGCATAATATGGGTAATAATGCATGTTATATTGATGATAATAAAAGTAATACGTATATTTATTATAGTTCTAGCAATAATAACTGCATAATATGGGTAATAATGCATGTTATATTGATAACAATATAAGTAATAAGTATAATTATTACAGTTCTAGCGATAATAACTGCATTATATGGGTAATAATGCACGTTATATTGCTAACAATATAAGTAATAAGTATAATTATTACAGTTCTAGCGATAATAACTGCATTATATGGGTAATAATGCATGTTATATTGATAATATTGGGAGTAATAAGTATATTTATTATAGTTCTAGCGATAATAACTGCAGAATATGGGTAATAATGCATGTTATATTGATAACAGTATAAGTAATAAGTATAATTATTACAGTTCTAGCGATAATAACTGCATTATATGGGTAATAATGCATGTTATATTGATAATATCGGGCGTAATAAGTATAATTATTATAGTTCTAGCGATAATAATAGTAAAATATGGCAAATAGTGCATGTTATATTGATAATAATAAAAGTAATAAATATATTTATTACAGTTCTATCGATAATAAAAGTAATACGGATATTTATTATAGTTCTACCGATAATAACTGCATAATGTGGGTAATAATGCACGTTATATTGCTAATAGTATAAGTAATAAGTATAATTATTACAGTTCTAGCGATAATACCTCCATTATATGGGTATTAATGCATGTTATATTGATAATAGTAAAAGTAATAAGTATATTTATTATCGTTCTATCGATAATAACTTCTTAATATGGGTAATAATGCATGTTATATTGATGATAATGAAAGTAGTAAGTATATTTATTACAGTTCTAGCGATAATAACTGCATTATATGCGTAATAAGGCATGTTATATTGATAATATCGGGGGTAATAAGTATAATTATTATAGTTCTAGCGATAATAATAGTAAAATATGGCTAATAGTGCATGATATATTGATAATAGTAAAAGTAATAAGTATATTTATTACAGTTCTATCGATAATAACTGCATAATATGGGTAATAATGCATGTTATATTGATGATAATGAAAGTAATACGTATATTTATTATAGTTCTAGCGATAATAACTGCATAACATGGGTAATAATGCATGTTATATTGAGAATAATATAAGTAATAAGTATAATTATTACAGTTCTGGCGATAATAACTGCATTATATGGGTAATAATGCACGTTATATTGCTAATAGTATAAGTAATAAGTATCATTATTACAGTTCTAACGATAATACCTCCATTATATGGGTAATAATGCATGTTATATTGATAATAATATAAGTAATAAGTATATTTATTACAGTTCTATCGATAATAACTGCATAATATGGGTAATAATGCATGTTATATTGATGATAATAAAAGTAATACGTATATTTATTATAGTTCTAGCAATAATAACTGCATAATATGGGCAATAATGCATGTTATATTGATAATAATATAAGTAATAAGTATAATTATTGCAGTTCTAGCGATAATAACTGCATTATATGGGTAATAATGCACGTTATATTGCTAACAATATAAGTAATAAGTATAATTATTACAGTTCTAGCGATAATAACTGCATTATATGGGTAATATTGCATGTTATATTGATAATGATATAAGCAATAAGTATAATTATTACAGTTCTAGCGATAATACCTCCATTATATGGGTAATAATGCATGTTATATTGATGATAATGAAAGTAATACGTATATTTATTATAGTTCTTGCGATAATAACTGCATAATATGGGTAATAATGCATGTTATATTGAGAATAATATAAGTATTAAGTATAATTATTACAGTTCTGGCGATAATAACTGCATTATATGGGTAATAATGCACGTTATATTGCTAATAATATAAGTAATAAGTATAATTATTACAGTTCTAGCGATAATAACTGCATTATATGGGTAATAATGCATGTTATATTGATAATATTGGGAGTAATAAGTATATTTATTATAGTTCTAGCGATAATAACTGCAGGATATAGGTAATAATGCATGTTATATTGATAATAGTATAAGTAATAAGTATAATTATTACAGTTCTAGCGATAATACCTCCATTATATGGGTAATAATGCATGTTATATTGATAATAATATAAGTAATAAGTATATTTATTACAGTTCTATCGATAATAACTGCATAATATGGGTAATAATGCATGCTATATTGATGATAATAAAAGTAATACGTATATTTATTATAGTTCTAGCAATAATAACTGCATAATATGGGTAATAATGCATGTTATATTGATAAAAATATAAGTAATAAGTATAATTATTACAGTTCTAGCGATAATAACTGCATGATATGGGTAATAATGCACGTTATATTGCTAACAATATAAGTAATAAGTATAATTATTACAGTTCTAGCGATAATAACTGCATTATATGGGTAATAATGCATGTTATATTGATAATATTGGGAGTAATAAGTATATTTATTATAGTTCTAGCGATAATAACTGCAGAATATGGGTAATAATGCATGTTATATTGATAACAGTATAAGTAATAAGTATAATTATTACAGTTCTAGCGATAATAACTGCATTATATGGGTAATAATGCATGTTATATTGATAATATCGGGCGTAATAAGTATAATTATTATAGTTCTAGCGATAATAATAGTAAAATATGGCAAATAGTGCATGTTATATTGATAATAATAAAAGTAATAAATATATTTATTACAGTTCTATCGATAATAAAAGTAATACGTATATTTATTATAGTTCTAGCGATAATAACTGCATAATGTGGGTAATAATGCATGTTATATTGATAATAATCTAGTAATAAGTATAATTATTACACTTCTAGCGATAATAACTGCATTATATGGGTAATAATGCATGTTATATTGATAATATCGGGAGTAATAAGTATAATTATTATAGTTCTAGCGATAATAATAGTAAAATATGGCAAATAGTGCATGATATATTGATAATAATAAAAGTAATAAGTATATTTATTACAGTTCTATCGATAATAACTGCAGAATATGGGTAATAATGCATGTTATATTGATAACAGTATAAGTAATAAGTATAATTATTACAGTTCTAGCGATAATAACTGCATTATATGGGTAATAATGCACGTTATATTGCTAATAATATAAGTAATAAGTATAATTATTACAGTTCTAGCGATAATAACTGCATTATATGGGTAATAATATATGTTATATTGATGATAATAAAAGTAATACGTATATTTATTATAGTTCTAGCGATAATAACTGCATAATATGGGTAATAATGCATGTTATATTGATAATAATCTAAGTAATAGGTACAATTATTACAGTTCTAGCGATAATAACTGCATTATATGGGTAATAATGCACGTTATATTGCTAACAATATAAGTAATAAGTATAATTATTACAGTTCTATCGATAATAACTTCTTAATATGGGTAATAATGCATGTTATATTGATGATAATGAAAGTAGTAAGTATATTTATTACAGTTCTAGCGATAATAACTGCATTATATGCGTAATAAGGCATGTTATATTGATAATATCGGGAGTAATAAGTATAATTATTATAGTTCTAGCGATAATAATAGTAAAATATGGCTAATAGTGCATGATATATTGATAATAGTAAAAGTAATAAGTATATTTATTACAGTTCTGTCGATAATAACTGCATAATATGGGTAATAATGCATGTTATATTGATGATAATAAAAGTAATACGTATATTTATTATAGTTCTAGCGATAATAACTGCATAATGTGGGTAATAATGCATGTTATATTGATATCAATATAAGTAATAAGTATAATTATTACAGTTCTAGCGATAATAACTGCACTATATGGGTAATAATGCACGTTATATTGCTAACAATATAAGTAATAAGTATAATTATTACAGCTCTAGCGATAATAATAGTAAAATATGGCTAATAGTGCATGATATATTGATAATAGTAAAAGTAATAAGTATATTTATTACAGTTCTATCGATAATAACTGCAGAATATGGGTAATAATGCATGTTATATTGATAACAGTATAAGTAATAAGTATAATTATTACAGTTCTAGCGATAATAACTGCATTATATGGGTAATAATGCACGTTATATTGCTAATAATATAAGTAATAAGTATAATTATTACAGTTCTAGCGATAATAACTGCATTATATGGGTAATAATATATGTTATATTGATGATAATAAAAGTAATACGTATATTTATTATAGTTCTAGCGATAATAACTGCATAATATGGGTAATAATGCATGTTATATTGATAATAATATAAGTAATAAGTATAATTATTACAGTTCTAGCGATAACAACTGCATTATATGGGTAATAATGCATGTTATATTGATAATAATATAAGTAATAAGTATAATTATTACAGTTCTGGCGATAATAACTGCATTATATGGGTAACAATGCACGCTATATTGCTAATAGTATAAGTAATAAGTATAATTATTACAGTTCTAGCAATAATACCTCCATTATATGGGTAATAATGCATGTTATATTGATAATAATATAAGTAATAAGTATAATTATTACAGTTCTAGCGATAATAACTGCATTATATGGGTAATAATGCATGTTATATTGATAATATTGGGAGTAATAAGTATATTTATTATAGTTCTAGCGATAATAACTGCATAATATGGGTAATAATGCATGTTATATTGATAATAGTATAAGTAATAAGTATAATTATTACAGTTCTAGCGATAATAACTGTATTATATGGGTAATAATGCACGTTATATTGCTAATAATATAAGTAATAAGTATAATTATTACAGTTCTACCGATAATAAGTGCATTATATGGGTAATAATGCATGTTATATTGATAATATCGGGAGTAATAAGTATAATTATTATAGTTCTAGCGATAATAATAGTAAAATATGGCAAATAGTGCATGTTATATTGATAATAATAAAAGTAATAAATATATTTATTACAGTTCTATCGATAATAACTGCATAATATGGGTAAAAATGCATGTTATATTGATGATAATAAATGTAATACGTATATTTATTATAGTTCTAGCGATAATAACTGCATTATATGGGTAATAATGCATGTTATAATGATAATAATATAAGTAATAAGTATAATTATTACAGTTCCAGCGATAATAACTGCATTATATGGGTAATAATGCACGTTATATTGCTAGCAATATAAGTAATAAGTATAATTATTACAGTTCTAGCGATAATACCTCCATTATATGGGTAATAATGCATGTTATATTGAGAATAATGTAAGTAATAAGTATAATTATTACAGTTCTAGCGATAATACCTCCATTATATGGGTATTAATGCATGTTATATTGATAATAGTAAAAGTTATAAGTATATTTATTATCGTTCTATCGATAATAACTTCTTAATATGGGTAATAATGCATGTTATATTGATGATAATGAAAGTAGTAAGTATATTTATTACAGTTCTATCGATAATAACTGCATTATATGCGTAATAAGGCATGTTATATTGATAATATCGGGGGTAATAAGTATAATTATTATAGTTCTAGCGATAATAATAGTAAAATATGGCTAATAGTGCATGATATATTGATAATAGTAAAAGTAATAATTATATTTATTACAGTTCTATCGATAATAACTGCATAATATGGGTAATAATGCATGTTATATTGATGATAATGAAAGTAATACGTATATTTATTATAGTTCTTGCGATAATAACTGCATAATATGGGTAATAATGCATGTTATATTGAGAATAATATAAGTATTAAGTATAATTATTACAGTTCTGGCGATAATAACTGCATTATATGGGTAATAATGCACGTTATATTGCTAATAGTATTTAATAAGTATAATTATTACAGTTCTAGCGATAATACCTCCATTATATGGGTAATAATGCATGTTATATTGATAATGATATAAGCAATAAGTACAATTATTACAGTTCTAGCGATAATAACTGCATAATATGGGTAATAATGCACGTTATATTGCTAATAATATAAGTAATGAGTACAATTATTACAGTTCTAGCGATAATAACTGCATAATATGGGTAATAATGCATGTTATATTGATAATAATAAAAGTAATAAGTATATTTATTATCGTTCTATCGATAATAACTTCTTAATATGGGTAATAATGCATGTTATATTGATGATAATGAAAGTAGTAAGTATATTTATTACAGTTCTAGCGATAATAACTGCATTATATGCGTAATGAGGCATGTTATATTGAGAATAATATAAGTAATAAGTATAATTATTACAGTTCTGGCGATAATAACTGCATTATATGGGTAATAATGCACGTTATATTGCTAATAATATAAGTAATAAGTATAATTATTACAGTTCTAGCGATAATAACTGCATTATATGGGTAATAATGCATGTCATATTGATAATATCGGGAGTAATAAGTATAATTATTATAGTTCTAGCGATAATAATAGTAAAATATGGCAAATAGTGCATGTTATATCGATAATAATAAAAGTAATAAATATATTTATTACAGTTCTATCGATAATAACTGCAGAATATGGGTAATAATGCATGTTATATTGATAACAGTATAAGTAATAAGTATAATTATTACAGTTCTAGCGATAATAACTGCATTATATGGGTAATAATGCACGTTATATTGCTAATAATATAAGTAATAAGTATAATTATTACAGTTCTAGCGATAATAACTGCATTATATGGGTAATAATATATGTTATATTGATGATAATAAAAGTAATACGTATATTTATTATAGTTCTAGCGATAATAACTGCATAATATGGGTAATAATGCATGTTATATTGATAATAATCTAAGTAATAGGTACAATTATTACAGTTCTAGCGATAATAACTGCATTATATGGGTAATAATGCACGTTATATTGCTAACAATATAAGTAATAAGTATAATTATTACAGTTCTATCGATAATAACTTCTTAATATGGGTAATAATGCATGTTATATTGATGATAATGAAAGTAGTAAGTATATTTATTACAGTTCTAGCGATAATAACTGCATTATATGCGTAATAAGGCATGTTATATTGATAATATCGGGAGTAATAAGTATAATTATTATAGTTCTAGCGATAATAATAGTAAAATATGGCTAATAGTGCATGATATATTGATAATAGTAAAAGTAATAAGTATAATTATTACAGTTCTACCGATAATAAGTGCATTATATGGGTAATAATGCATGTTATATTGATAATATCGGGAGTAATAAGTATAATTATTATAGTTCTAGCGATAATAATAGTAAAATATGGCAAATAGTGCATGTTATATTGATAATAATAAAAGTAATAAATATATTTATTACAGTTCTATCGATAATAACTGCATAATATGGGTAAAAATGCATGTTATATTGATGATAATAAATGTAATACGTATATTTATTATAGTTCTAGCGATAATAACTGCATTATATGGGTAATAATGCATGTTATATTGAGAATAATGTAAGTAATAAGTATAATTATTACAGTTCTAGCGATAATACCTCCATTATATGGGTATTAATGCATGTTATATTGATAATAGTAAAAGTTATAAGTATATTTATTATCGTTCTATCGATAATAACTTCTTAATATGGGTAATAATGCATGTTATATTGATGATAATGAAAGTAGTAAGTATATTTATTACAGTTCTATCGATAATAACTGCATTATATGCGTAATAAGGCATGTTATATTGATAATATCGGGGGTAATAAGTATAATTATTATAGTTCTAGCGATAATAATAGTAAAATATGGCTAATAGTGCATGATATATTGATAATAGTAAAAGTAATAATTATATTTATTACAGTTCTATCGATAATAACTGCATAATATGGGTAATAATGCATGTTATATTGATGATAATGAAAGTAATACGTATATTTATTATAGTTCTTGCGATAATAACTGCATAATATGGGTAATAATGCATGTTATATTGAGAATAATATAAGTATTAAGTATAATTATTACAGTTCTGGCGATAATAACTGCATTATATGGGTAATAATGCACGTTATATTGCTAATAGTATTTAATAAGTATAATTATTACAGTTCTAGCGATAATACCTCCATTATATGGGTAATAATGCATGTTATATTGATAATGATATAAGCAATAAGTACAATTATTACAGTTCTAGCGATAATAACTGCATAATATGGGTAATAATGCACGTTATATTGCTAATAATATAAGTAATGAGTACAATTATTACAGTTCTAGCGATAATAACTGCATAATATGGGTAATAATGCATGTTATATTGATAATAATAAAAGTAATAAGTATATTTATTATCGTTCTATCGATAATAACTTCTTAATATGGGTAATAATGCATGTTATATTGATGATAATGAAAGTAGTAAGTATATTTATTACAGTTCTAGCGATAATAACTGCATTATATGCGTAATAAGGCATGTTATATTGAGAATAATATAAGTAATAAGTATAATTATTACAGTTCTGGCGATAATAACTGCATTATATGGGTAATAATGCACGTTATATTGCTAATAATATAAGTAATAAGTATAATTATTAGAGTTCTAGCGATAATAACTGCATTATATGGGTAATAATGCATGTTATATTGATAATATCGGGAGTAATAAGTATAATTATTATAGTTCTAGCGATAATAATAGTAAAATATGGCAAATAGTGCATGTTATATTGATAATAATAAAAGTAATAAGTATATTTATTAAAGTTCTATCGATAATAACTGCATAATATGGGTAATAATGCATGCTATATTGATGATAATGAAAGTAGTAAGTAATTTATTACAGTTCTAGCGATAATAACTGCATTATATGCGTAATAATGCACGTTATATTGCTAATAATATAAGTAATGAGTATAATTATTACAGTTCTAGCGATAATAACTGCATTATATGGGTAATAATGCATGTTATATTGATGATAATAAAAGTAATACGTATATTTATTATAGTTCTAGCGATAATAACTGCATAATATGGGTAATAATGCATGTTATATTGAGAATAATATAAGTAATAAGTATAATTATTACAGTTATGGCGATAATAACTGCGTTATATGGGTAATAATGCACGTTATATTGCTAATAGTATAAGTAATAAGTATAATTATTACAGTTCTAGCGATAATACCTCCATTATATGGGTATTAATGCATGTTATATTGATAATAGTAAAAGTAATAAGTATATTTATTATCGTTCTATCGATAATAACTTCTTAATATGGGTAATAATGCATGTTATATTGATGATAATGAAAGTAGTAAGTATATTTATTACAGTTCTAGCGATAATAACTGCATTATATGCGTAATAAGGCATGTTATATTGATAATATCGGGGGTAATAAGTATAATTATTATAGTTCTAGCGATAATAATAGTAAAATATGGCTAATAGTGCATGATATATTGATAATAGTAAAAGTAATAAGTATATTTATTACAGTTCTATCGATAATGACTGCATAATATGGGTAATAATGCATGTTATATTGATGATAATGAAAGTAATACGTATATTTATTATAGTTCTAGCGATAATAACTGCATAATATGGGTAATAATGCATGTTATATTGAGAATAATATAAGTAATAAGTATAATTATTACAGTTCTGGCGATAATAACTGCATTATATGGGTAATAATGCACGTTATATTGCTAATAGTATAAGTAATAAGTATCATTATTACAGTTCTAACGATAATACCTCCATTATATGGGTAATAATGCATGTTATATTGATAATAATATAAGTAATAAGTATATTTATTACAGTTCTATCGATAATAACTGCATAATATGGGTAATAATGCATGTTATATTGATGATAATAAAAGTAATACGTATATTTATTATAGTTCTAGCAATAATAACTGCATAATATGGGCAATAATGCATGTTATATTGATAATAATATAAGTAATAAGTATAATTATTGCAGTTCTAGCGATAATAACTGCATTATATGGGTAATAATGCACGTTATATTGCTAACAATATAAGTAATAAGTATAATTATTACAGTTCTGGCGATAATAACTGCATTATATGGGTAATAATGCACGTTATATTGCTAATAGTATTTAATAAGTATAATTATTACAGTTCTAGCGATAATACCTCCATTATATGGGTAATAATGCATGTTATATTGATAATGATATAAGCAATAAGTATAATTATTACAGTTCTAGCGATAATAACTGCATAATATGGGTAATAATGCACGTTATATTGCTAATAATATAAGTAATGAGTACAATTATTACAGTTCTAGCGATAATAACTGCATAATATGGGTAATAAAGCACGTTATATTGCTAATAATATAAGTAATAAGTATAATTATTACAGTTCTATCGATAATAACTTCTTAATATGGGTAATAATGCATGTTATATTGATGATAATGAAAGTAGTAAGTATATTTATTACGGTTCTAGCGATAATAACTGCATTATATGCGTAATAAGGCATGTTATATTGATAATATCGGGAGTAATAAGTATAATTATTATAGTTCTAGCGATAATAATAGTAAAATATGGCTAATAGTGCATGATATATTGATAATAGTAAAAGTAATAAGTATATTTATTACAGTTCTGTCGATAATAACTGCATAATATGGGTAATAATGCATGTTCTATTGATGATAATAAAAGTAATACGTATATTTATTATAGTTCTAGCGATAATAACTGCATAATGTGGGTAATAATGCATGTTATATTGATATCAATATAAGTAATAAGTATAATTATTACAGTTCTAGCGATAATAACTGCATTATATGGGTAATAATGCATGTTATATTGATGATAATAAAAGTAATACGTATATTTATTATAGTTCTAGCGATAATAACTGCATAATATGGGTAATAATGCATGTTATATTGATGATAATGAAAGTAGTAAGTATATTTATTACAGTTCTAGCGATAATAACTGCATTATATGCGTAATAATGCACGTTATATTGCTAATAATATAAGTAATGAGTATAATTATTACAGTTCTAGCGATAATAACTGCATTATATGGGTAATAATGCATGTTATATTGATGATAATAAAAGTAATACGTATATTTATTATAGTTCTAGCGATAATAACTGCATAATATGGGTAATAATGCATGTTATATTGATAATAATCTAAGTAATAAGTATAATTATTACAGTTCTAGCGATAATAACTGCATTATATGGGTAATAATGCACGTTATATTGCTAACAATATAAGTAATAAGTATAATTATTACAGTTCTATCGATAATAACTTCTTAATATGGGTAATAATGCATGTTATATTGATGATAATGAAAGTAGTAAGTATATTTATTACAGTTCTAGCGATAATAACTGCATTATATGCGTAATAAGGCATGTTATATTGATAATATCGGGAGTAATAAGTATAATTATTATAGTTCTAGCGATAATAATAGTAAAATATGGCTAATTGTGCATGATATATTGATAATAGTAAAAGTAATAAGTATATTTATGACAGTTCTGTCGATAATAACTGCATAATATGGGTAATAATGCATGTTATATTGATGATAATAAAGGTAATACGTATATTTATTATAGTTCTAGCGATAATAACTGCATAATATGGGTAATAATGCATGTTATATTGAGAATAATATAAGTCATAAGTATAATTATTACAGTTCTAGCGATAATAACTGCATTATATGGGTAATAATGCACGTTATATTGCTAACAATATAAGTAATAAGTATAATTATTACAGTTCTATCGATAATAACTTCTTAATATGGGTAATAATGCATGTTATATTGATGATAATGAAAGTAGTAAGTATATTTATTACAGTTCTAGCGATAATAACTGCATTATATGCGTAATAAGGCATGTTATATTGATAATATGGGGAGTAATAAGTATAATTATTATAGTTCTAGCGATAATAATAGTAAAATATGGCTAATAGTGCATGATATATTGATAATAGTAAAAGTAATAAGTATATTTATTACAGTTCTGTCGATAATAACTGCATAATATGGGTAATAATGCATGTTATATTGATGATAATAAAAGTAATACGTATATTTATTATAGTTCTAGCGATAATAACTGCATAATGTGGGTAATAATGCATGTTATATTGATATCAATATAAGTAATAAGTATAATTATTACAGTTCTAGCGATAATAACTGCACTATATGGGTAATAATGCACGTTATATTGCTAACAATATAAGTAATAAGTATAATTATTACAGTTCTAGCGATAATAACTGCATTATATGCGTAATAAGGCATGTTATATTGATAATATCGGGAGTAATAAGTATAATTATTATAGTTCTAGCGATAATAATAGTAAAATATGGCTAATAGTGCATGATATATTGATAATAGTAAAAGTAATAAGTATATTTATTACAGTTCTGTCGATAATAACTGCATAATATGGGTAATAATGCATGTTATATTGATGATAATAAAAGTAATACGTATATTTATTATAGTTCTAGCGATAATAACTGCATAATGTGGGTAATAATGCATGTTATATTGATATCAATATAAGTAATAAGTATAATTATTACAGTTCCAGCGATAATAACTGCACTATATGGGTAATAATGCACGTTATATTGCTAACAATATAAGTAATAAGTATAATTATTACAGCTCTAGCGATAATAATAGTAAAATATGGCTAATAGTGCATGATATATTGATAATAGTAAAAGTAATAAGTATATTTATTACAGTTCTATCGATAATAACTGCAGAATATGGGTAATAATGCATGTTATATTGATAACAGTATAAGTAATAAGTATAATTATTACAGTTCTAGCGATAATAACTGCATTATATGGGTAATAATGCACGTTATATTGCTAATAATATAAGTAATAAGTATAATTATTACAGTTCTAGCGATAATAACTGCATTATATGGGTAATAATATATGTTATATTGATGATAATAAAAGTAATACGTATATTTATTATAGTTCTAGCGATAATAACTGCATAATATGGGTAATAATGCATGTTATATTGATAATAATCTAAGTAATAAGTATAATTATTACAGTTCTAGCGATAATAACTGCATTATATGGGTAATAATGCACGTTATATTGCTAACAATATAAGTAATAAGTATAATTATTACAGTTCTATCGATAATAACTTCTTAATATGGGTAATAATGCATGTTATATTGATGATAATGAAAGTAGTAAGTATATTTATTACAGTTCTAGCGATAATAACTGCATTATATGCGTAATAAGGCATGTTATATTGATAATATCGGGAGTAATAAGTATAATTATTATAGTTCTAGCGATAATAATAGTAAAATATGGCTAATAGTGCATGATATATTGATAATAGTAAAAGTAATAAGTATATTTATTACAGTTCTGTCGATAATAACTGCATAATATGGGTATTAATGCATGTTATATTGATGATAATAAAAGTAATACGTATATTTATTATAGTTCTAGCGATAATAACTGCATAATGTGGGTAATAATGCATGTTATATTGATATCAATATAAGTAATAAGTATAATTATTACAGTTCTAGCGATAATAACTGCACTATATGGGTAATAATGCACGTTATATTGCTAACAATATAAGTAATAAGTATAATTATTACAGCTCTAGCGATAATAATAGTAAAATATGGCTAATAGTGCATGATATATTGATAATAGTAAAAGTAATAAGTATATTTATTACAGTTCTATCGATAATAACTGCATAATATGGGTAATAATGCATGTTATATTGATGATAATGAAAGTAGTAAGTATATTTATTACAGTTCTAGCGATAATAACTGCATTATATGCGTAATAATGCACGTTATATTGCTAATAATATAAGTAATGAGTATAATTATTACAGTTGTAGCGATAATAACTGCATTATATGGGTAATAACGCACGTTATATTGCTAACAATATAAGTAATAAGTATAATTATTACAGTTCTATCGATAATAACTTCTTAATATGGGTAATAATGCATGTTATATTGATGATAATGAAAGTAGTAAGTATATTTATTACAGTTCTAGCGATAATAACTGCATTATATGCGTAATAAGGCATGTTATATTGATAATATCGGGAGTAATAAGTATAATTATTATAGTTCTAGCGATAATAATAGTAAAATATGGCTAATAGTGCATGATATATTGATAATAGTAAAAGTAATAAGTATATTTATTACAGTTCTGTCGATAATAACTGCATAATATGGGTAATAATGCATGTTATATTGATGATAATAAAAGTAATACGTATATTTATTATAGTTCTAGCGATAATAACTGCATAATGTGGGTAATAATGCATGTTATATTGATATCAATATAAGTAATAAGTATAATTATTACAGTTCTAGCGATAATAACTGCACTATATGGGTAATAATGCACGTTATATTGCTAACAATATAAGTAATAAGTATAATTATTACAGTTCTAGCGATAATAACTGCATTATATGCGTAATAAGGCATGTTATATTGATAATATCGGGAGTAATAAGTATAATTATTATAGTTCTAGCGATAATAATAGTAAAATATGGCTAATAGTGCATGATATATTGATAATAGTAAAAGTAATAAGTATATTTATTACAGTTCTGTCGATAATAACTGCATAATATGGGTAATAATGCATGTTATATTGATGATAATAAAAGTAATACGTATATTTATTATAGTTCTAGCGATAATGACTGCATAATGTGGGTAATAATGCATGTTATATTGATATCAATATAAGTAATAAGTATAATTATTACAGTTCCAGCGATAATAACTGCACTATATGGGTAATAATGCACGTTATATTGCTAACAATATAAGTAATAAGTATAATTATTACAGCTCTAGCGATAATAATAGTAAAATATGGCTAATAGTGCATGATATATTGATAATAGTAAAAGTAATAAGTATATTTATTACAGTTCTATCGATAATAACTGCAGAATATGGGTAATAATGCATGTTATATTGATAACAGTATAAGTAATAAGTATAATTATTACAGTTCTAGCGATAATAACTGCATTATATGGGTAATAATGCACGTTATATTGCTAATAATATAAGTAATAAGTATAATTATTACAGTTCTAGCGATAATAACTGCATAATATGGGTAATAATGCATGTTATATTGATGATAATAAAGGTAATACGTATATTTATTATAGTTCTAGCGATAATAACTGCATAATATGGGTAATAATGCATGTTATATTGAGAATAATATAAGTCATAAGTATAATTATTACAGTTCTAGCGATAATAACTGCATTATATGGGTAATAATGCACGTTATATTGCTAACAATATAAGTAATAAGTATAATTATTACAGTTCTATCGATAATAACTTCTTAATATGGGTAATAATGCATGTTATATTGATGATAATGAAAGTAGTAAGTATATTTATTACAGTTCTAGCGATAATAACTGCATTATATGCGTAATAAGGCGTGTTATATTGATAATATCGGGAGTAATAAGTATAATTATTATAGTTCTAGCGATAATAATAGTAAAATATGGCTAATAGTGCATGATATATTGATAATAGTAAAAGTAATAAGTATATTTATTACAGTTCTGTCGATAATAACTGCATAATATGGGTAATAATGCATGTTATATTGATGATAATAAAAGTAATACGTATATTTATTATAGTTCTAGCGATAATAACTGCATAATGTGGGTAATAATGCATGTTATATTGATATCAATATAAGTAATAAGTATAATTATTACAGTTCTAGCGATAATAACTGCACTATATGGGTAATAATGCACGTTATATTGCTAACAATATAAGTAATAAGTATAATTATTACAGTTCTAGCGATAATAACTGCATTATATGCGTAATAAGGCATGTTATATTGATAATATCGGGAGTAATAAGTATAATTATTATAGTTCTAGCGATAATAATAGTAAAATATGGCTAATAGTGCATGATATATTGATAATAGTAAAAGTAATAAGTATATTTATTACAGTTCTGTCGATAATAACTGCATAATATGGGTAATAATGCATGTTATATTGATGATAATAAAAGTAATACGTATATTTATTATAGTTCTAGCGATAATAACTGCATAATATGGGTAATAATGCATGTTATATTGATAATAATCTAAGTAATAAGTATAATTATTACAGTTCTAGCGATAATAACTGCATTATATGGGTAATAATGCACGTTATATTGCTAACAATATAAGTAATAAGTATAATTATTACAGTTCTAGCGATAATAACTGCATAATATGGGTAATAATGCATGTTATATTGATAATAATATAAGTAATAAGTATAATTATTACAGTTCAAGCGATAATACCTCCATTATATGGGTAATAATGCATGTTATATTGATAATGATATAAGTAATAAGTATAATTATTACAGTTCTAGCGATAATAACTGCATAATATGGGTAATAATGCACGTTATATTGCTAATAATATAAGTAATGAGTACAATTATTACAGTTCTAGCGATAATAACTGCATAATATGGGTAATAATGCACGTTATATTGCTAATAATATAAGTAATAAGTATAATTATTACAGTTCTAGCAATAATACCTCCATTATATGGGTAATAATGCATGTTATATTGATAATAATATAAGCAATAAGTATAATTATTACAGTTCTAGCGATAATAACTGCATTATATGGGTAATAATGCATGTTATATTGATAATATTGGGAGTAATAAGTATATTTATTATAGTTCTAGCGATAATAACTGCAGAATATGGGTAATAATGCATGTTATATTGATAATAGTATAAGTAATAAGTATAATTATTACAGTTCTAGCGATAATAACTGCATAATATGGGTAATAATGCATGTTATATTGATGATAATAAAAGTAATACGTATATTTATTATAGTTCTAGCGATAATAACTGCATAATATGGGTAATAATGCATGTTATATTGATACCAATATAAGTAATAAGTATAATTATTACAGTTCTAGCGATAATAACTGCACTATATGGGTAATAATGCACGTTATATTGCTAACAATATAAGTAATAAGTATAATTATTACAGTTCTAGCGATAATAATAGTAAAATATGGCTAATAGTGCATGATATATTGATAATAGTAAAAGTAATAAGTATATTTATTACAGTTCTATCGATAATAACTGCATAATATGGGTAATAATGCATGTTATATTCATGATAATGAAAGTAGTAAGTATATTTATTACAGTTCTAGCGATAATAACTGCATTATATGCGTAATAATGCACGTTATATTGCTAATAATATAAGTAATGAGTATAATTATTACAGTTCTAGCGATAATAACTGCATTATATGGGTAATAATGCATGTTATATTGATAATAATATAAGTAATAAGTATAATTATTACAGTTCTAGCGATAATAACTGCATTATATGGGTAATAATGCACGTTATATTGCTAACAATATAAGTAATAAGTATAATTATTACAGTTCTGTCGATAATAACTGCATAATATGGGTAATAATGCATGTTATATTGATGATAATAAAAGTAATACGTATATTTATTATAGTTCTAGCGATAATAACTGCATAATATGGGTAATAATGCATGTTATATTGATAATAATCTAAGTAATAAGTATAATTATTACAGTTCTAGCGATAATAACTGCATTATATGGGTAATAATGCACGTTATATTGCTAACAATATAAGTAATAAGTATAATTATTACAGTTCTATCGATAATAACTTCTTAATATGGGTAATAATGCATGTTATATTGATGATAATGAAAGTAGTAAGTATATTTATTACGGTTCTAGCGATAATAACTGCATTATATGCGTAATAAGGCATGTTATATTGATAATATCGGGAGTAATAAGTATAATTATTATAGTTCTAGCGATAATAATAGTAAAATATGGCTAATAGTGCATGATATATTGATAATAGTAAAAGTAATAAGTATATTTATTACAGTTCTGTCGATAATAACTGCATAATATGGGTAATAATGCATGTTATATTGATGATAATAAAAGTAATACGTATATTTATTATAGTTCTAGCGATAATAACTGCATAATGTGGGTAATAATGCATGTTATATTGATATCAATATAAGTAATAAGTATAATTATTACAGTTCTAGCGATAATAACTGCATTATATGGGTAATAATGCATGTTATATTGATGATAATAAAAGTAATACGTATATTTATTATAGTTCTAGCGATAATAACTGCATAATATGGGTAATAATGCATGTTATATTGATGATAATGAAAGTAGTAAGTATATTTATTACTGTTCTAGCGATAATAACTGCATTATATGCGTAATAATGCACGTTATATTGCTAATAATATAAGTAATGAGTATAATTATTACAGTTCTAGCGATAATAACTGCATTATATGGGTAATAATGCATGTTATATTGATGATAATAAAAGTAATACGTATATTTATTATAGTTCTAGCGATAATAACTGCATAATATGGGTAATAATGCATGTTATATTGATAATAATCTAAGTAATAAGTATAATTATTACAGTTCTAGCGATAATAACTGCATTATATGGGTAATAATGCACGTTATATTGCTAACAATATAAGTAATAAGTATAATTATTACAGTTCTATCGATAATAACTTCTTAATATGGGTAATAATGCATGTTATATTGATGATAATGAAAGTAGTAAGTATATTTATTACAGTTCTAGCGATAATAACTGCATTATATGCGTAATAAGGCATGTTATATTGATAATATCGGGAGTAATAAGTATAATTATTATAGTTCTAGCGATAATAATAGTAAAATATGGCTAATTGTGCATGATATATTGATAATAGTAAAAGTAATAAGTATATTTATGACAGTTCTGTCGATAATAACTGCATAATATGGGTAATAATGCATGTTATATTGATGATAATAAAGGTAATACGTATATTTATTATAGTTCTAGCGATAATAACTGCATAATATGGGTAATAATGCATGTTATATTGAGAATAATATAAGTCATAAGTATAATTATTACAGTTCTAGCGATAATAACTGCATTATATGGGTAATAATGCACGTTATATTGCTAACAATATAAGTAATAAGTATAATTATTACAGTTCTATCGATAATAACTTCTTAATATGGGTAATAATGCATGTTATATTGATGATAATGAAAGTAGTAAGTATATTTATTACAGTTCTAGCGATAATAACTGCATTATATGCGTAATAAGGCATGTTATATTGATAATATGGGGAGTAATAAGTATAATTATTATAGTTCTAGCGATAATAATAGTAAAATATGGCTAATAGTGCATGATATATTGATAATAGTAAAAGTAATAAGTATATTTATTACAGTTCTGTCGATAATAACTGCATAATATGGGTAATAATGCATGTTATATTGATGATAATAAAAGTAATACGTATATTTATTATAGTTCTAGCGATAATAACTGCATAATGTGGGTAATAATGCATGTTATATTGATATCAATATAAGTAATAAGTATAATTATTACAGTTCTAGCGATAATAACTGCACTATATGGGTAATAATGCACGTTATATTGCTAACAATATAAGTAATAAGTATAATTATTACAGTTCTAGCGATAATAACTGCATTATATGCGTAATAAGGCATGTTATATTGATAATATCGGGAGTAATAAGTATAATTATTATTGTTCTAGCGATAATAATAGTAAAATATGGCTAATAGTGCATGATATATTGATAATAGTAAAAGTAATAAGTATACTTATTACAGTTCTGTCGATAATAACTGCATAATATGGGTAATAATGCATGTTATATTGATGATAATAAAAGTAATACGTATATTTATTATAGTTCTAGCGATAATAACTGCATAATGTGGGTAATAATGCATGTTATATTGATATCAATATAAGTAATAAGTATAATTATTACAGTTCCAGCGATAATAACTGCACTATATGGGTAATAATGCACGTTATATTGCTAACAATATAAGTAATAAGTATAATTATTACAGCTCTAGCGATAATAATAGTAAAATATGGCTAATAGTGCATGATATATTGATAATAGTAAAAGTAATAAGTATATTTATTACAGTTCTATCGATAATAACTGCAGAATATGGGTAATAATGCATGTTATATTGATAACAGTATAAGTAATAAGTATAATTATTACAGTTCTAGCGATAATAACTGCATTATATGGGTAATAATGCACGTTATATTGCTAATAATATAAGTAATAAGTATAATTATTACAGTTCTAGCGATAATAACTGCATTATATGGGTAATAATATATGTTATATTGATGATAATAAAAGTAATACGTATATTTATTATAGTTCTAGCGATAATAACTGCATAATATGGGTAATAATGCATGTTATATTGATAATAATCTAAGTAATAAGTATAATTATTACAGTTCTAGCGATAATAACTGCATTATATGGGTAATAATGCACGTTATATTGCTAACAATATAAGTAATAAGTATAATTATTACAGTTCTATCGATAATAACTTCTTAATATGGGTAATAATGCATGTTATATTGATGATAATGAAAGTAGTAAGTATATTTATTACAGTTCTAGCGATAATAACTGCATTATATGCGTAATAAGGCATGTTATATTGATAATATCGGGAGTAATAAGTATAATTATTATAGTTCTAGCGATAATAATAGTAAAATATGGCTAATAGTGCATGATATATTGATAATAGTAAAAGTAATAAGTATATTTATTACAGTTCTGTCGATAATAACTGCATAATATGGGTATTAATGCATGTTATATTGATGATAATAAAAGTAATACGTATATTTATTATAGTTCTAGCGATAATAACTGCATAATGTGGGTAATAATGCATGTTATATTGATATCAATATAAGTAATAAGTATAATTATTACAGTTCTAGCGATAATAACTGCACTATATGGGTAATAATGCACGTTATATTGCTAACAATATAAGTAATAAGTATAATTATTACAGCTCTAGCGATAATAATAGTAAAATATGGCTAATAGTGCATGATATATTGATAATAGTAAAAGTAATAAGTATATTTATTACAGTTCTATCGATAATAACTGCATAATATGGGTAATAATGCATGTTATATTGATGATAATGAAAGTAGTAAGTATATTTATTACAGTTCTAGCGATAATAACTGCATTATATGCGTAATAATGCACGTTATATTGCTAATAATATAAGTAATGAGTATAATTATTACAGTTCTAGCGATAATAACTGCATTATATGGGTAATAATGCACGTTATATTGCTAACAATATAAGTAATAAGTATAATTATTACAGTTCTATCGATAATAACTTCTTAATATGGGTAATAATGCATGTTATATTGATGATAATGAAAGTAGTAAGTATATTTATTACAGTTCTAGCGATAATAACTGCATTATATGCGTAATAAGGCATGTTATATTGATAATATCGGGAGTAATAAGTATAATTATTATAGTTCTAGCGATAATAATAGTAAAATATGGCTAATAGTGCATGATATATTGATAATAGTAAAAGTAATAAGTATATTTATTACAGTTCTGTCGATAATAACTGCATAATATGGGTAATAATGCATGTTATATTGATGATAATAAAAGTAATACGTATATTTATTATAGTTCTAGCGATAATAACTGCATAATGTGGGTAATAATGCATGTTATATTGATATCAATATAAGTAATAAGTATAATTATTACAGTTCTAGCGATAATAACTGCACTATATGGGTAATAATGCACGTTATATTGCTAACAATATAAGTAATAAGTATAATTATTACAGCTCTAGCGATAATAATAGTAAAATATGGCTAATAGTGCATGATATATTGATAATAGTAAAAGTAATAAGTATATTTATTACAGTTCTATCGATAATAACTGCAGAATATGGGTAATAATGCATGTTATATTGATAACAGTATAAGTAATAAGTATAATTATTACAGTTCTAGCGATAATAACTGCATTATATGGGTAATAATGCACGTTATATTGCTAATAATATAAGTAATAAGTATAATTATTACAGTTCTAGCGATAATAACTGCATAATATGGGTAATAATGCATGTTATATTGATGATAATAAAGGTAATACGTATATTTATTATAGTTCTAGCGATAATAACTGCATAATATGGGTAATAATGCATGTTATATTGAGAATAATATAAGTCATAAGTATAATTATTACAGTTCTAGCGATAATAACTGCATTATATGGGTAATAATGCACGTTATATTGCTAACAATATAAGTAATAAGTATAATTATTACAGTTCTAGCGATAATAACTGCACTATATGGGTAATAATGCACGTTATATTGCTAACAATATAAGTAATAAGTATAATTATTACAGTTCTAGCGATAATAACTGCATTATATGCGTAATAAGGCATGTTATATTGATAATATCGGGAGTAATAAGTATAATTATTATAGTTCTAGCGATAATAATAGTAAAATATGGCTAATAGTGCATGATATATTGATAATAGTAAAAGTAATAAGTATATTTATTACAGTTCTGTCGATAATAACTGCATAATATGGGTAATAATGCATGTTATATTGATGATAATAAAAGTAATACGTATATTTATTATAGTTCTAGCGATAATAACTGCATAATGTGGGTAATAATGCATGTTATATTGATATCAATATAAGTAATAAGTATAATTATTACAGTTCTAGCGATAATAACTGCACTATATGGGTAATAATGCACGTTATATTGCTAACAATATAAGTAATAAGTATAATTATTACAGTTCTAGCGATAATAACTGCATTATATGCGTAATAAGGCATGTTATATTGATAATATCGGGAGTAATAAGTATAATTATTATAGTTCTAGCGATAATAATAGTAAAATATGGCTAATAGTGCATGATATATTGATAATAGTAAAAGTAATAAGTATATTTATTACAGTTCTGTCGATAATAACTGCATAATATGGGTAATAATGCATGTTATATTGATGATAATAAAAGTAATACGTATATTTATTATAGTTCTAGCGATAATAACTGCATAATGTGCATAATAATGCATGTTATATTGATATCAATATAAGTAATAAGTATAATTATTACAGTTCCAGCGATAATAACTGCACTATATGGGTAATAATGCACGTTATATTGCTAACAATATAAGTAATAAGTATAATTATTACAGCTCTAGCGATAATAATAGTAAAATATGGCTAATACTGCATGATATATTGATAATAGTAAAAGTAATAAGTATATTTATTACAGTTCTATCGATAATAACTGCAGAATATGGGTAATAATGCATGTTATATTGATAACAGTATAAGTAATAAGTATAATTATTACAGTTCTAGCGATAATAACTGCATTATATGGGTAATAATATATGTTATATTGATGATAATAAAAGTAATACGTATATTTATTATAGTTCTAGCGATAATAACTGCATAATATGGGTAATAATGCATGTTACATTGATAATAATCTAAGTAATAAGTATAATTATTACAGTTCTAGCGATAATAACTGCATTATATGGGTAATAATGCACGTTATATTGCTAACAATATAAGTAATAAGTATAATTATTACAGTTCTATCGATAATAACTTCTTAATATGGGTAATAATGCATGTTATATTGATGATAATGAAAGTAGTAAGTATATTTATTGCAGTTCTAGCGATAATAACTGCATTATATGCGTAATAATGCACGTTATATTGCTAATAATATAAGTAATGAGTATAATTATTACAGTTCTAGCGATAATAACTGCATTATATGGGTAATAATGCATGTTATATTGATGATAATAAAAGTAATACGTATATTTATTATAGTTCTAGCGATAATAACTGCATAATATGGGTAATAATGCATGTTATATTGATAATAATCTAAGTAATAAGTATAATTATTACAGTTCTAGCGATAATAACTGCATTATATGGGTAATAATGCACGTTATATTGCTAACAATATAAGTAATAAGTATAATTATTACAGTTCTATCGATAATAACTTCTTAATATGGGTAATAATGCATGTTATATTGATGATAATGAAAGTAGTAAGTATATTTATTACAGTTCTAGCGATAATAACTGCATTATATGCGTAATAAGGCATGTTATATTGATAATATCGGGAGTAATAAGTATAATTATTATAGTTCTAGCGATAATAATAGTAAAATATGGCTAATTGTGCATGATATATTGATAATAGTAAAAGTAATAAGTATATTTATGACAGTTCTGTCGATAATAACTGCATAATATGGGTAATAATGCATGTTATATTGATGATAATAAAGGTAATACGTATATTTATTATAGTTCTAGCGATAATAACTGCATAATATCGGTAATAATGCATGTTATATTGAGAATAATATAAGTCATAAGTATAATTATTACAGTTCTAGCGATAATAACTGCATTATATGGGTAATAATGCACGTTATATTGCTAACAATATAAGTAATAAGTATAATTATTACAGTTCTATCGATTATAACTTCTTAATATGGGTAATAATGCATGTTATATTGATGATAATGAAAGTAGTAAGTATATTTATTACAGTTCTAGCGATAATAACTGCATTATATGCGTAATAAGGCATGTTATATTGATAATATCGGGAGTAATAAGTATAATTATTATAGTTCTAGCGATAATAATAGTAAAATATGGCTAATTGTGCATGATATATTGATAATAGTAAAAGTAATAAGTATATTTATGACAGTTCTGTCGATAATAACTGCATAATATGGGTAATAATGCATGTTATATTGATGATAATAAAGGTAATACGTATATTTATTATAGTTCTAGCGATAATAACTGCATAATATGGGTAATAATGCATGTTATATTGAGAATAATATAAGTCATAAGTATAATTATTACAGTTCTAGCGATAATAACTGCATTATATGGGTAATAATGCACGTTATATTGCTAATAGTATAAGTAATAAGTATAATTATTATAGTTCTAGCAATAATACCTCCATTATATGGGTAATAATGCATGTTATATTGATAATAATATAAGGAATAAGTATAATTATTACAGTTCTAGCGATAATAACTGCATAATATGGGTAATAATGCATGTTATATTGATGATAATAAAAGTAATACGTATATTTATTATAGTTCTAGCGATAATAACTGCATAATGTGGGTAATAATGCATGTTATATTGATATCAATATAAGTAATAAGTATAATTATTACAGTTCTAGCGATAATAACTGCATTATACGGGTAATAATGCATGTTATATTGATAATATTGGGAGTAATACGTATAATTATTATAGTTCTAGCGATAATAATAGTAAAATATGGCAAATAGTGCATGTTATATTGATAATAATAAAAGTAATAAATATATTTATTACAGTTCTATCGATAATAACTGCATAATATGGGTAATAATGCATGTTATATTGATGATAATAAAAGTAATACGTATATTTATTATAGTTCTTGCGATAATAACTGCATAATATGGGTAATAATGCATGTTATATTGAGAATAATATAAGTAATAAGTATAATTATTACAGTTCTGGCGATAATAACTGCATTATATGGGTAACAATGCACGTTATATTGCTAATAGTATAAGTAATAAGTATAATTATTACAGTTCTAGCGATAATACCTCCATTATATGGGTAATAATGCATGTTATATTGATAATGATATAAGCAATAAGTATAATTATTACAGTTCTAGCGATAATAACTGCATTATATGGGTAATAATGCATGTTATATTGATGATAATGAAAGTAATACGTATATTTATTATAGTTCTTGCGATAATAACTGCATAATATGGGTAATAATGCACGTTATATTGATAATAATATAAGTAATAAGTATAATTATTACAGTTCTAGCGATAATAACTGCATTATATGGGTAATAATGCACGCTATATTGCTAACAATATAAGTAATAAGTATAATTATTACAGTTCTAGCGATAATAACTGCATAATATGGGTAATAATGCATGTTATATTGATAATAATATAAGTAATAAGTATAATTATTACAGTTCAAGCGATAATACCTCCATTATATGGGTAATAATGCATGTTATATTGATAATGATATAAGTAATAAGTATAATTATTACAGTTCTAGCGATAATAACTGCATAATATGGGTAATAATGCACGTTATATTGCTAATAATATAAGTAATGAGTACAATTATTACAGTTCTAGCGATAATAACTGCATAATATGGGTAATAATGCACGTTATATTGCTAATAATATAAGTAATAAGTATAATTATTACAGTTCTAGCAATAATACCTCCATTATATGGGTAATAATGCATGTTATATTGATAATAATATAAGCAATAAGCATAATTATTACAGTTCTAGCGATAATAACTGCATTATATGGGTAATAATGCATGTTATATTGATAATATTGGGAGTAATAAGTATATTTATTATAGTTCTAGCGATAATAACTGCAGAATATGGGTAATAATGCATGTTATATTGATAATAGTATAAGTAATAAGTATAATTATTACAGTTCTAGCGATAATAACTGCATAATATGGGTAATAATGCATGTTATATTGATGATAATAAAAGTAATACGTATATTTATTATAGTTCTAGCGATAATAACTGCATAATATGGGTAATAATGCATGTTATATTGATACCAATATAAGTAATAAGTATAATTATTACAGTTCTAGCGATAATAACTGCACTATATGGGTAATAATGCACGTTATATTGCTAACAATATAAGTAATAAGTATAATTATTACAGTTCTAGCGATAATAATAGTAAAATATGGCTAATAGTGCATGATATATTGATAATAGTAAAAGTAATAAGTATATTTATTGCAGTTCTATCGATAATAACTGCATAATATGGGTAATAATGCATGTTATATTGATGATAATGAAAGTAGTAAGTATATTTATTACAGTTCTAGCGATAATAACTGCATTATATGCGTAATAATGCACGTTATATTGCTAATAATATAAGTAATGAGTATAATTATTACAGTTCTAGCGATAATAACTGCATTATATGGGTAATAATGCATGTTATATTGATGATAATAAAAGTAATACGTATACTTATTATAGTTCTAGCGATAATAACTGCATAATATGGGTAATAATGCATGTTATATTGATAATAATCTAAGTAATAAGTATAATTATTACAGTTCTAGCGATAATAACTGCATTATATGGGGAATAATGCACGTTATAGTGCTAACAATATAAGTAATAAGTATAATTATTACAGTTCTATCGATAATAACTTCTTAATATGGGTAATAATGCATGTTATATTGATGATAATAAAAGTAATACGTATATTTATTATAGTTCTAGCGATAATAACTGCATAATATGGGTAATAATGCATGTTATATTGATAATAATCTAAGTAATAAGTATAATTATTACAGTTCTAGCGATAATAACTGCATTATATGGGTAATAATGCACGTTATATTGCTAGCAATATAAGTAATAAGTATAATTATTACAGTTCTAGCGATAATACCTCCATTATATGGGTAATAATGCATGTTATATTGATAATGATATAAGTAATAAGTATAATTATTACAGTTCTAGCGATAATAACTGCATTATATGGGTAATAATGCATGTTATATTGATGATAATGAAAGTAATACGTATATTTATTATAGTTCTTGCGATAATAACTGCATAATATGGGTAATAATGCATGTTATATTGATAATAATATAAGTAATAAGTATAATTATTACAGTTCTAGCGATAATAACTGCATTATATGGGTAATAATGCACGCTATATTGCTAACAATATAAGTAATAAGTATAATTATTACAGTTCTAGCGATAATAACTGCATAATATGGGTAATAATGCATGTTATATTGATAATAATATAAGTAATAAGTATAATTATTACAGTTCTAGCGATAATACCTCCATTATATGGGTAATAATGCATGTTATATTGATAATGATATAAGTAATAAGTATAATTATTACAGTTCTAGCGATAATAACTGCATAATATGGGCAATAATGCACGTTATATTGCTAATAATATAAGTAATGAGTACAATTATTACAGTTCTAGCGATAATAGCTGCATAATATGGGTAATAATGCACGTTATATTGCTAATAATATAAGTAATAAGTATAATTATTACAGTTCTAGCGATAATACCTCCATTATATGGGTAATAATGCATGTTATATTGATAATGATATAAGTAATAAGTATAATTATTACAGTTCTAGCGATAATAACTGCATTATATGGGTAATAATGCATGTTATATTGATGATAATGAAAGTAATACGTATATTTATTATAGTTCTTGCGATAATAACTGCATAATATGGGTAATAATGCATGTTATATTGATAATAATATAAGTAATAAGTATAATTATTACAGTTCTAGCGATAATAACTGCATTATATGGGTAATAATGCACGCTATATTGCTAACAATATAAGTAATAAGTATAATTATTACAGTTCTAGCGATAATAACTGCATAATATGGGTAATAATGCATGTTATATTGATAATAATATAAGTAATAAGTATAATTATTACAGTTCTAGCGATAATACCTCCATTATATGGGTAATAATGCATGTTATATTGATAATGATATAAGTAATAAGCATAATTATTACAGTTCTAGCGATAATAACTGCATAATATGGGTAATAATGCACGTTATATTGCTAATAATATAAGTAATGAGTACAATTATTACAGTTCTAGCGATAATAACTGCATAATATGGGTAATAATGCACGTTATATTGCTAATAATATAAGTAATAAGTATAATTATTACAGTTCTAGCAATAATACCTCCATTATATGGGTAATAATGCATGTTATATTGATAATAATATAAGTAATAAGTATAATTATTACAGTTCTAGCGATAATAACTGCATTATATGGGTAATAATGCATGTTATATTGATAATATTCGGAGTAATAAGTATATTTATTATAGTTCTAGCGATAATAACTGCAGAATATGGGTAATAATGCATGTTATATTGATGATAATAAAAGTAATACGTATATTTATTATAGTTCTAGCGATAATAACTGCATAATATGGGTAATAATGCATGTTATATTGATAATAATCTAAGTAATAAGTATAATTATTACAGTTCTAGCGATAATAACTGCATTATATGGGTAATAATGCACGTTATATTGCTAGCAATATAAGTAATAAGTATAATTATTACAGTTCTAGCGATAATACCTCCATTATATGGGTAATAATGCATGTTATATTGATAATGATATAAGTAATAAGTATAATTATTACAGTTCTAGCGATAATAACTGCATTATATGGGTAATAATGCATGTTATATTGATGATAATGAAAGTAATACGTATATTTATTATAGTTCTTGCGATAATAACTGCATAATATGGGTAATAATGCATGTTATATTGATAATAATATAAGTAATAAGTATAATTATTACAGTTCTAGCGATAATAACTGCATTATATGGGTAATAATGCACGCTATATTGCTAACAATATAAGTAATAAGTATAATTATTACAGTTCTAGCGATAATACCTCCATTATATGGGTAATAATGCATGTTATATTGATAATGATATAAGTAATAAGTATAATTATTACAGTTCTAGCGATAATAACTGCATAATATGGGTAATAATGCACGTTATGTTGCTAATAATATAAGTAATGAGTACAATTATTACAGTTCTAGCGATAATAACTGCATAATATGGGTAACAATGCATGTTATATTGATAATAATCTAAGTAATAAGTATAATTATTACAGTTCTAGCGATAATAACTGCATTATATGGGTAATAATGCACGTTATATTGCTAGCAATATAAGTAATAAGTATAATTATTACAGTTCTAGCGATAATACCTCCATTATATGGGTAATAATGCATGTTATATTGATAATGATATAAGTAATAAGTATAATTATTATAGTCCTAGCGATAATAACTGCATTATATGGGTAATAATGCATGTTATATTGATGATAATGAAAGTAATACGTATATTTATTATAGTTCTTGCGATAATAACTGCATAATATGGGTAATAATGCATGTTATATTGATAATAATATAAGTAATAAGTATAATTATTACAGTTCTAGCGATAATAACTGCATTATATGGGTAATAATGCACGCTATATTGCTAACAATATAAGTAATAAGTATAATTATTACAGTTCTAGCGATAATAACTGCATAATATGGGTAATAATGCATGTTATATTGATAATAATATAAGTAATAAGTATAATTATTACAGTTCTAGCGATAATACCTCCATTATATGGGTAATAATGCATGTTATATTGATAATGATATAAGTAATAAGTATAATTATTACAGTTCTAGCGATAATAACTGCATAATATGGGTAATAATGCACGTTATATTGCTAATAATATAAGTAATGAGTACAATTATTACAGTTCTAGCGATAATAACTGCATAATATGGGTAATAATGCACGTTATATTGCTGATAATATAAGTAATAAGTATAATTATTACAGTTCTAGCAATAATACCTCCATTATATGGGTAATAATGCATGTTATATTGATAATAATATAAGTAATAAGTATAATTATTACAGTTCTAGCGATAATAACTGCATTATATGGGTAATAATGCATGTTATATTGATAATATTGGGAGTAATAAGTATATTTATTATAGTTCTAGCGATAATAACTGCAGAATATGGGTAATAATGCATGTTATATTGATAATAGTATAAGTAATAAGTATAATTATTACAGTTCTAGCGATAATAACTGCATAATATGGGTAATAATGCATGTTATATTGATGATAATGAAAGTAGTAAGTATATTTATTACAGTTCTAGCGATAATAACTGCATTATATGCGTAATAATGCACGTTATATTGCTAATAATATAAGTAATGAGTATAATTATTACAGTTCTAGCGATAATAACTGCATTATATGGGTAATAATGCATGTTATATTGATGATAATAAAAGTAATACGTATATTTATTATAGTTCTAGCGATAATAACTTCTTAATATGGGTAATAATGCATGTTATATTGATGATAATGAAAGTAGTAAGTATATTTATTACAGTTCTAGCGATAATAACTGCATTATATGGGTAATAATGCACGTTATATTGCTAATAGTATAAGTAATAAGTATAATTATTACAGTTCTAGCGATAATACCTCCATTATATGGGTAATAATGCATGTTATATTGATAATAATATAAGTAATAAGTATATTTATTACAGTTATATCGATAATAACTGCATAATATGGGTAATAATGCATGTTATATTGATGATAATAAAAGTAATACGTATATTTATTATAGTTCTAGCAATAATAACTACATAATATGGGTAATAATGCATGTTATATTGATAATAATATAAGTAATAAGTATAATTATTACAGTTCTAGCGATAATACCTCCATTATATGGGTAATAATGCATGTTATATTGATAATGATATAAGTAATAAGTATAATTATTACAGTTCTAGCGATAATAACTGCATAATATGGGTAATAATGCACGTTATATTGCTAATAATATAAGTAATGAGTACAATTATTACAGTTCTAGCGATAATAGCTGCATTATATGGGTAATAATGCACGTTATATTGCTAAAAATATAAGTAATAAGTATAATTATTACAGTTCAAGCGATAATAACTGCATAATATGGGTAATAATGCATGTTATATTGATAATAATATAAGTAATAAGTATAATTATTACAGTTCTAGCGATAATAGCTGCATTATATGGGTAATAATGCACGTTATATTGCTAACAATATAAGTAATAAGTATAATTATTACAGTTCAAGCGATAATAACTGCATAATATGGGTAATAATGCATGTTATATTGATATCAATATAAGTAATAAGTATAATTATTACAGTTCTAGCGATAATAACTGCACTATATGGGTAATAATGCACGTTATATTGCTAACAATATAAGTAATAAGTATAATTATTACAGCTCTAGCGATAATAATAGTAAAATATGGCTAATAGTGCATGATATATTGATAATAGTAAAAGTAATAAGTATATTTATTACAGTTCTATCGATAATAACTGCATAATATGGGTAATAATGCATGTTATATTGATGATAATGAAAGTAGTAAGTATATTTATTACAGTTCTAGCGATAATAACTGCATTATATGCGTAATAATGCACGTTATATTGCTAATAATATAAGTAATGAGTATAATTATTACAGTTCTAGCGATAATAACTGCATTATATGGGTAATAATGCACGTTATATTGCTAACAATATAAGTAATAAGTATAATTATTACAGTTCTATCGATAATAACTTCTTAATATGGGTAATAATGCATGCTATATTGATGATAATGAAAGTAGTAAGTATATTTATTACAGTTCTAGCGATAATAACTGCATTATATGCGTAATAAGGCATGTTATATTGATAATATCGGGAGTAATAAGTATAATTATTATAGTTCTAGCGATAATAATAGTAAAATATGGCTAATAGTGCATGATATATTGATAATAGTAAAAGTAATAAGTATATTTATTACAGTTCTGTCGATAATAACTGCATAATATGGGTAATAATGCATGTTATATTGATGATAATAAAAGTAATACGTATATTTATTATAGTTCTAGCGATAATAACTGCATAATGTGGGTAATAATGCATGTTATATTGATATCAATATAAGTAATAAGTATAATTATTACAGTTCTAGCGATAATAACTGCACTATATGGGTAATAATGCACGTTATATTGCTAACAATATAAGTAATAAGTATAATTATTACAGTTCTAGCGATAATAACTGCATTATATGCGTAATAAGGCATGTTATATTGATAATATCGGGAGTAATAAGTATAATTATTATAGTTCTAGCGATAATAATAGTAAAATATGGCTAATAGTGCATGATATATTGATAATAGTAAAAGTAATAAGTATATTTATTACAGTTCTGTCGATAATAACTGCATAATATGGGTAATAATGCATGTTATATTGATGATAATAAAAGTAATACGTATATTTATTATAGTTCTAGCGATAATGACTGCATAATGTGGGTAATAATGCATGTTATATTGATATCAATATAAGTAATAAGTATAATTATTACAGTTCCAGCGATAATAACTGCACTATATGGGTAATAATGCACGTTATATTGCTAACAATATAAGTAATAAGTATAATTATTACAGCTCTAGCGATAATAATAGTAAAATATGGGTAATAATGCATGTTATATTGATGATAATGAAAGTAGTAAGTATATTTATTACAGTTCTAGCGATAATAACTGCATTATATGCGTAATAATGCACGTTATATTGCTAATAATATAAGTAATGAGTATAATTATTACAGTTCTAGCGATAATAACTGCATTATATGGGTAATAATGCACGTTATATTGCTAACAATATAAGTAATAAGTATAATTATTACAGTTCTATCGATAATAACTTCTTAATATGGGTAATAATGCATGTTATATTGATGATAATGAAAGTAGTAAGTATATTTATTACAGTTCTAGCGATAATAACTGCATTATATGCGTAATAAGGCATGTTATATTGATAATATCGGGAGTAATAAGTATAATTATTATAGTTCTAGCGATAATAATAGTAAAATATGGCTAATAGTGCATGATATATTGATAATAGTAAAAGTAATAAGTATATTTATTACAGTTCTGTCGATAATAACTGCATAATATGGGTAATAATGCATGTTATATTGATGATAATAAAAGTAATACGTATATTTATTATAGTTCTAGCGATAATAACTGCATAATGTGGGTAATAATGCATGTTATATTGATATCAATATAAGTAATAAGTATAATTATTACAGTTCTAGCGATAATAACTGCACTATATGGGTAATAATGCACGTTATATTGCTAACAATATAAGAAATAAGTATAATTATTACAGTTCTAGCGATAATAACTGCATTATATGCGTAATAAGGCATGTTATATTGATAATATCGGGAGTAATAAGTATAATTATTATAGTTCTAGCGATAATAATAGTAAAATATGGCTAATAGTGCATGATATATTGATAATAGTAAAAGTAATAAGTATATTTATTACAGTTCTGTCGATAATAACTGCATAATATGGGTAATAATGCATGTTATATTGATGATAATAAAAGTAATACGTATATTTATTATAGTTCTAGCGATAATAACTGCATAATGTGGGTAATAATGCATGTTATATTGATATCAATATAAGTAATAAGTATAATTATTACAGTTCTAGCGATAATAACTGCACTATATGGGTAATAATGCACGTTATATTGCTAACAATATAAGTAATAAGTATAATTATTACAGTTCTAGCGATAATAACTGCATTATATGCGTAATAAGGCATGTTATATTGATAATATCGGGAGTAATAAGTACAATTATTATAGTTCTAGCGATAATAATAGTAAAATATGGCTAATAGTGCATGATATATTGATAATAGTAAAAGTAATAAGTATATTTATTACAGTTCTGTCGATAATAACTGCATAATATGGGTAATAATGCATGTTATATTGATGATAATAAAAGTAATACGTATATTTATTATAGTTCTAGCGATAATAACTGCATAATGTGGGTAATAATGCATGTTATATTGATATCAATATAAGTAATAAGTATAATTATTACAGTTCCAGCGATAATAACTGCACTATATGGGTAATAATGCACGTTATATTGCTAACAATATAAGTAATAAGTATAATTATTACAGCTCTAGCGATAATAATAGTAAAATATGGCTAATACTGCATGATATATTGATAATAGTAAAAGTAATAAGTATATTTATTACAGTTCTATCGATAATAACTGCAGAATATGGGTAATAATGCATGTTATATTGATAACAGTATAAGTAATAAGTATAATTATTACAGTTCTAGCGATAATAACTGCATTATATGGGTAATAATATATGTTATATTGATGATAATAAAAGTAATACGTATATTTATTATAGTTCTAGCGATAATAACTGCATAATATGGGTAATAATGCATGTTATATTGATAATAATCTAAGTAATAAGTATAATTATTACAGTTCTAGCGATAATAACTGCATTATATGGGTAATAATGCACGTTATATTGCTAACAATATAAGTAATAAGTATAATTATTACAGTTCTATCGATAATAACTTCTTAATATGGGTAATAATGCTTGTTATATTGATGATAATGAAAGTAGTAAGTATATTTATTACAGTTCTAGCGATAATAACTGCATTATATGCGTAATAAGGCATGTTATATTGATAATATCGGGAGTAATAAGTATAATTATTATAGTTCTAGCGATAATAATAGTAAAATATGGCTAATAGTGCATGATATATTGATAATAGTAAAAGTAATAAGTATATTTATTACAGTTCTGTCGATAATAACTGCATAATGTGGGTAATAATGCATGTTATATTGATATCAATATAAGTAATAAGTATAATTATTACAGTTCTAGCGATAATAACTGCACTATATGGGTAATAATGCACGTTATATTGCTATCAATATAAGTAATAAGTATAATTATTACAGTTCTAGCGATAATAACTGCATTATATGCGTAATAAGGCATGTTATATTGATAATATCGGGAGTAATAAGTATAATTATTATAGTTCTAGCGATACTAATAGTAAAATATGGCTATTAGTGCATGATATATTGATAATAGTAAAAGTAATAAGTATATTTATTACAGTTCTGTCGATAATAACTGCATAATATGGGTAATAATGCATGTTATATTGATGATAATAAAAGTAATACGTATATTTATTATAGTTCTAGCGATAATAACTGCATAATGTGGGTAATAATGCATGTTATATTGATATCAATATAAGTAATAAGTATAATTATTACAGTTCCAGCGATAATAACTGCACTATATGGGTAATAATGCACGTTATATTGCTAACAATATAAGTAATAAGTATAATTATTACAGCTCTAGCGATAATAATAGTAAAATATGGCTAATACTGCATGATATATTGATAATAGTAAAAGTAATAAGTATATTTATTACAGTTCTATCGATAATAACTGCAGAATATGGGTAATAATGCATGTTATATTGATAACAGTATAAGTAATAAGTATAATTATTACAGTTCTAGCGATAATAACTGCATTATATGGGTAATAATATATGTTATATTGATGATAATAAAAGTAATACGTATATTTATTATAGTTCTAGCGATAATAACTGCATAATATGGGTAATAATGCATGTTATATTGATAATAATCTAAGTAATAAGTATAATTATTACAGTTCTAGCGATAATAACTGCATTATATGGGTAATAATGCACGTTATATTGCTAACAATATAAGTAATAAGTATAATTATTACAGTTCTATCGATAATAACTTCTTAATATGGGTAATAATGCTTGTTATATTGATGATAATGAAAGTAGTAAGTATATTTATTACAGTTCTAGCGATAATAACTGCATTATATGCGTAATAAGGCATGTTATATTGATAATATCGGGAGTAATAAGTATAATTATTATAGTTCTAGCGATAATAATAGTAAAATATGGCTAATAGTGCATGATATATTGATAATAGTAAAAGTAATAAGTATATTTATTACAGTTCTGTCGATAATAACTGCATAATGTGGGTAATAATGCATGTTATATTGATATCAATATAAGTAATAAGTATAATTATTACAGTTCTAGCGATAATAACTGCACTATATGGGTAATAATGCACGTTATATTGCTATCAATATAAGTAATAAGTATAATTATTACAGCTCTAGCGATAATAATAGTAAAATATGGCTAATAGTGCATGATATATTGATAATAGTAAAAGTAATAAGTATATTTATTACAGTTCTATCGATAATAACTGCATAATATGGGTAATAATGCATGTTATATTGATGATAATGAAAGTAGTAAGTATATTTATTACAGTTCTAGCGATAATAACTGCATTATATGCGTAATAATGCACGTTATATTGCTAATAATATAAGTAATGAGTATAATTATTACAGTTCTAGCGATAATAACTGCATTATATGGGTAATAATGCATGTTATATTGATGATAATAAAAGTAATACGTATATTTATTATAGTTCTAGCGATAATAACTGCATAATATGGGTAATAATGCATGTTATATTGATAATAATCTAAGTAATAAGTATAATTATTACAGTTCTAGCGATAATAACTGCATTATATGGGTAATAATGCACGTTATATTGCTAACAATATAAGTAATAAGTATAATTATTACAGTTCTATCGATAATAACTTCTTAATATGGGTAATAATGCATGTTATATTGATGATAATGAAAGTAGTAAGTATATTTATTACAGTTCTAGCGATAATAACTGCATTATATGCGTAATAAGGCATGTTATATTGATAATATCGGGAGTAATAAGTATAATTATTATAGTTCTAGCGATAATAATAGTAAAATATGGCTAATTGTGCATGATATATTGATAATAGTAAAAGTAATAAGTATATTTATGACAGTTCTGTCGATAATAACTGCATAATATGGGTAATAATGCATGTTATATTGATGATAATAAAGGTAATACGTATATTTATTATATTTCTAGCGATAATAACTGCATAATATCGGTAATAATGCATGTTATATTGAGAATAATATAAGTCATAAGTATAATTATTACAGTTCTAGCGATAATAACTGCATTATATGGGTAATAATGCACGTTATATTGCTAACAATATAAGTAATAAGTATAATTATTACAGTTCTATCGATTATAACTTCTTAATATGGGTAATAATGCATGTTATATTGATGATAATGAAAGTAGTAAGTATATTTATTACAGTTCTAGCGATAATAACTGCATTATATGCGTAATAAGGCATGTTATATTGATAATATCGGGAGTAATAAGTATAATTATTATAGTTCTAGCGATAATAATAGTAAAATATGGCTAATTGTGCATGATATATTGATAATAGTAAAAGTAATAAGTATATTTATGACAGTTCTGTCGATAATAACTGCATAATATGGGTAATAATGCACGTTATATTGATGATAATAAAGGTAATACGTATATTTATTATAGTTCTAGCGATAATAACTGCATAATATGGGTAATAATGCATGTTATATTGAGAATAATATAAGTCATAAGTATAATTATTACAGTTCTAGCGATAATAACTGCATTATATGGGTAATAATGCACGTTATATTGCTAATAGTATAAGTAATAAGTATAATTATTATAGTTCTAGCAATAATACCTCCATTATATGGGTAATAATGCATGTTATATTGATAATAATATAAGGAATAAGTATAATTATTACAGTTCTAGCGATAATAACTGCATAATATGGGTAATAATGCATGTTATATTGATGATAATAAAAGTAATACGTATATTTATTATAGTTCTAGCGATAATAACTGCATAATGTGGGTAATAATGCATGTTATATTGATATCAATATAAGTAATAAGTATAATTATTACAGTTCTAGCGATAATAACTGCATTATACGGGTAACAATGCATGTTATATTGATAATATTGGGAGTAATACGTATAATTATTATAGTTCTAGCGATAATAATAGTAAAATATGGCAAATAGTGCATGTTATATTGATAATAATAAAAGTAATAAATATATTTATTACAGTTCTATCGATAATAACTGCATAATATGGGTAATAATGCATGTTATATTGATGATAATAAAAGTAATACGTATATTTATTATAGTTCTTGCGATAATAACTGCATAATATGGGTAATAATGCATGTTATATTGAGAATAATATAAGTAATAAGTATAATTATTACAGTTCTGGCGATAATAACTGCATTATATGGGTAACAATGCACGTTATATTGCTAATAGTATAAGTAATAAGTATAATTATTACAGTTCTAGCGATAATACCTCCATTATATGGGTAATAATGCATGTTATATTGATAATGATATAAGTAATAAGTATAATTATTACAGTTCTAGCGATAATAACTGCATTATATGGGTAATAATGCATGTTATATTGATGATAATGAAAGTAATACGTATATTTATTATAGTTCTTGCGATAATAACTGCATAATATGGGTAATAATGCACGTTATATTGATAATAATATAAGTAATAAGTATAATTATTACAGTTCTAGCGATAATAACTGCATTATATGGGTAATAATGCACGCTATATTGCTAACAATATAAGTAATAAGTATAATTATTACAGTTCTAGCGATAATAACTGCATAATATGGGTAATAATGCATGTTATATTGATAATAATATAAGTAATAAGTATAATTATTACAGTTCAAGCGATAATACCTCCATTATATGGGTAATAATGCATGTTATATTGATAATGATATAAGTAATAAGTATAATTATTACAGTTCTAGCGATAATAACTGCATAATATGGGTAATAATGCACGTTATATTGCTAATAATATAAGTAATGAGTACAATTATTACAGTTCTAGCGATAATAACTGCATAATATGGGTAATAATGCACGTTATATTGCTAATAATATAAGTAATAAGTATAATTATTACAGTTCTAGCAATAATACCTCCATTATATGGGTAATAATGCATGTTATATTGATAATAATATAAGCAATAAGTATAATTATTACAGTTCTAGCGATAATAACTGCATTATATGGGTAATAATGCATGTTATATTGATAATATTGGGAGTAATAAGTATATTTATTATAGTTCTAGCGATAATAACTGCAGAATATGGGTAATAATGCATGTTATATTGATAATAGTATAAGTAATAAGTATAATTATTACAGTTCTAGCGATAATAACTGCATAATATGGGTAATAATGCATGTTATATTGATGATAATAAAAGTAATACGTATATTTATTATAGTTCTAGCGATAATAACTGCATAATATGGGTAATAATGCATGTTATATTGATACCAATATAAGTAATAAGTATAATTATTACAGTTCTAGCGATAATAACTGCACTATATGGGTAATAATGCACGTTATATTGCTAACAATATAAGTAATAAGTATAATTATTACAGTTCTAGCGATAATAATAGTAAAATATGGCTAATAGTGCATGATATATTGATAATAGTAAAAGTAATAAGTATATTTATTACAGTTCTATCGATAATAACTGCATAATATGGGTAATAATGCATGTTATATTGATGATAATGAAAGTAGTAAGTATATTTATTACAGTTCTAGCGATAATAACTGCATTATATGCGTAATAATGCACGTTATATTGCTAATAATATAAGTAATGAGTATAATTATTACAGTTCTAGCGATAATAACTGCATTATATGGGTAATAATGCATGTTATATTGATGATAATAAAAGTAATACGTATACTTATTATAGTTCTAGCGATAATAACTGCATAATATGGGTAATAATGCATGTTATATTGATAATAATCTAAGTAATAAGTATAATTATTACAGTTCTAGCGATAATAACTGCATTATATGGGGAATAATGCACGTTATAGTGCTAACAATATAAGTAATAAGTATAATTATTACAGTTCTATCGATAATAACTTCTTAATATGGGTAATAATGCATGTTATATTGATGATAATAAAAGTAATACGTATATTTATTATAGTTCTAGCGATAATAACTGCATAATATGGGTAATAATGCATGTTATATTGATAATAATCTAAGTAATAAGTATAATTATTACAGTTCTAGCGATAATAACTGCATTATATGGGTAATAATGCACGTTATATTGCTAGCAATATAAGTAATAAGTATAATTATTACAGTTCTAGCGATAATACCTCCATTATATGGGTAATAATGCATGTTATATTGATAATGATATAAGTAATAAGTATAATTATTACAGTTCTAGCGATAATAACTGCATTATATGGGTAATAATGCATGTTATATTGATGATAATGAAAGTAATACGTATATTTATTATAGTTCTTGCGATAATAACTGCATAATATGGGTAATAATGCATGTTATATTGATAATAATATAAGTAATAAGTATAATTATTACAGTTCTAGCGATAATAACTGCATTATATGGGTAATAATGCACGCTATATTGCTAACAATATAAGTAATAAGTATAATTATTACAGTTCTAGCGATAATAACTGCATAATATGGGTAATAATGCATGTTATATTGATAATAATATAAGTAATAAGTATAATTATTACAGTTCTAGCGATAATACCTCCATTATATGGGTAATAATGCATGTTATATTGATAATGATATAAGTAATAAGTATAATTATTACAGTTCTAGCGATAATAACTGCATAATATGGGCAATAATGCACGTTATATTGCTAATAATATAAGTAATGAGTACAATTATTACAGTTCTAGCGATAATAGCTGCATAATATGGGTAATAATGCACGTTATATTGCTAATAATATAAGTAATAAGTATAATTATTACAGTTCTAGCGATAATACCTCCATTATGTGGGTAATAATGCATGTTATATTGATAATGATATAAGTAATAAGTATAATTATTACAGTTCTAGCGATAATAACTGCATTATATGGGTAATAATGCATGTTATATTGATGATAATGAAAGTAATACGTATATTTATTATAGTTCTTGCGATAATAACTGCATAATATGGGTAATAATGCATGTTATATTGATAATAATATAAGTAATAAGTATAATTATTACAGTTCTAGCGATAATAACTGCATTATATGGGTAATAATGCACGCTATATTGCTAACAATATAAGTAATAAGTATAATTATTACAGTTCTAGCGATAATAACTGCATAATATGGGTAATAATGCATGTTATATTGATAATAATATAAGTAATAAGTATAATTATTACAGTTCTAGCGATAATACCTCCATTATATGGGTAATAATGCATGTTATATTGATAATGATATAAGTAATAAGCATAATTATTACAGTTCTAGCGATAATAACTGCATAATATGGGTAATAATGCACGTTATATTGCTAATAATATAAGTAATGAGTACAATTATTACAGTTCTAGCGATAATAACTGCATAATATGGGTAATAATGCACGTTATATTGCTAATAATATAAGTAATAAGTATAATTATTACAGTTCTAGCAATAATACCTCCATTATATGGGTAATAATGCATGTTATATTGATAATAATATAAGTAATAAGTATAATTATTACAGTTCTAGCGATAATAACTGCATTATATGGGTAATAATGCATGTTATATTGATAATATTCGGAGTAATAAGTATATTTATTATAGTTCTAGCGATAATAACTGCAGAATATGGGTAATAATGCATGTTATATTGATGATAATAAAAGTAATACGTATAGTTATTATAGTTCTAGCGATAATAACTGCATAATATGGGTAATAATGCATGTTATATTGATAATAATCTAAGTAATAAGTATAATTATTACAGTTCTAGCGATAATAACTGCATTATATGGGTAATAATGCACGTTATATTGCTAGCAATATAAGTAATAAGTATAATTATTACAGTTCTAGCGATAATACCTCCATTATATGGGTAATAATGCATGTTATATTGATAATGATATAAGTAATAAGTATAATTATTACAGTTCTAGCGATAATAACTGCATTATATGGGTAATAATGCATGTTATATTGATGATAATGAAAGTAATACGTATATTTATTATAGTTCTTGCGATAATAACTGCATAATATGGGTAATAATGCATGTTATATTGATAATAATATAAGTAATAAGTATAATTATTACAGTTCTAGCGATAATAACTGCATTATATGGGTAATAATGCACGCTATATTGCTAACAATATAAGTAATAAGTATAATTATTACAGTTCTAGCGATAATAACTGCATAATATGGGTAATAATGCATGTTATATTGATAATAATATAAGTAATAAGTATAATTATTACAGTTCTAGCGATAATACCTCCATTATATGGGTAATAATGCATGTTATATTGATAATGATATAAGTAATAAGCATAATTATTACAGTTCTAGCGATAATAACTGCATAATATGGGTAATAATGCACGTTATATTGCTAATAATATAAGTAATGAGTACAATTATTACAGTTCTAGCGATAATAACTGCATAATATGGGTAATAATGCACGTTATATTGCTAATAATATAAGTAATAAGTATAATTATTACAGTTCTAGCAATAATACCTCCATTATATGGGTAATAATGCATGTTATATTGATAATAATATAAGTAATAAGTATAATTATTACAGTTCTAGCGATAATAACTGCATTATATGGGTAATAATGCATGTTATATTGATAATATTCGGAGTAATAAGTATATTTATTATAGTTCTAGCGATAATAACTGCAGAATATGGGTAATAATGCATGTTATATTGATGATAATAAAAGTAATACGTATATTTATTATAGTTCTAGCGATAATAACTGCATAATATGGGTAATAATGCATGTTATATTGATAATAATCTAAGTAATAAGTATAATTATTACAGTTCTAGCGATAATAACTGCATTATATGGGTAATAATGCACGTTATATTGCTAGCAATATAAGTAATAAGTATAATTATTACAGTTCTAGCGATAATACCTCCATTATATGGGTAATAATGCATGTTATATTGATAATGATATAAGTAATAAGTATAATTATTACAGTTCTAGCGATAATAACTGCATTATATGGGTAATAATGCATGTTATATTGATGATAATGAAAGTAATACGTATATTTATTATAGTTCTTGCGATAATAACTGCATAATATGGGTAATAATGCATGTTATATTGATAATAATATAAGTAATAAGTATAATTATTACAGTTCTAGCGATAATAACTGCATTATATGGGTAATAATGCACGCTATATTGCTAACAATATAAGTAATAAGTATAATTATTACAGTTCTAGCGATAATACCTCCATTATATGGGTAATAATGCATGTTATATTGATAATGATATAAGTAATAAGTATAATTATTACAGTTCTAGCGATAATAACTGCATAATATGGGTAATAATGCACGTTATGTTGCTAATAATATAAGTAATGAGTACAATTATTACAGTTCTAGCGATAATAACTGCATAATATGGGTAATAATGCATGTTATATTGATAATAATCTAAGTAATAAGTATAATTATTACAGTTCTAGCGATAATAACTGCATTATATGGGTAATAATGCACGTTATATTGCTAGCAATATAAGTAATAAGTATAATTATTACAGTTCTAGCGATAATACCTCCATTATATGGGTAATAATGCATGTTATATTGATAATGATATAAGTAATAAGTATAATTATTATAGTCCTAGCGATAATAACTGCATTATATGGGTAATAATGCATATTATATTGATGATAATGAAAGTAATACGTATATTTATTATAGTTCTTGCGATAATAACTGCATAATATGGGTAATAATGCATGTTATACTGATAATAATATAAGTAATAAGTATAATTATTACAGTTCTAGCGATAATAACTGCATTATATGGGTAATAATGCACGCTATATTGCTAACAATATAAGTAATAAGTATAATTATTACAGTTCTAGCGATAATAACTGCATAATATGGGTAATAATGCATGTTATATTGATAATAATATAAGTAATAAGTATAATTATTACAGTTCTAGCGATAATACCTCCATTATATGGGTAATAATGCATGTTATATTGATAATGATATAAGTAATAAGTATAATTATTACAGTTCTAGCGATAATAACTGCATAATATGGGTAATAATGCACGTTATATTGCTAATAATATAAGTAATGAGTACAATTATTACAGTTCTAGCGATAATAACTGCATAGTATGGGTAATAATGCACGTTATATTGCTAATAATATAAGTAATAAGTATAATTATTACAGTTCTAGCAATAATACCTCCATTATATGGGTAATAATGCATGTTATATTGATAATAATATAAGTAATAAGTATAATTATTACAGTTCTAGCGATAATAACTGCATTATATGGGTAATAATGCATGTTATATTGATAATATTGGGAGTAATAAGTATATTTATTATAGTTCTAGCGATAATAACTGCAGAATATGGGTAATAATGCATGTTATATTGATAATAGTATAAGTAATAAGTATAATTATTACAGTTCTAGCGATAATAACTGCATAATATGGGTAATAATGCATGTTATATTGATGATAATGAAAGTAGTAAGTATATTTATTACAGTTCTAGCGATAATAACTGCATTATATGCGTAATAATGCACGTTATATTGCTAATAATATAAGTAATGAGTATAATTATTACAGTTCTAGCGATAATAACTGCATTATATGGGTAATAATGCATGTTATATTGATGATAATAAAAGTAATACGTATATTTATTATAGTTCTAGCGATAATAACTTCTTAATATGGGTAATAATGCATGTTATATTGATGATAATGAAAGTAGTAAGTATATTTATTACAGTTCTAGCGATAATAACTGCATTATATGGGTAATAATGCACGTTATATTGCTAATAGTATAAGTAATAAGTATAATTATTACAGTTCTAGCGATAATACCTCCATTATATGGGTAATAATGCATGTTATATTGATAATAATATAAGTAATAAGTATATTTATTACAGTTATATCGATAATAACTGCATAATATGGGTAATAATGCATGTTATATTGATGATAATAAAAGTAATACGTATATTTATTATAGTTCTAGCAATAATAACTGCATAATATGGGTAATAATGCATGTTATATTGATAATAATATAAGTAATAAGTATAATTATTACAGTTCTAGCGATAATACCTCCATTATATGGGTAATAATGCATGTTATATTGATAATGATATAAGTAATAAGTATAATTATTACAGTTCTAGCGATAATAACTGCATAATATGGGTAATAATGCACGTTATATTGCTAATAATATAAGTAATGAGTACAATTATTACAGTTCTAGCGATAATAGCTGCATTATATGGGTAATAATGCACGTTATATTGCTAACAATATAAGTAATAAGTATAATTATTACAGTTCAAGCGATAATAACTGCATAATATGGGTAATAATGCATGTTATATTGATAATAATATAAGTAATAAGTATAATTATTACAGTTCTAGCGATAATAGCTGCATTATATGGGTAATAATGCACGTTATATTGCTAACAATATAAGTAATAAGTATAATTATTACAGTTCAAGCGATAATAACTGCATAATATGGGTAATAATGCATGTTATATTGATAATAATATAAGTAATAAGTATAATTATTACAGTTCTAGCGATAATAACTGCATAATATGGGTAATAATGCATGTTATATTGATGATAATAAAAGTAAAACGTATATTTATTATAGTTCTAGCGATAATAACTGCATAATATGGGTAATAATGCATGTTATATTGATATCAATATAAGTAATAAGTATAATTATTACAGTTCTAGCGATAATAACTGCACTATATGGGTAATAATGCACGTTATATTGCTAACAATATAAGTAATAAGTATAATTATTACAGTTCTAGCGATAATAATAGTAAAATATGGCTAATAGTGCATGATATATTGATAATAGTAAAAGTAATAAGTATATTTATTACAGTTCCATCGATAATAACTGCATAATATGGGTAATAATGCACGTTATATTGCTAATAATATAAGTAATGAGTACAATTATTACAGTTCTAGCGATAATAACTGCATAATATGGGTAATAATGCACGTTATATTGCTAATAATATAAGTAATAAGTATAATTATTACAGTTCTAGCAATAATACCTCCATTATATGGGTAATAATGCATGTTATATTGATAATAATATAAGTAATAAGTATAATTATTACAGTTCTAGCGATAATAACTGCATTATATGGGTAATAATGCATGTTATATTGATAATATTCGGAGTAATAAGTATATTTATTATAGTTCTAGCGATAATAACTGCAGAATATGGGTAATAATGCATGTTATATTGATAATATTCGGAGTAATAAGTATATTTATTATAGTTCTAGCGATAATAACTGCAGAATATGGGTAATAATGCATGTTATATTGATGATAATAAAAGTAATACGTATATTTATTATAGTTCTAGCGATAATAACTGCATAATATGGGTAATAATGCATGTTATATTGATAATAATATAAGTAATAAGTATAATTATTACAGTTCTAGCGATAATAACTGCATTATATGGGTAATAATGCACGCTATATTGCTAACAATATAAGTAATAAGTATAATTATTACAGTTCTAGCGATAATACCTCCATTATATGGGTAATAATGCATGTTATATTGATAATGATATAAGTAATAAGTATAATTATTACAGTTCTAGCGATAATAACTGCATAATATGGGTAATAATGCACGTTATGTTGCTAATAATATAAGTAATGAGTACAATTATTACAGTTCTAGCGATAATAACTGCATAATATGGGTAATAATGCATGTTATATTGATAATAATCTAAGTAATAAGTATAATTATTACAGTTCTAGCGATAATAACTGCATTATATGGGTAATAATGCACGTTATATTGCTAGCAATATAAGTAATAAGTATAATTATTACAGTTCTAGCGATAATACCTCCATTATATGGGTAATAATGCATGTTATATTGATAATGATATAAGTAATAAGTATAATTATTATAGTCCTAGCGATAATAACTGCATTATATGGGTAATAATGCATGTTATATTGATGATAATGAAAGTAATACGTATATTTATTATAGTTCTTGCGATAATAACTGCATAATATGGGTAATAATGCATGTTATACTGATAATAATATAAGTAATAAGTATAATTATTACAGTTCTAGCGATAATAACTGCATTATATGGGTAATAATGCACGCTATATTGCTAACAATATAAGTAATAAGTATAATTATTACAGTTCTAGCGATAATAACTGCATAATATGGGTAATAATGCATGTTATATTGATAATAATATAAGTAATAAGTATAATTATTACAGTTCTAGCGATAATACCTCCATTATATGGGTAATAATGCATGTTATATTGATAATGATATAAGTAATAAGTATAATTATTACAGTTCTAGCGATAATAACTGCATAATATGGGTAATAATGCACGTTATATTGCTAATAATATAAGTAATTAGTACAATTATTACAGTTCTAGCGATAATAACTGCATAATATGGGTAATAATGCACGTTATATTGCTAATAATATAAGTAATAAGTATAATTATTACAGTTCTAGCAATAATACCTCCATTATATGGGTAATAATGCATGTTATATTGATAATAATATAAGTAATAAGTATAATTATTACAGTTCTAGCGATAATAACTGCATTATATGGGTAATAATGCATGTTATATTGATAATATTGGGAGTAATAAGTATATTTATTATAGTTCTAGCGATAATAACTGCAGAATATGGGTAATAATGCATGTTATATTGATAATAGTATAAGTAATAAGTATAATTATTACAGTTCTAGCGATAATAACTGCATAATATGGGTAATAATGCATGTTATATTGATGATAATGAAAGTAGTAAGTATATTTATTACAGTTCTAGCGATAATAACTGCATTATATGCGTAATAATGCACGTTATATTGCTAATAATATAAGTAATGAGTATAATTATTACAGTTCTAGCGATAATAACTGCATTATATGGGTAATAATGCATGTTATATTGATGATAATAAAAGTAATACGTATATTTATTATAGTTCTAGCGATAATAACTTCTTAATATGGGTAATAATGCATGTTATATTGATGATAATGAAAGTAGTAAGTATATTTATTACAGTTCTAGCGATAATAACTGCATTATATGGGTAATAATGCACGTTATATTGCTAATAGTATAAGTAATAAGTATAATTATTACAGTTCTAGCGATAATACCTCCATTATATGGGTAATAATGCATGTTATATTGATAATAATATAAGTAATAAGTATATTTATTACAGTTATATCGATAATAACTGCATAATATGGGTAATAATGCATGTTATATTGATGATAATAAAAGTAATACGTATATTTATTATAGTTCTAGCAATAATAACTGCATAATATGGGTAATAATGCATGTTATATTGATAATAATATAAGTAATAAGTATAATTATTACAGTTCTAGCGATAATACCTCCATTATATGGGTAATAATGCATGTTATATTGATAATGATATAAGTAATAAGTATAATTATTACAGTTCTAGCGATAATAACTGCATAATATGGGTAATAATGCACGTTATATTGCTAATAATATAAGTAATGAGTACAATTATTACAGTTCTAGCGATAATAGCTGCATTATATGGGTAATAATGCACGTTATATTGCTAACAATATAAGTAATAAGTATAATTATTACAGTTCAAGCGATAATAACTGCATAATATGGGTAATAATGCATGTTATATTGATAATAATATAAGTAATAAGTATAATTATTACAGTTCTAGCGATAATAGCTGCATTATATGGGTAATAATGCACGTTATATTGCTAACAATATAAGTAATAAGTATAATTATTACAGTTCAAGCGATAATAACTGCATAATATGGGTAATAATGCATGTTATATTGATAATAATATAAGTAATAAGTATAATTATTACAGTTCTAGCGATAATAACTGCATAATATGGGTAATAATGCATGTTATATTGATGATAATAAAAGTAAAACGTATATTTATTATAGTTCTAGCGATAATAACTGCATAATATGGGTAATAATGCATGTTATATTGATATCAATATAAGTAATAAGTATAATTATTACAGTTCTAGCGATAATAACTGCACTATATGGGTAATAATGCACGTTATATTGCTAACAATATAAGTAATAAGTATAATTATTACAGTTCTAGCGATAATAATAGTAAAATATGGCTAATAGTGCATGATATATTGATAATAGTAAAAGTAATAAGTATATTTATTACAGTTCTATCGATAATAACTGCATAATATGGGTAATAATGCACGTTATATTGCTAATAATATAAGTAATGAGTACAATTATTACAGTTCTAGCGATAATAACTGCATAATATGGGTAATAATGCACGTTATATTGCTAATAATATAAGTAATAAGTATAATTATTACAGTTCTAGCAATAATACCTCCATTATATGGGTAATAATGCATGTTATATTGATAATAATATAAGTAATAAGTATAATTATTACAGTTCTAGCGATAATAACTGCATTATATGGGTAATAATGCATGTTATATTGATAATATTCGGAGTAATAAGTATATTTATTATAGTTCTAGCGATAATAACTGCAGAATATGGGTAATAATGCATGTTATATTGATGATAATAAAAGTAATACGTATATTTATTATAGTTCTAGCGATAATAACTGCATAATATGGGTAATAATGCATGTTATATTGATAATAATCTAAGTAATAAGTATAATTATTACAGTTCTAGCGATAATAACTGCATTATATGGGTAATAATGCACGTTATATTGCTAGCAATATAAGTAATAAGTATAATTATTACAGTTCTAGCGATAATACCTCCATTATATGGGTAATAATGCATGTTATATTGATAATGATATAAGTAATAAGTATAATTATTACAGTTCTAGCGATAATAACTGCATTATATGGGTAATAATGCATGTTATATTGATGATAATGAAAGTAATACGTATATTTATTATAGTTCTTGCGATAATAACTGCATAATATGGGTAATAATGCATGTTATATTGATAATAATATAAGTAATAAGTATAATTATTACAGTTCTAGCGATAATAACTGCATTATATGGGTAATAATGCACGCTATATTGCTAACAATATAAGTAATAAGTATAATTATTACAGTTCTAGCGATAATAACTGCATAATATGGGTAATAATGCATGTTATATTGATAATAATATAAGTAATAAGTATAATTATTACAGTTCTAGCGATAATACCTCCATTATATGGGTAATAATGCATGTTATATTGATAATGATATAAGTAATAAGTATAATTATTACAGTTCTAGCGATAATACCTCCATTATATGGGTAATAATGCATGTTATATTGATAATGATATAAGTAATAAGTATAATTATTACAGTTCTAGCGATAATAACTGCATAATATGGGTAATAATGCACGTTATATTGCTAATAATATAAGTAATGAGTACAATTATTACAGTTCTAGCGATAATAACTGCATAATATGGGTAATAATGCATGTTATATTGATAATAATCTAAGTAATAAGTATAATTATTACAGTTCTAGCGATAATAACTGCATTATATGGGTAATAATGCACGTTATATTGCTAGCAATATAAGTAATAAGTATAATTATTACAGTTCTAGCGATAATACCTCCATTATATGGGTAATAATGCATGTTATATTGATAATGATATAAGTAATAAGTATAATTATTATAGTCCTAGCGATAATAACTGCATTATATGGGTAATAATGCATGTTATATTGATGATAATGAAAGTAATACGTATATTTATTATAGTTCTTGCGATAATAACTGCATAATATGGGTAATAATGCATGTTATATTGATAATAATATAAGTAATAAGTATAATTATTACAGTTCTAGCGATAATAACTGCATTATATGGGTAATAATGCACGCTATATTGCTAACAATATAAGTAATAAGTATAATTATTACAGTTCTAGCGATAATAAGTGCATAATATGGGTAATAATGCATGTTATATTGATAATAATATAAGTAATAAGTATAATTATTACAGTTCTAGCGATAATACCTCCATTATATGGGTAATAATGCATGTTATATTGATAATGATATAAGTAATAAGTATAATTATTACAGTTCTAGCGATAATAACTGCATAATATGGGTAATAATGCACGTTATATTGCTAATAATATAAGTAATGAGTACAATTATTACAGTTCTAGCGATAATAACTGCATAATATGGGTAATAATGCACGTCATATTGCTAATAATATAAGTAATAAGTATAATTATTACAGTTCTAGCAATAATACCTCCATTATATGGGTAATAATGCATGTTATATTGATAATAATATAAGTAATAAGTATAATTATTACAGTTCTAGCGATAATAACTGCATTGTATGGGTAATAATGCATGTTATATTGATAATATTGGGAGTAATAAGTATATTTATTATAGTTCTAGCGATAATAACTGCAGAATATGGGTAATAATGCATGTTATATTGATAATAGTATAAGTAATAAGTATAATTATTACAGTTCTAGCGATAATAACTGCATAATATGGGTAATAATGCAGGTTATATTGATGATAATGAAAGTAGTAAGTATATTTATTACAGTTCTAGCGATAATAACTGCATTATATGCGTAATAATGCACGTTATATTGCTAATAGTATAAGTAATAAGTATAATTATTACAGTTCTAGCAATAATACCTCCATTATATGGGTATTAATGCATGTTATATTGATAATAATATAAGTAATAAGTATAATTATTACAGTTCTAGCGATAATAACTGCATTATATGGGTAATAATGCATGTTATATTGATAATATTCGGAGTAATAAGTATATTTATTATAGTTCTAGCGATAATAACTGCAGAATATGGGTAATAATGCATGTTATATTGATGATAATAAAAGTAATACGTATATTTATTATAGTTCTAGCGATAATAACTGCATAATATGGGTAATAATGCATGTTATATTGATAATAATCTAAGTAATAAGTATAATTATTACAGTTCTAGCGATAATAACTGCATTATATGGGTAATAATGCACGTTATATTGCTAGCAATATAAGTAATAAGTATAATTATTACAGTTCTAGCGATAATACCTCCATTATATGGGTAATAATGCATGTTATATTGATAATGATATAAGTAATAAGTATAATTATTACAGTTCTAGCGATAATAACTGCATTATATGGGTAATAATGCATGTTATATTGATGATAATGAAAGTAATACGTATATTTATTATAGTTCTTGCGATAATAACTGCATAATATGGGTAATAATGCATGTTATATTGATAATAATATAAGTAATAAGTATAATTATTACAGTTCTAGCGATAATAACTGCATTATATGGGTAATAATGCACGCTATATTGCTAACAATATAAGTAATAAGTATAATTATTACAGTTCTAGCGATAATAACTGCATAATATGGGTAATAATGCATGTTATATTGATAATAATATAAGTAATAAGTATAATTATTACAGTTCTAGCGATAATACCTCCATTATATGGGTAATAATGCATGTTATATTGATAATGATATAAGTAATAAGTATAATTATTACAGTTCTAGCGATAATAACTGCATAATATGGGTAATAATGCACGTTATATTGCTAATAATATAAGTAATGAGTACAATTATTACAGTTCTAGCGATAATAACTGCATAATATGGGTAATAATGCATGTTATATTGATAATAATCTAAGTAATAAGTATAATTATTACAGTTCTAGCGATAATAACTGCATTATATGGGTAATAATGCACGTTATATTGCTAGCAATATAAGTAATAAGTATAATTATTACAGTTCTAGCGATAATACCTCCATTATATGGGTAATAATGCATGTTATATTGATAATGATATAAGTAATAAATATAATTATTATAGTCCTGGCGATAATAACTGCATTATATGGGTAATAATGCATGTTATATTGATGATAATGAAAGTAATACGTATATTTATTATAGTTCTTGCGATAATAACTGCATAATATGGGTAATAATGCATGTTATATTGATAATAATATAAGTAATAAGTATAATTATTACAGTTCTAGCGATAATAACTGCATTATATGGGTAATAATGCACGCTATATTGCTAACAATATAAGTAATAAGTATAATTATTACAGTTCTAGCGATAATAACTGCATAATATGGGTAATAATGCATGTTATATTGATAATAATATAAGTAATAAGTATAATTATTACAGTTCTAGCGATAATACCTCCATTATATGGGTAATAATGCATGTTATATTGATAATGATATAAGTAATAAGTATAATTATTACAGTTCTAGCGATAATAACTGCATAATATGGGTAATAATGCACGTTATATTGCTAATAATATAAGTAATGAGTACAATTATTACAGTTCTAGCGATAATAACTGCATAATATGGGTAATAATGCACGTTATATTGCTAATAATATAAGTAATAAGTATAATTATTACAGTTCTAGCAATAATACCTCCATTATATGGGTAATAATGCATGTTATATTGATAATAATATAAGTAATAAGTATAATTATTACAGTTCTAGCGATAATAACTGCATTATATGGGTAATAATGCATGTTATATTGATAATATTGGGAGTAATAAGTATATTTATTATAGTTCTAGCGATAATAACTGCAGAATATGGGTAATAATGCATGTTATATTGATAATAGTATAAGTAATAAGTATAATTATTACAGTTCTAGCGATAATAACTGCATAATATGGGTAATAATGCATGTTATATTGATGATAATGAAAGTAGTAAGTATATTTATTACAGTTCTAGCGATAATAACTGCATTATATGCGTAATAATGCACGTTATATTGCTAATAATATAAGTAATGAGTATAATTATTACAGTTCTAGCGATAATAACTGCATTATATGGGTAATAATGCATGCTATATTGATGATAATAAAAGTAATACGTATATTTATTATAGTTCTAGCGATAATAACTTCTTAATATGGGTAATAATGCATGTTATATTGATGATAATGAAAGTAGTAAGTATATTTATTACAGTTCTAGCGATAATAACTGCATTATATGGGTAATAATGCACGTTATATTGCTAATAGTATAAGTAATAAGTATAATTATTACAGTTCTAGCGATAATACCTCCATTATATGGGTAATGATGCATGTTAAATTGATAATAATATAAGTAATAAGTATATTTATTACAGTTATATCGATAATAACTGCATAATATGGGTAATAATGCATGTTATATTGATGATAATAAAAGTAATACGTATATTTATTATAGTTCTAGCAATAATAACTGCATAATATGGGTAATAATGCATGTTATATTGATAATAATATAAGTAATAAGTATAATTATTACAGTTCTAGCGATAATACCTCCATTATATGGGTAATAATGCATGTTATATTGATAATGATATAAGTAATAAGTATAATTATTACAGTTCTAGCGATAATAACTGCATAATATGGGTAATAATGCACGTTATATTGCTAATAATATAAGTAATGAGTACAATTATTACAGTTCTAGCGATAATAACTGCATTATATGGGTAATAATGCACGTTATATTGCTAGCAATATAAGTAATAAGTATAATTATTACAGTTCTAGCGATAATACCTCCATTATATGGGTAATAATGCATGTTATATTGATAATGATATAAGTAATAAGTATAATTATTACAGTTCTAGCGATAATAACTGCATTATATGGGTAATAATGCATGTTATATTGATGATAATGAAAGTAATACGTATATTTATTATAGTTCTTGCGATAATAACTGCATAATATGGGTAATAATGCATGTTATATTGATAATAATATAAGTAATAAGTATAATTATTACAGTTCTAGCGATAATAACTGCATTATATGGGTAATAATGCACGCTATATTGCTAACAATATAAGTAATAAGTATAATTATTACAGTTCTAGCGATAATAACTGCATAATATGGGTAATAATGCATGTTATATTGATAATAATATAAGTAATAAGTATAATTATTACAGTTCTAGCGATAATAACTGCATAATATGGGTAATAATGCACGTTATATTGCTAATAATATAAGTAATGAGTACAATTATTACAGTTCTAGCGATAATAACTGCATAATATGGGTAATAATGCACGTTATATTGCTAATAATATAAGTAATAAGTATAATTATTACAGTTCTAGCAATAATACCTCCATTATATGGGTAATAATGCATGTTATATTGATAATAATATAAGTAATAAGTATAATTATTACAGTTCTAGCGATAATAACTGCATTATATGGGTAATAATGCATGTTATATTGATAATATTGGGAGTAATAAGTATATTTATTATAGTTCTAGCGATAATAACTGCAGAATATGGGTAATAATGCATGTTATATTGATAATAGTATAAGTAATAAGTATAATTATTACAGTTCTAGCGATAATAACTGCATAATATGGGTAATAATGCATGTTATATTGATGATAATGAAAGTAGTAAGTATATTTATTACAGTTCTAGCGATAATAACTGCATTATATGCGTAATAATGCACGTTATATTGCTAATAATATAAGTAATGAGTATAATTATTACAGTTCTAGCGATAATAACTGCATTATATGGGTAATAATGCATGCTATATTGATGATAATAAAAGTAATACGTATATTTATTATAGTTCTAGCGATAATAACTTCTTAATATGGGTAATAATGCATGTTATATTGATGATAATGAAAGTAGTAAGTATATTTATTACAGTTCTAGCGATAATAACTGCATTATATGGGTAATAATGCACGTTATATTGCTAATAGTATAAGTAATAAGTATAATTATTACAGTTCTAGCGATAATACCTCCATTATATGGGTAATAATGCATGTTAAATTGATAATAATATAAGTAATAAGTATATTTATTACAGTTATATCGATAATAACTGCATAATATGGGTAATAATGCATGTTATATTGATGATAATAAAAGTAATACGTATATTTATTATAGTTCTAGCAATAATAACTGCATAATATGGGTAATAATGCATGTTATATTGATAATAATATAAGTAATAAGTATAATTATTACAGTTCTAGCGATAATACCTCCATTATATGGGTAATAATGCATGTTATATTGATAATGATATAAGTAATAAGTATAATTATTACAGTTCTAGCGATAATAACTGCATAATATGGGTAATAATGCACGTTATATTGCTAATAATATAAGTAATGAGTACAATTATTACAGTTCTAGCGATAATAGCTGCATTATATGGGTAATAATGCACGTTATATTGCTAACAATATAAGTAATAAGTATAATTATTACAGTTCTAGCGATAATAACTGCATAATATGGGTAATAATGCATGTTATATTGATGATAATAAAAGTAATACGTATATTTATTATAGTTCTAGCGATAATAACTGCATAATATGGGTAATAATGCATGTTATATTGATATCAATATAAGTAATAAGTATAATTATTACAGTTCTAGCGATAATAACTGCACTATATGGGTAATAATGCACGTTATATTGCTAACAATATAAGTAATAAGTATAATTATTACAGTTCTAGCGATAATAATAGTAAAATATGGCTAATAGTGCATGATATATTGATAATAGTAAAAGTAATAAGTATATTTATTACAGTTCTATCGATAATAACTGCATAATATGGGTAATAATGCACGTTATATTGCTAATAATATAAGTAATGAGTACAATTATTACAGTTCTAGCGATAATAGCTGCATTATATGGGTAATAATGCACGTTATATTGCTAACAATATAAGTAATAAGTATAATTATTACAGTTCTATCGATAATAACTTCTTAATATGGGTAATAATGCATGTTATATTGATGATAATAAAAGTAATACGTATATTTATTATAGTTCTAGCGATAATAACTGCATAATATGGGTAATAATGCATGTTATATTGATAATAATCTAAGTAATAAGTATAATTATTACAGTTCTAGCGATAATAACTGCATTATATGGGTAATAATGCATGTTATATTGATGATAATGAAAGTAATACGTATATTTATTATAGTTCTTGCGATAATAACTGCATAATATGGGTAATAATGCATGTTATATTGATAATAATATAAGTAATAAGTATAATTATTACAGTTCTAGCGATAATAACTGCATTATATGGGTAATAATGCACGTTATATTGCTAACAATATAAGTAATAAGTATAATTATTACAGTACTATCGATAATAACTTCTTAATATGGGTAATAATGCATGTTATATTGATGATAATAAAAGTAATACGTATATTTATTATAGTTCTAGCGATAATAACTGCATAATATGGGTAATAATGCATGTTATATTGATAATAATCTAAGTAATAAGTATAATTATTACAGTTCTAGCGATAATAACTGCATTATATGGGTAATAATGCACGTTATATTGCTAGCAATATAAGTAATAAGTATAATTATTACAGTTCTAGCGATAATACCTCCATTATATGGGTAATAATGCATGTTATATTGATAATGATATAAGTAATAAGTATATTTATTATAGTTCTAGCGATAATAACTGCAGAATATGGGTAATAATGCATGTTATATTGATAATAGTATAAGTAATAAGTATAATTATTACAGTTCTAGCGATAATAGCTGCATTATATGCGTAATAAGGCATGTTATATTGATAATATCGGGGGTAATAAGTATAATTATTATAGTTCTAGCGATAATAATAGTAAAATATGGCTAATAGTGCATGATATATTGATAATAGTAAAAGTAATAAGTATATTTATTACAGTTCTATCGATAATAACTGCATAATATGGGTAATAATGCATGTTATATTGATGATAATGAAAGTAATACGTATATTTATTATAGTTCTAGCGATAATAACTGCATAATATGGGTAACAATGCATGTTATATTGAGAATAATATAAGTAATAAGTATAATTATTACAGTTCTGGCGATAATCACTGCATTATATGGGTAATAATGCACGTTATATTGCTAATAGTATAAGTAATAAGTATAATTATTACAGTTCTAGCGATAATACCTCCATTATATGGGTAGTAATGCATGTTATATTGATAATAATATAAGTAATAAGTATATTTATTACAGTTCTTGCGATAATAACTGCATAATATGGGTAATAATGCATGTTATATTGAGAATAATATAAGTAATAAGTATAATTATTACAGTTCTGGCGATAATAACTGCATTATATGGGTAATAATGCACGTTATATTGCTAATAGCATTTAATAAGTATAATTATTACAGTTCTAGCGATAATACCTCCATTATATGGGTAATAATGCATGTTATATTGATAATGATATAAGTAATAAGTATAATTATTACAGTTCTAGCGATAATAACTGCATTATATGGGTAATAATGCACGTTATATTGCTAACAATATAAGTAATAAGTATAATTATTACAGTTCAAGCGATAATAACTGCATAATATGGGTAATAATGCATGTTATATTGATAATAATATAAGTAATAAGTATAATTATTACAGTTCTAGCGATAATAACTGCATTATATGGGTAATAATGCACGTTATATTGCTAACAATATAAGTAATAAGTATAATTATTACAATTCTAACGATAATACCTCCATTATATAGGTAATAATGCATGTTATATTGATAATAATATAAGTAATAAGTATAATTATTACAGTTCTAGCGATAATAACTGCATAATACGGGTAATAATGCACGTTATATTGCTAATAATATAAGTAATGAGTATAATTATTACAGTTCTAGCGATAGTAAAGGCATTATATGGGTAATAATGCATGTTATATTGATAATATTAAAAGTAATAAGTATATTTATTATCGTTCTATCGATAATAACTTCTTAATATGGGTAATAATGCATGTTATATTGATGATAATGAAAGTAGTAAATATATTTATTACAGTTCTAGCGATAATAACTGCATTATATGCGTAATAAGGCATGTTATATTGATAATATCGGGGGTAATAAGTATAATTATTATAGTTCTAGCGATAATAATAGTAAAATATGGCTAATAGTGCATGATATATTGATAATAGTAAAAGTAATAAGTATATTTATTACAGTTCTATCGATAATAACTGCATAATATGGGTAATAATGCATGATATATTGATGATAATGAAAGTAATACGTATATTTATTATAGTTCTAGCGATAATAACTGCATTATATGGGTGATAATGCACGTTATATTGCTAATAGTATAAGTAATAAGTATAATTATTGCAGTTCTAGCGATAATACCTCCATTATATGGGTAATAATGCATGTTATATTGATAATAATATAAGTAATAAGTATATTTATTACAGTTATATCGATAATAACTGCATAATATGGGTAATAATGCATGTTATATTGATGATAATAAAAGTAATACGTATATTTATTATAGTTCTAGCAATAATAACTGCATAATATGGGTAATAATGCATGTTATATTGATAATAATATAAGTAATAAGTATAATTATTATAGTTCTAGCGATAATTACTGCATTATATGGGTAATAATGCACGTTATATTGCTGGCAATATAAGTAATAAGTATAATTATTACAGTTCTAGCGATAATAACTGCATTATACGGGTAATAATGCATGTTATATTGCTAATAGTATTTAATAAGTATAATTATTACAGTTCTAGCGATAATACCTCCATTATATGGGTAATAATGCATGTTATATTGATAATGATATAAGTAATAAGTATAATTATTACAGTTCTAGCGATAATAACTGCATAATATGGGTAATAATGCATGTTATATTGATAATGATATAAGTAATAAGTATAATTATTACAGTTCTAGCGATAATAGCTGCATTATATGGGCAATAATGCACGTTATATTGCTAACAATATAAGTAATAAGTATAATTATTACAGTTCTAGCGATAATAGCTGCATTATATGCGTAATAAGGCATGTTATATTGATAATATCGGGGGTAATAAGTATAATTATTATAGTTCTAGCGATAATAATAGTAAAATATGGCTAATAGTGCATGATATATTGATAATAGTAAAAGTAATAAGTATATTTATTACAGTTCTATCGATAATAACTGCATAATATGGGTAATAATGCATGTTATATTGATGATAATGAAAGTAATACGTATATTTATTATAGTTCTAGCGATAATAACTGCATAATATGGGTAACAATGCATGTTATATTGAGAATAATATAAGTAATAAGTATAATTATTACAGTTCTGGCGATAATCACTGCATTATATGGGTAATAATGCACGTTATATTGCTAATAGTATAAGTAATAAGTATAATTATTACAGTTCTAGCGATAATACCTCCATTATATGGGTAATAATGCATGTTATATTGATAATAATATAAGTAATAAGTATATTTATTACAGTTCTTGCGATAATAACTGCATAATATGGGTAATAATGCATGTTATATTGAGAATAATATAAGTAATAAGTATAATTATTACAGTTCTGGCGATAATAACTGCATTATATGGGTAATAATGCACGTTATATTGCTAATAGCATTTAATAAGTATAATTATTACAGTTCTAGCGATAATACCTCCATTATATGGGTAATAATGCATGTTATATTGATAATGATATAAGTAATAAGTATAATTATTACAGTTCTAGCGATAATAACTGCATTATATGGGTAATAATGCACGTTATATTGCTAACAATATAAGTAATAAGTATAATTATTACAGTTCAAGCGATAATAACTGCATAATATGGGTAATAATGCATGTTATATTGATAATAATATAAGTAATAAGTATAATTATTACAGTTCTAGCGATAATAACTGCATTATATGGGTAATAATGCACGTTATATTGCTAACAATATAAGTAATAAGTATAATTATTACAATTCTAACGATAATACCTCCATTATATAGGTAATAATGCATGTTATATTGATAATAATATAAGTAATAAGTATAATTATTACAGTTCTAGCGATAATAACTGCATAATACGGGTAATAATGCACGTTATATTGCTAATAATATAAGTAATGAGTATAATTATTACAGTTCTAGCGATAGTAAAGGCATTATATGGGTAATAATGCATGTTATATTGATAATAATAAAAGTAATAAGTATATTTATTATCGTTCTATCGATAATAACTTCTTAATATGGGTAATAATGCATGTTATATTGATGATAATGAAAGTAGTAAATATATTTATTACAGTTCTAGCGATAATAACTGCATTATATGCGTAATAAGGCATGTTATATTGATAATATCGGGGGTAATAAGTATAATTATTATAGTTCTAGCGATAATAATAGTAAAATATGGCTAATAGTGCATGATATATTGATAATAGTAAAAGTAATAAGTATATTTATTACAGTTCTATCGATAATAACTGCATAATATGGGTAATAATGCATGATATATTGATGATAATGAAAGCAATACGTATATTTATTATAGTTCTAGCGATAATAACTGCATTATATGGGTGATAATGCACGTTATATTGCTAATAGTATAAGTAATAAGTATAATTATTGCAGTTCTAGCGATAATACCTCCATTATATGGGTAATAATGCATGTTATATTGATAATAATATAAGTAATAAGTATATTTATTACAGTTATATCGATAATAACTGCATAATATGGGTAATAATGCATGTTATATTGATGATAATAAAAGTAATACGTATATTTATTATAGTTCTAGCAATAATAACTGCATAATATGGGTAATAATGCATGTTATATTGATAATAATATAAGTAATAAGTATAATTATTATAGTTCTAGCGATAATTACTGCATTATATGGGTAATAATGCACGTTATATTGCTGGCAATATAAGTAATAAGTATAATTATTACAGTTCTAGCGATAATAACTGCATTATATGGGTAATAATGCATGTTATATTGCTAATAGTATTTAATAAGTATAATTATTACAGTTCTAGCGATAATACCTCCATTATATGGGTAATAATGCATGTTATATTGATAATGATATAAGTAATAAGTATAATTATTACAGTTCTAGCGATAATAACTGCATAATATGGGTAATAATGCATGTTATATTGATAATAATAAAAGTAATAAGTATATTTATTATCGTTCTATCGATAATAACTTCTTAATATGGGTAATAATGCATGTTATATTGATGATAATGAAAGTAGTAAGTATATTTATTACAGTTCTAGCGATAATAACTGCATTATATGCGTAATAAGGCATGTTATATTGATAATATCGGGGGTAATAAGTATAATTATTATAGTTCTAGCGATAATAATAGTAAAATATGGCTAATAGTGCATGATATATTGATAATAGTAAAAGTAATAAGTATATTTATTACAGTTCTATCGATAATAACTGCATAATATGGGTAATAATGCATGTTATATTGATGATAATGAAAGTAATACGTATATTTATTATAGTTCTAGCGATAATAACTGCATAATATGGGTAACAATGCATGTTATATTGAGAATAATATAAGTAATAAGTATAATTATTACAGTTCTGGCGATAATAACTGCATTATATGGGTAATAATGCACGTTATATTGCTAATAGTATAAGTAATAAGTATAATTATTACAGTTCTAGCGATAATACCTCCATTATATGGGTAATAATGCATGTTATATTGATAATAATATAAGTAATAAGTATAATTATTATAGTTCTAGCGATAATTACTGCATTATATGGGTAATAATGCACGTTATATTGCTGGCAATATAGGTAATAAGTATAATTATTACAGTTCTAGCGATAATAACTGCATTATATGGGTAATAATGCATGTTATATTGCTAATAGTATTTAATAAGTATAATTATTACAGTTCTAGCGATAATTACTGCATTATATGGGTAATAATGCACGTTATATTGCTGGCAATATAGGTAATAAGTATAATTATTACAGTTCTAGCGATAATAACTGCATTATATGGGTAATAATGCATGTTATATTGCTAATAGTATTTAATAAGTATAATTATTACAGTTCTAGCGATAATACCTCCATTATATGGGTAATAATGCATGTTATATTGATAATGATATAAGTAATAAGTATAATTATTACAGTTCTAGCGATAATAACTGCATAATATGGGTAATAATGCACGTTATATTGCTAACAATATAAGTAATAAGTATAATTATTACAGTTCTAGCGATAATAACTGCATTATATGGGTAATAATGCATGTTATATTGATAATATTGGGAGTAATAAGTATATTTATTATAGTTCTAGCGATAATAACTGCAGAATACGGGTAATAATGCATGTTATATTGATAATAGTATAAGTAATAAGTATAATTATTACAGTTCTAGCGATAATAACTGCATAATATGGGTAATAATGCATGTTATATTGATGATAATAAAAGTAATACGTATATTTATTATAGTTCTAGCGATAATAACTGCATAATATGGGTAATAATGCATGTTATATTGATATCAATATAAGTAATAAGTATAATTATTACAGTTCTAGCGATAATAACTGCACTATATGCGTAATAATTCACGTTATATTGCTAACAATATAAGTAATAAGTATAATTATTACAGTTCTAGCGATAATAATAGTAAAATATGGCTAATAGTGCATGATATATTGATAATAGTAAAAGTAATAAGTATATTTATTACAGTTCTATCGATAATAACTGCATAATATGGGTAATAATGCATGTTATATTGATGATAATGAAAGTAGTAAGTATATTTATTACAGTTCTAGCGATAATAACTGCATTATATGCGTAATAATGCACGTTATATTGCTAATAATATAAGTAATGAGTATAATTATTACAGTTCTAGCGATAATAACTGCATTATATGGGTAATAATGCATGTTATATTGATGATAATAAAAGTAATACGTATATTTATTATAGTTCTAGCGATAATAACTGCATAATATGGGTAATAATGCATGTTATATTGATAATAATCTAAGTAATAAGTATAATTATTACAGATCTAGCGATAATAACTGCATAATATGGGTAATAATGCATGTTATATTGATGATAATGAAAGTAATACGTATATTTATTATAGTTCTAGCAATAATAACTACATAATATGGGTAACAATGCATGTTATATTCAGAATAATATAAGTAATAAGTATAATTATTACAGTTCTGGCGATAATAACTGCATTATATGGGTAATAATGCACGTTATATTGCCAATAGTATAAGTAATAAGTATAATTATTACAGTTCTAGCGATAATACCTCCATTATATGGGTAATAATGCATGTTATATTGATAATAATATAAGTAATAAGTATATTTATTACAGTTATATCGATAATAACTGCATAATATGGGTAATAATGCATGTTATATTGATGATAATAAAAGTAATACGTATATTTATTATAGTTCTAGCAATAATAACTACATAATATGGGTAATAATGCATGTTATATTGAGAATAATATAAGTAATAAGTATAATTATTACAGTTCTGGCGATAATACCTGCATTATATGGGTAACAATGCACGCTATATTGCTAATAGTATAAGTAATAAGTATAATTATTACAGTTCTAGCAATAATACCTCCATTATATGGGTAATAATGCATGTTATATTGATAATAATATAAGTAATAAGTATAATTATTACAGTTCTAGCGATAATAACTGCATTATATGGGTAATAATGCATGTTATATTGATAATATTGGGAGTAATAAGTATATTTATTATAGTTCTAGCGATAATAACTGCATTATATGGGTAATAATGCACGTTATATTGCTAATAATATAAGTAATGAGTACAATTATTACAGTTCTAGCGATAATAACTGCATTATATGGGTAATAATGCACGTTATATTGCTAATAATATAAGTAATAAGTATAATTATTACAGTTCTAGCGATAATAACTGCATTATATGGGTAATAATGCATGTTACATTGATAATATTGGGAGTAATAAATATATTTATTATAGTTCTAGCGATAATAACTGCATAATATGGGTAATAATGCATGTTATATTGAGAATAATATAAGTAATAAGTATAATTATTATAGTTCTGGCGATAATAACTGCATTATATGGGTAACAATGCACGTTATATTGCTAATAGTATAAGTAATAAGTATAATTATTACAGTTCTAGCGATAATAACTGCATTATATGCGTAATAAGGCATGTTATATTGATAATATCGGGGGTAATAAGTATAATTTTTATAGTTCTAGCGATAATAATAGTAAAATATGGCTAATAGTGCATGATATATTGATAATAGTAAAAGTAATAAGTATATTTATTACAGTTCTATCGATAATAACTGCATAATATGGGTAATAATGCATGTTATATTGATGATAATGAAAGTAATACGTATATTTATTATAGTTCTAGCGATAATAACTGCATAATATGGGTAATAATGCATGTTATATTGATAATAATATAAGTAATAAGTATAATTATTACAATTCTAGCGATAATAACTGCATTATATGGGTAATAATGCACGTTATATTGCTAATAATATAAGTAATAAGTATAATTATTACAGTTCTAGCGATAATAACTGCATAATATGGGTAATAATGCACGTTATATTGCTAATAATATAAGTAATGAGTACAATTATTACAGTTCTAGCGATAATAACTGCATAATATGGGTAATAATGCACGTCATATTGCTAATAATATAAGTAATAAGTATAATTATTACAGTTCTAGCAATAATACCTCCATTATATGGGTAATAATGCATGTTATATTGATAATAATATAAGTAATAAGTATAATTATTACAGTTCTAGCGATAATAACTGCATTATATGGGTAAAAATGCATGTTATATTGATAATATTGGGAGTAATAAGTATATTTATTATAGTTCTAGCGATAATAATAGTAAAATATGGCTAATAGTGCACGATATATTGATAATAGTAAAAGTAATAAGTATATTTATTACAGTTCTATCGATAATAACTGCATAATATGGGTAATAATGCACGTTATATTGCTAATAATGTAAGTAATGAGTATAATTATTACAGTTCTAGCGATAATAACTGCATTATATGGGTAATAATGCATGTTATATTGATGATAATAAAAGTAATACGTATAATTATTACAGTTCTAGCGATAATAACTGCATTATATGGGTAATAATGCATGTTATATTGATAATAATATAAGTAATAAGTATAATTATTACAGTTCCAGCAATAATACCTCCATTATATGGGTAATAATGCATGTTATATTGATGATAATGAAAGTAATATGTATATTTATTATAGTTCTTGCGATAATAACTGCATTATATGGGTAATAATGCACGTTATATTGCTAACAATATAAGTAATAAGTATAATTATTACAGTTCTAGCGATAATAACTGCATTATATGGGTAATAATGCATGTTATATTGATAATATTGGGAGTAATAAGTATATTTATTATGGTTCTAGAGATAATAACTGCATAATATGGGTAATAATGCATGTTATATTGATAATAATAGAAGTAATAAGTATAATTATTACAGTTCTAGCGATAATAACTGCATTATATGGGTAATAATGCATGTTATATTGATAATAATATAAGTAATAAGTATAATTATTACAGTTCTAGCGATAATAACTGCATTATATGGGTAATAATGCATGTTATATTGATAATATCGGGAGGAATAAGTATAATTATTATAGTTCTAGCGATAATAATAGTAAAATATGGCTAATAGTGCACGATATATTGATAATAGTAAAAGTAATAAGTATATTTATTACAGTTCTATCGATAATAACTGCATAATATGGGTAATAATGCATGTTATATTGATGATAATGAAAGTAATACGTATATTTATTATAGTTCTAGCGATAATAACTGCATAATATGGGTAATAATGCATGTTATATTGAGAATAATATAAGTAATAAGTATAATTATTATAGTTCTGGCGATAATAACTGCATTATATGGGTAACAATGCACGTTATATTGCTAATAGTATAAGTAATAAGTATAATTATTACAGTTCTAGCAATAATACCTCCATTATATGGGTAATAATGCATGTTATGTTGATAATAATATAAGTAATAAGTATAATTATTACAGTTCTAGCGATAATAACTGCATTATATGGGTAATAATGCATGTTATATTGCTAATAGTATAAGTAATAAGTATAATTATTACAGTTCTAGCAATAATACCTCCATTATATGGGTAATAATGCATGTTATATTGATAATAATATAAGTAATAAGTATAATTATTACAGTTCTAGCGATAATAACTGCATTATATGGGTAATAATGCATGTTATATTGATAATATTGGGAGTAATAAGTATATTTATTATAGTTCTAGCGATAATAACTGCATTATATGGGTAATAATGCACGTCATATTGCTAATAATATAAGTAATGAGTACAATTATTACAGTTCTAGCGATAATAACTGCATTATATGGGTAATAATGCACGTTATATTGCTAATAATATAAGTAATAAGTATAATTATTACAGTTCTAGCGATAATAACTGCATTATATGGGTAATAATGCATGTTACATTGATAATATTGGGAGTAATAAATATATTTATTATAGTTCTAGCGATAATAACTGCATAATATGGGTAATAATGCATGTTATATTGATAATAATATAAGTAATAAGTATAATTATTACAGTTCTAGCGATAATAACTGCATTATATGGGTAATAATGCATGTTCTATTGATAATAATATAAGTAATAAGTATAATTATTACAGTTCTAGCGATAATAACTGCATTATATGGGTAATAATGCATGTTATATTGATAATATCGGGAGGAATAAGTATAATTATTATAGTTCTAGCGATAATAATAGTAAAATATGGCAAATAGTGCATGTTATATTGATAATAATAAGAGTAATAAGTATATTTATTACAGTTCTATCGATAATAACTGCATAATATGGGTAATAATGCATGTTATATTGATGATAATAAAAGTAATAAGTATAATTATTACAGTTCTAGCGATAATAACTGCATTATATGGGTAATAATGCACGTTATATTGCTAACAATATAAGTAATAAGTATAATTATTACAGTTCTAGCGATAATAACTGCATTATATGGGTAAAAATGCATGTTATATTGATAATATTGGGAGTAATAAGTATATTTATTATAGTTCTAGCGATAATAATAGTAAAATATGGCTAATAGTGCACGATATATTGATAATAGTAAAAGTAATAAGTATACTTATTACAGTTCTATCGATAATAACTGCATAATATGGGTAATAATGCATGTTATATTGATGATAATGAAAGTAATACGTATATTTATTATAGTTCTAGCGATAATAACTGCATAATATGGGTAATAATGCATGTTATATTGAGAATAATATAAGTAATAAGTATAATTATTATAGTTCTGGCGATAATAACTGCATTATATGGGTAACAATGCACGTTATATTGCTAATAGTATAAGTAATAAGTATAATTATTACAGTTCTAGCGATAATAACTGCATTATATGCGTAATAAGGCATGTTATATTGATAATATCGGGGGTAATAAGTATAATTTTTATAGTTCTAGCGATAATAATAGTAAAATATGGCTAATAGTGCATGATATATTGATAATAGTAAAAGTAATAAGTATATTTATTACAGTTCTATCGATAATAACTGCATAATATGGGTAATAATGCATGTTATATTGATGATAATGAAAGTAATACGTATATTTATTATAGTTCTAGCGATAATAACTGCATAATATGGGTAATAATGCATGTTATATTGATAATAATATAAGTAATAAGTATAATTATTACAATTCTAGCGATAATAACTGCATTATATGGGTAATAATGCACGTTATATTGCTAATAATATAAGTAATAAGTATAATTATTACAGTTCTAGCGATAATAACTGCATAATATGGGTAATAATGCACGTTATATTGCTAATAATATAAGTAATGAGTACAATTATTACAGTTCTAGCGATAATAACTGCATAATATGGGTAATAATGCACGTCATATTGCTAATAATATAAGTAATAAGTATAATTATTACAGTTCTAGCAATAATACCTCCATTATATGGGTAATAATGCATGTTATATTGATAATAATATAAGTAATAAGTATAATTATTACAGTTCTAGCGATAATAACTGCATTATATGGGTAAAAATGCATGTTATATTGATAATATTGGGAGTAATAAGTATATTTATTATAGTTCTAGCGATAATAATAGTAAAATATGGCTAATAGTGCACGATATATTGATAATAGTAAAAGTAATAAGTATATTTATTACAGTTCTATCGATAATAACTGCATAATATGGGTAATAATGCACGTTATATTGCTAATAATGTAAGTAATGAGTATAATTATTACAGTTCTAGCGATAATAACTGCATTATATGGGTAATAATGCATGTTATATTGATGATAATAAAAGTAATACGTATAATTATTACAGTTCTAGCGATAATAACTGCATTATATGGGTAATAATGCATGTTATATTGATAATAATATAAGTAATAAGTATAATTATTACAGTTCCAGCAATAATACCTCCATTATATGGGTAATAATGCATGTTATATTGATGATAATGAAAGTAATATGTATATTTATTATAGTTCTTGCGATAATAACTGCATTATATGGGTAATAATGCACGTTATATTGCTAACAATATAAGTAATAAGTATAATTATTACAGTTCTAGCGATAATAACTGCATTATATGGGTAATAATGCATGTTATATTGATAATATTGGGAGTAATAAGTATATTTATTATGGTTCTAGAGATAATAACTGCATAATATGGGTAATAATGCATGTTATATTGATAATAATAGAAGTAATAAGTATAATTATTACAGTTCTAGCGATAATAACTGCATTATATGGGTAATAATGCATGTTATATTGATAATAATATAAGTAATAAGTATAATTATTACAGTTCTAGCGATAATAACTGCATTATATGGGTAATAATGCATGTTATATTGATAATATCGGGAGGAATAAGTATAATTATTATAGTTCTAGCGATAATAATAGTAAAATATGGCTAATAGTGCACGATATATTGATAATAGTAAAAGTAATAAGTATATTTATTACAGTTCTATCGATAATAACTGCATAATATGGGTAATAATGCATGTTATATTGATGATAATGAAAGTAATACGTATATTTATTATAGTTCTAGCGATAATAACTGCATAATATGGGTAATAATGCATGTTATATTGAGAATAATATAAGTAATAAGTATAATTATTATAGTTCTGGCGATAATAACTGCATTATATGGGTAACAATGCACGTTATATTGCTAATAGTATAAGTAATAAGTATAATTATTACAGTTCTAGCAATAATACCTCCATTATATGGGTAATAATGCATGTTATGTTGATAATAATATAAGTAATAAGTATAATTATTACAGTTCTAGCGATAATAACTGCATTATATGGGTAATAATGCATGTTATATTGAGAATAGTATAAGTAATAAGTATAATTATTACAGTTCTGGCGATAATAACTGCATTATATGTTTAATAATGCACGTTATATTGCTAATAGTATAAGTAATAAGTATAATTATTACAGTTCTAGCGATAATACCTCCATTATATGGGTAATAATGCATGTTATATTGATAATAATATAAGTAATAAGTATAATTATTACAATTCTAGCGATAATAACTGCATAATATGGGTAATAATGCACGTTATATTGCTAATAATGTAAGTAATGAGTATATTTATTACAGTTCTAGCGATAATAACTGCATTATATGGGTAATAATGCATGTTATATTGATAATATTGGGAGTAATAAGTATATTTATTATGGTTCTAGAGATATTAACTGCATAATATGGGTAATAATGCATGTTATATTGATAATAATAGAAGTAATAAGTATAATTATTACAGTTCTAGCGATAATAACTGCATTATATGGGTAATAATGCATGTTCTATTGATAATAATATAAGTAATAAGTATAATTATTACAGTTCTAGCGATAATAACTGCATTATATGGGTAATAATGCATGTTATATTGATAATATCGGGAGGAATAAGTATAATTATTATAGTTCTAGCGATAATAATAGTAAAATATGGCAAATAGTGCATGTTATATTGATAATAATAAGAGTAATAAGTATATTTATTACAGTTCTATCGATAATAACTGCATAATATGGGTAATAATGCATGTTATATTGATGATAATAAAAGTAATAAGTATAATTATTACAGTTCTAGCGATAATAACTGCATTATATGGGTAATAATGCACGTTATATTGCTAACAATATAAGTAATAAGTATAATTATTACAGTTCTAGCGATAATAACTGCATTATATGGGTAAAAATGCATGTTATATTGATAATATTGGGAGTAATAAGTATATTTATTATAGTTCTAGCGATAATAATAGTAAAATATGGCTAATAGTGCACGATATATTGATAATAGTAAAAGTAATAAGTATATTTATTACAGTTCTATCGATAATAACTGCATAATATGGGTAATAATGCATGTTATATTGATGATAATGAAAGTAATACGTATATTTATTATAGTTCTAGCGATAATAACTGCATAATATGGGTAATAATGCATGTTATATTGAGAATAATATAAGTAATAAGTATAATTATTATAGTTCTGGCGATAATAACTGCATTATATGGGTAACAATGCACGTTATATTGCTAATAGTATAAGTAATAAGTATAATTATTATAGTTCTAGCGATAATAACTGCATTATATGCGTAATAAGGCATGTTATATTGATAATATCGGGGGTAATAAGTATAATTTTTATAGTTCTAGCGATAATAATAGTAAAATATGGCTAATAGTGCATGATATATTGATAATAGTAAAAGTAATAAGTATATTTATTACAGTTCTATCGATAATAACTGCATAATATGGGTAATAATGCATGTTATATTGATGATAATGAAAGTAATAAGTATAATTATTACAATTCTAGCGATAATAACTGCATTATATGGGTAATAATGCACGTTATATTGCTAATAATATAAGTAATAAGTATAATTATTACAGTTCTAGCGATAATAACTGCATAATATGGGTAATAATGCATGTTATATTGATGATAATGAAAGTAATACGTATATTTATTATAGTTCTAGCGATAATAACTGCATAATATGGGTAATAATGCATGTTATATTGATAATAATATAAGTAATAAGTATAATTATTACAATTCTAGCGACAATAACTGCATTATATGGGTAATAATGCACGTTATATTGCTAATAATATAAGTAATAAGTATAATTATTACAGTTCTAGCGATAATAACTGCATTATATGGGTAATAATGCATGTTACATTGATAATATTGGGAGTAATAAATATATTTATTATAGTTCTAGCGATAATAACTGCATAATATGGGTAATAATGCATGTTATATTGATAATAATATAAGTAATAAGTATAATTATTACAGTTCCAGCAATAATACCTCCATTATATGGGTAATAATGCATGTTATATTGATGATAATGAAAGTAATACGTATATTTATTATAGTTCTTGCGATACTAACTGCATTATATGGGTAATAATGCACGTTATATTGCTAACAATATAAGTAATAAGTATAATTATTACAGTTCTAGCGATAATAACTGCATTATATGGGTAATAATGCATGTTATATTGATGATATTGGGAGTAATAAGTATATTTATTATGGTTCTAGAGATAATAACTGCATAATATGGGTAATAATGCATGTTATATTGATAATAATAGAAGTAATAAGTATAATTATTACAGTTCTAGCGATAATAACTGCATTATATGGGTAATAATGCATGTTATATTGATAATAATAAGAGTAATAAGTATATTTATTACAGTTCTATCGATAATAACTGCATAATATGGGTAATAATGCATGTTATATTGATGATAATAAAAGTAATAAGTATAATTATTACAGTTCTAGCGATAATAACTGCATTATATGGATAATAATGCACGTTATATTGCTAACAATATAAGTAATAAGTATAATTATTACAGTTCTAGCGATAATAACTGCATTATATGGGTAAAAATGCATGTTATATTGATAATATTGGGAGTAATAAGTATATTTATTATAGTTCTAGCGATAATAATAGTAAAATATGGCTAATAGTGCACGATATATTGATAATAGTAAAAGTAATAAGTATATTTATTACAGTTCTATCGATAATAACTGCATAATATGGGTAATAATGCATGTTATATTGATGATAATGAAAGTAATACGTATATTTATTATAGTTCTAGCGATAATAACTGCATAATATGGGTAATAATGCATGTTATATTGAGAATAATATAAGTAATAAGTATAATTATTATAGTTCTGGCGATAATAACTGCATTATATGGGTAACAATGCACGTTATATTGCTAATAGTATAAGTAATAAGTATAATTATTACAGTTCTAGCAATAATACCTCCATTATATGGGTAATAATGCATGTTATGTTGATAATAATATAAGTAATAAGTATAATTATTACAGTTCTAGCGATAATAACTGCATTATATGGGTAATAATGCATGTTATATTGAGAATAGTATAAGTAATAAGTATAATTATTACAGTTCTGGCGATAATAACTGCATTATATGTTTAATAATGCACGTTATATTGCTAATAGTATAAGTAATAAGTATAATTATTACAGTTCTAGCGATAATACCTCCATTATATGGGTAATAATGCATGTTATATTGATAATAATATAAGTAATAAGTATAATTATTACAATTCTAGCGATAATAACTGCATAATATGGGTAATAATGCACGTTATATTGCTAATAATGTAAGTAATGAGTATAATTATTACAGTTCTAGCGATAATAACTGCATTATATGGGTAATAATGCATGTTATATTGATAATATTGGGAGTAATAAGTATATTTATTATGGTTCTAGAGATAATAACTGCATAATATGGGTAATAATGCATGTTATATTGATAATAATAGAAGTAATAAGTATAATTATTACAGTTCTAGCGATAATAACTGCATTATATGGGTAATAATGCATGTTATATTGATAATATCGGGAGGAATAAGTATAATTATTATAGTTCTAGCGATAATAATAGTAAAATATGGCAAATAGTGCATGTTATATTGATAATAATAAGAGTAATAAGTATATTTATTACAGTTCTATCGATAATAACTGCATAATATGGGTAATAATGCATGTTATATTGATGATAATAAAAGTAATAAGTATAATTATTACAGTTCTAGCGATAATAACTGCATTATATGGGTAATAATGCACGTTATATTGCTAACAATATAAGTAATAAGTATAATTATTACAGTTCTAGCGATAATAACTGCATTATATGGGTAAAAATGCATGTTATATTGATAATATTGGGAGTAATAAGTATATTTATTATAGTTCTAGCGATAATAATAGTAAAATATGGCTAATAGTGCACGATATATTGATAATAGTAAAAGTAATAAGTATATTTATTACAGTTCTATCGATAATAACTGCATAATATGGGTAATAATGCATGTTATATTGATGATAATGAAAGTAATACGTATATTTATTATAGTTCTAGCGATAATAACTGCATAATATGGGTAATAATGCATGTTATATTGAGAATAATATAAGTAATAAGTATAATTATTATAGTTCTGGCGATAATAACTGCATTATATGGGTAACAATGCACGTTATATTGCTAATAGTATAAGTAATAAGTATAATTATTACAGTTCTAGCGATAATAACTGCATTATATGCGTAATAAGGCATGTTATATTGATAATATCGGGGGTAATAAGTATAATTTTTATAGGTCTAGCGATAATAATAGTAAAATATGGCTAATAGTGCATGATATATTGATAATAGTAAAAGTAATAAGTATATTTATTACAGTTCTATCGATAATAACTGCATAATATGGGTAATAATGCATGTTATATTGATGATAATGAAAGTAATACGTATATTTATTATAGTTCTAGCGATAATAACTGCATAATATGGGTAATAATGCATGTTATATTGATAATAATATAAGTAATAAGTATAATTATTACAATTCTAGCGATAATAACTGCATTATATGGGTAATAATGCACGTTATATTGCTAATAATATAAGTAATAAGTATAATTATTACAGTTCTAGCGATAATAACTGCATTATATGGGTAATAATGCATGTTACATTGATAATATTGGGAGCAATAAGTATATTTATTATAGTTCTAGCGATAATAACTGCATAATATGGGTAATAATGCATGTTATATTGATAATAATATAAGTAATAAGTATAATTATTACAGTTCCAGCAATAATACCTCCGTTATATGGGTAATAATGCATGTTATATTGATGATAATGAAAGTAATACGTATATTTATTATAGTTCTTGCGATAATAACTGCATTATATGGGTAATAATGCACGTTATATTGTTAACAATATAAGTAATAAGTATAATTATTACAGTTCTAGCGATAATAACTGCATTATATGGGTAATAATGCATGTTATATTGATAATATTGGGAGTAATAAGTATATTTATTACAGTTCTAGCGATAATAACTGCATAATATGGGTAATAATGCATGTTATATTGATAATAATATAAGTAATAAGTATAATTATTACAATTCTAGCGATAATAACTGCATAATATGGGTAATAATGCACGTTATATTGCTAATAATGTAAGTAATGAGTATAATTATTACAGTTCTAGCGATAATAACTGCATTATATGGGTAATAATGCATGTTATATTGATGATAATAAAAGTAATACGTATAATTATTACAGTTCTAGCGATAATAACTGCATTATATGGGTAATAATGCACGTTATATTGATAATAATAAAAGTAATAAGTATATTTATTATCGTTCTATCGATAATAACTTCTTAATATGGGTTATAATGCATGTTATATTGATGATAATGAAAGTAGTAAGTATATTTATTACAGTTCTAGCGATAATAACTGCATTATATGCGTAATAAGGCATGTTATATTGATAATATCGGGAGTAATAAGTATAATTATTATAGTTCTAGAGATAATAATAGTAAAATATGGCTAATAGTGTATGATATATTGATAATAGTAAAAGTAATAAGTATATTTATTACAGTTCTATCGATAATAACTGCATAATATGGGTAATAATGCATGTTATATTGATGATAATGAAAGTAATACGTATATTTATTATAGTTCTAGCGATAATAACTGCATAATATGGGTAATAATGCATGTTATATTGAGAATAATATAAGTAATAAGTATAACTATTACAGTTCCGGCGATAATAACTGCATTATATGTTTAACAATGCACGTTATATTGCTAATAGTATAAGTAATAAGTATAATTATTACAGTTCTAGCGATAATACCTCCATTATATGGGTAATAATGCATGTTATATTGATAATAATATAAGTAATAAGTATAATTATTACAATTCTAGCGATAATAACTGCATAATATGGGTAATAATGCACGTTATATTGCTAATAATGTAAGTAATGAGTATAATTATTACAGTTCTAGCGATAATAACTGCATTATATGGGTAATAATGCATGTTATATTGATGATAATAAAAGTAGTACGTATATTTATTATAGTTCTAGCCATAATAACTGCATAATATGGGTAATAATGCATGTTATATTGATAATAATGAATGTAATACGTATATTTATTATAGTTCTTGCGATAATAACTGCATAATATGGGTAATAATGCATGTTATATTGAGAATAATATAAGTAATAAGTATAATTATTATAGTTCTGGCGATAATAACTGCATTATATGGGTAACAATGCACGTTATATTGCTAATAGTATAAGTAATAAGTATAATTATTACAGTTCTAGCAATAATACCTCCATTATATGGGTAATAATGCATGTTATGTTGATAATAATATAAGTAATAAGTATAATTATTACAGTTCTAGCGATAATAACTGCATTATATGGGTAATAATGCATGTTATATTGAGAATAATATAAGTAATAAGTATAATTATTACAGTTCTGGCGATAATAACTGCATTATATGGGTAATAATGCATGTTATATTGAGAATAATACAAGTAATAAGTATAATTATTACAGTTCTGGCGATAATAACTGCATAATATGGGTAATAATGCACGTTATATTGCTAATAATGTAAGTAATGAGTATAATTATTACAGTTCTAGCGATAATGACTGCATTATATGGGTAATAATGCATGTTATATTGATGATAATAAAAGTAATACGTATAATTATTACAGTTCTGGCGATAATAACTGCATTATATGGGTAATAATGCATGTTATAATGATAATAATATAAGTAATAAGTATAATTATTACAGTTCTAGCGATAATAACTGCATTATATGGGTAATAATGCACGTTATATTGCTAACAATATAAGTAATAAGTATAATTATTACAGTTCTAGCGATAATAGTAGTAAAATATGGCTAATAGTGCATGATATATTGATAATAGTAAAAGTAATAAGTATATTTATTACAGTTCTATCGATAATAACTGCATAATATGGGTAATAATGCATGTTATATTGATGATAATGAAAGTAGTAAGTATATTTATTACAGTTCTAGCGACAATAACTGCATTATATGCGAAATAAGGCATGTTATATTGAGAATAATATAAGTAATAAGTATAATTATTACAGTTCTGGCGATAATAACTGCATTATATGGGTAATAATGCATGTTATATTGAGAATAATATAAGTAATAAGTATAATTATTACAGTTCTGGCGATAATAACTGCATTATATGGGTAACAATGCATGTTATATTGAGAATAATACAAGTAATAAGTATAATTATTACAGTTCTGGCGATAATAACTGCATAATATGGGTAATAATGCACGTTATATTGCTAATAATGTAAGTAATGAGTATAATTATTACAGTTCTAGCGATAATGACTGCATTATATGGGTAATAATGCATGTTATATTGATGATAATAAAAGTAATACGTATAATTATTACAGTTCTAGCGATAATAACTGCATTATATGGGTAATAATGCATGTTATATTGATAATAATAAAAGTAATAAGTATATTTATTATCGTTCTATCGATAATAACTTCTTAATATGGGTAATAATGCATGTTATATTGATGATAATGAAAGTAGTAAGTATATTTATTACAGTTCTAGCGATAATAACTGCATTGTATGCGTAATAAGGCATGTTATATTGAGAATAATATAAGTAATAAGTATAATTATTACAGTTCTGGCGATAATAACTGCATTATATGGGTAATAATGCATGTTATAATGATAATAATATAAGTAATAAGTATAATTATTACAGTTCTAGCGATAATAACTGCATTATATGGGTAATAATGCACGTTATATTGCTAACAATATAAGTAATAAGTATAATTATTACAGTTCTAGCGATAATAGTAGTAAAATATGGCTAATAGTGCATGATATATTGATAATAGTAAAAGTAATAAGTATATTTATTACAGTTCTATCGATAATAACTGCATAATATGGGTAATAATGCATGTTATATTGATGATAATGAAAGTAGTAAGTATATTTATTACAGTTCTAGCGACAATAACTGCATTATATGCGAAATAAGGCATGTTATATTGAGAATAATATAAGTAATAAGTATAATTATTACAGTTCTGGCGATAATAACTGCATTATATGGGTAATAATGCACGTTATATTGCTAATAATATAAGTAATAAGTATAATTATTACAGTTCTAGCGATAATAACTGCATTATTTTGGTAATAATGCATGTTATATTGATAATATCCGGAGTAATAAGTATAATTATTATAGTTCTAGCGATAATAATAGTAAAATATGGCAAATAGTGCATGTTATATTGATAATAATAAAAGTAATAAATATATTTATTACAGTTCTATCGATAATAACTGCATAATATGGGTAATAATGCATGTTATATTGATGATAATAAAAGTAATACGTATATTTATTATAGTTCTTGCGATAATTACTGCATAATATGGGTAATAATGCATGTTATATTGATGATAATAAAAGTAATACGTATATTTATTATAGTTCTAGCGATAATAACTGCATAATGTGGGTAATAATGCATGTTATATTGCTAATAGTATAGGTAAGAAGTATAATTATTACAGTTCTAGCGATAATATCTGCATTATATGGGTAATAATGCATGTTATATTGATAATATCGGGAGTAATAAGTATAATTATTATAGTTCTAGCGATAATAATAGTAAAATATGGCAAATAGTGCATGTTATATTGATAATAATAAAAGTAATAAGTATATTTATTACAGTTCTATCGATAATAACTGCATTATATGGGTAATAATGCACGTTATATTGCTAACAATATAAGTAATAAGTATAATTATTACAGTTCAAGCGATAATAACTGCATAATACGGGTAATAATGCACGTTATATTGCTAATAATATAAGTAATGAGTATAATTATTACAGTTCTAGCGATAATAACTGCATTATATGGGTAATAATGCATGTTATATTGATAATAATAAAAGTAATAAGTATATTTATTATCGTTCTATCGATAATAACTTCTTAATATGGGTTATAATGCATGTTATATTGATGATAATGAAAGTAGTAAGTATATTTATTACAGTTCTAGCGATAATAACTGCATTATATGGGTAATAATGCATGTTATATTGATAATAATATAAGTAATAAGTATAATTATTACAGTTCTAGCGATAATAACTGCATTATATGGGTAATAATGCATGTTATATTGCTCATAATATAAGTAATAAGTATAATTATTACAGTTCTAGCGATAATAACTGCATAATATGGGTAATAATGCACGTTATATTGCTAATAATATAAGTAATGAGTATAAATATTACAGTTCTAGCGATAATAACTGCATTGTATGCGTAATAAGGCATGTTATATTGATAATAATATAAGTAATAAGTATAATTATTACAGTTCTAGCGATAATAACTGCATTATATGGGTAATAATGCATGTTATATTGATAATATTGGGAGTAATAAGTATATTTATTATAGTTCTAGCGATAATAACTGCATTATATGGGTAATAATGCATGTTATATTGATAATATCGGGAGTAATAAGTATAATTATTATAGTTCTAGCGATAATAATAGTAAAATATGGCAAATAGTGCATGTTATATTGATAATAATAAAAGTAATAAATATATTTATTACAGTTCTATCGATAATAACTGCATAATATGGGTAATAATGCATGTTATATTGATGATAATAAAAGTAATGCGTATATTTATTATAGTTCTTGCGATAATAACTGCATAATATGGGTAATAATGCATGTTATATTGATGATAATAAAAGTAATACGTATATTTATTATAGTTCTAGCGATAATAACTGCATAATGTGGGTAATAATGCATGTTATATTGCTAATAGTATAAGTAAGAAGTATAATTATTACAGTTCTAGCGATAATAACTGCATTATATGGGTAATAATGCATGTTATATTGATAATATCGGGAGTAATAAGTATAATTATTATAGTTCTAGCGATAATAATAGTAAAATATGGCAAATAGTGCATGTTATATTGATAATAATAAAAGTAATAAGTATATTTATTACAGTTCTATCGATAATAACTGCATAATATGGGTAATAATGCATGTTATATTGATGATAATGAAAGTAATACGTATATTTATTATAGTTCTAGCGATAATAACTGCATTATATGGGTAATAATGCACGTTATATTGTTAACAATATAAGTAATAAGTATAATTATTACAGTTCTAGCGATAATAACTGCATTATATGGGTAATAATGCATGTTATATTGATAATATTGGGAGTAATAAGTATATTTATTATGGTTCTAGAGATAATAACTGCATAATATGGGTAATAATGCATGTTATATTGATAATAATAGAAGTAATAAGTATAATTATTACAGTTCTAGCGATAATAACTGCATAATATGGGTAATAATGCATGTTATATTGATAATAATATAAGTAATAAGTATAATTATTACAATTCTAGCGATAATAACTGCATTATATGGGTAATAATGCACGTTATATTGCTAATAATATAAGTAATAAGTATAATTATTACAGTTCTAGCGATAATAACTGCATAATATGGGTAATAATGCATGTTATATTGATGATAATGAAAGTAATACGTATATTTATTATAGTTCTAGCGATAATAACTGCATAATATGGGTAATAATGCATGTTATATTGATAATAATATAAGTAATAAGTATAATTATTACAATTCTAGCAATAATACCTCCATTATATGGGTAATAATGCATGTTATATTGATGATAATGAAAGTAATACGTATATTTATTATAGTTCTTGCGATAATAATTGCATTATATGGGTAATAATGCACGTTATATTGATGATAATAAAAGTAATACGTATATTTATTATAGTTCTAGCGATAATAACTGCATAATGTGGGTAATAATGCATGTTATATTGCTAATAGTATAAGTAAGAAGTATAATTATTACAGTTCTAGCGATAATAACTGCATTATATGGGTAATAATGCATGTTATATTGATAATATCGGGAGTAATAAGTATAATTATTATAGTTCTAGCGATAATAATAGTAAAATATGGCAAATAGTGCATGTTATATTGATAATAATAAAAGTAATAAGTATATTTATTACAGTTCTATCGATAATAACTGCATAATATGGGTAATAATGCATGTTATATTGATGATAATGAAAGTAATACGTATATTTATTATAGTTCTAGCGATAATAACTGCATTATATGGGTAATAATGCACGTTATATTGTTAACAATATAAGTAATAAGTATAATTATTACAGTTCTAGCGATAATAACTGCATTATATGGGTAATAATGCATGTTATATTGATAATATTGGGAGTAATAAGTATATTTATTATGGTTCTAGAGATAATAACTGCATAATATGGGTAATAATGCATGTTATATTGATAATAATAGAAGTAATAAGTATAATTATTACAGTTCTAGCGATAATAACTGCATAATATGGGTAATAATGCATGTTATATTGATAATAATATAAGTAATAAGTATAATTATTACAATTCTAGCGATAATAACTGCATTATATGGGTAATAATGCACGTTATATTGCTAATAATATACGTAATAAGTATAATTATTACAGTTCTAGCGATAATAACTGCATTATATGGGTAATAATGCATGTTATATTGCTCATAATATAAGTAATAAGTATAATTATTACAGTTCTAGCGATAATAACTGCATAATATGGGTAATAATGCACGTTATATTGCTAATAATATAAGTAATGAGTATAAATATTACAGTTCTAGCGATAATAACTGCATTGTATGCGTAATAAGGCATGTTATATTGATAATATCGGGAGTAATAAGTATGATTATTATAGTTCTAGCGATAATAACTGCATAATATGGGTAATAAGGCATGTTATATTGATAATAATCTAAGTAATAAGTATAATTATTACAGTTCTGGCGATAATAACTGCATTATATGGGTAATAATGCACGTTATATTGCTAACAATATAAGTAATAAGTATAATTATTACAGTTCTAGCGATAATAACTGCATTATATGGGTAATAATGCATGTTATATTGATAATATCGGGAGTAATAAGTATAATTATTATAGTTCTAGCGATAATAATAGTAAAATATGGCAAATAGTGCATGTTATATTGATAATAATAAAAGTAATAAGTATATTTATTACAGTTCTATCGATAATAACTGCATAATATGGGTAATAATGCATGTTATATTGATGATAATAAAAGTAATACGTATATTTATTATAGTTCTTGCGATAATAACTGCATAATATGGGTAATAATGCATGTTATATTGAGAATAATATAAGTAATAAGTATAATTATTACAGTTCTGGCGATAATAACTGCATTATATGGGTAACAGTGCACGTTATATTGCTAATAGTATAAGTAATAAGTATAATTATTACAGTTCTAGCAATAATACCTCCATTATATGGGTAATAATGCATGTTATATTGATAATAATATAAGTAATAAGTATAATTATTACAGTTCTAGCGATAATAACTGCATTATATGGGTAATAATGCATGTTATATTGATAATATTGGGAGTAATAAGTATATTTATTATAGTTCTAGCGATAATAACTGCATTATATGGGTAATAATGCATGTTATATTGATAATATCGGGAGTAATAAGTATAATTATTATAGTTCTAGCGATAATAATAGTAAAATATGGCAAATAGTGCATGTTATATTGATAATAATAAAAGTAATAAATATATTTATTACAGTTCTATCGATAATAACTGCATAATATGGGTAATAATGCATGTTATATTGATGATAATAAAAGTAATACGTATATTTATTATAGTTCTTGCGATAATAACTGCATAATATGGGTAATAATGCATGTTATATTGATGATAATAAAAGTAATACGTATATTTATTATAGTTCTAGCGATAATAACTGCATAATGTGGGTAATAATGCATGTTATATTGCTAATAGTATAAGTAAGAAGTATAATTATTACAGTTCTAGCGATAATAACTGCATTATATGGGTAATAATGCATGTTATATTGATAATATCGGGAGTAATAAGTATAATTATTATAGTTCTAGCGATAATAATAGTAAAATATGGCAAATAGTGCATGTTATATTGATAATAATAAAAGTAATAAGTATATTTATTACAGTTCTATCGATAATAACTGCATAATATGGGTAATAATGCATGTTATATTGATGATAATGAAAGTAATACGTATATTTATTATAGTTCTAGCGATAATAACTGCATTATATGGGTAATAATGCACGTTATATTGTTAACAATATAAGTAATAAGTATAATTATTACAGTTCTAGCGATAATAACTGCATTATATGGGTAATAATGCATGTTATATTGATAATATTGGGAGTAATAAGTATATTTATTATGGTTCTAGAGATAATAACTGCATAATATGGGTAATAATGCATGTTATATTGATAATAATAGAAGTAATAAGTATAATTATTACAGTTCTAGCGATAATAACTGCATAATATGGGTAATAATGCATGTTATATTGATAATAATATAAGTAATAAGTATAATTATTACAATTCTAGCGATAATAACTGCATTATATGGGTAATAATGCACGTTATATTGCTAATAATATAAGTAATAAGTATAATTATTACAGTTCTAGCGATAATAACTGCATAATATGGGTAATAATGCATGTTATATTGATGATAATGAAAGTAATACGTATATTTATTATAGTTCTAGCGATAATAACTGCATAATATGGGTAATAATGCATGTTATATTGATAATAATATAAGTAATAAGTATAATTATTACAATTCTAGCGATAATAACTGCATTATATGGGTAATAATGCACGTTATATTGCTAATAATATAAGTAATAAGTATAATTATTTCAGTTCTAGCGATAATAACTGCATTATATGGGTAATAATGCATGTTACATTGATAATATTGGGAGTAATAAATATATTTATTATAGTTCTAGCGATAATAACTGCATAATATGGGTAATAATGCATGTTATATTGATAATAATATAAGTAATAAGTATAATTATTACAGTTCCAGCAATAATACCTCCATTATATGGGTAATAATGCATGTTATATTGATGATAATGAAAGTAATACGTATATTTATTATAGTTCTTGCGATAATAATTGCATTATATGGGTAATAATGCACGTTATATTGCTAACAATATAAGTAATAAGTATAATTATTACAGTTCTAGCGATAATAACTGCATTATATGGGTAATAATGCATGTTATATTGATAATATTGGGAGTAATAAGTATATTTATTATGGTTCTAGAGATAATAACTGCATAATATGGGTAATAATGCATGTTATATTGATAATAATAGAAGTAATAAGTATAATTATTACAGTTCTAGCGATAATAACTGCATTATATGGGTAATAATGCATGTTATATTGATAATAATATAAGTAATAAGTATAATTATTACAGTTCTAGCGATAATAACTGCATTATATGGGTAATAATGCATGTTATATTGATAATATCGGGAGGAATAAGTATAATTATTATAGTTCTAGCGATAATAATAGTAAAATATGGCAAATAGTGCATGTTATATTGATAATAATAAGAGTAATAAGTATATTTATTACAGTTCTATCGATAATAACTGCATAATATGGGTAATAATGCATGTTATATTGATGATAATAAAAGTAATAAGTATAATTATTACAGTTCTAGCGATAATAACTGCATTATATGGATAATAATGCACGTTATATTGCTAACAATATAAGTAATAAGTATAATTATTACAGTTCTAGCGATAATAACTGCATTATATGGGTAAAAATGCATGTTATATTGATAATATTGGGAGTAATAAGTATATTTATTATAGTTCTAGCGATAATAATAGTAAAATATGGCTAATAGTGCACGATATATTGATAATAGTAAAAGTAATAAGTATATTTATTACAGTTCTATCGATAATAACTGCATAATATGGGTAATAATGCATGTTATATTGATGATAATGAAAGTAATACGTATATTTATTATAGTTCTAGCGATAATAACTGCATAATATGGGTAATAATGCATGTTATATTGAGAATAATATAAGTAATAAGTATAATTATTATAGTTCTGGCGATAATAACTGCATTATATGGGTAACAATGCACGTTATATTGCTAATAGTATAAGTAATAAGTATAATTATTACAGTTCTAGCAATAATACCTCCATTATATGGGTAATAATGCATGTTATGTTGATAATAATATAAGTAATAAGTATAATTATTACAGTTCTAGCGATAATAACTGCATTATATGGGTAATAATGCATGTTATATTGAGAATAGTATAAGTAATAAGTATAATTATTACAGTTCTGGCGATAATAACTGCATTATATGTTTAATAATGCACGTTATATTGCTAATAGTATAAGTAATAAGTATAATTATTACAGTTCTAGCGATAATACCTCCATTATATGGGTAATAATGCATGTTATATTGATAATAATATAAGTAATAAGTATAATTATTACAATTCTAGCGATAATAACTGCATAATATGGGTAATAATGCACGTTATATTGCTAATAATGTAAGTAATGAGTATAATTATTACAGTTCTAGCGATAATAACTGCATTATATGGGTAATAATGCATGTTATATTGATGATAATAAAAGTAATACGTATAATTATTACAGTTCTAGCGATAATAACTGCATTATATGGGTAATAATGCACGTTATATTGATAATAATAAAAGTAATAAGTATATTTATTATCGTTCTATCGATAATAACTTCTTAATATGGGTTATAATGCATGTTATATTGATGATAACGAAAGTAGTAAGTATATTTATTACAGTTCTAGCGATAATAACTGCATTATATGCGTAATAAGGCATGTTATATTGATAATATCGGGAGTAATAAGTATAATTATTATAGTTCTAGAGATAATAATAGTAAAATATGGCTAATAGTGTATGATATATTGATAATAGTAAAAGTAATAAGTATATTTATTACAGTTCTATCGATAATAACTGCATAATATGGGTAATAATGCATGTTATATTGATGATAATGAAAGTAATACGTATATTTATTATAGTTCTAGCGATAATAACTGCATAATATGGGTAATAATGCATGTTATATTGAGAATAATATAAGTAATAAGTATAACTATTACAGTTCTGGCGATAATAACTGCATTATATGTTTAATAATGCACGTTATATTGCTAATAGTATAAGTAATAAGTATAATTATTACAGTTCTAGCGATAATACCTCCATTATATGGGTAATAATGCATGTTATATTGATAATAATATAAGTAATAAGTATAATTATTACAATTCTAGCGATAATAACTGCATAATATGGGTAATAATGCACGTTATATTGCTAATAATGTAAGTAATGAGTATAATTATTACAGTTCTAGCGATAATAACTGCATTATATGGGTAATAATGCATGTTATATTGATGATAATAAAAGTAGTACGTATATTTATTATAGTTCTAGCCATAATAACTGCATAATATGGGTAATAATGCATGTTATATTGATAATAATGAATGTAATACGTATATTTATTATAGTTCTTGCGATAATAACTGCATAATATGGGTAATAATGCATGTTATATTGAGAATAATATAAGTAATAAGTATAATTATTATAGTTCTGGCGATAATAACTGCATTATATGGGTAACAATGCACGTTATATTGCTAATAGTATAAGTAATAAGTATAATTATTACAGTTCTAGCAATAATACCTCCATTATATGGGTAATAATGCATGTTATGTTGATAATAATATAAGTAATAAGTATAATTATTACAGTTCTAGCGATAATAACTGCATTATATGGGTAATAATGCATGTTATATTGAGAATAATATAAGTAATAAGTATAATTATTACAGTTCTGGCGATAATAACTGCATTATATGGGTAATAATGCATGTTATATTGAGAATAATACAAGTAATAAGTATAATTATTACAGTTCTGGCGATAATAACTGCATAATATGGGTAATAATGCACGTTATATTGCTAATAATGTAAGTAATGAGTATAATTATTACAGTTCTAGCGATAATGACTGCATTATATGGGTAATAATGCATGTTATATTGATGATAATAAAAGTAATACGTATAATTATTACAGTTCTAGCGATAATAACTGCATTATATGGGTAATAATGCATGTTATATTGATAATAATAAAAGTAATAAGTATATTTATTATCGTTCTATCGATAATAACTTCTTAATATGGGTAATAATGCATGTTATATTGATGATAATGAAAGTAGTAAGTATATTTATTACAGTTCTAGCGATAATAACTGCATTGTATGCGTAATAAGGCATGTTATATTGAGAATAATATAAGTAATAAGTATAATTATTACAGTTCTGGCGATAATAACTGCATTATATGGGTAATAATGCATGTTATAATGATAATAATATAAGTAATAAGTATAATTATTACAGTTCTAGCGATAATAACTGCATTATATGGGTAATAATGCACGTTATATTGCTAACAATATAAGTAATAAGTATAATTATTACAGTTCTAGCGATAATAGTAGTAAAATATGGCTAATAGTGCATGATATATTGATAATAGTAAAAGTAATAAGTATATTTATTACAGTTCTATCGATAATAACTGCATAATATGGGTAATAATGCATGTTATATTGATGATAATGAAAGTAGTAAGTATATTTATTACAGTTCTAGCGACAATAACTGCATTATATGCGAAATAAGGCATGTTATATTGAGAATAATATAAGTAATAAGTATAATTATTACAGTTCTGGCGATAATAACTGCATTATATGGGTAATAATGCATGTTATATTGCTCATAATATAAGTAATAAGTATAATTATTACAGTTCTAGCGATAATAACTGCATAATATGGGTAATAATGCACGTTATATTGCTAATAATATAAGTAATGAGTATAAATATTACAGTTCTAGCGATAATAACTGCATTGTATGCGTAATAAGGCATGTTATATTGATAATATCGGGAGTAATAAGTATGATTATTATAGTTCTAGCGATAATAACTGCATAATATGGGTAATAATGCATGTTATATTGATAATAATCTAAGTAATAAGTATAATTATTACAGTTCTGGCGATAATAACTGCATTATATGGGTAATAATGCACGTTATATTGCTAACAATATAAGTAATAAGTATAATTATTACAGTTCTAGCGATAATAACTGCATTATATGGGTAATAATGCATGTTATATTGATAATATCGGGAGTAATAAGTATAATTATTATAGTTCTAGCGATAATAATAGTAAAATATGGCAAATAGTGCATGTTATATTGATAATAATAAAAGTAATAAGTATATTTATTACAGTTCTATCGATAATAACTGCATAATATGGGTAATAATGCATGTTATATTGATGATAATAAAAGTAATACGTATATTTATTATAGTTCTTGCGATAATAACTGCATAATATGGGTAATAATGCATGTTATATTGAGAATAATATAAGTAATAAGTATAATTATTACAGTTCTGGCGATAATAACTGCATTATATGGGTAACAGTGCACGTTATATTGCTAATAGTATAAGTAATAAGTATAATTATTACAGTTCTAGCAATAATACCTCCATTATATGGGTAATAATGCATGTTATATTGATAATAATATAAGTAATAAGTATAATTATTACAGTTCTAGCGATAATAACTGCATTATATGGGTAATAATGCATGTTATATTGATAATATTGGGAGTAATAAGTATATTTATTATAGTTCTAGCGATAATAACTGCATTATATGGGTAATAATGCATGTTATATTGATAATATCGGGAGTAATAAGTATAATTATTATAGTTCTAGCGATAATAATAGTAAAATATGGCAAATAGTGCATGTTATATTGATAATAATAAAAGTAATAAATATATTTATTACAGTTCTATCGATAATAACTGCATAATATGGGTAATAATGCATGTTATATTGATGATAATAAAAGTAATACGTATATTTATTATAGTTCTTGCGATAATAACTGCATAATATGGGTAATAATGCATGTTATATTGATGATAATAAAAGTAATACGTATATTTATTATAGTTCTAGCGATAATAACTGCATAATGTGGGTAATAATGCATGTTATATTGCTAATAGTATAAGTAAGAAGTATAATTATTACAGTTCTAGCGATAATAACTGCATTATATGGGTAATAATGCATGTTATATTGATAATATCGGGAGTAATAAGTATAATTATTATAGTTCTAGCGATAATAATAGTAAAATATGGCAAATAGTGCATGTTATATTGATAATAATAAAAGTAATAAGTATATTTATTACAGTTCTATCGATAATAACTGCATAATATGGGTAATAATGCATGTTATATTGATGATAATAAAAGTAATACGTATATTTATTATAGTTCTTGCGATAATAACTGCATAATATGGGTAATAATGCATGTTATATTGAGAATAATATAAGTAATAAGTATAATTATTACAGTTCTGGCGATAATAACTGCATTATATGGGTAACAGTGCACGTTATATTGCTAATAGTATAAGTAATAAGTATAATTATTACAGTTCTAGCAATAATACCTCCATTATATGGGTAATAATGCATGTTATATTGATAATAATATAAGTAATAAGTATAATTATTACAGTTCTAGCGATAATAACTGCATTATATGGGTAATAATGCATGTTATATTGATAATATTGGGAGTAATAAGTATATTTATTATAGTTCTAGCGATAATAACTGCATAATATGGGTAATAATGCATGTTATATTGATAATAGTATAAGTAATAAGTATAATTATTACAGTTCTAGCGATAATAACTGCATTATATGGGTAATAATGCACGTTATATTGCCAATAATATAAGTAATAAGTATAATTATTACAGTTCTAGCGATAATAACTGCATTATATGGGTAATAATGCATGTTATATTGATAATATCGGGAGTAATAAGTATAATTATTATAGTTCTAGCGATAATAATAGTAAAATATGGCAAATAGTGCATGTTATATTGATAATAATAAAAGTAATAAATATATTTATTACAGTTCTATCGATAATAACTGCATAATATGGGTAATAATGCATGTTATATTGATGATAATAAAAGTAATACGTATATTTATTATAGTTCTAGCGATAATAACTGCATTATATGCGTAATAATGCACGTTATATTGCTAATAGTATAAGTAAGAAGTATAATTATTACAGTTCTAGCGATAATAACTGCATTATATGGGTAATAATGCATGTTATATTGATAATAATATAAGTAATAAGTATAATTATTACAGTTCTAGCGATAATAACTGCATTATATGGGTAATAATGCATGTTATATTGCTAATAATATAAGTAATAAGTATAATTATTACAGTTCTAGCGATAATAACTGCATTATATGGGTAATAATGCATGTTATATTGATAACATTGGGAGTAATAAGTATATTTATTATAGTTCTAGCGATAATAACTGCATAATATGGGTAATAATGCATGTTATATTGATAATAGTATAAGTAATAAGTATAATTATTACAGTTCTAGCGATAATAACTGCATTATATGGGTAATAATGCATGTTATATTGATGATAATGAAAGTAATACGTATATTTATTATAGTTCTAGCGATAATAACTGCATAATATGGGTAATAATGCACGTTATATTGCTAATAATATAAGTAATGAGTACAATTATTACAGTTCTAGCGATAATAACTGCATTATATGGGTAATAATGCATGTTATATTGATAATAATATAAGTAATAAGTATAATTATTACAGTTCTAGCGATAATAACTGCATTATATGGGTAATAATGCATGTTATATTGCTCATAATATAAGTAATAAGTATAATTATTACAGTTCTAGCGATAATAACTGCATTATATGGGTAATAATGCATGTTATATTGATAATATCGGGAGTAATAAGTATAATTATTATAGTTCTAGCGATAATAATAGTAAAATATGGCAAATAGTGCATGTTATATTGATAATAATAAAAGTAATAAGTATATTTATTACAGTTCTATCGATAATAACTGCATAATATGGGTAATAATGCATGTTATATTGATGATAATGAAAGTAGTAAGTACATTTATTACAGTTCTAGCGATAATAACTGCATTATATGCGTAATAATGCACGTTATATTGCTAATAATATAAGTAATGAGTATAATTATTACAGTTCTAGCGATAATAACTGCATTATATGGGTAATAATGCATGTTATATTGATGACAATAAAAGTAATACGTATATTTATTATAGTTCTAGCGATAATAACTGCATAGTATGGGTAATAGTGCATGTTATATTGAGAATAATGTAAGTAATAAGTATAATTATTACAGTTCTGGCGATAATAACTGCATTATATGGGTAATAATGCACGTTATATTGCTAATAGTATTTAATAAGTATAATTATTACAGTTCTAGCGATAATACCTCCATTATATGGGTAATAATGCATGTTATATTGAGAATAATATAAGTAATAAGTATAATTATTACAGTTCTGGCGATAATAACTGCATTATATGGGTAATAATGCATGTTATATTGATAATATTGGGAGTAATAAGTATATTTATTATAGTTCTAGCGATAATAACTGCATAATATGGGTAATAATGCATGTTATATTGATAATAGTATAAGTAATAAGTATAATTATTACAGTTCTAGCGATAATAACTGCATTATATGGGTAATAATGCACGTTATATTGCTAATAATATAAGTAATAAGTATAATTATTACAGTTCTAGCGATAATAACTGCATTATATGGGTAATAATGCATGTTATATTGATAATATCGGGAGTAATAAGTATAATTATTATAGTTCTAGCGATAATAATAGTAAAATATGGCAAATAGTGCATGTTATATTGATAATAATAAAAGTAATAAATATATTTATTACAGTTCTATCGATAATAACTGCATAATATGGGTAATAATGCATGTTATATTGATGATAATAAAAGTAATACGTTTATTTATTATAGCTCTAGCAATAATAACTGCATAATGTGGGTAATAATGCATGTTATATTGATAATAATCTAAGTAATAAGTATAATTATTACAGTTCTAGCGATAATAACTGCATTATATGGTTAATAATGCATGTTATATTGATAATAATATAAGTAATAAGTATAATTATTACAGTTCTAGCGATAATAACTGTATTATATGGGTAATAATGCACGTTATATTGCTAATAATATAAGTAATAAGTATAACTATTACAGTTCTACCGATAATAAGTGCATTATATGGGTAATAATGCATGTTATATTGATAATATCGGGAGTAATAAGTATAATTATTATAGTTCTGGCGATAATAATAGCAAAATATGGCAAATAGTGCATGTTATATTGATAATAATAAAAGTAATAAATATATTTATTACAGTTCTATCGATAATAACTGCATAATATGGGTAATAATGCATGTTATATTGATGATAATAAAAGTAATACGTATATTTATTATAGTTCTTGCGATAATAACTGCATAATATGGGTAATAATGCATGTTATATTGATGATAATAAAAGTAATACGTATATTTATTATAGTTCTAGCGATAATAACTGCATAATGTGGGTAATAATGCATGTTATATTGCTAATAGTATAAGTAAGAAGTATAATTATTACAGTTCTAGCGATAATAACTGCATTATATGGGTAATAATGCATGTTATATTGATAATATCGGGAGTAATAAGTATAATTATTATAGTTCTAGCGATAATAATAGTAAAATATGGCAAATAGTGCATGTTATATTGATAATAATAAAAGTAATAAGTATATTTATTACAGTTCTATCGATAATAACTGCATAATATGGGTAATAATGCATGTTATATTGATGATAATAAAAGTAATACGTATATTTATTATAGTTCTTGCGATAATAACTGCATAATATGGGTAATAATGCATGTTATATTGAGAATAATATAAGTAATAAGTATAATTATTACAGTTCTGGCGATAATAACTGCATTATATGGGTAACAGTGCACGTTATATTGCTAATAGTATAAGTAATAAGTATAATTATTACAGTTCTAGCAATAATACCTCCATTATATGGGTAATAATGCATGTTATATTGATAATAATATAAGTAATAAGTATAATTATTACAGTTCTAGCGATAATAACTGCATTATATGGGTAATAATGCATGTTATATTGATAATATTGGGAGTAATAAGTATATTTATTATAGTTCTAGCGATAATAACTGCATAATATGGGTAATAATGCATGTTATATTGATAATAGTATAAGTAATAAGTATAATTATTACAGTTCTAGCGATAATAACTGCATTATATGGGTAATAATGCACGTTATATTGCCAATAATATAAGTAATAAGTATAATTATTACAGTTCTAGCGATAATAACTGCATTATATGGGTAATAATGCATGTTATATTGATAATATCGGGAGTAATAAGTATAATTATTATAGTTCTAGCGATAATAATAGTAAAATATGGCAAATAGTGCATGTTATATTGATAATAATAAAAGTAATAAATATATTTATTACAGTTCTATCGATAATAACTGCATAATATGGGTAATAATGCATGTTATATTGATGATAATAAAAGTAATACGTATATTTATTATAGTTCTAGCGATAATAACTGCATTATATGCGTAATAATGCACGTTATATTGCTAATAGTATAAGTAAGAAGTATAATTATTACAGTTCTAGCGATAATAACTGCATTATATGGGTAATAATGCATGTTATATTGATAATAATATAAGTAATAAGTATAATTATTACAGTTCTAGCGATAATAACTGCATTATATGGGTAATAATGCATGTTATATTGCTAATAATATAAGTAATAAGTATAATTATTACAGTTCTAGCGATAATAACTGCATTATATGGGTAATAATGCATGTTATATTGATAACATTGGGAGTAATAAGTATATTTATTATAGTTCTAGCGATAATAACTGCATAATATGGGTAATAATGCATGTTATATTGATAATAGTATAAGTAATAAGTATAATTATTACAGTTCTAGCGATAATAACTGCATTATATGGGTAATAATGCATGTTATATTGATGATAATGAAAGTAATACGTATATTTATTATAGTTCTAGCGATAATAACTGCATAATATGGGTAATAATGCACGTTATATTGCTAATAATATAAGTAATGAGTACAATTATTACAGTTCTAGCGATAATAACTGCATTATATGGGTAATAATGCATGTTATATTGATAATAATATAAGTAATAAGTATAATTATTACAGTTCTAGCGATAATAACTGCATTATATGGGTAATAATGCATGTTATATTGCTCATAATATAAGTAATAAGTATAATTATTACAGTTCTAGCGATAATAACTGCATTATATGGGTAATAATGCATGTTATATTGATAATATCGGGAGTAATAAGTATAATTATTATAGTTCTAGCGATAATAATAGTAAAATATGGCAAATAGTGCATGTTATATTGATAATAATAAAAGTAATAAGTATATTTATTACAGTTCTATCGATAATAACTGCATAATATGGGTAATAATGCATGTTATATTGATGATAATGAAAGTAGTAAGTACATTTATTACAGTTCTAGCGATAATAACTGCATTATATGCGTAATAATGCACGTTATATTGCTAATAATATAAGTAATGAGTATAATTATTACAGTTCTAGCGATAATAACTGCATTATATGGGTAATAATGCATGTTATATTGATGACAATAAAAGTAATACGTATATTTATTATAGTTCTAGCGATAATAACTGCATAGTATGGGTAATAGTGCATGTTATATTGAGAATAATGTAAGTAATAAGTATAATTATTACAGTTCTGGCGATAATAACTGCATTATATGGGTAATAATGCACGTTATATTGCTAATAGTATTTAATAAGTATAATTATTACAGTTCTAGCGATAATACCTCCATTATATGGGTAATAATGCATGTTATATTGAGAATAATATAAGTAATAAGTATAATTATTACAGTTCTGGCGATAATAACTGCATTATATGGGTAATAATGCATGTTATATTGATAATATTGGGAGTAATAAGTATATTTATTATAGTTCTAGCGATAATAACTGCATAATATGGGTAATAATGCATGTTATATTGATAATAGTATAAGTAATAAGTATAATTATTACAGTTCTAGCGATAATAACTGCATTATATGGGTAATAATGCACGTTATATTGCTAATAATATAAGTAATAAGTATAATTATTACAGTTCTAGCGATAATAACTGCATTATATGGGTAATAATGCATGTTATATTGATAATATCGGGAGTAATAAGTATAATTATTATAGTTCTAGCGATAATAATAGTAAAATATGGCAAATAGTGCATGTTATATTGATAATAATAAAAGTAATAAATATATTTATTACAGTTCTATCGATAATAACTGCATAATATGGGTAATAATGCATGTTATATTGATGATAATAAAAGTAATACGTTTATTTATTATAGCTCTAGCAATAATAACTGCATAATGTGGGTAATAATGCATGTTATATTGATAATAATCTAAGTAATAAGTATAATTATTACAGTTCTAGCGATAATAACTGCATTATATGGTTAATAATGCATGTTATATTGATAATAATATAAGTAATAAGTATAATTATTACAGTTCTAGCGATAATAACTGTATTATATGGGTAATAATGCACGTTATATTGCTAATAATATAAGTAATAAGTATAACTATTACAGTTCTACCGATAATAAGTGCATTATATGGGTAATAATGCATGTTATATTGATAATATCGGGAGTAATAAGTATAATTATTATAGTTCTGGCGATAATAATAGCAAAATATGGCAAATAGTGCATGTTATATTGATAATAATCAAAGTAATAAATATATTTATTACAGTTCTATCGATAATAACTGCATAATATGGGTAATAATGCATGTTATATTGATGATAATAAAAGTAATACGTATATTTATTATAGTTCTTGCGATAATAACTGCATAATATGGGTAATAATGCATGTTATATTGATGATAATAAAAGTAATACGTATATTTATTATAGTTCTAGCGATAATAACTGCATAATGTGGGTAATAATGCATGTTATATTGCTAATAGTATAAGTAAGAAGTATAATTATTACAGTTCTAGCGATAATAACTGCATTATATGGGTAATAATGCATGTTATATTGATAATATCGGGAGTAATAAGTATAATTATTATAGTTCTAGCGATAATAATAGTAAAATATGGCAAATAGTGCATGTTATATTGATAATAATAAAAGTAATAAGTATATTTATTACAGTTCTATCGATAATAACTGCATAATATGGGTAATAATGCATGTTATATTGAAGATAATAAAAGTAATACGTATATTTATTATAGTTCTTGCGATAATAACTGCATAATATGGGTAATAATGCATGTTATATTGATGATAATAAAAGTAATACGTATATTTATTATAGTTCTAGCGATAATAACTGCATAATGTGGGTAATAATGCATGTTATATTGCTAATAGTATAAGTAAGAAGTATAATTATTACAGTTCTAGCGATAATAACTGCATTATATGGGTAATAATGCATGTTATATTGATAATATCGGGAGTAATAAGTATAATTATTATAGTTCTAGCGATAATAATAGTAAAATATGGCAAATAGTGCATGTTATATTGATAATAATAAAAGTAATAAATATATTTATTACAGTTCTATCGATAATAACTGCATAATATGGGTAATAATGCATGTTATATTGATGATAATAAAAGTAATACGTATATTTATTATAGTTCTAGCGATAATAACTGCATAATGTGGGTAATAATGCATGTTATATTGCTAATAGTATAAGTAAGAAGTATAATTATTACAGTTCTAGCGATAATAACTGCATTATATGGGTAATAATGCATGTTATATTGATAATAATATAAGTAATAAGTATAATTATTACAGTTCTAGCGATAATAACTGCATTATATGGGTAATAATGCATGTTATATTGCTAATAATATAAGTAATAAGTATAATTATTACAGTTCTAGCGATAATAACTGCATTATATGGGTAATAATGCATGTTATATTGATAACATTGGGAGTAATAAGTATATTTATTATAGTTCTAGCGATAATAACTGCATAATATGGGTAATAATGCATGTTATATTGATAATAGTATAAGTAATAAGTATAATTATTACAGTTCTAGCGATAATAACTGCAGTATATGGGTAATAATGCATGTTATATTGATGATAACGAAAGTAATACGTATATTTATTATAGTTCTAGCGATAATAACTGCATAATATGGGTAATAATGCACGTTATATTGCTAATAATATAAGTAATGAGTACAATTATTACAGTTCTAGCAATAATAACTGCATTATATGGGTAATAATGCATGTTATATTGATAATAATATAAGTAATAAGTATAATTATTACAGTTCTAGCGATAATAACTGCATTATATGGGTAATAATGCATGTTATATTGCTCATAATATAAGTAATAAGTATAATTATTACAGTTCTAGCGATAATAACTGCATTATATGGGTAATAATGCATGTTATATTGATAATATCGGGAGTAATAAGTATAATTATTATAGTTCTAGCGATAATAATAGTAAAATATGGCAAATAGTGCATGTTATATTGATAATAATAAAAGTAATAAGTATATTTATTACAGTTCTGTCGATAATAACTGCATAATATGGGTAATAATGCATGTTATATTGATGATAATGAAAGTAGTAAGTACATTTATTACAGTTCTAGCGATAATAACTGCATTATATGGGTAATAATGCATGTTATATTGATAATATCGGGAGTAATAAGTATAATTATTATAGTTCTAGCGATAATAATAGTAAAATATGGCAAATAGTGCATGTTATATTGATAATAATAAAAGTAATAAATATATTTATTACAGTTCTATCGATAATAACTGCATAATATGGGTAATAATGCATGTTATATTGATGATAATAAAAGTAATACGTTTATTTATTATAGCTCTAGCAATAATAACTGCATAATGTGGGTAATAATGCATGTTATATTGATAATAATCTAAGTAATAAGTATAATTATTACAGTTCTAGCGATAATAACTGCATTATATGGTTAATAATGCATGTTATATTGATAATAATATAAGTAATAAGTATAATTATTACAGTTCTAGCGATAATAACTGTATTATATGGGTAATAATGCACGTTATATTGCTAATAATATAAGTAATAAGTATAACTATTACAGTTCTACCGATAATAAGTGCATTATATGGGTAATAATGCATGTTATATTGATAATATCGGGAGTAATAAGTATAATTATTATAGTTCTAGCGATAATAATAGCAAAATATGGCAAATAGTGCATGTTATATTGATAATAATCAAAGTAATAAATATATTTATTACAGTTCTATCGATAATAACTGCATAATATGGGTAATAATGCATGTTATATTGATGATAATAAAAGTAATACGTATATTTATTATAGTTCTTGCGATAATAACTGCATAATATGGGTAATAATGCATGTTATATTGATGATAATAAAAGTAATACGTATATTTATTATAGTTCTAGCGATAATAACTGCATAATGTGGGTAATAATGCATGTTATATTGCTAATAGTATAAGTAAGAAGTATAATTATTACAGTTCTAGCGATAATAACTGCATTATATGGGTAATAATGCATGTTATATTGATAATATCGGGAGTAATAAGTATAATTATTATAGTTCTAGCGATAATAATAGTAAAATATGGCAAATAGTGCATGTTATATTGATAATAATAAAAGTAATAAGTATATTTATTACAGTTCTATCGATAATAACTGCATAATATGGGTAATAATGCATGTTATATTGAAGATAATAAAAGTAATACGTATATTTATTATAGTTCTTGCGATAATAACTGCATAATATGGGTAATAATGCATGTTATATTGAGAATAGTATAAGTAAGAAGTATAATTATTACAGTTCTGGCGATAATAACTGCATTATATGGGTAATAATGCATGTTATACTGATAATAATATAAGTAATAAGTATAATTATTACAGTTCTAGCGATAATAACTGCATTATATGGGTAATAATGCATGTTATATTGCTAATAATATAAGTAATAAGTATAATTATTACAGTTCTAGCGATAATAACTGCATTATATGGGTAATAATGCATGTTATATTGATAACATTGGGAGTAATAAGTATATTTATTATAGTTCTAGCGATAATAACTGCATAATATGGGTAATAATGCATGTTATATTGATAATAGTATAAGTAATAAGTATAATTATTACAGTTCTAGCGATAATAACTGCATTATATGGGTAATAATGCATGTTATATTGATGATAATGAAAGTAATACGTATATTTATTATAGTTCTAGCGATAATAACTGCATAATATGGGTAATAATGCACGTTATATTGCTAATAATATAAGTAATGAGTACAATTATTACAGTTCTAGCGATAATAACTGCATTATATGGGTAATAATGCATGTTATATTGATAATAATATAAGTAATAAGTATAATTATTACAGTTCTAGCGATAATAACTGCATTATATGGGTAATAATGCATGTTATATTGCTCATAATATAAGTAATAAGTATAATTATTACAGTTCTAGCGATAATAACTGCATTATATGGGTAATAATGCATGTTATATTGATAATATCGGGAGTAATAAGTATAATTATTATAGTTCTAGCGATAATAATAGTAAAATATGGCAAATAGTGCATGTTATATTGATAATAATAAAAGTAATAAGTATATTTATTACAGTTCTATCGATAATAACTGCATAATATGGGTAATAATGCATGTTATATTGATGATAATGAAAGTAGTAAGTACATTTATTACAGTTCTAGCGATAATAACTGCATTATATGCGTAATAGTGCACGTTATATTGCTAATAATATAAGTAATGAGTATAATTATTACAGTTCTAGCGATAATAACTGCATTATATGGGTAATAATGCATGTTATATTGATGACAATAAAAGTAATACGTATATTTATTATAGTTCTAGCGATAATAACTGCATAGTATGGGTAATAGTGCATGTTATATTGAGAATAATGTAAGTAATAAGTATAATTATTACAGTTCTGGCGATAATAACTGCATTATATGGGTAATAATGCACGTTATATTGCTAATAGTATTTAATAAGTACAATTATTACAGTTCTAGCGACAATACCTCCATTATATGGGTAATAATGCATGTTATATTGAGAATAATATAAGTAATAAGTATAATTATTACAGTTCTGGCGATAATAACTGCATTATATGGGTAATAATGCATGTTATATTGATAATATTGGGAGTAATAAGTATATTTATTATAGTTCTAGCGATAATAACTGCATAATATGGGTAATAATGCATGTTATATTGATAATAGTATAAGTAATAAGTATAATTATTACAGTTCTAGCGATAATAACTGCATTATATGGGTAATAATGCACGTTATATTGCTAATAATATAAGTAATAAGTATAATTATTACAGTTCTAGCGATAATAACTGCATTATATGGGTAATAATGCATGTTATATTGATAATATCGGGAGTAATAAGTATAATTATTATAGTTCTAGCGATAATAATAGTAAAATATGGCAAATAGTGCATGTTATATTGATAATAATAAAAGTAATAAATATATTTATTACAGTTCTATCGATAATAACTGCATAATATGGGTAATAATGCATGTTATATTGATGATAATAAAAGTAATACGTTTATTTATTATAGCTCTAGCAATAATAACTGCATAATGTGGGTAATAATGCATGTTATATTGATAATAATCTAAGTAATAAGTATAATTATTACAGTTCTAGCGATAATAACTGCATTATATGGTTAATAATGCATGTTATATTGATAATAATATAAGTAATAAGTATAATTATTACAGTTCTAGCGATAATAACTGTATTATATGGGTAATAATGCACGTTATATTGCTAATAATATAAGTAATAAGTATAACTATTACAGTTCTACCGATAATAAGTGCATTATATGGGTAATAATGCATGTTATATTGATAATATCGGGAGTAATAAGTATAATTATTATAGTTCTAGCGATAATAATAGCAAAATATGGCAAATAGTGCATGTTATATTGATAATAATCAAAGTAATAAATATATTTATTACAGTTCTATCGATAATAACTGCATAATATGGGTAATAATGCATGTTATATTGATGATAATAAAAGTAATACGTATATTTATTATAGTTCTTGCGATAATAACTGCATAATATGGGTAATAATGCATGTTATATTGATGATAATAAAAGTAATACGTATATTTATTATAGTTCTAGCGATAATAACTGCATAATGTGGGTAATAATGCATGTTATATTGCTAATAGTATAAGTAAGAAGTATAATTATTACAGTTCTAGCGATAATAACTGCATTATATGGGTAATAATGCATGTTATATTGATAATATCGGGAGTAATAAGTATAATTATTATAGTTCTAGCGATAATAATAGTAAAATATGGCAAATAGTGCATGTTATATTGATAATAATAAAAGTAATAAGTATATTTATTACAGTTCTATCGATAATAACTGCATAATATGGGTAATAATGCATGTTATATTGAAGATAATAAAAGTAATACGTATATTTATTATAGTTCTTGCGATAATAACTGCATAATATGGGTAATAATGCATGTTATATTGAGAATAACATAAGTAATAAGTATAATTATTACAGTTCTGGCGATAATAACTGCATTATATGGGTAACAGTGCACGTTATATTGCTAATAGTATAAGTAATAAGTATAATTATTACAGTTCTAGCAATAATACCTCCATTATATCGGTAATAATGCATGTTATATTGATAATAATATAAGTAATAAGTATAATTATTACAGTTCTAGCGATAATAACTGCATTATATGGGTAATAATGCATGTTATATTGATAATATTGGGAGTAATAAGTATATTTATTATAGTTCTAGCGATAATAACTGCATAATATGGGTAATAATGCATGTTATATTGATAATAGTATAAGTAATAAGTATAATTATTACAGTTCTAGCGATAATAACTGCATTATATGGGTAATAATGCACGTTATATTGCCAATAATATAAGTAATAAGTATAATTATTACAGTTCTAGCGATAATAACTGCATTATATGGGTAATAATGCATGTTATATTGATAATATCGGGAGTAATAAGTATAATTATTATAGTTCTAGCGATAATAATAGTAAAATATGGCAAATAGTGCATGTTATATTGATAATAATAAAAGTAATAAATATATTTATTACAGTTCTATCGATAATAACTGCATAATATGGGTAATAATGCATGTTATATTGATGATAATAAAAGTAATACGTATATTTATTATAGTTCTAGCGATAATAACTGCATAATGTGGGTAATAATGCATGTTATATTGCTAATAGTATAAGTAAGAAGTATAATTATTACAGTTCTAGCGATAATAACTGCATTATATGGGTAATAATGCATGTTATATTGATAATAATATAAGTAATAAGTATAGTTATTACAGTTCTAGCGATAATAACTGCATTATATGGGTAATAATGCATGTTATATTGCTAATAATATAAGTAATAAGTATAATTATTACAGTTCTAGCGATAATAACTGCATTATATGGGTAATAATGCATGTTATATTGATAATAATATAAGTAATAAGTATAATTATTACAGTTCTAGCGATAATAACTGCATTATATGGGTAATAATGCATGTTATATTGCTCATAATATAAGTAATAAGTATAATTATTACAGTTCTAGCGATAATAACTGCATTATATGGGTAATAATGCATGTTATATTGATAATATTGGGAGTAATAAGTATATTTATTATAGTTCTAGCGATAATAACTGCATAATATGGGTAATAATGCATGTTATATTGATAATAGTATAAGTAATAAGTATAATTATTACAGTTCTAGCGATAATAACTGCATTATATGGGTAATAATGCATGTTATATTGATGATAATGAAAGTAATACGTATATTTATTATAGTTCTAGCGATAATAACTGCATAATATGGGTAATAATGCACGTTATATTGCTAATAATATAAGTAATGAGTACAATTATTACAGTTCTAGCGATAATAACTGCATTATATGGGTAATAATGCATGTTATATTGATAATAATATAAGTAATAAGTATAATTATTACAGGTCTAGCGATAATAACTGCATTATATGGGTAATAATGCATGTTATATTGCTCATAATATAAGTAATAAGTATAATTATTACAGTTCTAGCGATAATAACTGCATTATATGGGTAATAATGCATGTTATATTGATAATATCGGGAGTAATAAGTATAATTATTATAGTTCTAGCGATAATAATAGTAAAATATGGCAAATAGTGCATGTTATATTGATAATAATAAAAGTAATAAGTATATTTATTACAGTACTATCGATAATAACTGCATAATATGGGTAATAATGCATGTTATATTGATGATAATGAAAGTAGTAAGTACATTTATTACAGTTCTAGCGATAATAACTGCATTATATGCGTAATAATGCACGTTATATTGCTAATAATATAAGTAATGAGTATAATTATTACAGTTCTAGCGATAATAACTGCATTATATGGGTAATAATGCATGTTATATTGATGACAATAAAAGTAATACGTATATTTATTATAGTTCTAGCGATAATAACTGCATAGTATGGGTAATAGTGCATGTTATATTGAGAATAATGTAAGTAATAAGTATAATTATTACAGTTCTGGCGATAATAACTGCATTATATGGGTAATAATGCACGTTATATTGCTAATAGTATTTAATAAGTATAATTATTACAGTTCTAGCGATAATACCTCCATTATATGGGTAATAATGCATGTTATATTGAGAATAATATAAGTAATAAGTATAATTATTACAGTTCTGGCGATAATAACTGCATTATATGGGTAATAATGCACGTTATATTGCTAATAATATAAGTAATAAGTGTAATTATTGCAGTTCTAGCGATAATAACTGCATTATATGGGTAATAATGCATGTTATATTGATAATATCGGGAGTAATAAGTATAATTATTATAGTTCTAGCGATAATAATAGTAAAATATGGCAAATAGTGCATGTTATATTGATAATAATAAAAGTAATAAATATATTTATTACAGTTCTATCGATAATAACTGCATAATATGGGTAATAATGCATGTTATATTGAGAATAATATAAGTAATAAGTATAATTATTACAGTTATGGCGATAATAACTGCGTTATATGGGTAATAATGCACGTTATATTGCTAATAGTATAAGTAATAAGTATCATTATTACAGTTCTAACGATAATACCTCCATTATATGGGTAATAATGCATGTTATATTGATAATAATATAAGTAATAAGTATATTTATTACAGTTCTATCGATAATAACTGCATAATATGGGTAATAATGCATGTTATATTGATGATAATAAAAGTAATACGTATATTTATTATAGTTCTAGCAATAATAACTGCATAATATGGGCAATAATGCATGTTATATTGATAATAGTATAAGTAATAAGTATAATTATTACAGTTCTGGCGATAATAACTGTATTATATGGGTAACAATGCACGTTATATTGCTAATAGTATAAGTAATAAGTGTAATTATTACAGTTTTATCGATAATAACTTCTTAATATGGGTAATAATGCATGTTATATTGATAATATCGGGAGTAATAAGTATAATTATTATAGTTCTAGCGATAATAATAGTAAAATATGGCAAATAGTGCATGTTATATTGATAATAATAAAAGTAATAAATATATTTATTGCAGTTCTATCGATAATAACTACATAATATGGGTAATAATGCATGTTATATTGATGATAATAAAAGTAATACGTATATTTATTATAGTTCTAGCGATAATAACTGCATAATGTGGGTAATAATGCATGTTATATTGATAATAATCTAAGTAATAAGTATAATTATTACAGTTCTAGCGATAATAACTGCATTATATGGGTAACAATGCACGTTATATTGCTAATAGTATAAGTAATAAGTATAATTATTACAGTTCTAGCAATAATACCTCCATTATATGGGTAATAATGCATGTTATATTGATAATAATATAAGTAATAAGTATAATTATTACAGTTCTAGCGATAATAACTGCATTATATGGGTAATAATGCATGTTATATTGATAATATTGGGAGTAATAAGTATATTTATTATAGTTCTAGCGATAATAACTGCATAATATGGGTAATAATGCATGTTATATTGATAATAGTATAAGTAATAAGTATAATTATTATAGTTCTAGCAATAATACCTCCATTATATGGGTAATAATGCATGTTATATTGATAATAATATAAGTAATAAGTATAATTATTACAGTTCTAGCGATAATAACTGCATTATATGGGTAATAATGCATGTTATATTGATAATATTGGGAATAATAAGTATATTTATTATAGTTCTAGCGATAATAACTGCATAATATGGGTAATAATGCATGTTATATTGATAATAGTATAAGTAATAAGTATAATTATTACAGTTCTAGCGATAATAACTGCATTATATGGGTAATAATGCACGTTATATTGCTAATAATATAAGTAATAAGTATAATTATTAGAGTTCTAGCGATAATAACTGCATTATATGGGTAATAATGCATGTTATATTGATAATATCGGGAGTAATAAGTATAATTATTATAGTTCTAGCGATAATAATAGTAAAATATGGCAAATAGTGCATGTTATATTGATAATAATAAAAGTAATAAATATATTTATTACAGTTCTATCGATAATAACTGCATAATATGGGTAATAATGCATGTTATATTGATGATTATAAAAGTAATACGTATATTTATTATAGTTCTAGCGATAATAACTGCATAATGTGGGTAATAATGCATGTTATATTGATAATAATCTAAGTAATAAGTATAATTATTACAGTTCTAGCGATAATAACTGCATTATATGGGTAATAATGCATGTTATATTGATAATATCGGGAGTAATAAGTATAATTATTATAGTTCTAGCGATAATAATAGTAAAATATGGCAAATAGTGCATGTTATATTGATAATAATAAAAGTAATAAATATATTTATTACAGTTCTATCGATAATAACTGCATAATATGGGTAATAATGCATGTTATATTGATGATAATAAAAGTAATACGTATATTTATTATAGTTCTAGCGATAATAACTGCATAGTATGGGTAATAGTGCATGTTATATTGAGAATAATGTAAGTAATAAGTATAATTATTACAGTTCTGGCGATAATAACTGCATTATATGGGTAATAATGCACGTTATATTGCTAATAGTATTTAATAAGTATAATTATTACAGTTCTAGCGATAATACCTCCATTATATGGGTAATAATGCATGTTATATTGATAATAATATAAGTAATAAGTATAATTATTACAGTTCTAGCGATAATAACTGCATTATATGGGTAATAATGCATGTTATATTGCTAATAATATAAGTAATAAGTATAATTATTACAGTTCTAGCGATAATAACTGCATTATATGGGTAATAATGCATGTTATATTGATAACATTGGGAGTAATAAGTATATTTATTATAGTTCTAGCGATAATAACTGCATAATATGGGTAATAATGCATGTTATATTGATAATAGTATAAGTAATAAGTATAATTATTACAGTTCTAGCGATAATAACTGCAGTATATGGGTAATAATGCATGTTATATTGATGATAACGAAAGTAATACGTATATTTATTATAGTTCTAGCGATAATAACTGCATAATATGGGTAATAATGCACGTTATATTGCTAATAATATAAGTAATGAGTACAATTATTACAGTTCTAGCAATAATAACTGCATTATATGGGTAATAATGCATGTTATATTGATAATAATATAAGTAATAAGTATAATTATTACAGTTCTAGCGATAATAACTGCATTATATGGGTAATAATGCATGTTATATTGCTCATAATATAAGTAATAAGTATAATTATTACAGTTCTAGCGATAATAACTGCATTATATGGGTAATAATGCATGTTATATTGATAATATCGGGAGTAATAAGTATAATTATTATAGTTCTAGCGATAATAATAGTAAAATATGGCAAATAGTGCATGTTATATTGATAATAATAAAAGTAATAAGTATATTTATTACAGTTCTGTCGATAATAACTGCATAATATGGGTAATAATGCATGTTATATTGATGATAATGAAAGTAGTAAGTACATTTATTACAGTTCTAGCGATAATAACTGCATTATATGGGTAATAATGCATGTTATATTGATAATATCGGGAGTAATAAGTATAATTATTATAGTTCTAGCGATAATAATAGTAAAATATGGCAAATAGTGCATGTTATATTGATAATAATAAAAGTAATAAATATATTTATTACAGTTCTATCGATAATAACTGCATAATATGGGTAATAATGCATGTTATATTGATGATAATAAAAGTAATACGTTTATTTATTATAGCTCTAGCAATAATAACTGCATAATGTGGGTAATAATGCATGTTATATTGATAATAATCTAAGTAATAAGTATAATTATTACAGTTCTAGCGATAATAACTGCATTATATGGTTAATAATGCATGTTATATTGATAATAATATAAGTAATAAGTATAATTATTACAGTTCTAGCGATAATAACTGTATTATATGGGTAATAATGCACGTTATATTGCTAATAATATAAGTAATAAGTATAACTATTACAGTTCTACCGATAATAAGTGCATTATATGGGTAATAATGCATGTTATATTGATAATATCGGGAGTAATAAGTATAATTATTATAGTTCTAGCGATAATAATAGCAAAATATGGCAAATAGTGCATGTTATATTGATAATAATCAAAGTAATAAATATATTTATTACAGTTCTATCGATAATAACTGCATAATATGGGTAATAATGCATGTTATATTGATGATAATAAAAGTAATACGTATATTTATTATAGTTCTTGCGATAATAACTGCATAATATGGGTAATAATGCATGTTATATTGATGATAATAAAAGTAATACGTATATTTATTATAGTTCTAGCGATAATAACTGCATAATGTGGGTAATAATGCATGTTATATTGCTAATAGTATAAGTAAGAAGTATAATTATTACAGTTCTAGCGATAATAACTGCATTATATGGGTAATAATGCATGTTATATTGATAATATCGGGAGTAATAAGTATAATTATTATAGTTCTAGCGATAATAATAGTAAAATATGGCAAATAGTGCATGTTATATTGATAATAATAAAAGTAATAAGTATATTTATTACAGTTCTATCGATAATAACTGCATAATATGGGTAATAATGCATGTTATATTGAAGATAATAAAAGTAATACGTATATTTATTATAGTTCTTGCGATAATAACTGCATAATATGGGTAATAATGCATGTTATATTGAGAATAGTATAAGTAAGAAGTATAATTATTACAGTTCTGGCGATAATAACTGCATTATATGGGTAATAATGCATGTTATACTGATAATAATATAAGTAATAAGTATAATTATTACAGTTCTAGCGATAATAACTGCATTATATGGGTAATAATGCATGTTATATTGCTAATAATATAAGTAATAAGTATAATTATTACAGTTCTAGCGATAATAACTGCATTATATGGGTAATAATGCATGTTATATTGATAACATTGGGAGTAATAAGTATATTTATTATAGTTCTAGCGATAATAACTGCATAATATGGGTAATAATGCATGTTATATTGATAATAGTATAAGTAATAAGTATAATTATTACAGTTCTAGCGATAATAACTGCATTATATGGGTAATAATGCATGTTATATTGATGATAATGAAAGTAATACGTATATTTATTATAGTTCTAGCGATAATAACTGCATAATATGGGTAATAATGCACGTTATATTGCTAATAATATAAGTAATGAGTACAATTATTACAGTTCTAGCGATAATAACTGCATTATATGGGTAATAATGCATGTTATATTGATAATAATATAAGTAATAAGTATAATTATTACAGTTCTAGCGATAATAACTGCATTATATGGGTAATAATGCATGTTATATTGCTCATAATATAAGTAATAAGTATAATTATTACAGTTCTAGCGATAATAACTGCATTATATGGGTAATAATGCATGTTATATTGATAATATCGGGAGTAATAAGTATAATTATTATAGTTCTAGCGATAATAATAGTAAAATATGGCAAATAGTGCATGTTATATTGATAATAATAAAAGTAATAAGTATATTTATTACAGTTCTATCGATAATAACTGCATAATATGGGTAATAATGCATGTTATATTGATGATAATGAAAGTAGTAAGTACATTTATTACAGTTCTAGCGATAATAACTGCATTATATGCGTAATAATGCACGTTATATTGCTAATAATATAAGTAATGAGTATAATTATTACAGTTCTAGCGATAATAACTGCATTATATGGGTAATAATGCATGTTATATTGATGACAATAAAAGTAATACGTATATTTATTATAGTTCTAGCGATAATAACTGCATAGTATGGGTAATAGTGCATGTTATATTGAGAATAATGTAAGTAATAAGTATAATTATTACAGTTCTGGCGATAATAACTGCATTATATGGGTAATAATGCACGTTATATTGCTAATAGTATTTAATAAGTACAATTATTACAGTTCTAGCGACAATACCTCCATTATATGGGTAATAATGCATGTTATATTGAGAATAATATAAGTAATAAGTATAATTATTACAGTTCTGGCGATAATAACTGCATTATATGGGTAATAATGCATGTTATATTGATAATATTGGGAGTAATAAGTATATTTATTATAGTTCTAGCGATAATAACTGCATAATATGGGTAATAATGCATGTTATATTGATAATAGTATAAGTAATAAGTATAATTATTACAGTTCTAGCGATAATAACTGCATTATATGGGTAATAATGCACGTTATATTGCTAATAATATAAGTAATAAGTATAATTATTACAGTTCTAGCGATAATAACTGCATTATATGGGTAATAATGCATGTTATATTGATAATATCGGGAGTAATAAGTATAATTATTATAGTTCTAGCGATAATAATAGTAAAATATGGCAAATAGTGCATGTTATATTGATAATAATAAAAGTAATAAATATATTTATTACAGTTCTATCGATAATAACTGCATAATATGGGTAATAATGCATGTTATATTGATGATAATAAAAGTAATACGTTTATTTATTATAGCTCTAGCAATAATAACTGCATAATGTGGGTAATAATGCATGTTATATTGATAATAATCTAAGTAATAAGTATAATTATTACAGTTCTAGCGATAATAACTGCATTATATGGTTAATAATGCATGTTATATTGATAATAATATAAGTAATAAGTATAATTATTACAGTTCTAGCGATAATAACTGTATTATATGGGTAATAATGCACGTTATATTGCTAATAATATAAGTAATAAGTATAACTATTACAGTTCTACCGATAATAAGTGCATTATATGGGTAATAATGCATGTTATATTGATAATATCGGGAGTAATAAGTATAATTATTATAGTTCTAGCGATAATAATAGCAAAATATGGCAAATAGTGCATGTTATATTGATAATAATCAAAGTAATAAATATATTTATTACAGTTCTATCGATAATAACTGCATAATATGGGTAATAATGCATGTTATATTGATGATAATAAAAGTAATACGTATATTTATTATAGTTCTTGCGATAATAACTGCATAATATGGGTAATAATGCATGTTATATTGATGATAATAAAAGTAATACGTATATTTATTATAGTTCTAGCGATAATAACTGCATAATGTGGGTAATAATGCATGTTATATTGCTAATAGTATAAGTAAGAAGTATAATTATTACAGTTCTAGCGATAATAACTGCATTATATGGGTAATAATGCATGTTATATTGATAATATCGGGAGTAATAAGTATAATTATTATAGTTCTAGCGATAATAATAGTAAAATATGGCAAATAGTGCATGTTATATTGATAATAATAAAAGTAATAAGTATATTTATTACAGTTCTATCGATAATAACTGCATAATATGGGTAATAATGCATGTTATATTGAAGATAATAAAAGTAATACGTATATTTATTATAGTTCTTGCGATAATAACTGCATAATATGGGTAATAATGCATGTTATATTGAGAATAACATAAGTAATAAGTATAATTATTACAGTTCTGGCGATAATAACTGCATTATATGGGTAACAGTGCACGTTATATTGCTAATAGTATAAGTAATAAGTATAATTATTACAGTTCTAGCAATAATACCTCCATTATATGGGTAATAATGCATGTTATATTGATAATAATATAAGTAATAAGTATAATTATTACAGTTCTAGCGATAATAACTGCATTATATGGGTAATAATGCATGTTATATTGATAATATTGGGAGTAATAAGTATATTTATTATAGTTCTAGCGATAATAACTGCATAATATGGGTAATAATGCATGTTATATTGATAATAGTATAAGTAATAAGTATAATTATTACAGTTCTAGCGATAATAACTGCATTATATGGGTAATAATGCACGTTATATTGCCAATAATATAAGTAATAAGTATAATTATTACAGTTCTAGCGATAATAACTGCATTATATGGGTAATAATGCATGTTATATTGATAATATCGGGAGTAATAAGTATAATTATTATAGTTCTAGCGATAATAATAGTAAAATATGGCAAATAGTGCATGTTATATTGATAATAATAAAAGTAATAAATATATTTATTACAGTTCTATCGATAATAACTGCATAATATGGGTAATAATGCATGTTATATTGATGATAATAAAAGTAATACGTATATTTATTATAGTTCTAGCGATAATAACTGCATAATGTGGGTAATAATGCATGTTATATTGCTAATAGTATAAGTAAGAAGTATAATTATTACAGTTCTAGCGATAATAACTGCATTATATGGGTAATAATGCATGTTATATTGATAATAATATAAGTAATAAGTATAGTTATTACAGTTCTAGCGATAATAACTGCATTATATGGGTAATAATGCATGTTATATTGCTAATAATATAAGTAATAAGTATAATTATTACAGTTCTAGCGATAATAACTGCATTATATGGGTAATAATGCATGTTATATTGATAATAATATAAGTAATAAGTATAATTATTACAGTTCTAGCGATAATAACTGCATTATATGGGTAATAATGCATGTTATATTGCTCATAATATAAGTAATAAGTATAATTATTACAGTTCTAGCGATAATAACTGCATTATATGGGTAATAATGCATGTTATATTGATAATATTGGGAGTAATAAGTATATTTATTATAGTTCTAGCGATAATAACTGCATAATATGGGTAATAATGCATGTTATATTGATAATAGTATAAGTAATAAGTATAATTATTACAGTTCTAGCGATAATAACTGCATTATATGGGTAATAATGCATGTTATATTGATGATAATGAAAGTAATACGTATATTTATTATAGTTCTAGCGATAATAACTGCATAATATGGGTAATAATGCACGTTATATTGCTAATAATATAAGTAATGAGTACAATTATTACAGTTCTAGCGATAATAACTGCATTATATGGGTAATAATGCATGTTATATTGATAATAATATAAGTAATAAGTATAATTATTACAGGTCTAGCGATAATAACTGCATTATATGGGTAATAATGCATGTTATATTGCTCATAATATAAGTAATAAGTATAATTATTACAGTTCTAGCGATAATAACTGCATTATATGGGTAATAATGCATGTTATATTGATAATATCGGGAGTAATAAGTATAATTATTATAGTTCTAGCGATAATAATAGTAAAATATGGCAAATAGTGCATGTTATATTGATAATAATAAAAGTAATAAGTATATTTATTACAGTACTATCGATAATAACTGCATAATATGGGTAATAATGCATGTTATATTGATGATAATGAAAGTAGTAAGTACATTTATTACAGTTCTAGCGATAATAACTGCATTATATGCGTAATAATGCACGTTATATTGCTAATAATATAAGTAATGAGTATAATTATTACAGTTCTAGCGATAATAACTGCATTATATGGGTAATAATGCATGTTATATTGATGACAATAAAAGTAATACGTATATTTATTATAGTTCTAGCGATAATAACTGCATAGTATGGGTAATAGTGCATGTTATATTGAGAATAATGTAAGTAATAAGTATAATTATTACAGTTCTGGCGATAATAACTGCATTATATGGGTAATAATGCACGTTATATTGCTAATAGTATTTAATAAGTATAATTATTACAGTTCTAGCGATAATACCTCCATTATATGGGTAATAATGCATGTTATATTGAGAATAATATAAGTAATAAGTATAATTATTACAGTTCTGGCGATAATAACTGCATTATATGGGTAATAATGCACGTTATATTGCTAATAGTATAAGTAATAAGTATCATTATTACAGTTCTAACGATAATACCTCCATTATATGGGTAATAATGCATGTTATATTGATAATAATATAAGTAATAAGTATATTTATTACAGTTCTATCGATAATAACTGCATAATATGGGTAATAATGCATGTTATATTGAGAATAATATAAGTAATAAGTATAATTATTACAGTTATGGCGATAATAACTGCGTTATATGGGTAATAATGCACGTTATATTGCTAATAGTATAAGTAATAAGTATCATTATTACAGTTCTAACGATAATACCTCCATTATATGGGTAATAATGCATGTTATATTGATAATAATATAAGTAATAAGTATATTTATTACAGTTCTATCGATAATAACTGCATAATATGGGTAATAATGCATGTTATATTGATGATAATAAAAGTAATACGTATATTTATTATAGTTCTAGCAATAATAACTGCATAATATGGGCAATAATGCATGTTATATTGATAATAGTATAAGTAATAAGTATAATTATTACAGTTCTGGCGATAATAACTGTATTATATGGGTAACAATGCACGTTATATTGCTAATAGTATAAGTAATAAGTGTAATTATTACAGTTTTATCGATAATAACTTCTTAATATGGGTAATAATGCATGTTATATTGATAATATCGGGAGTAATAAGTATAATTATTATAGTTCTAGCGATAATAATAGTAAAATATGGCAAATAGTGCATGTTATATTGATAATAATAAAAGTAATAAATATATTTATTGCAGTTCTATCGATAATAACTACATAATATGGGTAATAATGCATGTTATATTGATGATAATAAAAGTAATACGTATATTTATTATAGTTCTAGCGATAATAACTGCATAATGTGGGTAATAATGCATGTTATATTGATAATAATCTAAGTAATAAGTATAATTATTACAGTTCTAGCGATAATAACTGCATTATATGGGTAACAATGCACGTTATATTGCTAATAGTATAAGTAATAAGTATAATTATTACAGTTCTAGCAATAATACCTCCATTATATGGGTAATAATGCATGTTATATTGATAATAATATAAGTAATAAGTATAATTATTACAGTTCTAGCGATAATAACTGCATTATATGGGTAATAATGCATGTTATATTGATAATATTGGGAGTAATAAGTATATTTATTATAGTTCTAGCGATAATAACTGCATAATATGGGTAATAATGCATGTTATATTGATAATAGTATAAGTAATAAGTATAATTATTATAGTTCTAGCAATAATACCTCCATTATATGGGTAATAATGCATGTTATATTGATAATAATATAAGTAATAAGTATAATTATTACAGTTCTAGCGATAATAACTGCATTATATGGGTAATAATGCATGTTATATTGATAATATTGGGAATAATAAGTATATTTATTATAGTTCTAGCGATAATAACTGCATAATATGGGTAATAATGCATGTTATATTGATAATAGTATAAGTAATAAGTATAATTATTACAGTTCTAGCGATAATAACTGCATTATATGGGTAATAATGCACGTTATATTGCTAATAATATAAGTAATAAGTATAATTATTAGAGTTCTAGCGATAATAACTGCATTATATGGGTAATAATGCATGTTATATTGATAATATCGGGAGTAATAAGTATAATTATTATAGTTCTAGCGATAATAATAGTAAAATATGGCAAATAGTGCATGTTATATTGATAATAATAAAAGTAATAAATATATTTATTACAGTTCTATCGATAATAACTGCATAATATGGGTAATAATGCATGTTATATTGATGATTATAAAAGTAATACGTATATTTATTATAGTTCTAGCGATAATAACTGCATAATGTGGGTAATAATGCATGTTATATTGATAATAATCTAAGTAATAAGTATAATTATTACAGTTCTAGCGATAATAACTGCATTATATGGGTAATAATGCATGTTATATTGATAATATCGGGAGTAATAAGTATAATTATTATAGTTCTAGCGATAATAATAGTAAAATATGGCAAATAGTGCATGTTATATTGATAATAATAAAAGTAATAAATATATTTATTACAGTTCTATCGATAATAACTGCATAATATGGGTAATAATGCATGTTATATTGATGATAATAAAAGTAATACGTATATTTATTATAGTTCTAGCGATAATAACTGCATAGTATGGGTAATAGTGCATGTTATATTGAGAATAATGTAAGTAATAAGTATAATTATTACAGTTCTGGCGATAATAACTGCATTATATGGGTAATAATGCACGTTATATTGCTAATAGTATTTAATAAGTATAATTATTACAGTTCTAGCGATAATACCTCCATTATATGGGTAATAATGCATGTTATATTGAGAATAATATAAGTAATAAGTATAATTATTACAGTTCTGGCGATAATAACTGCATTATATGGGTAATAATGCATGTTATATTGATAATATTGGGAGTAATAAGTATATTTATTATAGTTCTAGCGATAATAACTGCATAATATGGGTAATAATGCATGTTATATTGATAATAGTATAAGTAATAAGTATAATTATTACAGTTCTAGCGATAATAACTGCATTATATGGGTAATAATGCACGTTATATTGCCAATAATATAAGTAATAAGTATAATTATTACAGTTCTAGCGATAATAACTGCATTATATGGGTAATAATGCATGTTATATTGATAATATCGGGAGTAATAAGTATAATTATTATAGTTCTAGCGATAATAATAGTAAAATATGGCAAATAGTGCATGTTATATTGATAATAATAAAAGTAATAAATATATTTATTACAGTTCTATCGATAATAACTGCATAATATGGGTAATAATGCATGTTATATTGATGATAATAAAAGTAATACGTATATTTATTATAGTTCTAGCGATAATAACTGCATTATATGGGTAATAATGCACGTTATATTGCCAATAATATAAGTAATAAGTATAATTATTACAGTTCTAGCGATAATAACTGCATTATATGGGTAATAATGCATGTTATATTGATAATATCGGGAGTAATAAGTATAATTATTATAGTTCTAGCGATAATAATAGTAAAATATGGCAAATAGTGCATGTTATATTGATAATAATAAAAGTAATAAATATATTTATTACAGTTCTATCGATAATAACTGCATAATATGGGTAATAATGCATGTTATATTGATGATTATAAAAGTAATACGTATATTTATTATAGTTCTAGCGATAATAACTGCATAATGTGGGTAATAATGCATGTTATATTGATAATAGTATAAGTAATAAGTATAATTATTACAGTTCTGGCGATAATAACTGTATTATATGGGTAACAATGCACGTTATATTGCTAATAGTATAAGTAATAAGTGTAATTATTACAGTTTTATCGATAATAACTTCTTAATATGGGTAATAATGCATGTTATATTGATAATATCGGGAGTAATAAGTATAATTATTATAGTTCTAGCGATAATAATAGTAAAATATGGCAAATAGTGCATGTTATATTGATAATAATAAAAGTAATAAATATATTTATTGCAGTTCTATCGATAATAACTACATAATATGGGTAATAATGCATGTTATATTGATGATAATAAAAGTAATACGTATATTTATTATAGTTCTAGCGATAATAACTGCATAATGTGGGTAATAATGCATGTTATATTGATAATAATCTAAGTAATAAGTATAATTATTACAGTTCTAGCGATAATAACTGCATTATATGGGTAACAATGCACGTTATATTGCTAATAGTATAAGTAATAAGTATAATTATTACAGTTCTAGCAATAATACCTCCATTATATGGGTAATAATGCATGTTATATTGATAATAATATAAGTAATAAGTATAATTATTACAGTTCTAGCGATAATAACTGCATTATATGGGTAATAATGCATGTTATATTGATAATATTGGGAGTAATAAGTATATTTATTATAGTTCTAGCGATAATAACTGCATAATATGGGTAATAATGCATGTTATATTGATAATAGTATAAGTAATAAGTATAATTATTATAGTTCTAGCAATAATACCTCCATTATATGGGTAATAATGCATGTTATATTGATAATAATATAAGTAATAAGTATAATTATTACAGTTCTAGCGATAATAACTGCATTATATGGGTAATAATGCATGTTATATTGATAATATTGGGAATAATAAGTATATTTATTATAGTTCTAGCGATAATAACTGCATAATATGGGTAATAATGCATGTTATATTGATAATAGTATAAGTAATAAGTATAATTATTACAGTTCTAGCGATAATAACTGCATTATATGGGTAATAATGCACGTTATATTGCTAATAATATAAGTAATAAGTATAATTATTAGAGTTCTAGCGATAATAACTGCATTATATGGGTAATAATGCATGTTATATTGATAATATCGGGAGTAATAAGTATAATTATTATAGTTCTAGCGATAATAATAGTAAAATATGGCAAATAGTGCATGTTATATTGATAATAATAAAAGTAATAAATATATTTATTACAGTTCTATCGATAATAACTGCATAATATGGGTAATAATGCATGTTATATTGATGATTATAAAAGTAATACGTATATTTATTATAGTTCTAGCGATAATAACTGCATAATGTGGGTAATAATGCATGTTATATTGATAATAATCTAAGTAATAAGTATAATTATTACAGTTCTAGCGATAATAACTGCATTATATGGGTAATAATGCATGTTATATTGATAATATCGGGAGTAATAAGTATAATTATTATAGTTCTAGCGATAATAATAGTAAAATATGGCAAATAGTGCATGTTATATTGATAATAATAAAAGTAATAAATATATTTATTACAGTTCTATCGATAATAACTGCATAATATGGGTAATAATGCATGTTATATTGATGATAATAAAAGTAATACGTATATTTATTATAGTTCTAGCGATAATAACTGCATAGTATGGGTAATAGTGCATGTTATATTGAGAATAATGTAAGTAATAAGTATAATTATTACAGTTCTGGCGATAATAACTGCATTATATGGGTAATAATGCACGTTATATTGCTAATAGTATTTAATAAGTATAATTATTACAGTTCTAGCGATAATACCTCCATTATATGGGTAATAATGCATGTTATATTGAGAATAATATAAGTAATAAGTATAATTATTACAGTTCTGGCGATAATAACTGCATTATATGGGTAATAATGCATGTTATATTGATAATATTGGGAGTAATAAGTATATTTATTATAGTTCTAGCGATAATAACTGCATAATATGGGTAATAATGCATGTTATATTGATAATAGTATAAGTAATAAGTATAATTATTACAGTTCTAGCGATAATAACTGCATTATATGGGTAATAATGCACGTTATATTGCCAATAATATAAGTAATAAGTATAATTATTACAGTTCTAGCGATAATAACTGCATTATATGGGTAATAATGCATGTTATATTGATAATATCGGGAGTAATAAGTATAATTATTATAGTTCTAGCGATAATAATAGTAAAATATGGCAAATAGTGCATGTTATATTGATAATAATAAAAGTAATAAATATATTTATTACAGTTCTATCGATAATAACTGCATAATATGGGTAATAATGCATGTTATATTGATGATAATAAAAGTAATACGTATATTTATTATAGTTCTAGCGATAATAACTGCATTATATGGGTAATAATGCACGTTATATTGCCAATAATATAAGTAATAAGTATAATTATTACAGTTCTAGCGATAATAACTGCATTATATGGGTAATAATGCATGTTATATTGATAATATCGGGAGTAATAAGTATAATTATTATAGTTCTAGCGATAATAATAGTAAAATATGGCAAATAGTGCATGTTATATTGATAATAATAAAAGTAATAAATATATTTATTACAGTTCTATCGATAATAACTGCATAATATGGGTAATAATGCATGTTATATTGATGATTATAAAAGTAATACGTATATTTATTATAGTTCTAGCGATAATAACTGCATAATGTGGGTAATAATGCATGTTATATTGATAATAATCTAAGTAATAAGTATAATTATTACAGTTCTAGCGATAATAACTGCATTATATGGGTAATAATGCATGTTATATTGATAATATCGGGAGTAATAAGTATAATTATTATAGTTCTAGCGATAATAATAGTAAAATATGGCAAATAGTGCATGTTATATTGATAATAATAAAAGTAATAAATATATTTATTACAGTTCTATCGATAATAACTGCATAATATGGGTAATAATGCATGTTATATTGATGATAATAAAAGTAATACGTATATTTATTATAGTTCTAGCGATAATAACTGCATAGTATGGGTAATAGTGCATGTTATATTGAGAATAATGTAAGTAATAAGTATAATTATTACAGTTCTGGCGATAATAACTGCATTATATGGGTAATAATGCACGTTATATTGCTAATAGTATTTAATAAGTATAATTATTACAGTTCTAGCGATAATACCTCCATTATATGGGTAATAATGCATGTTATATTGAGAATAATATAAGTAATAAGTATAATTATTACAGTTCTGGCGATAATAACTGCATTATATGGGTAATAATGCATGTTATATTGATAATATTGGGAGTAATAAGTATATTTATTATAGTTCTAGCGATAATAACTGCATAATATGGGTAATAATGCATGTTATATTGATAATAGTATAAGTAATAAGTATAATTATTACAGTTCTAGCGATAATAACTGCATTATATGGGTAATAATGCACGTTATATTGCCAATAATATAAGTAATAAGTATAATTATTACAGTTCTAGCGATAATAACTGCATTATATGGGTAATAATGCATGTTATATTGATAATATCGGGAGTAATAAGTATAATTATTATAGTTCTAGCGATAATAATAGTAAAATATGGCAAATAGTGCATGTTATATTGATAATAATAAAAGTAATAAATATATTTATTACAGTTCTATCGTTAATAACTGCATAATATGGGTAATAATGCATGTTATATTGATGATAATAAAAGTAATACGTATATTTATTATAGTTCTAGCGATAATAACTGCATTATATGGGTAATAATGCACGTTATATTGCCAATAATATAAGTAATAAGTATAATTATTACAGTTCTAGCGATAATAACTGCATTATATGGGTAATAATGCATGTTATATTGATAATATCGGGAGTAATAAGTATAATTATTATAGTTCTAGCGATAATAATAGTAAAATATGGCAAATAGTGCATGTTATATTGATAATAATAAAAGTAATAAATATATTTATTACAGTTCTATCGATAATAACTGCATAATATGGGTAATAATGCATGTTATATTGATGATAATAAAAGTAATACGTATATTTATTATAGTTCTAGCGATAATAACTGCATAATGTGGGTAATAATGCATGTTATATTGCTAATAGTATAAGTACGAAGTATAATTATTACAGTTCTAGCGATAATAACTGCATTATATGGGTAATAATGCATGTTATATTGATAATAATATAAGTAATAAGTATAATTATTACAGTTCTAGCGATAATAACTGCATTATATGGGTAATAATGCATGTTATATTGCTAATAATATAAGTAATAAGTATAATTATTACAGTTCTAGCGATAATAACTGCATTATATGGGTAATAATGCATGTTATATTGATAACATTGGGAGTAATAAGTATATTTATTATAGTTCTAGCGATAATAACTGCATAATATGGGTAATAATGCATGTTATATTGATAATAGTATAAGTAATAAGTATAATTATTACAGTTCTAGCGATAATAACTGCATTATATGGGTAATAATGCATGTTATATTGATGATAATGAAAGTAATACGTATATTTATTATAGTTCTAGCGATAATAACTGCATAATATGGGTAATAATGCACGTTATATTGCTAATAATATAAGTAATGAGTACAATTATTACAGTTCTAGCGATAATAACTGCATTATATGGGTAATAATGCATGTTATATTGATAATAATATAAGTAATAAGTATAATTATTACAGTTCTAGCGATAATAACTGCATTATATGGGTAATAATGCATGTTATATTGCTCATAATATAAGTAATAAGTATAATTATTACAGTTCTAGCGATAATAACTGCATTATATGGGTAATAATGCATGTTATATTGATAATATCGGGAGTAATAAGTATAATTATTATAGTTCTAGCGATAATAATAGTAAAATATGGCAAATAGTGCATGTTATATTGATAATAATAAAAGTAATAAGTATATTTATTACAGTTCTATCGATAATAACTGCATAATATGGGTAATAATGCATGTTATATTGATGATAATGAAAGTAGTAAGTACATTTATTACAGTTCTAGCGATAATAACTGCATTATATGCGTAATAATGCACGTTATATTGCTAATAATATAAGTAATGAGTATAATTATTACAGTTCTAGCGATAATAACTGCATTATATGGGTAATAATGCATGTTATATTGATGACAATAAAAGTAATACGTATATTTATTATAGTTCTAGCGATAATAACTGCATAGTATGGGTAATAGTGCATGTTATATTGAGAATAATGTAAGTAATAAGTATAATTATTACAGTTCTGGCGATAATAACTGCATTATATGGGTAATAATGCACGTTATATTGCTAATAGTATTTAATAAGTATAATTATTACAGTTCTAGCGATAATACCTCCATTATATGGGTAATAATGCATGTTATATTGAGAATAATATAAGTAATAAGTATAATTATTACAGTTCTGGCGATAATAACTGCATTATATGGGTAATAATGCATGTTATATTGATAATATTGGGAGTAATAAGTATATTTATTATAGTTCTAGCGATAATAACTGCATAATATGGGTAATAATGCATGTTATATTGATAATAGTATAAGTAATAAGTATAATTATTACAGTTCTAGCGATAATAACTGCATTATATGGGTAATAATGCACGTTATATTGCTAATAATATAAGTAATAAGTATAATTATTACAGTTCTAGCGATAATAACTGCATTATATGGGTAATAATGCATGTTATATTGATAATATCGGGAGTAATAAGTATAATTATTATAGTTCTAGCGATAATAATAGTAAAATATGGCAAATAGTGCATGTTATATTGATAATAATAAAAGTAATAAATATATTTATTACAGTTCTATCGATAATAACTGCATAATATGGGTAATAATGCATGTTATATTGATGATAATAAAAGTAATACGTTTATTTATTATAGCTCTAGCAATAATAACTGCATAATGTGGGTAATAATGCATGTTATATTGATAATAATCTAAGTAATAAGTATAATTATTACAGTTCTAGCGATAATAACTGCATTATATGGTTAATAATGCATGTTATATTGATAATAATATAAGTAATAAGTATAATTATTACAGTTCTAGCGATAATAACTGTATTATATGGGTAATAATGCACGTTATATTGCTAATAATATAAGTAATAAGTATAACTATTACAGTTCTACCGATAATAAGTGCATTATATGGGTAATAATGCATGTTATATTGATAATATCGGGAGTAATAAGTATAATTATTATAGTTCTAGCGATAATAATAGCAAAATATGGCAAATAGTGCATGTTATATTGATAATAATCAAAGTAATAAATATATTTATTACAGTTCTATCGATAATAACTGCATAATATGGGTAATAATGCATGTTATATTGATGATAATAAAAGTAATACGTATATTTATTATAGTTCTTGCGATAATAACTGCATAATATGGGTAATAATGCATGTTATATTGATGATAATAAAAGTAATACGTATATTTATTATAGTTCTAGCGATAATAACTGCATAATGTGGGTAATAATGCATGTTATATTGCTAATAGTATAAGTAAGAAGTATAATTATTACAGTTCTAGCGATAATAACTGCATTATATGGGTAATAATGCATGTTATATTGATAATATCGGGAGTAATAAGTATAATTATTATAGTTCTAGCGATAATAATAGTAAAATATGGCAAATAGTGCATGTTATATTGATAATAATAAAAGTAATAAGTATATTTATTACAGTTCTATCGATAATAACTGCATAATATGGGTAATAATGCATGTTATATTGAAGATAATAAAAGTAATACGTATATTTATTATAGTTCTTGCGATAATAACTGCATAATATGGGTAATAATGCATGTTATATTGAGAATAATATAAGTAATAAGTATAATTATTACAGTTCTGGCGATAATAACTGCATTATATGGGTAACAGTGCACGTTATATTGCTAATAGTATAAGTAATAAGTATAATTATTACAGTTCTAGCAATAATACCTCCATTATATGGGTAATAATGCATGTTATATTGATAATAATATAAGTAATAAGTATAATTATTACAGTTCTAGCGATAATAACTGCATTATATGGGTAATAATGCATGTTATATTGATAATATTGGGAGTAATAAGTATATTTATTATAGTTCTAGCGATAATAACTGCATAATATGGGTAATAATGCATGTTATATTGATAATAGTATAAGTAATAAGTATAATTATTACAGTTCTAGCGATAATAACTGCATTATATGGGTAATAATGCACGTTATATTGCCAATAATATAAGTAATAAGTATAATTATTACAGTTCTAGCGATAATAACTGCATTATATGGGTAATAATGCATGTTATATTGATAATATCGGGAGTAATAAGTATAATTATTATAGTTCTAGCGATAATAATAGTAAAATATGGCAAATAGTGCATGTTATATTGATAATAATAAAAGTAATAAATATATTTATTACAGTTCTATCGATAATAACTGCATAATATGGGTAATAATGCATGTTATATTGATGATAATAAAAGTAATACGTATATTTATTATAGTTCTAGCGATAATAACTGCATAATGTGGGTAATAATGCATGTTATATTGCTAATAGTATAAGTAAGAAGTATAATTATTACAGTTCTAGCGATAATAACTGCATTATATGGGTAATAATGCATGTTATATTGATAATAATATAAGTAATAAGTATAATTATTACAGTTCTAGCGATAATAACTGTATTATATGGGTAATAATGCATGTTATATTGCTAATAATATAAGTAATAAGTATAATTATTACAGTTCTAGCGATAATAACTGCATTATATGGGTAATAATGCATGTTATATTGATAACATTGGGAGTAATAAGTATATTTATTATAGTTCTAGCGATAATAACTGCATAATATGGGTAATAATGCATGTTATATTGATAATAGTATAAGTAATAAGTATAATTATTACAGTTCTAGCGATAATAACTGCATTATATGGGTAATAATGCATGTTATATTGATGATAATGAAAGTAATACGTATATTTATTATAGTTCTAGCGATAATAACTGCATAATATGGGTAATAATGCACGTTATATTGCTAATAATATAAGTAATAAGTATAATTATTAGAGTTCTAGCGATAATAACTGCATTATATGGGTAATAATGCATGTTATATTGATAATATCGGGAGTAATAAGTATAATTATTATAGTTCTAGCGATTATAATAGTAAAATATGGCAAATAGTGCATGTTATATTGATAATAATAAAAGTAATAAATATATTTATTGCAGTTCTATCGATAATAACTGCATAATATGGGTAATAATGCATGTTATATTGAGAATAATATAAGTAATAAGTATAATTATTACAGTTCTGGCGATAATAACTGCATTATATGGGTAATAATGCACGTTATATTGCTAATAATATAAGTAATAAGTATAATTATTACAGTTCTAGCGATAATAACTGCATTATATGGGTAATAATGCATGTTATATTGATAATATCGGGAGTAATAAGTATAATTATTATAGTTCTAGCGATAATAATAGTAAAATATGGCAAATAGTGCATGTTATATTGATAATAATAAAAGTAATAAATATATTTATTACAGTTCTATCGATAATAACTGCATAATATGGGTAATAATGCATGTTATATTGATAATATTGGGAATAATAAGTATATTTATTATAGTTCTAGCGATAATAACTGCATAATATGGGTAATAATGCATGTTATATTGATAATAGTATAAGTAATAAGTATAATTAATACAGTTCTAGCGATAATAACTGCATTATATGGGTAATAATGCACGTTATATTGCTAATAATATAAGTAATAAGTATAATTATTAGAGTTCTAGCGATAATAACTGCATTATATGGGTAATAATGCATGTTATATTGATAATATCGGGAGTAATAAGTATAATTATTATAGTTCTAGCGATTATAATAGTAAAATATGGCAAATAGTGCATGTTATATTGATAATAATAAAAGTAATAAATATATTTATTGCAGTTCTATCGATAATAACTGCATAATATGGGTAATAATGCATGTTATATTGATGATAATAAAAGTAATACGTATATTTATTATAGTTCTAGCGATAATAACTGCATAATGTGGGTAATAATGCATGTTATATTGATAATAATCTAAGTAATAAGTATAATTATTACAGTTCTAGCGATAATAACTGCATTATATGGGTAATAATGCATGTTATATTGATGATAATGACAGTAATACGTATATTTATCATAGTTCTATCGATAATAACTGCATAATATGGGTAATAATGCATGTTATATTGATGATAATAAAAGTAATACGTATACTTATTATAGTTCTAGCAATAATAACTGCATAATATGGGTAATAATGCATGTTATATTGATAATAATATAAGTAATAAGTATAATTACTACAGTTCTAGCGATAATAACTGCATTATATGGGTAATAATGCACGTTATATTGCTAACAATATAAGTAATAAGTATAATTATTACAGTTCTAGCGATAATAACTGCATTATATGGGTAATAATGCATGTTATATTGATAATATTGGGAGTAATAAGTATATTTATTATAGTTCTAGCCATAATAACTGCAGAATATGGGTAATAATGCATGTTATATTGATAACAGTATAAGTAATAAGTATAATTATTACAGTTCTAGCGATAATAACTGCATTATATGGGTAATAATGCATGTTATATTGATAATATCGGGCGTAATAAGTATAATTATTATAGTTCTAGCGATAAGAATAGTAAAATATGGCAAATAGTGCATGATATATTGATAATAGTAAAAGTAATAAGTATATTTATTACAGTTCTATCGATAATAACTGCAGAATATGGGTAATAATGCATGTTATATTGATAACAGTATAAGTAATAAGTATAATTATTACAGTTCTAGCGATAATAATAGTAAAATATGGCTAATAGTGCATGATATATTGATAATAGTAAAAGTAATAAGTATATTTATTACAGTTCTATCGATAATAACTGCAGAATATGGGTAATAATGCATGTTATATTGATAACAGTATAAGTAATAAGTATAATTATTACAGTTCTAGCGATAATAACTGCATTATATGGATAATAATATATGTTATATTGATGATAATAAAAGTAATACGTATATTTATTATAGTTCTAGCGATAATAACTGCATAATATGGGTAATAATGCATGTTATATTGATAATAATCTAAGTAATAAGTATAATTATTACAGTTCTAGCGATAATAACTGCATTATATGGGTAATAATGCACGTTATATTGCTAACAATATAAGTAATAAGTATAATTATTACAGTTCTATCGATAATAACTTCTTAATATGGGTAATAATGCATGTTATATTGATGATAATGAAAGTAGTAAGTATATTTATTACAGTTCTAGCGATAATAACTGCATTATATGCGTAATAAGGCATGTTATATTGATAATATCGGGAGTAATAAGTATAATTATTATAGTTCTAGCGATAATAATAGTAAAATATGGCTAATAGTGCATGATATATTGATAATAGTAAAAGTAATAAGTATATTTATTACAGTTCTGTCGATAATAACTGCATAATATGGGTAATAATGCATGTTATATTGATGATAATAAAAGTAATACGTATATTTATTATAGTTCTAGCGATAATAACTGCATAATGTGGGTAATAATGCATGTTATATTGATATCAATATAAGTAATAAGTATAATTATTACAGTTCTAGCGATAATAACTGCACTATATGGGTAATAATGCACGTTATATTGCTAACAATATAAGTAATAAGTATAATTATTACAGTTCTAGCGATAATAATAGTAAAATATGGCTAATAGTGCATGATATATTGATAATAGTAAAAGTAATAAGTATATTTATTACAGTTCTATCGATAATAACTGCATAATATGGGTAATAATGCATGTTATATTGATGATAATGAAAGTAGTAAGTATATTTATTACAGTTCTAGCGGTAATAACTGCATAATATGGGTAATAATATATGTTATATTGATGATAATAAAAGTAATACGTATATTTATTATAGTTCTAGCGATAATAACTGCATAATATGGGTAATAATGCATGTTATATTGATAATAATCTAAGTAATAAGTATAATTATTACAGTTCTAGCGATAATAACTGCATTATATGGGTAATAATGCACGTTATATTGCTAACAATATAAGTAATAAGTATAATTATTACAGTTCTATCGATAATAACTTCTTAATATGGGTAATAATGCATGTTATATTGATGATAATGAAAGTAGTAAGTATATTTATTACAGTTCTAGCGATAATAACTGCATTATATGCGTAATAAGGCATGTTATATTGTTAATATCGGGAGTAATAAGTATAATTATTATAGTTCTAGCGATAATAATAGTAAAATATGGCTAATAGTGCATGATATATTGATAATAGTAAAAGTAATAAGTATATTTATTACAGTTCTATCGATAATAACTGCATTATATGGGTAATAATGCACGTTATATTGCTAACAATATAAGTAATAAGTATAATTATTACAGTTCTATCGATAATAACTTCTTAGTATGGGTAATAATGCATGTTATATTGATGATAATGAAAGTAGTAAGTATATTTATTACAGTTCTAGCGATAATAACTGCATTATATGCGTAATAATGCATGTTATATTGATAATATCGGGAGTAATAAGTATAATTATTATAGTTCTAGCGATAATAATAGTAATATATGGCAAATAGTGCATGTTATATTGATAATAATAAAAGTAATAAATATATTTATTACAGTTCTATCGATAATAAAAGTAATACGTATATTTATTATAGTTCTAGCGATAATAACTGCATAATGTGGGTAATAATGCATGTTATATTGATAATAATCTAAGTAATAAGTATAATTATTACAGTTCTAGCGATAATAACTGCATTATATGGGTAATAATGCATGTTATATTGATAATATCGGGAGTAATAAGTATAATTATTATAGTTCTAGCGATAATAATAGGAAAATATGGCAAATAGTGCATGTTATATTGATAATAATAAAAGTAATATGTATATTTATTACAGTTCTATCGATAATAACTGCATAATATGGGTAATAATGCATGTTATATTGATGATAATAAAAGTAATACGTATATTTATTATAGTTCTAGCGATAATAACTGCATAATGTGGGTAATAATGCATGTTATATTGATATCAATATAAGTAATAAGTATAATTATTACAGTTCTAGCGATAATAACTGCACTATATGGGTAATAATGCACGTTATATTGCTAACAATATAAGTAATAAGTATAATTATTACAGTTCTAGCGATAATAATAGTAAAATATGGCTAATAGTGCATGATATATTGATAATAGTAAAAGTAATAAGTATATTTATTACAGTTCTATCGATAATAACTGCATAATATGGGTAATAATGCATATTATATTGATGATAATGAAAGTAGTAAGTATATTTATTACAGTTCTAGCCATAATAACTGCATTATATGGGTAAAAATGCATGTTATATTGATAATATTGGGAGTAATAAGTATATTTATTATAGTTCTAGCGATAATAATAGTAAAATATGGCTAATAGTGCACGATATATTGATAATAGTAAAAGTAATAAGTATATTTATTACAGTTCTATCGATAATAACTGCATAATATGGGTAATAATGCATGTTATATTGATGATAATAAAAGTAATACGTATATTTATTATAGTTCTAGCGATAATAACTGCATAATGTGGGTAATAATGCATGTTATATTGATATCAATATAAGTAATAAGTATAATTATTACAGTTCTAGCGATAATAACTGCACTATATGGGTAATAATGCACGTTATATTGCTAACAATATAAGTAATAAGTATAATTATTACAGTTCTAGCGATAATAATAGTAAAATATGGCTAATAGTGCATGATATATTGATAATAGTAAAAGTAATAAGTATATTTATTACAGTTCTATCGATAATAACTGCATAATATGGGTAATAATGCATGTTATATTGATGATAATGAAAGTAATACGTATATTTATTATAGTTCTAGCGATAATAACTGCATAATATGGGTAATAATGCACGTTATATTGCTAATAATATAAGTAATAAGTATAATTATTAGAGTTCTAGCGATAATAACTGCATTATATGGGTAATAATGCATGTTATATTGATAATATCGGGAGTAATAAGTATAATTATTATAGTTCTAGCGATTATAATAGTAAAATATGGCAAATAGTGCATGTTATATTGATAATAATAAAAGTAATAAATATATTTATTGCAGTTCTATCGATAATAACTGCATAATATGGGTAATAATGCATGTTATATTGAGAATAATATAAGTAATAAGTATAATTATTACAGTTCTGGCGATAATAACTGCATTATATGGGTAATAATGCACGTTATATTGCTAATAATATAAGTAATAAGTATAATTATTACAGTTCTAGCGATAATAACTGCATTATATGGGTAATAATGCATGTTATATTGATAATATCGGGAGTAATAAGTATAATTATTATAGTTCTAGCGATAATAATAGTAAAATATGGCAAATAGTGCATGTTATATTGATAATAATAAAAGTAATAAATATATTTATTACAGTTCTATCGATAATAACTGCATAATATGGGTAATAATGCATGTTATATTGATAATATTGGGAATAATAAGTATATTTATTATAGTTCTAGCGATAATAACTGCATAATATGGGTAATAATGCATGTTATATTGATAATAGTATAAGTAATAAGTATAATTAATACAGTTCTAGCGATAATAACTGCATTATATGGGTAATAATGCACGTTATATTGCTAATAATATAAGTAATAAGTATAATTATTAGAGTTCTAGCGATAATAACTGCATTATATGGGTAATAATGCATGTTATATTGATAATATCGGGAGTAATAAGTATAATTATTATAGTTCTAGCGATTATAATAGTAAAATATGGCAAATAGTGCATGTTATATTGATAATAATAAAAGTAATAAATATATTTATTGCAGTTCTATCGATAATAACTGCATAATATGGGTAATAATGCATGTTATATTGATGATAATAAAAGTAATACGTATATTTATTATAGTTCTAGCGATAATAACTGCATAATGTGGGTAATAATGCATGTTATATTGATAATAATCTAAGTAATAAGTATAATTATTACAGTTCTAGCGATAATAACTGCATTATATGGGTAATAATGCATGTTATATTGATGATAATGACAGTAATACGTATATTTATCATAGTTCTATCGATAATAACTGCATAATATGGGTAATAATGCATGTTATATTGATGATAATAAAAGTAATACGTATACTTATTATAGTTCTAGCAATAATAACTGCATAATATGGGTAATAATGCATGTTATATTGATAATAATATAAGTAATAAGTATAATTACTACAGTTCTAGCGATAATAACTGCATTATATGGGTAATAATGCACGTTATATTGCTAACAATATAAGTAATAAGTATAATTATTACAGTTCTAGCGATAATAACTGCATTATATGGGTAATAATGCATGTTATATTGATAATATTGGGAGTAATAAGTATATTTATTATAGTTCTAGCCATAATAACTGCAGAATATGGGTAATAATGCATGTTATATTGATAACAGTATAAGTAATAAGTATAATTATTACAGTTCTAGCGATAATAACTGCATTATATGGGTAATAATGCATGTTATATTGATAATATCGGGCGTAATAAGTATAATTATTATAGTTCTAGCGATAAGAATAGTAAAATATGGCAAATAGTGCATGATATATTGATAATAGTAAAAGTAATAAGTATATTTATTACAGTTCTATCGATAATAACTGCAGAATATGGGTAATAATGCATGTTATATTGATAACAGTATAAGTAATAAGTATAATTATTACAGTTCTAGCGATAATAATAGTAAAATATGGCTAATAGTGCATGATATATTGATAATAGTAAAAGTAATAAGTATATTTATTACAGTTCTATCGATAATAACTGCAGAATATGGGTAATAATGCATGTTATATTGATAACAGTATAAGTAATAAGTATAATTATTACAGTTCTAGCGATAATAACTGCATTATATGGATAATAATATATGTTATATTGATGATAATAAAAGTAATACGTATATTTATTATAGTTCTAGCGATAATAACTGCATAATATGGGTAATAATGCATGTTATATTGATAATAATCTAAGTAATAAGTATAATTATTACAGTTCTAGCGATAATAACTGCATTATATGGGTAATAATGCACGTTATATTGCTAACAATATAAGTAATAAGTATAATTATTACAGTTCTATCGATAATAACTTCTTAATATGGGTAATAATGCATGTTATATTGATGATAATGAAAGTAGTAAGTATATTTATTACAGTTCTAGCGATAATAACTGCATTATATGCGTAATAAGGCATGTTATATTGATAATATCGGGAGTAATAAGTATAATTATTATAGTTCTAGCGATAATAATAGTAAAATATGGCTAATAGTGCATGATATATTGATAATAGTAAAAGTAATAAGTATATTTATTACAGTTCTGTCGATAATAACTGCATAATATGGGTAATAATGCATGTTATATTGATGATAATAAAAGTAATACGTATATTTATTATAGTTCTAGCGATAATAACTGCATAATGTGGGTAATAATGCATGTTATATTGATATCAATATAAGTAATAAGTATAATTATTACAGTTCTAGCGATAATAACTGCACTATATGGGTAATAATGCACGTTATATTGCTAACAATATAAGTAATAAGTATAATTATTACAGTTCTAGCGATAATAATAGTAAAATATGGCTAATAGTGCATGATATATTGATAATAGTAAAAGTAATAAGTATATTTATTACAGTTCTATCGATAATAACTGCATAATATGGGTAATAATGCATGTTATATTGATGATAATGAAAGTAGTAAGTATATTTATTACAGTTCTAGCGGTAATAACTGCATAATATGGGTAATAATATATGTTATATTGATGATAATAAAAGTAATACGTATATTTATTATAGTTCTAGCGATAATAACTGCATAATATGGGTAATAATGCATGTTATATTGATAATAATCTAAGTAATAAGTATAATTATTACAGTTCTAGCGATAATAACTGCATTATATGGGTAATAATGCACGTTATATTGCTAACAATATAAGTAATAAGTATAATTATTACAGTTCTATCGATAATAACTTCTTAATATGGGTAATAATGCATGTTATATTGATGATAATGAAAGTAGTAAGTATATTTATTACAGTTCTAGCGATAATAACTGCATTATATGCGTAATAAGGCATGTTATATTGTTAATATCGGGAGTAATAAGTATAATTATTATAGTTCTAGCGATAATAATAGTAAAATATGGCTAATAGTGCATGATATATTGATAATAGTAAAAGTAATAAGTATATTTATTACAGTTCTATCGATAATAACTGCATTATATGGGTAATAATGCACGTTATATTGCTAACAATATAAGTAATAAGTATAATTATTACAGTTCTATCGATAATAACTTCTTAGTATGGGTAATAATGCATGTTATATTGATGATAATGAAAGTAGTAAGTATATTTATTACAGTTCTAGCGATAATAACTGCATTATATGCGTAATAATGCATGTTATATTGATAATATCGGGAGTAATAAGTATAATTATTATAGTTCTAGCGATAATAATAGTAATATATGGCAAATAGTGCATGTTATATTGATAATAATAAAAGTAATAAATATATTTATTACAGTTCTATCGATAATAAAAGTAATACGTATATTTATTATAGTTCTAGCGATAATAACTGCATAATGTGGGTAATAATGCATGTTATATTGATAATAATCTAAGTAATAAGTATAATTATTACAGTTCTAGCGATAATAACTGCATTATATGGGTAATAATGCATGTTATATTGATAATATCGGGAGTAATAAGTATAATTATTATAGTTCTAGCGATAATAATAGGAAAATATGGCAAATAGTGCATGTTATATTGATAATAATAAAAGTAATATGTATATTTATTACAGTTCTATCGATAATAACTGCATAATATGGGTAATAATGCATGTTATATTGATGATAATAAAAGTAATACGTATATTTATTATAGTTCTAGCGATAATAACTGCATAATGTGGGTAATAATGCATGTTATATTGATATCAATATAAGTAATAAGTATAATTATTACAGTTCTAGCGATAATAACTGCACTATATGGGTAATAATGCACGTTATATTGCTAACAATATAAGTAATAAGTATAATTATTACAGTTCTAGCGATAATAATAGTAAAATATGGCTAATAGTGCATGATATATTGATAATAGTAAAAGTAATAAGTATATTTATTACAGTTCTATCGATAATAACTGCATAATATGGGTAATAATGCATATTATATTGATGATAATGAAAGTAGTAAGTATATTTATTACAGTTCTAGCCATAATAACTGCATTATATGGGTAAAAATGCATGTTATATTGATAATATTGGGAGTAATAAGTATATTTATTATAGTTCTAGCGATAATAATAGTAAAATATGGCTAATAGTGCACGATATATTGATAATAGTAAAAGTAATAAGTATATTTATTACAGTTCTATCGATAATAACTGCATAATATGGGTAATAATGCATGTTATATTGATGATAATGAAAGTAATACGTATATTTATTATAGTTCTAGCGATAATAACTGCATAATATGGGTAATAATGCATGTTATATTGAGAATAATATAAGTAATAAGTATAATTATTATAGTTCTGGCGATAATAACTGCATTATATGGGTAACAATGCACGTTATATTGCTAATAGTATAAGTAATAAGTATAATTATTACAGTTCTAGCAATAATACCTCCATTATATGGGTAATAATGCATGTTATGTTGATAATAATATAAGTAATAAGTATAATTATTACAGTTCTAGCGATAATAACTGCATTATATGGGTAATAATGCATGTTATATTGAGAATAGTATAAGTAATAAGTATAATTATTACAGTTCTGGCGATAATAACTGCATTATATGTTTAATAATGCACGTTATATTGCTAATAGTATAAGTAATAAGTATAATTATTACAGTTCTAGCGATAATACCTCCATTATATGGGTAATAATGCATGTTATATTGATAATAATATAAGTAATAAGTATAATTATTACAATTCTAGCGATAATAACTGCATAATATGGGTAATAATGCACGTTATATTGCTAATAATGTAAGTAATGAGTATAATTATTACAGTTCTAGCGATAATAACTGCATTATATGGGTAATAATGCATGTTATATTGATGATAATAAAAGTAATACGTATAATTATTACAGTTCTAGCGATAATAACTGCATTATATGGGTAATAATGCACGTTATATTGATAATAATAAAAGTAATAAGTATATTTATTATCGTTCTATCGATAATAACTTCTTAATATGGGTTATAATGCATGTTATATTGATGATAACGAAAGTAGTAAGTATATTTATTACAGTTCTAGCGATAATAACTGCATTATATGCGTAATAAGGCATGTTATATTGATAATATCGGGAGTAATAAGTATAATTATTATAGTTCTAGAGATAATAATAGTAAAATATGGCTAATAGTGTATGATATATTGATAATAGTAAAAGTAATAAGTATATTTATTACAGTTCTATCGATAATAACTGCATAATATGGGTAATAATGCATGTTATATTGATGATAATGAAAGTAATACGTATATTTATTATAGTTCTAGCGATAATAACTGCATAATATGGGTAATAATGCATGTTATATTGAGAATAATATAAGTAATAAGTATAACTATTACAGTTCTGGCGATAATAACTGCATTATATGTTTAATAATGCACGTTATATTGCTAATAGTATAAGTAATAAGTATAATTATTACAGTTCTAGCGATAATACCTCCATTATATGGGTAATAATGCATGTTATATTGATAATAATATAAGTAATAAGTATAATTATTACAATTCTAGCGATAATAACTGCATAATATGGGTAATAATGCACGTTATATTGCTAATAATGTAAGTAATGAGTATAATTATTACAGTTCTAGCGATAATAACTGCATTATATGGGTAATAATGCATGTTATATTGATGATAATAAAAGTAGTACGTATATTTATTATAGTTCTAGCCATAATAACTGCATAATATGGGTAATAATGCATGTTATATTGATAATAATGAATGTAATACGTATATTTATTATAGTTCTTGCGATAATAACTGCATAATATGGGTAATAATGCATGTTATATTGAGAATAATATAAGTAATAAGTATAATTATTATAGTTCTGGCGATAATAACTGCATTATATGGGTAACAATGCACGTTATATTGCTAATAGTATAAGTAATAAGTATAATTATTACAGTTCTAGCAATAATACCTCCATTATATGGGTAATAATGCATGTTATGTTGATAATAATATAAGTAATAAGTATAATTATTACAGTTCTAGCGATAATAACTGCATTATATGGGTAATAATGCATGTTATATTGAGAATAATATAAGTAATAAGTATAATTATTACAGTTCTGGCGATAATAACTGCATTATATGGGTAATAATGCATGTTATATTGAGAATAATACAAGTAATAAGTATAATTATTACAGTTCTGGCGATAATAACTGCATAATATGGGTAATAATGCACGTTATATTGCTAATAATGTAAGTAATGAGTATAATTATTACAGTTCTAGCGATAATGACTGCATTATATGGGTAATAATGCATGTTATATTGATGATAATAAAAGTAATACGTATAATTATTACAGTTCTAGCGATAATAACTGCATTATATGGGTAATAATGCATGTTATATTGATAATAATAAAAGTAATAAGTATATTTATTATCGTTCTATCGATAATAACTTCTTAATATGGGTAATAATGCATGTTATATTGATGATAATGAAAGTAGTAAGTATATTTATTACAGTTCTAGCGATAATAACTGCATTGTATGCGTAATAAGGCATGTTATATTGAGAATAATATAAGTAATAAGTATAATTATTACAGTTCTGGCGATAATAACTGCATTATATGGGTAATAATGCATGTTATAATGATAATAATATAAGTAATAAGTATAATTATTACAGTTCTAGCGATAATAACTGCATTATATGGGTAATAATGCACGTTATATTGCTAACAATATAAGTAATAAGTATAATTATTACAGTTCTAGCGATAATAGTAGTAAAATATGGCTAATAGTGCATGATATATTGATAATAGTAAAAGTAATAAGTATATTTATTACAGTTCTATCGATAATAACTGCATAATATGGGTAATAATGCATGTTATATTGATGATAATGAAAGTAGTAAGTATATTTATTACAGTTCTAGCGACAATAACTGCATTATATGCGAAATAAGGCATGTTATATTGAGAATAATATAAGTAATAAGTATAATTATTACAGTTCTGGCGATAATAACTGCATTATATGGGTAATAATGCATGTTATATTGCTCATAATATAAGTAATAAGTATAATTATTACAGTTCTAGCGATAATAACTGCATAATATGGGTAATAATGCACGTTATATTGCTAATAATATAAGTAATGAGTATAAATATTACAGTTCTAGCGATAATAACTGCATTGTATGCGTAATAAGGCATGTTATATTGATAATATCGGGAGTAATAAGTATGATTATTATAGTTCTAGCGATAATAACTGCATAATATGGGTAATAATGCATGTTATATTGATAATAATCTAAGTAATAAGTATAATTATTACAGTTCTGGCGATAATAACTGCATTATATGGGTAATAATGCACGTTATATTGCTAACAATATAAGTAATAAGTATAATTATTACAGTTCTAGCGATAATAACTGCATTATATGGGTAATAATGCATGTTATATTGATAATATCGGGAGTAATAAGTATAATTATTATAGTTCTAGCGATAATAATAGTAAAATATGGCAAATAGTGCATGTTATATTGATAATAATAAAAGTAATAAGTATATTTATTACAGTTCTATCGATAATAACTGCATAATATGGGTAATAATGCATGTTATATTGATGATAATAAAAGTAATACGTATATTTATTATAGTTCTTGCGATAATAACTGCATAATATGGGTAATAATGCATGTTATATTGAGAATAATATAAGTAATAAGTATAATTATTACAGTTCTGGCGATAATAACTGCATTATATGGGTAACAGTGCACGTTATATTGCTAATAGTATAAGTAATAAGTATAATTATTACAGTTCTAGCAATAATACCTCCATTATATGGGTAATAATGCATGTTATATTGATAATAATATAAGTAATAAGTATAATTATTACAGTTCTAGCGATAATAACTGCATTATATGGGTAATAATGCATGTTATATTGATAATATTGGGAGTAATAAGTATATTTATTATAGTTCTAGCGATAATAACTGCATTATATGGGTAATAATGCATGTTATATTGATAATATCGGGAGTAATAAGTATAATTATTATAGTTCTAGCGATAATAATAGTAAAATATGGCAAATAGTGCATGTTATATTGATAATAATAAAAGTAATAAATATATTTATTACAGTTCTATCGATAATAACTGCATAATATGGGTAATAATGCATGTTATATTGATGATAATAAAAGTAATACGTATATTTATTATAGTTCTTGCGATAATAACTGCATAATATGGGTAATAATGCATGTTATATTGATGATAATAAAAGTAATACGTATATTTATTATAGTTCTAGCGATAATAACTGCATAATGTGGGTAATAATGCATGTTATATTGCTAATAGTATAAGTAAGAAGTATAATTATTACAGTTCTAGCGATAATAACTGCATTATATGGGTAATAATGCATGTTATATTGATAATATCGGGAGTAATAAGTATAATTATTATAGTTCTAGCGATAATAATAGTAAAATATGGCAAATAGTGCATGTTATATTGATAATAATAAAAGTAATAAGTATATTTATTACAGTTCTATCGATAATAACTGCATAATATGGGTAATAATGCATGTTATATTGATGATAATAAAAGTAATACGTATATTTATTATAGTTCTTGCGATAATAACTGCATAATATGGGTAATAATGCATGTTATATTGAGAATAATATAAGTAATAAGTATAATTATTACAGTTCTGGCGATAATAACTGCATTATATGGGTAACAGTGCACGTTATATTGCTAATAGTATAAGTAATAAGTATAATTATTACAGTTCTAGCAATAATACCTCCATTATATGGGTAATAATGCATGTTATATTGATAATAATATAAGTAATAAGTATAATTATTACAGTTCTAGCGATAATAACTGCATTATATGGGTAATAATGCATGTTATATTGATAATATTGGGAGTAATAAGTATATTTATTATAGTTCTAGCGATAATAACTGCATAATATGGGTAATAATGCATGTTATATTGATAATAGTATAAGTAATAAGTATAATTATTACAGTTCTAGCGATAATAACTGCATTATATGGGTAATAATGCACGTTATATTGCCAATAATATAAGTAATAAGTATAATTATTACAGTTCTAGCGATAATAACTGCATTATATGGGTAATAATGCATGTTATATTGATAATATCGGGAGTAATAAGTATAATTATTATAGTTCTAGCGATAATAATAGTAAAATATGGCAAATAGTGCATGTTATATTGATAATAATAAAAGTAATAAATATATTTATTACAGTTCTATCGATAATAACTGCATAATATGGGTAATAATGCATGTTATATTGATGATAATAAAAGTAATACGTATATTTATTATAGTTCTAGCGATAATAACTGCATTATATGGGTAATAATGCACGTTATATTGCTAATAGTATAAGTAAGAAGTATAATTATTACAGTTCTAGCGATAATAACTGCATTATATGGGTAATAATGCATGTTATATTGATAATAATATAAGTAATAAGTATAATTATTACAGTTCTAGCGATAATAACTGCATTATATGGGTAATAATGCATGTTATATTGCTAATAATATAAGTAATAAGTATAATTATTACAGTTCTAGCGATAATAACTGCATTATATGGGTAATAATGCATGTTATATTGATAACATTGGGAGTAATAAGTATATTTATTATAGTTCTAGCGATAATAACTGCATAATATGGGTAATAATGCATGTTATATTGATAATAGTATAAGTAATAAGTATAATTATTACAGTTCTAGCGATAATAACTGCATTATATGGGTAATAATGCATGTTATATTGATGATAATGAAAGTAATACGTATATTTATTATAGTTCTAGCGATAATAACTGCATAATATGGGTAATAATGCACGTTATATTGCTAATAATATAAGTAATGAGTACAATTATTACAGTTCTAGCGATAATAACTGCATTATATGGGTAATAATGCATGTTATATTGATAATAATATAAGTAATAAGTATAATTATTACAGTTCTAGCGATAATAACTGCATTATATGGGTAATAATGCATGTTATATTGCTCATAATATAAGTAATAAGTATAATTATTACAGTTCTAGCGATAATAACTGCATTATATGGGTAATAATGCATGTTATATTGATAATATCGGGAGTAATAAGTATAATTATTATAGTTCTAGCGATAATAATAGTAAAATATGGCAAATAGTGCATGTTATATTGATAATAATAAAAGTAATAAGTATATTTATTACAGTTCTATCGATAATAACTGCATAATATGGGTAATAATGCATGTTATATTGATGATAATGAAAGTAGTAAGTACATTTATTACAGTTCTAGCGATAATAACTGCATTATATGCGTAATAATGCACGTTATATTGCTAATAATATAAGTAATGAGTATAATTATTACAGTTCTAGCGATAATAACTGCATTATATGGGTAATAATGCATGTTATATTGATGACAATAAAAGTAATACGTATATTTATTATAGTTCTAGCGATAATAACTGCATAGTATGGGTAATAGTGCATGTTATATTGAGAATAATGTAAGTAATAAGTATAATTATTACAGTTCTGGCGATAATAACTGCATTATATGGGTAATAATGCACGTTATATTGCTAATAGTATTTAATAAGTATAATTATTACAGTTCTAGCGATAATACCTCCATTATATGGGTAATAATGCATGTTATATTGAGAATAATATAAGTAATAAGTATAATTATTACAGTTCTGGCGATAATAACTGCATTATATGGGTAATAATGCATGTTATATTGATAATATTGGGAGTAATAAGTATATTTATTATAGTTCTAGCGATAATAACTGCATAATATGGGTAATAATGCATGTTATATTGATAATAGTATAAGTAATAAGTATAATTATTACAGTTCTAGCGATAATAACTGCATTATATGGGTAATAATGCACGTTATATTGCTAATAATATAAGTAATAAGTATAATTATTACAGTTCTAGCGATAATAACTGCATTATATGGGTAATAATGCATGTTATATTGATAATATCGGGAGTAATAAGTATAATTATTATAGTTCTAGCGATAATAATAGTAAAATATGGCAAATAGTGCATGTTATATTGATAATAATAAAAGTAATAAATATATTTATTACAGTTCTATCGATAATAACTGCATAATATGGGTAATAATGCATGTTATATTGATGATAATAAAAGTAATACGTTTATTTATTATAGCTCTAGCAATAATAACTGCATAATGTGGGTAATAATGCATGTTATATTGATAATAATCTAAGTAATAAGTATAATTATTACAGTTCTAGCGATAATAACTGCATTATATGGTTAATAATGCATGTTATATTGATAATAATATAAGTAATAAGTATAATTATTACAGTTCTAGCGATAATAACTGTATTATATGGGTAATAATGCACGTTATATTGCTAATAATATAAGTAATAAGTATAACTATTACAGTTCTACCGATAATAAGTGCATTATATGGGTAATAATGCATGTTATATTGATAATATCGGGAGTAATAAGTATAATTATTATAGTTCTGGCGATAATAATAGCAAAATATGGCAAATAGTGCATGTTATATTGATAATAATCAAAGTAATAAATATATTTATTACAGTTCTATCGATAATAACTGCATAATATGGGTAATAATGCATGTTATATTGATGATAATAAAAGTAATACGTATATTTATTATAGTTCTTGCGATAATAACTGCATAATATGGGTAATAATGCATGTTATATTGATGATAATAAAAGTAATACGTATATTTATTATAGTTCTAGCGATAATAACTGCATAATGTGGGTAATAATGCATGTTATATTGCTAATAGTATAAGTAAGAAGTATAATTATTACAGTTCTAGCGATAATAACTGCATTATATGGGTAATAATGCATGTTATATTGATAATATCGGGAGTAATAAGTATAATTATTATAGTTCTAGCGATAATAATAGTAAAATATGGCAAATAGTGCATGTTATATTGATAATAATAAAAGTAATAAGTATATTTATTACAGTTCTATCGATAATAACTGCATAATATGGGTAATAATGCATGTTATATTGAAGATAATAAAAGTAATACGTATATTTATTATAGTTCTTGCGATAATAACTGCATAATATGGGTAATAATGCATGTTATATTGATGATAATAAAAGTAATACGTATATTTATTATAGTTCTAGCGATAATAACTGCATAATGTGGGTAATAATGCATGTTATATTGCTAATAGTATAAGTAAGAAGTATAATTATTACAGTTCTAGCGATAATAACTGCATTATATGGGTAATAATGCATGTTATATTGATAATATCGGGAGTAATAAGTATAATTATTATAGTTCTAGCGATAATAATAGTAAAATATGGCAAATAGTGCATGTTATATTGATAATAATAAAAGTAATAAATATATTTATTACAGTTCTATCGATAATAACTGCATAATATGGGTAATAATGCATGTTATATTGATGATAATAAAAGTAATACGTATATTTATTATAGTTCTAGCGATAATAACTGCATAATGTGGGTAATAATGCATGTTATATTGCTAATAGTATAAGTAAGAAGTATAATTATTACAGTTCTAGCGATAATAACTGCATTATATGGGTAATAATGCATGTTATATTGATAATAATATAAGTAATAAGTATAATTATTACAGTTCTAGCGATAATAACTGCATTATATGGGTAATAATGCATGTTATATTGCTAATAATATAAGTAATAAGTATAATTATTACAGTTCTAGCGATAATAACTGCATTATATGGGTAATAATGCATGTTATATTGATAACATTGGGAGTAATAAGTATATTTATTATAGTTCTAGCGATAATAACTGCATAATATGGGTAATAATGCATGTTATATTGATAATAGTATAAGTAATAAGTATAATTATTACAGTTCTAGCGATAATAACTGCAGTATATGGGTAATAATGCATGTTATATTGATGATAACGAAAGTAATACGTATATTTATTATAGTTCTAGCGATAATAACTGCATAATATGGGTAATAATGCACGTTATATTGCTAATAATATAAGTAATGAGTACAATTATTACAGTTCTAGCAATAATAACTGCATTATATGGGTAATAATGCATGTTATATTGATAATAATATAAGTAATAAGTATAATTATTACAGTTCTAGCGATAATAACTGCATTATATGGGTAATAATGCATGTTATATTGCTCATAATATAAGTAATAAGTATAATTATTACAGTTCTAGCGATAATAACTGCATTATATGGGTAATAATGCATGTTATATTGATAATATCGGGAGTAATAAGTATAATTATTATAGTTCTAGCGATAATAATAGTAAAATATGGCAAATAGTGCATGTTATATTGATAATAATAAAAGTAATAAGTATATTTATTACAGTTCTGTCGATAATAACTGCATAATATGGGTAATAATGCATGTTATATTGATGATAATGAAAGTAGTAAGTACATTTATTACAGTTCTAGCGATAATAACTGCATTATATGGGTAATAATGCATGTTATATTGATAATATCGGGAGTAATAAGTATAATTATTATAGTTCTAGCGATAATAATAGTAAAATATGGCAAATAGTGCATGTTATATTGATAATAATAAAAGTAATAAATATATTTATTACAGTTCTATCGATAATAACTGCATAATATGGGTAATAATGCATGTTATATTGATGATAATAAAAGTAATACGTTTATTTATTATAGCTCTAGCAATAATAACTGCATAATGTGGGTAATAATGCATGTTATATTGATAATAATCTAAGTAATAAGTATAATTATTACAGTTCTAGCGATAATAACTGCATTATATGGTTAATAATGCATGTTATATTGATAATAATATAAGTAATAAGTATAATTATTACAGTTCTAGCGATAATAACTGTATTATATGGGTAATAATGCACGTTATATTGCTAATAATATAAGTAATAAGTATAACTATTACAGTTCTACCGATAATAAGTGCATTATATGGGTAATAATGCATGTTATATTGATAATATCGGGAGTAATAAGTATAATTATTATAGTTCTAGCGATAATAATAGCAAAATATGGCAAATAGTGCATGTTATATTGATAATAATCAAAGTAATAAATATATTTATTACAGTTCTATCGATAATAACTGCATAATATGGGTAATAATGCATGTTATATTGATGATAATAAAAGTAATACGTATATTTATTATAGTTCTTGCGATAATAACTGCATAATATGGGTAATAATGCATGTTATATTGATGATAATAAAAGTAATACGTATATTTATTATAGTTCTAGCGATAATAACTGCATAATGTGGGTAATAATGCATGTTATATTGCTAATAGTATAAGTAAGAAGTATAATTATTACAGTTCTAGCGATAATAACTGCATTATATGGGTAATAATGCATGTTATATTGATAATATCGGGAGTAATAAGTATAATTATTATAGTTCTAGCGATAATAATAGTAAAATATGGCAAATAGTGCATGTTATATTGATAATAATAAAAGTAATAAGTATATTTATTACAGTTCTATCGATAATAACTGCATAATATGGGTAATAATGCATGTTATATTGAAGATAATAAAAGTAATACGTATATTTATTATAGTTCTTGCGATAATAACTGCATAATATGGGTAATAATGCATGTTATATTGAGAATAGTATAAGTAAGAAGTATAATTATTACAGTTCTGGCGATAATAACTGCATTATATGGGTAATAATGCATGTTATACTGATAATAATATAAGTAATAAGTATAATTATTACAGTTCTAGCGATAGTAACTGCATTATATGGGTAATAATGCATGTTATATTGCTAATAATATAAGTAATAAGTATAATTATTACAGTTCTAGCGATAATAACTGCATTATATGGGTAATAATGCATGTTATATTGATAACATTGGGAGTAATAAGTATATTTATTATAGTTCTAGCGATAATAACTGCATAATATGGGTAATAATGCATGTTATATTGATAATAGTATAAGTAATAAGTATAATTATTACAGTTCTAGCGATAATAACTGCATTATATGGGTAATAATGCATGTTATATTGATGATAATGAAAGTAATACGTATATTTATTATAGTTCTAGCGATAATAACTGCATAATATGGGTAATAATGCACGTTATATTGCTAATAATATAAGTAATGAGTACAATTATTACAGTTCTAGCGATAATAACTGCATTATATGGGTAATAATGCATGTTATATTGATAATAATATAAGTAATAAGTATAATTATTACAGTTCTAGCGATAATAACTGCATTATATGGGTAATAATGCATGTTATATTGCTCATAATATAAGTAATAAGTATAATTATTACAGTTCTAGCGATAATAACTGCATTATATGGGTAATAATGCATGTTATATTGATAATATCGGGAGTAATAAGTATAATTATTATAGTTCTAGCGATAATAATAGTAAAATATGGCAAATAGTGCATGTTATATTGATAATAATAAAAGTAATAAGTATATTTATTACAGTTCTATCGATAATAACTGCATAATATGGGTAATAATGCATGTTATATTGATGATAATGAAAGTAGTAAGTACATTTATTACAGTTCTAGCGATAATAACTGCATTATATGCGTAATAATGCACGTTATATTGCTAATAATATAAGTAATGAGTATAATTATTACAGTTCTAGCGATAATAACTGCATTATATGGGTAATAATGCATGTTATATTGATGACAATAAAAGTAATACGTATATTTATTATAGTTCTAGCGATAATAACTGCATAGTATGGGTAATAGTGCATGTTATATTGAGAATAATGTAAGTAATAAGTATAATTATTACAGTTCTGGCGATAATAACTGCATTATATGGGTAATAATGCACGTTATATTGCTAATAGTATTTAATAAGTACAATTATTACAGTTCTAGCGACAATACCTCCATTATATGGGTAATAATGCATGTTATATTGAGAATAATATAAGTAATAAGTATAATTATTACAGTTCTGGCGATAATAACTGCATTATATGGGTAATAATGCATGTTATATTGATAATATTGGGAGTAATAAGTATATTTATTATAGTTCTAGCGATAATAACTGCATAATATGGGTAATAATGCATGTTATATTGATAATAGTATAAGTAATAAGTATAATTATTACAGTTCTAGCGATAATAACTGCATTATATGGGTAATAATGCACGTTATATTGCTAATAATATAAGTAATAAGTATAATTATTACAGTTCTAGCGATAATAACTGCATTATATGGGTAATAATGCATGTTATATTGATAATATCGGGAGTAATAAGTATAATTATTATAGTTCTAGCGATAATAATAGTAAAATATGGCAAATAGTGCATGTTATATTGATAATAATAAAAGTAATAAATATATTTATTACAGTTCTATCGATAATAACTGCATAATATGGGTAATAATGCATGTTATATTGATGATAATAAAAGTAATACGTTTATTTATTATAGCTCTAGCAATAATAACTGCATAATGTGGGTAATAATGCATGTTATATTGATAATAATCTAAGTAATAAGTATAATTATTACAGTTCTAGCGATAATAACTGCATTATATGGTTAATAATGCATGTTATATTGATAATAATATAAGTAATAAGTATAATTATTACAGTTCTAGCGATAATAACTGTATTATATGGGTAATAATGCACGTTATATTGCTAATAATATAAGTAATAAGTATAACTATTACAGTTCTACCGATAATAAGTGCATTATATGGGTAATAATGCATGTTATATTGATAATATCGGGAGTAATAAGTATAATTATTATAGTTCTAGCGATAATAATAGCAAAATATGGCAAATAGTGCATGTTATATTGATAATAATCAAAGTAATAAATATATTTATTACAGTTCTATCGATAATAACTGCATAATATGGGTAATAATGCATGTTATATTGATGATAATAAAAGTAATACGTATATTTATTATAGTTCTTGCGATAATAACTGCATAATATGGGTAATAATGCATGTTATATTGATGATAATAAAAGTAATACGTATATTTATTATAGTTCTAGCGATAATAACTGCATAATATGGGTAATAATGCATGTTATATTGATAATAGTATAAGTAATAAGTATAATTATTACAGTTCTAGCGATAATAACTGCATTATATGGGTAATAATGCACGTTATATTGCTAATAATATAAGTAATAAGTATAATTATTACAGTTCTAGCGATAATAACTGCATTATATGGGTAATAATGCATGTTATATTGATAATATCGGGAGTAATAAGTATAATTATTATAGTTCTAGCGATAATAATAGTAAAATATGGCAAATAGTGCATGTTATATTGATAATAATAAAAGTAATAAATATATTTATTACAGTTCTATCGATAATAACTGCATAATATGGGTAATAATGCATGTTATATTGATGATAATAAAAGTAATACGTTTATTTATTATAGCTCTAGCAATAATAACTGCATAATGTGGGTAATAATGCATGTTATATTGATAATAATCTAAGTAATAAGTATAATTATTACAGTTCTAGCGATAATAACTGCATTATATGGTTAATAATGCATGTTATATTGATAATAATATAAGTAATAAGTATAATTATTACAGTTCTAGCGATAATAACTGTATTATATGGGTAATAATGCACGTTATATTGCTAATAATATAAGTAATAAGTATAACTATTACAGTTCTACCGATAATAAGTGCATTATATGGGTAATAATGCATGTTATATTGATAATATCGGGAGTAATAAGTATAATTATTATAGTTCTGGCGATAATAATAGCAAAATATGGCAAATAGTGCATGTTATATTGATAATAATCAAAGTAATAAATATATTTATTACAGTTCTATCGATAATAACTGCATAATATGGGTAATAATGCATGTTATATTGATGATAATAAAAGTAATACGTATATTTATTATAGTTCTTGCGATAATAACTGCATAATATGGGTAATAATGCATGTTATATTGATGATAATAAAAGTAATACGTATATTTATTATAGTTCTAGCGATAATAACTGCATAATGTGGGTAATAATGCATGTTATATTGCTAATAGTATAAGTAAGAAGTATAATTATTACAGTTCTAGCGATAATAACTGCATTATATGGGTAATAATGCATGTTATATTGATAATATCGGGAGTAATAAGTATAATTATTATAGTTCTAGCGATAATAATAGTAAAATATGGCAAATAGTGCATGTTATATTGATAATAATAAAAGTAATAAGTATATTTATTACAGTTCTATCGATAATAACTGCATAATATGGGTAATAATGCATGTTATATTGAAGATAATAAAAGTAATACGTATATTTATTATAGTTCTTGCGATAATAACTGCATAATATGGGTAATAATGCATGTTATATTGATGATAATAAAAGTAATACGTATATTTATTATAGTTCTAGCGATAATAACTGCATAATGTGGGTAATAATGCATGTTATATTGCTAATAGTATAAGTAAGAAGTATAATTATTACAGTTCTAGCGATAATAACTGCATTATATGGGTAATAATGCATGTTATATTGATAATATCGGGAGTAATAAGTATAATTATTATAGTTCTAGCGATAATAATAGTAAAATATGGCAAATAGTGCATGTTATATTGATAATAATAAAAGTAATAAATATATTTATTACAGTTCTATCGATAATAACTGCATAATATGGGTAATAATGCATGTTATATTGATGATAATAAAAGTAATACGTATATTTATTATAGTTCTAGCGATAATAACTGCATAATGTGGGTAATAATGCATGTTATATTGCTAATAGTATAAGTAAGAAGTATAATTATTACAGTTCTAGCGATAATAACTGCATTATATGGGTAATAATGCATGTTATATTGATAATAATATAAGTAATAAGTATAATTATTACAGTTCTAGCGATAATAACTGCATTATATGGGTAATAATGCATGTTATATTGCTAATAATATAAGTAATAAGTATAATTATTACAGTTCTAGCGATAATAACTGCATTATATGGGTAATAATGCATGTTATATTGATAACATTGGGAGTAATAAGTATATTTATTATAGTTCTAGCGATAATAACTGCATAATATGGGTAATAATGCATGTTATATTGATAATAGTATAAGTAATAAGTATAATTATTACAGTTCTAGCGATAATAACTGCAGTATATGGGTAATAATGCATGTTATATTGATGATAACGAAAGTAATACGTATATTTATTATAGTTCTAGCGATAATAACTGCATAATATGGGTAATAATGCACGTTATATTGCTAATAATATAAGTAATGAGTACAATTATTACAGTTCTAGCAATAATAACTGCATTATATGGGTAATAATGCATGTTATATTGATAATAATATAAGTAATAAGTATAATTATTACAGTTCTAGCGATAATAACTGCATTATATGGGTAATAATGCATGTTATATTGCTCATAATATAAGTAATAAGTATAATTATTACAGTTCTAGCGATAATAACTGCATTATATGGGTAATAATGCATGTTATATTGATAATATCGGGAGTAATAAGTATAATTATTATAGTTCTAGCGATAATAATAGTAAAATATGGCAAATAGTGCATGTTATATTGATAATAATAAAAGTAATAAGTATATTTATTACAGTTCTGTCGATAATAACTGCATAATATGGGTAATAATGCATGTTATATTGATGATAATGAAAGTAGTAAGTACATTTATTACAGTTCTAGCGATAATAACTGCATTATATGGGTAATAATGCATGTTATATTGATAATATCGGGAGTAATAAGTATAATTATTATAGTTCTAGCGATAATAATAGTAAAATATGGCAAATAGTGCATGTTATATTGATAATAATAAAAGTAATAAATATATTTATTACAGTTCTATCGATAATAACTGCATAATATGGGTAATAATGCATGTTATATTGATGATAATAAAAGTAATACGTTTATTTATTATAGCTCTAGCAATAATAACTGCATAATGTGGGTAATAATGCATGTTATATTGATAATAATCTAAGTAATAAGTATAATTATTACAGTTCTAGCGATAATAACTGCATTATATGGTTAATAATGCATGTTATATTGATAATAATATAAGTAATAAGTATAATTATTACAGTTCTAGCGATAATAACTGTATTATATGGGTAATAATGCACGTTATATTGCTAATAATATAAGTAATAAGTATAACTATTACAGTTCTACCGATAATAAGTGCATTATATGGGTAATAATGCATGTTATATTGATAATATCGGGAGTAATAAGTATAATTATTATAGTTCTAGCGATAATAATAGCAAAATATGGCAAATAGTGCATGTTATATTGATAATAATCAAAGTAATAAATATATTTATTACAGTTCTATCGATAATAACTGCATAATATGGGTAATAATGCATGTTATATTGATGATAATAAAAGTAATACGTATATTTATTATAGTTCTTGCGATAATAACTGCATAATATGGGTAATAATGCATGTTATATTGATGATAATAAAAGTAATACGTATATTTATTATAGTTCTAGCGATAATAACTGCATAATGTGGGTAATAATGCATGTTATATTGCTAATAGTATAAGTAAGAAGTATAATTATTACAGTTCTAGCGATAATAACTGCATTATATGGGTAATAATGCATGTTATATTGATAATATCGGGAGTAATAAGTATAATTATTATAGTTCTAGCGATAATAATAGTAAAATATGGCAAATAGTGCATGTTATATTGATAATAATAAAAGTAATAAGTATATTTATTACAGTTCTATCGATAATAACTGCATAATATGGGTAATAATGCATGTTATATTGAAGATAATAAAAGTAATACGTATATTTATTATAGTTCTTGCGATAATAACTGCATAATATGGGTAATAATGCATGTTATATTGAGAATAGTATAAGTAAGAAGTATAATTATTACAGTTCTGGCGATAATAACTGCATTATATGGGTAATAATGCATGTTATACTGATAATAATATAAGTAATAAGTATAATTATTACAGTTCTAGCGATAGTAACTGCATTATATGGGTAATAATGCATGTTATATTGCTAATAATATAAGTAATAAGTATAATTATTACAGTTCTAGCGATAATAACTGCATTATATGGGTAATAATGCATGTTATATTGATAACATTGGGAGTAATAAGTATATTTATTATAGTTCTAGCGATAATAACTGCATAATATGGGTAATAATGCATGTTATATTGATAATAGTATAAGTAATAAGTATAATTATTACAGTTCTAGCGATAATAACTGCATTATATGGGTAATAATGCATGTTATATTGATGATAATGAAAGTAATACGTATATTTATTATAGTTCTAGCGATAATAACTGCATAATATGGGTAATAATGCACGTTATATTGCTAATAATATAAGTAATGAGTACAATTATTACAGTTCTAGCGATAATAACTGCATTATATGGGTAATAATGCATGTTATATTGATAATAATATAAGTAATAAGTATAATTATTACAGTTCTAGCGATAATAACTGCATTATATGGGTAATAATGCATGTTATATTGCTCATAATATAAGTAATAAGTATAATTATTACAGTTCTAGCGATAATAACTGCATTATATGGGTAATAATGCATGTTATATTGATAATATCGGGAGTAATAAGTATAATTATTATAGTTCTAGCGATAATAATAGTAAAATATGGCAAATAGTGCATGTTATATTGATAATAATAAAAGTAATAAGTATATTTATTACAGTTCTATCGATAATAACTGCATAATATGGGTAATAATGCATGTTATATTGATGATAATGAAAGTAGTAAGTACATTTATTACAGTTCTAGCGATAATAACTGCATTATATGCGTAATAATGCACGTTATATTGCTAATAATATAAGTAATGAGTATAATTATTACAGTTCTAGCGATAATAACTGCATTATATGGGTAATAATGCATGTTATATTGATGACAATAAAAGTAATACGTATATTTATTATAGTTCTAGCGATAATAACTGCATAGTATGGGTAATAGTGCATGTTATATTGAGAATAATGTAAGTAATAAGTATAATTATTACAGTTCTGGCGATAATAACTGCATTATATGGGTAATAATGCACGTTATATTGCTAATAGTATTTAATAAGTACAATTATTACAGTTCTAGCGACAATACCTCCATTATATGGGTAATAATGCATGTTATATTGAGAATAATATAAGTAATAAGTATAATTATTACAGTTCTGGCGATAATAACTGCATTATATGGGTAATAATGCATGTTATATTGATAATATTGGGAGTAATAAGTATATTTATTATAGTTCTAGCGATAATAACTGCATAATATGGGTAATAATGCATGTTATATTGATAATAGTATAAGTAATAAGTATAATTATTACAGTTCTAGCGATAATAACTGCATTATATGGGTAATAATGCACGTTATATTGCTAATAATATAAGTAATAAGTATAATTATTACAGTTCTAGCGATAATAACTGCATTATATGGGTAATAATGCATGTTATATTGATAATATCGGGAGTAATAAGTATAATTATTATAGTTCTAGCGATAATAATAGTAAAATATGGCAAATAGTGCATGTTATATTGATAATAATAAAAGTAATAAATATATTTATTACAGTTCTATCGATAATAACTGCATAATATGGGTAATAATGCATGTTATATTGATGATAATAAAAGTAATACGTTTATTTATTATAGCTCTAGCAATAATAACTGCATAATGTGGGTAATAATGCATGTTATATTGATAATAATCTAAGTAATAAGTATAATTATTACAGTTCTAGCGATAATAACTGCATTATATGGTTAATAATGCATGTTATATTGATAATAATATAAGTAATAAGTATAATTATTACAGTTCTAGCGATAATAACTGTATTATATGGGTAATAATGCACGTTATATTGCTAATAATATAAGTAATAAGTATAACTATTACAGTTCTACCGATAATAAGTGCATTATATGGGTAATAATGCATGTTATATTGATAATATCGGGAGTAATAAGTATAATTATTATAGTTCTAGCGATAATAATAGCAAAATATGGCAAATAGTGCATGTTATATTGATAATAATCAAAGTAATAAATATATTTATTACAGTTCTATCGATAATAACTGCATAATATGGGTAATAATGCATGTTATATTGATGATAATAAAAGTAATACGTATATTTATTATAGTTCTTGCGATAATAACTGCATAATATGGGTAATAATGCATGTTATATTGATGATAATAAAAGTAATACGTATATTTATTATAGTTCTAGCGATAATAACTGCATAATGTGGGTAATAATGCATGTTATATTGCTAATAGTATAAGTAAGAAGTATAATTATTACAGTTCTAGCGATAATAACTGCATTATATGGGTAATAATGCATGTTATATTGATAATATCGGGAGTAATAAGTATAATTATTATAGTTCTAGCGATAATAATAGTAAAATATGGCAAATAGTGCATGTTATATTGATAATAATAAAAGTAATAAGTATATTTATTACAGTTCTATCGATAATAACTGCATAATATGGGTAATAATGCATGTTATATTGAAGATAATAAAAGTAATACGTATATTTATTATAGTTCTTGCGATAATAACTGCATAATATGGGTAATAATGCATGTTATATTGAGAATAACATAAGTAATAAGTATAATTATTACAGTTCTGGCGATAATAACTGCATTATATGGGTAACAGTGCACGTTATATTGCTAATAGTATAAGTAATAAGTATAATTATTACAGTTCTAGCAATAATACCTCCATTATATGGGTAATAATGCATGTTATATTGATAATAATATAAGTAATAAGTATAATTATTACAGTTCTAGCGATAATAACTGCATTATATGGGTAATAATGCATGTTATATTGATAATATTGGGAGTAATAAGTATATTTATTATAGTTCTAGCGATAATAACTGCATAATATGGGTAATAATGCATGTTATATTGATAATAGTATAAGTAATAAGTATAATTATTACAGTTCTAGCGATAATAACTGCATTATATGGGTAATAATGCACGTTATATTGCCAATAATATAAGTAATAAGTATAATTATTACAGTTCTAGCGATAATAACTGCATTATATGGGTAATAATGCATGTTATATTGATAATATCGGGAGTAATAAGTATAATTATTATAGTTCTAGCGATAATAATAGTAAAATATGGCAAATAGTGCATGTTATATTGATAATAATAAAAGTAATAAATATATTTATTACAGTTCTATCGATAATAACTGCATAATATGGGTAATAATGCATGTTATATTGATGATAATAAAAGTAATACGTATATTTATTATAGTTCTAGCGATAATAACTGCATAATGTGGGTAATAATGCATGTTATATTGCTAATAGTATAAGTAAGAAGTATAATTATTACAGTTCTAGCGATAATAACTGCATTATATGGGTAATAATGCATGTTATATTGATAATAATATAAGTAATAAGTATAGTTATTACAGTTCTAGCGATAATAACTGCATTATATGGGTAATAATGCATGTTATATTGCTAATAATATAAGTAATAAGTATAATTATTACAGTTCTAGCGATAATAACTGCATTATATGGGTAATAATGCATGTTATATTGATAATAATATAAGTAATAAGTATAATTATTACAGTTCTAGCGATAATAACTGCATTATATGGGTAATAATGCATGTTATATTGCTCATAATATAAGTAATAAGTATAATTATTACAGTTCTAGCGATAATAACTGCATTATATGGGTAATAATGCATGTTATATTGATAATATTGGGAGTAATAAGTATATTTATTATAGTTCTAGCGATAATAACTGCATAATATGGGTAATAACGCATGTTATATTGATAATAGTATAAGTAATAAGTATAATTATTACAGTTCTAGCGATAATAACTGCATTATATGGGTAATAATGCATGTTATATTGATGATAATGAAAGTAATACGTATATTTATTATAGTTCTAGCGATAATAACTGCATAATATGGGTAATAATGCACGTTATATTGCTAATAATATAAGTAATGAGTACAATTATTACAGTTCTAGCGATAATAACTGCATTATATGGGTAATAATGCATGTTATATTGATAATAATATAAGTAATAAGTATAATTATTACAGGTCTAGCGATAATAACTGCATTATATGGGTAATAATGCATGTTATATTGCTCATAATATAAGTAATAAGTATAATTATTACAGTTCTAGCGATAATAACTGCATTATATGGGTAATAATGCATGTTATATTGATAATATCGGGAGTAATAAGTATAATTATTATAGTTCTAGCGATAATAATAGTAAAATATGGCAAATAGTGCATGTTATATTGATAATAATAAAAGTAATAAGTATATTTATTACAGTACTATCGATAATAACTGCATAATATGGGTAATAATGCATGTTATATTGATGATAATGAAAGTAGTAAGTACATTTATTACAGTTCTAGCGATAATAACTGCATTATATGCGTAATAATGCACGTTATATTGCTAATAATATAAGTAATGAGTATAATTATTACAGTTCTAGCGATAATAACTGCATTATATGGGTAATAATGCATGTTATATTGATGACAATAAAAGTAATACGTATATTTATTATAGTTCTAGCGATAATAACTGCATAGTATGGGTAATAGTGCATGTTATATTGAGAATAATGTAAGTAATAAGTATAATTATTACAGTTCTGGCGATAATAACTGCATTATATGGGTAATAATGCACGTTATATTGCTAATAGTATTTAATAAGTATAATTATTACAGTTCTAGCGATAATACCTCCATTATATGGGTAATAATGCATGTTATATTGAGAATAATATAAGTAATAAGTATAATTATTACAGTTCTGGCGATAATAACTGCATTATATGGGTAATAATGCACGTTATATTGCTAATAATATAAGTAATAAGTGTAATTATTGCAGTTCTAGCGATAATAACTGCATTATATGGGTAATAATGCATGTTATATTGATAATATCGGGAGTAATAAGTATAATTATTATAGTTCTAGCGATAATAATAGTAAAATATGGCAAATAGTGCATGTTATATTGATAATAATAAAAGTAATAAATATATTTATTACAGTTCTATCGATAATAACTGCATAATATGGGTAATAATGCATGTTATATTGAGAATAATATAAGTAATAAGTATAATTATTACAGTTATGGCGATAATAACTGCGTTATATGGGTAATAATGCACGTTATATTGCTAATAGTATAAGTAATAAGTATCATTATTACAGTTCTAACGATAATACCTCCATTATATGGGTAATAATGCATGTTATATTGATAATAATATAAGTAATAAGTATATTTATTACAGTTCTATCGATAATAACTGCATAATATGGGTAATAATGCATGTTATATTGATGATAATAAAAGTAATACGTATATTTATTATAGTTCTAGCAATAATAACTGCATAATATGGGCAATAATGCATGTTATATTGATAATAGTATAAGTAATAAGTATAATTATTACAGTTCTGGCGATAATAACTGTATTATATGGGTAACAATGCACGTTATATTGCTAATAGTATAAGTAATAAGTGTAATTATTACAGTTTTATCGATAATAACTTCTTAATATGGGTAATAATGCATGTTATATTGATAATATCGGGAGTAATAAGTATAATTATTATAGTTCTAGCGATAATAATAGTAAAATATGGCAAATAGTGCATGTTATATTGATAATAATAAAAGTAATAAATATATTTATTGCAGTTCTATCGATAATAACTACATAATATGGGTAATAATGCATGTTATATTGATGATAATAAAAGTAATACGTATATTTATTATAGTTCTAGCGATAATAACTGCATAATGTGGGTAATAATGCATGTTATATTGATAATAATCTAAGTAATAAGTATAATTATTACAGTTCTAGCGATAATAACTGCATTATATGGGTAACAATGCACGTTATATTGCTAATAGTATAAGTAATAAGTATAATTATTACAGTTCTAGCAATAATACCTCCATTATATGGGTAATAATGCATGTTATATTGATAATAATATAAGTAATAAGTATAATTATTACAGTTCTAGCGATAATAACTGCATTATATGGGTAATAATGCATGTTATATTGATAATATTGGGAGTAATAAGTATATTTATTATAGTTCTAGCGATAATAACTGCATAATATGGGTAATAATGCATGTTATATTGATAATAGTATAAGTAATAAGTATAATTATTATAGTTCTAGCAATAATACCTCCATTATATGGGTAATAATGCATGTTATATTGATAATAATATAAGTAATAAGTATAATTATTACAGTTCTAGCGATAATAACTGCATTATATGGGTAATAATGCATGTTATATTGATAATATTGGGAATAATAAGTATATTTATTATAGTTCTAGCGATAATAACTGCATAATATGGGTAATAATGCATGTTATATTGATAATAGTATAAGTAATAAGTATAATTATTACAGTTCTAGCGATAATAACTGCATTATATGGGTAATAATGCACGTTATATTGCTAATAATATAAGTAATAAGTATAATTATTAGAGTTCTAGCGATAATAACTGCATTATATGGGTAATAATGCATGTTATATTGATAATATCGGGAGTAATAAGTATAATTATTATAGTTCTAGCGATAATAATAGTAAAATATGGCAAATAGTGCATGTTATATTGATAATAATAAAAGTAATAAATATATTTATTACAGTTCTATCGATAATAACTGCATAATATGGGTAATAATGCATGTTATATTGATGATTATAAAAGTAATACGTATATTTATTATAGTTCTAGCGATAATAACTGCATAATGTGGGTAATAATGCATGTTATATTGATAATAATCTAAGTAATAAGTATAATTATTACAGTTCTAGCGATAATAACTGCATTATATGGGTAATAATGCATGTTATATTGATAATATCGGGAGTAATAAGTATAATTATTATAGTTCTAGCGATAATAATAGTAAAATATGGCAAATAGTGCATGTTATATTGATAATAATAAAAGTAATAAATATATTTATTACAGTTCTATCGATAATAACTGCATAATATGGGTAATAATGCATGTTATATTGATGATAATAAAAGTAATACGTATATTTATTATAGTTCTAGCGATAATAACTGCATAGTATGGGTAATAGTGCATGTTATATTGAGAATAATGTAAGTAATAAGTATAATTATTACAGTTCTGGCGATAATAACTGCATTATATGGGTAATAATGCACGTTATATTGCTAATAGTATTTAATAAGTATAATTATTACAGTTCTAGCGATAATACCTCCATTATATGGGTAATAATGCATGTTATATTGATAATAATATAAGTAATAAGTATAATTATTACAGTTCTAGCGATAATAACTGCATTATATGGGTAATAATGCATGTTATATTGCTAATAATATAAGTAATAAGTATAATTATTACAGTTCTAGCGATAATAACTGCATTATATGGGTAATAATGCATGTTATATTGATAACATTGGGAGTAATAAGTATATTTATTATAGTTCTAGCGATAATAACTGCATAATATGGGTAATAATGCATGTTATATTGATAATAGTATAAGTAATAAGTATAATTATTACAGTTCTAGCGATAATAACTGCAGTATATGGGTAATAATGCATGTTATATTGATGATAACGAAAGTAATACGTATATTTATTATAGTTCTAGCGATAATAACTGCATAATATGGGTAATAATGCACGTTATATTGCTAATAATATAAGTAATGAGTACAATTATTACAGTTCTAGCAATAATAACTGCATTATATGGGTAATAATGCATGTTATATTGATAATAATATAAGTAATAAGTATAATTATTACAGTTCTAGCGATAATAACTGCATTATATGGGTAATAATGCATGTTATATTGCTCATAATATAAGTAATAAGTATAATTATTACAGTTCTAGCGATAATAACTGCATTATATGGGTAATAATGCATGTTATATTGATAATATCGGGAGTAATAAGTATAATTATTATAGTTCTAGCGATAATAATAGTAAAATATGGCAAATAGTGCATGTTATATTGATAATAATAAAAGTAATAAGTATATTTATTACAGTTCTGTCGATAATAACTGCATAATATGGGTAATAATGCATGTTATATTGATGATAATGAAAGTAGTAAGTACATTTATTACAGTTCTAGCGATAATAACTGCATTATATGGGTAATAATGCATGTTATATTGATAATATCGGGAGTAATAAGTATAATTATTATAGTTCTAGCGATAATAATAGTAAAATATGGCAAATAGTGCATGTTATATTGATAATAATAAAAGTAATAAATATATTTATTACAGTTCTATCGATAATAACTGCATAATATGGGTAATAATGCATGTTATATTGATGATAATAAAAGTAATACGTTTATTTATTATAGCTCTAGCAATAATAACTGCATAATGTGGGTAATAATGCATGTTATATTGATAATAATCTAAGTAATAAGTATAATTATTACAGTTCTAGCGATAATAACTGCATTATATGGTTAATAATGCATGTTATATTGATAATAATATAAGTAATAAGTATAATTATTACAGTTCTAGCGATAATAACTGTATTATATGGGTAATAATGCACGTTATATTGCTAATAATATAAGTAATAAGTATAACTATTACAGTTCTACCGATAATAAGTGCATTATATGGGTAATAATGCATGTTATATTGATAATATCGGGAGTAATAAGTATAATTATTATAGTTCTAGCGATAATAATAGCAAAATATGGCAAATAGTGCATGTTATATTGATAATAATCAAAGTAATAAATATATTTATTACAGTTCTATCGATAATAACTGCATAATATGGGTAATAATGCATGTTATATTGATGATAATAAAAGTAATACGTATATTTATTATAGTTCTTGCGATAATAACTGCATAATATGGGTAATAATGCATGTTATATTGATGATAATAAAAGTAATACGTATATTTATTATAGTTCTAGCGATAATAACTGCATAATGTGGGTAATAATGCATGTTATATTGCTAATAGTATAAGTAAGAAGTATAATTATTACAGTTCTAGCGATAATAACTGCATTATATGGGTAATAATGCATGTTATATTGATAATATCGGGAGTAATAAGTATAATTATTATAGTTCTAGCGATAATAATAGTAAAATATGGCAAATAGTGCATGTTATATTGATAATAATAAAAGTAATAAGTATATTTATTACAGTTCTATCGATAATAACTGCATAATATGGGTAATAATGCATGTTATATTGAAGATAATAAAAGTAATACGTATATTTATTATAGTTCTTGCGACAATAACTGCATAATATGGGTAATAATGCATGTTATATTGAGAATAGTATAAGTAAGAAGTATAATTATTACAGTTCTGGCGATAATAACTGCATTATATGGGTAATAATGCATGTTATACTGATAATAATATAAGTAATAAGTATAATTATTACAGTTCTAGCGATAATAACTGCATTATATGGGTAATAATGCATGTTATATTGCTAATAATATAAGTAATAAGTATAATTATTACAGTTCTAGCGATAATAACTGCATTATATGGGTAATAATGCATGTTATATTGATAACATTGGGAGTAATAAGTATATTTATTATAGTTCTAGCGATAATAACTGCATAATATGGGTAATAATGCATGTTATATTGATAATAGTATAAGTAATAAGTATAATTATTACAGTTCTAGCGATAATAACTGCATTATATGGGTAATAATGCATGTTATATTGATGATAATGAAAGTAATACGTATATTTATTATAGTTCTAGCGATAATAACTGCATAATATGGGTAATAATGCACGTTATATTGCTAATAATATAAGTAATGAGTACAATTATTACAGTTCTAGCGATAATAACTGCATTATATGGGTAATAATGCATGTTATATTGATAATAATATAAGTAATAAGTATAATTATTACAGTTCTAGCGATAATAACTGCATTATATGGGTAATAATGCATGTTATATTGCTCATAATATAAGTAATAAGTATAATTATTACAGTTCTAGCGATAATAACTGCATTATATGGGTAATAATGCATGTTATATTGATAATATCGGGAGTAATAAGTATAATTATTATAGTTCTAGCGATAATAATAGTAAAATATGGCAAATAGTGCATGTTATATTGATAATAATAAAAGTAATAAGTATATTTATTACAGTTCTATCGATAATAACTGCATAATATGGGTAATAATGCATGTTATATTGATGATAATGAAAGTAGTAAGTACATTTATTACAGTTCTAGCGATAATAACTGCATTATATGCGTAATAATGCACGTTATATTGCTAATAATATAAGTAATGAGTATAATTATTACAGTTCTAGCGATAATAACTGCATTATATGGGTAATAATGCATGTTATATTGATGACAATAAAAGTAATACGTATATTTATTATAGTTCTAGCGATAATAACTGCATAGTATGGGTAATAGTGCATGTTATATTGAGAATAATGTAAGTAATAAGTATAATTATTACAGTTCTGGCGATAATAACTGCATTATATGGGTAATAATGCACGTTATATTGCTAATAGTATTTAATAAGTACAATTATTACAGTTCTAGCGACAATACCTCCATTATATGGGTAATAATGCATGTTATATTGAGAATAATATAAGTAATAAGTATAATTATTACAGTTCTGGCGATAATAACTGCATTATATGGGTAATAATGCATGTTATATTGATAATATTGGGAGTAATAAGTATATTTATTATAGTTCTAGCGATAATAACTGCATAATATGGGTAATAATGCATGTTATATTGATAATAGTATAAGTAATAAGTATAATTATTACAGTTCTAGCGATAATAACTGCATTATATGGGTAATAATGCACGTTATATTGCTAATAATATAAGTAATAAGTATAATTATTACAGTTCTAGCGATAATAACTGCATTATATGGGTAATAATGCATGTTATATTGATAATATCGGGAGTAATAAGTATAATTATTATAGTTCTAGCGATAATAATAGTAAAATATGGCAAATAGTGCATGTTATATTGATAATAATAAAAGTAATAAATATATTTATTACAGTTCTATCGATAATAACTGCATAATATGGGTAATAATGCATGTTATATTGATGATAATAAAAGTAATACGTTTATTTATTATAGCTCTAGCAATAATAACTGCATAATGTGGGTAATAATGCATGTTATATTGATAATAATCTAAGTAATAAGTATAATTATTACAGTTCTAGCGATAATAACTGCATTATATGGTTAATAATGCATGTTATATTGATAATAATATAAGTAATAAGTATAATTATTACAGTTCTAGCGATAATAACTGTATTATATGGGTAATAATGCACGTTATATTGCTAATAATATAAGTAATAAGTATAACTATTACAGTTCTACCGATAATAAGTGCATTATATGGGTAATAATGCATGTTATATTGATAATATCGGGAGTAATAAGTATAATTATTATAGTTCTAGCGATAATAATAGCAAAATATGGCAAATAGTGCATGTTATATTGATAATAATCAAAGTAATAAATATATTTATTACAGTTCTATCGATAATAACTGCATAATATGGGTAATAATGCATGTTATATTGATGATAATAAAAGTAATACGTATATTTATTATAGTTCTTGCGATAATAACTGCATAATATGGGTAATAATGCATGTTATATTGATGATAATAAAAGTAATACGTATATTTATTATAGTTCTAGCGATAATAACTGCATAATGTGGGTAATAATGCATGTTATATTGCTAATAGTATAAGTAAGAAGTATAATTATTACAGTTCTAGCGATAATAACTGCATTATATGGGTAATAATGCATGTTATATTGATAATATCGGGAGTAATAAGTATAATTATTATAGTTCTAGCGATAATAATAGTAAAATATGGCAAATAGTGCATGTTATATTGATAATAATAAAAGTAATAAGTATATTTATTACAGTTCTATCGATAATAACTGCATAATATGGGTAATAATGCATGTTATATTGAAGATAATAAAAGTAATACGTATATTTATTATAGTTCTTGCGATAATAACTGCATAATATGGGTAATAATGCATGTTATATTGAGAATAACATAAGTAATAAGTATAATTATTACAGTTCTGGCGATAATAACTGCATTATATGGGTAACAGTGCACGTTATATTGCTAATAGTATAAGTAATAAGTATAATTATTACAGTTCTAGCAATAATACCTCCATTATATGGGTAATAATGCATGTTATATTGATAATAATATAAGTAATAAGTATAATTATTACAGTTCTAGCGATAATAACTGCATTATATGGGTAATAATGCATGTTATATTGATAATATTGGGAGTAATAAGTATATTTATTATAGTTCTAGCGATAATAACTGCATAATATGGGTAATAATGCATGTTATATTGATAATAGTATAAGTAATAAGTATAATTATTACAGTTCTAGCGATAATAACTGCATTATATGGGTAATAATGCACGTTATATTGCCAATAATATAAGTAATAAGTATAATTATTACAGTTCTAGCGATAATAACTGCATTATATGGGTAATAATGCATGTTATATTGATAATATCGGGAGTAATAAGTATAATTATTATAGTTCTAGCGATAATAATAGTAAAATATGGCAAATAGTGCATGTTATATTGATAATAATAAAAGTAATAAATATATTTATTACAGTTCTATCGATAATAACTGCATAATATGGGTAATAATGCATGTTATATTGATGATAATAAAAGTAATACGTATATTTATTATAGTTCTAGCGATAATAACTGCATAATGTGGGTAATAATGCATGTTATATTGCTAATAGTATAAGTAAGAAGTATAATTATTACAGTTCTAGCGATAATAACTGCATTATATGGGTAATAATGCATGTTATATTGATAATAATATAAGTAATAAGTATAGTTATTACAGTTCTAGCGATAATAACTGCATTATATGGGTAATAATGCATGTTATATTGCTAATAATATAAGTAATAAGTATAATTATTACAGTTCTAGCGATAATAACTGCATTATATGGGTAATAATGCATGTTATATTGATAATAATATAAGTAATAAGTATAATTATTACAGTTCTAGCGATAATAACTGCATTATATGGGTAATAATGCATGTTATATTGCTCATAATATAAGTAATAAGTATAATTATTACAGTTCTAGCGATAATAACTGCATTATATGGGTAATAATGCATGTTATATTGATAATATTGGGAGTAATAAGTATATTTATTATAGTTCTAGCGATAATAACTGCATAATATGGGTAATAATGCATGTTATATTGATAATAGTATAAGTAATAAGTATAATTATTACAGTTCTAGCGATAATAACTGCATTATATGGGTAATAATGCATGTTATATTGATGATAATGAAAGTAATACGTATATTTATTATAGTTCTAGCGATAATAACTGCATAATATGGGTAATAATGCACGTTATATTGCTAATAATATAAGTAATGAGTACAATTATTACAGTTCTAGCGATAATAACTGCATTATATGGGTAATAATGCATGTTATATTGATAATAATATAAGTAATAAGTATAATTATTACAGGTCTAGCGATAATAACTGCATTATATGGGTAATAATGCATGTTATATTGCTCATAATATAAGTAATAAGTATAATTATTACAGTTCTAGCGATAATAACTGCATTATATGGGTAATAATGCATGTTATATTGATAATATCGGGAGTAATAAGTATAATTATTATAGTTCTAGCGATAATAATAGTAAAATATGGCAAATAGTGCATGTTATATTGATAATAATAAAAGTAATAAGTATATTTATTACAGTACTATCGATAATAACTGCATAATATGGGTAATAATGCATGTTATATTGATGATAATGAAAGTAGTAAGTACATTTATTACAGTTCTAGCGATAATAACTGCATTATATGCGTAATAATGCACGTTATATTGCTAATAATATAAGTAATGAGTATAATTATTACAGTTCTAGCGATAATAACTGCATTATATGGGTAATAATGCATGTTATATTGATGACAATAAAAGTAATACGTATATTTATTATAGTTCTAGCGATAATAACTGCATAGTATGGGTAATAGTGCATGTTATATTGAGAATAATGTAAGTAATAAGTATAATTATTACAGTTCTGGCGATAATAACTGCATTATATGGGTAATAATGCACGTTATATTGCTAATAGTATTTAATAAGTATAATTATTACAGTTCTAGCGATAATACCTCCATTATATGGGTAATAATGCATGTTATATTGAGAATAATATAAGTAATAAGTATAATTATTACAGTTCTGGCGATAATAACTGCATTATATGGGTAATAATGCACGTTATATTGCTAATAATATAAGTAATAAGTGTAATTATTGCAGTTCTAGCGATAATAACTGCATTATATGGGTAATAATGCATGTTATATTGATAATATCGGGAGTAATAAGTATAATTATTATAGTTCTAGCGATAATAATAGTAAAATATGGCAAATAGTGCATGTTATATTGATAATAATAAAAGTAATAAATATATTTATTACAGTTCTATCGATAATAACTGCATAATATGGGTAATAATGCATGTTATATTGAGAATAATATAAGTAATAAGTATAATTATTACAGTTATGGCGATAATAACTGCGTTATATGGGTAATAATGCACGTTATATTGCTAATAGTATAAGTAATAAGTATCATTATTACAGTTCTAACGATAATACCTCCATTATATGGGTAATAATGCATGTTATATTGATAATAATATAAGTAATAAGTATATTTATTACAGTTCTATCGATAATAACTGCATAATATGGGTAATAATGCATGTTATATTGATGATAATAAAAGTAATACGTATATTTATTATAGTTCTAGCAATAATAACTGCATAATATGGGCAATAATGCATGTTATATTGATAATAGTATAAGTAATAAGTATAATTATTACAGTTCTGGCGATAATAACTGTATTATATGGGTAACAATGCACGTTATATTGCTAATAGTATAAGTAATAAGTGTAATTATTACAGTTTTATCGATAATAACTTCTTAATATGGGTAATAATGCATGTTATATTGATAATATCGGGAGTAATAAGTATAATTATTATAGTTCTAGCGATAATAATAGTAAAATATGGCAAATAGTGCATGTTATATTGATAATAATAAAAGTAATAAATATATTTATTGCAGTTCTATCGATAATAACTACATAATATGGGTAATAATGCATGTTATATTGATGATAATAAAAGTAATACGTATATTTATTATAGTTCTAGCGATAATAACTGCATAATGTGGGTAATAATGCATGTTATATTGATAATAATCTAAGTAATAAGTATAATTATTACAGTTCTAGCGATAATAACTGCATTATATGGGTAACAATGCACGTTATATTGCTAATAGTATAAGTAATAAGTATAATTATTACAGTTCTAGCAATAATACCTCCATTATATGGGTAATAATGCATGTTATATTGATAATAATATAAGTAATAAGTATAATTATTACAGTTCTAGCGATAATAACTGCATTATATGGGTAATAATGCATGTTATATTGATAATATTGGGAGTAATAAGTATATTTATTATAGTTCTAGCGATAATAACTGCATAATATGGGTAATAATGCATGTTATATTGATAATAGTATAAGTAATAAGTATAATTATTATAGTTCTAGCAATAATACCTCCATTATATGGGTAATAATGCATGTTATATTGATAATAATATAAGTAATAAGTATAATTATTACAGTTCTAGCGATAATAACTGCATTATATGGGTAATAATGCATGTTATATTGATAATATTGGGAATAATAAGTATATTTATTATAGTTCTAGCGATAATAACTGCATAATATGGGTAATAATGCATGTTATATTGATAATAGTATAAGTAATAAGTATAATTATTACAGTTCTAGCGATAATAACTGCATTATATGGGTAATAATGCACGTTATATTGCTAATAATATAAGTAATAAGTATAATTATTAGAGTTCTAGCGATAATAACTGCATTATATGGGTAATAATGCATGTTATATTGATAATATCGGGAGTAATAAGTATAATTATTATAGTTCTAGCGATAATAATAGTAAAATATGGCAAATAGTGCATGTTATATTGATAATAATAAAAGTAATAAATATATTTATTACAGTTCTATCGATAATAACTGCATAATATGGGTAATAATGCATGTTATATTGATGATTATAAAAGTAATACGTATATTTATTATAGTTCTAGCGATAATAACTGCATAATGTGGGTAATAATGCATGTTATATTGATAATAATCTAAGTAATAAGTATAATTATTACAGTTCTAGCGATAATAACTGCATTATATGGGTAATAATGCATGTTATATTGATAATATCGGGAGTAATAAGTATAATTATTATAGTTCTAGCGATAATAATAGTAAAATATGGCAAATAGTGCATGTTATATTGATAATAATAAAAGTAATAAATATATTTATTACAGTTCTATCGATAATAACTGCATAATATGGGTAATAATGCATGTTATATTGATGATAATAAAAGTAATACGTATATTTATTATAGTTCTAGCGATAATAACTGCATAGTATGGGTAATAGTGCATGTTATATTGAGAATAATGTAAGTAATAAGTATAATTATTACAGTTCTGGCGATAATAACTGCATTATATGGGTAATAATGCACGTTATATTGCTAATAGTATTTAATAAGTATAATTATTACAGTTCTAGCGATAATACCTCCATTATATGGGTAATAATGCATGTTATATTGAGAATAATATAAGTAATAAGTATAATTATTACAGTTCTGGCGATAATAACTGCATTATATGGGTAATAATGCATGTTATATTGATAATATTGGGAGTAATAAGTATATTTATTATAGTTCTAGCGATAATAACTGCATAATATGGGTAATAATGCATGTTATATTGATAATAGTATAAGTAATAAGTATAATTATTACAGTTCTAGCGATAATAACTGCATTATATGGGTAATAATGCACGTTATATTGCCAATAATATAAGTAATAAGTATAATTATTACAGTTCTAGCGATAATAACTGCATTATATGGGTAATAATGCATGTTATATTGATAATATCGGGAGTAATAAGTATAATTATTATAGTTCTAGCGATAATAATAGTAAAATATGGCAAATAGTGCATGTTATATTGATAATAATAAAAGTAATAAATATATTTATTACAGTTCTATCGATAATAACTGCATAATATGGGTAATAATGCATGTTATATTGATGATAATAAAAGTAATACGTATATTTATTATAGTTCTAGCGATAATAACTGCATTATATGGGTAATAATGCACGTTATATTGCCAATAATATAAGTAATAAGTATAATTATTACAGTTCTAGCGATAATAACTGCATTATATGGGTAATAATGCATGTTATATTGATAATATCGGGAGTAATAAGTATAATTATTATAGTTCTAGCGATAATAATAGTAAAATATGGCAAATAGTGCATGTTATATTGATAATAATAAAAGTAATAAATATATTTATTACAGTTCTATCGATAATAACTGCATAATATGGGTAATAATGCATGTTATATTGATGATTATAAAAGTAATACGTATATTTATTATAGTTCTAGCGATAATAACTGCATAATGTGGGTAATAATGCATGTTATATTGATAATAATCTAAGTAATAAGTATAATTATTACAGTTCTAGCGATAATAACTGCATTATATGGGTAATAATGCATGTTATATTGATAATATCGGGAGTAATAAGTATAATTATTATAGTTCTAGCGATAATAATAGTAAAATATGGCAAATAGTGCATGTTATATTGATAATAATAAAAGTAATAAATATATTTATTACAGTTCTATCGATAATAACTGCATAATATGGGTAATAATGCATGTTATATTGATGATAATAAAAGTAATACGTATATTTATTATAGTTCTAGCGATAATAACTGCATAGTATGGGTAATAGTGCATGTTATATTGAGAATAATGTAAGTAATAAGTATAATTATTACAGTTCTGGCGATAATAACTGCATTATATGGGTAATAATGCACGTTATATTGCTAATAGTATTTAATAAGTATAATTATTACAGTTCTAGCGATAATACCTCCATTATATGGGTAATAATGCATGTTATATTGAGAATAATATAAGTAATAAGTATAATTATTACAGTTCTGGCGATAATAACTGCATTATATGGGTAATAATGCATGTTATATTGATAATATTGGGAGTAATAAGTATATTTATTATAGTTCTAGCGATAATAACTGCATAATATGGGTAATAATGCATGTTATATTGATAATAGTATAAGTAATAAGTATAATTATTACAGTTCTAGCGATAATAACTGCATTATATGGGTAATAATGCACGTTATATTGCCAATAATATAAGTAATAAGTATAATTATTACAGTTCTAGCGATAATAACTGCATTATATGGGTAATAATGCATGTTATATTGATAATATCGGGAGTAATAAGTATAATTATTATAGTTCTAGCGATAATAATAGTAAAATATGGCAAATAGTGCATGTTATATTGATAATAATAAAAGTAATAAATATATTTATTACAGTTCTATCGTTAATAACTGCATAATATGGGTAATAATGCATGTTATATTGATGATAATAAAAGTAATACGTATATTTATTATAGTTCTAGCGATAATAACTGCATTATATGGGTAATAATGCACGTTATATTGCCAATAATATAAGTAATAAGTATAATTATTACAGTTCTAGCGATAATAACTGCATTATATGGGTAATAATGCATGTTATATTGATAATATCGGGAGTAATAAGTATAATTATTATAGTTCTAGCGATAATAATAGTAAAATATGGCAAATAGTGCATGTTATATTGATAATAATAAAAGTAATAAATATATTTATTACAGTTCTATCGATAATAACTGCATAATATGGGTAATAATGCATGTTATATTGATGATAATAAAAGTAATACGTATATTTATTATAGTTCTAGCGATAATAACTGCATAATGTGGGTAATAATGCATGTTATATTGCTAATAGTATAAGTACGAAGTATAATTATTACAGTTCTAGCGATAATAACTGCATTATATGGGTAATAATGCATGTTATATTGATAATAATATAAGTAATAAGTATAATTATTACAGTTCTAGCGATAATAACTGCATTATATGGGTAATAATGCATGTTATATTGCTAATAATATAAGTAATAAGTATAATTATTACAGTTCTAGCGATAATAACTGCATTATATGGGTAATAATGCATGTTATATTGATAACATTGGGAGTAATAAGTATATTTATTATAGTTCTAGCGATAATAACTGCATAATATGGGTAATAATGCATGTTATATTGATAATAGTATAAGTAATAAGTATAATTATTACAGTTCTAGCGATAATAACTGCATTATATGGGTAATAATGCATGTTATATTGATGATAATGAAAGTAATACGTATATTTATTATAGTTCTAGCGATAATAACTGCATAATATGGGTAATAATGCACGTTATATTGCTAATAATATAAGTAATGAGTACAATTATTACAGTTCTAGCGATAATAACTGCATTATATGGGTAATAATGCATGTTATATTGATAATAATATAAGTAATAAGTATAATTATTACAGTTCTAGCGATAATAACTGCATTATATGGGTAATAATGCATGTTATATTGCTCATAATATAAGTAATAAGTATAATTATTACAGTTCTAGCGATAATAACTGCATTATATGGGTAATAATGCATGTTATATTGATAATATCGGGAGTAATAAGTATAATTATTATAGTTCTAGCGATAATAATAGTAAAATATGGCAAATAGTGCATGTTATATTGATAATAATAAAAGTAATAAGTATATTTATTACAGTTCTATCGATAATAACTGCATAATATGGGTAATAATGCATGTTATATTGATGATAATGAAAGTAGTAAGTACATTTATTACAGTTCTAGCGATAATAACTGCATTATATGCGTAATAATGCACGTTATATTGCTAATAATATAAGTAATGAGTATAATTATTACAGTTCTAGCGATAATAACTGCATTATATGGGTAATAATGCATGTTATATTGATGACAATAAAAGTAATACGTATATTTATTATAGTTCTAGCGATAATAACTGCATAGTATGGGTAATAGTGCATGTTATATTGAGAATAATGTAAGTAATAAGTATAATTATTACAGTTCTGGCGATAATAACTGCATTATATGGGTAATAATGCACGTTATATTGCTAATAGTATTTAATAAGTATAATTATTACAGTTCTAGCGATAATACCTCCATTATATGGGTAATAATGCATGTTATATTGAGAATAATATAAGTAATAAGTATAATTATTACAGTTCTGGCGATAATAACTGCATTATATGGGTAATAATGCATGTTATATTGATAATATTGGGAGTAATAAGTATATTTATTATAGTTCTAGCGATAATAACTGCATAATATGGGTAATAATGCATGTTATATTGATAATAGTATAAGTAATAAGAATAATTATTACAGTTCTAGCGATAATAACTGCATTATATGGGTAATAATGCACGTTATATTGCTAATAATATAAGTAATAAGTATAATTATTACAGTTCTAGCGATAATAACTGCATTATATGGGTAATAATGCATGTTATATTGATAATATCGGGAGTAATAAGTATAATTATTATAGTTCTAGCGATAATAATAGTAAAATATGGCAAATAGTGCATGTTATATTGATAATAATAAAAGTAATAAATATATTTATTACAGTTCTATCGATAATAACTGCATAATATGGGTAATAATGCATGTTATATTGATGATAATAAAAGTAATACGTTTATTTATTATAGCTCTAGCAATAATAACTGCATAATGTGGGTAATAATGCATGTTATATTGATAATAATCTAAGTAATAAGTATAATTATTACAGTTCTAGCGATAATAACTGCATTATATGGTTAATAATGCATGTTATATTGATAATAATATAAGTAATAAGTATAATTATTACAGTTCTAGCGATAATAACTGTATTATATGGGTAATAATGCACGTTATATTGCTAATAATATAAGTAATACGTATAACTATTACAGTTCTACCGATAATAAGTGCATTATATGGGTAATAATGCATGTTATATTGATAATATCGGGAGTAATAAGTATAATTATTATAGTTCTAGCGATAATAATAGCAAAATATGGCAAATAGTGCATGTTATATTGATAATAATCAAAGTAATAAATATATTTATTACAGTTCTATCGATAATAACTGCATAATATGGGTAATAATGCATGTTATATTGATGATAATAAAAGTAATACGTATATTTATTATAGTTCTTGCGATAATAACTGCATAATATGGGTAATAATGCATGTTATATTGATGATAATAAAAGTAATACGTATATTTATTATAGTTCTAGCGATAATAACTGCATAATGTGGGTAATAATGCATGTTATATTGCTAATAGTATAAGTAAGAAGTATAATTATTACAGTTCTAGCGATAATAACTGCATTATATGGGTAATAATGCATGTTATATTGATAATATCGGGAGTAATAAGTATAATTATTATAGTTCTAGCGATAATAATAGTAAAATATGGCAAATAGTGCATGTTATATTGATAATAATAAAAGTAATAAGTATATTTATTACAGTTCTATCGATAATAACTGCATAATATGGGTAATAATGCATGTTATATTGAAGATAATAAAAGTAATACGTATATTTATTATAGTTCTTGCGATAATAACTGCATAATATGGGTAATAATGCATGTTATATTGAGAATAATATAAGTAATAAGTATAATTATTACAGTTCTGGCGATAATAACTGCATTATATGGGTAACAGTGCACGTTATATTGCTAATAGTATAAGTAATAAGTATAATTATTACAGTTCTAGCAATAATACCTCCATTATATGGGTAATAATGCATGTTATATTGATAATAATATAAGTAATAAGTATAATTATTACAGTTCTAGCGATAATAACTGCATTATATGGGTAATAATGCATGTTATATTGATAATATTGGGAGTAATAAGTATATTTATTATAGTTCTAGCGATAATAACTGCATAATATGGGTAATAATGCATGTTATATTGATAATAGTATAAGTAATAAGTATAATTATTACAGTTCTAGCGATAATAACTGCATTATATGGGTAATAATGCACGTTATATTGCCAATAATATAAGTAATAAGTATAATTATTACAGTTCTAGCGATAATAACTGCATTATATGGGTAATAATGCATGTTATATTGATAATATCGGGAGTAATAAGTATAATTATTATAGTTCTAGCGATAATAATAGTAAAATATGGCAAATAGTGCATGTTATATTGATAATAATAAAAGTAATAAATATATTTATTACAGTTCTATCGATAATAACTGCATAATATGGGTAATAATGCATGTTATATTGATGATAATAAAAGTAATACGTATATTTATTATAGTTCTAGCGATAATAACTGCATAATGTGGGTAATAATGCATGTTATATTGCTAATAGTATAAGTAAGAAGTATAATTATTACAGTTCTAGCGATAATAACTGCATTATATGGGTAATAATGCATGTTATATTGATAATAATATAAGTAATAAGTATAATTATTACAGTTCTAGCGATAATAACTGTATTATATGGGTAATAATGCATGTTATATTGCTAATAATATAAGTAATAAGTGTAATTATTACAGTTCTAGCGATAATAACTGCATTATATGGGTAATAATGCATGTTATATTGATAACATTGGGAGTAATAAGTATATTTATTATAGTTCTAGCGATAATAACTGCATAATATGGGTAATAATGCATGTTATATTGATAATAGTATAAGTAATAAGTATAATTATTACAGTTCTAGCGATAATAACTGCATTATATGGGTAATAATGCATGTTATATTGATGATAATGAAAGTAATACGTATATTTATTATAGTTCTAGCGATAATAACTGCATAATATGGGTAATAATGCACGTTATATTGCTAATAATATAAGTAATAAGTATAATTATTAGAGTTCTAGCGATAATAACTGCATTATATGGGTAATAATGCATGTTATATTGATAATATCGGGAGTAATAAGTATAATTATTATAGTTCTAGCGATTATAATAGTAAAATATGGCAAATAGTGCATGTTATATTGATAATAATAAAAGTAATAAATATATTTATTGCAGTTCTATCGATAATAACTGCATAATATGGGTAATAATGCATGTTATATTGAGAATAATATAAGTAATAAGTATAATTATTACAGTTCTGGCGATAATAACTGCATTATATGGGTAATAATGCACGTTATATTGCTAATAATATAAGTAATAAGTATAATTATTACAGTTCTAGCGATAATAACTGCATTATATGGGTAATAATGCATGTTATATTGATAATATCGGGAGTAATAAGTATAATTATTATAGTTCTAGCGATAATAATAGTAAAATATGGCAAATAGTGCATGTTATATTGATAATAATAAAAGTAATAAATATATTTATTACAGTTCTATCGATAATAACTGCATAATATGGGTAATAATGCATGTTATATTGATAATATTGGGAATAATAAGTATATTTATTATAGTTCTAGCGATAATAACTGCATAATATGGGTAATAATGCATGTTATATTGATAATAGTATAAGTAATAAGTATAATTAATACAGTTCTAGCGATAATAACTGCATTATATGGGTAATAATGCACGTTATATTGCTAATAATATAAGTAATAAGTATAATTATTAGAGTTCTAGCGATAATAACTGCATTATATGGGTAATAATGCATGTTATATTGATAATATCGGGAGTAATAAGTATAATTATTATAGTTCTAGCGATTATAATAGTAAAATATGGCAAATAGTGCATGTTATATTGATAATAATAAAAGTAATAAATATATTTATTGCAGTTCTATCGATAATAACTGCATAATATGGGTAATAATGCATGTTATATTGATGATAATAAAAGTAATACGTATATTTATTATAGTTCTAGCGATAATAACTGCATAATGTGGGTAATAATGCATGTTATATTGATAATAATCTAAGTAATAAGTATAATTATTACAGTTCTAGCGATAATAACTGCATTATATGGGTAATAATGCATGTTATATTGATGATAATGACAGTAATACGTATATTTATCATAGTTCTATCGATAATAACTGCATAATATGGGTAATAATGCATGTTATATTGATGATAATAAAAGTAATACGTATACTTATTATAGTTCTAGCAATAATAACTGCATAATATGGGTAATAATGCATGTTATATTGATAATAATATAAGTAATAAGTATAATTACTACAGTTCTAGCGATAATAACTGCATTATATGGGTAATAATGCACGTTATATTGCTAACAATATAAGTAATAAGTATAATTATTACAGTTCTAGCGATAATAACTGCATTATATGGGTAATAATGCATGTTATATTGATAATATTGGGAGTAATAAGTATATTTATTATAGTTCTAGCCATAATAACTGCAGAATATGGGTAATAATGCATGTTATATTGATAACAGTATAAGTAATAAGTATAATTATTACAGTTCTAGCGATAATAACTGCATTATATGGGTAATAATGCATGTTATATTGATAATATCGGGCGTAATAAGTATAATTATTATAGTTCTAGCGATAAGAATAGTAAAATATGGCAAATAGTGCATGATATATTGATAATAGTAAAAGTAATAAGTATATTTATTACAGTTCTATCGATAATAACTGCAGAATATGGGTAATAATGCATGTTATATTGATAACAGTATAAGTAATAAGTATAATTATTACAGTTCTAGCGATAATAATAGTAAAATATGGCTAATAGTGCATGATATATTGATAATAGTAAAAGTAATAAGTATATTTATTACAGTTCTATCGATAATAACTGCAGAATATGGGTAATAATGCATGTTATATTGATAACAGTATAAGTAATAAGTATAATTATTACAGTTCTAGCGATAATAACTGCATTATATGGATAATAATATATGTTATATTGATGATAATAAAAGTAATACGTATATTTATTATAGTTCTAGCGATAATAACTGCATAATATGGGTAATAATGCATGTTATATTGATAATAATCTAAGTAATAAGTATAATTATTACAGTTCTAGCGATAATAACTGCATTATATGGGTAATAATGCACGTTATATTGCTAACAATATAAGTAATAAGTATAATTATTACAGTTCTATCGATAATAACTTCTTAATATGGGTAATAATGCATGTTATATTGATGATAATGAAAGTAGTAAGTATATTTATTACAGTTCTAGCGATAATAACTGCATTATATGCGTAATAAGGCATGTTATATTGATAATATCGGGAGTAATAAGTATAATTATTATAGTTCTAGCGATAATAATAGTAAAATATGGCTAATAGTGCATGATATATTGATAATAGTAAAAGTAATAAGTATATTTATTACAGTTCTGTCGATAATAACTGCATAATATGGGTAATAATGCATGTTATATTGATGATAATAAAAGTAATACGTATATTTATTATAGTTCTAGCGATAATAACTGCATAATGTGGGTAATAATGCATGTTATATTGATATCAATATAAGTAATAAGTATAATTATTACAGTTCTAGCGATAATAACTGCACTATATGGGTAATAATGCACGTTATATTGCTAACAATATAAGTAATAAGTATAATTATTACAGTTCTAGCGATAATAATAGTAAAATATGGCTAATAGTGCATGATATATTGATAATAGTAAAAGTAATAAGTATATTTATTACAGTTCTATCGATAATAACTGCATAATATGGGTAATAATGCATGTTATATTGATGATAATGAAAGTAGTAAGTATATTTATTACAGTTCTAGCGGTAATAACTGCATAATATGGGTAATAATATATGTTATATTGATGATAATAAAAGTAATACGTATATTTATTATAGTTCTAGCGATAATAACTGCATAATATGGGTAATAATGCATGTTATATTGATAATAATCTAAGTAATAAGTATAATTATTACAGTTCTAGCGATAATAACTGCATTATATGGGTAATAATGCACGTTATATTGCTAACAATATAAGTAATAAGTATAATTATTACAGTTCTATCGATAATAACTTCTTAATATGGGTAATAATGCATGTTATATTGATGATAATGAAAGTAGTAAGTATATTTATTACAGTTCTAGCGATAATAACTGCATTATATGCGTAATAAGGCATGTTATATTGTTAATATCGGGAGTAATAAGTATAATTATTATAGTTCTAGCGATAATAATAGTAAAATATGGCTAATAGTGCATGATATATTGATAATAGTAAAAGTAATAAGTATATTTATTACAGTTCTATCGATAATAACTGCATTATATGGGTAATAATGCACGTTATATTGCTAACAATATAAGTAATAAGTATAATTATTACAGTTCTATCGATAATAACTTCTTAGTATGGGTAATAATGCATGTTATATTGATGATAATGAAAGTAGTAAGTATATTTATTACAGTTCTAGCGATAATAACTGCATTATATGCGTAATAATGCATGTTATATTGATAATATCGGGAGTAATAAGTATAATTATTATAGTTCTAGCGATAATAATAGTAATATATGGCAAATAGTGCATGTTATATTGATAATAATAAAAGTAATAAATATATTTATTACAGTTCTATCGATAATAAAAGTAATACGTATATTTATTATAGTTCTAGCGATAATAACTGCATAATGTGGGTAATAATGCATGTTATATTGATAATAATCTAAGTAATAAGTATAATTATTACAGTTCTAGCGATAATAACTGCATTATATGGGTAATAATGCATGTTATATTGATAATATCGGGAGTAATAAGTATAATTATTATAGTTCTAGCGATAATAATAGGAAAATATGGCAAATAGTGCATGTTATATTGATAATAATAAAAGTAATATGTATATTTATTACAGTTCTATCGATAATAACTGCATAATATGGGTAATAATGCATGTTATATTGATGATAATAAAAGTAATACGTATATTTATTATAGTTCTAGCGATAATAACTGCATAATGTGGGTAATAATGCATGTTATATTGATATCAATATAAGTAATAAGTATAATTATTACAGTTCTAGCGATAATAACTGCACTATATGGGTAATAATGCACGTTATATTGCTAACAATATAAGTAATAAGTATAATTATTACAGTTCTAGCGATAATAATAGTAAAATATGGCTAATAGTGCATGATATATTGATAATAGTAAAAGTAATAAGTATATTTATTACAGTTCTATCGATAATAACTGCATAATATGGGTAATAATGCATATTATATTGATGATAATGAAAGTAGTAAGTATATTTATTACAGTTCTAGCCATAATAACTGCATTATATGCGTAATAATGCACGTTATATTGCTAATAATATAAGTAATGAGTATAATTATTACAGTTCTAGCGATAATAACTGCATTATATGGGTAATAATGCATGTTATATTGATGATAATAAAAGTAATACGTATATTTATTATAGTTCTAGCGATAATAACTGCATAATATGGGTAATAATGCATGTTATATTGATAATAATCTAAGTAATAAGTATAATTATTACAGTTCTAGCGATAATAACTGCATTATATGGGTAATAATGCACGTTATATTGCTAACAATATAAGTAATAAGTATAATTATTACAGTTCTATCGATAATAACTTCTTAATATGGGTAATAATGCATGTTATATTGATAATATCGGGAGTAATAAGTATAATTATTATAGTTCTAGCGATAATAATAGTAAAATATGGCAAATAGTGCATGTTATATTGATAATAATAAAAGTAATAATTATATTTATTACAGTTCTATCGATAATAACTGCATAATATGGGTAATAATGCATGTTATATTAATGATAATAAAAGTAATAAGTATATTTATTATAGTTCTAGCGATAATAACTGCATAATGTGGGTAATAATGCATGTTATATTGATAATAATCTAAGTAATAAGTATAATTATTACAGTTCTAGCGATAATAACTGCATTATATGGGTAATAATGCATGTTATATTGATGATAATGAAAGTAATACGTATATTTATTATAGTTCTAGCGATAATAACTGCATAATATGGGTAATAATGCACGTTATATTGCTAATAATATAAGTAATGAGTACAATTATTACAGTTCTAGCGATAATAACTGCATTATATGGGTAATAATGCATGTTATATTGATGATAATAAAAGTAATACGTATAGTTATTATAGTTCTATCGATAATAACTGCATAATATGGGTAATAATGCATGTTATATTGATGATAATAAAAGTAATACGTATATTTATTATAGTTCTAGCAATAATAACTGCATAATATGGGTAATAATGCATGTTATATTGATAATAATATAAGTAATAAGTATAATTATTACAGTTCTAGCGATAATAACTGCATTATATGGGTAATAATGCACGCTATATTGCTAACAATATAAGTAATAAGTATAATTATTACAGTTCTAGCGATAATAACTGCATTATATGGGTAATAATGCATGTTATATTGATAATATTGGGAGTAATAAGTATATTTATTATAGTTCTAGCGATAATAACTGCAGAATATGGGTAATAATGCATGTTATATTGATAACAGTATAAGTAATAAGTATAATTATTACAGTTCTAGCGATAATAATAGTAAAATATGGCTAATAGTGCATGATATATTGATAATAGTAAAAGTAATAAGTATATTTATTACAGTTCTATCGATAATAACTGCAGAATATGGGTAATAATGCATGTTATATTGATAACAGTATAAGTAATAAGTATAATTATTACAGTTCTAGCGATAATAACTGCATTATATGGGTAATAATATATGTTATATTGATGATAATAAAAGTAATACGTATGTTTATTATAGTTCTAGCGATAATAACTGCATAATATGGGTAATAATGCATGTTATATTGATAATAATCTAAGTAATAAGTATAATTATTACAGTTCTAGCGATAATAACTGCATTATATGGGTAATAATGCACGTTATATTGCTAACAATATAAGTAATAAGTATAATTATTACAGTTCTATCGATAATAACTTCTTAATATGGGTAATAATGCATGTTATATTGATGATAATGAAAGTAGTAAGTATATTTATTACAGTTCTAGCGATAATAACTGCATTATATGCGTAATAAGGCATGTTATATTGATAATATCGGGAGTAATAAGTATAATTATTATAGTTCTAGCGATAATAATAGTAAAATATGGCTAATAGTGCATGATATATTGATAATAGTAAAAGTAATAAGTATATTTATTACAGTTCTGTCGATAATAACTGCATAATATGGGTAATAATGCATGTTATATTGATGATAATAAAAGTAATACGTATATTTATTATAGTTCTAGCGATAATAACTGCATAATGTGGGTAATAATGCATGTTATATTGATATCAATATAAGTAATAAGTATAATTATTACAGTTCTAGCGATAATAACTGCACTATATGGGTAATAATGCACGTTATATTGCTAACAATATAAGTAATAAGTATAATTATTACAGTTCTAGCGATAATAATAGTAAAATATGGCTAATAGTGCATGATATATTGATAATAGTAAAAGTAATAAGTATATTTATTACAGTTCTATCGATAATAACTGCATAATATGGGCAATAATGCATGTTATATTGATGATAATGAATGTAGTATGTATATTTATTACAGTTCTAGCGATAATAACTGCATTATATGCGTAATAATGCACGTTATATTGCTAATAATATAAGTAATGAGTATAATTATTACAGTTCTAGCGATAATAACTGCATTATATGGGTAATAATGCATGTTATATTGATGATAATAAAAGTAATACGTATATTTATTATAGTTCTAGCGATAATAACTGCATAATATGGGTAATAATGCATGTTATATTGATAATAATCTAAGTAATAAGTATAATTATTACAGTTCTAGCGATAATAACTGCATTATATGGGTAATAATGCATGTTATATTGATGATAATAAAAGTAATACGTATATTTATTATAGTTCTAGCGATAATTACTGCATAATGTGGGTAATAATGCATGTTATATTGATAATAATCTAAGTAATAAGTATAATTATTACAGTTCTAGCGATAATAACTGCATTATATGGGTAATAATGCATGTTATATTGATGATAATGAAAGTAATACGTATATTTATTATAGTTCTAGCGATAATAACTGCATAATATGGGTAATAATGCACGTTATATTGCTAATAATATAAGTAATGAGTACAATTATTACAGTTCTAGCGATAATAACTGCATTATATGGGTAATAATGCATGTTATATTGATGATAATAAAAGTAATACGTATAGTTATTATAGTTCTAGCGATAATAACTGCATCATATGGGTAATAATGCATGTTATATTGATGATAATAAAAGTAATACGTATATTTATTATAGTTCTAGCGATAATAACTGCATAATGTGGGTAATAATGCATGTTATATTGATATCAATATAAGTAATAAGTATAATTATTACAGTTCTAGCGATAATAACTGCACTATATGGGTAATAATGCACGTTATATTGCTAACAATATAAGTAATAAGTATAATTATTACAGTTCTAGCGATAATAACTGCATTATATGGGTAATAATGCATGTTATATTGATGATAATGAAAGTAATACGTATATTTATTATAGTTCTAGCGATAATAACTGCATAATATGGGTAATAATGCACGTTATATTGCTAATAATATAAGTAATGAGTACAATTATTACAGTTCTAGCGATAATAACTGCATTATATGGGTAATAATGCATGTTATATTGATGATAATAAAAGTAATACGTATAGTTATTATAGTTCTAGCGATAATAACTGCATTATATGGGTAATAATGCATGTTATATTGATAATATTGGGAGTAATAAGTATATTTATTATAGTTCTAGCGATAATAACTGCAGAATATGGGTAATAATGCATGTTATATTGATAACAGTATAAGTAATAAGTATAATTATTACAGTTCTAGCGATAATAACTGCATTATATGGGTAATAATGCACGTTATATAGCTAATAATATAAGTAATAAGTATAATTATTACAGTTCTAGCGATAATAACTGCATTATATGGGTAATAATGCATGTTATATTGATAATATCGGGAGTAATAAGTATAATTATTATAGTTCTAGCGATAATAATAGTAAAATATGGCAAATAGTGCATGTTATATTGATAATAATAAAAGTAATAAATATATTTATTACAGTTCTATCGATAATAAAAGTAATACGTATATTTATTATAGTTCTAGCGATAATAACTGCATAATGTGGGTAATAATGCATGTTATATTGATAATAATCTAAGTAATAAGTATAATTATTACAGTTCTAGCGATAATAACTGCATTATATGGGTAATAATGCATGTTATATTGATAATATCGGGAGTAATAAGTATAATTATTATAGTTCTAGCGATAATAATAGTAAAATATGGCAAATAGTGCATGTTATATTGATAATAATAAAAGTAATATGTATATTTATTACAGTTCTATCGATAATAACTGCATAATATGGGTAATAATGCATGTTATATTGATGATAATAAAAGTAATACGTATATTTATTATAGTTCTAGCGATAATAACTGCATAATGTGGGTAATAATGCATGTTATATTGATATCAATATAAGTAATAAGTATAATTATTACAGTTCTAGCGATAATAACTGCACTATATGGGTAATAATGCACGTTATATTGCTAACAATATAAGTAATAAGTATAATTATTACAGTTCTAGCGATAATAATAGTAAAATATGGCTAATAGTGCATGATATATTGATAATAGTAAAAGTAATAAGTATATTTATTACAGTTCTATCGATAATAACTGCATAATATGGGTAATAATGCATGTTATATTGATGATAATGAAAGTAGTAAGTATATTTATTACAGTTCTGGCGATAATAACTGCATTATATGCGTAATAATGCACGTTATATTGCTAATAATATAAGTAATGAGTATAATTATTACAGTTCTAGCGATAATACCTCCATTATATGGGTAATAATGCATGTTATATTGATAATGATATAAGTAATAAGTATAATTATTACAGTTCTAGCGATAATAACTGCATTATATGGGTAATAATGCATGTTATATTGATGATAATGAAAGTAATACGTATATTTATTAAAGTTCTAGCGATAATAACTGCATAATATGGGTAATAATGCATGTTATATTGATAATAATCTAAGTAATAAGTATAATTATTACAGTTCTAGCGATAATAACTGCATTATATGGGTAATAATGCACGTTATATTGCTAACAATATAAGTAATAAGTATAATTCTTACAGTTCTATCGATAATAACTTCTTAATATGGGTAATAATGCATGTTATATTAATGATAATGAAAGTAGTAAGTATATTTATTACAGTTCTAGCGATAATAATAGTAAAATATGGCTAATAGTGCATGATATATTGATAATAGTAAAAGTAATAAGTATATTTATTACAGTTCTATCGATAATAACTGCATAATATGGGTAATAATGCATGTTATAATGATGTAAATGAAAGTAATACGTATATTTATTATAGTTCTAGCGATAATAACTGCATAATATGGGTAAAAATGCATGCTATATTTAGAATAATATAAGTAATAAGTATAATTATTACAGTTCTGGCGATAATAACTGCATTATATGGGTAATAATGCACGTTATATTGCTAATAGTATAAGTAATAATTATAATTATTACAGTTCTAGCGATAATACCTCCATTATATGGGTAATAATGCATGTTATATTGATAATAATATAAGTAATAAGTATATTTATTACAGTTATATCGATAATAACTGCATAATATGGGTAATAATGCATGTTATATTGATGATAATAAAAGTAATACGTATATTTATTATAGTTCTAGCAATAATAACTGCATAATATGGGTAATAATGCATGTTATATTGATAATAATATAAGTAATAAGTATATTTATTACAGTTCTATCGATAATAACTGCATAATATGGGTAATAATGCATGTTATATTGATGTAAATGAAAGTAATACGTATATTTATTATAGTTCTAGCGATAATAACTGCATAATATGGGTAACAATGCATGCTATATTTAGAATAATATAAGTAATAAGTATAATTATTACAGTTCTAGCGATAATAATAGTAAAATATGGCTAATAGTGCATGATATATTGATAATAGTAAAAGTAATAAGTATATTTATTACAGTTCTATCGATAATAACTGCATAATATGGGTAATAATGCATGTTATATTGATGATAATGAAAGTAGTAAGTATATTTATTACAGTTCTAGCGATAATAACTGCATTATATGCGTAATAATGCACGTTATATTGCTAATAATATAAGTAATGAGTATAATTTTTACAGTTCTAGCGATAATAACTGCATTATATGGGTAATAATGCATGTTATACTGATGATAATAAAAGTAATACGTATATTTATTATAGTTCTAGCGATAATAACTGCATAATATGGGTAATAATGCATGTTATATTGATAATAATCTAAGTAATAAGTATAATTATTACAGTTCTAGCGATAATAACTGCATTATATGGGTAATAATGCACGTTATATTGCTAACAATATAAGTAATAAGTATAATTATTACAGTTCTATCGATAATAACTTCTTAATATGGGTAATAATGCATGTTATATTGATAATATCGGGAGTAATAAGTATAATTATTATAGTTCTAGCGATAATAATAGTAAAATATGGCAAATAGTGCATGTTATATTGATAATAATAAAAGTAATAATTATATTTATTACAGTTCTATCGATAATAACTGCATAATATGGGTAATAATGCATGTTATATTGATGATAATAAAAGTAATACGTATATTTATTATAGTTCTAGCGATAATAACTGCATAATGTGGGTAATAATGCATGTTATATTGATAATAATCTAAGTAATAAGTATAATTATTACAGTTCTAGCGATAATAACTGCATTATATTGGTAATAATGCATGTTATATTGATGATAATGAAAGTAATACGTATATTTATTATAGTTCTAGCGATAATAACTGCATAATATGGGTAATAATGCACGTTATATTGCTAATAATATAAGTAATGAGTACAATTATTACAGTTCTAGCGATAATAACTGCATTATATGGGTAATAATGCATGTTATATTGATGATAATAAAAGTAATACGTATAGTTATTATAGTTCTATCGATAATAACTGCATAATATGGGTAATAATGCATGTTATATTGATGATAATAAAAGTAATACGTATATTTATTATAGTTCTAGCAATAATAACTGCATAATATGGGTAATAATGCATGTTATATTGATAATAATATAAGTAATAAGTATAATTATTACAGTTCTAGCGATAATAACTGCATTATATGGGTAATAATGCACGTTATATTGCTAACAATATAAGTAATAAGTATAATTATTACAGTTCTAGCGATAATAACTGCATTATATGGGTAATAATGCATGTTATATTGATAATATTGGGAGTAATAAGTATATTTATTATAGTTCTAGCGATAATAACTGCAGAATATGGGTAATAATGCATGTTATATTGATAACAGTATAAGTAATAAGTATAATTATTACAGTTCTAGCGATAATAATAGTAAAATATGGCTAATAGTGCATGATATATTGATAATAGTAAAAGTAATAAGTATATTTATTACAATTCTAGCGATAATAACTGCATTATATGCGTAATAAGGCATGTTATATTGATAATATCGGGAGTAATAAGTATAATTATTATAGTTCTAGCGATAATAATAGTAAAATATGGCTAATAGTGCATGATATATTGATAATAGTAAAAGTAATAAGTATATTTATTACAGTTCTGTCGATAATAACTGCATAATATGGGTAATAATGCATGTTATATTGATGATAATAAAAGTAATACGTATATTTAGTATAGTTCTAGCGATAATAAGTGCATAATGTGGGTAATAATGCATGTTATATTGATATCAATATAAGTAATAAGTATAATTATTACAGTTCTAGCGATAATAACTGCACTATATGGGTAATAATGCACGTTATATTGCTAACAATATAAGTAATAAGTATAATTATTACAGTTCTAGCGATAATAATAGTAAAATATGGCTAATAGTGCATGATATATTGATAATAGTAAAAGTAATAAGTATATTTATTACAGTTCTATCGATAATAACTGCATAATATGGGTAATAATGCATGTTATATTGATGATAATGAAAGTAGTAAGTATATTTATTACAGTTCTAGCGATAATAACTGCATTATATGCGTAATAATGCACGTTATATTGCTAATAATATAAGTAATGAGTATAATTATTACAGTTCTAGCGATAATAACTGCATTATATGGGTAATAATGCATGTTATACTGATGATAATAAAAGTAATACGTATATTTATTATAGTTCTAGCGATAATAACTGCATAATATGGGTAATAATGCATGTTATATTGATAATAATCTAAGTAATAAGTATAATTATTACAGTTCTAGCGATAATAACTGCATTATATGGGTAATAATGCACGTTATATTGCTAACAATATAAGTAATAAGTATAATTATTACAGTTCTATCGATAATAACTTCTTAATATGGGTAATAATGCATGTTATATTGATAATATCGGGAGTAATAAGTATAATTATTATAGTTCTAGCGATAATAATAGTAAAATATGGCAAATAGTGCATGTTATATTGATAATAATAAAAGTAATAATTATATTTATTACAGTTCTATCGATAATAACTGCATAATATGGGTAATAATGCATGTTATATTGATGATAATAAAAGTAATAAGTATAATTATTACAGTTCTAGCGATAATAACTGCATTATATGGGTAATAATGCATGTTATATTGATAATATTGGGAGTAATAAGTATATTTATTATAGTTCTAGCGATAATAACTGCAGAATATGGGTAATAATGCATGTTATATTGATAACAGTATAAGTAATAAGTATAATTATTACAGTTCTAGCGATAATAATAGTAAAATATGGCTAATAGTGCATGATATATTGATAATAGTAAAAGTAATAAGTATATTTATTACAATTCTAGCGATAATAACTGCATTATATGCGTAATAAGGCATGTTATATTGATAATATCGGGAGTAATAAGTATAATTATTATAGTTCTAGCGATAATAATAGTAAAATATGGCTAATAGTGCATGATATATTGATAATAGTAAAAGTAATAAGTATATTTATTACAGTTCTGTCGATAATAACTGCATAATATGGGTAATAATGCATGTTATATTGATGATAATAAAAGTAATACGTATATTTAGTATAGTTCTAGCGATAATAAGTGCATAATGTGGGTAATAATGCATGTTATATTGATATCAATATAAGTAATAAGTATAATTATTACAGTTCTAGCGATAATAACTGCACTATATGGGTAATAATGCACGTTATATTGCTAACAATATAAGTAATAAGTATAATTATTACAGTTCTAGCGATAATAATAGTAAAATATGGCTAATAGTGCATGATATATTGATAATAGTAAAAGTAATAAGTATATTTATTACAGTTCTATCGATAATAACTGCATAATATGGGTAATAATGCATGTTATATTGATGATAATGAAAGTAGTAAGTATATTTATTACAGTTCTAGCGATAATAACTGCATTATATGCGTAATAATGCACGTTATATTGCTAATAATATAAGTAATGAGTATAATTATTACAGTTCTAGCGATAATAACTGCATTATATGGGTAATAATGCATGTTATACTGATGATAATAAAAGTAATACGTATATTTATTATAGTTCTAGCGATAATAACTGCATAATATGGGTAATAATGCATGTTATATTGATAATAATCTAAGTAATAAGTATAATTATTACAGTTCTAGCGATAATAACTGCATTATATGGGTAATAATGCACGTTATATTGCTAACAATATAAGTAATAAGTATAATTATTACAGTTCTATCGATAATAACTTCTTAATATGGGTAATAATGCATGTTATATTGATAATATCGGGAGTAATAAGTATAATTATTATAGTTCTAGCGATAATAATAGTAAAATATGGCAAATAGTGCATGTTATATTGATAATAATAAAAGTAATAATTATATTTATTACAGTTCTATCGATAATAACTGCATAATATGGGTAATAATGCATGTTATATTGATGATAATAAAAGTAATACGTATATTTATTATAGTTCTAGCAATAATAACTGCATTATATGGGTAATAATGCATGTTATATTGATAATATTGGGAGTAATAAGTATATTTATTATAGTTCTAGCGATAATAACTGCAGAATATGGGTAATAATGCATGTTATATTGATAACAGTATAAGTAATAAGTATAATTATTACAGTTCTAGCGATAATAATAGTAAAATATGGCTAATAGTGCATGATATATTGATAATAGTAAAAGTAATAAGTATATTTATTACAATTCTAGCGATAATAACTGCATTATATGCGTAATAAGGCATGTTATATTGATAATATCGGGAGTAATAAGTATAATTATTATAGTTCTAGCGATAATAATAGTAAAATATGGCTAATAGTGCATGATATATTGATAATAGTAAAAGTAATAAGTATATTTATTACAGTTCTGTCGATAATAACTGCATAATATGGGTAATAATGCATGTTATATTGATGATAATAAAAGTAATACGTATATTTAGTATAGTTCTAGCGATAATAAGTGCATAATGTGGGTAATAATGCATGTTATATTGATATCAATATAAGTAATAAGTATAATTATTACAGTTCTAGCGATAATAACTGCACTATATGGGTAATAATGCACGTTATATTGCTAACAATATAAGTAATAAGTATAATTATTACAGTTCTAGCGATAATAATAGTAAAATATGGCTAATAGTGCATGATATATTGATAATAGTAAAAGTAATAAGTATATTTATTACAGTTCTATCGATAATAACTGCATAATATGGGTAATAATGCATGTTATATTGATGATAATGAAAGTAGTAAGTATATTTATTACAGTTCTAGCGATAATAACTGCATTATATGCGTAATAATGCACGTTATATTGCTAATAATATAAGTAATGAGTATAATTATTACAGTTCTAGCGATAATAACTGCATTATATGGGTAATAATGCATGTCATATTGATGATAATAAAAGTAATACGTATATTTATTATAGTTCTAGCGATAATAACTGCATAATATGGGTAATAATGCATGTTATATTGATAATAATCTAAGTAATAAGTATAATTATTACAGTTCTAGCGATAATAACTGCATTATATGGGTAATAATGCACGTTATATTGCTAACAATATAAGTAATAAGTATAATTATTACAGTTCTATCGATAATAACTTCTTAATATGGGAAATAATGCATGTTATATTGATAATATCGGGAGTAATAAGTATAATTATTATAGTTCTAGCGATAATAACTGCACTATATGGGTAATAATGCACGTCATGTTGCTAACAATATAAGTAATAAGTATAATTATTACAGTTCTAGCGATAATAATAGTAAAATATGGCTAATAGTGCATGATATATTGATAATAGTAAAAGTAATAAGTATATTTATTACAGTTCTATCGATAATAACTGCATAATATGGGTAATAATGCATGTTATATTGATGATAATGAAAGTAGTAAGTATATTTATTACAGTTCTAGCGATAATAACTGCATTATATGCGTAATAATGCACGTTATATTGCTAATAATATAAGTAATGAGTATAATTATTACAGTTCTAGCGATAATAACTGCATTATATGGGTAATAATGCATGTTATACTGATGATAATAAAAGTAATACGTATATTTATTATAGTTCTAGCGATAATAACTGCATAATATGGGTAATAATGCATGTTATATTGATAATAATCTAAGTAATAAGTATAATTATTACAGTTCTAGCGATAATAACTGCATTATATGGGTAATAATGCACGTTATATTGCTAACAATATAAGTAATAAGTATAATTATTACAGTTCTATCGATAATAACTTCTTAATATGGGTAATAATGCATGTTATATTGATAATATCGGGAGTAATAAGTATAATTATTATAGTTCTAGCGATAATAATAGTAAAATATGGCAAATAGTGCATGTTATATTGATAATAATAAAAGTAATAATTATATTTATTACAGTTCTATCGATAATAACTGCATAATATGGGTAATAATGCATGTTATATTGATGATAATAAAAGTAATACGTATATTTATTATAGTTCTAGCAATAATAACTGCATAATATGGGTAATAATGCATGTTATATTGATAATAATATAAGTAATAAGTATAATTATTACAGTTCTAGCGATAATAACTGCATTATATGGGTAATAATGCACGTTATATTGCTAACAATATAAGTAATAAGTATAATTATTACAGTTCTAGCGATAATAACTGCATTATATGGGTAATAATGCATGTTATATTGATAATATTGGGAGTAATAAGTATATTTATTATAGTTCTAGCGATAATAACTGCAGAATATGGGTAATAATGCATGTTATATTGATAACAGTATAAGTAATAAGTATAATTATTACAGTTCTAGCGATAATAATAGTAAAATATGGCTAATAGTGCATGATATATTGATAATAGTAAAAGTAATAAGTATATTTATTACAGTTCTAGCGATAATAACTGCATTATATGCGTAATAAGGCATGTTATATTGATAATATCGGGAGTAATAAGTATAATTATTATAGTTCTAGCGATAATAATAGTAAAATATGGCTAATAGTGCATGATATATTGATAATAGTAAAAGTAATAAGTATATTTATTACAGTTCTGTCGATAATAACTGCATAATATGGGTAATAATGCATGTTATATTGATGATAATAAAAGTAATACGTATATTTAGTATAGTTCTAGCGATAATAAGTGCATAATGTGGGTAATAATGCATGTTATATTGGTATCAATATAAGTAATAAGTATAATTATTACAGTTCTAGCGATAATAACTGCACTATATGGGTAATAATGCACGTTATATTGCTAACAATATAAGTAATAAGTATAATTATTACAGTTCTAGCGATAATAATAGTAAAATATGGCTAATAGTGCATGATATATTGATAATAGTAAAAGTAATAAGTATATTTATTACAGTTCTAGCGATAATAACTGCATTATATGCGTAATAAGGCATGTTATATTGATAATATCGGGAGTAATAAGTATAATTATTATAGTTCTAGCGATAATAATAGTAAAATATGGCTAATAGTGCATGATATATTGATAATAGTAAAAGTAATAAGTATATTTATTACAGTTCTGCCGATAATAACTGCATAATATGGGTAATAATGCATGTTATATTGATGATAATAAAAGTAATACGTATATTTAGTATAGTTCTAGCGATAATAAGTGCATAATGTGGGTAATAATGCATGTTATATTGGTATCAATATAAGTAATAAGTATAATTATTACAGTTCTAGCGATAATAACTGCACTATATGGGTAATAATGCACGTTATATTGCTAACAATATAAGTAATAAGTATAATTATTACAGTTCTAGCGATAATAATAGTAAAATATGGCTAATAGTGCATGATATATTGATAATAGTAAAAGTAATAAGTATATTTATTACAGTTCTGTCGATAATAACTGCATAATATGGGTAATAATGCATGTTATATTGATGATAATAAAAGTAATACGTATATTTAGTATAGTTCTAGCGATAATAAGTGCATAATGTGGGTAATAATGCATGTTATATTGGTATCAATATAAGTAATAAGTATAATTATTACAGTTCTAGCGATAATAACTGCACTATATGGGTAATAATGCACGTTATATTGCTAACAATATAAGTAATAAGTATAATTATTACAGTTCTAGCGATAATAATAGTAAAATATGGCTAATAGTGCATGATATATTGATAATAGTAAAAGTAATAAGTATATTTATTACAGTTCTATCGATAATAACTGCATAATATGGGTAATAATGCATGTTATATTGATGATAATGAAAGTAGTAAGTATATTTATTACAGTTCTAGCGATAATAACTGCATTATATGCGTAATAATGCACGTTATATTGCTAATAATATAAGTAATGAGTATAATTATTACAGTTCTAGCGATAATAACTGCATTATATGGGTAATAATGCATGTTATATTGATGATAATAAAAGTAATACGTATATTTATTATAGTTCTAGCGATAATAACTGCATAATATGGGTAATAATGCATGTTATATTGATAATAATCTAAGTAATAAGTATAATTATTACAGTTCTAGCGATAATAACTGCATTATATGGGTAATAATGCACGTTATATTGCTAACAATATAAGTAATAAGTATAATTATTACAGTTCTATCGATAATAACTTCTTAATATGGGTAATAATGCATGTTATATTGATAATATCGGGAGTAATAAGTATAATTATTATAGTTCTAGCGATAATAATAGTAAAATATGGCAAATAGTGCATGTTATATTGATAATAATAAAAGTAATAATTATATTTATTACAGTTCTATCGATAATAACTGCATAATATGGGTAATAATGCATGTTATATTGATGATAATAAAAGTAATACGTATATTTATTATAGTTCTAGCGATAATAACTGCATAATGTGGGTAATAATGCATGTTATATTGATAATAATCTAAGTAATAAGTATAATTATTACAGTTCTAGCGATAATAACTGCATTATATGGGTAATAATGCATGTTATATTGATGATAATGAAAGTAATACGTATATTTATTATAGTTCTAGCGATAATAACTGCATAATATGGGTAATAATGCACGTTATATTGATAATAATAAAAGTAATAAATATATTTATTGCAGTTCTATCGATAATAACTGCATAATATGGGTAATAATGCATGTTATATTGATGATAATAAAAGTAATACGTATATTTATTATAGTTCTAGCGATAATAACTGCATAATGTGGGTAATAATGCATGTTATATTGATAATAATCTAAGTAATAAGTATAATTATTACAGTTCTAGCGATAATAACTGCATTATATGGGTAATAATGCATGTTATATTGATAATATTAGGAGTAATAAATATATCTATTATGGTTCTAGAGATAATAACTGCATAATATGGGTAATAATGCATGTTATATTGATAATAATATAAGTAATAAGTATAATTATTACAGTTCTAGCGATAATACCTCCATTATATGGGTAATAATGCATGTTATATTGATGATAATGAAAGTAATACGTATATTTATCATAGTTCTATCGATAATAACTGCATAATATGGGTAATAATGCATGTTATATTGATGATAATAAAAGTAATACGTATATTTATTATAGTTCTAGCAATAATAACTGCATAATATGGGTAATAATGCATGTTATATTGATAATAATATAAGTAATAAGTATATTTATTACAGTTCTATCGATAATAACTGCATAATATGGGTAATAATGCACGTTATATTGATAATAATAAAAGTAATAAATATATTTATTGCAGTTCTATCGATAATAACTGCATAATATGGGTAATAATGCATGTTATATTGATGATAATAAAAGTAATACGTATATTTATTATAGTTCTAGCAATAATAACTGCATAATATGGGTAATAATGCATGTTATATTGATAATAATATAAGTAATAAGTATAATTACTACAGTTCTAGCGATAATAACTGCATTATATGGGTAATAATGCACGTTATATTGCTAACAATATAAGTAATAAGTATAATTATTACAGTTCTAGCGATAATAACTGCATTATATGGGTAATAATGCATGTTATATTGATAATATTGGGAGTAATAAGTATATTTATTATAGTTCTAGCGATAATAACTGCAGAATATGGGTAATAATGCATGTTATATTGATAACAGTATAAGTAATAAGTACAATTATTACAGTTCTAGCGATAATAACTGCATTATATGGGTAATAATGCATGTTATATTGATAATATCGGGCGTAATAAGTATAATTATTATAGTTCTAGCGATAAGAATAGTAAAATATGGCAAATAGTGCATGATATATTGATAATATTAAAAGTAATAAGTATATTTATTACAGTTCTATCGATAATAACTGCAGAATATGGGTAATAATGCATGTTATATTGATAACAGTATAAGTAATAAGTATAATTATTACAGTTCTAGCGATAATAATAGTAAAATATGGCTAATAGTGCATGATATATTGATAATAGTAAAAGTAATAAGTATATTTATTACAGTTCTGTCGATAATAACTGCATAATATGGGTAATAATGCATGTTATATTGATGATAATAAAAGTAATACGTATATTTATTATAGTTCTAGCGATAATAACTGCATAATGTGGGTAATAATGCATGTTATATTGATATCAATATAAGTAATAAGTATAATTATTACAGTTCTAGCGATAATAACTGCACTATATGGGTAATAATGCACGTTATATTGCTAACAATATAAGTAATAAGTATAATTATTACAGTTCTAGCGATAATAATAGTAAAATATGGCTAATAGTGCATGATATATTGATAATAGTAAAAGTAATAAGTATATTTATTACAGTTCTATCGATAATAACTGCATAATATGGGTAATAATGCATGTTATATTGATGATAATGAAAGTAGTATGTATATTTATTACAGTTCTAGCGATAATAACTGCATTATATGCGTAATAATGCACGTTATATTGCTAATAATATAAGTAATGAGTATAATTATTACAGTTCTAGCGATAATAACTGCATTATATGGGTAATAATGCATGTTATATTGATGATAATAAAAGTAATACGTATATTTATTATAGTTCTAGCGATAATAACTGCATAATGTGGGTAATAATGCATGTTATATTGAAAATAATCTAAGTAATAAGTATAATTATTACAGTTCTAGCGATAATAACTGCATTATATGGGTAATAATGCATGTTATATTGATGATAATGAAAGTAATACGTATATTTATTATAGTTCTAGCGATAATAACTGCATAATATGGGTAATAATGCACGTTATATTGCTAATAATATAAGTAATGAGTACAATTATTACAGTTCTAGCGATAATAACTGCATTATATGGGTAATAATGCATGTTATATTGATGATAATAAAAGTAATACGTATAGTTATTATAGTTCTAGCGATAATAACTGCATAATATGGGTAATAATGCATGTTATATTGATGATAATAAAAGTAATACGTATATTTATTATAGTTCTAGCGATAATAACTGCATAATGTGGGTAATAATGCATGTTATATTGATATCAATATAAGTAATAAGTATAATTATTACAGTTCTAGCGATAATAACTGCACTATATGGGTAATAATGCACGTTATATTGCTAACAATATAAGTAATAAGTATAATTATTACAGTTCTAGCGATAATAACTGCATTATATGGGTAATAATGCATGTTATATTGATAATATCGGGAGTAATAAGTATAATTATTATAGTTCTAGCGATAATAATAGTAAAATGTGGCAAATAGTGCATGTTATATTGATAATAATAAAAGTAATAAATATATATATTACAGTTCTATCGATAATAAAAGTAATACGTATATTTATTATAGTTCTAGCGATAATAACTGCATAATGTGGGTAATAATGCATGTTATATTGATAATAATCTAAGTAATAAGTATAATTATTACAGTTCTAGCGATAATAACTGCATTATATGGGTAATAATGCATGTTATATTGATGATAATAAAAGTAATACGTATAGTTATTATAGTTCTAGCGATAATAACTGCATAATATGGGTAATAATGCATGTTATATTGATGATAATAAAAGTAATACGTATATTTATTATAGTTCTAGCGATAATAACTGCATAATGTGGGTAATAATGCATGTTATATTGATATCAATATAAGTAATAAGTATAATTATTACAGTTCTAGCGATAATAACTGCACTATATGGGTAATAATGCACGTTATATTGCTAACAATATAAGTAATAAGTATAATTATTACAGTTCTAGCGATAATAACTGCATTATATGGGTAATAATGCATGTTATATTGATAATATCGGGAGTAATAAGTATAATTATTATAGTTCTAGCGATAATAATAGTAAAATGTGGCAAATAGTGCATGTTATATTGATAATAATAAAAGTAATAAATATATATATTACAGTTCTATCGATAATAAAAGTAATACGTATATTTATTATAGTTCTAGCGATAATAACTGCATAATGTGGGTAATAATGCATGTTATATTGATGATAATGAAAGTAGTAAGTATATTTATTACAGTTCTAGCGATAATAACTGCATTATATGCGTAATAATGCACGTTATATTGCTAATAATATAAGTAATGAGTATAATTATTACAGTTCTAGCGATAATACCTCCATTATATGGGTAATAATGCATGTTATATTGATAATGATATAAGTAATAAGTATAATTATTACAGTTCTAGCGATAATAACTGCATTATATGGGTAATAATGCATGTTGTATTGATGATAATGAAAGTAATACGTATATTTATTATAGTTCTAGCGATAATAACTGCATAATATGGGTAATAATGCATGTTATATTGATAATAATCTAAGTAATAAGTATAATTATTACAGTTCTAGCGATAATAACTGCATTATATGGGTAATAATGCACGTTATATTGCTAACAATATAAGTAATAAGTATAATTCTTACAGTTCTATCGATAATAACTTCTTAATATGGGTAATAATGCATGTTATATTAATGATAATGAAAGTAGTAAGTATATTTATTACAGTTCTAGCGATAATAATAGTAAAATATGGCTAATAGTGCATGATATATTGATAATAGTAAAAGTAATAAGTATATTTATTACAGTTCTATCGATAATAACTGCATAATATGGGTAATAATGCATGTTATAATGATGTAAATGAAAGTAATACGTATATTTATTATAGTTCTAGCGATAATAACTGCATAATATGGGTAACAATGCATGCTATATTTAGAATAATATAAGTAATAAGTATAATTATTACAGTTCTGGCGATAATAACTGCATTATATGGGTAATAATGCACGTTATATTGCTAATAGTATAAGTAATAATTATAATTATTACAGTTCTAGCGATAATACCTCCATTATATGGGTAATAATGCATGTTATATTGATAATAATATAAGTAATAAGTATATTTATTACAGTTATATCGATAATAACTGCATAATATGGGTAATAATGCATGTTATATTGATGATGATAAAAGTAATACGTATATTTATTATAGTTCTGGCAATAATAACTGCATAATATGGGTAATAATGCATGTTATATTGATAATAATATAAGTAATAAGTATATTTATTACAGTTCTATCGATAATAACTGCATAATATGGGTAATAATGCATGTTATATTGATGTAAATGAAAGTAATACGTATATTTATTATAGTTCTAGCGATAATAACTGCATAATATGGGTAACAATGCATGCTATATTTAGAATAATATAAGTAATAAGTATAATTATTACAGTTCTAGCGATAATAATAGTAAAATATGGCTAATAGTGCATGATATATTGATAATAGTAAAAGTAATAAGTATATTTATTACAGTTCTATCGATAATAACTGCATAATATGGGTAATAATGCATGTTATATTGATGATAATGAAAGTAGTAAGTATATTTATTACAGTTCTAGCGATAATAACTGCATTATATGCGTAATAATGCACGTTATATTGCTAATAATATAAGTAATGAGTATAATTATTACAGTTCTAGCGATAATAACTGCATTATATGGGTAATAATGCATGTTATACTGATGATAATAAAAGTAATACGTATATTTATTATAGTTCTAGCGATAATAACTGCATAATATGGGTAATAATGCATGTTATATTGATAATTTCGGGAGTAATAAGTATAATTATTATAGTTCTAGCGATAATAATAGTAAAATATGGCAAATAGTGCATGTTATATTGATAATAATAAAAGTAATAATTATATTTATTACAGTTCTATCGATAATAACTGCATAATATGGGTAATAATGCATGTTATATTGATGATAATAAAAGTAATACGTATATTTATTATAGTTCTAGCGATAATAACTGCATAATGTGGGTAATAATGCATGTTATATTGATAATAATCTAAGTAATAAGTATAATTATTACAGTTCTAGCGATAATAACTGCATTATATGGGTAATAATGCATGTTATATTGATGATAATGAAAGTAATACGTATATTTATTATAGTTCTAGCGATAATAACTGCATAATATGGGTAATAATGCACGTTATATTGCTAATAATATAAGTAATGAGTACAATTATTACAGTTCTAGCGATAATAACTGCATTATATGGGTAATAATGCATGTTATATTGATGATAATAAAAGTAATACGTATAGTTATTATAGTTCTATCGATAATAACTGCATAATATGGGTAATAATGCATGTTATATTGATGATAATAAAAGTAATACGTATATTTATTATAGTTCTAGCAATAATAACTGCATAATATGGGTAATAATGCATGTTATATTGATAATAATATAAGTAATAAGTATAATTATTACAGTTCTAGCGATAATAACTGCATTATATGGGTAATAATGCACGTTATATTGCTAACAATATAAGTAATAAGTATAATTATTACAGTTCTAGCGATAATAACTGCATTATATGGGTAATAATGCATGTTATATTGATAATATTGGGAGTAATAAGTATATTTATTATAGTTCTAGCGATAATAACTGCAGAATATGGGTAATAATGCATGTTATATTGATAACAGTATAAGTAATAAGTATAATTATTACAGTTCTAGCGATAATAATAGTAAAATATGGCTAATAGTGCATGATATATTGATAATAGTAAAAGTAATAAGTATATTTATTACAGTTCTATCGATAATAACTGCAGAATATGGGTAATAATGCATGTTATATTGACAACAGTATAAGTAATAAGTATAATTATTACAGTTCTAGCGATAATAACTGCATTATATGGGTAATAATATATGTTATATTGATGATAATAAAAGTAATACGTATATTTATTATAGTTCTAGCGATAATAACTGCATAATATGGGTAATAATGCATGTTATATTGATAATAATCTAAGTAATAAGTATAATTATTACAGTTCTAGCGATAATAACTGCATTATATGGGTAATAATGCACGTTATATTGCTAACAATATAAGTAATAAGTATAATTATTACAGTTCTATCGATAATAACTTCTTAATATGGGTAATAATGCATGTTATATTGATGATAATGAAAGTAGTAAGTATATTTATTACAGTTCTAGCGATAATAACTGCATTATATGCGTAATAAGGCATGTTATATTGATAATATCGGGAGTAATAAGTATAATTATTATAGTTCTAGCGATAATAATAGTAAAATATGGCTAATAGTGCATGATATATTGATAATAGTAAAAGTAATAAGTATATTTATTACAGTTCTGTCGATAATAACTGCATAATATGGGTAATAATGCATGTTATATTGATGATAATAAAAGTAATACGTATATTTAGTATAGTTCTAGCGATAATAAGTGCATAATGTGGGTAATAATGCATGTTATATTGATAATATCGGGAGTAATAAGTATAATTATTATAGTTCTAGCGATAATAATAGTAAAATATGGCAAATAGTGCATGTTATATTGATAATAATAAAAGTAATAATTATATTTATTACAGTTCTATCGATAATAACTGCATAATATGGGTAATAATGCATGTTATATTGATGATAATGAAAGTAATACGTATATCTATTATAGTTCTAGCGATAATAACTGCATAATGTGGGTAATAATGCATGTTATATTGATAATAATATAAGTAATAAGTATAATTACTACAGTTCTAGCGATAATAACTGCATTATATGGGTAATAATGCACGTTATATTGCTAACAATATAAGTAATAAGTATAATTATTACAGTTCTAGCGATAATAACTGCATTATATGGGTAATAATGCATGTTATATTGATAATATTGGGAGTAATAAGTATATTTATTATAGTTCTAGCGATAATAACTGCAGAATATGGGTAATAATGCATGTTATATTGATAACAGTATAAGTAATAAGTATAATTATTACAGTTCTAGCGAAAATAACTGCATTATATGGGTCATAATGCATGTTATATTGATAATATCGGGCGTAATAAGTATAATTATTATAGTTCTAGCGATAAGAATAGTAAAATATGGCAAATAGTGCATGATATATTGATAATAGTAAAAGTAATAAGTATATTTATTACAGTTCTATCGATAATAACTGCAGAATATGGGTAATAATGCATGTTATATTGGTAACAGTATAAGTAATAAGTATAATTATTACAGTTCTAGCGATAATAATAGTAAAATATGGCTAATAGTGCATGATATATTGATAATAGTAAAAGTAATAAGTATATTTATTACAGTTCTATCGATAATAACTGCAGGATATGGGTAATAATGCATGTTATATTGATAACAGTATAAGTAATAAGTATAATTATTACAGTTCTAGCGATAATAACTGCATTATATGGGTAATAATATATGTTATATTGATGATAATAAAAGTAATACGTATATTTATTATAGTTCTAGCGATAATAACTGCATAATATGGGTAATAATGCATGTTATATTGATAATAATCTAAGTAATAAGTATAATTATTACAGTTCTAGCGATAATAACTGCATTATATGGGTAATAATGCACGTTATATTGCTAACAATATAAGTAATAAGTATAATTATTACAGTTCTATCGATAATAACTTCTTAATATGGGTAATAATGCATGTTATATTGATGATAATGAAAGTAGTAAGTATATTTATTACAGTTCTAGCGATAATAACTGCATTATATGCGTATTAAGGCATGTTATATTGATAATATCGGGAGTAATAAGTATAATTATTATAGTTCCAGCGATAATAATAGTAAAATATGGCTAATAGTGCATGATATATTGATAATAGTAAAAGTAATAAGTATATTTATTACAGTTCTGTCGATAATAACTGCATAATATGGGTAATAATGCATGTTATATTGATGATAATAAAAGTAATACGTATATTTATTATAGTTCTAGCGATAATAACTGCATAATGTGGGTAATAATGCATGTTATATTGATATCAATATAAGTAATAAGTATAATTATTACAGTTCTAGCGATAATAACTGCACTATATGGGTAATAATGCACGTTATATTGCTAACAATATAAGTAATAAGTATAATTATTACAGTTCTAGCGATAATAATAGTAAAATATGGCTAATAGTGCATGATATATTGATAATAGTAAAAGTAATAAGTATATTTATTACAGTTCTATCGATAATAACTGCATAATATGGGTAATAATGCATGTTATATTGATGATAATGAAAGTAGTAAGTATATTTATTACAGTTCTAGCGATAATAACTGCATTATATGCGTAATAATGCACGTTATATTGCTAATAAAATAAGTAATGAGTATAATTATTACAGTTCTAGCGATAATAACTGCATTATATGGGTAATAATGCATGTTATATTGATGATAATAAAAGTAATACGTATATTTATTATAGTTCTAGCGATAATAACTGCATAATATGGGTAATAATGCACGTTATATTGCTAATAATATAAGTAATGAGTACAATTATTACAGTTCTAGCGATAATAACTGCATTATATGGGTAATAATGCATGTTATATTGATGATAATAAAAGTAATACGTATAGTTATTATAGTTCTAGCGATAATAACTGCATTATATGGGTAATAATGCACGTTATATTGCTAACAATATAAGTAATAAGTATAATTATTACAGTTCTATCGATAATAACTTCTTAATATGGGTAATAATGCATGTTATATTGATGATAATGAAAGTAGTAAGTATATTTATTACAGTTCTAGCGATAATAACTGCATTATATGCGTATTAAGGCATGTTATATTGATAATATCGGGAGTAATAAGTATAATTATTATAGTTCCAGCGATAATAATAGTAAAATATGGCTAATAGTGCATGATATATTGATAATAGTAAAAGTAATAAGTATATTTATTACAGTTCTGTCGATAATAACTGCATAATATGGGTAATAATGCATGTTATATTGATGATAATAAAAGTAATACGTATATTTATTATAGTTCTAGCGATAATAACTGCATAATGTGGGTAATAATGCATGTTATATTGATATCAATATAAGTAATAAGTATAATTATTACAGTTCTAGCGATAATAACTGCACTATATGGGTAATAATGCACGTTATATTGCTAACAATATAAGTAATAAGTATAATTATTACAGTTCTAGCGATAATAATAGTAAAATATGGCTAATAGTGCATGATATATTGATAATAGTAAAAGTAATAAGTATATTTATTACAGTTCTATCGATAATAACTGCATAATATGGGTAATAATGCATGTTATATTGATGATAATGAAAGTAGTAAGTATATTTATTACAGTTCTAGCGATAATAACTGCATTATATGCGTAATAATGCACGTTATATTGCTAATAAAATAAGTAATGAGTATAATTATTACAGTTCTAGCGATAATAACTGCATTATATGGGTAATAATGCATGTTATATTGATGATAATAAAAGTAATACGTATATTTATTATAGTTCTAGCGATAATAACTGCATAATATGGGTAATAATGCACGTTATATTGCTAATAATATAAGTAATGAGTACAATTATTACAGTTCTAGCGATAATAACTGCATTATATGGGTAATAATGCATGTTATATTGATGATAATAAAAGTAATACGTATAGTTATTATAGTTCTAGCGATAATAACTGCATAATATGGGTAATAATGCATGTTATATTGATGATAATAAAAGTAATACGTATATTTATTATAGTTCTAGCGATAATAACTGCATAATGTGGGTAATAATGCATGTTATATTGATATCAATATAAGTAATAAGTATAATTATTACAGTTCTAGTGATAATAACTGCACTATATGGGTAATAATGCACGTTATATTGCTAACAATATAAGTAATAAGTATAATTATTACAGTTCTAGCGATAATAACTGCATTATATGGGTAATAATGCATGTTATATTGATGATAATGAAAGTAATACGTATATTTATTATAGTTCTAGCGATAATAACTGCATAATATGGGTAATAATGCACGTTATATTGCTAATAATATAAGTAATGAGTACAATTATTACAGTTCTAGCGATAATAACTGCATTATATGGGTAATAATGCACGTTATATTGCTAACAATATAAGTAATAAGTATAATTATTACAGTTCTAGCGATAATAACTGCATTATATGGGTAATAATGCATGTTATATTGATAATATTGGGAGTAATAAGTATATTTATTATAGTTCTAGCGATAATAACTGCAGAATATGGGTAATAATGCATGTTATATTGATAACAGTATAAGTAATAAGTATAATTATTACAGTTCTAGCGAAAATAACTGCATTATATGGGTCATAATGCATGTTATATTGATAATATCGGGCGTAATAAGTATAATTATTATAGTTCTAGCGATAAGAATAGTAAAATATGGCAAATAGTGCATGATATATTGATAATAGTAAAAGTAATAAGTATATTTATTACAGTTCTATCGATAATAACTGCAGAATATGGGTAATAATGCATGTTATATTGGTAACAGTATAAGTAATAAGTATAATTATTACAGTTCTAGCGATAATAATAGTAAAATATGGCTAATAGTGCATGATATATTGATAATAGTAAAAGTAATAAGTATATTTATTACAGTTCTATCGATAATAACTGCAGGATATGGGTAATAATGCATGTTATATTGATAACAGTATAAGTAATAAGTATAATTATTACAGTTCTAGCGATAATAACTGCATTATATGGGTAATAATATATGTTATATTGATGATAATAAAAGTAATACGTATATTTATTATAGTTCTAGCGATAATAACTGCATAATATGGGTAATAATGCATGTTATATTGATAATAATCTAAGTAATAAGTATAATTATTACAGTTCTAGCGATAATAACTGCATTATATGGGTAATAATGCACGTTATATTGCTAACAATATAAGTAATAAGTATAATTATTACAGTTCTATCGATAATAACTTCTTAATATGGGTAATAATGCATGTTATATTGATGATAATGAAAGTAGTAAGTATATTTATTACAGTTCTAGCGATAATAACTGCATTATATGCGTATTAAGGCATGTTATATTGATAATATCGGGAGTAATAAGTATAATTATTATAGTTCCAGCGATAATAATAGTAAAATATGGCTAATAGTGCATGATATATTGATAATAGTAAAAGTAATAAGTATATTTATTACAGTTCTGTCGATAATAACTGCATAATATGGGTAATAATGCATGTTATATTGATGATAATAAAAGTAATACGTATATTTATTATAGTTCTAGCGATAATAACTGCATAATGTGGGTAATAATGCATGTTATATTGATATCAATATAAGTAATAAGTATAATTATTACAGTTCTAGCGATAATAACTGCACTATATGGGTAATAATGCACGTTATATTGCTAACAATATAAGTAATAAGTATAATTATTACAGTTCTAGCGATAATAATAGTAAAATATGGCTAATAGTGCATGATATATTGATAATAGTAAAAGTAATAAGTATATTTATTACAGTTCTATCGATAATAACTGCATAATATGGGTAATAATGCATGTTATATTGATGATAATGAAAGTAGTAAGTATATTTATTACAGTTCTAGCGATAATAACTGCATTATATGCGTAATAATGCACGTTATATTGCTAATAAAATAAGTAATGAGTATAATTATTACAGTTCTAGCGATAATAACTGCATTATATGGGTAATAATGCATGTTATATTGATGATAATAAAAGTAATACGTATATTTATTATAGTTCTAGCGATAATAACTGCATAATATGGGTAATAATGCACGTTATATTGCTAATAATATAAGTAATGAGTACAATTATTACAGTTCTAGCGATAATAACTGCATTATATGGGTAATAATGCATGTTATATTGATGATAATAAAAGTAATACGTATAGTTATTATAGTTCTAGCGATAATAACTGCATTATATGGGTAATAATGCACGTTATATTGCTAACAATATAAGTAATAAGTATAATTATTACAGTTCTATCGATAATAACTTCTTAATATGGGTAATAATGCATGTTATATTGATGATAATGAAAGTAGTAAGTATATTTATTACAGTTCTAGCGATAATAACTGCATTATATGCGTATTAAGGCATGTTATATTGATAATATCGGGAGTAATAAGTATAATTATTATAGTTCCAGCGATAATAATAGTAAAATATGGCTAATAGTGCATGATATATTGATAATAGTAAAAGTAATAAGTATATTTATTACAGTTCTGTCGATAATAACTGCATAATATGGGTAATAATGCATGTTATATTGATGATAATAAAAGTAATACGTATATTTATTATAGTTCTAGCGATAATAACTGCATAATGTGGGTAATAATGCATGTTATATTGATATCAATATAAGTAATAAGTATAATTATTACAGTTCTAGCGATAATAACTGCACTATATGGGTAATAATGCACGTTATATTGCTAACAATATAAGTAATAAGTATAATTATTACAGTTCTAGCGATAATAATAGTAAAATATGGCTAATAGTGCATGATATATTGATAATAGTAAAAGTAATAAGTATATTTATTACAGTTCTATCGATAATAACTGCATAATATGGGTAATAATGCATGTTATATTGATGATAATGAAAGTAGTAAGTATATTTATTACAGTTCTAGCGATAATAACTGCATTATATGCGTAATAATGCACGTTATATTGCTAATAAAATAAGTAATGAGTATAATTATTACAGTTCTAGCGATAATAACTGCATTATATGGGTAATAATGCATGTTATATTGATGATAATAAAAGTAATACGTATATTTATTATAGTTCTAGCGATAATAACTGCATAATATGGGTAATAATGCACGTTATATTGCTAATAATATAAGTAATGAGTACAATTATTACAGTTCTAGCGATAATAACTGCATTATATGGGTAATAATGCATGTTATATTGATGATAATAAAAGTAATACGTATAGTTATTATAGTTCTAGCGATAATAACTGCATAATATGGGTAATAATGCATGTTATATTGATGATAATAAAAGTAATACGTATATTTATTATAGTTCTAGCGATAATAACTGCATAATGTGGGTAATAATGCATGTTATATTGATATCAATATAAGTAATAAGTATAATTATTACAGTTCTAGTGATAATAACTGCACTATATGGGTAATAATGCACGTTATATTGCTAACAATATAAGTAATAAGTATAATTATTACAGTTCTAGCGATAATAACTGCATTATATGGGTAATAATGCATGTTATATTGATGATAATGAAAGTAATACGTATATTTATTATAGTTCTAGCGATAATAACTGCATAATATGGGTAATAATGCACGTTATATTGCTAATAATATAAGTAATGAGTACAATTATTACAGTTCTAGCGATAATAACTGCATTATATGGGTAATAATGCATGTTATATTGACGATAATAAAAGTAATACGTATAGTTATTATAGTTCTAGCGATAATAACTGCATTATATGGGTAATAATGCATGTTATATTGATAATATTGGGAGTAATAAGTATATTTATTATAGTTCTAGCGATAATAACTGCAGAATATGGGTAATAATGCATGTTATATTGATAACAGTATAAGTAATAAGTATAATTATTACAGTTCTAGCGATAATAACTGCATTATATGGGTAATAATGCACGTTATATAGCTAATAATATAAGTAATAAGTATAATTATTACAGTTCTAGCGATAATAACTGCATTATATGGGTAATAATGCATGTTATATTGATAATATCGGGAGTAATAAGTATAATTATTATAGTTCTAGCGATAATAATAGTAAAATATGGCAAATAGTGCATGTTATATTGATAATAATAAAAGTAATAAATATATTTATTACAGTTCTATCGATAATAAAAGTAATACGTATATTTATTATAGTTCTAGCGATAATAACTGCATAATGTGGGTAATAATGCATGTTATATTGATAATAATCTAAGTAATAAGTATAATTATTACAGTTCTAGCGATAATAACTGCATTATATGCGTAATAATGCATGTTATATTGATAATATCGGGAGTAATAAGTATAATTATTATAGTTCTAGCGATAATAATAGTAAAATATGGCAAATAGTGCATGTTATATTGATAATAATAAAAGTAATATGTATATTTATTACAGTTCTATCGATAATAACTGCATAATATGGGTAATAATGCATGTTATATTGATGATAATAAAAGTAATACGTATATTTATTATAGTTCTAGCGATAATAACTGCATAATGTGGGTAATAATGCATGTTATATTGATATCAATATAAGTAATAAGTATAATTATTACAGTTCTAGCGATAATAACTGCACTATATGGGTAATAATGCACGTTATATTGCTAACAATATAAGTAATAAGTATAATTATTACAGTTCTAGCGATAATAATAGTAAAATATGGCTAATAGTGCATGATATATTGATAATAGTAAAAGTAATAAGTATATTTATTACAGTTCTATCGATAATAACTGCATAATATGGGTAATAATGCATGTTATATTGATGATAATGAAAGTAGTAAGTATATTTATTACAGTTCTAGCGATAATAACTGCATTATATGCGTAATAATGCACGTTATATTGCTAATAATATAAGTAATGAGTATAATTATTACAGTTCTAGCGATAATAACTGCATTATATGGGTAATAATGCATGTTATACTGATGATAATAAAAGTAATACGTATATTTATTATAGTTCTAGCGATAATAACTGCATAATATGGGTAATAATGCATGTTATATTGATAATAATCTAAGTAATAAGTATAATTATTACAGTTCTAGCGATAATAACTGCATTATATGGGTAATAATGCACGTTATATTGCTAACAATATAAGTAATAAGTATAATTATTACAGTTCTATCGATAATAACTTCTTAATATGGGTAATAATGCATGTTATATTGATAATTTCGGGAGTAATAAGTATAATTATTATAGTTCTAGCGATAATAATAGTAAAATATGGCAAATAGTGCATGTTATATTGATAATAATAAAAGTAATAATTATATTTATTACAGTTCTATCGATAATAACTGCATAATATGGGTAATAATGCATGTTATATTGATGATAATAAAAGTAATACGTATATTTATTATAGTTCTAGCGATAATAACTGCATAATGTGGGTAATAATGCATGTTATATTGATAATAATCTAAGTAATAAGTATAATTATTACAGTTCTAGCGATAATAACTGCATTATATGGGTAATAATGCATGTTATATTGATGATAATGAAAGTAATACGTATATTTATTATAGTTCTAGCGATAATAACTGCATAATATGGGTAATAATGCACGTTATATTGCTAATAATATAAGTAATGAGTACAATTATTACAGTTCTAGCGATAATAACTGCATTATATGGGTAATAATGCATGTTATATTGATGATAATAAAAGTAATACGTATAGTTATTATAGTTCTATCGATAATAACTGCATAATATGGGTAATAATGCATGTTATATTGATGATAATAAAAGTAATACGTATATTTATTATAGTTCTAGCAATAATAACTGCATAATATGGGTAATAATGCATGTTATATTGATAATAATATAAGTAATAAGTATAATTATTACAGTTCTAGCGATAATAACTGCATTATATGGGTAATAATGCACGTTATATTGCTAACAATATAAGTAATAAGTATAATTATTACAGTTCTAGCGATAATAACTGCATTATATGGGTAATAATGCATGTTATATTGATAATATTGGGAGTAATAAGTATATTTATTATAGTTCTAGCGATAATAACTGCAGAATATGGGTAATAATGCATGTTATATTGATAACAGTATAAGTAATAAGTATAATTATTACAGTTCTAGCGATAATAATAGTAAAATATGGCTAATAGTGCATGATATATTGATAATAGTAAAAGTAATAAGTATATTTATTACAGTTCTATCGATAATAACTGCAGAATATGGGTAATAATGCATTTATATTGATAACAGTATAAGTAATAAGTATAATTATTACAGTTCTAGCGATAATAACTGCATTATATGGGTAATAATATATGTTATATTGATGATAATAAAAGTAATACGTATATTTATTATAGTTCTAGCGATAATAACTGCATAATATGGGTAATAATGCATGTTATATTGATAATAATCTAAGTAATAAGTATAATTATTACAGTTCTAGCGATAATAACTGCATTATATGGGTAATAATGCACGTTATATTGCTAACAATATAAGTAATAAGTATAATTATTACAGTTCTATCGATAATAACTTCTTAATATGGGTAATAATGCATGTTATATTGATGATAATGAAAGTAGTAAGTATATTTATTACAGTTCTAGCGATAATAACTGCATTATATGCGTAATAAGGCATGTTATATTGATAATATCGGGAGTAATAAGTATAATTATTATAGTTCTAGCGATAATAATAGTAAAATATGGCTAATAGTGCATGATATATTGATAATAGTAAAAGTAATAAGTATATTTATTACAGTTCTGTCGATAATAACTGCATAATATGGGTAATAATGCATGTTATATTGATGATAATAAAAGTAATACGTATATTTAGTATAGTTCTAGCGATAATAAGTGCATAATGTGGGTAATAATGCATGTTATATTGATAATATCGGGAGTAATAAGTATAATTATTATAGTTCTAGCGATAATAATAGTAAAATATGGCAAATAGTGCATGTTATATTGATAATAATAAAAGTAATAATTATATTTATTACAGTTCTATCGATAATAACTGCATAATATGGGTAATAATGCATGTTATATTGATGATAATGAAAGTAATACGTATATCTATTATAGTTCTAGCGATAATAACTGCATAATGTGGGTAATAATGCATGTTATATTGATAATAATATAAGTAATAAGTATAATTACTACAGTTCTAGCGATAATAACTGCATTATATGGGTAATAATGCACGTTATATTGCTAACAATATAAGTAATAAGTATAATTATTACAGTTCTAGCGATAATAACTGCATTATATGGGTAATAATGCATGTTATATTGATAATATTGGGAGTAATAAGTATATTTATTATAGTTCTAGCGATAATAACTGCAGAATATGGGTAATAATGCATGTTATATTGATAACAGTATAAGTAATAAGTATAATTATTACAGTTCTAGCGAAAATAACTGCATTATATGGGTCATAATGCATGTTATATTGATAATATCGGGCGTAATAAGTATAATTATTATAGTTCTAGCGATAAGAATAGTAAAATATGGCAAATAGTGCATGATATATTGATAATAGTAAAAGTAATAAGTATATTTATTACAGTTCTATCGATAATAACTGCAGAATATGGGTAATAATGCATGTTATATTGATAACAGTATAAGTAATAAGTATAATTATTACAGTTCTAGCGATAATAATAGTAAAATATGGCTAATAGTGCATGATATATTGATAATAGTAAAAGTAATAAGTATATTTATTACAGTTCTATCGATAATAACTGCAGGATATGGGTAATAATGCATGTTATATTGATAACAGTATAAGTAATAAGTATAATTATTACAGTTCTAGCGATAATAACTGCATTTTATGGGTAATAATATATGTTATATTGATGATAATAAAAGTAATACGTATATTTATTATAGTTCTAGCGATAATAACTGCATAATATGGGTAATAATGCATGTTATATTGATAATAATCTAAGTAATAAGTATAATTATTACAGTTCTAGCGATAATAACTGCATTATATGGGTAATAATGCACGTTATATTGCTAACAATATAAGTAATAAGTATAATTATTACAGTTCTATCGATAATAACTTCTTAATATGGGTAATAATGCATGTTATATTGATGATAATGAAAGTAGTAAGTATATTTATTACAGTTCTAGCGATAATAACTGCATTATATGCGTATTAAGGCATGTTATATTGATAATATCGGGAGTAATAAGTATAATTATTATAGTTCCAGCGATAATAATAGTAAAATATGGCTAATAGTGCATGATATATTGATAATAGTAAAAGTAATAAGTATATTTATTACAGTTCTGTCGATAATAACTGCATAATATGGGTAATAATGCATGTTATATTGATGATAATAAAAGTAATACGTATATTTATTATAGTTCTAGCGATAATAACTGCATAATGTGGGTAATAATGCATGTTATATTGATATCAATATAAGTAATAAGTATAATTATTACAGTTCTAGCGATAATAACTGCACTATATGGGTAATAATGCACGTTATATTGCTAACAATATAAGTAATAAGTATAATTATTACAGTTCTAGCGATAATAATAGTAAAATATGGCTAATAGTGCATGATATATTGATAATAGTAAAAGTAATAAGTATATTTATTACAGTTCTATCGATAATAACTGCATAATATGGGTAATAATGCATGTTATATTGATGATAATGAAAGTAGTAAGTATATTTATTACAGTTCTAGCGATAATAACTGCATTATATGCGTAATAATGCACGTTATATTGCTAATAAAATAAGTAATGAGTATAATTATTACAGTTCTAGCGATAATAACTGCATTATATGGGTAATAATGCATGTTATATTGATGATAATAAAAGTAATACGTATATTTATTATAGTTCTAGCGATAATAACTGCATAATATGGGTAATAATGCACGTTATATTGCTAATAATATAAGTAATGTGTACAATTATTACAGTTCTAGCGATAATAACTGCATTATATGGGTAATAATGCATGTTATATTGATGATAATAAAAGTAATACGTATAGTTATTATAGTTCTAGCGATAATAACTGCATAATATGGGTAATAATGCATGTTATATTGATGATAATAAAAGTAATACGTATATTTATTATAGTTCTAGCGATAATAACTGCATAATGTGGGTAATAATGCATGTTATATTGATATCAATATAAGTAATAAGTATAATTATTACAGTTCTAGTGATAATAACTGCACTATATGGGTAATAATGCACGTTATATTGCTAACAATATAAGTAATAAGTATAATTATTACAGTTCTAGCGATAATAACTGCATTATATGGGTAATAATGCATGTTATATTGATGATAATGAAAGTAATACGTATATTTATTATAGTTCTAGCGATAATAACTGCATAATATGGGTAATAATGCACGTTATATTGCTAATAATATAAGTAATGAGTACAATTATTACAGTTCTAGCGATAATAACTGCATTATATGGGTAATAATGCATGTTATATTGATGATAATAAAAGTAATACGTATAGTTATTATAGTTCTAGTGATAATAACTGCATTATATGGGTAATAATGCATGTTATATTGATAATATTGGGAGTAATAAGTATATTTATTATAGTTCTAGCGATAATAACTGCAGAATATGGGTAATAATGCATGTTATATTGATAACAGTATAAGTAATAAGTATAATTATTACAGTTCTAGCGATAATAACTGCATTATATGGGTAATAATGCACGTTATATAGCTAATAATATAAGTAATAAGTATAATTATTACAGTTCTAGCGATAATAACTGCATTATATGGGTAATAATGCATGTTATATTGATAATATCGGGAGTAATAAGTATAATTATTATAGTTCTAGCGATAATAATAGTAAAATATGGCAAATAGTGCATGTTATATTGATAATAATAAAAGTAATAAATATATTTATTACAGTTCTATCGATAATAAAAGTAATACGTATATTTATTATAGTTCTAGCGATAATAACTGCATAATGTGGGTAATAATGCATGTTATATTGATAATAATCTAAGTAATAAGTATAATTATTACAGTTCTAGCGATAATAACTGCATTATATGCGTAATAATGCATGTTATATTGATAATATCGGGAGTAATAAGTATAATTATTATAGTTCTAGCGATAATAATAGTAAAATATGGCAAATAGTGCATGTTATATTGATAATAATAAAAGTAATATGTATATTTATTACAGTTCTATCGATAATAACTGCATAATATGGGTAATAATGCATGTTATATTGATGATAATAAAAGTAATACGTATATTTATTATAGTTCTAGCGATAATAACTGCATAATGTGGGTAATAATGCATGTTATATTGATATCAATATAAGTAATAAGTATAATTATTACAGTTCTAGCGATAATAACTGCACTATATGGGTAATAATGCACGTTATATTGCTAACAATATAAGTAATAAGTATAATTATTACAGTTCTAGCGATAATAATAGTAAAATATGGCTAATAGTGCATGATATATTGATAATAGTAAAAGTAATAAGTATATTTATTACAGTTCTATCGATAATAACTGCATAATATGGGTAATAATGCATGTTATATTGATGATAATGAAAGTAGTAAGTATATTTATTACAGTTCTAGCGATAATAACTGCATTATATGCGTAATAATGCACGTTATATTGCTAATAATATAAGTAATGAGTATAATTATTACAGTTCTAGCGATAATACCTCCATTATATGGGTAATAATGCATGTTATATTGATAATGATATAAGTAATAAGTATAATTATTACAGTTCTAGCGATAATAACTGCATTATATGGGTAATAATGCATGTTATAATGATGTAAATGAAAGTAATACGTATATTTATTATAGTTCTAGCGATAATAACTGCATAATATGGGTAACAATGCATGCTATATTTAGAATAATATAAGTAATAAGTATAATTATTACAGTTCTGGCGATAATAACTGCATTATATGGGTAATAATGCACGTTATATTGCTAATAGTATAAGTAATAATTATAATTATTACAGTTCTAGCGATAATAACTGCATTATATGCGTAATAATGCACGTTATATTGCTAATAATATAAGTAATGAGTATAATTATTACAGTTCTAGCGATAATAACTGCATTATATGGGTAATAATGCATGTTATACTGATGATAATAAAAGTAATACGTATATTTATTATAGTTCTAGCGATAATAACTGCATAATATGGGTAATAATGCATGTTATATTGATAATAATCTAAGTAATAAGTATAATTATTACAGTTCTAGCGATAATAACTGCATTATATGGGTAATAATGCACGTTATATTGCTAACAATATAAGTAATAAGTATAATTATTACAGTTCTATCGATAATAACTTCTTAATATGGGTAATAATGCATGTTATATTGATAATTTCGGGAGTAATAAGTATAATTATTATAGTTCTAGCGATAATAATAGTAAAATATGGCAAATAGTGCATGTTATATTGATAATAATAAAAGTAATAATTATATTTATTACAGTTCTATCGATAATAACTGCATAATATGGGTAATAATGCATGTTATATTGATGATAATAAAAGTAATACGTATATTTATTATAGTTCTAGCGATAATAACTGCATAATGTGGGTAATAATGCATGTTATATTGATAATAATCTAAGTAATAAGTATAATTATTACAGTTCTAGCGATAATAACTGCATTATATGGGTAATAATGCATGTTATATTGATGATAATGAAAGTAGTATGTATATTTATTACAGTTCTAGCGATAATAACTGCATTATATGCGTAATAATGCACGTTATATTGCTAATAATATAAGTAATGAGTATAATTATTACAGTTCTAGCGATAATAACTGCATTATATGGGTAATAATGCATGTTATACTGATGATAATAAAAGTAATACGTATATTTATTATAGTTCTAGCGATAATAACTGCATAATATGGGTAATAATGCATGTTATATTGATAATAATCTAAGTAATAAGTATAATTATTACAGTTCTAGCGATAATAACTGCATTATATGGGTAATAATGCACGTTATATTGCTAACAATATAAGTAATAAGTATAATTATTACAGTTCTATCGATAATAACTTCTTAATATGGGTAATAATGCATGTTATATTGATAATTTCGGGAGTAATAAGTATAATTATTATAGTTCTAGCGATAATAATAGTAAAATATGGCAAATAGTGCATGTTATATTGATAATAATAAAAGTAATAATTATATTTATTACAGTTCTATCGATAATAACTGCATAATATGGGTAATAATGCATGTTATATTGATGATAATAAAAGTAATACGTATATTTATTATAGTTCTAGCGATAATAACTGCATAATGTGGGTAATAATGCATGTTATATTGATAATAATCTAAGTAATAAGTATAATTATTACAGTTCTAGCGATAATAACTGCATTATATGGGTAATAATGCATGTTATATTGATGATAATGAAAGTAATACGTATATTTATTATAGTTCTAGCGATAATAACTGCATAATATGGGTAATAATGCACGTTATATTGCTAATAATATAAGTAATGAGTACAATTATTACAGTTCTAGCGATAATAACTGCATTATATGGGTAATAATGCATGTTATATTGATGATAATAAAAGTAATACGTATAGTTATTATAGTTCTATCGATAATAACTGCATAATATGGGTAATAATGCATGTTATATTGATGATAATAAAAGTAATACGTATATTTATTATAGTTCTAGCAATAATAACTGCATAATATGGGTAATAATGCATGTTATATTGATAATAATATAAGTAATAAGTATAATTATTACAGTTCTAGCGATAATAACTGCATTATATGGGTAATAATGCACGTTATATTGCTAACAATATAAGTAATAAGTATAATTATTACAGTTCTAGCGATAATAACTGCATTATATGGGTAATAATGCATGTTATATTGATAATATTGGGAGTAATAAGTATATTTATTATAGTTCTAGCGATAATAACTGCAGAATATGGGTAATAATGCATGTTATATTGATAACAGTATAAGTAATAAGTATAATTATTACAGTTCTAGCGATAATAATAGTAAAATATGGCTAATAGTGCATGATATATTGATAATAGTAAAAGTAATAAGTATATTTATTACAGTTCTATCGATAATAACTGCAGAATATGGGTAATAATGCATGTTATATTGATAACAGTATAAGTAATAAGTATAATTATTACAGTTCTAGCGATAATAACTGCATTATATGGGTAATAATGCACGTTATATTGCTAACAATATAAGTAATAAGTATAATTATTACAGTTCTATCGATAATAACTTCTTAATATGGGTAATAATGCATGTTATATTGATGATAATGAAAGTAGTAAGTATATTTATTACAGTTCTAGCGATAATAACTGCATTATATGCGTAATAAGGCATGTTATATTGATAATATCGGGAGTAATAAGTATAATTATTATAGTTCTAGCGATAATAATAGTAAAATATGGCTAATAGTGCATGATATATTGATAATAGTAAAAGTAATAAGTATATTTATTACAGTTCTATCGATAATAACTGCATAATATGGGTAATAATGCATGTTATATTGATGATAATGAAAGTAGTAAGTATATTTATTACAGTTCTAGCGATAATAACTGCATTATATGCGTAATAATGCACGTTATATTGCTAATAATATAAGTAATGAGTATAATTATTACAGTTCTAGCGATAATAACTGCATTATATGGGTAATAATGCATGTTATATTGATGATAATAAAAGTAATACGTATATTTATTATAGTTCTAGCGATAATAACTGCATAATATGGGTAATAATGCATGTTATATTGATAATAATCTAAGTAATAAGTATAATTATTACAGTTCTAGCGATAATAACTGCATTATATGGGTAATAATGCACGTTATATAGCTAATAATATAAGTAATAAGTATAATTATTACAGTTCTAGCGATAATAACTGCATTATATGGGTAATAATGCATGTTATATTGATAATATCGGGAGTAATAAGTATAATTATTATAGTTCCAGCGATAATAATAGTAAAATATGGCAAATAGTGCATGTTATATTGATAATAATAAAAGTAATAAATATATTTATTACAGTTCTATCGATAATAAAAGTAATACGTATATTTATTATAGTTCTAGCGATAATAACTGCATAATGTGGGTAATAATGCATGTTATATTGATAATAATCTAAGTAATAAGTATAATTATTACAGTTCTAGCGATAATAACTGCATTATATGGGTAATAATGCATGTTATATTGATAATATCGGGAGTAATAAGTATAATTATTATAGTTCTAGCGATAATAATAGTAAAATATGGCAAATAGTGCATGTTATATTGATAATAATAAAAGTAATATGTATATTTATTACAGTTCTATCGATAATAACTGCATAATATGGGTAATAATGCATGTTATATTGATGATAATAAAAGTAATACGTATATTTATTATAGTTCTAGCGATAATAACTGCATAATGTGGGTAATAATGCATGTTATATTGGTATCAATATAAGTAATAAGTATAATTATTACAGTTCTAGCGATAATAACTGCACTATATGGGTAATAATGCACGTTATATTGCGAACAATATAAGTAATAAGTATAATTATTACAGTTCTAGCGATAATAATAGTAAAATATGGCTAATAGTGCATGATATATTGATAATAGTAAAAGTAATAAGTATATTTATTACAGTTCTATCGATAATAACTGCATAATATGGGTAATAATGCATGTTATATTAATGATAATGAAAGTAGTAAGTATATTTATTACAGTTCTATCGATAATAACTGCATAATATGGGTAATAATGCATGTTATATTGATGATAATGAAAGTAGTAAGTATATTTATTACAGTTCTAGCGATAATAACTGCATTATATGCGTAATAATGCACGTTATATTGCTAATAATATAAGTAATGAGTATAATTATTACAGTTCTAGCGATAATAACTGCATTATATGGGTAATAATGCATGTTATATTGATGATAATAAAAGTAATACGTATATTTATTATAGTTCTAGCGATAATAACTGCATAATATGGGTAATAATGCATGTTATATTGATAATAATCTAAGTAATAAGTATAATTATTACAGTTCTAGCGATAATAACTGCATTATATGGGTAATAATGCACGTTATATTGCTAACAATATAAGTAATAAGTATAATTATTACAGTTCTATCGATAATAACTTCTTAATATGGGTAATAATGCATGTTATATTGATAATATCGGGAGTAATAAGTATAATTATTATAGTTCTAGCGATAATAATAGTAAAATATGGCAAATAGTGCATGTTATATTGATAATAATAAAAGTAATAATTATATTTATTACAGTTCTATCGATAATAACTGCATAATATGGGTAATAATGCATGTTATATTGATGATAATAAAAGTAATACGTATATTTATTATAGTTCTAGCGATAATAACTGCATAATGTGGGTAATAATGCATGTTATATTGATAATAATCTAAGTAATAAGTATAATTATTACAGTTCTAGCGATAATAACTGCATTATATGGGTAATAATGCATGTTATATTGATGATAATGAAAGTAATACGTATAGTTATTATAGTTCTAGCGATAATAACTGCATAATATGGGTAATAATGCATGTTATATTGATGATAATAAAAGTAATACGTATATTTATTATAGTTCTAGCGATAATAACTGCATAATGTGGGTAATAATGCATGTTATATTGATATCAATATAAGTAATAAGTATAATTATTACAGTTCTAGCGATAATAACTGCACTATATGGGTAATAATGCACGTTATATTGCTAACAATATAAGTAATAAGTATAATTATTACAGTTCTGGCGATAATAACTGCATTATATGGGTAATAATGCATGTTATATTGATGATAATGAAAGTAATACGTATATTTATTATAGTTCTAGCGATAATAACTGCATAATATGGGTAATAATGCACGTTATATTGCTAATAATATAAGTAATGAGTACAATTATTACAGTTCTAGCGATAATAACTGCATTATATGGGTAATAATGCATGTTATATTGATGATAATAAAAGTAATACGTATAGTTATTATAGTTCTAGCGATATTAACTGCATTATATGGGTAATAATGCATGTTATATTGATAATATTGGGAGTAATAAGTATATTTATTATAGTTCTAGCGATAATAACTGCAGAATATGGGTAATAATGCATGTTATATTGATAACAGTATAAGTAATAAGTATAATTATTACAGTTCTAGCGATAATAACTGCATTATATGGGTAATAATGCATGTTATATTGATGGTAATAAAAGTAATACGTATAGTTATTATAGTTCTAGCGATAATAACTGCATAATATGGGTAATAATGCATGTTATATTGATGATAATAAAAGTAATACGTATATTTATTATAGTTCTAGCGATAATAACTGCATAATGTGGGTAATAATGCATGTTATATTGATATCAATATAAGTAATAAGTATAATTATTACAGTTCTAGCGATAATAACTGCATTATATGGGTAATAATGCATGTTATATTGCTAACAATATAAGTAATAAGTATAATTATTACAGTTCTAGCGATAATAACTGCATTATATGGGTAATAATGCATGTTATATTGATGATAATGAAAGTAATACGTATATTTATTATAGATCTAGCGATAATAACTGCATAATATGGCTAATAATGCACGTTATATTGCTAATAATATAAGTAATGAGTACAATTATTACAGTTCTAGCGATAATAACTGCATTATATGGGTAATAATGCATGTTATATTGATGATAATAAAAGTAATACGTATAGTTATTATAGTTCTAGCGATAATAACTGCATTATATGGGTAATAATGCATGTTATATTGATAATATTGGGAGTAATAAGTATATTTATTATAGTTCTAGCGATAATAACTGCAGAATATGGGTAATAATGCATGTTATATTGATAACAGTATAAGTAATAAGTATAATTATTACAGTTCTAGCGATAATAACTGCATTATATGGGTAATAATGCACGTTATATAGCTAATAATATAAGTAATAAGTATAATTATTACAGTTCTAGCGATAATAACTGCATTATATGGGTAATAATGCATGTTATATTGATAATATCGGGAGTAATAAGTATAATTATTATAGTTCTAGCGATAATAATAGTAAAATATGGCAAATAGTGCATGTTATATTGATAATAATAAAAGTAATAAATATATTTATTACAGTTCTATCGATAATAAAAGTAATACGTATATTTATTATAGTTCTAGCGATAATAACTGCATAATGTGGGTAATAATGCATGTTATATTGATAATAATCTAAGTAATAAGTATAATTATTACAGTTCTAGCGATAATAACTGCATTGTATGGGTAATAATGCATGTTATATTGATGATAATAAAAGTAATACGTATAGTTATTATAGTTCTAGCGATAATAACTGCATTATATGGGTAATAATGCATGTTATATTGATAATATTGGGAGTAATAAGTATATTTATTATAGTTCTAGCGATAATAACTGCAGAATATGGGTAATAATGCATGTTATATTGATAACAGTATAAGTAATAAGTATAATTATTACAGTTCTAGCGATAATAACTGCATTATATGGGTAATAATGCATGTTATATTGATGATAATAAAAGTAATACGTATAGTTATTATAGTTCTAGCGATAATAACTGCATAATATGGGTAATAATGCATGTTATATTGATGATAATAAAAGTAATACGTATATTTATTATAGTTCTAGCGATAATAACTGCATAATGTGGGTAATAATGCATGTTATATTGATATCAATATAAGTAATAAGTATAATTATTACAGTTCTAGCGATAATAACTGCATTATATGGGTAATAATGCATGTTATATTGCTAACAATATAAGTAATAAGTATAATTATTACAGTTCTAGCAATAATAACTGCATTATATGGGTAATAATGCATGTTATATTGATGATAATGAAAGTAATACGTATATTTATTATAGTTCTAGCGATAATAACTGCATAATATGGGTAATAATGCACGTTATATTGCTAATAATATAAGTAATGAGTACAATTATTACAGTTCTAGCGATAATAACTGCATTATATGGGTAATAATGCATGTTATATTGATAATATTGGGAGTAATAAGTATATTTATTATAGTTCTAGCGATAATAACTGCAGAATATGGGTAATAATGCATGTTATATTGATAACAGTATAAGTAATAAGTATAATTATTACAGTTCTAGCGATAATAACTGCATAATGTGGGTAATAATGCATGTTATATTGATAATAATCTAAGTAATAAGTATAATTATTACAGTTCTAGCGATAATAACTGCATTATATGGGTAATAATGCATGTTATATTGATAATATCGGGAGTAATAAGTATAATTATTATAGTTCTAGCGATAATAATAGTAAAATATGGCAAATAGTGCATGTTATATTGATAATAATAAAAGTAATATGTATATTTATTACAGTTCTATCGATAATAACTGCATAATATGGGTAATAATGCATGTTATATTGATGATAATAAAAGTAATACGTATATTTATTATAGTTCTAGCGATAATAACTGCATAATGTGGGTAATAATGCATGTTATATTGGTATCAATATAAGTAATAAGTATAATTATTACAGTTCTAGCGATAATAACTGCACTATATGGGTAATAATGCACGTTATATTGCTAACAATATAAGTAATAAGTATAATTATTACAGTTCTAGCGATAATAATAGTAAAATATGGCTAATAGTGCATGATATATTGATAATAGTAAAAGTAATAAGTATATTTATTACAGTTCTATCGATAATAACTGCATAATATGGGTAATAATGCATGTTATATTGATGATAATGAAAGTAGTAAGTATATTTATTACAGTTCTAGCGGTAATAACTGCATTATATGCGTAATAATGCACGTTATATTGCTAATAATATAAGTAATGAGTATAATTATTACAGTTCTAGCGATAATAACTGCATTATATGGGTAATAATGCATGTTATATTGATGATAATAAAAGTAATACGTATATTTATTATAGTTCTAGCGATAATAACTGCATAATATGGGTAATAATGCATGTTATATTGATAATAATCTAAGTAATAAGTATAATTATTACAGTTCTAGCGATAATAACTGCATTATATGGGTAATAATGCACGTTATATTGCTAACAATATAAGTAATAAGTATAATTATTACAGTTCTATCGATAATAACTTCTTAATATGGGTAATAATGCATGTTATATTGATAATATCGGGAGTAATAAGTATAATTATTATAGTTCTAGCGATAATAATAGTAAAATATGGCAAATAGTGCATGTTATATTGATAATAATAAAAGTAATAATTATATTTATTACAGTTCTATCGATAATAACTGCATAATATGGGTAATAATGCATGTTATATTGATGATAATAAAAGTAATACGTATATTTATTATAGTTCTAGCGATAATAACTGCATAATGTGGGTAATAATGCATGTTATATTGATAATAATCTAAGTAATAAGTATAATTATTACAGTTCTAGCGATAATAACTGCATTATATGGGTAATAATGCATGTTATATTGATGATAATGAAAGTAATACGTATATTTATTATAGTTCTAGCGATAATAACTGCATAATATGGGTAATAATGCATGTTATATTGATAACAGTATAAGTAATAAGTATAATTATTACAGTTCTAGCGATAATAACTGCATTATATGGGTAATAATGCACGTTATATAGCTAATAATATAAGTAATAAGTATAATTATTACAGTTCTAGCGATAATAACTGCATTATATGGGTAATAATGCATGTTATATTGATAATATCGGGAGTAATAAGTATAATTATTATAGTTCTAGCGATAATAATAGTAAAATATGGCAAATAGTGCATGTTATATTGATAATAATAAAAGTAATAAATATATTTATTACAGTTCTATCGATAATAAAAGTAATACGTATATTTATTATAGTTCTAGCGATAATAACTGCATAATGTGGGTAATAATGCATGTTATATTGATAATAATCTAAGTAATAAGTATAATTATTACAGTTCTAGCGATAATAACTGCATTGTATGGGTAATAATGCATGTTATATTGATGATAATAAAAGTAATACGTATAGTTATTATAGTTCTAGCGATAATAACTGCATTATATGGGTAATAATGCATGTTATATTGATAATATTGGGAGTAATAAGTATATTTATTATAGTTCTAGCGATAATAACTGCAGAATATGGGTAATAATGCATGTTATATTGATAACAGTATAAGTAATAAGTATAATTATTACAGTTCTAGCGATAATAACTGCATTATATGGGTAATAATGCATGTTATATTGATGATAATAAAAGTAATACGTATAGTTATTATAGTTCTAGCGATAATAACTGCATAATATGGGTAATAATGCATGTTATATTGATGATAATAAAAGTAATACGTATATTTATTATAGTTCTAGCGATAATAACTGCATAATGTGGGTAATAATGCATGTTATATTGATATCAATATAAGTAATAAGTATAATTATTACAGTTCTAGCGATAATAACTGCATTATATGGGTAATAATGCATGTTATATTGCTAACAATATAAGTAATAAGTATAATTATTACAGTTCTAGCAATAATAACTGCATTATATGGGTAATAATGCATGTTATATTGATGATAATGAAAGTAATACGTATATTTATTATAGTTCTAGCGATAATAACTGCATAATATGGGTAATAATGCACGTTATATTGCTAATAATATAAGTAATGAGTACAATTATTACAGTTCTAGCGATAATAACTGCATTATATGGGTAATAATGCATGTTATATTGATAATATTGGGAGTAATAAGTATATTTATTATAGTTCTAGCGATAATAACTGCAGAATATGGGTAATAATGCATGTTATATTGATAACAGTATAAGTAATAAGTATAATTATTACAGTTCTAGCGATAATAACTGCATAATGTGGGTAATAATGCATGTTATATTGATAATAATCTAAGTAATAAGTATAATTATTACAGTTCTAGCGATAATAACTGCATTATATGGGTAATAATGCATGTTATATTGATAATATCGGGAGTAATAAGTATAATTATTATAGTTCTAGCGATAATAATAGTAAAATATGGCAAATAGTGCATGTTATATTGATAATAATAAAAGTAATATGTATATTTATTACAGTTCTATCGATAATAACTGCATAATATGGGTAATAATGCATGTTATATTGATGATAATAAAAGTAATACGTATATTTATTATAGTTCTAGCGATAATAACTGCATAATGTGGGTAATAATGCATGTTATATTGGTATCAATATAAGTAATAAGTATAATTATTACAGTTCTAGCGATAATAACTGCACTATATGGGTAATAATGCACGTTATATTGCTAACAATATAAGTAATAAGTATAATTATTACAGTTCTAGCGATAATAATAGTAAAATATGGCTAATAGTGCATGATATATTGATAATAGTAAAAGTAATAAGTATATTTATTACAGTTCTATCGATAATAACTGCATAATATGGGTAATAATGCATGTTATATTGATGATAATGAAAGTAGTAAGTATATTTATTACAGTTCTAGCGGTAATAACTGCATTATATGCGTAATAATGCACGTTATATTGCTAATAATATAAGTAATGAGTATAATTATTACAGTTCTAGCGATAATAACTGCATTATATGGGTAATAATGCATGTTATATTGATGATAATAAAAGTAATACGTATATTTATTATAGTTCTAGCGATAATAACTGCATAATATGGGTAATAATGCATGTTATATTGATAATAATCTAAGTAATAAGTATAATTATTACAGTTCTAGCGATAATAACTGCATTATATGGGTAATAATGCACGTTATATTGCTAACACTATAAGTAATAAGTATAATTATTACAGTTCTATCGATAATAACTTCTTAATATGGGTAATAATGCATGTTATATTGATAATATCGGGAGTAATAAGTATAATTATTATAGTTCTAGCGATAATAATAGTAAAATATGGCAAATAGTGCATGTTATATTGATAATAATAAAAGTAATAATTATATTTATTACAGTTCTATCGATAATAACTGCATAATATGGGTAATAATGCATGTTATATTGATGATAATAAAAGTAATACGTATATTTATTATAGTTCTAGCGATAATAACTGCATAATGTGGGTAATAATGCATGTTATATTGATAATAATCTAAGTAATAAGTATAATTATTACAGTTCTAGCGATAATAACTGCATTATATGGGTAATAATGCATGTTATATTGATGATAATGAAAGTAATACGTATATTTATTATAGTTCTAGCGATAATAACTGCATAATATGGGTAATAATGCACGTTATATTGCTAATAATATAAGTAATGAGTACAATTATTACAGTTCTAGCGATAATAACTGCATTATATGGGTAATAATGCATGTTATATTGATGATAATAAAAGTAATACGTATAGTTATTATAGTTCTAGCGATAATAACTGCATTATATGGGTAATAATGCATGTTATATTGATAATATTGGGAGTAATAAGTATATTTATTATAGTTCTAGCGATAATAACTGCAGAATATGGGTAATAATGCATGTTATATTGATAACAGTATAAGTAATAAGTATAATTATTACAGTTCTAGCGATAATAACTGCATTATATGGGTAATAATGCACGTTATATAGCTAATAATATAAGTAATAAGTATAATTATTACAGTTCTAGCGATAGTAACTGCATTATATGGGTAATAATGCATGTTATATTGATAATATCGGGAGTAATAAGTATAATTATTATAGTTCTAGCGATAATAACTGCATTATATGCGTAATAATGCACGTTATATTGCTAATAATATAAGTAATGAGTATAATTATTACAGTTCTAGCGATAATAACTGCATTATATGGGTAATAATGCACGTTATATTGCTAACAATATAAGTAATAAGTATAATTATTACAGTTCTATCGATAATAACTTCTTAATATGGGTAATAATGCATGTTATATTGATAATATCGGGAGTAATAAGTATAATTATTATAGTTCTAGCGATAATAATAGTAAAATATGGCAAATAGTGCATGTTATATTGATAATAATAAAAGTAATAATTATATTTATTACAGTTCTATCGATAATAACTGCATAATATGGGTAATAATGCATGTTATATTGATGATAATAAAAGTAATACGTATATTTATTATAGTTCTAGCGATAATAACTGCATAATATGGGTAATAATGCATGTTATATTGATAATAATCTAAGTAATAAGTATAATTATTACAGTTCTAGCGATAATAACTGCATTATATGGGTAATAATGCACGTTATATTGCTAACAATATAAGTAATAAGTATAATTATTACAGTTCTATCGATAATAACTTCTTAATATGGGTAATAATGCATGTTATATTGATGATAATGAAAGTAGTAAGTATATTTATTACAGTTCTAGCGATAATAATTGCATTATATGCGTAATAAGGCATGTTATATTGATAATATCGAGGGGTAATAAGTATAATTATTATAGTTCTAGCGATAATAATAGTAAAATATGGCTAATAGTGCATGATATATTGATAATAGTAAAAGTAATAAGTATATTTATTACAGTTATATCGATAATAACTGCATAATATGGGTAATAATGCATGTTATATTGATGATAATGAAAGTAGTAAGTATATTTATTACAGTTCTAGCGATAATAACTGCATTATATGCGTAATAATGCACGTTATATTGCTAATAATATAAGTAATGAGTATAATTATTACAGTTCTAGCGATAATAACTGCATTATATGGGTAATAATGCATGTTATATTGATGATAATAAAAGTAATACGTATATTTATTATAGTTCTAGCGATAATAACTGCATAATATGGGTAATAATGCATGTTATATTGATAATAATCTAAGTAATAAGTATAATTATTACAGTTCTAGCGATAATAACTGCATTATATGGGTAATAATGCACGTTATATTGCTAGCAATATAAGTAATAAGTATAATTATTACAGTTCTAGCGATAATACCTCCATTATATGGGTAATAATGCATGTTATATTGATAATGATATAAGTAATAAGTATAATTATTACAGTTCTAGCGATAATAACTGCATTATATGGGTAATAATGCATGTTATATTGATGATAATGAAAGTAATACGTATATTTATTATAGTTCTAGCGATAATAACTGCATAATATGGGTAATAATGCATGTTATATTGATAATAATCTAAGTAATACGTATAATTATTACAGTTCTAGCGATAATAACTGCATTATATGGGTAATAATGCACGTTATATTGCTAACAATATAAGTAATAAGTATAATTCTTACAGTTCTATCGATAATAACTTCTTAATATGGGTAATAATGCATGTTATATTAATGATAATGAAAGTAGTAAGTATATTTATTACAGTTCTAGCGATAATAACTGCATTATATGCGTAATAAGGCATGTTATATTGATAATATCGGGGGTAATAAGTATAATTATTATAGTTCTAGCGATAATAATAGTAAAATATGGCTAATAGTGCATGATATATTGATAATAGTAAAAGTAATAAGTATATTTATTACAGTTCTATCGATAATAACTGCATAATATGGGTAATAATGCATGTTATATTGATAATAATCTAAGTAATAAGTATAATTATTACAGTTCTAGCGATAATAACTGCATTATATGGGTAATAATGCACGTTATATTGCTAACAATATAAGTAATAAGTATAATTATTACAGTCCTATCGATAATAACTTCTTAATATGGGTAATAATGCATGTTATATTGATAATATCGGGAGTAATAAGTATAATTATTATAGTTCTAGCGATAATAATAGTAAAATATGGCAAATAGTGCATGTTATATTGATAATAATAAAAGTAATAATTATATTTATTACAGTTCTATCGATAATAACTGCATAATATGGGTAATAATGCATGTTATATTGATGATAATAAAAGTAATACGTATATTTATTATAGTTCTAGCGATAATAACTGCATAATGTGGGTAATAATGCATGTTATATTGATAATAATCTAAGTAATAAGTATAATTATTACAGTTCTAGCGATAATAACTGCATTATATGGGTAATAATGCATGTTATATTAATGATAATGAAAGTAATACGTATATTTTTTATAGTTCTAGCGATAATAACTGCATAATATGGGTAATAATGCACGTTATATTGCTAACAATATAAGTAATAAGTATAATTATTACAGTTCTATCGATAATAACTTCTTAATATGGGTAATAATGCATGTTATATTGATGATAATGAAAGTAGTAAGTATATTTATTACAGTTCTAGCGATAATAACTGCATTATATGCGTAATAAGGCATGTTATATTGATAATATCGGGAGTAATAAGTATAATTATTATAGTTCTAGCGATAATAATAGTAAAATATGGCTAATAGTGCATGATATATTGATAATAGTAAAAGTAATAAGTATATTTATTACAGTTCTGTCGATAATAACTGCATAATATGGGTAATAATGCATGTTATATTGATAATAATCTAAGTAATAAGTATAATTATTACAGTTCTAGCGATAATAACTGCATTATATGGGTAATAATGCACGTTATATTGCTAACAATATAAGTAATAAGTATAATTCTTACAGTTCTATCGATAATAACTTCTTAATATGGGTAATAATGCATGTTATATTAATGATAATGAAAGTAGTAAGTATATTTATTACAGTTCTAGCGATAATAACTGCATTATATGCGTAATAAGGCATGTTATATTGATAATATCGGGGGTAATAAGTATAATTATTATAGTTCTAGCGATAATAATAGTAAAATATGGCTAATAGTGCATGATATATTGATAATAGTAAAAGTAATAAGTATCTTTATTACAGTTCTGTCGATAATAACTGCATAATATGGGTAATAATGCATGTTATATTGATGATAATAAAAGTAATACGTATATTTATTATAGTTCTAGCGATAATAACTGCATAATGTGGGTAATAATGCATGTTATATTGATATCAATATAAGTAATAAGTATAATTATTACAGTTCTAGCGATAATAACTGCACTATATGGGTAATAATGCACGTTATATTGCTAACAATATAAGTAATAAGTATAATTATTACAGTTCTAGCGATAATAATAGTAAAATATGGCTAATAGTGCATGATATATTGATAATAGTAAAAGTAATAAGTATATTTATTACAGTTCTATCGATAATAACTGCATAATATGGGTAATAATGCATGTTATATTGATGATAATGAAAGTAGTAAGTATATTTATTACAGTTCTAGCGATAATAACTGCATTATATGCGTAATAAGGCATGTTATATTGATAATATCGAGGGGTAATAAGTATAATTATTATAGTTCTAGCGATAATAATAGTAAAATATGGCTAATAGTGCATGATATATTGATAATAGTAAAAGTAATAAGTATATTTATTACAGTTCTATCGATAATAACTACATAATATGGGTAATAATGCATGTTATATTGATGTAAATGAAAGTAATACGTATATTTATTATAGTTCTAGCGATAATAACTGCATAATATGGGTAACAATGCATGCTATATTTAGAATAATATAAGTAATAAGTATAATTATTACAGTTCTGGCGATAATAACTGCATTATATGGGTAATAATGCACGTTATATTGCTAATAGTATAAGTAATAAGTATAATTATTACAGTTCTAGCGATAATACCTCCATTATATGGGTAATAATGCATGTTATATTGATAATAATATAAGTAATAAGTATATTTATTACAGTTATATCGATAATAACTGCATAATATGGGTAATAATGCATGTTATATTGATGATAATAAAAGTAATACGTATATTTATTATAGTTCTAGCAATAATAACTGCATAATATGGGTAATAATGCACGTTATATTGCTAATAATATAAGTAATGAGTACAATTATTACAGTTCTAGCGATAATAACTGCATTATATGGGTAATAATGCATGTTATATTGATGATAATAAAAGTAATACGTATAGTTATTATAGTTCTAGCGATAATAACTGCATAATATGGGTAATAATGCATGTTATATTGATAATAATCTAAGTAATAAGTATAATTATTACAGTTCTAGCGATAATAACTGCATTATATGGGTAATAATGCACGTTATATTGCTAGCAATATAAGTAATAAGTATAATTATTACAGTTCTAGCGATAATACCTCCATTATATGGGTAATAATGCATGTTATATTGATAATGATATAAGTAATAAGTATAATTATTACAGTTCTAGCGATAATAACTGCATTATATGGGTAATAATGCATGTTATATTGATGATAATGAAAGTAATACGTATATTTATTATAGTTCTAGCGATAATAACTGCATAATATGGGTAATAATGCATGTTATATTGATAATAATCTAAGTAATAAGTATAATTATTACAGTTCTAGCGATAATAACTGCATTATATGGGTAATAATGCATGTTATATTAATGATAATGAAAGTAATACGTATATTTTTTATAGTTCTAGCGATAATAACTGCATAATATGGGTAATAATGCACGTTATATTGCTAACAATATAAGTAATAAGTATAATTATTACAGTTCTATCGATAATAACTTCTTAATATGGGTAATAATGCATGTTATATTGATGATAATGAAAGTAGTAAGTATATTTATTACAGTTCTAGCGATAATAACTGCATTATATGCGTAATAAGGCATGTTATATTGATAATATCGGGAGTAATAAGTATAATTATTATAGTTCTAGCGATAATAATAGTAAAATATGGCTAATAGTGCATGATATATTGATAATAGTAAAAGTAATAAGTATATTTATTACAGTTCTGTCGATAATAACTGCATAATATGGGTAATAATGCATGTTATATTGATAATAATCTAAGTAATAAGTATAATTATTACAGTTCTAGCGATAATAACTGCATTATATGGGTAATAATGCACGTTATATTGCTAACAATATAAGTAATAAGTATAATTCTTACAGTTCTATCGATAATAACTTCTTAATATGGGTAATAATGCATGTTATATTAATGATAATGAAAGTAGTAAGTATATTTATTACAGTTCTAGCGATAATAACTGCATTATATGCGTAATAAGGCATGTTATATTGATAATATCGGGGGTAATAAGTATAATTATTATAGTTCTAGCGATAATAATAGTAAAATATGGCTAATAGTGCATGATATATTGATAATAGTAAAAGTAATAAGTATCTTTATTACAGTTCTGTCGATAATAACTGCATAATATGGGTAATAATGCATGTTATATTGATGATAATAAAAGTAATACGTATATTTATTATAGTTCTAGCGATAATAACTGCATAATGTGGGTAATAATGCATGTTATATTGATATCAATATAAGTAATAAGTATAATTATTACAGTTCTAGCGATAATAACTGCACTATATGGGTAATAATGCACGTTATATTGCTAACAATATAAGTAATAAGTATAATTATTACAGTTCTAGCGATAATAATAGTAAAATATGGCTAATAGTGCATGATATATTGATAATAGTAAAAGTAATAAGTATATTTATTACAGTTCTATCGATAATAACTGCATAATATGGGTAATAATGCATGTTATATTGATGATAATGAAAGTAGTAAGTATATTTATTACAGTTCTAGCGATAATAACTGCATTATATGCGTAATAAGGCATGTTATATTGATAATATCGAGGGGTAATAAGTATAATTATTATAGTTCTAGCGATAATAATAGTAAAATATGGCTAATAGTGCATGATATATTGATAATAGTAAAAGTAATAAGTATATTTATTACAGTTCTATCGATAATAACTACATAATATGGGTAATAATGCATGTTATATTGATGTAAATGAAAGTAATACGTATATTTATTATAGTTCTAGCGATAATAACTGCATAATATGGGTAACAATGCATGCTATATTTAGAATAATATAAGTAATAAGTATAATTATTACAGTTCTGGCGATAATAACTGCATTATATGGGTAATAATGCACGTTATATTGCTAATAGTATAAGTAATAAGTATAATTATTACAGTTCTAGCGATAATACCTCCATTATATGGGTAATAATGCATGTTATATTGATAATAATATAAGTAATAAGTATATTTATTACAGTTATATCGATAATAACTGCATAATATGGGTAATAATGCATGTTATATTGATGATAATAAAAGTAATACGTATATTTATTATAGTTCTAGCAATAATAACTGCATAATATGGGTAATAATGCACGTTATATTGCTAATAATATAAGTAATGAGTACAATTATTACAGTTCTAGCGATAATAACTGCATTATATGGGTAATAATGCATGTTATATTGATGATAATAAAAGTAATACGTATATTTTTTATAGTTCTAGCGATAATAACTGCATAATATGGGTAATAATGCACGTTATATTGCTAACAATATAAGTAATAAGTATAATTATTACAGTTCTATCGATAATAACTTCTTAATATGGGTAATAATGCATGTTATATTGATGATAATGAAAGTAGTAAGTATATTTATTACAGTTCTAGCGATAATAACTGCATTATATGCGTAATAAGGCATGTTATATTGATAATATCGGGAGTAATAAGTATAATTATTATAGTTCTAGCGATAATAATAGTAAAATATGGCTAATAGTGCATGATATATTGATAATAGTAAAAGTAATAAGTATATTTATTACAGTTCTGTCGATAATAACTGCATAATATGGGTAATAATGCATGTTATATTGATAATAATCTAAGTAATAAGTATAATTATTACAGTTCTAGCGATAATAACTGCATTATATGGGTAATAATGCACGTTATATTGCTAACAATATAAGTAATAAGTATAATTCTTACAGTTCTATCGATAATAACTTCTTAATATGGGTAATAATGCATGTTATATTAATGATAATGAAAGTAGTAAGTATATTTATTACAGTTCTAGCGATAATAACTGCATTATATGCGTAATAAGGCATGTTATATTGATAATATCGGGGGTAATAAGTATAATTATTATAGTTCTAGCGATAATAATAGTAAAATATGGCTAATAGTGCATGATATATTGATAATAGTAAAAGTAATAAGTATCTTTATTACAGTTCTGTCGATAATAACTGCATAATATGGGTAATAATGCATGTTATATTGATGATAATAAAAGTAATACGTATATTTATTATAGTTCTAGCGATAATAACTGCATAATGTGGGTAATAATGCATGTTATATTGATATCAATATAAGTAATAAGTATAATTATTACAGTTCTAGCGATAATAACTGCACTATATGGGTAATAATGCACGTTATATTGCTAACAATATAAGTAATAAGTATAATTATTACAGTTCTAGCGATAATAATAGTAAAATATGGCTAATAGTGCATGATATATTGATAATAGTAAAAGTAATAAGTATATTTATTACAGTTCTATCGATAATAACTGCATAATATGGGTAATAATGCATGTTATATTGATGATAATGAAAGTAGTAAGTATATTTATTACAGTTCTAGCGATAATAACTGCATTATATGCGTAATAAGGCATGTTATATTGATAATATCGAGGGGTAATAAGTATAATTATTATAGTTCTAGCGATAATAATAGTAAAATATGGCTAATAGTGCATGATATATTGATAATAGTAAAAGTAATAAGTATATTTATTACAGTTCTATCGATAATAACTACATAATATGGGTAATAATGCATGTTATATTGATGTAAATGAAAGTAATACGTATATTTATTATAGTTCTAGCGATAATAACTGCATAATATGGGTAACAATGCATGCTATATTTAGAATAATATAAGTAATAAGTATAATTATTACAGTTCTGGCGATAATAACTGCATTATATGGGTAATAATGCACGTTATATTGCTAATAGTATAAGTAATAAGTATAATTATTACAGTTCTAGCGATAATACCTCCATTATATGGGTAATAATGCATGTTATATTGATAATAATATAAGTAATAAGTATATTTATTACAGTTATATCGATAATAACTGCATAATATGGGTAATAATGCATGTTATATTGATGATAATAAAAGTAATACGTATATTTATTATAGTTCTAGCAATAATAACTGCATAATATGGGTAATAATGCACGTTATATTGCTAATAATATAAGTAATGAGTACAATTATTACAGTTCTAGCGATAATAACTGCATTATATGGGTAATAATGCATGTTATATTGATGATAATAAAAGTAATACGTATAGTTATTATAGTTCTAGCGATAATAACTGCATAATATGGGTAATAATGCATGTTATATTGATAATAATCTAAGTAATAAGTATAATTATTACAGTTCTAGCGATAATAACTGCATTATATGGGTAATAATGCACGTTATATTGCTAGCAATATAAGTAATAAGTATAATTATTACAGTTCTAGCGATAATACCTCCATTATATGGGTAATAATGCATGTTATATTGATAATGATATAAGTAATAAGTATAATTATTACAGTTCTAGCGATAATAACTGCATTATATGGGTAATAATGCATGTTATATTGATGATAATGAAAGTAATACGTATATTTATTATAGTTCTAGCGATAATAACTGCATAATATGGGTAATAATGCATGTTATATTGATAATAATCTAAGTAATAAGTATAATTATTACAGTTCTAGCGATAATAACTGCATTATATGGGTAATAATGCACGTTATATTGCTAACAATATAAGTAATAAGTATAATTCTTACAGTTCTATCGATAATAACTTCTTAATATGGGTAATAATGCATGTTATATTGATAATATCGGGAGTAATAAGTATAATTATTATAGTTCTAGCGATAATAATAGTAAAATATGGCAAATAGTGCATGTTATATTGATAATAATAAAAGTAATAATTATATTTATTACAGTTCTATCGATAATAACTGCATAATATGGGTAATAATGCATGTTATATTGATGATAATAAAAGTAATACGTATATTTATTATAGTTCTAGCGATAATAACTGCATAATGTGGGTAATAATGCATGTTATATTGATAATAATCTAAGTAATAAGTATAATTATTACAGTTCTAGCGATAATAACTGCATTATATGGGTAATAATGCATGTTATATTGATGATAATGAAAGTAATACGTATATTTATTATAGTTCTAGCGATAATAACTGCATAATATGGGTAATAATGCACGTTATATTGCTAATAATATAAGTAATGAGTACAATTATTACAGTTCTAGCGATAATAACTGCATTATATGGGTAATAATGCATGTTATATTGATGATAATAAAAGTAATACGTATAGTTATTATAGTTCTAGCGATAATAACTGCATAATATGGGTAATAATGCACGTTATATTGCTAATAATATAAGTAATGAGTACAATTATTACAGTTCTAGCGATAATAACTGCATTATATGGGTAATAATGCATGTTATATTGATGATAATAAAAGTAATACGTATAGTTATTATAGTTCTAGCGATAATAACTGCATTATATGGGTAATAATGCATGTTATATTGATAATATTGGGAGTAATAAGTATATTTATTATAGTTCTAGCGATAATAACTGCAGAATATGGGTAATAATGCATGTTATATTGATAACAGTCTAAGTAATAAGTATAATTATTACAGTTCTAGCGATAATAACTGCATTATATGGGTAATAATGCACGTTATATAGCTAATAATATAAGTAATAAGTATAATTATTACAGTTCTAGCGATAATAACTGCATTATATGGGTAATAATGCATGTTATATTGATAATATCGGGAGTAATAAGTATAATTATTATAGTTCTAGCGATAATAATAGTAAAATATGGCTAATAGTGCATGATATATTGATAATAGTAAAAGTAATAAGTATATTTATTACAGTTCTATCGATAATAACTGCATAATATGGGTAATAATGCATGTTATATTGATGTAAATGAAAGTAATACGTATATTTATTATAGTTCTAGCGATAATAACTGCATAATGTGGGTAATAATGCATGTTATATTGATATCAATATAAGTAATAAGTATAATTATTACAGTTCTAGCGATAATAACTGCACTATATGGGTAATAATGCACGTTATATTGCTAACAATATAAGTAATAAGTATAATTATTACAGTTCTAGCGATAATAATAGTAAAATATGGCTAATAGTGCATGATATATTGATAATAGTAAAAGTAATAAGTATATTTATTACAGTTCTATCGATAATAACTGCATAATATGGGTAATAATGCATGTTATATTGATGATAATGAAAGTAGTACGTATATTTATTACAGTTCTAGCGATAATAACTGCATTATATGCGTAATAATGCACGTTATATTGCTAATAATATAAGTAATGAGTATAATTATTACAGTTCTAGCGATAATAACTGCATTATATGGGTAATAATGCATGTTATATTGATGATAATAAAAGTAATACGTATATTTATTATAGTTCTAGCGATAATAACTGCATAATATGGGTAATAATGCATGTTATATTGATAATAATCTAAGTAATAAGTATAATTATTACAGTTCTAGCGATAATAACTGCATTATATGGGTAATAATGCACGTTATATTGCTAACAATATAAGTAATAAGTATAATTATTACAGTTCTATCGATAATAATAGTAAAATATGGCTAATAGTGCATGATATATTGATAATAGTAAAAGTAATAAGTATATTTATTACAGTTCTATCGATAGTAACTGCATAATATGGGTAATAATGCATGTTATATTGATGATAATGAAAGTAGTAAGTATATTTATTACAGTTCTAGCGATAATAACTGCATTATATGGGTAATAATGCACGTTATATTGCTAACAATATAAGTAATAAGTATAATTCTTACAGTTCTATCGATAATAACTTCTTAATATGGGTAATAATGCATGTCATATTAATGATAATGAAAGTAGTAAGTATATTTATTACAGTTCTAGCGATAATAATAGTAAAATATGGCTAATAGTGCATGATATATTGATAATAGTAAAAGTAATAAGTATATTTATTACAGTTCTATCGATAATAACTGCATAATATGGGTAATAATGCATGTTATAATGATGTAAATGAAAGTAATACGTATATTTATTATAGTTCTAGCGATAATGACTGCATAATATGGGTAACAATGCATGCTATATTTAGAATAATATAAGTAATAAGTATAATTATTACAGTTCTGGCGATAATAACTGCATTATATGGGTAATAATGCACGTTATATTGCTAATAGTATAAGTAATAAGTATAATTATTACAGTTCTAGCGATAATACCTCCATTATATGGGTAATAATGCATGTTATATTGATAATAATATAAGTAATAAGTATATTTATTACAGTTATATCGAAAATAACTGCATAATATGGGTAATAATGCATGTTATATTGATGATAATAAAAGTAATACGTATATTTATTATAGTTCTAGCAATAATAACTGCATAATATGGGTAATAATGCATGTTATATTGATAATAATATAAGTAATAAGTATATTTATTACAGTTCTATCGATAATAACTGCATAATATGGGTAATAATGCATGTTATATTGATGTAAATGAAAGTAATACGTATATTTATTATAGTTCTAGCGATAATAACTGCATAATATGGGTAACAATGCATGCTATATTTAGAATAATATAAGTAATAAGTATAATTATTACAGTTCTAGCGATAATAATAGTAAAATATGGGTAATAGTGCTTGATATATTGATAATAGTAAAAGTAATAAGTATATTTATTACAGTTCTATCGATAATAACTGCATAATATGGGTAATAATGCATGTTATATTGATGATAATGAAAGTAGTAAGTATATTTATTACAGTTCTAGCGATAATAACTGCATTATATGCGTAATAATGCACGTTATATTGCTAATAATATAAGTAATGAGTATAATTATTACAGTTCTAGCGATAATAACTGCATTATATGGGTAATAATGCATGTTATATTGATGATAATAAAAGTAATACGTATATTTATTATAGTTCTAGCGATAATAACTGCATAATATGGGTAATAATGCATGTTATATTGATAATAATCTAAGTAATAAGTATAATTATTACAGTTCTAGCGATAATAACTGCATTATATGGGTAATAATGCACGTTATATTGCTAACAATATAAGTAATAAGTATAATTATTACAGTTCTATCGATAATAACTTCTTAATATGGGTAATAATGCATGTTATATTGATAATATCGGGAGTAATAAGTATAATTATTATAGTTCTAGCGATAATAATAGTAAAATATGGCAAATAGTGCATGTTATATTGATAATAATAAAAGTAATAATTATATTTATTACAGTTCTATCGATAATAACTGCATAATATGGGTAATAATGCATGTTATATTGATGATAATAAAAGTAATACGTATATTTATTATAGTTCTAGCGATAATAACTGCATAATGTGGGTAATAATGCATGTTATATTGATAATAATCTAAGTAATAAGTATAATTATTACAGTTCTAGCGATAATAACTGCATTATATGGGTAATAATGCATGTTATATTGATGATAATGAAAGTAATACGTATATTTATTATAGTTCTAGCGATAATAACTGCATAATATGGGTAATAATGCACGTTATATTGCTAATAATATAAGTAATGAGTACAATTATTACAGTTCTAGCGATAATAACTGCATTATATGGGTAATAATGCATGTTATATTGATGATAATAAAAGTAATACGTATAGTTATTATAGTTCTATCGATAATAACTGCATAATATGGGTAATAATGCATGTTATATTGATGATAATAAAAGTAATACGTATATTTATTATAGTTCTAGCAATAATAACTGCATAATATGGGTAATAATGCATGTTATATTGATAATAATATAAGTAATAAGTATAATTATTACAGTTCTAGCGATAATAACTGCATTATATGGGTAATAATGCACGTTATATTGCTAACAATATAAGTAATAAGTATAATTATTACAGTTCTAGCGATAATAACTGCATAATATGGGTAATAATGCATGTTATATTGATAATAATATAAGTAATAAGTATAATTATTACAGTTCTAGCGATAATAACTGCATTATATGGGTAATAATGCACGTTATATTGCTAACAATATAAGTAATAAGTATAATCATTACAGTTCTAGCGATAATAATAGTAAAATATGGCTAATAGTGCATGATATATTGATAATAGTAAAAGTAATAAGTATATTTATTACAGTTCTATCGATAATAACTGCATAATATGGGTAAAAATGCATGTTATATTGATGATAATGAAAGTAATACGTATATTTATTATAGTTCTAGCGATAATAACTGCATAATATGGGTAATAATGCATGTTATATTGAGAATAATATAAGTAATAAGTATAATTATTACAGTTCTGGCGATAATAACTGCATTGTATGGGTAATAATGCAATGTTATATTGATAATATCGGGAGTAATAAGTATAATTATTATAGTTCTAGCGATAATAATAGTAAAATATGGCAAATAGTGCATGTTATATTGATAATAATAAAAGTAATAATTATATTTATTACAGTTCTATCGATAATAACTGCATAATATGGGTAATAATGCATGTTATATTGATGATAATAAAAGTAATACGTATATTTATTATAGTTCTAGCGATAATAACTGCATAATGTGGGTAATAATGCATGTTATATTGATAATAATCTAAGTAATAAGTATAATTATTACAGTTCTAGCGATAATAACTGCATTATATGGGTAATAATGCATGTTATATTGATGATAATGAAAGTAATACGTATATTTATTATAGTTCTAGCGATAATTACTGCATAATATGGGTAATAATGCATGTTATATTGATAATAGTATAAGTAATAAGTATAATTATTACAGTTCTAGCGATAATACCTCCATTATATGGGTAATAATGCAGGTTATATTGATAATGATATAAGTAATAAGTATAATTATTACAGTTCTAGCAATAATACCTCCATTATATGGGTAATAATGCATGTTATATTGAGAATAATATAAGTAATAAGTATAATTATTACAGTTCTGGCGATAATAACTGCATTATATGGGTAATAATGCATGTTATATTGATGATAATAAAAGTAATACGTATATTTATTACAGTTCCAGCGATAATAACTGCATTATATGGGTAATAATGCACGTTATATTGCTCATAGTATAAGTAATAAGTATAATTATTACAGTTCTAGCGATAATACCTCCATTATATGGGTAATAATGCATGTTATATTGATAATGATATAAGTAATAAGTATAATTATTACTGTTCTAGCGATAATAACTGCATAATATAGGTAATAATGCACGTTATATTGCTAATAATATAAGTAATGAGTGCAATTATTACAGTTCTAGCGATAATAACTGCATAATATGGGTAATAATGCATGTTATATTGATAATAATATAAGTAATAAGTATAATTATTACAGTTCTAGCGATAATAACTGCATTATATGGGTAATAATGCACGTTATATTGCTAACAATATAAGTAATAAGTATAATTATTACAGTTCTAGCGATGATAATAGTAAAATATGGCTAATAGTGCATGATATATTGATAATAGTAAAAGTAATAAGTACATTTATTACAGTTCTATCGATAATAACTGCATAATATGGGTAATAATGCATGTTATATTGATGATAATGAAAGTAATACGTATATTTATTATAGTTCTAGCGATAATAACTGCATAATATGGGTAATAATGCATGTTATATTGAGAATAATATAAGTAATAAGTATAATTATTACAGTTCTGGCGATAATAACTGCATTATATGGGTGATAATGCACGTTATATTGCTAATAGTATAAGTACTAAGTATAATTATTACAGTTCTAGCGATAATACCTCCATTATATCGGTAATAATGCACGTTATATTGCGAATAATATAAGTAATGAGTACAATTATTACAGTTCTAGCGATAATAACTGCATTATATGGGTAATAATGCATGCTATATTGATAATAATATAAGTTATAAGTATAATTATTACAGTTCTGGCGATAATAACGTCATTATATGGGTAATAATGCACGTTATATTGCTAAGAGTATAAGTAATGAGTACAATTATTACAGTTCTAGCGATAATAACTGCATTATATGGGTAATAATGCATGTTATATTGATAATAATATAAGTAATAAGTATAATTATTACAGTTCTAGCGATAATAACTGCATTATATGGGTAATAATGCATGTTATATTGATAATATTGGGAGTAATAAGTATAATTATAATAGTTTTAGCGATAATAATAGTAAAATATGGCAAATAGTGCATGTTATATTGATAATAATAAAAGTAATAAATATATTTATTACAGTTCTATCGATAATAACGGCATAATATGGGTAATAATGCATGTTATATTGCTAATAGTATAAGTAATAAGTATAATTATTACAGTTCTATCGATAATACCTCCATTATATGGGTAATAATGCATGTTATATTGATAATGATATAAGTAATTAGTATAATTATTACAGTTCTAGCGATAATAACTGCATAATATGGGTAATAATGCAGGTTATATTGCTAATAATATAAGTAATGAGTACAATTATTACAGTTCTAGCGATAATAACTGCATTATATGGGTAATAATGCATGTTATATTGATAATAATATAAGTAATAAGTATAATTATTACAGTTCTAGCGATAATAACTGCATTATATGGGTAATAATGCATGTTATATTGATGATAATAAAAGTAATACGTATATTTATTACAGTTCCAGCGATAATAACTGCATAATATGGGTAATAATGCATGTTATATTGGTAATAATCTAAGCAATAAGTATAATTATTACAGTTCTAGCGATAATAACTGCATTATATGGATAATAATGCACGTTATATTGCTAACAATATAAGTAATAAGTATAATTATTACAGTTCTAGCGATAATAACTGCATTATATGGGTAATAATGCATGTTATATTGATGATAATGAAAGTAATACGTATATTTATTATAGTTCTAGCGATAATAACTGCATAATATGGGTAATAATACATGTTATATTGAGAATAATATAAGTAATAAGTATAATTATTACAGTTCTGGCGATAATAACTGCATTATATGGGTAATAACGCACGTTATATTGCTAATAGTATAAGTAATAAGTATAATTATTACAGTTCTAGCGATAATACCTCCATTATATGGGTAATAATGCATGTTATATTGATAATGATATAAGTAATATGTATAATTGTTACAGTTCTAGCGATAATAACTGCATAATATAGGTAATAATGCACGTTATATTGCTAATAATATAAGTAATGAGTGCAATTATTACAGTTCTAGCGATAATAACTGCATAATATGGGTAATAATGCATGTTATATTGATAATAATATAAGTAATAAGTATAATTACTACAGTTCTAGCGATAATAACTGCATAATATGGGTAATAATGCACGTTATATTGCTAATAATATAAGTAATGAGTATAATTATTTCAGTTCTAGCGATAATACCTCCATTATGTGGGTAATAATGCATGTTATACTGATGATAATGAAAGTAATACGTATATTTATTATAGTTCTAGCGATAATAACTGCATTATATGGGTAATAATGCACGTTATATTGCTAATAGTATAAGTAATAAGTATAATTATTACAGTTCTAGCGATAATACCTCCCTTATATGGGTAATAATGCAGGTTATATTGATAATGATATAAGTAATAAGTATAATTATTACAGTTCTAGCGATAATAACTGCATAATATGGGTAATAATGCACGTTATTTTGCTAATAATATAAGTAAGGAGTACAATTATTACAGTTCTAGCGATAATAACTGCATAATATGGGTAATAATGCATGTTATATTGATAATAATATAAGTAATAAGTATAATTACTACAGTTCTAGCGATAATAACTGCATAATATGGGTAATAATGCACGTTATATTGCTAATAATATAAGTAATGAGTATAATTATTTCAGTTCTAGCGATAATACCTCCATTATGTGGGTAATAATGCATGTTATACTGATGATAATGAAAGTAATACGTATATTTATTATAGTTCTAGCGATAATAACTGCATTATATGGGTAATAATGCACGTTATATTGCTAATAGTATAAGTAATAAGTATAATTATTACAGTTCTAGCGATAATACCTCCCTTATATGGGTAATAATGCAGGTTATATTGATAATGATATAAGTAATAAGTATAATTATTACAGTTCTAGCGATAATAACTGCATAATATGGGTAATAATGCACGTTATTTTGCTAATAATATAAGTAAGGAGTACAATTATTACAGTTCTAGCGATAATAACTGCATAATATGGGTAATAATGCATGTTATATTGATAATAATATAAGTAATAAGTATAATTATCACAGTTCTATCGATAATAACTGCATAATATGGGTAATAATGCATGTTATATTGATGATAATGAAAGTAATACGTATATTTATTATAGTTCTAGCGATAATAACTGCATCATATGGGTAATAATGCATGTTATATTGAGAATAATATAAGTAATAAGTATAATTATTACAGTTCTGGCGATAATAACTGCATTATATGGGTAATAATGCAACGTTATATTGATAATATCGGGAGTAATAAGTATAATTATTATAGTTCTAGCGATAATAATAGTAAAATATGGCAAATAGTGCATGTTATATTGATAATAATAAAAGTAATAAGTATATTTATTACAGTTCTATCGATAATAACTGCATAATATGGGTAATAATGCTTGTTATATTGATGATAATAAAAGTAATACGTATATTTATTATAGTTGTAGCGATAATAACTGCATAATATGGGTAATAATGCATGTTATATTGAGAATAATATAAGTGATAAGTATAATTATTACAGTTCTGGCGATAATAACTGCATTATATGGGTAATAATGCACGTTATATTGCTAATAGTATAAGTAATAAGTATAATTATTACAGTTCTATCGATAATTCCTCCATTATATGGGTAATAATGCATGTTATATTGATAATGATATAAGTAATAAGTATACTTATTACAGTTCTAGCGATAATAACTGCATAATATGGGTAATAATGCACGTTATATTGCTAATAATATAAGTAATGAGTACAATTATTACAGTTCTAGCGATAATAACTGCATTATATGGGTAATAATGCATGTTATATTGATAATAATATAAGTAATAAGTATAATTATTACAGTTCTAGCGATAATAACTGCATTTTATGGGTAATAATGCATGTTATATTGATGATAATAAAAGTAATACGTATATTTATTACAGTTCTAGCGATAATAACTGCATAATATGGGGAATAATGCATGTTATATTGGTAATAATCTAAGTAATAAGTATAATTATTACAGTTCTAGCGATAATAACTGCATTATATGGATAATAATGCACGTTATATTGCTAACAATATAAGTAATAAGTATAATTATTACAGTTCTAGCGATAATAACTGCATTATATGGGTAATAATGCATGTTATATTGATGATAATGAAAGTAATACGTATACTTATTATAGTTCTAGCGATAATAACTGCATAATATGGGTAATAATACATGTTATATTGAGAATAATATAAGTAATAAGTATAATTATTACAGTTCTGGCGATAATAACTGCATTATATGGGTAATAACGCACGTTATATTGCTAATAGTATAAGTAATAAGTATAATTATTACAGTTCTAGCGATAATACCTTCATTATATGGGTAATAATGCATGTTATATTGATAATGATATAAGTAATAAGTATAATTGTTACAGTTCTAGCGATAATAACTGCATAACATAGGTAATAATGCACGTTATATTGCTAATAATATAAGTAATGAGTGCAATTATTACAGTCCTAGCGATAATAACTGCATAATATGGGTAATAATGCATGTTATATTGATAATAATAGAAGTAATAAGTATATTTATTACAGTTCTATCGATAATAACTGCATAATATGGGTAATAATGCATGTTATATTGATGATAATGAAAGTAATACGTATATTTATTATAGTTCTAGCGATAATAACTGCATTATATGGGTAATAATGCACGTTTTATTGCTAATAGGATAAGTAATAAGTATAATTATTACAGTTCTAGCGATAATACCTCCCTTATATGGGTAATAATGCAGGTTATATTGATAATGATATAAGTAATAAGTATAATTATTACAGTTCTAGCGATAATAACTGCATAATATGGGTAATAATGCACGTTATTTTGCTAATAATATAAGTAACGAGTACAATTATTACAGTTCTAGCGATAATAACTGCATAATATGGGTAATAATGCATGTTATATTGATAATAATATAAGTAATAAGTATAATTATTACAGTTCCAGCGATAATAACTGCATAATATGTGTAATAATGCACGTTATATTGCTAATAATATAAGTAATGAGTGCAATTATTACAGTTCTAGCGATAATAACTGCATAATATGGGTAATAATGCATGTTATATTGATAATAATATAAGTAATAAGTATATTTATTACAGTTCTATCGATAATAACTGCATAATATGGGTAATAATGCATGTTATATTGATGATAATGAAAGTAATACGTACATTTATTATAGTTCTAGCGATAATAACTGCATAATATGGGTAATAATACATGTTATATTGAGAATAATATAAGTAATAAGTATAATTATTACAGTTCTGGCGATAATAACTGCATTATATGGGTAATAACGCACGTTATATTGCTAATAGTATAAGTAATAAGTATAATTATTACAGTTCTAGCGATAATACCTCCATTATATGGGTAATAATGCATGTTATATTGATAATGATATAAGTAATAAGTATATATGTTACAGTTCTAGCGATAATAACTGCATAACATAGGTAATAATGCACGTTATATTGCTAATAATATAAGTAATGAGTGCAATTATTACAGTCCTAGCGATAATAACTGCATAATATGGGTAATAATGCATGTTATATTGATAATAATATAAGTAATAAGTATATTTATTACAGTTCTATCGATAATAACTGCATAATATGGGTAATAATGCATGTTATATTGATGATAATGAAAGTAATACGTATATTTATTATAGTTCTAGCGATAATAACTGCATTATATGGGTAATAATGCACGTTTTATTGCTAATAGTATAAGTAATAAGTATAATTATTACAGTTCTAGCGATAATACCTCCCTTATATGGGTAATAATGCAGGTTATATTGATAATGATATAAGTAATAAGTATAATTATTACAGTTCTAGCGATAATAACTGCATAATATGGGTAATAATGCACGTTATTTTGCTAATAATATAAGTAAGGAGTACAATTATTACAGTTCTAGCGATAATAACTGCATAATATGGGTAATAATGCATGTTATATTGATAATAATATAAGTAATAAGTATAATTATTACAGTTCCAGCGATAATAACTGCATAATATGTGTAATAATGCACGTTATATTGCTAATAATATAAGTAATGAGTATAATTATTACAGTTCTAGCGATAATAACTGCATAATATGGGTAATAATGCATGTTATATTGATAATAATATAAGTAATAAGTATATTTATTACAGTTCTATCGATAATAACTGCATAATATGGGTAATAATGCATGTTATATTGATGATAATGAAAGTAATACGTATATTTATTATAGTTCTAGCGATAATAACTGCATAATATGGGTAATAATGCATGTTATATTGAGAATAATATAAGTAATAAGTATAATTATTACAGTTCTCGCGACAATAACTGCATTATATGGGTAATAATGCATGTTATATTGATAATAATATAAGTAATAAGTATAATTATTACAGTTCTAGCGATAATAACTGCATTATATGGGTAATAATGCAATGTTATATTGATAATATCGGGAGTAATAAGTATAATTATTATAGTTCTAGCGATAATAATAGTAAAATATGGCAAATAGTGCATGTTATATTGATAATAATAAAAGTAATAAGTATATTTATTACAGTTCTATCGATAATAACTGCATAATATGGGTAATAATGCATGTTATATTGATGATAATAAAAGTAATACGTATATTTATTATAGTTGTAGCGATAATAACTGCATAATATGGGTAATAATGCATGTTATATTGATAATAATATAAGTAATAAGTATAATTATTACAGTTCTAGCGATAATGACTGCATTATATGGGTAATAATGCAAGTTATATTGCTAACAATATAAGTAATGAGTATAATTATTACAGTTCTAGCGATAATAACTGCATTATATGGGTAATAATGCATGTTACATTGATAATATTGGGAGTAATAAGTATAATTATTATAGTTCTAGCGATAATAATAGTAAAATATGGCTAGTAGTGCATGATATATTGATAACAGTAAAAGTAATAAGTATAATTATTACTGTTCTATCGATAATAACTGCATAATATGGGTAATAATGCATGTTATATTGAGAATAATATAAGTGATAAGTATAATTATTACAGTTCTAGCGATAATAACTGCATTATATGGATAATAATGCACGTTATATTGCTAACAATATAAGTAATAAGTATAATTATTACAGTTCTAGCGATAATAACTGCATTATATGGGTAATAATGCATGTTATATTGATGATAATGAAAGTAATACGTATATTTATTATAGTTCTAGCGATAATAACTGCATAATATGGGTAATAATACATGTTATATTGAGAATAATATAAGTAATAAGTATAATTATTACAGTTCTGGCGATAATAACTGCATTATATGGGTAATAACGCACGTTATATTGCTAATAGTATAAGTGATAAGTATAATTATTACAGTTCTGGCGATAATAACTGCATTATATGGGTAATAATGCACGTTATATTGCTAATAGTATAAGTAATAAGTATAATTATTACAGTTCTATCGATAATTCCTCCATTATGTGGGTAATAATGCATGTTATACTGATGATAATGAAAGTAATACGTATATTTATTATAGTTCTAGCGATAATAACTGCATAATATGGGTAATAATGCATGTTATATTGAGAATAATATAAGTAATAAGTATAATTGTTACAGTTCTAGCGATAATACCTCCATTATGTGGGTAATAATGCATGTTATACTGATGATAATGAAAGTAATACGTATATTTATTATAGTTCTAGCGATAATAACTGCATAATATGGGTAATAATGCACGTTATATTGCTAACAATATAAGCAATAAGTATAATTATTACAGTTCTAGCGATAATAACTGCATTATATGGGTAATAATGCATGTTATATTGATAATATCGGGAGTAATAAGTATAATTATTATAGTTCTAGCGATAATAATAGTAAAATATGGCTAGTAGTGCATGATATATTGATAATAGTAAAAGTAATAAGTATATTTATTACAGTTCTATCGATAATAACTGCATAATATGGGTAATAATGCATGTTATATTGATAATAATATAAGTAATAAGTATAATTATTACAGTTCTAGCGATAATAACTGCATTATATGGGTAATAATGCACGTTATATTGCTAACAATATAAGTAATGAGTATAATTATTACAGTTCTGGCGATAATAACGTCATTATATGGGTAATAATGCACGTTATATTGCTAAGAGTATAAGTAATGAGTACAATTATTACAGTTCTAGCGATAATAACTGCATTATATGGGTAATAATGCATGTTATATTGATAATAATATAAGTAATAAGTATAATTATTACAGTTCTAGCGATAATAACTGCATTATATGGGTAATAATGCATGTTATATTGATAATATTGGGAGTAATAAGTATAATTATAATAGTTTTAGCGATAATAATAGTAAAATATGGCAAATAGTGCATGTTATATTGATAATAATAAAAGTAATAAATATATTTATTACAGTTCTATCGATAATAACGGCATAATATGGGTAATAATGCATGTTATATTGCTAATAGTATAAGTAATAAGTATAATTATTACAGTTCTATCGATAATACCTCCATTATATGGGTAATAATGCATGTTATATTGATAATGATATAAGTAATTAGTATAATTATTACAGTTCTAGCGATAATAACTGCATAATATGGGTAATAATGCAGGTTATATTGCTAATAATATAAGTAATGAGTACAATTATTACAGTTCTAGCGATAGAAACTGCATTATATGGGTAATAATGCATGTTATATTGATAATAATATAAGTAATAAGTATAATTATTACAGTTCTAGCGATAATAACTGCATTATATGGGTAATAATGCATGTTATATTGATGATAATAAAAGTAATACGTATATTTATTACAGTTCCAGCGATAATAACTGCATAATATGGGTAATAATGCATGTTATATTGGTAATAATCTAAGCAATAAGTATAATTATTACAGTTCTAGCGATAATAACTGCATTATATGGATAATAATGCACGTTATATTGCTAACAATATAAGTAATAAGTATAATTATTACAGTTCTAGCGATAATAACTGCATTATATGGGTAATAATGCATGTTATATTGATGATAATGAAAGTAATACGTATATTTATTATAGTTCTAGCGATAATAACTGCATAATATGGGTAATAATACATGTTATATTGAGAATAATATAAGTAATAAGTATAATTATTACAGTTCTGGCGATAATAACTGCATTATATGGGTAATAACGCACGTTATATTGCTAATAGTATAAGTAATAAGTATAATTATTACAGTTCTAGCGATAATACCTCCATTATATGGGTAATAATGCATGTTATATTGATAATGATATAAGTAATATGTATAATTGTTACAGTTCTAGCGATAATAACTGCATAATATAGGTAATAATGCACGTTATATTGCTAATAATATAAGTAATGAGTGCAATTATTACAGTTCTAGCGATAATAACTGCATAATATGGGTAATAATGCATGTTATATTGATAATAATATAAGTAATAAGTATAATTACTACAGTTCTAGCGATAATAACTGCATAATATGGGTAATAATGCACGTTATATTGCTAATAATATAAGTAATGAGTATAATTATTTCAGTTCTAGCGATAATACCTCCATTATGTGGGTAATAATGCATGTTATACTGATGATAATGAAAGTAATACGTATATTTATTATAGTTCTAGCGATAATAACTGCATTATATGGGTAATAATGCACGTTATATTGCTAATAGTATAAGTAATAAGTATAATTATTACAGTTCTAGCGATAATACCTCCCTTATATGGGTAATAATGCAGGTTATATTGATAATGATATAAGTAATAAGTATAATTATTACAGTTCTAGCGATAATAACTGCATAATATGGGTAATAATGCACGTTATTTTGCTAATAATATAAGTAAGGAGTACAATTATTACAGTTCTAGCGATAATAACTGCATAATATGGGTAATAATGCATGTTATATTGATAATAATATAAGTAATAAGTATAATTATCACAGTTCTATCGATAATAACTGCATAATATGGGTAATAATGCATGTTATATTGATGATAATGAAAGTAATACGTATATTTATTATAGTTCTAGCGATAATAACTGGATAATATGGGTAATAATGCATGTTATATTGAGAATAATATAAGTAATAAGTATAATTATTACAGTTCTGGCGATAATAACTGCATTATATGGGTAATAATGCAACGTTATATTGATAATATCGGGAGTAATAAGTATAATTATTATAGTTCTAGCGATAATAATAGTAAAATATGGCAAATAGTGCATGTTATATTGATAATAATAAAAGTAATAAGTATATTTATTACAGTTCTATCGATAATAACTGCATAATATGGGTAATAATGCTTGTTATATTGATGATAATAAAAGTAATACGTATATTTATTATAGTTGTAGCGATAATAACTGCATAATATGGGTAATAATGCATGTTATATTGATAATAATATAAGTAATAAGTATAATTATTACAGTTCTAGCGATAATGACTGCATTATATGGGTAATAATGCACGTTATATTGCTAACAATATAAGTAATGAGTATAATTATTACAGTTCTAGCGATAATAACGGCATAATATGGGTAATAATGCACGTTATATTGCTAATAATATAAGTAATGAGTACAATTATTACAGTTCTAGCGATAATAACTGCATTATATGGGAAATAATGCATGTTATATTGATAATATCGGGAGTAATAAGTATAATTATTATAGTTCTAGCGATAATAATAGTAAAATATGGCTAATAGTGCATGATATATTGATAATAGTAAAAGTAATAAGTATATTTATTACAGTTCTATCGATAATAACTGCATAATATGGGTAATAATGCATGTTATATTGATGATAATGAAAGTAGTAAGTATATGTATTCCAGTTCTAGCGATAATAACTGCATTATATGGGTAATAATGCACGTTATATTGCTAATAATATAAGTAATAAGTATAATTATTACAGTTCTAGCGATAATAACTGCATTATATGGGTAATAATGCATGTTATATTGATAATATCGGGAGTAATAAGTATAATTATTATAGTTCTAGCGATAATAATAGTAAAATATGGCTAGTAGTGCATGATATATTGATATTAGTAAAAGTAATAAGTATATTTATTACAGTTCTATCGATAATAACTGCAAAATATGGGTAATAATGCATGTTATATTGATGATAATGAAAGTAATACGTATATTTATTATAGTTCTAGCGATACTAACTGCATAATATGGGTAATAATGCATGTTATATTGATAATAATATAAGTAATAAGTATAATTATTACAGTTCTAGCGATAATGACTGCATTATATGGCAAATAGTGCATGTTATATTGATAATAATAAAAGTAATAAGTATATTTATTACAGTTCTATCGATAATATCTGCATAATATGGGTAATAATGCATGTTATATTGATGATAATAAAAGTAATACGTATATTTATTATAGTTGTGGCGATAATAACTGCATAATATGGGTAATAATGCATGTTATATTGATAATAATATAAGTAATAAGTATAATTATTACAGTTCTAGCGATAATGACTGCATTATATGGGTTACAATGCACGTTATATTGCTAACAATATAAGTAATGAGTATAATTATTACAGTTCTAGCGATAATAACTGCATTATATGGGTAATAATGCATGTTACATTGATAATATTGGGAGTAATAAGTGTATTTATTATAGTTCTAGCGATAATAACTGCATAATATGGGTAATAATGCATGTTATGTTGATAATAATGTAAGTAATAAGTATAATTATTACAGTTCTAGCAATAATACCTCCATTATATGGGTAATAATGCATGTTATATTGATGATAATGAAAGTGATACGTGTATTTATTATAGTGCTAGCGATAATAACTGCATAATATGGGTAATAATGCATGTTATATTGAGAATAATATAAGTGATAAGTATAATTATTACAGTTCTGGCGATAATAACTGCATTATATGGGTAATAATGCACGTTATATTGCTAATAGTATAAGTAATAAGTATAATTATTACAGTTCTATCGATAATTCCTCCATTATATGGGTAATAATGCATGTTATATTGATAATGATATAAGTAATAAGTATACTTATTACAGTTCTAGCGATAATAACTGCATAATATGGGTAATAATGCACGTTATATTGCTAATAATATAAGTAATGAGTACAATTATTACAGTTCTAGCGATAATAACTGCATTATATGGGTAATAATGCATGTTATATTGATAATAATATAAGTAATAAGTATAATTATTACAGTTCTAGCGATAATAACTGCATTTTATGGGTAATAATGCATGTTATATTGATGATAATGAAAGTAATACGTATATTTATTATAGTTCTAGCGATAATAACTGCATAATATGGGTAATAATGCATGTTATATTGAGAATAATATAAGTAATAAGTATAATTATTACAGTTCTGGCGATAATAACTGCATTATATGGGTAATAATGCAACGTTATATTGATAATATCGGGAGTAATAAGTATAATTATTATAGTTCTAGCGATAATAATAGTAAAATATGGCAAATAGTGCATGTTATATTGATAATAATAAAAGTAATAAGTATATTTATTACAGTTCTATCGATAATAACTGCATAATATGGGTAATAATGCTTGTTATATTGATGATAATAAAAGTAATACGTATATTTATTATAGTTGTAGCGATAATAACTGCATAATATGGGTAATAATGCATGTTATATTGATAATAATATAAGTAATAAGTATAATTATTACAGTTCTAGCGATAATGACTGCATTATATGGGTAATAATGCACGTTATATTGCTAACAATATAAGTAATGAGTATAATTATTACAGTTCTAGCGATAATAACGGCATAATATGGGTAATAATGCACGTTATATTGCTAATAATATAAGTAATGAGTACAATTATTACAGTTCTAGCGATAATAACTGCATTATATGGGAAATAATGCATGTTATATTGATAATATCGGGAGTAATAAGTATAATTATTATAGTTCTAGCGATAATAATAGTAAAATATGGCTAATAGTGCATGATATATTGATAATAGTAAAAGTAATAAGTATATTTATTACAGTTCTATCGATAATAACTGCATAATATGGGTAATAATGCATGCTATATTGATGATAATGAAAGTAGTAAGTATATGTATTCCAGTTCTAGCGATAATAACTGCATTATATGGGTAATAATGCACGTTATATTGCTAATAATATAAGTAATAAGTATAATTATTACAGTTCTAGCGATAATAACTGCATTATATGGGTAATAATGCATGTTATATTGATAATATCGGGAGTAATAAGTATAATTATTATAGTTCTAGCGATAATAATAGTAAAATATGGCTAGTAGTGCATGATATATTGATATTAGTAAAAGTAATAAGTATATTTATTACAGTTCTATCGATAATAACTGCAAAATATGGGTAATAATGCATGTTATATTGATGATAATGAAAGTAATACGTATATTTATTATAGTTCTAGCGATACTAACTGCATAATATGGGTAATAATGCATGTTATATTGATAATAATATAAGTAATAAGTATAATTATTACAGTTCTAGCGATAATGACTGCATTATATGGCAAATAGTGCATGTTATATTGATAATAATAAAAGTAATAAGTATATTTATTACAGTTCTATCGATAATATCTGCATAATATGGGTAATAATGCATGTTATATTGATGATAATAAAAGTAATACGTATATTTATTACAGTTCTAGCGATAATAACTGCATAATATGGGGAATAATGCATGTTATATTGGTAATAATCTAAGTAATAAGTATAATTATTACAGTTCTAGCGATAATAACTGCATTATATGGATAATAATGCACGTTATATTGCTAACAATATAAGTAATAAGTATAATTATTACAGTTCTAGCGATAATAACTGCATTATATGGGTAATAATGCATGTTATATTGATGATAATGAAAGTAATACGTATACTTATTATAGTTCTAGCGATAATAACTGCATAATATGGGTAATAATACATGTTATATTGAGAATAATATAAGTAATAAGTATAATTATTACAGTTCTGGCGATAATAACTGCATTATATGGGTAATAACGCACGTTATATTGCTAATAGTATAAGTAATAAGTATAATTATTACAGTTCTAGCGATAATACCTTCATTATATGGGTAATAATGCATGTTATATTGATAATGATATAAGTAATAAGTATAATTGTTACAGTTCTAGCGATAATAACTGCATAACATAGGTAATAATGCACGTTATATTGCTAATAATATAAGTAATGACTGCAATTATTACAGTCCTAGCGATAATAACTGCATAATATGGGTAATAATGCATGTTATATTGATAATAATAGAAGTAATAAGTATATTTATTACAGTTCTATCGATAATAACTGCATAATATGGGTAATAATGCATGTTATATTGATGATAATGAAAGTAATACGTATATTTATTATAGTTCTAGCGATAATAACTGCATTATATGGGTAATAATGCACGTTTTATTGCTAATAGGATAAGTAATAAGTATAATTATTACAGTTCTAGCGATAATACCTCCCTTATATGGGTAATAATGCAGGTTATATTGATAATGATATAAGTAATAAGTATAATTATTACAGTTCTAGCGATAATAACTGCATAATATGGGTAATAATGCACGTTATTTTGCTAATAATATAAGTAACGAGTACAATTATTACAGTTCTAGCGATAATAACTGCATAATATGGGTAATAATGCATGTTATATTGATAATAATATAAGTAATAAGTATAATTATTACAGTTCCAGCGATAATAACTGCATAATATGTGTAATAATGCACGTTATATTGCTAATAATATAAGTAATGAGTGCAATTATTACAGTTCTAGCGATAATAACTGCATAATATGGGTAATAATGCATGTTATATTGATAATAATATAAGTAATAAGTATATTTATTACAGTTCTATCGATAATAACTGCATAATATGGGTAATAATGCATGTTATATTGATGATAATGAAAGTAATACGTACATTTATTATAGTTCTAGCGATAATAACTGCATAATATGGGTAATAATACATGTTATATTGAGAATAATATAAGTAATAAGTATAATTATTACAGTTCTGGCGATAATAACTGCATTATATGGGTAATAACGCACGTTATATTGCTAATAGTATAAGTAATAAGTATAATTATTACAGTTCTAGCGATAATACCTCCATTATATGGGTAATAATGCATGTTATATTGATAATGATATAAGTAATAAGTATATATGTTACAGTTCTAGCGATAATAACTGCATAACATAGGTAATAATGCACGTTATATTGCTAATAATATAAGTAATGAGTGCAATTATTACAGTCCTAGCGATAATAACTGCATAATATGGGTAATAATGCATGTTATATTGATAATAATATAAGTAATAAGTATATTTATTACAGTTCTATCGATAATAACTGCATAATATGGGTAATAATGCATGTTATATTGATGATAATGAAAGTAATACGTATATTTATTATAGTTCTAGCGATAATAACTGCATTATATGGGTAATAATGCACGTTTTATTGCTAATAGTATAAGTAATAAGTATAATTATTACAGTTCTAGCGATAATACCTCCCTTATATGGGTAATAATGCAGGTTATATTGATAATGATATAAGTAATAAGTATAATTATTACAGTTCTAGCGATAATAACTGCATAATATGGGTAATAATGCACGTTATTTTGCTAATAATATAAGTAAGGAGTACAATTATTACAGTTCTAGCGATAATAACTGCATAATATGGGTAATAATGCATGTTATATTGATAATAATATAAGTAATAAGTATAATTATTACAGTTCCAGCGATAATAACTGCATAATATGTGTAATAATGCACGTTATATTGCTAATAATATAAGTAATGAGTATAATTATTACAGTTCTAGCGATAATAACTGCATAATATGGGTAATAATGCATGTTATATTGATAATAATATAAGTAATAAGTATATTTATTACAGTTCTATCGATAATAACTGCATAATATGGGTAATAATGCATGTTATATTGATGATAATGAAAGTAATACGTATATTTATTATAGTTCTAGCGATAATAACTGCATAATATGGGTAATAATGCATGTTATATTGAGAATAATATAAGTAATAAGTATAATTATTACAGTTCTCGCGACAATAACTGCATTATATGGGTAATAATGCATGTTATATTGATAATAATATAAGTAATAAGTATAATTATTACAGTTCTAGCGATAATAACTGCATTATATGGGTAATAATGCAATGTTATATTGATAATATCGGGAGTAATAAGTATAATTATTATAGTTCTAGCGATAATAATAGTAAAATATGGCAAATAGTGCATGTTATATTGATAATAATAAAAGTAATAAGTATATTTATTACAGTTCTATCGATAATAACTGCATAATATGGGTAATAATGCATGTTATATTGATGATAATAAAAGTAATACGTATATTTATTATAGTTGTAGCGATAATAACTGCATAATATGGGTAATAATGCATGTTATATTGATAATAATATAAGTAATAAGTATAATTATTACAGTTCTAGCGATAATGACTGCATTATATGGGTAATAATGCAAGTTATATTGCTAACAATATAAGTAATGAGTATAATTATTACAGTTCTAGCGATAATAACTGCATTATATGGGTAATAATGCATGTTACATTGATAATATTGGGAGTAATAAGTATAATTATTATAGTTCTAGCGATAATAATAGTAAAATATGGCTAGTAGTGCATGATATATTGATAACAGTAAAAGTAATAAGTATAATTATTACTGTTCTATCGATAATAACTGCATAATATGGGTAATAATGCATGTTATATTGAGAATAATATAAGTGATAAGTATAATTATTACAGTTCTAGCGATAATAACTGCATTATATGGATAATAATGCACGTTATATTGCTAACAATATAAGTAATAAGTATAATTATTACAGTTCTAGCGATAATAACTGCATTATATGGGTAATAATGCATGTTATATTGATGATAATGAAAGTAATACGTATATTTATTATAGTTCTAGCGATAATAACTGCATAATATGGGTAATAATACATGTTATATTGAGAATAATATAAGTAATAAGTATAATTATTACAGTTCTGGCGATAATAACTGCATTATATGGGTAATAACGCACGTTATATTGCTAATAGTATAAGTGATAAGTATAATTATTACAGTTCTGGCGATAATAACTGCATTATATGGGTAATAATGCACGTTATATTGCTAATAGTATAAGTAATAAGTATAATTATTACAGTTCTATCGATAATTCCTCCATTATGTGGGTAATAATGCATGTTATACTGATGATAATGAAAGTAATACGTATATTTATTATAGTTCTAGCGATAATAACTGCATAATATGGGTAATAATGCATGTTATATTGAGAATAATATAAGTAATAAGTATAATTGTTACAGTTCTAGCGATAATACCTCCATTATGTGGGTAATAATGCATGTTATACTGATGATAATGAAAGTAATACGTATATTTATTATAGTTCTAGCGATAATAACTGCATAATATGGGTAATAATGCACGTTTTATTGCTAACAATATAAGCAATAAGTATAATTATTACAGTTCTAGCGATAATAACTGCATTATATGGGTAATAATGCATGTTATATTGATAATATCGGGAGTAATAAGTATAATTATTATAGTTCTAGCGATAATAATAGTAAAATATGGCTAGTAGTGCATGATATATTGATAATAGTAAAAGTAATAAGTATATTTATTACAGTTCTATCGATAATAACTGCATAATATGGGTAATAATGCATGTTATATTGATAATAATATAAGTAATAAGTATAATTATTACAGTTCTAGCGATAATAACTGCATTATATGGGTAATAATGCACGTTATATTGCTAACAATATAAGTAATGAGTATAATTATTACAGTTCTAGCGATAATAACTGCATCATATGGGTAATAATGCATGTTATATTGATAATAATATAAGTAATAAGTATAATTATTACAGTTCTGGCGATAATAACTGCATTATATGGGTGATAATGCACGTTATATTGCTAATAGTATAAGTAATAAGTATAATTGTTACTGTTCTAGCGATAATACCTCCATTATGTGGGTAATAATGCATGTTATACTGATGATAATGAAAGTAATACGTATATTTATTATAGTTCTAGCGATAATAACTGCATAATATGGGTAATAATGCACGTTATATTGCTAACAATATAAGTAATAAGTATAATTATTACAGTTCTAGCGATAATAATAGTAAAATATGGCTAATAGTGCATGACATATTGATAATAGTAAAAGTAATAAGTATATTTATTACAGTTCTATCGATAATAACTGCATAATATGGGTAATAATGCATGTTATATTGATGATAATGAAAGTAGTAAGTATATTTATTACCGTTCTAGCGATAATAACTGCATTATATGTGTAATAAGGCATGTTATATTGATAATATCGGGAGTAATAAGTATAATTATTATAGTTCTAGCGATAATAACTGCATAATATGGGTAATAATGCATGTTATATTGATGATAATGAAAGTAGTAAGTATATGTATTACAGTTCTAGCGATAATAACTGCATTATATGGGTAATAATGCACGTTATATTGCTAATAATATAAGTATAAGTATAATTATTACAGTTCTTGCGATAATAACTGCATTATATGGGTAATAATGCATGTTATATTGATAATATCGGGAGTAATAAGTATAATTATTATAGTTCTAGCGATAATAATAGTAAAATATGGCTAGTAGTGCATGATATATTGATAATAGTAAAAGTAATAAGTATATTTATTACAGTTCTATCGATAATAACTGCATAATATGGGTAATAATGCATGTTATATTGATGATAATGAAAGTAATACGTATATTTATTATAGTTCTAGCGATACTAACTGCATAATATGGGTAATAATGCATGTTATATTGAGAATAATATTAGTAATAAGTATAACTATTACAGTTCTGGCGATAATAACTCCATTATATGGGTAATAATGCAATGTTATATTGATAATGTCGGGCGTAATAAGTATAATTATTATAGTTCTAGCGATAATAATAGTAAAATATGGCAAATAGTGCATGTTATATTGATAATAATAAAAGTAATAAGTATATTTATTACAGTTCTAGCGATAATGACTGCATTATATGGGTAATAATGCACGTTATATTGCTAACAATATAAGTAATGAGTATAATTATTACAGTTCTAGCGATAATAACTGCATAATATGGGTAATAATGCACGTTATATTGCTAATAATATAAGCAATGAGTACAATTATCACAGTTCTAGCGATAATAACTGCATTATATGGGTAATAATGCACGTTATATTGCTAATAGTATAAGTAATAAGTATAATTATTACAGTTCTATCGATAATTCCTCCATTATATGGGTAATAATGCATGTTATATTGATAATGATATAAGTAATAAGTATAATTATTACAGTTCTAGCGATAATAACTGCATAATATGGGTAATAATGCACGTTATATTGCTAATAATATAAGTAATGAGTACAATTATTACAGTTCTAGCGATAATAACTGCATTATATGGGTAATAATGCATGTTATATTGATAATAATATAAGTAATAATTATAATTATTACAGTTCTAGCGATAATAACTGCATTGTATGGGTAATAATGCATGTTATATTGATAATATTGGGAGTAATAAGTATAATTATAATAGTTTTAGCGATAATAATAGTAAAATATGGCAAATAGAGCATGTTATATTGATAATAATAAAAGTAATAAATATATTTATTACAGTTCTATCGATAATAACGGCATAATATGGGTAATAATGCATGTTATATTGCTAATAGTATAAGTAATAAGTATAATTATTAAAGTTCTAGCGATAATAACTGCATTATATGGGTAATAATGCATGTTATATTGATGATAATAAAAGTAATACGTATATTTATTACAGTTCTAGCGATAATAACTGCATATTATGGGTAATAATGCATGTTATATTGGTAATAATCTAAGTAATAAGTATAATTATTACAGTTCTAGCGATAATAACTGCATTATATGGATAATAATGCACGTTATATTGCTAACAATATAAGTAATAAGTATAATTATTACAGTTCTAGCGATAATAACTGCATTATATGGGTAATAATGCATGTTATATTGATGATAATGAAAGTAATACGTATATTTATTATAGTTCTAGCGATAATAACTGCATAATATGGGTAATAATACATGTTATATTGAGAATAATATAAGTAATAAGTATAATTATTACAGTTCTGGCGATAATAACTGCATTATATGGGTAATAACGCACGTTATATTGCTAATAGTATAAGTGATAAGTATAATTATTACAGTTCTGGCGATAATAACTGCATTATATGGGTAATAATGCACGTTATATTGCTAATAGTATAAGTAATAAGTATAATTATTACAGTTCTATCGATAATTCCTCCATTATGTGGGTAATAATGCATGTTATACTGATGATAATGAAAGTAATACGTATATTTATTATAGTTCTAGCGATAATAACTGCATAATATGGGTAATAATGCATGTTATATTGAGAATAATATAAGTAATAAGTATAATTGTTACAGTTCTAGCGATAATACCTCCATTATGTGGGTAATAATGCATGTTATACTGATGATAATGAAAGTAATACGTATATTTATTATAGTTCTAGCGATAATAACTGCATTATATGGGTAATAATGCACGTTATATTGCTAATAGTATAAGTAATAAGTATAATTATTACAGTTCTAGCGATAATACCTCCCTTATATGGGTAATAATGCAGGTTATATTGATAATGATATAAGTAATAAGTATAATTATTACAGTTCTAGCGATAATAACTGCTTAATATGGGTAATAATGCACGTTATTTTGCTAATAATATAAGTAAGGAGTACAATTATTACAGTTCTAGCGATAATAACTGCATAATACGGGTAATAATGCATGTCATATTGATAATAATATAAGTAGTAAGTATAATTATTACAGTTCTATCGATAATAACTGCATAATATGGGTAATAATGCATGTTATATTGATGATAATGAAAGTAATACGTATATTGATTATAGTTCTAGCGATAATAACTGCATTATATGGGTAATAATGCATGTTATATTGAGAATAATATAAGTAATAAGTATAATTATTACAGTTCTGGCGATAATAACTGCATTATATGGGTAATAATGCAATGTTATATTGATAATATCGGGAGTAATAAGTATAATTATTATAGTTCTAGCGATAATAATAGTAAAATATGGCTAATAGTGCATGATATATTGATAATAGTAAAAGTAATAAGTATATTTATTACAGTTCTATCGATAATAACTGCATAATATGGGTAATAATGCATGTTATATTGATGATAATGAAAGTAGTAAGTATATGTATTACAGTTCTAGCGATAATAACTGCATTATATGGGTAATAATGCACGTTATATTGCTAACAATATAAGTAATAAGTATAATTATTACAGTTCTAGCGATAATAACTGCATTATATGGGTAATAATGCATGTTATATTGATAATATCGGGAGTAATAAGTATAGTTATTATAGTTCTAGCGATAATAATAGTAAAATATGGCTAGTAGTGCATGATATATTGATAATAGTAAAAGTAATAAGTATATTTATTACAGTTCTATCGATAATAACTGCAAAATATGGGTAATAATGCATGTTATATTGATGATAATGAAAGTAATACGTATATTTATTATAGTTCTAGCGATACTAACTGCATAATATGGGTAATAATGCATGTTATATTGATAATAATATAAGTAATAAGTATAATTATTACAGTTCTAGCGATAATGACTGCATTATATGGCAAATAGTGCATGTTATATTGATAATAATAAAAGTAATAAGTATATTTATTACAGTTCTATCGATAATATCTGCATAATATGGGTAATAATGCATGTTATATTGATGATAATAAAAGTAATACGTATATTTATTATAGTTGTGGCGATAATAACTGCATAATATGGGTAATAATGCATGTTATATTGATAATAATATAAGTAATAAGTATAATTATTACAGTTCTAGCGATAATGACTGCATTATATGGGTTACAATGCACGTTATATTGCTAACAATATAAGTAATGAGTATAATTATTACAGTTCTAGCGATAATAACTGCATTATATGGGTAATAATGCATGTTACATTGATAATATTGGGAGTAATAAGTGTATTTATTATAGTTCTAGCGATAATAACTGCATAATATGGGTAATAATGCATGTTATGTTGATAATAATGTAAGTAATAAGTATAATTATTACAGTTCTAGCAATAATACCTCCATTATATGGGTAATAATGCATGTTATATTGATGATAATGAAAGTGATACGTGTATTTATTATAGTGCTAGCGATAATAACTGCATAATATGGGTAATAATGCATGTTATATTGAGAATAATATAAGTGATAAGTATAATTATTACAGTTCTGGCGATAATAACTGCATTATATGGGTAATAATGCACGTTATATTGCTAATAGTATAAGTAATAAGTATAATTATTACAGTTCTATCGATAATTCCTCCATTATATGGGTAATAATGCATGTTATATTGATAATGATATAAGTAATAAGTATACTTATTACAGTTCTAGCGATAATAACTGCATAATATGGGTAATAATGCACGTTATATTGCTAATAATATAAGTAATGAGTACAATTATTACAGTTCTAGCGATAATAACTGCATTATATGGGTAATAATGCATGTTATATTGATAATAATATAAGTAATAAGTATAATTATTACAGTTCTAGCGATAATAACTGCATTTTATGGGTAATAATGCATGTTATATTGATGATAATAAAAGTAATACGTATATTTATTACAGTTCTAGCGATAATAACTGCATAATATGGGGAATAATGCATGTTATATTGGTAATAATCTAAGTAATAAGTATAATTATTACAGTTCTAGCGATAATAACTGCATTATATGGATAATAATGCACGTTATATTGCTAACAATATAAGTAATAAGTATAATTATTACAGTTCTAGCGATAATAACTGCATTATATGGGTAATAATGCATGTTATATTGATGATAATGAAAGTAATACGTATACTTATTATAGTTCTAGCGATAATAACTGCATAATATGGGTAATAATACATGTTATATTGAGAATAATATAAGTAATAAGTATAATTATTACAGTTCTGGCGATAATAACTGCATTATATGGGTAATAACGCACGTTATATTGCTAATAGTATAAGTAATAAGTATAATTATTACAGTTCTAGCGATAATACCTTCATTATATGGGTAATAATGCATGTTATATTGATAATGATATAAGTAATAAGTATAATTGTTACAGTTCTAGCGATAATAACTGCATAACATAGGTAATAATGCACGTTATATTGCTAATAATATAAGTAATGAGTGCAATTATTACAGTCCTAGCGATAATAACTGCATAATAAGGGTAATAATGCATGTTATATTGATAATAATATAAGTAATAAGTATATTTATTACAGTTCTATCGATAATAACTGCATAATATGGGTAATAATGCATGTTATATTGATGATAATGAAAGTAATACGTATATTTATTATAGTTCTAGCGATAATAACTGCATTATATGGGTAATAATGCACGTTTTATTGCTAATAGTATAAGTAATAAGTATAATTATTACAGTTCTAGCGATAATACCTCCCTTATATGGGTAATAATGCAGGTTATATTGATAATGATATAAGTAATAAGTATAATTATTACAGTTCTAGCGATAATAACTGCATAATATGGGTAATAATGCACGTTATTTTGCTAATAATATAAGTAACGAGTACAATTATTACAGTTCTAGCGATAATAACTGCATAATATGGGTAATAATGCATGTTATATTGATAATAATATAAGTAATAAGTATAATTATTACAGTTCCAGCGATAATAACTGCATAATATGTGTAATAATGCACGTTATATTGCTAATAATATAAGTAATGAGTGCAATTATTACAGTTCTAGCGATAATAACTGCATAATATGGGTAATAATGCATGTTATATTGATAATAATATAAGTAATAAGTATATTTATTACAGTTCTATCGATAATAACTGCATAATATGGGTAATAATGCATGTTATATTGATGATAATGAAAGTAATACGTACATTTATTATAGTTCTAGCGATAATAACTGCATAATATGGGTAATAATACATGTTATATTGAGAATAATATAAGTAATAAGTATAATTATTACAGTTCTGGCGATAATAACTGCATTATATGGGTAATAACGCACGTTATATTGCTAATAGTATAAGTAATAAGTATAATTATTACAGTTCTAGCGATAATACCTCCATTATATGGGTAATAATGCATGTTATATTGATAATGATATAAGTAATAAGTATAATTGTTACAGTTCTAGCGATAATAACTGCATAACATAGGTAATAATGCACGTTATATTGCTAATAATATAAGTAATGAGTGCAATTATTACAGTCCTAGCGATAATAACTGCATAATATGGGTAATAATGCATGTTATATTGATAATAATATAAGTAATAAGTATATTTATTACAGTTCTATCGATAATAACTGCATAATATGGGTAATAATGCATGTTATATTGATGATAATGAAAGTAATACGTATATTTATTATAGTTCTAGCGATAATAACTGCATTATATGGGTAATAATGCACGTTTTATTGCTAATAGTATAAGTAATAAGTATAATTATTACAGTTCTAGCGATAATACCTCCCTTATATGGGTAATAATGCAGGTTATATTGATAATGATATAAGTAATAAGTATAATTATTACAGTTCTAGCGATAATAACTGCATAATATGGGTAATAATGCACGTTATTTTGCTAATAATATAAGTAAGGAGTACAATTATTACAGTTCTAGCGATAATAACTGCATAATATGGGTAATAATGCATGTTATATTGATAATAATATAAGTAATAAGTATAATTATTACAGTTCCAGCGATAATAACTGCATAATATGTGTAATAATGCACGTTATATTGCTAATAATATAAGTAATGAGTATAATTATTACAGTTCTAGCGATAATAACTGCATAATATGGGTAATAATGCATGTTATATTGATAATAATATAAGTAATAAGTATATTTATTACAGTTCTATCGATAATAACTGCATAATATGGGTAATAATGCATGTTATATTGATGATAATGAAAGTAATACGTATATTTATTATAGTTCTAGCGATAATAACTGCATAATATGGGTAATAATGCATGTTATATTGAGAATAATATAAGTAATAAGTATAATTATTACAGTTCTCGCGACAATAACTGCATTATATGGGTAATAATGCATGTTATATTGATAATAATATAAGTAATAAGTATAATTATTACAGTTCTAGCGATAATAACTGCATTATATGGGTAATAATGCAATGTTATATTGATAATATCGGGAGTAATAAGTATAATTGTTATAGTTCTAGCGATAATAATAGTAAAATATGGCAAATAGTGCATGTTATATTGATAATAATAAAAGTAATAAGTATATTTATTACAGTTCTATCGATAATAACTGCATAATATGGGTAATAATGCATGTTATATTGATGATAATAAAAGTAATACGTATATTTATTATAGTTGTAGCGATAATAACTGCATAATATGGGTAATAATGCATGTTATATTGATAATAATATAAGTAATAAGTATAATTATTACAGTTCTAGCGATAATGACTGCATTATATGGGTAATAATGCAAGTTATATTGCTAACAATATAAGTAATGAGTATAATTATTACAGTTCTAGCGATAATAACTGCATTATATGGGTAATAATGCATGTTACATTGATAATATTGGGAGTAATAAGTATAATTATTATAGTTCTAGCGATAATAATAGTAAAATATGGCTAGTAGTGCATGATATATTGATAACAGTAAAAGTAATAAGTATAATTATTACTGTTCTATCGATAATAACTGCATAATATGGGTAATAATGCATGTTATATTGAGAATAATATAAGTGATAAGTATAATTATTACAGTTCTAGCGATAATAACTGCATTATATGGATAATAATGCACGTTATATTGCTAACAATATAAGTAATAAGTATAATTATTACAGTTCTAGCAATAATAACTGCATTATATGGGTAATAATGCATGTTATATTGATGATAATGAAAGTAATACGTATATTTATTATAGTTCTAGCGATAATAACTGCATAATATGGGTAATAATACATGTTATATTGAGAATAATATAAGTAATAAGTATAATTATTACAGTTCTGGCGATAATAACTGCATTATATGGGTAATAACGCACGTTATATTGCTAATAGTATAAGTGATAAGTATAATTATTACAGTTCTGGCGATAATAACTGCATTATATGGGTAATAATGCACGTTATATTGCTAATAGTATAAGTAATAAGTATAATTATTACAGTTCTATCGATAATTCCTCCATTATGTGGGTAATAATGCATGTTATACTGATGATAATGAAAGTAATACGTATATTTATTATAGTTCTAGCGATAATAACTGCATAATATGGGTAATAATGCATGTTATATTGAGAATAATATAAGTAATAAGTATAATTGTTACAGTTCTTGCGATAATACCTCCATTATGTGGGTAATAATGCATGTTATACTGATGATAATGAAAGTAATACGTATATTTATTATAGTTCTAGCGATAATAACTGCATAATATGGGTAATAATGCACGTTATATTGCTAACAATATAAGCAATAAGTATAATTATTACAGTTCTAGCGATAATAACTGCATTATATGGGTAATAATGCATGTTATATTGATAATATCGGGAGTAATAAGTATAATTATTATAGTTCTAGCGATAATAATAGTAAAATATGGCTAGTAGTGCATGATATATTGATAATAGTAAAAGTAATAAGTATATTTATTACAGTTCTATCGATAATAACTGCATAATATGGGTAATAATGCATGTTATATTGATAATAATATAAGTAATAAGTATAATTATTACAGTTCTAGCGATAATAACTGCATTATATGGGTAATAATGCACGTTATATTGCTAACAATATAAGTAATGAGTATAATTATTACAGTTCTAGCGATAATAACTGCATCATATGGGTAATAATGCATGTTATATTGATAATAATATAAGTAATAAGTATAATTATTACAGTTCTGGCGATAATAACTGCATTATATGGGTGATAATGCACGTTATATTGCTAATAGTATAAGTAATAAGTATAATTGTTACTATTCTAGCGATAATACCTCCATTATGTGGGTAATAATGCATGTTATACTGATGATAATGAAAGTAGTAAGTATATTTATTATAGTTCTAGCGATAATAACTGCATAATATGGGTAATAATGCACGTTATATTGCTAACAATATAAGTAATAAGTATAATTATTACAGTTCTAGCGATAATAATAGTAAAATATGGCTAATAGTGCATGACATATTGATAATAGTAAAAGTAATAAGTATATTTATTACAGTTGTATCGATAATAACTGCATAATATGGGTAATAATGCATGTTATATTGATGATAATGAAAGTAGTAAGTATATTTATTACCGTTCTAGCGATAATAACTGCATTATATGCGTAATAAGGCATGTTATATTGATAATATCGGGAGTAATAAGTATAATTATTATAGTTCTAGCGATAATAACTGCATAATATGGGTAATAATGCATGTTATATTGATGATAATGAAAGTAGTAAGTATATGTATTACAGTTCTAGCGATAATAACTGCATTATATGGGTAATAATGCACGTTATATTGCTAATAATATAAGTAATAAGTATAATTATTACAGTTCTTGCGATAATAACTGCATTATATGGGTAATAATGCATGTTATATTGATAATATCGGGAGTAATAAGTATAATTATTATAGTTCTAGCGATAATAATAGTAAAATATGGCTAGTAGTGCATGATATATTGATAATAGTAAAAGTAATAAGTATATTTATTACAGTTCTATCGATAATAACTGCATAATATGGGTAATAATGCATGTTATATTGATGATAATGAAAGTAATACGTATATTTATTATAGTTCTAGCGATACTAACTGCATAATATGGGTAATAATGCATGTTATATTGAGAATAATATTAGTAATAAGTATAACTATTACAGTTCTGGCGATAATAACTCCATTATATGGGTAATAATGCAATGTTATATTGATAATGTCGGGCGTAATAAGTATAATTATTATAGTTCTAGCGATAATAATAGTAAAATATGGCAAATAGTGCATGTTATATTGATAATAATAAAAGTAATAAGTATATTTATTACAGTTCTAGCGATAATGACTGCATTATATGGGTAATAATGCACGTTATATTGCTAACAATATAAGTAATGAGTATAATTATTACAGTTCTAGCGATAATAACTGCATAATATGGGTAATAATGCACGTTATATTGCTAATAATATAAGCAATGAGTACAATTATCACAGTTCTAGCGATAATAACTGCATTATATGGGTAATAATGCACGTTATATTGCTAATAGTATAAGTAATAAGTATAATTATTACAGTTCTATCGATAATTCCTCCATTATATGGGTAATAATGCATGTTATATTGATAATGATATAAGTAATAAGTATAATTATTACAGTTCTAGCGATAATAACTGCATAATATGGGTAATAATGCACGTTATATTGCTAATAATATAAGTAATGAGTACAATTATTACAGTTCTAGCGATAATAACTGCATTATATGGGTAATAATGCATGTTATATTGATAATAATATAAGTAATAAGTATAATTATTACAGTTCTAGCGATAATAACTGCATTGTATGGGTAATAATGCATGTTATATTGATGATAATAAAAGTAATACGTATATTTATTACAGTTCTAGCGATAATAACTGCATATTATGGGTAATAATGCATGTTATATTGGTAATAATCTAAGTAATAAGTATAATTATTACAGTTCTAGCGATAATAACTGCATTATATGGGTAATAATGCACGTTATATTGCTAACAATATAAGTAATGAGTATAATTATTACAGTTCTAGCGATAATAACGGCATAATATGGGTAATAATGCACGTTATATTGCTAATAATATAAGTAATGAGTACAATTATTACAGTTCTAGCGATAATAACTGCATTATATGGGAAATAATGCATGTTATATTGATAATATCGGGAGTAATAAGTATAATTATTATAGTTCTAGCGATAATAATAGTAAAATATGGCTAATAGTGCATGATATATTGATAATAGTAAAAGTAATAAGTATATTTATTACAGTTCTATCGATAATAACTGCATAATATGGGTAATAATGCATGTTATATTGATGATAATGAAAGTAGTAAGTATATGTATTACAGTTCTAGCGATAATAACTGCATTATATGGGTAATAATGCACGTTATATTGCTAATAATATAAGTAATAAGTATAATTATTACAGTTCTAGCGATAATAACTGCATTATATGGGTAATAATGCATGTTATATTGATGATAATGAAAGTAGTAAGTATATGTATTACAGTTCTAGCGATAATAACTGCATTATATGGGTAATAATGCACGTTATATTGCTAACAATATAAGTAATAAGTATAATAATTACAGTTCTAGCGATAATAATAGTAAAATATGGCTAATAGTGCATGACATATTGATAATAGTAAAAGTAATAAGTATATTTATTACAGTTCTATCGATAATAACTGCATAATATGGGTAATAATGCATGTTATATTGATGATAATGAAAGTAGTAAGTATATTTATTACAGTTCTAGCGATAATAACTGCATTATATGCGTAATAAGGCATGTCATATTGATAATATCGGGAGTAATAAGTATAATTATTATAGTTCTAGCGATAATAATAGTAAAATATGGCTAATAGTGCATGATATATTGATAATAGTAAAAGTAATAAGTATATTTATTACAGTTCTATCGATAATAACTGCATAATATGGGTAATAATGCATGTTATATTGATGATAATGAAAGTAGTAAGTATATGTATTACAGTTCTAGCGATAATAACTGCATTATATGGGTAATAATGCACGTTATATTGCTAATAATATAAGTAATAAGTATAATTATTACAGTTCTAGCGATAATAACTGCATTATATGGGTAATAATGCATGTTATATTGATAATATCGGGAGTAATAAGTATAATTATTATAGTTCTAGCGATAATAATAGTAAAATATGGCTAGTAGTGCATGATATATTGATAATAGTAAAAGTAATAAGTATATTTATTACAGTTCTATCGATAATAACTGCTTAATATGGGTAATAATGCATGTTATATTGATGATAATGAAAGTAATACGTATATTTATTATAGTTCTAGCGATACTAACTGCATAATATGGGTAATAATGCATGTTATATTGAGAATAATATAAGTAATAAGTATAATTATTACAGTTCTGGCGATAATAACTGCATTATATGGGTAATAATGCTACGTTATATTGATAATATCGGGAGTAATAAGTATAATTATTATAGTTCTAGCGATAATAATAGTAAAATATGGCAAATAGTGCATGTTATATTGATAATAATAAAAGTAATAAGTATATTTATTACAGTTCTATCGATAATAACTGCATAATATGGGTAATAATGCATGTTATATTGATGATAATAAAAGTAATACGTATATTTATTATAGTTGTAGCGATAATAACTGCATAATATGGGTAATAATGCATGTTATATTGATAATAATATAAGTAATAAGTATAATTATTACAGTTCTAGCGATAATGACTGCATTATATGGGTAATAATGCACGTTATATTGCTAACAATATAAGTAATGAGTATAATTATTACAGTTCTAGCGATAATAACGGCATAATATGGGTAATAATGCACGTTATATTGCTAATAATATAAGTAATGAGTACAATTATTACAGTTCTAGCGATAATAATTGCATTATATGGGAAATAATGCATGTTATATTGATAATATCGGGAGTAATAAGTATAATTATTATAGTTCTAGCGATAATAATAGTAAAATATGGCTAATAGTGCATGATATATTGATAATAGTAAAAGTAATAAGTATATTTATTACAGTTCTATCGATAATAACTGCATAATATGGGTAATAATGCATGTTATATTGATGATAATGAAAGTAGTAAGTATATGTATTCCAGTTCTAACGATAATAACTGCATTATATGGGTAATAATGCACGTTATATTGCTAATAATATAAGTAATAAGTATAATTATTACAGTTCTAGCGATAATAACTGCATTATATGGGTAATAATGCATGTTATATTGATAATATCGGGAGTAATAAGTATAGTTATTATAGTTCTAGCGATAATAATAGTAAAATATGGCTAGTAGTGCATGATATATTGATAATAGTAAAAGTAATAAGTATATTTATTACAGTTCTATCGATAATAACTGCAAAATATGGGTAATAATGCATGTTATATTGATGATAATGAAAGTAATACGTATATTTATTATAGTTCTAGCGATACTAACTGCATAATATGGGTAATAATGCATGTTATATTGATAATAATATAAGTAATAAGTATAATTATTACAGTTCTAGCGATAATGACTGCATTATATGGCAAATAGTGCATGTTATATTGATAATAATAAAAGTAATAAGTATATTTATTACAGTTCTATCGATAATATCTGCATAATATGGGTAATAATGCATGTTATATTGATGATAATAAAAGTAATACGTATATTTATTATAGTTGTGGCGATAATAACTGCATAATATGGGTAATAATGCATGTTATATTGATAATAATATAAGTAATAAGTATAATTATTACAGTTCTAGCGATAATGACTGCATTATATGGGTTACAATGCACGTTATATTGCTAACAATATAAGTAATGAGTATAATTATTACAGTTCTAGCGATAATAACTGCATTATATGGGTAATAATGCATGTTACATTGATAATATTGGGAGTAATAAGTGTATTTATTATAGTTCTAGCGATAATAACTGCATAATATGGGTAATAATGCATGTTATGTTGATAATAATGTAAGTAATAAGTATAATTATTACAGTTCTAGCAATAATACCTCCATTATATGGGTAATAATGCATGTTATATTGATGATAATGAAAGTGATACGTGTATTTATTATAGTGCTAGCGATAATAACTGCATAATATGGGTAATAATGCATGTTATATTGAGAATAATATAAGTGATAAGTATAATTATTACAGTTCTGGCGATAATAACTGCATTATATGGGTAATAATGCACGTTATATTGCTAATAGTATAAGTAATAAGTATAATTATTACAGTTCTATCGATAATTCCTCCATTATATGGGTAATAATGCATGTTATATTGATAATGATATAAGTAATAAGTATACTTATTACAGTTCTAGCGATAATAACTGCATAATATGGGTAATAATGCACGTTATATTGCTAATAATATAAGTAATGAGTACAATTATTACAGTTCTAGCGATAATAACTGCATTATATGGGTAATAATGCATGTTATATTGATAATAATATAAGTAATAAGTATAATTATTACAGTTCTAGCGATAATAACTGCATTTTATGGGTAATAATGCATGTTATATTGATGATAATAAAAGTAATACGTATATTTATTACAGTTCTAGCGATAATAACTGCATAATATGGGGAATAATGCATGTTATATTGGTAATAATCTAAGTAATAAGTATAATTATTACAGTTCTAGCGATAATAACTGCATTATATGGATAATAATGCACGTTATATTGCTAACAATATAAGTAATAAGTATAATTATTACAGTTCTAGCGATAATAACTGCATTATATGGGTAATAATGCATGTTATATTGATGATAATGAAAGTAATACGTATACTTATTATAGTTCTAGCGATAATAACTGCATAATATGGGTAATAATACATGTTATATTGAGAATAATATAAGTAATAAGTATAATTATTACAGTTCTGGCGATAATAACTGCATTATATGGGTAATAACGCACGTTATATTGCTAATAGTATAAGTAATAAGTATAATTATTACAGTTCTAGCGATAATACCTTCATTATATGGGTAATAATGCATGTTATATTGATAATGATATAAGTAATAAGTATAATTGTTACAGTTCTAGCGATAATAACTGCATAACATAGGTAATAATGCACGTTATATTGCTAATAATATAAGTAATGAGTGCAATTATTACAGTCCTAGCGATAATAACTGCATAATATGGGTAATAATGCATGTTATATTGATAATAATATAAGTAATAAGTATATTTATTACAGTTCTATCGATAATAACTGCATAATATGGGTAATAATGCATGTTATATTGATGATAATGAAAGTAATACGTATATTTATTATAGTTCTAGCGATAATAACTGCATTATATGGGTAATAATGCACGTTTTATTGCTAATAGTATAAGTAATAAGTATAATTATTACAGTTCTAGCGATAATACCTCCCTTATATGGGTAATAATGCAGGTTATATTGATAATGATATAAGTAATAAGTATAATTATTACAGTTCTAGCGATAATAACTGCATAATATGGGTAATAATGCACGTTATTTTGCTAATAATATAAGTAACGAGTACAATTATTACAGTTCTAGCGATAATAACTGCATAATATGGGTAATAATGCATGTTATATTGATAATAATATAAGTAATAAGTATAATTATTACAGTTCCAGCGATAATAACTGCATAATATGTGTAATAATGCACGTTATATTGCTAATAATATAAGTAATGAGTGCAATTATTACAGTTCTAGCGATAATAACTGCATAATATGGGTAATAATGCATGTTATATTGATAATAATATAAGTAATAAGTATATTTATTACAGTTCTATCGATAATAACTGCATAATATGGGTAATAATGCATGTTATATTGATGATAATGAAAGTAATACGTACATTTATTATAGTTCTAGCGATAATAACTGCATAATATGGGTAATAATACATGTTATATTGAGAATAATATAAGTAATAAGTATAATTATTACAGTTCTGGCGATAATAACTGCATTATATGGGTAATAACGCACGTTATATTGCTAATAGTATAAGTAATAAGTATAATTATTACAGTTCTAGCGATAATACCTCCATTATATGGGTAATAATGCATGTTATATTGATAATGATATAAGTAATAAGTATAATTGTTACAGTTCTAGCGATAATAACTGCATAACATAGGTAATAATGCACGTTATATTGCTAATAATATAAGTAATGAGTGCAATTATTACAGTCCTAGCGATAATAACTGCATAATATGGGTAATAATGCATGTTATATTGATAATAATATAAGTAATAAGTATATTTATTACAGTTCTATCGATAATAACTGCATAATATGGGTAATAATGCATGTTATATTGATGATAATGAAAGTAATACGTATATTTATTATAGTTCTAGCGATAATAACTGCATTATATGGGTAATAATGCACGTTTTATTGCTAATAGTATAAGTAATAAGTATAATTATTACAGTTCTAGCGATAATACCTCCCTTATATGGGTAATAATGCAGGTTATATTGATAATGATATAAGTAATAAGTATAATTATTACAGTTCTAGCGATAATAACTGCATAATATGGGTAATAATGCACGTTATTTTGCTAATAATATAAGTAAGGAGTACAATTATTACAGTTCTAGCGATAATAACTGCATAATATGGGTAATAATGCATGTTATATTGATAATAATATAAGTAATAAGTATAATTATTACAGTTCCAGCGATAATAACTGCATAATATGTGTAATAATGCACGTTATATTGCTAATAATATAAGTAATGAGTATAATTATTACAGTTCTAGCGATAATAACTGCATAATATGGGTAATAATGCATGTTATATTGATAATAATATAAGTAATAAGTATATTTATTACAGTTCTATCGATAATAACTGCATAATATGGGTAATAATGCATGTTATATTGATGATAATGAAAGTAATACGTATATTTATTATAGTTCTAGCGATAATAACTGCATAATATGGGTAATAATGCATGTTATATTGAGAATAATATAAGTAATAAGTATAATTATTACAGTTCTCGCGACAATAACTGCATTATATGGGTAATAATGCATGTTATATTGATAATAATATAAGTAACGAGTACAATTATTACAGTTCTAGCGATAATGACTGCATTATATGGCAAATAGTGCATGTTATATTGATAATAATAAAAGTAATAAGTATATTTATTACAGTTCTATCGATAATATCTGCATAATATGGGTAATAATGCATGTTATATTGATGATAATAAAAGTAATACGTATATTTATTATAGTTGTGGCGATAATAACTGCATAATATGGGTAATAATGCATGTTATATTGATAATAATATAAGTAATAAGTATAATTATTACAGTTCTAGCGATAATGACTGCATTATATGGGTTACAATGCACGTTATATTGCTAACAATATAAGTAATGAGTATAATTATTACAGTTCTAGCGATAATAACTGCATTATATGGGTAATAATGCATGTTACATTGATAATATTGGGAGTAATAAGTGTATTTATTATAGTTCTAGCGATAATAACTGCATAATATGGGTAATAATGCATGTTATGTTGATAATAATGTAAGTAATAAGTATAATTATTACAGTTCTAGCAATAATACCTCCATTATATGGGTAATAATGCATGTTATATTGATGATAATGAAAGTGATACGTGTATTTATTATAGTGCTAGCGATAATAACTGCATAATATGGGTAATAATGCATGTTATATTGAGAATAATATAAGTGATAAGTATAATTATTACAGGTCTGGCGATAATAACTGCATTATATGGGTAATAATGCACGTTATATTGCTAATAGTATAAGTAATAAGTATAATTATTACAGTTCTATCGATAATTCCTCCATTATATGGGTAATAATGCATGTTATATTGATAATGATATAAGTAATAAGTATACTTATTACAGTTCTAGCGATAATAACTGCATAATATGGGTAATAATGCACGTTATATTGCTAATAATATAAGTAATGAGTACAATTATTACAGTTCTAGCGATAATAACTGCATTATATGGGTAATAATGCATGTTATATTGATAATAATATAAGTAATAAGTATAATTATTACAGTTCTAGCGATAATAACTGCATTTTATGGGTAATAATGCATGTTATATTGATGATAATAAAAGTAATACGTATATTTATTACAGTTCTAGCGATAATAACTGCATAATATGGGGAATAATGCATGTTATATTGGTAATAATCTAAGTAATAAGTATAATTATTACAGTTCTAGCGATAATAACTGCATTATATGGATAATAATGCACGTTATATTGCTAACAATATAAGTAATAAGTATAATTATTACAGTTCTAGCGATAATAACTGCATTATATGGGTAATAATGCATGTTATATTGATGATAATGAAAGTAATACGTATACTTATTATAGTTCTAGCGATAATAACTGCATAATATGGGTAATAATACATGTTATATTGAGAATAATATAAGTAATAAGTATAATTATTACAGTTCTGGCGATAATAACTGCATTATATGGGTAATAACGCACGTTATATTGCTAATAGTATAAGTAATAAGTATAATTATTACAGTTCTAGCGATAATACCTCCATTATATGGGTAATAATGCATGTTATATTGATAATGATATAAGTAATAAGTATAATTGTTACAGTTCTAGCGATAATAACTGCATAACATAGGTAATAATGCACGTTATATTGCTAATAATATAAGTAATGAGTGCAATTATTACAGTCCTAGCGATAATAACTGCATAATATGGGTAATAATGCATGTTATATTGATAATAATATAAGTAATAAGTATATTTATTACAGTTCTATCGATAATAACTGCATAATATGGGTAATAATGCATGTTATATTGATGATAATGAAAGTAATACGTATATTTATTATAGTTCTAGCGATAATAACTGCATTATATGGGTAATAATGCACGTTTTATTGCTAATAGTATAAGTAATAAGTATAATTATTACAGTTCTAGCGATAATACCTCCCTTATATGGGTAATAATGCAGGTTATATTGATAATGATATAAGTAATAAGTATAATTATTACAGTTCTAGCGATAATAACTGCATAATATGGGTAATAATGCACGTTATTTTGCTAATAATATAAGTAAGGAGTACAATTATTACAGTTCTAGCGATAATAACTGCATAATATGGGTAATAATGCATGTTATATTGATAATAATATAAGTAATAAGTATAATTATTACAGTTCCAGCGATAATAACTGCATAATATGTGTAATAATGCACGTTATATTGCTAATAATATAAGTAATGAGTATAATTATTACAGTTCTAGCGATAATAACTGCATAATATGGGTAATAATGCATGTTATATTGATAATAATATAAGTAATAAGTATATTTATTACAGTTCTATCGATAATAACTGCATAATATGGGTAATAATGCATGTTATATTGATGATAATGAAAGTAATACGTATATTTATTATAGTTCTAGCGATAATAACTGCATAATATGGGTAATAATGCATGTTATATTGAGAATAATATAAGTAATAAGTATAATTATTACAGTTCTCGCGACAATAACTGCATTATATGGGTAATAATGCATGTTATATTGATAATAATATAAGTAATAAGTATAATTATTACAGTTCTAGCGATAATAACTGCATTATATGGGTAATAATGCAATGTTATATTGATAATATCGGGAGTAATAAGTATAATTATTATAGTTCTAGCGATAATAATAGTAAAATATGGCAAATAGTGCATGTTATATTGATAATAATAAAAGTAATAAGTATATTTATTACAGTTCTATCGATAATAACTGCATAATATGGGTAATAATGCATGTTATATTGATGATAATAAAAGTAATACGTATATTTATTATAGTTGTAGCGATAATAACTGCATAATATGGGTAATAATGCATGTTATATTGATAATAATATAAGTAATAAGTATAATTATTACAGTTCTAGCGATAATGACTGCATTATATGGGTAATAATGCAAGTTATATTGCTAACAATATAAGTAATGAGTATAATTATTACAGTTCTAGCGATAATAACTGCATTATATGGGTAATAATGCATGTTACATTGATAATATTGGGAGTAATAAGTATAATTATTATAGTTCTAGCGATAATAATAGTAAAATATGGCTAGTAGTGCATGATATATTGATAACAGTAAAAGTAATAAGTATAATTATTACTGTTCTATCGATAATAACTGCATAATATGGGTAATAATGCATGTTATATTGAGAATAATATAAGTGATAAGTATAATTATTACAGTTCTAGCGATAATAACTGCATTATATGGATAATAATGCACGTTATATTGCTAACAATATAAGTAATAAGTATAATTATTACAGTTCTAGCGATAATAACTGCATTATATGGGTAATAATGCATGTTATATTGATGATAATGAAAGTAATACGTATATTTATTATAGTTCTAGCGATAATAACTGCATAATATGGGTAATAATACATGTTATATTGAGAATAATATAAGTAATAAGTATAATTATTACAGTTCTGGCGATAATAACTGCATTATATGGGTAATAACGCACGTTATATTGCTAATAGTATAAGTGATAAGTATAATTATTACAGTTCTGGCGATAATAACTGCATTATATGGGTAATAATGCACGTTATATTGCTAATAGTATAAGTAATAAGTATAATTATTACAGTTCTATCGATAATTCCTCCATTATGTGGGTAATAATGCATGTTATACTGATGATAATGAAAGTAATACGTATATTTATTATAGTTCTAGCGATAATAACTGCATAATATGGGTAATAATGCATGTTATATTGAGAATAATATAAGTAATAAGTATAATTGTTACAGTTCTTGCGATAATACCTCCATTATGTGGGTAATAATGCATGTTATACTGATGATAATGAAAGTAATACGTATATTTATTATAGTTCTAGCGATAATAATAGTAAAATATGGCAAATAGTGCATGATATATTGATAATAGTAAAAGTAATAAGTATATTTATTACAGTTCTATCGATAATAACTGCATAATATGGGTAATAATGCATGTTATATTGATAATAATATAAGTAATAAGTATAATTATTACAGTTCTAGCGATAATAACTGCATTATATGGGTAATAATGCACGTTATATTGCTAACAATATAAGTAATGAGTATAATTATTACAGTTCTAGCGATAATAACTGCATCATATGGGTAATAATGCATGTTATATTGATAATAATATAAGTAATAAGTATAATTATTACAGTTCTGGCGATAATAACTGCATTATATGGGTGATAATGCACGTTATATTGCTAATAGTATAAGTAATAAGTATAATTGTTACTATTCTAGCGATAATACCTCCATTATGTGGGTAATAATGCATGTTATACTGATGATAATGAAAGTAGTAAGTATATTTATTATAGTTCTAGCGATAATAACTGCATAATATGGGTAATAATGCACGTTATATTGCTAACAATATAAGTAATAAGTATAATTATTACAGTTCTAGCGATAATAATAGTAAAATATGGCTAATAGTGCATGACATATTGATAATAGTAAAAGTAATAAGTATATTTATTACAGTTGTATCGATAATAACTGCATAATATGGGTAATAATGCATGTTATATTGATGATAATGAAAGTAGTAAGTATATTTATTACCGTTCTAGCGATAATAACTGCATTATATGCGTAATAAGGCATGTTATATTGATAATATCGGGAGTAATAAGTATAATTATTATAGTTCTAGCGATAATAACTGCATAATATGGGTAATAATGCATGTTATATTGATGATAATGAAAGTAGTAAGTATATGTATTACAGTTCTAGCGATAATAACTGCATTATATGGGTAATAATGCACGTTATATTGCTAATAATATAAGTAATAAGTATAATTATTACAGTTCTTGCGATAATAACTGCATTATATGGGTAATAATGCATGTTATATTGATAATATCGGGAGTAATAAGTATAATTATTATAGTTCTAGCGATAATAATAGTAAAATATGGCTAGTAGTGCATGATATATTGATAATAGTAAAAGTAATAAGTATATTTATTACAGTTCTATCGATAATAACTGCATAATATGGGTAATAATGCATGTTATATTGATGATAATGAAAGTAATACGTATATTTATTATAGTTCTAGCGATACTAACTGCATAATATGGGTAATAATGCATGTTATATTGAGAATAATATTAGTAATAAGTATAACTATTACAGTTCTGGCGATAATAACTCCATTATATGGGTAATAATGCAATGTTATATTGATAATGTCGGGCGTAATAAGTATAATTATTATAGTTCTAGCGATAATAATAGTAAAATATGGCAAATAGTGCATGTTATATTGATAATAATAAAAGTAATAAGTATATTTATTACAGTTCTAGCGATAATGACTGCATTATATGGGTAATAATGCACGTTATATTGCTAACAATATAAGTAATGAGTATAATTATTACAGTTCTAGCGATAATAACTGCATAATATGGGTAATAATGCACGTTATATTGCTAATAATATAAGCAATGAGTACAATTATCACAGTTCTAGCGATAATAACTGCATTATATGGGTAATAATGCACGTTATATTGCTAATAGTATAAGTAATAAGTATAATTATTACAGTTCTATCGATAATTCCTCCATTATATGGGTAATAATGCATGTTATATTGATAATGATATAAGTAATAAGTATAATTATTACAGTTCTAGCGATAATAACTGCATAATATGGGTAATAATGCACGTTATATTGCTAATAATATAAGTAATGAGTACAATTATTACAGTTCTAGCGATAATAACTGCATTATATGGGTAATAATGCATGTTATATTGATAATAATATAAGTAATAAGTATAATTATTACAGTTCTAGCGATAATAACTGCATTGTATGGGTAATAATGCATGTTATATTGATAATGATATAAGTAATAAGTATAATTATTACAGTTCTAGCGATAATAACTGCATTATATGGATAATAATGCGCGTTATATTGCTAACAATATAAGTAATAAGTATAATTATTACAGTTCTAGCGATAATAACTGCATCATATGGGTAATAATGCATGTTATATTGATGATAATGAAAGTAATACGTATATTTATTATAGTTCTAGCGATAATAACTGCATAATATGGGTAATAATACATGTTATATTGAGAATAATATAAGTAATAAGTATAATTATTACAGTTCTGGCGATAATAACTGCATTATATGTGTAATAACGCACGTTATATTGCTAATAGTATAAGTGATAAGTATAATTATTACAGTTCTGGCGATAATAACTGCATTATATGGGTAATAATGCACGTTATATTGCTAATAGTATAAGTAATAAGTATAATTATTACAGTTCTATCGATAATTCCTCCATTATGTGGGTAATAATGCATGTTATACTGATGATAATGAAAGTAATACGTATATTTATTATAGTTCTAGCGATAATAACTGCATAATATGGGTAATAATGCATGTTATATTGAGAATAATATAAGTAATAAGTATAATTGTTACAGTTCTAGCGATAATACCTCCATTATGTGGGTAATAATGCATGTTATACTGATGATAATGAAAGTAATACGTATATTTATTATAGTTCTAGCGATAATAACTGCATAATATGGGTAATAATGCACGTTATATTGCTAACAATATAAGCAATAAGTATAATTATTACAGTTCTAGCGATAATAACTGCATTATATGGGTAATAATGCATGTTATATTGATAATATCGGGAGTAATAAGTATAATTATTATAGTTCTAGCGATAATAATAGTAAAATATGGCTAGTAGTGCATGATATATTGATAATAGTAAAAGTAATAAGTATATTTATTACAGTTCTATCGATAATAACTGCATAATATGGGTAATAATGCATGTTATATTGATAATAATATAAGTAATAAGTATAATTATTACAGTTCTAGCGATAATAACTGCATTATATGGGTAATAATGCACGTTATATTGCTAACAATATAAGTAATGAGTATAATTATTACAGTTCTATCGATAATAACTGCATAATATGGGTAATAATGCATGTTATATTGATGATAATGAAAGTAATACGTATGTTTATTATAGTTCTAGCGATAGTAACCGCATAATATGGGTAATAATGCATGTTATATTGAGAATAATATAAGTAATAAGTATAATTATTACAGTTCTGGCGATAATAACTGCATTATATGGGTAATAATGCACGTTATATTGCTAATAGTATAAGTAATAAGTATAATTATTACAGTTCTATCGATAATTCCTCCATTATGTGGGTAATAATGCATGTTATACTGATGATAATGAAAGTAATACGTATATTTATTATAGTTCTAGCGATAATAACTGCATAATATGGGTAATAATGCATGTTATATTGAGAATAATATAAGTAATAAGTATAATTGTTACAGTTCTAGCGATAATACCTCCATTATGTGGGTAATAATGCATGTTATACTGATGATAATGAAAGTAATACGTATATTTATTATAGTTCTAGCGATAATAACTGCATAATATGGGTAATAATGCACGTTATATTGCTAACAATATAAGCAATAAGTATAATTATTACAGTTCTAGCGATAATAACTGCATTATATGGGTAATAATGCATGTTATATTGATAATATCGGGAGTAATAAGTATAATTATTATAGTTCTAGCGATAATAATAGTAAAATATGGCTAGTAGTGCATGATATATTGATAATAGTAAAAGTAATAAGTATATTTATTAGAGTTCTATAGTAACTGCATAATATGGGTAATAATGCATGTTATATTGATAATAATATAAGTAATAAGTATAATTGTTACAGTTCTAGCGATAATAACTGCATTATATGGGTAATAATGCACGTTATATTGCTAACAATATAAGTAATGAGTATAATTATTACAGTTCTATCGATAATAACTGCATAATATGGGTAATAATGCATGTTATATTGATGATAATGAAAGTAATACGTATATTTATTATAGTTCTAGCGATACTAACTGCATAATATGGGTAATAATGCATGTTATATTGAGAATAATATAAGTAATAAGTATAACTATTACAGTTCTGGCGATAATAACTGCATTATATGGGTAATAATGCAATGTTATATTGATAATATCGGGCGTAATAAGTATAATTATTATAGTTCTAGCGATAATAATAGTAAAATATGGCAAATAGTGCATGTTATATTGATAATAATAAAAGTAATAAGTATATTTATTACAGTTCTAGCGATAATGACTGCATTATATGGGTAATAATGCACGTTATATTGCTAACAATATAAGTAATGAGTATAATTATTACAGTTCTAGCGATAATAACTGCATAATATGGGTAATAATGCACGTTATATTGCTAATAATATAAGCAATGAGTACAATTATCACAGTTCTAGCGATAATAACTGCATTATATGGGTAATAATGCACGTTATATTGCTAACAATATAAGTAATAAGTATAATTATTACGGTTCTATCGATAATAACTGCATAATATGGGTAATAATGCATGTTATTTTGATGATAATGAAAGTAATACGTATGTTTATTATAGTTCTAGCGATAGTAACCGCATAATATGGGTAATAATGCATGTTATATTGAGAATAATATAAGTAATAAGTATAATTATTACAGTTCTGGCGATAATAACTGCATTATATGGGTAATAATGCACGTTATATTGCTAATAGTATAAGTAATAAGTATAATTATTACAGTTCTATCGATAATACCTCCATTATATGGGTCATAATGCATGTTATATTGATAATGATATAAGTAATAAGTATAGTTATTACAGTTCTAGCGATAATAACTGCATAATATGGGTAATAATGCACGTTATATTGCTAATAATATAAGTAATGAGTACAATTATTACCGTTCTAGCGATAATAACTGCATTATATGGGAAATAATGCATGTTATATTGATAATATCGGGAGTAATAAGTATAATTATTATAGTTCTAGCGATAATAATAGTAAAATCTGGCCAATAGTGCATGTTATATTGATAATAATAAAAGTAATAAGTATATTTATTACAGTTCTATCGATAATACCTGCATGATATGGGTAATAATGCATGTTATATTGAGAATAATATAAGTGATAAGTATAATTATTACAGTTCTGGCGATAATAACTGCATTATATGGGTAATAATGCACGTTATATTGCTAATAGTATAAGTAATAAGTATAATTATTACAGTTCTAGCGATAATACCTCCATTATGTGGGTAATAATGCATATTATATTGATAATGATATAAGTAATAAGTATAATTATTACAGTTCTAGCGATAATAACTGCATTATATGGATAATAATGCGCGTTATATTGCTAACAATATAAGTAATAAGTATAATTATTACAGTTCTAGCGATAATAACTGCATCATATGGGTAATAATGCATGTTATATTGATGATAATGAAAGTAATACGTATATTTATTATAGTTCTAGCGATAATAACTGCATAATATGGGTAATAATACATGTTATATTGAGAATAATATAAGTAATAAGTATAATTATTACAGTTCTGGCGATAATAACTGCATTATATGTGTAATAACGCACGTTATATTGCTAATAGTATAAGTGATAAGTATAATTATTACAGTTCTGGCGATAATAACTGCATTATATGGGTAATAATGCACGTTATATTGCTAATAGTATAAGTAATAAGTATAATTATTACAGTTCTATCGATAATTCCTCCATTATGTGGGTAATAATGCATGTTATACTGATGATAATGAAAGTAATACGTATATTTATTATAGTTCTAGCGATAATAACTGCATAATATGGGTAATAATGCATGTTATATTGAGAATAATATAAGTAATAAGTATAATTGTTACAGTTCTAGCGATAATACCTCCATTATGTGGGTAATAATGCATGTTATACTGATGATAATGAAAGTAATACGTATATTTATTATAGTTCTAGCGATAATAACTGCATAATATGGGTAATAATGCACGTTATATTGCTAACAATATAAGCAATAAGTATAATTATTACAGTTCTAGCGATAATAACTGCATTATATGGGTAATAATGCATGTTATATTGATAATATCGGGAGTAATAAGTATAATTATTATAGTTCTAGCGATAATAATAGTAAAATATGGCTAGTAGTGCATGATATATTGATAATAGTAAAAGTAATAAGTATATTTATTACAGTTCTATCGATAATAACTGCATAATATGGGTAATAATGCATGTTATATTGATAATAATATAAGTAATAAGTATAATTATTACAGTTCTAGCGATAATAACTGCATTATATGGGTAATAATGCACGTTATATTGCTAACAATATAAGTAATGAGTATAATTATTACAGTTCTATCGATAATAACTGCATAATATGGGTAATAATGCATGTTATATTGATGATAATGAAAGTAATACGTATGTTTATTATAGTTCTAGCGATAGTAACCGCATAATATGGGTAATAATGCATGTTATATTGAGAATAATATAAGTAATAAGTATAATTATTACAGTTCTGGCGATAATAACTGCATTATATGGGTAATAATGCACGTTATATTGCTAATAGTATAAGTAATAAGTATAATTATTACAGTTCTATCGATAATTCCTCCATTATGTGGGTAATAATGCATGTTATACTGATGATAATGAAAGTAATACGTATGTTTATTATAGTTCTAGCGATAGTAACCGCATAATATGGGTAATAATGCATGTTATATTGAGAATAATAAAAGTAATAAGTATATTTATTACAGTTCTAGCGATAATGACTGCATTATATGGGTAATAATGCACGTTATATTGCTAACAATATAAGTAATGAGTATAATTATTACAGTTCTAGCGATAATAACTGCATAATATGGGTAATAATGCACGTTATATTGCTAATAATATAAGCAATGAGTACAATTATCACAGTTCTAGCGATAATAACTGCATTATATGGGTAATAATGCACGTTATATTGCTAATAGTATAAGTAATAAGTATAATTATTACAGTTCTATCGATAATTCCTCCATTATATGGGTAATAATGCATGTTATATTGATAATGATATAAGTAATAAGTATAATTATTACAGTTCTAGCGATAATAACTGCATAATATGGGTAATAATGCACGTTATATTGCTAATAATATAAGTAATGAGTACAATTATTACAGTTCTAGCGATAATAACTGCATTATATGGGTAATAATGCATGTTATATTGATAATAATATAAGTAATAAGTATAATTATTACAGTTCTAGCGATAATAACTGCATTGTATGGGTAATAATGCATGTTATATTGATAATATTGGGAGTAATAAGTATAATTATAATAGTTTTAGCGATAATAATAGTAAAATATGGCAAATAGAGCATGTTATATTGATAATAATAAAAGTAATAAATATATTTATTACAGTTCTATCGATAATAACGGCATAATATGGGTAATAATGCATGTTATATTGCTAATAGTATAAGTAATAAGTATAATTATTAAAGTTCTAGCGATAATAACTGCATTATATGGGTAATAATGCATGTTATATTGATGATAATGAAAGTAATACGTATATTTATTACAGTTCTAGCGATAATAATAGTAAAATATGGCTAATAGTGCATGACATATTGATAATAGTAAAAGTAATAAGTATATTTATTACAGTTGTATCGATAATAACTGCATAATATGGGTAATAATGCATGTTATATTGATGATAATGAAAGTAGTAAGTATATTTATTACCGTTCTAGCGATAATAACTGCATTATATGCGTAATAAGGCATGTTATATTGATAATATCGGGAGTAATAAGTATAATTATTATAGTTCTAGCGATAATAACTGCATAATATGGGTAATAATGCATGTTATATTGATGATAATGAAAGTAGTAAGTATATGTATTACAGTTCTAGCGATAATAACTGCATTATATGGGTAATAATGCACGTTATATTGCTAATAATATAAGTAATAAGTATAATTATTACAGTTCTTGCGATAATAACTGCATTATATGGGTAATAATGCATGTTATATTGATAATATCGGGAGTAATAAGTATAATTATTATAGTTCTAGCGATAATAATAGTAAAATATGGCTAGTAGTGCATGATATATTGATAATAGTAAAAGTAATAAGTATATTTATTACAGTTCTATCGATAATAACTGCATAATATGGGTAATAATGCATGTTATATTGATGATAATGAAAGTAATACGTATATTTATTATAGTTCTAGCGATACTAACTGCATAATATGGGTAATAATGCATGTTATATTGAGAATAATATTAGTAATAAGTATAACTATTACAGTTCTGGCGATAATAACTCCATTATATGGGTAATAATGCAATGTTATATTGATAATGTCGGGCGTAATAAGTATAATTATTATAGTTCTAGCGATAATAATAGTAAAATATGGCAAATAGTGCATGTTATATTGATAATAATAAAAGTAATAAGTATATTTATTACAGTTCTAGCGATAATGACTGCATTATATGGGTAATAATGCACGTTATATTGCTAACAATATAAGTAATGAGTATAATTATTACAGTTCTAGCGATAATAACTGCATAATATGGGTAATAATGCACGTTATATTGCTAATAATATAAGCAATGAGTACAATTATCACAGTTCTAGCGATAATAACTGCATTATATGGGTAATAATGCACGTTATATTGCTAATAGTATAAGTAATAAGTATAATTATTACAGTTCTATCGATAATTCCTCCATTATATGGGTAATAATGCATGTTATATTGATAATGATATAAGTAATAAGTATAATTATTACAGTTCTAGCGATAATAACTGCATAATATGGGTAATAATGCACGTTATATTGCTAATAATATAAGTAATGAGTACAATTATTACAGTTCTAGCGATAATAACTGCATTATATGGGTAATAATGCATGTTATATTGATAATAATATAAGTAATAAGTATAATTATTACAGTTCTAGCGATAATAACTGCATTGTATGGGTAATAATGCATGTTATATTGATGATAATAAAAGTAATACGTATATTTATTACAGTTCTAGCGATAATAACTGCATATTATGGGTAATAATGCATGTTATATTGGTAATAATCTAAGTAATAAGTATAATTATTACAGTTCTAGCGATAATAACTGCATTATATGGATAATAATGCACGTTATATTGCTAACAATATAAGTAATAAGTATAATTATTACAGTTCTAGCGATAATAACTGCATTATATGGGTAATAATGCATGTTATATTGATGATAATGAAAGTAATACGTATATTTATTATAGTTCTAGCGATAATAACTGCATAATATGGGTAATAATACATGTTATATTGAGAATAATATAAGTAATAAGTATAATTATTACAGTTCTGGCGATAATAACTGCATTATATGGGTAATAACGCACGTTATATTGCTAATAGTATAAGTGATAAGTATAATTATTACAGTTCTGGCGATAATAACTGCATTATATGGGTAATAATGCACGTTATATTGCTAATAGTATAAGTAATAAGTATAATTATTACAGTTCTATCGATAATTCCTCCATTATGTGGGTAATAATGCATGTTATACTGATGATAATGAAAGTAATACGTATATTTATTATAGTTCTAGCGATAATAACTGCATAATATGGGTAATAATGCATGTTATATTGAGAATAATATAAGTAATAAGTATAATTGTTACAGTTCTAGCGATAATACCTCCATTATGTGGGTAATAATGCATGTTATACTGATGATGATGAAAGTAATACGTATATTTATTATAGTTCTAGCGATAATAACTGCATAATATGGGTAATAATGCACGTTATATTGCTAACAATATAAGCAATAAGTATAATTATTACAGTTCTAGCGATAATAACTGCATTATATGGGTAATAATGCATGTTATATTGATAATATCGGGAGTAATAAGTATAATTATTATAGTTCTAGCGATAATAATAGTAAAATATGGCTAGTAGTGCATGATATATTGATAATAGTAAAAGTAATAAGTATATTTATTACAGTTCTATAGTAACTGCATAATATGGGTAATAATGCATGTTATATTGATAATAATATAAGTAAGAAGTATAATTATTACAGTTCTAGCGATAATAACTGCATTATATAGGTAATAATGCAATGTTATATTGATAATATCGGGCGTAATAAGTATAATTATTATAGTTCTAGCGATAATAATAGTAAAATATGGCAAATAGTGCATGTTATATTGATAATAATAAAAGTAATAAGTATATTTATTACAGTTCTAGCGATAATGACTGCATTATATGGGTAATAATGCACGTTATATTGCTAACAATATAAGTAATGAGTATAATTATTACAGTTCTAGCGATAATAACTGCATAATATGGGTAATAATGCACGTTATATTGCTAATAATATAAGCAATGAGTACAATTATCACAGTTCTAGCGATAATAACTGCATTATATGGGTAATAATGCACGTTATATTGCTAACAATATAAGTAATAAGTATAATTATTACGGTTCTATCGATAATAACTGCATAATATGGGTAATAATGCATGTTATATTGATGATAATGAAAGTAATACGTATATTTATTATAGTTCTAGCGATACTAACTGCATAATATGGGTAATAATGCATGTTATATTGAGAATAATATTAGTAATAAGTATAACTATTACAGTTCTGGCGATAATAACTCCATTATATGGGTAATAATGCAATGTTATATTGATAATGTCGGGCGTAATAAGTATAATTATTATAGTTCTAGCGATAATAATAGTAAAATATGGCAAATAGTGCATGTTATATTGATAATAATAAAAGTAATAAGTATATTTATTACAGTTCTAGCGATAATGACTGCATTATATGGGTAATAATGCACGTTATATTGCTAACAATATAAGTAATGAGTATAATTATTACAGTTCTAGCGATAATAACTGCATAATATGGGTAATAATGCACGTTATATTGCTAATAATATAAGCAATGAGTACAATTATCACAGTTCTAGCGATAATAACTGCATTATATGGGTAATAATGCACGTTATATTGCTAATAGTATAAGTAATAAGTATAATTATTACAGTTCTATCGATAATTCCTCCATTATATGGGTAATAATGCATGTTATATTGATAATGATATAAGTAATAAGTATAATTATTACAGTTCTAGCGATAATAACTGCATAATATGGGTAATAATGCACGTTATATTGCTAATAATATAAGTAATGAGTACAATTATTACAGTTCTAGCGATAATAACTGCATTATATGGGTAATAATGCATGTTATATTGATAATAATATAAGTAATAAGTATAATTATTACAGTTCTAGCGATAATAACTGCATTGTATGGGTAATAATGCATGTTATATTGATGATAATAAAAGTAATACGTATATTTATTACAGTTCTAGCGATAATAACTGCATATTATGGGTAATAATGCATGTTATATTGGTAATAATCTAAGTAATAAGTATAATTATTAGAGTTCTAGCGATAATAACTGCATTATATGGATAATAATGCACGTTATATTGCTAACAATATAAGTAATAAGTATAATTATTACAGTTCTAGCGATAATAACTGCATTATATGGGTAATAATGCATGTTATATTGATGATAATGAAAGTAATACGTATATTTATTATAGTTCTAGCGATAATAACTGCATAATATGGGTAATAATACATGTTATATTGAGAATAATATAAGTAATAAGTATAATTATTACAGTTCTGGCGATAATAACTGCATTATATGGGTAATAACGCACGTTATATTGCTAATAGTATAAGTGATAAGTATAATTATTACAGTTCTGGCGATAATAACTGCATTATATGGGTAATAATGCACGTTATATTGCTAATAGTATAAGTAATAAGTATAATTATTACAGTTCTATCGATAATTCCTCCATTATGTGGGTAATAATGCATGTTATACTGATGATAATGAAAGTAATACGTATATTTATTATAGTTCTAGCGATAATAACTGCATAATATGGGTAATAATGCATGTTATATTGAGAATAATATAAGTAATAAGTATAATTGTTACAGTTCTAGCGATAATACCTCCATTATGTGGGTAATAATGCATGTTATACTGATGATGATGAAAGTAATACGTATATTTATTATAGTTCTAGCGATAATAACTGCATAATATGGGTAATAATGCACGTTATATTGCTAACAATATAAGCAATAAGTATAATTATTACAGTTCTAGCGATAATAACTGCATTATATGGGTAATAATGCATGTTATATTGATAATATCGGGAGTAATAAGTATAATTATTATAGTTCTAGCGATAATAATAGTAAAATATGGCTAGTAGTGCATGATATATTGATAATAGTAAAAGTAATAAGTATATTTATTACAGTTCTATAGTAACTGCATAATATGGGTAATAATGCATGTTATATTGATAATAATATAAGTAAGAAGTATAATTATTACAGTTCTAGCGATAATAACTGCATTATATAGGTAATAATGCAATGTTATATTGATAATATCGGGCGTAATAAGTATAATTATTATAGTTCTAGCGATAATAATAGTAAAATATGGCAAATAGTGCATGTTATATTGATAATAATAAAAGTAATAAGTATATTTATTACAGTTCTAGCGATAATGACTGCATTATATGGGTAATAATGCACGTTATATTGCTAACAATATAAGTAATGAGTATAATTATTACAGTTCTAGCGATAATAACTGCATAATATGGGTAATAATGCACGTTATATTGCTAATAATATAAGCAATGAGTACAATTATCACAGTTCTAGCGATAATAACTGCATTATATGGGTAATAATGCACGTTATATTGCTAACAATATAAGTAATAAGTATAATTATTACGGTTCTATCGATAATAACTGCATAATATGGGTAATAATGCATGTTATTTTGATGATAATGAAAGTAATACGTATGTTTATTATAGTTCTAGCGATAGTAACCGCATAATATGGGTAATAATGCATGTTATATTGAGAATAATATAAGTAATAAGTATAATTATTACAGTTCCGGCGATAATAACTGCATTATATGGGTAATAATGCACGTTATATTGCTAATAGTATAAGTAATAAGTATAATTATTACAGTTCTATCGATAATACCTCCATTATATGGGTCATAATGCATGTTATATTGATAATGATATAAGTAATAAGTATAGTTATTACAGTTCTAGCGATAATAACTGCATAATATGGGTAATAATGCACGTTATATTGCTAATAATATAAGTAATGAGTACAATTATTACAGTTCTAGCGATAATAACTGCATTATATGGGAAATAATGCATGTTATATTGATAATATCGGGAGTAATAAGTATAATTATTATAGTTCTAGCGATAATAATAGTAAAATCTGGCCAATAGTGCATGTTATATTGATAATAATAAAAGTAATAAGTATATTTATTACAGTTCTATCGATAATACCTGCATGATATGGGTAATAATGCATGTTATATTGAGAATAATATAAGTGATAAGTATAATTATTACAGTTCTGGCGATAATAACTGCATTATATGGGTAATAATGCACGTTATATTGCTAATAGTATAAGTAATAAGTATAATTATTACAGTTCTAGCGATAATACCTCCATTATGTGGGTAATACTGCATATTATATTGATAATGATATAAGTAATAAGTATAATTATTACAGTTCTAGCGATAATAACTGCATTATATGGATAATAATGCACGTTATATTGCTAACAATATAAGTAATAAGTATAATTATTACAGTTCTAGCGATAATAACTGCATTATATGGGTAATAATGCATGTTATATTGAGAATAATATAAGTAATAAGTATAATTGTTACAGTTCTAGCGATAATACCTCCATTATGTGGGTAATAATGCATGTTATACTGATGATGATGAAAGTAATACGTATATTTATTATAGTTCTAGCGATAATAACTGCATAATATGGGTAATAATGCACGTTATATTGCTAACAATATAAGCAATAAGTATAATTATTACAGTTCTAGCGATAATAACTGCATTATATGGGTAATAATGCATGTTATATTGATAATATCGGGAGTAATAAGTATAATTATTATAGTTCTAGCGATAATAATAGTAAAATATGGCTAGTAGTGCATGATATATTGATAATAGTAAAAGTAATAAGTATATTTATTACAGTTCTATAGTAACTGCATAATATGGGTAATAATGCATGTTATATTGATAATAATATAAGTAAGAAGTATAATTATTACAGTTCTAGCGATAATAACTGCATTATATGGGTAATAATGCAATGTTATATTGATAATATCGGGCGTAATAAGTATAATTATTATAGTTCTAGCGATAATAATAGTAAAATCTGGCCAATAGTGCATGTTATATTGATAATAATAAAAGTAATAAGTATATTTATTACAGTTCTATCGATAATACCTGCATGATATGGGTAATAATGCATGTTATATTGAGAATAATATAAGTGATAAGTATAATTATTACAGTTCTGGCGATAATAACTGCATTATATGGGTAATAATGCACGTTATATTGCTAATAGTATAAGTAATAAGTATAATTATTACAGTTCTAGCGATAATACCTCCATTATGTGGGTAATAATGCATATTATATTGATAATGATATAAGTAATAAGTATAATTATTACAGTTCTAGCGATAATAACTGCATTATATGGATAATAATGCACGTTATATTGCTAACAATATAAGTAATAAGTATAATTATTACAGTTCTAGCGATAATAACTGCATTATATGGGTAATAATGCATGTTATATTGAGAATAATATAAGTAATAAGTATAATTGTTACAGTTCTAGCGATAATACCTCCATTATGTGGGTAATAATGCATGTTATACTGATGATGATGAAAGTAATACGTATATTTATTATAGTTCTAGCGATAATAACTGCATAATATGGGTAATAATGCACGTTATATTGCTAACAATATAAGCAATAAGTATAATTATTACAGTTCTAGCGATAATAACTGCATTATATGGGTAATAATGCATGTTATATTGATAATATCGGGAGTAATAAGTATAATTATTATAGTTCTAGCGATAATAATAGTAAAATATGGCTAGTAGTGCATGATATATTGATAATAGTAAAAGTAATAAGTATATTTATTACAGTTCTATAGTAACTGCATAATATGGGTAATAATGCATGTTATATTGATAATAATATAAGTAAGAAGTATAATTATTACAGTTCTAGCGATAATAACTGCATTATATGGGTAATAATGCAATGTTATATTGATAATATCGGGCGTAATAAGTATAATTATTATAGTTCTAGCGATAATAATAGTAAAATATGGCAAATAGTGCATGTTATATTGATAATAATAAAAGTAATAAGTATATTTATTACAGTTCTAGCGATAATGACTGCATTATATGGGTAATAATGCACGTTATATTGCTAACAATATAAGTAATGAGTATAATTATTACAGTTCTAGCGATAATAACTGCATAATATGGGTAATAATGCACGTTATATTGCTAATAATATAAGCAATGAGTACAATTATCACAGTTCTAGCGATAATAACTGCATTATATGGGTAATAATGCACGTTATATTGCTAACAATATAAGTAATAAGTATAATTATTACGGTTCTATCGATAATAACTGCATAATATGGGTAATAATGCATGTTATTTTGATGATAATGAAAGTAATACGTATGTTTATTATAGTTCTAGCGATAGTAACCGCATAATATGGGTAATAATGCATGTTATATTGAGAATAATATAAGTAATAAGTATAATTATTACAGTTCTGGCGATAATAACTGCATTATATGGGTAATAATGCACGTTATATTGCTAATAGTATAAGTAATAAGTATAATTATTACAGTTCTATCGATAATACCTCCATTATATGGGTCATAATGCATGTTATATTGATAATGATATAAGTAATAAGTATAGTTATTACAGTTCTAGCGATAATAACTGCATAATATGGGTAATAATGCACGTTATATTGCTAATAATATAAGTAATGAGTACAATTATTACAGTTCTAGCGATAATAACTGCATTATATGGGAAATAATGCATGTTATATTGATAATATCGGGAGTAATAAGTATAATTATTATAGTTCTAGCGATAATAATAGTAAAATCTGGCCAATAGTGCATGTTATATTGATAATAATAAAAGTAATAAGTATATTTATTACAGTTCTATCGATAATACCTGCATGATATGGGTAATAATGCATGTTATATTGAGAATAATATAAGTGATAAGTATAATTATTACAGTTCTGGCGATAATAACTGCATTATATGGGTAATAATGCACGTTATATTGCTAATAGTATAAGTAATAAGTATAATTATTACAGTTCTAGCGATAATACCTCCATTATGTGGGTAATAATGCATATTATATTGATAATGATATAAGTAATAAGTATAATTATTACAGTTCTAGCGATAATAACTGCATTATATGGATAATAATGCGCGTTATATTGCTAACAATATAAGTAATAAGTATAATTATTACAGTTCTAGCGATAATAACTGCATCATATGGGTAATAATGCATGTTATATTGATGATAATGAAAGTAATACGTATATTTATTATAGTTCTAGCGATAATAACTGCATAATATGGGTAATAATACATGTTATATTGAGAATAATATAAGTAATAAGTATAATTATTACAGTTCTGGCGATAATAACTGCATTATATGTGTAATAACGCACGTTATATTGCTAATAGTATAAGTGATAAGTATAATTATTACAGTTCTGGCGATAATAACTGCATTATATGGGTAATAATGCACGTTATATTGCTAATAGTATAAGTAATAAGTATAATTATTACAGTTCTATCGATAATTCCTCCATTATGTGGGTAATAATGCATGTTATACTGATGATAATGAAAGTAATACGTATATTTATTATAGTTCTAGCGATAATAACTGCATAATATGGGTAATAATGCATGTTATATTGAGAATAATATAAGTAATAAGTATAATTGTTACAGTTCTAGCGATAATACCTCCATTATGTGGGTAATAATGCATGTTATACTGATGATAATGAAAGTAATACGTATATTTATTATAGTTCTAGCGATAATAACTGCATAATATGGGTAATAATGCACGTTATATTGCTAACAATATAAGCAATAAGTATAATTATTACAGTTCTAGCGATAATAACTGCATTATATGGGTAATAATGCATGTTATATTGATAATATCGGGAGTAATAAGTATAATTATTATAGTTCTAGCGATAATAATAGTAAAATATGGCTAGTAGTGCATGATATATTGATAATAGTAAAAGTAATAAGTATATTTATTACAGTTCTATCGATAATAACTGCATAATATGGGTAATAATGCATGTTATATTGATAATAATATAAGTAATAAGTATAATTATTACAGTTCTAGCGATAATAACTGCATTATATGGGTAATAATGCACGTTATATTGCTAACAATATAAGTAATGAGTATAATTATTACAGTTCTATCGATAATAACTGCATAATATGGGTAATAATGCATGTTATATTGATGATAATGAAAGTAATACGTATGTTTATTATAGTTCTAGCGATAGTAACCGCATAATATGGGTAATAATGCATGTTATATTGAGAATAATATAAGTAATAAGTATAATTATTACAGTTCTGGCGATAATAACTGCATTATATGGGTAATAATGCACGTTATATTGCTAATAGTATAAGTAATAAGTATAATTATTACAGTTCTATCGATAATTCCTCCATTATGTGGGTAATAATGCATGTTATACTGATGATAATGAAAGTAATACGTATATTTATTATAGTTCTAGCGATAATAACTGCATAATATGGGTAATAATGCATGTTATATTGAGAATAATATAAGTAATAAGTATAATTGTTACAGTTCTAGCGATAATACCTCCATTATGTGGGTAATAATGCATGTTATACTGATGATAATGAAAGTAATACGTATATTTATTATAGTTCTAGCGATAATAACTGCATAATATGGGTAATAATGCACGTTATATTGCTAACAATATAAGCAATAAGTATAATTATTACAGTTCTAGCGATAATAACTGCATTATATGGGTAATAATGCATGTTATATTGATAATATCGGGAGTAATAAGTATAATTATTATAGTTCTAGCGATAATAATAGTAAAATATGGCTAGTAGTGCATGATATATTGATAATAGTAAAAGTAATAAGTATATTTATTAGAGTTCTATAGTAACTGCATAATATGGGTAATAATGCATGTTATATTGATAATAATATAAGTAATAAGTATAATTGTTACAGTTCTAGCGATAATAACTGCATTATATGGGTAATAATGCACGTTATATTGCTAACAATATAAGTAATGAGTATAATTATTACAGTTCTATCGATAATAACTGCATAATATGGGTAATAATGCATGTTATATTGATGATAATGAAAGTAATACGTATATTTATTATAGTTCTAGCGATACTAACTGCATAATATGGGTAATAATGCATGTTATATTGAGAATAATATAAGTAATAAGTATAACTATTACAGTTCTGGCGATAATAACTGCATTATATGGGTAATAATGCAATGTTATATTGATAATATCGGGCGTAATAAGTATAATTATTATAGTTCTAGCGATAATAATAGTAAAATATGGCAAATAGTGCATGTTATATTGATAATAATAAAAGTAATAAGTATATTTATTACAGTTCTAGCGATAATGACTGCATTATATGGGTAATAATGCACGTTATATTGCTAACAATATAAGTAATGAGTATAATTATTACAGTTCTAGCGATAATAACTGCATAATATGGGTAATAATGCACGTTATATTGCTAATAATATAAGCAATGAGTACAATTATCACAGTTCTAGCGATAATAACTGCATTATATGGGTAATAATGCACGTTATATTGCTAACAATATAAGTAATAAGTATAATTATTACGGTTCTATCGATAATAACTGCATAATATGGGTAATAATGCATGTTATTTTGATGATAATGAAAGTAATACGTATGTTTATTATAGTTCTAGCGATAGTAACCGCATAATATGGGTAATAATGCATGTTATATTGAGAATAATATAAGTAATAAGTATAATTATTACAGTTCTGGCGATAATAACTGCATTATATGGGTAATAATGCACGTTATATTGCTAATAGTATAAGTAATAAGTATAATTATTACAGTTCTATCGATAATACCTCCATTATATGGGTCATAATGCATGTTATATTGATAATGATATAAGTAATAAGTATAGTTATTACAGTTCTAGCGATAATAACTGCATAATATGGGTAATAATGCACGTTATATTGCTAATAATATAAGTAATGAGTACAATTATTACCGTTCTAGCGATAATAACTGCATTATATGGGAAATAATGCATGTTATATTGATAATATCGGGAGTAATAAGTATAATTATTATAGTTCTAGCGATAATAATAGTAAAATCTGGCCAATAGTGCATGTTATATTGATAATAATAAAAGTAATAAGTATATTTATTACAGTTCTATCGATAATACCTGCATGATATGGGTAATAATGCATGTTATATTGAGAATAATATAAGTGATAAGTATAATTATTACAGTTCTGGCGATAATAACTGCATTATATGGGTAATAATGCACGTTATATTGCTAATAGTATAAGTAATAAGTATAATTATTACAGTTCTAGCGATAATACCTCCATTATGTGGGTAATAATGCATATTATATTGATAATGATATAAGTAATAAGTATAATTATTACAGTTCTAGCGATAATAACTGCATTATATGGATAATAATGCGCGTTATATTGCTAACAATATAAGTAATAAGTATAATTATTACAGTTCTAGCGATAATAACTGCATCATATGGGTAATAATGCATGTTATATTGATGATAATGAAAGTAATACGTATATTTATTATAGTTCTAGCGATAATAACTGCATAATATGGGTAATAATACATGTTATATTGAGAATAATATAAGTAATAAGTATAATTATTACAGTTCTGGCGATAATAACTGCATTATATGTGTAATAACGCACGTTATATTGCTAATAGTATAAGTGATAAGTATAATTATTACAGTTCTGGCGATAATAACTGCATTATATGGGTAATAATGCACGTTATATTGCTAATAGTATAAGTAATAAGTATAATTATTACAGTTCTATCGATAATTCCTCCATTATGTGGGTAATAATGCATGTTATACTGATGATAATGAAAGTAATACGTATATTTATTATAGTTCTAGCGATAATAACTGCATAATATGGGTAATAATGCATGTTATATTGAGAATAATATAAGTAATAAGTATAATTGTTACAGTTCTAGCGATAATACCTCCATTATGTGGGTAATAATGCATGTTATACTGATGATAATGAAAGTAATACGTATATTTATTATAGTTCTAGCGATAATAACTGCATAATATGGGTAATAATGCACGTTATATTGCTAACAATATAAGCAATAAGTATAATTATTACAGTTCTAGCGATAATAACTGCATTATATGGGTAATAATGCATGTTATATTGATAATATCGGGAGTAATAAGTATAATTATTATAGTTCTAGCGATAATAATAGTAAAATATGGCTAGTAGTGCATGATATATTGATAATAGTAAAAGTAATAAGTATATTTATTACAGTTCTATCGATAATAACTGCATAATATGGGTAATAATGCATGTTATATTGATAATAATATAAGTAATAAGTATAATTATTACAGTTCTAGCGATAATAACTGCATTATATGGGTAATAATGCACGTTATATTGCTAACAATATAAGTAATGAGTATAATTATTACAGTTCTATCGATAATAACTGCATAATATGGGTAATAATGCATGTTATATTGATGATAATGAAAGTAATACGTATGTTTATTATAGTTCTAGCGATAGTAACCGCATAATATGGGTAATAATGCATGTTATATTGAGAATAATATAAGTAATAAGTATAATTATTACAGTTCTGGCGATAATAACTGCATTATATGGGTAATAATGCACGTTATATTGCTAATAGTATAAGTAATAAGTATAATTATTACAGTTCTATCGATAATTCCTCCATTATGTGGGTAATAATGCATGTTATACTGATGATAATGAAAGTAATACGTATGTTTATTATAGTTCTAGCGATAGTAACCGCATAATATGGGTAATAATGCATGTTATATTGAGAATAATAAAAGTAATAAGTATATTTATTACAGTTCTAGCGATAATGACTGCATTATATGGGTAATAATGCACGTTATATTGCTAACAATATAAGTAATGAGTATAATTATTACAGTTCTAGCGATAATAACTGCATAATATGGGTAATAATGCACGTTATATTGCTAATAATATAAGCAATGAGTACAATTATCACAGTTCTAGCGATAATAACTGCATTATATGGGTAATAATGCACGTTATATTGCTAATAGTATAAGTAATAAGTATAATTATTACAGTTCTATCGATAATTCCTCCATTATATGGGTAATAATGCATGTTATATTGATAATGATATAAGTAATAAGTATAATTATTACAGTTCTAGCGATAATAACTGCATAATATGGGTAATAATGCACGTTATATTGCTAATAATATAAGTAATGAGTACAATTATTACAGTTCTAGCGATAATAACTGCATTATATGGGTAATAATGCATGTTATATTGATAATAATATAAGTAATAAGTATAATTATTACAGTTCTAGCGATAATAACTGCATTGTATGGGTAATAATGCATGTTATATTGATAATATTGGGAGTAATAAGTATAATTATAATAGTTTTAGCGATAATAATAGTAAAATATGGCAAATAGAGCATGTTATATTGATAATAATAAAAGTAATAAATATATTTATTACAGTTCTATCGATAATAACGGCATAATATGGGTAATAATGCATGTTATATTGCTAATAGTATAAGTAATAAGTATAATTATTAAAGTTCTAGCGATAATAACTGCATTATATGGGTAATAATGCATGTTATATTGATGATAATGAAAGTAATACGTATATTTATTATAGTTCTAGCGATAATAACTGCATAATATGGGTAATAATACATGTTATATTGAGAATAATATAAGTAATAAGTATAATTATTACAGTTCTGGCGATAATAACTGCATTATATGGGTAATAACGCACGTTATATTGCTAATAGTATAAGTGATAAGTATAATTATTACAGTTCTGGCGATAATAACTGCATTATATGGGTAATAATGCACGTTATATTGCTAATAGTATAAGTAATAAGTATAATTATTACAGTTCTATCGATAATACCTCCATTATATGGGTCATAATGCATGTTATATTGATAATGATATAAGTAATAAGTATAGTTATTACAGTTCTAGCGATAATAACTGCATAATATGGGTAATAATGCACGTTATGTTGCTAATAATATAAGTAATGAGTACAATTATTACAGTTCTAGCGATAATAACTGCATTATATGGGAAATAATGCATGTTATATTGATAATATCGGGAGTAATAAGTATAATTATTATAGTTCTAGCGATAATAATAGTAAAATCTGGCCAATAGTGCATGTTATATTGATAATAATAAAAGTAATAAGTATATTTATTACAGTTCTATCGATAATACCTGCATGATATGGGTAATAATGCATGTTATATTGAGAATAATATAAGTAATAAGTATAATTATTACAGTTCTAGCGATAATAACTGCATTATATGGGTAAAAATGCATGTTATATTGATAATATTGGGAGTAATAAGTATATTTATTATAGTTCTAGCGATAATAACTGCATAATATGGGTAATAATGCATGTTGTATTGAGAATAATATAAGTAATAAGTATAATTATTACAGTTCTGGCGATAATAACTGCATTATATGGGTAACAATGCACGTTATATTGCTAATAGTATAAGTAATAAGTATAATTATTACAGTTCTAGCAATAATACCTCCATTATATGGGTAATAATGCATGTTATATTGATAATAATATGAGTAATAAGTATAATTATAACAGTTCTAGCGATAATACCTCCATTATATGGGTAATAATGCACGTTATATTGCTAATAATATAAGTAATGAGTACAGTTATTACTGTTCTAGCCATAATAACTGCATTATATTGGTAATAATGCATGTTATACTGATAATAACATAAGTAATAAGTATAATTATTACAGTTCTAGCGATAATAACTGCATTATATGGGTAATAATGCATGTTATATTGATAATATCGGGAGTAATAAGTATAATTATTATAGTTCTAGCGATAATAATAGTAAAATATGGCAAATAGTGCATGTTATAAGGAGAATAATAAAAGAAATAAGTATATTTATTACAGTTCTATCGATAATAACTGCATAATATGGGTAATAATGCATGTTATATTGATAATAATATAAGTAATAAGTAGAATTATTACAGTTCTAGCGATAATAACTGCATTATATGGGTAATAATGCACGTTATATTGCTAACAATATAAGTAATAAGTATAATTATTACAGTTCTAGCGATAATACCTCCATTATATGGGTAATAATGCACGTTATATTGCTAATAATATAAGTAATGAGTACAATTATTACAGTTCTAGCAATAATACCTCCATTATATGGGTAATAATGCATGTTATATTGATAATGATATAAGTAACAAGTATAATTATTACAGTTCTAGCGATAATAACTGCATAATATGGGTAATAATGGATGTTATATTGAGAATAATATAAGTAATAAGTATAATTATTACAGTTCTGGCGATAATAACTGCATTATATGGGTAATAATGCACGCTATATTGCTAATAGTATAAGTAATAAGTATAATTGTTACAGTGCTTGCGATAATACCTCCATTATATGGGTAATAATGCATGTTATATTGAGAATAATATAAGTAATAAGTATAATTATTACAGTTCTAGCGATAATAACTGCATTATATGGGTAATAATGCACGTTATACTGCTAATAATATAAGTAATAAGTATAGTTATTACAGTTCTAGCGATAATAACTGTATTACATGGGTAATAATGCATGTTATATTGATAATATCGGGAGTAATAAGTATAATTATTATAGTTCTAGCGATAATAATAGTAAAATATGGCAAATAGTGCATGTTATATTGATAATAATAAAACTAATAAGTATATTTATTACAGTTCTATCGATAATAACTGCATAATATGGGTAATATTTATGTTATATTGATGATAATAAGAGTAATACGTATATTTATTATAGTTCTAGCAATAATAACTGCATAATATGGGTAATAATGCATGTTATATTGAGAATAATATAAGTAATAAGTATAATTATTACAGTTCTGGCGATAATAACTTCTTTATATGGGTAATAATGCACGTTATATTGCTAATAGTATAAGTAATAAGTATAATTATTACAGTTCTAGCGATAATACCTCCATTATATGGGTAATAATGCATGTTATATTGATAATGATATAAGTAATAAGTATAATTATTACAGTTCTAGCGATAATAACTGCATAATATGGGTAATAATGCACGTTATATTGCTAATAGTATAAGTAATAAGTATAATTATTACAGTTCTAGCGATAATACCTCCATTATATGGGTAATAATGCATGTTATATTGATAATGATATAAGTAATAAGTATAATTATTACAGTTCTAGCGATAATAACTGCATTATATGGGTAATAATGCACGTTATATTGCCAATAATATAAGTAATAAGTATAATTATTACAGTTCTAGCGATAATAACTGCATTGTATGGGTAATAATGCATGTTATATTGATAATATCGGGAGTAATAAGTATAATTATTATGGTTCTAGCGATAATAATAGTAAAATATGGCAAATAGTGCATGTTATATTGATAATAATAAAAGTAATAAGTATATTTATTACAGTTCTAGCGATAATGACTGCATTATATGGGTAATAATGCACGTTATATTGCTAACAATATAAGTAATGAGTATAATTATTACAGTTCTAGCGATAATAACTGCATAATATGGGTAATAATGCATGTTATATTGAGAATAATATAAGTAATAAGTATAATTGTTACAGTTCTAGCGATAATACCTCCATTATGTGGGTAATAATGCATGTTATACTGATGATAATGAAAGTAATACGTATATTTATTATAGTTCTAGCGATAATAACTGCATAATATGGGTAATAATGCACGTTATATTGCTAACAATATAAGCAATAAGTATAATTATTACAGTTCTAGCGATAATAACTGCATTATATGGGTAATAATGCATGCTATATTGATAATATCGGGAGTAATAAGTATAATTATTATAGTTCTAGCGATAATAATAGTAAAATATGGCTAGTAGTGCATGATATATTGATAATAGTAAAAGTAATAAGTATATTTATTACAGTTCTATAGTAACTGCATAATATGGGTAATAATGCATGTTATATTGATAATAATATAAGTAATAAGTATAATTATTACAGTTCTAGCGATAATAACTGCATTATATGGGTAATAATGCACGTTATATTGCTAACAATATAAGTAATGAGTATAATTATTACAGTTCTATCGATAATAACTGCATAATATGGGTAATAATGCATGTTATATTGATGATAATGAAAGTAATACGTATATTTATTATAGTTCTAGCGATACTAACTGCATAATATGGGTAATAATGCATGTTATATTGAGAATAATATAAGTAATAAGTATAACTATTACAGTTCTGGCGATAATAACTGCATTATATGGGTAATAATGCACGTTATATTGCTAACAATATAAGTAATAAGTATAATTATTACGGTTCTATCGATAATAACTGCATAATATGGGTAATAATGCATGTTATTTTGATGATAATGAAAGTAATACGTATGTTTATTATAGTTCTAGCGATAGTAACCGCATAATATGGGTCATAATGCATGTTATATTGATAATGATATAAGTAATAAGTATAGTTATTACAGTTCTAGCGATAATATCTGCATAATATGGGTAATAATGCACGTTATATTGCTAACAATATAAGCAATAAGTATAATTATTACAGTTCTAGCGATAATAACTGCATTATATGGGTAATAATGCATGTTATATTGATAATATCGGGAGTAATAAGTATAATTATTATAATTCTAGCGATAATAATAGTAAAATATGGCTAGTAGTGCATGATATATTGATAATAGTAAAAGTAATAAGTATATTTATTACAGTTCTATCGATAATAACTGCATAATATGGGTAATAATGCATGTTATATTGATAATAATATAAGTAATAAGTATAATTATTACAGTTCTAGCGATAATAACTGCATTATATGGGTAATAATGCATGTTATATTGATAATGATATAAGTAATAAGTATAATTATTACAGTTCTAGCGATAATAACTGCATAATATGGGTAATAATGGATGTTATATTGAGAATAATATAAGTAATAAGTATAATTATTACAGTTCTGGCGATAATAACTGCATTATATGGGTAATAATGCACGCTATATTGCTAATAGTATAAGTAATAAGTATAATTATTACAGTGCTTGCGATAATACCTCCATTATATGGGTAATAATGCATGTTATATTGAGAATAATATAAGTAATAAGTATAATTATTACAGTTCTAGCGATAATAACTGCATAATATGGGTAATAATGCATGTTATATTGAGAATAATATAAGTAATAAGTATAATTATTACAGTTCTAGCGATAATAACTGTATTACATGGGTAATAATGCATGTTATATTGATAATATCGGGAGTAATAAGTATAATTATTATAGTTCTAGCGATAATAATAGTAAAATATGGCTAATAGTGCATGATATATTGATAATAGTAAAAGTAATAAGTATATTTATTACAGTTCTATCGATAATAACTGCATAATATGGGTAATAATGCATGTTATGTTGATGACAATGAAAGTAATACGTATGTTTATTATAGTTCTAGCGATAGTAACTGCATAATATGGGTAATAATGCATGTTATATTGATGATAATGAAAGTAGTAAGTATATGTATTACAGTTCTAGCGATAATAACTGCATAATATGGGTAATAATGCACGTTATATTGCTAACAATATAAGCAATAAGTATAATTATTACAGTTCTAGCGATAATAACTGCATTATATGGGTAATAATGCATGTTATATTGATAATATCGGGAGTAATAAGTATAATTATTATAGTTCTAGCGATAATAATAGTAAAATATGGCTAGTAGTGCATGATATATTGATAATAGTAAAAGTAATAAGTATATTTATTACAGTTCTAGCGATAATAACTGCATTATATGGGTAATAATGCATGTTATATTGATAATGATATAAGTAATAAGTATAATTATTACAGTTCTAGCGATAATAACTGCATAATATGGGTAATAATGGATGTTATATTGAGAATAATATAAGTAATAAGTATAATTATTACAGTTCTGGCGATAATAACTGCATTATATGGGTAATAATGCACGCTATATTGCTAATAGTATAAGTAATAAGTATAATTATTACAGTGCTTGCGATAATACCTCCATTATATGGGTAATAATGCATGTTATATTGAGAATAATATAAGTAATAAGTATAATTATTACAGTTCTAGCGATAATAACTGCATTATATGGGTAATAATGCACGTTATACTGCTAATAATATAAGTAATAAGTATAGTTATTACAGTTCTAGCGATAATAACTGTATTACATGGGTAATAATGCATGTTATATTGATAATGTCGGGCGTAATAAGTATAATTATTATAGTTCTAGCGATAATAATAGTAAAATATGGCAAATAGTGCATGTTATATTGATAATAATAAAAGTAATAAGTATATTTATTACAGTTCTAGCGATAATGACTGCATTATATGGGTAATAATGCACGTTATATTGCTAATAGTATAAGTAATAAGTATAATTATTACAGTTCTATCGATAATACCTCCATTATATGGGTCATAATGCATGTTATATTGATAATGATATAAGTAATAAGTATAGTTATTACAGTTCTAGCGATAATAACTGCATAATATGGGTAATAATGCACGTTATATTGCTAACAATATAAGCAATAAGTATAATTATTACAGTTCTAGCGATAATAACTGCATTATATGGGTAATAATGCATGTTATATTGATAATATCGGGAGTAATAAGTATAATTATTATAGTTCTAGCGATAATAATAGTAAAATATGGCTAGTAGTGCATGATATATTGATAATAGTAAAAGTAATAAGTATATTTATTACAGTTCTATCGATAATAACTGCATAATATGGGTAATAATGCATGTTATATTGATAATAATATAAGTAATAAGTATAATTATTACAGTTCTAGCGATAATAACTGCATTATATGGGTAATAATGCATGTTATATTGATAATGATATAAGTAATAAGTATAATTATTACAGTTCTAGCGATAATAACTGCATAATATGGGTAATAATGGATGTTATATTGAGAATAATATAAGTAATAAGTATAATTATTACAGTTCTGGCGATAATAACTGCATTATATGGGTAATAATGCACGCTATATTGCTAATAGTATAAGTAATAAGTATAATTATTACAGTGCTTGCGATAATACCTCCATTATATGGGTAATAATGCATGTTATATTGAGAATAATATAAGTAATAAGTATAATTATTACAGTTCTAGCGATAATAACTGCATTATATGGGTAATAATGCACGTTATACTGCTAATAATATAAGTAATAAGTATAGTTATTACAGTTCTAGCGATAATAACTGTATTACATGGGTAATAATGCATGTTATATTGATAATATCGGGAGTAATAAGTATAATTATTATAGTTCTAGCGATAATAATAGTAAAATATGGCTAATAGTGCATGATATATTGATAATAGTAAAAGCAATAAGTATATTTATTACAGTTCTATCGATAATAACTGCATAATATGGGTAATAATGCATGTTATGTTGATGACAATGAAAGTAATACGTATGTTTATTATAGTTCTAGCGATAGTAACTGCATAATATGGGTAATAATGCATGTTATATTGATGATAATGAAAGTAGTAAGTATATGTATTACAGTTCTAGCGATAATAACTGCATTATATGGGTAATAATGCACGTTATATTGCTAATAATATAAGTAATAAGTATAATTATTACAGTTCTTGCGATAATAACTGCATTATATGGGTAATAATGCATGTTATATTGATAATATCGGGAGTAATAAGTATAATTATTATAGTTCTAGCGATAATAATAGTAAAATATGGCTAGTAGTGCATGATATATTGATAATAGTAAAAGTAATAAGTATATTTATTACAGTTCTATCGATAATAACTGCATAATATGGGTAATAATGCATGTTATATTGATGATAATGAAAGTAATACGTATATTTATTATAGTTCTAGCGATAGTAACTGCATAATATGGGTAATAATGCATGTTATATTGAGAATAATATAAGTAATAAGTATAACTATTACAGTTCTGGCGATAATAACTCCATTATATGGGTAATAATGCAATGTTATATTGATAATGTCGGGCGTAATAAGTATAATTATTATAGTTCTAGCGATAATAATAGTAAAATATGGCAAATAGTGCATGTTATATTGATAATAATAAAAGTAATAAGTATATTTATTACAGTTCTAGCGATAATGACTGCATTATATGGGTAATAATGCACGTTATATTGCTAACAATATAAGTAATGAGTATAATTATTACAGTTCTAGCGATAATAACTGCATAATATGGGTAATAATGCATGTTATATTGAGAATAATATAAGTAATAAGTATAATTGTTACAGTTCTAGCGATAATACCTCCATTATGTGGGTAATAATGCATGTTATACTGATGATAATGAAAGTAATACGTATATTTATTATAGTTCTAGCGATAATAACTGCATAATATGGGTAATAATGCACGTTATATTGCTAACAATATAAGCAATAAGTATAATTATTACAGTTCTAGCGATAATAACTGCATTATATGGGTAATAATGCATGCTATATTGATAATATCGGGAGTAATAAGTATAATTATTATAGTTCTAGCGATAATAATAGTAAAATATGGCTAGTAGTGCATGATATATTGATAATAGTAAAAGTAATAAGTATATTTATTACAGTTCTATAGTAACTGCATAATATGGGTAATAATGCATGTTATATTGATAATAATATAAGTAATAAGTATAATTATTACAGTTCTAGCGATAATAACTGCATTATATGGGTAATAATGCACGTTATATTGCTAACAATATAAGTAATGAGTATAATTATTACAGTTCTATCGATAATAACTGCATAATATGGGTAATAATGCATGTTATATTGATGATAATGAAAGTAATACGTATATTTATTATAGTTCTAGCGATACTAACTGCATAATATGGGTAATAATGCATGTTATATTGAGAATAATATAAGTAATAAGTATAACTATTACAGTTCTGGCGATAATAACTGCATTATATGGGTAATAATGCACGTTATATTGCTAACAATATAAGTAATAAGTATAATTATTACGGTTCTATCGATAATAACTGCATAATATGGGTAATAATGCATGTTATTTTGATGATAATGAAAGTAATACGTATGTTTATTATAGTTCTAGCGATAGTAACCGCATAATATGGGTCATAATGCATGTTATATTGATAATGATATAAGTAATAAGTATAGTTATTACAGTTCTAGCGATAATATCTGCATAATATGGGTAATAATGCACGTTATATTGCTAACAATATAAGCAATAAGTATAATTATTACAGTTCTAGCGATAATAACTGCATTATATGGGTAATAATGCATGTTATATTGATAATATCGGGAGTAATAAGTATAATTATTATAATTCTAGCGATAATAATAGTAAAATATGGCTAGTAGTGCATGATATATTGATAATAGTAAAAGTAATAAGTATATTTATTACAGTTCTATCGATAATAACTGCATAATATGGGTAATAATGCATGTTATATTGATAATAATATAAGTAATAAGTATAATTATTACAGTTCTAGCGATAATAACTGCATTATATGGGTAATAATGCATGTTATATTGATAATGATATAAGTAATAAGTATAATTATTACAGTTCTAGCGATAATAACTGCATAATATGGGTAATAATGGATGTTATATTGAGAATAATATAAGTAATAAGTATAATTATTACAGTTCTGGCGATAATAACTGCATTATATGGGTAATAATGCACGCTATATTGCTAATAGTATAAGTAATAAGTATAATTATTACAGTGCTTGCGATAATACCTCCATTATATGGGTAATAATGCATGTTATATTGAGAATAATATAAGTAATAAGTATAATTATTACAGTTCTAGCGATAATAACTGCATAATATGGGTAATAATGCATGTTATATTGAGAATAATATAAGTAATAAGTATAATTATTACAGTTCTAGCGATAATAACTGTATTACATGGGTAATAATGCATGTTATATTGATAATATCGGGAGTAATAAGTATAATTATTATAGTTCTAGCGATAATAATAGTAAAATATGGCTAATAGTGCATGATATATTGATAATAGTAAAAGTAATAAGTATATTTATTACAGTTCTATCGATAATAACTGCATAATATGGGTAATAATGCATGTTATGTTGATGACAATGAAAGTAATACGTATGTTTATTATAGTTCTAGCGATAGTAACTGCATAATATGGGTAATAATGCATGTTATATTGATGATAATGAAAGTAGTAAGTATATGTATTACAGTTCTAGCGATAATAACTGCATTATATGGGTAATAATGCACGTTATATTGCTAATAATATAAGTAATAAGTATAATTATTACAGTTCTTGCGATAATAACTGCATTATATGGGTAATAATGCATGTTATATTGATAATATCGGGAGTAATAAGTATAATTATTATAGTTCTAGCGATAATAATAGTAAAATATGGCTAGTAGTGCATGATATATTGATAATAGTAAAAGTAATAAGTATATTTATTACAGTTCTATCGATAATAACTGCATAATATGGGTAATAATGCATGTTATATTGATGATAATGAAAGTAATACGTATATTTATTATAGTTCTAGCGATAGTAACTGCATAATATGGGTAATAATGCATGTTATATTGAGAATAATATAAATAATAAGTATAACTATTACAGTTCTGGCGATAATAACTCCATTATATGGGTAATAATGCAATGTTATATTGATAATGTCGGGCGTAATAAGTATAATTATTATAGTTCTAGCGATAATAATAGTAAAATATGGCAAATAGTGCATGTTATATTGATAATAATAAAAGTAATAAGTATATTTATTACAGTTCTAGCGATAATAACTGCATAATATGGGTAATAATGCATGTTATGTTGATGACAATGAAAGTAATACGTATGTTTATTATAGTTCTAGCGATAGTAACTGCATAATATGGGTAATAATGCATGTTATATTGATGATAATGAAAGTAGTAAGTATATGTATTACAGTTCTAGCGATAATAACTGCATTATATGGGTAATAATGCACGTTATATTGCTAATAATATAAGTAATAAGTATAATTATTACAGTTCTTGCGATAATAACTGCATTATATGGGTAATAATGCATGTTATATTGATAATATCGGGAGTAATAAGTATAATTATTATAGTTCTAGCGATAATAATAGTAAAATATGGCTAGTAGTGCATGATATATTGATAATAGTAAAAGTAATAAGTATATTTATTACAGTTCTATCGATAATAACTGCATAATATGGGTAATAATGCATGTTATATTGATGATAATGAAAGTAATACGTATATTTATTATAGTTCTAGCGATAGTAACTGCATAATATGGGTAATAATGCATGTTATATTGAGAATAATATAAGTAATAAGTATAACTATTACAGTTCTGGCGATAATAACTCCATTATATGGGTAATAATGCAATGTTATATTGATAATGTCGGGCGTAATAAGTATAATTATTATAGTTCTAGCGATAATAATAGTAAAATATGGCAAATAGTGCATGTTATATTGATAATAATAAAAGTAATAAGTATATTTATTACAGTTCTAGCGATAATGACTGCATTATATGGGTAATAATGCACGTTATATTGCTAACAATATAAGTAATGAGTATAATTATTACAGTTCTAGCGATAATAACTGCATAATATGGGTAATAATGCATGTTATATTGAGAATAATATAAGTAATAAGTATAATTGTTACAGTTCTAGCGATAATACCTCCATTATGTGGGTAATAATGCATGTTATACTGATGATAATGAAAGTAATACGTATATTTATTATAGTTCTAGCGATAATAACTGCATAATATGGGTAATAATGCACGTTATATTGCTAACAATATAAGCAATAAGTATAATTATTACAGTTCTAGCGATAATAACTGCATTATATGGGTAATAATGCATGCTATATTGATAATATCGGGAGTAATAAGTATAATTATTATAGTTCTAGCGATAATAATAGTAAAATATGGCTAGTAGTGCATGATATATTGATAATAGTAAAAGTAATAAGTATATTTATTACAGTTCTATAGTAACTGCATAATATGGGTAATAATGCATGTTATATTGATAATAATATAAGTAATAAGTATAATTATTACAGTTCTAGCGATAATAACTGCATTATATGGGTAATAATGCACGTTATATTGCTAACAATATAAGTAATGAGTATAATTATTACAGTTCTATCGATAATAACTGCATAATATGGGTAATAATGCATGTTATATTGATGATAATGAAAGTAATACGTATATTTATTATAGTTCTAGCGATACTAACTGCATAATATGGGTAATAATGCATGTTATATTGAGAATAATATAAGTAATAAGTATAACTATTACAGTTCTGGCGATAATAACTGCATTATATGGGTAATAATGCACGTTATATTGCTAACAATATAAGTAATAAGTATAATTATTACGGTTCTATCGATAATAACTGCATAATATGGGTAATAATGCATGTTATTTTGATGATAATGAAAGTAATACGTATGTTTATTATAGTTCTAGCGATAGTAACCGCATAATATGGGTCATAATGCATGTTATATTGATAATGATATAAGTAATAAGTATAGTTATTACAGTTCTAGCGATAATATCTGCATAATATGGGTAATAATGCACGTTATATTGCTAACAATATAAGCAATAAGTATAATTATTACAGTTCTAGCGATAATAACTGCATTATATGGGTAATAATGCATGTTATATTGATAATATCGGGAGTAATAAGTATAATTATTATAATTCTAGCGATAATAATAGTAAAATATGGCTAGTAGTGCATGATATATTGATAATAGTAAAAGTAATAAGTATATTTATTACAGTTCTATCGATAATAACTGCATAATATGGGTAATAATGCATGTTATATTGATAATAATATAAGTAATAAGTATAATTATTACAGTTCTAGCGATAATAACTGCATTATATGGGTAATAATGCATGTTATATTGATAATGATATAAGTAATAAGTATAATTATTACAGTTCTAGCGATAATAACTGCATAATATGGGTAATAATGGATGTTATATTGAGAATAATATAAGTAATAAGTATAATTATTACAGTTCTGGCGATAATAACTGCATTATATGGGTAATAATGCACGCTATATTGCTAATAGTATAAGTAATAAGTATAATTATTACAGTGCTTGCGATAATACCTCCATTATATGGGTAATAATGCATGTTATATTGAGAATAATATAAGTAATAAGTATAATTATTACAGTTCTAGCGATAATAACTGCATAATATGGGTAATAATGCATGTTATATTGAGAATAATATAAGTAATAAGTATAATTATTACAGTTCTAGCGATAATAACTGTATTACATGGGTAATAATGCATGTTATATTGATAATATCGGGAGTAATAAGTATAATTATTATAGTTCTAGCGATAATAATAGTAAAATATGGCTAATAGTGCATGATATATTGATAATAGTAAAAGTAATAAGTATATTTATTACAGTTCTATCGATAATAACTGCATAATATGGGTAATAATGCATGTTATGTTGATGACAATGAAAGTAATACGTATGTTTATTATAGTTCTAGCGATAGTAACTGCATAATATGGGTAATAATGCATGTTATATTGATGATAATGAAAGTAGTAAGTATATGTATTACAGTTCTAGCGATAATAACTGCATTATATGGGTAATAATGCACGTTATATTGCTAATAATATAAGTAATAAGTATAATTATTACAGTTCTTGCGATAATAACTGCATTATATGGGTAATAATGCATGTTATATTGATAATATCGGGAGTAATAAGTATAATTATTATAGTTCTAGCGATAATAATAGTAAAATATGGCTAGTAGTGCATGATATATTGATAATAGTAAAAGTAATAAGTATATTTATTACAGTTCTATCGATAATAACTGCATAATATGGGTAATAATGCATGTTATATTGATGATAATGAAAGTAATACGTATATTTATTATAGTTCTAGCGATAGTAACTGCATAATATGGGTAATAATGCATGTTATATTGAGAATAATATAAATAATAAGTATAACTATTACAGTTCTGGCGATAATAACTCCATTATATGGGTAATAATGCAATGTTATATTGATAATGTCGGGCGTAATAAGTATAATTATTATAGTTCTAGCGATAATAATAGTAAAATATGGCAAATAGTGCATGTTATATTGATAATAATAAAAGTAATAAGTATATTTATTACAGTTCTAGCGATAATGACTGCATTATATGGGTAATAATGCACGTTATATTGCTAATAGTATAAGTAATAAGTATAATTATTACAGTTCTATCGATAATACCTCCATTATATGGGTCATAATGCATGTTATATTGATAATGATATAAGTAATAAGTATAGTTATTACAGTTCTAGCGATAATAACTGCATAATATGGGTAATAATGCACGTTATATTGCTAACAATATAAGCAATAAGTATAATTATTACAGTTCTAGCGATAATAACTGCATTATATGGGTAATAATGCATGTTATATTGATAATATCGGGAGTAATAAGTATAATTATTATAGTTCTAGCGATAATAATAGTAAAATATGGCTAGTAGTGCATGATATATTGATAATAGTAAAAGTAATAAGTATATTTATTACAGTTCTATCGATAATAACTGCATAATATGGGTAATAATGCATGTTATATTGATAATAATATAAGTAATAAGTATAATTATTACAGTTCTAGCGATAATAACTGCATTATATGGGTAATAATGCATGTTATATTGATAATGATATAAGTAATAAGTATAATTATTACAGTTCTAGCGATAATAACTGCATAATATGGGTAATAATGGATGTTATATTGAGAATAATATAAGTAATAAGTATAATTATTACAGTTCTGGCGATAATAACTGCATTATATGGGTAATAATGCACGCTATATTGCTAATAGTATAAGTAATAAGTATAATTATTACAGTGCTTGCGATAATACCTCCATTATATGGGTAATAATGCATGTTATATTGAGAATAATATAAGTAATAAGTATAATTATTACAGTTCTAGCGATAATAACTGCATTATATGGGTAATAATGCACGTTATACTGCTAATAATATAAGTAATAAGTATAGTTATTACAGTTCTAGCGATAATAACTGTATTACATGGGTAATAATGCATGTTATATTGATAATGTCGGGCGTAATAAGTATAATTATTATAGTTCTAGCGATAATAATAGTAAAATATGGCAAATAGTGCATGTTATATTGATAATAATAAAAGTAATAAGTATATTTATTACAGTTCTAGCGATAATGACTGCATTATATGGGTAATAATGCACGTTATATTGCTAATAGTATAAGTAATAAGTATAATTATTACAGTTCTATCGATAATACCTCCATTATATGGGTCATAATGCATGTTATATTGATAATGATATAAGTAATAAGTATAGTTATTACAGTTCTAGCGATAATAACTGCATAATATGGGTAATAATGCACGTTATATTGCTAACAATATAAGCAATAAGTATAATTATTACAGTTCTAGCGATAATAACTGCATTATATGGGTAATAATGCATGTTATATTGATAATATCGGGAGTAATAAGTATAATTATTATAGTTCTAGCGATAATAATAGTAAAATATGGCTAGTAGTGCATGATATATTGATAATAGTAAAAGTAATAAGTATATTTATTACAGTTCTATCGATAATAACTGCATAATATGGGTAATAATGCATGTTATATTGATAATAATATAAGTAATAAGTATAATTATTACAGTTCTAGCGATAATAACTGCATTATATGGGTAATAATGCATGTTATATTGATAATGATATAAGTAATAAGTATAATTATTACAGTTCTAGCGATAATAACTGCATAATATGGGTAATAATGGATGTTATATTGAGAATAATATAAGTAATAAGTATAATTATTACAGTTCTGGCGATAATAACTGCATTATATGGGTAATAATGCACGCTATATTGCTAATAGTATAAGTAATAAGTATAATTATTACAGTGCTTGCGATAATACCTCCATTATATGGGTAATAATGCATGTTATATTGAGAATAATATAAGTAATAAGTATAATTATTACAGTTCTAGCGATAATAACTGCATTATATGGGTAATAATGCACGTTATACTGCTAATAATATAAGTAATAAGTATAGTTATTACAGTTCTAGCGATAATAACTGTATTACATGGGTAATAATGCATGTTATATTGATAATATCGGGAGTAATAAGTATAATTATTATAGTTCTAGCGATAATAATAGTAAAATATGGCTAATAGTGCATGATATATTGATAATAGTAAAAGCAATAAGTATATTTATTACAGTTCTATCGATAATAACTGCATAATATGGGTAATAATGCATGTTATGTTGATGACAATGAAAGTAATACGTATGTTTATTATAGTTCTAGCGATAGTAACTGCATAATATGGGTAATAATGCATGTTATATTGATGATAATGAAAGTAGTAAGTATATGTATTACAGTTCTAGCGATAATAACTGCATTATATGGGTAATAATGCACGTTATATTAATAATAATATAAGTAATAAGTATAATTATTACAGTTCTTGCGATAATAACTGCATTATATGGGTAATAATGCATGTTATATTGATAATATCGGGAGTAATAAGTATAATTATTATAGTTCTAGCGATAATAATAGTAAAATATGGCTAGTAGTGCATGATATATTGATAATAGTAAAAGTAATAAGTATATTTATTACAGTTCTATCGATAATAACTGCATAATATGGGTAATAATGCATGTTATATTGATGATAATGAAAGTAATACGTATATTTATTATAGTTCTAGCGATAGTAACTGCATAATATGGGTAATAATGCATGTTATATTGAGAATAATATAAGTAATAAGTATAACTATTACAGTTCTGGCGATAATAACTCCATTATATGGGTAATAATGCAATGTTATATTGATAATGTCGGGCGTAATAAGTATAATTATTATAGTTCTAGCGATAATAATAGTAAAATATGGCAAATAGTGCATGTTATATTGATAATAATAAAAGTAATAAGTATATTTATTACAGTTCTAGCGATAATGACTGCATTATATGGGTAATAATGCACGTTATATTGCTAACAATATAAGTAATGAGTATAATTATTACAGTTCTAGCGATAATAACTGCATAATATGGGTAATAATGCACGTTATATTGCTAATAATATAAGCAATGAGTACAATTATCACAGTTCTAGCGATAATAACTGCATTATATGGGTAATAATGCACGTTGTATTGCTAACAATATAAGTATTAAGTATAATTATTACGGTTCTATCGATAATAACTGCATAATATGGGTAATAATGCATGTTATTTTGATGATAATGAAAGTAATACGTATGTTTATTATAGTTCTAGCGATAGTAACCGCATAATATGGGTAATAATGCATGTTATATTGAGAATAATATAAGTAATAAGTATAATTATTACAGTTCTGGCGATAATAACTGCATTATATGGGTAATAATGCACGTTATATTGCTAATAGTATAAGTAATAAGTATAATTATTACAGTTCTATCGATAATACCTCCATTATATGGGTCATAATGCATGTTATATTGATAATGATATAAGTAATAAGTATAGTTATTACAGTTCTAGCGATAATAACTGCATAATATGGGTAATAATGCACGTTATATTGCTAATAATATAAGTAATGAGTACAATTATTACAGTTCTAGCGATAATAACAGCATTATATGGGAAATAATGCATGTTATATTGATAATATCGGGAGTAATAAGTATAATTATTATAGTTCGAGCGATAATAATAGTAAAATCTGGCCAATAGTGCATGTTATATTGATAATAATAAAAGTAATAAGTATATTTATTACAGTTCTATCGATAATACCTGCATTATATGGATAATAATGCACGTTATATTGCTAACAATATAAGTAATAAGTATAATTATTACAGTTCTAGCGATAATAACTGCATTATATGGGTAATAATGCATGTTATATTGATGATAATGAAAGTAATACGTATATTTATTATAGTTCTAGCGATAATAACTGCATAATATGGGTAATAATACATGTTATATTGAGAATAATATAAGTAATAAGTATAATTATTACAGTTCTGGCGATAATAACTGCATTATATGGGTAATAACGCACGTTATATTGCTAATAGTATAAGTGATAAGTATAATTATTACAGTTCTGGCGATAATAACTGCATTATATGGGTAATAATGCACGTTATATTGCTAATAGTATAAGTAATAAGTATAATTATTAGAGTTCTATCGATAATTCCTCCATTATGTGGGTAATAATGCATGTTATACTGATGATAATGAAAGTAATACGTATATTTATTATAGTTCTAGCGATAATAACTGCATAATATGGGTAATAATGCATGTTATATTGAGAATAATATAAGTAATAAGTATAATTGTTACAGTTCTAGCGATAATACCTCCATTATGTGGGTAATAATGCATGTTATACTGATGATAATGAAAGTAATACGTATATTTATTATAGTTCTAGCGATAATAACTGCATAATATGGGTAATAATGCACGTTATATTGCTAACAATATAAGCAATAAGTATAATTATTACAGTTCTAGCGATAATAACTGCATTATATGGGTAATAATGCATGTTATATTGATAATATCGGGAGTAATAAGTATAATTATTATAGTTCTAGCGATAATAATAGTAAAATATGGCTAGTAGTGCATGATATATTGATAATAGTAAAAGTAATAAGTATATTTATTACAGTTCTATCGATAATAACTGCATAATAAGGGTAATAATGCATGTTATATTGATAATAATATAAGTAATAAGTATAATTATTACAGTTCTAGCGATAATAACTGCATTATATGGGTAATAATGCACGTTATATTGCTAACAATATAAGTAATGAGTATAATTATTACAGTTCTATCGATAATAACTGCATAATATGGGTAATAATGCATGTTATATTGATGATAATGAAAGTAATACGTATGTTTATTATAGTTCTAGCGATAGTAACCGCATAATATGGGTAATAATTCATGTTATATTGAGAATAATATAAGTAATAAGTATAATTATTACAGTTCTAGCGATAATAACTGCATTGTATGGGTAATAATGCATGTTATATTGATAATATTGGGAGTAATAAGTATAATTATAATAGTTTTAGCGATAATAATAGTAAAATATGGCAAATAGAGCATGTTATATTGATAATAATAAAAGTAATAAATATATTTATTACAGTTCTATCGATAATAACGGCATAATATGGGTAATAATGCATGTTATATTGCTAATAGTATAAGTGATAAGTATAATTATTAAAGTTCTAGCGATAATAACTGCATTATATGGGTAATAATGCATGTTATATTGATGATAATAAAAGTAATACGTATATTTATTACAGTTCTAACGATAATAACTGCATATTATGGGTAATAATGCATGTTATATTGGTAATAATCTAAGTAATAAGTATAATTATTACAGTTCTAGCGATAATAACTGCATTATATGGATAATAATGCACGTTATATTGCTAACAATATAAGTAATAAGTATAATTATTACAGTTCTAGCGATAATAACTGCATTATATGGGTAATAATGCATGTTATATTGATGATAATGAAAGTAATACGTATATTTATTATAGTTCTAGCGATAATAACTGCATAATATGGGTAATAATACATGTTATATTGAGAATAATATAAGTAATAAGTATAATTATTACAGTTCTGGCGATAATAACTGCATTATATGGGTAATAACGCACGTTATATTGCTAATAGTATAAGTGATAAGTATAATTATTACAGTTCTGGCGATAATAACTGCATAATATGGGTAATAATGCATGTTATATTGAGAATAATATAAGTAATAAGTATAATTGTTACAGTTCTAGCGATAATACCTCCATTATGTGGGTAATAATGCATGTTATACTGATGATAATGAAAGTAATACGTATATTTATTATAGTTCTAGCGATAATAACTGCATAATATGGGTAATAATGCACGTTATATTGCTAACAATATAAGCAATAAGTATAATTATTACAGTTCTAGCGATAATAACTGCATTATATGGGTAATAATGCATGTTATATTGATAATATCGGGGGTAATAAGTATAATTATTATAGTTCTAGCGATAATAATAGTAAAATATGGCTAGTAGTGCATGATATATTGATAATAGTAAAAGTAATAAGTATATTTATTACAGTTCTATAGTAACTGCATAATATGGGTAATAATGCATGTTATATTGATAATAATATAAGTAATAAGTATAATTATTACAGTTCTAGCGATAATAACTGCATTATATGGGTAATAATGCACGTTATATTGCTAACAATATAAGTAATGAGTATAATTATTACAGTTCTATCGATAATAACTGCATAATATGGGTAATAATGCATGTTATATTGATGATAATGAAAGTAATACGTATATTTATTATAGTTCTAGCGATACTAACTGCATAATATGGGTAATAATGCATGTTATATTGAGAATAATATAAGTAATAAGTATAACTATTACAGTTCTGGCGATAATAACTGCATTATATGGGTAATAATGCAATGTTATATTGATAATATCGGGCGTAATAAGTATAATTATTATAGTTCTAGCGATAATAATAGTAAAATATGGCAAATAGTGCATGTTATATTGATAATAATAAAAGTAATAAGTATATTTATTACAGTTCTAGCGTTAATGACTGCATTATATGGGTAATAATGCACGTTATATTGCTAACAATATAAGTAATGAGTATAATTATTACAGTTCTAGCGATAATAACTGCATAATATGGGTAATAATGCACGTTATATTGCTAATAATATAAGCAATGAGTACAATTATCACAGTTCTAGCGATAATAACTGCATTATATGGGTAATAATGCACGTTATATTGCTAACAATATAAGTAATAAGTATAATTATTACGGTTCTATCGATAATAACTGCATAATATGGGTAATAATGCATGTTATTTTGATGATAATGAAAGTAATACGTATGTTTATTATAGTTCTAGCGATAGTAACCGCATAATATGGGTAATAATGCATGTTATATTGAGAATAATAAAAGTAATAAGTATATTTATTACAGTTCTAGCGATAATGACTGCATTATATGGGTAATAATGCACGTTATATTGCTAACAATATAAGTAATGAGTATAATTATTACAGTTCTAGCGATAATAACTGCATAATATGGGTAATAATGCACGTTATATTGCTAATAATATAAGCAATGAGTACAATTATCACAGTTCTAGCGATAATAACTGCATTATATGGGTAATAATGCACGTTATATTGCTAATAGTATAAGTAATAAGTATAATTATTACAGTTCTATCGATAATTCCTCCATTATATGGGTAATAATGCATGTTATATTGATAATGATATAAGTAATAAGTATAATTATTACAGTTCTAGCGATAATAACTGCATAATATGGGTAATAATGCACGTTATATTGCTAATAATATAAGTAATGAGTACAATTATTACAGTTCTAGCGATAATAACTGCATTATATGGGTAATAATGCATGTTATATTGATAATAATATAAGTAATAAGTATAATTATTACAGTTCTAGCGATAATAACTGCATTGTATGGGTAATAATGCATGTTATATTGATAATATTGGGAGTAATAAGTATAATTATAATAGTTTTAGCGATAATAATAGTAAAATATGGCAAATAGAGCATGTTATATTGATAATAATAAAAGTAATAAATATATTTATTACAGTTCTATCGATAATAACGGCATAATATGGGTAATAATGCATGTTATATTGCTAATAGTATAAGTAATAAGTATAATTATTAAAGTTCTAGCGATAATAACTGCATTATATGGGTAATAATGCATGTTATATTGATGATAATAAAAGTAATACGTATATTTATTACAGTTCTAGCGATAATAACTGCATATTATGGGTAATAATGCACGTTATATTGCTAACAATATAAGTAATAAGTATAATTATTACAGTTCTAGCGATAATAACTGCATTATATGGGTAATAATGCATGTTATATTGATGATAATGAAAGTAATACGTATATTTATTATAGTTCTAGCGATAATAACTGCATAATATGGGTAATAATGCATGTTATATTGAGAGTAATACAAGTAATAAGTATAATTATTACAGTTCTGGCGATAATAACTTCTTTATATGGGTAATAATGCACGTTATATTGCTAATAGTATAAGTAATAAGTATAATTATTACAGTTCTAGCGATAATACCTCCATTATATGGGTAATAATGCATGTTATATTGATAATGATATAAGTAATTAGTATAATTATTACAGTTCTAGCGATAATAACTGCATAATATGGGTAATAATGCACGTTATATTGCTAATAATATAAGTAATGAGTACAATTATTACAGTTCTAGCGATAATAACTGCATTATATGGGAAATAATGCATGTTATATTGATAATATCGGGAGTAATAAGTATAATTATTATAGTTCCAGCGATAATAATAGTAAAATCTGGCAAATAGTGCATGTTATACTGATAATAATAAAAGTAATAAGTATATTTATTACAGTTCTATCGATAATAACTGCATGATATGGGTAATAATGCATGTTATATTGATGATAATAAAAGTAATACGTATATTTATTATAGTTCTAGCGATAATAACTGCATAATATGGGTAATAATGCATGTTATATTGAGAATAATATAAGTGATAAGTATAATTATTACAGTTCTGGCGATAATAACTGCATTATATGGGTAATAATGCACGTTATATTGCTAATAGTATAAGTAATAAGTATAATTGTTACAGTTCTAGCGATAATAACTGCATTATATGGGTAAAAATGCATGTTATATTGATAATAACATAAGTAATAAGTATAATTATTACAGTTCTAGCGATAATAACTGCATTATATGGGTAATAATGCATGTTATATTGATAATATCGGGAGTAATAAGTATAATTATTATAGTTCTAGCGATAATAATAGTAAAATATGGCAAATAGTGCATGTTATAAGGAGAATAATAAAAGAAATAAGTATATTTATTACAGTTCTATCGATAATAACTGCATAATATGGGTAATAATGCATGTTATATTGATAATAATATAAGTAATAAGTAGAATTATTACAGTTCTAGCGATAATAACTGCATTATATGGGTAATAATGCACGTTATATTGCTAACAATATAAGTAATAAGTATAATTATTACAGTTCTAGCGATAATACCTCCATTATATGGGTAATAATGCACGTTATATTGCTAATAATATAAGTAATGAGTACAATTATTACAGTTCTAGCAATAATACCTCCATTATATGGGTAATAATGCATGTTATATTGATAATGATATAAGTAATAAGTATAATTATTACAGTTCTAGCGATAATAACTGCATAATATGGGTAATAATGGATGTTATATTGAGAATAATATAAGTAATAAGTATAATTATTACAGTTCTGGCGATAATAACTGCATTATATGGGTAATAATGCACGCTATATTGCTAATAGTATAAGTAATAAGTATAATTATTACAGTGCTTGCGATAATACCTCCATTATATGGGTAATAATGCATGTTATATTGAGAATAATATAAGTAATAAGTATAATTATTACAGTTCTAGCGATAATAACTGCATTATATGGGTAATAATGCACGTTATACTGCTAATAATATAAGTAATGAGTACAATTATCATAGTTCTAGCGATAATAACTGCATTATATGGGTAATAATGCACGTTATATTGCTAATAGTATAAGTAATAAGTATAATTATTACAGTTCTATCGATAATTCCTCCATTATATGGGTAATAATGCATGTTATATTGATAATGATATAAGTAATAAGTATAATTATTACAGTTCTAGCGATAATAACTGCATAATATGGGTAATAATGCACGTTATATTGCTAATAATATAAGTAATGAGTACAATTATTACAGTTCTAGCGATAATAACTGCATTATATGGGTAATAATGCATGTTATATTGATAATAATATAAGTAATAAGTATAATTATTACAGTTCTAGCGATAATAACTGCATTGTATGGGTAATAATGCATGTTATATTGATAATATTGGGAGTAATAAGTATAATTATAATAGTTTTAGCGATAATAATAGTAAAATATGGCAAATAGAGCATGTTATATTGATAATAATAAAAGTAATAAATATATTTATTACAGTTCTATCGATAATAACGGCATAATATGGGTAATAATGCATGTTATATTGCTAATAGTATAAGTAATAAGTATAATTATTAAAGTTCTAGCGATAATAACTGCATAATATGGGTAATAATGCATGTTATATTGATAATATCGGGAGTAATAAGTATAATTATTATAGTTCTAGCGATAATAATAGTAAAATATGGCTAGTAGTGCATGATATATTGATAATAGTAAAAGTAATAAGTATATTTATTACAGTTCTATCGATAATAACTGCATAATATGGGTAATAATGCATGTTATATTGATGATAATGAAAGTAATACGTATATTTATTATAGTTCTAGCGATACTAACTGCATAATATGGGTAATAATGCATGTTATATTGAGAATAATATAAGTAATAAGTATAACTATTACAGTTCTGGCGATAATAACTCCATTATATGGGTAATAATGCAATGTTATATTGATAATGTCGGGCGTAATAAGTATAATTATTATAGTTCTAGCGATAATAATAGTAAAATATGGCAAATAGTGCATGTTATATTGATAATAATAAAAGTAATAAGTATATTTATTACAGTTCTAGCGTTAATGACTGCATTATATGGGTAATAATGCACGTTATATTGCTAACAATATAAGTAATGAGTATAATTATTACAGTTCTAGCGATAATAACTGCATAATATGGGTAATAATGCACGTTATATTGCTAATAATATAAGCAATGAGTACAATTATCACAGTTCTAGCGATAATAACTGCATTATATGGGTAATAATGCACGTTATATTGCTAATAGTATAAGTAATAAGTATAATTATTACAGTTCTATCGATAATTCCTCCATTATATGGGTAATAATGCATGTTATATTGATAATGATATAAGTAATAAGTATAATTATTACAGTTCTAGCGATAATAACTGCATAATATGGGTAATAATGCACGTTATATTGCTAATAATATAAGTAATGAGTACAATTATTACAGTTCTAGCGATAATAACTGCATTATATGGGTAATAATGCATGTTATATTGATAATAATATAAGTAATAAGTATAATTATTACAGTTCTAGCGATAATAACTGCATTGTATGGGTAATAATGCATGTTATATTGATAATATTGGGAGTAATAAGTATAATTATAATAGTTTTAGCGATAATAATAGTAAAATATGGCAAATAGAGCATGTTATATTGATAATAATAAAAGTAATAAATATATTTATTACAGTTCTATCGATAATAACGGCATAATATGGGTAATAATGCATGTTATATTGCTAATAGTATAAGTAATAAGTATAATTATTAAAGTTCTAGCGATAATAACTGCATTATATGGGTAATAATGCATGTTATATTGATGATAATAAAAGTAATACGTATATTTATTACAGTTCTAGCGATAATAACTGCATATTATGGGTAATAATGCACGTTATATTGCTAACAATATAAGTAATAAGTATAATTATTACAGTTCTAGCGATAATAACTGCATTATATGGGTAATAATGCATGTTATATTGATGATAATGAAAGTAATACGTATATTTATTATAGTTCTAGCGATAATAACTGCATAATATGGGTAATAATGCATGTTATATTGAGAGTAATACAAGTAATAAGTATAATTATTACAGTTCTGGCGATAATAACTTCTTTATATGGGTAATAATGCACGTTATATTGCTAATAGTATAAGTAATAAGTATAATTATTACAGTTCTAGCGATAATACCTCCATTATATGGGTAATAATGCATGTTATATTGATAATGATATAAGTAATTAGTATAATTATTACAGTTCTAGCGATAATAACTGCATAATATGGGTAATAATGCACGTTATATTGCTAATAATATAAGTAATGAGTACAATTATTACAGTTCTAGCGATAATAACTGCATTATATGGGAAATAATGCATGTTATATTGATAATATCGGGAGTAATAAGTATAATTATTATAGTTCCAGCGATAATAATAGTAAAATCTGGCAAATAGTGCATGTTATACTGATAATAATAAAAGTAATAAGTATATTTATTACAGTTCTATCGATAATAACTGCATGATATGGGTAATAATGCATGTTATATTGATGATAATAAAAGTAATACGTATATTTATTATAGTTCTAGCGATAATAACTGCATAATATGGGTAATAATGCATGTTATATTGAGAATAATATAAGTGATAAGTATAATTATTACAGTTCTGGCGATAATAACTGCATTATATGGGTAATAATGCACGTTATATTGCTAATAGTATAAGTAATAAGTATAATTGTTACAGTTCTAGCGATAATAACTGCATTATATGGGTAAAAATGCATGTTATATTGATAATAACATAAGTAATAAGTATAATTATTACAGTTCTAGCGATAATAACTGCATTATATGGGTAATAATGCATGTTATATTGATAATATCGGGAGTAATAAGTATAATTATTATAGTTCTAGCGATAATAATAGTAAAATATGGCAAATAGTGCATGTTATAAGGAGAATAATAAAAGAAATAAGTATATTTATTACAGTTCTATCGATAATAACTGCATAATATGGGTAATAATGCATGTTATATTGATAATAATATAAGTAATAAGTAGAATTATTACAGTTCTAGCGATAATAACTGCATTATATGGGTAATAATGCACGTTATATTGCTAACAATATAAGTAATAAGTATAATTATTACAGTTCTAGCGATAATACCTCCATTATATGGGTAATAATGCACGTTATATTGCTAATAATATAAGTAATGAGTACAATTATTACAGTTCTAGCAATAATACCTCCATTATATGGGTAATAATGCATGTTATATTGATAATGATATAAGTAATAAGTATAATTATTACAGTTCTAGCGATAATAACTGCATAATATGGGTAATAATGGATGTTATATTGAGAATAATATAAGTAATAAGTATAATTATTACAGTTCTGGCGATAATAACTGCATTATATGGGTAATAATGCACGCTATATTGCTAATAGTATAAGTAATAAGTATAATTATTACAGTGCTTGCGATAATACCTCCATTATATGGGTAATAATGCATGTTATATTGAGAATAATATAAGTAATAAGTATAATTATTACAGTTCTAGCGATAATAACTGCATTATATGGGTAATAATGCACGTTATACTGCTAATAATATAAGTAATAAGTATAGTTATTACAGTTCTAGCGATAATAACTGTATTACATGGGTAATAATGCATGTTATATTGATAATATCGGGAGTAATAAGTATAATTATTATAGTTCTAGCGATAATAATAGTAAAATATGGCTAATAGTGCATGATATATTGATAATAGTAAAAGTAATAAGTATATTTATTACAGTTCTATCGATAATAACTGCATAATATGGGTAATAATGCATGTTATATTGAGAATAATATAAGTAATGAGTATAACTATTACAGTTCTGGCGATAATAACTCCATTATATGGGTAATAATGCACGTTATATTGCTAATAATATAAGCAATGAGTACAATTATCATAGTTCTAGCGATAATAACTGCATTATATGGGTAATAATGCACGTTATATTGCTAATAGTATAAGTAATAAGTATAATTATTACAGTTCTATCGATAATTCCTCCATTATATGGGTAATAATGCATGTTATATTGATAATGATATAAGTAATAAGTATAATTATTACAGTTCTAGCGATAATAACTGCATAATATGGGTAATAATGCACGTTATATTGCTAATAATATAAGTAATGAGTACAATTATTACAGTTCTAGCGATAATAACTGCATTATATGGGTAATAATGCATGTTATATTGATAATAATATAAGTAATAAGTATAATTATTACAGTTCTAGCGATAATAACTGCATTGTATGGGTAATAATGCATGTTATATTGATAATATTGGGAGTAATAAGTATAATTATAATAGTTTTAGCGATAATAATAGTAAAATATGGCAAATAGAGCATGTTATATTGATAATAATAAAAGTAATAAATATATTTATTACAGTTCTATCGATAATAACGGCATAATATGGGTAATAATGCATGTTATATTGCTAATAGTATAAGTAATAAGTATAATTATTAAAGTTCTAGCGATAATAACTGCATAATATGGGTAATAATGCATGTTATATTGATAATATCGGGAGTAATAAGTATAATTATTATAGTTCTAGCGATAATAATAGTAAAATATGGCTAGTAGTGCATGATATATTGATAATAGTAAAAGTAATAAGTATATTTATTACAGTTCTATCGATAATAACTGCATAATATGGGTAATAATGCATGTTATATTGATGATAATGAAAGTAATACGTATATTTATTATAGTTCTAGCGATACTAACTGCATAATATGGGTAATAATGCATGTTATATTGAGAATAATATAAGTAATAAGTATAACTATTACAGTTCTGGCGATAATAACTCCATTATATGGGTAATAATGCAATGTTATATTGATAATGTCGGGCGTAATAAGTATAATTATTATAGTTCTAGCGATAATAATAGTAAAATATGGCAAATAGTGCATGTTATATTGATAATAATAAAAGTAATAAGTATATTTATTACAGTTCTAGCGTTAATGACTGCATTATATGGGTAATAATGCACGTTATATTGCTAACAATATAAGTAATGAGTATAATTATTACAGTTCTAGCGATAATAACTGCATAATATGGGTAATAATGCACGTTATATTGCTAATAATATAAGCAATGAGTACAATTATCACAGTTCTAGCGATAATAACTGCATTATATGGGTAATAATGCACGTTATATTGCTAATAGTATAAGTAATAAGTATAATTATTACAGTTCTATCGATAATTCCTCCATTATATGGGTAATAATGCATGTTATATTGATAATGATATAAGTAATAAGTATAATTATTACAGTTCTAGCGATAATAACTGCATAATATGGGTAATAATGCACGTTATATTGCTAATAATATAAGTAATGAGTACAATTATTACAGTTCTAGCGATAATAACTGCATTATATGGGTAATAATGCATGTTATATTGATAATAATATAAGTAATAAGTATAATTATTACAGTTCTAGCGATAATAACTGCATTGTATGGGTAATAATGCATGTTATATTGATAATATTGGGAGTAATAAGTATAATTATAATAGTTTTAGCGATAATAATAGTAAAATATGGCAAATAGAGCATGTTATATTGATAATAATAAAAGTAATAAATATATTTATTACAGTTCTATCGATAATAACGGCATAATATGGGTAATAATGCATGTTATATTGCTAATAGTATAAGTAATAAGTATAATTATTAAAGTTCTAGCGATAATAACTGCATTATATGGGTAATAATGCATGTTATATTGATGATAATAAAAGTAATACGTATATTTATTACAGTTCTAGCGATAATAACTGCATATTATGGGTAATAATGCACGTTATATTGCTAACAATATAAGTAATAAGTATAATTATTACAGTTCTAGCGATAATAACTGCATTATATGGGTAATAATGCATGTTATATTGATGATAATGAAAGTAATACGTATATTTATTATAGTTCTAGCGATAATAACTGCATAATATGGGTAATAATGCATGTTATATTGAGAGTAATACAAGTAATAAGTATAATTATTACAGTTCTGGCGATAATAACTTCTTTATATGGGTAATAATGCACGTTATATTGCTAATAGTATAAGTAATAAGTATAATTATTACAGTTCTAGCGATAATACCTCCATTATATGGGTAATAATGCATGTTATATTGATAATGATATAAGTAATTAGTATAATTATTACAGTTCTAGCGATAATAACTGCATAATATGGGTAATAATGCACGTTATATTGCTAATAATATAAGTAATGAGTACAATTATTACAGTTCTAGCGATAATAACTGCATTATATGGGAAATAATGCATGTTATATTGATAATATCGGGAGTAATAAGTATAATTATTATAGTTCCAGCGATAATAATAGTAAAATCTGGCAAATAGTGCATGTTATACTGATAATAATAAAAGTAATAAGTATATTTATTACAGTTCTATCGATAATAACTGCATGATATGGGTAATAATGCATGTTATATTGATGATAATAAAAGTAATACGTATATTTATTATAGTTCTAGCGATAATAACTGCATAATATGGGTAATAATGCATGTTATATTGAGAATAATATAAGTGATAAGTATAATTATTACAGTTCTGGCGATAATAACTGCATTATATGGGTAATAATGCACGTTATATTGCTAATAGTATAAGTAATAAGTATAATTGTTACAGTTCTAGCGATAATAACTGCATTATATGGGTAAAAATGCATGTTATATTGATAATAACATAAGTAATAAGTATAATTATTACAGTTCTAGCGATAATAACTGCATTATATGGGTAATAATGCATGTTATATTGATAATATCGGGAGTAATAAGTATAATTATTATAGTTCTAGCGATAATAATAGTAAAATATGGCAAATAGTGCATGTTATAAGGAGAATAATAAAAGAAATAAGTATATTTATTACAGTTCTATCGATAATAACTGCATAATATGGGTAATAATGCATGTTATATTGATAATAATATAAGTAATAAGTAGAATTATTACAGTTCTAGCGATAATAACTGCATTATATGGGTAATAATGCACGTTATATTGCTAACAATATAAGTAATAAGTATAATTATTACAGTTCTAGCGATAATACCTCCATTATATGGGTAATAATGCACGTTATATTGCTAATAATATAAGTAATGAGTACAATTATTACAGTTCTAGCAATAATACCTCCATTATATGGGTAATAATGCATGTTATATTGATAATGATATAAGTAATAAGTATAATTATTACAGTTCTAGCGATAATAACTGCATAATATGGGTAATAATGGATGTTATATTGAGAATAATATAAGTAATAAGTATAATTATTACAGTTCTGGCGATAATAACTGCATTATATGGGTAATAATGCACGCTATATTGCTAATAGTATAAGTAATAAGTATAATTATTACAGTGCTTGCGATAATACCTCCATTATATGGGTAATAATGCATGTTATATTGAGAATAATATAAGTAATAAGTATAATTATTACAGTTCTAGCGATAATAACTGCATTATATGGGTAATAATGCACGTTATACTGCTAATAATATAAGTAATAAGTATAGTTATTACAGTTCTAGCGATAATAACTGTATTACATGGGTAATAATGCATGTTATATTGATAATATCGGGAGTAATAAGTATAATTATTATAGTTCTAGCGATAATAATAGTAAAATATGGCTAATAGTGCATGATATATTGATAATAGTAAAAGTAATAAGTATATTTATTACAGTTCTATCGATAATAACTGCATAATATGGGTAATAATGCATGTTATATTGAGAATAATATAAGTAATGAGTATAACTATTACAGTTCTGGCGATAATAACTCCATTATATGGGTAATAATGCACGTTATATTGCTAATAATATAAGCAATGAGTACAATTATCATAGTTCTAGCGATAATAACTGCATTATATGGGTAATAATGCACGTTATATTGCTAATAGTATAAGTAATAAGTATAATTATTACAGTTCTATCGATAATTCCTCCATTATATGGGTAATAATGCATGTTATATTGATAATGATATAAGTAATAAGTATAATTATTACAGTTCTAGCGATAATAACTGCATAATATGGGTAATAATGCACGTTATATTCCTAATAATATAAGTAATGAGTACAATTATTACAGTTCTAGCGATAATAACTGCATTATATGGGTAATAATGCATGTTATATTGATAATAATATAAGTAATAAGTATAATTATTACAGTTCTAGCGATAATAACTGCATTGTATGGGTAATAATGCATGTTATATTGATAATATTGGGAGTAATAAGTATAATTATAATAGTTTTAGCGATAATAATAGTAAAATATGGCAAATAGAGCATGTTATATTGATAATAATAAAAGTAATAAATATATTTATTACAGTTCTATCGATAATAACGGCATAATATGGGTAATAATGCATGTTATATTGCTAATAGTATAAGTAATAAGTATAATTATTAAAGTTCTAGCGATAATAACTGCATAATATGGGTAATAATGCATGTTATATTGATAATATCGGGAGTAATAAGTATAATTATTATAGTTCTAGCGATAATAATAGTAAAATATGGCTAGTAGTGCATGATATATTGATAATAGTAAAAGTAATAAGTATATTTATTACAGTTCTATCGATAATAACTGCATAATATGGGTAATAATGCATGTTATATTGATGATAATGAAAGTAATACGTATATTTATTATAGTTCTAGCGATACTAACTGCATAATATGGGTAATAATGCATGTTATATTGAGAATAATATAAGTAATAAGTATAACTATTACAGTTCTGGCGATAATAACTCCATTATATGGGTAATAATGCAATGTTATATTGATAATGTCGGGCGTAATAAGTATAATTATTATAGTTCTAGCGATAATAATAGTAAAATATGGCAAATAGTGCATGTTATATTGATAATAATAAAAGTAATAAGTATATTTATTACAGTTCTAGCGATAATGACTGCATTATATGGGTAATAATGCATGTTATATTGATAATATCGGGAGTAATAAGTATAATTATTATAGTTCTAGCGATAATAATAGTAAAATATGGCAAATAGTGCATGTTATAAGGAGAATAATAAAAGAAATAAGTATATTTATTACAGTTCTATCGATAATAACTGCATAATATGGGTAATAATGCATGTTATATTGATAATAATATAAGTAATAAGTAGAATTATTACAGTTCTAGCGATAATAACTGCATTATATGGGTAATAATGCACGTTATATTGCTAACAATATAAGTAATAAGTATAATTATTACAGTTCTAGCGATAATACCTCCATTATATGGGTAATAATGCACGTTATATTGCTAATAATATAAGTAATGAGTACAATTATTACAGTTCTAGCAATAATACCTCCATTATATGGGTAATAATGCATGTTATATTGATAATGATATAAGTAATAAGTATAATTATTACAGTTCTAGCGATAATAACTGCATAATATGGGTAATAATGGATGTTATATTGAGAATAATATAAGTAATAAGTATAATTATTACAGTTCTGGCGATAATAACTGCATTATATGGGTAATAATGCACGCTATATTGCTAATAGTATAAGTAATAAGTATAATTATTACAGTGCTTGCGATAATACCTCCATTATATGGGTAATAATGCATGTTATATTGAGAATAATATAAGTAATAAGTATAATTATTACAGTTCTAGCGATAATAACTGCATTATATGGGTAATAATGCACGTTATACTGCTAATAATATAAGTAATAAGTATAGTTATTACAGTTCTAGCGATAATAACTGTATTACATGGGTAATAATGCATGTTATATTGATAATATCGGGAGTAATAAGTATAATTATTATAGTTCTAGCGATAATAATAGTAAAATATGGCTAATAGTGCATGATATATTGATAATAGTAAAAGTAATAAGTATATTTATTACAGTTCTATCGATAATAACTGCATAATATGGGTAATAATGCATGTTATATTGAGAATAATATAAGTAATGAGTATAACTATTACAGTTCTGGCGATAATAACTCCATTATATGGGTAATAATGCACGTTATATTGCTAATAATATAAGCAATGAGTACAATTATCATAGTTCTAGCGATAATAACTGCATTATATGGGTAATAATGCACGTTATATTGCTAATAGTATAAGTAATAAGTATAATTATTACAGTTCTATCGATAATTCCTCCATTATATGGGTAATAATGCATGTTATATTGATAATGATATAAGTAATAAGTATAATTATTACAGTTCTAGCGATAATAACTGCATAATATGGGTAATAATGCACGTTATATTGCTAATAATATAAGTAATGAGTACAATTATTACAGTTCTAGCGATAATAACTGCATTATATGGGTAATAATGCATGTTATATTGATAATAATATAAGTAATAAGTATAATTATTACAGTTCTAGCGATAATAACTGCATTGTATGGGTAATAATGCATGTTATATTGATAATATTGGGAGTAATAAGTATAATTATAATAGTTTTAGCGATAATAATAGTAAAATATGGCAAATAGAGCATGTTATATTGATAATAATAAAAGTAATAAATATATTTATTACAGTTCTATCGATAATAACGGCATAATATGGGTAATAATGCATGTTATATTGCTAATAGTATAAGTAATAAGTATAATTATTAAAGTTCTAGCGATAATAACTGCATAATATGGGTAATAATGCATGTTATATTGATAATATCGGGAGTAATAAGTATAATTATTATAGTTCTAGCGATAATAATAGTAAAATATGGCTAGTAGTGCATGATATATTGATAATAGTAAAAGTAATAAGTATATTTATTACAGTTCTATCGATAATAACTGCATAATATGGGTAATAATGCATGTTATATTGATGATAATGAAAGTAATACGTATATTTATTATAGTTCTAGCGATACTAACTGCATAATATGGGTAATAATGCATGTTATATTGAGAATAATATAAGTAATAAGTATAACTATTACAGTTCTGGCGATAATAACTCCATTATATGGGTAATAATGCAATGTTATATTGATAATGTCGGGCGTAATAAGTATAATTATTATAGTTCTAGCGATAATAATAGTAAAATATGGCAAATAGTGCATGTTATATTGATAATAATAAAAGTAATAAGTATATTTATTACAGTTCTAGCGATAATGACTGCATTATATGGGTAATAATGCACGTTATATTGCTAACAATATAAGTAATGAGTATAATTATTACAGTTCTAGCGATAATAACTGCATAATATGGGTAATAATGCACGTTATATTGCTAATAATATAAGCAATGAGTACAATTATCACAGTTCTAGCGATAATAACTGCATTATATGGGTAATAATGCACGTTATATTGCTAATAGTATAAGTAATAAGTATAATTATTACAGTTCTATCGATAATTCCTCCATTATATGGGTAATAATGCATGTTATATTGATAATGATATAAGTAATAAGTATAATTATTACAGTTCTAGCGATAATAACTGCATAATATGGGTAATAATGCACGTTATATTGCTAATAATATAAGTAATGAGTACAATTATTACAGTTCTAGCGATAATAACTGCATTATATGGGTAATAATGCATGTTATATTGATAATAATATAAGTAATAAGTATAATTATTACAGTTCTAGCGATAATAACTGCATTGTATGGGTAATAATGCATGTTATATTGATAATATTGGGAGTAATAAGTATAATTATAATAGTTTTAGCGATAATAATAGTAAAATATGGCAAATAGAGCATGTTATATTGATAATAATAAAAGTAATAAATATATTTATTACAGTTCTATCGATAATAACGGCATAATATGGGTAATAATGCATGTTATATTGCTAATAGTATAAGTAATAAGTATAATTATTAAAGTTCTAGCGATAATAACTGCATTATATGGGTAATAATGCATGTTATATTGATGATAATAAAAGTAATACGTATATTTATTACAGTTCTAGCGATAATAACTGCATATTATGGGTAATAATGCATGTTATATTGGTAATAATCTAAGTAATAAGTATAATTATTACAGTTCTAGCGATAATAACTGCATTATATGGATAATAATGCACGTTATATTGCTAACAATATAAGTAATAAGTATAATTATTACAGTTCTAGCGATAATAACTGCATTATATGGGTAATAATGCATGTTATATTGATGATAATGAAAGTAATACGTATATTTATTATAGTTCTAGCGATAATAACTGCATAATATGGGTAATAATACATGTTATATTGAGAATAATATAAGTAATAAGTATAATTATTACAGTTCTGGCGATAATAACTGCATTATATGGGTAATAACGCACGTTATATTGCTAATAGTATAAGTGATAAGTATAATTATTACAGTTCTGGCGATAATAACTGCATTATATGGGTAATAATGCACGTTATATTGCTAATAGTATAAGTAATAAGTATAATTATTACAGTTCTATCGATAATTCCTCCATTATGTGGGTAATAATGCATGTTATACTGATGATAATGAAAGTAATACGTATATTTATTATAGTTCTAGCGATAATAACTGCATAATATGGGTAATAATGCATGTTATATTGAGAATAATATAAGTAATAAGTATAATTGTTACAGTTCTAGCGATAATACCTCCATTATGTGGGTAATAATGCATGTTATACTGATGATAATGAAAGTAATACGTATATTTATTATAGTTCTAGCGATAATAACTGCATAATATGGGTAATAATGCACGTTATATTGCTAACAATATAAGCAATAAGTATAATTATTACAGTTCTAGCGATAATAACTGCATTATATGGGTAATAATGCATGTTATATTGATAATATCGGGAGTAATAAGTATAATTATTATAGTTCTAGCGATAATAATAGTAAAATATGGCTAGTAGTGCATGATATATTGATAATAGTAAAAGTAATAAGTATATTTATTACAGTTCTATAGTAACTGCATAATATGGGTAATAAGGCATGTTATATTGATAATAATATAAGTAATAAGTATAATTATTACAGTTCTAGCGATAATAACTGCATTATATGGGTAATAATGCACGTTATATTGCTAACAATATAAGTAATGAGTATAATTATTACAGTTCTATCGATAATAACTGCATAATATGGGTAATAATGCATGTTACATTGATGATAATGAAAGTAATACGTATATTTATTATAGTTCTAGCGATACTAACTGCATAATATGGGTAATAATGCATGTTATATTGAGAATAATATAAGTAATAAGTATAACTATTACAGTTCTGGCGATAATAACTGCATTATATGGGTAATAATGCAATGTTATATTGATAATATCGGGCGTAATAAGTATAATTATTATAGTTCTCGCGATAATAATAGTAAAATATGGCAAATAGTGCATGTTATATTGATAATAATAAAAGTAATAAGTATATTTATTACAGTTCTAGCGATAATGACTGCATTATATGGGTAATAATGCACGTTATATTGCTAACAATATAAGTAATGAGTATAATTATTACAGTTCTAGCGATAATAACTGCATAATATGGGTAATAATGCACGTTATATTGCTAATAATATAAGCAATGAGTACAATTATCACAGTTCTATCGATAATTCCTCCATTATATGGGTAATAATGCATGTTATATTGATAATGATATAAGTAATAAGTATAATTATTACAGTTCTAGCGATAATAACTGCATAATATGGGTAATAATGCACGTTATATTGATGATAATGAAAGTAATAAGTATAATTATTACAGTTCTAGCGATAATAACTGCATTGTATGGGTAATAATGCATGTTATATTGATAATATTGGGAGTAATAAGTATAATTATAATAGTCTTAGCGATAATAATAGTAAAATATGGCAAATAGAGCATGTTATATTGATAATAATAAAAGTAATAAATATATTTATTACAGTTCTATCGATAATAACGGCATAATATGGGTAATAATGCATGTTATATTGCTAATAGTATAAGTAATAAGTATAATTATTAAAGTTCTAGCGATAATAACTGCATTATATGGGTAATAATGCATGTTATATTGATGATAATAAAAGTAATACGTATATTTATTACAGTTCTAGCGATAATAACTGCATATTATGGGTAATAATGCATGTTATATTGGTAATAATCTAAGTAATAAGTATAATTATTACAGTTCTAGCGATAATAACTGCATTATATGGATAATAATGCACGTTATATTGCTAACAATATAAGTAATAAGTATAATTATTACAGTTCTATCGATAATTCCTCCATTATGTGGGTAATAATGCATGTTATACTGATGATAATGAAAGTAATACGTATATTTATTATAGTTCTAGCGATAATAACTGCATAATATGGGTAATAATGCATGTTATATTGAGAATAATATAAGTAATAAGTATAATTGTTACAGTTCTAGCGATAATACCTCCATTATGTGGGTAATAATGCATGTTATACTGATGATAATGAAAGTAATACGTATATTTATTATAGTTCTAGCGATAATAACTGCATAATATGGGTAATAATGCACGTTATATTGCTAACAATATAAGCAATAAGTATAATTATTACAGTTCTAGCGATAATAACTGCATTATATGGGTAATAATGCATGTTATATTGATAATATCGGGAGTAATAAGTATAATTATTATAGCTTTGCGATAATAATAGTAAAATATGGCTAGTAGTGCATGATATATTGATAATAGTAAAAGTAATAAGTATATTTATTACAGTTCTATAGTAACTGCATAATATGGGTAATAATGCATGTTATATTGATAATAATATAAGTAATAAGTATAATTATTACAGTTCTAGCGATAATAACTGCATTATATGGGTAATAATGCACGTTATATTGCTAACAATATAAGTAATGAGTATAATTATTACAGTTCTATCGATAATAACTGCATAATATGGGTAATAATGCATGTTATATTGATGATAATGAAAGTAATACGTATATTTATTATAGTTCTAGCGATACTAACTGCATAATATGGGTAATAATGCATGTTATATTGAGAATAATATAAGTAATAAGTATAAATATTACAGTTCTGGCGATAATAACTGCATTATATGGGTAATAATGCAATGTTATATTGATAATATCGGGCGTAATAAGTATAATTATTATAGTTCTAGCGATAATAATAGTAAAATATGGCAAATAGTGCATGTTATATTGAGAATAATATAAGTAATAAGTATAATTATTACAGTTCTGGCGATAATAACTGCATTATATGGGTAATAACGCACGTTATATTGCTAATAGTATAAGTGATAAGTATAATTATTACAGTTCTGGCGATAATAACTGCATTATATGGGTAATAATGCATGTTATATTGATAATATTGGGAGTAATAAGTATAATTATAATAGTTTTAGCGATAATAATAGTAAAATATGGCAAATAGAGCATGTTATATTGATAATAATAAAAGTAATAAATATATTTATTACAGTTCTATCGATAATAACGGCATAATATGGGTAATAATGCATGTTATATTGCTAATAGTATAAGTAATAAGTATAATTATTAAAGTTCTAGCGATAATAACTGCATTATATGGGTAATAATGCATGTTATATTGATGATAATAAAAGTAATACGTATATTTATTACAGTTCTAGCGATAATAACTGCATATTATGGGTAATAATGCATGTTATATTGGTAATAATCTAAGTAATAAGTATAATTATTACAGTTCTAGCGATAATAACTGCATTATATGGATAATAATGCACGTTATATTGCTAACAATATAAGTAATAAGTATAATTATTACAGTTCTAGCGATAATAAATGCATTATATGGGTAATAATGCATGTTATATTGATGATAATGAAAGTAATACGTATATTTATTATAGTTCTAGCGATAATAACTGCATAATATGGGTAATAATACATGTTATATTGAGAATAATATAAGTAATAAGTATAATTATTACAGTTCTGGCGATAATAACTGCATTATATGGGTAATAACGCACGTTATATTGCTAATAGTATAAGTGATAAGTATAATTATTACAGTTCTGGCGATAATAACTGCATTATATGGGTAATAATGCACGTTATACTGCTAATAGTATAAGTAATAAGTATAATTATTACAGTTCTATCGATAATTCCTCCATTATGTGGGTAATAATGCATGTTATGCTGATGATAATGAAAGTAATACGTATATTTATTATAGTTCTAGCGATAATAACTGCATAATATGGGTAATAATGCATGTTATATTGATAATAATATAAGTAATAAGTATAATTATTACAGTTCTAGCGATAATAACTGCATTATATGGGTAATAATGCACGTTATATTGCTAACAATATAAGTAATGAGTATAATTATTACAGTTCTATCGATAATAACTGCATAATATGGGTAATAATGCATGTTATATTGATGATAATGAAAGTAATACGTATATTTATTATAGTTCTAGCGATACTAACTGCATAATATGGGTAATAATGCATGTTATATTGAGAATAATATAAGTAATAAGTATAACTATTACAGTTCTGGCGATAATAACTGCATTATATGGGTAATAATGCAATGTTATATTGATAATATCGGGCGTAATAAGTATAATTATTATAGTTCTAGCGATAATAATAGTAAAATATGGCAAATAGTGCATGTTATATTGATAATAATAAAAGTAATAAGTATATTTATTACAGTTCTAGCGATAATGACTGCATTATATGGGTAATAATGCACGTTATATTGCTAACAATATAAGTAATGAGTATAATTATTACAGTTCTAGCGATAATAACTGCATAATATGGGTAATAATGCACGTTATATTGCTAATAATATAAGCAATGAGTACAATTATCACAGTTCTAGCGATAATAACTGCATTATATGGGTAATAATGCACGTTATATTGCTAACAATATAAGTAATAAGTATAATTATTACGGTTCTATCGATAATAACTGCATAATATGGGTAATAATGCATGTTATTTTGATGATAATGAAAGTAATACGTATGTTTATTATAGTTCTAGCGATAGTAACCGCATAATATGGGTAATAATGCATATTATATTGAGAATAATAAAAGTAATAAGTATATTTATTACAGTTCTAGCGATAATGACTGCATTATATGGGTAATAATGCACGTTATATTGCTAACAATATAAGTAATGAGTATAATTATTACAGTTCTAGCGATAATAACTGCATAATATGGGTAATAATGCACGTTATATTGCTAATAATATAAGCAATGAGTACAATTATCACAGTTCTAGCGATAATAACTGCATTATATGGGTAATAATGCACGTTATATTGCTAATAGTATAAGTAATAAGTATAATTATTACAGTTCTATCGATAATTCCTCCATTATATGGGTAATAATGCATGTTATATTGATAATGATATAAGTAATAAGTATAATTATTACAGTTCTAGCGATAATAACTGCATAATATGGGTAATAATGCACGTTATATTGATGATAATGAAAGTAATAAGTATAATTATTACAGTTCTAGCGATAATAACTGCATTGTATGGGTAATAATGCATGTTATATTGATAATATTGGGAGTAATAAGTATAATTATAATAGTCTTAGCGATAATAATAGTAAAATATGGCAAATAGAGCATGTTATATTGATAATAATAAAAGTAATAAATATATTTATTACAGTTCTATCGATAATAACGGCATAATATGGGTAATAATGCATGTTATATTGCTAATAGTATAAGTAATAAGTATAATTATTAAAGTTCTAGCGATAATAACTGCATTATATGGGTAATAATGCATGTTATATTGATGATAATAAAAGTAATACGTATATTTATTACAGTTCTAGCGATAATAACTGCATATTATGGGTAATAATGCATGTTATATTGGTAATAATCTAAGTAATAAGTATAATTATTACAGTTCTAGCGATAATAACTGCATTATATGGATAATAATGCACGTTATATTGCTAACAATATAAGTAATAAGTATAATTATTACAGTTCTAGCGATAATAACTGCATTATATGGGTAATAATGCATGTTATATTGATGATAATGAAAGTAATACGTATATTTATTATAGTTCTAGCGATAATAACTGCATAATATGGGTAATAATACATGTTATATTGAGAATAATATAAGTAATAAGTAAAATTATTACAGTTCTGGCGATAATAACTGCATTATATGGGTAATAACGCACGTTATATTGCTAATAGTATAAGTGATAAGTATAATTATTACAGTTCTGGCGATAATAACTGCATTATATGGGTAATAATGCACGTTATATTGCTAATAGTATAAGTAATAAGTATAATTATTACAGTTCTATCGATAATTCCTCCATTATGTGGGTAATAATGCATGTTATACTGATGATAATGAAAGTAATACGTATATTTATTATAGTTCTAGCGATAATAACTGCATAATATGGGTAATAATGCATGTTATATTGAGAATAATATAAGTAATAAGTATAATTGTTACAGTTCTAGCGATAATACCTCCATTATGTGGGTAATAATGCATGTTATACTGATGATAATGAAAGTAATACGTATATTTATTATAGTTCTAGCGATAATAACTGCATTATATGGGTAATAATGCATGTTATATTGATAATATCGGGAGTAATAAGTATAATTATTATAGTTCTAGCGATAATAATAGTAAAATATGGCTAGTAGTGCATGATATATTGATAACAGTAAAAGTCATAAGTATATTTATTACAGTTCTATCGATAATAACTGCATAATATGGGTAATAATGCATGTTATATTGATAATAATATAAGTAATAAGTATAATTATTACAGTTCTAGCGATAATAACTGCATTATATGGGTAATAATGCACGTTATATTGCTAACAATATAAGTAATGAGTATAATTATTACAGTTCTATCGATAATAACTGCATAATATGGGTAATAATGCATGTTATATTGATGATAATGAAAGTAATACGTATGTTTATTATAGTTCTAGCGATAGTAACCGCATAATATGGGTAATAATGCATGTTATATTGAGAATAATATAAGTAATAAGTTTAATTATTACAGTTCTGGCGATAATAACTGCATTGTATGGGTAATAATGCATGTTATATTGATAATATTGGGAGTAATAAGTATAATTATAATAGTTTTAGCGATAATAATAGTAAAATATGGCAAATAGAGCATGTTATATTGATAATAATAAAAGTAATAAATATATTTATTACAGTTCTATCGATAATAACGGCATAATATGGGTAATAATGCATGTTATATTGCTAATAGTATAAGTAATAAGTATAATTATTAAAGTTCTAGCGATAATAACTGCATTATATGGGTAATAATGCATGTTATATTGATGATAATAAAAGTAATACGTATATTTATTACAGTTCTAGCGATAATAACTGCATATTATGGGTAATAATGCATGTTATATTGGTAATAATCTAAGTAATAAGTATAATTATTACAGTTCTAGCGATAATAACTGCATTATATGGATAATAATGCACGTTATATTGCTAACAATATAAGTAATAAGTATAATTATTACAGTTCTAGCGATAATAAATGCATTATATGGGTAATAATGCATGTTATATTGATGATAATGAAAGTAATACGTATATTTATTATAGTTCTAGCGATAATAACTGCATAATAAGGGTAATAATACATGTTATATTGAGAATAATATAAGTAATAAGTATAATTATTACAGTTCTGGCGATAATAACTGCATTATATGGGTAATAACGCACGTTATATTGCTAATAGTATAAGTGATAAGTATAATTATTACAGTTCTGGCGATAATAACTGCATTATATGGGTAATAATGCACGTTATATTGCTAATAGTATAAGTAATAAGTATAATTATTACAGTTCTATCGATAATTCCTCCATTATGTGGGTAATAATGCATGTTATACTGATGATAATGAAAGTAATACGTATATTTATTATAGTTCTAGCGATAATAACTGCATAATATGGGTAATAATGCATGTTATATTGAGAATAATATAAGTAATAAGTATAATTGTTACAGTTCTAGCGATAATACCTCCATTATGTGGGTAATAATGCATGTTATACTGATGATAATGAAAGTAATACGTATATTTATTATAGTTCTAGCGATAATAACTGCATAATATGGGTAATAATGCACGTTATATTGCTAACAATATAAGCAATAAGTATAATTATTACAGTTCTAGCGATAATAACTGCATTATATGGGTAATAATGCATGTTATATTGATAATATCGGGAGTAATAAGTATAATTATTATAGTTCTAGCGATAATAATAGTAAAATATGGCTAGTAGTGCATGATATATTGATAATAGTAAAAGTAATAAGTATATTTATTACAGTTCTATAGTAACTGCATAATATGGGTAATAATGCATGTTATATTGATAATAATATAAGTAATAAGTATAATTATTACAGTTCTAGCGATAATAACTGCATTATATGGGTAATAATGCACGTTATATTGCTAACAATATAAGTAATGAGTATAATTATTACAGTTCTATCGATAATAACTGCATAATATGGGTAATAATGCATGTTATATTGATGATAATGAAAGTAATACGTATATTTATTATAGTTCTAGCGATACTAACTGCATAATATGGGTAATAATGCATGTTATATTGAGAATAATATAAGTAATAAGTATAACTATTACAGTTCTGGCGATAATAACTGCATTATATGGGTAATAATGCAATGTTATATTGATAATATCGGGCGTAATGAGTATAATTATTATAGTTCTAGCGATAATAATAGTAAAATATGGCAAATAGTGCATGTTATATTGATAATAATAAAAGTAATAAGTATATTTATTACAGTTCTAGCGATAATGACTGCATTATATGGGTAATAATGCACGTTATATTGCTAACAATATAAGTAATGAGTATAATTATTACAGTTCTAGCGATAATAACTGCATAATATGGGTAATAATGCACGTTATATTGCTAATAATATAAGCAATGAGTACAATTATCACAGTTCTAGCGATAATAACTGCATTATATGGGTAATAATGCACGTTATATTGCTAACAATATAAGTAATAAGTATAATTATTACGGTTCTATCGATAATAACTGCATAATATGGGTAATAATGCATGTTATTTTGATGATAATGAAAGTAATACGTATGTTTATTATAGTTCTCGCGATAGTAACCGCATAATATGGGTAATAATGCATGTTATATTGAGAATAATAAAAGTAATAAGTATATTTATTACAGTTCTAGCGATAATGACTGCATTATATGGGTAATAATGCACGTTATATTGCTAACAATATAAGTAATGAGTATAATTATTACAGTTCTAGCGATAATAACTGCATAATATGGGTAATAATGCACGTTATATTGCTAATAATATAAGCAATGAGTACAATTATCACAGTTCTAGCGATAATAACTGCATTATATGGGTAATAATGCACGTTATATTGCTAATAGTATAAGTAATAAGTATAATTATTACAGTTCTATCGATAATTCCTCCATTATATGGGTAATAATGCATGTTATATTGATAATGATATAAGTAATAAGTATAATTATTACAGTTCTAGCGATAATAACTGCATAATATGGGTAATAATGCACGTTATATTGATGATAATGAAAGTAATAAGTATAATTATTACAGTTCTAGCGATAATAACTGCATTGTATGGGTAATAATGCATGTTATATTGATAATATTGGGAGTAATAAGTATAATTATAATAGTCTTAGCGATAATAATAGTAAAATATGGCAAATAGAGCATGTTATATTGATAATAATAAAAGTAATAAATATATTTATTACAGTTCTATCGATAATAACGGCATAATATGGGTAATAATGCATGTTATATTGCTAATAGTATAAGTAATAAGTATAATTATTAAAGTTCTAGCGATAATAACTGCATTATATGGGTAATAATGCATGTTATATTGATGATAATAAAAGTAATACGTATATTTATTACAGTTCTAGCGATAATAACTGCATATTATGGGTAATAATGCATGTTATATTGGTAATAATCTAAGTAATAAGTATAATTATTACAGTTATAGCGATAATAACTGCATTATATGGATAATAATGCACGTTATATTGCTAACAATATAAGTAATAAGTATAATTATTACAGTTCTAGCGATAATAACTGCATTATATGGGTAATAATGCATGTTATATTGATGATAATGAAAGTAATACGTATATTTATTATAGTTCTAGCGATAATAACTGCATAATATGGGTAATAATACATGTTATATTGAGAATAATATAAGTAATAAGTATAATTATTACAGTTCTGGCGATAATAACTGCATTATATGGGTAATAACGCACGTTATATTGCTAATAGTATAAGTGATAAGTATAATTATTACAGTTCTGGCGATAATAACTGCATTATATGGGTAATAATGCATGTTATATTGATAATATTGGGAGTAATAAGTATAATTATAATAGTTTTAGCGATAATAATAGTAAAATATGGCAAATAGAGCATGTTATATTGATAATAATAAAAGTAATAAATATATTTATTACAGTTCTATCGATAATAACGGCATAATATGGGTAATAATGCATGTTATATTGCTAATAGTATAAGTAATAAGTATAATTATTAAAGTTCTAGCGATAATAACTGCATTATATGGGTAATAATGCATGTTATATTGATGATAATAAAAGTAATACGTATATTTATTACAGTTCTAGCGATAATAACTGCATATTATGGGTAATAATGCATGTTATATTGGTAATAATCTAAGTAATAAGTATAATTATTACAGTTCTAGCGATAATAACTGCATTATATGGATAATAATGCACGTTATATTGCTAACAATATAAGTAATAAGTATAATTATTACAGTTCTAGCGATAATAAATGCATTATATGGGTAATAATGCATGTTATATTGATGATAATGAAAGTAATACGTATATTTATTATAGTCCTAGCGATAATAACTGCATAATATGGGTAATAATACATGTTATATTGAGAATAATATAAGTAATAAGTATAATTATTACAGTTCTGGCGATAATAACTGCATTATATGGGTAATAACGCACGTTATATTGCTAATAGTATAAGTGATAAGTATAATTATTACAGTTCTGGCGATAATAACTGCATTATATGGGTAATAATGCACGTTATATTGCTAATAGTATAAGTAATAAGTATAATTATTACAGTTCTATCGATAATTCCTCCATTATGTGGGTAATAATGCATGTTATGCTGATGATAATGAAAGTAATACGTATATTTATTATAGTTCTAGCGATAATAACTGCATAATATGGGTAATAATGCATGTTATATTGAGAATAATATAAGTAATAAGTATAATTGTTACAGTTCTAGCGATAATACCTCCATTATGTGGGTAATAATGCATGTTATACTGATGATAATGAAAGTAATACGTATATTTATTATAGTTCTAGCGATAATAACTGCATAATATGGGTAATAATGCACGTTATATTGCTAACAATATAAGCAATAAGTATAATTATTACAGTTCTAGCGATAATAACTGCATTATATGGGTAATAAAGCATGTTATATTGATAACATCGGGAGTAATAAGTATAATTATTATAGTTCTAGCGATAATAATAGTAAAATATGGCTAGTAGTGCATGATATATTGATAATAGTAAAAGTAATAAGTATATTTATTACAGTTCTATAGTAACTGCATAATATGGGTAATAATGCATGTTATATTGATAATAATATAAGTAATAAGTATAATTATTACAGTTCTAGCGATAATAACTGCATTATATGGGTAATAATGCACGTTATATTGCTAACAATATAAGTAATGAGTATAATTATTACAGTTCTATCGATAATAACTGCATAATATGGGTAATAATGCATGTTATATTGATGATAATGAAAGTAATACGTATATTTATTATAGTTCTAGCGATACTAACTGCATAATATGGGTAATCATGCATGCTATATTGAGAATAATATAAGTAATAAGTATAACTATTACAGTTCTGGCGATAATAACTGCATTATATGGGTAATAATGCAATGTTATATTGATAATATCGGGCGTAATAAGTATAATTATTATAGTTCTAGCGATAATAATAGTAAAATATGGCAAATAGTGCATGTTATATTGATAATAATAAAAGTAATAAGTATATTTATTACAGTTCTAGCGATAATGACTGCATTATATGGGTAATAATGCACGTTATATTGCTAACAATATAAGTAATGAGTATAATTATTACAGTTCTAGCGATAATAACTGCATAATATGGGTAATAATGCACGTTATATTGCTAATAATATAAGCAATGAGTACAATTATCACAGTTCTAGCGATAATAACTGCATTATATGGGTAATAATGCACGTTATATTGCTAACAATATAAGTAATAAGTATAATTATTACGGTTCTATCGATAATAACTGCATAATATGGGTAATAATGCATGTTATTTTGATGATAATGAAAGTAATACGTATGTTTATTATAGTTCTAGCGATAGTAACCGCATAATATGGGTAATAATGCATGTTATATTGAGAATAATAAAAGTAATAAGTATATTTATTACAGTTCTAGCGATAATGACTGCATTATATGGGTAATAATGCACGTTATATTGCTAACAATATAAGTAATGAGTATAATTATTACAGTTCTAGCGATAATAACTGCATAATATGGGTAATAATGCACGTTATATTGCTAATAATATAAGCAATGAGTACAATTATCACAGTTCTAGCGATAATAACTGCATTATATGGGTAATAATGCACGTTATATTGCTAATAGTATAAGTAATAAGTATAATTATTACAGTTCTATCGATAATTCCTCCATTATATGGGTAATAATGCATGTTATATTGATAATGATATAAGTAATAAGTATAATTATTACAGTTCTAGCGATAATAACTGCATAATATGGGTAATAATGCACGTTATATTGATGATAATGAAAGTAATAAGTATAATTATTACAGTTCTAGCGATAATAACTGCATTGTATGGGTAATAATGCATGTTATATTGATAATATTGGGAGTAATAAGTATAATTATAATAGTCTTAGCGATAATAATAGTAATATATGGCAAATAGAGCATGTTATATTGATAATAATAAAAGTAATAAATATATTTATTACAGTTCTATCGATAATAACGGCATAATATGGGTAATAATGCATGTTATATTGCTAATAGTATAAGTAATAAGTATAATTATTAAAGTTCTAGCGATAATAACTGCATTATATGGGTAATAATGCATGTTATATTGATGATAATAAAAGTAATACGTATATTTATTACAGTTCTAGGGATAATAACTGCATATTATGGGTAATAATGCATGTTATATTGGTAATAATCTAAGTAATAAGTATAATTATTACAGTTCTAGCGATAATAACTGCATTATATGGATAATAATGCACGTTATATTGCTAACAATATAAGTAATAAGTATAATTATTACAGTTCTAGCGATAATAACTGCATTATATGGGTAATAATGCATGTTATATTGATGATAATGAAAGTAATACGTATATTTATTATAGTTCTAGCGATAATAACTGCATAATATGGGTAATAATACATGTTATATTGAGAATAATATAAGTAATAAGTATAATTATTACAGTTCTGGCGATAATAACTGCATTATATGGGTAATAACGCACGTTATATTGCTAATAGTATAAGTGATAAGTATAATTATTACAGTTCTGGCGATAATAACTGCATTATATGGGTAATAATGCACGTTATATTGCTAAAAGTATAAGTAATAAGTATAATTATTACAGTTCTATCGATAATTCCTCCATTATGTGGGTAATAATGCATGTTATACTGATGATAATGAAAGTAATACGTATATTTATTATAGTTCTAGCGATAATAACTGCATAATATGGGTAATAATGCATGTCATATTGAGAATAATATAAGTAATAAGTATAATTGTTACAGTTCTAGCGATAATACCTCCATTATGTGGGTAATAATGCATGTTATACTGATGATAATGAAAGTAATACGTATATTTATTATAGTTCTAGCGATAATAACTGCATAATATGGGTAATAATGCACGTTATATTGCTAACAATATAAGCAATAAGTATAATTATTACAGTTCTAGCGATAATAACTGCATAATATGGGTAATAATGCATGTTATTTTGATGATAATGAAAGTAATACGTATGTTTATTATAGTTCTAGCGATAGTAACCGCATAATATGGGTAATAATGCATGTTATATTGAGAATAATATAAGTAATAAGTATAATTATTACAGTTCTGGCGATAATAACTGCATTATATGGGTAATAATGCACGTTATATTGCTAATAGTATAAGTAATAAGTATAATTATTACAGTTCTAGCGATAATAACTGCATTATATGGGTAATAACGCACGTTATATTGCTAATAGTATAAGTGATAAGTATAATTATTACAGTTCTGGCGATAATAACTGCATTATATGGGTAATAATGCACGTTATATTGCTAATAGTATAAGTAATAAGTATAATTATTACAGTTCTATCGATAATTCCTCCATTATGTGGGTAATAATGCATGTTATACTGATGATAATGAAAGTAATACGTATATTTATTATAGTTCTAGCGATAATAACTGCATAATATGGGTAATAATGCATGTTATATTGAGAATAATATAAGTAATAAGTATAATTGTTACAGTTCTAGCGATAATACCTCCATTATGTGGGTAATAATGCATGTTATACTGATGATAATGAAAGTAATACGTATATTTATTATAGTTCTAGCGATAATAACTGCATAATATGGGTAATAATGCACGTTATATTGCTAACAATATAAGCAATAAGTATAATTATTACAGTTCTAGCGATAATAACTGCATTATATGGGTAATAATGCATGTTATATTGATAATATCGGGAGTAATAAGTATAATTATTATAGTTCTAGCGATAATAATAGTAAAATATGGCTAGTAGTGCATGATATATTGATAATAGTAAATGTCATAAGTATATTTATTACAGTTCTATCGATAATAACTGCATAATATGGGTAATAATGCATGTTATATTGATAACAATATAAGTAATAAGTATAATTATTACAGTTCTAGCGATAATAACTGCATTATATGGGTAATAATGCACGTTATATTGCTAACAATATAAGTAATGAGTATAATTATTACAGTTCTATCGATAATAACTGCATAATATGGGTAATAATGCATGTTATATTGATGATAATGAAAGTAATACGTATGTTTATTATAGTTCTAGCGATAGTAACCGCATAATATGGGTAATAATGCATGTTATATTGAGAATAATATAAGTAATAAGTATAATTATTACAGTTCTGGCGATAATAACTGCATTGTATGGGTAATAATGCATGTTATATTGATAATATTGGGAGTAATAAGTATAATTATAATAGTTTTAGCGATAATAATAGTAAAATATGGCAAATAGAGCATGTTATATTGATAATAATAAAAGTAATAAATATATTTATTACAGTTCTATCGATAATAACGGCATAATATGGGTAATAATGCATGTTATATTGCTAATAGTATAAGTAATAAGTATAATTATTAAAGTTCTAGCGATAATAACTGCATTATATGGGTAATAATGCATGTTATATTGATGATAATAAAAGTAATACGTATATTTATTACAGTTCTAGCGATAATAACTGCATATTATGGGTAATAATGCATGTTATATTGGTAATAATCTAAGTAATAAGTATAATTATTACAGTTCTAGCCGTAATAACTGCATTATATGGATAATAATGCACGTTATATTGCTAACAATATAAGTAATAAGTATAATTATTACAGTTCTAGCGATAATAAATGCATTATATGGGTAATAATGCATGTTATATTGATGATAATGAAAGTAATACGTATATTTATTATAGTTCTAGCGATAATAACTGCATAATATGGGTAATAATACATGTTATATTGAGAATAATATAAGTAATAAGTATAATTATTACAGTTCTGGCGATAATAACTGCATTATATGGGTAATAACGCACGTTATATTGCTAATAGTATAAGTGATAAGTATAATTATTACAGTTCTGGCGATAATAACTGCATTATATGGGTAATAATGCACGTTATATTGCTAATAGTATAAGTAATAAGTATAATTATTACAGTTCTATCGATAATTCCTCCATTATGTGGGTAATAATGCATGTTATACTGATGATAATGAAAGTAATACGTATATTTATTATAGTTCTAGCGATAATAACTGCATAATATGGGTAATAATGCATGTTATATTGAGAATAATATAAGTAATAAGTATAATTGTTACAGTTCTAGCGATAATACCTCCATTATGTGGGTAATAATGCATGTTATACTGATGATAATGAAAGTAATACGTATATTTATTATAGTTCTAGCGATAATAACTGCATAATATGGGTAATAATGCACGTTATATTGCTAACAATATAAGCAATAAGTATAATTATTACAGTTCTAGCGATAATAACTGCATTATATGGGTAATAATGCATGTTATATTGATAATATCGGGAGTAATAAGTATAATTATTATAGTTCTAGCGATAATAATAGTAAAATATGGCTAGTAGTGCATGATATATTGATAATAGTAAAAGTAATAAGTATATTTATTACAGTTCTATAGTAACTGCATAATATGGGTAATAATGCATGTTATATTGATAATAATATAAGTAATAAGTATAATTATTACAGTTCTAGCGATAATAACTGCATTATATGGGTAATAATGCACGTTATATTGCTAACAATATAAGTAATGAGTATAATTATTACAGTTCTATCGATAATAACTGCATAATATGGGTAATAATGCATGTTATATTGATGATAATGAAAGTAATACGTATATTTATTATAGTTCTAGCGATACTAACTGCATAATATGGGTAATAATGCATGTTATATTGAGAATAATATAAGTAATAAGTATAACTATTACAGTTCTGGCGATAATAACTGCATTATATGGGTAATAATGCAATGTTATATTGATAATATCGGGCGTAATAAGTATAATTATTATAGTTCTAGCGATAATAATAGTAAAATATGGCAAATAGTGCATGTTATATTGATAATAATAAAAGTAATAAGTATATTTATTACAGTTCTAGCGATAATGACTGCATTATATGGGTAATAATGCACGTTATATTGCTAACAATATAAGTAATGAGTATAATTATTACAGTTCTAGCGATAATAACTGCATAATATGGGTAATAATGCACGTTATATTGCTAATAATATAAGCAATGAGTACAATTATCACAGTTCTAGCGATAATAACTGCATTATATGGGTAATAATGCACGTTATATTGCTAACAATATAAGTAATAAGTATAATTATTACGGTTCTATCGATAATAACTGCATAATATGGGTAATAATGCATGTTATTTTGATGATAATGAAAGTAATACGTATGTTTATTATAGTTCTAGCGATAGTAACCGCATAATATGGGTAATAATGCATGTTATATTGAGAATAATAAAAGTAATAAGTATATTTATTACAGTTCTAGCGATAATGACTGCATTATATGGGTAATAATGCACGTTATATTGCTAACAATATAAGTAATGAGTATAATTATTACAGTTCTAGCGATAATAACTGCATAATATGGGTAATAATGCACGTTATATTGCTAATAATATAAGCAATGAGTACAATTATCACAGTTCTAGCGATAATAACTGCATTATATGGGTAATAATGCACGTTATATTGCTAATAGTATAAGTAATAAGTATAATTATTACAGTTCTATCGATAATTCCTCCATTATATGGGTAATAATGCATGTTATATTGATAATGATATAAGTAATAAGTATAATTATTACAGTTCTAGCGATAATAACTGCATAATATGGGTAATAATGCACGTTATATTGATGATAATGAAAGTAATAAGTATAATTATTACAGTTCTAGCGATAATAACTGCATTGTATGGGTAATAATGCATGTTATATTGATAATATTGGGAGTAATAAGTATAATTATAATAGTTTTAGCGATAATAATAGTAAAATATGGCAAATAGAGCATGTTATATTGATAATAATAAAAGTAATAAATATATTTATTACAGTTCTATCGATAATAACGGCATAATATGGGTAATAATGCATGTTATATTGCTAATAGTATAAGTAATAAGTATAATTATTAAAGTTCTAGCGATAATAACTGCATTATATGGGTAATAATGCATGTTATATTGATGATAATAAAAGTAATACGTATATTTATTACAGTTCTAGCGATAATAACTGCATATTATGGGTAATAATGCATGTTATATTGGTAATAATCTAAGTAATAAGTATAATTATTACAGTTCTAGCGATAATAACTGCATTATATGGATAATAATGCACGTTATATTGCTAACAATATAAGTAATAAGTATAATTATTACAGTTCTAGCGATAATAACTGCATTATATGGGTAATAATGCATGTTATATTGATGATAATGAAAGTAATACGTATATTTATTATAGTTCTAGCGATAATAACTGCATAATATGGGTAATAATACATGTTATATTGAGAATAATATAAGTAATAAGTATAATTATTACAGTTCTGGCGATAATAACTGCATTATATGGGTAATAACGCACGTTATATTGCTAATAGTATAAGTGATAAGTATAATTATTACAGTTCTGGCGATAATAACTGCATTATATGGGTAATAATGCACGTTATATTGCTAAAAGTATAAGTAATAAGTATAATTATTACAGTTCTAGCGATAATAACTGCATTATATGGGTAATAATGCATGTTATATTGATGATAATGAAAGTAATACGTATATTTATTATAGTTCTAGCGATAATAACTGCATAATATGGGTAATAATACATGTTATATTGAGAATAATATAAGTAATAAGTATAATTGTTACAGTTCTAGCGATAATACCTCCATTATGTGGGTAATAATGCATGTTATACTGATGATAATGAAAGTAATACGTATATTTGTTATAGTTCTAGCGATAATAACTGCATAATATGGGTAATAATGCACGTTATATTGCTAACAATATAAGCCATAAGTATAATTATTACAGTTCTAGCGATAATAACTGCATAATATGGGTAATAATGCATGTTATTTTGATGATAATGAAAGTAATACGTATGTTTATTATAGTTCTAGCGATAGTAACCGCATAATATGGGTAATAATGCATGTTATATTGAGAATAATATAAGTAATAAGTATAATTATTACAGTTCTGGCGATAATAACTGCATTATATGGGTAATAATGCACGTTATATTGCTAATAGTATAAGTAATAAGTATAATTATTACAGTTCTATCGATAATACCTCCATCATATGGGTCATAATGCATGTTATATTGATAATGATATAAGTAATAAGTATAGTTATTACAGTTCTAGCGATAATAGCTGCATAATATGGGTAATAATGCACGTTATATTGCTAATAATATAAGTAATGAGTACAATTATTACAGTTCTAGCGATAATAACTGCATTATATGGGAAATAATGCATGTTATATTGATAATATCGGGAGTAATAAGTATAATTATTATAGTTCTAGCGATAATAATAGTAAAATCTGGCCAATAGTGCATGTTATATTGTGTAACGAGGCATATTTTTGTCCCTTACTTTTTGGGGGTAACCTAATTTTTTCTGGTTATGCCTCGTTACGATGACCCTCCCAGATTGCCAACCCCACTCCTCCGCCTGAGCGGATTCCTCGCCACGGGGGTCAGTGCGTGTGTGTGTGTGGCGTGTTTTCTTTTTTTTTTTTTTTTATTATTCTATTTTTATTATTCTCCTTTCTTTCTTTTCTTCTTTTCTTTTATTTATTTTCGCCCTCCCCACTTCCAACCGGCGGCCAGAAGAGTCTGCAGCATCCCCGGTCGCGGAGGAACCCCTCTCTGGGCGATAGAGGTGCGGGATGGGCCCACTACGGAAGGACGCGGCTGTCCGGTCGCGGCACCGCCCCCGTCATCCTCCGCGGGGGGCGACCGGCAGCCCAGCAGCAGAAAGCGCCAGGCCTGGGGACGAGCTACCCCCGACCGCCACCTCGAGAGGGCCCCAGGACCTGGCTTCCCCAGAGCACCACGGGATGGCCCATCCTCGACGCCGAAATCCCCGGGGTGGGGGAATACCGCGAACCGGGGAAGAAGATCGAAAAGCAGAGAAGTCAGCGAGCCGCCGAAACGCGATAACGCCCCGCTTATTTGCCAGTCTTTATTTGCCACTTTGCGTTTTCTTTTTTTTTCTTTTCCGTTTTTCTTGTTTTTCTTTATTGTACGCGTTAATCGCCGTGGGTGTGTTGTTTCTTTTGCTTTGTGTTTTTTTTTTGGTGTGCTGTGTGCGAGTTGCCGCCCCGGGTGAGAGGATTAACGCCCCCGACACCGAAAGAAAGGTAGGAGCCTTATCGCTACCCCGTTCTTTCTTTTTGTTGTTATTGATTTGTGCGTGGCGAGGGCGATAGGACCCTTGACCCCAGTGACGAGGACCCTAGAGGCCGCGGACGGTGTAATTCGACACCGCCCTTCCCCCCTAACGCCGAACCGTATTTTCTGTTTCGCGTTTCGCGAATTTCTTGCACTGTATTTAAGATTTAGGACCAACGTCCCCTTGTTGTCCACGACCCCTAAGAGGGCGTGCTCCCGCGCGGACGAATCTCCAGCGGAAACGCGATCGAAGCCATTTTGTAATACGCGTGCGTACCGTGAGCCCCCGCGCCGCGATAGCCTCCCTCGCAGCTGGCGAGTTAACCCCTTTTCCTTGACCGTTGCCTGTAACGCGTGGGGCCCACCACCGTTTCTTTTGTACTCCCTTTTCTTTTTGCTGGCGTGGCCTATTCAGGCCCAAATAAATCTCTCTTTGTGTTGGATACAAGATCGCGGGTCTTTTACTACTTTTTTTTTTTCTTTCCTTTCCTGGCCCCCTCTGAGTTCCGCTCCCGACAGAGCAGCCGGAAGGGCGATTACCGCGGACGAGTGCATTAGCACTGGCGCCCCGTTAGTTAAATCGGCCGTGGGTGAGTGCATCGGTGAGTGGAGGACAGTTTTCCCTAACTGCCCCCACCTTAGGGACCCCTTTCGGGCTTTTCCCCCACCGATCCGTCACAAAATTGGCGCCCAACGTGGGGCCAGAGTAAAATTGACCACAGGGACGCGAGTATCCACCCTTAGAGATTTCTTTTGTCTGTTCGCTTTGAATTTTCCGTTATTCGAACCGTTGATTACAACGACGAGTCTTTGTTTTGCACCGAGCAATAAGCGATTGTTTTTGTTTCGTCGACACCTACCTGTACCCCGTGTGTACAGGTGGATATCCGATATCATCATCGCGATTGTCTCTAGTTCGAAACGCTGCAACGGATTTGTATTGTTGCTTCTTCGTTTGATTTCCAACGGCATAAGACCGATTATACCGAGCCTTTGTTTGGTATTAAGAGTCGGCACCCGTGACGGTTTAAGCTGTCGGTTGTTGATTTTTTTTTTTTTCTATTAAGCGGGTATTATCGTTTCTTCATCGTCAGCTTATCTCCGGATTTGAATTAGCGAAGAAAGGAATTTTTTTTTGCTTTCCGTTATGTCTGTCTCCGAGACCACAGAGACTGACCGCGCCCGCCGCTTCGCCCTTCGCGAACAGAGGGCTGAGCTGCGAGAGATGTGCGCCTCTCTAGTGGACCGACACAATGCTGTCGACGTAATTATGTTGATGGAGATGTTAGGGTTAAGAACGCTTGGTACGTGGGCCACGTTGACCGACCGATTCAGGCGTTATCATTTTCGCCACGAATTGGGTCCCCACGCAGCCGAGTGGGACTCGGCAGTGGACGAAGTGACCGGCGCGCCGGTCAACCCGTCGCTGGAGACCCTGGTGGCCGGCAGCCGAGGGAGGGACTTGTTCGCCCGATACGAGTCCATCCTCCGTCTTTCCCCTTTGCGTGGGTCCGGGCCCCTATTTGCAGCGCGTGATAGTTTCAATTTAGTTCCCGCCGCCGCCCCGACCTTGACCGTGACCGAACCTTCGCGCCCGGTCACGGAGCGGCCAGCGGAGGAAAATATATCCACGCTCAACCAGCCGGGAGATCCTGATACTCCCGAATTACCGCGCGGATGGATAGAGGATCGCCAGTGGCTGCCCACTGGTCAGTCCGTCGGCCGTTTTAGGGACCCCCTTAGTCTTCACTCTGAAGGGGTGGAAATGTCCCAGCCGGCGGATACAACTCTCCACCGCCCCCTAGCAACTGTTAGTACGCCGCGGGTCAGAGATTCGCGTCTCGCGGAGTCCGGATTTACCGGACAGAGGGGTGATCGCGAAGCGCGTCACGCTTCCCCTCCGCTGGAGACGCGAGGCTCTGCGGCCCCCCTTCCCCAACTCGAACCGATCGGTAGCGATCACCGGGTTACGCGTTCCGAAAGGGAGGGGATTCCTGCCGCGTCGCGGCCGGTAAGAGAGCGAGCGACGGGTCGGTACGAACACCGTCAACCAGACCCCCCACTCTCCCGCCCGCAGATTCAGTATGACAGCAGTGGAAGCGATGACGAAGTTCCCCTTCCAGCTGTCACCGAATCTCGCGTGAGCCGTCGCGAACCGCAACGCGAAGAACGACGCGAAGGACGGCGCGAACTATTAGACGAAGATCGCGATCGTTTACGTGTTCGCGACCCCGTGGACAACCTGGCGTCCCGGGGCCACCCCCGCGTTCCCTCCCCATCCGGGGTAGGTTATACAGAGCGCGGAGGTGTTGAGCGCGAACGCGCTTATGTTTTGCCCACTCAGGAACGACACGAGAGGAGGGAAGGAATTCGCGACCTTTCCCCTCGTGATCGTCCCCGTTCTCGCGACCCCGTGGACAACCAGGCGTCCCGGGGCCACCCTCGCGTTCCCTCCCCGCCCAGGGTTGGTTACTTAGAGCGCGACGGTGTTGACCGCGAGTACGAGTTTAGTCAGCCCAACGAAGAACGACGCGAGAGGAGGGAACGAACTCGTGACCCTTCTCCTCGTGATCGTGTACGTTATCGCGACCCCGTGGACAACCTGGCGTCCCGGGGCCACCCCCGCGTTCCCTCCCCATCCGGGGCAGGTTATTCAGAGCGCAGAGGTGTCGAGCGCGATTACATTAGTGATTGGCAACGTGACGAACGGCGCGAGAGGAGAGGAGAAACTCGCGATCCCGTGGACAACCTGGCGTTCCGGGATTATCCCCGTGCTCCCTCCCCATCCGGGGATGGTTACTTAGAGCGCAGGGATTACCGTTCCCACATGTACCGCCGCGCGGAGGACCGTGACCTTGCCCCGAGGGCGCCGGTGGAGGCGCCCCGTGACCGCGCACCAGCGACAAGGAGAGGGGAGGAAGAAGCCCGTCCATTTTCGGACGCGCCAGGCTCCCCCCGCTCCCGCCGTGTGTTGCGATATCGGGACGGGGTCACGGAATACGAACAAGACGCCATGGTCCATCGACGACAATCTCCTGTCGGTCATTACCGGGGAGATCAGGCGATCGATGTGTTGACCAAATGGCGCATATCGTACACCAGCGAGTTCGAGGAGGGGGCCGAAAGTTTTCTGGACCGCCTCGAACAATGTCTGGACAGCTCGAAGATGCCTGTACCAGTCATGCTGGCCGCGCTGTCGGCGGTTTTACAAGGAGATGCGAAGCGATGGCATCGTATCTGTGGAGCGTCGTGTCGCACCTGGAGCGAGTTTGCCCGTGCTTTCCGGGAACGCTTCGGTGCGCGCGACTTCCAGCAACAACTTAAGAACGATGTCAGAAATCGCACGCAGGGAGAGAGAGAAACAATCAGCATGTTTCTTGATAGTTTGGAGCTGATTTTCTCTCACATGATCCCCCCTCCTTTGTACGAAGAGCGCTTAACCATAGCGTATGATAACCTGTTGCCGTACTACCGCCGCCGATTCCGCCGTTCGGAATTCGGTACGTTTAAGGAGCTGCGCCAATTGGGCAGGGAGGTGGAAGAATGTGCGGCTAGAGAAAGGGCCGGACACCGTCCACCCCCTAGCGCAGCAGAACTTGCGTTGGCGGAAACGGCGTATAGGCCACCCCCGCGAGGGGCATACACAGGGTTAGCCGCGTTAGAGTCGCCGTACGACTACGCGCCGCCTGCCGAGGCGCCAAGAGAAGGAGAATCCGCGAGGTCGCGGAACAAGAAAACAGGCCCTTCAAGGCCGTTGGTCGAGGCTGGGACGGAAAGAACGTACGCCTCGACCCCTGCGACCGCGAGAACTCCGGCGGTCGTACAGAAGGCGAATGTTCAGCGCCAGCCACCGCGGACGCGCTCCCCACCGCGACCTTCAACGTCGCAGCCAGAGCGGAGGAGCCCTGCGACGCCGGCTGGTTCAACAACCCCACTCGCAACATCCACCCCGTTGACGCCTAGGGGGGGGGGGGGAGTGCTATAATTGCGGGCAGTGTGGACATTGGGCTGCCGACTGCCCCCTCCCCCGAAGAATCCGGGTGTGTTACGGATGTAACCGAGAAGGGGTTACAATTTTAACTTGCCCCGACTGCCTCGCGAAGCGGTCGGGAAATGCGCAGCGGGGAAGTCGCTAGAGGCCTGCGACCACCCGCATGACGACGTGGAGGCCTCTCTAGTAGGCACGATGCAGGTGGAGAAAGGGTTAACGGATCCGAACATTTGTGCGGAATTTCCGGAAGCCCCTGAAATTCTCCCTGAATCAACCATTTCGTCTCTTTCGTCAAAAGCCGTGGGGCCATCCTCCCCTCCACTTTTGGACCAGAAGGAGGAAGCCACCTCCCGACCCCTAATTTGTCTATGTGACGGCCTGAGGGCTGGTTGGACCAGGGGGAAAGGAGGTGATGGCTGTTGTTCCGCGGAACCCCCCCCGGCGCCTCCACTTAACGAGACCGAGGAGGAGGTTACCTCCAAGTCCCTAATTTGTCTATGTGACGGCTCGAGAGCTGGTTGGACCAGGGGACAAGGAGGGGATAGCCTTCGTCACGCGGAACCTCTTCCGGCGCCTCCACTTAACGAGACCCAGGAGGAGATCGCCTCCCGATCCCTAATTCGTCTATGTGACGGCCAGAGGGCTGGTTGGACTAGGGGACCGGGAGGGGATAACTTTCATCCCGCGGTACCTCTTCCGTCGCCTCCACCCCAGGAGTCACAGGAGGAGGTCACCTCCGAGCCCCTACTTTGTACATGTAACGGACGTAGACTCGGTTGTACCAGGGGGCAAGGAGGTGCCGATTTCGTTCTCAAGAGACCTTTTTCCGTTCCTCCACTGGAGGAGGAGAGGGAGGAGGCCACCTCCCGATCCCTAATTTGTCTATGTGACGGCCCGAGGGCTGGTTGGACCAGGGGACCGGGAAAAGATGGCCTTCATCCCGCGGAACTTCCTCCCACGCCTCCACTTAGGGAGACAGAGGAGGGGGTCACCTCCCGATCCCTAATTTGTCTATGTGACGGCCAAAAGGCTGGTTGGACCAGGGGAAAGCGAGGTGAAGGTCCCGATTCGGCGAGTACATTACCCGCGCCTCCACTTTTGGAGAATAGGGCCGTAGTCGCCTCCACTAGTCCCTACTTTGTCCATGGGACGGCCAATTTGCCGGTTGGACCAGGGGACAGTGAGGTGGCCGGAATGGCTCGCGAATCGATTAAATATCGCCGCGATTTTCCGCCGGGATATGTTGACCGCCGCTATTATGTCCGTTTATTGGTAGCTGGACATCCGCTCTGGGCTTTAATTGATAGCGGGGCCGCGCGTTCCTATTTGGGACCGGATGCGATCGAGTGGTTAGGGTCGCGGATAGACCCCACTTTTTCCGGGAAAATGCGAATGGCCAATGGCGTGCAGGACCATATCCTAGGCGAAGCGGTGATAGAGATCGAAATCGACGGGCGAAAAATTGCATTACCAGTCCGAGTCGCGAACAATTTAGATTACGATTGTGTGCTAGGGATAGATTTTCTGGAGGCTTTCGAAATCTCCCTAGACACAGCGAACGCGACTTGGAAAATTCGGAATGGTCCCGCTCATTCCTTTGTTGTTCCGGGTTTGCAGGATTCGAAGGAAATTATCCACGCCGATTGCGCCGCTATCGTTGAGATTACTCCGAAACAAAGCGAGCGCTTAAATCAGCTGTTGGACAGAATAATTCCCTCTCCTGCAGAAAAACCCCCCGTAACTAATCTTGTTCAGCATAGAATCGACGTGCAGGGGCACGAACCGATTAAACACCGCGCGCGACGCGTTTCTCCGAAAATTTACGAAGTCGCGCACGCGGAAGTTGACAAGATGCTCGCAGACGGAATTATTGAGCGCTCGTCAAGCGCTTGGGCGAGTTGTCCCGTGATAGTCGCGAAATCGAACGGGAAATACCGTTTCTGTATCGACTATCGCGATGTAAACAATATTACTAAGAAGGACGCATACCCTCTCCCGCATATGGACGCGATCCTGGACAAATTACGCACTGCACTGTACATTTCGACCATCGATTTGAGTCAGGCGTACTTCCAAATTCCTCTGGAAGAGTCCAGTAGAGAAATTACGGCGTTCGTAGTTCCAGGGAAAGGGTTATTCCAATTTACGCGTATGCCGTACGGGCTGACCAACGCCCCGGCCACTTTTCAAAGGCTGATGGATCGCTTGATTGGTCCCGAGCTCGAACCTCACGCCTTCGCGTATCTTGACGATATTGTTATCGTCAATGAGACCTTCGATGACCACCTCCGCTGGATCGAAAAGGTCATTGGAATTTTAAATGAAGCCGGGCTCGAAATCAATCGGGAAAAGAGCGAATTTTGTCGCCAAGAGGTCCGGTATTTGGGATATTTAATAAGCCAAAAGGGCCTCGAACCCGATCCCGAAAAGGTCGCGCCGGTTTTGTCGTACCCGGCGCCCACTACGGTCAAGCAATTGCGGAGTTTCCTCGGCATGGTCGGTTGGTACGCCCGATTTTTGCCGAACCATGCGCGTGACAAAGTCCCCTTGGTGCAGTTGCTCAAGAAAAACGAGCCCTGGCATTGGGGTAAAGCTCAAGAAGCGGCTTTTCAAAATTTGAAAAAAGCCCTGAGCACCACCCCCGTTTTAGCACGTCCTGATTTTTCGTTGCCGTTCGTTCTTCAGACTGACGCGAGTCACTATGCAATCGGCGCGGTCCTCACACAAAAACAAAACGGGGAGGAACACCCCATTGTTTACGTGAATAGAGTCTTGACCGCAGCCGAGCAAAAATATTCGGTGACCGAAAAAGAGTGTCTGGCTGTCTTATGGGCCATTAAAAAACTCCGTCCGTATCTCGAGGGGTACTCTTTTACCGTTATCACGGATCACAGCAGCCTAAAATGGCTGCATAATTTAAAAGATCCTACAGGACGATTGGCGAGATGGGCCCTTGATATGCAGCAATATTCTTTTACTATTGAGCATCGTAAAGGAGCCCTCCACCACGTCCCGGATGCACTTTCACGTGCAATAGTACCCCCGGACGTCGTCGTCACGGAAGAACCCCCAGTTTATGACTTTTTAGCGGCTCTCAAGAACATTGAGAGTAATTGGTACGCTGACCGCTTAGAAAAAGTAGAATCGCATCCCGCATCGTACCCCGATTGGCGGGTTGAAGACGGACGTTTGTATTATTACCGTCCGTCTCCCACGCAAGAAATTATCGGCGAGGATGACGATGCGTGGAAGTTGGTTCTCCCCGAGGATCTTCGAGAAAAGGCCATTCGAAATGCCCATGATCTTCCGGCCGCTGGTCACCCTGGTATTGATAAAACATACCAAAGGGTGAATCAAGAGTTTTATTGGCCGGGAATGTTCCGAGACATCCGCCGTTTTGTGCAGCGATGTCCCGTGTGTCAGCAGCACAAGGTCGAGCAGCGCGCTCCCGCTGGACACATGGGCCGGCGAATCCCCGAACGGCCATGGGCCGTGGTGTCCGCCGATGTAATGGGTCCTTTTCCGCCCGGGCGCGGTCAAGCTCGGTACGTTGTAGTCTTCTTGGACAATTTTACAAAGTGGGTGGAGTGTAAGGCGCTCCGAAAAGCTACGGGGTCGGCTATTTTAACAGCTTTTGAAGACCTCGTGCTATTTCGTTGGGGAGCCCCCGAAATACTCCTCACTGACAACGGTACCGAGTTTTGCAATAAAGAAATCGATTCGGCTCTAGAAGAATGGGGAATCACGCATTACACGATTCCCCCATATCACGCGCAAGCGAATCCGGTGGAGCGAGTCAATCGCGTCCTAAAAACGATGATTTCATCGTTTATTAAAAAGGACCACCGTGAATGGAACGTGCATTTGCACGAATTCCGATTCGCAGTTAATACGGCTGTGCATTCCTCAGCTGGCGAATCCCCTGCGGTGCTCAACTTTGGAAGAGCCCCACGACCAGTCGGCAGTATTCGACGCGCCGTGGAAGGAGAACCCCTGCTCTCCCGCAGAGATCCGCAAGCCTGGGCACAGCGATCGCGTCGCTTGTTGTTATTACACGACTTAGTGCGAGAACAGTTGGAACGCGCACACAAGCGACAAGCGAAGTATTATAATGCGCGTCACCGTGACGTTAGATACCGGGTAGGCGATTTAGTTTGGCGTAGGAATAGGGTCCTCTCGTCAGCCGCAGAAAATGTGGCAGCGAAACTGTCGGCCGCTTATATTGGTCCTTTTCAGGTCAAGAAGGTCCTATCGCCCGTCGTGTACGAGTTGGAGACGACCGGAACCCGTATGGTTCCGAAGGTTCACGTCTCCGACTTGAAGCCGTTTGTCGGTGATGATCCCGACGACGGTCCACCACCGACCCCTCCTAACGTTATTTTTGTTGAAGATGTTTCGCCAAGGAAGGAGGGGAGGCCGGGCGATGTCCCGCACCGCCGTAGCCCTTCATCGGCCCGAGGAGGAGTTCATCCCCCTTCCCCCGGGGGCATGCGTGGAGCCACGCCGGCCAGTGGCGAGCGGCGGACCGTCCAGGGCCCAGTCCGCCGCCGCCGCCCCCGGAGCCAGCGAGGGACGGAAGGGGAGGAGGAGGAGGCGCCGGCCGCGCACCGCCAAGCCACCCGCCGCAGCGCCCGCCTCCGCGCCAAGGAGGCGGAAGAGGTCGAGGGGGTTGAGCAACCCCGAAAAGGGAGCAACGCTCCCCCCCACCCCCCAGCCGCGGCCCGCGATCCGTCGGGCGGCGGACCGCCGACCCGCGAAGCGCCCCCGCCTAGCAGCGGAGGCGCCAAGCGCGGTCGGCCTCGCGGCCGTCGGCCCCGGGCCTAATGGACCCGCCGGGCAGATTTTAACTGCCACGGCGCAGTTCCTATCCCTGATGACGGGGTTGATGGGAGCTGCACCCCCACAGCAGGGACCGGCTCTGCTGGCGGGGGCGGGTCCGGCGCCCGCAGGCGTCTGTTTCCAGTGTCGGCGGGGGGGGCACGAGCAGCAGCAGTGCCCCTATGCCCCCGCTGGCCCCTACTGCTTTAGGTGTGGGTGGCCAGGGGTGACCTTGCGGTCCTGCCCGCACTGCGCGCGGGCAGGGTCCACAACTAAAGGGTCGGCCCCACACCGAAGGCGGTAGGAAGCCTGCGGGTCGCCACATTTGTTCGTTGTCTTTCGTCCTGGTGGTGGGTCTATCTGTTTAATTAAGGGAAAAAAAAAAAAAAAAAAAAAAAAAAATATAAAATTTTAAAAGGAAAAAAAAAATATATAAAACTAAAAAAAAAAAAAAAGAAAAAAAAAAAAATATATATATGTGTAGATGTATTTATGTGGTGGTGGTTCACTATGGGTTGTGCCGTCTCTTATTTTCGTTTCTTTTATAATATTAAAAATTTTCTTTATTTTCTCTTTTTTCGTTTTTTTTTGTTTGTAATGCGCCGTCCGAATAGGCGGCACATTGAATTCATTTTTATTTTTGTTTTGGGGTGTGTCGTGTTTAGTGTATTATTGCCTCGCATAGTATTCTCACCTTTAAGTTCCTTTAAACTTCTATTTAGTTTCTTTTGTTTGGCTCTCTTTGTTCTCCTCACCGCCTCTCTCTCCGTTCCGTTGTGGGGGACAGATTTTTCTGTTCAGAGAACGAGAGAGATAGTAGGCAACTCAGCAGATCGCTCTGATCGCACGACGTTGACACCCCTGACGTCGAGCGAAATTCGAGGTTTCGGATTTTAACGCTGAGTCTCCGCCGATTTACTGGGCGTTGATTGACTCGCATTCCGAAACAGCTGATCAGCGAGTGTGAGTAAATATTGTTCTGGAGAATACTGAATGTAAACCGACGACGATGAAAAAGCCTGACCTCTCATTTAATTTGGCTAAGCCAATTATAGTGATTGAGGAAGGCTTATCGCGCCCGGATTAAGACGGCGCGACGATTTCTTGCGCCAGTTCTTGTCCCGTGGCCCGTCGCTCGTCGATATGCGAGGCTTTTGTTTTGCTTTCTCCCCTCGGCCAACAACAGTTAGGCGCGCTGGGTTTGAGGAAGCAAGGGTCCTCCCTGGACGGGACCCATCGTACTGTCCCTTTTGCGTTTTTTTTTGGTGCGTATGTGATCCCGCATGTTCTTCCCCACCCTCCGTTCTCCTTTTTTTTTATTTTTCTTAAACGGTTTTTTTTTGCTCGGTCCTTTGTACCTCCCCTTTTACTTTTTTCTAACACCGTTCTATATGTTGCAGGACCGCGTTTTTTTCCGTTACCACCGAATCGGCCGCTCGCTCGCCTCGATGCGGCCTCTAGGAGCGGGCGCGAAAGCGAGGAGAGGGGGACAGGACAATTTTTGGGGGGGGGGGGTGTGTAACGAGGCATATTTTTGTCCCTTACTTTTTGGGGGTAACCTAATTTTTTCTGGTTATGCCTCGTTACGATGACCCTCCCAGATTGCCAACCCCACTCCTCCGCCTGAGCGGATTCCTCGCCACGGGGGTCAGTGCGTGTGTGTGTGTGGCGTGTTTTCTTTTTTTTTTTTTTATTATTCTATTTTTATTATTCTCCTTTCTTTCTTTTCTTCTTTTCTTTTATTTATTTTCGCCCTCCCCACTTCCAACCGGCGGCCAGAAGAGTCTGCAGCATCCCCGGTCGCGGAGGAACCCCTCTCTGGGCGATAGAGGTGCGGGATGGGCCCACTACGGAAGGACGCGGCTGTCCGGTCGCGGCACCGCCCCCGTCATCCTCCGCGGGGGGCGACCGGCAGCCCAGCAGCAGAAAGCGCCAGGCCTGGGGACGAGCTACCCCCGACCGCCACCTCGAGAGGGCCCCAGGACCTGGCTTCCCCAGAGCACCACGGGATGGCCCATCCTCGACGCCGAAATCCCCGGGGTGGGGGAATACCGCGAACCGGGGAAGAAGATCGAAAAGCAGAGAAGTCAGCGAGCCGCCGAAACGCGATAACGCCCCGCTTATTTGCCAGTCTTTATTTGCCACTTTGCGTTTTCTTTTTTTTTCTTTTCCGTTTTTCTTGTTTTTCTTTATTGTACGCGTTAATCGCCGTGGGTGTGTTGTTTCTTTTGCTTTGTGTTTTTTTTTTGGTGTGCTGTGTGCGAGTTGCCGCCCCGGGTGAGAGGATTAACGCCCCCGACACCGAAAGAAAGGTAGGAGCCTTATCGCTACCCCGTTCTTTCTTTTTGTTGTTATTGATTTGTGCGTGGCGAGGGCGATAGGACCCTTGACCCCAGTGACGAGGACCCTAGAGGCCGCGGACGGTGTAATTCGACACCGCCCTTCCCCCCTAACGCCGAACCGTATTTTCTGTTTCGCGTTTCGCGAATTTCTTGCACTGTATTTAAGATTTAGGACCAACGTCCCCTTGTTGTCCACGACCCCTAAGAGGGCGTGCTCCCGCGCGGACGAATCTCCAGCGGAAACGCGATCGAAGCCATTTTGTAATACGCGTGCGTACCGTGAGCCCCCGCGCCGCGATAGCCTCCCTCGCAGCTGGCGAGTTAACCCCTTTTCCTTGACCGTTGCCTGTAACGCGTGGGGCCCACCACCGTTTCTTTTGTACTCCCTTTTCTTTTTGCTGGCGTGGCCTATTCAGGCCCAAATAAATCTCTCTTTGTGTTGGATACAAGATCGCGGGTCTTTTACTACTTTTTTTTTTTCTTTCCTTTCCTGGCCCCCTCTGAGTTCCGCTCCCGACAGAGCAGCCGGAAGGGCGATTACCGCGGACGAGTGCATTAGCACTGGCGCCCCGTTAGTTAAATCGGCCGTGGGTGAGTGCATCGGTGAGTGGAGGACAGTTTTCCCTAACTGCCCCCACCTTAGGGACCCCTTTCGGGCTTTTCCCCCACCGATCCGTCACAATTGATAATAATAAAAGTAATAAGTATATTTATTACAGTTCTATCGATAATACCTGCATGATATGGGTAATAATGCATGTTATATTGAGAATAATATAAGTGATAAGTATAATTATTACAGTTCTGGCGATAATAACTGCATTATATGGGTAATAATGCACGTTATATTGCTAATAGTATAAGTAATAAGTATAGTTATTACAGTTCTATCGATAATACCTCCATTATATGGGTAATAATGCATGTTATATTGATAATGATATAAGTAATAAGTATAATTATTACAGTTCTAGCGATAATAACTGCATAATATGGATAATAAGGCATGTTATATTGATAATAATATAAGTAATAAGTATAATTATTACAGTTCTAGCGATAATACCTCCATTATGTGGGTAATAATGCATGTTATATTGATAATAATATATGTAGTAAGTATAATTATTACAGTTCTAGCGATAATAACTGCATTATATGGGTAACAATGCATGTTATATTGATAATATTGGGAGTAATAAGTATATTTATTATAGTTCCAGCGATAATAAGTCCATAATATGGGTAATAATGCATGTTATATTGATAATAATGAATGTAATACGTATATTTATTATAGTTCTAGCGATAATAACTGCATAATATGGGTAATAATGCATGTTATATTGAGAATAATATAAGTGATAAGTATAATTATTACAGTTCTAGCGATAATAACTGCATTATATGGGTAATAATGCACGTTATATTGCTAATAGTATAAGTAATAAGTATAATTATTACAGTTCTATCGATAATACCTCCATTATATGGGTAATAATGCATGTTATATTGATAATGATATAAGTAATAAGTATAATTATTACAGTTCTAGCAATAATACCTCCATTATATGGGTAATAATGTATGTTATATTGAGAGTAATACAAGTAATAAGTATAATTATTACAGTTCTAGCGATAATAACTGCATTATATGGGTAAAAATGCATGTTATATTGATAATATTGGGAGTAATAAGTATATTTATTACAGTTCTAGCGATAATAACTGCATAATATACGTAATAATGCACGTTATATTGCTAATAATATAAGTAATGAGTATAATTATTAGAGTTCTAGCGATAATAATAGTAAAATATGGCTAATAGTGCATGATATATTGATAATAGTAAAAGTAATAAGTATATTTATTACAGATCTATCGATAATAATTGCATAATATGGGTAATAATGCATGTTATATTGATAATAATATAAGTAATAAGTATAATTATTACAGTTCTAGCGATAATACCTCCATTATATGGGTAATAATGCACGTTATATTGCTAATAATATAAGTAATGAGTACAATTATTACAGCTATAGCCATAATAACTGCATTATATGGGTAATAATGCATGATATATTGATAATAACATAAGTAATAAGTATAATTATTACAGTTCTAGCGATAATAACTGCATTATATGGGTAATAATGCATGTTATATTGATAATATCGGGAGTAATAAGTATAATTATTATAGTTCTAGCGATAATAGTAGTAAAATATGGCAAATAGTACATGTTATATTGATAATAATAAAAGTAATAAGTATATTTATTACAGTCCTACCGATAATAACTGCATAATATGGGTAATAATGCATGTTCTATTGATAATAATATAAGTAATAAGTATAATTATTACAGTTCTAGCAATAATACCTCCATTATATGGGTAATAATGTATGTTATATTGAGAGTAATACAAGTAATAAGTATAATTATTACAGTTCTGGCGATAATAACTTCTTTATATGTGTAATAATGCACGTTATATTGCTAATAGTATAAGTAATAAGTATAATTATCACAGTTCTAGCGATAATACCTCCATTATATGGGTAATAATGCATGTTATATTGATAATGTATAAGTAATTAGTATAATTATTATAGTTCTAGCGATAATAACTGCATAATATGGGTAATAATGCATGTTATATTGATAATAATATATGTAATAAGTATAATTATTACAGTTCTGGCGATAATAACTGCATTATATGGGTAATAACGCACGTTATATTGCTAATAGTATAAGTGATAAGTATAATTATTACAGTTCTGGCGATAATAACTGCATTATATGGGTAATAATGCACGTTATGTTGCTAATAGTATAAGTAATAAGTATAATTATTACAGTTCTATCGATAATTTCTCCATTATGTGGGTAATAATGCATGTTATACTGATGATAATGAAAGTAATACGTATATTTATTATAGTTCTAGCGATAATAACTGCATAATATGGGTAATAATGCATGTTATATTGAGAATAATATAAGTAATAAGTATAATTGTTACAGTTCTAGCGATAATACCTCCATTATGTGGGTAATAATGCATGTTATACTGATGATAATGAAAGTAATACGTATATTTATTATAGTTCTAGCGATAATAACTGCATAATATGGGTAATAATGCACGTTATATTGCTAACAATATAAGCAATAAGTATAATTATTACAGTTCTAGCGATAATAACTGCATTATATGTGTAATAATGCACGTTATATTGCTAACAATATAAGTAATAAGTATAATTATTACAGTTCTAGCGATAATAACTGCATTATATGGGTAAAAATGCATGTTATATTGATAATATTGGGTGTAATAAGTATATTTATTATAGTTCTAGCGATAATAACTGCATAATATGGGTAATAATGCATGTTATATTGAGAATAACATAAGTAATAAGTATAATTATTACAGTTCTGGCGATAATAACTGCATTATATGGGTAACAATGCACGTTATATTGCTAATAGTATAAGTAATAAGTGTAATTAATACAGTTCTAGCAATAATACCTCCATTATATGGGTAATAATGCATGTTATATTGATAATAATATGAGTAATAAGTATAATTATTACAGTTCTAGCGATAATAACTGCATTATATGGGTAATAATGCACGTTATATTGCTAATAATATAAGTAATGAGTACAATTATTACAGTTCTAGCAATAATACCTCCATTATATGGGTAATAATGCATGTTATATTGATAATGATATAAGTAATAAGTATAATTATTACAGTTCTAGCGATAATAACTGCATAATATGGGTAATAATGGATGTTATATTGAGAATAATATAAGTAATAAGTATAATTATTACAGTTCTGGCGATAATAACTGCATTATATGGGTAATAATGCATGTTATATTGATAATATCGGGAGTAATAAGTATAATTATTATAGTTCTAGCGATAATAATAGTAAAATATGGCAAATAGTGCATGTTATATTGATAATAATAAAACTAATAAGTATATTTATTACAGTTCTATCGATAATAACTGCATAATATGGGTAATAATTATGTTATATTGATGATAATAAGAGTAATACGTATATTTATTATAGTTCTAGCAATAATAACTGCATAATATGGGTAATAATGCATGTTATATTGAGAATAATATAAGTAATAAGTATAATTATTACAGTTCTGGCGATAATAACTTCTTTATATGGGTAATAATGCATGTTATATTGATAATAATATAAGTAATAAGTAGAATTATTACAGTTCTAGCGATAATAACTGCATAATATGGGTAATAATGCACGTTATATTGCTAATAGTATAAGTAATAAGTATAATTATTACAGTTCTAGCGATAATACCTCCATTATATGGGTAATAATGCACGTTATATTGCTAATAATATAAGTAATAAGTATAATTATTACAGTTCTAGCGATAATAACTGCATTGTATGGGTAATAATGCATGTTATATTGATAATATCGGGAGTAATAAGTATAATTATTATAGTTCTAGCGATAATAATAGTAAAATATGGCAAATAGTGCATGTTATATTGATAATAATAAAAGTAATAAGTATATTTATTACAGTTCTATCGATAATAACTGCATAATATGGGTAATAATTATGTTATATTGATGATAATAAAATTAATACGTACATTTATTATAGTTCTAGCGATAATAACTGCATAATATGGGTAATAATGCATGTTATATTGATAATAATATATGTAATAAGTATAATTATTACAGTTCTAGCGATAATAACTGCATTATATGGGTAATAATGCACGTTATATTGCTAACAATATAAGTAATAAGTACAATTATTACAGTTCTAGCGATAATAACTGCATTATATGGGTAAAAATGCATGTTATATTGAGAATAATATAAGTAATAAGTATAATTATTACAGTTCTGGCGATAATAACTGCATTATATGGGTAACAATGCACGTTATATTGCTAATAGTATAAGTAATAAGTATAATTATTACAGTTCTAGCAATAATACCTCCATTATATGGGTAATAATGCATGTTATATTGATAATAATATAAGTAATAAGTATAATTATTACAGTTCTAGCGATAATACCTCCATTATATGGGTAATAATGCACGTTATATTGCTAATAATATAAGTAATGAGTACAGTTATTACAGTTCTAGCCATAATAACTGCATTATATTGGTAATAATGCATGTTATATTGATAATAACATAAGTAATAAGTATAATTATTACAGTTCTAGCGATAATAACTGCATTATATGGGTAATAATGCATGTTATATTGATAATATCGGGAGTAATAAGTATAATTATTATAGTTCTAGCGATAATAATAGTAAAATGTGGCAAATAGTGCATGTTATAAGGAGAATAATAAAAGAAATAAGTATATTTATTACAGTTCTATCGATAATAACTGCATAATATGGGTAATAATGCATGTTATATTGATAATAATATAAGTAATAAGTAGAATTATTACAGTTCTAGCGATAATAACTGCATTATATGGGTAATAATGCACGTTATATTGCTAACAATATAAGTAATAAGTATAATTATTACAGTTCTAGCGATAATACCTCCATTATATGGGTAATAATGCACGTTATATTGCTAGTAATATAAGTAATGAGTACAATTATTACAGTTCTAGCCATAATAACTGCATTATATGGGTAATAATGCATGTTATATTGATAATAACATAAGTAATAAGTATAATTATTACAGTTCTAGCGATAATAACTGCATTATATGGGTAATAATGCATGTTATATTGATAATATCGGGAGTAATAAGTATAATTATTATAGTTCTAGCGATAATAATAGTAAAATCTGGCAAATAGTGCATGTTATATTGATAATAATAAAAGTAATAAGTATATTTATTACAGTTCTATCGATAATAACTGCATGATATGGGTAATAATGCATGTTATATTGATGATAATAAAAGTAATACGTATATTTATTATAGTTCTAGCGATAATAACTGCATAATATGGGTAATAATGCATGTTATATTGAGAATAATATAAGTGATAAGTATAATTATTACAGTTCTGGCGATAATAACTGCATTATATGGGTAATAATGCACGTTATATTGCTAATAGTATAAGTAATAAGTATAATTGTTACAGTTCTAGCGATAATACCTCCATTATGTGGGTAATAATGCATGTTATATTGATAATGATATAAGTAATAAGTATAATTATTACAGTTCTAGCGATAATAACTGCATAATATGGGTAATAATGCATGTTATATTGAGAATAATATAAGTAATAAGTATAATTATTACAGTTCTAGCGATAATAACTGCATTGTATGGGTAATAATGCATGTTATATTGATAATATCGGGAGTAATAAGTATAATTATTATAGTTCTAGCGATAATAATAGTAAAATATGGCTAATAGTGCATGATATATTGATAATAGTAAAAGTAATAAGTATATTTATTACAGTTCTATCGATAATAACTGCATAATATGGGTAATAATGCATGTTATGTTGATGACAATGAAAGTAATACGTATGTTTATTATAGTTCTAGCGATAGTAACTGCATAATATGGGTAATAATGCATGTTATATTGAGAATAATATAAGTAATAAGTATAATTATTACAGTTCTAGCGATAATACCTCCATTATATTGGTAATAATGCATGTTATATTGATAATGATATAAGTAACAAGTATAATTATTACAGTTCTAGCGATAATAACTGCATTGTATGGGTAATAATGCATGTTATATTGATAATATCGGGAGTAATAAGTATAATTATTATAGTTCTAGCGATAATAATAGTAAAATATGGCAAATAGTGCATGTTATATTGATAATAATAAAACTAATAAGTATATTTATTACAGTTCTATCGATAATAACTGCATAATATGGGTAATAATTATGTTATATTGATGTTAATAAGAGTAATACGTATATTTATTATAGTTCTAGCAATAATAACTGCATAATATGGGTAATAAAGCATGTTATATTGAGAATAATATAAGTAATAAGTATAATTATTACAGTTCTGGCGATAATAACTTCTTTATATGGGTAATAATGCACGTTATATTGCTAATAGTATAAGTAATAAGTATAATTATTACAGTTCTAGCGATAATACCTCCATTATATGGGTAATAATGCATGTTATATTGATAATGATATAAGTAATAAGTATAATTATTACAGTTCTAGCGATAATAACTGCATAATATGGGTAATAATGCACGTTATATTGCTAATAGTATAAGTAATAAGTATAATTATTACAGTTCTAGCGATAATACCTCCATTATATGGGTAATAATGCACGTTATATTGCTAGTAATATAAGTAATGAGTACAATTATTACAGTTCTAGCCATAATAACTGCATTATATGGGTAATAATGCATGTTATATTGATAATAACATAAGTAATAAGTATAATTATTACAGTTCTAGCGATAATAACTGCATTATATGGGTAATAATGCATGTTATATTGATAATATCGGGAGTAATAAGTATAATTATTATAGTTCTAGCGATAATAATAGTAAAATATGGCAAATAGTGCATGTTATAAGGAGAATAATAAAAGAAATAAGTATATTTATTACAGTTCTATCGATAATAACTGCATAATATGGGTAATAATGCATGTTATATTGATAATAATATAAGTAATAAGTAGAATTATTACAGTTCTAGCGATAATAACTGCATTATATGGGTAATAATGCACGTTATATTGCTAACAATATAAGTAATAAGTATAATTATTACAGTTCTAGCGATAATACCTCCATTATATGGGTAATAATGCACGTTATATTGCTAATAATATAAGTAATGAGTACAATTATTACAGTTCTAGCAATAATACCTCCATTATATGGGTAATAATGCATGTTATATTGATAATGATATAAGTAACAAGTATAATTATTACAGTTCTAGCGATAATAACTGCATAATATGGGTAATAATGGATGTTATATTGAGAATAATATAAGTAATAAGTATAATTATTACAGTTCTGGCGATAATAACTGCATTATATGGGTAATAATGCACGCTATATTGCTAATAGTATAAGTGATAAGTATAATTATTACAGTGCTTGCGATAATACCTCCATTATATGGGTAATAATGCATGTTATATTGAGAATAATATAAGTAATAAGTATAATTATTACAGTTCTAGCGATAATAACTGTATTACATGGGTAATAATGCATATTATATTGATAATATCGGGAGTAATAAGTATAATTATTATAGTTCTAGCGATAATAATAGTAAAATATGGCTAATAGTGCATGATATATTGATAATAGTAAAAGTAATAAGTATATTTATTACAGTTCTATCGATAATAACTGCATAATATGGGTAATAATGCATGTTATGTTGATGACAATGAAAGTAATACGTATGTTTATTATAGTTCTAGCGATAGTAACTGCATAATATGGGTAATAATGCATGTTATATTGAGAATAATATAAGTAATAAGTATAATTATTACAGTTCTAGCGATAATACCTCCATTATATTGGTAATAATGCATGTTATATTGATAATGATATAAGTAACAAGTATAATTATTACAGTTCTAGCGATAATAACTGCATTGTATGGGTAATAATGCATGTTATATTGATAATATCGGGAGTAATAAGTATAATTATTATAGTTCTAGCGATAATAATAGTAAAATATGGCAAATAGTGCATGTTATATTGATAATAATAAAACTAATAAGTATATTTATTACAGTTCTATCGATAATAACTGCATAATATGGGTAATAATTATGTTATATTGATGTTAATAAGAGTAATACGTATATTTATTATAGTTCTAGCAATAATAACTGCATAATATGGGTAATAAAGCATGTTATATTGAGAATAATATAAGTAATAAGTATAATTATTACAGTTCTGGCGATAATAACTTCTTTATATGGGTAATAATGCACGTTATATTGCTAATAGTATAAGTAATAAGTATAGTTATTACAGTTCTAGCGATAATACCTCCATTATATGGGTAATAATGCATGTTATATTGATAATAATATAAGTAATAAGTATAATTATTACAGTTCTAGCGATAATAACTGCATTATATGGGTAATAATGCACGTTATATTGCTAACAATATAAGTAATAAGTATAATTATTACAGTTCTAGCGATAATACCTCCATTATATGGGTAATAATGCACGTTATATTGCTAGTAATATAAGTAATGAGTACAATTATTACAGTTCTAGCCATAATAACTGCATTATATGGGTAATAATGCATGTTATATTGATAATAACATAAGTAATAAGTATAATTATTACAGTTCTAGCGATAATAACTGCATTATATGGGTAATAATGCATGTTATATTGATAATATCGGGAGTAATAAGTATAATTATTATAGTTCTAGCGATAATAATAGTAAAATATGGCAAATAGTGCATGTTATAAGGAGAATAATAAAAGAAATAAGTATATTTATTACAGTTCTATCGATAATAACTGCATAATATGGGTAATAATGCATGTTATATTGATAATAATATAAGTAATAAGTAGAATTATTACAGTTCTAGCGATAATAACTGCATTATATGGGTAATAATGCACGTTATATTGCTAACAATATAAGTAATAAGTATAATTATTACAGTTCTAGCGATAATACCTCCATTATATGGGTAATAATGCACGTTATATTGCTAATAATATAAGTAATGAGTACAATTATTACAGTTCTAGCAATAATACCTCCATTATATGGGTAATAATGCATGTTATATTGATAATGATATAAGTAACAAGTATAATTATTACAGTTCTAGCGATAATAACTGCATAATATGGGTAATAATGGATGTTATATTGAGAATAATATAAGTAATAAGTATAATTATTACAGTTCTGGCGATAATAACTGCATTATATGGGTAATAATGCACGCTATATTGCTAATAGTATAAGTGATAAGTATAATTATTACAGTGCTTGCGATAATACCTCCATTATATGGGTAATAATGCATGTTATATTGAGAATAATATAAGTAATAAGTATAATTATTACAGTTCTAGCGATAATAACTGTATTACATGGGTAATAATGCATATTATATTGATAATATCGGGAGTAATAAGTATAATTATTATAGTTCTAGCGATAATAATAGTAAAATATGGCTAATAGTGCATGATATATTGATAATAGTAAAAGTAATAAGTATATTTATTACAGTTCTATCGATAATAACTGCATAATATGGGTAATAATGCATGTTATGTTGATGACAATGAAAGTAATACGTATGTTTATTATAGTTCTAGCGATAGTAACTGCATAATATGGGTAATAATGCATGTTATATTGAGAATAATATAAGTAATAAGTATAATTATTACAGTTCTAGCGATAATACCTCCATTATATTGGTAATAATGCATGTTATATTGATAATGATATAAGTAACAAGTATAATTATTACAGTTCTAGCGATAATAACTGCATTGTATGGGTAATAATGCATGTTATATTGATAATATCGGGAGTAATAAGTATAATTATTATAGTTCTAGCGATAATAATAGTAAAATATGGCAAATAGTGCATGTTATATTGATAATAATAAAACTAATAAGTATATTTATTACAGTTCTATCGATAATAACTGCATAATATGGGTAATAATTATGTTATATTGATGTTAATAAGAGTAATACGTATATTTATTATAGTTCTAGCAATAATAACTGCATAATATGGGTAATAAAGCATGTTATATTGAGAATAATATAAGTAATAAGTATAATTATTACAGTTCTGGCGATAATAACTTCTTTATATGGGTAATAATGCACGTTATATTGCTAATAGTATAAGTAATAAGTATAATTATTACAGTTCTAGCGATAATACCTCCATTATATGGGTAATAATGCATGTTATATTGATAATGATATAAGTAATAAGTATAATTATTACAGTTCTAGCGATAATAACTGCATAATATGGGTAATAATGCACGTTATATTGCTAATAGTATAAGTAATAAGTATAATTATTACAGTTCTAGCGATAATACCTCCATTATATGGGTAATAATGCATGTTATATTGATAATGATATAAGTAATAAGTATAATTATTACAGTTCTAGCGATAATAACTGCATAATATGGGTAATAATGCACGTTATATTGCTAATAATATAAGTAATAAGTATAATTATTACAGTTCTAGCGATAATAACTGCATTGTATGGGTAATAATGCATGTTATATTGATAATATCGGGAGTAATAAGTATAATTATTATGGTTCTAGCGATAATAATAGTAAGATATGGCAAATAGTGCATGTTATATTGATAATAATAAAAGTAATAAGTATATTTATTACAGTTCTATCGATAATAACTGCATAATATGGGTAATAATTATGTTATATTGATGATAATAAAATTAATACGTACATTTATTATAGTTCGAGCGATAATAACTGCATAATATGGGTAATAATGCATGTTATATTGATAATAATATATGTAATAAGTATAATTATTACAGTTCTAGCGATAATAACTGCATTATATGGGTAATAATGCACGTTATATTGCTAACAATATAAGTAATAAGTACAATTATTACAGTTCTAGCGATAATAACTGCATTATATGGGTAAAAATGCATGTTATATTGAGAATAATATAAGTAATAAGTATAATTATTACAGTTCTGGCGATAATAACTGCATTATATGGGTAACAATGCACGTTATATTGCTAATAGTATAAGTAATAAGTATAATTATTACAGTTCTAGCAATAATACCTCCATTATATGGGTAATAATGCATGTTATATTCATAATAATATAAGTAATAAGTATAATTATTACAGTTCTAGCGATAATACCTCCATTATATGGGTAATAATGCACGTTATATTGCTAATAATATAAGTAATGAGTACAGTTATTACAGTTCTAGACATAATAACTGCATTATATTGGTAATAATGCATGTTATATTGATAATAACATAAGTAATAAGTATAATTCTTACAGTTCTAGCGATAATAACTGCATTATATGGGTAATAATGCATGTTATATTGATAATATCGGGAGTAATAAGTATAATTATTATAGTTCTAGCGATAATAATAGTAAAATATGGCAAATAGTGCATGTTATAAGGAGAATAATAAAAGAAATAAGTATATTTATTACAGTTCTATCGATAATAACTGCATAATATGGGTAATAATGCATGTTATATTGATAATAATATAAGTAATAAGTAGAATTATTACAGTTCTAGCGATAATAACTGCATTATATGGGTAATAATGCACGTTATATTGCTAACAATATAAGTAATAAGTATAATTATTACAGTTCTAGCGATAATACCTCCATTATATGGGTAATAATGCACGTTATATTGCTAATAATATAAGTAATGAGTACAGTTATTACAGTTCTAGACATAATAACTGCATTATATTGGTAATAATGCATGTTATATTGATAATAACATAAGTAATAAGTATAATTATTACAGTTCTAGCGATAATAACTGCATTACATGGGTAATAATGCATGTTATATTGATAATATCGGGAGTAATAAGTATAATTATTATAGTTCTAGCGATAATAATAGTAAAATATGGCAAATAGTGCATGTTATAAGGAGAATAATAAAAGAAATAAGTATATTTATTACAGTTCTATCGATAATAACTGCATAATATGGGTAATAATGCATGTTATATTGATAATAATATAAGTAATAAGTAGAATTATTACAGTTCTAGCGATAATAACTGCATTATATGGGTAATAATGCACGTTATATTGCTAACAATATAAGTAATAAGTATAATTATTACAGTTCTAGCGATAATACCTCCATTATATGGGTAATAATGCACGTTATATTGCTAAAAATATAAGTAATGAGTACAATTATTACAGTTCTAGCAATAATACCTCCATTATATGGGTAATAATGCATGTTATATTGATAATGATATTAGTAATAAGTATAATTATTACAGTTCTAGCGATAATAACTGCATAATATGGGTAATAATGCACGTTATATTGCTAATAATATAAGTAATGAGTACAATTATTACAGTTCTAGCCATAATAACTGCATTATATGGGTAATAATGCATGTTATATTGATAATAACATAAGTAATAAGTATAATTATTACAGTTCTAGCGATAATTGCATTATATGGGTAATAATGCATGTTATATTGATAATCTCGGGAGTAATAAGTATAATTATTATAGTTCTAGCGATAATAGTAGTAAAATATGGCAAATAGTACATGTTATATTGATAATAATAAAAGTAATAAGTATATTTATTACAGTCCTACCGATAATAACTGCATAATATGGGTAATAATGCATGTTATATTGATGATAATAAAAGTAATACGTATATTTATTATAGTTCTAGCGATAATAACTGCATAATATGGGTAATAATGCATGTTATATTGATAATAATATAAGTAATAAGTATAATTATTACAGTTCTAGCAATAATACCTCCATTATATGGGTAATAATGCATGTTATATTGAGAGTAATACAAGTAATAAGTATAATTATTACAGTTCTGGCGATAATAACTTCTTTATATGGGTAATAATGCACGTTATATTGCTAATAGTATAAGTAATAAGTATAATTATTACAGTTCTAGCGATAATACCTCCATTATATGGGTAATAATGCATGTTATATTGATAATGATATAAGTAATAAGTATATTTATTACAGTTCTATCGATAATAACTGCATAATATGGGTAATAATGCATGTTATGTTGATGACAATGAAAGTAATACGTATGTTTATTATAGTTCTAGCGATAATAACTGCATAATATGGGTAATAATGGATGTTATATTGAGAATAATATAAGTAATAAGTATAATTATTACAGTTCTGGCGATAATAACTGCATTATATGGGTAATAATGCACGCTATATTGCTAATAGTATAAGTAATAAGTATAATTATTACAGTGCTTGCGATAATACCTCCATTATATGGGTAATAATGCATGTTATATTGAGAATAATATAAGTAATAAGTATAATTATTACAGTTCTAGCGATAATAACTGCATTATATGGGTAATAATGCACGTTATATTGCTAACAATATAAGTAATAAGTATAATTATTACAGTTCTAGCGATAATACCTCCATTATATGGGTAATAATGCACGTTATATTGCTAATAATATAAGTAATGAGTACAATTATTACAGTTCTAGCAATAATACCTCCATTATATGGGTAATAATGCATGTTATATTGATAATGATATTAGTAATAAGTATAATTATTACAGTTCTAGCGATAATAACTGCATAATATGGGTAATAATGCACGTTATATTGCTAATAATATAAGTAATGAGTACAATTATTACAGTTCTAGCCATAATAACTGCATTATATGGGTAATAATGCATGTTATATTGATAATAACATAAGTAATAAGTATAATTATTACAGTTCTAGCGATAATAACTGCATTATATGGGTAATAATGCATGTTATATTGATAATATCGGGAGTAATAAGTATAATTATTATAGTTCTAGCGATAATAGTAGTAAAATATGGCAAATAGTACATGTTATATTGATAATAATAAAAGTAATAAGTATATTTATTACAGTCCTACCGATAATAACTGCATAATATGGGTAATAATGCATGTTATGTTGATGACAATGAAAGTAATACGTATGTTTATTATAGTTCTAGCGATAATAACTGCATAATATGGGTAATAATGGATGTTATATTGAGAATAATATAAGTAATAAGTATAATTATTACAGTTCTAGCGATAATAACTGCATAATATGGGTAATAATGCACGTTATATTGCTAATAGTATAAGTAATAAGTATAATTATTACAGTTCTAGCGATAATACCTCCATTATATGGGTAATAATGCATGTTATATTGATAATATCGGGAGTAATAAGTATAATTATTATAGTTCTAGCGATAATAATAGTAAAATATGGCAAATAGTGCATGTTATATTGATAATAATAAAAGTAATAAGTATATTTATTACAGTTCTATCGATAATAACTGCATAATATGGGTAATAATTATGTTATATTGATGATAATAAAATTAACACGTACATTTATTATAGTTCTAGCGATAATAACTGCATAATATGGGTAATAATGCATGTTATATTGATAATAATATATGTAATAAGTATAATTATTACAGTTCTAGCGATAATAACTGCATTATATGGGTAATAATGCACGTTATATTGCTAACAATATAAGTAATAAGTACAATTATTACAGTTCTAGCGATAATACCTCCATTATATGGGTAATAATGCACGTTATATTGCTAATAATATAAGTAATGAGTACAATTATTACAGTTCTAGCAATAATACCTCCATTATATGGGTAATAATGCATGTTGTATTGATAATGATATAAGTAACAAGTATAATTATTACAGTTCTAGCGATAATAACTGCATAATATGGGTAATAATGGATGTTATATTGAGAATAATATAAGTAATAAGTATAATTATTACAGTTCTGGCGATAATAACTGCATTATATGGGTAATAATGCACGCTATATTGCTAATAGTATAAGTGATAAGTATAATTATTACAGTGCTTGCGATAATACCTCCATTATATGGGTAATAATGCATGTTATATTGAGAATAATATAAGTAATAAGTATAATTATTACAGTTCTAGCGATAATAACTGTATTACATGGGTAATAATGCATATTATATTGATAATATCGGGAGTAATAAGTATAATTATTATAGTTCTAGCGATAATAATAGTAAAATATGGCTAATAGTGCATGATATATTGATAATAGTAAAAGTAATAAGTATATTTATTACAGTTCTATCGATAATAACTGCATAATATGGGTAATAATGCATGTTATGTTGATGACAATGAAAGTAATACGTATGTTTATTATAGTTCTAGCGATAGTAACTGCATAATATGGGTAATAATGCATGTTATATTGAGAATAATATAAGTAATAAGTATAATTATTACAGTTCTAGCGATAATACCTCCATTATATTGGTAATAATGCATGTTATATTGATAATGATATAAGTAACAAGTATAATTATTACAGTTCTAGCGATAATAACTGCATTGTATGGGTAATAATGCATGTTATATTGATAATATCGGGAGTAATAAGTATAATTATTATAGTTCTAGCGATAATAATAGTAAAATATGGCAAATAGTGCATGTTATATTGATAATAATAAAACTAATAAGTATATTTATTACAGTTCTATCGATAATAACTGCATAATATGGGTAATAATTATGTTATATTGATGTTAATAAGAGTAATACGTATATTTATTATAGTTCTAGCAATAATAACTGCATAATATGGGTAATAAAGCATGTTATATTCAGAATAATATAAGTAATAAGTATAATTATTACAGTTCTGGCGATAATAACTTCTTTATATGGGTAATAATGCACGTTATATTGCTAATAGTATAAGTAATAAGTATAATTATTACAGTTCTAGCGATAATACCTCCATTATATGTGTAATAATGCATGTTATATTGATAATGATATAAGTAATAAGTATAATTATTACAGTTCTAGCGATAATAACTGCATAATATGGGTAATAATGCACGTTATATTGCTAATAGTATAAGTAATAAGTATAATTATTACAGTTCTAGCGATAATACCTCCATTATATGGGTAATAATGCATGTTATATTGATAATGATATAAGTAATAAGTATAATTATTACAGTTCTAGCGATAATAACTGCATAATATGGGTAATAATGCACGTTATATTGCTAATAATATAAGTAATAAGTATAATTATTACAGTTCTAGCGATAATAACTGCATTGTATGGGTAATAATGCATGTTATATTGATAATATCGGGAGTAATAAGTATAATTATTATGGTTCTAGCGATAATAATAGTAAGATATGGCAAATAGTGCATGTTATATTGATAATAATAAAAGTAATAAGTATATTTATTACAGTTCTATCGATAATAACTGCATAATATGGGTAATAATTATGTTATATTGATGATAATAAAATTAATACGTACATTTATTATAGTTCGAGCGATAATAACTGCATAATATGGGTAATAATGCATGTTATATTGATAATAATATATGTAATAAGTATAATTATTACAGTTCTAGCGATAATAACTGCATTATATGGGTAATAATGCACGTTATATTGCTAACAATATAAGTAATAAGTACAATTATTACAGTTCTAGCGATAATAACTGCATTATATGGGTAAAAATGCATGTTATATTGAGAATAATATAAGTAATAAGTATAATTATTACAGTTCTGGCGATAATAACTGCATTATATGGGTAACAATGCACGTTATATTGCTAATAGTATAAGTAATAAGTATAATTATTACAGTTCTAGCAATAATACCTCCATTATATGGGTAATAATGCATGTTATATTCATAATAATATAAGTAATAAGTATAATTATTACAGTTCTAGCGATAATACCTCCATTATATGGGTAATAATGCACGTTATATTGCTAATAATATAAGTAATGAGTACAGTTATTACAGTTCTAGACATAATAACTGCATTATATTGGTAATAATGCATGTTATATTGATAATAACATAAGTAATAAGTATAATTCTTACAGTTCTAGCGATAATAACTGCATTATATGGGTAATAATGCATGTTATATTGATAATATCGGGAGTAATAAGTATAATTATTATAGTTCTAGCGATAATAATAGTAAAATATGGCAAATAGTGCATGTTATAAGGAGAATAATAAAAGAAATAAGTATATTTATTACAGTTCTATCGATAATAACTGCATAATATGGGTAATAATGCATGTTATATTGATAATAATATAAGTAATAAGTAGAATTATTACAGTTCTAGCGATAATAACTGCATTATATGGGTAATAATGCACGTTATATTGCTAACAATATAAGTAATAAGTATAATTATTACAGTTCTAGCGATAATACCTCCATTATATGGGTAATAATGCACGTTATATTGCTAATAATATAAGTAATGAGTACAGTTATTACAGTTCTAGACATAATAACTGCATTATATTGGTAATAATGCATGTTATATTGATAATAACATAAGTAATAAGTATAATTATTACAGTTCTAGCGATAATAACTGCATTACATGGGTAATAATGCATGTTATATTGATAATATCGGGAGTAATAAGTATAATTATTATAGTTCTAGCGATAATAATAGTAAAATATGGCAAATAGTGCATGTTATAAGGAGAATAATAAAAGAAATAAGTATATTTATTACAGTTCTATCGATAATAACTGCATAATATGGGTAATAATGCATGTTATATTGATAATAATATAAGTAATAAGTAGAATTATTACAGTTCTAGCGATAATAACTGCATTATATGGGTAATAATGCACGTTATATTGCTAACAATATAAGTAATAAGTATAATTATTACAGTTCTAGCGATAATACCTCCATTATATGGGTAATAATGCACGTTATATTGCTAAAAATATAAGTAATGAGTACAATTATTACAGTTCTAGCAATAATACCTCCATTATATGGGTAATAATGCATGTTATATTGATAATGATATTAGTAATAAGTATAATTATTACAGTTCTAGCGATAATAACTGCATAATATGGGTAATAATGCACGTTATATTGCTAATAATATAAGTAATGAGTACAATTATTACAGTTCTAGCCATAATAACTGCATTATATGGGTAATAATGCATGTTATATTGATAATAACATAAGTAATAAGTATAATTATTACAGTTCTAGCGATAATTGCATTATATGGGTAATAATGCATGTTATATTGATAATCTCGGGAGTAATAAGTATAATTATTATAGTTCTAGCGATAATAGTAGTAAAATATGGCAAATAGTACATGTTATATTGATAATAATAAAAGTAATAAGTATATTTATTACAGTCCTACCGATAATAACTGCATAATATGGGTAATAATGCATGTTATATTGATGATAATAAAAGTAATACGTATATTTATTATAGTTCTAGCGATAATAACTGCATAATATGGGTAATAATGCATGTTATATTGATAATAATATAAGTAATAAGTATAATTATTACAGTTCTGGCGATAATAACTTCTTTATATGGGTAATAATGCACGTTATATTGCTAATAGTATAAGTAATAAGTATAATTATTACAGTTCTAGCGATAATACCTCCATTATATGGGTAATAATGCATGTTATATTGATAATGATATAAGTAATAAGTATATTTATTACAGTTCTATCGATAATAACTGCATAATATGGGTAATAATGCATGTTATGTTGATGACAATGAAAGTAATACGTATGTTTATTATAGTTCTAGCGATAATAACTGCATAATATGGGTAATAATGGATGTTATATTGAGAATAATATAAGTAATAAGTATAATTATTACAGTTCTGGCGATAATAACTGCATTATATGGGTAATAATGCACGCTATATTGCTAATAGTATAAGTAATAAGTATAATTATTACAGTGCTTGCGATAATACCTCCATTATATGGGTAATAATGCATGTTATATTGAGAATAATATAAGTAATAAGTATAATTATTACAGTTCTAGCGATAATAACTGCATTATATGGGTAATAATGCACGTTATATTGCTAACAATATAAGTAATAAGTATAATTATTACAGTTCTAGCGATAATACCTCCATTATATGGGTAATAATGCACGTTATATTGCTAATAATATAAGTAATGAGTACAATTATTACAGTTCTAGCAATAATACCTCCATTATATGGGTAATAATGCATGTTATATTGATAATGATATTAGTAATAAGTATAATTATTACAGTTCTAGCGATAATAACTGCATAATATGGGTAATAATGCACGTTATATTGCTAATAATATAAGTAATGAGTACAATTATTACAGTTCTAGCCATAATAACTGCATTATATGGGTAATAATGCATGTTATATTGATAATAACATAAGTAATAAGTATAATTATTACAGTTCTAGCGATAATAACTGCATTATATGGGTAATAATGCATGTTATATTGATAATATCGGGAGTAATAAGTATAATTATTATAGTTCTAGCGATAATAGTAGTAAAATATGGCAAATAGTACATGTTATATTGATAATAATAAAAGTAATAAGTATATTTATTACAGTCCTACCGATAATAACTGCATAATATGGGTAATAATGCATGTTATGTTGATGACAATGAAAGTAATACGTATGTTTATTATAGTTCTAGCGATAATAACTGCATAATATGGGTAATAATGGATGTTATATTGAGAATAATATAAGTAATAAGTATAACTATTACAGTTCTAGCGATAATAACTGCATTATATGTGTAATAATGCACGTTATACTGCTAATAATATAAGTAATAAGTATAGTTATTACAGTTCTAGCGATAATAACTGTATTACATGGGTAATAATGCATGTTATATTGATAATATCGGGAGTAATAAGTACAATTATTATAGTTCTAGCGATAATAATAGTAAAATATGGCTAATAGTGCATGATATATTGATAATAGTAAAAGTAATAAGTATATTTATTACAGTTCTATCGATAATAACTGCATAATATGGGTAATAATTATGTTATATTGATGTTAATAAGAGTAATACGTATATTTATTATAGTTCTAGCAATAATAACTGCATAATATGGGTAATAATGCATGTTATATTGAGAATAATATAAGTAATAAGTATAATTATTACAGTTCTGGCGATAATAACTTCTTTATATGGGTAATAATGCACGTTATATTGCTAATAGTATAAGTAATAAGTATAATTATTACAGTTCTAGCGATAATACCTCCATTATATGGGTAATAATGCATGTTATATTGATAATGATATAAGTAATAAGTATAATTATTACAGTTCTAGCGATAATAACTGCATAATATGGGTAATAATGCACGTTATATTGCTAATAGTATAAGTAATAAGTATAATTATTACAGTTCTAGCGATAATACCTCCATTATATGGGTAATAATGCATGTTATATTGATAATATCGGGAGTAATAAGTATAATTATTATAGTTCTAGCGATAATAATAGTAAAATATGGCAAATAGTGCATGTTATATTGATAATAATAAAAGTAATAAGTATATTTATTACAGTTCTATCGATAATAACTGCATAATATGGGTAATAATTATGTTATATTGATGATAATAAAATTAACACGTACATTTATTATAGTTCTAGCGATAATAACTGCATAATATGGGTAATAATGCATGTTATATTGATAATAATATATGTAATAAGTATAATTATTACAGTTCTAGCGATAATAACTGCATTATATGGGTAATAATGCACGTTATATTGCTAACAATATAAGTAATAAGTACAATTATTACAGTTCTAGCGATAATAACTGCATTATATGGGTAAAAATGCATGTTATATTGAGAATAATATAAGTAATAAGTATAATTATTACAGTTCTGGCGATAATAACTGCATTATATGGGTAACAATGCACGTTATATTGCTAATAGTATAAGTAATAAGTATAATTATTACAGTTCTACCAATAATACCTCTATTACATGGGTAATAATGCATGTTATATTGATAATAATATAAGTAATAAGTATAATTATTACAGTTCTAGCGATAATACCTCCATTATATGGGTAATAATGCACGTTATATTGCTAATAATATAAGTAATGAGTACAGTTATTACAGTTCTAGCCATAATAACTGCATTATATTGGTAATAATGCATGTTATATTGATAATAACATAAGTAATAAGTATAATTATTACAGTTCTAGCGATAATAACTGTATTACATGGGTAATAATGCATATTATATTGATAATATCGGGAGTAATAAGTATAATTATTATAGTTCTAGCGATAATAATAGTAAAATATGGCTAATAGTGCATGATATATTGATAATAGTAAAAGTAATAAGTATATTTATTACAGTTCTATCGATAATAACTGCATAATATGGGTAATAATGCATGTTATGTTGATGACAATGAAAGTAATACGTATGTTTATTATAGTTCTAGCGATAGTAACTGCATAATATGGGTAATAATGCATGTTATATTGAGAATAATATAAGTAATAAGTATAATTATTACAGTTCTAGCGATAATACCTCCATTATATTGGTAATAATGCATGTTATATTGATAATGATATAAGTAACAAGTATAATTATTACAGTTCTAGCGATAATAACTGCATTGTATGGGTAATAATGCATGTTATATTGATAATATCGGGAGTAATAAGTATAATTATTATAGTTCTAGCGATAATAATAGTAAAATATGGCAAATAGTGCATGTTATATTGATAATAATAAAACTAATAAGTATATTTATTACAGTTCTATCGATAATAACTGCATAATATGGGTAATAATTATGTTATATTGATGTTAATAAGAGTAATACGTATATTTATTATAGTTCTAGCAATAATAACTGCATAATATGGGTAATAAAGCATGTTATATTGAGAATAATATAAGTAATAAGTATAATTATTACAGTTCTGGCGATAATAACTTCTTTATATGGGTAATAATGCACGTTATATTGCTAATAGTATAAGTAATAAGTATAATTATTACAGTTCTAGCGATAATACCTCCATTATATGGGTAATAATGCATGTTATATTGATAATGATATAAGTAATAAGTATAATTATTACAGTTCTAGCGATAATAACTGCATAATATGGGTAATAATGCACGTTATATTGCTAATAGTATAAGTAATATGTATAATTATTACAGTTCTAGCGATAATACCTCCATTATATGGGTAATAATGCATGTTATATTGATAATGATATAAGTAATAAGTATAATTATTACAGTTCTAGCGATAATAACTGCATAATATGGGTAATAATGCATGTTATATTGATAATAATATAAGTAATAAGTATAATTATTACAGTTCTAGCAATAATACCTCCATTATATGGGTAATAATGCATGTTATATTGATAATATCGGGAGTAATAAGTATAATTATTATAGTTCTAGCGATAATAGTAGTAAAATATGGCAAATAGTACATGTTATATTGATAATAATAAAAGTAATAAGTATATTTATTACAGTCCTACCGATAATAACTGCATAATATGGGTAATAATGCATGTTATGTTGATGACAATGAAAGTAATACGTATGTTTATTATAGTTCTAGCGATAATAACTGCATAATATGGGTAATAATGGATGTTATATTGAGAATAATATAAGTAATAAGTATAACTATTACAGTTCTAGCGATAATAACTGCATTATATGTGTAATAATGCACGTTATACTGCTAATAATATAAGTAATAAGTATAGTTATTACAGTTTCAGCGATAATAACTGTATTACATGGGTAATAATGCATGTTATATTGATAATATCGGGAGTAATAAGTATAATTATTATAGTTCTAGCGATAATAATAGTAAAATATGGCTAATAGTGCATGATATATTGATAATAGTAAAAGTAATAAGTATATTTATTACAGTTCTATCGATAATAACTGCATAATATGGGTAATAATGCATGTTATGTTGATGACAATGAAAGTAATACGTATGTTTATTATAGTTCTAGCGATAGTAACTGCATAATATGGGTAATAATGCATGTTATATTGAGAATAATATAAGTAATAAGTATAATTATTACAGTTCTAGCGATAATACCTCCATTATGTTGGTAGTAATGCATGTTATATTGATAATGATATAAGTAATAAGTATAATTATTACAGTTCTAGCGATAATAACTGCATTGTATGGGTAATAATGCATGTTATATTGATAATATCGGGAGTAATAAGTACAATTATTATAGTTCTAGCGATAATAATAGTAAAATATGGCAAATAGTGCATGTTATATTGATAATAATAAAACTAATAAGTATATTTATTACAGTTCTATCGATAATAACTGCATAATATGGGTAATAATTATGTTATATTGATGATAATAAAATTAATACGTGCATTTATTATAGTTCTAGCGATAATAACTGCATAATATGGGTAATAATGCATGTTATATTGATAATAATATATGTAATAAGTATAATTATTACAGTTCTAGCGATAATAACTGCATTATATGGGTAATAATGCACGTTATATTGCTAACAATATAAGTAATAAGTACAATTATTACAGTTCTAGCGATAATAACTGCATTATATGGGTAAAAATGCGTGTTATATTGAGAATAATATAAGTAATAAGTATAATTATTACAGTTCTGGCGATAATAACTGCATTATATGGGTAACAATGCACGTTATATTGCTAATAGTATAAGTAATAAGTATAATTATTACAGTTCTAGCAATAATACCTCCATTATATGGGTAATAATGCATGTTATATTGATAATAATATAAGTAATAAGTATAATTATTACAGTTCTAGCGATAATACCTCCATTATATGGGTAATAATGCACGTTATATTGCTAATAATATAAGTAATGAGTACAGTTATTACAGTTCTAGCCATAATAACTGCATTATATTGGTAAAAATGCATGTTATATTGATAATAACATAAGTAATAAGTATAATTATTACAGTTCTAGCGATAATAACTGCATTATATGGGTAATAATGCATGTTATATTGATAATATCGGGAGTAATAAGTATAATTATTATAGTTCTAGCGATAATAATAGTAAAATATGGCAAATAGTGCATGTTATAAGGAGAATAATAAAAGAAATAAGTATATTTATTACAGTTCTATCGATAATAACTGCATAATATGGGTAATAATGCATGTTATATTGATAATAATATAAGTAATAAGTAGAATTATTACAGTTCTAGCGATAATAACTGCATTATATGGGTAATAATGCACGTTATATTGCTAACAATATAAGTAATAAGTATAATTATTACAGTTCTAGCGATAATACCTCCATTATATGGGTAATAATGCACGTTATATTGCTAATAATATGAGTAATGAGTACAATTATTACAGTTCTAGCAATAATACCTCCATTATATGGGTAATAATGCATGTTATATTGATAATGATATTAGTAATAAGTATAATTATTACAGTTCTAGCGATAATAACTGCATAATATGGGTAATAATGCACGTTATATTGCTAATAATATAAGTAATGAGTACAATTATTACAGTTCTAGCCATAATAACTGCATTATATGGGTAATAATGCATGTTATATTGATAATAACATAAGTAATAAGTATAATTATTACAGTTCTAGCGATAATAACTGCATTATATGGGTAATAATGCATGTTATATTGATAATATCGGGAGTAATAAGTATAATTATTATAGTTCTAGCGATAATAGTAGTCAAATATGGCAAATAGTACATGTTATATTGATAATAATAAAAGTAATAAGTATATTTATTACAGTCCTACCGATAATAACTGCATAATATGGGTAATAATGCATGTTATATTGATGATAATAAAAGTAATACGTATATTTATTATAGTTCTAGCGATAATAACTGCATAATATGGGTAATAATGCATGTTATATTGATAATAATATAAGTAATAAGTATAATTATTACAGTTCTAGCAATAATACCTCCATTATATGGGTAATAATGCATGTTATATTGAGAGTAATACAAGTAATAAGTATAATTATTACAGTTCTGGCGATAATAACTTCTTTATATGGGTAATAATGCACGTTATATTGCTAATAGTATAAGTAATAAGTATAATTATTACAGCTCTAGCGATAATACCTCCATTATATGGGTAATAATGCATGTTATATTGATAATGATATAAGTAATTAGTATAATTATTACAGTTCTAGCGATAATAACTGCATAATATGGGTAATAATGCACGTTATATTGCTAATAATATAAGTAATGAGTACAATTATTACAGTTCTAGCGATAATAACTGCATTATATGGGAAATAATGCATGTTATATTGATAATATCGGGAGTAATAAGTATAATTATTATAGTTCTAGCGATAATAATAGTAAAATCTGGCAAATAGTGCATGTTATATTGATAATAATAAAAGTAATAAGTATATTTATTACAGTTCTATCGATAATAACTGCATGATATGGGTAATAATGCATGTTATATTGATGATAATAAAAGTAATTCGTATATTTATTATAGTTCTAGCGATAATAACTGCATAATATGGGTAATAATGCATGTTATATTGATAATAATATAAGTAATAAGTATAATTATTACAGTTCTAGCAATAATACCTCCATTATATGGGTAATAATGCATGTTATATTGAGAGTAATACAAGTAATAAGTATAATTATTACAGTTCTGGCGATAATAACTTCTTTATATGGGTAATAATGCACGTTATATTGCTAATAGTATAAGTAATAAGTATAATTATTACAGTTCTAGCGATAATACCTCCATTATATGGGTAATAATGCATGTTATATTGATAATGATATAAGTAATTAATATAATTATTACAGTTCTAGCGATAATAACTGCATAATATGGGTAATAATGCACGTTATATTGCTAATAATATAAGTAATGAGTACAATTATTACAGTTCTAGCGATAATAACTGCATTATATGGGTAATAATGCATGTTATATTGATGATAATAAAAGTAATACGTATATTTATTATAGTTCTAGCGATAATAACTGCATAATATGGGTAATAATGCATGTTATATTGAGAATAATATAAGTGATAAGTATAATTATTACAGTTCTGGCGATAATAACTGCATTATATGGGTAATAATGCACGTTATATTGCTAATAGTATAAGTAATAAGTATAATTGTTACAGTTCTAGCGATAATACCTCCATTATGTGGGTAATAATGCATGTTATATTGATAATGATATAAGTAATAAGTATAATTATTACAGTTCTAGCGATAATAACTGCATCATATGGGTAATAATGCATGTTATATTGAGAATAATATAAGTAATAAGTATAATTATTACAGTTCTAGCAATAATACCTCCATTATATGGGTAATAATGCATGTTATATTGAGAGTAATACAAGTAATAAGTATAATTATTACAGTTCTGGCGATAATAACTTCTTTATATGGGTAATAATGCACGTTATATTGCTAATAGTATAAGTAATAAGTATAATTATTACAGTTCTAGCGATAATACCTCCATTATATGGGTAATAATGCATGTTATATTGATAATGATATAAGTAATTAGTATAATTATTACAGTTCTAGCGATAATAACTGCATAATATGGGTAATAATGCACGTTATATTGCTAATAATATAAGTAATGAGTACAATTATTACAGTTCTAGCGATAATAACTGCATTATATGGGAAATAATGCATGTTATATTGATAATATCGGGAGTAATAAGTATAATTATTATAGTTCTAGCGATAATAATAGTAAAATCTGGCAAATAGTGCATGTTATATTGATAATAATAAAAGTAATAAGTATATTTATTACAGTTCTATCGATAATAACTGCATGATATGGGTAATAATGCATGTTATATTGATGATAATAAAAGTAATACGTATATTTATTATAGTTCTAGCGATAATAACTGCATAATATGGGTAATAATGCATGTTATATTGATAATAATATAAGTAATAAGTATAATTATTACAGTTCTAGCAATAATACCTCCATTATATGGGTAATAATGCATGTTATATTGAGAGTAATACAAGTAATAAGTATAATTATTACAGTTCTGGCGATAATAACTTCTTTATATGGGTAATAATGCACGTTATATTGCTAATAGTATAAGTAATAAGTATAATTATTACAGTTCTAGCGATAATACCTCCATTATATGGGTAATAATGCATGTTATATTGATAATGATATAAGTAATTAGTATAATTATTACAGTTCTAGCGATAATAACTGCATAATATGGGTAATAATGCACGTTATATTGCTAATAATATAAGTAATGAGTACAATTATTACAGTTCTAGCGATAATAACTGCATTATATGGGTAATAATGCATGTTATATTGATAATATCGGGAGTAATAAGTATAATTATTATAGTTCTAGCGATAATAATAGTAAAATCTGGCAAATAGTGCATGTTATATTGATAATAATAAAAGTAATAAGTATATTTATTACAGTTCTATCGATAATAACTGCATGATATGGGTAATAATGCATGTTATATTGATGATAATAAAAGTAATACGTATATTTATTATAGTTCTAGCGATAATAACTGCATAATATGGGTAATAATGCATGTTATATTGATAATAATATAAGTAATAAGTATAATTATTACAGTTCTAGCAATAATACCTCCATTATATGGGTAATAATGCATGTTATATTGAGAGTAATACAAGTAATAAGTATAATTATTACAGTTCTGGCGATAATAACTTCTTTATATGGGTAATAATGCACGTTATATTGCTAATAGTATAAGTAATGAGTATAATTATTACAGTTCTAGCGATAATACCTCCATTATATGGGTAATAATGCATGTTATATTGATAATGATATAAGTAATTAGTATAATTATTACAGTTCTAGCGATAATAACTGCATAATATGGGTAATAATGCACGTTATATTGCTAATAATATAAGTAATGAGTACAATTATTACAGTTCTAGCGATAATAACTGCATTATATGGGTAATAATGCATGTTATATTGATGATAATAAAAGTAATACGTATATTTATTATAGTTCTAGCGATAATAACTGCATAATATGGGTAATAATGCATGTTATATTGATAATAATATAAGTGATAAGTAGAATTATTACAGTTCTAGCGATAATAACTGCATTATATGGGTAATAATGCACGTTATATTGCTAACAATATAAGTAATAAGTATAATTATTACAGTTCTAGCGATAATAACTGCATTATATGGGTAATAATGCATGTTATATTGATAATATCGGGAGTAATAAGTATAATTATTATAGTTCTAGCGATAATAATAGTAAAATATGGCAAATAGTGCATGTTATAAGGAGAATAATAAAAGAAATAAGTATATTTATTACAGTTCTATCGATAATAACTGCATAATATGGGTAATAATGCATGTTATATTGATAATAATATAAGTAATAAGTAGAATTATTACAGTTCTAGCGATAATAACTGCATTATATGGGTAATAATGCACGTTATATTGCTAACAATATAAATAATAAGTATAATTATTACAGTTCTAGCGATAATACCTCCATTATATGGGTAATAATGCACGTTATATTGCTAAAAATATAAGTAATGAGTACAATTATTACAGTTCTAGCAATAATACCTCCATTATATGGGTAATAATGCATGTTATATTGATAATGATATTAGTAATAAGTATAATTATTACAGTTCTAGCGATAATAACTGCATAATATGGGTAATAATGCACGTTATATTGCTAATAATATAAGTAATGAGTACAATTATTACAGTTCTAGCCATAATAACTGCATTATATGGGTAATAATGCATGTTATATTGATAATAACATAAGTAATAAGTATAATTATTACAGTTCTAGCGATAATAACTGCATTATATGGGTAATAATGCATGTTATATTGATAATCTCGGGAGTAATAAGTATAATTATTATAGTTCTAGCGATAATAGTAGTAAAATATGGCAAATAGTACATGTTATATTGATAATAATAAAAGTAATAAGTATATTTATTACAGTCCTACCGATAATAACTGCATAATATGGGTAATAATGCATGTTATATTGATGATAATAAAAGTAATACGTATATTTATTATAGTTCTAGCGATAATAACTGCATAATATGGGTAATAATGCATGTTATATTGATAATAATATAAGTAATAAGTATAATTATTACAGTTCTAGCAATAATACCTCCATTATATGGGTAATAATGCATGTTATATTGAGAGTAATACAAGTAATAAGTATAATTATTACAGTTCTGGCGATAATAACTTCTTTATATGGGTAATAATGCACGTTATATTGCTAATAGTATAAGTAATAAGTATAATTATTACAGTTCTAGCGATAATACCTCCATTATATGGGTAATAATGCATGTTATATTGATAATGATATAAGTAATAAGTATATTTATTACAGTTCTATCGATAATAACTGCATAATATGGGTAATAATGCATGTTATGTTGATGACAATGAAAGTAATACGTATGTTTATTATAGTTCTAGCGATAATAACTGCATAATATGGGTAATAATGGATGTTATATTGAGAATAATATAAGTAATAAGTATAATTATTACAGTTCTGGCGATAATAACTGCATTATATGGGTAATAATGCACGCTATATTGCTAATAGTATAAGTAATAAGTATAATTATTACAGTGCTTGCGATAATACCTCCATTATATGGGTAATAATGCATGTTATATTGAGAATAATATAAGTAATAAGTATAATTATTACAGTTCTAGCGATAATAACTGCATTATATGGGTAATAATGCACGTTATATTGCTAACAATATAAGTAATAAGTATAATTATTACAGTTCTAGCGATAATACCTCCATTATATGGGTAATAATGCACGTTATATTGCTAATAATATAAGTAATGAGTACAATTATTACAGTTCTAGCAATAATACCTCCATTATATGGGTAATAATGCATGTTATATTGATAATGATATTAGTAATAAGTATAATTATTACAGTTCTAGCGATAATAACTGCATAATATGGGTAATAATGCACGTTATATTGCTAATAATATAAGTAATGAGTACAATTATTACAGTTCTAGCCATAATAACTGCATTATATGGATAATAATGCATGTTATATTGATAATAACATAAGTAATAAGTATAATTATTACAGTTCTAGCGATAATAACTGCATTATATGGGTAATAATGCATGTTATATTGATAATATCGGGAGTAATAAGTATAATTATTATAGTTCTAGCGATAATAGTAGTAAAATATGGCAAATAGTACATGTTATATTGATAATAATAAAAGTAATAAGTATATTTATTACAGTCCTACCGATAATAACTGCATAATATGGGTAATAATGCATGTTATGTTGATGACAATGAAAGTAATACGTATGTTTATTATAGTTCTAGCGATAATAACTGCATAATATGGGTAATAATGGATGTTATATTGAGAATAATATAAGTAATAAGTATAACTATTACAGTTCTAGCGATAATAACTGCATTATATGTGTAATAATGCACGTTATACTGCTAATAATATAAGTAATAAGTATAGTTATTACAGTTCTAGCGATAATAACTGTATTACATGGGTAATAATGCATGTTATATTGATAATATCGGGAGTAATAAGTATAATTATTATAGTTCTAGCGATAATAATAGTAAAATATGGCTAATAGTGCATGATATATTGATAATAGTAAAAGTAATAAGTATATTTATTACAGTTCTATCGATAATAACTGCATAATATGGGTAATAATGCATGTTATGTTGATGACAATGAAAGTAATACGTATGTTTATTATAGTTCTAGCGATAGTAACTGCATAATATGGGTAATAATGCATGTTATATTGATAATAATATAAGTAATAAGTATAATTATTACAGTTCTAGCAATAATACCTCCATTATATGGGTAATAATGCATGTTATATTGATAATATCGGGAGTAATAAGTATAATTATTATAGTTCTAGCGATAATAGTAGTAAAATATGGCAAATAGTACATGTTATATTGATAATAATAAAAGTAATAAGTATATTTATTACAGTCCTACCGATAATAACTGCATAATATGGGTAATAATGCATGTTATGTTGATGACAATGAAAGTAATACGTATGTTTATTATAGTTCTAGCGATAATAACTGCATAATATGGGTAATAATGGATGTTATATTGAGAATAATATAAGTAATAAGTATAACTATTACAGTTCTAGCGATAATAACTGCATTATATGTGTAATAATGCACGTTATACTGCTAATAATATAAGTAATAAGTATAGTTATTACAGTTTCAGCGATAATAACTGTATTACATGGGTAATAATGCATGTTATATTGATAATATCGGGAGTAATAAGTATAATTATTATAGTTCTAGCGATAATAATAGTAAAATATGGCTAATAGTGCATGATATATTGATAATAGTAAAAGTAATAAGTATATTTATTACAGTTCTATCGATAATAACTGCATAATATGGGTAATAATGCATGTTATGTTGATGACAATGAAAGTAATACGTATGTTTATTATAGTTCTAGCGATAGTAACTGCATAATATGGGTAATAATGCATGTTATATTGAGAATAATATAAGTAATAAGTATAATTATTACAGTTCTAGCGATAATACCTCCATTATATTGGTAATAATGCATGTTATATTGATAATGATATAAGTAATAAGTATAATTATTACAGTTCTAGCGATAATAACTGCATTGTATGGGTAATAATGCATGTTATATTGATAATATCGGGAGTAATAAGTACAATTATTATAGTTCTAGCGATAATAATAGTAAAATATGGCAAATAGTGCATGTTATATTGATAATAATAAAACTAATAAGTATATTTATTACAGTTCTATCGATAATAACTGCATAATATGGGTAATAATTATGTTATATTGATGATAATAAGAGTAATACGTATATTTATTATAGTTCTAGCGATAATAACTGCATAATATGGGTAATAATGCATGTTATATTGAGAATAATATAAGTAATAAGTATAATTATTACAGTTCTGGCGATAATAACTTCTTTATATGGGTAATAATGCACGTTATATTGCTAATAGTATAAGTAATAAGTATAATTATTACAGTTCTAGCGATAATAACTGCATAATATGGGTAATAATGCGCGTTATATTGCTAATAGTATAAGTAATAAGTATAATTATTACAGTTCTAGCGATAATACCTCCATTATATGGGTAATAATGCATGTTATATTGATAATGATATAAGTAATAAGTATAATTATTACAGTTCTAGCGATAATAACTGCATAATATGGGTAATAATGCACGTTATATTGCTAATAATATAAGTAATAAGTATAATTATTATAGTTCTAGCGATAATAATAGTAAAATATGGCAAATAGTGCATGTTATATTGATAATAATAAAACTAATAAGTATATTTATTACAGTTCTATCGATAATAACTGCATAATATGGGTAATAATTATGTTATATTGATGATAATAAAATTAATACGTACATTTATTATAGTTCTAGCGATAATAACTGCATAATATGGGTAATAATGCATGTTATATTGATAATAATATATGTAATAAGTATAATTATTACAGTTCTAGCGATAATAACTGCATTATATGGGTAATAATGCACGTTATATTGCTAACAATATAAGTAATAAGTACAATTATTACAGTTCTAGCGATAATAACTGCATTATATGGGTAAAAATGCGTGTTATACTGAGAATAATATAAGTAATAAGTATAATTATTACAGTTCTGGCGATAATAACTGCATTATATGGGTAACAATGCACGTTATATTGCTAATAGTATAAGTAATAAGTATAATTATTACAGTTCTAGCAATAATACCTCCATTATATGGGTAATAATGCATGTTATATTGATAATAATATAAGTAATAAGTATAATTATTACAGTTCTAGCGATAATACCTCCATTATATGGGTAATAATGCACGTTATATTGCTAATAATATAAGTAATGAGTACAGTTATTACAGTTCTAGCCATAATAACTGCATTATATTGGTAAAAATGCATGTTATATTGATAATAACATAAGTAATAAGTATAATTATTACAGTTCTAGCGATAATAACTGCATTATATGGGTAATAATGCATGTTATATTGATAATATCGGGAGTAATAAGTATAATTATTATAGTTCTAGCGATAATAATAGTAAAATATGGCAAATAGTGCATGTTATAAGGAGAATAATAAAAGAAATAAGTATATTTATTACAGTTCTATCGATAATAACTGCATAATATGGGTAATAATGCATGTTATATTGATAATAATATAAGTAATAAGTAGAATTATTACAGTTCTAGCGATAATAACTGCATTATATGGGTAATAATGCACGTTATATTGCTAACAATATAAGTAATAAGTATAATTATTACAGTTCTAGCGATAATACCTCCATTATATGGGTAATAATGCACGTTATATTGCTAATAATATAAGTAATGAGTACAATTATTACAGTTCTAGCAATAATACCTCCATTATATGGGTAATAATGCATGTTATATTGATAATGATATTAGTAATAAGTATAATTATTACAGTTCTAGCGATAATAACTGCATAATATGGGTAATAATGCACGTTATATTGCTAATAATATAAGTAATGAGTACAATTATTACAGTTCTAGCCATAATAACTGCATTATATGGGTAATAATGCATGTTATATTGATAATAACATAAGTAATAAGTATAATTATTACAGTTCTAGCGATAATAACTGCATTATATGGGTAATAATGCATGTTATATTGATAATATCGGGAGTAATAAGTATAATTATTATAGTTCTAGCGATAATAGTAGTCAAATATGGCAAATAGTACATGTTATATTGATAATAATAAAAGTAATAAGTATATTTATTACAGTCCTACCGATAATAACTGCATAATATGGGTAATAATGCATGTTATATTGATGATAATAAAAGTAATACGTATATTTATTATAGTTCTAGCGATAATAACTGCATAATATGGGTAATAATGCATGTTATATTGATAATAATATAAGTAATAAGTATAATTATTACAGTTCTAGCAATAATACCTCCATTATATGGGTAATAATGCATGTTATATTGAGAGTAATACAAGTAATAAGTATAATTATTACAGTTCTGGCGATAATAACTTCTTTATATGGGTAATAATGCACGTTATATTGCTAATAGTATAAGTAATAAGTATAATTATTACAGTTCTAGCGATAATACCTCCATTATATGGGTAATAATGCATGTTATATTGATAATGATATAAGTAATTAGTATAATTATTACAGTTCTAGCGATAATAACTGCATAATATGGGTAATAATGCACGTTATATTGCTAATAATATAAGTAATGAGTACAATTATTACAGTTCTAGCGATAATAACTGCATTATATGGGAAATAATGCATGTTATATTGATAATATCGGGAGTAATAAGTATAATTATTATAGTTCTAGCGATAATAATAGTAAAATCTGGCAAATAGTGCATGTTATATTGATAATAATAAAAGTAATAAGTATATTTATTACAGTTCTATCGATAATAACTGCATGATATGGGTAATAATGCATGTTATATTGATGATAATAAAAGTAATTCGTATATTTATTATAGTTCTAGCGATAATAACTGCATAATATGGGTAATAATGCATGTTATATTGATAATAATATAAGTAATAAGTATAATTATTACAGTTCTAGCAATAATACCTCCATTATATGGGTAATAATGCATGTTATATTGAGAGTAATACAAGTAATAAGTATAATTATTACAGTTCTGGCGATAATAACTTCTTTATATGGGTAATAATGCACGTTATATTGCTAATAGTATAAGTAATAAGTATAATTGTTACAGTTCTAGCGATAATACCTCCATTATGTGGGTAATAATGCATGTTATATTGATAATGATATAAGTAATAAGTATAATTATTACAGTTCTAGCGATAATAACTGCATCATATGGGTAATAATGCATGTTATATTGAGAAACATATAAGTAATAAGTATAATTATTACAGTTCTAGCAATAATACCTCCATTATATGGGTAATAATGCATGTTATATTGAGAGTAATACAAGTAATAAGTATAATTATTACAGTTCTGGCGATAATAACTTCTTTATATGGGTAATAATGCACGTTATATTGCTAATAGTATAAGTAATAAGTATAATTATTACAGTTCTAGCGATAATACCTCCATTATATGGGTAATAATGCATGTTATATTGAGAGTAATACAAGTAATAAGTATAATTATTACAGTTCTGGCGATAATAACTTCTTTATATGGGTAATAATGCACGTTATATTGCTAATAGTATAAGTAATAAGTATAATTATTACAGTTCTAGCGATAATACCTCCATTATATGGGTAATAATGCATGTTATATTGATAATGATATAAGTAATTAGTATAATTATTACAGTTCTAGCGATAATAACTGCATAATATGGGTAATAATGCACGTTATATTGCTAATAATATAAGTAATGAGTACAATTATTACAGTTCTAGCGATAATAACTGCATTATATGGGAAATAATGCATGTTATATTGATAATATCGGGAGTAATAAGTATAATTATTATAGTTCTAGCGATAATAATAGTAAAATCTGGCAAATAGTGCATGTTATATTGATAATAATAAAAGTAATAAGTATATTTATTACAGTTCTATCGATAATAACTGCATGATATGGGTAATAATGCATGTTATATTGATGATAATAAAAGTAATTCGTATATTTATTATAGTTCTAGCGATAATAACTGCATAATATGGGTAATAATGCATGTTATATTGATAATAATATAAGTAATAAGTATAATTATTACAGTTCTAGCAATAATACCTCCATTATATGGGTAATAATGCATGTTATATTGAGAGTAATACAAGTAATAAGTATAATTATTACAGTTCTGGCGATAATAACTTCTTTATATGGGTAATAATGCACGTTATATTGCTAATAGTATAAGTAATAAGTATAATTGTTACAGTTCTAGCGATAATACCTCCATTATGTGGGTAATAATGCATGTTATATTGATAATGATATAAGTAATAAGTATAATTATTACAGTTCTAGCGATAATAACTGCATCATATGGGTAATAATGCATGTTATATTGAGAAACATATAAGTAATAAGTATAATTATTACAGTTCTAGCAATAATACCTCCATTATATGGGTAATAATGCATGTTATATTGAGAGTAATACAAGTAATAAGTATAATTATTACAGTTCTGGCGATAATAACTTCTTTATATGGGTAATAATGCACGTTATATTGCTAATAGTATAAGTAATAAGTATAATTATTACAGTTCTAGCGATAATACCTCCATTATATGGGTAATAATGCATGTTATATTGATAATGATATAAGTAATTAGTATAATTATTACAGTTCTAGCGATAATAACTGCATAATATGGGTAATAATGCACGTTATATTGCTAATAATATAAGTAATGAGTACAATTATTACAGTTCTAGCGATAATAACTGCATTATATGGGAAATAATGCATGTTATATTGATAATATCGGGAGTAATAAGTATAATTATTATAGTTCTAGCGATAATAATAGTAAAATCTGGCAAATAGTGCATGTTATATTGATAATAATAAAAGTAATAAGTATATTTATTACAGTTCTATCGATAATAACTGCATGATATGGGTAATAATGCATGTTATATTGATGATAATAAAAGTAATACGTATATTTATTATAGTTCTAGCGATAATAACTGCATAATATGGGTAATAATGCATGTTATATTGATAATAATATAAGTAATAAGTATAATTATTACAGTTCTAGCAATAATACCTCCATTATATGGGTAATAATGCATGTTATATTGAGAGTAATACAAGTAATAAGTATAATTATTACAGTTCTGGCGATAATAACTTCTTTATATGGGTAATAATGCACGTTATATTGCTAATAGTATAAGTAATAAGTATAATTATTACAGTTCTAGCGATAATACCTCCATTATATGGGTAATAATGCATGTTATATTGATAATGATATAAGTAATTAGTATAATTATTACAGTTCTAGCGATAATAACTGCATAATATGGGTAATAATGCACGTTATATTGCTAATAATATAAGTAATGAGTACAATTATTACAGTTCTAGCGATAATAACTGCATTATATGGGTAATAATGCATGTTATATTGATGATAATAAAAGTAATACGTATATTTATTATAGTTCTAGTGATAATAACTGCATAATATGGGTAATAATGCATGTTATATTGAGAATAATATAAGTGATAAGTATAATTATTACAGTTCTGGCGATAATAACTGCATTATATGGGTAATAATGCACGTTATATTGCTAATAGTATAAGTAATAATTATAATTGTTACAGTTCTAGCGATAATACCTCCATTATGTGGGTAATAATGCATGTTATATTGATAATGATATAAGTAATAAGTATAATTATTACAGTTCTAGCGATAATAACTGCATCATATGGGTAATAATGCATGTTATATTGAGAATAATATAAGTAATAAGTATAATTATTACAGTTCTGGCGATAATAACTGCATTATATGGGTAATAATGCAATGTTATATTGAAAATATCGGGAGTAATAAGTATAATTATTATAGTTCTAGCGATAATAATAGTAAAATATGGCAAATAGTGCATGTTATATTGATAATAATAAAAGTAATAAGTATATTTATTACAGTTCTATCAATAATAACTGCATAATATGGGTAATAATGCACGTTATATTGCTAACAATATAAGTAATAAGTATAATTATTACAGTTCTATCGATAATAACTGCATAATATGGGTAATAATGCATGTTATATTGATAATAATATAAGTAATAAGTAGAATTATTACAGTTCTAGCGATAATAACTGCATTATATGGGTAATAATGCACGTTATATTGCTAACAATATAAGTAATAAGTATAATTATTACAGTTCTAGCGATAATACCTCCATTATATGGGTAATAATGCACGTTATATTGCTAATAATATAAGTAATGAGTACAATTATTACAGTTCTAGCAATAATACCTCCATTATATGGGTAATAATGCATGTTATATTGATAATGATATAAGTAATAAGTATAATTATTACAGTTCTAGCGATAATAACTGCATAATATGGGTAATAATGGATGTTATATTGAGAATAATATAAGTAATAAGTATAATTATTACAGTTCTGGCGATAATAACTGCATTATATGGGTAATAATGCACGCTATATTGCTAATAGTATAAGTAATAAGTATAATTATTACAGTGCTTGCGATAATACCTCCATTATATGGGTAATAATGCATGTTATATTGAGAATAATATAAGTAATAAGTATAATTATTACAGTTCTAGCGATAATAACTGCATTATATGGGTAATAATGCACGTTATACTGCTAATAATATAAGTAATAAGTATAGTTATTACAGTTCTAGCGATAATAACTGTATTACATGGGTAATAATGCATGTTATATTGATAATATCGGGAGTAATAAGTATAATTATTATAGTTCTAGCGATAATAATAGTAAAATATGGCTAATAGTGCATGATATATTGATAATAGTAAAAGTAATAAGTATATTTATTACAGTTCTATCGATAATAACTGCATAATATGGGTAATAATGCATGTTATGTTGCTGACAATGAAAGTAATACGTATGTTTATTATAGTTCAAGCGATAGTAACTGCATAATATGGGTAATAATGCATGTTATATTGAGAATAATATAAGTAATAAGTATAATTATTACAGTTCTAGCGATAATACCTCCATTATATTGGTAATAATGCATGTTATATTGATAATGATATAAGTAATAAGTATAATTATTACAGTTCTAGCAATAATAACTGCATAATATGGGTAATAATGGATGTTATATTGAGAATAATATAAGTAATAAGTATAACTATTACAGTTCTAGCGATAATAACTGCATTATATGTGTAATAATGCACGTTATACTGCTAATAATATAAGTAATAAGTATAGTTATTACAGTTCTAGCGATAATAACTGTATTACATGGGTAATAATGCATGTTATATTGATAATATCGGGAGTAATAAGTATAATTATTATAGTTCTAGCGATAATAATAGTAAAATATGGCTAATAGTGCATGATATATTGATAATAGTAAAAGTAATAAGTATATTTATTACAGTTCTATCGATAATAACTGCATAATATGGGTAATAATGCATGTTATGTTGATGACAATGAAAGTAATACGTATGTTTATTATAGTTCTAGCGATAGTAACTGCATAATATGGGTAATAATGCATGTTATATTGAGAATAATATAAGTAATAAGTATAATTATTACAGTTCTAGCGATAATACCTCCATTATATTGGTAATAATGCATGTTATGTTGATAATGATATAAGTAATAAGTATAATTATTACAGTTCTAGCGATAATACCTCCATTATATTGGCAATAATGCATGTTATATTGATAATGATATAAGTAATAAGTATAATTATTACAGTTCTAGCGATAATAACTGCATTGTATGGGTAATAATGCATGTTATATTGATAATATCGGGAGTAATAAGTATAATTATTATAGTTCTAGCGATAATAATAGTAAAATATGGCAAATAGTGCATGTTATATTGATAATAATAAAACTAATAAGTATATTTATTATAGTTCTAGCGATAATAACTGCATAATATGGGTAATAATGCATGTTATATTGAGAATAATATAAGTAATAAGTATAATTATTACAGTTCTGGCGATAATAACTTCTTTATATGGGTGATAATGCACGTTATATTGCTAATAGTATAAGTAATAAGTATAATTATTACAGTTCTAGCGATAATAACTGCATAATATGGGTAATAATGCACGTTATATTGCTAATAGTATAAGTAATAAGTATAATTATTACAGTTCTAGCGATAATACCTCCATTATATGGGTAATAATGCATGTTATATTGATAATGATATAAGTAATAAGTATAATTATTACAGTTCTAGCGATAATAACTGCATAATATGGGTAATAATGCACGTTATATTGCTAATAATATAAGTAATAAGTATAATTATTATAGTTCTAGCGATAATAATAGTAAAATATGGCAAATAGTGCATGTTATATTGATAATAATAAAACTAATAAGTATATTTATTACAGTTCTATCGATAATAACTGCATAATATGGGTAATAATTATGTTATATTGATGATAATAAAATTAATACGTACATTTATTATAGTTCTAGCGATAATAACTGCATAATATGGGTAATAATGCATGTTATATTGATAATAATATATGTAATAAGTATAATTATTACAGTTCTAGCGATAATAACTGCATTATATGGGTAATAATGCACGTTATATTGCTAACAATATAAGTAATAAGTACAATTATTACAGTTCTAGCGATAATAACTGCATTATATGGGTAAAAATGCGTGTTATATTGAGAATAATATAAGTAATAAGTATAATTATTACAGTTCTGGCGATAATAACTGCATTATATGGGTAACAATGCACGTTATATTGCTAATAGTATAAGTAATAAGTATAATTATTACAGTTCTAGCAATAATACCTCCATTATATGGGTAATAATGCATGTTATATTGATAATAATATAAGTAATAAGTATAATTATTACAGTTCTAGCGATAATACCTCCATTATATGGGTAATAATGCACGTTATATTGCTAATAATATAAGTAATGAGTACAGTTATTACAGTTCCAGCCATAATAACTGCATTATATTGGTAAAAATGCATGTTATATTGATAATAACATAAGTAATAAGTGTAATTGTTACAGTTCTAGCGATAATAACTGCATTATATGGGTAATAATGCATGTTATATTGATAATATCGGGAGTAATAAGTATAATTATTATAGTTCTAGCGATAATAATAGTAAAATATGGCTAATAGTGCATGATATATTGATAATAGTAAAAGTAATAAGTATATTTATTACAGTTCTATCGATAATAACTGCATAATATGGGTAATAATGCATGTTATGTTGATGACAATGAAAGTAATACGTATGTTTATTATAGTTCTAGCGATAGTAACTGCATAATATGGGTAATAATGCATGTTATATTGAGAATAATATAAGTAATAAGTATAATTATTACAGTTCTAGCGATAATACCTCCATTATATTGGTAATAATGCATGTTATGTTGATAATGATATAAGTAATAAGTATAATTATTACAGTTCTAGCGATAATACCTCCATTATATTGGTAAAAATGCATGTTATATTGATAATAACATAAGTAATAAGTATAATTGTTACAGTTCTAGCGATAATAACTGCATTATATGGGTAATAATGCATGTTATATTGATAATATCGGGAGTAATAAGTATAATTATTATAGTTCTAGCGATAATAATAGTAAAATATGGCTAATAGTGCATGATATATTGATAATAGTAAAAGTAATAAGTATATTTATTACAGTTCTATCGATAATAACTGCATAATATGGGTAATAATGCATGTTATATTGATAATAATATAAGTAATAAGTAGAATTATTACAGTTCTAGCGATAATAACTGCATTATATGGGTAATAATGCACGTTATATTGCTAACAATATAAGTAATAAGTATAATTATTACAGTTCTAGCAATAATACCTCCATTATATGGGTAATAATGCATGTTATATTGATAATAATATAAGTAATAAGTATAATTATTACAGTTCTAGCGATAATACCTCCATTATATGGGTAATAATGCACGTTATATTGCTAATAATATAAGTAATGAGTACAGTTATTACAGTTCCAGCCATAATAACTGCATTATATTGGTAAAAATGCATGTTATATTGATAATAACATAAGTAATAAGTATAATTGTTACAGTTCTAGCGATAATAAATGCATTATATGGGTAATAATGCATGTTATATTGATAATATCGGGAGTAATAAGTATAATTATTATAGTTCTAGCGATAATAATAGTAAAATATGGCTAATAGTGCATGATATATTGATAATAGTAAAAGTAATAAGTATATTTATTACAGTTCTATCGATAATAACTGCATAATATGGGTAATAATGCATGTTATGTTGATGACAATGAAAGTAATACGTATGTTTATTATAGTTCTAGCGATAGTAACTGCATAATATGGGTAATAATGCATGTTATATTGATAATAATATAAGTAATAAGTAGAATTATTACAGTTCTAGCGATAATAACTGCATTATATGGGTAATAATGCACGTTATATTGCTAACAATATAAGTAATAAGTATAATTATTACAGTTCTAGCAATAATACCTCCATTATATGGGTAATAATGCATGTTATATTGATAATAATATAAGTAATAAGTATAATTATTACAGTTCTAGCGATAATACCTCCATTATATGGGTAATAATGCACGTTATATTGCTAATAATATAAGTAATGAGTACAGTTATTACAGTTCCAGCCATAATAACTGCATTATATTGGTAAAAATGCATGTTATATTGATAATAACATAAGTAATAAGTATAATTGTTACAGTTCTAGCGATAATAAATGCATTATATGGGTAATAATGCATGTTATATTGATAATATCGGGAGTAATAAGTATAATTATTATAGTTCTAGCGATAATAATAGTAAAATATGGCAAATAGTGCATGTTATATTGATAATAATAAAACTAATAAGTATATTTATTACAGTTCTATCGATAATAACTGCATAATATGGGTAATAATTATGTTATATTGATGATAATAAGAGTAATACGTATATTTATTATAGTTCTAGCGATAATAACTGCATAATATGGGTAATAATGCATGTTATATTGAGAATAATATAAGTAATAAGTATAATTATTACAGTTCTGGCGATAATAACTTCTTTATATGGGTGATAATGCACGTTATATTGCTAATAGTATAAGTAATAAGTATAATTATTACAGTTCTAGCGATAATAACTGCATAATATGGGTAATAATGCACGTTATATTGCTAATAGTATAAGTAATAAGTATAATTATTACAGTTCTAGCGATAATACCTCCATTATATGGGTAATAATGCATGTTATATTGATAATGATATAAGTAATAAGTATAATTATTACAGTTCTAGCGATAATAACTGCATAATATGGGTAATAATGCACGTTATATTGCTAATAATATAAGTAATAAGTATAATTATTATAGTTCTAGCGATAATAATAGTAAAATATGGCAAATAGTGCATGTTATATTGATAATAATAAAACTAATAAGTATATTTATTACAGTTCTATCGATAATAACTGCATAATATGGGTAATAATTATGTTATATTGATGATAATAAAATTAATACGTACATTTATTATAGTTCTAGCGATAATAACTGCATAATATGGGTAATAATGCATGTTATATTGATAATAATATATGTAATAAGTATAATTATTACAGTTCTAGCGATAATAACTGCATTATATGGGTAATAATGCACGTTATATTGCTAACAATATAAGTAATAAGTACAATTATTACAGTTCTAGCGATAATAACTGCATTATATGGGTAAAAATGCGTGTTATATTGAGAATAATATAAGTAATAAGTATAATTATTACAGTTCTGGCGATAATAACTGCATTATATGGGTAACAATGCACGTTATATTGCTAATAGTATAAGTAATAAGTATAATTATTACAGTTCTAGCAATAATACCTCCATTATATGGGTAATAATGCATGTTATATTGATAATAATATAAGTAATAAGTATAATTATTACAGTTCTAGCGATAATACCTCCATTATATGGGTAATAATGCACGTTATATTGCTAATAATATAAGTAATGAGTACAGTTATTACAGTTCCAGCCATAATAACTGCATTATATTGGTAAAAATGCATGTTATATTGATAATAACATAAGTAATAAGTGTAATTGTTACAGTTCTAGCGATAATAACTGCATTATATGGGTAATAATGCATGTTATATTGATAATATCGGGAGTAATAAGTATAATTATTATAGTTCTAGCGATAATAATAGTAAAATATGGCAAATAGTGCATGTTATAAGGAGAATAATAAAAGAAATAAGTATATTTATTACAGTTCTATCGATAATAACTGCATAATATGGGTAATAATGCATGTTATATTGATAATAATATAAGTAATAAGTAGAATTATTACAGTTCTAGCGATAATAACTGCATTATATGGGTAATAATGCACGTTATATTGCTAACAATATAAGTAATAAGTATAATTATTACAGTTCTAGCAATAATACCTCCATTATATGGGTAATAATGCATGTTATATTGATAATAATATAAGTAATAAGTATAATTATTACAGTTCTAGCGATAATACCTCCATTATATGGGTAATAATGCACGTTATATTGCTAATAATATAAGTAATGAGTACAGTTATTACAGTTCCAGCCATAATAACTGCATTATATTGGTAAAAATGCATGTTATATTGATAATAACATAAGTAATAAGTATAATTGTTACAGTTCTAGCGATAATAACTGCATTATATGGGTAATAATGCATGTTATATTGATAATATCGGGAGTAATAAGTATAATTATTATAGTTCTAGCGATAATAATAGTAAAATATGGCAAATAGTGCATGTTATAAGGAGAATAATAAAAGAAATAAGTATATTTATTACAGTTCTATCGATAATAACTGCATAATATGGGTAATAATGCATGTTATATTGATAATAATATAAGTAATAAGTAGAATTATTACAGTTCTAGCGATAATAACTGCATTATATGGGTAATAATGCACGTTATATTGCTAACAATATAAGTAATAAGTATAATTATTACAGTTCTAGCAATAATACCTCCATTATATGGGTAATAATGCATGTTATATTGATAATAATATAAGCAATAAGTATAATTATTACAGTTCTAGCGATAATACCTCCATTATATGGGTAATAATGCACGTTATATTGCTAATAATATAAGTAATGAGTACAGTTATTACAGTTCTAGCCATAATAACTGCATTATATTGGTAATAATGCATGTTATATTGATAATAACATAAGTAATAAGTATAATTATTACAGTTCTAGCGATAATAACTGCATTATATGGGTAATAATGCATGTTATATTGATAATATCGGGAGTAATAAGTATAATTATTATAGTTCTAGCGATAATAATAGTAAAATATGGCAAATAGTGCATGTTATAAGGAGAATAATAAAAGAAATAAGTATATTTATTACAGTTCTATCGATAATAACTGCATAATATGGGTAATAATGCATGTTATATTGATAATAATATAAGTAATAAGTAGAATTATTACAGTTCTAGCGATAATAACTGCATTATATGGGTAAAAATGCACGTTATATTGCTAACAATATAAGTAATAAGTATAATTATTACAGTTCTAGCGATAATACCTCCATTATATGGGTAATAATGCACGTTATATTGCTAATAATATAAGTAATGAGTACAATTATTACAGTTCTAGCAATAATACCACCATTATATGGGTAATAATGCATGTTATATTGATAATGATATTAGTAATAAGTAGAATTATTACAGTTCTAGCGATAATAACTGCATAATATGGGTAATAATGCATGTTATATTGATAATAATATAAGTAATAAGTATAATTATTACAGTTCTAGCAATAATACCTCCATTATATGGGTAATAATGCATGTTATATTGAGAGTAATACAAGTAATAAGTATAATTATTACAGTTCTGGCGATAATAACTGCATTATATGGGTAAAAATGCATGTTATATTGATAATATTGGGAGTAATAAGTATATTTATTATAGTTCTAGCGATAATAACTGCATAATATGGGTAATAATGCATGTAATATTGAGAATAATATAAGTAATAAGTATAATTATTACAGTCCTGGCGATAATAACTGCATTATATGGGTAACAATGCACGTTATATTGCTAATAGTATAAGTAATAAGTATAATTATTACAGTTCTAGCAATAATACCTCCATTATATGGGTAATAATGCATGTTATATTGATAATATCGGGAGTAATAAGTATAATTATTATAGTTCTAGCGATAATAATAGTAAAATATGGCAAATAGTGCCTGTTATAAGGAGAATAATAAAAGAAATAAGTATATTTATTACAGTTCTATCGATAAGAACTGCATAATATGGGTAATAATGCATGTTATATTGATAATAATAAAAGTAATAAGTAGAATTATTACAGTTCTAGCGATAATAACTGCATTATATGGGTAATAATGCACGTTATATTGCTAACAATATAAGTAATAAGTATAGTTATTGCAGTTCTAGCGATAATAACTGCATAATATGGGTAATAATGCACGTTATACTGCTAATAATATAAGTAATGAGTACAATTATTACAGTTCTAGTCATAATAACTGCATTATATGGGTAATAATGCATGTTATATTGATAATAACATAAGTAATAAGTATAATTATTACAGTTCTAGCGATAATAACTGCATTATATGGGTAATAATGCATGTTATATTGATAATATCGGGAGTAATAAGTATAATTATTATAGTTCTAGCGATAATAGTAGTAAAATATGGCAAATAGTACATGTTATATTGATAATAATAAAAGTAATAAGTATATTTATTACAGTCCTACCGATAATAACTGCATAATATGGGTAATAATGCATGTTATATTGATGATAGTAAAAGTAATACGTATATTTATTATAGTTCTAGCGATAATAACTGCATAATATGGGTAATAATGCATGTTATATTGATAATAATATAAGTAATAAGTATAATTATTACAGTTCTAGCAATAATACCTCCATTATATGGGTAATAATGCATGTTATATTGAGAATAATATAAGTAATAAGTATAATTATTACAGTTCTAGCGATAATAACTGCATTATATGGGTAATAATGCACGTTATACTGCTAATAATATAAGTAATAAGTATAGTTATTACAGTTCTAGCGATAATAACTGTATTACATGGGTAATAATGCATGTTATATTGATAATATCGGGAGTAATAAGTATAATTATTATAGTTCTAGCGATAATAATAGTAAAATATGGCTAATAGTACATGATATATTGATAATAGTAAAAGTAATAAGTATATTTATTACAGTTCTATCGATAATAACTGCATAATATGGGTAATAATGCATGTTATGTTGCTGACAATGAAAGTAATACGTATGTTTATTATAGTTCTAGCGATAGTAACTGCATAATATGGGTAATAATGCATGTTATATTGAGCATAATATAAGTAATAAGTATAATTATTACAGTTCTAGCGATAATACCTCCATTATATTGGTAATAATGCATGTTATATTGATAATGATATAAGTAATAAGTATAATTATTACAGTTCTAGCAATAATAACTGCATAATATGGGTAATAATGGATGTTATATTGAGAATAATATAAGTAATAAGTATAACTATTACAGTTCTAGCGATAATAACTGCATTATATGTGTAATAATGCACGTTATACTGCTAATAATATAAGTAATAAGTATAGTTATTACAGTTCTAGCGATAATAACTGTATTACATGGGTAATAATGCATGTTATATTGATAATATCGGGAGTAATAAGTATAATTATTATAGTTCTAGCGATAATAATAGTAAAATTTGGCTAATAGTGCATGATATATTGATAATAGTAAAAGTAATAAGTATATTTATTACAGTTCTATCGATAATAACTGCATAATATGGGTAATAATGCATGTTATGTTGATGACAATGAAAGTAATACGTACGTTTATTATAGTTCTAGCGATAGTAACTGCATAATATGGGTAATAATGCATGTTATATTGAGAATAATATAAGTAATAAGTATAATTATTACAGTTCTAGCGATAATACCTCCATTATATTGGTAATAATGCATGTTATATTGATAATGATATAAGTAATAAGTATAATTATTACAGTTCTAGCGATAATAACTGCATTGTATGGGTAATAATGCATGTTATATTGATAATATCGGGAGTAATAAGTATAATTATTATAGTTCTAGCGATAATAATAGTAAAATATGGCAAACAGTGCATGTTATATTGATAATAATAAAACTAATAAGTATATTTATTACAGTTCTATCGATAATAACTGCATAATATGGGTAATAATTATGTTATATTGATGATAATAAGAGTAATACGTATATTTATTATAGTTCTAGCGATAATAACTGCATAATATGGGTAATAATGCATGTTATATTGAGAATAATATAAGTAATAAGTATAATTATTACAGTTCTGGCGATAATAACTTCTTTATATGGGTGATAATGCACGTTATATTGCTAATAGTATAAGTAATAAGTATAATTATTACAGTTCTAGCGATAATAACTGCATAATATGGGTAATAATGCACGTTATATTGCTAATAGTATAAGTAATAAGTATAATTATTACAGTTCTAGCGATAATACCTCCATTATATGGGTAATAATGCATGTTATATTGATAATGATATAAGTAATAAGTATAATTATTACAGTTCTAGCGATAATAACTGCATAATATGGGTAATAATGCACGTTATATTGCTAATAATATAAGTAATAAGTATAATTATTATAGTTCTAGCGATAATAATAGTAAAATATGGCAAATAGTGCATGTTATATTGATAATAATAAAACTAATAAGTATATTTATTACAGTTCTATCGATAATAACTGCATAATATGGGTAATAATTATGTTATATTGATGATAATAAAATTAATACGTACATTTATTATAGTTCTAGCGATAATAACTGCATAATATGGGTAATAATGCATGTTATATTGATAATAATATGTGTAATAAGTATAATTATTACAGTTCTAGCGATAATAACTGCATTATATGGGTAATAATGCACGTTATATTGCTAACAATATAAGTAATAAGTACAATTATTACAGTTCTAGCGATAATAACTGCATTATATGGGTAAAAATGCGTGTTATATTGAGAATAATATAAGTAATAAGTATAATTATTACAGTTCTGGCGATAATAACTGCATTATATGGGTAACAATGCACGTTATATTGCTAATAGTATAAGTAATAAGTATAATTATTACAGTTCTAGCAATAATACCTCCATTATATGGGTAATAATGCATGTTATATTGATAATAATATAAGTAATAAGTATAATTATTACAGTTCTAGCGATAATACCTCCATTATATGGGTAATAATGCACGTTATATTGCTAATAATATAAGTAATGAGTACAGTTATTACAGTTCCAGCCATAATAACTGCATTATATTGGTAAAAATGCATGTTATATTGATAATAACATAAGTAATAAGTATAATTGTTACAGTTCTAGCGATAATAACTGCATTATATGGGTAATAATGCATGTTATATTGATAATATCGGGAGTAATAAGTATAATTATTATAGTTCTAGCGATAATAATAGTAAAATATGGCAAATAGTGCATGTTATAAGGAGAATAATAAAAGAAATAAGTATATTTATTACAGTTCTATCGATAATAACTGCATAATATGTGTAATAATGCATGTTATATTGATAATAATATAAGTAATAAGTAGAATTATTACAGTCTAGCGATAATAACTGCATTATATGGGTAATAATGCACGTTATATTGCTAACAATATAAGTAATAAGTACAATTATTACAGTTCTAGCGATAATAACTGCATTATATGGGTAAAAATGCGTGTTATATTGAGAATAATATAAGTAATAAGTATAATTATTACAGTTCTGGCGATAATAACTGCATTATATGGGTAACAATGCACGTTATATTGCTAATAGTATAAGTAATAAGTATAATTATTACAGTTCTAGCAATAATACCTCCATTATATGGGTAATAATGCATGTTATATTGATAATAATATAAGTAATAAGTATAATTATTACAGTTCTAGCGATAATACCTCCATTATATGGGTAATAATGCACGTTATATTGCTAATAATATAAGTAATGAGTACAGTTATTACAGTTCCAGCCATAATAACTGCATTATATTGGTAAAAATGCATGTTATATTGATAATAACATAAGTAATAAGTGTAATTATTACAGTTCTAGCGATAATAACTGCATTGTATGGGTAATAATGCATGTTATATTGATAATATCGGGAGTAATAAGTATAATTATTATAGTTCTAGCGATAATAATAGTAAAATATGGCAAATAGTGCATGTTATATTGATAATAATAAAACTAATAAGTATATTTATTACAGTTCTATCGATAATAACTGCATAATATGGGTAATAATTATGTTATATTGATGATAATAAGAGTAATACGTATATTTATTATAGTTCTAGCGATAATAACTGCATAATATGGGTAATAATGCATGTTATATTGAGAATAATATAAGTAATAAGTATAATTATTACAGTTCTGGCGATAATAACTTCTTTATATGGGTGATAATGCACGTTATATTGCTAATAGTATAAGTAATAAGTATAATTATTACAGTTCTAGCGATAATAACTGCATAATATGGGTAATAATGCACGTTATATTGCTAATAGTATAAGTAATAAGTATAATTATTACAGTTCTAGCGATAATACCTCCATTATATGGGTAATAATGCATGTTATATTGATAATGATATAAGTAATAAGTATAATTATTACAGTTCTAGCGATAATAACTGCATTATATGGGTAATAATGCACGTTATATTGCTAACAATATAAGTAATAAGTACAATTATTACAGTTCTAGCGATAATAACTGCATTATATGGGTAAAAATGCGTGTTATATTGAGAATAATATAAGTAATAAGTATAATTATTACAGTTCTGGCGATAATAACTGCATTATATGGGTAACAATGCACGTTATATTGCTAATAGTATAAGTAATAAGTATAATTATTACAGTTCTAGCGATAATAACTGCATAATATGGGTAATAATGCACGTTATATTGCTAATAGTATAAGTAATAAGTATAATTATTACAGTTCTAGCGATAATACCTCCATTATATGGGTAATAATGCATGTTATATTGATAATGATATAAGTAATAAGTATAATTATTACAGTTCTAGCGATAATAACTGCATAATATGGGTAATAATGCACGTTATATTGCTAATAATATAAGTAATAAGTATAATTATTATAGTTCTAGCGATAATAATAGTAAAATATGGCAAATAGTGCATGTTATATTGATAATAATAAAACTAATAAGTATATTTATTACAGTTCTATCGATAATAACTGCATAATATGGGTAATAATTATGTTATATTGATGATAATAAAATTAATACGTACATTTATTATAGTTCTAGCGATAATAACTGCATAATATGGGTAATAATGCATGTTATATTGATAATAATATATGTAATAAGTATAATTATTACAGTTCTAGCGATAATAACTGCATTATATGGGTAATAATGCACGTTATATTGCTAACAATATAAGTAATAAGTACAATTATTACAGTTCTAGCGATAATAACTGCATTATATGGGTAAAAATGCGTGTTATATTGAGAATAATATAAGTAATAAGTATAATTATTACAGTTCTGGCGATAATAACTGCATTATATGGGTAACAATGCACGTTATATTGCTAATAGTATAAGTAATAAGTATAATTATTACAGTTCTAGCAATAATACCTCCATTATATGGGTAATAATGCATGTTATATTGATAATAATATAAGTAATAAGTATAATTATTACAGTTCTAGCGATAATACCTCCATTATATGGGTAATAATGCACGTTATATTGCTAATAATATAAGTAATGAGTACAGTTATTACAGTTCCAGCCATAATAACTGCATTATATTGGTAAAAATGCATGTTATATTGATAATAACATAAGTAATAAGTGTAATTGTTACAGTTCTAGCGATAATAACTGCATTATATGGGTAATAATGCATGTTATATTGATAATATCGGGAGTAATAAGTATAATTATTATAGTTCTAGCGATAATAATAGTAAAATATGGCAAATAGTGCATGTTATAAGGAGAATAATAAAAGAAATAAGTATATTTATTACAGTTCTATCGATAATAACTGCATAATATGGGTAATAATGCATGTTATATTGATAATAATATAAGTAATAAGTATAATTATTACAGTTCTAGCGATAATACCTCCATTATATGGGTAATAATGCACGTTATATTGCTAATAATATAAGTAATGAGTACAGTTATTACAGTTCCAGCCATAATAACTGCATTATATTGGTAAAAATGCATGTTATATTGATAATAACATAAGTAATAAGTATAATTGTTACAGTTCTAGCGATAATAACTGCATTATATGGGTAATAATGTATGTTATATTGATAATATCGGCAGTAATAAGTATAATTATTATAGTTCTAGCGATAATAATAGTAAAATATGGCAAATAGTGCATGTTATAAGGAGAATAATAAAAGAAATAAGTATATTTATTACAGTTCTATCGATAATAACTGCATAATATGGGTAATAATGCATGTTATATTGATAATAATATAAGTAATAAGTAGAATTATTACAGTTCTAGCGATAATAACTGCATTATATGGGTAATAATGCACGTTATATTGCTAACAGTATAAGTAATAAGTATAATTATTACAGTTCTAGCAATAATACGTCCATTATATGGGTAATAATGCATGTTATATTGATAATAATATAAGCAATAAGTATAATTATTACAGTTCTAGCGATAATACCTCCATTATATGGGTAATAATGCACGTTATATTGCTAATAATATAAGTAATGAGTACAGTTATTACAGTTCTAGCCATAATAACTGCATTATATTGGTAATAATGCATGTTATATTGATAATAACATAAGTAATAAGTATAATTATTACAGTTCTAGCGATAATAACTGCATTATATGGGTAATAATGCATGTTATATTGATAATATCGGGAGTAATAAGTATAATTATTATAGTTCTAGCGATAATAATAGTAAAATATGGCAAATAGTGCATGTTATAAGGAGAATAATAAAAGAAATAAGTATATTTATTACAGTTCTATCGATAATAACTGCATAATATGGGTAATAATGCATGTTATATTGATAATAATATAAGTAATAAGTAGAATTATTACAGTTCTAGCGATAATAACTGCATTATATGGGTAAAAATGCACGTTATATTGCTAACAATATAAGTAATAAGTATAATTATTACAGTTCTAGCGATAATACCTCCATTATATGGGTAATAATGCATGTTATATTGATAATAACATAAGTAATAAGTATAATTATTACAGTTCTAGCGATAATAACTGCATTATATGGGTAATAATGCATGTTATATTGATAATATCGGGAGTAATAAGTATAATTATTATAGTTCTAGCGATAATAGTAGTAAAATATGGCAAATAGTACATGTTATATTGATAATAATAAAAGTAATAAGTAGAATTATTACAGTTCTAGCGATAATAACTGCATTATATGGGTAATAATGCACGTTATATTGCTAACAATATAAGTAATAAGTATAGTTATTGCAGTTCTAGCGATAATAACTGCATAATATGGGTAATAATGCACGTTATACTGCTAATAATATAAGTAATGAGTACAATTATTACAGTTCTAGCCATAATAACTGCATTATATGGGTAATAATGCATGTTATATTGATAATAACATAAGTAATAAGTATAATTATTACAGTTCTAGCGATAATAACTGCATTATATGGGTAATAATGCATGTTATATTGATAATATCGGGAGTAATAAGTATAATTATTATAGTTCTAGCGATAATAGTAGTAAAATATGGCAAATAGTACATGTTATATTGATAATAATAAAAGTAATAAGTAGAATTATTACAGTTCTAGCGATAATAACTGCATTATATGGGTAATAATGCACGTTATATTGCTAACAATATAAGTAATAAGTATAGTTATTGCAGTTCTAGCGATAATAACTGCATAATATGGGTAATAATGCACGTTATACTGCTAATAATATAAGTAATGAGTACAATTATTACAGTTCTAGCCATAATAACTGCATTATATGGGTAATAGTGCATGTTATATTGATAATAACATAAGTAATAAGTATAATTATTACAGTTCTAGCGATAATAACTGCATTATATGGGTAATAATGCATGTTATATTGATAATATCGGGAGTAATAAGTATAATTATTATAGTTCTAGCGATAATAGTAGTAAAATATGGCAAATAGTACATGTTATATTGATAATAATAAAAGTAATAAGTATATTTATTACAGTCCTACCGATAATAACTGCATAATATGGGTAATAATGCATGTTATATTGATGATAGTAAAAGTAATACGTATATTTATTATAGTTCTAGCGATAATAACTGCATAATATGGGTAATAATGCATGTTATATTGATAATAATATAAGTAATAAGTATAATTATTACAGTTCTAGCAATAATACCTCCATTATATGGGTAATAATGCATGTTATATTGAGAATAATATAAGTAATAAGTATAATTATTACAGTTCTAGCGATAATAACTGCATTATATGGGTAATAATGCACGTTATACTGCTAATAATATAAGTAATAAGTATAGTTATTACAGTTCTAGCGATAATAACTGTATTACATGGGTAATAATGCATGTTATATTGATAATATCGGGAGTAATAAGTATAATTATTATAGTTCTAGCGATAATAATAGTAAAATATGGCTAATAGTACATGATATATTGATAATAGTAAAAGTAATAAGTATATTTATTACAGTTCTATCGATAATAACTGCATAATATGGGTAATAATGCATGTTATGTTGCTGACAATGAAAGTAATACGTATGTTTATTATAGTTCTAGCGATAGTAACTGCATAATATGGGTAATAATGCATGTTATATTGAGAATAATATAAGTAATAAGTATAATTATTACAGTCCTAGCGATAATACCTCCATTATATTGGTAATAATGCATGTTATATTGATAATGATATAAGTAATAAGTATAATTATTACAGTTCTAGCAATAATAACTGCATAATATGGGTAATAATGGATGTTATATTGAGAATAATATAAGTAATAAGTATAACTATTACAGTTCTAGCGATAATAACTGCATTATATGTGTAATAATGCACGTTATACTGCTAATAATATAAGTAATAAGTATAGTTATTACAGTTCTAGCGATAATAACTGTATTACATGGGTAATAATGCATGTTATATTGATAATATCGGGAGTAATAAGTATAATTATTATAGTTCTAGCGATAATAATAGTAAAATTTGGCTAATAGTGCATGATATATTGATAATAGTAAAAGTAATAAGTATATTTATTACAGTTCTATCGATAATAACTGCATAATATGGGTAATAATGCATGTTATGTTGATGACAATGAAAGTAATACGTATGTTTATTATAGTTCTAGCGATAGTAACTGCATAATATGGGTAATAATGCATGTTATATTGATAATGATATAAGTAATAAGTATAATTATTACAGTTCTAGCGATAATAACTGCATAATATGGGTAATAATGCACGTTATATTGCTAATAGTATAAGTAATAAGTATAATTATTACAGTTCTAGCGATAATACCTCCATTATATGGGTAATAATGCATGTTATATTGATAATGATATAAGTAATAAGTATAATTATTACAGTTCTAGCGATAATAACTGCATAATATGGGTAATAATGCACGTTATATTGCTAATAATATAAGTAATAAGTATAATTATTATAGTTCTAGCGATAATAATAGTAAAATATGGCAAATAGTGCATGTTATATTGATAATAATAAAACTAATAAGTATATTTATTACAGTTCTATCGATAATAACTGCATAATATGGGTAATAATTATGTTATATTGATGATAATAAAATTAATACGTACATTTATTATAGTTCTAGCGATAATAACTGCATAATATGGGTAATAATGCATGTTATATTGATAATAATATGTGTAATAAGTATAATTATTACAGTTCTAGCGATAATAACTGCATTATATGGGTAATAATGCACGTTATATTGCTAACAATATAAGTAATAAGTACAATTATTACAGTTCTAGCGATAATAACTGCATTATATGGGTAAAAATGCGTGTTATATTGAGAATAATATAAGTAATAAGTATAATTATTACAGTTCTGGCGATAATAACTGCATTATATGGGTAACAATGCACGTTATATTGCTAATAGTATAAGTAATAAGTATAATTATTACAGTTCTAGCAATAATACCTCCATTATATGGGTAATAATGCATGTTATATTGATAATAATATAAGTAATAAGTATAATTATTACAGTTCTAGCGATAATACCTCCATTATATGGGTAATAATGCACGTTATATTGCTAATAATATAAGTAATGAGTACAGTTATTACAGTTCCAGCCATAATAACTGCATTATATTGGTAAAAATGCATGTTATATTGATAATAACATAAGTAATAAGTATAATTGTTACAGTTCTAGCGATAATAACTGCATTATATGGGTAATAATGCATGTTATATTGATAATATCGGGAGTAATAAGTATAATTATTATAGTTCTAGCGATAATAATAGTAAAATATGGCAAATAGTGCATGTTATAAGGAGAATAATAAAAGAAATAAGTATATTTATTACAGTTCTATCGATAATAACTGCATAATATGTGTAATAATGCATGTTATATTGATAATAATATAAGTAATAAGTAGAATTATTACAGTTCTAGCGATAATAACTGCATTATATGGGTAATAATGCACGTTATATTGCTAACAATATAAGTAATAAGTATAATTATTACAGTTCTAGCAATAATACCTCCATTATATGGGCAATAATGCATGTTATATTGATAATAATATAAGTAATAAGTATAATTATTACAGTTCTAGCGATAATACCTCCATTATATGGGTAATAATGCACGTTATATTGCTAATAATATAAGTAATGAGTACAGTTATTACAGTTCTAGCCATAATAACTGCATTATATTGGTAATAATGCATGTTATATTGATAATAACATAAGTAATAAGTATAATTATTACAGTTCTAGCGATAATAACTGCATTATATGGGTAATAATGCACGTTATATTGCTAACAATATAAGTAATAAGTATAATTATTACAGTTCTAGCGATAATACCTCCATTACATGGGTAATAATGCACGTTATATTGCTAATAATATAAGTAATGAGTACAATTATTACAGTTCTAGCAATAATACCTCCATTATATGGGTAATAATGCATGTTATATTGATAATGATATTAGTAATAAGTAGAATTATTACAGTTCTAGCGATAATAACTGCATAATATGGGTAATAATGCATGTTATATTGATAATAATATAAGTAATAAGTATAATTATTACAGTTCTAGCAATAATACCTCCATTATATGGGTAATAATGCATGTTATATTGAGAGTAATACAAGTAATAAGTATAATTATTACAGTTCTGGCGATAATAACTGCATTATATGGGTAAAAATGCATGTTATATTGATAATATTGGGAGTAATAAGTATATTTATTATAGTTCTAGCGATAATAACTGCATAATATGGGTAATAATGCATGTAATATTGAGAATAATATAAGTAATAAGTATAATTATTACAGTTCTGGCGATAATAACTGCATTATATGGGTAACAATGCACGTTATATTGCTAATAGTACAAGTAATAAGTATAATTATTACAGTTCTAGCAATAATACCTCCATTATATGGGTAATAATGCATGTTATATTGATAATATCGGGAGTAATAAGTATAATTATTATAGTTCTAGCGATAATAATAGTAAAATATGGCAAATAGTGCATGTTATAAGGAGAATAATAAAAGAAATAAGTATATTTATTACAGTTCTATCGATAAGAACTGCATAATATGGGTAATAATGCATGTTATATTGATAATAATATAAGTAATAAGTAGAATTATTACAGTTCTAGCGATAATAACTGCATTATATGGGTAATAATGCACGTTATATTGCTAACAATATAAGTAATAAGTATAATTATTACAGTTCTAGCGATAATAACTGCATTATATGGGTAATAATGCATGTTATATTGATGATAATGAAAGTAATACGTATATTTATTATAGTTCTAGCGATAATAACTGTATAATATGGGTAATAATACATGTTATATTGAGAATAATATAAGTAATAAGTATAATTATTACAGTTCTGGCGATAATAACTGCATTATATGGGTAATAACGCACGTTATATTGCTAATAGTATAAGTGATAAGTATAATTATTACAGTTCTGGCGATAATAACTGCATTATATGGGTAATAATGCACGTTATATTGCTAATAGTAAAAGTAATAAGTATAATTATTACAGTTCTATCGATAATTCCTCCATTATGTGGGTAATAATGCATGTTATACTGATGATAATGAAAGTAATACGTATATTTATTATAGTTCTAGCGATAATAACTGCATAATATGGGTAATAATGCATGTTATATTGAGAATAATATAAGTAATAAGTATAATTATTACAGTTCTAGCGATAATACCTCCATTATGTGGGTAATAATGCATGTTATACTGATGATAATGAAAGTAATAAGTATATTTATTATAGTTCTAGCGATAATAAGTCCATAATATGGGTAATAATGCATGTTATATTGATAATAATGAAAGTAATACGTATATTTATTATAGTTCTAGCAATAATAGCTGCATAATATGGGTAATAATGCATGTTATATTGCTAACAATATAAGTAATAAGTATAATTATTACAGTTCTAGCGATAATAACTGCATTATATGGGTAAAAATGCATGTTATATTGATAATATCGGGAGTAATAAGTATAATTATTACAGTTCTGGCGATAATAACTGCATTATATGGGTAATAATGCACGTTATATTGCTAATAGTAAAAGTAATAAGTATAATTATTACAGTTCTATCGATAATTCCTCCATTATGTGGGTAATAATGCATGTTATACTGATGATAATGAAAGTAATACGTATATTTATTATAGTTCTAGCGATAATAACTGCATAATATGGGTAATAATGCATGTTATATTGAGAATAATATAAGTAATAAGTATAATTATTACAGTTCTAGCGATAATACCTCCATTATATGGGTAATAATGCACGTTATATTGCTAATAATATAAGTAATGAGTACAGTTATTACAGTTCCAGCCATAATAACTGCATTATATTGGTAAAAATGCATGTTATATTGATAATAACATAAGTAATAAGTATAATTGTTACAGTTCTAGCGATAATAACTGCATTATATGGGTAATAATGCATGTTATATTGATAATATCGGGAGTAATAAGTATAATTATTATAGTTCTAGCGATAATAATAGTAAAATATGGCAAATAGTGCATGTTATAAGGAGAATAATAAAAGAAATAAGTATATTTATTACAGTTCTATCGATAATAACTGCATAATATGTGTAATAATGCATGTTATATTGATAATAATATAAGTAATAAGTAGAATTATTACAGTTCTAGCGATAATAACTGCATTATATGGGTAATAATGCACGTTATATTGCTAACAATATAAGTAATAAGTATAATTATTACAGTTCTAGCAATAATACCTCCATTATATGGGCAATAATGCATGTTATATTGATAATAATATAAGTAATAAGTATAATTATTACAGTTCTAGCGATAATACCTCCATTATATGGGTAATAATGCACGTTATATTGCTAATAATATAAGTAATGAGTACAGTTATTACAGTTCTAGCCATAATAACTGCATTATATTGGTAATAATGCATGTTATATTGATAATAACATAAGTAATAAGTATAATTATTACAGTTCTAGCGATAATAACTGCATTATATGGGTAATAATGCACGTTATATTGCTAACAATATAAGTAATAAGTATAATTATTACAGTTCTAGCGATAATACCTCCATTACATGGGTAATAATGCACGTTATATTGCTAATAATATAAGTAATGAGTACAATTATTACAGTTCTAGCAATAATACCTCCATTATATGGGTAATAATGCATGTTATATTGATAATGATATTAGTAATAAGTAGAATTATTACAGTTCTAGCGATAATAACTGCATAATATGGGTAATAATGCATGTTATATTGATAATAATATAAGTAATAAGTATAATTATTACAGTTCTAGCAATAATACCTCCATTATATGGGTAATAATGCATGTTATATTGAGAGTAATACAAGTAATAAGTATAATTATTACAGTTCTGGCGATAATAACTGCATTATATGGGTAAAAATGCATGTTATATTGATAATATTGGGAGTAATAAGTATATTTATTATAGTTCTAGCGATAATAACTGCATAATATGGGTAATAATGCATGTAATATTGAGAATAATATAAGTAATAAGTATAATTATTACAGTTCTGGCGATAATAACTGCATTATATGGGTAACAATGCACGTTATATTGCTAATAGTACAAGTAATAAGTATAATTATTACAGTTCTAGCAATAATACCTCCATTATATGGGTAATAATGCATGTTATATTGATAATATCGGGAGTAATAAGTATAATTATTATAGTTCTAGCGATAATAATAGTAAAATATGGCAAATAGTGCATGTTATAAGGAGAATAATAAAAGAAATAAGTATATTTATTACAGTTCTATCGATAAGAACTGCATAATATGGGTAATAATGCATGTTATATTGATAATAATATAAGTAATAAGTAGAATTATTACAGTTCTAGCGATAATAACTGCATTATATGGGTAATAATGCACGTTATATTGCTAACAATATAAGTAATAAGTATAATTATTACAGTTCTAGCGATAATAACTGCATTATATGGGTAATAATGCATGTTATATTGATGATAATGAAAGTAATACGTATATTTATTATAGTTCTAGCGATAATAACTGTATAATATGGGTAATAATACATGTTATATTGAGAATAATATAAGTAATAAGTATAATTATTACAGTTCTGGCGATAATAACTGCATTATATGGGTAATAACGCACGTTATATTGCTAATAGTATAAGTGATAAGTATAATTATTACAGTTCTGGCGATAATAACTGCATTATATGGGTAATAATGCACGTTATATTGCTAATAGTAAAAGTAATAAGTATAATTATTACAGTTCTATCGATAATTCCTCCATTATGTGGGTAATAATGCATGTTATACTGATGATAATGAAAGTAATACGTATATTTATTATAGTTCTAGCGATAATAACTGCATAATATGGGTAATAATGCATGTTATATTGAGAATAATATAAGTAATAAGTATAATTATTACAGTTCTAGCGATAATACCTCCATTATGTGGGTAATAATGCATGTTATACTGATGATAATGAAAGTAATAAGTATATTTATTATAGTTCTAGCGATAATAAGTCCATAATATGGGTAATAATGCATGTTATATTGATAATAATGAAAGTAATACGTATATTTATTATAGTTCTAGCAATAATAGCTGCATAATATGGGTAATAATGCATGTTATATTGCTAACAATATAAGTAATAAGTATAATTATTACAGTTCTAGCGATAATAACTGCATTATATGGGTAAAAATGCATGTTATATTGATAATATCGGGAGTAATAAGTATAATTATTATAGTTCTAACGATAATAATAGTAAAATATGGCAAATAGTGCATGTTATATTGATAATAATAAAAGTAATAAGTATATTTATTACAGTTCTATCGATAATAACTGCATGATATGGGTAATAATGCATGTTATATTGATGATAATAAAAGTAATACGTATATTTATTATAGTTCTAGCGATAATAACTGCATAATATGGGTAATAATGCATGTTATATTGAGAATAATATAAGTGATAAGTATAATTATTACAGTTCTAGCGATAATAACTGCATTATATGGGTAATAATGCACGTTATATTGCTAATAGTATAAGTAATAAGTATAATTATTACAGTTCTATCGATAATACCTCCATTATATGGGTAATAATGCATGTTATATTGATAATGATATAAGTAATAAGTATAATTATTACAGTTCTAGCGATAATAACTGCATAATATGGGTAATAAGGCATGTTATATTGATAATAATATAAGTAATAAGTATAATTATTACAGTTCTAGCGATAATACCTCCATTATGTGGGTAATAATGCATGTTATACTGATGATAATGAAAGTAATACGTATATTTATTATAGTTCTAGCAATAATAACTGCATAATATGGGTAATAATGCATGTTATATTGCTAACAATATAAGTAATAAGTATAATTATTACAGTTCTAGCGATAATAACTGCATTATATGGGTAAAAATGCATGTTATATTGATAATATTGGGAGTAATAAGTATATTTATTACAGTTCTAGCGATAATAACTGCATAATATACGTAATAATGCACGTTATACTGCTAATAATATAAGTAATGAGTATAATTATTACAGTTCTAGCGATAATAATAGTAAAATATGGCTAATAGTGCATGATATATTGATAATAGTAAAAGTAATAAGTATATTTATTACAGTTCTAGCGATAATAACTGCATAATATGGGTAATAATGCATGTTATATTGATGATAATGAAAGTAGTAAGTATATTTATTACAGTTCTAGCGATAATAACTGCATTATATGCGTAATAAGGCATGTTATATTGATAATATTGGGAGTAATAAGTATAATTATTAGAGTTCTAGCGATAATAATAGTAAAATATGGCTAGTAGTGCATGATATATTGATAATAGTAAAAGTAATAAGTATAATTATTACTGTTCTATCGATAATAACTGCATAATATGGGTAATAATGCATGTTATATTGATGATAATGAAAGTAATACGTATATTTATTATAGTTCTAGCGATAATAACTGCATTATATGGGTAATAATGCACGTTATATTGCTAATAGTATAAGTAATAAGTATAATTATTACAGCTCTAGCGATAATACCTCCATTATATGGGTAATAATGCATGTTATACTGATAATGATATAAGTAATAAGTATAATTATTACAGTTCTAGCGATAATAACTGCATAATATGGGTCATAATGCACGTTATACTGCTAATAATATAAGTAATAAGTATAATTATTACAGTTCTAGCGATAATAACTGTATTACATGGGTAATAATGCATGTTATATTGATAATATCGAGAGTAATAAGTATAATTATTATAGTTCTAGCGATAATAATAGTAAAATATGGCTAATAGTGCATGATATATTGATAATAGTAAAAGTAATAAGTATAATTATTACAGTTCTAGCAATAATACCTCCATTATATGGGTAATAATGCATGTTATATTGAGAGTAATACAAGTAATAAGTATAATTATTACAGTTCTGGCGATAATAACTTCTTTATATGGGTAATAATGCACGTTATATTGCTAATAGTATAAGTAATAAGTATAATTGTTACAGTTCTAGCGATAATACCTCCATTATGTGGGTAATAATGCATGTTATATTGATAATGATATAAGTAATAAGTATAATTATTACAGTTCTAGTGATAATAACTGCATAATATGGGTAATAATGCATGTTATATTGAGACTAATATAAGTAATAAGTATAATTATTACAGTTCTGGCGATAATAACTGCATTATATGGGTAATAATGCAATGTTATATTGATAATATCGGGAGTAATAAGTATAATTATTATAGTTCTAGCGATAATAATAGTAAAATATGGCAAATAGTGCATGTTATATTGCTAACAATATTAGTAATGAGTATAATTATTACAGTTCTAGCGATAATAACTGCATTATATGGGTAATGATACATGTTACATTGATAATATTGGGAGTAATAAGTGTATTTATTATAGTTCTAGCGATAATAACTGCATAATATGGGTAATAATGCATGTTATGTTGATAATAATGTAAGTAATAAGTATAATTATTACAGTTCTAGCAATAATACCTCCATTATATGGGTAATAATGCATGTTATATTGATGATAATGAAAGTGATACGTGTATTTATTATAGTGCTAGCGATAAAAACTGCATAATATGGGTAATAATGCATGTTATATTGAGAATAATATAAGTGATAAGTATAATTATTACAGTTCTGGCGATAATAACTGCATTATATGGGTAATAATGCACGTTATATTGCTAATAGTATAAGTAATAAGTATAATTATTACAGTTCTATCGATAATTCCTCCATTATATGGGTAATAATGCATGTTATATTGTTAATGATATAAGTAACAAGTATAATTATTACAGTTCTAGCGATAATAACTGCATAATATGGGTAATAATGCACGTTATATTGCTAATAATATAAGTAATGAGTACAATTATTACAGTTCTAGCGATAATAACTGCATTATATGGGTAATAATGCATGTTATATTGATAATAATATAAGTAATAAGTATAATTATTACAGTTCTAGCGATAATAACTGCATTATATGGGTAATAATGCATGTTATATTGATAATATTGGGAGTAATAAGTATAATTATAATAGTTTTAGCGATAATAATAGTAAAATATGGCAAATAGAGCATGTTATATTGATAATAATAAAAGTAATAAATATATTTATTACAGTTCTATCGATAATAACGGCATAATATGGGTAATAATGCATGTTATATTGCTAATAGTATAAGTAATAAGTATAATTATTACAGTTCTATCGATAATACCTCCATTATATGGGTAATAATGCATGTTATATTGATAATGATATAAGTAATTAGTATAATTATTACAGTTATAGCGATAATAACTGCATAATATGGGTAATAATGCACGTTATATTGCTAATAATATAAGTAATGAGTACAATTATTACAGTTCTAGCGATAATAACTGCATTATATGGGTAATAATGCATGTTATATTGATAATAATATAAGTAATAAGTATAATTATTACAGTTCTAGCGATAATAACTGCATTATATGGGTAATAATGCATGTTATATTGATGATAATGAAAGTAATACGTATATTTATTATAGTTCTAGCGATAATAACTGTATAATATGGGTAATAATACATGTTATATTGAGAATAATATAAGTAATAAGTATAATTATTACAGTTCTGGCGATAATAACTGCATTATATGGGTAATAACGCACGTTATATTGCTAATAGTATAAGTGATAAGTATAATTATTACAGTTCTGGCGATAATAACTGCATTATATGGGTAATAATGCACGTTATATTGCTAATAGTATAAGTAATAAGTATAATTATTACAGTTCTATCGATAATTCCTCCATTATGTGGGTAATAATGCATGTTATACTGATGATAATGAAAGTAATACGTATATTTATTATAGTTCTAGCGATAATAACTGCATAATATGGGTAATAATGCATGTTATATTGAGAATAATATAAGTAATAAGTATAATTATTACAGTTCTAGCGATAATACCTCCATTATGTGGGTAATAATGCATGTTATACTGATGATAATGAAAGTAATAAGTATATTTATTATAGTTCTAGCGATAATAAGTCCATAATATGGGTAATAATGCATGTTATATTGATAATAATGAAAGTAATACGTATATTTATTATAGTTCTAGCAATAATAGCTGCATAATATGGGTAATAATGCATGTTATATTGATGATAATAAAAGTAATACGTATATTTATTATAGTTCTAGCGATAATAACTGCATAATATGGGTAATAATGCATGTTATATTGAGAATAATATAAGTGATAAGTATAATTATTACAGTTCTAGCGATAATAACTGCATTATATGGGTAATAATGCACGTTATATTGCTAATAGTATAAGTAATAAGTATAATTATTACAGTTCTATCGATAATACCTCCATTATATGGGTAATAATGCATGTTATATTGATAATGATATAAGTAATAAGTATAATTATTACAGTTCTAGCGATAATAACTGCATAATATGGGTAATAAGGCATGTTATATTGATAATAATATAAGTAATAAGTATAATTATTACAGTTCTAGCGATAATACCTCCATTATGTGGGTAATAATGCATGTTATACTGATGATAATGAAAGTAATACGTATATTTATTATAGTTCTAGCGATAATAACTGCATTATATGGGTAATAATGCACGTTATATTGCTAATAGTATAAGTAATAAGTATAATTATTACAGCTCTAGCGATAATACCTCCATTATATGGGTAATAATGCATGTTATACTGATAATGATATAAGTAATAAGTATAATTATTACAGTTCTAGCGATAATAACTGCATAATATGGGTCATAATGCACGTTATACTGCTAATAATATAAGTAATAAGTATAATTATTACAGTTCTAGCGATAATAACTGTATTACATGGGTAATAATGCATGTTATATTGATAATATCGAGAGTAATAAGTATAATTATTATAGTTCTAGCGATAATAATAGTAAAATATGGCTAATAGTGCATGATATATTGATAATAGTAAAAGTAATAAGTATAATTATTACAGTTCTAGCAATAATACCTCCATTATATGGGTAATAATGCATGTTATATTGAGAGTAATACAAGTAATAAGTATAATTATTACAGTTCTGGCGATAATAACTTCTTTATATGGGTAATAATGCACGTTATATTGCTAATAGTATAAGTAATAAGTATAATTGTTACAGTTCTAGCGATAATACCTCCATTATGTGGGTAATAATGCATGTTATATTGATAATGATATAAGTAATAAGTATAATTATTACAGTTCTAGTGATAATAACTGCATAATATGGGTAATAATGCATGTTATATTGAGACTAATATAAGTAATAAGTATAATTATTACAGTTCTGGCGATAATAACTGCATTATATGGGCAATAATGCAATGTTATATTGATAATATCGGGAGTAATAAGTATAATTATTATAGTTCTAGCGATAATAATAGTAAAATATGGCAAATAGTGCATGTTATATTGCTAACAATATAAGTAATGAGTATAATTATTACAGTTCTAGCGATAATAACTGCATTATATGGGTAATGATACATGTTACATTGATAATATTGGGAGTAATAAGTGTATTTATTATAGTTCTAGCGATAATAACTGCATAATATGGGTAATAATGCATGTTATGTTGATAATAATGTAAGTAATAAGTATAATTATTACAGTTCTAGCAATAATACCTCCATTATATGGGTAATAATGCATGTTATATTGATAATATCGGGAGTAATAAGTATAATTATTATAGTTCTAACGATAATAATAGTAAAATATGGCAAATAGTGCATGTTATATTGATAATAATAAAAGTAATAAGTATATTTATTACAGTTCTATCGATAATAACTGCATGATATGGGTAATAATGCATGTTATATTGATGATAATAAAAGTAATACGTATATTTATTATAGTTCTAGCGATAATAACTGCATAATATGGGTAATAATGCATGTTATATTGAGAATAATATAAGTGATAAGTATAATTATTACAGTTCTAGCGATAATAACTGCATTATATGGGTAATAATGCACGTTATATTGCTAATAGTATAAGTAATAAGTATAATTATTACAGTTCTATCGATAATACCTCCATTATATGGGTAATAATGCATGTTATATTGATAATGATATAAGTAATAAGTATAATTATTACAGTTCTAGCGATAATAACTGCATAATATGGGTAATAAGGCATGTTATATTGATAATAATATAAGTAATAAGTATAATTATTACAGTTCTAGCGATAATACCTCCATTATGTGGGTAATAATGCATGTTATACTGATGATAATGAAAGTAATACGTATATTTATTATAGTTCTAGCGATAATAACTGCATTATATGGGTAATAATGCACGTTATATTGCTAATAGTATAAGTAATAAGTATAATTATTACAGCTCTAGCGATAATACCTCCATTATATGGGTAATAATGCATGTTATATTGATAATATCGGGAGTAATAAGTATAATTATTATAGTTCTAACGATAATAATAGTAAAATATGGCAAATAGTGCATGTTATATTGATAATAATAAAAGTAATAAGTATATTTATTACAGTTCTATCGATAATAACTGCATGATATGGGTAATAATGCATGTTATATTGATGATAATAAAAGTAATACGTATATTTATTATAGTTCTAGCGATAATAACTGCATAATATGGGTAATAATGCATGTTATATTGAGAATAATATAAGTGATAAGTATAATTATTACAGTTCTAGCGATAATAACTGCATTATATGGGTAATAATGCACGTTATATTGCTAATAGTATAAGTAATAAGTATAATTATTACAGTTCTATCGATAATACCTCCATTATATGGGTAATAATGCATGTTATATTGATAATGATATAAGTAATAAGTATAATTATTACAGTTCTAGCGATAATAACTGCATAATATGGGTAATAAGGCATGTTATATTGATAATAATATAAGTAATAAGTATAATTATTACAGTTCTAGCGATAATACCTCCATTATGTGGGTAATAATGCATGTTATACTGATGATAATGAAAGTAATACGTATATTTATTATAGTTCTAGCGATAATAACTGCATTATATGGGTAATAATGCACGTTATATTGCTAATAGTATAAGTAATAAGTATAATTATTACAGCTCTAGCGATAATACCTCCATTATATGGGTAATAATGCATGTTATACTGATAATGATATAAGTAATAAGTATAATTATTACAGTTCTAGCGATAATAACTGCATAATATGGGTCATAATGCACGTTATACTGCTAATAATATAAGTAATAAGTATAATTATTACAGTTCTAGCGATAATAACTGTATTACATGGGTAATAATGCATGTTATATTGATAATATCGAGAGTAATAAGTATAATTATTATAGTTCTAGCGATAATAATAGTAAAATATGGCTAATAGTGCATGATATATTGATAATAGTAAAAGTAATAAGTATAATTATTACAGTTCTAGCAATAATACCTCCATTATATGGGTAATAATGCATGTTATATTGAGAGTAATACAAGTAATAAGTATAATTATTACAGTTCTGGCGATAATAACTTCTTTATATGGGTAATAATGCACGTTATATTGCTAATAGTATAAGTAATAAGTATAATTGTTACAGTTCTAGCGATAATACCTCCATTATGTGGGTAATAATGCATGTTATATTGATAATGATATAAGTAATAAGTATAATTATTACAGTTCTAGTGATAATAACTGCATAATATGGGTAATAATGCATGTTATATTGAGACTAATATAAGTAATAAGTATAATTATTACAGTTCTGGCGATAATAACTGCATTATATGGGTAATAATGCAATGTTATATTGATAATATCGGGAGTAATAAGTATAATTATTATAGTTCTAGCGATAATAATAGTAAAATATGGCAAATAGTGCATGTTATATTGCTAACAATATAAGTAATGAGTATAATTATTACAGTTCTAGCGATAATAACTGCATTATATGGGTAATGATACATGTTACATTGATAATATTGGGAGTAATAAGTGTATTTATTATAGTTCTAGCGATAATAACTGCATAATATGGGTAATAATGCATGTTATGTTGATAATAATGTAAGTAATAAGTATAATTATTACAGTTCTAGCAATAATACCTCCATTATATGGGTAATAATGCATGTTATATTGATGATAATGAAAGTGATACGTGTATTTATTATAGTGCTAGCGATAAAAACTGCATAATATGGGTAATAATGCATGTTATATTGAGAATAATATAAGTGATAAGTATAATTATTACAGTTCTGGCGATAATAACTGCATTATATGGGTAATAATGCACGTTATATTGCTAATAGTATAAGTAATAAGTATAATTATTACAGTTCTATCGATAATTCCTCCATTATATGGGTAATAATGCATGTTATATTGTTAATGATATAAGTAATAAGTATAATTATTACAGTTCTGGCGATAATAACTGCATAATATGGGTAATAATGCACGTTATATTGCTAATAATATAAGTAATGAGTACAATTATTACAGTTCTAGCGATAATAACTGCATTATATGGGTAATAATGCATGTTATATTGATAATAATATAAGTAATAAGTATAATTATTACAGTTCTAGCGATAATAACTGCATTATATGGGTAATAATGCATGTTATATTGATAATATTGGGAGTAATAAGTATAATTATAATAGTTTTAGCGATAATAATAGTAAAATATGGCAAATAGAGCATGTTATATTGATAATAATAAAAGTAATAAATATATTTATTACAGTTCTATCGATAATAACGGCATAATATGGGTAATAATGCATGTTATATTGCTAATAGTATAAGTAATAAGTATAATTATTACAGTTCTATCGATAATACCTCCATTATATGGGTAATAATGCATGTTATATTGATAATGATATAAGTAATTAGTATAATTATTACAGTTATAGCGATAATAACTGCATAATATGGGTAATAATGCACGTTATATTGCTAATAATATAAGTAATGAGTACAATTATTACAGTTCTAGCGATAATAACTGCATTATATGGGTAATAATGCACGTTATATTGCTAATAGTATAAGTAATAAGTATAATTATTACAGTTCTATCGATAATTCCTCCATTATGTGGGTAATAATGCATGTTATACTGATGATAATGAAAGTAATACGTATATTTATTATAGTTCTAGCGATAATAACTGCATAATATGGGTAATAATGCATGTTATATTGAGAATAATATAAGTAATAAGTATAATTATTACAGTTCTAGCGATAATACCTCCATTATGTGGGTAATAATGCATGTTATACTGATGATAATGAAAGTAATAAGTATATTTATTATAGTTCTAGCGATAATAAGTCCATAATATGGGTAATAATGCATGTTATATTGATAATATTGGGAGTAATAAGTATATTTATTATAGTTCTAGCGATAATAACTGCATAATATGGGTAATAATGCATGTTATATTGAGAATAATATAAGTAATAAGTATAATTATTACAGTTCTGGCGATAATAACTGCATTATATGGGTAACAATGCACGTTATATTGCTAATAGTATAAGTAATAAGTATAATTATTACAGTTCTAGCAATAATACCTCCATTATATGGGTAATAATGCATGTTATATTGATAATAATATAAGTAATAAGTATAATTATTACAGTTCTAGCGATAATACCTCCATTATATGGGTAATAATGCACGTTATATTGCTAATAATATAAGTAATGAGTACAGTTATTACAGTTCTAGCCATAATAACTGCATTATATTGGTAATAATGCATGGTATATTGATAATAACATAAGTAATAAGTATAATTATTACAGTTCTAGCGATAATAACTGCATTATATGGGTAATAATGCATGTTATATTGATAATATCGGGAGTAATAAGTATAATTATTATAGTTCTAGCGATAATAATAGTAAAATATGGCAAATAGTGCATGTTATAAGGAGAATAATAAAAGAAATAAGTATATTTATTACAGTTCTATCGATAATAACTGCATAATATGGGTAATAATGCATGTTATATTGATAATAATATAAGTAATAAGTAGAATTATTACAGTTCTAGCGATAATAACTGCATTATATGAGTAATAATGCACGTTATATTGCTAACAATATACGTAATAAGTATAATTATTACAGTTCTAGCGATAATAACTGCATTATATGGGTAATAATGCATGTTATATTGATAATATCGGGAGTAATAAGTATAATTATTATAGTTCTAGCGATAATAATAGTAAAATATGGCAAATAGTGCATGTTATAAGGAGAATAATAAAAGAAATAAGTATATTTATTACAGTTCTATCGATAATAACTGCATAATATGGGTAATAATGCATGTTATATTGATAATAATATAAGTAATAAGTAGAATTATTACAGTTCTAGCGATAATAACTGCATTATATGAGTAATAATGCACGTTATATTGCTAACAATATACGTAATAAGTATAATTATTACAGTTCTAGCGATAATAACTGCATTATATGGGTAACAATGCACGTTATATTGCTAATAGTATAAGTAATATGTATAATTATTACAGTTCTAGCAATAATACCTACATTATATGGGTAATAATGCATGTTATATTGATGATAATGAAAGTGATACGTGTATTTATTATAGTGCTAGCGATAATAACTGCATAATATGGGTAATAATGCATGTTATATTGAGAATAATATAAGTGATAAGTATAATTATTACAGTTCTAGCGATAATAACTGCATAATATGGGTAATAATGCACGTTATATTGCTAATAATATAAGTAATGAGTACAATTATTACAGTTCTAGCGATAATAACTGCATTATATGGGTAATAATGCATGTTATAATGAGAATAATATAAGTAATAAGTATAATTATTACAGTTCTAGCGATAATAACTGCATAATATGGGTAATAATGCACGTTATATTGCTAATAATATAAGTAATGAGTACAATTATTACAGTTCTAGCGATAATAACTGCATTATATGGGTAATAATGCATGTTATATTGATAATAATATAAGTAATAAGTATAATTATTACAGTTCTATCGATAATACCTCCATTATATGGGTAATAATGCATGTTATATTGATAATGATATAAGTAATTAGTATAATTATTACAGTTATAGCGATAATAACTGCATAATATGGGTAATAATGCACGTTATATTGCTAATAATATAAGTAATGAGTACAATTATTACAGTTCTAGCGATAATAACTGCATTATATGGGTAACAATGCATGTTATATTGATAATAATATAAGTAATAAGTATAATTATTACAGTTCTAGCGATAATAACTGCATTATATGGGTAATAATGCATGTTATATTGATGATAATGAAAGTAATACGTATATTTATTATAGTTCTAGCGATAATAACTGTATAATATGGGTAATAATACATGTTATATTGAGAATAATATAAGTAATAAGTATAATTATTACAGTTCTGGCGATAATAACTGCATTATATGGGTAATAACGCACGTTATATTGCTAATAGTATAAGTGATAAGTATAATTATTACAGTTCTGGCGATAATAACTGCATTATATGGGTAATAATGCACGTTATATTGCTAATAGTATAAGTAATAAGTATAATTATTACAGTTCTATCGATAATTCCTCCATTATGTGGGTAATAATGCATGTTATACTGATGATAATGAAAGTAATACGTATATTTATTATAGTTCTAGCGATAATAACTGCATAATATGGGTAATAATGCATGTTATATTGAGAATAATATAAGTAATAAGTATAATTATTACAGTTCTAGCGATAATACCTCCATTATGTGGGTAATAATGCATGTTATACTGATGATAATGAAAGTAATAAGTATATTTATTATAGTTCTAGCGATAATAAGTCCATAATATGGGTAATAATGCATGTTATATTGATAATATTGGGAGTAATAAGTATATTTATTATAGTTCTAGCGATAATAACTGCATAATATGGGTAATAATGCATGTTATATTGAGAATAATATAAGTAATAAGTATAATTATTACAGTTCTGGCGATAATAACTGCATTATATGGGTAACAATGCACGTTATATTGCTAATAGTATAAGTAATAAGTATAATTATTACAGTTCTAGCAATAATACCTTCATTATATGGGTAATAATGCATGTTATATTGATAATAATATAAGTAATAAGTATAATTATTACAGTTCTAGCGATAATACCTCCATTATATGGGTAATAATGCACGTTATATTGCTAATAATATAAGTAATGAGTACAGTTATTACAGTTCTAGCCATAATAACTGCATTATATTGGTAATAATGCATGGTATATTGATAATAACATAAGTAATAAGTATAATTATTACAGTTCTAGCGATAATAACTGCATTATATGGGTAATAATGCATGTTATATTGATAATATCGGGAGTAATAAGTATAATTATTATAGTTCTAGCGATAATAATAGTAAAATATGGCAAATAGTGCATGTTATAAGGAGAATAATAAAAGAAATAAGTATATTTATTACAGTTCTATCGATAATAACTGCATAATATGGGTAATAATGCATGTTATATTGATAATAATATAAGTAATAAGTAGAATTATTACAGTTCTAGCGATAATAACTGCATTATATGAGTAATAATGCACGTTATATTGCTAACAATATACGTAATAAGTATAATTATTACAGTTCTAGCGATAATAACTGCATTATATGGGTAATAATGCATGTTATATTGATAATATCGGGAGTAATAAGTATAATTATTATAGTTCTAGCGATAATAATAGTAAAATATGGCAAATAGTGCATGTTATAAGGAGAATAATAAAAGAAATAAGTATATTTATTACAGTTCTATCGATAATAACTGCATAATATGGGTAATAATGCATGTTATATTGATAATAATATAAGTAATAAGTAGAATTATTACAGTTCTAGCGATAATAACTGCATTATATGAGTAATAATGCACGTTATATTGCTAACAATATACGTAATAAGTATAATTATTACAGTTCTAGCGATAATAACTGCATTATATGGGTAACAATGCACGTTATATTGCTAATAGTATAAGTAATATGTATAATTATTACAGTTCTAGCAATAATACCTACATTATATGGGTAATAATGCATGTTATATTGATGATAATGAAAGTGATACGTGTATTTATTATAGTGCTAGCGATAATAACTGCATAATATGGGTAATAATGCATGTTATATTGAGAATAATATAAGTGATAAGTATAATTATTACAGTTCTAGCGATAATAACTGCATAATATGGGTAATAATGCACGTTATATTGCTAATAATATAAGTAATGAGTACAATTATTACAGTTCTAGCGATAATAACTGCATTATATGGGTAATAATGCATGTTATAATGAGAATAATATAAGTAATAAGTATAATTATTACAGTTCTAGCGATAATAACTGCATTATATGGGTAATAATGCACGTTATATTGCTAACAATGTAAGTAATAAGTATAATTATTACAGTTCTAGCGATAATAACTGCATTATATGGGTAAAAATGCATGTTATATTGATAATATTGGGAGTAATAAGTATATTTATTATAGTTCTAGCGATAATAACTGCATAATATGGGTAATAATGCATGTTATATTGAGAATAATATAAGTAATAAGTATAATTATTACAGTTCTGGCGATAATAACTGCATTATATGGGTAACAATGCACGTTATATTGCTAATAGTATAAGTAATAAGTATAATTATTACAGTTCTAGCAATAATACCTCCATTATATGGGTAATAATGCATGTTATATTGATAATAATATAAGTAATAAGTATAATTATTACAGTTCTAGCGATAATACCTCCATTATATGGGTAATAATGCACGTTATATTGCTAATAATATAAGTAATGAGTACAGTTATTACAGTTCTAGCCATAATAACTGCATTATATTGGTAATAATGCATGGTATATTGATAATAACATAAGTAATAAGTATAATTATTACAGTTCTAGCGATAATAACTGCATTATATGGGTAATAATGCATGTTATATTGATAATATCGGGAGTAATAAGTATAATTATTATAGTTCTAGCGATAATAATAGTAAAATATGGCAAATAGTGCATGTTATAAGGAGAATAATAAAAGAAATAAGTATATTTATTACAGTTCTATCGATAATAACTGCATAATATGGGTAATAATGCATGTTATATTGATAATAATATAAGTAATAAGTATAATTATTACAGTTCTAGCGATAATAACTGCATTATATGAGTAATAATGCACGTTATATTGCTAACAATATACGTAATAAGTATAATTATTACAGTTCTAGCGATAATAACTGCATTATATGGGTAACAATGCACGTTATATTGCTAATAGTATAAGTAATATGTATAATTATTACAGTTCTAGCAATAATACCTACATTATATGGGTAATAATGCATGTTATATTGATGATAATGAAAGTGATACGTGTATTTATTATAGTGCTAGCGATAATAACTGCATAATATGGGTAATAATGCATGTTATATTGAGAATAATATAAGTGATAAGTATAATTATTACAGTTCTAGCGATAATAACTGCATAATATGGGTAATAATGCACGTTATATTGCTAATAATATAAGTAATGAGTACAATTATTACAGTTCTAGCGATAATAACTGCATTATATGGGTAATAATGCATGTTATAATGAGAATAATATAAGTAATAAGTATAATTATTACAGTTCCAGCGATAATAACTGCATTATATGGGTAATAATGCACGTTATATTGCTAACAATGTAAGTAATAAGTATAATTATTACAGTTCTAGCGATAATAACTGCATTATATGGGTAAAAATGCATGTTATATTGATAATATTGGGAGTAATAAGTATATTTATTATAGTTCTAGCGATAATAACTGCATAATATGGGTAATAATGCATGTTGTATTGAGAATAATATAAGTAATAAGTATAATTATTACAGTTCTGGCGATAATAACTGCATTATATGGGTAACAATGCACGTTATATTGCTAATAGTATAAGTAATAAGTATAATTATTACAGTTCTAGCAATAATACCTCCATTATATGGGTAATAATGCATGTTATATTGATAATAATATAAGTAATAAGTATAATTATTACAGTTCTAGCGATAATACCTCCATTATATGGGTAATAATGCACGTTATATTGCTAATAATATAAGTAATGAGTACAGTTATTACAGTTCTAGCCATAATAACTGCATTATATTGGTAATAATGCATAGTATATTGATAATAACATAAGTAATAAGTATAATTATTACAGTTCTAGCGATAATAACTGCATTATATGGGTAATAATGCATGTTATATTGATAATATCGGGAGTAATAAGTATAATTATTATAGTTCTAGCGATAATAATAGTAAAATATGGCAAATAGTGCATGTTATAAGGAGAATAATAAAAGAAATAAGTATATTTATTACAGTTCTATCGATAATAACTGCATAATATGGGTAATAATGCATGTTATATTGATAATAATATAAGTAATAAGTAGAATTATTACAGTTCTAGCGATAATAACTGCATTATATGAGTAATAATGCACGTTATATTGCTAACAATATACGTAATAAGTATAATTATTACAGTTCTAGCGATAATAACTGCATTATATGGGTAACAATGCACGTTATATTGCTAATAGTATAAGTAATATGTATAATTATTACAGTTCTAGCAATAATACCTACATTATATGGGTAATAATGCATGTTATATTGATGATAATGAAAGTGATACGTGTATTTATTATAGTGCTAGCGATAATAACTGCATAATATGGGTAATAATGCATGTTATATTGAGAATAATATAAGTGATAAGTATAATTATTACAGTTCTAGCGATAATAACTGCATTATATGAGTAATAATGCACGTTATATTGCTAACAATATACGTAATAAGTATAATTATTACAGTTCTAGCGATAATAACTGCATTATATGGGTAACAATGCACGTTATATTGCTAATAGTATAAGTAATATGTATAATTATTACAGTTCTAGCAATAATACCTACATTATATGGGTAATAATGCATGTTATATTGATGATAATGAAAGTGATACGTGTATTTATTATAGTGCTAGCGATAATAACTGCATAATATGGGTAATAATGCATGTTATATTGAGAATAATATAAGTGATAAGTATAATTATTACAGTTCTAGCGATAATAACTGCATAATATGGGTAATAATGCACGTTATATTGCTAATAATATAAGTAATGAGTACAATTATTACAGTTCTAGCGATAATAACTGCATTATATGGGTAATAATGCATGTTATAATGAGAATAATATAAGTAATAAGTATAATTATTACAGTTCTAGCGATAATAACTGCATTATATGGGTAATAATGCACGTTATATTGCTAACAATGTAAGTAATAAGTATAATTATTACAGTTCTAGCGATAATAACTGCATTATATGGGTAAAAATGCATGTTATATTGATAATATTGGGAGTAATAAGTATATTTATTATAGTTCTAGCGATAATAACTGCATAATATGGGTAATAATGCATGTTATATTGAGAATAATATAAGTAATAAGTATAATTATTACAGTTCTGGCGATAATAACTGCATTATATGGGTAACAATGCACGTTATATTGCTAATAGTATAAGTAATAAGTATAATTATTACAGTTCTAGCAATAATACCTCCATTATATGGGTAATAATGCATGTTATATTGATAATAATATAAGTAATAAGTATAATTATTACAGTTCTAGCGATAATACCTCCATTATATGGGTAATAATGCACGTTATATTGCTAATAATATAAGTAATGAGTACAGTTATTACAGTTCTAGCCATAATAACTGCATTATATTGGTAATAATGCATGGTATATTGATAATAACATAAGTAATAAGTATAATTATTACAGTTCTATCGATAATAACTGCATAATATGGGTAATAATGCATGTTATATTGATAATAATATAAGTAATAAGTAGAATTATTACAGTTCTAGCGATAATAACTGCATTATATGAGTAATAATGCACGTTATATTGCTAACAATATACGTAATAAGTATAATTATTACAGTTCTAGCGATAATAACTGCATTATATGGGTAACAATGCACGTTATATTGCTAATAGTATAAGTAATATGTATAATTATTACAGTTCTAGCAATAATACCTACATTATATGGGTAATAATGCATGTTATATTGATGATAAAGAAAGTGATACGTGTATTTATTATAGTGCTAGCGATAATAACTGCATAATATGGGTAATAATGCATGTTATATTGAGAATAATATAAGTGATAAGTATAATTATTACAGTTCTGGCGATAATAACTGCATTATATGGGTAACAATGCACGTTATATTGCTAATAGTATAAGTAATAAGTATAATTATTACAGTTCTAGCAATAATACCTCCATTATATGGGTAATAATGCATGTTATATTGATAACAATATAAGTAATAAGTATAATTATTACAGTTCTAGCGATAATACCTCCTTTATATGGGTAATAATGCATGTTATATTGATAATGATATAAGTAATAAGTATAATTATTACAGTTCTAGCGATAATAACTGCATAATATGGGTAATAATGCACTTTATATTGCTAATAATATAAGTAATGAGTACAATTATTACAGTTCTAGCCATAATAACTGCATTATATGGGTAATAATGCATGTTATATTGATAATAACATAAGTAATAAGTATAATTATTACAGTTCTAGCGATAATAACTGCATTATATGGGTAATAATGCATGTTATATTGATAATATCGGGAGTAATAAGTATAATTATTATAGTTCTAGCGATAATAATAGTAAAATATGGCAAATAGTGCATGTTATAAGGAGAATAATAAAAGAAATAAGTATATTTATTACAGTTCTATCGATAATAACTGCATAATATGGGTAATAATGCATGTTATATTGATAATAATATAAGTAATAAGTAGAATTATTACAGTTCTAGCGATAATAACTGCATTATATGAGTAATAATGCACGTTATATTGCTAACAATATACGTAATAAGTATAATTATTACAGTTCTAGCGATAATAACTGCATTATATGGGTAACAATGCACGTTATATTGCTAATAGTATAAGTAATATGTATAATTATTACAGTTCTAGCAATAATACCTACATTATATGGGTAATAATGCATGTTATATTGATGATAATGAAAGTAATACGTGTATTTATTATAGTGCTAGCGATAATAACTGCATAATATGGGTAATAATGCATGTTATATTGAGAATAATATAAGTGATAAGTATAATTATTACAGTTCTAGCGATAATAACTGCATAATATGGGTAATAATGCACGTTATATTGCTAATAATATAAGTAATGAGTACAATTATTACAGTTCTAGCGATAATAACTGCATTATATGGGTAATAATGCATGTTATATTGATAATAATATAAGCAATAAGTATAATTATTACAGTTCTAGCGATAATAACTGCATTATATGGGTAATAATGCATGTTATATTGATAATATCGGGAGTAATAAGTATAATTATTATAGTTCTAGCGATAATAATAGTAAAATATGGCAAATAGTGCATGTTATAAGGAGAATAATAAAAGAAATAAGTATATTTATTACAGTTCTATCGATAATACCTCTATTATATGGGTAATAATGCATGTTATATTGAGAATAATATAAGTAATAAGTAGAATTATTACAGTTCTAGCGATAATAACTGCATTATATGGGTAATAATGCACGTTATATTGCTAACAGTATACGTAATAAGTATAATTATTACAGTTCTAGCGATAATAACTGCATTATATGGGTAACAATGCACGTTATATTGCTAATAGTATAAGTAATAAGTATAATTATTACAGTTCTAGCAATAATACCTCCATTATATGGGTAAAAATGCATGTTATATTGATAATATTGGGAGTAATAGGTATATTTATTATAGTTCTAGCGATAATAACTGCATATAATGGGTAATAATGCATGTTATATTGAGAATAATATAAGTAATAAGTATAATTATTACAGTTCTGGCGATAATAACTGCATTATATGGGTAACAATGCACGTTATATTGCTAATAGTATAAGTAATAAGTATAATTATTACAGTTCTAGCGATAATAACTGCATTATATGGGTAACAATGCACGTTATATTGCTAATAGTATAAGTAATATGTATAATTATTACAGTTCTAGCAATAATACCTACATTATATGGGTAATAATGCATGTTATATTGATGATAATGACAGTGATACGTGTATTTATTATAGTGCTAGCGATAATAACTGCATAATATGGGTAATAATGCATGTTATATTGAGAATAATATAAGTGATAAGTATAATTATTACAGTTCTGGCGATAATAACTGCATTATATGGGTAACAATGCACGTTATATTGCTAATAGTATAAGTAATAAGTATAATTATTACAGTTCTAGCAATAATACCGCCATTATATGGGTAATAATGCATGTTATATTGATAATAATATAAGTAGTAAGTATAATTATTACAGTTCTAGCGATAATACCTCCTTTATATGGGTAATAATGCATGTTATATTGATAATATCGGGAGTAATAAGTATAATTATTATAGTTCTAGCGATAATAATAGTAAAATATGGCAAATAGTGCATTTTATATTGATAATAATAAAAGTAATAAGTATATTTATTACAGTTCTATCGATAATAACTGCATAATATGGGTAATAATTATGTTATATTGATGATAATAAAAGTAATACGTATATTTATTACAGTTCTAGCGATAATACCTCTATTATATGGGTAATAATGCATGTTATATTGAGAATAATATAAGTAATAAGTATAATTATTACAGTTCTAGCGATAATAACTGCATAATATGGGTAATAATGCACTTTATATTGCTAATAATATAAGTAATGAGTACAATTATTACAGTTCTAGCCATAATAACTGCATTATATGGGTAATAATGCATGTTATATTGATAATAACATAAGTAATAAGTATAATTATTACAGTTCTAGCGATAGTAACTGCATTATATGGGTAATAATGCATGTTATATTGATAATATCGGGAGTAATAAGTATAATTATTATAGTTCTAGCGATAATAATAGTAAAATATGGCAAATAGTGCATGTTATATTGAGAATAATATAAGTAATAAGTATAATTATTACAGTTCTGGCGATAATAACTGCATTATATGGGTAATAATGCACGTTATATTGCTAATAGTATAAGTAATAAGTATAATTATTACAGTTCTAGCGATAATAACTGCATAATATGGGTAATAATGCATGTTATATTGAGAATAATATAAGTAATAAGTATAATTATTACAGTTCTGGCGATAATAACTGCATTATATGGGTAACAATGCACGTTATATTGCTAATAGTATAAGTAATAAGTATAATTATTACAGTTCTAGCAATAATACCTCCATTATATGGGTAATAATGCATGTTATATTGATAATAATATAAGTAATAAGTATAATTATTACAGTTCTAGCGATAATACCTCCTTTATATGGGTAATAATGCATGTTATATTGATAATGATATAAGTAATAAGTATAATTATTACAGTTCTAGCGATAATAACTGCATAATATGGGTAATAATGCACGTTATATTGCTAATAATATAAGTAATGAGTACAATTATTACAGTTCTAGCGATAATAACTGCATTATATGGGTAATAATGCATGTTATATTGATAATAATATAAGCAATAAGTATAATTATTACAGTTCTAGCGATAATAACTGCATAATATGGGTAATAATGCATGTTATAATGATAATAATATAAGTAATAAGTATAATTATTACCGTTCTAGCGATAATAACTGCATTATATGGATAATAATGCACGTTATATTGCTAACAATATACGTAATAAGTATAATTATTACAGTTCTAGCGATAATAACTGCATTATATGGGTAACAATGCACGTTATATTGCTAATAGTATAAGTAATATGTATAATTATTACAGTTCTAGCAATAATACCTCCATTATATGGGTAATAATGCATGTTATATTGATGATAATGAAAGTGATACGTGTATTTATTATAGTGCTAGCGATAATAACTGCATAATATGGGTAATAATGCATGTTATATTGAGAATAATATAAGTGATAAGTATAATTATTACAGTTCTGGCGATAATAACTTCTTTATATGGGTAATAATGCACGTTATATTGCTAATAGTATATGTAATAAGTATAATTATTACAGTTCTAGCGATAATACCTCCATTATATGGGTAATAATGTATGTTATATTGATAATGATATAAGTAATAAGTATAATTATTACAGTTCTAGCGATAATAACTACATAATATGGGTAATAATGCACGTTATATTGCTAATAATATAAGTAATGAGTACAATTATTACAGTTCTAGCGATAATAACTGCATAATATGGGTAATAATGCATGTTATATTGAGAATAATATAAGTAATAAGTATAATTATTACAGTTCTGGCGATAATAACTGCATTATATGGGTAATAATGCATGTTATATTGATAATATCGGGAGTAATAAGTATAACTATTATAGTTCTAGCGATAATAATAGTAAAATATGGCAAATAGTACATGTTATATTGATAATAATAAAAGTAATAAGTATAATTATTACAGTTCTAGCGATAATACCTCCTTTATATGGGTAATAATGCATGTTATATTGATAATGATATAAGTAATAAGTATAATTATTACAGTTCTAGCGATAATTACTGCATTATATGAGTAATAATGCACGTTATATTGCTAACAATATACGTAATAAGTATAATTATTACAGTTCTAGCGATAATAACTGCATTATATGGGTAACAATGCACGTTATATTGCTAATAGTATAAGTAATATGTATAATTATTACAGTTCTAGCAATAATACCTCCATTATATGGGTAATAATGCATGTTATATTGATGATAATGAAAGTGATACGTGTATTTATTATAGTGCTAGCGATAATAACTGCATAATATGGGTAATAATGAATGTTATATTGAGAATAATATAAGTGATAAGTATAATTATTACAGTTCTGGCGATAATAACTTCTTTATATGGGTAATAATGCACGTTATATTGCTAATAGTATATGTAATAAGTATAATTATTACAGTTCTAGCGATAATACCTCCATTATATGGGTAATAATGTATGTTATATTGATAATGATATAAGTAATAAGTATAATTATTACAGTTCTAGCGATAATAACTACATAATATGGGTAATAATGCACGTTATATTGCTAATAATATAAGTAATGAGTACAATTATTACAGTTCTAGCGATAATAACTGCATAATATGGGTAATAATGCATGTTATATTGATAATAATATAAGTAATAAGTATAATTATTACAGTTCTAGCAATAATACCTCCATTATATGGGTAATAATGCATGTTATATTGAGAATAATATAAGTAATAAGTATAATTATTACAGTTCTGGCGATAATAACTTCTTTATAAGGGTAATAATGCACGTTATATTGCTAATAGTATAAGTAATAAGTATAATTATTTCAGTTCTAGCGATAATACCTCCATTATATGGGTAATAATGTATGTTATATTGATAATGATATAAGTAATAAGTATAATTATTACAGTTCTAGCGATAATAACTGCATAATATGGGTAATAATGCACGTTATATTGCTAATAATATAAGTAATGAGTACAATTATTACAGTTCTAGCGATAATAACTGCATTATATGGGTAATAATGCATGTTATATTGATAATAATATAAGCAATAAGTATAATTATTACAGTTCTAGCGATAATAACTGCATTATATGGGTAATAATGCATGTTATATTGATAATATCGGGAGTAATAAGTATAATTATTATAGTTCTAGCGATAATAATAGTAAAATATGGCAAATAGTGCATTTTATATTGATAATAATAAAAGTAATAAGTATATTTATTACAGTTCTATCGATAATAACTGCATAATATGGGTAATAATTATGTTATATTGATGATAATAAAAGTAATACGTATATTTATTACAGTTCTAGCGATAATACCTCTATTATATGGGTAATAATGCATGTTATATTGAGAATAATATAAGTAATAAGTATAATTATTACAGTTCTAGCGATAATAACTGCATAATATGGGTAATAATGCACGTTATATTGAGAATAATATAAGTAATAAGTATAATTATTACAGTTCTGGCGATAATAACTGCATTATATGGGTAACAATGCACGTTATATTGCTAATAGTATAAGTAATAAGTATAATTATTACAGTTCTAGCAATAATACCTCCATTATATGGGTAATAATGCATGTTATATTGATAATAATATAAGTAATAAGTATAATTATTACAGTTCTAGCGATAATACCTCCTTTATATGGGTAATAATGCATGTTATATTGATAATGATATAAGTAATAAGTATAATTATTACAGTTCTAGCGATAATAACTGCATAATATGGGTAATAATGCACGTTATATTGCTGATAATATAAGTAATGAGTACAATTATTACAGTTCTAGCGATAATAACTGCATTATATGGGTAATAATGCATGTTATATTGATAATAATATAAGCAATAAGTATAATTATTACAGTTCTAGCGATAATAACTGCATTATATGGGTAATAATGCATGTTATTTTGATAATATCGGGAGTAATAAGAATAATTATTATAGTTCTAGCGATAATAATAGTAAAATATGGCAAATAGTGCATGTTATATTGTTAATAATAAAAGTAATAAGTATATTTATTACAGTCCTATCGATAATAACTGCATAATATGGGTAATAATGCATGTTATATTGATGATAATAAAAGAAATACGTATATTTATTATAGTTCTAGCGATAATAACTGCATAATATGGGTAATAATGCATGTTATATTGATAATAATATAAGTAATAAGTATAATTATTACAGTTCTAGCAATAATACCTCCATTATATGGGTAATAATGTATGTTATATTGATAATGATATAAGTAATAAGTATAATTATTACAGTTCTAGCGATAATAACTGCATAATATGGGTAATAATGCACGTTATATTGCTAATAATATAAGTAATGAGTACAATTATTACAGTTCTAGCGATAATAACTGCATTATATGGGTAATAATGCATGTTATATTGAGAATAATATAAGTAATAAGTATAATTATTACAGTTCTGGCGATAATAACTTCTTTATATGGGTAATAATGCACGTTATATTGCTAATAGTATAAGTAATAAGTATAATTATTACAGTTCTAGCGATAATACCTCCATTATATGGGTAATAATGTATGTTATATTGAGAATAATATAAGTAATAAGTAGAATTATTACAGTTCTAGCGATAATAACTGCATTATATGGGTAATAATGCACGTTATATTGCTAACAATATACGTAATAAGTATAATTATTACAGTTCTAGCGATAATAACTGCATTATATGGGTAACAATGCACGTTATATTGCTAATAGTATAAGTAATAAGTATAATTATTACAGTTCTAGCAATAATACCTCCATTATATGGGTAATAATGCATGTTATATTGATAATAATATAAGTAATAAGTATAATTATTACAGTTCTAGCGATAATACCTCCTTTATATGGGTAATAATGCATGTTATATTGATAATGATATAAGTAATAAGTATAATTATTACAGTTCTAGCGATAATAACTGCATAATATGGGTAATAATGCACGTTATATTGCTAATAATATAAGTAATGCGTACAATTATTACAGTTCTAGCGATAATAACTGCATTATATGGGTAATAATGCATGTTATATTGATAATAATATAAGCAATAAGTATAATTATTACAGTTCTAGCGATAATAACTGCATTATATGGGTAATAATGCATGTTATATTGATAATATCGGGAGTAATAAGTATAATTATTATAGTTCTAGCGATAATAATAGTAAAATATGGCAAATAGTGCATGTTATAAGGAGAATAATAAAAGAAATAAGTATATTTATTACAGTTCTATCGATAATAACTGCATAATATGGGTAATAATGCATGTTATATTGATAATAATATAAGTAATAAGTAGAATTATTACAGTTCTAGCGATAATAACTGCATTATATGAGTAATAATGCACGTTATATTGCTAACAATATACGTAATAAGTATAATTATTACAGTTCTAGCGATAATAACTGCATTATATGGGTAACAATGCACGTTATATTGCTAATAGTATAAGTAATATGTATAATTATTACAGTTCTAGCAATAATACCTCCATTATATGGGTAATAATGCATGTTATATTGATGATAATGAAAGTGATACGTGTATTTATTATAGTGCTAGCGATAATAACGGCATAATATGGGTAATAATGCATGTTATATTGAGAATAATATAAGTGATAAGTATAATTATTACAGTTCTAGCGATAATACCTCCATTATATGGGTAATAATGCACGTTATATTGCTAATAATGTAAGTAATAAGTATAATTATTACAGTTCTAGCGATAATAACTGCATAATATGGGTAATAATGCACGTTATATTGCTAATAATATAAGTAATGAGTACAATTATTACAGTTCTAGCGATAATAACTGCATTATATGGGTAATAATGCATGTTATATTGATAATAATATAAGCAATAAGTATAATTATTACAGTTCTAGCGATAATAACTGCATTATATGGGTAATAATGCATGTTATATTGATAATATCGGGAGTAATAAGTATAATTATTATAGTTCTAGCGATAATAATAGTAAAATATGGCAAATAGCGCATGTTATATTGATAATAATATAAGCAATAATTATATTTATTACAGTTCTATCGATAATAACTGCATAATATGGGTAATAATTATGTTATATTGATGATAATAAAAGTAATACGTATATTTATTATAGTTCTAGCGATAATAACTGCATAATATGGGTAATAATGCATGTTATAATGATAATAATATAAGTAATAAGTATAATTATTACCGTTCTAGCGATAATAACTGCATTATATGGATAATAATGCACGTTATATTGCTAACAATATAAGTAATAAGTATAATTATTACAGTTTTAGCGATAATAACTGCATTATATGGGTAAAAATGCATGTTATATTGATAATATTGGGAGTAATAGGTATATTTATTATAGTTCTAGCGATAATAACTGCATATAATGGGTAATAATGCATGTTATATTGAGAATAATATAAGTAATGAGTATAATTATTACAGTTCTGGCGATAATAACTGCATTATATGGGTAACAATGCACGTTATATTGCTAATAGTATAAGTAATAAGTATAATTATTACAGTTCTAGCGATAATAACTGCATAATATGGGTAATAATGCACTTTATATTGCTAATAATATAAGTAATGAGTACAATTATTACAGTTCTAGCCATAATAACTGCATTATATGGGTAATAATGCATGTTATATTGATAATATCGGGAGTAATAAGTATAATTATTATAGTTCTAGCGATAATAATAGTAAAATATGGCAAATAGTGCATGTTATATTGATAATAATATAAGCAATAATTATATTTATTACAGTTCTATCGATAATAACTGCATAATATGGGTAATAATTATGTTATATTGATGATAATAAAAGTAATACGTATATTTATTATAGTTCTAGCGATAATAACTGCATAATATGGGTAATAATGCATGTTATAATGATAATAATATAAGTAATAAGTATAATTATTACCGTTCTAGCGATAATACCTCCATTATATGGGTAATAATGCATGTTATATTGATAATAATATAAGTAATAAGTATAATTATTACAGTTCTAGCGATAATACCTCCTTTATATGGGTAATAATGCATGTTATATTGATAATGATATAATTAATAAGTATAATTATTACAGTTCTAGCGATAATAACTGCATAATATGGGTAATAATGCACGTTATATTGCTAATAATATAAGTAATGAGTACAATTATTACAGTTCTAGCGATAATAACTGCATTATATGGGTAATAATGCATGTTATATTGATAATAATATAAGCAATAAGTATAATTATTACAGTTCTAGCGATAATAACTGCATTATATGGGTAATAATGCATGTTATATTGATAATATCGGGAGTAATAAGTATAATTATTATAGTTCTAGCGATAATAATAGTAAAATATGGCAAATAGTGCATGTTATAAGGAGAATAATAAAAGAAATAAGTATATTTATTATAGTTCTAGCGATAATAACTGCATAATATGGGTAATAATGCATGTTATAATGATAATAATATAAGTAATAAGTATAATTATTACCGTTCTAGCGATAATAACTGCATTATATGGATAATAATGCACGTTATATTGCTAACAATATAAGTAATAAGTATAATTATTACAGTTTTAGCGATAATAACTGCATTATATGGGTAAAAATGCATGTTATATTGATAATATTGGGAGTAATAGGTATATTTATTATAGTTCTAGCGATAATAACTGCATATAATGGGTAATAATGCATGTTATATTGAGAATAATATAAGTAATGAGTATAATTATTACAGTTCTGGCGATAATAACTGCATTATATGGGTAACAATGCACGTTATATTGCTAATAGTATAAGTAATAAGTATAATTATTACAGTTCTAGCGATAATAACTGCATAATATGGGTAATAATGCACTTTATATTGCTAATAATATAAGTAATGAGTACAATTATTACAGTTCTAGCCATAATAACTGCATTATATGGGTAATAATGCATGTTATATTGATAATATCGGGAGTAATAAGTATAATTATTATAGTTCTAGCGATAATAATAGTAAAATATGGCAAATAGTGCATGTTATATTGATAATAATATAAGCAATAATTATATTTATTACAGTTCTATCGATAATAACTGCATAATATGGGTAATAATTATGTTATATTGATGATAATAAAAGTAATACGTATATTTATTATAGTTCTAGCGATAATAACTGCATAATATGGGTAATAATGCATGTTATAATGATAATAATATAAGTAATAAGTATAATTATTACCGTTCTAGCGATAATACCTCCATTATATGGGTAATAATGCATGTTATATTGATAATAATATAAGTAATAAGTATAATTATTACAGTTCTAGCGATAATACCTCCTTTATATGGGTAATAATGCATGTTATATTGATAATGATATAATTAATAAGTATAATTATTACAGTTCTAGCGATAATAACTGCATAATATGGGTAATAATGCACGTTATATTGCTAATAATATAAGTAATGAGTACAATTATTACAGTTCTAGCGATAATAACTGCATTATATGGGTAATAATGCATGTTATATTGATAATAATATAAGCAATAAGTATAATTATTACAGTTCTAGCGATAATAACTGCATTATATGGGTAATAATGCATGTTATATTGATAATATCGGGAGTAATAAGTATAATTATTATAGTTCTAGCGATAATAATAGTAAAATATGGCAAATAGTGCATGTTATAAGGAGAATAATAAAAGAAATAAGTATATTTATTACAGTTCTATCGATAATAACTGCATAATATGGGTAATAATGCATGTTATATTGATAATATTATAAGTAATAAGTAGAATTATTACAGTTCTAGCGATAATAACTGCATTATATGAGTAATAATGCACGTTATATTGCTAACAATATACGTAATAAGTATAATTATTACAGTTCTAGCGATAACAACTGCATTATATGGGTAACAATGCACGTTATATTGCTAATAGTATAAGTAATATGTATAATTATTACAGTTCTAGCAATAATACCTCCATTATATGGGTAATAATGCATGTTATATTGATGATAATGAAAGTGATACGTGTATTTATTATAGTGCTAGCGATAATAACTGCATAATATGGGTAATAATGCATGTTATATTGAGAATAATATAAGTGATAAGTATAATTATTACAGTTCTAGCGATAATACCTCCATTATATGGGTAATAATGCACGTTATATTGCTAATAATGTAAGTAATAAGTATAATTATTACAGTTCTAGCGATAATAACTGCATAATATGGGTAATAATGCACGTTATATTGCTAATAATATAAGTAATGAGTACAATTATTACAGTTCTAGCGATAATAACTGCATTATATGGGTAATAATGCATGTTATATTGATAATAATATAAGCAATAAGTATAATTATTACAGTTCTAGCGATAATAACTGCATTATATGGGTAATAATGCATGTTATATTGATAATATCGGGAGTAATAAGTATAATTATTATAGTTCTAGCGATAATAATAGTAAAATATGGCAAATAGTGCATGTTATATTGATAATAATATAAGCAATAATTATATTTATTACAGTTCTATCGATAATAACTGCATAATATGGGTAATAATTATGTTATATTGATGATAATAAAAGTAATACGTATATTTATTATAGTTCTAGCGATAATAACTGCATAATATGGGTAATAATGCATGTTATAATGATAATAATATAAGTAATAAGTATAATTATTACCGTTCTAGCGATAATAACTGCACTATATGGATAATAATGCACGTTATATTGCTAACAATATAAGTAATAAGTATAATTATTACAGTTTTAGCGATAATAACTGCATTATATGGGTAAAAATGCATGTTATATTGATAATATTGGGAGTAATAGGTATATTTATTATAGTTCTAGCGATAATAACTGCATATAATGGGTAATAATGCATGTTATATTGAGAATAATATAAGTAATAAGTATAATTATTACAGTTCTGGCGATAATAACTGCATTATATGGGTAACAATGCACGTTATATTGCTAATAGTATAAGTAATAAGTATAATTATTACAGTTCTAGCGATAATAACTGCATAATATGGGTAATAATGCACTTTATATTGCTAATAATATAAGTAATGAGTACAATTATTACAGTTCTAGCCATAATAACTGCATTATATGGGTAATAATGCATGTTATATTGATATAAACATAAGTAATAAGTATAATTATTACAGTTCTAGCGATAATAACTGCATTATATGGGTAATAATGCATGTTATATTGATAATATCGGGAGTAATAAGTATAATTATTATAGTTCTAGCGATAATAATAGTAAAATATGGCAAATAGTGCATGTTATAAGGAGAATAATAAAAGAAATAAGTATATTTATTACAGTTCTATCGATAATAACTGCATAATATGGGTAATAATGCATGTTATATTGATAATAATATGAGTAATAAGTAGAATTATTACAGTTCTAGCGATAATAACTGCATTATATGAGTAATAATGCACGTTATATTGCTAACAATATACGTAATAAGTATAATTATTACAGTTCTAGCGATAATAACTGCATTATATGGGTAACAATGCACGTTATATTGCTAATAGTATAAGTAATATGTATAATTATTACAGTTCTAGCAATAATACCTCCATTATATGGGTAATAATGCATGTTATATTGATGATAATGAAAGTGATACGTGTATTTATTATAGTGCTAGCGATAATAACTGCATAATATGGGTAATAATGCATGTTATATTGAGAATAATATAAGTGATAAGTATAATTATTACAGTTCTGGCGATAATAACTTCTTTATATGGGTAATAATGCACGTTATATTGCTAATAGTATATGTAATAAGTATAATTATTACAGTTCTAGCGATAATACCTCCATTATATGGGTAATAATGTATGTTATATTGATAATGATATAAGTAATAAGTATAATTACTACAGTTCTAGCGATAATAACTGCATAATATGGGTAATAATGCACGTTATATTGCTAATAATATAAGTAATGAGTACAATTATTACAGTTCTAGCGATAATAACTGCATAATATGGGTAATAATGCATGTTATATTGATAATAATATAAGTAATAAGTATAATTATTACAGTTCTAGCAATAATACCTCCATTATATGGGTAATAATGCATGTTATATTGAGAATAATATAAGTAATAAGTATAATTATTACAGTTCTGGCGATAATAACTTCTTTATATGGGTAATAATGCACGTTATATTGCTAATAGTATAAGTAATAAGTATAATTATTTCAGTTCTAGCGATAATACCTCCATTATATGGGTAATAATGTATGTTATATTGATAATGATATAAGTAATAAGTATAATTATTACAGTTCTAGCGATAATAACTGCATAATATGGGTAATAATGCACGTTATATTGCTAATAATATAAGTAATGAGTACAATTATTACAGTTCTAGCGATAATAACTGCATTATATGGGTAATAATGCATGTTATATTGAGAATAATATAAGTAATAAGTATAATTATTACAGTTCTGGCGATAATAACTTCTTTATATGGGTAATAATGCACGTTATATTGCTAACAGTATATGTAATAAGTATAATTATTACAGCTCTAGCGATAATAACTGCATAATATGGGTAATAATGCACGTTATATTGCTAATAATATAAGTAATGAGTACAATTATTACAGTTCTAGCGATAATAACTGCATTATATGGGTAATAATGCATGTTATATTGATAATAATATAAGCAATAAGTATAATTATTACAGTTCTAGCGATAATAACTGCATTATATGGGTAATAATGCATGTTATATTGATAATATCGGGAGTAATAAGTATAATTATTATAGTTCTAGCGATAATAATAGTAAAATATGGCAAATAGTGCATTTTATATTGATAATAATAAAAGTAATAAGTATATTTATTACAGTTCTATCGATAATAACTGCATAATATGCGTAATAATTATGTTATATTGATGATAATAAAAGTAATACGTATATTTATTACAGTTCTAGCGATAATACCTCTATTATATGGGTAATAATGCATGTTATATTGAGAATAATATAAGTAATAAGTATAATTATTACAGTTCTGGCGATAATAACTTCTTTATATGGGTAATAATGCATGTTATATTGATAATAGTATAAGTAATAAGTATAATTATTACAGTTCTAGCGATAATACCTCCATTATATGGGTAATAATGTATGTTATATTGATAATGATATAAGTAATAAGTATAATTATTACAGTTCTAGCGATAATAACTGCATTATATGGGTAACAATGCACGTTATATTGCTAATAGTATAAGTAATAAGTATAATTATTACAGTTCTAGCAATAATACCTCCATTATATGGGTAATAATGCATGTTATATTGATAATAATGTAAGTAATAAGTATAATTATTACAGTTCTAGCGATAATACCTCCTTTATATGGGTAATAATGCATGTTATATTGATAATGATATAAGTAATAAGTATAATTATTACAGTTCTAGCGATAATAACTGCATAATATGGGTAATAATGCACGTTATATTGCTAATAATATAAGTAATGAGTACAATTATTACAGTTCTAGCGATAATAACTGCATTATATGGGTAATAATGCATGTTATATTGATAATAATATAAGCAATAAGTATAATTATTACAGTTCTAGCGATAATAACTGCATTATATGGGTAATAATGCATGTTACTTTGATAATATCGGGAGTAATAAGAATAATTATTATAGTTCTAGCGATAATAATAGTAAAATATGGCAAATAGTGCATGTTATATTGATAATAATAAAAGTAATAAGTATATTTATTACAGTCCTACCGATAATAACTGCATAATATGGGTAATAATGCATGTTATATTGATGATAATAAAAGAAATACGTATATTTATTATAGTTCTAGCGATAATAACTGCATAATATGGGTAACAATGCATGTTATATTGATAATAATATAAGTAATAAGTATAATTATTACAGTTCTAGCAATAATACCTCCATTATATGGGTAATAATGTATGTTATATTGATAATGATATAAGTAATAAGTATAATTATTACAGTTCTAGCGATAATAACTGCATAATATGGGTAATAATGCACGTTATATTGCTAATAATATAAGTAATGAGTACAATTATTACAGTTCTAGCGATAATAACTGCATTATATGGGTAATAATGCATGTTATATTGAGAATAATATAAGTAATAAGTATAATTATTACAGTTCTGGCGATAATAACTTCTTTATATGGGTAATAATGCACGTTATATTGCTAATAGTATAAGTAATAAGTATAATTATTACAGTTCTAGCGATAATACCTCCATTATATGGGTAATAATGTATGTTATATTGAGAATAATATAAGTAATAAGTAGAATTATCTCAGTCCTACCGATAATAACTGCATAATATGGGTAATAATGCATGTTATATTGATGATAATAAAAGAAATACGTATATTTATTATAGTTCTAGCGATAATAACTGCATAATATGGGTAACAATGCATGTTATATTGATAATAATATAAGTAATAAGTATAATTATTACAGTTCTAGCAATAATACCTCCATTATATGGGTAATAATGTATGTTATATTGATAATGATATAAGTAATAAGTATAATTATTACAGTTCTAGCGATAATAACTGCATAATATGGGTAATAATGCACGTTATATTGCTAATAATATAAGTAATGAGTACAATTATTACAGTTCTAGCGATAATAACTGCATTATATGGGTAATAATGCATGTTATATTGAGAATAATATAAGTAATAAGTATAATTATTACAGTTCTGGCGATAATAACTTCTTTATATGGGTAATAATGCACGTTATATTGCTAATAGTATAAGTAATAAGTATAATTATTACAGTTCTAGCGATAATACCTCCATTATATGGGAAATAATGTATGTTATATTGAGAATAATATAAGTAATAAGTAGAATTATCTCAGTTCTAGCGATAATAACTGCATTATATGGGTAATAATGCACGTTATATTGCTAACAATATACGTAATAAGTATAATTATTACAGTTCTAGCGATAATAACTGCATTATATGGGTAACAATGCACGTTATATTGCTAATAGTATAAGTAATAAGTATAATTATTACAGTTCTAGCAATAATACCTCCATTATATGGGTAATAATGCATGTTATATTGATAATAATATAAGTAATAAGTATAATTATTACAGTTCTAGCGATAATACCTCCATTATATGGGTAATAATGCACTTTATATTGCTAATAATATAAGTAATGAGTACAATTATTACAGTTCTAGCCATAATAACTGCATTATATGGGTAATAATGCATGTTATATTGATATTAACATAAGTAATAAGTATAATTATTACAGTTCTAGCGATAATAACTGCATTATATGGGTAATAATGCATGTTATATTGGTAATATCGGGAGTAATAAGTATAATTATTACAGTTCTAGCGATAATAACTGCATTATATGGGTAGCAATGCACGTTATATTGCTAATAGTATAAGTAATAAGTATAATTATTACAGTTCTAGCAATAATACCTCCATTATATGGGTAAAAATGCATGTTATATTGATAATATTGGGAGTAATAGGTATATTTATTATAGTTCTAGCGATAATAACTGCATATAATGGGTAATAATGCATGTTATATTGAGAATAATATAAGTAATAAGTATAATTATTACAGTTCTGGCGATAATAACTGCATTATATGGGTAACAATGCACGTTATATTGCTAATAGTATAAGTAATAAGTATAATTATTACAGTTCTAGCAATAATACCTCCATTATATGGGTAATAATGCATGTTATATTGATAACAATATAAGTAATAAGTATAATTATTACAGTTCTAGCGATAATACCTCCTTTATATGGGTAATAATGCATGTTATATTGATAATGATATAAGTAATAAGTATAATTATTACAGTTCTAGCGATAATAACTGCATAATATGGGTAATAATGCACTTTATATTGCTAATAATATAAGTAATGAGTACAATTATTACAGTTCTAGCCATAATAACTGCATTATATGGGTAATAATGCATGTTATATTGATATAAACATAAGTAATAAGTATAATTATTACAGTTCTAGCGATAATAACTGCATTATATGGGTAATAATGCATGTTATATTGATAATATCGGGAGTAATAAGTATAATTATTATAGTTCTAGCGATAATAATAGTAAAATATGGCAAATAGTGCATGTTATAAGGAGAATAATAAAAGAAATAAGTATATTTATTACAGTTCTATCGATAATAACTGCATAATATGGGTAATAATGCATGTTATATTGATAATAATATAAGTAATAAGTAGAATTATTACAGTTCTAGCGATAATAACTGCATTATATGAGTAATAATGCACGTTATATTGCTAACAATATACGTAATAAGTATAATTATTACAGTTCTAGCGATAATAACTGCATTATATGGGTAACAATGCACGTTATATTGCTAATAGTATAAGTAATATGTATAATTATTACAGTTCTAGCAATAATACCTCCATTATATGGGTAATAATGCATGTTATATTGATGATAATGAAAGTGATACGTGTATTTATTATAGTGCTAGCGATAATAACTGCATAATATGGGTAATAATGCATGTTATATTGAGAATAATATAAGTGATAAGTATAATTATTACAGTTCTGGCGATAATAACTTCTTTATATGGGTAATAATGCACGTTATATTGCTAATAGTATATGTAATAAGTATAATTATTACAGTTCTAGCGATAATACCTCCATTATATGGCTAATAATGTATGTTATATTGATAATGATATAAGTAATAAGTATAATTATTACAGTTCTAGCGATAATAACTGCATAATATGGGTAATAATGCACGTTATATTGCTAATAATATAAGTAATGAGGACAATTATTACAGTTCTAGCGATAATAACTGCATAATATGGGTAGTAATGCATGTTATATTGATAATAATATAAGTAATAAGTATAATTATTACAGTTCTGGCAATAATACCTCCATTATATGGGTAATAATGCATGTTATATTGAGAATAATATAAGTAATAAGTATAATTATTACAGTTCTGGCGATAATAACTTCTTTATATGGGTAATAATGCACGTTATATTGCTAATAGTATAAGTAATAAGTATAATTATTTCAGTTCTAGCGATAATACCTCCATTATATGGGTAATAATGTATGTTATATTGATAATGATATAAGTAATAAGTATAATTATTACAGTTCTAGCGATAATAACTGCATAATATGGGTAATAATGCACGTTATATTGCTAATAATATAAGTAATGAGTACAATTATTACAGTTCTAGCGATAATAACTGCATTATATGGGTAATAATGCATGTTATATTGAGAATAATATAAGTAATAAGTATAATTATTACAGTTCTGGCGATAATAACTTCTTTATATGGGTAATAATGCACGTTATATTGCTAACAGTATATGTAATAAGTATAATTATTACAGTTCTAGCGATAATACCTCCATTATATGGGTAATAATGTATGTTATATTGATAATGATATAAGTAATAAGTATAATTATTACAGTTCTAGCGATAATAACTGCATAATATGGGTAATAATGCACGTTATATTGCTAATAATATAAGTAATGAGGACAATTATTACAGTTCTAGCGATAATAACTGCATTATATGGGTAATAATGCATGTTATATTGATAATAATATAAGTAATAAGTATAATTATTACAGTTCTGGCAATAATACCTCCATTATATGGGTAATAATGCGTGTTATATTGAGAATAATATAAGTAATAAGTATAATTATTACAGTTCTGGCGATAATAACTTCTTTATATGGGTAATAATGCACGTTATATTGCTAATAGTATAAGTAATAAGTATAATTATTTCAGTTCTAGCGATAATACCTCTATTATATGGGTAATAATGCATGTTGTATTGAGAATAATATAAGTAATAAGTATAATCATTACAGTTCTAGCGATAATAACTGCATAATATGGGTAATAATGCACTTTATATTGCTAATAATATAAGTAATGAGTACAATTATTACAGTTCTAGCCATAATAACTGCATTATATGGGTAATAATGCATGTTATATTGATAATAACATAAGTAATAAGTATAATTATTACAGTTCTAGCGATAGTAACTGCATTATATGGGTAATAATGCATGTTATATTGATAATATCGGGAGTAATAAGTATAATTATTATAGTTCTAGCGATAATAATAGTAAAATATGGCAAATAGTGCATGTTATATTGAGAATAATATAAGTAATAAGTATAATTATTACAGTTCTGGCGATAATAACTGCATTATATGGGTAATAATGCACGTTATATTGCTAATAGTATAAGTAATAAGTATAATTATTACAGTTCTAGCCATAATAACTGCATAATATGGGTAATAATGCACGTTATATTGCTAATAATATAAGTAATGAGTACAATTATTACAGTTCTAGCCATAATAACTGCATTATATGGGTAATAATGCATGTTATATTGATAATAACATAAGTAATAAGTATAATTATTACAGCTCTAGCGATAATAACTGCATTATATGGGTAATAATGCATGTTATATTGATAATAATATAAGCAATAAGTATAATTATTACAGTTCTAGCGATAATAACTGCATTATGTGGGTAATAATGCATGTTATATTGATAATATCGGGAGTAATAAGTATAATTATTATAGTTCTAGCGATAACACCTCCTTTATATGGGTAATAATGCATGTTATATTGATAATGATATAAGTAATAAGTATAATTATTACAGTTCTAGCGATAATAACTGCATAATATGGGTAATAATGCACTTTATATTGCTAATAATATAAGTAATGAGTACAATTATTACAGTTCTAGCCATAATAACTGCATTATATGGGTAATAATGCATGTTATATTGATATAAACATAAGTAATAAGTATAATTATTACAGTTCTAGCGATAATAACTGCATTATATGGGTAATAATGCATGTTATATTGATAATATCGGGAGTAATAAGTATAATTATTATAGTTCTAGCGATAATAATAGTAAAACATGGCAAATAGTGCATGTTATAAGGAGAATAATAAAGGAAATAAGTATATTTATTACAGTTCTATCGATAATCACTGCATAATATGGGTAATAATGCATGTTATATTGTTAATAATACAAGTAATAAGTAGAATTATTACAGTTCTAGCGATAATAACTGCATTATATGAGTAATAATGCACGTTATATTGCTAACAATATACGTAATAAGTATAATTATTACAGTTCTAGCGATAATAACTGCATTATGTGGGTAATAATGCATGTTATATTGATAATATCGGGAGTAATAAGTATAATTATTATAGTTCTAGCGATAATAATAGTAAAATATGGCAAATAGTGCATTTTATATTGATAATAATAAAAGTAATAAGTATATTTATTACAGTTCTATCGATAATAACTGCATAATATGGGTAATAATTATGTTATATTGATGATAATAAAAGTAATACGTATATTTATTACAGTTCTAGCGATAATACCTCTATTATATGGGTAATAATGCATGTTATATTGAGAATAATATAAGTAATAAGTATAATTATTACAGTTCTAGCGATAATAACTGCATAATATGGGTAATAATGCACTTTATATTGCTAATAATATAAGTAATGAGTACAATTATTACAGTTCTAGCCATAATAACTGCATTATATGGGTAATAATGCATGTTATATTGATAATAACATAAGTAATAAGTATAATTATTACAGTTCTAGCGATAGTAACTGCATTATATGGGTAATAATGCATGTTATATTGATAATATCGGCAGTAATAAGTATAATTATTATAGTTCTAGCGATAATAATAGTAAAATATGGCAAATAGTGCATGTTATATTGAGAATAATATAAGTAATAAGTATAATTATTACAGTTCGGGCGATAATAACTGCATTATATGGGTAATAATGCATGTTATATTGATAATAACATAAGTAATAAGTATAATTATTACAGTTCTAGCCATAATAACTGCATTATATGGGTAATAATGCATGTTACAGTGATAATAACATAAGTAATAAGTATAATTATTACAGTTCTAGCAATAATACCTCCATTATATGGGTAATAATGCATGTTATATTGAGAATAATATAAGTAATAAGTATAATTATTACAGTTCTGGCGATAATAACTTCTTTATATGGGTAATAATGCACGTTATATTGCTAATAGTATAAGTAATAAGTATAATTATTACAGTTCTAGCGATAATACCTCCATTATATGGGTAATAATGTATGTTATATTGATAATGATATAAGTAATAAGTATAATTATTACAGTTCTAGCGATAATAACTGCATAATATGGGTAATAATGCACGTTATATTGCTAATAATATAAGTAATGAGTACAATTATTACAGTTCTAGCGATAATAACTGCATTATATGGGTAATAATGCATGTTATATTGAGAATAATATAAGTAATAAGTATAATTATTACAGTTCTGGCGATAATAACTTCTTTATATGGGTAACAATGCACGTTATATTGCTAATAGTATAAGTAATAAGTATAATTATTACAGTTCTAGCAATAATACCTCCATTATATGGGTAATAATGCATGTTATATTAATAATAATATAAGTAATAAGTATAATTATTACAGTTCTAGCGATAATACCTCCATTATATGGGTAATAATGCACGTTATATTGCTAATAATATAAGTAATGAGTACAATTATTACAGTTCTAGCCATAATAACTGCATTATATGGGTAATAATGCATGTTATATTGATAATAACATAAGTAATAAGTATAATTATTACAGTTCTAGCGATAATAACTGCATTATATGGGTAATAATGCATGTTATATTGATAATAATATAAGCAATAAGTATAATTATTACAGTTCTAGCGATAATAACTGCATTATGTGGGTAATAATGCATGTTATATTGATAATATCGGGAGTAATAAGTATAATTATTATAGTTCTAGCGATAACACCTCCTTTATATGGGTAATAATGCATGTTATATTGATAATGATATAAGTAATAAGTATAATTATTACAGTTCTAGCGATAATAACTGCATAATATGGGTAATAATGCACTTTATATTGCTAATAATATAAGTAATGAGTACAATTATTACAGTTCTAGCCATAATAACTGCATTATATGGGTAATAATGCATGTTATATTGATATAAACATAAGTAATAAGTACAATTATTACAGTTCTAGCGATAATAACTGCATTATATGGGTAATAATGCATGTTATATTGATAATATCGTTAGTAATAAGTATAATTATTATAGTTCTAGCGATAATAATAGTAAAACATGGCAAATAGTGCATGTTATAAGGAGAATAATAAAAGAAATAAGTATATTTATTACAGTTCTATCGATAATCACTGCATAATATGGGTAATAATGCATGTTATATTGTTAATAATATAAGTAATAAGTAGAATTATTACAGTTCTAGCGATAATAACTGCATTGTATGAGTAATAATGCACGTTATATTGCTAACAATATACGTAATAAGTATAATTATTACAGTTCTAGCGATAATAACTGCATTATATGGGTAACAATGCACGTTATATTGCTAATAGTATAAGTAATATGTATAATTATTACAGTTCTAGCAATAATACCTCCATTATATGGGTAATAATGCATGTTATATTGATAATATCGGGAGTAATAAGTATAATTATTATAGTTCTAGCGATAATAATAGTAAAATATGGCAAATAGTGCATTTTATATTGATAATAATAAAAGTAATAAGTATATTTATTACAGTTCTATCGATAATAACTGCATAATATGGGTAATAATTATGTTATATTGATAATGATATAAGTAATAAGTATAATTATTACAGTTCTAGCGATAATAACTGCATAATATGGGTAATAATGCACGTTATATTGCTAATAATATAAGTAATGAGTACAATTATTACAGTTCTAGCGATAATAACTGCATTATATGGGTAATAATGCATGTTATATTGAGAATAATATAAGTAGTAAGTATAATTATTACAGATCTGGCGATAATAACTTCTTTATATGGGTAATAATGCACGTTATATTGCTAACAGTATATGTAATAAGTATAATTATTACAGTTCTAGCGATAATACCTCCATTATATGGGTAATAATGTATGTTATATTGATAATGATATAAGTAATAAGTATAATTATTACAGTTCTAGCGATAATAACTGCATAATATGGGTAATAATGCACGTTATATTGCTAATAATATAAGTAATGAGTACAATTATTACAGTTCTAGCGATAATAACTGCATAATATGGGTAATAATGCATGTTATATTGATAATAATATAAGTAATAAGTATAATTATTACAGTTCTAGCAATAATACCTCCATTATATGGGTAATAATGCATGTTATATTGAGAATAATATAAGTAATAAGTATAATTATTACAGTTCTGGCGATAATAACTTCTTTATATGGGTAATAATGCATGTTATGTTGATAATAGTATAAGTAATAAGTATAATTATTACAGTTCTAGCGATAATACCTCCATTATATGGGTAATAATGTATGTTATATTGATAATGATATAAGTAATAAGTACAATTATTACAGTTCTAGCGATAATAACTGCATAATATGGGTAATAATGCACGTTATATTGAGAATAATATAAGTAATCAGAATAATTATTACAGTTCTGGCGATAATAACTGCATTATATGGGTAACAATGCACGTTATATTGCTAATAGTATAAGTAATAAGTATAATTATTACAGTTCTAGCAATAATACCTCCATTATATGGGTAATAATGCATGTTATATTGATAATATCGGGAGTAATAAGTATAATTATTATAGTTCTAGCGATAATAATAGTAAAATATGGCAAATAGTGCATTTTATATTGATAATAATAAAAGTAATAAGTATATTTATTACAGTTCTATCGATAATAACTGCATAATATGGGTAACAATTATGTTATATTGATGATAATAAAAGTAATACGTATATTTATTACAGTTCTAGCGATAATAACTGCATTATATGGGTAATAATGCATGTTATATTGAGAATAATATAAGTAATAAGTATAATTATTACAGATCTGGCGATAATAACTTCTTTATATGGGTAATAATGCACGTTATATTGCTAACAGTATATGTAATAAGTATAATTATTACAGTTCTAGCGATAATACCTCCATTATATGGGTAATAATGTATGTTATATTGATAATGATATAAGTAATAAGTATAATTATTACAGTTCTAGCGATAATAACTGCATAATATGGGTAATAATGCACGTTATATTGCTAATAATATAAGTAATGAGTACAATTATTACAGTTCTAGCGATAATAACTGCATAATATGGGTAATAATGCATGTTATATTGATAATAATATAAGTAATAAGTATAATTATTACAGTTCTAGCAATAATACCTCCATTATATGGGTAATAATGCATGTTATATTGAGAATAATATAAGTAATAAGTATAATTATTACAGTTCTGGCGATAATAACTTCTTTATATGGGTAATCATGCACGTTATATTGCTAATAGTATAAGTAATAAGTATAATTATTACAGTTCTAGCGATAATACCTCCATTATATGGGTAATAATGTATGTTGTATTGATAATGATATAAGTAATAAGTATAATTATTACAGTTCTAGCGATAATAACTGCATAATATGGGTAATAATGCACGTTATATTGCTAATAATATAAGTAATGAGTACAATTATTACAGTTCTAGCGATAATAACTGCATTATATGGGTAATAATGCATGTTATATTGATAATATCGGGAGTAATAAGTATATTTATTATAGTTCTAGCGATAATAATAGTAAAATATGGCAAATAGTGCATTTTATATTGATAATAATAAAAGTAATAAGTATATTTATTACAGTTCTATCGATAATAACTGCATAATATGGGTAACAATTATGTTATATTGATGATAATAAAAGTAATACGTATATTTATTACAGTTCTAGCGATAATAACTGCATTATATGGGTAATAATGCATGTTATATTGAGAATAATATAAGTAATAAGTATAATTATTACAGATCTGGCGATAATAACTTCTTTATATGGGTAATAATGCACGTTATATTGCTAACAGTATATGTAATAAGTATAATTATTACAGTTCTAGCGATAATACCTCCATTATATGGTAATAATGTATGTTATATTGATAATGATATAAGTAATAAGTATAATTATTACAGTTCTAGCGATAATAACTGCATAATATGGGTAATAATGCACGTTATATTGCTAATAATATAAGTAATGAGTACAATTATTACAGTTCTAGCGATAATAACTGCATAATATGGGTAATAATGCATGTTATATTGATAATAATATAAGTAATAAGTATAATTATTACAGTTCTAGCAATAATACCTCCATTATATGGGTAATAATGCATGTTATATTGAGAATAATATAAGTAATAAGTATAATTATTACAGTTCTGGCGATAATAACTTCTTTATATGGGTAATAATGCACGTTATATTGCTAATAGTATAAGTAATAAGTATAATTATTACAGTTCTAGCGATAATACCTCCATTATATGGGTAATAATGTATGTTATATTGATAATGATATAAGTAATAAGTATAATTATTACAGTTCTAGCGATAATAACTGCATAATATGGGTAATAATGCACGTTATATTGCTAATAATATAAGTAATGAGTACAATTATTACAGTTCTAGCGATAATAACTGCATTATATGGGTAATAATGCATGTTATATTGATAATATCGGGAGTAATAAGTATATTTATTATAGTTCTAGCGATAATAATAGTAAAATATGGCAAATAGTGCATTTTATATTGATAATAATAAAAGTAATAAGTATATTTATTACAGTTCTATCGATAATAACTGCATAATATGGGTAATAATTATGTTATATTGATGATAATAAAAGTAATACGTATATTTATTACAGTTCTAGCGATAATACCTCTATTATATGGGTAATAATGCATGTTATATTGAGAATAATATAAGTAATAAGTATAATTATTGCAGTTCTGGCGATAATAACTTCTTTATATGGGTAATAATGCATGTTATATTGATAATAGTATAAGTAATAAGTATAATTATTACAGTTCTAGCGATAATACCTCCATTATATGGGTAATAATGTATGTTATATTGATAATGATATAAGTAATAAGTATAATTATTACAGTTCTAGCGATAATAACTGCATAATATGGGTAATAATGCACGTTATATTGCTAATAATATAAGTAATGAGTACAATTATTACAGTTCTAGCGATAATAACTGCATTATATGGGTAATAATGCATGTTATATTGATAATAATATAAGCAATAAGTATAATTATTACAGTTCTAGCGATAATAACTGCATTATATGGGTAATAATGCATGTTATATTGATAATATCGGGAGTAATAAGTGTAATTATTATAGTTCTAGCGATAATAATAGTAAAATATGGCAAATAGTGCATTTTATATTGATAATAATAAAAGTAATAAGTATATTTATTACAGTTCTATCGATAATAACTGCATAATATGGGTAACAATTATGTTATATTGATGATAATAAAAGTAATACGTATATTTATTACAGTTCTAGCGATAATACCTCTATTATATGGGTAATAATGCATGTTATATTGAGAATAATATAAGTAATAAGTATAATTATTACAGTTCTGGCGATAATAACTTCTTTATATGGGTAATAATGCACGTTATATTGCTAATAGTATAAGTAATAAGTATAATTATTACAGTTCTAGCGATAATACCTCCATTATATGGGTAATAATGTATGTTATATTGATAATGATATAAGTAATAAGTATAATTATTACAGTTCTGGCGATAATAACTGCATTATATGGGTAACAATGCACGTTATATTGCTAATAGTATAAGTAATAAGTATAATTATTACAGTTCTAGCAATAATACCTCCATTATATGGGTAATAATGCATGTTATATTGATAATATCGGGAGTAATAAGTATAATTATTATAGTTCTAGCGATAATAATAGTAAAATATGGCAAATAGTGCATTTTATATTGATAATAATAAAAGTAATAAGTATATTTATTACAGTTCTATCGATAATAACTGCATAATATGGGTAATAATTATGTTATATTGATGATAATAAAAGTAATACGTATATTTATTACAGTTCTAGCGATAATACCTCTATTATATGGGTAATAATGCATGTTATATTGAGAATAATATAAGTAATAAGTAGAATTATTACAGTTCTAGCGATAATAACTGCATTATATGGGTAATAATGCACGTTATATTGCTAACAATATACGTAATAAGTATAATTATTACAGTTCTAGCGATAATAACTGCATTATATGGGTAACAATGCACGTTATATTGCTAATAGTATAAGTAATAAGTATAATTATTACAGTTCTAGCAATAATACCTCCATTATATGGGTAATAATGCATGTTATATTGATAATAATATAAGTAATAAGTATAATTATTACAGTTCTAGCGATAATACCTCCTTTATATGGGTAATAATGCATGTTATATTGATAATGATATAAGTAATAAGTATAATTATTACAGTTCTAGCGATAATAACTGCATAATATGGGTAATAATGCACGTTATATTGCTAATAATATAAGTAATGAGTACAATTATTACAGTTCTAGCGATAATAACTGCATTATATGGGTAATAATGCATGTTATATAGATAATAATATAAGCAATAAGTATAATTATTACAGTTCTAGCGATAATAACTGCATTATATGGGTAATAATGCATGTTATTTTGATAATATCGGGAGTAATAAGAATAATTATTATAGTTCTAGCGATAATAATAGTAAAATATGGCAAATAGTGCATGTTATATTGATAATAATAAAAGTAATAAGTATATTTATTACAGTCCTACCGATAATAACTGCATAATATGGGTAATAATGCATGTTATATTGATGATAATAAAAGAAATACGTATATTTATTATAGTTCTAGCGATAATAACTGCATAATATGGGTAACAATGCATGTTATATTGATATTAATATAAGTAATAAGTATAATTATTACAGTTCTAGCAATAATACCTCCATTATATGGGTAATAATGTATGTTATATTGATAATGATATAAGTAATAAGTATAATTACTACAGTTCTAGCGATAATAACTGCATAATATGGGTAATAATGCACGTTATATTGCTAATAATATAAGTAATGAGTACAAGTATTACAGTTCTAGCGATAATAACTGCATTATATGGGTGATAATGCATGTTATATTGAGAATAATATAAGTAATAAGTATAATTATTACAGTTCTGGCGATAATAACTTCTTTATATGGGTAATAATGCACGTTATATTGCTAATAGTATAAGTAATAAGTATAATTATTACAGTTCTAGCGATAATACCTCCATTATATGGGTAATAATGTATGTTATATTGAGAATAATATAAGTAATAAGTAGAATTATTACAGTTCTAGCGATAATAACTGCATTATATGGGTAATAATGCACGTTATATTGCTAATAATATACGTAATAAGTATAATTATTACAGTTCTAGCGATAATAACTGCATTATATGGGTAACAATGCACGTTATATTGCTAATAGTATAAGTAATAAGTATAATTATTACAGTTCTAGCAATAATACCTCCATTATATGGGTAATAATGCATGTTATATTGATAATAATATAAGTAATAAGTATAATTATTACAGTTCTAGCGATAATACCTCCTTTATATGGGTAATAATGCATGTTATATTGATAATGATATAAGTAATAAGTATAATTATTACAGTTCTAGCGATAATAACTGCATAATATGGGTAATAATGCACGTTATATTGAGAATAATATTAGTAATAAGTATAATTATTACAGTTCTGGCGATAATAACTGCATTATATGGGTAACAATGCACGTTATATTGCTAATAGTATAAGTAATAAGTATAATTATTACAGTTCTAGCAATAATACCTCCATTATATGGGTAATAATGCATGTTATATTGATAATATCGGGAGTAATAAGTATAATTATTATAGTTCTAGCGATAATAATAGTAAAATATGGCAAATAGTGCATTTTATATTGATAATAATAAAAGTAATAAGTATATTTATTACAGTTCTATCGATAATAACTGCATAATATGGGTAATAATTATGTTATATTGATGATAATAAAAGTAATACGTATATTTATTACAGTTCCAGCGATAATACCTCTATTATATGGGTAATAATGCATGTTATATTGAGAATAATATAAGTAATAAGTATAATTATTACAGTTCTGGCGATAATAACTTCTTTATATGGGTAATAATGCATGTTATATTGATAATAGTATAAGTAATAAGTATAATTATTACAGTTCTAGCGATAATACCTCCATTATATGGGTAATAATGTATGTTATATTGATAATGATATAAGTAATAAGTACAATTATTACAGTTCTAGCGATAATAACTGCATAATATGGGTAATAATGCACGTTATATTGAGAATAATATAAGTAATAAGTATAATTATTACAGTTCTGGCGATAATAACTGCATTATATGGGTAACAATGCACGTTATATTGCTAATAGTATAAGTAATAAGTATAATTATTACAGTTCTAGCAATAATACCTCCATTATATGGGTAATAATGCATGTTATATTGATAATATCGGGAGTAATAAGTATAATTATTATAGTTCTAGCGATAATAATAGTAAAATATGGCAAATAGTGCATTTTATATTGATAATAATAAAAGTAATAAGTATATTTATTACAGTTCTATCGATAATAACTGCATAATATGGGTAATAATTATGTTATATTGATGATAATAAAAGTAATACGTATATTTATTACAGTTCTAGCGATAATACCTCTATTATATGGGTAATAATGCATGTTATATTGAGAATAATATAAGTAATAAGTAGAATTATTACAGTTCTAGCGATAATAACTGCATTATATGGGTAATAATGCACGTTATATTGCTAACAATATACGTAATAAGTATAATTATTACAGTTCTAGCGATAATAACTGCATTATATGGGTAACAATGCACGTTATATTGCTAATAGTATAAGTAATAAGTACAATTATTACAGTTCTAGCGATAATAACTGCATTATATGGGTAATAATGCATGTTATATTGATAATAATATAAGCAATAAGTATAATTATTACAGTTCTAGCGATAATAACTGCATTATATGGGTAATAATGCATGTTATATTGATAATATCGGGAGTAATAAGTGTAATTATTATAGTTCTAGCGATAATAATAGTAAAATATGGCAAATAGTGCATTTTATATTGATAATAATAAAAGTAATAAGTATATTTATTACAGTTCTATCGATAATAACTGCATAATATGGGTAACAATTATGTTATATTGATGATAATAAAAGTAATACGTATATTTATTACAGTTCTAGCGATAATACCTCTATTATATGGGTAATAATGCATGTTATATTGAGAATAATATAAGTAATAAGTATAATTATTACAGTTCTGGCGATAATAACTTCTTTATATGGGTAATAATGCATGTTATATTGATAATAGTATAAGTAATAAGTATAATTATTACAGTTCTAGCGATAATACCTCCATTATATGGGTAATAATGTATGTTATATTGATAATGATATAAGTAATAAGTACAATTATTACAGTTCTAGCGATAATAACTGCATAATATGGGTAATAATGCACGTTATATTGAGAATAATATAAGTAATAAGTATAATTATTACAGTTCTGGCGATAATAACTGCATTATATGGGTAACAATGCACGTTATATTGCTAATAGTATAAGTAATAAGTATAATTATTACAGTTCTAGCAATAATACCTCCATTATATGGGTAATAATGCATGTTATATTGATAATATCGGGAGTAATAAGTATAATTATTATAGTTCTAGCGATAATAATAGTAAAATATGGCAAATAGTGCATTTTATATTGATAATAATAAAAGTAATAAGTATATTTATTACAGTTCTATCGATAATAACTGCATAATATGGGTAATAGTTATGTTATATTGATGATAATAAAAGTAATACGTATATTTATTACAGTTCTAGCGATAATACCTCTATTATATGGGTAATAATGCATGTTATATTGAGAATAATATAAGTAATAAGTATAATTATTACAGTTCTGGCGATAATAACTTCTGTATATGGGTAATAATGCATGTTATATTGATAATAGTATAAGTAATAAGTATAATTATTACAGTTCTAGCGATAATACCTCCATTATATGGGTAATAATGTATGTTATATTGATAATGATATAAGTAATAAGTACAATTATTACAGTTCTAGCGATAATAACTGCATTATATGGGTAACAATGCACGTTATATTGCTAATAGTATAAGTAATAAGTATAATTATTACAGTTCTAGCAATAATACCTCCATTATATGGGTAATAATGCATGTTATATTGATAATAATATAAGTAATAAGTATAATTATTACAGTTCTAGCGATAATACCTCCTTTATATGGGTAATAATGCATGTTATATTGATAATGATATAAGTAATAAGTATAATTATTACAGTTCTAGCGATAATAACTGCATAATATGGGTAATAATGCACGTTATATTGCTAATAATATAAGTAATGAGTACAATTATTACAGTTCTAGCGATAATAACTGCATTATATGGGTAATAATGCATGTTATATAGATAATAATATAAGCAATAAGTATAATTATTACAGTTCTAGCGATAATAACTGCATTATATGGGTAATAATGCATGTTATTTTGATAATATCGGGAGTAATAAGAATAATTATTATAGTTCTAGCGATAATAATAGTAAAATATGGCAAATAGTGCATGTTATATTGATAATAATAAAAGTAATAAGTATATTTATTACAGTCCTACCGATAATAACTGCATAATATGGGTAATAATGCATGTTATATTGATGATAATAAAAGAAATACGTATATTTATTATAGTTCTAGCGATAATAACTGCATAATATGGGTAACAATGCATGTTATATTGATATTAATATAAGTAATAAGTATAATTATTACAGTTCTAGCAATAATACCTCCATTATATGGGTAATAATGTATGTTATATTGATAATGATATAAGTAATAAGTATAATTACTACAGTTCTAGCGATAATAACTGCATAATATGGGTAATAATGCACGTTATATTGCTAATAATATAAGTAATGAGTACAAGTATTACAGTTCTAGCGATAATAACTGCATTATATGGGTGATAATGCATGTTATATTGAGAATAATATAAGTAATAAGTATAATTATTACAGTTCTGGCGATAATAACTTCTTTATATGGGTAATAATGCACGTTATATTGCTAATAGTATAAGTAATAAGTATAATTATTACAGTTCTAGCGATAATACCTCCATTATATGGGTAATAATGTATGTTATATTGAGAATAATATAAGTAATAAGTAGAATTATTACAGTTCTAGCGATAATAACTGCATTATATGGGTAATAATGCACGTTATATTGCTAATAATATACGTAATAAGTATAATTATTACAGTTCTAGCGATAATAACTGCATTATATGGGTAACAATGCACGTTATATTGCTAATAGTATAAGTAATAAGTATAATTATTACAGTTCTAGCAATAATACCTCCATTATATGGGTAATAATGCATGTTATATTGATAATAATATAAGTAATAAGTATAATTATTACAGTTCTAGCGATAATACCTCCTTTATATGGGTAATAATGCATGTTATATTGATAATGATATAAGTAATAAGTATAATTATTACAGTTCTAGCGATAATAACTGCATAATATGGGTAATAATGCACGTTATATTGAGAATAATATAAGTAATAAGTATAATTATTACAGTTCTGGCGATAATAACTGCATTATATGGGTAACAATGCACGTTATATTGCTAATAGTATAAGTAATAAGTATAATTATTACAGTTCTAGCGATAATAACTGCATTATATGGGTAACAATGCACGTTATATTGCTAATAGTATAAGTAATAAGTATAATTATTACAGTTCTAGCAATAATACCTCCATTATATGGGTAATAATGCATGTTATATTGATAATAATATAAGTAATAAGTATAATTATTACAGTTCTAGCGATAATACCTCCATTATATGGGTAATAATGCATGTTATATTGATAATGATATAAGTAATAAGTATAATTATTACAGTTCTAGCGATAATAACTGCATAATATGGGTAATAATGCACGTTATATTGAGAATAATATAAGTAATAAGTATAATTATTACAGTTCTGGCGATAATAACTGCATTATATGGGTAACAATGCCCGTTATATTGCTAATAGTATAAGTAATAAGTATAATTATTAGAGTTCTAGCAATAATACCTCCATTATATGGGTAATAATGCATGTTATATTGATAATATCGGGAGTAATAAGTATAATTATTATAGTTCTAGCGATAATAATAGTAAAATATGGCAAATAGTGCATTTTATATTGATAATAATAAAAGTAATAAGTATATTTATTACAGTTCTATCGATAATAACTGCATAATATGGGTAATAATTATGTTATATTGATGATAATAAAAGTAATACGTATATTTATTACAGTTCTAGCGATAATACCTCTATTATATGGGTAATAATGCATGTTATATTGAGAATAATATAAGTAATAAGTAGAATTATTACAGTTCTAGCGATAATAACTGCATTATATGGGTAATAATGCACGTTATATTGCTAACAATATACGTAATAAGTATAATTATTACAGTTCTAGCGATAATAACTGCATTATATGGGTAACAATGCACGTTATATTGCTAATAGTATAAGTAATAAGTATAATTATTACAGTTCTAGCAATAATACCTCCATTATATGGGTAATAATGCATGTTATATTGATAATAATATAAGTAATAAGTATAATTATTACAGTTCTAGCGATAATACCTCCTTTATATGGGTAATAATGCATGTTATATTGATAATGATATAAGTAATAAGTATAATTATTACAGTTCTAGCGATAATAACTGCATAATATGGGTAATAATGCACGTTATATTGCTAATAATATAAGTAATGAGTACAATTATTACAGTTCTAGCGATAATAACTGCATTATATGGGTAATAATGCATGTTATATAGATAATAATATAAGCAATAAGTATAATTATTACAGTTCTAGCGATAATAACTGCATTATATGGGTAATAATGCATGTTATTTTGATAATATCGGGAGTAATAAGAATAATTATTATAGTTCTAGCGATAATAATAGAAAAATATGGCAAATAGTGCATGTTATATTGATAATAATAAAAGTAATAAGTATATTTATTACAGTCCTACCGATAATAACTGCATAATATGGGTAATAATGCATGTTATATTGATGATAATAAAAGAAATACGTATATTTATTATAGTTCTAGCGATAATAACTGCATAATATGGGTAACAATGCATGTTATATTGATATTAATATAAGTAATAAGTATAATTATTACAGTTCTAGCAATAATACCTCCATTATATGGGTAATAATGTATGTTATATTGATAATGATATAAGTAATAAGTATAATTACTACAGTTCTAGCGATAATAACTGCATAATATGGGTAATAATGCACGTTATATTGCTAATAATATAAGTAATGAGTACAAGTATTACAGTTCTAGCGATAATAACTGCATTATATGGGTGATAATGCATGTTATATTGAGAATAATATAAGTAATAAGTATAATTATTACAGTTCTGGCGATAATAACTTCTTTATATGGGTAATAATGCACGTTATATTGCTAATAGTATAAGTAATAAGTATAATTATTACAGTTCTAGCGATAATACCTCCATTATATGGGTAATAATGTATGTTATATTGAGAATAATATAAGTAATAAGTAGAATTATTACAGTTCTAGCGATAATAACTGCATTATATGGGTAATAATGCACGTTATATTGCTAATAATATACGTAATAAGTATAATTATTACAGTTCTAGCGATAATAACTGCATTATATGGGTAACAATGCACGTTATATTGCTAATAGTATAAGTAATAAGTATAATTATTACAGTTCTAGCAATAATACCTCCATTATATGGGTAATAATGCATGTTATATTGATAATAATATAAGTAATAAGTATAATTATTACAGTTCTAGCGATAATAACTGCATTATATGGGTAATAATGCACGTTATATTGCTAACAATATACGTAATAAGTATAATTATTACAGTTCTAGCGATAATAACTGCATAATATGGGTAATAATTATGTTATATTGATGATAATAAAAGTAATACGTATATTTATTACAGTTCTAGCGATAATACCTCTATTATATGGGTAATAATGCATGTTATATTGAGAATAATATAAGTAATAAGTAGAATTATTACAGTTCTAGCGATAATAACTGCATTATATGGGTAATAATGCACGTTATATTGCTAACAATATACGTAATAAGTATAATTATTACAGTTCTAGCGATAATAACTGCATTATATGGGTAACAATGCACGTTATATTGCTAATAGTATAAGTAATAAGTATAATTATTACAGTTCTAGCAATAATACCTCCATTATATGGGTAATAATGCATGTCATATTGATAATAATATAATTAGTAAGTATAATTATTACAGTTCTAGCGATAATACCTCCTTTATATGGGTAATAATGCATGTTATATTGATAATATCGGGAGTAATAAGTATAATTATTATAGTTCTAGCGATAATAATAGTAAAATATGGCAAATAGTGCATTTTATATTGATAATAATAAAAGTAATAAGTATATTTATTACAGTTCTATCGATAATAACTGCATAATATGGGTAATAATGCACGTTATATTGCTAATAGTATAAGTAATAAGTATAATTATTACAGTTCTAGCAATAATACCTCCATTATATGGGTAATAATGCATGTTATATTGATAATAATATAAGTAATAAGTATAATTATTACAGTTCTAGCGATAATACCTCCATTATATGGGTAATAATGCACGTTATATTGGTAATAATATAAGTAATGAGTACAATTATTACAGTTCTAGCCATAATAACTGCATTATATGGGTAATAATGCACGTTATATTGCTAATAACATAAGTAATAAGTATAATTATTACAGTTCTAGCCATAATAACTGCATTATATGGGTAATAATGCATGTTATATTGATAATAACATAAGTAATAAGTATAATTATTACAGTTCTAGCGATAATAACTGCATAATATGGGTAATAATGCATGTTATATTGATAATAATATAAGTAATAAGTATAATTATTACAGTTCTAGCAATAATACCTCCATTATATGGGTAATAATGCATGTTATATTGAGAATAATATAAGTAATAAGTATAATTATTACAGTTCTGGCGATAATAACTGCATTATATGGGTAACAATGCACGTTATATTGCTAATAGTATAAGTAATAAGTATAATTATTACAGTTCTAGCAATAATACCTCCATTATATGGGTAATAATGCATGTTATATTGATAATAATATAAGTAATAAGTATAATTATTACAGTTCTAGCGATAATACCTCCATTATATGGGTAATAATGCACGTTATATTGGTAATAATATAAGTAATGAGTACAATTATTACAGTTCTAGCCATAATAACTGCATTATATGGGTAATAATGCCCGTTATATTGCTAATAACATAAGTAATAACTATAATTATTACAGTTCTAGCCATAATAACTGCATAATATGGGTAATAGTGCACGTTATATTGCTAATAATATAAGTAATGAGTACAATTATTACAGTTCTAGCGATAATAACTGCATAATATGGGTAATAATGCACGTTATATTGCTAATAATATAAGTAATGAGTACAATTATTACAGTTCTAGCGATAATAACTGCATTATATGGGTAATAATGCATGTTATATTGAGAATAATATAAGTTATAAGTATAATTATTATAGTTCTGGCGATAATAACTTCTTTATATGGGTAACAATGCACGTTATATTGCTAATAGTATAAGTAATAAGTATAATTATTACAGTTCTAGCAATAATACCTCCATTATATGGGTAATAATGCATGTTATATTGATAATAATATAAGTAATAAGTATAATTATTACAGTTCAGGCGATAATAACTGCATTATATGGGTAACAATGCACGTTATATTGCTAATAGTATAAGTAATAAGTATAATTATTACAGTTCTAGCAATAATACCTCCATTATATGGGTAATAATGCATGTTATATTGATAATAATATAGGTAATAAGTATAATTATTACAGTTCTAGCGATAATACCTCCATTATATGGGTAATAATGCACGTTATATTGCTAATAATATAAGTAATGAGTACAATTATTACAGTTCTAGCGATAATAACTGCATTATATGGGTAATAATGCATGTTATATTGAGAATAATATAAGTTATAAGTATAATTATTATAGTTCTGGCGATAATAACTTCTTTATATGGGTAACAATGCACGTTATATTGCTAATAGTATAAGTAATAAGTATAATTATTACAGTTCTAGCAATAATACCTCCATTATATGGGTAATAATGCATGTTATATTGCTAATAATATAAGTAATGAGTACAATTATTACAGTTCTAGCGATAATAACTGCATAATATGGGTAATAATGCACGTTATATTGCTAATAATATAAGTAATGAGTACAATTATTACAGTTCTAGCGATAATAACTGCATTATATGGGTAATAATGCATGTTATATTGATAATAATATAAGCAATAAGTATAATTATTACAGTTCTAGCGATAATAACTGCATTATATGGGTAATAATGCATGTTATATTGATAATATCGGGAGTAATAAGTATAATTATTATAGTTCTAGCGATAATAATAGTAAAATATGGCAAATAGTGCATTTTATATTGATAATAATAAAAGTAATAAGTATATTTATTACAGTTCTATCGATAATAACTGCATAATATGGGTAACAATTATGTTATATTGATGATAATAAAAGTAATACGTATATTTATTACAGTTCTAGCGATAATACCTCTATTATATGGGTAATAATGCATGTTATATTGAGAATAATATAAGTAATAAGTATAATTATTACAGTTCTGGCGATAATAACTTCTTTATATGGGTAATAATGCATGTTATATTGATAATAGTATAAGTAATAAGTATAATTATTACAGTTCTAGCGATAATACCTCCATTATATGGGTAATAATGTATGTTATATTGATAATGATATAAGTAATAAGTACAATTATTACAGTTCTAGCGATAATAACTGCATAATATGGGTAATAATGCACGTTATATTGAGAATAATATAAGTAATAAGTATAATTATTACAGTTCTGGCGATAATAACTGCATTATATGGGTAACAATGCACGTTATATTGCTAATAGTATAAGTAATAAGTATAATTATTACAGTTCTAGCAATAATACCTCCATTATATGGGTAATAATGCATGTTATATTGATAATATCGGGAGTAATAAGTTTAATTATTATAGCTCTAGCGATAATAATAGTAAAATATGGCAAATAGTGCATTTTATATTGATAATAATAAAAGTAATAAGTATATTTATTACAGTTCTATCGATAATAACTGCATAATATGGGTAATAATTATGTTATATTGATGATAATAAAAGTAATACGTATATTTATTACAGTTCTAGCGATAATACCTCTATTATATGGGTAATAATGCATGTTATATTGAGAATAATATAAGTAATAAGTAGAATTATTACAGTTCTAGCGATAATAACTGCATTATATGGGTAATAATGCACGTTATATTGCTAACAATATACGTAATAAGTATAATTATTACAGTTCTAGCGATAATAACTGCATTATATGGGTAACAATGCACGTTATATTGCTAATAGTATAAGTAATAAGTATAATTATTACAGTTCTAGCAATAATACCTCCATTATATGGGTAATAATGCATGTTATATTGATAATAATATAAGTAATAAGTATAATTATTACAGTTCTAGCGATAATACCTCCTTTATATGGGTAATAATGCATGTTATATTGATAATGATATAAGTAATAAGTATAATTATTACAGTTCTAGCGATAATAACTGCATAATATGGGTAATAATGCACGTTATATTGCTAATAGTATAAGTAATGAGTACAATTATTACAGTTCTAGCGATAATAACTGCATTATATGGGTAATAATGCATGTTATATTGATAATAATATAAGCAATAAGTATAATTATTACAGTTCTAGCGATAATAACTGCATTATATGGGTAATAATGCACGTTATATTGCTAACAATATACGTAATAAGTATAATTATTACAGTTCTAGCGATAATAACTGCATTATATGGGTAACAATGCACGTTATATTGCTAATAGTATAAGTAATAAGTATAATTATTACAGTTCTAGCAATAATACCTCCATTATATGGGTAATAATGCATGTTATATTGATAATAATATAAGTAATAAGTATAATTATTACAGTTCTAGCGATAATACCTCCTTTATATGGGTAATAATGCATGTTATATTGATAATGATATAAGTAATAAGTATAATTATTACAGTCCTAGCGATAATAACTGCATTATATGGGTAATAATGCACGTTATATTGCTAACAATATAAGTAATAAGTATAATCATTACAGTTCTAGCGATAATAATAGTAAAATATGGCTAATAGTGCATGATATATTGATAATAGTAAAAGTAATAAGTATAATTATTACAGATCTAGCGATAATACCTCCATTATATGGGTAATAATGCATGTTATATTGATAATGATATAAGTAATAAGTATAATTGTTACAGTTCTAGCGATAATAACTGCATAATATAGGTAATAATGCACGTTATATTGCTAATAATATAAGTAATGAGTGCAATTATTACAGTTCTAGCGATAATAACTGCATAATATGGGTAATAATGCATGTTATATTGAGAAGTATATAAGTAATAAGTATAATTATTACAGTTCTCGCGATAATAACTGCATAATATGGATAATAATACATGTTATATTGAGAATAATATAAGTAATAAGTATAATTATTACAGTTCTGGCGATAATAACTGCATAATATGGGTAATAATGCACGTTATATTGCTAATAATATAAGTAATGAGTACGATTATTACAGTTCTAGCGATAATAACTGCATTATATGGGTAATAATGCATGTTATATTGATAATATCGGGAGTAATAAGTATAATTATTATAGTTCTAGCGATAATAATAGCAAAATATGGCAAATAGTGCATGTTATATTGATAATAATAAAAGCAATAAGTATATTTATTACAGTTCTATCGATAATAACTGCATGATATGGGTAATAATGCACGTTATATTGCTAATAGTATAAGTAATAAGTATAATTATTACAGTTCTATCGATAATACCTCCATTATATGGGTAATAATGCATGTTATGTTGATAATGATATAAGTAATTAGTATAATTATTACAGTTCTAGCGATAATAACTGCATAATATGGGTAATAATGCACGTCATATTGCTAATAATATAAGTAATAAGTATAATTATTACAGTTCTCGCGATAATAACTGCATAATATGGGTAATAATCCATGTTATGTTGGTAATAATCTAAGTAATAAGTATAATTATTACAGTTCTAGCGATAACAACTGCATTATATGGATAATAATGCACGTTATATTGCTAACAATATAAGTAATGAGTATAATTATTACAGTTCTAGCGATAATAACTGCATTATATGGGTAATAAGGCAAATTATATTGATAATAATATAAGTAATAAGTATAATTATTACAGTTCTAGCGATAATACCTCCATTATGTGGGTAATAATGCATGTTATACTGATGATAATGAAAGTAATACGTATATTTATTATAGTTCTAGCGATAATAACTGCATAATATGGGTAATAATGCATGTTACATTGAGAATAATATAAGTAATAAGTATAATTATTACAGTTCTAGCGATAATACCTCCATTATGTGGGTAATAATGCATGTTATACTGATGATAATGAAAGTAATACGTATATTTATAATAGTTCTAGCGATAATAACTGCATAATATGGGTAATAATGCACGTTATATTGCTAACAATATAAGCAATAAGTATAATTATTACAGTTCTAGCGGTAATAATAGTAAAATATGGCTAATAGTGCATGATATATTGATAATAGTAAAAGTAATAAGTATATTTATTACAGTTCTATCGATAATAACTGCATAATATGGGTAATAATGCATGTTATATTGATGATAATGAAAGTAGTAAGTATATTTATTACAGTTCTAGCGATAATAACTGCATTACATGCGTAATAAGGCATGTTATATTGATAATATCGGGAGTAATAAGTATAATTATTATAGTTCCAGCGATAATAATAGTAAAATTTGGCTAATAGTGCATGATATATTGATAATAGTAAAAGTAATAAGTATATTTATTACAGTTCTATCGATAATAACTGCATAATATGGGTAATAATGCATGTTATCTTGATGGTAATGAAAGTAATACGTATGTTTATTATAGTTCTAGCGATAGTAACTGCATAATATGGGTAATAATGCATGTTATATTGAGAAGTATATAAGTAATAAGTATAATTATTACAGTTCTCGCGATAATAACTGCATAATATGGATAATAATACATGTTATATTGAGAATAATATAAGTAATAAGTATAATTATTACAGTTCTGGCGATAATAACTGCATAATATGGGTAATAATGCACGTTATATTGCTAATAATATAAGTAATGAGTACGATTATTACAGTTCTAGCGATAATACCTCCATTATATGGGTAATAATGCATGTTATATTGATAATGATATAAGTAATTAGTATAATTATTACAGTTCTAGCGATAATAACTGCATAATATGGGTAATAATGCACGTTATATTGCTAATAATATAAGTAATAAGTATAATTATTACAGTTCTCGCGATAATAACTGCATTATATGGGTAATAATGCACGTTATATTGCTAATAATATAAGTAATATGTATAATTATTACAGTTTTAGCGATAATAACTGCATTATATGGGTAATAATGCATGTTATATTGATAATATTGGGAGTAATAAGTATAATTATAATAGTTTTAGCGATAATAATAGTAAAATATGGCAAATAGTGCATGTTATATTGATAATAATAAAAGTAATAAATATATTTATTACAGTTCTATCGATAATAACGGCATAATATGGGTAATAATGCATGTTATATTGATGATAATAAAAGTAATACGTATATTTATTACAGTTCTAGCGATAATAACTGCATAATATGGGTAATAGTCCATGTTATGTTGGTAATAATCTAAGTAATAAGTATAATTATTACAGTTCTAGCGATAATAACTGCATTATATGGATAATAATGCACGTTTTATTGCTAACAATATAAGTAATAAGTATAATTATTACAGTTCTAGCGATAATAACTGCATTATATGGGTAATAATGCATGTTATATTGATGATAATGAAAGTAATACGTATATTTATTATAGTTCTAGCGATAATAACTGCATAATATGGGTAATAATACATGTTATATTGAGAATAATATAAGTAATAAGTATAATTATTACAGTTCTGGCGATAATAACTGCATAATATGGGTAATAATGCACGTTATATTGCTAATAATATAAGTAATGAGTACGATTATTACAGTTCTAGCGATAATAACTGCATTATATGGGTAATAATGCATGTTATATTGATAATATCGGGAGCAATAAGTATAATTATTATAGCTCTAGCGATAATAATAGCAAAATATGGCAAATAGTGCATGTTATATTGATAATAATGAAAGTAATAAGTATATTTATTACAGTTCTATCGATAATAACTGTATGATATGGGTAATAATGCACGTTATATTGCTAATAGTATAAGTAATAAGTATAATTATTACAGTTCTATCGATAATACCTCCATTATATGGGTAATAATGCATGTTATATTGATAATGATATAAGTAATTAGTATAATTATTACAGTTCTAGCGATAATAACTGCATAATATGGGTAATAATGCACGTTATATTGCTAATAATATAAGTAATGAGTACAATTATTACAGTTCTGGCGATAATAACTGCATTATATGGGTAATAATGCATGTTATATTGATAATAATATAAGTAATAAGTATAATTATTACAGTTCTAGCGATAATAACTGCATTATATGGGTAATAATGCATGTTATATTGATAATATTGGGAGTAATAAGTATAATTATAATAGTTTTAGCGATAATAATAGTAAAATATGGCAAATAGTGCATGTTATATTGATAATAACAAAAGTAATAAATATATTTATTACAGTTCTATCGATGATAACGGCATAATATGGGTAATAATGCATGTTATATTGATGATAATAAAAGTAATACGTATATTTATTACAGTTCTAGCGATAATAACTGCATAATATGGGTAATAATGCATGTTATATTGCTAATAATATAAGTAATGAGTGCAATTATTACAGTTCTAGCGATAATACTTGCATAATATGGGTAATAATGCATGTTATATTGATAATAATATAAGTAATAAGTATAATTATTACAGTCCTAGCGATAATAACTGCATTATATGGGTAATAATGCACGTTATATTGCTAACAATATAAGTAATAAGTATAATCATTACAGTTCTAGCGATAATAATAGTAAAATATGGCTAATAGTGCATGATATATTGATAATAGTAAAAGTAATAAGTATAATTATTACAGATCTAGCGATAATACCTCCATTATATGGGTAATAATGCATGTTATATTGATAATGATATAAGTAATAAGTATAATTGTTACAGTTCTAGCGATAATAACTGCATAATATAGGTAATAATGCACGTTATATTGCTAATAATATAAGTAATGAGTGCAATTATTACAGTTCTAGCGATAATAACTGCATAATATGGGTAATAATGCATGTTATATTGAGAAGTATATAAGTAATAAGTATAATTATTACAGTTCTCGCGATAATAACTGCATAATATGGATAATAATACATGTTATATTGAGAATAATATAAGTAATAAGTATAATTATTACAGTTCTGGCGATAATAACTGCATAATATGGGTAATAATGCACGTTATATTGCTAATAATATAAGTAATGAGTACGATTATTACAGTTCTAGCGATAATAACTGCATTATATGGGTAATAATGCATGTTATATTGATAATATCGGGAGTAATAAGTATAATTATTATAGTTCTAGCGATAATAATAGCAAAATATGGCAAATAGTGCATGTTATATTGATAATAATAAAAGCAATAAGTATATTTATTACAGTTCTATCGATAATAACTGCATGATATGGGTAATAATGCACGTTATATTGCTAATAGTATAAGTAATAAGTATAATTATTACAGTTCTATCGATAATACCTCCATTATATGGGTAATAATGCATGTTATGTTGATAATGATATAAGTAATTAGTATAATTATTACAGTTCTAGCGATAATAACTGCATAATATGGGTAATAATGCACGTCATATTGCTAATAATATAAGTAATAAGTATAATTATTACAGTTCTCGCGATAATAACTGCATTATATGGGTAATAATGCACGTTATATTGCTAATAATATAAGTAATATGTATAATTATTACAGTTTTAGCGATAATAACTGCATTATATGGGTAATAATGCATGTTATATTGATAATATTGGGAGTAATAAGTATAATTATAATAGTTTTAGCGATAATAATAGTAAAATATGGCAAATAGTGCATGTTATATTGATAATAATAAAAGTAATAAATATATTTATTACAGTTCTATCGATAATAACGGCATAATATGGGTAATAATGCATGTTATATTGATGATAATAAAAGTAATACGTATATTTATTACAGTTCTAGCGATAATAACTGCATAATATGGGTAATAATCCATGTTATGTTGGTAATAATCTAAGTAATAAGTATAATTATTACAGTTCTAGCGATAATAACTGCATTATATGGATAATAATGCACGTTTTATTGCTAACAATATAAGTAATAAGTATAATTATTACAGTTCTAGCGATAATAACTGCATTATATGGGTAATAATGCATGTTATATTGATGATAATGAAAGTAATACGTATATTTATTATAGTTCTAGCGATAATAACTGCATAATATGGGTAATAATACATGTTATATTGAGAATAATATAAGTAATAAGTATAATTATTACAGTTCTGGCGATAATAACTGCATAATATGGGTAATAATGCACGTTATATTGCTAATAATATAAGTAATGAGTACGATTATTACAGTTCTAGCGATAATAACTGCATTATATGGGTAATAATGCATGTTATATTGATAATATCGGGAGCAATAAGTATAATTATTATAGCTCTAGCGATAATAATAGCAAAATATGGCAAATAGTGCATGTTATATTGATAATAATGAAAGTAATAAGTATATTTATTACAGTTCTATCGATAATAACTGTATGATATGGGTAATAATGCACGTTATATTGCTAATAGTATAAGTAATAAGTATAATTATTACAGTTCTATCGATAATACCTCCATTATATGGGTAATAATGCATGTTATATTGATAATGATATAAGTAATTAGTATAATTATTACAGTTCTAGCGATAATAACTGCATAATATGGGTAATAATGCACGTTATATTGCTAATAATATAAGTAATGAGTACAATTATTACAGTTCTGGCGATAATGACTGCATTATATGGGTAATAATGCATGTTATATTGATAATAATATAAGTAATAAGTATAATTATTACAGTTCTAGCGATAATAACTGCATTATATGGGTAATAATGCATGTTATATTGATAATATTGGGAGTAATAAGTATAATTATAATAGTTTTAGCGATAATAATAGTAAAATATGGCAAATAGTGCATGTTATATTGATAATAACAAAAGTAATAAATATATTTATTACAGTTCTATCGATAATAACGGCATAATATGGGTGATAATGCATGTTATATTGATGATAATAAAAGTAATACGTATATTTATTACAGTTCTAGCGATAATAACTGCATAATATGGGTAATAATGCATGTTATATTGCTAATAATATAAGTAATGAGTGCAATTATTACAGTTCTAGCGATAATACTTGCATAATATGGGTAATAATGCATGTTATATTGATAATAATATAAGTAATAAGTATAATTATTACAGTCCTAGCGATAATAACTGCATTATATGGGTAATAATGCACGTTATATTGCTAACAATATAAGTAATAAGTATAATCACTACAGTTCTAGCGATAATAATAGTAAAATATGGCTAATAGTGCATGATATATTGATAATAGTAAAAGTAATAAGTATAATTATTACAGATCTAGCGATAATACCTCCATTATATGGGTAATAATGCATGTTATATTGATAATGATATAAGTAATAAGTATAATTGTTACAGTTCTAGCGATAATAACTGCATAATATAGGTAATAATGCACGTTATATTGCTAATAATATAAGTAATGAGTGCAATTATTACAGTTCTAGCGATAATAACTGCATAATATGGGTAATAATGCATGTTATATTGATAATAATATAAGTAATAAGTATAATTATTACAGTTCTAGCGATAATAACTGCATTATATGGGTAATAATGCACGTTATATTGCTAACAATATAAGTAATAAGTATAATCATTACAGTTCTAGCGATAATAATAGTAAAATATGGCTAATAGTGCATGATATATTGATAATAGTAAAAGTAATAAGTATATTTATTACAGTTCTATCGATAATAACTGCATAATATGGGTAAAAATGCATGTTATATTGATGATAATGAAAGTAATACGTATATTTATTATAGTTCTAGCGATAATAACTGCATAATATGGGTAATAATGCATGTTATATTGAGAATAATATAAGTAATAAGTATAATTATTACAGTTCTGGCGATAATAACTGCATTATATGGGTAATAATGCAATGTTATATTGATAATATCGGGAGTAATAAGTATAATTATTATAGTTCTAGCGATAATAATAGTAAAATATGGCAAATAGTGCATGTTATATTGATAATAATAAAAGTAATAAGTATATTTATTACAGTTCTATCGATAATAACTGCATAATATGGGTAATAATGCATGTTATATTGATGATAATGAAAGTAATACGTATATTTATTATAGTTCTAGCGATAATTACTGCATAATATGGGTAATAATGCATGTTATATTGATAATAGTATAAGTAATAAGTATAATTATTACAGTTCTAGCGATAATACCTCCATTATATGGGTAATAATGCAGGTTATATTGATAATGATATAAGTAATAAGTATAATTATTACAGTTCTAGCAATAATACCACCATTATATGGGTAATAATGCACGTTATATTGCTAATAATATAAGTAATGAGTACAATTATTACAGTTCTAGCGATAATAACTGCATTATATGGGTAATAATGCATGCTATATTGATAATAATATAAGTAATAAGTATAATTATTACTGTTCTGGCGATAATAACTGCATTATATGGGTAATAATGCACGTTATATTACTAATAGTATAAGTAATAAGTATAATTATTACAGTTCTAGCGATAATACCTCCATTATATGGGTAATAATGCATGTTATATTGATAATGATATAAGTAATGAGTAAAATTATTACAGTTCTAGCGATAATAACTGCATTATATGGGTAATAATGCATGCTATATTGATAATAATATAAGTAATAAGTATAATTATTACAGTTCTGGCGATAATAACTGCATTATATGGGTAATAATGCATGTTATATTGATAATATCGGGAGTAATAAGAATAATTATTATAGTTCTAGCGATAATAATAGTAAAATATGGCGAATAGTGCATGTTATATTGATAATAGTAAAAGTAATAAGTATATTTATTACAGTTCTATCGATAATAACTGCATAATATGGGTAATAATGCATGTTATGTTGATGATAATGAAAGTAATACGTATGTTTATTATAGTTCTAGCGATAGTAACTGCATAATATGGGTAATAATGCATGTTATATTGAGAATAATATAAGTAATAAGTATAATTATTACAGTTCTGGCGATAATAACTGCATTATATGGGTAATAATGCATGTTATATTGATAATATCGGGAGTAATAAGAATAATTATTACAGTTCTAGCGATGATAATAGTAAAATATGGCTAATAGTGCATGATATATTGATAATAGTAAAAGTAATAAGTACATTTATTACAGTTCTATAGATAATAACTGCATAATATGGGTAATAATGCATGTTATATTGATGATAATGAAAGTAATACGTATATTTATTATAGTTCTAGCGATAATAACTGCATAATATGGGTAATAATGCATGTTATATTGAGAATAATATAAGTAATAAATATATTTATTACAGTTCTATCGATAATAACGGCATAATATGGGTAATAATGCATGTTATATTGCTAATAGTATAAGTAATAAGTATAATTATTACATCTTCTATCGATAATACCTCCATAATATGGGTAATAATGCATGTTATATTGATAATGATATAAGTAATTAGTATAATTGTTACAGTTCTAGCGATAATAACTGCATAATATGGGTAATAATGCACGTTATATTGCTAATAATATAAGTAATGAGTACAATTATTACAGTTCTAGCGATAATAACTGCATTATATGGGTATTAATGCATGTTATATTGATAATAATATAAGTAATAAGTATAATTATTACAGTTCTAGCGATAATAACTGCATTATATGGGTAATAATGCATGTTATATTGATGATAATAAATGTAATACGTATATTTATTACAGTTCCAGCGATAATAACTGTATAATATGGGTAATAATGCATGTTATATTGGTAATAATCTAAGTAATAAGTATAATTATTACAGTTCTAGCGATAATAACTGCATTATATGGATAATAATGCACGTTATATTGCTAACAATATAAGTAATAAGTATAATTATTACAGTTCTAGCGATAATAACTGCATTATATGGGTAATAATGCATGTTATATTGATGATAATGAAAGTAATACGTATATTTATTATAGTTCTAGCGATAATAACTGCATAATATGGGTAATAATACATGTTATATTGAGAATAATATAAGTAATAAGTATAATTATTACAGTTCTGGCGATAATAACTGCATTATATGGGTAATAACGCACGTTATATTGCTAATAGTATAAGTAATAAGTATAATTATTACAGTTCTAGCGATAATACCTCCATTATATGGGTAATAATGCATGTTATATTGATAATGATATAAGTAATATGTATAATTGTTACAGTTCTAGCGATAATAACTGCATAATATAGGTAATAATGCACGTTATATTGCTAATAATATAAGTAATGAGTGCAATTATTACAGTTCTAGCGATAATAACTGCATAATATGGGTAATAATGCATGTTATATTGATAATAATATAAGTAATAAGTATAATTATTACAGTTCTAGCGATAATAACTGCATAATATGGGTAATAATGCACGTTATATTGCTAATAATATAAGTAATGAGTATAATTATTTCAGTTCTAGCGATAATACCTCCATTATGTGGGTAATAATGCATGTTATACTGATGATAATGAAAGTAATACGTATATTTATTATAGTTCTAGCGATAATAACTGCATAATATGGGTAATAATGCATGTTATATTGAGAATAATATAAGTAATAAGTATAATTATTACAGTTCTAGCGATAATACCTCCATTATGTGGGTAATAATGCATGTTATACTGATGATAATGAAAGTAATACGTATATTTATTATAGTTCTAGCGATAATAACTGCATTATATGGGTAATAATGCATGTTATATTGATGATAATGAAAGTAATACGTATATTTATTATAGTTCTAGCGATAATAACTGCATAATATGGGTAATAATACATGTTATATTGAGAATAATATAAGTAATAAGTATAATTATTACAGTTCTGGCGATAATAACTGCATTATATGGGTAATAACGCACGTTATATTGCTAATAGTATAAGTAATAAGTATAATTATTACAGTTCTAGCGATAATACCTCCATTATATGGGTAATAATGCATGTTATATTGATAATGATATAAGTAATATGTATAATTGTTACAGTTCTAGCGATAATAACTGCTTAATATAGGTAATAATGCACGTTATATTGCTAATAATATAAGTAATGAGTGCAATTATTACAGTTCTAGCGATAATAACTGCATAATATGGGTAATAATGCATGTTATATTGATAATAATATAGGTAATAAGTATAATTATTACAGTTCTAGCGATAATAACTGCATAATATGGGTAATAATGCACGTTATATTGCTAATAATATAAGTAATGAGTATAATTATTTCAGTTCTAGCGATAATACCTCCATTATGTGGGTAATAATGCATGTTATACTGATGATAATGAAAGTAATACGTATATTTATTATAGTTCTAGCGATAATAACTGCATAATATGGGTAATAATGCATGTTATATTGAGAATAATATAAGTAATAAGTATAATTATTACAGTTCTAGCGATAATACCTCCATTATGTGGGTAATAATGCATGTTATACTGATGATAATGAAAGTAATACGTATATTTATTATAGTTCTAGCGATAATAACTGCATTATATGGGTAATAATGCACGTTATATTGCTAATAGTATAAGTAATAAGTATAATTATTACAGTTCTAGCGATAATACCTCCCTTATATGGGTAATAATGCAGGTTATATTGATAATGATATAAGTAATAAGTATAATTATTACAGTTCTAGCGATAATAACTGCATAATATGGGTAATAATGCACGTTATTTTGCTAATAATATAAGTAAGGAGTACAATTATTACAGTTCTAGCGATAATAACTGCATAATATGGGTAATAATGCATGTTATATTGATAATAATATAAGTAATAAGTATAATTATTACAGTTCTGGCGATAATAACTGCATTATATGGGTAACAATGCATGTTATATATTGATAATATCAGGAGTAATAAGTATAATTATTATAGTTCTAGCGATAATAATAGTAAAATATGGCAAATACTGCATGTTATATTGATAATAATAAAAGTAATAAGTATATTTATTACAGTTCTATCGATAATAACTGCATGATATGGGTAATAATGCACGTTATATTGCTAATAGTATAAGTAATGAGTACGATTATTACAGTTCTAGCGATAATAACTGCATTATATGGGTAATAATGCATGTTATATTGATAATATCAGGAGTAATAAGTATAATTATTATAGTTCTAGCGATAATAACTGCATAATATGGGTAATAATGCACGTTATATTGCTAATAATATAAGTAATGAGTACGATTATTACAGTTCTAGCGATAATAACTGCATTATATGGGTAATAATGCATGTTATATTGATAATATCAGGAGTAATAAGTATAATTATGATAGTTCTAGCGATAATGATAGTAAAATATGGCAAATAGTGCATGTTATATTGATAATAATAAAAGTAATAAGTATATTTATTACAGTTCTATCGATAATAACTGCATGATATGGGTAATAATGCACGTTATATTGCTAATAGCATAAGTAATAAGTATAATTATTACAGTTCTATCGATAATACCTCCATTATATGGGTAATAATGCATGTTATATTGATAATGATATAAGTAATAAGTATAATTATTACAGTTCTAGCGATAATAACTGCATAATATGGGTAATAATGCACGTTATATTGCTAATAATATAAGTAATGAGTACAATTATTACAGTTCTAGCGATAATAACTGCATTATATGGGTAATAATGCATGTTATATTGATAATAATATTAGTAATAAGTATAATTATTACAGTTCTAGCGATAATAACTGCATTATATGGGTAATAATGCATGTTATATTGATAATATTGGGAGTAATAAGTATAATTATAATAGTTTTAGCGATAATAATAGTAAAATATGGCAAATAGTGCATGTTATATTGATAATAATAAAAGTAATAAATATATTTATTACAGTTCTATCGATAATAACGGCATAATATGGGTAATAATGCATGTTATATTGCTAATAGTATAAGTAATAAGTATAATAATTACAGTTCTATCGATAATACCTCCATTATATGGGTAATAATGCATGTTATATTGATAATGATATAAGTAATTAGTATAATTATTACAGTTCTAGCGATAATAACTGCATAATATGGGTAATAATGCACGTTATATTGCTAATAATATATGTAATGAGTACAATTATTACAGTTCTAGCGATAATAACTGCATTATATGGGTAATAATGCATGTTATATTGAGAATAATATAAGTAATAAGTATAATTATTACAGTTCTGGCGATAATAACTGCATTATATGGGTAATAACGCACGTTATATTGCTAATAGTATAAGTAATAAGTATAATTATCACAGTTCTAGCGAGAATACCTCCATTATATGGGTAATAATGCATGTTATATTGATAATGATATAAGTAATAAGTATAATTGTTACAGTTCTAGCGATAATAACTGCATAATATAGGTAATAATGCACGTTATATTGCTAATAATATAAGTAATGAGTGCAATTATTACAGTTCTAGCGATAATAACTGCATAATATAGGTAATAATGCACGTTATATTGCTAATAATATAAGTAATGAGTGCAATTATTACAGTTCTAGCGATAATAACTGCATAATATGGGTAATAATGCATGTTATATTGATAATAATATAAGTAATAAGTATAATTATTACAGTTCTAGCGATAATAACTGCATTATATGGGTAATAATGCACGTTATATTGCTAACAATATAAGTAATAAGTATAATTATTACAGTTCTAGCGATAATAATAGTAAAATATGGCTAATAGTGCATGATATATTGATAATAGTAAAAGTAATAACTATATTCATTACAGTTCTATCGATAATAACTGCATAATATGGGTAATAATGCATGTTATATTGATGATAATGAAAGTAGTAAGTATATTTATTACAGTTCTAGCGATAATAACTGCATTATATGCGTAATAAGGCATGTTATATTGATAATATTGGGAGTAATAAGTATAATTATTATAGTTCTAGCGATAATAATAGTAAAATATGGCTAGTAGTGCATGATATATTGATAATAGTAAAAGTAATAAGTATATTTATTACAGTTCTATCGATAATAACTGCATAATATGGGTAATAATGCATGTTATATTGATGATAATGAAAGTAATACGTATATTTTTTATAGTTCTAGCGATAATAACTGCATTATATGGGCAATAATGCACGTTATATTGCTAATAGTATAAGTAATAAGTATAATTATTACAGTTCTATCGATAATACCTCCATTATATGGGTAATAATGCATGTTATATTGATAATGATATAAGTAATAAGTATAATTATTACAGTTCTAGCGATAATAACTGCATAATATGGGTAATAATGCACGTTATATTGCTAATAATATAAGTAATGAGTACGATTATTACAGTTCTAGCGATAATAACTGCATTATATGGGTAATAATGCATGTTATATTGATAATATCAGGAGTAATAAGTATAATTATTATAGTTCTAGCGATAATAATAGTAAAATATGGCAAATAGTGCATGTTATATTGATAATAATAAAAGTAATAAGTATATTTATTACAGTTCTATCGATAATAACTGCATGATATGGGTAATAATGCACGTTATATTGCTAATAGCATAAGTAATAAGTATAATTATTACAGTTCTATCGATAATACCTCCATTATATGGGTAATAATGCATGTTATATTGATAATGATATAAGTAATAAGTATAATTATTACAGTTCTAGCGATAATAACTGCATAATATGGGTAATAATGCACGTTATATTGCTAATAATATAAATAATGAGTACAATTATTACAGTTCTAGCGATAATAACTGCATTATATGGGTAATAATGCATGTTATATTGATAATAATATAAGTAATAAGTATAATTATTACAGTTCTAGCGATAATAACTGCATTATATGGGTAATAATGCATGTTATATTGATAATATTGGGAGTAATAAGTATAATTATAATAGTTTTAGCGATAATAACAGTAAAATATGGCAAATAGTGCATGTTATATGGATAATAATAAAAGTAATAAATATATTTATTACAGTTCTATCGATAATAACGGCATAATATGGGTAATAATGCATGTTATATTGCTAATAGTATAAGTAATAAGTATAATTATTACAGTTCTATCGATAATACCTCCATTATATGGGTAATAATGCATGTTATATTGATAATGATATAAGTAATTAGTATAATTATTACAGTTCTAGCGATACTAACTGCATAATATGGGTAATAATGCATGTTATATTGGTAATAATCTAAGTAATAAGTATAATTATTACAGTTCTAGCGATAATAACTGCATTATATGGATAATAATGCACGTTATATTGCTAACAATATAAGTAATAAGTATAATTATTACAGTTCTAGCGATAATAACTGCATTATATGGGTAATAATGCATGTTATATTGATGATAATGAGAGTAATACGTATATTTATTATAGTTCTAGCGATAATAACTGCATAATATGGGTATTAATACATGTTATATTGAGAATAATATAAGTAATAAGTTTAATTATTACAGTTCTGGCGATAATAACTGCATTATATGGGTAATAACGCACGTTATATTGCTAATAGTATAAGTAATAAGTATAATTATTACAGTTCTAGCGATAATACCTCCATTATATGGGTAATAATGCATGTTATATTGATAATGATATAAGTAATTAGTATAATTGTTATAGTTCTAGCGATAATAACTGCATAATATAGGTAATAATGCACGTTATATTGCTAATAATATAAGTAATGAGTGCAATTATTACAGTTCTAGCGATAATAACTGCATAATATGGGTATTAATACATGTTATATTGAGAATAATATAAGTAATAAGTATAATTATTACAGTTCTAGCGATAATAACTGCATTATATGGGTAATAATGCATGTTATATTGATAATATTGGGAGTAATAAGTATAATTATAATAGTTTTAGCGATAATAATAGTAAAATATGGCAAATAGTGCATGTTATATGGATAATAATAAAAGTAATAAATATATTTATTACAGTTCTATCGATAATAACGGCATAATATGGGTAATAATGCATGTTATATTGCTAATAGTATAAGTAATAAGTATAATTATTACAGTTCTATCGATAATACCTCCATTATATGGGTAATAATGCATGTTATATTGAGAATGATATAAGTAATTAGTATAATTGTTACAGTTCTAGCGATAATAACTATATAATATAGGTAATAATGCACGTTATATTGCTAATAATATAAGTAATGAGTGCAATTATTACAGTTCTAGCGATAATAACTGCATAATATGGGTAATAATGCATGTTATATTGATAATAATGTAAGTAATAAGTATAATTATTACAGTTCTAGCGATAATACCTCCATTATGTGGGTAATAATGCATGTTATACTGATGATAATGAAAGTAATACGTATATTTATTATAGTTCTAGCGATAATAACTGCATTATATGGGTAATAATGCACGTTATATTGCTAATAGTATAAGTAATAAGTATAATTATTACAGTTCTAGCGATAATACCTCCCTTATATGGGTAATAATGCAGGTTATATTGATAATGATATAAGTAATATGTATAATTGTTACAGTTCTAGCGATAATAACTGCTTAATATAGGTAATAATGCACGTTATATTGCTAATAATATAAGTAATGAGTGCAATTATTACAGTTCTAGCGATAATAACTGCATAATATGGGTAATAATGCATGTTATATTGATAATAATATAGGTAATAAGTATAATTATTACAGTTCTAGCGATAATAACTGCATAATATGGGTAATAATGCACGTTATATTGCTAATAATATAAGTAATGAGTATAATTATTTCAGTTCTAGCGATAATACCTCCATTATGTGGGTAATAATGCATGTTATACTGATGATAATGAAAGTAATACGTATATTTATTATAGTTCTAGCGATAATAACTGCATAATATGGGTAATAATGCATGTTATATTGAGAATAATATAAGTAATAAGTATAATTATTACAGTTCTAGCGATAATACCTCCATTATGTGGGTAATAATGCATGTTATACTGATGATAATGAAAGTAATACGTATATTTATTATAGTTCTAGCGATAATAACTGCATTATATGGGTAATAATGCACGTTATATTGCTAATAGTATAAGTAATAAGTATAATTATTACAGTTCTAGCGATAATACCTCCCTTATATGGGTAATAATGCAGGTTATATTGATAATGATATAAGTAATAAGTATAATTATTACAGTTCTAGCGATAATAACTGCATAATATGGGTAATAATGCACGTTATTTTGCTAATAATATAAGTAAGGAGTACAATTATTACAGTTCTAGCGATAATAACTGCATAATATGGGTAATAATGCATGTTATATTGATAATAATATAAGTAATAAGTATAATTATCACAGTTCTATCGATAATAACTGCATTATATGGGTAATAATGCATGTTATATTGATGATAATGAAAGTAATACGTATATTTATTATAGTTCTTGCGATAATAACTGCATAATATGGGTAATAATGCATGTTATATTGAGAATAATATAAGTAATAAGTATAATTATTACAGTTCTGGCGATAATAACTGCATTATATGGGTAACAATGCATGTTATATATTGATAATATCAGGAGTAATAAGTATAATTATTATAGTTCTAGCGATAATAATAGTAAAATATGGCAAATACTGCATGTTATATTGATAATAATAAAAGTAATAAGTATATTTATTACAGTTCTATCGATAATAACTGCATGATATGGGTAATAATGCACGTTATATTGCTAATAGTATAAGTAATGAGTACGATTATTACAGTTCTAGCGATAATAACTGCATTATATGGGTAATAATGCATGTTATATTGATAATATCAGGAGTAATAAGGATAATTATTATAGTTCTAGCGATAATAACTGCATAATATGGGTAATAATGCACGTTATATTGCTAATAATATAAGTAATGAGTACGATTATTACAGTTCTAGCGATAATAACTGCATTATATGGGTAATAATGCATGTTATATTGATAATATCAGGAGTAATAAGTATAATTATGATAGTTCTAGCGATAATGATAGTAAAATATGGCAAATAGTGCATGTTATATTGATAATAATAAAAGTAATAAGTATATTTATTACAGTTCTATCGATAATAACTGCATGATATGGGTAATAATGCACGTTATATTGCTAATAGCATAAGTAATAAGTATAATTATTACAGTTCTATCGATAATACCTCCATTATATGGGTAATAATGCATGTTATATTGATAATGATATAAGTAATAAGTATAATTATTACAGTTCTAGCGATAATAACTGCATAATATGGGTAATAATGCACGTTATATTGCTAATAATATAAGTAATGAGTACAATTATTACAGTTCTAGCGATAATAACTGCATTATATGGGTAATAATGCATGTTATATTGATAATAATATTAGTAATAAGTATAATTATTACAGTTCTAGCGATAATAACTGCATTATATGGGTAATAATGCATGTTATATTGATAATATTGGGAGTAATAAGTATAATTATAATAGTTTTAGCGATAATAATAGTAAAATATGGCAAATAGTGCATGTTATATTGATAATAATAAAAGTAATAAATATATTTATTACAGTTCTATCGATAATAACGGCATAATATGGGTAATAATGCATGTTATATTGCTAATAGTATAAGTAATAAGTATAATTATTACAGTTCTATCGATAATACCTCCATTATATGGGTAATAATGCATGTTATATTGATAATGATATAAGTAATTAGTATAATTATTACAGTTCTAGCGATAATAACTGCATAATATGGGTAATAATGCACGTTATATTGCTAATAATATATGTAATGAGTACAATTATTACAGTTCTAGCGATAATAACTGCATTATATGGGTAATAATGCATGTTATATTGAGAATAATATAAGTAATAAGTATAATTATTACAGTTCTGGCGATAATAACTGCATTATATGGGTAATAACGCACGTTATATTGCTAATAGTATAAGTAATAAGTATAATTATCACAGTTCTAGCGAGAATACCTCCATTATATGGGTAATAATGCATGTTATATTGATAATGATATAAGTAATAAGTATAATTGTTACAGTTCTAGCGATAATAACTGCATAATATAGGTAATAATGCACGTTATATTGCTAATAATATAAGTAATGAGTGCAATTATTACAGTTCTAGCGATAATAACTGCATAATATAGGTAATAATGCACGTTATATTGCTAATAATATAAGTAATGAGTGCAATTATTACAGTTCTAGCGATAATAACTGCATAATATGGGTAATAATGCATGTTATATTGATAATAATATAAGTAATAAGTATAATTATTACAGTTCTAGCGATAATAACTGCATTATATGGGTAATAATGCACGTTATATTGCTAACAATATAAGTAATAAGTATAATTATTACAGTTCTAGCGATAATAATAGTAAAATATGGCTAATAGTGCATGATATATTGATAATAGTAAAAGTAATAACTATATTCATTACAGTTCTATCGATAATAACTGCATAATATGGGTAATAATGCATGTTATATTGATGATAATGAAAGTAGTAAGTATATTTATTACAGTTCTAGCGATAATAACTGCATTATATGCGTAATAAGGCATGTTATATTGATAATATTGGGAGTAATAAGTATAATTATTATAGTTCTAGCGATAATAATAGTAAAATATGGCTAGTAGTGCATGATATATTGATAATAGTAAAAGTAATAAGTATATTTATTACAGTTCTATCGATAATAACTGCATAATATGGGTAATAATGCATGTTATATTGATGATAATGAAAGTAATACGTATATTTTTTATAGTTCTAGCGATAATAACTGCATTATATGGGCAATAATGCACGTTATATTGCTAATAGTATAAGTAATAAGTATAATTATTACAGTTCTATCGATAATACCTCCATTATATGGGTAATAATGCATGTTATATTGATAATGATATAAGTAATAAGTATAATTATTACAGTTCTAGCGATAATAACTGCATAATATGGGTAATAATGCACGTTATATTGCTAATAATATAAGTAATGAGTACGATTATTACAGTTCTAGCGATAATAACTGCATTATATGGGTAATAATGCATGTTATATTGATAATATCAGGAGTAATAAGTATAATTATTATAGTTCTAGCGATAATAATAGTAAAATATGGCAAATAGTGCATGTTATATTGATAATAATAAAAGTAATAAGTATATTTATTACAGTTCTATCGATAATAACTGCATGATATGGGTAATAATGCACGTTATATTGCTAATAGCATAAGTAATAAGTATAATTATTACAGTTCTATCGATAATACCTCCATTATATGGGTAATAATGCATGTTATATTGATAATGATATAAGTAATAAGTATAATTATTACAGTTCTAGCGATAATAACTGCATAATATGGGTAATAATGCACGTTATATTGCTAATAATATAAATAATGAGTACAATTATTACAGTTCTAGCGATAATAACTGCATTATATGGGTAATAATGCATGTTATATTGATAATAATATAAGTAATAAGTATAATTATTACAGTTCTAGCGATAATAACTGCATTATATGGGTAATAATGCATGTTATATTGATAATATTGGGAGTAATAAGTATAATTATAATAGTTTTAGCGATAATAACAGTAAAATATGGCAAATAGTGCATGTTATATGGATAATAATAAAAGTAATAAATATATTTATTACAGTTCTATCGATAATAACGGCATAATATGGGTAATAATGCATGTTATATTGCTAATAGTATAAGTAATAAGTATAATTATTACAGTTCTATCGATAATACCTCCATTATATGGGTAATAATGCATGTTATATTGATAATGATATAAGTAATTAGTATAATTATTACAGTTCTAGCGATACTAACTGCATAATATGGGTAATAATGCATGTTATATTGGTAATAATCTAAGTAATAAGTATAATTATTACAGTTCTAGCGATAATAACTGCATTATATGGATAATAATGCACGTTATATTGCTAACAATATAAGTAATAAGTATAATTATTACAGTTCTAGCGATAATAACTGCATTATATGGGTAATAATGCATGTTATATTGATGATAATGAGAGTAATACGTATATTTATTATAGTTCTAGCGATAATAACTGCATAATATGGGTATTAATACATGTTATATTGAGAATAATATAAGTAATAAGTTTAATTATTACAGTTCTGGCGATAATAACTGCATTATATGGGTAATAACGCACGTTATATTGCTAATAGTATAAGTAATAAGTATAATTATTACAGTTCTAGCGATAATACCTCCATTATATGGGTAATAATGCATGTTATATTGATAATGATATAAGTAATTAGTATAATTGTTATAGTTCTAGCGATAATAACTGCATAATATAGGTAATAATGCACGTTATATTGCTAATAATATAAGTAATGAGTGCAATTATTACAGTTCTAGCGATAATAACTGCATAATATGGGTATTAATACATGTTATATTGAGAATAATATAAGTAATAAGTATAATTATTACAGTTCTAGCGATAATAACTGCATTATATGGGTAATAATGCATGTTATATTGATAATATTGGGAGTAATAAGTATAATTATAATAGTTTTAGCGATAATAATAGTAAAATATGGCAAATAGTGCATGTTATATGGATAATAATAAAAGTAATAAATATATTTATTACAGTTCTATCGATAATAACGGCATAATATGGGTAATAATGCATGTTATATTGCTAATAGTATAAGCAATAAGTATAATTATTACAGTTCTATCGATAATACCTCCATTATATGGGTAATAATGCATGTTATATTGAGAATGATATAAGTAATTAGTATAATTGTTACAGTTCTAGCGATAATAACTATATAATATAGGTAATAATGCACGTTATATTGCTAATAATATAAGTAATGAGTGCAATTATTACAGTTCTAGCGATAATAACTGCATAATATGGGTAATAATGCATGTTATATTGATAATAATGTAAGTAATAAGTATAATTATTACAGTTCTAGCGATAATACCTCCATTATGTGGGTAATAATGCATGTTATACTGATGATAATGAAAGTAATGCGTATATTTATTATAGTTCTAGCGATAATAACTGCATAATATGGGTAATAATGCATGTTACATTGAGAATAATATAAGTAATAAGTATAATTATTACAGTTCTAGCGATAATACCTCCATTATGTGGGTAATAATGCATGTTATACTGATGATAATGAAAGTAATACGTATATTTATAATAGTTCTAGCGATAATAACTGCATTATATGGGTAATAACGCACGTTATATTGCTAATAGTATAAGTAATAAGTATAATTATCACAGTTCTAGCGAGAATACCTCCATTATATGGGTAATAATGCATGTTATATTGATAATGATATAAGTAATAAGTATAATTGTTACAGTTCTAGCGATAATAACTGCATAATATAGGTAATAATGCACGTTATATTGCTAATAATATAAGTAATGAGTGCAATTATTACAGTTCTAGCGATAATAACTGCATAATATAGGTAATAATGCACGTTATATTGCTAATAATATAAGTAATGAGTGCAATTATTACAGTTCTAGCGATAATAACTGCATAATATGGGTAATAATGCATGTTATATTGATAATAATATAAGTAATAAGTATAATTATTACAGTTCTAGCGATAATAACTGCATTATATGGGTAATAATGCACGTTATATTGCTAACAATATAAGTAATAAGTATAATTATTACAGTTCTAGCGATAATAATAGTAAAATATGGCTAATAGTGCATGATATATTGATAATAGTAAAAGTAATAACTATATTCATTACAGTTCTATCGATAATAACTGCATAATATGGGTAATAATGCATGTTATATTGATGATAATGAAAGTAGTAAGTATATTTATTACAGTTCTAGCGATAATAACTGCATTATATGCGTAATAAGGCATGTTATATTGATAATATTGGGAGTAATAAGTATAATTATTATAGTTCTAGCGATAATAATAGTAAAATATGGCTAGTAGTGCATGATATATTGATAATAGTAAAAGTAATAAGTATATTTATTACAGTTCTATCGATAATAACTGCATAATATGGGTAATAATGCATGTTATATTGATGATAATGAAAGTAATACGTATATTTTTTATAGTTCTAGCGATAATAACTGCATTATATGGGCAATAATGCACGTTATATTGCTAATAGTATAAGTAATAAGTATAATTATTACAGTTCTATCGATAATACCTCCATTATATGGGTAATAATGCATGTTATATTGATAATGATATAAGTAATAAGTATAATTATTACAGTTCTAGCGATAATAACTGCATAATATGGGTAATAATGCACGTTATATTGCTAATAATATAAGTAATGAGTACGATTATTACAGTTCTAGCGATAATAACTGCATTATATGGGTAATAATGCATGTTATATTGATAATATCAGGAGTAATAAGTATAATTATTATAGTTCTAGCGATAATAATAGTAAAATATGGCAAATAGTGCATGTTATATTGATAATAATAAAAGTAATAAGTATATTTATTACAGTTCTATCGATAATAACTGCATGATATGGGTAATAATGCACGTTATATTGCTAATAGCATAAGTAATAAGTATAATTATTACAGTTCTATCGATAATACCTCCATTATATGGGTAATAATGCATGTTATATTGATAATGATATAAGTAATAAGTATAATTATTACAGTTCTAGCGATAATAACTGCATAATATGGGTAATAATGCACGTTATATTGCTAATAATATAAATAATGAGTACAATTATTACAGTTCTAGCGATAATAACTGCATTATATGGGTAATAATGCATGTTATATTGATAATAATATAAGTAATAAGTATAATTATTACAGTTCTAGCGATAATAACTGCATTATATGGGTAATAATGCATGTTATATTGATAATATTGGGAGTAATAAGTATAATTATAATAGTTTTAGCGATAATAACAGTAAAATATGGCAAATAGTGCATGTTATATGGATAATAATAAAAGTAATAAATATATTTATTACAGTTCTATCGATAATAACGGCATAATATGGGTAATAATGCATGTTATATTGCTAATAGTATAAGTAATAAGTATAATTATTACAGTTCTATCGATAATACCTCCATTATATGGGTAATAATGCATGTTATATTGATAATGATATAAGTAATTAGTATAATTATTACAGTTCTAGCGATACTAACTGCATAATATGGGTAATAATGCATGTTATATTGGTAATAATCTAAGTAATAAGTATAATTATTACAGTTCTAGCGATAATAACTGCATTATATGGATAATAATGCACGTTATATTGCTAACAATATAAGTAATAAGTATAATTATTACAGTTCTAGCGATAATAACTGCATTATATGGGTAATAATGCATGTTATATTGATGATAATGAGAGTAATACGTATATTTATTATAGTTCTAGCGATAATAACTGCATAATATGGGTATTAATACATGTTATATTGAGAATAATATAAGTAATAAGTTTAATTATTACAGTTCTGGCGATAATAACTGCATTATATGGGTAATAACGCACGTTATATTGCTAATAGTATAAGTAATAAGTATAATTATTACAGTTCTAGCGATAATACCTCCATTATATGGGTAATAATGCATGTTATATTGATAATGATATAAGTAATTAGTATAATTGTTATAGTTCTAGCGATAATAACTGCATAATATAGGTAATAATGCACGTTATATTGCTAATAATATAAGTAATGAGTGCAATTATTACAGTTCTAGCGATAATAACTGCATAATATGGGTATTAATACATGTTATATTGAGAATAATATAAGTAATAAGTATAATTATTACAGTTCTAGCGATAATAACTGCATTATATGGGTAATAATGCATGTTATATTGATAATATTGGGAGTAATAAGTATAATTATAATAGTTTTAGCGATAATAATAGTAAAATATGGCAAATAGTGCATGTTATATGGATAATAATAAAAGTAATAAATATATTTATTACAGTTCTATCGATAATAACGGCATAATATGGGTAATAATGCATGTTATATTGCTAATAGTATAAGCAATAAGTATAATTATTACAGTTCTATCGATAATACCTCCATTATATGGGTAATAATGCATGTTATATTGAGAATGATATAAGTAATTAGTATAATTGTTACAGTTCTAGCGATAATAACTATATAATATAGGTAATAATGCACGTTATATTGCTAATAATATAAGTAATGAGTGCAATTATTACAGTTCTAGCGATAATAACTGCATAATATGGGTAATAATGCATGTTATATTGATAATAATGTAAGTAATAAGTATAATTATTACAGTTCTAGCGATAATACCTCCATTATGTGGGTAATAATGCATGTTATACTGATGATAATGAAAGTAATGCGTATATTTATTATAGTTCTAGCGATAATAACTGCATAATATGGGTAATAATGCATGTTACATTGAGAATAATATAAGTAATAAGTATAATTATTACAGTTCTAGCGATAATACCTCCATTATGTGGGTAATAATGCATGTTATACTGATGATAATGAAAGTAATACGTATATTTATAATAGTTCTAGCGATAATAACTGCATAATATGGGTAATAATGCACGTTATATTGCTAACAATATAAGCAATAAGTATAATTATTACAGTTCTAGCGGTAATAATAGCAAAATATGGCAAATAGTGCATGTTATATTGATAATAATAAAAGCAATAAGTATATTTATTACAGTTCTATCGATAATAACTGCATGATATGGGTAATAATGCACGTTATATTGCTAATAGTATAAGTAATAAGTATAATTATTACAGTTCTATCGATAATACCTCCATTATATGGGTAATAATGCATGTTATATTGATAATGATATAAGTAATTAGTATAATTATTACAGTTCTAGCGATAATAACTGCATAATATGGGTAATAATGCACGTTATATTGCTAATAATATAAGTAATAAGTATAATTATTACAGTTCTCGCGATAATAACTGCATTATATGGGTAATAATGCACGTTATATTGCTAATAATATAAGTAATATGTATAATTATTACAGTTTTAGCGATAATAACTGCATTATATGGGTAATAATGCATGTTATATTGATAATATTGGGAGTAATAAGTATAATTATAATAGTTTTAGCGATAATAATTGTAAAATATGGCAAATAGTGCATGTTATATTGATAATAATAAAAGTAATAAATATATTTATTACAGTTCTATCGATAATAACGGCATAATATGGGTAATAATGCATGTTATATTGATGATAATAAAAGTAATACGTATATTTATTACAGTTCTAGCGATAATAACTGCATAATATGGGTAATAATCCATGTTATGTTGGTAATAATCTAAGTAATAAGTATAATTATTACAGTTCTAGCGATAATAACTGCATTATATGGGTAATAATGCATGTTATATTGATGATAATGAAAGTAATACGTATATTTATTATAGTTCTAGCGATAATAACTGCATAATATGGGTAATAATACATGTTATATTGAGAATAATATAAGTAATAGGTATAATTATTACAGTTCTGGCGATAATAACTGCATAATATGGGTAATAATGCACGTTATATTGCTAATAATATAAGTAATGAGTACGATTATTACAGTTCTAGCGATAATAACTGCATTATATGGGTAATAATGCATGTTATATTGATAATATCGGGAGCAATAAGTATAATTATTATAGCTCTAGCGATAATAATAGCAAAATATGGCAAATAGTGCATGTTATATTGATAATAATGAAAGTAATAAGTATATTTATTACAGTTCTATCGATAATAACTGTATGATATGGGTAATAATGCACGTTATATTGCTAATAGTATAAGTAATAAGTATAATTATTACAGTTCTATCGATAATACCTCCATTATATGGGTAATAATGCATGTTATATTGATAATGATATAAGTAATTAGTATAATTATTACAGTTCTAGCGATAATAACTGCATAATATGGGTAATAATGCACGTTATATTGCTAATAATATAAGTAATGAGTACAATTATTACAGTTCTAGCGATAATAACTGCATTATATGGGTAATAATGCATGTTATATTGATAATAATATAAGTAATAAGTATAATTATTACAGTTCTAGCGATAATAACTGCATTATATGGGTAATAATGCATGTTATATTGATAATATTGGGAGTAATAAGTATAATTATAATAGTTTTAGCGATAATAATAGTAAAATATGGCAAATAGTGCATGTTATATTGATAATAATAAAAGTAATAAATATATTTATTACAGTTCTATCGATAATAACGGCATAATATGGGTAATAATGCATGTTATATTGATGATAATAAAAGTAATACGTATATTTATTACAGTTCTAGCGATAATAACTGCATAATATGGGTAATAATGCATGTTATATTGCTAATAATATAAGTAATGAGTGCAATTATTACAGTTCTAGCGATAATAACTGCATAATATGGGTAATAATGCATGTTATATTGATAATAATATAAGTAATAAGTATAATTATTACAGTCCTAGCGATAATAATAGTAAAATATGGCTAATAGTGCATGATATATTGATAATAGTAAAAGTAATAAGTATAATTATTACAGATCTAGCGATAATACCTCCATTATATGGGTAATAATGCATGTTATATTGATAATGATATAAGTAATAAGTATAATTGTTACAGTTCTAGCGATAATAACTGCATAATATAGGTAATAATGCACGTTATATTGCTAATAATATAAGTAATGAGTGCAGTTATTACAGTTCTAGCGATAATAACTGCATAATATGGGTAATAATGCATGTTATATTGATAATAATATAAGTAATAAGTATAATTATTACAGTTCTAGCGATAATAACTGCATTATATGGGTAATAATGCATGTTATATTGATAATATTGGGAGTAATAAGTATAATTATAATAGTTTTAGCGATAATAATAGTAAAATATGGCAAATAGTGCATGTTATATGGATAATAATAAAAGTAATAAATATATTTATTACAGTTCTATCGATAATAACGGCATAATATGGGTAATAATGCATGTTATATTGCTAATAGTATAAGTAATAAGTATAATTATTACAGTTCTATCGATAATACCTCCATTATATGGGTAATAATGCATGTTATATTGAGAATGATATAAGTAATTAGTATAATTGTTACAGTTCTAGCGATAATAACTATATAATATAGGTAATAATGCACGTTATATTGCTAATAATATAAGTAATGAGTGCAATTATTACAGTTCTAGCGATAATAACTGCATAATATGGGTAATAATGCATGTTATATTGATAATAATGTAAGTAATAAGTATAATTATTACAGTTCTAGCGATAATACCTCCATTATGTGGGTAATAATGCATGTTATACTGATGATAATGAAAGTAATACGTATATTTATTATAGTTCTAGCGATAATAACTGCATTATATGGGTAATAATGCACGTTATATTGCTAATAGTATAAGTAATAAGTATAATTATTACAGTTCTAGCGATAATACCTCCCTTATATGGGTAATAATGCAGGTTATATTGATAATGATATAAGTAATAAGTATAATTATTACAGTTCTAGCGATAATAACTGCATAATATGGGTAATAATGCACGTTATTTTGCTAATAATATAAGTAAGGAGTACAATTATTACAGTTCTAGCGATAATAACTGCATAATATGGGTAATAATGCATGTTATATTGATAATAATATAAGTAATAAGTATAATTATCACAGTTCTATCGATAATAACTGCATTATATGGGTAATAATGCATGTTATATTGATGATAATGAAAGTAATACGTATATTTATTATAGTTCTTGCGATAATAACTGCATAATATGGGTAATAATGCATGTTATATTGAGAATAATATAAGTAATAAGTATAATTATTACAGTTCTGGCGATAATAACTGCATTATATGGGTAACAATGCATGTTATATATTGATAATATCAGGAGTAATAAGTATAATTATTATAGTTCTAGCGATAATAATAGTAAAATATGGCAAATACTGCATGTTATATTGATAATAATAAAAGTAATAAGTATATTTATTACAGTTCTATCGATAATAACTGCATGATATGGGTAATAATGCACGTTATATTGCTAATAGTATAAGTAATGAGTACGATTATTACAGTTCTAGCGATAATAACTGCATTATATGGGTAATAATGCATGTTATATTGATAATATCAGGAGTAATAAGTATAATTATTATAGTTCTAGCGATAATAACTGCATAATATGGGTAATAATGCACGTTATATTGCTAATAATATAAGTAATGAGTACGATTATTACAGTTCAAGCGATAATAACTGCATTATATGGGTAATAATGCATGTTATATTGATAATATCAGGAGTAATAAGTATAATTATGATAGTTCTAGCGATAATGATAGTAAAATATGGCAAATAGTGCATGTTATATTGATAATAATAAAAGTAATAAGTCTATTTATTACAGTTCTATCGATAATAACTGCATGATATGGGTAATAATGCACGTTATATTGCTAATAGCATAAGTAATAAGTATAATTAATACAGTTCTATCGATAATACCTCCATTATATGGGTAATAATGCATGTTATATTGATGATAATGAAAGTAATACGTATATTTATTATAGTTCTTGCGATAATAACTGCATAATATGGGTAATAATGCATGTTATATTGAGAATAATATAAGTAATAAGTATAATTATTACAGTTCTGGCGATAATAACTGCATTATATGGGTAACAATGCATGTTATATATTGATAATATCAGGAGTAATAAGTATAATTATTATAGTTCTAGCGATAATAATAGTAAAATATGGCAAATACTGCATGTTATATTGATAATAATAAAAGTAATAAGTATATTTATTACAGTTCTATCGATAATAACTGCATGATATGGGTAATAATGCACGTTATATTGCTAATAGTATAAGTAATGAGTACGATTATTACAGTTCTAGCGATAATAACTGCATTATATGGGTAATAATGCATGTTATATTGATAATATCAGGAGTAATAAGTATAATTATTATAGTTCTAGCGATAATAACTGCATAATATGGGTAATAATGCACGTTATATTGCTAATAATATAAGTAATGAGTACGATTATTACAGTTCAAGCGATAATAACTGCATTATATGGGTAATAATGCATGTTATATTGATAATATCAGGAGTAATAAGTATAATTATGATAGTTCTAGCGATAATGATAGTAAAATATGGCAAATAGTGCATGTTATATTGATAATAATAAAAGTAATAAGTATATTTATTACAGTTCTATCGATAATAACTGCATGATATGGGTAATAATGCACGTTATATTGCTAATAGCATAAGTAATAAGTATAATTATTACAGTTCTATCGATAATACCTCCATTATATGGGTAATAATGCATGTTATATTGATAATGATATAAGTAATAAGTATAATTATTACAGTTCTAGCGATAATAACTGCATAATATGGGTAATAATGCACGTTATATTGCTAATAATATAAGTAATGAGTACAATTATTACAGTTCTAGCGATAATAACTGCATTATATGGGTAATAATGCATGTTATATTGATAATAATATTAGTAATAAGTATAATTATTACAGTTCTAGCGATAATAACTGCATTATATGGGTAATAATGCATGTTATATTGATAATATTGGGAGTAATAAGTATAATTATAATAGTTTTAGCGATAATAATAGTAAAATATGGCAAATAGTGCATGTTATATTGATAATAATAAAAGTAATAAATATATTTATTACAGTTCTATCGATAATAACGGCATAATATGGGTAATAATGCATGTTATATTGCTAATAGTATAAGTAATAAGTATAATTATTACAGTTCTATCGATAATACCTCCATTATATGGGTAATAATGCATGTTATATTGATAATGATATAAGTAATTAGTATAATTATTACAGTTCTAGCGATAATAACTGCATAATATGGGTAATAATGCACGTTATATTGCTAATAATATATGTAATGAGTACAATTATTACAGTTCTAGCGATAATAACTGCATTATATGGGTAATAATGCATGTTATATTGAGAATAATATAAGTAATAAGTATAATTATTACAGTTCTGGCGATAATAACTGCATTATATGGGTAATAACGCACGTTATATTGCTAATAGTATAAGTAATAAGTATAATTATCACAGTTCTAGCGAGAATACCTCCATTATATGGGTAATAATGCATGTTATATTGATAATGATATAAGTAATAAGTATAATTGTTACAGTTCTAGCGATAATAACTGCATAATATAGGTAATAATGCACGTTATATTGCTAATAATATAAGTAATGAGTGCAATTATTACAGTTCTAGCGATAATAACTGCATAATATAGGTAATAATGCACGTTATATTGCTAATAATATAAGTAATGAGTGCAATTATTACAGTTCTAGCGATAATAACTGCATAATATGGGTAATAATGCATGTTATATTGATAATAATATAAGTAATAAGTATAATTATTACAGTTCTAGCGATAATAACTGCATTATATGGGTAATAATGCACGTTATATTGCTAACAATATAAGTAATAAGTATAATTATTACAGTTCTAGCGATAATAATAGTAAAATATGGCTAATAGTGCATGATATATTGATAATAGTAAAAGTAATAACTATATTCATTACAGTTCTATCGATAATAACTGCATAATATGGGTAATAATGCATGTTATATTGATGATAATGAAAGTAGTAAGTATATTTATTACAGTTCTAGCGATAATAACTGCATTATATGCGTAATAAGGCATGTTATATTGATAATATTGGGAGTAATAAGTATAATTATTATAGTTCTAGCGATAATAATAGTAAAATATGGCTAGTAGTGCATGATATATTGATAATAGTAAAAGTAATAAGTATATTTATTACAGTTCTATCGATAATAACTGCATAATATGGGTAATAATGCATGTTATATTGATGATAATGAAAGTAATACGTATATTTTTTATAGTTCTAGCGATAATAACTGCATTATATGGGCAATAATGCACGTTATATTGCTAATAGTATAAGTAATAAGTATAATTATTACAGTTCTATCGATAATACCTCCATTATATGGGTAATAATGCATGTTATATTGATAATGATATAAGTAATAAGTATAATTATTACAGTTCTAGCGATAATAACTGCATAATATGGGTAATAATGCACGTTATATTGCTAATAATATAAGTAATGAGTACGATTATTACAGTTCTAGCGATAATAACTGCATTATATGGGTAATAATGCATGTTATATTGATAATATCAGGAGTAATAAGTATAATTATTATAGTTCTAGCGATAATAATAGTAAAATATGGCAAATAGTGCATGTTATATTGATAATAATAAAAGTAATAAGTATATTTATTACAGTTCTATCGATAATAACTGCATGATATGGGTAATAATGCACGTTATATTGCTAATAGCATAAGTAATAAGTATAATTATTACAGTTCTATCGATAATACCTCCATTATATGGGTAATAATGCATGTTATATTGATAATGATATAAGTAATAAGTATAATTATTACAGTTCTAGCGATAATAACTGCATAATATGGGTAATAATGCACGTTATATTGCTAATAATATAAATAATGAGTACAATTATTACAGTTCTAGCGATAATAACTGCATTATATGGGTAATAATGCATGTTATATTGATAATAATATAAGTAATAAGTATAATTATTACAGTTCTAGCGATAATAACTGCATTATATGGGTAATAATGCATGTTATATTGATAATATTGGGAGTAATAAGTATAATTATAATAGTTTTAGCGATAATAACAGTAAAATATGGCAAATAGTGCATGTTATATGGATAATAATAAAAGTAATAAATATATTTATTACAGTTCTATCGATAATAACGGCATAATATGGGTAATAATGCATGTTATATTGCTAATAGTATAAGTAATAAGTATAATTATTACAGTTCTATCGATAATACCTCCATTATATGGGTAATAATGCATGTTATATTGATAATGATATAAGTAATTAGTATAATTATTACAGTTCTAGCGATACTAACTGCATAATATGGGTAATAATGCATGTTATATTGGTAATAATCTAAGTAATAAGTATAATTATTACAGTTCTAGCGATAATAACTGCATTATATGGATAATAATGCACGTTATATTGCTAACAATATAAGTAATAAGTATAATTATTACAGTTCTAGCGATAATAACTGCATTATATGGGTAATAATGCATGTTATATTGATGATAATGAGAGTAATACGTATATTTATTATAGTTCTAGCGATAATAACTGCATAATATGGGTATTAATACATGTTATATTGAGAATAATATAAGTAATAAGTTTAATTATTACAGTTCTGGCGATAATAACTGCATTATATGGGTAATAACGCACGTTATATTGCTAATAGTATAAGTAATAAGTATAATTATTACAGTTCTAGCGATAATACCTCCATTATATGGGTAATAATGCATGTTATATTGATAATGATATAAGTAATTAGTATAATTGTTATAGTTCTAGCGATAATAACTGCATAATATAGGTAATAATGCACGTTATATTGCTAATAATATAAGTAATGAGTGCAATTATTACAGTTCTAGCGATAATAACTGCATAATATGGGTATTAATACATGTTATATTGAGAATAATATAAGTAATAAGTATAATTATTACAGTTCTAGCGATAATAACTGCATTATATGGGTAATAATGCATGTTATATTGATAATATTGGGAGTAATAAGTATAATTATAATAGTTTTAGCGATAATAATAGTAAAATATGGCAAATAGTGCATGTTATATGGATAATAATAAAAGTAATAAATATATTTATTACAGTTCTATCGATAATAACGGCATAATATGGGTAATAATGCATGTTATATTGCTAATAGTATAAGCAATAAGTATATTTATTACAGTTCTATCGATAATAACTGCATGATATGGGTAATAATGCACGTTATATTGCTAATAGTATAAGTAATAAGTATAATTATTACAGTTCTATCGATAATACCTCCATTATATGGGTAATAATGCATGTTATATTGATAATGATATAAGTAATTAGTATAATTATTACAGTTCTAGCGATAATAACTGCATAATATGGGTAATAATGCACGTTATATTGCTAATAATATAAGTAATAAGTATAATTATTACAGTTCTCGCGATAATAACTGCATTATATGGGTAATAATGCACGTTATATTGCTAATAATATAAGTAATATGTATAATTATTACAGTTTTAGCGATAATAACTGCATTATATGGGTAATAATGCATGTTATATTGATAATATTGGGAGTAATAAGTATAATTATAATAGTTTTAGCGATAATAATTGTAAAATATGGCAAATAGTGCATGTTATATTGATAATAATAAAAGTAATAAATATATTTATTACAGTTCTATCGATAATAACGGCATAATATGGGTAATAATGCATGTTATATTGATGATAATAAAAGTAATACGTATATTTATTACAGTTCTAGCGATAATAACTGCATAATATGGGTAATAATCCATGTTATGTTGGTAATAATCTAAGTAATAAGTATAATTATTACAGTTCTAGCGATAATAACTGCATTATATGGGTAATAATGCATGTTATATTGATGATAATGAAAGTAATACGTATATTTATTATAGTTCTAGCGATAATAACTGCATAATATGGGTAATAATACATGTTATATTGAGAATAATATAAGTAATAGGTATAATTATTACAGTTCTGGCGATAATAACTGCATAATATGGGTAATAATGCACGTTATATTGCTAATAATATAAGTAATGAGTACGATTATTACAGTTCTAGCGATAATAACTGCATTATATGGGTAATAATGCATGTTATATTGATAATATCGGGAGCAATAAGTATAATTATTATAGCTCTAGCGATAATAATAGCAAAATATGGCAAATAGTGCATGTTATATTGATAATAATGAAAGTAATAAGTATATTTATTACAGTTCTATCGATAATAACTGTATGATATGGGTAATAATGCACGTTATATTGCTAATAGTATAAGTAATAAGTATAATTATTACAGTTCTATCGATAATACCTCCATTATATGGGTAATAATGCATGTTATATTGATAATGATATAAGTAATTAGTATAATTATTACAGTTCTAGCGATAATAACTGCATAATATGGGTAATAATGCACGTTATATTGCTAATAATATAAGTAATGAGTACAATTATTACAGTTCTAGCGATAATAACTGCATTATATGGGTAATAATGCATGTTATATTGATAATAATATAAGTAATAAGTATAATTATTACAGTTCTAGCGATAATAACTGCATTATATGGGTAATAATGCATGTTATATTGATAATATTGGGAGTAATAAGTATAATTATAATAGTTTTAGCGATAATAATAGTAAAATATGGCAAATAGTGCATGTTATATTGATAATAATAAAAGTAATAAATATATTTATTACAGTTCTATCGATAATAACGGCATAATATGGGTAATAATGCATGTTATATTGATGATAATAAAAGTAATACGTATATTTATTACAGTTCTAGCGATAATAACTGCATAATATGGGTAATAATGCATGTTATATTGCTAATAATATAAGTAATGAGTGCAATTATTACAGTTCTAGCGATAATAACTGCATAATATGGGTAATAATGCATGTTATATTGATAATAATATAAGTAATAAGTATAATTATTACAGTCCTAGCGATAATAATAGTAAAATATGGCTAATAGTGCATGATATATTGATAATAGTAAAAGTAATAAGTATAATTATTACAGATCTAGCGATAATACCTCCATTATATGGGTAATAATGCATGTTATATTGATAATGATATAAGTAATAAGTATAATTGTTACAGTTCTAGCGATAATAACTGCATAATATAGGTAATAATGCACGTTATATTGCTAATAATATAAGTAATGAGTGCAGTTATTACAGTTCTAGCGATAATAACTGCATAATATGGGTAATAATGCATGTTATATTGATAATAATATAAGTAATAAGTATAATTATTACAGTTCTAGCGATAATAACTGCATTATATGGGTAATAATGCACGTTATATTGCTAACAATATAAGTAATAAGTATAATCATTACAGTTCTAGCGATAATAATAGTAAAATATGGCTAATAGTGCATGATATATTGATAATAGTAAAAGTAATAAGTATATTTATTACAGTTCTATCGATAATAACTGCATAATATGGGTAAAAATGCATGTTATATTGATGATAATGAAAGTAATACGTATATTTATTATAGTTCTAGCGATAATAACTGCATAATATGGGTAATAATGCACGTTATATTGAGAATAATATAAGTAATAAGTATAATTATTACAGTTCTGGCGATAATAACTGCATTATATGGGTAATAATGCAATGTTATATTGATAATATCGGGAGTAATAAGTATAATTATTATAGTTCTAGCGATAATAATAGTAAAATATGGCAAATAGTGCATGTTATATTGATAATAATAAAAGTAATAAGTATATTTATTACAGTTCTATCGATAATAACTGCATAATATGGGTAATAATGCATGTTATATTGATGATAATGAAAGTAATACGTATATTTATTATAGTTCTAGCGATAATTACTGCATAATATGGGTAATAATGCATGTTATATTGATAATAGTATAAGTAATAAGTATAATTATTACAGTTCTAGCGATAATACCTCCATTATATGGGTAATAATGCAGGTTATATTGATAATGATATAAGTAATAAGTATAATTATTACAGTTCTAGCAATAATACCACCATTATATGGGTAATAATGCACGTTATATTGCTAATAATATAAGTAATGAGTACAATTATTACAGTTCTAGCGATAATAACTGCATTATATGGGTAATAATGCATGCTATATTGATAATAATATAAGTAATAAGTATAATTATTACTGTTCTGGCGATAATAACTGCATTATATGGGTAATAATGCACGTTATATTACTAATAGTATAAGTAATAAGTATAATTATTACAGTTCTAGCGATAATACCTCCATTATATGGGTAATAATGCATGTTATATTGATAATATCGGGAGTAATAAGAATAATTATTATAGTTCTAGCGATAATAATAGTAAAATATGGCGAATAGTGCATGTTATATTGATAATAGTAAAAGTAATAAGTATATTTATTACAGTTCTATCGATAATAACTGCATAATATGGGTAATAATGCATGTTATGTTGATGATAATGAAAGTAATACGTATGTTTATTATAGTTCTAGCGATAGTAACTGCATAATATGGGTAATAATGCATGTTATATTGAGAATAATATAAGTAATAAGTATAATTATTACAGTTCTGGCGATAATAACTGCATTATATGGGTAATAATGCATGTTATATTGATGATAATAAAAGTAATACGTATATTTATTACAGTTCCAGCGATAATAACTGCATTATATGAGTAATAATGCACGTTATATTGCTCATAGTATAAGTAATAAGTATAATTATTACAGTTCTAGCGATAATACCTCCATTATATGGGTAATAATGCATGTTATATTGATAATGATATAAGTAATAAGTATAATTATTACTGTTCTAGCGATAATAACTGCATAATATAGGTAATAATGCACGTTATATTGCTAATAATATAAGTAATGAGTGCAATTATTACAGTTCTAGCGATAATAACTGCATAATATGGGTAATAATGCATGTTATATTGATAATAATATAAGTAATAAGTATAATTATTACAGTTCTAGCGATAATAACTGCATTATATGGGTAATAATGCACGTTATATTGCTAACAATATAAGTAATAAGTATAATTATTACAGTTCTAGCGATGATAATAGTAAAATATGGCTAATAGTGCATGATATATTGATAATAGTAAAAGTAATAAGTACATTTATTACAGTTCTATCGATAATAACTGCATAATATGGGTAATAATGCATGTTATATTGAGAATAATATAAGTAATAAGTATAATTATTACAGTTCTAGCGATAATACCTCCATTATGTGGGTAATAATGCATGTTATACTGATGATAATGAAAGTAATACGTATATTTATTATAGTTCTAGCGATAATAACTGCATTATATGGGTAATAATGCATGTTATATTGATGATAATGAAAGTAATACGTGTATTTATTATAGTTCTAGCGATAATAACTGCATAATATGGGTAATAATACATGTTATATTGAGAATAATATAAGTAATAAGTATAATTATTACAGTTCTGGCGATAATAACTGCATTATATGGGTAATAACGCACGTTATATTGCTAATAGTATAAGTAATAAGTATAATTATTACAGTTCTAGCGATAATACCTCCATTATATGGTCAATAATGCATGTTATATTGATAATGATATAAGTAATATGTATAATTGTTACAGTTCTAGCGATAATAACTGCATAATATGGGTAATAATGCACGTTATTTTGCTAATAATATAAGTAAGGAGTACAATTATTACAGTTCTAGCGATAATAACTGCATAATATGGGTAATAATGCATGTTATATTGATAATAATATAAGTAATAAGTATAATTATCACAGTTCTATCGATAATAACTGCATAATATGGGTAATAATGCATGTTATATTGATGATAATGAAAGTAATACGTATATTTATTATAGTTCTAGCGATAATAACTGCATAATATGGGTAATAATGCATGTTATATTGAGAATAATATAAGTAATAAGTATAATTATTACAGTTCTGGCGATAATAACTGCATTATATGGGTAATAATGCAATGTTATATTGATAATATCGGGAGTAATAAGTATAATTATTATAGTTCTAGCGATAATAATAGTAAAATATGGCAAATAGTGCATGTTATATTGATAATAATAAAAGTAATAAGTATATTCATTACAGTTCTATCGATAATAACTGCATAATATGGGTAATAATGCATGTTATGTTGATGATAATGAAAGTAATACGTATACTTATTATAGTTCTAGCGATAATAACTGCATAATATGGGTAATAATGCATGTTATATTGATAATAATATAAGTAATAAGTATAATTATTACAGTTCTGGCGATAATAACTGCATTATATGGGTGATAATGCACGTTATATTGCTAATAGTATAAGTAATAAGTATAATTATTACAGTTCTAGCGATAATACCTCCATTATATGGGTAATAATGCATGTTATATTGATAATGATATAAGTAATTAGTATAATTATTACAGTTCTAGCGATAATAACTGCATAATATGGGTAATAATGCACGTTATATTGCTAATAATATAAGTAATGAGTACAATTATTACAGTTCTAGCGATAATAACTGCATTATATGGGTAATAATGCATGTTATATTGATAATAATATAAGTAGTAAGTATAATTATTACAGTTCTAGCGATAATAACTGCATTATATGGGTAATAATGCATGTTATATTGATGATAATAAAAGTAATACGTATATTTATTACAGTTCTAGCGATAATAACTGCATAATATGGGTAATAATGCATGTTATATTGGTAATAATCTAAGTAAGAAGTATAATTATTACAGTTCTAGCGATAATAACTGCATTATATGGATAATAATGCACGTTATATTGCTAACAATATAAGTAATAAGTATAATTATTACAGTTCTAGCGATAATAACTGCATAATATGGGTAATAATGCATGTTATATTGATGATAATGAAAGTAATACGTATATTTATTATAGTTCTAGCGATACTAACTGCATAATATGGGTAATAATGCATGTTATATTGATAATAATATAAGTAATAAGTATAATTATTACAGTTCTGGCGATAGTACCTGCATTATATGGGTGATAATGCACGTTATATTGCTAATAGTATAAGTAATAAGTATAATTATTACAGTTCTAGCGATAATAACTGCATAATATGGGTAATAATGCATGTTATATTGAGAATAATATAAGTAATAAGTATAATTATTACAGTTCCAGCGATAATACCACCATTATGTGGGTAATAATGCATGTTATACTGATTATAATGAAAGTAATACGTATATTTATTATAGTTCTAGCGATAATAACTGCATAATATGGGTAATAATGCGCGTTATATTCCTAACAATATAAGTAATAAGTATAATAATTACAGTTCTAGCGATAATAATAGTAAAATATGGCTAATAGTGCATGACATATTGATAATAGTAAAAGTAATAAGTATATTTATTACAGTTCTATCGATAATAACTGCATAATATGGGTAATAATGCATGTTATATTGATGATAATGAAAGTAGTAAGTATATTTATTACAGTTCTAGCGATAATAACTGCATTATATGCGTAATAAGGCATGTTATATTGATAATATCGGGAGTAATAAGTATAATTATTATAGTTCTAGCGATAATAATAGTAAAATATGGCTAATAGTGCATGATATATTGATAATAGTAAAAGTAATAAGTATATTTATTACAGTTCTATCGATAATAACTGCATAATATGGGTAATAATGCATGTTATATTGAGAAAAATATAAGTAATAAGTATAATTATTACAGTTCCAGCGATAATACCACCATTATGTGGGTAATAATGCATGTTATACTGATTATAATGAAAGTAATACGTATATTTATTATAGTTCTAGCGATAATAACTGCATAATATGGGTAATAATGCACGTTATATTGCTAACAATATAAGTAATAAGTATAATAATTACAGTTTTAGCGATAATAATAGTAAAATATGGCTAATAGTGCATGACATATTGATAATAGTAAAAGTAATAAGTATATTTATTACAGTTCTATCGATAATAACTGCATAATATGGGTAATAATGCATGTTATATTGATGATAATGAAAGTAGTAAGTATATTTATTACAGTTCTAGCGATAATAACTGCATTATATGCGTAATAAGGCATGTTATATTGATAATATCGGGAGTAATAAGTATAATTATTATAGTTCTAGCGATAATAATAGTAAAATATGGCTAATAGTGCATGATATATTGATAATAGTAAAAGTAATAAGTATATTTATTACAGTTCTATCGATAATAACTGCATAATATGGGTAATAATGCATGTTATATTGATGATAATGAAAGTAGTAAGTATATGTATTACAGTTCTAGCGATAATAACTGCATTATATGGGTAATAATGCACGTTACATTGCTAATAATATAAGTAATAAGTATAATTATTACAGTTCTAGCGATAATAACTGCATTATATGGGTAATAATGCATGTTATATTGAGAATAATATAAGTAATAAGTATAATTATTACAGTTCTGGCGATAATAACTGCATTATATGGGTAATAATGCAATGTTATATTGATAATATCGGGAGTAATAAGTATAATTATTATAGTTCTAGCGATAATAATAGTAAAATATGGCTAATAGTGCATGATATATTGATAATAGTAAAATTAATAAGTATATTTATTACAGTTCTATCGATAATAACTGCATAATATGGGTAATAATGCATGTTATATTGATGATAATGAAAGTAGTAAGTATATGTATTACAGTTCTAGCGATAATAACTGCATTATATGGGTAATAATGCACGTTATATTGCTAACAATATAAGTAATAAGTATAATCATTACAGTTCTAGCGATAATAATAGTAAAATATGGCTAATAGTGCATGATATATTGATAATAGTAAAAGTAATAAGTATATTTATTACAGTTCTATCGATAATAACTGCATAATATGGGTAAAAATGCATGTTATATTGATGATAATGAAAGTAATACGTATATTTATTATAGTTCTAGCGATAATTACTGCATAATATGGGTAATAATGCATGTTATATTGATAATAGTATAAGTAATAAGTATAATTATTACAGTTCTAGCGATAATACCTCCATTATATGGGTAATAATGCAGGTTATATTGATAATGATATAAGTAATAAGTATAATTATTACAGTTCTAGCAATAATACCACCATTATATGGGTAATAATGCACGTTATATTGCTAATAATATAAGTAATGAGTACAATTATTACAGTTCTAGCGATAATAACTGCATTATATGGGTAATAATGCATGCTATATTGATAATAATATAAGTAATAAGTATAATTATTACTGTTCTGGCGATAATAACTGCATTATATGGGTAATAATGCACGTTATATTACTAATAGTATAAGTAATAAGTATAATTATTACAGTTCTAGCGATAATACCTCCATTATATGGGTAATAATGCATGTTATATTGATAATATCGGGAGTAATAAGAATAATTATTATAGTTCTAGCGATAATAATAGTAAAATATGGCGAATAGTGCATGTTATATTGATAATAGTAAAAGTAATAAGTATATTTATTACAGTTCTATCGATAATAACTGCATAATATGGGTAATAATGCATGTTATGTTGATGATAATGAAAGTAATACGTATGTTTATTATAGTTCTAGCGATAGTAACTGCATAATATGGGTAATAATGCATGTTATATTGAGAATAATATAAGTAATAAGTATAATTATTACAGTTCTGGCGATAATAACTGCATTATATGGGTAATAATGCATGTTATATTGATGATAATAAAAGTAATACGTATATTTATTACAGTTCCTGCGATAATAACTGCATTATATGAGTAATAATGCACGTTATATTGCTCATAGTATAAGTAATAAGTATAATTATTACAGTTCTAGCGATAATACCTCCATTATATGGGTAATAATGCATGTTATATTGATAATGATATAAGTAATAAGTATAATTATTACTGTTCTAGCGATAATAACTGCATAATATAGGTAATAATGCACGTTATATTGCTAATAATATAAGTAATGAGTGCAATTATTACAGTTCTAGCGATAATAACTGCATAATATGGGTAATAATGCATGTTATATTGATAATAATATAAGTAATAAGTATAATTATTACAGTTCTAGCGATAATAACTGCATTATATGGGTAATAATGCACGTTATATTGCTAACAATATAAGTAATAAGTATAATTATTACAGTTCTAGCGATGATAATAGTAAAATATGGCTAATAGTGCATGATATATTGATAATAGTAAAAGTAATAAGTACATTTATTACAGTTCTATCGATAATAACTGCATAATATGGGTAATAATGCATGTTATATTGATGATAATGAAAGTAATACGTATATTTATTATAGTTCTAGCGATAATAACTGCATAATATGGGTAATAATGCATGTTATATTGAGAATAATATAAGTAATAAATATATTTATTACAGTTCTATCGATAATAACGGCATAATATGGGTAATAATGCATGTTATATTGCTAATAGTATAAGTAATAAGTATAATTATTACAGTTCTATCGATAATACCTCCATTATATGGGTAATAATGCATGTTATATTGATAATGATATAAGTAATTAGTATAATTATTACAGTTCTAGCGATAATAACTGCATAATATGGGTAATAATGCACGTTATATTGCTAATAATATAAGTAATGAGTACAATTATTACAGTTCTAGCGATAATAACTGCATTATATGGGTAATAATGCATGTTATAATGCTAACAATATAAGTAATAAGTATAATTATTACAGTTCTAGCGATAATAACTGCATTATATGGGTAATAATGCATGTTATATTGATGATAATGAAAGTAATACGTATATTTATTATAGTTCTAGCGATAATAACTGCATAATATGGGTAATAATACATGTTATATTGAGAATAATATAAGTAATAAGTATAATTATTACAGTTCTGGCGATAATAACTGCATTATATGGGTAATAACGCACGTTATATTGCTAATAGTATAAGTAATAAGTATAATTATTACAGTTCTAGCGATAATACCTCCATTATATGGGTAATAATGCATGTTATATTGATAATGATATAAGTAATATGTATAATTGTTACAGTTCTAGCGATAATAACTGCATAATATAGGTAATAATGCACGTTATATTGCTAATAATATAAGTAATGAGTGCAATTATTACAGTTCTAGCGATAATAACTGCATAATATGGGTAATAATGCATGTTATATTGATAATAATATAAGTAATAAGTATAATTATTACAGTTCTAGCGATAATAACTGCATAATATGGGTAATAATGCACGATATATTCCTAATAATATAAGTAATGAGTATAATTATTTCAGTTCTAGCGATAATACCTCCATTATGTGGGTAATAATGCATGTTATACTGATGATAATGAAAGTAATACGTATATTTATTATAGTTCTAGCGATAATAACTGCATAATATGGGTAATAATGCATGTTATATTGAGAATAATATAAGTAATAAGTATAATTATTACAGTTCTAGCGATAATACCTCCATTATGTGGGTAATAATGCATGTTATACTGATGATAATGAAAGTAATACGTATATTTATTATAGTTCTAGCGATAATAACTGCATTATATGGGTAATAATGCATGTTATATTGATGATAATGAAAGTAATACGTATATTTATTATAGTTCTAGCGATAATAACTGCATAATATGGGTAATAATACATGTTATATTGAGAATAATATAAGTAATAAGTATAATTATTACAGTTCTGGCGATAATAACTGCATTATATGGGTAATAACGCACGTTATATTGCTAATAGTATAAGTAATAAGTATAATTATTACAGTTCTAGCGATAATACCTCCATTATATGGTCAATAATGCATGTTATATTGATAATGATATAAGTAATATGTATAATTGTTACAGTTCTAGCGATAATAACTGCATAATATGGGTAATAATGCACGTTATTTTGCTAATAATATAAGTAAGGAGTACAATTATTACAGTTCTAGCGATAATAACTGCATAATATGGGTAATAATGCATGTTATATTGATAATAATATAAGTAATAAGTATAATTATCACAGTTCTATCGATAATAACTGCATAATATGGGTAATAATGCATGTTATATTGATGATAATGAAAGTAATACGTATATTTATTATAGTTCTAGCGATAATAACTGCATAATATGGGTAATAATGCATGTTATATTGAGAATAATATAAGTAATAAGTATAATTATTACAGTTCTAGCGATAATAACTGCATTATATGGGTAATAATGCATGTTATATTGATAATATTGGGAGTAATAAGTATAATTATAATAGTTTTAGCGATAATAATAGTAAAATATGGCAAATAGTGCATGTTATATTGATAATAACAAAAGTAATAAATATATTTATTACAGTTCTATCGATAATAACGGCATAATATGGGTAATAATGCATGTTATATTGATGATAATAAAAGTAATACGTATATTTATTACAGTTCTAGCGATAATAACTGCATAATATGGGTAATAATGCATGTTATATTGCTAATAATATAAGTAATGAGTGCAATTATTACAGTTCTAGCGATAATACTTGCATAATATGGGTAATAATGCATGTTATATTGATAATAATATAAGTAATAAGTATAATTATTACAGTCCTAGCGATAATAACTGCATTATATGGGTAATAATGCACGTTATATTGCTAACAATATAAGTAATAAGTATAATCATTACAGTTCTAGCGATAATAATAGTAAAATATGGCTAATAGTGCATGATATATTGATAATAGTAAAAGTAATAAGTATAATTATTACAGATCTAGCGATAATACCTCCATTATATGGGTAATAATGCATGTTATATTGATAATGATATAAGTAATAAGTATAATTATTACAGTTCTGGCGATAATAACTGCATTATATGGGTAATAATGCAATGTTATATTGATAATATCGGGAGTAATAAGTATAATTATTATAGTTCTAGCGATAATAATAGTAAAATATGGCAAATAGTGCATGTTATATTGATAATAATAAAAGTAATAAGTATATTCATTACAGTTCTATCGATAATAACTGCATAATATGGGTAATAATGCATGTTATGTTGATGATAATGAAAGTAATACGTATACTTATTATAGTTCTAGCGATAATAACTGCATAATATGGGTAATAATGCATGTTATATTGATAATAATATAAGTAATAAGTATAATTATTACAGTTCTGGCGATAATAACTGCATTATATGGGTGATAATGCACGTTATATTGCTAATAGTATAAGTAATAAGTATAATTATTACAGTTCTAGCGATAATACCTCCATTATATGGGTAATAATGCATGTTATATTGATAATGATATAAGTAATTAGTATAATTATTACAGTTCTAGCGATAATAACTGCATAATATGGGTAATAATGCACGTTATATTGCTAATAATATAAGTAATGAGTACAATTATTACAGTTCTAGCGATAATAACTGCATTATATGGGTAATAATGCATGTTATATTGATAATAATATAAGTAATAAGTATAATTATTACAGTTCTAGCGATAATAACTGCATTATATGGGTAATAATGCATGTTATATTGATGATAATAAAAGTAATACGTATATTTATTACAGTTCTAGCGATAATAACTGCATAATATGGGTAATAATGCATGTTATATTGGTAATAATCTAAGTAATAAGTACAATTATTACAGTTCTAGCGATAATAACTGCATTATATGGATAATAATGCACGTTATATTGCTAACAATATAAGTAATAAGTATAATTATTACAGTTCTAGCGATAATAACTGCATAATATGGGTAATAATGCATGTTATATTGATGATAATGAAAGTAATACGTATATTTATTATAGTTCTAGCGATACTAACTGCATAATATGGGTAATAATGCATGTTATATTGATAATAATATAAGTAATAAGTATAATTATTACAGTTCTGGCGATAGTACCTGCATTATATGGGTGATAATGCACGTTATATTGCTAATAGTATAAGTAATAAGTATAATTATTACAGTTCTAGCGATAATAACTGCATAATATGGGTAATAATGCATGTTATATTGAGAATAATATAAGTAATAAGTATAATTATTACAGTTCCAGCGATAATACCACCATTATGTGGGTAATAATGCATGTTATACTGATTATAATGAAAGTAATACGTATATTTATTATAGTTCTAGCGATAATAACTGCATAATATGGGTAATAATGCACGTTATATTGCTAACAATATAAGTAATAAGTATAATAATTACAGTTCTAGCGATAATAATAGTAAAATATGGCTAATAGTGCATGACATATTGATAATAGTAAAAGTAATAAGTATATTTATTACAGTTCTATCGATAATAACTGCATAATATGGGTAATAATGCATGTTATATTGATGATAATGAAAGTAGTAAGTATATTTATTACAGTTCTAGCGATAATAACTGCATTATATGCGTAATAAGGCATGTTATATTGATAATATCGGGAGTAATAAGTATAATTATTATAGTTCTAGCGATAATAATAGTAAAATATGGCTAATAGTGCATGATATATTGATAATAGTAAAAGTAATAAGTATATTTATTACAGTTCTATCGATAATAACTGCATAATATGGGTAATAATGCATGTTATATTGAGAAAAATATAAGTAATAAGTATAATTATTACAGTTCCAGCGATAATACCACCATTATGTGGGTAATAATGCATGTTATACTGATTATAATGAAAGTAATACGTATATTTATTATAGTTCTAGCGATAATAACTGCATAATATGGGTAATAATGCACGTTATATTGCTAACAATATAAGTAATAAGTATAATAATTACAGTTCTAGCGATAATAATAGTAAAATATGGCTAATAGTGCATGACATATTGATAATAGTAAAAGTAATAAGTATATTTATTACAGTTCTATCGATAATAACTGCATAATATGGGTAATAATGCATGTTATATTGATGATAATGAAAGTAGTAAGTATATTTATTACAGTTCTAGCGATAATAACTGCATTATATGCGTAATAAGGCATGTTATATTGATAATATCGGGAGTAATAAGTATAATTATTATAGTTCTAGCGATAATAATAGTAAAATATGGCTAATAGTGCATGATATATTGATAATAGTAAAAGTAATAAGTATATTTATTACAGTTCTATCGATAATAACTGCATAATATGGGTAATAATGCATGTTATATTGATGATAATGAAAGTAGTAAGTATATGTATTACAGTTCTAGCGATAATAACTGCATTATATGGGTAATAATGCACGTTACATTGCTAATAATATAAGTAATAAGTATAATTATTACAGTTCTAGCGATAATAACTGCATTATATGGGTAATAATGCATGTTATATTGAGAATAATATAAGTAATAAGTATAATTATTACAGTTCTGGCGATAATAACTGCATTATATGGGTAATAATGCAATGTTATATTGATAATATCGGGAGTAATAAGTATAATTATTATAGTTCTAGCGATAATAATAGTAAAATATGGCTAATAGTGCATGATATATTGATAATAGTAAAATTAATAAGTATATTTATTACAGTTCTATCGATAATAACTGCATAATATGGGTAATAATGCATGTTATATTGATGATAATGAAAGTAGTAAGTATATGTATTACAGTTCTAGCGATAATAACTGCATTATATGGGTAATAATGCACGTTATATTGCTAACAATATAAGTAATAAGTATAATAATTACAGTTCTAGCGATAATAATAGTAAAATATGGCTAATAGTGCATGACATATTGATAATAGTAAAAGTAATAAGTATATTTATTACAGTTCTATCGATAATAACTGCATAATATGGGTAATAATGCATGTTATATTGATGATAATGAAAGTAGTAAGTATATTTATTACAGTTCTAGCGATAATAACTGCATTATATGCGTAATAAGGCATGTTATATTGATAATATCGGGAGTAATAAGTATAATTATTATAGTTCTAGCGATAATAATAGTAAAATATGGCTAATAGTGCATGATATATTGATAATAGTAAAAGTAATAAGTATATTTATTACAGTTCTATCGATAATAACTGCATAATATGGGTAATAATGCATGTTATATTGAGAATAATATAAGTAATAAGTATAATTATTACAGTTCCAGCGATAATACCACCATTATGTGGGTAATAATGCATGTTATACTGATTATAATGAAAGTAATACGTATATTTATTATAGTTCTAGCGATAATAACTGCATAATATGGGTAATAATGCACGTTATATTGCTAACAATATAAGTAATAAGTATAATAATTACAGTTCTAGCGATAATAATAGTAAAATATGGCTAATAGTGCATGACATATTGATAATAGTAAAAGTAATAAGTATATTTATTACAGTTCTATCGATAATAACTGCATAATATGGGTAATAATGCATGTTATATTGATGATAATGAAAGTAGTAAGTATATTTATTACAGTTCTAGCGATAATAACTGCATTATATGCGTAATAAGGCATGTTATATTGATAATATCGGGAGTAATAAGTATAATTATTATAGTTCTAGCGATAATAATAGTAAAATATGGCTAATAGTGCATGATATATTGATAATAGTAAAAGTAATAAGTATATTTATTACAGTTCTATCGATAATAACTGCATAATATGGGTAATAATGCATGTTATATTGATGATAATGAAAGTAGTAAGTATATGTATTACAGTTCTAGCGATAATAACTGCATTATATGGGTAATAATGCACGTTACATTGCTAATAATATAAGTAATAAGTATAATTATTACAGTTCTAGCGATAATAACTGCATTATATGGGTAATAATGCATGTTATATTGAGAATAATATAAGTAATAAGTATAATTATTACAGTTCTGGCGATAATAACTGCATTATATGGGTAATAATGCAATGTTATATTGATAATATCGGGAGTAATAAGTATAATTATTATAGTTCTAGCGATAATAATAGTAAAATATGGCTAATAGTGCATGATATATTGATAATAGTAAAATTAATAAGTATATTTATTACAGTTCTATCGATAATAACTGCATAATATGGGTAATAATGCATGTTATATTGATGATAATGAAAGTAGTAAGTATATGTATTACAGTTCTAGCGATAATAACTGCATTATATGGGTAATAATGCACGTTATATTGCTAACAATATAAGTAATAAGTATAATAATTACAGTTCTAGCGATAATAATACTAAAATATGGCTAATAGTGCATGACATATTGATAATAGTAAAAGTAATAAGTATATTTATTACAGTTCTATCAATAATAACTGCATAATATGGGTAATAATGCATGTTATATTGATGATAATGAAAGTAGTAAGTATATTTATTACAGTTCTAGCGATAATAACTGCATTATATGCGTAATAATGCATGTTATATTGATAATATTGGGAGTAATAAGTATAATTATAATAGTTTTAGCGATAATAATAGTAAAATATGGCAAATAGTGCATGTTATATTGATAATAATAAAAGTAATAAATATATTTATTACAGTTCTATCGATAATAACGGCATAATATGGGTAATAATGCATGTTATATTGCTAATAGTATAAGTAATAAGTATAATTATTACAGTTCTATCGATAATACCTCCATTATATGGGTAATAATGCATGTTATATTGATAATGATATAAGTAATTAGTATAATTATTACAGTTCTAGCGATAATAACTGCATAATATGGGTAATAATGCACGTTATATTGCTAATAATATAAGTACTGAGTACAATTATTACAGTTCTAGCGATAATAACTGCATTATATGGGTAATAATGCATGTTATATTGAGAATAATATAAGTAATAAGTATAATTATTACAGTTCTGGCGATAATAACTGCATTATATGGGTAATAATGCAATGTTATATTGATAATATCGGGAGTAATAAGTATAATTATTATAGTTCTAGCGATAATAATAGTAAAATATGGCTAATAGTGCATGATATATTGATAATAGTAAAATTAATAAGTATATTTATTACAGTTCTATCGATAATAACTGCATAATATGGGTAATAATGCATGTTATATTGATGATAATGAAAGTAGTAAGTATATGTATTACAGTTCTAGCGATAATAACTGCATTATATGGGTAATAATGCACGTTATATTGCTAACAATATAAGTAATAAGTATAATAATTACAGTTCTAGCGATAATAATAGTAAAATATGGCTAATAGTGCATGACATATTGATAATAGTAAAAGTAATAAGTATATTTATTACAGTTCTATCGATAATAACTGCATAATATGGGTAATAATGCATGTTATATTGATGATAATGAAAGTAGTAAGTATATTTATTACAGTTCTAGCGATAATAACTGCATTATATGCGTAATAAGGCATGTTATATTGATAATATCGGGAGTAATAAGTATAATTATTATAGTTCTAGCGATAATAATAGTAAAATATGGCTAATAGTGCATGATATATTGATAATAGTAAAAGTAATAAGTATATTTATTACAGTTCTATCGATAATAACTGCATAATATGGGTAATAATGCATGTTATATTGAGAATAATATAAGTAATAAGTATAATTATTACAGTTCCAGCGATAATACCACCATTATGTGGGTAATAATGCATGTTATACTGATTATAATGAAAGTAATACGTATATTTATTATAGTTCCAGCGATAATAACTGCATAATATGGGTAATAATGCACGTTCTATTGCTAACAATATAAGTAATAAGTATAATAATTACAGTTCTAGCGATAATAATAGTAAAATATGGCTAATAGTGCATGACATATTGATAATAGTAAAAGTAATAAGTATATTTATTACAGTTCTATCGATAATAACTGCATAATATGGGTAATAATGCATGTTATATTGATGATAATGAAAGTAGTAAGTATATTTATTACAGTTCTAGCGATAATAACTGCATTATATGCGTAATAAGGCATGTTATATTGATAATATCGGGAGTAATAAGTATAATTATTATAGTTCTAGCGATAATAATAGTAAAATATGGCTAATAGTGCATGATATATTGATAATAGTAAAAGTAATAAGTATATTTATTACAGTTCTATCGATAATAACTGCATAATATGGGTAATAATGCATGTTATATTGAGAATAATATAAGTAATAAGTATAATTATTACAGTTCCAGCGATAATACCACCATTATGTGGGTAATAATGCATGTTATACTGATTATAATGAAAGTAATACGTATATTTATTATAGTTCTAGCGATAATAACTGCATAATATGGGTAATAGTGCACGTTATATTGCTAACAATATAAGTAATAAGTATAATAATTACAGTTCTAGCGATAATAATAGTAAAATATGGCTAATAGTGCATGACATATTGATAATAGTAAAAGTAATAAGTATATTTATTACAGTTCTATCGATAATAACTGCATAATATGGGTAATAATGCATGTTATATTGATGATAATGAAAGTAGTAAGTATATTTATTACAGTTCTAGCGATAATAACTGCATTATATGCGTAATAAGGCATGTTATATTGATAATATCGGGAGTAATAAGTATAATTATTATAGTTCTAGCGATAATAATAGTAAAATATGGCTAATAGTGCATGATATATTGATAATAGTAAAAGTAATAAGTATATTTATTACAGTTCTATCGATAATAACTGCATAATATGGGTAATAATGCATGTTATATTGATGATAATGAAAGTAGTAAGTATATGTATTACAGTTCTAGCGATAATAACTGCATTATATGGGTAATAATGCACGTTACATTGCTAATAATATAAGTAATAAGTATAATTATTACAGTTCTAGCGATAATAACTGCATTATATGGGTAATAATGCATGTTATATTGAGAATAATATAAGTAATAAGTATAATTATTACAGTTCTGGCGATAATAACTGCATTATATGGGTAATAATGCAATGTTATATTGATAATATCGGGAGTAATAAGTATAATTATTATAGTTCTAGCGATAATAATAGTAAAATATGGCTAATAGTGCATGATATATTGATAATAGTAAAATTAATAAGTATATTTATTACAGTTCTATCGATAATAACTGCATAATATGGGTAATAATGCATGTTATATTGATGATAATGAAAGTAGTAAGTATATGTATTACAGTTCTAGCGATAATAACTGCATTATATGGGTAATAATGCACGTTATATTGCTAACAATATAAGTAATAAGTATAATAATTACAGTTCTAGCGATAATAATAGTAAAATATGGCTAATAGTGCATGACATATTGATAATAGTAAAAGTAATAAGTATATTTATTACAGTTCTATCGATAATAACTGCATAATATGGGTAATAATGCATGTTATATTGATGATAATGAAAGTAGTAAGTATATTTATTACAGTTCTAGCGATAATAACTGCATTATATGCGTAATAATGCATGTTATATTGATAATATTGGGAGTAATAAGTATAATTATAATAGTTTTAGCGATAATAATAGTAAAATATGGCAAATAGTGCATGTTATATTGATAATAATAAAAGTAATAAATATATTTATTACAGTTCTATCGATAATAACGGCATAATATGGGTAATAATGCATGTTATATTGCTAATAGTATAAGTAATAAGTATAATTATTACAGTTCTATCGATAATACCTCCATTATATGGGTAATAATGCATGTTATATTGATAATGATATAAGTAATTAGTATAATTATTACAGTTCTAGCGATAATAACTGCATAATATGGGTAATAATGCACGTTATATTGCTAATAATATAAGTAATGAGTACAATTATTACAGTTCTAGCGATAATAACTGCATTATATGGGTAATAATGCATGTTATATTGATAATGATATAAGTAATGAGTAAAATTATTACAGTTCTAGCGATAATAACTGCATTATATGGGTAATAATGCATGCTATATTGATAATAATATAAGTAATAAGTATAATTATTACAGTTCTGGCGATAATAACTGCATTATATGGGTAATAATGCATGTTATATTGATAATATCGGGAGTAATAAGAATAATTATTATAGTTCTAGCGATAATAATAGTAAAATATGGCTAATAGTGCATGATATATTGATAAGAGTAAAAGTAATAAGTATATTTATTACAGTTCTATCGATAATAACTGCATAATATGGGTAATAATGCATGTTATATTGATGATAATGAAAGTAGTAAGTATATGTATTACAGTTCTAGCGATAATAACTGCATTATATGGGTAATAATGCACGTTACATTGCTAATAATATAAGTAATAAGTATAATTATTACAGTTCTAGCGATAATAACTGCATTATATGGGTAATAATGCATGTTATATTGAGAATAATATAAGTAATAAGTATAATTATTACAGTTCTGGCGATAATAACTGCATTATATGGGTAATAATGCAATGTTATATTGATAATATCGGGAGTAATAAGTATAATTATTATAGTTCTAGCGATAATAATAGTAAAATATGGCTAATAGTGCATGATATATTGATAATAGTAAAATTAATAAGTATATTTATTACAGTTCTATCGATAATAACTGCATAATATGGGTAATAATGCATGTTATATTGATGATAATGAAAGTAGTAAGTATATGTATTACAGTTCTAGCGATAATAACTGCATTATATGGGTAATAATGCACGTTATATTGCTAACAATATAAGTAATAAGTATAATAATTACAGTTCTAGCGATAATAATAGTAAAATATGGCAAATAGTGCATGTTATATTGATAATAATAAAAGTAATAAATATATTTATTACAGTTCTATCGATAATAACGGCATAATATGGGTAATAATGCATGTTATAGTGCTAATAGTATAAGTAATAAGTATAATTATTACAGTTCTATCGATAATACCTCCATTATATGGGTAATAATGCATGTTATATTGATAATGATATAAGTAATTAGTATAATTATTACAGTTCTAGCGATAATAACTGCATAATATGGGTAATAATGCACGTTATATTGCTAATAATATAAGTAATGAGTACAATTATTACAGTTCTAGCGATAATAACTGCATTATATGGGTAATAATGCATGTTATAGTGATAATGATATAAGTAATGAGTAAAATTATTACAGTTCTAGCGATAATAACTGCATTATATGGGTAATAATGCATGCTATATTGATAATAGTATAAGTAATAAGTATAATTATTACAGTTCTGGCGATAATAACTGCATTATATGGGTAATAATGCATGTTATATTGATAATATCGGGAGTAATAAGAATAATTATTATAGTTCTAGCGATAATAATAGTAAAATATGGCGAATAGTGCATGTTATATTGATAATAGTAAAAGTAATAAGTATATTTATTACAGTTCTATCGATAATAACTGCATAATATGGGTAATAATGCATGTTATGTTGATGATAATGAAAGTAATACGTATGTTTATTATAGTTCTAGCGATAGTAACTGCATAATATGGGTAATAATGCATGTTATATTGAGAATAATATAAGTAATAAGTATAATTATTACAGTTCTGGCGATAATAACTGCATTATATGGGTAATAATGCACGTTATATTGCTCATAGTATAAGTAATAAGTATAATTATTACAGTTCTAGCGATAATACCTCCATTATATGGGTAATAATGCATGTTATATTGATAATGATATAAGTAATAAGTATAATTATTACTGTTCTAGCGATAATAACTGCATAATATAGGTAATAATGCACGTTATATTGCTAATAATATAAGTAACGAGTGCAATTATTACAGTTCTAGCGATAATAACTGCATAATATGGGTAATAATGCATGTTATATTGATAATAATATAAGTAATAAGTATAATTATTACAGTTCTAGCGATAATAACTGCATTATATGGGTAATAATGCACGTTATATTGCTAACAATATAAGTAATAAGTATAATTATTACAGTTCTAGCGATGATAATAGTAAAATATGGCTAATAGTGCATGATATATTGATAATAGTAAAAGTAATAAGTACATTTATTACAGTTCTATCGATAATAACTGCATAATATGGGTAATAATGCATGTTATATTGATGATAATGAAAGTAATACGTATATTTATTATAGTTCTAGCGATAATAACTGCATAATATGGGTAATAATGCATGTTATATTGAGAATAATATAAGTAATAAGTATAATTATTACAGTTCTGGCGATAATAACTGCATTATATGGGTGATAATGCACGTTATATTGCTAATAGTATAAGTACTAAGTATAATTATTACAGTTCTAGCGATAATACCTCCATTATATCGGTAATAATGCACGTTATATTGCGAATAATATAAGTAATGAGTACAATTATTACAGTTCTAGCGATAATAACTGCATTATATGGGTAATAATGCATGCTATATTGATAGTAATATAAGTTATAAGTATAATTATTACAGTTCTGGCGATAATAACGTCATTATATGGGTAATAATGCACGTTATATTGCTAATAGTATAAGTAATGAGTACAATTATTACAGTTCTAGCGATAATAACTGCATTATATGGGTAATAATGCATGTTATATTGATAATAATATAAGTAATAAGTATAATTATTACAGTTCTAGCGATAATAACTGCATTATATGGGTAATAATGCATGTTATATTGATAATATTGGGAGTAATAAGTATAATTATAATAGTTTTAGCGATAATAATAGTAAAATATGGCAAATAGTGCATGTTATATTGATAATAATAAAAGTAATAAATATATTTATTACAGTTCTATCGATAATAACGGCATAATATGGGTAATAATGCATGTTATATTGCTAATAGTATAAGTAATAAGTATAATTATTACAGTTCTATCGATAATACCTCCATTATATGGGTAATAATGCATGTTATATTGATAATGATATAAGTAATTAGTATAATTATTACAGTTCTAGCGATAATAACTGCATAATATGGGTAATAATGCACGTTATATTGCTAATAATATAAGTAATGAGTACAATTATTACAGTTCTAGCGATAATAACTGCATTATATGGGTAATAATGCATGTTATATTGATAATAATATAAGTAATAAGTATAATTATTACAGTTCTAGCGATAATAACTGCATTATATGGGTAATAATGCATGTTATATTGATGATAATAAAAGTAATACGTATATTTATTACAGTTCCAGCGATAATAACTGCATAATATGGGTAATAATGCATGTTATATTGGTAATAATCTAAGTAATAAGTATAATTATTACAGTTCTAGCGATAATAACTGCATTATATGGATAATAATGCACGTTATATTGCTAACAATATAAGTAATAAGTATAATTATTACAGTTCTAGCGATAATAACTGCATTATATGGGTAATAATGCATGTTATATTGATGATAATGAAAGTAATACGTATATTTATTATAGTTCTAGCGATAATAACTGCATAATATGGGTAATAATACATGTTATATTGAGAATAATATAAGTAATAAGTATAATTATTACATTTCTGGCGATAATAACTGCATTATATGGGTAATAATGCATGTTATATTGATAATGATATAAGTAATATGTATAATTGTTACAGTTCTAGCGATAATAACTGCATAATATAGGTAATAATGCACGTTATATTGCTAATAATATAAGTAATGAGTGCAATTATTACAGTTCTAGCGATAATAACTGCATAATATGGGTAATAATGCACGTTATATTGCTAATAATATAAGTAATGAGTATAATTATTTCAGTTCTAGCGATAATACCTCCATTATGTGGGTAATAATGCATGTTATACTGATGATAATGAAAGTAATACGTATATTTATTATAGTTCTAGCGATAATAACTGCATAATATGGGTAATAATGCATGTTATATTGAGAATAATATAAGTAATAAGTATAATTATTTCAGTTCTAGCGATAATACCTCCATTATGTGGGTAATAATGCATGTTATACTGATGATAATGAAAGTAATACGTATATTTATTATAGTTCTAGCGATAATAACTGCATAATATGGGTAATAATGCATGTTATATTGAGAATAATATAAGTAATAAGTATAATTATTACAGTTCTGGCGATAATAACTGCATTATATGGGTAATAATGCAATGTTATATTGATAATATCGGGAGTAATAAGTATAATTATTATAGTTCTAGCGATAATAATAGTAAAATATGGCAAATAGTGCATGTTATATTGATAATAATAAAAGTAATAAGTATATTTATTACAGTTCTATCGATAATAACTGCATAATATGGGTAATAATGCATGTTATGTTGATGATGATGAAAGTAATACGTATATTTATTATAGTTCTAGCGATAATAACTGCATAATATGGGTAATAATACATGTTATATTGATAATAATATAAGTAATAAGTATAATTATTTCAGTTCTAGCGATAATACCTCCATTATGTGGGTAATAATGCATGTTATACTGATGATAATGAAAGTAATACGTATATTTATTATAGTTCTAGCGATAATAACTGCATAATATGGGTAATAATGCATGTTATATTGAGAATAATATAAGTAATAAGTATAATTATTACAGTTCTGGCGATAATAACTGCATTATATGGGTAATAATGCAATGTTATATTGATAATATCGGGAGTAATAAGTATAATTATTATAGTTCTAGCGATAATAATAGTAAAATATGGCAAATAGTGCATGTTATATTGATAATAATAAAAGTAATAAGTATATTTATTACAGTTCTATCGATAATAACTGCATAATATGGGTAATAATGCATGTTATGTTGATGATAATGAAAGTAATACGTATATTTATTATAGTTCTAGCGATAATAACTGCATAATATGGGTAATAATGCATGTTATATTGATAATAATATAAGTAATAAGTATAATTATTACAGTTCTGGCGATAATAACTGCATTATATGGGTGATAATGCACGTTATATTGCTAATAGTATAAGTAATAAGTATAATTATTACAGTTCTAGCGATAATACCTCCATTATATGGGTAATAATGCATGTTATATTGATAATGATATAAGTAATTAGTATAATTATTACAGTTCTAGCGATAATAACTGCATAATATGGGTAATAATGCACGTTATATTGCTAATAATATAAGTAATGAGTACAATTATTACAGTTCTAGCGATAATAACTGCATTATATGGGTAATAATGCATGTTATATTGATAATAATATAAGTAATAAGTATAATTATTACAGTTCTAGCGATAATAACTGCATTATATGGGTAATAATGCATGTTATATTGATGATAATAAAAGTAATACGTATATTTATTACAGTTCCAGCGATAATAACTGCATAATATGGGTAATAATGCATGTTATATTGGTAATAATCTAAGTAATAAGTATAATTATTACAGTTCTAGCGATAATAACTGCATTATATGGATAATAATGCACGTTATATTGCTAACAATATAAGTAATAAGTATAATTATTACAGTTCTAGCGATAATAACTGCATTATATGGGTAATAATGCATGTTATATTGATGATAATGAAAGTAATACGTATATTTATTATAGTTCTAGCGATAATAACTGCATAATATGGGTAATAATACATGTTATATTGAGAATAATATAAGTAATAAGTATAATTATTACAGTTCTGGCGATAATAACTGCATTATATGGGTAATAACGCACGTTATATTGCTAATAGTATAAGTAATAAGTATAATTATTACAGTTCTAGCGATAATACCTCCATTATATCGGTAATAATGCATGTTATATTGATAATGATATAAGTAATATGTATAATTGTTACAGTTCTAGCGATAATAACTGCATAATATAGGTAATAATGCACGTTATATTGCTAATAATATAAGTAATGAGTATAATTATTTCAGTTCTAGCGATAATACCTCCATTATGTGGGTAATAATGCATGTTATACTGATGATAATGAAAGTAATACGTATATTTATTATAGTTCTAGCGATAATAACTGCATTATATGGGTAATAATGCACGTTATATTGCTAATAGTATAAGTAATAAGTATAATTATTACAGTTCTAGCGATAATACCACCATTATGTGGGTAATAATGCATGTTATACTGATGATAATGAAAGTAATACGTATATTTATTATAGTTCTAGCGATAATAACTGCATAATATGGGCAATAATGCATGTTATATTGATAATAATATAAGTAATAAGTATAATTATTACAGTTCTAGCGATAATAACTGCATAATATGGGTAATAATGCACGTTATATTGCTAATAATATAAGTAATGAGTATAATTATTTCAGTTCTAGCGATAATACCTCCATTATGTGGGTAATAATGCATGTTATACTGATGATAATGAAAGTAATACGTATATTTATTATAGTTCTAGCGATAATAACTGCATAATATGGGTAATAATGCATGTTATATTGAGAATAATATAAGTAATAAGTATAATTATTACAGTTCTGGCGATAATAACTGCATTATATGGGTAATAATGCAATGTTATATTGATAATATCGGGAGTAATAAGTATAATTATTATAGTTCTAGCGATAATAATAGTAAAATATGGCAAATAGTGCATGTTATATTGATAATAATAAAAGTAATAAGTATATTTATTACAGTTCTATCGATAATAACTGCATAATATGGGTAATAATGCATGTTATGTTGATGATAATGAAAGTAATACGTATATTTATTATAGTTCTAGCGATAATAACTGCATAATATGGGTAATAATACATGTTATATTGATAATAATATAAGTAATAAGTATAATTATTTCAGTTCTAGCGATAATACCTCCATTATGTGGGTAATAATGCATGTTATACTGATGATAATGAAAGTAATACGTATATTTATTATAGTTCTAGCGATAATAACTGCATAATATGGGTAATAATGCATGTTATATTGAGAATAATATAAGTAATAAGTATAATTATTACAGTTCTGGCGATAATAACTGCATTATATGGGTAATAATGCAATGTTATATTGATAATATCGGGAGTAATAAGTATAATTATTATAGTTCTAGCGATAATAATAGTAAAATATGGCAAATAGTGCATGTTATATTGATAATAATAAAAGTAATAAGTATATTTATTACAGTTCTATCGATAATAACTGCATAATATGGGTAATAATGCATGTTATGTTGATGATAATGAAAGTAATACGTATATTTATTATAGTTCTAGCGATAATAACTGCATAATATGGGTAATAATGCATGTTATATTGATAATAATATAAGTAATAAGTATAATTATTACAGTTCTGGCGATAATAACTGCATTATATGGGTGATAATGCACGTTATATTGCTAATAGTATAAGTAATAAGTATAATTATTACAGTTCTAGCGATAATACCTCCATTATATGGGTAATAATGCATGTTATATTGATAATGATATAAGTAATTAGTATAATTATTACAGTTCTAGCGATAATAACTGCATAATATGGGTAATAATGCACGTTATATTGCTAATAATATAAGTAATGAGTACAATTATTACAGTTCTAGCGATAATAACTGCATTATATGGGTAATAATGCATGTTATATTGATAATAATATAAGTAATAAGTATAATTATTACAGTTCTAGCGATAATAACTGCATTATATGGGTAATAATGCATGTTATATTGATGATAATAAAAGTAATACGTATATTTATTACAGTTCTAGCGATAATAACTGCATAATATGGGTAATAATGCATGTTATATTGGTAATAATCTAAGTAATAAGTATAATTATTACAGTTCTAGCGATAATAACTGCATTATATGGATAATAATGCACGTTATATTGCTAACAATATAAGTAATAAGTATAATTATTACAGTTCTAGCGATAATAACTGCATAATATGGGTAATAATGCATGTTATATTGATGATAATGAAAGTAATACGTATATTTATTATAGTTCTAGCGATACTAACTGCATAATATGGGTAATAATGCATGTTATATTGATAATAATATAAGTAATAAGTATAATTATTACAGTTCTGGCGATAGTAACTGCATTATATGGGTGATAATGCACGTTATATTGCTAATAGTATAAGTAATAAGTATAATTATTACAGTTCTAGCGGTAATAACTGCATAATATGGGTAATAATGCATGTTATATTGAGAATAATATAAGTAATAAGTATAATTATTACAGTTCCAGCGATAATACCACCATTATGTGGGTAATAATGCATGTTATACTGATTATAATGAAAGTAATACGTATATTTATTATAGTTCTAGCGATAATAACTGCATAATATGGGTAATAATGCACGTTATATTGCTAACAATATAAGTAATAAGTATAATAATTACAGTTCTAGCGATAATAATAGTAAAATAAGGCTAATAGTGCATGATATATTGATAATAGTAAAAGTAATAAGTATATTTATTACAGTTCTATCGATAATAACTGCATAATATGGGTAATAATGCATGTTATATTGATGATAATGAAAGTAGTAAGTATATGTATTACAGTTCTAGCGATAATAACTGCATTATATGGGTAATAATGCACGTTATATTGCTAACAATATAAGTAATAAGTATAATCATTACAGTTCTAGCGATAATAATAGTAAAATATGGCTAATAGTGCATGATATATTGATAATAGTAAAAGTAATAAGTATATTTATTACAGTTCTATCGATAATAACTGCATAATATGGGTAAAAATGCATGTTATATTGATGATAATGAAAGTAATACGTATATTTATTATAGTTCTAGCGATAATAACTGCATAATATGGGTAATAATGCACGTTATATTGAGAATAATATAAGTAATAAGTATAATTATTACAGTTCTGGCGATAATAACTGCATAATATGGGTAATAATGCATGTTATATTGATGATAATGAAAGTAATACGTATATTTATTATAGTTCTAGCGATAATTACTGCATAATATGGGTAATAATGCATGTTATATTGATAATAGTATAAGTAATAAGTATAATTATTACAGTTCTAGCGATAATACCTCCATTATATGGGTAATAATGCAGGTTATATTGATAATGATATAAGTAATAAGTATAATTATTACAGTTCTAGCAATAATACCACCATTATATGGGTAATAATGCACGTTATATTGCTAATAATATAAGTAATGAGTACAATTATTACAGTTCTAGCGATAATAACTGCATTATATGGGTAATAATGCATGCTATATTGATAATAATATAAGTAATAAGTATAATTATTACTGTTCTGGCGATAATAACTGCATTATATGGGTAATAATGCACGTTATATTACTAATAGTATAAGTAATAAGTATAATTATTACAGTTCTAGCGATAATACCTCCATTATATGGGTAATAATGCATGTTATATTGATAATATCGGGAGTAATAAGAATAATTATTATAGTTCTAGCGATAATAATAGTAAAATATGGCGAATAGTGCATGTTATATTGATAATAGTAAAAGTAATAAGTATATTTATTACAGTTCTATCGATAATAACTGCATAATATGGGTAATAATGCATGTTATGTTGATGATAATGAAAGTAATACGTATGTTTATTATAGTTCTAGCGATAGTAACTGCATAATATGGGTAATAATGCATGTTATATTGAGAATAATATAAGTAATAAGTATAATTATTACAGTTCTGGCGATAATAACTGCATTATATGGGTAATAATGCATGTTATATTGATGATAATAAAAGTAATACGTATATTTATTACAGTTCCTGCGATAATAACTGCATTATATGAGTAATAATGCACGTTATATTGCTCATAGTATAAGTAATAAGTATAATTATTACAGTTCTAGCGATAATACCTCCATTATATGGGTAATAATGCATGTTATATTGATAATGATATAAGTAATAAGTATAATTATTACTGTTCTAGCGATAATAACTGCATAATATAGGTAATAATGCACGTTATATTGCTAATAATATAAGTAATGAGTGCAATTATTACAGTTCTAGCGATAATAACTGCATAATATGGGTAATAATGCATGTTATATTGATAATAATATAAGTAATAAGTATAATTATTACAGTTCTAGCGATAATAACTGCATTATATGGGTAATAATGCACGTTATATTGCTAACAATATAAGTAATAAGTATAATTATTACAGTTCTAGCGATGATAATAGTAAAATATGGCTAATAGTGCATGATATATTGATAATAGTAAAAGTAATAAGTACATTTATTACAGTTCTATCGATAATAACTGCATAATATGGGTAATAATGCATGTTATATTGATGATAATGAAAGTAATACGTATATTTATTATAGTTCTAGCGATAATAACTGCATAATATGGGTAATAATGCATGTTATATTGAGAATAATATAAGTAATAAATATATTTATTACAGTTCTATCGATAATAACGGCATAATATGGGTAATAATGCATGTTATATTGCTAATAGTATAAGTAATAAGTATAATTATTACAGTTCTATCGATAATACCTCCATTATATGGGTAATAATGCATGTTATATTGATAATGATATAAGTAATTAGTATAATTATTACAGTTCTAGCGATAATAACTGCATAATATGGGTAATAATGCACGTTATATTGCTAATAATATAAGTAATGAGTACAATTATTACAGTTCTAGCGATAATAACTGCATTATATGGGTAATAATGCATGTTATAATGCTAACAATATAAGTAATAAGTATAATTATTACAGTTCTAGCGATAATAACTGCATTATATGGGTAATAATGCATGTTATATTGATGATAATGAAAGTAATACGTATATTTATTATAGTTCTAGCGATAATAACTGCATAATATGGGTAATAATACATGTTATATTGAGAATAATATAAGTAATAAGTATAATTATTACAGTTCTGGCGATAATAACTGCATTATATGGGTAATAACGCACGTTATATTGCTAATAGTATAAGTAATAAGTATAATTATTACAGTTCTAGCGATAATACCTCCATTATATGGGTAATAATGCATGTTATATTGATAATGATATAAGTAATATGTATAATTGTTACAGTTCTAGCGATAATAACTGCATAATATAGGTAATAATGCACGTTATATTGCTAATAATATAAGTAATGAGTGCAATTATTACAGTTCTAGCGATAATAACTGCATAATATGGGTAATAATGCATGTTATATTGATAATAATATAAGTAATAAGTATAATTATTACAGTTCTAGCGATAATAACTGCATAATATGGGTAATAATGCACGATATATTGCTAATAATATAAGTAATGAGTATAATTATTTCAGTTCTAGCGATAATACCTCCATTATGTGGGTAATAATGCATGTTATACTGATGATAATGAAAGTAATACGTATATTTATTATAGTTCTAGCGATAATAACTGCATAATATGGGTAATAATGCATGTTATATTGAGAATAATATAAGTAATAAGTATAATTATTACAGTTCTAGCGATAATACCTCCATTATGTGGGTAATAATGCATGTTATACTGATGATAATGAAAGTAATACGTATATTTATTATAGTTCTAGCGATAATAACTGCATTATATGGGTAATAATGCATGTTATATTGATGATAATGAAAGTAATACGTATATTTATTATAGTTCTAGCGATAATAACTGCATAATATGGGTAATAATACATGTTATATTGAGAATAATATAAGTAATAAGTATAATTATTACAGTTCTGGCGATAATAACTGCATTATATGGGTAATAACGCACGTTATATTGCTAATAGTATAAGTAATAAGTATAATTATTACAGTTCTAGCGATAATACCTCCATTATATGGTCAATAATGCATGTTATATTGATAATGATATAAGTAATATGTATAATTGTTACAGTTCTAGCGATAATAACTGCATAATATGGGTAATAATGCACGTTATTTTGCTAATAATATAAGTAAGGAGTACAATTATTACAGTTCTAGCGATAATAACTGCATAATATGGGTAATAATGCATGTTATATTGATAATAATATAAGTAATAAGTATAATTATCACAGTTCTATCGATAATAACTGCATAATATGGGTAATAATGCATGTTATATTGATGATAATGAAAGTAATACGTATATTTATTATAGTTCTAGCGATAATAACTGCATAATATGGGTAATAATGCATGTTATATTGAGAATAATATAAGTAATAAGTATAATTATTACAGTTCTAGCGATAATAACTGCATTATATGGGTAATAATGCATGTTATATTGATAATATTGGGAGTAATAAGTATAATTATAATAGTTTTAGCGATAATAATAGTAAAATATGGCAAATAGTGCATGTTATATTGATAATAACAAAAGTAATAAATATATTTATTACAGTTCTATCGATAATAACGGCATAATATGGGTAATAATGCATGTTATATTGATGATAATAAAAGTAATACGTATATTTATTACAGTTCTAGCGATAATAACTGCATAATATGGGTAATAATGCATGTTATATTGCTAATAATATAAGTAATGAGTGCAATTATTACAGTTCTAGCGATAATACTTGCATAATATGGGTAATAATGCATGTTATATTGATAATAATATAAGTAATAAGTATAATTATTACAGTCCTAGCGATAATAACTGCATTATATGGGTAATAATGCACGTTATATTGCTAACAATATAAGTAATAAGTATAATCATTACAGTTCTAGCGATAATAATAGTAAAATATGGCTAATAGTGCATGATATATTGATAATAGTAAAAGTAATAAGTATAATTATTACAGATCTAGCGATAATACCTCCATTATATGGGTAATAATGCATGTTATATTGATAATGATATAAGTAATAAGTATAATTATTACAGTTCTGGCGATAATAACTGCATTATATGGGTAATAATGCAATGTTATATTGATAATATCGGGAGTAATAAGTATAATTATTATAGTTCTAGCGATAATAATAGTAAAATATGGCAAATAGTGCATGTTATATTGATAATAATAAAAGTAATAAGTATATTCATTACAGTTCTATCGATAATAACTGCATAATATGGGTAATAATGCATGTTATGTTGATGATAATGAAAGTAATACGTATACTTATTATAGTTCTAGCGATAATAACTGCATAATATGGGTAATAATGCATGTTATATTGATAATAATATAAGTAATAAGTATAATTATTACAGTTCTGGCGATAATAACTGCATTATATGGGTGATAATGCACGTTATATTGCTAATAGTATAAGTAATAAGTATAATTATTACAGTTCTAGCGATAATACCTCCATTATATGGGTAATAATGCATGTTATATTGATAATGATATAAGTAATTAGTATAATTATTACAGTTCTAGCGATAATAACTGCATAATATGGGTAATAATGCACGTTATATTGCTAATAATATAAGTAATGAGTACAATTATTACAGTTCTAGCGATAATAACTGCATTATATGGGTAATAATGCATGTTATATTGATAATAATATAAGTAATAAGTATAATTATTACAGTTCTAGCGATAATAACTGCATTATATGGGTAATAATGCATGTTATATTGATGATAATAAAAGTAATACGTATATTTATTACAGTTCTAGCGATAATAACTGCATAATATGGGTAATAATGCATGTTATATTGGTAATAATCTAAGTAATAAGTACAATTATTACAGTTCTAGCGATAATAACTGCATTATATGGATAATAATGCACGTTATATTGCTAACAATATAAGTAATAAGTATAATTATTACAGTTCTAGCGATAATAACTGCATAATATGGGTAATAATGCATGTTATATTGATGATAATGAAAGTAATACGTATATTTATTATAGTTCTAGCGATACTAACTGCATAATATGGGTAAAAATGCATGTTATATTGATAATAATATAAGTAATAAGTATAATTATTACAGTTCTGGCGATAGTACCTGCATTATATGGGTGATAATGCACGTTATATTGCTAATAGTATAAGTAATAAGTATAATTATTACAGTTCTAGCGATAATAACTGCATAATATGGGTAATAATGCATGTTATATTGAGAATAATATAAGTAATAAGTATAATTATTACAGTTCCAGCGATAATACCACCATTATGTGGGTAATAATGCATGTTATACTGATTATAATGAAAGTAATACGTATATTTATTATAGTTCTAGCGATAATAACTGCATAATATGGGTAATAATGCACGTTATATTGCTAACAATATAAGTAATAAGTATAATAATTACAGTTCTAGCGATAATAATAGTAAAATATGGCTAATAGTGCATGACATATTGATAATAGTAAAAGTAATAAGTATATTTATTACAGTTCTATCGATAATAACTGCATAATATGGGTAATAATGCATGTTATATTGATGATAATGAAAGTAGTAAGTATATTTATTACAGTTCTAGCGATAATAACTGCATTATATGCGTAATAAGGCATGTTATATTGATAATATCGGGAGTAATAAGTATAATTATTATAGTTCTAGCGATAATAATAGTAAAATATGGCTAATAGTGCATGATATATTGATAATAGTAAAAGTAATAAGTATATTTATTACAGTTCTATCGATAATAACTGCATAATATGGGTAATAATGCATGTTATATTGAGAAAAATATAAGTAATAAGTATAATTATTACAGTTCCAGCGATAATACCACCATTATGTGGGTAATAATGCATGTTATACTGATTATAATGAAAGTAATACGTATATTTATTATAGTTCTAGCGATAATAACTGCATAATATGGGTAATAATGCACGTTATATTGCTAACAATATAAGTAATAAGTATAATAATTACAGTTCTAGCGATAATAATAGTAAAATATGGCTAATAGTGCATGACATATTGATAATAGTAAAAGTAATAAGTATATTTATTACAGTTCTATCGATAATAACTGCATAATATGGGTAATAATGCATGTTATATTGATGATAATGAAAGTAGTAAGTATATTTATTACAGTTCTAGCGATAATAACTGCATTATATGCGTAATAAGGCATGTTATATTGATAATATCGGGAGTAATAAGTATAATTATTATAGTTCTAGCGATAATAATAGTAAAATATGGCTAATAGTGCATGATATATTGATAATAGTAAAAGTAATAAGTATATTTATTACAGTTCTATCGATAATAACTGCATAATATGGGTAATAATGCATGTTATATTGATGATAATGAAAGTAGTAAGTATATGTATTACAGTTCTAGCGATAATAACTGCATTATATGGGTAATAATGCACGCTACATTGCTAATAATATAAGTAATAAGTATAATTATTACAGTTCTAGCGATAATAACTGCATTATATGGGTAATAATGCATGTTATATTGAGAATAATATAAGTAATAAGTATAATTATTACAGTTCTGGCGATAATAACTGCATTATATGGGTAATAATGCAATGTTATATTGATAATATCGGGAGTAATAAGTATAATTATTATAGTTCTAGCGATAATAATAGTAAAATATGGCTAATAGTGCATGATATATTGATAATAGTAAAATTAATAAGTATATTTATTACAGTTCTATCGATAATAACTGCATAATATGGGTAATAATGCATGTTATATTGATGATAATGAAAGTAGTAAGTATATGTATTACAGTTCTAGCGATAATAACTGCATTATATGGGTAATAATGCACGTTATATTGCTAACAATATAAGTAATAAGTATAATAATTACAGTTCTAGCGATAATAATAGTAAAATATGGCTAATAGTGCATGACATATTGATAATAGTAAAAGTAATAAGTATATTTATTACAGTTCTATCGATAATAACTGCATAATATGGGTAATAATGCATGTTATATTGATGATAATGAAAGTAGTAAGTATATTTATTACAGTTCTAGCGATAATAACTGCATTATATGCGTAATAAGGCATGTTATATTGATAATATCGGGAGTAATAAGTATAATTATTATAGTTCTAGCGATAATAATAGTAAAATATGGCTAATAGTGCATGATATATTGATAATAGTAAAAGTAATAAGTATATTTATTACAGTTCTATCGATAATAACTGCATAATATGGGTAATAATGCATGTTATATTGAGAATAATATAAGTAATAAGTATAATTATTACAGTTCCAGCGATAATACCACCATTATGTGGGTAATAATGCATGTTATACTGATTATAATGAAAGTAATACGTATATTTATTATAGTTCTAGCGATAATAACTGCATAATATGGGTAATAATGCACGTTCTATTGCTAACAATATAAGTAATAAGTATAATAATTACAGTTCTAGCGATAATAATAGTAAAATATGGCTAATAGTGCATGACATATTGATAATAGTAAAAGTAATAAGTATATTTATTACAGTTCTATCGATAATAACTGCATAATATGGGTAATAATGCATGTTATATTGATGATAATGAAAGTAGTAAGTATATTTATTACAGTTCTAGCGATAATAACTGCATTATATGCGTAATAAGGCATGTTATATTGATAATATCGGGAGTAATAAGTATAATTATTATAGTTCTAGCGATAATAATAGTAAAATATGGCTAATAGTGCATGATATATTGATAATAGTAAAAGTAATAAGTATATTTATTACAGTTCTATCGATAATAACTGCATAATATGGGTAATAATGCATGTTATATTGAGAATAATATAAGTAATAAGTATAATTATTACAGTTCCAGCGATAATACCACCATTATGTGGGTAATAATGCATGTTATACTGATTATAATGAAAGTAATACGTATATTTATTATAGTTCTAGCGATAATAACTGCATAATATGGGTAATAATGCACGTTATATTGCTAACAATATAAGTAATAAGTATAATAATTACAGTTCTAGCGATAATAATAGTAAAATATGGCTAATAGTGCATGACATATTGATAATAGTAAAAGTAATAAGTATATTTATTACAGTTCTATCGATAATAACTGCATAATATGGGTAATAATGCATGTTATATTGATGATAATGAAAGTAGTAAGTATATTTATTACAGTTCTAGCGATAATAACTGCATTATATGCGTAATAAGGCATGTTATATTGATAATATCGGGAGTAATAAGTATAATTATTATAGTTCTAGCGATAATAATAGTAAAATATGGCTAATAGTGCATGATATATTGATAATAGTAAAAGTAATAAGTATATTTATTACAGTTCTATCGATAATAACTGCATAATATGGGTAATAATGCATGTTATATTGATGATAATGAAAGTAGTAAGTATATGTATTACAGTTCTAGCGATAATAACTGCATTATATGGGTAATAATGCACGTTACATTGCTAATAATATAAGTAATAAGTATAATTATTACAGTTCTAGCGATAATAACTGCATTATATGGGTAATAATGCATGTTATATTGAGAATAATATAAGTAATAAGTATAATTATTACAGTTCTGGCGATAATAACTGCATTATATGGGTAATAATGCAATGTTATATTGATAATATCGGGAGTAATAAGTATAATTATTATAGTTCTAGCGATAATAATAGTAAAATATGGCTAATAGTGCATGATATATTGATAATAGTAAAATTAATAAGTATATTTATTACAGTTCTATCGATAATAACTGCATAATATGGGTAATAATGCATGTTATATTGATGATAATGAAAGTAGTAAGTATATGTATTACAGTTCTAGCGATAATAACTGCATTATATGGGTAATAATGCACGTTATATTGCTAACAATATAAGTAATAAGTATAATAATTACAGTTCTAGCGATAATAATAGTAAAATATGGCTAATAGTGCATGACATATTGATAATAGTAAAAGTAATAAGTATATTTATTACAGTTCTATCGATAATAACTGCATAATATGGGTAATAATGCATGTTATATTGATGATAATGAAAGTAGTAAGTATATTTATTACAGTTCTAGCGATAATAACTGCATTATATGCGTAATAATGCATGTTATATTGATAATATTGGGAGTAATAAGTATAATTATAATAGTTTTAGCGATAATAATAGCAAAATATGGCAAATAGTGCATGTTATATTGATAATAATAAAAGTAATAAATATATTTATTACAGTTCTATCGATAATAACGGCATAATATGGGTAATAATGCATGTTATATTGCTAATAGTATAAGTAATAAGTATAATTATTACAGTTCTATCGATAATACCTCCATTATATGGGTAATAATGCATGTTATATTGATAATGATATAAGTAATTAGTATAATTATTACAGTTCTAGCGATAATAACTGCATAATATGGGTAATAATGCACGTTATATTGCTAATAATATAAGTACTGAGTACAATTATTACAGTTCTAGCGATAATAACTGCATTATATGGGTAATAATGCATGTTATATTGAGAATAATATAAGTAATAAGTATAATTATTACAGTTCTGGCGATAATAACTGCATTATATGGGTAATAATGCAATGTTATATTGATAATATCGGGAGTAATAAGTATAATTATTATAGTTCTAGCGATAATAATAGTAAAATATGGCTAATAGTGCATGATATATTGATAATAGTAAAATTAATAAGTATATTTATTACAGTTCTATCGATAATAACTGCATAATATGGGTAATAATGCATGTTATATTGATGATAATGAAAGTAGTAAGTATATGTATTACAGTTCTAGCGATAATAACTGCATTATATGGGTAATAATGCACGTTATATTGCTAACAATATAAGTAATAAGTATAATAATTACAGTTCTAGCGATAATAATAGTAAAATATGGCTAATAGTGCATGACATATTGATAATAGTAAAAGTAATAAGTATATTTATTACAGTTCTATCGATAATAACTGCATAATATGGGTAATAATGCATGTTATATTGATGATAATGAAAGTAGTAAGTATATTTATTACAGTTCTAGCGATAATAACTGCATTATATGCGTAATAAGGCATGTTATATTGATAATATCGGGAGTAATAAGTATAATTATTATAGTTCTAGCGATAATAATAGTAAAATATGGCTAATAGTGCATGATATATTGATAATAGTAAAAGTAATAAGTATATTTATTACAGTTCTATCGATAATAACTGCATAATATGGGTAATAATGCATGTTATATTGATGATAATGAAAGTAGTAAGTATATGTATTACAGTTCTAGCGATAATAACTGCATTATATGGGTAATAATGCACGTTACATTGCTAATAATATAAGTAATAAGTATAATTATTACAGTTCTAGCGATAATAACTGCATTATATGGGTAATAATGCATGTTATATTGAGAATAATATAAGTAATAAGTATAATTATTACAGTTCTGGCGATAATAACTGCATTATATGGGTAATAATGCAATGTTATATTGATAATATCGGGAGTAATAAGTATAATTATTATAGTTCTAGCGATAATAATAGTAAAATATGGCTAATAGTGCATGATATATTGATAATAGTAAAATTAATAAGTATATTTATTACAGTTCTATCGATAATAACTGCATAATATGGGTAATAATGCATGTTATATTGATGATAATGAAAGTAGTAAGTATATGTATTACAGTTCTAGCGATAATAACTGCATTATATGGGTAATAATGCACGTTATATTGCTAACAATATAAGTAATAAGTATAATAATTACAGTTCTAGCGATAATAATAGTAAAATATGGCTAATAGTGCATGACATATTGATAATAGTAAAAGTAATAAGTATATTTATTACAGTTCTATCGATAATAACTGCATAATATGGGTAATAATGCATGTTATATTGATGATAATGAAAGTAGTAAGTATATTTATTACAGTTCTAGCGATAATAACTGCATTATATGCGTAATAATGCATGTTATATTGATAATATTGGGAGTAATAAGTATAATTATAATAGTTTTAGCGATAATAATAGTAAAATATGGCAAATAGTGCATGTTATATTGATAATAATAAAAGTAATAAATATATTTATTACAGTTCTATCGATAATAACGGCATAATATGGGTAATAATGCATGTTATATTGCTAATAGTATAAGTAATAAGTATAATTATTACAGTTCTATCGATAATACCTCCATTATATGGGTAATAATGCATGTTATATTGATAATGATATAAGTAATTAGTATAATTATTACAGTTCTAGCGATAATAACTGCATAATATGGGTAATAATGCACGTTATATTGCTAATAATATAAGTAATGAGTACAATTATTACAGTTCTAGCGATAATAACTGCATTATATGGGTAATAATGCATGTTATATTGATAATGATATAAGTAATGAGTAAAATTATTACAGTTCTAGCGATAATAACTGCATTATATGGGTAATAATGCATGCTATATTGATAATAATATAAGTAATAAGTATAATTATTACAGTTCTGGCGATAATAACTGCATTATATGGGTAATAATGCATGTTATATTGATAATATCGGGAGTAATAAGAATAATTATTATAGTTCTAGCGATAATAATAGTAAAATATGGCTAATAGTGCATGATATATTGATAAGAGTAAAAGTAATAAGTATATTTATTACAGTTCTATCGATAATAACTGCATAATATGGGTAATAATGCATGTTATATTGATGATAATGAAAGTAGTAAGTATATGTATTACAGTTCTAGCGATAATAACTGCATTATATGGGTAATAATGCACGTTACATTGCTAATAATATAAGTAATAAGTATAATTATTACAGTTCTAGCGATAATAACTGCATTATATGGGTAATAATGCATGTTATATTGAGAATAATATAAGTAATAAGTATAATTATTACAGTTCTGGCGATAATAACTGCATTATATGGGTAATAATGCAATGTTATATTGATAATATCGGGAGTAATAAGTATAATTATTATAGTTCTAGCGATAATAATAGTAAAATATGGCTAATAGTGCATGATATATTGATAATAGTAAAATTAATAAGTATATTTATTACAGTTCTATCGATAATAACTGCATAATATGGGTAATAATGCATGTTATATTGATGATAATGAAAGTAGTAAGTATATGTATTACAGTTCTAGCGATAATAACTGCATTATATGGGTAATAATGCACGTTATATTGCTAACAATATAAGTAATAAGTATAATAATTACAGTTCTAGCGATAATAATAGTAAAATATGGCTAATAGTGCATGACATATTGATAATAGTAAAAGTAATAAGTATATTTATTACAGTTCTATCGATAATAACTGCATAATATGGGTAATAATGCATGTTATATTGATGATAATGAAAGTAGTAAGTATATTTATTACAGTTCTAGCGATAATAACTGCAATATATGCGTAATAATGCATGTTATATTGATAATATTGGGAGTAATAAGTATAATTATAATAGTTTTAGCGATAATAATAGTAAAATATGGCAAATAGTGCATGTTATATTGATAATAATAAAAGTAATAAATATATTTATTACAGTTCTATCGATAATAACGGCATAATATGGGTAATAATGCATGTTATATTGCTAATAGTATAAGTAATAAGTATAATTATTACAGTTCTATCGATAATACCTCCATTATATGGGTAATAATGCATGTTATATTGATAATGATATAAGTAATTAGTATAATTATTACAGTTCTAGCGATAATAACTGCATAATATGGGTAATAATGCACGTTATATTGCTAATAATATAAGTAATGAGTACAATTATTACAGTTCTAGCGATAATAACTGCATTATATGGGTAATAATGCATGTTATATTGATAATGATATAAGTAATGAGTAAAATTATTACAGTTCTAGCGATAATAACTGCATTATATGGGTAATAATGCATGCTATATTGATAATAGTATAAGTAATAAGTATAATTATTACAGTTCTGGCGATAATAACTGCATTATATGGGTAATAATGCATGTTATATTGATAATATCGGGAGTAATAAGAATAATTATTATAGTTCTAGCGATAATAATAGTAAAATATGGCGAATAGTGCATGTTATATTGATAATAGTAAAAGTAATAAGTATATTTATTACAGTTCTATCGATAATAACTGCATAATATGGGTAATAATGCATGTTATGTTGATGATAATGAAAGTAATACGTATGTTTATTATAGTTCTAGCGATAGTAACTGCATAATATGGGTAATAATGCATGTTATATTGAGAATAATATAAGTAATAAGTATAATTATTACAGTTCTGGCGATAATAACTGCATTATATGGGTAATAATGCACGTTATATTGCTCATAGTATAAGTAATAAGTATAATTATTACAGTTCTAGCGATAATACCTCCATTATATGGGTAATAATGCATGTTATATTGATAATGATATAAGTAATAAGTATAATTATTACTGTTCTAGCGATAATAACTGCATAATATAGGTAATAATGCACGTTATATTGCTAATAATATAAGTAACGAGTGCAATTATTACAGTTCTAGCGATAATAACTGCATAATATGGGTAATAATGCATGTTATATTGATAATAATATAAGTAATAAGTATAATTATTACAGTTCTAGCGATAATAACTGCATTATATGGGTAATAATGCACGTTATATTGCTAACAATATAAGTAATAAGTATAATTATTACAGTTCTAGCGATGATAATAGTAAAATATGGCTAATAGTGCATGATATATTGATAATAGTAAAAGTAATAAGTACATTTATTACAGTTCTATCGATAATAACTGCATAATATGGGTAATAATGCATGTTATATTGATGATAATGAAAGTAATACGTATATTTATTATAGTTCTAGCGATAATAACTGCATAATATGGGTAATAATGCATGTTATATTGAGAATAATATAAGTAATAAGTATAATTATTACAGTTCTGGCGATAATAACTGCATTATATGGGTGATAATGCACGTTATATTGCTAATAGTATAAGTACTAAGTATAATTATTACAGTTCTAGCGATAATACCTCCATTATATCGGTAATAATGCACGTTATATTGCGAATAATATAAGTAATGAGTACAATTATTACAGTTCTAGCGATAATAACTGCATTATATGGGTAATAATGCATGCTATATTGATAGTAATATAAGTTATAAGTATAATTATTACAGTTCTGGCGATAATAACGTCATTATATGGGTAATAATGCACGTTATATTGCTAATAGTATAAGTAATGAGTACAATTATTACAGTTCTAGCGATAATAACTGCATTATATGGGTAATAATGCATGTTATATTGATAATAATATAAGTAATAAGTATAATTATTACAGTTCTAGCGATAATAACTGCATTATATGGGTAATAATGCATGTTATATTGATAATATTGGGAGTAATAAGTATAATTATAATAGTTTTAGCGATAATAATAGTAAAATATGGCAAATAGTGCATGTTATATTGATAATAATAAAAGTAATAAATATATTTATTACAGTTCTATCGATAATAACGGCATAATATGGGTAATAATGCATGTTATATTGCTAATAGTATAAGTAATAAGTATAATTATTACAGTTCTATCGATAATACCTCCATTATATGGGTAATAATGCATGTTATATTGATAATGATATAAGTAATTAGTATAATTATTACAGTTCTAGCGATAATAACTGCATAATATGGGTAATAATGCACGTTATATTGCTAATAATATAAGTAATGAGTACAATTATTACAGTTCTAGCGATAATAACTGCATTATATGGGTAATAATGCATGTTATATTGATAATAATATAAGTAATAAGTATAATTATTACAGTTCTAGCGATAATAACTGCATTATATGGGTAATAATGCATGTTATATTGATGATAATAAAAGTAATACGTATATTTATTACAGTTCCAGCGATAATAACTGCATAATATGGGTAATAATGCATGTTATATTGGTAATAATCTAAGTAATAAGTATAATTATTACAGTTCTAGCGATAATAACTGCATTATATGGATAATAATGCACGTTATATTGCTAACAATATAAGTAATAAGTATAATTATTACAGTTCTAGCGATAATAACTGCATTATATGGGTAATAATGCATGTTATATTGATGATAATGAAAGTAATACGTATATTTATTATAGTTCTAGCGATAATAACTGCATAATATGGGTAATAATACATGTTATATTGAGAATAATATAAGTAATAAGTATAATTATTACATTTCTGGCGATAATAACTGCATTATATGGGTAATAATGCATGTTATATTGATAATGATATAAGTAATATGTATAATTGTTACAGTTCTAGCGATAATAACTGCATAATATAGGTAATAATGCACGTTATATTGCTAATAATATAAGTAATGAGTGCAATTATTACAGTTCTAGCGATAATAACTGCATAATATGGGTAATAATGCACGTTATATTGCTAATAATATAAGTAATGAGTATAATTATTTCAGTTCTAGCGATAATACCTCCATTATGTGGGTAATAATGCATGTTATACTGATGATAATGAAAGTAATACGTATATTTATTATAGTTCTAGCGATAATAACTGCATAATATGGGTAATAATGCATGTTATATTGAGAATAATATAAGTAATAAGTATAATTATTTCAGTTCTAGCGATAATACCTCCATTATGTGGGTAATAATGCATGTTATACTGATGATAATGAAAGTAATACGTATATTTATTATAGTTCTAGCGATAATAACTGCATAATATGGGTAATAATGCATGTTATATTGAGAATAATATAAGTAATAAGTATAATTATTACAGTTCTGGCGATAATAACTGCATTATATGGGTAATAATGCAATGTTATATTGATAATATCGGGAGTAATAAGTATAATTATTATAGTTCTAGCGATAATAATAGTAAAATATGGCAAATAGTGCATGTTATATTGATAATAATAAAAGTAATAAGTATATTTATTACAGTTCTATCGATAATAACTGCATAATATGGGTAATAATGCATGTTATGTTGATGATAATGAAAGTAATACGTATATTTATTATAGTTCTAGCGATAATAACTGCATAATATGGGTAATAATACATGTTATATTGATAATAATATAAGTAATAAGTATAATTATTTCAGTTCTAGCGATAATACCTCCATTATGTGGGTAATAATGCATGTTATACTGATGATAATGAAAGTAATACGTATATTTATTATAGTTCTAGCGATAATAACTGCATAATATGGGTAATAATGCATGTTATATTGAGAATAATATAAGTAATAAGTATAATTATTACAGTTCTGGCGATAATAACTGCATTATATGGGTAATAATGCAATGTTATATTGATAATATCGGGAGTAATAAGTATAATTATTATAGTTCTAGCGATAATAATAGTAAAATATGGCAAATAGTGCATGTTATATTGATAATAATAAAAGTAATAAGTATATTTATTACAGTTCTATCGATAATAACTGCATAATATGGGTAATAATGCATGTTATGTTGATGATAATGAAAGTAATACGTATATTTATTATAGTTCTAGCGATAATAACTGCATAATATGGGTAATAATGCATGTTATATTGATAATAATATAAGTAATAAGTATAATTATTACAGTTCTGGCGATAATAACTGCATTATATGGGTGATAATGCACGTTATATTGCTAATAGTATAAGTAATAAGTATAATTATTACAGTTCTAGCGATAATACCTCCATTATATGGGTAATAATGCATGTTATATTGATAATGATATAAGTAATTAGTATAATTATTACAGTTCTAGCGATAATAACTGCATAATATGGGTAATAATGCACGTTATATTGCTAATAATATAAGTAATGAGTACAATTATTACAGTTCTAGCGATAATAACTGCATTATATGGGTAATAATGCATGTTATATTGATAATAATATAAGTAATAAGTATAATTATTACAGTTCTAGCGATAATAACTGCATTATATGGGTAATAATGCATGCTATATTGATGATAATAAAAGTAATACGTATATTTATTACAGTTCCAGCGATAATAACTGCATAATATGGGTAATAATGCATGTTATATTGGTAATAATCTAAGTAATAAGTATAATTATTACAGTTCTAGCGATAATAACTGCATTATATGGATAATAATGCACGTTATATTGCTAACAATATAAGTAATAAGTATAATTATTACAGTTCTAGCGATAATAACTGCATTATATGGGTAATAATGCATGTTATATTGATGATAATGAAAGTAATACGTATATTTATTATAGTTCTAGCGATAATAACTGCATAATATGGGTAATAATACATGTTATATTGAGAATAATATAAGTAATAAGTATAATTATTACAGTTCTGGCGATAATAACTGCATTATATGGGTAATAACGCACGTTATATTGCTAATAGTATAAGTAATAAGTATAATTATTACAGTTCTAGCGATAATACCTCCATTATATGGGTAATAATGCATGTTATATTGATAATGATATAAGTAATATGTATAATTGTTACAGTTCTAGCGATAATAACTGCATAATATAGGTAATAATGCACGTTATATTGCTAATAATATAAGTAATGAGTATAATTATTTCAGTTCTAGCGATAATACCTCCATTATGTGGGTAATAATGCATGTTATACTGATGATAATGAAAGTAATACGTATATTTATTATAGTTCTAGCGATAATAACTGCATTATATGGGTAATAATGCACGTTATATTGCTAATAGTATAAGTAATAAGTATAATTATTACAGTTCTAGCGATAATACCACCATTATGTGGGTAATAATGCATGTTATACTGATGATAATGAAAGTAATACGTATATTTATTATAGTTCTAGCGATAATAACTGCATAATATGGGCAATAATGCATGTTATATTGATAATAATATAAGTAATAAGTATAATTATTACAGTTCTAGCGATAATAACTGCATAATATGGGTAATAATGCACGTTATATTGCTAATAATATAAGTAATGAGTATAATTATTTCAGTTCTAGCGATAATACCTCCATTATGTGGGTAATAATGCATGTTATACTGATGATAATGAAAGTAATACGTATATTTATTATAGTTCTAGCGATAATAACTGCATAATATGGGTAATAATGCATGTTATATTGAGAATAATATAAGTAATAAGTATAATTATTACAGTTCTGGCGATAATAACTGCATTATATGGGTAATAATGCAATGTTATATTGATAATATCGGGAGTAATAAGTATAATTATTATAGTTCTAGCGATAATAATAGTAAAATATGGCAAATAGTGCATGTTATATTGATAATAATAAAAGTAATAAGTATATTTATTACAGTTCTATCGATAATAACTGCATAATATGGGTAATAATGCATGTTATGTTGATGATAATGAAAGTAATACGTATATTTATTATAGTTCTAGCGATAATAACTGCATAATATGGGTAATAATACATGTTATATTGATAATAATATAAGTAATAAGTATAATTATTTCAGTTCTAGCGATAATACCTCCATTATGTGGGTAATAATGCATGTTATACTGATGATAATGAAAGTAATACGTATATTTATTATAGTTCTAGCGATAATAACTGCATAATATGGGTAATAATGCATGTTATATTGAGAATAATATAAGTAATAAGTATAATTATTACAGTTCTGGCGATAATAACTGCATTATATGGGTAATAATGCAATGTTATATTGATAATATCGGGAGTAATAAGTATAATTATTATAGTTCTAGCGATAATAATAGTAAAATATGGCAAATAGTGCATGTTATATTGATAATAATAAAAGTAATAAGTATATTTATTACAGTTCTATCGATAATAACTGCATAATATGGGTAATAATGCATGTTATGTTGATGATAATGAAAGTAATACGTATATTTATTATAGTTCTAGCGATAATAACTGCATAATATGGGTAATAATGCATGTTATATTGATAATAATATAAGTAATAAGTATAATTATTACAGTTCTGGCGATAATAACTGCATTATATGGGTGATAATGCACGTTATATTGCTAATAGTATAAGTAATAAGTATAATTATTACAGTTCTAGCGATAATACCTCCATTATATGGGTAATAATGCATGTTATATTGATAATGATATAAGTAATTAGTATAATTATTACAGTTCTAGCGATAATAACTGCATAATATGGGTAATAATGCATGTTATATTGATGATAATGAAAGTAATACGTATATTTATTATAGTTCTAGCGATACTAACTGCATAATATGGGTAATAATGCATGTTATATTGATAATAATATAAGTAATAAGTATAATTATTACAGTTCTGGCGATAGTAACTGCATTATATGGGTGATAATGCACGTTATATTGCTAATAGTATAAGTAATAAGTATAATTATTACAGTTCTAGCGGTAATAACTGCATAATATGGGTAATAATGCATGTTATATTGAGAATAATATAAGTAATAAGTATAATTATTACAGTTCCAGCGATAATACCACCATTATGTGGGTAATAATGCATGTTATACTGATTATAATGAAAGTAATACGTATATTTATTACAGTTCTAGCGATAATAACTGCATAATATGGGTAATAATGCACGTTATATTGCTAACAATATAAGTAATAAGTATAATAATTACAGTTCTAGCGATAATAATAGTAAAATAAGGCTAATAGTGCATGATATATTGATAATAGTAAAAGTAATAAGTATATTTATTACAGTTCTATCGATAATAACTGCATAATATGGGTAATAATGCATGTTATATTGATGATAATGAAAGTAGTAAGTATATGTATTACAGTTCTAGCGATAATAACTGCATTATATGGGTAATAATGCACGTTATATTGCTAACAATATAAGTAATAAGTATAATAATTACAGTTCTAGCGATAATAATAGTAATATATGGCTAATAGTGCATGACATATTGATAATAGTAAAAGTAATAAGTATATTTATTACAGTTCTATCGATAATAACTGCATAATATGGGTAATAATGCATGTTATATTGATGATAATGAAAGTAGTAAGTATATTTATTACAGTTCTAGCGATAATAACTGCATTATATGCGTAATAATGCATGTTATATTGATAATATTGGGAGTAATAAGTATAATTATAATAGTTTTAGCGATAATAATAGTAAAATGTGGCAAATAGTGCATGTTATATTGATAATAATAAAAGTAATAAATATATTTATTACAGTTCTATCGATAATAACGGCATAATATGGGTAATAATGCATGTTATATTGCTAATAGTATAAGTAATAAGTATAATTATTACAGTTCTATCGATAATACCTCCATTATATGGGTAATAATGCATGTTATATTGATAATGATATAAGTAATTAGTATAATTATTACAGTTCTAGCGATAATAACTGCATAATATGGGTAATAATGCACGTTATATTGCTAATAATATAAGTAATGAGTACAATTATTACAGTTCTAGCGATAATAACTGCATTATATGGGTAGTAATGCATGTTATATTGATAATAATATAAGTAATAAGTATAATTATTACAGTTCTAGCGATAATAACTGCATTATATGGGTAATAATGCATGTTATATTGATGATAATAAAAGTAATACGTATATTTATTACAGTTCCAGCGATAATAACTGCATAATATGGGTAATAATGCATGTTATATTGGTAATAATCTAAGTAATAAGTATAATTATTACAGTTCTAGCGATAATAACTGCATTATATGGATAATAATGCACGTTATATTGCTAACAATATAAGTAATAAGTATAATTATTACAGTTCTAGCGATAATAACTGCATTATATGGGTAATAATGCATGTTATATTGATGATAATGAAAGTAATACGTATATTTATTATAGTTCTAGCGATAATAACTGCATAATATGGGTAATAATGCATGTTATATTGAGAATAATATAAGTAATAAGTATAATTATTACAGTTCTGGCGATAATAACTGCATTATATGGGTGATAATGCACGTTATATTGCTAATAGTATAAGTACTAAGTATAATTATTACAGTTCTAGCGATAATACCTCCATTATATCGGTAATAATGCACGTTATATTGCGAATAATATAAGTAATGAGTACAATTATTACAGTTCTAGCGATAATAACTGCATTATATGGGTAATAATGCATGCTATATTGATAGTAATATAAGTTATAAGTATAATTATTACAGTTCTGGCGATAATAACGTCATTATATGGGTAATAATGCACGTTATATTGCTAATAGTATAAGTAATGAGTACAATTATTACAGTTCTAGCGATAATAACTGCATTATATGGGTAATAATGCATGTTATATTGATAATAATATAAGTAATAAGTATAATTATTACAGTTCTAGCGATAATAACTGCATTATATGGGTAATAATGCATGTTATATTGATAATATTGGGAGTAATAAGTATAATTATAATAGTTTTAGCGATAATAATAGTAAAATATGGCAAATAGTGCATGTTATATTGATAATAATAAAAGTAATAAATATATTTATTACAGTTCTATCGATAATAACGGCATAATATGGGTAATAATGCATGTTATATTGCTAATAGTATAAGTAATAAGTATAATTATTACAGTTCTATCGATAATACCTCCATTATATGGGTAATAATGCATGTTATATTGATAATGATATAAGTAATTAGTATAATTATTACAGTTCTAGCGATAATAACTGCATAATATGGGTAATAATGCACGTTATATTGCTAATAATATAAGTAATGAGTACAATTATTACAGTTCTAGCGATAATAACTGCATTATATGGGTAATAATGCATGTTATATTGATAATAATATAAGTAATAAGTATAATTATTACAGTTCTAGCGATAATAACTGCATTATATGGGTAATAATGCATGTTATATTGATGATAATAAAAGTAATACGTATATTTATTACAGTTCCAGCGATAATAACTGCATAATATGGGTAATAATGCATGTTATATTGGTAATAATCTAAGTAATAAGTATAATTATTACAGTTCTAGCGATAATAACTGCATTATATGGATAATAATGCACGTTATATTGCTAACAATATAAGTAATAAGTATAATTATTACAGTTCTAGCGATAATAACTGCATTATATGGGTAATAATGCATGTTATATTGATGATAATGAAAGTAATACGTATATTTATTATAGTTCTAGCGATAATAACTGCATAATATGGGTAATAATACATGTTATATTGAGAATAATATAAGTAATAAGTATAATTATTACATTTCTGGCGATAATAACTGCATTATATGGGTAATAATGCATGTTATATTGATAATGATATAAGTAATATGTATAATTGTTACAGTTCTAGCGATAATAACTGCATAATATAGGTAATAATGCACGTTATATTGCTAATAATATAAGTAATGAGTGCAATTATTACAGTTCTAGCGATAATAACTGCATAATATGGGTAATAATGCACGTTATATTGCTAATAATATAAGTAATGAGTATAATTATTTCAGTTCTAGCGATAATACCTCCATTATGTGGGTAATAATGCATGTTATACTGATGATAATGAAAGTAATACGTATATTTATTATAGTTCTAGCGATAATAACTGCATAATATGGGTAATAATGCATGTTATATTGAGAATAATATAAGTAATAAGTATAATTATTTCAGTTCTAGCGATAATACCTCCATTATGTGGGTAATAATGCATGTTATACTGATGATAATGAAAGTAATACGTATATTTATTATAGTTCTAGCGATAATAACTGCATAATATGGGTAATAATGCATGTTATATTGAGAATAATATAAGTAATAAGTATAATTATTACAGTTCTGGCGATAATAACTGCATTATATGGGTAATAATGCAATGTTATATTGATAATATCGGGAGTAATAAGTATAATTATTATAGTTCTAGCGATAATAATAGTAAAATATGGCAAATAGTGCATGTTATATTGATAATAATAAAAGTAATAAGTATATTTATTACAGTTCTATCGATAATAACTGCATAATATGGGTAATAATGCATGTTATGTTGATGATAATGAAAGTAATACGTATATTTATTATAGTTCTAGCGATAATAACTGCATAATATGGGTAATAATACATGTTATATTGATAATAATATAAGTAATAAGTATAATTATTTCAGTTCTAGCGATAATACCTCCATTATGTGGGTAATAATGCATGTTATACTGATGATAATGAAAGTAATACGTATATTTATTATAGTTCTAGCGATAATAACTGCATAATATGGGTAATAATGCATGTTATATTGAGAATAATATAAGTAATAAGTATAATTATTACAGTTCTGGCGATAATAACTGCATTATATGGGTAATAATGCAATGTTATATTGATAATATCGGGAGTAATAAGTATAATTATTATAGTTCTAGCGATAATAATAGTAAAATATGGCAAATAGTGCATGTTATATTGATAATAATAAAAGTAATAAGTATATTTATTACAGTTCTATCGATAATAACTGCATAATATGGGTAATAATGCATGTTATGTTGATGATAATGAAAGTAATACGTATATTTATTATAGTTCTAGCGATAATAACTGCATAATATGGGTAATAATGCATGTTATATTGATAATAATATAAGTAATAAGTATAATTATTACAGTTCTGGCGATAATAACTGCATTATATGGGTGATAATGCACGTTATATTGCTAATAGTATAAGTAATAAGTATAATTATTACAGTTCTAGCGATAATACCTCCATTATATGGGTAATAATGCATGTTATATTGATAATGATATAAGTAATTAGTATAATTATTACAGTTCTAGCGATAATAACTGCATAATATGGGTAATAATGCACGTTATATTGCTAATAATATAAGTAATGAGTACAATTATTACAGTTCTAGCGATAATAACTGCATTATATGGGTAATAATGCATGTTATATTGATAATAATATAAGTAATAAGTATAATTATTACAGTTCTAGCGATAATAACTGCATTATATGGGTAATAATGCATGCTATATTGATGATAATAAAAGTAATACGTATATTTATTACAGTTCCAGCGATAATAACTGCATAATATGGGTAATAATGCATGTTATATTGGTAATAATCTAAGTAATAAGTATAATTATTACAGTTCTAGCGATAATAACTGCATTATATGGATAATAATGCACGTTATATTGCTAACAATATAAGTAATAAGTATAATTATTACAGTTCTAGCGATAATAACTGCATTATATGGGTAATAATGCATGTTATATTGATGATAATGAAAGTAATACGTATATTTATTATAGTTCTAGCGATAATAACTGCATAATATGGGTAATAATACATGTTATATTGAGAATAATATAAGTAATAAGTATAATTATTACAGTTCTGGCGATAATAACTGCATTATATGGGTAATAACGCACGTTATATTGCTAATAGTATAAGTAATAAGTATAATTATTACAGTTCTAGCGATAATACCTCCATTATATGGGTAATAATGCATGTTATATTGATAATGATATAAGTAATATGTATAATTGTTACAGTTCTAGCGATAATAACTGCATAATATAGGTAATAATGCACGTTATATTGCTAATAATATAAGTAATGAGTATAATTATTTCAGTTCTAGCGATAATACCTCCATTATGTGGGTAATAATGCATGTTATACTGATGATAATGAAAGTAATACGTATATTTATTATAGTTCTAGCGATAATAACTGCATTATATGGGTAATAATGCACGTTATATTGCTAATAGTATAAGTAATAAGTATAATTATTACAGTTCTAGCGATAATACCACCATTATGTGGGTAATAATGCATGTTATACTGATGATAATGAAAGTAATACGTATATTTATTATAGTTCTAGCGATAATAACTGCATAATATGGGCAATAATGCATGTTATATTGATAATAATATAAGTAATAAGTATAATTATTACAGTTCTAGCGATAATAACTGCATAATATGGGTAATAATGCACGTTATATTGCTAATAATATAAGTAATGAGTATAATTATTTCAGTTCTAGCGATAATACCTCCATTATGTGGGTAATAATGCATGTTATACTGATGATAATGAAAGTAATACGTATATTTATTATAGTTCTAGCGATAATAACTGCATAATATGGGTAATAATGCATGTTATATTGAGAATAATATAAGTAATAAGTATAATTATTACAGTTCTGGCGATAATAACTGCATTATATGGGTAATAATGCAATGTTATATTGATAATATCGGGAGTAATAAGTATAATTATTATAGTTCTAGCGATAATAATAGTAAAATATGGCAAATAGTGCATGTTATATTGATAATAATAAAAGTAATAAGTATATTTATTACAGTTCTATCGATAATAACTGCATAATATGGGTAATAATGCATGTTATGTTGATGATAATGAAAGTAATACGTATATTTATTATAGTTCTAGCGATAATAACTGCATAATATGGGTAATAATACATGTTATATTGATAATAATATAAGTAATAAGTATAATTATTTCAGTTCTAGCGATAATACCTCCATTATGTGGGTAATAATGCATGTTATACTGATGATAATGAAAGTAATACGTATATTTATTATAGTTCTAGCGATAATAACTGCATAATATGGGTAATAATGCATGTTATATTGAGAATAATATAAGTAATAAGTATAATTATTACAGTTCTGGCGATAATAACTGCATTATATGGGTAATAATGCAATGTTATATTGATAATATCGGGAGTAATAAGTATAATTATTATAGTTCTAGCGATAATAATAGTAAAATATGGCAAATAGTGCATGTTATATTGATAATAATAAAAGTAATAAGTATATTTATTACAGTTCTATCGATAATAACTGCATAATATGGGTAATAATGCATGTTATGTTGATGATAATGAAAGTAATACGTATATTTATTATAGTTCTAGCGATAATAACTGCATAATATGGGTAATAATGCATGTTATATTGATAATAATATAAGTAATAAGTATAATTATTACAGTTCTGGCGATAATAACTGCATTATATGGGTGATAATGCACGTTATATTGCTAATAGTATAAGTAATAAGTATAATTATTACAGTTCTAGCGATAATACCTCCATTATATGGGTAATAATGCATGTTATATTGATAATGATATAAGTAATTAGTATAATTATTACAGTTCTAGCGATAATAACTGCATAATATGGGTAATAATGCATGTTATATTGATGATAATGAAAGTAATACGTATATTTATTATAGTTCTAGCGATACTAACTGCATAATATGGGTAATAATGCATGTTATATTGATAATAATATAAGTAATAAGTATAATTATTACAGTTCTGGCGATAGTAACTGCATTATATGGGTGATAATGCACGTTATATTGCTAATAGTATAAGTAATAAGTATAATTATTACAGTTCTAGCGGTAATAACTGCATAATATGGGTAATAATGCATGTTATATTGAGAATAATATAAGTAATAAGTATAATTATTACAGTTCCAGCGATAATACCACCATTATGTGGGTAATAATGCATGTTATACTGATTATAATGAAAGTAATACGTATATTTATTACAGTTCTAGCGATAATAACTGCATAATATGGGTAATAATGCACGTTATATTGCTAACAATATAAGTAATAAGTATAATAATTACAGTTCTAGCGATAATAATAGTAAAATAAGGCTAATAGTGCATGATATATTGATAATAGTAAAAGTAATAAGTATATTTATTACAGTTCTATCGATAATAACTGCATAATATGGGTAATAATGCATGTTATATTGATGATAATGAAAGTAGTAAGTATATGTATTACAGTTCTAGCGATAATAACTGCATTATATGGGTAATAATGCACGTTATATTGCTAACAATATAAGTAATAAGTATAATAATTACAGTTCTAGCGATAATAATAGTAATATATGGCTAATAGTGCATGACATATTGATAATAGTAAAAGTAATAAGTATATTTATTACAGTTCTATCGATAATAACTGCATAATATGGGTAATAATGCATGTTATATTGATGATAATGAAAGTAGTAAGTATATTTATTACAGTTCTAGCGATAATAACTGCATTATATGCGTAATAATGCATGTTATATTGATAATATTGGGAGTAATAAGTATAATTATAATAGTTTTAGCGATAATAATAGTAAAATGTGGCAAATAGTGCATGTTATATTGATAATAATAAAAGTAATAAATATATTTATTACAGTTCTATCGATAATAACGGCATAATATGGGTAATAATGCATGTTATATTGCTAATAGTATAAGTAATAAGTATAATTATTACAGTTCTATCGATAATACCTCCATTATATGGGTAATAATGCATGTTATATTGATAATGATATAAGTAATTAGTATAATTATTACAGTTCTAGCGATAATAACTGCATAATATGGGTAATAATGCACGTTATATTGCTAATAATATAAGTAATGAGTACAATTATTACAGTTCTAGCGATAATAACTGCATTATATGGGTAGTAATGCATGTTATATTGATAATAATATAAGTAATAAGTATAATTATTACAGTTCTAGCGATAATAACTGCATTATATGGGTAATAATGCATGTTATATTGATGATAATAAAAGTAATACGTATATTTATTACAGTTCCAGCGATAATAACTGCATAATATGGGTAATAATGCATGTTATATTGGTAATAATCTAAGTAATAAGTATAATTATTACAGTTCTAGCGATAATAACTGCATTATATGGATAATAATGCACGTTATATTGCTAACAATATAAGTAATAAGTATAATTATTACAGTTCTAGCGATAATAACTGCATTATATGGGTAATAATGCATGTTATATTGATGATAATGAAAGTAATACGTATATTTATTATAGTTCTAGCGATAATAACTGCATAATATGGGTAATAATACATGTTATATTGAGAATAATATAAGTAATAAGTATAATTATTACAGTTCTGGCGATAATAACTGCATTATATGGGTAATAACGCACGTTATATTGCTAATAGTATAAGTAATAAGTATAATTATTACAGTTCTAGCGATAATACCTCCATTATATGGGTAATAATGCATGTTATATTGATAATGATATAAGTAATATGTATAATTGTTACAGTTCTAGCGATAATAACTGCATAATATAGGTAATAATGCACGTTATATTGCTAATAATATAAGTAATGAGTATAATTATTTCAGTTCTAGCGATAATACCTCCATTATGTGGGTAATAATGCATGTTATACTGATGATAATGAAAGTAATACGTATATTTATTATAGTTCTAGCGATAATAACTGCATTATATGGGTAATAATGCACGTTATATTGCTAATAGTATAAGTAATAAGTATAATTATTACAGTTCTAGCGATAATACCACCATTATGTGGGTAATAATGCATGTTATACTGATGATAATGAAAGTAATACGTATATTTATTATAGTTCTAGCGATAATAACTGCATAATATGGGCAATAATGCATGTTATATTGATAATAATATAAGTAATAAGTATAATTATTACAGTTCTAGCGATAATAACTGCATAATATGGGTAATAATGCACGTTATATTGCTAATAATATAAGTAATGAGTATAATTATTTCAGTTCTAGCGATAATACCTCCATTATGTGGGTAATAATGCATGTTATACTGATGATAATGAAAGTAATACGTATATTTATTATAGTTCTAGCGATAATAACTGCATAATATGGGTAATAATGCATGTTATATTGAGAATAATATAAGTAATAAGTATAATTATTACAGTTCTATCGATAATAACTGCATAATATGGGTAATAATGCATGTTATATTGATGATAATGAAAGTAATACGTATATTGATTATAGTTCTAGCGATAATAACTGCATAATATGGGTAATAATGCATGTTATATTGAGAATAATATAAGTAATAAGTATAATTATTACAGTTCTGGCGATAATAACTGCATTATATGGGTAATAATGCAATGTTATATTGATAATATCGGGAGTAATAAGTATAATTATTATAGTTCTAGCGATAATAATAGTAAAATATGGCAAATAGTGCATGTTATATTGATAATAATAAAAGTAATAAGTATAATTATTACAGTTCTAGCGATAATAACTGCATTATATGGGTAATAATGCATGTTATATTGATGATAATAAAAGTAATACGTATATTTATTACAGTTCCAGCGATAATAACTGCATAATATGGGTAATAATGCATGTTATATTGGTAATAATCTAAGTAATAAGTATAATTATTACAGTTCTAGCGATAATAACTGCATTATATGGATAATAATGCACGTTATATTGCTAACAATATAAGTAATAAGTATAATTATTACAGTTCTAGCGATAATAACTGCATTATATGGGTAATAATGCATGTTATATTGATGATAATGAAAGTAATACGTATATTTATTATAGTTCTAGCGATAATAACTGCATAATATGGGTAATAATACATGTTATATTGAGAATAATATAAGTAATAAGTATAATTATTACAGTTCTGGCGATAATAACTGCATTATATGGGTAATAACGCACGTTATATTGCTAATAGTATAAGTAATAAGTATAATTATTACAGTTCTAGCGATAATACCTCCATTATATGGGTAATAATGCATGTTATATTGATAATGATATAAGTAGTATGTATAATTGTTACAGTTCTAGCGATAATAACTGCATAATATAGGTAATAATGCACGTTATATTGCTAATAATATAAGTAATGAGTATAATTATTTCAGTTCTAGCGATAATACCTCCATTATGTGGGTAATAATGCATGTTATACTGATGATAATGAAAGTAATACGTATATTTATTATAGTTCTAGCGATAATAACTGCATTATATGGGTAATAATGCACGTTATATTGCTAATAGAATAAGTAATAAGTATAATTATTACAGTTCTAGCGATAATACCACCATTATGTGGGTAATAATGCATGTTATACTGATGATAATGAAAGTAATACGTATATTTATTATAGTTCTAGCGATAATAACTGCATAATATGGGTAATAATGCATGTTATATTGATAATAATATAAGTAATAAGTATAATTATTACAGTTCTAGCGATAATAACTGCATAATATGGGTAATAATGCACGTTATATTGCTAATAATATAAGTAATGAGTATAATTATTTCAGTTCTAGCGATAATACCTCCATTATGTGGGTAATAATGCATGTTATACTGATGATAATGAAAGTAATACGTATATTTATTATAGTTCTAGCGATAATAACTGCATAATATGGGTAATAATGCATGTTATATTGAGAATAATATAAGTAATAAGTATAATTATTACAGTTCTAGCGATAATACCACCATTATGTGGGTAATAATGCATGTTATACTGATGATAATGAAAGTAATACGTATATTTATTATAGTTGTAGCGATAATAACTGCATAATATGGGTAATAATGCATGTTATATTGATAATAATATAAGTAATAAGTATAATTATTACAGTTCTAGCGATAATGACTGCATTATATGGGTAATAATGCACGTTATATTGCTAACAATATAAGTAATGAGTATAATTATTACAGTTCTAGCGATAATAACGGCATAATATGGGTAATAATGCACGTTATATTGCTAATAATATAAGTAATGAGTACAATTATTACAGTTCTAGCGATAATAACTGCATTATATGGGAAACAATGCATGTTATATTGATAATATCGGGAGTAATAAGTATAATTATTATAGTTCTAGCGATAATAATAGTAAAATATGGCAAATAGTGCATGTTATATTGATAATAATAAAAGTAATAAGTATAATTATTACAGTTCTAGCGATAATAACTGCATTATATGGGTAATAATGCATGTTATATTGCTAATAGTATAAGTAATAAGTATAATTATTACAGTTCTATCGATAATACCTCCATTATATGGGTAATAATGCATGTTATATTGATAATGATATAAGTAATTAGTATAATTATTACAGTTCTAGCGATAATAACTGCATAATATGGGTAATAATGCACGTTATATTGCTAATAATATAAGTAATGAGTACAATTATTACAGTTCTAGCGATAATAACTGCATTATATGGGTAGTAATGCATGTTATATTGATAATAATATAAGTAATAAGTATAATTATTACAGTTCTAGCGATAATAACTGCATTATATGGGTAATAATGCATGTTATATTGATGATAATAAAAGTAATACGTATATTTATTACAGTTCCAGCGATAATAACTGCATAATATGGGTAATAATGCATGTTATATTGGTAATAATCTAAGTAATAAGTATAATTATTACAGTTCTAGCGATAATAACTGCATTATATGGATAATAATGCACGTTATATTGCTAACAATATAAGTAATAAGTATAATTATTACAGTTCTAGCGATAATAACTGCATTATATGGGTAATAATGCATGTTATATTGATGATAATGAAAGTAATACGTATATTTATTATAGTTCTAGCGATAATAACTGCATAATATGGGTAATAATACATGTTATATTGAGAATAATATAAGTAATAAGTATAATTATTACAGTTCTGGCGATAATAACTGCATTATATGGGTAATAACGCACGTTATATTGCTAATAGTATAAGTAATAAGTATAATTATTACAGTTCTAGCGATAATACCTCCATTATATGGGTAATAATGCATGTTATATTGATAATGATATAAGTAATATGTATAATTGTTACAGTTCTAGCGATAATAACTGCATAATATAGGTAATAATGCACGTTATATTGCTAATAATATAAGTAATGAGTATAATTATTTCAGTTCTAGCGATAATACCTCCATTATGTGGGTAATAATGCATGTTATACTGATGATAATGAAAGTAATACGTATATTTATTATAGTTCTAGCGATAATAACTGCATTATATGGGTAATAATGCACGTTATATTGCTAATAGTATAAGTAATAAGTATAATTATTACAGTTCTAGCGATAATACCACCATTATGTGGGTAATAATGCATGTTATACTGATGATAATGAAAGTAATACGTATATTTATTATAGTTCTAGCGATAATAACTGCATAATATGGGCAATAATGCATGTTATATTGATAATAATATAAGTAATAAGTATAATTATTACAGTTCTAGCGATAATAACTGCATAATATGGGTAATAATGCACGTTATATTGCTAATAATATAAGTAATGAGTATAATTATTTCAGTTCTAGCGATAATACCTCCATTATGTGGGTAATAATGCATGTTATACTGATGATAATGAAAGTAATACGTATATTTATTATAGTTCTAGCGATAATAACTGCATAATATGGGTAATAATGCATGTTATATTGAGAATAATATAAGTAATAAGTATAATTATTACAGTTCTATCGATAATAACTGCATAATATGGGTAATAATGCATGTTATATTGATGATAATGAAAGTAATACGTATATTGATTATAGTTCTAGCGATAATAACTGCATAATATGGGTAATAATGCATGTTATATTGAGAATAATATAAGTAATAAGTATAATTATTACAGTTCTGGCGATAATAACTGCATTATATGGGTAATAATGCAATGTTATATTGATAATATCGGGAGTAATAAGTATAATTATTATAGTTCTAGCGATAATAATAGTAAAATATGGCAAATAGTGCATGTTATATTGATAATAATAAAAGTAATAAGTATAATTATTACAGTTCTAGCGATAATAACTGCATTATATGGGTAATAATGCATGTTATATTGATGATAATAAAAGTAATACGTATATTTATTACAGTTCCAGCGATAATAACTGCATAATATGGGTAATAATGCATGTTATATTGGTAATAATCTAAGTAATAAGTATAATTATTACAGTTCTAGCGATAATAACTGCATTATATGGATAATAATGCACGTTATATTGCTAACAATATAAGTAATAAGTATAATTATTACAGTTCTAGCGATAATAACTGCATTATATGGGTAATAATGCATGTTATATTGATGATAATGAAAGTAATACGTATATTTATTATAGTTCTAGCGATAATAACTGCATAATATGGGTAATAATACATGTTATATTGAGAATAATATAAGTAATAAGTATAATTATTACAGTTCTGGCGATAATAACTGCATTATATGGGTAATAACGCACGTTATATTGCTAATAGTATAAGTAATAAGTATAATTATTACAGTTCTAGCGATAATACCTCCATTATATGGGTAATAATGCATGTTATATTGATAATGATATAAGTAGTATGTATAATTGTTACAGTTCTAGCGATAATAACTGCATAATATAGGTAATAATGCACGTTATATTGCTAATAATATAAGTAATGAGTATAATTATTTCAGTTCTAGCGATAATACCTCCATTATGTGGGTAATAATGCATGTTATACTGATGATAATGAAAGTAATACGTATATTTATTATAGTTCTAGCGATAATAACTGCATTATATGGGTAATAATGCACGTTATATTGCTAATAGAATAAGTAATAAGTATAATTATTACAGTTCTAGCGATAATACCACCATTATGTGGGTAATAATGCATGTTATACTGATGATAATGAAAGTAATACGTATATTTATTATAGTTCTAGCGATAATAACTGCATAATATGGGTAATAATGCATGTTATATTGATAATAATATAAGTAATAAGTATAATTATTACAGTTCTAGCGATAATAACTGCATAATATGGGTAATAATGCACGTTATATTGCTAATAATATAAGTAATGAGTATAATTATTTCAGTTCTAGCGATAATACCTCCATTATGTGGGTAATAATGCATGTTATACTGATGATAATGAAAGTAATACGTATATTTATTATAGTTCTAGCGATAATAACTGCATAATATGGGTAATAATGCATGTTATATTGAGAATAATATAAGTAATAAGTATAATTATTACAGTTCTAGCGATAATACCACCATTATGTGGGTAATAATGCATGTTATACTGATGATAATGAAAGTAATACGTATATTTATTATAGTTCTAGCGATAATAACTGCATTATATGGGTAATAATGCACGTTATATTGCTAATAGTATAAGTAATAAGTATAATTATTACAGTTCTAGCGATAATACCTCCCTTATATGGGTAATAATGCAGGTTATATTGATAATGATATAAGTAATAAGTATAATTATTACAGTTCTAGCGATAATAACTGCATAATATGGGTAATAATGCATGTTATATTGAGAATAATATAAGTAATAAGTATAATTATTACAGTTCTGGCGATAATAACTGCATTATATGGGTAATAATGCAACGTTATATTGATAATTTCGGGAGTAATAAGTATAATTATTATAGTTCTAGCGATAATAATAGTAAAATATGGCAAATAGTGCATGTTATATTGATAATAATAAAAGTAATAAGTATATTTATTACAGTTCTATCGATAATAACTGCATAATATGGGTAATAATGCATGTTATATTGATGATAATAAAAGTAATACGTATATTTATTATAGTTGTAGCGATAATAACTGCATAATATGGGTAATAATGCATGTTATATTGATAATAATATAAGTAATAAGTATAATTATTACAGTTCTAGCGATAATGACTGCATTATATGGGTAATAATGCACGTTATATTGCTAACAATATAAGTAATGAGTATAATTATTACAGTTCTAGCGATAATAACGGCATAATATGGGTAATAATGCACGTTATATTGCTAATAATATAAGTAATGAGTACAATTATTACAGTTCTAGCGATAATAACTGCATTATATGGGAAACAATGCATGTTATATTGATAATATCGGGAGTAATAAGTATAATTATTATAGTTCTAGCGATAATAATAGTAAAATATGGCTAATAGTGCATGATATATTGATAATAGTAAAAGTAATAAGTATAATTATTACAGTTCTATCGATAATAACTGCATAATATGGGTAATAATGCATGTTATATTGATGATAATGAAAGTAATACGTATATTGATTATAGTTCTAGCGATAATAACTGCATAATATGGGTAATAATGCATGTTATATTGAGAATAATATAAGTAATAAGTATAATTATTACAGTTCTGGCGATAATAACTGCATTATATGGGTAATAATGCAATGTTATATTGATAATATCGGGAGTAATAAGTATAATTATTATAGTTCTAGCGATAATAATAGTAAAATATGGCAAATAGTGCATGTTATATTGATAATAATAAAAGTAATAAGTATAATTATTACAGTTCTAGCGATAATAACTGCATTATATGGGTAATAATGCATGTTATATTGATGATAATAAAAGTAATACGTATATTTATTACAGTTCCAGCGATAATAACTGCATAATATGGGTAATAATGCATGTTATATTGGTAATAATCTAAGTAATAAGTATAATTATTACAGTTCTAGCGATAATAACTGCATTATATGGATAATAATGCACGTTATATTGCTAATAGTATAAGTAATAAGTATAATTATTACAGTTCTAGCGATAATAACTCCATTATATGGGTAATAATGCATGTTATATTGATAATGATATAAGTAATAAGTATAATTGTTACAGTTCTAGCGATAATAACTGCATAATATAGGTAATAATGCACGTTATATTGCTAATAATATAAGTAATGAGTGCAATTATTACAGTTCTAGCGATAATAACTGCATAATATGGGTAATAATGCATGTTATATTGATAATAATATAAGTAATAAGTATAATTATTACAGTTCTAGCGATAATAACTGCATTATATGGGTAATAATGCACGTTATATTGCTAACAATATACGTAATAAGTATAATTATTACAGTTCTAGCGATAATAATAGTAAAATATGGCTAATAGTGCATGATATATTGATAATAGTAAAAGTAATAAGTATATTTGTTACAGTTCTATCGATAATAACTGCATAATATGGGTAATAATGCATGTTATATTGATGATAATGAAAGTAGTAAGTATATGTATTACAGTTCTAGCGATAATAACTGCATTATATGGGTAATAATGCACGTTATATTGCTAATAATATAAGTAATAAGTATAATTATTACAGTTCTAGCGATAATAACTGCATTATATGGGTAATAATGCATGTTATATTGATAATATTGGGAGTAATAAGTATAATTATAATAGTTTTAGCGATAATAATAGTAAAATATGGCAAATAGTACATGTTATATTGATAATAATAAAAGTAATAAATATATTTATTACAGTTCTATCGACAATAACGGCATAATATGGGTAATAATGCATGTTATATTGCTAATAGTATAAGTAATAAGTATAATTATTACAGTTCTATCGATAATACCTCCATTATATGGGTAATAATGCATGTTATATTGATAATGATATAAGTAATTAGTATAATTATTACAGTTCTAGCGATAATAACTGCACAATATGGGTAATAATGCACGTTATATTGCTAATAATATAAGTAATGAGTACAATTATTACAGTTCTAGCGATAATAACTGCATTATATGGGTAATAATGCATGTTATATTGATAATAATATAAGTAATAAGTATAATTATTACAGTTCTAGCGATAATAACTGCATTATATGGGTAATAATGCATGTTATATTGATGATAATAAAAGTAATACGTATATTTATTACAGTTCTAGCGATAATAACTGCATAATATGGGTAATAATGCATGTTATATTGGTAATAATCTAAGTAATAAGTATAATTATTACAGTTCTAGCGATAATAACTGCATTATATGGATAATAATGCACGTTATATTGCTAACAATATAAGTAATAAGTATAATTATTACAGTTCTAGCGATAATAACTGCATTATATGGGTAATAATGCATGTTATATTGATGATAATGAAAGTAATACGTATATTTATTATAGTTCTAGCGATAATAACTGCATAATATGGGTAATAATACATGTTATATTGAGAATAATATAAGTACTAAGTATAATTATTACAGTTCTGGCGATAATAACTGCATTATATGGGTAATAACGCACGTTATATTGCTAATAGTATAAGTAATAAGTATAATTATTACAGTTCTAGCGATAATACCTCCATTATATGGGTAATAATGCATGTTATATTGATAATGATATAAGTAATAAGTATAATTGTTACAGTTCTAGCGATAATAACTGCATAATATAGGTAATAATGCACGTTATATTGCTAATAATATAAGTAATGAGTGCAATTATTACAGTTCTAGCGATAATAACTGCATAATATGGGTAATAATGCATGTTATATTGATAATAATATAAGTAATAAGTATATTTATTACAGTTCTATCGATAATAACTGCATAATATGGGTAATAATGCATGTTATATTGATGATAATGAAAGTAATACGTACATTTATTATAGTTCTAGCGATAATAACTGCATAATATGGGTAATAATACATGTTATATTGAGAATAATATAAGTGATAAGTATAATTATTACAGTTCTGGCGATAATAACTGCATTATATGGGTAATAACGCACGTTATATTGCTAATAGTAAAAGTAATAAGTATAATTATTACAGTTCTAGCGATAATACCTCCATTATATGGGTAATAATGCATGTTATATTGATAATGATATAAGTAATAAGTATAATTGTTACAGTTCTAGCGATAATAACTGCATAATATAGGTAATAATGCACGTTATATTGCTAATAATATAAGTAATGAGTGCAATTATTACAGTTCTAGCGATAATAACTGCATAATATGGGTAATAATGCATGTTATATTGATAATAATATAAGTAATAAGTATATTTATTACAGTTCTATCGATAATAACTGCATAATATGGGTAATAATGCATGTTATATTGATGATAATGAAAGTAATACGTACATTTATTATAGTTCTAGCGATAATAACTGCATAATATGGGTAATAATACATGTTATATTGAGAATAATATAAGTGATAAGTATAATTATTACAGTTCTGGCGATAATAACTGCATTATATGGGTAATAACGCACGTTATATTGCTAATAGTATAAGTAATAAGTATAATTATTACAGTTCTAGCGATAATACCTCCATTATATGGGTAATAATGCATGTTATATTGATAATGATATAAGTAATAAGTATAATTGTTACAGTTCTAGCGATAATAACTGCATAACATAGGTAATAATGCACGTTATATTGCTAATAATATAAGTAATGAGTGCAATTATTACAGTCCTAGCGATAATAACTGCATAATATGGGTAATAATGCATGTTATATTGATAATAATATAAGTAATAAGTATATTTATTACAGTTCTATCGATAATAACTGCATAATATGGGTAATAATGCATGTTATATTGATGATAATGAAAGTAATACGTATATTTATTATAGTTCTAGCGGTAATAACTGCATTATATGGGTAATAATGCACGTTTTATTGCTAATAGTATAAGTAATAAGTATAATTGTTACAGTTCTAGCGATAATACCTCCATTATGTGGGTAATAATGCATGTTATATTGATAATGATATAAGTAATAAGTATAATTATTACAGTTCTGGCGATAATAACTGCATTATATGGGTAATAATGCAATGTTATATTGATAATATCGGGAGTAATAAGTATAATTATTATAGTTCTAGCGATAATAATAGTAAAATATGGCAAATAGTGCATGTTATATTGATAATAATAAAAGTAATAAATATATTTATTACAGTTCTATCGACAATAACGGCATAATATGGGTAATAATGCATGTTATATTGCTAATAGTATAAGTAATAAGTATAATTATTACAGTTCTATCGATAATACCTCCATTATATGGGTAATAATGCATGTTATATTGATAATGATATAAGTAATTAGTATAATTATTACAGTTCTAGCGATAATAACTGCACAATATGGGTAATAATGCACGTTATATTGCTAATAATATAAGTAATGAGTACAATTATTACAGTTCTAGCGATAATAACTGCATTATATGGGTAATAATGCATGTTATATTGATAATAATATAAGTAATAAGTATAATTATTACAGTTCTAGCGATAATAACTGCATTATATGGGTAATAATGCATGTTATATTGATGATAATAAAAGTAATACGTATATTTATTACAGTTCTAGCGATAATAACTGCATAATATGGGTAATAATGCATGTTATATTGGTAATAATCTAAGTAATAAGTATAATTATTACAGTTCTAGCGATAATAACTGCATTATATGGATAATAATGCACGTTATATTGCTAACAATATAAGTAATAAGTATAATTATTACAGTTCTAGCGATAATAACTGCATTATATGGGTAATAATGCATGTTATATTGATAATAATATAAGTAATAAGTATAATTATTACAGTTCTAGCGATAATAACTGCATAATATGGGTAATAATACATGTTATATTGAGAATAATATAAGTACTAAGTATAATTATTACAGTTCTGGCGATAATAACTGCATTATATGGGTAATAACGCACGTTATATTGCTAATAGTATAAGTAATAAGTATAATTGTTACAGTTCTAGCGATAATAACTGCATAACATAGGTAATAATGCACGTTATATTGCTAATAATATAAGTAATGAGTACAATTATTACAGTTCTAGCGATAATAACTGCATTATATGGGTAATAATGCATGTTATATTGATAATAATATAAGTAATAAGTATAATTATTACAGTTCTAGCGATAATAACTGCATAATATGGGTAATAATACATGTTATATTGAGAATAATATAAGTACTAAGTATAATTATTACAGTTCTGGCGATAATAACTGCATTATATGGGTAATAACGCACGTTATATTGCTAATAGTATAAGTAATAAGTATAATTATTACAGTTCTAGCGATAATACCTCCATTATATGGGTAATAATGCATGTTATATTGATAATGATATAAGTAATAAGTATAATTGTTACAGTTCTAGCGATAATAACTGCATAATATAGGTAATAATGCACGTTATATTGCTAATAATATAAGTAATGAGTGCAATTATTACAGTTCTAGCGATAATAACTGCATAATATGGGTAATAATGCATGTTATATTGATAATAATATAAGTAATAAGTATATTTATTACAGTTCTATCGATAATAACTGCATAATATGGGTAATAATGCATGTTATATTGATGATAATGAAAGTAATACGTACATTTATTATAGTTCTAGCGATAATAACTGCATAATATGGGTAATAATACATGTTATATTGAGAATAATATAAGTGATAAGTATAATTATTACAGTTCTGGCGATAATAACTGCATTATATGGGTAATAACGCACGTTATATTGCTAATAGTATAAGTAATAAGTATAATTATTACAGTTCTAGCGATAATACCTCCATTATATGGGTAATAATGCATGTTATATTGATAATGATATAAGTAATAAGTATAATTGTTACAGTTCTAGCGATAATAACTGCATAACATAGGTAATAATGCACGTTATATTGCTAATAATATAAGTAATGAGTGCAATTATTACAGTCCTAGCGATAATAACTGCATAATATGGGTAATAATGCATGTTATATTGATAATAATATAAGTAATAAGTATATTTATTACAGTTCTATCGATAATAACTGCATAATATGGGTAATAATGCATGTTATATTGATGATAATGAAAGTAATACGTATATTTATTATAGTTCTAGCGGTAATAACTGCATTATATGGGTAATAATGCACGTTTTATTGCTAATAGTATAAGTAATAAGTATAATTGTTACAGTTCTAGCGATAATACCTCCATTATGTGGGTAATAATGCATGTTATATTGATAATGATATAAGTAATAAGTATAATTATTACAGTTCTGGCGATAATAACTGCATTATATGGGTAATAATGCAATGTTATATTGATAATATCGGGAGTAATAAGTATAATTATTATAGTTCTAGCGATAATAATAGTAAAATATGGCAAATAGTGCATGTTATATTGATAATAATAAAAGTAATAAGTATATTTATTACAGTTCTATCGATAATAACTGCATAATATGGGTAATAATGCATGTTATATTGATGATAATAAAAGTAATACGTATATTTATTATAGTTGTGGCGATAATAACTGCATAATATGGGTAATAATGCATGTTATATTGATAATAATATAAGTAATAAGTATAATTATTACAGTTCTAGCGATAATGACTGCATTATATGGGTTACAATGCACGTTATATTGCTAACAATATAAGTAATGAGTATAATTATTACAGTTCTAGCGATAATAACTGCATTATATGGGTAATAATGCATGTTACATTGATAATATTGGGAGTAATAAGTGTATTTATTATAGTTCTAGCGATAATAACTGCATAATATGGGTAATAATGCATGTTATGTTGATAATAATGTAAGTAATAAGTATAATTATTACAGTTCTAGCAATAATACCTCCATTATATGGGTAATAATGCATGTTATATTGATGATAATGAAAGTGATACGTGTATTTATTATAGTGCTAGCGATAATAACTGCATAATATGGGTAATAATGCATGTTATATTGAGAATAATATAAGTGATAAGTATAATTATTACAGTTCTGGCGATAATAACTGCATTATATGGGTAATAATGCACGTTATATTGCTAATAGTATAAGTAATAAGTATAATTATTACAGTTCTATCGATAATTCCTCCATTATATGGGTAATAATGCATGTTATATTGATAATGATATAAGTAATAAGTATACTTATTACAGTTCTAGCGAGAATAACTGCATAATATGGGTAATAATGCACGTTATATTGCTAATAATATAAGTAATGAGTACAATTATTACAGTTCTAGCGATAATAACTGCATTATATGGGCAATAATGCATGTTATATTGATAATAATATAAGTAATAAGTATAATTATTACAGTTCTAGCGATAATAACTGCATTATATGGGTAATAATGCATGTTATATTGATGATAATAAAAGTAATACGTATATTTATTACAGTTCTAGCGATAATAACTGCATAATATGGGTAATAATGCATGTTATATTGGTAATAATCTAAGTAATAAGTATAATTATTACAGTTCTAGCGATAATAACTGCATTATATGGATAATAATGCACGTTATATTGCTAACAATATAAGTAATAAGTATAATTATTACAGTTCTAGCGATAATAACTGCATTATATGGGTAATAATGCACGTTATATTGCTAATAATATAAGTAATAAGTATAATTATTACAGTTCTAGCGATAATAACTGCATTATATGGGTAATAATGCATGTTATATTGATAATATTGGGAGTAATAAGTATAATTATAATAGTTTTAGCGATAATAATAGTAAAATATGGCAAATAGTACATGTTATATTGATAATAATAAAAGTAATAAATATATTTATTACAGTTCTATCGACAATAACGGCATAATATGGGTAATAATGCATGTTATATTGCTAATAGTATAAGTAATAAGTATAATTATTACAGTTCTATCGATAATACCTCCATTATATGGGTAATAATGCATGTTATATTGATAATGATATAAGTAATTAGTATAATTATTACAGTTCTAGCGATAATAACTGCACAATATGGGTAATAATGCACGTTATATTGCTAATAATATAAGTAATGAGTACAATTATTACAGTTCTAGCGATAATAACTGCATTATATGGGTAATAATGCATGTTATATTGATAATAATATAAGTAATAAGTATAATTATTACAGTTCTAGCGATAATAACTGCATTATATGGGTAATAATGCATGTTATATTGATGATAATAAAAGTAATACGTATATTTATTACAGTTCTAGCGATAATAACTGCATAATATGGGTAATAATGCATGTTATATTGGTAATAATCTAAGTAATAAGTATAATTATTACAGTTCTAGCGATAATAACTGCATTATATGGATAATAATGCACGTTATATTGCTAACAATATAAGTAATAAGTATAATTATTACAGTTCTAGCGATAATAACTGCATTATATGGGTAATAATGCATGTTATATTGATGATAATGAAAGTAATACGTATATTTATTATAGTTCTAGCGATAATAACTGCATAATATGGGTAATAATACATGTTATATTGAGAATAATATAAGTACTAAGTATAATTATTACAGTTCTGGCGATAATAACTGCATTATATGGGTAATAACGCACGTTATATTGCTAATAGTATAAGTAATAAGTATAATTATTACAGTTCTAGCGATAATACCTCCATTATATGGGTAATAATGCATGTTATATTGATAATGATATAAGTAATAAGTATAATTGTTACAGTTCTAGCGATAATAACTGCATAATATAGGTAATAATGCACGTTATATTGCTAATAATATAAGTAATGAGTGCAATTATTACAGTTCTAGCGATAATAACTGCATAATATGGGTAATAATGCATGTTATATTGATAATAATATAAGTAATAAGTATATTTATTACAGTTCTATCGATAATAACTGCATAATATGGGTAATAATGCATGTTATATTGATGATAATGAAAGTAATACGTACATTTATTATAGTTCTAGCGATAATAACTGCATAATATGGGTAATAATACATGTTATATTGAGAATAATATAAGTGATAAGTATAATTATTACAGTTCTGGCGATAATAACTGCATTATATGGGTAATAACGCACGTTATATTGCTAATAGTATAAGTAATAAGTATAATTATTACAGTTCTAGCGATAATACCTCCATTATATGGGTAATAATGCATGTTATATTGATAATGATATAAGTAATAAGTATAATTGTTACAGTTCTAGCGATAATAACTGCATAACATAGGTAATAATGCACGTTATATTGCTAATAATATAAGTAATGAGTGCAATTATTACAGTCCTATCGATAATAACTGCATAATATGGGTAATAATGCATGTTATATTGATGATAATGAAAGTAATACGTATATTTATTATAGTTCTAGCGGTAATAACTGCATTATATGGGTAATAATGCACGTTTTATTGCTAATAGTATAAGTAATAAGTATAATTATTACAGTTCTAGCGATAATACCTCCCTTATATGGGTAATAATGCAGGTTATATTGATAATGATATAAGTAATAAGTATAATTATTACAGTTCTAGCGATAATAACTGCATAATATGGGTAATAATGCACGTTATTTTGCTAATAATATAAGTAAGGAGTACAATTATTACAGTTCTAGCGATAATAACTGCATAATATGGGTAATAATGCATGTTATATTGATAATAATATAAGTAATAAGTATAGTTATTACAGTTCCAGCGATAATAACTGCATAATATGTGTAATAATGCACGTTATATTGCTAATAATATAAGTAATGAGTGCAATTATTACAGTTCTAGCGATAATAACTGCATAATATGGGTAATAATGCATGTTATATTGATAATAATATAAGTAATAAGTATATTTATTACAGTTCTATCGATAATAACTGCATAATATGGGTAATAATGCATGTTATATTGATGATAATGAAAGTAATACGTACATTTATTATAGTTCTCGCGATAATAACTGCATAATATGGGTAATAATACATGTTATATTGAGAATAATATAAGTAATAAGTATAATTATTACAGTTCTAGCGATAATAACTGCATTATATGGGTAATAAGGCATGTTATATTGATAATAATATAAGTAATAAGTATAATTATTACAGTTCTAGCGATAATACCTCCATTACGTGGGTAATAATGCATGTTATACTGATGATAATGAAAGTAATACGTATATTTATTATAGTTCTAGCGATAATAACTGCATAATATGGGTAATAATGCATGTTATATTGAGAATAATATAAGTAATAAGTATAATTATTACAGTTCTAGCGATAATAACTGCATTATATGGGTAATAATGCATGTTATATTGATGATAATAAAAGTAATACGTATATTTATTACAGTTCTAGCGATAATAACTGCATAATATGGGTAATAATGCATGTTATATTGGTAATAATCTAAGTAATAAGTATAATTATTACAGTTCTAGCGATAATAACTGCATTATATGGATAATAATGCACGTTATATTGCTAACAATATAAGTAATAAGTATAATTATTACAGTTCTAGCGATAATAACTGCATTATATGGGTAATAATGCATGTTATATTGATGATAATGAAAGTAATACGTATATTTATTATAGTTCTAGCGATAATAACTGCATAATATGGGTAATAATACATGTTATATTGAGAATAATATAAGTACTAAGTATAATTATTACAGTTCTGGCGATAATAACTGCATTATATGGGTAATAACGCACGTTATATTGCTAATAGTATAAGTAATAAGTATAATTATTACAGTTCTAGCGATAATACCTCCATTATATGGGTAATAATGCATGTTATATTGATAATGATATAAGTAATAAGTATAATTGTTACAGTTCTAGCGATAATAACTGCATAATATAGGTAATAATGCACGTTATATTGCTAATAATATAAGTAATGAGTGCAATTATTACAGTTCTAGCGATAATAATAGTAAAATATGGCTAATAGTGCATGATATATTGATAATAGTAAAAGTAATAAGTATATTTGTTACAGTTCTATCGATAATAACTGCATAATATGGGTAATAATGCATGTTATATTGATGATAATGAAAGTAGTAAGTATATGTATTACAGTTCTAGCGATAATAACTGCATTATATGGGTAATAATGCACGTTATATTGCTAATAATATAAGTAATAAGTATAATTATTACAGTTCTAGCGATAATAACTGCATTATATGGGTAATAATGCATGTTATATTGATAATATTGGGAGTAATAAGTATAATTATAATAGTTTTAGCGATAATAATAGTAAAATATGGCAAATAGTACATGTTATATTGATAATAATAAAAGTAATAAATATATTTATTACAGTTCTATCGACAATAACGGCATAATATGGGTAATAATGCATGTTATATTGCTAATAGTATAAGTAATAAGTACAATTATTACAGTTCTAGCGATAATAACTGCATTATATGGGTAATAATGCATGTTATATTGATAATAATATAAGTAATAAGTATAATTATTACAGTTCTAGCGATAATAACTGCATTATATGGGTAATAATGCATGTTATATTGATGATAATAAAAGTAATACGTATATTTATTACAGTTCTAGCGATAATAACTGCATAATATGGGTAATAATGCATGTTATATTGGTAATAATCTAAGTAATAAGTATAATTATTACAGTTCTAGCGATAATAACTGCATTATATGGGTAATAATGCATGTTATATTGATGATAATGAAAGTAATACGTACATTTATTATAGTTCTAGCGATAATAACTGCATAATATGGGTAATAATACATGTTATATTGAGAATAATATAAGTAATAAGTATAATTATTACAGTTCTGGCGATAATAACTGCATTATATGGGTAATAACGCACGTTATATTGCTAATAGTATAAGTAATAAGTATAATTATTACAGTTCTAGCGATAATACCTCCATTATATGGGTAATAATGCATGTTATATTGATAATGATATAAGTAATAAGTATAATTGTTACAGTTCTAGCGATAATAACTGCATAATATAGGTAATAATGCACGTTATATTGCTAATAATATAAGTAATGAGTGCAATTATTACAGTTCTAGCGATAATAACTGCATAATATGGGTAATAATGCATGTTATATTGATAATAATATAAGTAATAAGTATATTTATTACAGTTCTATCGATAATAACTGCATAATATGGGTAATAATGCATGTTATATTGATGATAATGAAAGTAATACGTACATTTATTATAGTTCTAGCGATAATAACTGCATAATATGGGTAATAATACATGTTATATTGAGAATAATATAAGTGATAAGTATAATTATTACAGTTCTGGCGATAATAACTGCATTATATGGGTAATAACGCACGTTATATTGCTAATAGTATAAGTAATAAGTATAATTATTACAGTTCTAGCGATAATACCTCCATTATATGGGTAATAATGCATGTTATATTGATAATGATATAAGTAATAAGTATAATTGTTACAGTTCTAGCGATAATAACTGCATAACATAGGTAATAATGCACGTTATATTGCTAATAATATAAGTAATGAGTGCAATTATTACAGTCCTAGCGATAATAACTGCATAATATGGGTAATAATGCATGTTATATTGATAATAATATAAGTAATAAGTATATTTATTACAGTTCTATCGATAATAACTGCATAATATGGGTAATAATGCATGTTATATTGATGATAATGAAAGTAATACGTATATTTATTATAGTTCTAGCGGTAATAACTGCATTATATGGGTAATAATGCACGTTTTATTGCTAATAGTATAAGTAATAAGTATAATTATTACAGTTCTAGCGATAATACCTCCCTTATATGGGTAATAATGCAGGTTATATTGATAATGATATAAGTAATAAGTATAATTATTACAGTTCTAGCGATAATAACTGCATAATATGGGTAATAATGCACGTTATTTTGCTAATAATATAAGTAAGGAGTACAATTATTACAGTTCTAGCGATAATAACTGCATAATATGGGTAATAATGCATGTTATATTGATAATAATATAAGTAATAAGTATAGTTATTACAGTTCCAGCGATAATAACTGCATAATATGTGTAATAATGCACGTTATATTGCTAATAATATAAGTAATGAGTGCAATTATTACAGTTCTAGCGATAATAACTGCATAATATGGGTAATAATGCATGTTATATTGATAATAATATAAGTAATAAGTATATTTATTACAGTTCTATCGATAATAACTGCATAATATGGGTAATAATGCATGTTATATTGATGATAATGAAAGTAATACGTACATTTATTATAGTTCTCGCGATAATAACTGCATAATATGGGTAATAATACATGTTATATTGAGAATAATATAAGTAATAAGTATAATTATTACAGTTCTAGCGATAATAACTGCATTATATGGGTAATAAGGCATGTTATATTGATAATAATATAAGTAATAAGTATAATTATTACAGTTCTAGCGATAATACCTCCATTACGTGGGTAATAATGCATGTTATACTGATGATAATGAAAGTAATACGTATATTTATTATAGTTCTAGCGATAATAACTGCATAATATGGGTAATAATGCATGTTATATTGAGAATAATATAAGTAATAAGTATAATTATTACAGTTCTAGCGATAATAACTGCATTATATGGGTAATAATGCATGTTATATTGATGATAATAAAAGTAATACGTATATTTATTACAGTTCTAGCGATAATAACTGCATAATATGGGTAATAATGCATGTTATATTGGTAATAATCTAAGTAATAAGTATAATTATTACAGTTCTAGCGATAATAACTGCATTATATGGATAATAATGCACGTTATATTGCTAACAATATAAGTAATAAGTATAATTATTACAGTTCTAGCGATAATAACTGCATTATATGGGTAATAATGCATGTTATATTGATGATAATGAAAGTAATACGTATATTTATTATAGTTCTAGCGATAATAACTGCATAATATGGGTAATAATACATGTTATATTGAGAATAATATAAGTACTAAGTATAATTATTACAGTTCTGGCGATAATAACTGCATTATATGGGTAATAACGCACGTTATATTGCTAATAGTATAAGTAATAAGTATAATTATTACAGTTCTAGCGATAATACCTCCATTATATGGGTAATAATGCATGTTATATTGATAATGATATAAGTAATAAGTATAATTGTTACAGTTCTAGCGATAATAACTGCATAATATAGGTAATAATGCACGTTATATTGCTAATAATATAAGTAATGAGTGCAATTATTACAGTTCTAGCGATAATAATAGTAAAATATGGCTAATAGTGCATGATATATTGATAATAGTAAAAGTAATAAGTATATTTGTTACAGTTCTATCGATAATAACTGCATAATATGGGTAATAATGCATGTTATATTGATGATAATGAAAGTAGTAAGTATATGTATTACAGTTCTAGCGATAATAACTGCATTATATGGGTAATAATGCACGTTATATTGCTAATAATATAAGTAATAAGTATAATTATTACAGTTCTAGCGATAATAACTGCATTATATGGGTAATAATGCATGTTATATTGATAATATTGGGAGTAATAAGTATAATTATAATAGTTTTAGCGATAATAATAGTAAAATATGGCAAATAGTACATGTTATATTGATAATAATAAAAGTAATAAATATATTTATTACAGTTCTATCGACAATAACGGCATAATATGGGTAATAATGCATGTTATATTGCTAATAGTATAAGTAATAAGTATAATTATTACAGTTCTATCGATAATACCTCCATTATATGGGTAATAATGCATGTTATATTGATAATGATATAAGTAATTAGTATAATTATTACAGTTCTAGCGATAATAACTGCACAATATGGGTAATAATGCACGTTATATTGCTAATAATATAAGTAATGAGTACAATTATTACAGTTCTAGCGATAATAACTGCATTATATGGGTAATAATGCATGTTATATTGATAATAATATAAGTAATAAGTATAATTATTACAGTTCTAGCGATAATAACTGCATTATATGGGTAATAATGCATGTTATATTGATGATAATAAAAGTAATACGTATATTTATTACAGTTCTAGCGATAATAACTGCATAATATGGGTAATAATGCATGTTATATTGGTAATAATCTAAGTAATAAGTATAATTATTACAGTTCTAGCGATAATAACTGCATTATATGGGTAATAATGCATGTTATATTGATGATAATGAAAGTAATACGTACATTTATTATAGTTCTAGCGATAATAACTGCATAATATGGGTAATAATACATGTTATATTGAGAATAATATAAGTAATAAGTATAATTATTACAGTTCTGGCGATAATAACTGCATTATATGGGTAATAACGCACGTTATATTGCTAATAGTATAAGTAATAAGTATAATTATTACAGTTCTAGCGATAATACCTCCATTATATGGGTAATAATGCATGTTATATTGATAATGATATAAGTAATAAGTATAATTGTTACAGTTCTAGCGATAATAACTGCATAACATAGGTAATAATGCACGTTATATTGCTAATAATATAAGTAATGAGTGCAATTATTACAGTCCTAGCGATAATAACTGCATAATATGGGTAATAATGCATGTTATATTGATAATAATATAAGTAATAAGTATATTTATTACAGTTCTATCGATAATAACTGCATAATATGGGTAATAATGCATGTTATATTGATGATAATGAAAGTAATACGTATATTTATTATAGTTCTAGCGGTAATAACTGCATTATATGGGTAATAATGCACGTTTTATTGCTAATAGTATAAGTAATAAGTATAATTATTACAGTTCTAGCGATAATACCTCCCTTATATGGGTAATAATGCAGGTTATATTGATAATGATATAAGTAATAAGTGTAATTATTACAGTTCTAGCGATAATAACTGCATAATATGGGTAATAATGCATGTTATATTGATGATAATGAAAGTAATACGTACATTTATTATAGTTCTAGCGATAATAACTGCATAATATGGGTAATAATACATGTTATATTGAGAATAATATAAGTAATAAGTATAATTATTACAGTTCTAGCGATAATAACTGCATTATATGGGTAATAAGGCATGTTATATTGATAATAATATAAGTAATAAGTATAATTATTACAGTTCTAGCGATAATACCTCCATTACGTGGGTAATAATGCATGTTATACTGATGATAATGAAAGTAATACGTATATTTATTATAGTTCTAGCGATAATAACTGCATAATATGGGTAATAATGCATGTTATATTGAGAATAATATAAGTAATAAGTATAATTATTACAGTTCTAGCGATAATACCTCCATTATGTGGGTAATAATGCATGTTATACTGATGATAATGAAAGTAATACGAATATTTATTATAGTTCTAGCGATAATAACTGCATAATATGGGTAATAATGCACGTTATATTGCTAACAATATAAGCAATAAGTATAATTATTACAGTTCTAGCGGTAATAATAGTAAAATATGGCTAATAGTGCATGATATATTGATAATAGTAAAAGTAATAAGTATATTTATTACAGTTCTATCGATAATAACTGCATAATATGGGTAATAATGCATGTTATATTGATGATAATGAAAGTAGTAAGTATATTTATTACAGTTCTAGCGATAATAACTGCATTATAAGCGTAATAAGGCATGTTATATTGATAATATCGGGAGTAATAAGTATAATTATTATAGTTCTAGCGATAATAATAGTAAAATATGGCTAATAGTGCATGATATATTGATAATAGTAAAAGTAATAAGTATATTTATTACAGTTCTATCGATAATAACTGCATAATATGGGTAATAATGCATGTTATGTTGATGATAATGAAAGTAATACGTATGTTTATTATAGTTCTAGCGATAGTAACTGCATAATATGGGTAATAATGCATGTTATATTGATGATAATGAAAGTAGTAAGTATATGTATTCCAGTTCTAGCGATAATAACTGCATTATATGGGTAATAATGTACGTTATATTGCTAATAATATAAGTAATAAGTATAATTATTACAGTTCTAGCGATAATAACTGCATTATATGGGTAATAATGCATGTTATATTGATAATATCGGGAGTAATAAGTATAATTATTATAGTTCTAGCGATAATAATAGTAAAATATGGCTAGTAGTGCATGATATATTGATAATAGTAAAAGTAATAAGTATATTTATTACAGTTCTATCGATAATAACTGCAAAATATGGGTAATAATGCATGTTATATTGATGATAATGAAAGTAATACGTATATTTATTATAGTTCTAGCGATACTAACTGCATAATATGGGTAATAATGCATGTTATATTGATAATAATATAAGTAATAAGTATAATTATTACAGTTCTAGCGATAATGACTGCATTATATGGGTAATAATGCACGTTATACTGCTAACAATATAAGTAATGAGTATAATTATTACAGTTCTATCGATAATAACTGCATGATATGGGTAATGAGGCATGTTATATTGATGATAATAAAAGTAATACGTATATTTATTATAGTTCTAGCGATAATAACTGCATAATATGGGTAATAATGCATGTTATATTGAGAATAATATAAGTGATAAGTATAATTATTACAGTTCTGGCGATAATAACTGCATTATATGGGTAATAATGCACGGTATATTGCTAATAGTATAAGTAATAAGTATAATTGTTACAGTTCTAGCGATAATACCTCCATTATGTGGGTAATAATGCATGTTATATTGATAATGATATAAGTAATAAGTATAATTATTACAGTTCTAGCGATAATAACTGCATAATATGGGTAATAATGCATGTCATATTGAGAATAATATAAGTAATAAGTATAATTATTACAGTTCTGGCGATAATAACTGCATTATATGGGTAATAATGCAATGTTATATTGATAATATCGGGAGTAATAAGTATAATTATTATAGTTCTAGCGATAATAATAGTAAAATATGGCAAATAGTGCATGTTATATTGATAATAATAAAAGTAATAAGTATATTTATTACAGTTCTATCGATAATAACTGCATAATATGGGTAATAATGCATGTTATATTGATGATAATAAAAGTAATACGTATATTTATTATAGTTGTGGCGATAATAACTGCATAATATGGGTAATAATGCATGTTATATTGATAATAATATAAGTAATAAGTATAATTATTACAGTTCTAGCGATAATAACTGCATTATATGGGTTACAATGCACGTTATATTGCTAACAATATAAGTAATGAGTATAATTATTACAGTTCTAGCGATAATAACTGCATTATATGGGTAATAATGCATGTTACATTGATAATATTGGGAGTAATAAGTGTATTTATTATAGTTCTAGCGATAATAACTGCATAATATGGGTAATAATGCATGTTATGTTGATAATAATGTAAGTAATAAGTGTAATTATTACAGTTCTAGCAATAATACCTCCATTATATGGGTAATAATGCATGTTATATTGATGATAATGAAAGTGATACGTGTATTTATTATAGTGCTAGTGATAATAACTGCATAATATGGGTAATAATGCATGTTATATTGAGAATAATATAAGTGATAAGTATAATTATTACAGTTCTGGCGATAATAACTGCATTATATGGGTAATAATGCACGTTATATTGCTAATAGTATAAGTAATAAGTATAATTATTACAGTTCTATCGATAATTCCTCCATTATATGGGTAATAATGCATGTTATATTGATAATGATATAAGTAATAAGTATACTTATTACAGTTCTAGCGATAATAACTGCATAATATGGGTAATAATGCACGTTATATTGCTAATAATATAAGTAATGAGTACAATTATTACAGTTCTAGCGATAATAACTGCATTATATGGGTAATAATGCATGTTATATTGATAATAATATAAGTAATAAGTATAATTATTACAGTTCTAGCGATAATAACTGCATTATATGGGTAATAATGCATGTTATATTGATGATAATAAAAGTAATACGTATATTTATTACAGTTCTAGCGATAATAACTGCATAATATGGGTAATAATGCATGTTATATTGGTAATAATCTAAGTAATAAGTATAATTATTACAGTTCTAGCGATAATGACTGCATTATATGGGTAATAATGCAAGTTATATTGCTAACAATATAAGTAATGAGTACAATTATTACAGTTCTAGCGATTATAACTGCATAATATGGGTAATAATGCACGTTATATTGCTAATAATATAAGTAATGAGTACAATTATTACAGTTCTGGCGATAATAACTGCATTATATGGGTAATAACGCACGTTATATTGCTAATAGTATAAGTAATAAGTATAATTATTACAGTTCTAGCGATAATACCTCCATTATATGGGTAATAATGCATGTTATATTGATAATGATATAAGTAATAAGTATAATTGTTACAGTTCTAGCGATAATAACTGCATAATATAGGTAATAATGCACGTTATATTGCTAATAATATAAGTAATGAGTGCAATTATTACAGTTCTAGCGATAATAATAGTAAAATATGGCTAATAGTGCATGATATATTGATAATAGTAAAAGTAATAAGTATATTTGTTACAGTTCTATCGATAATAACTGCATAATATGGGTAATAATGCATGTTATATTGATGATAACGAAAGTAGTAAGTATATGTATTACAGTTCTAGCGATAATAACTGCATTATATGGGTAATAATGCACGTTATATTGCTAATAATATAAGTAATAAGTATAATTATTACAGTTCTAGCGATAATAACTGCATTATATGGGTAATAATGCATGTTATATTGATAATATTGGGAGTAATAAGTATAATTATAATAGTTTTAGCGATAATAATAGTAAAATATGGCAAATAGTACATGTTATATTGATAATAATAAAAGTAATAAATATATTTATTACAGTTCTATCGACAATAACGGCATAATATGGGTAATAATGCATGTTATATTGCTAATAGTATAAGTAATAAGTATAATTATTACAGTTCTATCGATAATACCTCCATTATATGGGTAATAATGCATGTTATATTGATAATGATATAAGTAATTAGTATAATTATTACAGTTCTAGCGATAATAACTGCACAATATGGGTAATAATGCACGTTATATTGCTAATAATATAAGTAATGAGTACAATTATTACAGTTCTAGCGATAATAACTGCATTATATGGGTAATAATGCATGTTATATTGATAATAATATAAGTAATAAGTATAATTATTACAGTTCTAGCGATAATAACTGCATTATATGGGTAATAATGCATGTTATATTGATGATAATAAAAGTAATACGTATATTTATTACAGTTCTAGCGATAATAACTGCATAATATGGGTAATAATGCATGTTATATTGGTAATAATCTAAGTAATAAGTATAATTATTACAGTTCTAGCGATAATAACTGCATTATATGGATAATAATGCACGTTATATTGCTAACAATATAAGTAATAAGTATAATTATTACAGTTCTAGCGATAATAACTGTATTATATGGGTAATAATGCATGTTATATTGATGATAATGAAAGTAATACGTACATTTATTATAGTTCTAGCGATAATAACTGCATAATATGGGTAATAATACATGTTATATTGAGAATAATATAAGTAATAAGTATAATTATTACAGTTCTGGCGATAATAACTGCATTATATGGGTAATAACGCACGTTATATTGCTAATAGTATAAGTAATAAGTATAATTATTACAGTTCTAGCGATAATACCTCCATTATATGGGTAATAATGCATGTTATATTGATAATGATATAAGTAATAAGTATAATTGTTACAGTTCTAGCGATAATAACTGCATAACATAGGTAATAATGCACGTTATATTGCTAATAATATAAGTAATGAGTGCAATTATTACAGTCCTAGCGATAATAACTGCATAATATGGGTAATAATGCATGTTATATTGATAATAATATAAGTAATAAGTATATTTATTACAGTTCTATCGATAATAACTGCATAATATGGGTAATAATGCATGTTATATTGATGATAATGAAAGTAATACGTATATTTATTATAGTTCTAGCGGTAATAACTGCATTATATGGGTAATAATGCACGTTTTATTGCTAATAGTATAAGTAATAAGTATAATTATTACAGTTCTAGCGATAATACCTCCCTTATATGGGTAATAATGCAGGTTATATTGATAATGATATAAGTAATAAGTATAATTATTACAGTTCTAGCGATAATAACTGCATAATATGGGTAATAATGCACGTTATTTTGCTAATAATATAAGTAAGGAGTACAATTATTACAGTTCTAGCGATAATAACTGCATAATATGGGTAATAATGCATGTTATATTGATAATAATATAAGTAATAAGTATAGTTATTACAGTTCCAGCGATAATAACTGCATAATATGTGTAATAATGCACGTTATATTGCTAATAATATAAGTAATGAGTGCAATTATTACAGTTCTAGCGATAATAACTGCATAATATGGGTAATAATGCATGTTATATTGATAATAATATAAGTAATAAGTATATTTATTACAGTTCTATCGATAATAACTGCATAATATGGGTAATAATGCATGTTATATTGATGATAATGAAAGTAATACGTACATTTATTATAGTTCTAGCGATAATAACTGCATAATATGGGTAATAATACATGTTATATTGAGAATAATATAAGTAATAAGTATAATTATTACAGTTCTAGCGATAATAACTGCATTATATGGGTAATAAGGCATGTTATATTGATAATAATATAAGTAATAAGTATAATTATTACAGTTCTAGCGATAATACCTCCATTACGTGGGTAATAATACATGTTATACTGATGATAATGAAAGTAATACGTATATTTATTATAGTTCTAGCGATAATAACTGCATAATATGGGTAATAATGCATGTTATATTGAGAATAATATAAGTAATAAGTATAATTATTACAGTTCTAGCGATAATACCTCCATTATGTGGGTAATAATGCATGTTATACTGATGATAATGAAAGTAATACGAATATTTATTATAGTTCTAGCGATAATAACTGCATAATATGGGTAATAATGCACGTTATATTGCTAACAATATAAGCAATAAGTATAATTATTACAGTTCTAGCGGTAATAATAGTAAAATATGGCTAATAGTGCATGATATATTGATAATAGTAAAAGTAATAAGTATATTTATTACAGTTCTATCGATAATAACTGCATAATATGGGTAATAATGCATGTTATATTGATGATAATGAAAGTAGTAAGTATATTTATTACAGTTCTAGCGATAATAACTGCATTATAAGCGTAATAAGGCATGTTATATTGATAATATCGGGAGTAATAAGTATAATTATTATAGTTCTAGCGATAATAATAGTAAAATATGGCTAATAGTGCATGATATATTGATAATAGTAAAAGTAATAAGTATATTTATTACAGTTCTATCGATAATAACTGCATAATATGGGTAATAATGCATGTTATGTTGATGATAATGAAAGTAATACGTATGTTTATTATAGTTCCAGCGATAGTAACTGCATAATATGGGTAATAATGCATGTTATATTGATGATAATGAAAGTAGTAAGTATATGTATTCCAGTTCTAGCGATAATAACTGCATTATATGGGTAATAATGTACGTTATATTGCTAATAATATAAGTAATAAGTATAATTATTACAGTTCTAGCGATAATAACTGCATTATATGGGTAATAATGCATGTTATATTGATAATATCGGGAGTAATAAGTATAATTATTATAGTTCTAGCGATAATAATAGTAAAATATGGCTAGTAGTGCATGATATATTGATAATAGTAAAAGTAATAAGTATATTTATTACAGTTCTATCGATAATAACTGCAAAATATGGGTAATAATGCATGTTATATTGATGATAATGAAAGTAATACGTATATTTATTATAGTTCTAGCGATACTAACTGCATAATATGGGTAATAATGCATGTTATATTGATAATAATATAAGTAATAAGTATAATTATTACAGTTCTAGCGATAATGACTGCATTATATGGGTAATAATGCACGTTATACTGCTAACAATATAAGTAATGAGTATAATTATTACAGTTCTATCGATAATAACTGCATGATATGGGTAATGAGGCATGTTATATTGATGATAATAAAAGTAATACGTATATTTATTATAGTTCTAGCGATAATAACTGCATAATATGGGTAATAATGCATGTTATATTGAGAATAATATAAGTGATAAGTATAATTATTACAGTTCTGGCGATAATAACTGCATTATATGGGTAATAATGCACGGTATATTGCTAATAGTATAAGTAATAAGTATAATTGTTACAGTTCTAGCGATAATACCTCCATTATGTGGGTAATAATGCATGTTATATTGATAATGATATAAGTAATAAGTATACTTATTACAGTTCTAGCGATAATAACTGCATAATATGGGTAATAATGCACGTTATATTGCTAATAATATAAGTAATGAGTACAATTATTACAGTTCTAGCGATAATAACTGCATTATATGGGTAATAATGCATGTTATATTGATAATAATATAAGTAATAAGTATAATTATTACAGTTCTAGCGATAATAACTGCATTATATGGGTAATAATGCATGTTATATTGATGATAATAAAAGTAATACGTATATTTATTACAGTTCTAGCGATAATAACTGCATAATATGGGTAATAATGCATGTTATATTGGTAATAATCTAAGTAATAAGTATAATTATTACAGTTCTAGCGATAATGACTGCATTATATGGGTAATAATGCAAGTTATATTGCTAACAATATAAGTAATGAGTACAATTATTACAGTTCTAGCGATTATAACTGCATAATATGGGTAATAATGCACGTTATATTGCTAATAATATAAGTAATGAGTACAATTATTACAGTTCTGGCGATAATAACTGCATTATATGGGTAATAACGCACGTTATATTGCTAATAGTATAAGTAATAAGTATAATTATTACAGTTCTAGCGATAATACCTCCATTATATGGGTAATAATGCATGTTATATTGATAATGATATAAGTAATAAGTATAATTGTTACAGTTCTAGCGATAATAACTGCATAATATAGGTAATAATGCACGTTATATTGCTAATAATATAAGTAATGAGTGCAATTATTACAGTTCTAGCGATAATAATAGTAAAATATGGCTAATAGTGCATGATATATTGATAATAGTAAAAGTAATAAGTATATTTGTTACAGTTCTATCGATAATAACTGCATAATATGGGTAATAATGCATGTTATATTGATGATAATGAAAGTAGTAAGTATATGTATTACAGTTCTAGCGATAATAACTGCATTATATGGGTAATAATGCACGTTATATTGCTAATAATATAAGTAATAAGTATAATTATTACAGTTCTAGCGATAATAACTGCATTATATGGGTAATAATGCATGTTATATTGATAATATTGGGAGTAATAAGTATAATTATAATAGTTTTAGCGATAATAATAGTAAAATATGGCAAATAGTACATGTTATATTGATAATAATAAAAGTAATAAATATATTTATTACAGTTCTATCGACAATAACGGCATAATATGGGTAATAATGCATGTTATATTGCTAATAGTATAAGTAATAAGTATAATTATTACAGTTCTATCGATAATACCTCCATTATATGGGTAATAATGCATGTTATATTGATAATGATATAAGTAATTAGTATAATTATTACAGTTCTAGCGATAATAACTGCACAATATGGGTAATAATGCACGTTATATTGCTAATAATATAAGTAATGAGTACAATTATTACAGTTCTAGCGATAATAACTGCATTATATGGGTAATAATGCATGTTATATTGATAATAATATAAGTAATAAGTATAATTATTACAGTTCTAGCGATAATAACTGCATTATATGGGTAATAATGCATGTTATATTGATGATAATAAAAGTAATACGTATATTTATTACAGTTCTAGCGATAATAACTGCATAATATGGGTAATAATGCATGTTATATTGGTAATAATCTAAGTAATAAGTATAATTATTACAGTTCTAGCGATAATAACTGCATTATATGGATAATAATGCACGTTATATTGCTAACAATATAAGTAATAAGTATAATTATTACAGTTCTAGCGATAATAACTGCATTATATGGGTAACAATGCATGTTATATTGATGATAATGAAAGTAATACGTATATTTATTATAGTTCTAGCGATAATAACTGCATAATATGGGTAATAATACATGTTATATTGAGAATAATATAAGTACTAAGTATAATTATTACAGTTCTGGCGATAATAACTGCATTATATGGGTAATAACGCACGTTATATTGCTAATAGTATAAGTAATAAGTATAATTATTACAGTTCTAGCGATAATACCTCCATTATATGGGTAATAATGCATGTTATATTGATAATGATATAAGTAATAAGTATAATTGTTACAGTTCTAGCGATAATAACTGCATAACATAGGTAATAATGCACGTTATATTGCTAATAATATAAGTAATGAGTGCAATTATTACAGTCCTAGCGATAATAACTGCATAATATGGGTAATAATGCATGTTATATTGATAATAATATATGTAATAAGTATATTTATTACAGTTCTATCGATAATAACTGCATAATATGGGTAATAATGCATGTTATATTGATGATAATGAAAGTAATACGTATATTTATTATAGTTCTAGCGATAATAACTGCATTATATGGGTAATAATGCACTTTTTATTGCTAATAGTATAAGTAATAAGTATAATTATTACAGTTCTAGCGATAATACCTCCCTTATATGGGTAATAATGCAGGTTATATTGATAATGATATAAGTAATAAGTATAATTATTACAGTTCTAGCGATAATAACTGCATAATATGGGTAATAATGCACGTTATTTTGCTAATAATATAAGTAAGGAGTACAATTATTACAGTTCTAGCGATAATAACTGCATAATATGGGTAATAATGCATGTTATATTGATAATAATATAAGTAATAAGTATAATTATTACAGTTCCAGCGATAATAACTGCATAATATGTGTAATAATGCACGTTATATTGCTAATAATATAAGTAATGAGTATAATTATTACAGTTCTAGCGATAATAACTGCATTATATGGGTAATAAGGCATGTTATATTGATAATAATATAAGTAATAAGTATAATTATTACAGTTCTAGCGATAATACCTCCATTACGTGGGTAGTAATGCATGTTATACTGATGATAATGAAAGTAATACGTATATTTATTATAGTTCTAGCGATAATAACTGCATAATATGGGTAATAATGCATGTTATATTGAGAATAATATAAGTAATAAGTATAATTATTACAGTTCTAGCGATAATACCTCCATTATGTGGGTAATAATGCATGTTATACTGATGATAATGAAAGTAATACGTATATTTATTATAGTTCTAGCGATAATAACTGCTTAATATGGGTAATAATGCACGTTATATTGCTAACAATATAAGCAATAAGTATAATTATTACAGTTCTAGCGATAATAATAGTAAAATATGGCTAATAGTGCATGATATATTGATAATAGTAAAAGTAATAAGTATATTTATTACAGTTCTATCGATAATAACTGCATAATATGGGTAATAATGCATGTTATGTTGATGATAATGAAAGTAATACGTATGTTTATTATAGTTCTAGCGATAGTAACTGCATAATATGGGTAATAATGCATGTTATATTGATAATATCGGGAGTAATAAGTATAATTATTATAGTTCTAGCGATAATAATAGTAAAATATGGCTAGTAGTGCATGATATATTGATAATAGTAAAAGTAATAAGTATATTTATTACAGTTCTATCGATAATAACTGCATAATATGGGTAATAATGCATGTTATATTGATGATAATAAAAGTAATACGTATATTTATTATAGTTGTAGCGATAATAACTGCATAATATGGGTAATAATGCATGTTATATTGATAATAATATAAGTAATAAGTATAATTATTACAGTTCTAGCGATAATAACTGCATTATATGGGTAATAATGCAATGTTATATTGATAATATCGGGAGTAATAAGTATAATTATTATAGTTCTAGCGATAATAATAGTAAAATATGGCAAATAGTGCATGTTATATTGATAATAATAAAAGTAATAAGTATATTTATTACAGTTCTATCGATAATAACTGCATAATATGGGTAATAATGCATGTTATATTGATGATAATAAAAGTAATACGTATATTTATTATAGTTGTAGCGATAATAACTGCATAATATGGGTAATAATGCATGTTATATTGATAATAATATAAGTAATAAGTATAATTACTACAGTTCTAGCGATAATGACTGCATTATATGGGTAATAATGCAAGTTATATTGCTAACAATATAAGTAATGAGTATAATTATTACAGTTCTAGCGATTATAACTGCATAATATGGGCAATAATGCACGTTATATTGCTAATAATATAAGTAATGAGTACAATTATTACAGTTCTAGCGATAATAACTGCATTATATGGGAAATAATGCATGTTATATTGATAATATCGGGAGTAATAAGTATAATTATTATAGTTCTAGCGATAATAATAGTAAAATCTGGCAAATAGTGCATGTTATATTGATAATAATAAAAGTAATAAGTATATTTATTACAGTTCTATCGATAATAACTGCATGATATGGGTAATAATGCATGTTATATTGATGATAATAAAAGTAATACGTATATTTATTATAGTTGTAGCGATAATAACTGCATAATATGGGTAATAATGCATGTTATATTGATAATAATATAAGTAATAAGTATAATTATTTCAGTTCTAGCGATAATGACTGCATTATATGGGTAACAATGCACGTTATATTGCTAACAATATAAGTAATGAGTATAATTATTACAGTTCTAGCGATAATAACTGCATTATATGGGTAATAATGCATGTTACATTGATAATATTGGGAGTAATAAGTATAATTATTATAGTTCTAGCGATAATAATAGTAAAATATGGCTAGTAGTGCATGATATATTGATAATAGTAAAAGTAATAAGTATAATTATTACTGTTCTATCGATAATAACTGCATAATATGGGTAATAATGCATGTTATATTGAGAATAATATAAGTGATAAGTATAATTATTACAGTTCTGGCGATAATAACTGCATTATATGGGTAATAATGCACGTTATATTGCTAATAGTATAAGTAATAAGTATAATTATTACAGTTCTATCGATAATTCCTCCATTATATGGGTAATAATGCATGTTATATTGATAATGATATAAGTAATAAGTATAATTATTACAGTTCTAGCGATAATAACTGCATAATATGGGTAATAATGCACGTTATATTGCTAATAATATAAGTAATGAGTACAATTATTACAGTTCTAGCGATAATAACTGCATTATATGGGTAATAATGCATGTTATATTGATAATAATATAAGTAATAAGTATAATTATTACAGTTCTAGCGATAATAACTGCATTATATGGGTAATAATGCATGTTATATTGATAATATTGGGAGTAATAAGTATAATTATAATAGTTTTAGCGATAATAATAGTAAAATATGGCAAATAGAGCATGTTATATTGATAATAATAAAAGTAATAAATATATTTATTACAGTTCTATCGATAATAACGGCATAATATGGGTAATAATGCATGTTATATTGCTAATAGTATAAGTAATAAGTATAATTATTAATGTTCTAGCGATAATAACTGCATTATATGGGTAATAATGCATGTTATATTGATGATAATAAAAGTAATACGTATATTTATTACAGTTCTAGCGATAATAACTGCATATTATGGGTAATAATGCATGTTATATTGGTAATAATCTAAGTAATAAATATAATTATTACAGTTCTAGCGATAATAACTGCATTATATGGATAATAATGCACGTTATATTGCTAACAATATAAGTAATAAGTATAATTATTACAGTTCTAGCGATAATAACTGCATTATATGGGTAATAATGCACGTTATATTGCTAATAATATAAGCAATGAGTACAATTATCACAGTTCTAGCGATAATAACTGCATTATATGGGTAATAATGCACGTTATATTGCTAATAGTATAAGTAATAAGTATAATTATTACAGTTCTATCGATAATTCCTCCATTATATGGGTAATAATGCATGTTATATTGATAATGATATAAGTAATAAGTACAATTATTACAGTTCTAGCGATAATAACTGCATAATATGGGTAATAATGCACGTTATATTGCTAATAATATAAGTAATGAGTACAATTATTACAGTTCTAGCGATAATAACTGCATTATATGGGTAATAATGCATGTTATATTGATAATAATATAAGTAATAAGTATAATTATTACAGTTCTAGCGATAATAACTGCATTGCATGGGTAATAATGCATGTTATATTGATAATATTGGGAGTAATAAGTATAATTATAATAGTTTTAGCGATAATAATAGTAAAATATGGCAAATAGAGCATGTTATATTGATAATAATAAAAGTAATAAATATATTTATTACAGTTCTATCGATAATAACGGCATAATATGGGTAATAATGCATGTTATATTGCTAATAGTATAAGTAATAAGTATAATTATTAAAGTTCTAGCGATAATAACTGCATTATATGGGTAATAATGCATGTTATATTGATGATAATAAAAGTAATACGTATATTTATTACAGTTCTAGCGATAATAACTGCATATTATGGGTAATAATGCATGTTATATTGGTAATAATCTAAGTAATAAGTATAATTATTACAGTTCTAGCGATAATAACTGCATTATATGGATAATAATGCACGTTATATTGCTAACAATATAAGTAATAAGTATAATTATTACAGTTCTAGCGATAATAACTGCATTATATGGGTAATAATGCATGTTATATTGATGATAATGAAAGTAATACGTATATTTATTATAGTTCTAGCGATAATAACTGCATAATATGGGTAATAATACATGTCATATTGAGAATAATATAAGTAATAAGTATAATTATTACAGTTCTGGCGATAATAACTGCATTATATGGGTAATAACGCACGTTATATTGCTAATAGTATAAGTGATAAGTATAATTATTACAGTTCTGGCGATAATAACTGCATTATATGGGTAATAATGCACGTTATATTGCTAATAGTATAAGTAATAAGTATAATTATTACAGTTCTATCGATAATTCCTCCATTATGTGGGTAATAATGCATGTTATACTGATGATAATGAAAGTAATACGTATATTTATTATAGGCCTAGCGATAATAACTGCATAATATGGGTAATAATGCATGTTATATTGAGAACAATATAAGTAATAAGTATAATTGTTACAGTTCTAGCGATAATACCTCCATTATGTGGGTAATAATGCATGTTATACTGATGATAATGAAAGTAATACGTATATTTATTATAGTTCTAGCGATAATAACTGCATAATATGGGTAATAATGCACGTTATATTGCTAACAATATAAGCAATAAGTATAATTATTACAGTTCTAGCGATAATAACTGCATTATATGGGTAATAATGCATGTTATATTAATAATATGGGGAGTAATAAGTATAATTATTATAGTTCTAGCGATAATAATAGTAAAATATGGCTAGTAGTGCATGATATATTGATAATAGTAAAAGTAATAAGTATATTTATTACAGTTCTATAGTAACTGCATAATATGGGTAATAATGCATGTTATATTGATAATAATATAAGTAATAAGTATAATTATTACAGTTCTAGCGATAATAACTGCATTATATGGGTAATAATGCACGTTATATTGCTAACAATATAAGTAATGAGTATAATTATTACAGTTCTATCGATAATAACTGCATAATATGGGTAATAATGCATGTTATATTGATGATAATGAAAGTAATACGTATATTTATTATAGTTCTAGCGATACTAACTGCATAATATGGGTAATAATGCATGTTATATTGAGAATAATATAAGTAATAAGTATAACTATTACAGTTCTGGCGATAATAACTGCATTATATGGGTAATAATGCAATGTTATATTGATAATATCGGTCGTAATAAGTATAATTATTATAGTTCTAGCGATAATAATAGTAAAATATGGCAAATAGTGCATGTTATATTGATAATAATAAAAGTAATAAGTATATTTATTACAGTTCTAGCGATAATGACTGCATTATATGGGTAATAATGCACGTTATATTGCTAACAATATAAGTAATGAGTATAATTATTACAGTTCTAGCGATAATAACTGCATAATATGGGTAATAATGCACGTTATATTGCTAATAATATAAGCAATGAGTACAATTATCACAGTTCTAGCGATAATAACTGCATTATATGGGTAATAATGCAAGTTATATTGCTAACAATATAAGTAATAAGTATAATTATTACGGTTCTATCGATAATAACTGCATAATATGGGTAATAATGCATGTTATTTTGATGATAATGAAAGTAATACGTATGTTTATTATAGTTCTAGCGATAGTAACCGCATAATATGGGTAATAATGCATGTTATATTGAGAATAATATAAGTAATAAGTATAATTATTACAGTTCTGGCGATAATAACTGCATTATATGGGTAATAATGCACGTTATATTGCTAATAGTATAAGTAATAAGTATAATTATTACAGTTCTATCGATAATACCTCCATTATATGGGTCATAATGCATGTTATATTGATAATGATATAAGTAATAAGTATAATTATTACAGTTCTGGCGATAATAACTGCATTATATGGGTAACAATGCACGTTATATTGCTAATAGTATAAGTAATAAGTATAATTATTACAGTTCTAGCAATAATACCTCCATTATATGGGTAATAATGCATGTTATATTGATAATGATATAAGTAATAAGTATAATTATTACAGTTCTAGCGATAATAACTGCATAATATGGGTAATAATGGATGTTATATTGAGAATAATATAAGTAATAAGTATAATTATTACAGTTCTGGCGATAATAACTGCATTATATGGGTAATAATGCACGCTATATTGCTAATAGTATAAGTAATAAGTATAATTATTACAGTGCTTGCGATAATACCTCCATTATATGGGTAATAATGCATGTTATATTGAGAATAATATAAGTAATAAGTATAATTATTACAGTTCTAGCGATAATAACTGCATTATATGGGTAATAATGCACGTTATACTGCTAATAATATAAGTAATAAGTATAGTTATTACAGTTCTAGCGATAATAACTGTATTACATGGGTAATAATGCATGTTATATTGATAATATCGGGAGTAATAAGTATAATTATTATAGTTCTAGCGATAATAACTGCATTATATGGGTAATAATGCACGTTATACTGCTAATAATATAAGTAATAAGTATAGTTATTACAGTTCTATCGATAATAACTGCATAATATGGGTAATAATGCATGTTATGTTGATGACAATGAAAGTAATACGTATGTTTATTATAGTTCTAGCGATAGTAACTGCATAATATGGGTAATAATGCATGTTATATTGAGAATAATATAAGTAATAAGTATAATTATTACAGTTCTAGCGATAATACCTCCATTATATTGGTAATAATGCATGTTATATTGATAATGATATAAGTAATAAGTATAATTATTACAGTTCTAGCGATAATAACTGCATTGTATGGGTAATAATGCATGTTATATTGATAATATCGGGAGTAATAAGTATAATTATTATAGTTCTAGCGATAATAATAGTAAAATATGGCAAATAGTGCATGTTATATTGATAATAATAAAACTAATAAGTATATTTATTACAGTTCTATCGATAATAACTGCATAATATGGGTAATAATTATGTTATATTGATGATAATAAGAGTAATACGTATATTTATTATAGTTCTAGCAATAATAACTGCATAATATGGGTAATAATGCATGTTATATTGAGAATAATATAAGTAATAAGTATAATTATTACAGTTCTGGCGATAATAACTTCTTTATATGGGTAATAATGCACGTTATATTGCTAATAGTATAAGTAATAAGTATAATTATTACAGTTCTAGCGATAATACCTCCATTATATGGGTAATAATGCATGTTATATTGATAATGATATAAGTAATAAGTATAATTATTACAGTTCTAGCGATAATAACTGCATAATATGGGTAATAATGCACGTTATATTGCTAATAGTATAAGTAATAAGTATAATTATTACAGTTCTAGCGATAATACCTCCATTATATGGGTAATAATGCATGTTATATTGATAATGATATAAGTAATAAGTATAATTATTACAGTTCTAGCGATAATAACTGCATTATATGGGTAATAATGCATGTTATATTGATAATATCGGGAGTAATAAGTATAATTATTATAGTTCTAGCGATAATAATAGTAAAATATGGCAAATAGTGCATGTTACAAGGAGAATAATAAAAGAAATAAGTATATTTATTACAGTTCTATCGATAATAACTGCATAATATGGGTAATAATGCATGTTATATTGATAATAATATAAGTAATAAGTAGAATTATTACAGTTCTAGCGATAATAACTGCATAATATGGGTAATAATGCACGTTATATTGCTAATAGTATAAGTAATAAGTATAATTATTACAGTTCTAGCGATAATACCTCCATTATATGGGTAATAATGCATGTTATATTGATAATGATATAAGTAATAAGTATAATTATTACAGTTCTAGCGATAATAACTGCATAATATGGGTAATAATGCATGTTATATTGCTAACAATATAAGTAATAAGTATAATTATTACAGTTCTAGCGATAATAACTGCATTATATGGGTAAAAATGCATGTTATATTGATAATATTGGGAGTAATAAGTATATTTATTACAGTTCTAGCGATAATAACTGCATAATATACGTAATAATGCACGTTATATTGCTAATAATATAAGTAATGAGTATAATTATTACAGTTCTAGCGATAATACCTCCATTATATGGGTAATAATGCATGTTATATTGATAATGATATAAGTAATAAGTATAATTATTACAGTTCTAGCGATAATAACTGCATAATATGGGTAATAATGCACGTTATATTGCTAATAGTATAAGTAATAAGTATAATTATTACAGTTCTAGCGATAATACCTCCATTGTATGGGTAATAATGCATGTTATATTGATAATGATATAAGTAATAAGTATAATTATTACAGTTCTAGCGATAATAACTGCATAATATGGGTAATAATGCACGTTATATTGCTAATAATATAAGTAATAAGTATAATTATTACAGTTCTAGCGATAATAACTGCATTGTATGGGTAATAATGCATGTTATATTGATAATATCGGGAGTAATAAGTATAATTATTATAGTTCTAGCGATAATAATAGTAAAATATGGCAAATAGTGCATGTTATATTGATAATAATAAAAGTAATAAGTATATTTATTACAGTTCTATCGATAATAACTGCATAATATGGGTAATAATTATGTTATATTGATGATAATAAAATTAATACGTACATTTATTATAGTTCTAGCGATAATAACTGCATAATATGGGTAATAATGCATGTTATATTGATAATAATATATGTAATAAGTATAATTATTACAGTTCTAGCGATAATAACTGCATTATATGGGTAATAATGCACGTTATATTGCTAACAATATAAGTTATAAGTACAATTATTACAGTTCTAGCGATAATAACTGCATTATATGGGTAAAAATGCATGTTATATTGAGAATAATATAAGTAATAAGTATAATTATTACAGTTCTGGCGATAATAACTGCATTATATGGGTAACAATGCACGTTATATTGCTAATAGTATAAGTAATAAGTATAATTATTTCAGTTCTAGCAATAATACCTCCATTATATGGGTAATAATGCATGTTATATTGATAATAATATAAGTAATAAGTATAATTATTACAGTTCTAGCGATAATACCTCCATTATATGGGTAATAATGCACGTTATATTGCTAATAATATAAGTAATGAGTACAGTTATTACAGTTCTAGCCATAATAACTGCATTATATGGGTAATAATGCATGTTATATTGATAATAACATAAGTAATAAGTATAATTATTACAGTTGTAGCGATAATAACTGCATTATATGGGTAATAATGCATGTTATATTGATAATATCGGGAGTAATAAGTATAATTATTATAGTTCTAGCGATAATAGTAGTAAAATATGGCAAATAGTACATGTTATATTGATAATAATAAAAGTAATAAGTATATTTATTACAGTCCTACCGATAATAACTGCATAATATGGGTAATAATGCATGTTATATTGATGATAATAAAAGTAATACGTATATTTACTATAGTTCTAGCGATAATAACTGCATAATATGGGTAATAATGCATGTTATATTGATAATAATATAAGTAATAAGTATAATTATTACAGTTCTAGCAATAATACCTCCATTATATGGGTAATAATGTATGTTATATTGAGAGTAATACAAGTAATAAGTATAATTATTACAGTTCTGGCGATAATAACTTCTTTATATGGGTAATAATGCACGTTATATTGCTAATAGTATAAGTAATAAGTATAATTATTACAGTTCTAGCGATAATACCTCCATTATATGGGTAATAATGCATGTTATATTGATAATGATATAAGTAATTAGTATAATTATTATAGTTCTAGCGATAATAACTGCATAATATGGGTAATAATGCATGTTATATTGATAATAATATATGTAATAAGTATAATTATTACAGTTCTAGCGATAATAACTGCATTATATGTGTAATAATGCACGTTATATTGCTAACAATATAAGTAATAAGTATAATTATTACAGTTCTAGCGATAATAACTGCATTATATGGGTAAAAATGCATGTTATATTGATAATATTGGGAGTAATAAGTATATTTATTATAGTTCTAGCGATAATAACTGCATAATATGGGTAATAATGCATGTTATATTGAGAATAATATAAGTAATAAGTATAATTATTACAGTTCTGGCGATAATAACTGCATTATATGGGTAACAATGCACGTTATATTGCTAATAGTATAAGTAATAAGTATAATTATTACAGTTCTAGCAATAGTACCTCCATTATATGGGTAATAATGCATGTTATATTGATAATAATATGAGTAATCAGTATAATTATTACAGTTCTAGCAATAATACCTCCATTATATGGGTAATAATGCATGTTATATTGATAATGATATAAGTAATAAGTATAATTATTACAGTTCTAGCGATAATAACTGCATAATATGGGTAATAATGGATGTTATATTGAGAATAATATAAGTAATAAGTATAATTATTACAGTTCTGGCGATAATAACTGCATTATATGGGTAATAATGCACGCTATATTGCTAATAGTATAAGTAATAAGTATAATTATTACAGTGCTTGCGATAATACCTCCATTATATGGGTAATAATGCATGTTATATTGAGAATAATATAAGTAATAAGTATAATTATTACAGTTCTAGCGATAATAACTGCATTATATGGGTAATAATGCACGTTATACTGCTAATAATATAAGTAATAAGTATAGTTATTACAGTTCTAGCGATAATAACTGTATTACATGGGTAATAATGCATGTTATATTGATAATATCGGGAGTAATAAGTATAATTATTATAGTTCTAGCGATAATAATAGTAAAATATGGCTAATAGTGCATGATATATTGATAATAGTAACAGTAATAAGTATATTTATTACAGTTCTATCGATAATAACTGCATAATATGGGTAATAATGCATGTTATGTTGATGACAATGAAAGTAATACGTATGTTTATTATAGTTCTAGCGATAGTAACTGCATAATATGGGTAATAATGCATGTTATATTGAGAATAATATAAGTAATAAGTATAATTATTACAGTTCTAGCGATAATACCTCCATTATATTGGTAATAATGCATGTTATATTGATAATGATATAAGTAATAAGTATAATTATTACAGTTCTAGCGATAATAACTGCATTGTATGGGTAATAATGCATGTTATATTGATAATATCGGGAGTAATAAGTATAATTATTATAGTTCTAGCGATAATAATAGTAAAATATGGCAAATAGTGCATGTTATATTGATAATAATAAAACTAATAAGTATATTTATTACAGTTCTATCGATAATAACTGCATAATATGGGTAATAATTATGTTATATTGATGATAATAAGAGTAATACGTATATTTATTATAGTTCTAGCAATAATAACTGCATAATATGGGTAATAATGCATGTTATATTGAGAATAATATAAGTAATAAGTATAATTATTACAGTTCTGGCGATAATAACTTCTTTATATGGGTAATAATGCACGTTATATTGCTAATAGTATAAGTAGTAAGTATAATTATTACAGTTCTAGCGATAATACCTCCATTATATAGGTAATAATGCATGTTATATTGATAATGATATAAGTAATAAGTATAATTATTACAGTTCTAGCGATAATAACTGCATAATATGGGCAATAATGCACGTTATATTGCTAATAGTATAAGTAATAAGTATAATTATTACAGTTCTAGCGATAATACCTCCATTATATGGGTAATAATGCATTTTATATTGATAATGATATAAGTAATAAGTATAATTATTACAGTTCTAGCGATAATAACTGCATTATATGGGTAATAATGCATGTTATATTGATAATATCGGGAGTAATAAGTATAATTATTATAGTTCTAGCGATAATAATAGTAAAATATGGCAAATAGTGCATGTTATAAGGAGAATAATAAAAGAAATAAGTATATTTATTACAGTTCTATCGATAATAACTGCATAATATGGGCAATAATGCATGTTATATTGATAATAATATAAGTAATAAGTATAATTATTACAGTTCTAGCGATAATAACTGCATAATATGGGTAATAATGCACGTTATATTGCTAATAGTATAAGTAATAAGTATAATTATTACAGTTCTAGCGATAATAACTGCATTGTATGGGTAATAATGCATGTTATATTGATAATATCGGGAGTAATAAGTATAATTATTATAGTTCTAGCGATAATAATAGTAAAATATGGCAAATAGTGCATGTTATATTGATAATAATAAAAGTAATAAGTATATTTATTACAGTTCTATCGATAATAACTGCATAATATGGGTAATAATTATGTTATATTGATGATAATAAAATTAATACGTACATTTATTATAGTTCTAGCGATAATAACTGCATAATATGGGTAATAATGCATGTTATATTGATAATAATATATGTAATAAGTATAATTATTACAGTTCTAGCGATAATAACTGCATTATATGGGTAATAATGCACGTTATATTGCTAACAATATAAGTAATAAGTACAATTATTACAGTTCTAGCGATAATAACTGCATTATATGGGTAAAAATGCATGTTATATTGAGAATAATATAAGTAATAAGTATAATTATTACAGTTCTGGCGATAATAACTGCATTATATGGGTAACAATGCACGTTATATTGCTAATAGTATAAGTAATAAGTATAATTATTACAGTTCTAGCAATAATACCTCCATTATATGGGTAATAATGCATGTTATATTGATAATAATATAAGTAATAAGTATAATTATTACAGTTCTAGCGATAATACCTCCATTATATGGGTAATAATGCACGTTATATTGCTAATAATATAAGTAATGAGTACAGTTATTACAGTTCTAGCCATAATAACTGCATTATATGGGTAATAATGCATGTTATATTGATAATAACATAAGTAGTAAGTATAATTATTACAGTTCTAGCGATAATAACTGCATTATATGGGTAATAATGCATGTTATATTGATAATATCGGGAGTAATAAGTATAATTATTATAGTTCTAGCGATAATAGTAGTAAAATATGGCAAATAGTACATGTTATATTGATAATAATAAAAGTAATAAGTATATTTATTACAGTCCTACCGATAATAACTGCATAATATGGGTAATTATGCATGTTATATTGATGATAATAAAAGTAATACGTATATTTACTATAGTTCTAGCGATAATAACTGCATAATATGGGTAATAATGCATGTTATATTGATAATAATATAAGTAATAAGTATAATTATTACAGTTCTAGCAATAATACCTCCATTATATGGGTAATAATGTATGTTATATTGAGAGTAATACAAGTAATAAGTATAATTATTACAGTTCTGGCGATAATAACTTCTTTATATGGGTAATAATGCACGTTATATTGCTAATAGTATAAGTAATAAGTATAATTATTACAGTTCTAGCGATAATACCTCCATTATATGGGTAATAATGCATGTTATATTGATAATGATATAAGTAATTAGTATAATTATTATAGTTCTAGCGATAATAACTGCATAATATGGGTAATAATGCATGTTATATTGATAATAATATATGTAATAAGTATAATTATTACGGTTCTAGCGATAATAACTGCATTATATGTGTAATAATGCACGTTATATTGCTAACAATATAAGTAATAAGTATAATTATTACAGTTCTAGCGATAATAACTGCATTATATGGGTAAAAATGCATGTTATATTGATAATATTGGGAGTAATAAGTATATTTATTATATTTCTAGCGATAATAACTGCATAATATGGGTAATAATGCATGTTATATTGAGAATAATATAAGTAATAAGTATAATTATTACAGTTCTGGCGATAATAACTGCATTATATGGGTAACAATGCACGTTATATTGCTAATAGTATAAGTAATAAGTATAATTATTACAGTTCTAGCAATAGTACCTCCATTATATGGGTAATAATGCATGTTATATTGATAATGATATAAGTAATAAGTATAATTATTACAGTTCTAGCGATAATAACTGCATAATATGGGTAATAATGGATGTTATATTGAGAATAATATAAGTAATAAGTATAATTATTACAGTTCTGGCGATAATAACTGCATTATATGGGTAATAATGCACGCTATATTGCTAATAGTATAAGTAATAAGTATAATTATTACAGTGCTTGCGATAATACCTCCATTATATGGGTAATAATGCATGTTATATTGATAATGATATAAGTAATAAGTATAATTATTACAGTTCTAGCGATAATACCTCCATTATATGGGTAATAATGCATGTTATATTGATAATGATATAAGTAATAAGTATAATTATTACAGTTCTAGCGATAATAACTGCATAATATGGGTAATAATGCACGTTATATTGCTAATAGTATAAGTAATAAGTATAATTATTACAGTTCTAGCGATAATACCTCCATTATATGGGTAATAATGCATGTTATATTGATAATGATATAAGTAATAAGTATAATTATTACAGTTCTAGCGATAATAACTGCATAATATGGGTAATAATGCACGTTATATTGCTAATAATATAAGTAATAAGTATAATTATTACAGTTCTAGCGATAATAACTGCATTGTATGGGTAATAATGCATGTTATATTGATAATATCGGGAGTAATAAGTATAATTATTATGGTTCTAGCGATAATAATAGTAAAATATGACAAATAGTGCATGTTATATTGATAATAATAAAAGTAATAAGTATATTTATTACAGTTCTATCGATAATAACTGCATAATATGGGTAATAATTATGTTATATTGATGATAATAAAATTAATACGTACATTTATTATAGTTCGAGCGATAATAACTGCATAATATGGGTAATAATGCATGTTATATTGATAATAATATATGTAATAAGTATAATTATTACAGTTCTAGCGATAATAACTGCATTATATGGGTAATAATGCACGTTATATTGCTAACAATATAAGTAATAAGTACAATTATTACAGTTCTAGCGATAATAACTGCATTATATGGGTAAAAATGCATGTTATATTGAGAATAATATAAGTAATAAGTATAATTATTACAGTTCTGGCGATAATAACTGCATTATATGGGTAACAATGCACGTTATATTGCTAATAGTATAAGTAATAAGTATAATTATTACAGTTCTAGCAATAATACCTCCATTATATGGGTAATAATGCATGTTATATTGATAATAATATAAGTAATAAGTATAATTATTACAGTTCTAGCGATAATACCTCCATTATATGGGTAATAATGCACGTTATATTGCTAATAATATAAGTAATGAGTACAGTTATTACAGTTCTAGACATAATAACTGCATTATATTGGTAATAATGCATGTTATATTGATAATAACATAAGTAATAAGTATAATTATTACAGTTCTAGCGATAATAACTGCATTATATGGGTAATAATGCATGTTATATTGATAATATCGGGAGTAATAAGTATAATTATTATAGTTCTAGCGATAATAATAGTAAAATATGGCAAATAGTGCATGTTATAAGGAGAATAATAAAAGAAATAAGTATATTTATTACAGTTCTATCGATAATAACTGCATAATATGGGTAATAATGCATGTTATATTGATAATAATATAAGTAATAAGTAGAATTATTACAGTTCTAGCGATAATAACTGCATTATATGGGTAATAATGCACGTTATATTGCTAACAATATAAGTAATAAGTATAATTATTACAGTTCTAGCGATAATACCTCCATTATATGGGTAATAATGCACGTTATATTGCTAATAATATAAGTAATGAGTACAATTATTACAGTTCTAGCAATAATACCTCCATTATATGGGTAATAATGCATGTTATATTGATAATGATATTAGTAATAAGTATAATTATTACAGTTCTAGCGATAATAACTGCATAATATGGGTAATAATGCACGTTATATTGCTAATAATATAAGTAATGAGTACAATTATTACAGTTCTAGCCATAATAACTGCATTATATGGGTAATAATGCATGTTATATTGATAATAACATAAGTAATAAGTATAATTATTACAGTTCTAGCGATAATAACTGCATTATATGGGTAATAATGCATGTTATATTGATAATATCGGGAGTAATAAGTATAATTATTATAGTTCTAGCGATAATAGTAGTAAAATATGGCAAATAGTACATGTTATATTGATAATAATAAAAGTAATAAGTATATTTATTACAGTCCTACCGATAATAACTGCATAATATGGGTAATAATGCATGTTATATTGATGATAATAAAAGTAATACGTATATTTATTATAGTTCTAGCGATAATAACTGCATAATATGGGTAATAATGCATGTTATATTGATAATAATATAAGTAATAAGTATAATTATTACAGTTCTAGCAATAATACCTCCATTATATGGGTAATAATGCATGTTATATTGAGAGTAATACAAGTAATAAGTATAATTATTACAGTTCTGGCGATAATAACTTCTTTATATGGGTAATAATGCACGTTATATTGCTAATAGTATAAGTAATAAGTATAATTATTACAGTTCTAGCGATAATACCTCCATTATATGGGTAATAATGCATGTTATATTGATAATGATATAAGTAATAAGTATAATTATTACAGTTCTAGCGATAATAACTGCATAATATGGGTAATAATGCATGTTATATTGCTAACAATATAAGTAATAAGTATAATTATTACAGTTCTAGCGATAATAACTGCATTATATGGGTAAAAATGCATGTTATATTGATAATATTGGGAGTAATAAGTATATTTATTACAGTTCTAGCGATAATAACTGCATAATATACGTAATAATGCACGTTATATTGCTAATAATATAAGTAATGAGTATAATTATTACAGTTCTAGCGATAATAACTGCATTGTATGGGTAATAATGCATGTTATATTGATAATATCGGGAGTAATAAGTATAATTATTATAGTTCTAGCGATAATAATAGTAAAATATGGCAAATAGTGCATGTTATATTGATAATAATAAAAGTAATAAGTATATTTATTACAGTTCTATCGATAATAACTGCATAATATGGGTAATAATTACGTTATATTGGTGATAATAAAATTAATACGTACATTTATTATAGTTCTAGCGATAATAACTGCATAATATGGGTAATAATGCATGTTATATTGATAATAATATATGTAATAAGTATAATTATTACAGTTCTAGCGATAATAACTGCATTATATGGGTAATAATGCACGTTATATTGCTAACAATATAAGTAATCAGTACAATTATTACAGTTCTAGCGATAATAACTGCATTATATGGGTAAAAATGCATGTTATATTGAGAATAATATAAGTAATAAGTATAATTATTACAGTTCTGGCGATAATAACTGCATTATATGGGTAACAATGCACGTTATATTGCTAATAGTATAAGTAATAAGTATAATTATTACAGTTCTAGCAATAATACCTCCATTATATGGGTAATAATGCATGTTATATTGATAATAATATAAGTAATAAGTATAATTATTACAGTTCTAGCGATAATACCTCCATCATATGGGTAATAATGCACGTTATATTGCTAATAATATAAGTAATGAGTACAGTTATTACAGTTCTAGCCATAATAACTGCATTATATTGGTAATAATGCATGTTATATTGATAATAACATAAGTAATAAGTATAATTATTACAGTTCTAGCGATAATAACTGCATTATATGGGTAATAATGCATGTTATATTGATAATATCGGGAGTAATAAGTATAATTATTATAGTTCTAGCGATAATAATAGTAAAATATGGCAAATAGTGCATGTTATAAGGAGAATAATAAAAGAAATAAGTATATTTATTACAGTTCATTCGATAATAACTGCATAATATGGGTAATAATGCATGTTATATTGATAATAATATAAGTAATAAGTAGAATTATTACAGTTCTAGCGATAATAACTGCATTATATGGGTAATAATGCACGTTATATTGCTAACAATATAAGTAATAAGTATAATTATTACAGTTCTAGCGATAATACCTCCATTATATGGGTAATAATGCACGTTATATTGCTAATAATATAAGTAATGAGTACAATTATTACAGTTCTAGCAATAATACCTCCATTATATGGGTAATAATGCATGTTATATTGATAATAATATAAGTAATAAGTATAATTATTACAGTTCTAGCGATAATACCTCCATCATATGGGTAATAATGCACGTTATATTGCTAATAATATAAGTAATGAGTACAGTTATTACAGTTCTAGCCATAATAACTGCATTATATTGGTAATAATGCATGTTATATTGATAATAACATAAGTAATAAGTATAATTATTACAGTTCTAGCAATAATACCTCCATTATATGGGTAATAATGCATGTTATATTGATAATGATATAAGTAATTAGTATAATTATTACAGTTCTAGCGATAATAACTGCATAATATGGGTAATAATGCACGTTATATTGCTAATAATATAAGTAATGAGTACAATTATTACAGTTCTAGCGATAATAACTGCATTATATGGGAAATAATGCATGTTATATTGATAATATCGGCAGTAATAAGTATAATTATTATAGTTCTAGCGATAATAATAGTAAAATATGGCTAATAGTGCATGATATATTGATAATAGTAAAAGTGATAAGTATATTTATTACAGTTCTATCGATAATAACTGCATAATATGGGTAATAATGCATGTTATGTTGATGACAATGAAAGTAATACGTATGTTTATTATAGTTCTAGCGATAATAACTGCATAATATGGGTAATAATGGATGTTATATTGAGAATAATATAAGTAATAAGTATAACTATTACAGTTCTAGCGATAATAACTGCATTATATGTGTAATAATGCACGTTATACTGCTAATAATATAAGTAATAAGTATAGTTATTACAGTTCTAGCGATAATAACTGTATTACATGGGTAATAATGCATGTTATATTGATAATATCGGGAGTAATAAGTATAATTATTATAGTTCTAGCGATAATAATAGTAAAATATGGCTAATAGTGCATGATATATTGATAATAGTAAAAGTAATAAGTATATTTATTACAGTTCTATCGTTAATAACTGCATAATATGGGTAATAATGCATGTTATGTTGATGACAATGAAAGTAATACGTATGTTTATTATAGTTCTAGCGATAGTAACTGCATAATATGGGTAATAATGCATGTTATATTGAGAATAATATAAGTAATAAGTATAATTATTACAGTTCTAGCGATAATACCTCCATTATATTGGTAATAATGCATGTTATATTGATAATGATATAAGTAATAAGTATAATTATTACAGTTCTAGCGATAATAACTGCATTGTATGGGTAATAATGCATGTTATATTGATAATATCGGGAGTAATAAGTACAATTATTATAGTTCTAGCGATAATAATAGTAAAATATGGCAAATAGTGCATGTTATATTGATAATAATAAAACTAATAAGTATATTTATTACAGTTCTATCGATAATAACTGCATAATATGGGTAATAATTATGTTATATTGATGATAATAAAATTAATACGTACATTTATTATAGTTCTAGCGATAATAACTGCATAATATGGGTAATAATGCATGTTATATTGATAATAATATATGTAATAAGTATAATTATTACAGTTCTAGCGATAATAACTGCATTATATGGGTAATAATGCGTGTTATATTGAGAATAATATAAGTAATAAGTATAATTATTACAGTTCTGGCGATAATAACTGCATTATATGGGTAACAATGCACGTTATATTGCTAATAGTATAAGTAATAAGTATAATTATTACAGTTCTAGCAATAATACCTCCATTATATGGGTAATAATGCATGTTATATTGATAATAATATAAGTAATAAGTATAATTATTACAGTTCTAGCGATAATACCTCCATTATATGGGTAATAATGCACGTTATATTGCTAATAATATAAGTAATGAGTACAGTTATTACAGTTCTAGCCATAATAACTGCATTATATTGGTAAAAATGCATGTTATATTGATAATAACATAAGTAATAAGTATAATTATTACAGTTCTAGCGATAATAACTGCATTATATGGGTAATAATGCATGTTATATTGATAATATCGGGAGTAATAAGTATAATTATTATAGTTCTAGCGATAATAATAGTAAAATATGGCAAATAGTGCATGTTATAAGGAGAATAATAAAAGAAATAAGTATATTTATTACAGTTCTAGCGATAATAACTGCATTATATGGGTAATAATGCACGTTATATTGCTAACAATATAAGTAATAAGTATAATTATTACAGTTCTAGCAATAATACCTCCATTATATGGGTAATAATGCATGTAATATTGATAATAATATAAGTAATAAGTATAATTATTACAGTTCTAGCGATAATACCTCCATTATATGGGTAATAATGCACGTTATATTGCTAATAATATAAGTAATGAGTACAGTTATTACAGTTCTAGCCATAATAACTGCATTATATTGGTAATAATGCATGTTATATTGATAATAACATAAGTAATAAGTATAATTATTACAGTTCTAGCGATAATAACTGCATTATATGGGTAATAATGCATGTTATATTGATAATATCGGGAGTAATAAGTATAATTATTATAGTTCTAGCGATAATAATAGTAAAATATGGCAAATAGTGCATGTTATAAGGAGAATAATAAAAGAAATAAGTATATTTATTACAGTTCTATCGATAATAACTGCATAATATGGGTAATAATGCATGTTATATTGATAATAATATAAGTAATAAGTAGAATTATTACAGTTCTAGCGATAATAACTGCATTATATGGGTAATAATGCACGTTATATTGCTAACAATATAAGTAATAAGTATAATTATTACAGTTCTAGCGATAATACCTCCATTATATGGGTAATAATGCACGTTATATTGCTAATAATATAAGTAATGAGTACAATTATTACAGTTCTAGCAATAATACCTCCATTATATGGGTAATAATGCATGTTATATTGATGATAATAAAAGTAATACGTATATTTATTATAGTTCTAGCGATAATAACTGCATAATATGGGTAATAATGCATGTTATATTGATAATAATATAAGTAATAAGTATAATTATTACAGTTCTAGCAATAATACCTCCATTATATGGGTAATAATGCATGTTATATTGAGAGTAATACAAGTAATAAGTATAATTATTACAGTTCTGGCGATAATAACTTCTTTATATGGGTAATAATGCACGTTATATTGCTAATAGTATAAGTAATAAGTATAATTATTACAGTTCTAGCGATAATACCTCCATTATATGGGTAATAATGCATGTTATATTGATAATGATATAAGTAATTAGTATAATTATTACAGTTCTAGCGATAATAACTGCATAATATGGGTAATAATGCACGTTATATTGCTAATAATATAAGTAATGAGTACAATTATTACAGTTCTAGCGATAATAACTGCATTATATGGGAAATAATGCATGTTATATTGATAATATCGGGAGTAATAAGTATAATTATTATAGTTCTAGCGATAATAATAGTAAAATCTGGCTAGTAGTGCATGATATATTGATAATAATAAAAGTAATAAGTATATTTATTACAGTTCAATCGATAATAACTGCATGATATGGGTAATAATGCATGTTATATTGATGATAATAAAAGTAATACGTATATTTATTATAGTTCTAGCGATAATAACTGCATAATATGGGTAATAATGCATGTTATATTGAGAATAATATAAGTGATAAGTATAATTATTACAGTTCTGGCGATAATAACTGCATTATATGGGTAATAATGCACGTTATATTGCTAATAGTATAAGTAATAAGTATAATTGTTACAGTTCTAGCGATAATACCTCCATTATGTGGGTAATAATGCATGTTATATTGATAATGATATAAGTAATAAGTATAATTATTACAGTTCTAGCGATAATAACTGCATCATATGGGTAATAATGCATGTTATATTGAGAATAATATAAGTAATAAGTATAATTATTACAGTTCTGGCGATAATAACTGCATTATATGGGTAATAATGCAATGTTATATTGAAAATATCGGGAGTAATAAGTATAATTATTATAGTTCTAGCGATAATAATAGTAAAATATGGCAAATAGTGCATGTTATATTGATAATAATAAAAGCAATAAGTATATTTATTACAGTTCTGGCGATAATAACTGCATAATATGGGTAATAATTATGTTATATTGATGATAATAAAATTAATACGTACATTTATTATAGTTCTAGCGATAATAACTGCATAATATGGGTAATAATGCATGTTATATTGATAATAATATATGTAACAAGTATAATTATTACAGTTCTAGCGATAATAACTGCATTATATGGGTAATAATGCACGTTATATTGCTAACAATATAAGTAATAAGTATAATTATTACAGTTCTAGCGATAATAACTGCATTATATGGGTAAAAATGCATGTTATATTGATAATATTGGGAGTAATAAGTATATTTATTATAGTTCTAGCGATAATAACTGCCTAATATGGGTAATAATGCATGTTATATTGAGAATAATATAAGTAATAAGTATAATTATTACAGTTCTGGCGATAATAACTGTATTATATGGGTAACAATGCACGTTATATTGCTAATAGTATAAGTAATAAGTATAATTATTACAGTTCTAGCAATAATACCTCCATTATATGGGTAATAATGCATGTTATATTGATAATGATATAAGTAATAAGTATAATTATTACAGTTCTAGCGATAATAACTGCATAATATGGGTAATAATGCACGTTATATTGCTAATAGTATAAGTAATAAGTATAATTATTACAGTTCTAGCGATAATACCTCCATTATATGGGTAATAATGCAGGTTATATTGATAATGATATAAGTAATAAGTATAATTATTACAGTTCTAGCGATAATAACTGCATAATATGGGTAATAATGCACGTTATATTGCTAATAATATAAGTAATAAGTATAATTATTACAGTTCTAGCGATAATAACTGCATTGTATGGGTAATAATGCATGTTATATTGATAATATCGGGAGTAATAAGTATAATTATTATGGTTCTAGCGATAATAATAGTAAAATATGGCAAATAGTGCATGTTATATTGATAATAATAAAAGTAATAAGTATATTTATTACAGTTCTATCGATAATAACTGCATAATATGGGTAATAATTATGTTATATTGATGATAATAAAATTAATACGTACATTTATTATAGTTCGAGCGATAATAACTGCATAATATGGGTAATAATGCATGTTATATTGATAATAATATATGTAATAAGTATAATTATTACAGTTCTAGCGATAATAACTGCATTATATGGGTAATAATGCACGTTATATTGCTAACAATATAAGTAATAAGTACAATTATTACAGTTCTAGCGATAATAACTGCATTATATGGGTAAAAATGCATGTTATATTGAGAATAATATAAGTAATAAGTATAATTATTACAGTTCTGGCGATAATAACTGCATTATATGGGTAACAATGCACGTTATATTGCTAATAGTATAAGTAATAAGTATAATTATTACAGTTCTAGCAATAATACCTCCATTATATGGGTAATAATGCATGTTATATTGATAATAATATAAGTAATAAGTATAATTATTACAGTTCTAGCGATAATACCTCCATTATATGGGTAATAATGCACGTTATATTGCTAATAATATAAGTAATGAGTACAGTTATTACAGTTCTAGACATAATAACTGCATTATATTGGTAATAATGCATGTTATATTGATAATAACATAAGTAATAAGTATAATTATTACAGTTCTAGCGATAATAACTGCATTATATGGGCAATAATGCATGTTATATTGATAATATCGGGAGTAATAAGTATAATTATTATAGTTCTAGCGATAATAATAGTAAAATATGGCAAATAGTGCATGTTATAAGGAGAATAATAAAAGAAATAAGTATATTTATTACAGTTCTATCGATAATAACTGCATAATATGGGTAATAATGCATGTTATATTGATAATAATATAAGTAATAAGTAGAATTATTACAGTTCTAGCGATAATAACTGCATTATATGGGTAATAATGCACGTTATATTGCTAACAATATAAGTAATAAGTATAATTATTACAGTTCTAGCGATAATACCTCCATTATATGGGTAATAATGCACGTTATATTGCTAATAATATAAGTAATGAGTACAATTATTACAGTTCTAGCAATAATACCTCCATTATATGGGTAATAATGCATGTTATATTGATAATGATATTAGTAATAAGTATAATTATTACAGTTCTAGCGATAATAACTGCATAATATGGGTAATAATGCACGTTATATTGCTAATAATATAAGTAATGAGTACAATTATTACAGTTCTAGCCATAATAACTGCATTATATGGGTAATAATGCATGTTATATTGATAATAACATAAGTAATAAGTATAATTATTACAGTTCTAGCGATAATAACTGCATTATATGGGTAATAATGCATGTTATATTGATAATATCGGGAGTAATAAGTATAATTATTATAGTTCTAGCGATAATAGTAGTAAAATATGGCAAATAGTACATGTTATATTGATAATAATAAAAGTAATAAGTATATTTATTACAGTCCTACCGATAATAACTGCATAATATGGGTAATAATGCATGTTATATTGATGATAATAAAAGTAATACGTATATTTATTATAGTTCTAGCGATAATAACTGCATAATATGGGTAATAATGCATGTTATATTGATAATAATATAAGTAATAAGTATAATTATTACAGTTCTAGCAATAATACCTCCATTATATGGGTAATAATGCATGTTATATTGAGAGTAATACAAGTAATAAGTATAATTATTACAGTTCTGGCGATAATAACTTCTTTATATGGGTAATAATGCACGTTATATTGCTAATAGTATAAGTAATAAGTATAATTATTACAGTTCTAGCGATAATACCTCCATTATATGGGTAATAATGCATGTTATATTGATAATGATATAAGTAATAAGTATAATTATTACAGTTCTAGCGATAATAACTGCATAATATGGGTAATAATGCATGTTATATTGCTAACAATATAAGTAATAAGTATAATTATTACAGTTCTAGCGATAATAACTGCATTATATGGGTAAAAATGCATGTTATATTGATAATATTGGGAGTAATAAGTATATTTATTACAGTTCTAGCGATAATAACTGCATAATATACGTAATAATGCACGTTATATTGCTAATAATATAAGTAATGAGTATAATTATTACAGTTCTAGCGATAATAACTGCATTGTATGGGTAATAATGCATGTTATATTGAGAATAATATAAGTGATAAGTATAATTATTACAGTTCTGGCGATAATAACTGCATTATATGGGTAATAATGCACGTTATATTGCTAATAGTATAAGTAATAAGTATAATTGTTACAGTTCTAGCGATAATACCTCCATTATGTGGGTAATAATGCATGTTATATTGATAATGATATAAGTAATAAGTATAATTATTACAGTTCTAGCGATAATAACTGCATCATATGGGTAATAATGCATGTTATATTGAGAATAATATAAGTAATAAGTATAATTATTACAGTTCTGGCGATAATAACTGCATTATATGGGTAATAATGCAATGTTATATTGAAAATATCGGGAGTAATAAGTATAATTATTATAGTTCTAGCGATAATAATAGTAAAATATGGCAAATAGTGCATGTTATATTGATAATAATAAAAGTAATAAGTATATTTATTACAGTTCTATCGATAATAACTGCATAATATGGGTAATAATTACGTTATATTGGTGATAATAAAATTAATACGTACATTTATTATAGTTCTAGCGATAATAACTGCATAATATGGGTAATAATGCATGTTATATTGATAATAATATATGTAATAAGTATAATTATTACAGTTCTAGCGATAATAACTGCATTATATGGGTAATAATGCACGTTATATTGCTAACAATATAAGTAATCAGTACAATTATTACAGTTCTAGCGATAATAACTGCATTATATGGGTAAAAATGCATGTTATATTGAGAATAATATAAGTAATAAGTATAATTATTACAGTTCTGGCGATAATAACTGCATTATATGGGTAACAATGCACGTTATATTGCTAATAGTATAAGTAATAAGTATAATTATTACAGTTCTAGCAATAATACCTCCATTATATGGGTAATAATGCATGTTATATTGATAATAATATAAGTAATAAGTATAATTATTACAGTTCTAGCGATAATACCTCCATCATATGGGTAATAATGCACGTTATATTGCTAATAATATAAGTAATGAGTACAGTTATTACAGTTCTAGCCATAATAACTGCATTATATTGGTAATAATGCATGTTATATTGATAATAACATAAGTAATAAGTATAATTATTACAGTTCTAGCGATAATAACTGCATTATATGGGTAATAATGCATGTTATATTGATAATATCGGGAGTAATAAGTATAATTATTATAGTTCTAGCGATAATAATAGTAAAATATGGCAAATAGTGCATGTTATAAGGAGAATAATAAAAGAAATAAGTATATTTATTACAGTTCTATCGATAATAACTGCATAATATGGGTAATAATGCATGTTATATTGATAATAATATAAGTAATAAGTAGAATTATTACAGTTCTAGCGATAATAACTGCATTATATGGGTAATAATGCACGTTATATTGCTAACAATATAAGTAATAAGTATAATTATTACAGTTCTAGCGATAATACCTCCATTATATGGGTAATAATGCACGTTATATTGCTAATAATATAAGTAATGAGTACAATTATTACAGTTCTAGCAATAATACCTCCATTATATGGGTAATAATGCATGTTATATTGATAATAATATAAGTAATAAGTATAATTATTACAGTTCTAGCGATAATACCTCCATCATATGGGTAATAATGCACGTTATATTGCTAATAATATAAGTAATGAGTACAGTTATTACAGTTCTAGCCATAATAACTGCATTATATTGGTAATAATGCATGTTATATTGATAATAACATAAGTAATAAGTATAATTATTACAGTTCTAGCAATAATACCTCCATTATATGGGTAATAATGCATGTTATATTGATAATGATATAAGTAATTAGTATAATTATTACAGTTCTAGCGATAATAACTGCATAATATGGGTAATAATGCACGTTATATTGCTAATAATATAAGTAATGAGTACAATTATTACAGTTCTAGCGATAATAACTGCATTATATGGGAAATAATGCATGTTATATTGATAATATCGGGAGTAATAAGTATAATTATTATAGTTCTAGCGATAATAATAGTAAAATATGGCTAATAGTGCATGATATATTGATAATAGTAAAAGTGATAAGTATATTTATTACAGTTCTATCGATAATAACTGCATAATATGGGTAATAATGCATGTTATGTTGATGACAATGAAAGTAATACGTATGTTTATTATAGTTCTAGCGATAATAACTGCATAATATGGGTAATAATGGATGTTATATTGAGAATAATATAAGTAATAAGTATAACTATTACAGTTCTAGCGATAATAACTGCATTATATGTGTAATAATGCACGTTATACTGCTAATAATATAAGTAATAAGTATAGTTATTACAGTTCTAGCGATAATAACTGTATTACATGGGTAATAATGCATGTTATATTGATAATATCGGGAGTAATAAGTATAATTATTATAGTTCTAGCGATAATAATAGTAAAATATGGCTAATAGTGCATGATATATTGATAATAGTAAAAGTAATAAGTATATTTATTACAGTTCTATCGTTAATAACTGCATAATATGGGTAATAATGCATGTTATGTTGATGACAATGAAAGTAATACGTATGTTTATTATAGTTCTAGCGATAGTAACTGCATAATATGGGTAATAATGCATGTTATATTGAGAATAATATAAGTAATAAGTATAATTATTACAGTTCTAGCGATAATACCTCCATTATATTGGTAATAATGCATGTTATATTGATAATGATATAAGTAATAAGTATAATTATTACAGTTCTAGCGATAATAACTGCATTGTATGGGTAATAATGCATGTTATATTGATAATATCGGGAGTAATAAGTACAATTATTATAGTTCTAGCGATAATAATAGTAAAATATGGCAAATAGTGCATGTTATATTGATAATAATAAAACTAATAAGTATATTTATTACAGTTCTATCGATAATAACTGCATAATATGGGTAATAATTATGTTATATTGATGATAATAAAATTAATACGTACATTTATTATAGTTCTAGCGATAATAACTGCATAATATGGGTAATAATGCATGTTATATTGATAATAATATATGTAATAAGTATAATTATTACAGTTCTAGCGATAATAACTGCATTATATGGGTAATAATGCACGTTATATTGCTAACAATATAAGTAATAAGTACAATTATTACAGTTCTAGCGATAATAACTGCATTATATGGGTAAAAATGCGTGTTATATTGAGAATAATATAAGTAATAAGTATAATTATTACAGTTCTGGCGATAATAACTGCATTATATGGGTAACAATGCACGTTATATTGCTAATAGTATAAGTAATAAGTATAATTATTACAGTTCTAGCAATAATACCTCCATTATATGGGTAATAATGCATGTTATATTGATAATAATATAAGTAATAAGTATAATTATTACAGTTCTAGCGATAATACCTCCATTATATGGGTAATAATGCACGTTATATTGCTAATAATATAAGTAATGAGTACAGTTATTACAGTTCTAGCCATAATAACTGCATTATATTGGTAAAAATGCATGTTATATTGATAATAACATAAGTAATAAGTATAATTATTACAGTTCTAGCGATAATAACTGCATTATATGGGTAATAATGCATGTTATATTGATAATATCGGGAGTAATAAGTATAATTATTATAGTTCTAGCGATAATAATAGTAAAATATGGCAAATAGTGCATGTTATAAGGAGAATAATAAAAGAAATAAGTATATTTATTACAGTTCTAGCGATAATAACTGCATTATATGGGTAATAATGCACGTTATATTGCTAACAATATAAGTAATAAGTATAATTATTACAGTTCTAGCAATAATACCTCCATTATATGGGTAATAATGCATGTAATATTGATAATAATATAAGTAATAAGTATAATTATTACAGTTCTAGCGATAATACCTCCATTATATGGGTAATAATGCACGTTATATTGCTAATAATATAAGTAATGAGTACAGTTATTACAGTTCTAGCCATAATAACTGCATTATATTGGTAATAATGCATGTTATATTGATAATAACATAAGTAATAAGTATAATTATTACAGTTCTAGCGATAATAACTGCATTATATGGGTAATAATGCATGTTATATTGATAATATCGGGAGTAATAAGTATAATTATTATAGTTCTAGCGATAATAATAGTAAAATATGGCAAATAGTGCATGTTATAAGGAGAATAATAAAAGAAATAAGTATATTTATTACAGTTCTATCGATAATAACTGCATAATATGGGTAATAATGCATGTTATATTGATAATAATATAAGTAATAAGTAGAATTATTACAGTTCTAGCGATAATAACTGCATTATATGGGTAATAATGCACGTTATATTGCTAACAATATAAGTAATAAGTATAATTATTACAGTTCTAGCGATAATACCTCCATTATATGGGTAATAATGCACGTTATATTGCTAATAATATAAGTAATGAGTACAATTATTACAGTTCTAGCAATAATACCTCCATTATATGGGTAATAATGCATGTTATATTGATAATGATATTAGTAATAAGTATAATTATTACAGTTCTAGCGATAATAACTGCATAATATGGGTAATAATGCACGTTATATTGCTAATAATATAAGTAATGAGTACAATTATTACAGTTCTAGCCATAATAACTGCATTATATGGGTAATAATGCATGTTATATTGATAATAACATAAGTAATAAGTATAATTATTACAGTTCTAGCGATAATAACTGCATTATATGGGTAATAATGCATGTTATATTGATAATATCGGGAGTAATAAGTATAATTATTATAGTTCTAGCGATAATAGTAGTAAAATATGGCAAATAGTACATGTTATATTGATAATAATAAAAGTAATAAGTATATTTATTACAGTCCTACCGATAATAACTGCATAATATGGGTAATAATGCATGTTATATTGATGATAATAAAAGTAATACGTATATTTATTATAGTTCTAGCGATAATAACTGCATAATATGGGTAATAATGCATGTTATATTGATAATAATATAAGTAATAAGTATAATTATTACAGTTCTAGCAATAATACCTCCATTATATGGGTAATAATGCATGTTATATTGAGAGTAATACAAGTAATAAGTATAATTATTACAGTTCTGGCGATAATAACTTCTTTATATGGGTAATAATGCACGTTATATTGCTAATAGTATAAGTAATAAGTATAATTATTACAGTTCTAGCGATAATACCTCCATTATATGGGTAATAATGCATGTTATATTGATAATGATATAAGTAATTAGTATAATTATTACAGTTCTAGCGATAATAACTGCATAATATGGGTAATAATGCACGTTATATTGCTAATAATATAAGTAATGAGTACAATTATTACAGTTCTAGCGATAATAACTGCATTATATGGGAAATAATGCATGTTATATTGATAATATCGGGAGTAATAAGTATAATTATTATAGTTCTAGCGATAATAATAGTAAAATCTGGCTAGTAGTGCATGATATATTGATAATAATAAAAGTAATAAGTATATTTATTACAGTTCAATCGATAATAACTGCATGATATGGGTAATAATGCATGTTATATTGATGATAATAAAAGTAATACGTATATTTATTATAGTTCTAGCGATAATAACTGCATAATATGGGTAATAATGCATGTTATATTGAGAATAATATAAGTGATAAGTATAATTATTACAGTTCTGGCGATAATAACTGCATTATATGGGTAATAATGCACGTTATATTGCTAATAGTATAAGTAATAAGTATAATTGTTACAGTTCTAGCGATAATACCTCCATTATGTGGGTAATAATGCATGTTATATTGATAATGATATAAGTAATAAGTATAATTATTACAGTTCTAGCGATAATAACTGCATCATATGGGTAATAATGCATGTTATATTGAGAATAATATAAGTAATAAGTATAATTATTACAGTTCTGGCGATAATAACTGCATTATATGGGTAATAATGCAATGTTATATTGAAAATATCGGGAGTAATAAGTATAATTATTATAGTTCTAGCGATAATAATAGTAAAATATGGCAAATAGTGCATGTTATATTGATAATAATAAAAGCAATAAGTATATTTATTACAGTTCTGGCGATAATAACTGCATAATATGGGTAATAATTATGTTATATTGATGATAATAAAATTAATACGTACATTTATTATAGTTCTAGCGATAATAACTGCATAATATGGGTAATAATGCATGTTATATTGAGAATAATATAAGTGATAAGTATAATTATTACAGTTCTGGCGATAATAACTGCATTATATGGGTAATAATGCACGTTATATTGCTAATAGTATAAGTAATAAGTATAATTGTTACAGTTCTAGCGATAATACCTCCATTATGTGGGTAATAATGCATGTTATATTGATAATGATATAAGTAATAAGTATAATTATTACAGTTCTAGCGATAATAACTGCATCATATGGGTAATAATGCATGTTATATTGAGAATAATATAAGTAATAAGTATAATTATTACAGTTCTGGCGATAATAACTGCATTATATGGGTAATAATGGATGTTATATTGAGAATAATATAAGTAATAAGTATAATTATTACAGTTCTGGCGATAATAACTGCATTATATGGGTAATAATGCACGCTATATTGCTAATAGTATAAGTAATAAGTATAATTATTACAGTGCTTGCGATAATACCTCCATTATATGGGTAATAATGCATGTTATATTGAGAATAATATAAGTAATAAGTATAATTATTACAGTTCTAGCGATAATAACTGCATTGTATGGGTAATAATGCACGTTATACTGCTAATAATATAAGTAATAAGTATAGTTATTACAGTTCTAGCGATAATAACTGTATTACATGGGTAATAATGCATGTTATATTGATAATATCGGGAGTAATAAGTATAATTATTATAGTTCTAGCGATAATAATAGTAAAATATGGCTAATAGTGCATGATATATTGATAATAGTAAAAGTAATAAGTATATTTATTACAGTTCTATCGATAATAACTGCATAATATGGGTAATAATGCATGTTATATTGATGATAATGAAAGTAATACGTTTATTTATTATAGTTCTAGCGATACTAACTGCATAATATGGGTAATAATGCATGTTATATTGAGAATAATATAAGTAATAAGTATAACTATTACAGTTCTGGCGATAATAACTCCATTATATGGGTAATAATGCAATGTTATATTGATAATGTCGGGCGTAATAAGTATAATTATTATAGTTCTAGCGATAATAATAGTAAAATATGGCAAATAGTGCATGTTATATTGATATTAATAAAAGTAATAAGTATATTTATTACAGTTCTAGCGATAATGACTGCATTATATGGGTAATAATGCACGTTATATTGCTAACAATATAAGTAATGAGTATAATTATTACAGTTCTAGCGATAATAACTGCATAATATGGGTAATAATGCACGTTATATTGCTAATAATATAAGCAATGAGTACAATTATCACAGTTCTAGCGATAATAACTGCATTATATGGGTAATAATGCACGTTATATTGCTAATAGTATAAGTAATAAGTATAATTATTACAGTTCTATCGATAATTCCTCCATTATATGGGTAATAATGCATGTTATATTGATAATGATATAAGTAATAAGTATAATTATTACAGTTCTAGCGATAATAACTGCATAATATGGGTAATAATGCACGTTATATTGCTAATAATATAAGTAATGAGTACAATTATTACAGTTCTAGCGATAATAACTGCATTATATGGGTAATAATGCATGTTATATTGATAATAATATAAGTAATAAGTATAATTATTACAGTTCTAGCGATAATAACTGCATTGTATGGGTAATAATGCATGTTATATTGATAATATTGGGAGTAATAAGTATAATTATAATAGTTTTAGCGATAATAATAGTAAAATATGGCAAATAGAGCATGTTATATTGATAATAATAAAAGTAATAAATATATTTATTACTGTTCTATCGATAATAACGGCATAATATGGGTAATAATGCATGTTATATTGCTAATAGTATAAGTAATAAGTATAATTATTAAAGTTCTAGCGATAATAACTGCATTATATGGGTAATAATGCATGTTATATTGATGATAATAAAAGTGATACGTATATTTATTACAGTTCTAGCGATAATAACTGCATATTATGGGTAATAATGCATGTTATATTGGTAATAATCTAAGTAATAAGTATAATTATTACAGTTCTAGCGATAATAACTGCATTATATGGATAATAATGCACGTTATATTGCTAACAATATAAGTAATAAGTATAATTATTACAGTTCTAGCGATAATAACTGCATTATATGGGTAATAATGCATGTTATATTGATGATAATGAAAGTAATACGTATATTTATTATAGTTCTAGCGATAATAACTGCATAATATGGGTAATAATACATGTTATATTGAGAATAATATAAGTAATAAGTATAATTATTACAGTTCTGGCGATAATAACTGCATTATATGGGTAATAACGCACGTTATATTGCTAATAGTATAAGTGATAAGTATAATTATTACAGTTCTGGCGATAATAACTGCATTATATGGATAATAATGCACGTTATATTGCTAACAATATAAGTAATAAGTATAATTATTACAGTTCTAGCGATAATAACTGCATAATATGGGTAATAATTATGTTATATTGATGATAATAAGAGTAATACGTATATTTATTATAGTTCTAGCAATAATAACTGCATAATATGGGTAATAATGCATGTTATATTGAGAATAATATAAGTAATAAGTATAATTATTACAGTTCTGGCGATAATAACTTCTTTATATGGGTAATAATGCACGTTATATTGCTAATAGTATAAGTAATAAGTATAATTATTACAGTTCTAGCGATAATACCTCCATTATATGGGTAATAATGCATGTTATATTGATAATGATATAAGTAATAAGTATAATTATTACAGTTCTAGCGATAATAACTGCATAATATGGGTAATAATGCACGTTATATTGCTAATAGTATAAGTAATAAGTATAATTATTACAGTTCTAGCGATAATACCTCCATTATATGGGTAATAATGCATGTTATATTGATAATGATATAAGTAATAAGTATAATTATTACAGTTCTAGCGATAATAACTGCATTATATGGGTAATAATGCATGTTATATTGATAATATCGGGAGTAATAAGTATAATTATTATAGTTCTAGCGATAATAATAGTAAAATATGGCAAATAGTGCATGTTATAAGGAGAATAATAAAAGAAATAAGTATATTTATTACAGTTCTATCGATAATAACTGCATTATATGGGTAATAATGCACGTTATATTGCTAACAATATAAGTAATAAGTATAATTATTACAGTTCTAGCGATAATACCTCCATTATATGGGTAATAATGCACGTTGTATTGCTAATAATATAAGTAATGAGTACAATTATTACAGTTCTAGCAATAATACCTCCATTATATGGGTAATAATGCATGTTATATTGATAATGATATTAGTAATAAGTATAATTATTACAGTTCTAGCGATAATAACTGCATAATATGGGTAATAATGCACGTTATATTGCTAATAATATAAGTAATGAGTACAATTATTACAGTTCTAGCCATAATAACTGCATTATATGGGTAATAATGCATGTTATATTGATAATAATATAAGTAATAAGTATAATTATTACAGTTCTAGCAATAATACCTCCATTATATGGGTAATAATGCATGTTATATTGATAATGATATTAGTAATAAGTATAATTATTACAGTTCTGGCGATAATAACTTCTTTATATGGGTTATAATGCACGTTATATTGCTAATAGTATAAGTAATAAGTATAATTATTACAGTTCTAGCGATAATACCTCCATTATATGGGTAATAATGCATGTTATATTGATAATGATATAAGTAATTAGTATAATTATTACAGTTCCAGCGATAATAACTGCATAATATGGGTAATAATGCACGTTATATTGCTAATAATATAAGTAATGAGTACAATTATTACAGTTCTAGCGATAATAACTGCATTATATGGGAAATAATGCATGTTATATTGATAATATCGGGAGTAATAAGTATAATTATTATAGTTCTAGCGATAATAATAGTAAAATCTGGCAAATAGTGCATGTTATATTGATAATAATAAAAGTAATAAGTATATTTATTACAGTTCTATCGATAATAACTGCATGATATGGGTAATAATGCATGTTATATTGATGATAATAAAAGTAATACGTATATTTATTATAGTTCTAGCGATAATAACTGCATAATATGGGTAATAATGCATGTTATATTGAGAATAATATAAGTGATAAGTATAATTATTACAGTTCTGGCGATAATAACTGCATTATATGGGTAATAATGCACGTTATATTGCTAATAGTATAAGTAATAAGTATAATTGTTACAGTTCTAGCGATAATACCTCCATTATGTGGGTAATAATGCATGTTATATTGATAATGATATAAGTAATAAGTATAATTATTACAGTTCTATCGATAATAACTGCATAATATGGGTAATAATGCATGTTATGTTGATGACAATGAAAGTAATACGTATGTTTATTATAGTTCTAGCGATAGTAACTGCATAATATGGGTAATAATGCATGTTATATTGAGAATAATATAAGTAATAAGTATAATTATTACAGTTCTAGCGATAATACCTCCATTATATTGGTAATAATGCATGTTATATTGATAATGATATAAGTAATAAGTATAATTATTACAGTTCTAGCGATAATAACTGCATTGTATGGGTAATAATGCATGTTATATTGATAATATCGGGAGTAATAAGTATAATTATTATAGTTCTAGCGATAATAATAGTAAAATATGGCAAATAGTGCATGTTATATTGATAATAATAAAACTAATAAGTATATTTATTACAGTTCTATCGATAATAACTGCATAATATGGGTAATAATTATGTTATATTGATGATAATAAGAGTAATACGTATATTTATTATAGTTCTAGCAATAATAACTGCATAATATGGGTAATAATGCATGTTATATTGAGAATAATATAAGTAATAAGTATAATTATTACAGTTCTGGCGATAATAACTTCTTTATATGGGTAATAATGCACGTTATATTGCTAATATTAGGTTGTTCGGAAAGTAATTTCGTTTTATCTCAACAGAGGATTTAATTGTATTTTTTTACAGCTACTTTCAGATTTAAGCCGCAAATCATTGTACATTTTAATAACTGATATAGCAAGGTTTATTTATGAAAAATTTCCATTGATTCTACGCAGTAGTTTTTGGTTGGTGCCCCATCAAATATGAAAAGAGAAAAGCAGCATTTTCGGCATATTTTATTTTTTTACAATCGCAAAGGTATAAATGCGGTTCAAGCAAGAGAAAAATTATCAGATGTGTATAGAGAAGACGCATTAACAGAACGACAGTGCCAAAACTGGTTATTATTGTTTATTCCGATCACTACAGAACTTTCTAAACGGTAAAACCTTTACTTCAAACGAGGATGTGAAAATTCACTTGCATCAATTTTTTGTTGGCAAGGAAAAATTTTATGAATGTGGAATTATGTTACTGTCAGAAAGATGGTAAAGTGTATTGGACCAGAATTGATAATGTGTAATAGAATAAAATATTTATTCGTTATAAGAAAATCGTATTTCGTTTCATCGAAACAAAAAAACGAAATGACTTTCCGAACAACCCAATAGTATAAGTAATAAGTATAATTATTACAGTTCTAGCGATAATACCTCCATTATATGGGTAATAATGCATGTTATATTGATAATGATATAAGTAATAAGTATAATTATTACAGTTCTAGCGATAATAACTGCATAATATGGGTAATAATGCACGTTATATTGCTAATAGTATAAGTAATAAGTATAATTATTACAGTTCTAGCGATAATACCTCCATTATATGGGTAATAATGCATGTTATATTGATAATGATATAAGTAATAAGTATAATTATTACAGTTCTAGCGATAATAACTGCATAATATGGGTAATAATGCACGTTATATTGCTAATAATATAAGTAATAAGTATAATTATTACAGTTCTAGCGATAATAACTGCATTGTATGGGTAATAATGCATGTTATATTGATAATATCGGGAGTAATAAGTATAATTATTATGGTTCTAGCGATAATAATAGTAAAATATGGCAAATAGTGCATGTTATATTGATAATAATAAAAGTAATAAGTATATTTATTACAGTTCTATCGATAATAACTGCATAATATGGGTAATAATTATGTTATATTGATGATAATAAAATTAATACGTACATTTATTATAGTTCGAGCGATAATAACTGCATAATATGGGTAATAATGCATGTTATATTGATAATAATATATGTAATAAGTATAATTATTACAGTTCTAGCGATAATAACTGCATTATATGGGTAATAATGCACGTTATATTGCTAACAATATAAGTAATAAGTACAATTATTACAGTTCTAGCGATAATAACTGCATTATATGGGTAAAAATGCATGTTATATTGAGAATAATATAAGTAATAAGTATAATTATTACAGTTCTGGCGATAATAACTGCATTATATGGGTAACAATGCACGTTATATTGCTAATAGTATAAGTAATAAGTATAATTATTACAGTTCTAGCAATAATACCTCCATTATATGGGTAATAATGCATGTTATATTGATAATAATATAAGTAATAAGTATAATTATTACAGTTCTAGCGATAATACCTCCATTATATGGGTAATAATGCACGTTATATTGCTAATAATATAAGTAATGAGTACAGTTATTACAGTTCTAGACATAATAACTGCATTATATTGGTAATAATGCATGTTATATTGATAATAACATAAGTAATAAGTATAATTATTACAGTTCTAGCGATAATAACTGCATTATATGGGTAATAATGCATGTTATATTGATAATATCGGGAGTAATAAGTATAATTATTATAGTTCTAGCGATAATAATAGTAAAATATGGCAAATAGTGCATGTTATAAGGAGAATAATAAAAGAAATAAGTATATTTATTACAGTTCTGTCGATAATAACTGCATAATATGGGTAATAATGCATGTTATATTGATAATAATATAAGTAATAAGTAGAATTATTACAGTTCTAGCGATAATAACTGCATTATATGGGTAATAATGCACGTTATATTGCTAACAATATAAGTAATAAGTATAATTATTACAGTTCTAGCGATAATACCTCCATTATATGGGTAATAATGCACGTTATATTGCTAATAATATAAGTAATGAGTACAATTATTACAGTTCTAGCAATAATACCTCCATTATATGGGTAATAATGCATGTTATATTGATAATGATATTAGTAATAAGTATAATTATTACAGTTCTAGCGATAATAACTGCATAATATGGGTAATAATGCACGTTATATTGCTAATAATATAAGTAATGAGTACAATTATTACAGTTCTAGCCATAATAACTGCATTATATGGGTAATAATGCATGTTATATTGATAATAACATAAGTAATAAGTATAATTATTACAGTTCTAGCGATAATAACTGCATTATATGGGTAATAATGCATGTTATATTGATAATATCGGGAGTAATAAGTATAATTATTATAGTTCTAGCGATAATAGTAGTAAAATATGGCAAATAGTACATGTTATATTGATAATAATAAAAGTAATAAGTATATTTATTACAGTCCTACCGATAATAACTGCATAATATGGGTAATAATGCATGTTATATTGATGATAATAAAAGTAATACGTATATTTATTATAGTTCTAGCGATAATAACTGCATAATATGGGTAATAATGCATGTTATATTGATAATAATATAAGTAATAAGTATAATTATTACAGTTCTAGCAATAATACCTCCATTATATGGGTAATAATGCATGTTATATTGAGAGTAATACAAGTAATAAGTATAATTATTACAGTTCTGGCGATAATAACTTCTTTATATGGGTAATAATGCACGTTATATTGCTAATAGTATAAGTAATAAGTATAATTATTACAGTTCTAGCGATAATACCTCCATTATATGGGTAATAATGCATGTTATATTGATAATGATATAAGTAATAAGTATAATTATTACAGTTCTAGCGATAATAACTGCATAATATGGGTAATAATGCATGTTATATTGCTAACAATATAAGTAATAAGTATAATTATTACAGTTCTAGCGATAATAACTGCATTATATGGGTAAAAATGCATGTTATATTGATAATATTGGGAGTAATAAGTATATTTATTACAGTTCTAGCGATAATAACTGCATAATATACGTAATAATGCACGTTATATTGCTAATAATATAAGTAATGAGTATAATTATTACAGTTCTAGCGATAATAACTGCATTGTATGGGTAATAATGCATGTTATATTGATAATATCGGGAGTAATAAGTATAATTATTATAGTTCTAGCGATAATAATAGTAAAATATGGCAAATAGTGCATGTTATATTGATAATAATAAAAGTAATAAGTATATTTATTACAGTTCTATCGATAATAACTGCATAATATGGGTAATAATTATGTTATATTGGTGATAATAAAATTAATACGTACATTTATTATAGTTCTAGCGATAATAACTGCATAATATGGGTAATAATGCATGTTATATTGATAATAATATATGTAATAAGTATAATTATTACAGTTCTAGCGATAATAACTGCATTATATGGGTAATAATGCACGTTATATTGCTAACAATATAAGTAATCAGTACAATTATTACAGTTCTAGCGATAATAACTGCATTATATGGGTAAAAATGCATGTTATATTGAGAATAATATAAGTAATAAGTATAATTATTACAGTTCTGGCGATAATAACTGCATTATATGGGTAACAATGCACGTTATATTGCTAATAGTATAAGTAATAAGTATAATTATTACAGTTCTAGCAATAATACCTCCATTATATGGGTAATAATGCATGTTATATTGATAATAATATAAGTAATAAGTATAATTATTACAGTTCTAGCGATAATACCTCCATCATATGGGTAATAATGCACGTTATATTGCTAATAATATAAGTAATGAGTACAGTTATTACAGTTCTAGCCATAATAACTGCATTATATTGGTAATAATGCATGTTATATTGATAATAACATAAGTAATAAGTATAATTATTACAGTTCTAGCGATAATAACTGCATTATATGGGTAATAATGCATGTTATATTGATGATAATGAAAGTAATACGTATATTTATTATAGTTCTAGCGATAATAACTGCATAATATGGGTAATAATACATGTTATATTGAGAATAATATAAGTAATAAGTATAATTATTACAGTTCTGGCGATAATAACTGCATTATATGGGTAATAACGCACGTTATATTGCTAATAGTATAAGTGATAAGTATAATTATTACAGTTCTGGCGATAATAACTGCATTATATGGATAATAATGCACGTTATATTGCTAACAATATAAGTAATAAGTATAATTATTACAGTTCTAGCGATAATAACTGCATAATATGGGTAATAATTATGTTATATTGATGATAATAAGAGTAATACGTATATTTATTATAGTTCTAGCAATAATAACTGCATAATATGGGTAATAATGCATGTTATATTGAGAATAATATAAGTAATAAGTATAATTATTACAGTTCTGGCGATAATAACTTCTTTATATGGGTAATAATGCACGTTATATTGCTAATAGTATAAGTAATAAGTATAATTATTACAGTTCTAGCGATAATACCTCCATTATATGGGTAATAATGCATGTTATATTGATAATGATATAAGTAATAAGTATAATTATTACAGTTCTAGCGATAATAACTGCATTATATGGGTAATAATGCATGTTATATTGATAATATCGGGAGTAATAAGTATAATTATTATAGTTCTAGCGATAATAATAGTAAAATATGGCAAATAGTGCATGTTATAAGGAGAATAATAAAAGAAATAAGTATATTTATTACAGTTCTATCGATAATAACTGCATTATATGGGTAATAATGCACGTTATATTGCTAACAATATAAGTAATAAGTATAATTATTACAGTTCTAGCGATAATACCTCCATTATATGGGTAATAATGCACGTTGTATTGCTAATAATATAAGTAATGAGTACAATTATTACAGTTCTAGCAATAATACCTCCATTATATGGGTAATAATGCATGTTATATTGATAATGATATTAGTAATAAGTATAATTATTACAGTTCTAGCGATAATAACTGCATAATATGGGTAATAATGCACGTTATATTGCTAATAATATAAGTAATGAGTACAATTATTACAGTTCTAGCCATAATAACTGCATTATATGGGTAATAATGCATGTTATATTGATAATAATATAAGTAATAAGTATAATTATTACAGTTCTAGCAATAATACCTCCATTATATGGGTAATAATGCATGTTATATTGATAATGATATTAGTAATAAGTATAATTATTACAGTTCTGGCGATAATAACTTCTTTATATGGGTTATAATGCACGTTATATTGCTAATAGTATAAGTAATAAGTATAATTATTACAGTTCTAGCGATAATACCTCCATTATATGGGTAATAATGCATGTTATATTGATAATGATATAAGTAATTAGTATAATTATTACAGTTCCAGCGATAATAACTGCATAATATGGGTAATAATGCACGTTATATTGCTAATAATATAAGTAATGAGTACAATTATTACAGTTCTAGCGATAATAACTGCATTATATGGGAAATAATGCATGTTATATTGATAATATCGGGAGTAATAAGTATAATTATTATAGTTCTAGCGATAATAATAGTAAAATCTGGCAAATAGTGCATGTTATATTGATAATAATAAAAGTAATAAGTATATTTATTACAGTTCTATCGATAATAACTGCATGATATGGGTAATAATGCATGTTATATTGATGATAATAAAAGTAATACGTATATTTATTATAGTTCTAGCGATAATAACTGCATAATATGGGTAATAATGCATGTTATATTGAGAATAATATAAGTGATAAGTATAATTATTACAGTTCTGGCGATAATAACTGCATTATATGGGTAATAATGCACGTTATATTGCTAATAGTATAAGTAATAAGTATAATTGTTACAGTTCTAGCGATAATACCTCCATTATGTGGGTAATAATGCATGTTATATTGATAATGATATAAGTAATAAGTATAATTATTACAGTTCTATCGATAATAACTGCATAATATGGGTAATAATGCATGTTATGTTGATGACAATGAAAGTAATACGTATGTTTATTATAGTTCTAGCGATAGTAACTGCATAATATGGGTAATAATGCATGTTATATTGAGAATAATATAAGTAATAAGTATAATTATTACAGTTCTAGCGATAATACCTCCATTATATTGGTAATAATGCATGTTATATTGATAATGATATAAGTAATAAGTATAATTATTACAGTTCTAGCGATAATAACTGCATTGTATGGGTAATAATGCATGTTATATTGATAATATCGGGAGTAATAAGTATAATTATTATAGTTCTAGCGATAATAATAGTAAAATATGGCAAATAGTGCATGTTATATTGATAATAATAAAACTAATAAGTATATTTATTACAGTTCTATCGATAATAACTGCATAATATGGGTAATAATTATGTTATATTGATGATAATAAGAGTAATACGTATATTTATTATAGTTCTAGCAATAATAACTGCATAATATGGGTAATAATGCATGTTATATTGAGAATAATATAAGTAATAAGTATAATTATTACAGTTCTGGCGATAATAACTTCTTTATATGGGTAATAATGCACGTTATATTGCTAATATTAGGTTGTTCGGAAAGTAATTTCGTTTTATCTCAACAGAGGATTTAATTGTATTTTTTTACAGCTACTTTCAGATTTAAGCCGCAAATCATTGTACATTTTAATAACTGATATAGCAAGGTTTATTTATGAAAAATTTCCATTGATTCTACGCAGTAGTTTTTGGTTGGTGCCCCATCAAATATGAAAAGAGAAAAGCAGCATTTTCGGCATATTTTATTTTTTTACAATCGCAAAGGTATAAATGCGGTTCAAGCAAGAGAAAAATTATCAGATGTGTATAGAGAAGACGCATTAACAGAACGACAGTGCCAAAACTGGTTATTATTGTTTATTCCGATCACTACAGAACTTTTTAAACGGTAAAACCTTTACTTCAAACGAGGATGTGAAAATTCACTTGCATCAATTTTTTGTTGGCAAGGAAAAATTTTATGAATGTGGAATTATGTTACTGTCAGAAAGATGGTAAAGTGTATTGGACCAGAATTGATAATGTGTAATAGAATAAAATATTTATTCGTTATAAGAAAATCGTATTTCGTTTCATCGAAACAAAAAAACGAAATGACTTTCCGAACAACCCAATAGTATAAGTAATAAGTATAATTATTACAGTTCTAGCGATAATACCTCCATTATATGGGTAATAATGCATGTTATATTGATAATGATATAAGTAATAAGTATAATTATTACAGTTCTAGCGATAATAACTGCATAATATGGGTAATAATGCACGTTATATTGCTAATAGTATAAGTAATAAGTATAATTATTACAGTTCTAGCGATAATACCTCCATTATATGGGTAATAATGCATGTTATATTGATAATGATATAAGTAATAAGTATAATTATTACAGTTCTAGCGATAATAACTGCATAATATGGGTAATAATGCACGTTATATTGCTAATAATATAAGTAATAAGTATAATTATTACAGTTCTAGCGATAATAACTGCATTGTATGGGTAATAATGCATGTTATATTGATAATATCGGGAGTAATAAGTATAATTATTATGGTTCTAGCGATAATAATAGTAAAATATGGCAAATAGTGCATGTTATATTGATAATAATAAAAGTAATAAGTATATTTATTACAGTTCTATCGATAATAACTGCATAATATGGGTAATAATTATGTTATATTGATGATAATAAAATTAATACGTACATTTATTATAGTTCGAGCGATAATAACTGCATAATATGGGTAATAATGCATGTTATATTGATAATAATATATGTAATAAGTATAATTATTACAGTTCTAGCGATAATAACTGCATTATATGGGTAATAATGCACGTTATATTGCTAACAATATAAGTAATAAGTACAATTATTACAGTTCTAGCGATAATAACTGCATTATATGGGTAAAAATGCATGTTATATTGAGAATAATATAAGTAATAAGTATAATTATTACAGTTCTGGCGATAATAACTGCATTATATGGGTAACAATGCACGTTATATTGCTAATAGTATAAGTAATAAGTATAATTATTACAGTTCTAGCAATAATACCTCCATTATATGGGTAATAATGCATGTTATATTGATAATAATATAAGTAATAAGTATAATTATTACAGTTCTAGCGATAATACCTCCATTATATGGGTAATAATGCACGTTATATTGCTAATAATATAAGTAATGAGTACAGTTATTACAGTTCTAGACATAATAACTGCATTATATTGGTAATAATGCATGTTATATTGATAATAACATAAGTAATAAGTATAACTATTACAGTTCTAGCGATAATAACTGCATTATATGGGTAATAATGCATGTTATATTGATAATATCGGGAGTAATAAGTATAATTATTATAGTTCTAGCGATAATAATAGTAAAATATGGCAAATAGTGCATGTTATAAGGAGAATAATAAAAGAAATAAGTATATTTATTACAGTTCTATCGATAATAACTGCATAATATGGGTAATAATGCATGTTATATTGATAATAATATAAGTAATAAGTAGAATTATTACAGTTCTAGCGATAATAACTGCATTATATGGGTAATAATGCACGTTATATTGCTAACAATATAAGTAATAAGTATAATTATTACAGTTCTAGCGATAATACCTCCATTATATGGGTAATAATGCACGTTATATTGCTAATAATATAAGTAATGAGTACAATTATTACAGTTCTAGCAATAATACCTCCATTATATGGGTAATAATGCATGTTATATTGATAATGATATTAGTAATAAGTATAATTATTACAGTTCTAGCGATAATAACTGCATAATATGGGTAATAATGCACGTTATATTGCTAATAATATAAGTAATGAGTACAATTATTACAGTTCTAGCCATAATAACTGCATTATATGGGTAATAATGCATGTTATATTGATAATAACATAAGTAATAAGTATAATTATTACAGTTCTAGCGATAATAACTGCATTATATGGGTAATAATGCATGTTATATTGATAATATCGGGAGTAATAAGTATAATTATTATAGTTCTAGCGATAATAGTAGTAAAATATGGCAAATAGTACATGTTATATTGATAATAATAAAAGTAATAAGTATATTTATTACAGTCCTACCGATAATAACTGCATAATATGGGTAATAATGCATGTTATATTGATGATAATAAAAGTAATACGTATATTTATTATAGTTCTAGCGATAATAACTGCATAATATGGGTAATAATGCATGTTATATTGATAATAATATAAGTAATAAGTATAATTATTACAGTTCTAGCAATAATACCTCCATTATATGGGTAATAATGCATGTTATATTGAGAGTAATACAAGTAATAAGTATAATTATTACAGTTCTGGCGATAATAACTTCTTTATATGGGTAATAATGCACGTTATATTGCTAATAGTATAAGTAATAAGTATAATTATTACAGTTCTAGCGATAATACCTCCATTATATGGGTAATAATGCATGTTATATTGATAATGATATAAGTAATAAGTATAATTATTACAGTTCTAGCGATAATAACTGCATAATATGGGTAATAATGCATGTTATATTGCTAACAATATAAGTAATAAGTATAATTATTACAGTTCTAGCGATAATAACTGCATTATATGGGTAAAAATGCATGTTATATTGATAATATTGGGAGTAATAAGTATATTTATTACAGTTCTAGCGATAATAACTGCATAATATACGTAATAATGCACGTTATATTGCTAATAATATAAGTAATGAGTATAATTATTACAGTTCTAGCGATAATAACTGCATTGTATGGGTAATAATGCATGTTATATTGATAATATCGGGAGTAATAAGTATAATTATTATAGTTCTAGCGATAATAATAGTAAAATATGGCAAATAGTGCATGTTATATTGATAATAATAAAAGTAATAAGTATATTTATTACAGTTCTATCGATAATAACTGCATAATATGGGTAATAATTATGTTATATTGGTGATAATAAAATTAATACGTACATTTATTATAGTTCTAGCGATAATAACTGCATAATATGGGTAATAATGCATGTTATATTGATAATAATATATGTAATAAGTATAATTATTACAGTTCTAGCGATAATAACTGCATTATATGGGTAATAATGCACGTTATATTGCTAACAATATAAGTAATCAGTACAATTATTACAGTTCTAGCGATAATAACTGCATTATATGGGTAAAAATGCATGTTATATTGAGAATAATATAAGTAATAAGTATAATTATTACAGTTCTGGCGATAATAACTGCATTATATGGGTAACAATGCACGTTATATTGCTAATAGTATAAGTAATAAGTATAATTATTACAGTTCTAGCAATAATACCTCCATTATATGGGTAATAATGCATGTTATATTGATAATAATATAAGTAATAAGTATAATTATTACAGTTCTAGCGATAATACCTCCATCATATGGGTAATAATGCACGTTATATTGCTAATAATATAAGTAATGAGTATAGTTATTACAGTTCTAGCCATAATAACTGCATTATATTGGTAATAATGCATGTTATATTGATAATAACATAAGTAATAAGTATAATTATTACAGTTCTAGCGATAATAACTGCATTATATGGGTAATAATGCATGTTATATTGATAATATCGGGAGTAATAAGTATAATTATTATAGTTCTAGCGATAATAATAGTAAAATATGGCAAATAGTGCATGTTATAAGGAGAATAATAAAAGAAATAAGTATATTTATTACAGTTCTATCGATAATAACTGCATAATATGGGTAATAATGCATGTTATATTGATAATAATATAAGTAATAAGTAGAATTATTACAGTTCTAGCGATAATAACTGCATTATATGGGTAATAATGCACGTTATATTGCTAACAATATAAGTAATAAGTATAATTATTATAGTTCTAGCGATAATAATAGTAAAATATGGCAAATAGTGCATGTTATAAGGAGAATAATAAAAGAAATAAGTATATTTATTACAGTTCTATCGATAATAACTGCATAATATGGGTAATAATGCATGTTATATTGATAATAATATAAGTAATAAGTAGAATTATTACAGTTCTAGCGATAATAACTGCATTATATGGGTAATAATGCACGTTATATTGCTAACAATATAAGTAATAAGTATAATTATTACAGTTCTAGCAATAATACCTCCATTATATGGGTAATAATGCATGTTATATTGATAATAATATAAGTAATAAGTATAATTATTACAGTTCTAGCGATAATACCTCCATCATATGGGTAATAATGCACGTTATATTGCTAATAATATAAGTAATGAGTACAGTTATTACAGTTCTAGCCATAATAACTGCATTATATTGGTAATAATGCATGTTATATTGATAATAACATAAGTAATAAGTATAATTATTACAGTTCTAGCAATAATACCTCCATTATATGGGTAATAATGCATGTTATATTGATAATGATATAAGTAATTAGTATAATTATTACAGTTCTAGCGATAATAACTGCATAATATGGGTAATAATGCACGTTATATTGCTAATAATATAAGTAATGAGTACAATTATTACAGTTCTAGCGATAATAACTGCATTATATGGGAAATAATGCATGTTATATTGATAATATCGGGAGTAATAAGTATAATTATTATAGTTCTAGCGATAATAATAGTAAAATATGGCTAATAGTGCATGATATATTGATAATAGTAAAAGTGATAAGTATATTTATTACAGTTCTATCGATAATAACTGCATAATATGGGTAATAATGCATGTTATGTTGATGACAATGAAAGTAATACGTATGTTTATTATAGTTCTAGCGATAATAACTGCATAATATGGGTAATAATGGATGTTATATTGAGAATAATATAAGTAATAAGTATAACTATTACAGTTCTAGCGATAATAACTGCATTATATGTGTAATAATGCACGTTATTCTGCTAATAATATAAGTAATAAGTATAGTTATTACAGTTCTAGCGATAATAACTGTATTACATGGGTAATAATGCATGTTATATTGATAATATCGGGAGTAATAAGTATAATTATTATAGTTCTAGCGATAATAATAGTAAAATATGGCTAATAGTGCATGATATATTGATAATAGTAAAAGTAATAAGTATATTTATTACAGTTCTATCGTTAATAACTGCATAATATGGGTAATAATGCATGTTATGTTGATGACAATGAAAGTAATACGTATGTTTATTATAGTTCTAGCGATAGTAACTGCATAATATGGGTAATAATGCATGTTATATTGAGAATAATATAAGTAATAAGTATAATTATTACAGTTCTAGCGATAATACCTCCATTATATTGGTAATAATGCATGTTATATTGATAATGATATAAGTAATAAGTATAATTATTACAGTTCTAGCGATAATAACTGCATTGTATGGGTAATAATGCATGTTATATTGATAATATCGGGAGTAATAAGTACAATTATTATAGTTCTAGCGATAATAATAGTAAAATATGGCAAATAGTGCATGTTATATTGATAATAATAAAACTAATAAGTATATTTATTACAGTTCTATCGATAATAACTGCATAATATGGGTAATAATTATGTTATATTGATGATAATAAAATTAATACGTACATTTATTATAGTTCTAGCGATAATAACTGCATAATATGGGTAATAATGCATGTTATATTGATAATAATATATGTAATAAGTATAATTATTACAGTTCTAGCGATAATAACTGCATTATATGGGTAATAATGCACGTTATATTGCTAACAATATAAGTAACAAGTACAATTATTACAGTTCTAGCGACAATAACTGCATTATATGGGTAAAAATGCGTGTTATATTGAGAATAATATAAGTAATAAGTATAATTATTACAGTTCTGGCGATAATAACTGCATTATATGGGTAACAATGCACGTTATATTGCTAATAGTATAAGTAATAAGTATAATTATTACAGTTCTAGCAATAATACCTCCATTATATGGGTAATAATGCATGTTATATTGATAATAATATAAGTAATAAGTATAATTATTACAGTTCTAGCGATAATACCTCCATTATATGGGTAACAATGCACGTTATATTGCTAAGAATATAAGTAATGAGTACAGTTATTACAGTTCTAGCCATAATAACTGCATTATATTGGTAAAAATGCATGTTATATTGATAATAACATAAGTAATAAGTATAATTATTACAGTTCTAGCAATAATACCTCCATTATATGGGTAATAATGCATGTTATATTGATAATGATATAAGTAATTAGTATAATTATTACAGTTCTAGCGATAATAACTGCATAATATGGGTAATAATGCACGTTATATTGCTAATAATATAAGTAATGAGTACAATTATTACAGTTCTAGCGATAATAACTGCATTATATGGGAAATAATGCATGTTATATTGATAATATCGGGAGTAATAAGTATAATTATTATAGTTCTAGCGATAATAATAGTAAAATATGGCTAATAGTGCATGATATATTGATAATAGTAAAAGTGATAAGTATATTTATTACAGTTCTATCGATAATAACTGCATAATATGGGTAATAATGCATGTTATGTTGATGACAATGAAAGTAATACGTATGTTTATTATAGTTCTAGCGATAATAACTGCATAATATGGGTAATAATGGATGTTATATTGAGAATAATATAAGTAATAAGTATAACTATTACAGTTCTAGCGATAATAACTGCATTATATGTGTAATAATGCACGTTATACTGCTAATAATATAAGTAATAAGTATAGTTATTACAGTTCTAGCGATAATAACTGTATTACATGGGTAATAATGCATGTTATATTGATAATATCGGGAGTAATAAGTATAATTATTATAGTTCTAGCGATAATAATAGTAAAATATGGCTAATAGTGCATGATATATTGATAATAGTAAAAGTAATAAGTATATTTATTACAGTTCTATCGTTAATAACTGCATAATATGGGTAATAATGCATGTTATGTTGATGACAATGAAAGTAATACGTATGTTTATTATAGTTCTAGCGATAGTAACTGCATAATATGGGTAATAATGCATGTTATATTGAGAATAATATAAGTAATAAGTATAATTATTACAGTTCTAGCGATAATACCTCCATTATATTGGTAATAATGCATGTTATATTGATAATGATATAAGTAATAAGTATAATTATTACAGTTCTAGCGATAATAACTGCATTGTATGGGTAATAATGCATGTTATATTGATAATATCGGGAGTAATAAGTACAATTATTATAGTTCTAGCGATAATAATAGTAAAATATGGCAAATAGTGCATGTTATATTGATAATAATAAAACTAATAAGTATATTTATTACAGTTCTATCGATAATAACTGCATAATATGGGTAATAATTATGTTATATTGATGATAATAAAATTAATACGTACATTTATTATAGTTCTAGCGATAATAACTGCATAATATGGGTAATAATGCATGTTATATTGATAATAATATATGTAATAAGTATAATTATTACAGTTCTAGCGATAATAACTGCATTATATGGGTAATAATGCACGTTATATTGCTAACAATATAAGTAATAAGTACAATTATTACAGTTCTAGCGATAATAACTGCATTATATGGGTAAAAATGCGTGTTATATTGAGAATAATATAAGTAATAAGTATAATTATTACAGTTCTGGCGATAATAACTGCATTATATGGGTAACAATGCACGTTATATTGCTAATAGTATAAGTAATAAGTATAATTATTACAGTTCTAGCAATAATACCTCCATTATATGGGTAATAATGCATGTTATATTGATAATAATATAAGTAATAAGTATAATTATTACAGTTCTAGCGATAATACCTCCATTATATGGGTAATAATGCACGTTATATTGCTAATAATATAAGTAATGAGTACAGTTATTACAGTTCTAGCCATAATAACTGCATTATATTGGTAAAAATGCATGTTATATTGATAATAACATAAGTAATAAGTATAATTATTACAGTTCTAGCGATAATAACTGCATTATATGGGTAATAATGCATGTTATATTGATAATATCGGGAGTAATAAGTATAATTATTATAGTTCTAGCGATAATAATAGTAAAATATGGCAAATAGTGCATGTTATAAGGAGAATAATAAAAGAAATAAGTATATTTATTACAGTTCTAACGATAATAACTGCATTATATGGGTAATAATGCACGTTATATTGCTAACAATATAAGTAATAAGTATAATTATTACAGTTCTAGCAATAATACCTCCATTATATGGGTAATAATGCATGTAATATTGATAATAATATAAGTAATAAGTATAATTATTACAGTTCTAGCGATAATACCTCCATTATATGGGTAATAATGCACGTTATATTGCTAATAATATAAGTAATGAGTACAGTTATTACAGTTCTAGCCATAATAACTGCATTATATTGGTAATAATGCATGTTATATTGATAATAACATAAGTAATAAGTATAATTATTACAGTTCTAGCGATAATAACTGCATTATATGGGTAATAATGCATGTTATATTGATAATATCGGGAGTAATAAGTATAATTATTATAGTTCTAGCGATAATAATAGTAAAATATGGCAAATAGTGCATGTTATAAGGAGAATAATAAAAGAAATAAGTATATTTATTACAGTTCTATCGATAATAACTGCATAATATGGGTAATAATGCATGTTATATTGATAATAATATAAGTAATAAGTAGAATTATTACAGTTCTAGCGATAATAACTGCATTATATGGGTAATAATGCACGTTATATTGCTAACAATATAAGTAATAAGTATAATTATTACAGTTCTAGCGATAATACCTCCATTATATGGGTAATAATGCACGTTATATTGCTAATAATATAAGTAATGAGTACAATTATTACAGTTCTAGCAATAATACCTCCATTATATGGGTAATAATGCATGTTATATTGATAATGATATTAGTAATAAGTATAATTATTACAGTTCTAGCGATAATAACTGCATAATATGGGTAATAATGCACGTTATATTGCTAATAATATAAGTAATGAGTACAATTATTACAGTTCTAGCCATAATAACTGCATTATATGGGTAATAATGCATGTTATATTGATAATAACATAAGTAATAAGTATAATTATTACAGTTCTAGCGATAATAACTGCATTATATGGGTAATAATGCATGTTATATTGATAATATCGGGAGTAATAAGTATAATTATTATAGTTCTAGCGATAATAGTAGTAAAATATGGCAAATAGTACATGTTATATTGATAATAATAAAAGTAATAAGTATATTTATTACAGTCCTACCGATAATAACTGCATAATATGGGTAATAATGCATGTTATATTGATGATAATAAAAGTAATACGTATATTTATTATAGTTCTAGCGATAATAACTGCATAATATGGGTAATAATGCATGTTATATTGATAATAATATAAGTAATAAGTATAATTATTACAGTTCTAGCAATAATACCTCCATTATATGGGTAATAATGCATGTTATATTGAGAGTAATACAAGTAATAAGTATAATTATTACAGTTCTGGCGATAATAACTTCTTTATATGGGTAATAATGCACGTTATATTGCTAATAGTATAAGTAATAAGTATAATTATTACAGTTCTAGCGATAATACCTCCATTATATGGGTAATAATGCATGTTATATTGATAATGATATAAGTAATTAGTATAATTATTACAGTTCTAGCGATAATAACTGCATAATATGGGTAATAATGCACGTTATATTGCTAATAATATAAGTAATGAGTACAATTATTACAGTTCTAGCGATAATAACTGCATTATATGGGTAATAATGCATGTTATATTGATAATATCGGGAGTAATAAGTATAATTATTATAGTTCTAGCGATAATAATAGTAAAATCTGGCTAGTAGTGCATGATATATTGATAATAATAAAAGTAATAAGTATATTTATTACAGTTCAATCGATAATAACTGCATGATATGGGTAATAATGCATGTTATATTGATGATAATAAAAGTAATACGTATATTTATTATAGTTCTAGCGATAATAACTGCATAATATGGGTAATAATGCATGTTATATTGAGAATAATATAAGTGATAAGTATAATTATTACAGTTCTGGCGATAATAACTGCATTATATGGGTAATAATGCACGTTATATTGCTAATAGTATAAGTAATAAGTATAATTGTTACAGTTCTAGCGATAATACCTCCATTATGTGGGTAATAATGCATGTTATATTGATAATGATATAAGTAATAAGTATAATTATTACAGTTCTAGCGATAATAACTGCATCATATGGGTAATAATGCATGTTATATTGAGAATAATATAAGTAATAAGTATAATTATTACAGTTCTGGCGATAATAACTGCATTATATGGGTAATAATGCAATGTTATATTGAAAATATCGGGAGTAATAAGTATAATTATTATAGTTCTAGCGATAATAATAGTAAAATATGGCAAATAGTGCATGTTATATTGATAATAATAAAAGTAATAAGTATATTTATTACAGTTCTGGCGATAATAACTGCATAATATGGGTAATAATTATGTTATATTGATGATAATAAAATTAATACGTACATTTATTATAGTTCTAGCGATAATAACTGCATAATATGGGTAATAATGCATGTTATATTGATAATAATATATGTAACAAGTATAATTATTACAGTTCTAGCGATAATAACTGCATTATATGGGTAATAATGCACGTTATATTGCTAACAATATAAGTAATAAGTATAATTATTACAGTTCTAGCGATAATAACTGCATTATATGGGTAAAAATGCATGTTATATTGATAATATTGGGAGTAATAAGTATATTTATTATAGTTCTAGCGATAATAACTGCCTAATATGGGTAATAATGCATGTTATATTGAGAATAATATAAGTAATAAGTATAATTATTACAGTTCTGGCGATAATAACTGTATTATATGGGTAACAATGCACGTTATATTGCTAATAGTATAAGTAATAAGTATAATTATTACAGTTCTAGCAATAATACCTCCATTATATGGGTAATAATGCATGTTATATTCATAATAATATGAGTAATAAGTATAATTATTACAGTTCTAGCGATAATACCTCCATTATATGGGTAATAATGCACGTTATATTGCTAATAATATAAGTAATGAGTACAGTTATTACAGTTCTAGCCATAATAACTGCATTATATTGGTAATAATGCATGTTATATTGATAATAACATAAGTAATAAGTATAATTATTACAGTTCTAGCGATAATAACTGCATTATATGGGTAATAATGCATGTTATATTGATAATATCGGGAGTAATAAGTATAATTATTATAGTTCTAGCGATAATAATAGTAAAATATGGCAAATAGTGCATGTTATAAGGAGAATAATAAAAGAAATAAGTATATTTATTACAGTTCTATCGATAATAACTGCATAATATGGGTAATAATGCATGTTATATTGATAATAATATAAGTAATAAGTAGAATTATTACAGTTCTAGCGATAATAACTGCATTATGTGGGTAATAATGCACGTTATATTGCTAACAATATAAGTAATAAGTATAATTATTACAGTTCTAGCGATAATACCTCCATTATATGGGTAATAATGCACGTTATATTGCTAATAATATAAGTAATGAGTACAATTATTACAGTTCTAGCAATAATACCTCCATTATATGGGTAATAATGCATGTTATATTGATAATGATATAAGTAATAAGTATAATTATTACAGTTCTAGCGATAATAACTGCATAATATGGGTAATAATGGATGTTATATTGAGAATAATATAAGTAATAAGTATAATTATTACAGTTCTGGCGATAATAACTGCATTATATGGGTAATAATGCACGCTATATTGCTAATAGTATAAGTAATAAGTATAATTATTACAGTGCTTGCGATAATACCTCCATTATATGGGTAATAATGCATGTTATATTGAGAATAATATAAGTAATAAGTATAATTATTACAGTTCTAGCGATAATAACTGCATTGTATGGGTAATAATGCACGTTATACTGCTAATAATATAAGTAATAAGTATAGTTATTACAGTTCTAGCGATAATAACTGTATTACATGGGTAATAATGCATGTTATATTGATAATATCGGGAGTAATAAGTATAATTATTATAGTTCTAGCGATAATAATAGTAAAATATGGCTAATAGTGCATGATATATTGATAATAGTAAAAGTAATAAGTATATTTATTGCAGTTCTATCGATAATAACTGCATAATATGGGTAATAATGCATGTTATATTGATGATAATGAAAGTAATACGTTTATTTATTATAGTTCTAGCGATACTAACTGCATAATATGGGTAATAATGCATGTTATATTGAGAATAATATAAGTAATAAGTATAACTATTACAGTTCTGGCGATAATAACTCCATTATATGGGTAATAATGCAATGTTATATTGATAATGTCGGGCGTAATAAGTATGATTATTATAGTTCTAGCGATAATAATAGTAAAATATGGCAAATAGTGCATGTTATATTGATATTAATAAAAGTAATAAGTATATTTATTACAGTTCTAGCGATAATGACTGCATTATATGGGTAATAATGCACGTTATATTGCTAACAATATAAGTAATGAGTATAATTATTACAGTTCAAGCGATAATAACTGCATAATATGGGTAATAATGCACGTTATATTGCTAATAATATAAGCAATGAGTACAATTATCACAGTTCTAGCGATAATAACTGCATTATATGGGTAATAATGCACGTTATATTGCTAATAGTATAAGTAATAAGTATAATTATTACAGTTCTATCGATAATTCCTCCATTATATGGGTAATAATGCATGTTATATTGATAATGATATAAGTAATAAGTATAATTATTACAGTTCTAGCGATAATAACTGCATAATATGGGTAATAATGCACGTTATATTGCTAATAATATAAGTAATGAGTACAATTATTACAGTTCTAGCGATAATAACTGCATTATATGGGTAATAATGCATGTTATATTGATAATAATATAAGTAATAAGTATAATTATTACAGTTCTAGCGATAATAACTGCATTGTATGGGTAATAATGCATGTTATATTGATAATATTGGGAGTAATAAGTATAATTATAATAGTTTTAGCGATAATAATAGTAAAATATGGCAAATAGAGCATGTTATATTGATAATAATAAAAGTAATAAATATATTTATTACTGTTCTATCGATAATAACGGCATAATATGGGTAATAATGCATGTTATATTGCTAATAGTATAAGTAATAAGTATAATTATTAAAGTTCTAGCGATAATAACTGCATTATATGGGTAATAATGCATGTTATATTGATGATAATAAAAGTGATACGTATATTTATTACAGTTCTAGCGATAATAACTGCATATTATGGGTAATAATGCATGTTATATTGGTAATAATCTAAGTAATAAGTATAATTATTACAGTTCTAGCGATAATAACTGCATTATATGGATAATAATGCACGTTATATTGCTAACAATATAAGTAATAAGTATAATTATTACAGTTCTAGCGATAATAACTGCATTATATGGGTAATAATGCATGTTATATTGATGATAATGAAAGTAATACGTATATTTATTATAGTTCTAGCGATAATAACTGCATAATATGGGTAATAATACATGTTATATTGAGAATAATATAAGTAATAAGTATAATTATTACAGTTCTGGCGATAATAACTGCATTATATGGGTAATAACGCACGTTATATTGCTAATAGTATAAGTGATAAGTATAATTATTACAGTTCTGGCGATAATAACTGCATTATATGGATAATAATGCACGTTATATTGCTAACAATATAAGTAATAAGTATAATTATTACAGTTCTAGCGATAATAACTGCATTATATGGGTAATAATGCATGTTATATTGATGATAATGAAAGTAATACGTATATTTATTATAGTTCTAGCGATAATAACTGCATAATATGGGTAATAATACATGTTATATTGAGAATAATATAAGTAATAAGTATAATTATTACAGTTCTGGCGATAATAACTGCATTATATGGGTAATAATGCACGTTATATTGCTAATAGTATAAGTAATAAGTATAATTATTACAGTTCTATCGATAATTCCTCCATTATGTGGGTAATAATGCATGTTATACTGATGATAATGAAAGTAATACGTATATTTATTATAGTTCTAGCGATAATAACTGCATAATATGGGTAATAATGCATGTTATATTGAGAATAATATAAGTAATAAGTATAATTGTTACAGTTCTAGCGATAATACCTCCATTATGTGGGTAATAATGCATGTTATACTGATGTTAATGAAAGTAATACGTATATTTATTATAGTTCTAGCGATAATAACTGCATAATATGGGTAATAATGCACGTTATATTGCTAACAATATAAGCAATAAGTATAATTATTACAGTTCTAGCGATAATAACTGCATTATATGGGCTAATAATGCATGTTATATTGATAATATCGGGAGTAATAAGTATAATTATTATAGTTCTAGCGATAATAATAGTAAAATATGGCTAGTAGTGCATGATATATTGATAATAGTAAAAGTCATAAGTATATTTATTACAGTTCTATCGATAATAACTGCATAATATGGGTAATAATGCATGTTATATTGATAATAATATAAGTAATAAGTATAATTATTACAGTTCTAGCGATTATAACTGCATTATATGGGTAATAATGCACGTTATATTGCTAACAATATAAGTAATGAGTATAATTATTACAGTTCTATCGATAATAACTGCATAATATGGGTAATAATGCATGTTATATTGATGATAATGAAAGTAATACGTATGTTTATTATAGTTCTAGCGATAGTAACCGCATAATATGGGTAATAATGCATGTTATATTGAGAATAATATAAGTAATAAGTATAATTATTACAGTTCTGGCGATAATAACTGCATTATATGGGTAATAATGCACGTTATATTGCTAATAGTATAAGTAATAAGTATAATTATTACAGTTCTATCGATAATACCTCCATTATATGGGTCATAATGCATGTTATATTGATAATGATATAAGTAATAAGTATAGTTATTACAGTTCTAGCGATAATAACTGCATAATATGGGTAATAATGCACGTTATATTGCTAATAATATAAGTAATGAGTACAATTATTACAGTTCTAGCGATAATAACTGCATTATATGGGAAATAATGCATGTTATATTGATAATATCGGGAGTAATAAGTATAATTATTATAGTTCTAGCGATAATAATAGTAAAATCTGGCCAATAGTGCATGTTATATTGATAATAATAAAAGTAATAAGTATATTTATTACAGTTCTATCGATAATACCTGCATGATATGGGTAATAATGCATGTTATATTGAGAATAATATAAGTGATAAGTATAATTATTTCAGTTCTGGCGATAATAACTGCATTATATGGGTAATAATGCACGTTATATTGCTAATAGTATAAGTAATAAGTATAATTATTACAGTTCTAGCGATAATACCTCCATTATGTGGGTAATAATGCATATTATATTGATAATGATATAAGTAATAAGTATAATTATTACAGTTCTAGCGATAATAACTGCATTATATGGATAATAATGCACGTTATATTGCTAACAATATAAGTAATAAGTATAATTATTACAGTTCTAGCGATAATAACTGCATTATATGGGTAATAATGCATGTTATATTGATGATAATGAAAGTAATACGTATATTTATTATAGTTCTAGCGATAATAACTGCATAATATGGGTAATAATACATGTTATATTGAGAATAATATAAGTAATAAGTATAATTATTACAGTTCTGGCGATAATAACTGCATTATATGGGTAATAACGCACGTTATATTGCTAATAATATAAGTAATGAGTACAATTATTACAGTTCTAGCGATAATAACTGCATTATATGGGAAATAATGCATGTTATATTGATAATATCGGGAGTAATAAGTATAATTATTATAGTTCTAGCGATAATAATAGTAAAATCTGGCCAATAGTGCATGTTATATTGATAATAATAAAAGTAATAAGTATATTTATTACAGTTCTATCGATAATACCTGCATGATATGGGTAATAATGCATGTTATATTGAGAATAATATAAGTGATAAGTATAATTATTACAGTTCTGGCGATAATAACTGCATTATATGGGTAATAATGCACGTTATATTGCTAATAATATAAGTAATGAGTACAGTTATTACAGTTCTAGCCATAATAACTGCATTATATTGGTAAAAATGCATGTTATATTGATAATAACATAAGTAATAAGTATAATTATTACAGTTCTAGCGATAATAACTGCATTATATGGGTAATAATGCATGTTATATTGATAATATCGGGAGTAATAAGTATAATTATTATAGTTCTAGCGATAATAATAGTAAAATATGGCAAATAGTGCATGTTATAAGGAGAATAATAAAAGAAATAAGTATATTTATTACAGTTCTAGCGATAATAACTGCATTATATGGGTAATAATGCACGTTATATTGCTAACAATATAAGTAATAAGTATAATTATTACAGTTCTAGCAATAATACCTCCATTATATGGGTAATAATGCATGTAATATTGATAATAATATAAGTAATAAGTATAATTATTACAGTTCTAGCGATAATACCTCCATTATATGGGTAATAATGCACGTTATATTGCTAATAATATAAGTAATGAGTACAGTTATTACAGTCCTAGCCATAATAACTGCATTATATTGGTAATAATGCATGTTATATTGATAATAACATAAGTAATAAGTATAATTATTACAGTTCTAGCGATAATAACTGCATTATATGGGTAATAATGCATGTTATATTGATAATATCGGGAGTAATAAGTATAATTATTATAGTTCTAGCGATAATAATAGTAAAATATGGCAAATAGTGCATGTTATAAGGAGAATAATAAAAGAAATAAGTATATTTATTACAGTTCTATCGATAATAACTGCATAATATGGGTAATAATGCATGTTATATTGATAATAATATAAGTAATAAGTAGAATTATTACAGTTCTAGCGATAATAACTGCATTATATGGGTAATAATGCACGTTATATTGCTAACAATATAAGTAATAAGTATAATTATTACAGTTCTAGCGATAATACCTCCATTATATGGGTAATAATGCACGTTATATTGCTAATAATATAAGTAATGAGTACAATTATTACAGTTCTAGCAATAATACCTCCATTATATGGGTAATAATGCATGTTATATTGATAATGATATTAGTAATAAGTATAATTATTACAGTTCTAGCGATAATAACTGCATAATATGGGTAATAATGCACGTTATATTGCTAATAATATAAGTAATGAGTACAATTATTACAGTTCTAGCCATAATAACTGCATTATATGGGTAATAATGCATGTTATATTGATAATAACATAAGTAATAAGTATAATTATTACAGTTCTAGCGATAATAACTGCATTATATGGGTAATAATGCATGTTATATTGATAATATCGGGAGTAATAAGTATAATTATTATAGTTCTAGCGATAATAGTAGTAAAATATGGCAAATAGTACATGTTATATTGATAATAATAAAAGTAATAAGTATATTTATTACAGTCCTACCGATAATAACTGCATAATATGGGTAATAATGCATGTTATATTGATGATAATAAAAGTAATACGTATATTTATTATAGTTCTAGCGATAATAACTGCATAATATGGGTAATAATGCATGTTATATTGATAACAATATAAGTAATAAGTATAATTATTACAGTTCTAGCAATAATACCTCCATTATATGGGTAATAATGCATGTTATATTGAGAGTAATACAAGTAATAAGTATAATTATTACAGTTCTGGCGATAATAACTTCTTTATATGGGTAATAATGCACGTTATATTGCTAATAGTATAAGTAATAAGTATAATTATTACAGTTCTAGCGATAATACCTCCATTATATGGGTAATAATGCATGTTATATTGATAATGATATAAGTAATTAGTATAATTATTACAGTTCTAGCGATAATAACTGCATAATATGGGTAATAATGCACGTTATATTGCTAATAATATAAGTAATGAGTACAATTATTACAGTTCTAGCGATAATAACTGCATTATATGGGAAATAATGCATGTTATATTGATAATATCGGGAGTAATAAGTATAATTATTATAGTTCTAGCGATAATAATAGTAAAATCTGGCTAGTAGTGCATGATATATTGATAATAATAAAAGTAATAAGTATATTTATTACAGTTCAATCGATAATAACTGCATGATATGGGTAATAATGCATGTTATATTGATGATAATAAAAGTAATACGTATATTTATTATAGTTCTAGCGATAATAACTGCATAATATGGGTAATAATGCATGTTATATTGAGAATAATATAAGTGATAAGTATAATTATTACAGTTCTGGCGATAATAACTGCATTATATGGGTAATAATGCACGTTATATTGCTAATAGTATAAGTAATAAGTATAATTGTTACAGTTCTAGCGATAATACCTCCATTATGTGGGTAATAATGCATGTTATATTGATAATGATATAAGTAATAAGTATAATTATTACAGTTCTAGCGATAATAACTGCATCATATGGGTAATAATGCATGTTATATTGAGAATAATATAAGTAATAAGTATAATTATTACAGTTCTGGCGATAATAACTGCATTATATGGGTAATAATGCAATGTTATATTGAAAATATCGGGAGTAATAAGTATAATTATTATAGTTCTAGCGATAATAATAGTAAAATATGGCAAATAGTGCATGTTATATTGATAATAATAAAAGTAATAAGTATATTTATTACAGTTCTATCGATAATAACTGCATAATATGGGTAATAATTATGTTATATTGATGATAATAAAATTAATACGTACATTTATTATAGTTCTAGCGATAATAACTGCATTATATGGGTAATAATGCATGTTATATTGATAATATCGGGAGTAATAAGTATAATTATTATAGTTCTAGCGATAATAATAGTAAAATATGGCAAATAGTGCATGTTATAAGGAGAATAATAAAAGAAATAAGTATATTTATTACAGTTCTATCGATAATAACTGCATAATATGGGTAATAATGCATGTTATATTGATAATAATATAAGTAATAAGTAGAATTATTACAGTTCTAGCGATAATAACTGCATTATATGGGTAATAATGCACGTTATATTGCTAACAATATAAGTAATAAGTATAATTATTACAGTTCTAGCGATAATACCTCCATTATATGGGTAATAATGCACGTTATATTGCTAATAATATAAGTAATGAGTACAATTATTACAGTTCTAGCAATAATACCTCCATTATATGGGTAATAATGCATGTTATATTGATAATGATATAAGTAATAAGTATAATTATTACAGTTCTAGCGATAATAACTGCATAATATGGGTAATAATGGATGTTATATTGAGAATAATATAAGTAATAAGTATAATTATTACAGTTCTGGCGATAATAACTGCATTATATGGGTAATAATGCACGCTATATTGCTAATAGTATAAGTAATAAGTATAATTATTACAGTGCTTGCGATAATACCTCCATTATATGGGTAATAATGCATGTTATATTGAGAATAATATAAGTAATAAGTATAATTATTACAGTTCTAGCGATAATAACTGCATTGTATGGGTAATAATGCACGTTATACTGCTAATAATATAAGTAATAAGTATAGTTATTACAGTTCTAGCGATAATAACTGTATTACATGGGTAATAATGCATGTTATATTGATAATATCGGGAGTAATAAGTATAATTATTATAGTTCTAGCGATAATAATAGTAAAATATGGCTAATAGTGCATGATATATTGATAATAGTAAAAGTAATAAGTATATTTATTACAGTTCTATCGATAATAACTGCATAATATGGGTAATAATGCATGTTATGTTGATGACAATGAAAGTAATACGTATGTTTATTATAGTTCTAGCGATAGTAACTGCATAATATGGGTAATAATGCATGTTATATTGATGATAATGAAAGTAGTAAGTATATGTATTACAGTTCTAGCGATAATAACTGCATTATATGGGTAATAATGCACGTTATATTGCTAATAATATAAGTAATAAGTATAATTATTACAGTTCTTGCGATAATAACTGCATTATATGGGTAATAATGCATGTTATATTGATAATATCGGGAGTAATAAGTATAATTATTATAGTTCTAGCGATAATAATAGTAAAATATGGCTAGTAGTGCATGATATATTGATAATAGTAAAAGTAATAAGTATATTTATTACAGTTCTATCGATAATAACTGCATAATATGGGTAATAATGCATGTTATATTGATGATAATGAAAGTAATACGTATATTTATTATAGTTCTAGCGATACTAACTGCATAATATGGGTAATAATGCATGTTATATTGAGAATAATATAAGTAATAAGTATAACTATTACAGTTCTGGCGATAATAACTCCATTATATGGGTAATAATGCAATGTTATATTGATAATGTCGGGCGTAATAAGTATAATTATTATAGTTCTAGCGATAATAATAGTAAAATATGGCAAATAGTGCATGTTATATTGATATTAATAAAAGTAATAAGTATATTTATTACAGTTCTAGCGATAATGACTGCATTATATGGGTAATAATGCACGTTATATTGCTAACAATATAAGTAATGAGTATAATTATTACAGTTCTAGCGATAATAACTGCATAATATGGGTAATAATGCACGTTATATTGCTAATAATATAAGCAATGAGTACAATTATCACAGTTCTAGCGATAATAACTGCATTATATGGGTAATAATGCACGTTATATTGCTAATAGTATAAGTAATAAGTATAATTATTACAGTTCTATCGATAATTCCTCCATTATATGGGTAATAATGCATGTCATATTGATAATGATATAAGTAATAAGTATAATTATTACAGTTCTAGCGATAATAACTGCATAATATGGGTAATAATGCATGTTATATTGCTAATAGTATAAGTAATAAGTATAATTATTAAAGTTCTAGCGATAATAACTGCATTATATGGGTAATAATGCATGTTATATTGATGATAATAAAAGTGATACGTATATTTATTACAGTTCTAGCGATAATAACTGCATATTATGGGTAATAATGCATGTTATATTGGTAATAATCTAAGTAATAAGTATAATTATTACAGTTCTAGCGATAATAACTGCATTATATGGATAATAATGCACGTTATATTGCTAACAATATAAGTAATAAGTATAATTATTACAGTTCTAGCGATAATAACTGCATTATATGGATAATAATGCACGTTATATTGCTAACAATATAAGTAATAAGTATAATTATTACAGTTCTAGCGATAATAACTGCATTATATGGGTAATAATGCATGTTATATTGATGATAATGAAAGTAATACGTATATTTATTATAGTTCTAGCGATAATAACTGCATAATATGGGTAATAATACATGTTATATTGAGAATAATATAAGTAATAAGTATAATTATTACAGTTCTGGCGATAATAACTGCATTATATGGGTAATAATGCACGTTATATTGCTAATAGTATAAGTAATAAGTATAATTATTACAGTTCTATCGATAATTCCTCCATTATGTGGGTAATAATGCATGTTATACTGATGATAATGAAAGTAATACGTATATTTATTATAGTTCTAGCGATAATAACTGCATAATATGGGTAATAATGCATGTTATATTGATAATAACATAAGTAATAAGTATAATTATTACAGTTCTAGCGATAATAACTGCATTATATGGGTAATAATGCATGTTATATTGATAATATCGGGAGTAATAAGTATAATTATTATAGTTCTAGCGATAATAATAGTAAAATATGGCAAATAGTGCATGTTATAAGGAGAATAATAAAAGAAATAAGTATATTTATTACAGTTCTATCGATAATAACTGCATAATATGGGTAATAATGCATGTTATATTGATAATAATATAAGTAATAAGTAGAATTATTACAGTTCTAGCGATAATAACTGCATTATATGGGTAATAATGCACGTTATATTGCTAACAATATAAGTAATAAGTATAATTATTACAGTTCTAGCGATAATACCTCCATTATATGGGTAATAATGCACGTTATATTGCTAATAATATAAGTAATGAGTACAATTATTACAGTTCTAGCAATAATACCTCCATTGTATGGGTAATAAGGCATGTTATATTGATAATGATATTAGTAATAAGTATAATTATTACAGTTCTAGCGATAATAACTGCATAATATGGGTAATAATGCACGTTATATTGCTAATAATATAAGTAATGAGTACAATTATTACAGTTCTAGCCATAATAACTGCATTATATGGGTAATAATGCATGTTATATTGATAATAACATAAGTAATAAGTATAATTATTACAGTTCTAGCGATAATAACTGCATTATATGGGTAATAATGCATGTTATATTGATAATATCGGGAGTAATAAGTATAATTATTATAGTTCTAGCGATAATAGTAGTAAAATATGGCAAATAGTACATGTTATATTGATAATAATAAAAGTAATAAGTATATTTATTACAGTCCTACCGATAATAACTGCATAATATGGGTAATAATGCATGTTATATTGATGATAATAAAAGTAATACGTATATTTATTATAGTTCTAGCGATAATAACTGCATAATATGGGTAATAATGCATGTTATATTGATAATAATATAAGTAATAAGTATAATTATTACAGTTCTAGCAATAATACCTCCATTATATGGGTAATAATGCATGTTATATTGAGAGTAATACAAGTAATAAGTATAATTATTACAGTTCTGGCGATAATAACTTCTTTATATGGGTAATAATGCACGTTATATTGCTAATAGTATAAGTAATAAGTATAATTATTACAGTTCTAGCGATAATACCTCCATTATATGGGTAATAATGCATGTTATATTGATAATGATATAAGTAATTAGTATAATTATTACAGTTCTAGCGATAATAACTGCATAATATGGGTAATAATGCACGTTATATTGCTAATAATATAAGTAATGAGTACAATTATTACAGTTCTAGCGATAATAACTGCATTATATGGGAAATAATGCATGTTATATTGATAATATCGGGAGTAATAAGTATAATTATTATAGTTCTAGCGATAATAATAGTAAAATCTGGCTAGTAGTGCATGATATATTGATAATAATAAAAGTAATAAGTATATTTATTACAGTTCAATCGATAATAACTGCATGATATGGGTAATAATGCATGTTATATTGATGATAATAAAAGTAATACGTATATTTATTATAGTTCTAGCGATAATAACTGCATCATATGGGTAATAATGCATGTTATATTGAGAATAATATAAGTGATAAGTATAATTATTACAGTTCTGGCGATAATAACTGCATTATATGGGTAATAATGCAATGTTATATTGAAAATATCGGGAGTAATAAGTATAATTATTATAGTTCTAGCGATAATAATAGTAAAATATGGCAAATAGTGCATGTTATATTGATAATAATAAAAGTAATAAGTATATTTATTACAGTTCTATCGATAATAACTGCATAATATGGGTAATAATTATGTTATATTGATGATAATAAAATTAATACGTACATTTATTATAGTTCTAGCGATAATAACTGCATTATATGGGTAATAATGCATGTTATATTGATAATATCGGGAGTAATAAGTATAATTATTATAGTTCTAGCGATAATAATAGTAAAATATGGCAAATAGTGCATGTTATAAGGAGAATAATAAAAGAAATAAGTATATTTATTACAGTTCTATCGATAATAACTGCATAATATGGGTAATAATGCATGTTATATTGATAATAATATAAGTAATAAGTAGAATTATTACAGTTCTAGCGATAATAACTGCATTATATGGGTAATAATGCACGTTATATTGCTAACAATATAAGTAATAAGTATAATTATTACAGTTCTAGCGATAATACCTCCATTATATGGGTAATAATGCACGTTATATTGCTAATAATATAAGTAATGAGTACAATTATTACAGTTCTAGCAATAATACCTCCATTATATGGGTAATAATGCATGTTATATTGATAATGATATAAGTAATAAGTATAATTATTACAGTTCTAGCGATAATAACTGCATAATATGGGTAATAATGGATGTTATATTGAGAATAATATAAGTAATAAGTATAATTATTACAGTTCTGGCGATAATAACTGCATTATATGGGTAATAATGCACGCTATATTGCTAATAGTATAAGTAATAAGTATAATTATTACAGTGCTTGCGATAATACCTCCATTATATGGGTAATAATGCATGTTATATTGAGAATAATATAAGTAATAAGTATAATTATTACAGTTCTAGCGATAATAACTGCATTGTATGGGTAATAATGCACGTTATACTGCTAATAATATAAGTAATAAGTATAGTTATTACAGTTCTAGCGATAATAACTGTATTACATGGGTAATAATGCATGTTATATTGATAATATCGGGAGTAATAAGTATAATTATTATAGTTCTAGCGATAATAATAGTAAAATATGGCTAATAGTGCATGATATATTGATAATAGTAAAAGTAATAAGTATATTTATTACAGTTCTATCGATAATAACTGCATAATATGGGTAATAATGCATGTTATGTTGATGACAATGAAAGTAATACGTATGTTTATTATAGTTCTAGCGATAGTAACTGCATAATATGGGTAATAATGCATGTTATATTGATGATAATGAAAGAAGTAAGTATATGTATTACAGTTCTAGCGATAATAACTGCATTATATGGGTAATAATGCACGTTATATTGCTAATAATATAAGTAATAAGTATAATTATTACAGTTCTTGCGATAATAACTGCATTATATGGGTAATAATGCATGTTATATTGATAATATCGGGAGTAATAAGTATAATTATTATAGTTCTAGCGATAATAATAGTAAAATATGGCTAGTAGTGCATGATATATTGATAATAGTAAAAGTAATAAGTATATTTATTACAGTTCTATCGATAATAACTGCATAATATGGGTAATAATGCATGTTATATTGATGATAATGAAAGTAATACGTATATTTATTATAGTTCTAGCGATACTAACTGCATAATATGGGTAATAATGCATGTTATATTGAGAATAATATAAGTAATAAGTATAACTATTACAGTTCTGGCGATAATAACTCCATTATATGGGTAATAATGCAATGTTATATTGATAATGTCGGGCGTAATAAGTATAATTATTATAGTTCTAGCGATAATAATAGTAAAATATGGCAAATAGTGCATGTTATATTGATATTAATAAAAGTAATAAGTATATTTATTACAGTTCTAGCGATAATGACTGCATTATATGGGTAATAATGCACGTTATATTGCTAACAATATAAGTAATGAGTATAATTATTACAGTTCTAGCGATAATAACTGCATAATATGGGTAATAATGCACGTTATATTGCTAATAATATAAGCAATGAGTACAATTATCACAGTTCTAGCGATAATAACTGCATTATATGGGTAATAATGCACGTTATATTGCTAATAGTATAAGTAATAAGTATAATTATTACAGTTCTATCGATAATTCCTCCATTATATGGGTAATAATGCATGTCATATTGATAATGATATAAGTAATAAGTATAATTATTACAGTTCTAGCGATAATAACTGCATAATATGGGTAATAATGCACGTTATATTGCTAATAATATAAGTAATGAGTACAATTATTACAGTTCTAGCGATAATAACTGCATTATATGGGTAATAATGCATGTTATATTGATAATAATATAAGTAATAAGTATAATTATTACAGTTCTAGCGATAATAACTGCATTGTATGGGTAATAATGCATGTTATATTGATAATATTGGGAGTAATAAGTATAATTATAATAGTTTTAGCGATAATAATAGTAAAATATGGCAAATAGAGCATGTTATATTGATAATAATAAAAGTAATAAATATATTTATTACTGTTCTATCGATAATAACTGCATTATATGGGTAATAATGCATGTTATATTGCTAATAGTATAAGTAATAAGTATAATTATTAAAGTTCTAGCGATAATAACTGCATTATATGGGTAATAATGCATGTTATATTGATGATAATAAAAGTGATACGTATATTTATTACAGTTCTAGCGATAATAACTGCATATTATGGGTAATAATGCATGTTATATTGGTAATAATCTAAGTAATAAGTATAATTATTACAGTTCTAGCGATAATAACTGCATTATATGGATAATAATGCACGTTATATTGCTAACAATATAAGTAATAAGTATAATTATTACAGTTCTAGCGATAATAACTGCATTATATGGATAATAATGCACGTTATATTGCTAACAATATAAGTAATAAGTATAATTATTACAGTTCTAGCGATAATAACTGCATTATATGGGTAATAATGCATGTTATATTGATGATAATGAAAGTAATACGTATATTTATTATAGTTCTAGCGATAATAACTGCATAATATGGGTAATAATACATGTTATATTGAGAATAATATAAGTAATAAGTATAATTATTACAGTTCTGGCGATAATAACTGCATTATATGGGTAATAATGCACGTTATATTGCTAATAGTATAAGTAATAAGTATAATTATTACAGTTCTATCGATAATTCCTCCATTATGTGGGTAATAATGCATGTTATACTGATGATAATGAAAGTAATACGTATATTTATTATAGTTCTAGCGATAATAACTGCATAATATGGGTAATAATGCATGTTATATTGATAATAACATAAGTAATAAGTATAATTATTACAGTTCTAGCGATAATAACTGCATTATATGGGTAATAATGCATGTTATATTGATAATATCGGGAGTAATAAGTATAATTATTATAGTTCTAGCGATAATAATAGTAAAATATGGCAAATAGTGCATGTTATAAGGAGAATAATAAAAGAAATAAGTATATTTATTACAGTTCTATCGATAATAACTGCATAATATGGGTAATAATGCATGTTATATTGATAATAATATAAGTAATAAGTAGAATTATTACAGTTCTAGCGATAATAACTGCATTATATGGGTAATAATGCACGTTATATTGCTAACAATATAAGTAATAAGTATAATTATTACAGTTCTAGCGATAATACCTCCATTATATGGGTAATAATGCACGTTATATTGCTAATAATATAAGTAATGAGTACAATTATTACAGTTCTAGCAATAATACCTCCATTGTATGGGTAATAAGGCATGTTATATTGATAATGATATTAGTAATAAGTATAATTATTACAGTTCTAGCGATAATAACTGCATAATATGGGTAATAATGCACGTTATATTGCTAATAATATAAGTAATGAGTACAATTATTACAGTTCTAGCCATAATAACTGCATTATATGGGTAATAATGCATGTTATATTGATAATAACATAAGTAATAAGTATAATTATTACAGTTCTAGCGATAATAACTGCATTATATGGGTAATAATGCATGTTATATTGATAATATCGGGAGTAATAAGTATAATTATTATAGTTCTAGCGATAATAGTAGTAAAATATGGCAAATAGTACATGTTATATTGATAATAATAAAAGTAATAAGTATATTTATTACAGTCCTACCGATAATAACTGCATAATATGGGTAATAATGCATGTTATATTGATGATAATAAAAGTAATACGTATATTTATTATAGTTCTAGCGATAATAACTGCATAATATGGGTAATAATGCATGTTATATTGATAATAATATAAGTAATAAGTATAATTATTACAGTTCTAGCAATAATACCTCCATTATATGGGTAATAATGCATGTTATATTGAGAGTAATACAAGTAATAAGTATAATTATTACAGTTCTGGCGATAATAACTTCTTTATATGGGTAATAATGCACGTTATATTGCTAATAGTATAAGTAATAAGTATAATTATTACAGTTCTAGCGATAATACCTCCATTATATGGGTAATAATGCATGTTATATTGATAATGATATAAGTAATTAGTATAATTATTACAGTTCTAGCGATAATAACTGCATAATATGGGTAATAATGCACGTTATATTGCTAATAATATAAGTAATGAGTACAATTATTACAGTTCTAGCGATAATAACTGCATTATATGGGAAATAATGCATGTTATATTGATAATATCGGGAGTAATAAGTATAATTATTATAGTTCTAGCGATAATAATAGTAAAATCTGGCTAGTAGTGCATGATATATTGATAATAATAAAAGTAATAAGTATATTTATTACAGTTCAATCGATAATAACTGCATGATATGGGTAATAATGCATGTTATATTGATGATAATAAAAGTAATACGTATATTTATTATAGTTCTAGCGATAATAACTGCATAATATGGGTAATAATGCATGTTATATTGAGAATAATATAAGTGATAAGTATAATTATTACAGTTCTGGCGATAATAACTGCATTATATGGGTAATAATGCACGTTATATTGCTAATAGTATAAGTAATAAGTATAATTGTTACAGTTCTAGCGATAATACCTCCATTATGTGGGTAATAATGCATGTTATATTGATAATGATATAAGTAATAAGTATAATTATTACAGTTCTAGCGATAATAACTGCATCATATGGGTAATAATGCATGTTATATTGAGAATAATATAAGTAATAAGTATAATTATTACAGTTCTGGCGATAATAACTGCATTATATGGGTAATAATGCAATGTTATATTGAAAATATCGGGAGTAATAAGTATAATTATTATAGTTCTAGCGATAATAATAGTAAAATATGGCAAATAGTGCATGTTATATTGATAATAATAAAAGTAATAAGTATATTTATTACAGTTCTATCGATAATAACTGCATAATATGGGTAATAATTATGTTATATTGATGATAATAAAATTAATACGTACATTTATTATAGTTCTAGCGATAATAACTGCATTATATGGGTAATAATGCATGTTATATTGATAATATCGGGAGTAATAAGTATAATTATTATAGTTCTAGCGATAATAATAGTAAAATATGGCAAATAGTGCATGTTATAAGGAGAATAATAAAAGAAATAAGTATATTTATTACAGTTCTATCGATAATAACTGCATAATATGGGTAATAATGCATGTTATATTGATAATAATATAAGTAATAAGTAGAATTATTACAGTTCTAGCGATAATAACTGCATTATATGGGTAATAATGCACGTTATATTGCTAACAATATAAGTAATAAGTATAATTATTACAGTTCTAGCGATAATACCTCCATTATATGGGTAATAATGCACGTTATATTGCTAATAATATAAGTAATGAGTACAATTATTACAGTTCTAGCAATAATACCTCCATTATATGGGTAATAATGCATGTTATATTGATAATGATATAAGTAATAAGTATAATTATTACAGTTCTAGCGATAATAACTGCATAATATGGGTAATAATGGATGTTATATTGAGAATAATATAAGTAATAAGTATAATTATTACAGTTCTGGCGATAATAACTGCATTATATGGGTAATAATGCACGCTATATTGCTAATAGTATAAGTAATAAGTATAATTATTACAGTGCTTGCGATAATACCTCCATTATATGGGTAATAATGCATGTTATATTGAGAATAATATAAGTAATAAGTATAATTATTACAGTTCTAGCGATAATAACTGCATTGTATGGGTAATAATGCACGTTATACTGCTAATAATATAAGTAATAAGTATAGTTATTACAGTTCTAGCGATAATAACTGTATTACATGGGTAATAATGCATGTTATATTGATAATATCGGGAGTAATAAGTATAATTATTATAGTTCTAGCGATAATAATAGTAAAATATGGCTAATAGTGCATGATATATTGATAATAGTAAAAGTAATAAGTATATTTATTACAGTTCTATCGATAATAACTGCATAATATGGGTAATAATGCATGTTATATTGATGATAATGAAAGTAGTAAGTATATGTATTACAGTTCTAGCGATAATAACTGCATTATATGGGTAATAATGCACGTTATATTGCTAATAATATAAGTAATAAGTATAATTATTACAGTTCTTGCGATAATAACTGCATTATATGGGTAATAATGCATGTTATATTGATAATATCGGGAGTAATAAGTATAATTATTATAGTTCTAGCGATAATAATAGTAAAATATGGCTAGTAGTGCATGATATATTGATAATAGTAAAAGTAATAAGTATATTTATTACAGTTCTATCGATAATAACTGCATAATATGGGTAATAATGCATGTTATATTGATGATAGTGAAAGTAATACGTATATTTATTATAGTTCTAGCGATACTAACTGCATAATATGGGTAATAATGCATGTTATATTGAGAATAATATAAGTAATAAGTATAACTATTACAGTTCTGGCGATAATAACTCCATTATATGGGTAATAATGCAATGTTATATTGATAATGTCGGGCGTAATAAGTATAATTATTATAGTTCTAGCGATAATAATAGTAAAATATGGCAAATAGTGCATGTTATATTGATATTAATAAAAGTAATAAGTATATTTATTACAGTTCTAGCGATAATGACTGCATTATATGGGTAATAATGCACGTTATATTGCTAACAATATAAGTAATGAGTATAATTATTACAGTTCTAGCGATAATAACTGCATAATATGGGTAATAATGCACGTTATATTGCTAATAATATAAGCAATGAGTACAATTATCACAGTTCTAGCGATAATAACTGCATTATATGGGTAATAATGCACGTTATATTGCTAATAGTATAAGTAATAAGTATAATTATTACAGTTCTATCGATAATTCCTCCATTATATGGGTAATAATGCATGTTATATTGATAATGATATAAGTAATAAGTATAATTATTACAGTTCTAGCGATAATAACTGCATAATATGGGTAATAATGCACGTTATATTGAGAATAATATAAGTAATAAGTATAATTATTACAGTTCTGGCGATAATAACTGCATTATATGGGTAATAATGCAATGTTATATTGAAAATATCGGGAGTAATAAGTATAATTATTATAGTTCTAGCGATAATAATAGTAAAATATGGCAAATAGTGCATGTTATATTGATAATAATAAAAGTAATAAGTATATTTATTACAGTTCTATCGATAATAACTGCATAATATGGATAATAATTATGTTATATTGATGATAATAAAATTAATACGTACATTTATTATAGTTCTAGCGATAATAACTGCATAATATGGGTAATAATGCATGTTATATTGATAATAATGTATGTAATAAGTATAATTATTACAGTTCTAGCGATAATAACTGCATTATATGGGTAATAATGCACGTTATATTGCTAACAATATAAGTAATAAGTATAATTATTACAGTTCTAGCGATAATAACTGCATTATATGGGTAAAAATGCATGTTATATTGATAATATTGGGAGTAATAAGTATATTTATTATAGTTCTAGCGATAATAACTGCCTAATATGGGTAATAATGCATGTTATATTGAGAATAATATAAGTAATAAGTATAATTATTACAGTTCTGGCGATAATAACTGCATTATATGGGTAACAATGCACGTTATATTGCTAATAGTATAAGTAATAAGTATAATTATTACAGTTCTAGCAATAATACCTCCATTATATGGGTAATAATGCATGTTATATTGATAATAATATAAGTAATAAGTATAATTATTACAGTTCTAGCGATAATAACTGCATTATATGGGTAATAATGCATGTTATATTGATAATATCGGGAGTAATAAGTATAATTATTATAGTTCTAGCGATAATAATAGTAAAATATGGCAAATAGTGCATGTTATAAGGAGAATAATAAAAGAAATAAGTATATTTATTACAGTTCTATCGATAATAACTGCATAATATGGGTAATAATGCATGTTATATTGATAATAATATAAGTAATAAGTAGAATTATTACAGTTCTAGCCATAATAACTGCATTATATGGGTAATAATGCACGTTATATTGCTAACAATATAAGTAATAAGCATAATTATTATAGTTCTAGCAATAATACCTCCATTATATGGGTAATAATGCATGTTATATTGATAATAATATAAGTAATAAGTATAATTATTACAGTTCTAGCGATAATACCTCCATTATATGGGTAATAATGCACGTTATATTGCTAATAATATAAGTAATGAGTACAGTTATTACAGTTCTAGCCATAATAACTGCATTATATTGGTAATAATGCATGTTATATTGATAATAACATAAGTAATAAGTATAATTATTACAGTTCTAGCGATAATAACTGCATTATATGGGTAATAATGCATGTTATATTGATAATATCGGGAGTAATAAGTATAATTATTATAGTTCTAGCGATAATAATAGTAAAATATGGCAAATAGTGCATGTTATAAGGAGAATAATAAAAGAAATAAGTATATTTATTACAGTTCTATCGATAATAACTGCATAATATGGGTAATAATGCATGTTATATTGATAATAATATAAGTAATAAGTAGAATTATTACAGTTCTAGCGATAATAACTGCATTATATGGGTAATAATGCACGTTATATTGCTAACAATATAAGTAATAAGTATAATTATTACAGTTCTAGCGATAATACCTCCATTATATGGGTAATAATGCACGTTATATTGCTAATAATATAAGTAATGAGTACAATTATTACAGTTCTAGCAATAATACCTCCATTATATGGGTAATAATGCATGTTATATTGATAATGATATTAGTAATAAGTAGAATTATTACAGTTCTAGCGATAATAACTGCATAATATGGGTAATAATGCATGTTATATTGATAATAATATAAGTAATAAGTATAATTATTACAGTTCTAGCAATAATACCTCCATTATATGGGTAATAATGCATGTTATATTGATAATATCGGGAGTAATAAGTATAATTATTATAGTTCTAGCGATAATACTAGTAAAATATGGCAAATAGTGCATGTTATAAGGAGAATAATAAAAGAAATAAGTATATTTATTACAGTTCTATCGATAAGAACTGCATAATATGGGTAATAATGCATGTTATATTGATAATAATATAAGTAATAAGTAGAATTATTACAGTTCTAGCGATAATAACTGCATTATATGGGTAATAATGCACGTTATATTGCTAACAATATAAGTAATAAGTATAATTATTACAGTTCTAGCGATAATACCTCCATTATATGGGTAATAATGCACGTTATATTGCTAATAATATAAGTAATGAGTACAATTATTACAGTTCTAGCAATAATACCTCCATTATATGGGTAATAATGCATGTTATATTGATAATGATATAAGTAATAAGTATAATTATTACAGTTCTAGCGATAATAACTGCATTATATGGGTAATAATGCATGTTATATTGATAATATCGGGAGTAATAAGTATAATTATTATAGTTCTAGCGATAATAGTCGAAAATATGGCAAATAGTACATGTTATATTGATAATAATAAAAGTAATGAGTATAATTATTACAGTTCTAGCGATAATAACTGCATAATATGGGTAATAATGCACGTTATATTGCTAATAATATAAGTAATGAGTACAATTATTACAGTTCTAGCGATAATAACTGCATTATATGGGTAATAATGCATGTTATATTGATAATAATATAAGTAATAAGTATAATTATTACAGTTCTAGCGATAATAACTGCATTATATGGGTAATAATGCATGTTATATTGATAATATTGGGAGTAATAAGTATAATTATAATAGTTTTAGCGATAATAATAGTAAAATATGGCAAATAGAGCATGTTATATTGATAATAATAAAAGTAATAAATATATTTATTACAGTTCTATCGATAATAACGGCATAATATGGGTAATAATGCATGTTATATTGCTAATAGTATAAGTAATAAGTATAATTATTACAGTTCTATCGATAATACCTCCATTATATGGGTAATAATGCATGTTATATTGATAATGATATAAGTAATTAGTATAATTATTACAGTTATAGCGATAATAACTGCATAATATGGGTAATAATAAACGTTATATTGCTAATAATATAAGTAATTAGTACAATTATTACAGTTCTAGCGATAATAACTGCATTATATGGGTAATAATGCATGTTATATTGATAATAATATAAGTAATAAGTATAATTAATACAGTTCTAGCGATAATAACTGCATTATATGGGTAATAATGCATGTTATATTGATGATAATGAAAGTAATCCGTATATTTATTATAGTTCTAGCGATAATAACTGTATAATATGGGTAATAATACATGTTATACTGAGAATAATATAAGTAATAAGTATAATTATTACAGTTCTGGCGATAATAACTGCATTATATGGGTAATAACGCACGTTATATTGCTAATAGTATAAGTGATAAGTATAATTATTACAGTTCTGGCGATTATAACTGCATTATATGGGTAATAATGCACGTTATATTGCTAATAGTATAAGTAATAAGTATAATTATTACAGTTCTATCGATAATTCCTCCATTATGTGGGTAATAATGCATGTTATACTGATGATAATGAAAGTAATACGTATATTTATTATAGTTCTAGCGATAATAACTGCATAATATGGGTAATAATGCATGTTATATTGAGAATAATATAAGTAATAAGTATAATTATTACAGTTCTAGCGATAATACCTCCATTATGTGGGTAATAATGCATGTTATACTGATGATAATGAAAGTAATACGTATATTTATTATAGTTCTAGCGATAATAACTGCATAATATGGGTAATAATGCACGTTATATTGCTAACAATATAAGCAATAAGTATAATTATTACAGTTCTAGCGATAATAATAGTAAAATATGGCTAGTAGTGCATGATATATTGATAATAGTAATAGTAATAAGTATATTTATTACAGTTCTATCGATAATAACTGCATAATATGGGTAATAATGCATGTTATATTGATGATAATGAAAGTAATACGTATATTTATTATAGTTCTAGCGATACTAACTGCATAATATGGGTAATAATGCATGTTATATTGAGAATAATATAAGTAATAAGTATAATTATTACAGTTCTGGCGATAATAACTGCATTATATGGGTAATAATGCAATGTTATATTGATAATATCGGGCGTAATAAGTATAATTATTATAGTTCTAGCGATAATAATAGTAAAATATGGCAAATAGTGCATGTTATATTGATAATAATAAAAGTAATAAGTATATGTATTACAGTTCTAGCGATATTGACTGCATTATATGGGTAATAATGCACGTTATATTGCCAACAATATAAGTAATGAGTATAATTATTACAGTTCTAGCGATAATAACTGCATAATATGGGTAATAATGCACGTTATATTGCTAATAATATAAGCAATGAGTACAATTATCACAGTTCTAGCGATAATAACTGCATTATATGGGTAATAATGCACGTTATATTGCTAACAATATAAGTAATAAGTATAATTATTACGGTTCTATCGATAATAACTGCATAATATGGGTAATAATGCATGTTATGTTGATGATATCGGGAGTAATAAGTATAATTATTATAGTTCTAGCGATAATAATAGTAAAATCTGGCCAATAGTGCATGTTATATTGATAATAATAAAAGTAATAAGTATATTTATTACAGTTCTATCGATAATAACTGCATGATATGGGTAATAATGCATGTTATATTGATGATAATAAAAGTAATACGTATATTTATTATAGTTCTAGCGATAATAACTGCATAATATGGGTAATAATGCATGTTATATTGAGAATAATATAAGTGATAAGTATAATTATTACAGTTCTGGCGATAATAACTGCATTATATGGGTAATAATGCACGTTATATTGCTAACAGTATAAGTAATAAGTATAATTATTACAGTTCTAGCGATAATACCTCCATTATGTGGGTAATAATGCATATTATATTGATAATGATATAAGTAATAAGTATAATTATTACAGTTCTAGCGATAATATCTGCATAATATGGGTAATAATGCATGTTATATTGAGAATAATATAAGTAATAAGTATAATTATTACAGTTCTGGCGATAATAACTGCATTATATGGGTAATAATGCACGTTATATTGCTAACAATATAAGTAATGAGTATAATTATTACAGTTCTAGCGATAATAACTGCATAATATGGGTAATAATGCACGTTATATTGCTAATAATATAAGTAATGAGTACAATTATTACAGTTCTAGCGATAATAACTGCATTATATGGGTAATAATGCACGTTATATTGCTAATAATATAAGTAATAAGTATAATTATTACAGTTCTAGCGATAATAACTGCATTATATGGGTAATAATGCATGTTACATTGATAATATTGGGAGTAATAAGTGTATTTATTATAGTTCTGGCGATAATGACTGCATAATATGGGTAATAATGCATGTTATGTTGATAATAATGTAAGTAATAAGTATAATTATTACAGTTCTAGCAATAATACCTCCATTATATGGGTAATAATGCATGTTATATTGATGATAATGAAAGTGATACGTGTATTTATTATAGTTCCAGCGATAATAACTGCATAATATGGGTAATAATGCATGTTACATTGAGAATAATATAAGTAATAAGTATAATTATTAGAGTTCTGGCGATAATAACTGCATCATATGGGTAATAATGCATGTTATATTGAGAATAATATACGTAATAAGTATAATTATTACAGTTCTGGCGATAATAACTGCATTATATGGGTAACAATGCACGTTATATTGCTAATAGTATAAGTAATAAGTATAATTATTACAGTTCTAGCAATAATACCTCCATTATATCGGTAATAATGCATGTTATATTGATAATAATATATGTAGTAAGTATAATTATTACAGTTCTAGCGATAATAACTGCATTATATGGGTAATAATGCATGTTATATTGATAATATTGGGAGTAATAGGTATATTTATTATAGTTCTAGCGATAATAAGTCCATAATATGGGTAATAATGCATGTTATATTGATAATAATGAAAGTAATACGTATATTTATTATAGTTCTAGCAATAATAACTGCATAATATGGGTAATAATGCACGTTATATTGCTAATAATATAAGCAATGAGTACAATTATCACAGTTCTAGAGATAATAACTGCATTATATGGGTAATAATGCACGTTATATTGCTAACAATATAAGTAATAAGTATAATTATTACGGTTCTATCGATAATAACTGCATAATATGGGTAATAATGCATGTTATGTTGATGATAATGAAAGTAATACGTATGTTTATTATAGTTCTAGCGATAGTAACCGCATAATATGGGTAATAATGCATGTTATATTGAGAATAATATAAGTAATAAGTATAATTATTACAGTTCTGGCGATAATAACTGCATTATATGGGTAATAATGCACGTTATATTGCTAATAGTATAAGTAATAAGTATAATTATTACAGTTCTATCGATAATACCTCCATTATATGGGTAATAATGCATGTTATATTGATAATGATATAAGTAATAAGTATAGTTATTACAGTTCTAGCGATAATAACTGCATAATATGGGTAATAATGCACGTTATATTGCTAATAATATAAGTAATGAGTACAATTATTACAGTTCTAGCGATAATAACTGCATTATATGGGAAATAATGCATGTTATATTGATAATATCGGGAGTAATAAGTATAATTATTATAGTTCTAGCGATAATAATAGTAAAATCTGGCCAATAGTGCATGTTATATTGATAATAATAAAAGTAATAAGTATATTTATTACAGTTCTATCGATAATAACTGCATGATATGGGTAATAATGCATGTTATATTGATGATAATAAAAGTAATACGTATATTTATCATAGTTCTAGCGATAATAACTGCATAATATGGGTAATAATGCATGTTATATTGAGAATAATATAAGTGATAAGTATAATTATTACAGTTCTGGCGATAATAACTGCATTATATGGGTAACAATGCACGTTATATTGCTAATAGTATAAGTAATAAGTATAATTATTACAGTTCTAGCAATAATACCTCCATTATATCGGTAATAATGCATGTTATATTGATAATAATATATGTAGTAAGTTTAATTATTACAGTTCTAGCGATAATAACTGCATTATATGGGTAATAATGCATGTTATATTGATAATATTGGGAGTAATAGGTATATTTATTATAGTTCTAGCGATAATAAGTCCATAATATGGGTAATAATGCATGTTATATTGATAATAATGAAAGTAATACGTATATTTATTATAGTTCTAGCAATAATAACTGCATAATATGGGTAATAATGCACGTTATATTGCGAATAATATAAGCAATGAGTACAATTATCACAGTTCTAGAGATAAGAACTGCATTATATGGGTAATAATGCACGTTATGTTGCTAACAATATAAGTAATAAGTATAATTATTACGGTTCTATCGATAATAACTGCATAATATGGGTAATAATGCATGTTATGTTGATGATAATGAAAGTAATACGTATGTTTATTATAGTTCTAGCGATAGTAACCGCATAATATGGGTAATAATGCATGTTATATTGAGAATAATATAAGTAATAAGTATAATTATTACAGTTCTGGCGATAATAACTTCTTTATATGGGTAATAATGCACGTTATATTGCTAATAGTATAAGTAATAAGTATAATTATTACAGTTCTAGCGATAATACCTCCATTATATGGGTAATAATGCATGTTATATTGATAATGATATAAGTAATAAGTATAATTATTACAGTTCTAGCGATAATAACTGCATAATATGGGTAATAATGCACGTTATATTGCTAATAGTATAAGTAATAAGTATAATTATTACAGTTCTAGCGATAATACCTCCATTATATGGGTAATAATGCATGTTATATTGATAATGATATAAGTAATAAGTATAATTATTACAGTTCTAGCGATAATAACTGCATTATATGCGTAATAATGCATGTTATATTGATAATATCGGGAGTAATAAGTATAATTATTATAGTTCTAGCGATAATAATAGTAAAATATGGCAAAGAGTGCATGTTATAAGGAGAATAATAAAAGAAATAAGTATATTTATTACAGTTCTATCGATAATAACTGCATAATATGGGTAATAATGCATGTTATATTGATAATAATATAAGTAATAAGTAGAATTATTACAGTTCTAGCGATAATAACTGCATTATATGGGTAATAATGCTCGTCATATTGCTAACAATATAAGTAATAAGTATAATTATTACAGTTCTAGCGATAATACCTCCATTATATGGGTAACAATGCACGTTATATTGCTAATAATATAAGTAATGAGTACAATTATTACAGTTCTAGCAATAATACCTCCATTATATGGGTAATAATGCATGTTATATTGATAATGATATAAGTAATAAGTATAATTATTACAGTTCTAGCGATAATAACTGCATAATATGGGTAATAATGCACGTTATATTGCTAATAATATAAGTAATGAGTACAATTATTACATTTCTAGCCATAATAACTGCATTATATGGGTAATAATGCATGTTATATTGATAATAACATAAGTAATAAGTATAATTATTACAGTTCTAGCGATAATAACTGCATTATATGGGTAATAATGCATGTTATATTGATAATATCGGGAGTAATAAGTATAATTATTATAGTTCTAGCGATAATAGTAGTAAAATATGGCAAATAGTACATGTTATATTGATAATAATAAAAGTAATAAGTATATTTATTACAGTCCTACCGATAATAACTGCATAATATGGGTAATAATGCATGTTATATTGATGATAGTAAAAGTAATACGTATATTTATTATAGTTCTAGCGATAATAACTGCATAATATGGGTAATAATGCATGTTATATTGATAATAATATAAGTAATAAGTATAATTATTACAGTTCTAGCAATAATACCTCCATTATATGGGTAATAATGCATGTTATATTGAGAGTAATACAAGTAATAAGTATAATTATTACAGTTCTGGCGATAATAACTTCTTTATATGGGTGATAATGCACGTTATATTGCTAATAGTATAAGTAATAAGTATAATTATTACAGTTCTAGCGATAATACCTCCTTTATATGGGTAATAATGCATGTTATATTGATAATGATATAAGTAATAAGTATAATTATTACAGTTCTAGCGATAATAACTGCATAATATGGGTAATAATGCACTTTATATTGCTAATAATATAAGTAATGAGTACAATTATTACAGTTCTAGCCATAATAACTGCATTATATGGGTAATAATGCATGTTATATTGATAATAACATAAGTAATAAGTATAATTATTACAGTTCTAGCAATAATACCTCCATTATATCGGTAATAATGCATGTTATATTGATAATAATATATGTAGTAAGTATAATTATTACAGTTCTAGCGATAATAACTGCATTATATGGGTAATAATGCATGTTATATTGATAATATTGGGAGTAATAAGTATATTTATTATAGTTCTAGCGATAATAAGTCCATAATATGGGTAATAATGCATGTTATATTGATAATAATGAAAGTAATACGTATATTTATTATAGTTCTAGCAATAATAACTGCATAATATGGGTAATAATGCATGTTATATTGCTAACAATATAAGTAATAAGTATAATTATTACAGTTCTAGCGATAATAACTGCATTATATGGGTAAAAATGCATGTTATATTGATAATATCGGGAGTAATAAGTATAATTATTATAGTTCTAATGATAATAATAGTAAAATATGGCAAATAGTGCATGTTATATTGATAATAATAAAAGTAATAAGTATATTTATTACAGTTCTATCGATAATAACTGCATGATATGGGTAATAATGCATGTTATATTGATGATAATAAAAGTAATACGTATATTTATTATAGTTCTAGCGATAATAACTGCATAATATGGGTAATAATGCATGTTATATTGAGAATAATATAAGTGATAAGTATAATTATTACAGTTCTAGCGATAATAACTGCATTATATGGGTAATAATGCACGTTATATTGCTAATAGTATAAGTAATAAGTATAATTATTACAGTTCTATCGATAATACCTCCATTATATGGGTAATAATGCATGTTATATTGATAATGATATAAGTAATAAGTATAATTATTACAGTTCTAGCGATAATAACTGCATAATATGGGTAATAAGGCATGTTATATTGATAATAATATAAGTAATAAGTATAATTATTACAGTTCTAGCGATAATACCTCCATTATGTGGGTAATAATGCATGTTATACTGATGATAATGAAAGTAATACGTATATTTATTATAGTTCTAGGAATAATAACTGCATAATATGGGTAATAATGCATGTTATATTGCTAACAATATAAGTAATAAGTATAATTATTACAGTTCTAGCGATAATAACTGCATTATATGGGTAAAAATGCATGTTATATTGATAATATTGGGAGTAATAAGTATATTTATTACAGTTCTAGCGATAATAACTGCATAATATACGTAATAATGCACGTTATATTGCTAATAATATAAGTAATGAGTATAATTATTACAGTTCTAGCGATAATAATAGTAAAATATGGCTAATAGTGCATGATATATTGATAATAGTAAAAGTAATAAGTATATTTATTACAGTTCTAGCGATAATAACTGCATAATATGGGTAATAATGCATGTTATATTGATGATAATGAAAGTAGTAAGTATACTTATTACAGTTCTAGCGATAATAACTGCATTATATGCGTAATAAGGCATGTTATATTGATAATATTGGGAGTAATAAGTATAATTATTATAGTTCTAGCGATAATAATAGTAAAATATGGCTAGTAGTGCATGATATATTGATAATAATAAAAGTAATAAGTATAATTATTACTGTTCTATCGATAATAACTGCATAATATGGGTAATAATGCATGTTATATTGATGATAATGAAAGTAATACGTATATTTATTATAGTTCTAGCGATAATAACTGCATTATATGGGTAATAATGCACGTTATATTGCTAATAGTATAAGTAATAAGTATAATTATTATAGTTCTAGCGATAATAATAGTAAAATATGGCTAGTAGTGCATGATATATTGATAATAATAAAAGTAATAAGTATAATTATTACTGTTCTATCGATAATAACTGCATAATATGGGTAATAATGCATGTTATATTGATGATAATGAAAGTAATACGTATATTTATTATAGTTCTAGCGATAATAACTGCATTATATGGGTAATAATGCACGTTATATTGCTAATAGTATAACTAATAAGTATAATTATTACAGCTCTAGCGATAATAACTGCATAATATGGGTAATAATGCACGTTATATTGCTAATAATATAAGTAATGAGTACAATTATTACATTTCTAGCCATAATAACTGCATTATATGGGTAATAATGCATGTTATATTGATAATAACATAAGTAATAAGTATAATTATTACAGTTCTAGCGATAATAACTGCATTATATGGGTAATAATGCATGTTATATTGATAATATCGGGAGTAATAAGTATAATTATTATAGTTCTAGCGATAATAGTAGTAAAATATGGCAAATAGTACATGTTATATTGATAATAATAAAAGTAATAAGTATATTTATTACAGTCCTACCGATAATAACTGCATAATATGGGTAATAATGCATGTTATATTGATGATAGTAAAAGTAATACGTATATTTATTATAGTTCTAGCGATAATAACTGCATAATATGGGTAATAATGCATGTTATATTGATAATAATATAAGTAATAAGTATAATTATTACAGTTCTAGCAATAATACCTCCATTATATGGGTAATAATGCATGTTATATTGAGAGTAATACAAGCAATAAGTATAATTATTACAGTTCTGGCGATAATAACTTCTTTATATGGGTGATAATGCACGTTATATTGCTAATAGTATAAGTAATAAGTATAATTATTACAGTTCTAGCGATAATACCTCCATTATATGGGTTATAATGCATGTTATATTGATAATGATATAAGTAATTAGTATAATTATTACAGTTCTAGCGATAATAACTGCATAATATGGGTAATAATGCACGTTATATTGCTAATAATATAAGTAATGAGTACAATTATTACAGTTCTAGCGATAATAACTGCATTATATGGGAAATAATGCATGTTATATTGATAATATCGGGAGTAATAAGTATAATTATTATAGTTCTAGCGATAATAATAGTAAAATCTGGCAAATAGTGCATGTTATATTGATAATAATAAAAGTAGTAAGTATATTTATTACAGTTCTATCGATAATAACTGCATGATATGGGTAATAATGCATGTTATATTGATGATAATAAAAGTAATACGTATATTTATTATAGTTCTAGCGATAATAACTGCATAATATGGGTAATAATGCATGTTATATTGAGAATAATATAAGTGATAAGTATAATTATTACAGTTCTGGCGATAATAACTGCATTATATGGGTAATAATGCACGTTATATTGCTAATAGTATAAGTAATAAGTATAATTATTACAGTTCTAGCGATAATACCTCCATTATGTGGGTAATAATGCATATTATATTGATAATGGTATAAGTAATAAGTATAATTATTACAGTTCTAGCGATAATAACTGCATAATATGGGTAATAATGCATGTTATATTGAGAATAATATAAGTAATAAGTATAATTATTACAGTTCTGGCGATAATAACTGCATTATATGGGTAATAATGCACGTTATATTGCTAACAATATAAGTAATGAGTATAATTATTACAGTTCTAGCGATAATAACTGCATAATATGGGTAATAATGCACGTTATATTGCTAATAATATAAGTAATGAGTACAATTATTACAGTTCTAGCGATAATAACTGCATTATATGGGTAATAATGCACGTTATATTGCTAATAATATAAGTAATAAGTATAATTATTACGGTTCTAGCGATAATAACTGCATTATATGGGTAATAATGCATGTTACATTGATAATATTGGGAGTAATAAGTGTATTTATTATAGTTCTGGCGATAATGACTGCATAATATGGGTAATAATGCATGTTATGTTGATAATAATGTAAGTAATAAGTATAATTATTACAGTTCTAGCAATAATACCTCCATTATATGGGTAATAATGCATGTTATATTGATAACAATATAAGTAATAAGTATAATTATTACAGTTCTAGCGATAATACCTCCTTTATATGGGTAATAATGCATGTTATATTGATAATGATATAAGTAATAAGTATAATTATTACAGTTCTAGCGATAATAACTGCATAATATGGGTAATAATGCACTTTATATTGCTAATAATATAAGTAATGAGTACAATTATTACAGTTCTAGCCATAATAACTGCATTATATGGGTAATAATGCATGTTATATTGATAATAACATAAGTAATAAGTATAATTATTACAGTTCTAGCAATAATACCTCCATTATATCGGTAATAATGCATGTTATATCGATAATAATATATGTAGTAAGTATAATTATTACAGTTCTAGCGATAATAACTGCATTATATGGGTAATAATGCATGTTATATTGATAATATTGGGAGTAATAAGTATATTTATTATAGTTCTAGCGATAATAAGTCCATAATATGGGTAATAATGCATGTTATATTGATAATAATGAAAGTAATACGTATATTTATTATAGTTCTAGCAATAATAACTGCATAATATGGTAATAATGCATGTTATATTGCTAACAATATAAGTAATAAGTATAATTATTACAGTTCTAGCGATAATAACTGCATTATATGGGTAAAAATGCATGTTATATTGATAATATCGGGAGTAATAAGTATAATTATTATAGTTCTAACGATAATAATAGTAAAATATGGCAAATAGTGCATGTTATATTGATAATAATAAAAGTAATAAGTATATTTATTACAGTTCTATCGATAATAACTGCATGATATGGGTAATAATGCATGTTATATTGATGATAATAAAAGTAATACGTATATTTATTATAGTTCTAGCGATAATAACTGCATAATATGGGTAATAATGCATGTTATATTGAGAATAATATAAGTGATAAGTATAATTATTACAGTTCTAGCGATAATAACTGCATTATATGGGTAATAATGCACGTTATATTGCTAATAGTATAAGTAATAAGTATAATTATTACAGTTCTATCGATAATACCTCCATTATATGGGTAATAATGCATGTTATATTGATAATGATATAAGTAATAAGTATAATTATTACAGTTCTAGCGATAATAACTGCATAATATGGGTAATAAGGCATGTTATATTGATAATAATATAAGTAATAAGTATAATTATTACAGTTCTAGCGATAATACCTCCATTATGTGGGTAATAATGCATGTTATACTGATGATAATGAAAGTAATACGTATATTTATTATAGTTCTAGGAATAATAACTGCATAATATGGGTAATAATGCATGTTATATTGCTAACAATATAAGTAATAAGTATAATTATTACAGTTCTAGCGATAATAACTGCATTATATGGGTAAAAATGCATGTTATATTGATAATATTGGGAGTAATAAGTATATTTATTACAGTTCTAGCGATAATAACTGCATAATATACGTAATAATGCACGTTATATTGCTAATAATATAAGTAATGAGTATAATTATTACAGTTCTAGCGATAATAATAGTAAAATATGGCTAATAGTGCATGATATATTGATAATAGTAAAATTAATAAGTATATTTATTACAGTTCTAGCGATAATAACTGCATAATATGGGTAATAATGCATGTTATATTGATGATAATGAAAGTAGTAAGTATATTTATTACAGTTCTAGCGATAATAACTGCATTATATGCGTAATAAGGCATGTTATATTGATAATATTGGGAGTAATAAGTATAATTATTATAGTTCTAGCGATAATAATAGTAAAATATGGCTAGTAGTGCATGATATATTGATAATAATAAAAGTAATAAGTATAATTATTACTGTTCTATCGATAATAACTGCATAATATGGGTAATAATGCATGTTATATTGATGATAATGAAAGTAATACGTATATTTATTATAGTTCTAGCGATAATAACTGCATTATATGGGTAATAATGCACGTTATATTGCTAATAGTATAAGTAATAAGTATAATTATTATAGTTCTAGCGATAATAATAGTAAAATATGGCTAGTAGTGCATGATATATTGATAATAATAAAAGTAATAAGTATAATTATTACTGTTCTATCGATAATAACTGCATAATATGGGTAATAATGCATGTTATATTGATGATAATGAAAGTAATACGTATATTTATTATAGTTCTAGCGATAATAACTGCATTATATGGGTAATAATGCACGTTATATTGCTAATAGTATAAGTAATAAGTATAATTATTACAGCTCTAGCGATAATACCTCCATTATATGGGTAATAATGCATGTTATACTGATAATGATATAAGTAATAAGTATAATTATTACAGTTCTAGCGATAATAACTGCATAATATGGGTAATAATGCACGTTATATTGCTAATAATATAAGTAATGAGTATAATTATTACAGTTCTAGCGATAATAACTGCATTATATGGGTCATAATGCACGTTATACTGCTAATAATATAAGTAATAAGTATAATTATTACAGTTCTAGCGATAATAACTGTATTACATGGGTAATAATGCATGTTATATTGATAATATCGAGAGTAATAAGTATAATTATTATAGTTCTAGCGATAATAATAGTAAAATATGGCTAATAGTGCATGATATATTGATAATAGTAAAAGTAATAAGTATATTTATTACAGTTCTATCGATAATAACTGCATAATATGGGTAATAATGCATGTTATGTTGATGACAATGAAAGTAATACGTATGTTTATTATAGTTCTAGCGATAATAACTGCATAATATGGGTAATAATGCATGTTATATTGAGAATAATATAAGTAATAAGTATAATTATTACAGTTCTGGCGATAATAACTGCATTATATGGGTAACAATGCACGTTATATTGCTAATAGTATAAGTAATAAGTATAATTATTACAGTTCTAGCAATAATACCTCCATTATATGGGTAATAATGCATGTTATATTGATAATAATATAAGTAATAAGTATAATTATTACAGTTCTAGCGATAATACCTCCATTATATGGGTAATAATGCACGTTATATTGCTAATAATATAAGTAATGAGTACAGTTATTACAGTTCTAGCCATAATAACTGCATTATATTGGTAATAATGCATGGTATATTGATAATAACATAAGTAATAAGTATAATTATTACAGTTCTAGCGATAATAACTGCATTATATGGGTAATAATGCATGTTATATTGATAATATCGGGAGTAATAAGTATAATTATTATAGTTCTAGCGATAATAATAGTAAAATATGGCAAATAGTGCATGTTATAAGGAGAATAATAAAAGAAATAAGTATATTTATTACAGTTCTATCGATAATAACTGCATAATATGGGTAATAATGCATGTTATATTGATAATAATATAAGTAATAAGTAGAATTATTACAGTTCTAGCGATAATAACTGCATTATATGAGTAATAATGCACGTTATATTGCTAACAATATACGTAATAAGTATAATTATTACAGTTCTAGCGATAATAACTGCATTATATTGGTAATAATGCATGGTATATTGATAATAACATAAGTAATAAGTATAATTATTACAGTTCTAGCGATAATAACTGCATAATATGGGTAATAATGCATGTTATATTGAGAATAATATAAGTGATAAGTATAATTATTACAGTTCTGGCGATAATAACTGCATTATATGGGTAACAATGCACGTTATATTGCTAATAGTATAAGTAATAAGTATAATTATTACAGTTCTAGCAATAATACCTCCATTATATGGGTAATAATGCATGTTATATTGATAACAATATAAGTAATAAGTATAATTATTACAGTTCTAGCGATAATAATAGTAAAATATGGCTAATAGTGCATGATATATTGATAATAGTAAAAGTAATAAGTATATTTATTACAGTTCTAGCGATAATAACTGCATAATATGGGTAATAATGCATGTTATATTGATGATAATGAAAGTAGTAAGTATATTTATTACAGTTCTAGCGATAATAACTGCATTATATGCGTAATAAGGCATGTTATATTGATAATATTGGGAGTAATAAGTATAATTATTATAGTTCTAGCGATAATAATAGTAAAATATGGCTAGTAGTGCATGATATATTGATAATAATAAAAGTAATAAGTATAATTATTACTGTTCTATCGATAATAACTGCATAATATGGGTAATAATGCATGTTATATTGATGATAATGAAAGTAATACGTATATTTATTATAGTTCTAGCGATAATAACTGCATTATATGGGTAATAATGCACGTTATATTGCTAATAGTATAAGTAATAAGTATAATTATTACAGCTCTAGCGATAATACCTCCATTATATGGGTAATAATGCATGTTATACTGAGAGTAATACAAGTAATAAGTATAATTATTACAGTTCTGGCGATAATAACTTCTTTATATGGGTGATAATGCACGTTATATTGCTAATAGTATAAGTAATAAGTATAATTATTACAGTTCTAGCGATAATACCTCCATTATATGGGTTATAATGCATGTTATATTGATAATGATATAAGTAATTAGTATAATTATTACAGTTCTAGCGATAATAACTGCATAATATGGGTAATAATGCACGTTATATTGCTAATAATATAAGTAATGAGTACAATTATTACAGTTCTAGCGATAATAACTGCATTATATGGGAAATAATGCATGTTATATTGATAATATCGGGAGTAATAAGTATAATTATTATAGTTCTAGCGATAATAATAGTAAAATCTGGCAAATAGTGCATGTTATATTGATAATAATAAAAGTAGTAAGTATATTTATTACAGTTCTATCGATAATAACTGCATGATATGGGTAATAATGCATGTTATATTGATGATAATAAAAGTAATACGTATATTTATTATAGTTCTAGCGATAATAACTGCATAATATGGGTAATAATGCATGTTATATTGAGAATAATATAAGTGATAAGTATAATTATTACAGTTCTGGCGATAATAACTGCATTATATGGGTAATAATGCACGTTATATTGCTAATAGTATAAGTAATAAGTATAATTATTACAGTTCTAGCGATAATACCTCCATTATGTGGGTAATAATGCATATTATATTGATAATGGTATAAGTAATAAGTATAATTATTACAGTTCTAGCGATAATAACTGCATAATATGGGTAATAATGCATGTTATATTGAGAATAATATAAGTAATAAGTATAATTATTACAGTTCTGGCGATAATAACTGCATTATATGGGTAATAATGCACGTTATATTGCTAACAATATAAGTAATGAGTATAATTATTACAGTTCTAGCGATAATAACTGCATAATATGGGTAATAATGCACGTTATATTGCTAATAATATAAGTAATGAGTACAATTATTACAGTTCTAGCGATAATAACTGCATTATATGGGTAATAATGCACGTTATATTGCTAATAATATAAGTAATAAGTATAATTATTACAGTTCTAGCGATAATAACTGCATTATATGGGTAATAATGCATGTTACATTGATAATATTGGGAGTAATAAGTGTATTTATTATAGTTCTGGCGATAATGACTGCATAATATGGGTAATAATGCATGTTATGTTGATAATAATGTAAGTAATAAGTATAATTATTACAGTTCTAGCAATAATACCTCCATTATATGGGTAATAATGCATGTTATATTGATAACAATATAAGTAATAAGTATAATTATTACAGTTCTAGCGATAATACCTCCTTTATATGGGTAATAATGCATGTTATATTGATAATGATATAAGTAATAAGTATAATTATTACAGTTCTAGCGATAATAACTGCATAATATGGGTAATAATGCACTTTATATTGCTAATAATATAAGTAATGAGTACAATTATTACAGTTCTAGCCATAATAACTGCATTATATGGGTAATAATGCATGTTATATTGATAATAACATAAGTAATAAGTATAATTATTACAGTTCTAGCAATAATACCTCCATTATATCGGTAATAATGCATGTTATATTGATAATAATATATGTAGTAAGTATAATTATTACAGTTCTAGCGATAATAACTGCATTATATGGGTAATAATGCATGTTATATTGATAATATTGGGAGTAATAAGTATATTTATTATAGTTCTAGCGATAATAAGTCCATAATATGGGTAATAATGCATGTTATATTGATAATAATGAAAGTAATACGTATATTTATTATAGTTCTAGCAATAATAACTGCATAATATGGGTAATAATGCATGTTATATTGCTAACAATATAAGTAATAAGTATAATTATTACAGTTCTAGCGATAATAACTGCATTATATGGGTAAAAATGCATGTTATATTGATAATATCGGGAGTAATAAGTATAATTATTATAGTTCTAACGATAATAATAGTAAAATATGGCAAATAGTGCATGTTATATTGATAATAATAAAAGTAATAAGTATATTTATTACAGTTCTATCGATAATAACTGCATGATATGGGTAATAATGCATGTTATATTGATGATAATAAAAGTAATACGTATATTTATTATAGTTCTAGCGATAATAACTGCATAATATGGGTAATAATGCATGTTATATTGAGAATAATATAAGTGATAAGTATAATTATTACAGTTCTAGCGATAATAACTGCATTATATGGGTAATAATGCACGTTATATTGCTAATAGTATAAGTAATAAGTATAATTATTACAGTTCTATCGATAATACCTCCATTATATGGGTAATAATGCATGTTATATTGATAATGATATAAGTAATAAGTATAATTATTACAGTTCTAGCGATAATAACTGCATAATATGGGTAATAAGGCATGTTATATTGATAATAATATAAGTAATAAGTATAATTATTACAGTTCTAGCGATAATACCTCCATTATGTGGGTAATAATGCATGTTATACTGATGATAATGAAAGTAATACGTATATTTATTATAGTTCTAGGAATAATAACTGCATAATATGGGTAATAATGCATGTTATATTGCTAACAATATAAGTAATAAGTATAATTATTACAGTTCTAGCGATAATAACTGCATTATATGGGTAAAAATGCATGTTATATTGATAATATTGGGAGTAATAAGTATATTTATTACAGTTCTAGCGATAATAACTGCATAATATACGTAATAATGCACGTTATATTGCTAATAATATAAGTAATGAGTATAATTATTACAGTTCTAGCGATAATAATAGTAAAATATGGCTAATAGTGCATGATATATTGATAATAGTAAAAGTAATAAGTATATTTATTACAGTTCTAGCGATAATAACTGCATAATATGGGTAATAATGCATGTTATATTGATGATAATGAAAGTAGTAAGTATATTTATTACAGTTCTAGCGATAATAACTGCATTATATGCGTAATAAGGCATGTTATATTGATAATATTGGGAGTAATAAGTATAATTATTATAGTTCTAGCGATAATAATAGTAAAATATGGCTAGTAGTGCATGATATATTGATAATAATAAAAGTAATAAGTATAATTATTACTGTTCTATCGATAATAACTGCATAATATGGGTAATAATGCATGTTATATTGATGATAATGAAAGTAATACGTATATTTATTATAGTTCTAGCGATAATAACTGCATTATATGGGTAATAATGCACGTTATATTGCTAATAGTATAAGTAATAAGTATAATTATTATAGTTCTAGCGATAATAATAGTAAAATATGGCTAGTAGTGCATGATATATTGATAATAATAAAAGTAATAAGTATAATTATTACTGTTCTATCGATAATAACTGCATAATATGGGTAATAATGCATGTTATATTGATGATAATGAAAGTAATACGTATATTTATTATAGTTCTAGCGATAATAACTGCATTATATGGGTAATAATGCACGTTATATTGCTAATAGTATAAGTAATAAGTATAATTATTACAGCTCTAGCGATAATACCTCCATTATATGGGTAATAATGCATGTTATACTGATAATGATATAAGTAATAAGTATAATTATTACAGTTCTAGCGATAATAACTGCATAATATGGGTAATAATGCACGTTATATTGCTAATAGTATAAGTAATAAGTATAATTATTACAGTTCTAGCGATAATACCTCCATTATATGGGTAATAATGCATGTTATATTGATAATGATATAAGTAATAAGTATAATTATTACAGTTCTAGCGATAATAACTGCATTATATGGGTAATAATGCATGTTATATTGATAATATCGGGAGTAATAAGTATAATTATTATAGTTCTAGCGATAATAATAGTAAAATATGGCAAAGAGTGCATGTTATAAGGAGAATAATAAAAGAAATAAGTATATTTATTACAGTTCTATCGATAATAACTGCATAATATGGGTAATAATGCATGTTATATTGATAATAATATAAGTAATAAGTAGAATTATTACAGTTCTAGCGATAATAACTGCATTATATGGGTAATAATGCTCGTCATATTGCTAACAATATAAGTAATAAGTATAATTATTACAGTTCTAGCGATAATACCTCCATTATATGGGTAACAATGCACGTAATATTGCTAATAATATAAGTAATGAGTACAATTATTACAGTTCTAGCAATAATACCTCCATTATATGGGTAATAATGCATGTTATATTGATAATGATATAAGTAATAAGTATAATTATTACAGTTCTAGCGATAATAACTGCATAATATGGGTAATAATGCACGTTATATTGCTAATAATATAAGTAATGAGTACAATTATTACATTTCTAGCCATAATAACTGCATTATATGGGTAATAATGCATGTTATATTGATAATAACATAAGTAATAAGTATAATTATTACAGTTCTAGCGATAATAACTGCATTATATGGGTAATAATGCATGTTATATTGATAATATCGGGAGTAATAAGTATAATTATTATAGTTCTAGCGATAATAGTAGTAAAATATGGCAAATAGTACATGTTATATTGATAATAATAAAAGTAATAAGTATATTTATTACAGTCCTACCGATAATAACTGCATAATATGGGTAATAATGCATGTTATATTGATGATAGTAAAAGTAATACGTATATTTATTATAGTTCTAGCGATAATAACTGCATAATATGGGTAATAATGCATGTTATATTGATAATAATATAAGTAATAAGTATAATTATTACAGTTCTAGCAATAATACCTCCATTATATGGGTAATAATGCATGTTATATTGAGAGTAATACAAGTAATAAGTATAATTATTACAGTTCTGGCGATAATAACTTCTTTATATGGGTGATAATGCACGTTATATTGCTAATAGTATAAGTAATAAGTATAATTATTACAGTTCTAGCGATAATACCTCCATTATATGGGTTATAATGCATGTTATATTGATAATGATATAAGTAATTAGTATAATTATTACAGTTCTAGCGATAATAACTGCATAATATGGGTAATAATGCACGTTATATTGCTAATAATATAAGTAATGAGTACAATTATTACAGTTCTAGCGATAATAACTGCATTATATGGGAAATAATGCATGTTATATTGATAATATCGGGAGTAATAAGTATAATTATTATAGTTCTAGCGATAATAATAGTAAAATCTGGCAAATAGTGCATGTTATATTGATAATAATAAAAGTAGTAAGTATATTTATTACAGTTCTATCGATAATAACTGCATGATATGGGTAATAATGCATGTTATATTGATGATAATAAAAGTAATACGTATATTTATTATAGTTCTAGCGATAATAACTGCATAATATGGGTAATAATGCATGTTATATTGAGAATAATATAAGTGATAAGTATAATTATTACAGTTCTGGCGATAATAACTGCATTATATGGGTAATAATGCACGTTATATTGCTAATAGTATAAGTAATAAGTATAATTATTACAGTTCTAGCGATAATACCTCCATTATGTGGGTAATACTGCATATTATATTGATAATGGTATAAGTAATAAGTATAATTATTACAGTTCTAGCGATAATAACTGCATAATATGGGTAATAATGCATGTTATATTGAGAATAATATAAGTAATAAGTATAATTATTACAGTTCTGGCGATAATAACTGCATTATATGGGTAATAATGCACGTTATATTGCTAACAATATAAGTAATGAGTATAATTATTACAGTTCTAGCGATAATAACTGCATAATATGGGTAATAATGCACGTTATATTGCTAATAATATAAGTAATGAGTACAATTATTACAGTTCTAGCGATAATAACTGCATTATATGGGTAATAATGCACGTTATATTGCTAATAATATAAGTAATAAGTATAATTATTACAGTTCTAGCGATAATAACTGCATTATATGGGTAATAATGCATGTTACATTGATAATATTGGGAGTAATAAGTGTATTTATTATAGTTCTGGCGATAATGACTGCATAATATGGGTAATAATGCATGTTATGTTGATAATAATGTAAGTAATAAGTATAATTATTACAGTTCTAGCAATAATACCTCCATTATATGGGTAATAATGCATGTTATATTGATAACAATATAAGTAATAAGTATAATTATTACAGTTCTAGCGATAATACCTCCTTTATATGGGTAATAATGCATGTTATATTGATAATGATATAAGTAATAAGTATAATTATTACAGTTCTAGCGATAATAACTGCATAATATGGGTAATAATGCACTATATATTGCTAATAATATAAGTAATGAGTACAATTATTACAGTTCTAGCCATAATAACTGCATTATATGGGTAATAATGCATGTTATATTGATAATAACATAAGTAATAAGTATAATTATTACAGTTCTAGCAATAATACCTCCATTATATCGGTAATAATGCATGTTATATTGATAATAATTTATGTAGTAAGTATAATTATTACAGTTCTAGCGATAATAACTGCATTATATGGGTAATAATGCATGTTATATTGATAATATTGGGAGTAATAAGTATATTTATTATAGTTCTAGCGATAATAAGTCCATAATATGGGTAATAATGCATGTTATATTGATAATAATGAAAGTAATACGTATATTTATTATAGTTCTAGCAATAATAACTGCATAATATGGGTAATAATGCATGTTATATTGCTAACAATATAAGTAATAAGTATAATTATTACAGTTCTAGCGATAATAACTGCATTATATGGGTAAAAATGCATGTTATATTGATAATATCGGGAGTAATAAGTATAATTATTATAGTTCTAACGATAATAATAGTAAAATATGGCAAATAGTGCATGTTATATTGATAATAATAAAAGTAATAAGTATATTTATTACAGTTCTATCGATAATAACTGCATGATATGGGTAATAATGCATGTTATATTGATGATAATAAAAGTAATACGTATATTTATTATAGTTCTAGCGATAATAACTGCATAATATGGGTAATAATGCATGTTATATTGAGAATAATATAAGTGATAAGTATAATTATTACAGTTCTAGCGATAATAACTGCATTATATGGGTAATAATGCACGTTATATTGCTAATAGTATAAGTAATAAGTATAATTATTACAGTTCTATCGATAATACCTCCATTATATGGGTAATAATGCATGTTATATTGATAATGATATAAGTAATAAGTATAATTATTACAGTTCTAGCGATAATAACTGCATAATATGGGTAATAAGGCATGTTATATTGATAATAATATAAGTAATAAGTATAATTATTACAGTTCTAGCGATAATACCTCCATTATGTGGGTAATAATGCATGTTATACTGATGATAATGAAAGTAATACGTATATTTATTATAGTTCTAGGAATAATAACTGCATAATATGGGTAATAATGCATGTTATATTGCTAACAATATAAGTAATAAGTATAATTATTACAGTTCTAGCGATAATAACTGCATTATATGGGTAAAAATGCATGTTATATTGATAATATTGGGAGTAATAAGTATATTTATTACAGTTCTAGCGATAATAACTGCATAATATACGTAATAATGCACGTTATATTGCTAATAATATAAGTAATGAGTATAATTATTACAGTTCTAGCGATAATAATAGTAAAATATGGCTAATAGTGCATGATATATTGATAATAGTAAAAGTAATAAGTATATTTATTACAGTTCTAGCGATAATAACTGCATAATATGGGTAATAATGCATGTTATATTGATGATAATGAAAGTAGTAAGTATATTTATTACAGTTCTAGCGATAATAACTGCATTATATGCGTAATAAGGCATGTTATATTGATAATATTGGGAGTAATAAGTATAATTATTATAGTTCTAGCGATAATAATAGTAAAATATGGCTAGTAGTGCATGATATATTGATAATAATAAAAGTAATAAGTATAATTATTACTGTTCTATCGATAATAACTGCATAATATGGGTAATAATGCATGTTATATTGATGATAATGAAAGTAATACGTATATTTATTATAGTTCTAGCGATAATAACTGCATTATATGGGTAATAATGCACGTTATATTGCTAATAGTATAAGTAATAAGTATAATTATTATAGTTCTAGCGATAATAATAGTAAAATATGGCTAGTAGTGCATGATATATTGATAATAATAAAAGTAATAAGTATAATTATTACTGTTCTATCGATAATAACTGCATAATATGGGTAATAATGCATGTTATATTGATGATAATGAAAGTAATACGTATATTTATTATAGTTCTAGCGATAATAACTGCATTATATGGGTAATAATGCACGTTATATTGCTAATAGTATAAGTAATAAGTATAATTATTACAGCTCTAGCGATAATACCTCCATTATATGGGTAATAATGCATGTTATACTGATAATGATATAAGTAATAAGTATAATTATTACAGTTCTAGCGATAATAACTGCATAATATGGGTAATAATGCACGTTATATTGCTAATAGTATAAGTAATAAGTATAATTATTACAGTTCTAGCGATAATACCTCCATTATATGGGTAATAATGCATGTTATATTGATAATGATATAAGTAATAAGTATAATTATTACAGTTCTAGCGATAATAACTGCATTATATGGGTAATAATGCATGTTATATTGATAATATCGGGAGTAATAAGTATAATTATTATAGTTCTAGCGATAATAATAGTAAAATATGGCAAAGAGTGCATGTTATAAGGAGAATAATAAAAGAAATAAGTATATTTATTACAGTTCTATCGATAATAACTGCATAATATGGGTAATAATGCATGTTATATTGATAATAATATAAGTAATAAGTAGAATTATTACAGTTCTAGCGATAATAACTGCATTATATGGGTAATAATGCTCGTCATATTGCTAACAATATAAGTAATAAGTATAATTATTACAGTTCTAGCGATAATACCTCCATTATATGGGTAACAATGCACGTAATATTGCTAATAATATAAGTAATGAGTACAATTATTACAGTTCTAGCAATAATACCTCCATTATATGGGTAATAATGCATGTTATATTGATAATGATATAAGTAATAAGTATAATTATTACAGTTCTAGCGATAATAACTGCATAATATGGGTAATAATGCACGTTATATTGCTAATAATATAAGTAATGAGTACAATTATTACATTTCTAGCCATAATAACTGCATTATATGGGTAATAATGCATGTTATATTGATAATAACATAAGTAATAAGTATAATTATTACAGTTCTAGCGATAATAACTGCATTATATGGGTAATAATGCATGTTATATTGATAATATCGGGAGTAATAAGTATAATTATTATAGTTCTAGCGATAATAGTAGTAAAATATGGCAAATAGTACATGTTATATTGATAATAATAAAAGTAATAAGTATATTTATTACAGTCCTACCGATAATAACTGCATAATATGGGTAATAATGCATGTTATATTGATGATAGTAAAAGTAATACGTATATTTATTATAGTTCTAGCGATAATAACTGCATAATATGGGTAATAATGCATGTTATATTGATAATAATATAAGTAATAAGTATAATTATTACAGTTCTAGCAATAATACCTCCATTATATGGGTAATAATGCATGTTATATTGAGAGTAATACAAGTAATAAGTATAATTATTACAGTTCTGGCGATAATAACTTCTTTATATGGGTGATAATGCACGTTATATTGCTAATAGTATAAGTAATAAGTATAATTATTACAGTTCTAGCGATAATACCTCCATTATATGGGTTATAATGCATGTTATATTGATAATGATATAAGTAATTAGTATAATTATTACAGTTCTAGCGATAATAACTGCATAATATGGGTAATAATGCACGTTATATTGCTAATAATATAAGTAATGAGTACAATTATTACAGTTCTAGCGATAATAACTGCATTATATGGGAAATAATGCATGTTATATTGATAATATCGGGAGTAATAAGTATAATTATTATAGTTCTAGCGATAATAATAGTAAAATCTGGCAAATAGTGCATGTTATATTGATAATAATAAAAGTAGTAAGTATATTTATTACAGTTCTATCGATAATAACTGCATGATATGGGTAATAATGCATGTTATATTGATGATAATAAAAGTAATACGTATATTTATTATAGTTCTAGCGATAATAACTGCATAATATGGGTAATAATGCATGTTATATTGAGAATAATATAAGTGATAAGTATAATTATTACAGTTCTGGCGATAATAACTGCATTATATGGGTAATAATGCACGTTATATTGCTAATAGTATAAGTAATAAGTATAATTATTACAGTTCTAGCGATAATACCTCCATTATGTGGGTAATACTGCATATTATATTGATAATGGTATAAGTAATAAGTATAATTATTACAGTTCTAGCGATAATAACTGCATAATATGGGTAATAATGCATGTTATATTGAGAATAATATAAGTAATAAGTATAATTATTACAGTTCTGGCGATAATAACTGCATTATATGGGTAATAATGCACGTTATATTGCTAACAATATAAGTAATGAGTATAATTATTACAGTTCTAGCGATAATAACTGCATAATATGGGTAATAATGCACGTTATATTGCTAATAATATAAGTAATGAGTACAATTATTACAGTTCTAGCGATAATAACTGCATTATATGGGTAATAATGCACGTTATATTGCTAATAATATAAGTAATAAGTATAATTATTACAGTTCTAGCGATAATAACTGCATTATATGGGTAATAATGCATGTTACATTGATAATATTGGGAGTAATAAGTGTATTTATTATAGTTCTGGCGATAATGACTGCATAATATGGGTAATAATGCATGTTATGTTGATAATAATGTAAGTAATAAGTATAATTATTACAGTTCTAGCAATAATACCTCCATTATATGGGTAATAATGCATGTTATATTGATAACAATATAAGTAATAAGTATAATTATTACAGTTCTAGCGATAATACCTCCTTTATATGGGTAATAATGCATGTTATATTGATAATGATATAAGTAATAAGTATAATTATTACAGTTCTAGCGATAATAACTGCATAATATGGGTAATAATGCACTATATATTGCTAATAATATAAGTAATGAGTACAATTATTACAGTTCTAGCCATAATAACTGCATTATATGGGTAATAATGCATGTTATATTGATAATAACATAAGTAATAAGTATAATTATTACAGTTCTAGCAATAATACCTCCATTATATCGGTAATAATGCATGTTATATTGATAATAATTTATGTAGTAAGTATAATTATTACAGTTCTAGCGATAATAACTGCATTATATGGGTAATAATGCATGTTATATTGATAATATTGGGAGTAATAAGTATATTTATTATAGTTCTAGCGATAATAAGTCCATAATATGGGTAATAATGCATGTTATATTGATAATAATGAAAGTAATACGTATATTTATTATAGTTCTAGCAATAATAACTGCATAATATGGGTAATAATGCATGTTATATTGCTAACAATATAAGTAATAAGTATAATTATTACAGTTCTAGCGATAATAACTGCATTATATGGGTAAAAATGCATGTTATATTGATAATATCGGGAGTAATAAGTATAATTATTATAGTTCTAACGATAATAATAGTAAAATATGGCAAATAGTGCATGTTATATTGATAATAATAAAAGTAATAAGTATATTTATTACAGTTCTATCGATAATAACTGCATGATATGGGTAATAATGCATGTTATATTGATGATAATAAAAGTAATACGTATATTTATTATAGTTCTAGCGATAATAACTGCATAATATGGGTAATAATGCATGTTATATTGAGAATAATATAAGTGATAAGTATAATTATTACAGTTCTAGCGATAATAACTGCATTATATGGGTAATAATGCACGTTATATTGCTAATAGTATAAGTAATAAGTATAATTATTACAGTTCTATCGATAATACCTCCATTATATGGGTAATAATGCATGTTATATTGATAATGATATAAGTAATAAGTATAATTATTACAGTTCTAGCGATAATAACTGCATAATATGGGTAATAAGGCATGTTATATTGATAATAATATAAGTAATAAGTATAATTATTACAGTTCTAGCGATAATACCTCCATTATGTGGGTAATAATGCATGTTATACTGATGATAATGAAAGTAATACGTATATTTATTATAGTTCTAGGAATAATAACTGCATAATATGGGTAATAATGCATGTTATATTGCTAACAATATAAGTAATAAGTATAATTATTACAGTTCTAGCGATAATAACTGCATTATATGGGTAAAAATGCATGTTATATTGATAATATTGGGAGTAATAAGTATATTTATTACAGTTCTAGCGATAATAACTGCATAATATACGTAATAATGCACGTTATATTGCTAATAATATAAGTAATGAGTATAATTATTACAGTTCTAGCGATAATAATAGTAAAATATGGCTAATAGTGCATGATATATTGATAATAGTAAAAGTAATAAGTATATTTATTACAGTTCTAGCGATAATAACTGCATAATATGGGTAATAATGCATGTTATATTGATGATAATGAAGGTAGTAAGTATATTTATTACAGTTCTAGCGATAATAACTGCATTATATGCGTAATAAGGCATGTTATATTGATAATATTGGGAGTAATAAGTATAATTATTATAGTTCTAGCGATAATAATAGTAAAATATGGCTAGTAGTGCATGATATATTGATAATAATAAAAGTAATAAGTATAATTATTACTGTTCTATCGATAATAACTGCATAATATGGGTAATAATGCATGTTATATTGATGATAATGAAAGTAATACGTATATTTATTATAGTTCTAGCGATAATAACTGCATTATATGGGTAATAATGCACGTTATATTGCTAATAGTATAAGTAATAAGTATAATTATTACAGCTCTAGCGATAATACCTCCATTATATGGGTAATAATGCATGTTATACTGATAATGATATAAGTAATAAGTATAATTATTACAGTTCTAGCGATAATAACTGCATAATATGGGTAATAATGCACGTTATATTGCTAATAATATAAGTAATGAGTATAATTATTACAGTTCTAGCGATAATAACTGCATTATTAGGGTCATAATGCACGTTATACTGCTAATAATATAAGTAATAAGTATAATTATTACAGTTCTAGCGATAATAACTGTATTACATGGGTAATAATGCATGTTATATTGATAATATCGAGAGTAATAAGTATAATTATTATAGTTCTAGCGATAATAATAGTAAAATATGGCTAATAGTGCATGATATATTGATAATAGTAAAACTAATAAGTATATTTATTACAGTTCTATCGATAATAACTGCATAATATGGGTAATAATGCATGTTATGTTGATGACAATGAAAGTAATACGTATGTTTATTATAGTTCTAGCGATAATAACTGCATAATATGGGTAATAATGGATGTTATATTGAGAATAATATAAGTAATAAGTATAATTATTACAGTTCTAGCGATAATAACTGCATTATATGGGTAATAATGCATGTTATATTGATAATATCGGGAGTAATAAGTATAATTATTATAGTTCTAGCGATAATAATAGTAAAATATGGCAAAGAGTGCATGTTATAAGGAGAATAATAAAAGAAATAAGTATATTTATTACAGTTCTATCGATAATAACTGCATAATATGGGTAATAATGCATGTTATATTGATAATAATATAAGTAATAAGTAGAATTATTACAGTTCTAGCGATAATAACTGCATTATATGGGTAATAATGCTCGTCATATTGCTAACAATATAAGTAATAAGTATAATTATTACAGTTCTAGCGATAATACCTCCATTATATGGGTAACAATGCACGTAATATTGCTAATAATATAAGTAATGAGTACAATTATTACAGTTCTAGCAATAATACCTCCATTATATGGGTAATAATGCATGTTATATTGATAATGATATAAGTAATAAGTATAATTATTACAGTTCTAGCGATAATAACTGCATAATATGGGTAATAATGCACGTTATATTGCTAATAATATAAGTAATGAGTACAATTATTACATTTCTAGCCATAATAACTGCATTATATGGGTAATAATGCATGTTATATTGATAATAACATAAGTAATAAGTATAATTATTACAGTTCTAGCGATAATAACTGCATTATATGGGTAATAATGCATGTTATATTGATAATATCGGGAGTAATAAGTATAATTATTATAGTTCTAGCGATAATAGTAGTAAAATATGGCAAATAGTACATGTTATATTGATAATAATAAAAGTAATAAGTATATTTATTACAGTCCTACCGATAATAACTGCATAATATGGGTAATAATGCATGTTATATTGATGATAGTAAAAGTAATACGTATATTTATTATAGTTCTAGCGATAATAACTGCATAATATGGGTAATAATGCATGTTATATTGATAATAATATAAGTAATAAGTATAATTATTACAGTTCTAGCAATAATACCTCCATTATATGGGTAATAATGCATGTTATATTGAGAGTAATACAAGTAATAAGTATAATTATTACAGTTCTGGCGATAATAACTTCTTTATATGGGTGATAATGCACGTTATATTGCTAATAGTATAAGTAATAAGTATAATTATTACAGTTCTAGCGATAATACCTCCATTATATGGGTTATAATGCATGTTATATTGATAATGATATAAGTAATTAGTATAATTATTACAGTTCTAGCGATAATAACTGCATAATATGGGTAATAATGCACGTTATATTGCTAATAATATAAGTAATGAGTACAATTATTACAGTTTGTAACGGAGTCGGTTTCGTCGCACCGCGTTGCTAGGCAACGCGGTGGAGTCGCGACTCGCGGGCCCCCTGGTGCTGGACGCTTCAGCGAGCCAGGGTTTTTGCGAGGGAGCCGATCGCGGTGGGGAAGAGGACTGGTCGCAGGGTAGAAAGAGAAAACGCAAGATGTACAAAAGATAGCTGTGCTTTATTGGGAACCTTCTTCCGCGGCGGAGGTGGACGGAGCGGGCTCTCTGGCCGGAGCGGCCGGCTTCGGCGGCGGGTCTACGCTTGGTTTCTATAATATATAAGACGGGGTTACAAAGTATATGAATTGTGACGGCGGCGCGAATCTTACATGCTATCCTACCTAGCTTACATACTATCTTATAGACTACGCTTACCTATCTACCATACAGTCTATCTTACTTACTATATCTTACGGACTATAGCTTACATACTAACGGCGGACGGGGTGCGGTACGGGGGACATCACGGGATGTCCGTATTCGGTCGGGAGTTTCGGGCGCGGAGACGCGTTTCGCGGGTTACGCGGAGGCGCGCTCGCGGTTTACGGTCGGACGCGGTTCGTCGCGGGACGTACTCGCGTGTCGGTCGGCGCGGTCGGATGCGGAGGCGCGTTTCGCGGGTTACGCGGAGGCGCGTTCGCGGGTCTTAGACTACGGTCGCAAGAGGAGGAGGAGAGAGGGGATATCAAAGTACACCGGGTAAATGGCCAGTTCTGGCCTTGCCTTGCTCTTATTGAATTGGAACCTGGTTGTTCCGAGAGTGTTCCGAGATTGCCCCAGTGGGGTCTTACAGGCGCCTCCACGTTCGGACAGACACCGCGCCGTGGTGCTACCCTCCCAGCGCGGCGACTGCCTCCGACTCGCCAACTCTCCGGGCTCCCCCGTTAAGTCGACTCGCCGGCTGACCTGTGGCTAGGCTAGCCTTCGAGGGAGCTGGCTCGTTCCTCCACGTTCGGACAGTCACCGCGCGGAGGTGCTACCCCCTCCTTGTGGCGACTGTCTCCAGCTTACCGACCCTCCGTGTTACCCTGTCGAGTCGGTCTGCTGGCTGACCGTTGGCTCGGCTGGTCTCAGAAGAAGTGTTACCCTTCCTCCTGAGACTGGCCTCCAGTCCACCTAGCTCAGGGTACCCTTCAAGCCAGGAAGACCTTTACGCCTGGGAGCGGATCTCCGGAGAGATCCTTTCGGGGCCGACGCCCCGGGCCAACTCCATCGATCACGCGATCGATCGGTATCTAAGTAGGTCACGGTCTCGCGGGTGGTCTCGGTGGGGGGTCCCCCACCGCGGTGCGCGGCTGACGATGCGCGGTCGTCGGCACGCGACGGAGCACGTTGCCGACGTGACGCGACATCGTCACACCCCCCTCCTCCTCCGGGTAGACCAAGGTATAGGACCTTGGTCGTCGCATTCCTTAACTACCAAATATTTACAATTATGCCGGTTACAATATATACAACGCGGTGTCGGTTAAAATATACCCGGTGTCGGTTACAATATCTACGGTACAATGTCGGTTATAATATATGTGGTGTCGGTTATTACCTGTACGCCTGGCCGGAACTCGATCACCTTTCCGGTCGGGTCCATAAGGATTGTCCAGCGTCGGCCTCTGGACATCCTCCGATGTCGGTATAATCCCAGGGGTAGCCAGTGGACTTCGCCGTCCGGAAATTTGACCGCAATGGTCGGTCTTCGTCCGGCTGCCTCCGGTGGCCTGATTTCTGCCGTCGCTGTTGGTGCTGGTGCGTTTGCTGGCGGCTTGTCGGGTAGAATGATCTGCCCTTCGGTGGATGTCGTGGGCCGGTCCTTCCGTGGTCGGTCGCCCGGTGCCAGTGGGGCCAGTACCCTTTTTGCCGGTATGTACTCCCCGGCTGGCGGCTTGGCCTTTGGGGTTGCTACCTTCCTTGGTGCGGTTCGTCTTCTTCTAGTTGGCTCCATGGTTTGCCTTTGACTGGCTTGGATCCGTCGCAGGTCCTGGCGAATTACCTTCCATTCCTCCTTAGTTAGGGAGTCGGGGGTTTCTCGGAATTTTTCGCGTATGCGCATTCGCGCGATTGCCGCGTTGATTTCGCGCTGTAGCGCGGAAAGGTTCCAAGTTTCGGTCGACATCTTCAGCAGCTCGACTTGACGTTGACTGATTCCTGCTCCTTGGTCGTCGCGGCTTTTATGCCCATCCTTGGCTTTGGAGGGGGTCCCCACCCCTGTCACCGGCTTCATGTCTCGTACATGAATATGTTCTATCTTCTTCCCTCTCAGGTCCCGGAGATCGTAGATTACAGGTGAGATTTTTCGCGCAATTTCGAAGGGTCCTTCGTACTTCTCGACGAGCTTCGCATTGCGCGCCTCCGCCTTGTTGGAGAGCACGTGCGTCCGCTTCCATACTTGCTCCCCGATCTGCGGTTGCCAGTCGCGGCGTCGGAGATTGTAGTATTTTTGTTGTCGCTGGAACTCCTGTGCTAATCGAACTCTTGCCAGTTCGTAAGCGTCCTTTAATTGGGCGAGTCGTCTCTCCCATGGACTTGTGGCTGGTCGGCGGTTTTCCTGGTGGAGGGTACCTGGGGGGATAAACTCTCTCCCCGTGTTCAGAAAAGCTGGAGTGTGCCCCGTGGCTTCGTGACGAGCGGTGTTGTAAGCGAAGGCGAGTTCTGGTAATCGCTGGTCCCATCCTCGTTGTGTCCGGCCGACGAACTGACCAATCATGGTTTTTATAACACGATTGGCCCGTTCTACTGGGTTACACTGTGGTGTGTACGGTGGTGTACGGCGGTGCTGGATCGCACTCTCCTTGAGTGCGCGGGTGAACTCCTGGCTGATGAACTGCCGACCGTTGTCCGTAACGATGACTCGTGGACATCCGTGTCGCAGGATGACCAATTCATTAAGGGCCTTCACAATGGCGCTCGCCGTGGCTTTCTTCAGCGGGCGGAGTTCGATCCATTTCGTGAATCGATCTTGAAAGACGAGCAGCGTGGTGTTCCCGTTGGTCGATCGTGGAAGTGGTCCTACAAGATCGGCAGAAACCATCTCCCACGGTTGCTGGACACTGGTCGGCTGCATTGCTCCTGGGAGTGTCTGCTGCTGTGACTTGAATTTCTGGCAGCTGCGACATTCTCGAACGTATTTCGTGGCTTCTCGCAGCATTCCTGGCCAATAGTATACGCGGGCTATCCGTGCGAGCGTTTTAGCGATTCCTAAGTGTCCTGCCGTTGGGTCATCGTGCGCCTCCTGGAGGACCCGTGCTCTATCTTCTTTCGGCACGCACAGCTTCCACTGCTCGTTCGAATCCTGCTCGTTGAAATCGAGCGTGTGCAGAATGTGTCGATACAGGCGTCCGTCTTCAATCCGGTAATCGGGATATTGTTCGGGATGTTGCGCTGTTCCTTGAAGATAGTTATTGTACCACGAGCATCTGAATGGTCCTCGCATTTCGCACGTGGCACGCGGTTGGCGGGAAAGTGCATCTGCGACGGTGTTGTCCGGTCCTTTTCGGTAGCGCATCTCGAAGTCCCATTGTCCGAGTTCTAGGGCCCAACGGGCGAGTCTACCGGAAGGGTTGTCAATTTTCTCGAGCCACTTCAGAGACTGATGGTCGGTCACGACGACGAAGTGGTTTCCCTCGAGGTAATGGCGCATCTTCCAGATGCCCCACCGGACAGCTAGACATTCCAACTCGGTCGTCGAATAATTGCGTTCCGCCTGAGTGAGTGTCCGGCTTGCGTAGGCGATAACCCGTTCCCCATCTTCGTCTTCCTGGGTGAGAACGGCTCCCAAGCCGTCCATGCTGGCGTCGGTTTGAAGGACGAAGGTGAGATCCCAGTTCGGTACTGCCAGAACAGGCGCCTCCGTAAGTCTTCGGCGTAGCTCCTCGAAGGCTCGCTGTTGAGGCTCTTCCCACGACCATTTTACTTTTTTCTTGAGGAGTTGAGTCAGTGGGGCGGCGGTTTGGGAAATATCGCGGAGGAAACGGCGATACCAGGACAGTAACCCGAGGAATCGGCGGAGTTCTTTTATATTGGTAGGTGGAGGTAACTCGGCGACTGCAGCCACTTTTTCAGGATCGGTTCGGAGGCCGCGCTGGTCAACTAAATGTCCGAGATATTTTAGACTTGTTCTCGCGAATTGACATTTCTCCCAATTCGGTCGCAATTTCGCGCTGCGTAGACGGCGAAAAACCTCGGTTAACACGCGGAGGTGATCGTCAAAGGTGGAGGTGACTACTACAATGTCGTCTAGGTAGGCGAACGCGTGAGGCGCCATTTCCGGAGTGATTACTCGGTCTAGGAGTCTCTGGAAGGTGGAGGGTGCGGAGTGAAGTCCGAAAGGCATTACCGTGAACTCCATGAGCCCACGGCCAGGAACGGTAAAGGCGGTCAAAGGTCGGCTTTCGGGAGTTAAAGGTACCTGCCAATATCCATTTTTTAAATCTATTGTAGACAAATATTTCGCTCCGCGTAACTTATCTAACGTCGCGTTGACCTGCGGTAACGGATACGCATCTTTTCGCGTTACATCATTTAGTCGACGGAAATCTACGCAAAACCGATATTCGCCGCTTTTCTTCTTCGCCATCACTATTGGAGAGCTCCAAGGGCTGCTGGACGGTTGTATTACCCCTTCGTCGAGCATTTTCTGTACTTCGGTGTCGATCAGGCGCTGCATGGTGGGGTTACGGGGCCGATAGCGTTGCTTAATCGGCGTCGGGTCTTCCAGCCGAATTTCGTGTTCGATCAAAGGGGTAGGCCCTTTGACCTCCTCGAACCTCCTCTTCTCCTGGGCGATGATCCGGTCCAGCTGCTGTAACTGTTGGGCTGACGCCTCAATCAGTCCGCTGGTTGCTGCGATGGTGCGGTTTTCTTGCGTCGTAGATGGTTCGGGCTTTCTTCTGCAGTCGGTGATGGGTTGACCTGTCAACCAGACTTGGAGTTGCAATTTGCGGAGGATGTCCATCCCCAGCACCATGCTGTATGCGAGATTCGGCATTTCGTAGAAGCGGTGGTCTTGACGTGCGCCCTGGACGAGAACTTCTCCTTGATAGCTATTTTTCGTAGCTATATGTTCCCCGTTTGCCAGTGCGGTCACCAAATTGTGGCGGCGCCTCCGCCACCCGGCTTCACGGCAAATCTGTGCTGTGTGTTGATCGATGTAGGAGGAAACTGCTCCTGTGTCCAATAATGCGGACACGGTTTTTCCTCCGATCTGGACGTCCAATACCAGTCGGTCCTTCTGGTCAATTCGGTCGGCGGGTTCTGGTCGGTTGCTGGACGGTACTGGCTGATTGTCGCTGACCGGTACTGGACGGACGGTTTCTCGGTGTTCGATCATCTTCGGTGTGGCTCGCTGATCTTCTCCTGATCGTTCGGTTCTTCTGGTCGGTCCTGGTTGAGATCGGCGATCTGGTTTCGGTCGACTGGTTTTTTCCGATCGCGTCGGTTGACTGCGACGGGCCATGGAGATAGCGGATTTCTCCTGCTGTTTTATCTTCGGGGCCGGGTCTCCCCGGCCCGGTTGGCGTTTCCCGGCTTGTCGCAAGGGCAGTCGCGGCTGAGAGTACCTTCTCTTCCGCAACGGGCGCAAAAGCGGAGGTACTCGTTTCGACATTGCTGTCGATTATGTCCTCTTTGCCCGCACCGCCAGCAGTGGGTGTCCCGGTGGTAATCGCTGGCGACGTGCGCCCCTGATGTTTCGGGCGGTCGGCTACTCCGCGTCGTTGACTCCTCCTTTCTGGCGTTCCGTGCGTTCCTGGTGGCCAGAAGTGCGGTCACCGCGTCTGCCTGGGCGATCAGGTCGTCTACGTCCCTGAGTCCGGTTCTTCGTAAGTAAAGTCGCAGATCTTCCGTCAAGTTGCTGTAGATTACGTCGAGCTCTTCCTCCTCGGTGTAGCCTCCACGTCGACGCATCAAGGTGGTAATAGCGGTGATATATGAGCGCACGGGCTCATCCGGTGCTTGACGGCGATTTGCGATCTGCAAATCCAGGCGGGTTCTCTCGGCAGCTGGCAGGAAGAAATTTCGGAGTCGGTTACGGAGTTCGTCCCAAGTGTTAACCTTTCGGGACACGTTGCGATACCAGAGCTGGGCATCGCCTCGTAGGAGTTCGGGAAATCCTCTTAACATCTGGTCGCCGGTCAGCTGGTATGATTCCTGCAGCTCTTCCAAACGCTCGAGAAAGGCTTGAGCGTCTCGCCCGTCGAATTGACAATTCCACCTCCGCACCATTTCCATGAACCTAATAGGATCATAAGGAGCTGGCGCGGCGGAGGTCGGCGCAGGTGGAGGCGCCTGGCTTGTCGACGGTCCTAGTTGCCCAGTTGGATTCGCGGGCTCGGGCGGAATGGCTGGTGACGGTCCTTCCTCGGCGTGTGTCGGGGTGGAGGTGTTGCCTACCCCGACCTGCGTGGCCTGGACATTGGTCGGCCACATCCTGGCGATTTCGGCATGGAATTCCTCGTAGTCACGGGTGCGGTCGACTTCCTCCTTGTACCCGGGTTCGTCGGCTGGTCGGTCCGGAAACTCTCCTGGATGGTTGCGCACGTAGGTGGCCAGCCTTTGCCGTAGCTGTACCCACGTGCCGTCGGTCGGTAGCTGGAGTCGCTCCAATTCGCGGAGGACTTCTGGTTTACGGAGTCGGTAGACCCAGGCTATTCCGGGCATCTTCTTCGCAGGTCTGGTTGCTTCTCCACGATGTGAACTCTTCGGTTGCCACCGAGTCAAGACCCCTTCGGTGTGGGAGTCTCCTGCCCTTATACTCCTGGGCTCGGCGTCGCCAACTAGCGGCGGCTCCGCCGAATACCCGGGCCGGGATGGTGGGGGCCACGTGAACTTTCGTGTTCGTTCGTGCCCCTGGCTGGTGTCGTTCTCCTCCGGTCGGTCTGGTTCGGTCCGGGGCGGCCACAGGAATGACCGCTGGCTGCTGTTGACGGGTGGAGTCGCTCCTGCTACGGTGACCAGCGGGCATAACGCCTCGCTCTGGAACGGGTCCTGGTCTCTGGTCAGCTCGGAGTTGGCTGAAAGGCAGAACCCTCTACTGTCTTCTGGCCAGTCAAGGCGGTGTCCCTGACTGGCTCGCCGGCTTACTCCACCGCCTGGTGGAGTGCTGGTGGTCGGCGATGCTGCTGGGCCAAGGGGTTCTCGGGGAACCGGGGTCCCTGGTCGTTTCCCCTTGGCGCCTCGTGGAGCGTCGATGCTCTCCCTCCTGGGTCGATGTGCCATCGCTTCGGTCTCGTTGCTCTCGGTTCGGTGGTTCGTCCTCTTCTTCTCGTTCCTCCGCTCTCGCACGCGTACTTAAAGCTAAATTCGCCGCCGTCACTGTCTCAGTCCCCTTCCACCGGTCCCTGTTCGGGCGCCATGTAACGGAGTCGGTTTCGTCGCACCGCGTTGCTAGGCAACGCGGTGGAGTCGCGACTCGCGGGCCCCCTGGTGCTGGACGCTTCAGCGAGCCAGGGTTTTTGCGAGGGAGCCGATCGCGGTGGGGAAGAGGACTGGTCGCAGGGTAGAAAGAGAAAACGCAAGATGTACAAAAGATAGCTGTGCTTTATTGGGAACCTTCTTCCGCGGCGGAGGTGGACGGAGCGGGCTCTCTGGCCGGAGCGGCCGGCTTCGGCGGCGGGTCTACGCTTGGTTTCTATAATATATAAGACGGGGTTACAAAGTATATGAATTGTGACGGCGGCGCGAATCTTACATGCTATCCTACCTAGCTTACATACTATCTTATAGACTACGCTTACCTATCTACCATACAGTCTATCTTACTTACTATATCTTACGGACTATAGCTTACATACTAACGGCGGACGGGGTGCGGTACGGGGGACATCACGGGATGTCCGTATTCGGTCGGGAGTTTCGGGCGCGGAGACGCGTTTCGCGGGTTACGCGGAGGCGCGCTCGCGGTTTACGGTCGGACGCGGTTCGTCGCGGGACGTACTCGCGTGTCGGTCGGCGCGGTCGGATGCGGAGGCGCGTTTCGCGGGTTACGCGGAGGCGCGTTCGCGGGTCTTAGACTACGGTCGCAAGAGGAGGAGGAGAGAGGGGATATCAAAGTACACCGGGTAAATGGCCAGTTCTGGCCTTGCCTTGCTCTTATTGAATTGGAACCTGGTTGTTCCGAGAGTGTTCCGAGATTGCCCCAGTGGGGTCTTACAGGCGCCTCCACGTTCGGACAGACACCGCGCCGTGGTGCTACCCTCCCAGCGCGGCGACTGCCTCCGACTCGCCAACTCTCCGGGCTCCCCCGTTAAGTCGACTCGCCGGCTGACCTGTGGCTAGGCTAGCCTTCGAGGGAGCTGGCTCGTTCCTCCACGTTCGGACAGTCACCGCGCGGAGGTGCTACCCCCTCCTTGTGGCGACTGTCTCCAGCTTACCGACCCTCCGTGTTACCCTGTCGAGTCGGTCTGCTGGCTGACCGTTGGCTCGGCTGGTCTCAGAAGAAGTGTTACCCTTCCTCCTGAGACTGGCCTCCAGTCCACCTAGCTCAGGGTACCCTTCAAGCCAGGAAGACCTTTACGCCTGGGAGCGGATCTCCGGAGAGATCCTTTCGGGGCCGACGCCCCGGGCCAACTCCATCGATCACGCGATCGATCGGTATCTAAGTAGGTCACGGTCTCGCGGGTGGTCTCGGTGGGGGGTCCCCCACCGCGGTGCGCGGCTGACGATGCGCGGTCGTCGGCACGCGACGGAGCACGTTGCCGACGTGACGCGACATCGTCACAAGTTCTAGCGATAATAACTGCATTATATGGGAAATAATGCATGTTATATTGATAATATCGGGAGTAATAAGTATAATTATTATAGTTCTAGCGATAATAATAGTAAAATCTGGCAAATAGTGCATGTTATATTGATAATAATAAAAGTAGTAAGTATATTTATTACAGTTCTATCGATAATAACTGCATGATATGGGTAATAATGCATGTTATATTGATGATAATAAAAGTAATACGTATATTTATTATAGTTCTAGCGATAATAACTGCATAATATGGGTAATAATGCATGTTATATTGAGAATAATATAAGTGATAAGTATAATTATTACAGTTCTGGCGATAATAACTGCATTATATGGGTAATAATGCACGTTATATTGCTAATAGTATAAGTAATAAGTATAATTATTACAGTTCTAGCGATAATACCTCCATTATGTGGGTAATACTGCATATTATATTGATAATGGTATAAGTAATAAGTATAATTATTACAGTTCTAGCGATAATAACTGCATAATATGGGTAATAATGCATGTTATATTGAGAATAATATAAGTAATAAGTATAATTATTACAGTTCTGGCGATAATAACTGCATTATATGGGTAATAATGCACGTTATATTGCTAACAATATAAGTAATGAGTATAATTATTACAGTTCTAGCGATAATAACTGCATAATATGGGTAATAATGCACGTTATATTGCTAATAATATAAGTAATGAGTACAATTATTACAGTTCTAGCGATAATAACTGCATTATATGGGTAATAATGCACGTTATATTGCTAATAATATAAGTAATAAGTATAATTATTACAGTTCTAGCGATAATAACTGCATTATATGGGTAATAATGCATGTTACATTGATAATATTGGGAGTAATAAGTGTATTTATTATAGTTCTGGCGATAATGACTGCATAATATGGGTAATAATGCATGTTATGTTGATAATAATGTAAGTAATAAGTATAATTATTACAGTTCTAGCAATAATACCTCCATTATATGGGTAATAATGCATGTTATATTGATAACAATATAAGTAATAAGTATAATTATTACAGTTCTAGCGATAATACCTCCTTTATATGGGTAATAATGCATGTTATATTGATAATGATATAAGTAATAAGTATAATTATTACAGTTCTAGCGATAATAACTGCATAATATGGGTAATAATGCACTATATATTGCTAATAATATAAGTAATGAGTACAATTATTACAGTTCTAGCCATAATAACTGCATTATATGGGTAATAATGCATGTTATATTGATAATAACATAAGTAATAAGTATAATTATTACAGTTCTAGCAATAATACCTCCATTATATCGGTAATAATGCATGTTATATTGATAATAATTTATGTAGTAAGTATAATTATTACAGTTCTAGCGATAATAACTGCATTATATGGGTAATAATGCATGTTATATTGATAATATTGGGAGTAATAAGTATATTTATTATAGTTCTAGCGATAATAAGTCCATAATATGGGTAATAATGCATGTTATATTGATAATAATGAAAGTAATACGTATATTTATTATAGTTCTAGCAATAATAACTGCATAATATGGGTAATAATGCATGTTATATTGCTAACAATATAAGTAATAAGTATAATTATTACAGTTCTAGCGATAATAACTGCATTATATGGGTAAAAATGCATGTTATATTGATAATATCGGGAGTAATAAGTATAATTATTATAGTTCTAACGATAATAATAGTAAAATATGGCAAATAGTGCATGTTATATTGATAATAATAAAAGTAATAAGTATATTTATTACAGTTCTATCGATAATAACTGCATGATATGGGTAATAATGCATGTTATATTGATGATAATAAAAGTAATACGTATATTTATTATAGTTCTAGCGATAATAACTGCATAATATGGGTAATAATGCATGTTATATTGAGAATAATATAAGTGATAAGTATAATTATTACAGTTCTAGCGATAATAACTGCATTATATGGGTAATAATGCACGTTATATTGCTAATAGTATAAGTAATAAGTATAATTATTACAGTTCTATCGATAATACCTCCATTATATGGGTAATAATGCATGTTATATTGATAATGATATAAGTAATAAGTATAATTATTACAGTTCTAGCGATAATAACTGCATAATATGGGTAATAAGGCATGTTATATTGATAATAATATAAGTAATAAGTATAATTATTACAGTTCTAGCGATAATACCTCCATTATGTGGGTAATAATGCATGTTATACTGATGATAATGAAAGTAATACGTATATTTATTATAGTTCTAGGAATAATAACTGCATAATATGGGTAATAATGCATGTTATATTGCTAACAATATAAGTAATAAGTATAATTATTACAGTTCTAGCGATAATAACTGCATTATATGGGTAAAAATGCATGTTATATTGATAATATTGGGAGTAATAAGTATATTTATTACAGTTCTAGCGATAATAACTGCATAATATACGTAATAATGCACGTTATATTGCTAATAATATAAGTAATGAGTATAATTATTACAGTTCTAGCGATAATAATAGTAAAATATGGCTAATAGTGCATGATATATTGATAATAGTAAAAGTAATAAGTATATTTATTACAGTTCTAGCGATAATAACTGCATAATATGGGTAATAATGCATGTTATATTGATGATAATGAAGGTAGTAAGTATATTTATTACAGTTCTAGCGATAATAACTGCATTATATGCGTAATAAGGCATGTTATATTGATAATATTGGGAGTAATAAGTATAATTATTATAGTTCTAGCGATAATAATAGTAAAATATGGCTAGTAGTGCATGATATATTGATAATAATAAAAGTAATAAGTATAATTATTACTGTTCTATCGATAATAACTGCATAATATGGGTAATAATGCATGTTATATTGATGATAATGAAAGTAATACGTATATTTATTATAGTTCTAGCGATAATAACTGCATTATATGGGTAATAATGCACGTTATATTGCTAATAGTATAAGTAATAAGTATAATTATTACAGCTCTAGCGATAATACCTCCATTATATGGGTAATAATGCATGTTATACTGATAATGATATAAGTAATAAGTATAATTATTACAGTTCTAGCGATAATAACTGCATAATATGGGTAATAATGCACGTTATATTGCTAATAATATAAGTAATGAGTATAATTATTACAGTTCTAGCGATAATAACTGCATTATTAGGGTCATAATGCACGTTATACTGCTAATAATATAAGTAATAAGTATAATTATTACAGTTCTAGCGATAATAACTGTATTACATGGGTAATAATGCATGTTATATTGATAATATCGAGAGTAATAAGTATAATTATTATAGTTCTAGCGATAATAATAGTAAAATATGGCTAATAGTGCATGATATATTGATAATAGTAAAACTAATAAGTATATTTATTACAGTTCTATCGATAATAACTGCATAATATGGGTAATAATGCATGTTATGTTGATGACAATGAAAGTAATACGTATGTTTATTATAGTTCTAGCGATAATAACTGCATTATATGGGTAATAATGCACGTTATATTGCTAACAATATAAGTAATAAGTATAATTATTACAGTTCTAGCGATAATAACTGCATTATATGGGTAAAAATGCATGTTATATTGATAATATCGGAAGTAATAAGTATAATTATTATAGTTCTAACGATAATAATAGTAAAATATGGCAAATAGTGCATGTTATATTGATAATAATAAAAGTAATAAGTATATTTATTACAGTTCTATCGATAATAACTGCATGATATGGGTAATAATGCATGTTATATTGATGATAATAAAAGTAATACGTATATTTATTATAGTTCTAGCGATAATAACTGCATAATATGGGTAATAATGCATGTTATATTGAGAATAATATAAGTGATAAGTATAATTATTACAGTTCTAGCGATAATAACTGCATTATATGGGTAATAATGCACGTTATATTGCTAATAGTATAAGTAATAAGTATAATTATTACAGTTCTATCGATAATACCTCCATTATATGGGTAATAATGCATGTTATATTGATAATGATATAAGTAATAAGTATAATTATTACAGTTCTAGCGATAATAACTGCATAATATGGGTAATAAGGCATGTTATATTGATAATAATATAAGTAATAAGTATAATTATTACAGTTCTAGCGATAATACCTCCATTATGTGGGTAATAATGCATGTTATACTGATGATAATGAAAGTAATACGTATATTTATTATAGTTCTAGGAATAATAACTGCATAATATGGGTAATAATGCATGTTATATTGCTAACAATATAAGTAATAAGTATAATTATTACAGTTCTAGCGATAATAACTGCATTATATGGGTAAAAATGCATGTTATATTGATAATATTGGGAGTAATAAGTATATTTATTACAGTTCTAGCGATAATAACTGCATAATATACGTAATAATGCACGTTATATTGCTAATAATATAAGTAATGAGTATAATTATTACAGTTCTAGCGATAATAATAGTAAAATATGGCTAATAGTGCATGATATATTGATAATAGTAAAAGTAATAAGTATATTTATTACAGTTCTAGCGATAATAACTGCATAATATGGGTAATAATGCATGTTATATTGATGATAATGAAAGTAGTAAGTATATTTATTACAGTTCTAGCGATAATAACTGCATTATATGCGTAATAAGGCATGTTATATTGATAATATTGGGAGTAATAAGTATAATTATTATAGTTCTAGCGATAATAATAGTAAAATATGGCTAGTAGTGCATGATATATTGATAATAATAAAAGTAATAAGTATAATTATTACTGTTCTATCGATAATAACTGCATAATATGGGTAATAATGCATGTTATATTGATGATAATGAAAGTAATACGTATATTTATTATAGTTCTAGCGATAATAACTGCATTATATGGGTAATAATGCACGTTATATTGCTAATAGTATAAGTAATAAGTATAATTATTACAGCTCTAGCGATAATACCTCCATTATATGGGTAATAATGCATGTTATACTGATAATGATATAAGTAATAAGTATAATTATTACAGTTCTAGCGATAATAACTGCATAATATGGGTAATAATGCACGTTATATTGCTAATAATATAAGTAATGAGTATAATTATTACAGTTCTAGCGATAATAACTGCATTATATGGGTCATAATGCACGTTATACTGCTAATAATATAAGTAATAAGTATAATTATTACAGTTCTAGCGATAATAACTGTATTACATGGGTAATAATGCATGTTATATTGATAATATCGAGAGTAATAAGTATAATTATTATAGTTCTAGCGATAATAATAGTAAAATATGGCTAATAGTGCATGATATATTGATAATAGTAAAAGTAATAAGTATATTTATTACAGTTCTATCGATAATAACTGCATAATATGGGTAATAATGCATGTTATGTTGATGACAATGAAAGTAATACGTATGTTTATTATAGTTCTAGCGATAATAACTGCATAATATGGGTAATAATGCATGTTATATTGAGAATAATATAAGTAATAAGTATAATTATTACAGTTCTGGCGATAATAACTGCATTATATGGGTAACAATGCACGTTATATTGCTAATAGTATAAGTAATAAGTATAATTATTACAGTTCTAGCAATAATACCTCCATTATATGGGTAATAATGCATGTTATATTGATAATAATATAAGTAATAAGTATAATTATTACAGTTCTAGCGATAATACCTCCATTATATGGGTAATAATGCACGTTATATTGCTAATAATATAAGTAATGAGTACAGTTATTACAGTTCTAGCCATAATAACTGCATTATATTGGTAATAATGCATGGTATATTGATAATAACATAAGTAATAAGTATAATTATTACAGTTCTAGCGATAATAACTGCATTATATGGGTAATAATGCATGTTATATTGATAATATCGGGAGTAATAAGTATAATTATTATAGTTCTAGCGATAATAATAGTAAAATATGGCAAATAGTGCATGTTATAAGGAGAATAATAAAAGAAATAAGTATATTTATTACAGTTCTATCGATAATAACTGCATAATATGGGTAATAATGCATGTTATATTGATAATAATATAAGTAATAAGTAGAATTATTACAGTTCTAGCGATAATAACTGCATTATATGAGTAATAATGCACGTTATATTGCTAACAATATACGTAATAAGTATAATTATTACAGTTCTAGCGATAATAACTGCATTATATTGGTAATAATGCATGGTATATTGATAATAACATAAGTAATAAGTATAATTATTACAGTTCTAGCGATAATAACTGCATAATATGGGTAATAATGCATGTTATATTGAGAATAATATAAGTGATAAGTATAATTATTACAGTTCTGGCGATAATAACTGCATTATATGGGTAACAATGCACGTTATATTGCTAATAGTATAAGTAATAAGTATAATTATTACAGTTCTAGCAATAATACCTCCATTATATGGGTAATAATGCATGTTATATTGATAACAATATAAGTAATAAGTATAATTATTACAGTTCTAGCGATAATAATAGTAAAATATGGCTAATAGTGCATGATATATTGATAATAGTAAAAGTAATAAGTATATTTATTACAGTTCTAGCGATAATAACTGCATAATATGGGTAATAATGCATGTTATATTGATGATAATGAAAGTAGTAAGTATATTTATTACAGTTCTAGCGATAATAACTGCATTATATGCGTAATAAGGCATGTTATATTGATAATATTGGGAGTAATAAGTATAATTATTATAGTTCTAGCGATAATAATAGTAAAATATGGCTAGTAGTGCATGATATATTGATAATAATAAAAGTAATAAGTATAATTATTACTGTTCTATCGATAATAACTGCATAATATGGGTAATAATGCATGTTATATTGATGATAATGAAAGTAATACGTATATTTATTATAGTTCTAGCGATAATAACTGCATTATATGGGTAATAATGCACGTTATATTGCTAATAGTATAAGTAATAAGTATAATTATTACAGCTCTAGCGATAATACCTCCATTATATGGGTAATAATGCATGTTATACTGATAATGATATAAGTAATAAGTATAATTATTACAGTTCTAGCGATAATAACTGCATAATATGGGTAATAATGCACGTTATATTGCTAATAATATAAGTAATGAGTATAATTATTACAGTTCTAGCGATAATAACTGCATTATATGGGTCATAATGCACGTTATACTACTAATAATATAAGTCATAAGTATAATTATTACAGTTCTAGCGATAATAACTGTATTACATGGGTAATAATGCATGTTATATTGATAATATCGAGAGTAATAAGTATAATTATTATAGTTCTAGCGATAATAATAGTAAAATATGGCTAATAGTGCATGATATATTGATAATAGTAAAAGTAATAAGTATATTTATTACAGTTCTATCGATAATAACTGCATAATATGGGTAATAATGCATGTTATGTTGATGACAATGAAAGTAATACGTATGTTTATTATAGTTCTAGCGATAATAACTGCATAATATGGGTAATAATGGATGTTATATTGAGAATAATATAAGTAATAAGTATAATTATTACAGTTCTGGCGATAATAACTGCATTATATGGGTAATAATGCACGCTATATTGCTAATAGTATAAGTAATAAGTATAATTATTACAGTGCTTGCGATAATACCTCCATTATATGGGTAATAATGCATGTTATATTGAGAATAATATAAGTAATAAGTATAATTATTACAGTTCTAGCGATAATAACTGCATTATATGGGTAATAATGCACGTTATATTGCTAACAATATAAGTAATAAGTATAATTATTACAGTTCTAGCGATAATAACTGCATTATATGGGTAAAAATGCATGTTATATTGATAATATCGGAAGTAATAAGTATAATTATTATAGTTCTAACGATAATAATAGTAAAATATGGCAAATAGTGCATGTTATATTGATAATAATAAAAGTAATAAGTATATTTATTACAGTTCTATCGATAATAACTGCATGATATGGGTAATAATGCATGTTATATTGATGATAATAAAAGTAATACGTATATTTATTATAGTTCTAGCGATAATAACTGCATAATATGGGTAATAATGCATGTTATATTGAGAATAATATAAGTGATAAGTATAATTATTACAGTTCTAGCGATAATAACTGCATTATATGGGTAATAATGCACGTTATATTGCTAATAGTATAAGTAATAAGTATAATTATTACAGTTCTATCGATAATACCTCAATTATATGGGTAATAATGCATGTTATATTGATAATGATATAAGTAATAAGTATAATTATTACAGTTCTAGCGATAATAACTGCATAATATGGGTAATAAGGCATGTTATATTGATAATAATATAAGTAATAAGTATAATTATTACAGTTCTAGCGATAATACCTCCATTATGTGGGTAATAATGCATGTTATACTGATGATAATGAAAGTAATACGTATATTTATTATAGTTCTAGGAATAATAACTGCATAATATGGGTAATAATGCATGTTATATTGCTAACAATATAAGTAATAAGTATAATTATTACAGTTCTAGCGATAATAACTGCATTATATGGGTAAAAATGCATGTTATATCGATAATATTGGGAGTAATAAGTATATTTATTACAGTTCTAGCGATAATAACTGCATAATATACGTAATAATGCACGTTATATTGCTAATAATATAAGTAATGAGTATAATTATTACAGTTCTAGCGATAATAATAGTAAAATATGGCTAATAGTGCATGATATATTGATAATAGTAAAAGTAATAAGTATATTTATTACAGTTCTAGCGATAATAACTGCATAATATGGGTAATAATGCATGTTATATTGATGATAATGAAAGTAGTAAGTATATTTATTACAGTTCTAGCGATAATAACTGCATTATATGCGTAATAAGGCATGTTATATTGATAATATTGGGAGTAATAAGTATAATTATTATAGTTCTAGCGATAATAATAGTAAAATATGGCTAGTAGTGCATGATATATTGATAATAATAAAAGTAATAAGTATAATTATTACTGTTCTATCGATAATAACTGCATAATATGGGTAATAATGCATGTTATATTGATGATAATGAAAGTAATACGTATATTTATTATAGTTCTAGCGATAATAACTGCATTATATGGGTAATAATGCACGTTATATTGCTAATAGTATAAGTAATAAGTATAATTATTACAGCTCTAGCGATAATACCTCCATTATATGGGTAATAATGCATGTTATACTGATAATGATATAAGTAATAAGTATAATTATTACAGTTCTAGCGATAATAACTGCATAATATGGGTAATAATGCACGTTATATTGCTAATAATATAAGTAATGAGTATAATTATTACAGTTCTAGCGATAATAACTGCATTATATGGGTCATAATGCACGTTATACTGCTAATAATATAAGTAATAAGTATAATTATTACAGTTCTAGCGATAATAACTGTATTACATGGGTAATAATGCATGTTATATTGATAATATCGAGAGTAATAAGTATAATTATTATAGTTCTAGCGATAATAATAGTAAAATATGGCTAATAGTGCATGATATATTGATAATAGTAAAAGTAATAAGTATATTTATTACAGTTCTATCGATAATAACTGCATAATATGGGTAATAATGCATGTTATGTTGATGACAATGAAAGTAATACGTATGTTTATTATAGTTCTAGCGATAATAACTGCATAATATGGGTAATAATGCATGTTATATTGAGAATAATATAAGTAATAAGTATAATTATTACAGTTCTGGCGATAATAACTGCATTATATGGGTAACAATGCACGTTATATTGCTAATAGTATAAGTAATAAGTATAATTATTACAGTTCTAGCAATAATACCTCCATTATATGGGTAATAATGCATGGTATATTGATAATAACATAAGTAATAAGTATAATTATTACAGTTCTAGCGATAATAACTGCATTATATGGGTAATAATGCATGTTATATTGATAATATCGGGAGTAATAAGTATAATTATTATAGTTCTAGCGATAATAATAGTAAAATATGGCAAATAGTGCATGTTATAAGGAGAATAATAAAAGAAATAAGTATATTTATTACAGTTCTATCGATAATAACTGCATAATATGGGTAATAATGCATGTTATATTGAGAATAATATAAGTAATAAGTATAATTATTACAGTTCTAGCGATAATAACTGCATAATATGGGTAATAATGCACTTTATCTTGCTAATAATATAAGTAATGAGTACAATTATTACAGTTCTAGCCATAATAACTGCATTATATGGGTAATAATGCATGTTATATTGATAATAACATAAGTAATAAGTATAATTATTACAGTTCTAGCGATAGTAACTGCATTATATGGGTAATAATGCATGTTATATTGATAATATCGGGAGTAATAAGTATAATTATTATAGTTCTAGCGATAATAATAGTAAAATATGGCAAATAGTGCATGTTATATTGAGAATAATATAAGTAATAAGTATATTTATTACAGTTCTATCGATAATAACTGCATAATATGGGTAATAATTATGTTATATTGATGATAATAAAAGTAATACGTATATTTATTACAGTTCTAGCGATAATACCTCTATTATATGGGTAATAATGCATGTTATATTGAGAATAATATAAGTAATAAGTATAATTATTACAGTTCTAGCGATAATAACTGCATAATATGGGTAATAATGCACTTTATATTGCTAATAATATAAGTAATGAGTACAATTATTACAGTTCTAGCCATAATAACTGCATTATATGGGTAATAATGCATGTTATATTGATAATAACATAAGTAATAAGTATAATTATTACAGTTCTAGCGATAGTAACTGCATTATATGGGTAATAATGCATGTTATATTGATAATATCGGGAGTAATAAGTATAATTATTATAGTTCTAGCGATAATAATAGTAAAATATGGCAAATAGTGCATGTTATATTGAGAATAATATAAGTAATAAGTATAATTATTACAGTTCTGGCGATAATAACTGCATTATATGGGTAATAATGCACGTTATATTGCTAATAGTATAAGTAATAAGTATAATTATTACAGTTCTAGCGATAATAACTGCATAATATGGGTAATAATGCATGTTATATTGAGAATAATATAAGTAATAAGTATAATTATTACAGTTCTGGCGATAATAACTGCATTATATGGGTAACAATGCACGTTATATTGCTAATAGTATAAGTAATAAGTATAATTATTACAGTTCTAGCAATAATACCTCCATTATATGGGTAATAATGCATGTTATATTGATAATAATATAAGTAATAAGTATAATTATTACAGTTCTAGCGATAATACCTCCTTTATATGGGTAATAATGCATGTTATATTGATAATGATATAAGTAATAAGTATAATTATTACAGTTCTAGCGATAATAACTGCATAATATGGGTAATAATGCACGTTATATTGCTAATAATATAAGTAATGAGTACAATTATTACAGTTCTAGCGATAATAACTGCATTATATGGGTAATAATGCATGTTATATTGATAATAATATAAGCAATAAGTATAATTATTACAGTTCTAGCGATAATAACTGCATAATATGGGTAATAATGCATGTTATAATGATAATAATATAAGTAATAAGTATAATTATTACCGTTCTAGCGATAGTAACTGCATTATATGGATAATAATGCACGTTATATTGCTAACAATATAAGTAATAAGTATAATTATTACAGTTTTAGCGATAATAACTGCATTATATGGGTAAAAATGCATGTTATATTGATAATATTGGGAGTAATAGGTATATTTATTATAGTTCTAGCGATAATAACTGCATATAATGGGTAATAATGCATGTTATATTGAGAATAATATAAGTAATAAGTATAATTATTACAGTTCTGGCGATAATAACTGCATTATATGGGTAACAATGCACGTTATATTGCTAATAGTATAAGTAATAAGTATAATTATTACAGTTCTAGCAATAATACCTCCATTATATGGGTAATAATGCATGTTATATTGATAACAATATAAGTTATAAGTATAATTATTACAGTTCTAGCGATAATACCTCCTTTATATGGGTAATAATGCATGTTATATTGATAATAATATAAGTAATAAGTATAATTATTACAGTTCTAGCAATAATACCTCCATTATATGGGTAATAATGCATGTTATATTGAGAATAATATAAGTAATAAGTATAATTATTACAGTTCTGGCGATAATAACTGCATTATATGGGTAATAATGCATGTTATATTGATAATATCGGGTGTAATAAGTATAACTATTATAGTTCTAGCGATAATAATAGTAAAATATGGCAAATAGTACATGTTATATTGATAATAATAAAAGTAATAAGTATAATTATTACAGTTCTAGCGATAATACCTCCTTTATATGGGTAATAATGCATGTTATATTGATAATGATATAAGTAATAAGTATAATTATTACAGTTCTAGCGATAATAACTGCATAATATGGGTAATAATGCACGTTATATTGCTAATAATATAAGTAATGAGTACAATTATTACAGTTCTAGCGATAATAACTGCATTATATGGGTAATAATGCATGTTATATTGATAATAATATAAGCAATAAGTATAATTATTACAGTTCTAGCGATAGTAACTGCATTATATGGGTAATAATGCATGTTATATTGCTAATAATATAAGTAATGAGTACAATTATTACAGTTCTAGCGATAAGAACTGCATTATATGGGTAATAATGCATGTTATATTGAGAATAATATAAGTAATAAGTATAATTATTACCGTTCTAGCGATAATAACTGCATTATATGGATAATAATGCACGTTATATTGCTAACAATATAAGTAATAAGTATAATTATTACAGTTCTAGCGATAGTAACTGCATTATATGGGTAATAATGCATGTTATATTGCTAATAATATAAGTAATGAGTACAATTATTACAGTTCTAGCGATAATAACTGCATTATATGGGTAATAATGCATGTTATATTGAGAATAATATAAGTAATAAGTAGAATTATTACCGTTCTAGCGATAATAACTGCATTATATGAGTAATAATGCACGTTATATTGCTAACAATATACGTAATAAGTATAATTATTACAGTTCTAGCGATAATAACTGCATTATATGGGTAACAATGCACGTTATATTGCTAATAGTATAAGTAATATGTATAATTATTACAGTTCTAGCAATAATACCTCCATTATATGGGTAATAATGCATGTTATATTGATGATAATGAAAGTGATACGTGTATTTATTATAGTGCTAGCGATAATAACTGCATAATATGGGTAATAATGCATGTTATATTGAGAATAATATAAGTGATAAGTATAATTATTACAGTTCTGGCGATAATAACTTCTTTATATGGGTAATAATGCACGTTATATTGCTAATAGTATATGTAATAAGTATAATTATTACAGTTCTAGCGATAATACCTCCATTATATGGGTAATAATGTATGTTATATTGATAATGATATAAGTAATAAGTATAATTATTACAGTTCTAGCGATAATAACTGCATAATATGGGTAATAATGCACGTTATATTGCTAATAATATAAGTAATGAGTACAATTATTACAGTTCTAGCGATAATAATTGCATTATATGGGTAATAATGCATGTTATATTGATAATATCGGGAGTAATAAGTATAATTATTATAGTTCTAGCGATAATAATAGTAAAATATGGCAAATAGTGCATTTTATATTGATAATAATAAAAGTAATAAGTATATTTATTACAGTTCTCTCGATAATAACTGCATAATATGGGTAATAATTATGTTATATTGATGATAATAAAAGTAATACGTATATTTATTACAGTTCTACCGATAATACCTCTATTATATGGGTAATAATGCATGTTATATTGAGAATAATATAAGTAATAAGTAGAATTATTACAGTTCTAGCGATAATAACTGCATTATATGGGTAATAATGCACGTTATATTGCTAACAGTATACGTAATAAGTATAATTATTACAGTTCTAGCGATAATAACTGCATTATATGGGTAACAATGCACGTTATATTGCTAATAGTATAAGTAATAAGTATAATTATTACAGTTCCAGCAATAATACCTCCATTATATGGGTAAAAATGCATGTTATATTGATAATATTGGGAGTAATAGGTATATTTATTATAGTTCTAGCGATAATAACTGCATATAATGGGTAATAATGCATGTTATATTGAGAATAATATAAGTAATAAGTATAATTATTACAGTTCTGGCGATAATAACTGCATTATATGGGTAACAATGCACGTTATATTGCTAATAGTATAAGTAATAAGTATAATTATTACAGTTCTAGCAATAATACCTCCATTATATGGGTAATAATGCATGTTATATTGATAACAATATAAGTAATAAGTATAATTATTACAGTTCTAGCGATAATACCTCCTTTATATGGGTAATAATGCATGTTATATTGATAATGATATAAGTAATAAGTATAATTATTACAGTTCTAGCGATAATAACTGCATAATATGGGTAATAATGCACTTTATATTGCTAATAATATAAGTAATGAGTACAATTATTACAGTTCTAGCCATAATAACTGCATTATATGGGTAATAATGCATGTTATATTGATATAAACATAAGTAATAAGTATAATTATTACAGTTCTAGCGATAATAACTGCATTATATGGGTAATAATGCATGTTATATTGATAATATCGGGAGTAATAAGTATAATTATTATAGTTCTAGCGATAATAATAGTAAAATATGGCAAATAGTGCATGTTATAAGGAGAATAATAAAAGAAATAAGTATATTTATTACAGTTCTATCGATAATAACTGCATAATATGGGTAATAATGCATGTTATATTGATAATAATATAAGTAATAAGTAGAATTATTACAGTTCTAGCGATAATACCTCCATTATATGGGTAATAATGTATGTTATATTGATAATGATATAAGTAATAAGTATAATTATTACAGTTCTAGCGATAATAACTGCATTATATGAGTAATAATGCACGTTATATTGCTAACAATATACGTAATAAGTATAATTATTACAGTTCTAGCGATAATAACTGCATTATATGGGTAACAATGCACGTTATATTGCTAATAGTATAAGTAATATGTATAATTATTACAGTTCTAGCAATAATACCTCCATTATATGGGTAATAATGCATGTTATATTGATGATAATGAAAGTGATACGTGTATTTATTATAGTGCTAGCGATAATAACTGCATAATATGGGTAATAATGCATGTTATATTGAGAATAATATAAGTGATAAGTATAATTATTACAGTTCTGGCGATAATAACTTCTTTATATGGGTAATAATGCACGTTATATTGCTAATAGTATATGTAATAAGTATAATTATTACAGTTCTAGCGATAATACCTCCATTATATGGGTAATAATGTATGTTATATTGATAATGATATAAGTAATAAGTATAATTATTACAGTTCTAGCGATAATAACTGCATAATATGGGTAATAATGCACGTTATATTGCTAATAATATAAGTAATGAGTACAATTATTACAGTTCTAGCGATAATAACTGCATTATATGGGTAATAATGCATGTTATATTGATAATATCGGGAGTAATAAGTATAATTATTATAGTTCTAGCGATAATAATAGTAAAATATGGCAAATAGTGCATTTTATATTGATAATAATAAAAGTAATAAGTATATTTATTACAGTTCTCTCGATAATAACTGCATAATATGGGTAATAATTATGTTATATTGATGATAATAAAAGTAATACGTATATTTATTACAGTTCTACCGATAATACCTCTATTATATGGGTAATAATGCACGTTATATTGCTAACAGTATACGTAATAAGTATAATTATTACAGTTCTAGCGATAATAACTGCATTATATGGGTAACAATGCACGTTATATTGCTAATAGTATAAGTAATAAGTATAATTATTACAGTTCCAGCAATAATACCTCCATTATATGGGTAAAAATGCATGTTATATTGATAATATTGGGAGTAATAGGTATATTTATTATAGTTCTAGCGATAATAACTGCATATAATGGGTAATAATGCATGTTATATTGAGAATAATATAAGTAATAAGTATAATTATTACAGTTCTGGCGATAATAACTGCATTATATGGGTAACAATGCACGTTATATTGCTAATAGTATAAGTAATAAGTATAATTATTACAGTTCTAGCAATAATACCTCCATTATATGGGTAATAATGCATGTTATATTGATAACAATATAAGTAATAAGTATAATTATTACAGTTCTAGCGATAATACCTCCTTTATATGGGTAATAATGCATGTTATATTGATAATGATATAAGTAATAAGTATAATTATTACAGTTCTAGCGATAATAACTGCATAATATGGGTAATAATGCACTTTATATTGCTAATAATATAAGTAATGAGTACAATTATTACAGTTCTAGCCATAATAACTGCATTATATGGGTAATAATGCATGTTATATTGATATAAACATAAGTAATAAGTATAATTATTACAGTTCTAGCGATAATAACTGCATTATATGGGTAATAATGCATGTTATATTGATAATATCGGGAGTAATAAGTATAATTATTATAGTTCTAGCGATAATAATAGTAAAATATGGCAAATAGTGCATGTTATAAGGAGAATAATAAAAGAAATAAGTATATTTATTACAGTTCTATCGATAATAACTGCATAATATGGGTAATAATGCATGTTATATTGATAATAATATAAGTAATAAGTAGAATTATTACAGTTCTAGCGATAATACCTCCATTATATGGGTAATAATGTATGTTATATTGATAATGATATAAGTAATAAGTATAATTATTACAGTTCTAGCGATAATAACTGCATTATATGAGTAATAATGCACGTTATATTGCTAACAATATACGTAATAAGTATAATTATTACAGTTCTAGCGATAATAACTGCATTATATGGGTAACAATGCACGTTATATTGCTAATAGTATAAGTAATATGTATAATTATTACAGTTCTAGCAATAATACCTCCATTATATGGGTAATAATGCATGTTATATTGATGATAATGAAAGTGATACGTGTATTTATTATAGTGCTAGCGATAATAACTGCATAATATGGGTAATAATGCATGTTATATTGAGAATAATATAAGTGATAAGTATAATTATTACAGTTCTGGCGATAATAACTTCTTTATATGGGTAATAATGCACGTTATATTGCTAATAGTATATGTAATAAGTATAATTATTACAGTTCTAGCGATAATACCTCCATTATATGGGTAATAATGTATGTTATATTGATAATGATATAAGTAATAAGTATAATTATTACAGTTCTAGCGATAATAACTGCATAATATGGGTAATAATGCACGTTATATTGCTAATAATATAAGTAATGAGTACAATTATTACAGTTCTAGCGATAATAACTGCATTATATGGGTAATAATGCATGTTATATTGATAATATCGGGAGTAATAAGTATAATTATTATAGTTCTAGCGATAATAATAGTAAAATATGGCAAATAGTGCATTTTATATTGATAATAATAAAAGTAATAAGTATATTTATTACAGTTCTCTCGATAATAACTGCATAATATGGGTAATAATTATGTTATATTGATGATAATAAAAGTAATACGTATATTTATTACAGTTCTACCGATAATACCTCTATTATATGGGTAATAATGCATGTTATATTGAGAATAATATAAGTAATAAGTAGAATTATTACAGTTCTAGCGATAATAACTGCATTATATGGGTAATAATGCACGTTATATTGCTAACAGTATACGTAATAAGTATAATTATTACAGTTCTAGCGATAATAACTGCATTATATGGGTAACAATGCACGTTATATTGCTAATAGTATAAGTAATAAGTATAATTATTACAGTTCCAGCAATAATACCTCCATTATATGGGTAAAAATGCATGTTATATTGATAATATTGGGAGTAATAGGTATATTTATTATAGTTCTAGCGATAATAACTGCATATAATGGGTAATAATGCATGTTATATTGAGAATAATATAAGTAATAAGTATAATTATTACAGTTCTGGCGATAATAACTGCATTATATGGGTAACAATGCACGTTATATTGCTAATAGTATAAGTAATAAGTATAATTATTACAGTTCTAGCAATAATACCTCCATTATATGGGTAATAATGCATGTTATATTGATAACAATATAAGTAATAAGTATAATTATTACAGTTCTAGCGATAATACCTCCTTTATATGGGTAATAATGCATGTTATATTGATAATGATATAAGTAATAAGTATAATTATTACAGTTCTAGCGATAATAACTGCATAATATGGGTAATAATGCACTTTATATTGCTAATAATATAAGTAATGAGTACAATTATTACAGTTCTAGCCATAATAACTGCATTATATGGGTAATAATGCATGTTATATTGATATAAACATAAGTAATAAGTATAATTATTACAGTTCTAGCGATAATAACTGCATAATATGGGTAATAATGCATGTTATAATGATAATAATATAAGTAATAAGTATAATTATTACCGTTCTAGCGATAATAACTGCATTATATGGATAATAATGCACGTTATATTGCTAACAATATAAGTAATAAGTATAATTATTACAGTTTTAGCGATAATAACTGCATTATATGGGTAAAAATGCATGTTATATTGATAATATTGGGAGTAATAGGTATATTTATTATAGTTCTAGCGATAATAACTGCATATAATGGGTAATAATGCATGTTATATTGAGAATAATATAAGTAATAAGTATAATTATTACAGTTCTGGCGATAATAACTGCATTATATGGGTAACAATGCACGTTATATTGCTAATAGTATAAGTAATAAGTATAATTATTACAGTTCTAGCAATAATACCTCCATTATATGGGTAATAATGCATGTTATATTGATAACAATATAAGTTATAAGTATAATTATTACAGTTCTAGCGATAATACCTCCTTTATATGGGTAATAATGCATGTTATATTGATAATAATATAAGTAATAAGTATAATTATTACAGTTCTAGCAATAATACCTCCATTATATGGGTAATAATGCATGTTATATTGAGAATAATATAAGTAATAAGTATAATTATTACAGTTCTGGCGATAATAACTGCATTATATGGGTAATAATGCATGTTATATTGATAATATCGGGTGTAATAAGTATAACTATTATAGTTCTAGCGATAATAATAGTAAAATATGGCAAATAGTACATGTTATATTGATAATAATAAAAGTAATAAGTATAATTATTACAGTTCTAGCGATAATACCTCCTTTATATGGGTAATAATGCATGTTATATTGATAATGATATAAGTAATAAGTATAATTATTACAGTTCTAGCGATAATAACTGCATAATATGGGTAATAATGCACGTTATATTGCTAATAATATAAGTAATGAGTACAATTATTACAGTTCTAGCGATAATAACTGCATTATATGGGTAATAATGCATGTTATATTGATAATAATATAAGCAATAAGTATAATTATTACAGTTCTAGCGATAGTAACTGCATTATATGGGTAATAATGCATGTTATATTGCTAATAATATAAGTAATGAGTACAATTATTACAGTTCTAGCGATAAGAACTGCATTATATGGGTAATAATGCATGTTATATTGAGAATAATATAAGGAATAAGTATAATTATTACCGTTCTAGCGATAATAACTGCATTATATGGATAATAATGCACGTTATATTGCTAACAATATAAGTAATAAGTATAATTATTACAGTTCTAGCGATAGTAACTGCATTATATGGGTAATAATGCATGTTATATTGCTAATAATATAAGTAATGAGTACAATTATTACAGTTCTAGCGATAATAACTGCATTATATGGGTAATAATGCATGTTATATTGAGAATAATATAAGTAATAAGTATAATTATTACCGTTCTAGCGATAATAACTGCATTATATGAGTAATAATGCACGTTATATTGCTAACAATATACGTAATAAGTATAATTATTACAGTTCTAGCGATAATAACTGCATTATATGGGTAACAATGCACGTTATATTGCTAATAGTATAAGTAATATGTATAATTATTACAGTTCTAGCAATAATACCTCCATTATATGGGTAATAATGCATGTTATATTGATGATAATGAAAGTGATACGTGTATTTATTATAGTGCTAGCGATAATAACTGCATAATATGGGTAATAATGCATGTTATATTGAGAATAATATAAGTGATAAGTATAATTATTACAGTTCTGGCGATAATAACTTCTTTATATGGGTAATAATGCACGTTATATTGCTAATAGTATATGTAATAAGTATAATTATTACAGTTCTAGCGATAATACCTCCATTATATGGGTAATAATGTATGTTATATTGATAATGATATAAGTAATAAGTATAATTATTACAGTTCTAGCGATAATAACTACATAATATGGGTAATAATGCACGTTATATTGCTAATAATATCAGTAATGAGTACAATTATTACAGTTCTAGCGATAATAACTGCATAATATGGGTAATAATGCATGTTATATTGATAACAATATAAGTAATAAGTATAATTATTACAGTTCTAGCAATAATACCTCCATTATATGGGTAATAATGCATGTTATATTGAGCATAATATAAGTAATAAGTATAATTATTACAGTTCTGGCGATAATAACTTCTTTATATGGGTAATAATGCACGTTATATTGCTAATAGTATAAGTAATAAGTATAATTATTTCAGTTCTAGCGATAATACCTCCATTATATGGGTAATAATGTATGTTATATTGATAATGATATAAGTAATAAGTATAATTATTACAGTTCTAGCGATAATAACTGCATAATATGGGTAATAATGCACGTTATATTGCTAATAATATAAGTAATGAGTACAATTATTACAGTTCTAGCGATAATAACTGCATTATATGGGTAATAATGCATGTTATATTGAGAATAATATAAGTAATAAGTATAATTATTACAGTTCTGGCGATAATAACTTCTTTATATGGGTAATGATGCACGTTATATTGATAATAGTATATGTAATAAGTATAATTATTACAGTTCTAGCGATAATACCTCCATTATATGGGTAATAATGTATGTTATATTGATAATGATATAAGTAATAAGTATAATTATTACAGTTCTAGCGATAATAACTGCATAATATGGGTAATAATGCACGTTATATTGCTAATAATATAAGTAATGAGTACAATTATTACAGTTCTATCGATAATACCTCCATTATATGGGTAATAATGCATGTTATATTGATAATGATATAAGTAATAAGTATAATTATTACAGTTCTAGCGATAATAACTGCATAATATGGGTAATAATGCATGTTATATTGAGAATAATATAAGTGATAAGTATAATTATTACAGTTCTGGCGATAATAACTGCATTATATGGGTAACAATGCACGTTATATTGCTAATAGTATAAGTAATAAGTATAATTATTTCAGTTCTAGCGATAATACCTCCAATATATGGGTAATAATGTATGTTATATTGATAATGATATAAGTAATAAGTATAATTATTACAGTTCTAGCGATAATAACTGCATAATATGGGTAATAATGCACGTTATATTGCTAATAATATAAGTAATGAGTACAATTATTACAGTTCTAGCGATAATAACTGCATTATATGGGTAATAATGCATGTTATATTGAGAATAATATAAGTAATAAGTATAATTATTACAGTTCTGGCGATAATAACTTCTTTATATGGGTAATAATGCACGTTATAATGCTAATAGTATATGTAATAAGTATAATTATTACAGTTCTAGCGATAATACCTCCATTATATGGGTAATAATGTATGTTATATTGATAATGATATAAGTAATAAGTATAATTATTACAGTTCTAGCGATAATAACTGCATAATATGGGTAATAATGCACGTTATATTGCTAATAATATAAGTAATGAGTACAATTATTACAGTTCTATCGATAATACCTCCATTATATGGGTAATAATGCATGTTATATTGATAATGATATAAGTAATAAGTATAATTATTACAGTTCTAGCGATAATAACTGCATAATATGGGTAATAATGCATGTTATATTGAGAATAATATAAGTGATAAGTATAATTATTACAGTTCTGGCGATAATAACTGCATTATATGGGTAACAATGCACGTTATATTGCTAATAGTATAAGTAATAAGTATAAATATTACAGTTCTAGCAATAATACCTCCATTATATGGGTAATAATGCATGTTATATTGAGAATAATATAAGTAATAAGTATAATTATTACAGTTCTGGCGATAATAACTTCTTTATATGGGTAATAATGCACGTTATAATGCTAATAGTATATGTAATAAGTATAATTATTACAGTTCTAGCGATAATAACTGCATTATATGAGTAATAATGCACGTTATATTGCTAACAATATACGTAATAAGTATAATTATTACAGTTCTAGCGATAATAACTGCATTATATGGGTAACAATGCACGTTATATTGCTAATAGTATAAGTAATATGTATAATTATTACAGTTCTAGCAATAATACCTACATTATATGGGTAATAATGCATGTTATATTGATGATAATGAAAGTGATACGTGTATTTATTATAGTGCTAGCGATAATAACTGCATAATATGGGTAATAATGCATGTTATATTGAGAATAATATAAGTGATAAGTATAATTATTACAGTTCTGGCGATAATAACTGCATTATATGGGTAATATGCACGTTATATTGCTAATAGTATAAGTAATAAGTATAATTATTACAGTTCTATCGATAATACCTCCATTATATGGGTAATAATGCATGTTATATTGATAATGATATAAGTAATAAGTATAATTATTACAGTTCTAACGATAATAACTGCATAATATGGGTAATAATGCACGTTATATTGCTAATAATATAAGTAATGAGTACAATTATTACAGTTCTAGCGATAATAACTGCATTATATGGGTAACAATGCACGTTATATTGCTAATAGTATAAGTAATAAGTATAATTATTACAGTTCTAGCAATAATACCTCCATTATATGGGTAATAATGCATGTTATATTGATAATAATATAAGTAATAAGTATAATTATTACAGTTCTAGCGATAATACCTCCATTATATGGGTAATAATGCACGTTATATTGCTAATAATATAAGTAATGAGTACAGTTATTACAGTTCTAGCCATAATAACTGCATTATATTGGTAATAATGCATGGTATATTGATAATAACATAAGTAATAAGTATAATTATTACAGTTCTAGCGATAATAACTGCATTATATGGGTAATAATGCATGTTATATTGATAATATCGGGAGTAATAAGTATAATTATTATAGTTCTAGCGATAATAATAGTAAAATATGGCAAATAGTGCATGTTATAAGGAGAATAATAAAAGAAATAAGTATATTTATTACAGTTCTATCGATAATAACTGCATAATATGGGTAATAATGCATGTTATATTGAGAATAATATAAGTAATAAGTATAATTATTACAGTTCTAGCGATAATAACTGCATAATATGGGTAATAATGCACTTTATCTTGCTAATAATATAAGTAATGAGTACAATTATTACAGTTCTAGCCATAATAACTGCATTATATGGGTAATAATGCATGTTATATTGATAATAACATAAGTAATAAGTATAATTATTACAGTTCTAGCGATAGTAACTGCATTATATGGGTAATAATGCATGTTATATTGATAATATCGGGAGTAATAAGTATAATTATTATAGTTCTAGCGATAATAATAGTAAAATATGGCAAATAGTGCATGTTATATTGAGAATAATATAAGTAATAAGTATATTTATTACAGTTCTATCGATAATAACTGCATAATATGGGTAATAATTATGTTATATTGATGATAATAAAAGTAATACGTATATTTATTACAGTTCTAGCGATAATACCTCTATTATATGGGTAATAATGCATGTTATATTGAGAATAATATAAGTAATAAGTATAATTATTACAGTTCTAGCGATAATAACTGCATAATATGGGTAATAATGCACTTTATATTGCTAATAATATAAGTAATGAGTACAATTATTACAGTTCTAGCCATAATAACTGCATTATATGGGTAACAATGCACGTTATATTGCTAATAGTATAAGTAATAAGTATAATTATTACAGTTCTAGCAATAATACCTCCATTATATGGGTAATAATGCATGTTATATTGATAACAATATAAGTTATAAGTATAATTATTACAGTTCTAGCGATAATACCTCCTTTATATGGGTAATAATGCATGTTATATTGATAATAATATAAGTAATAAGTATAATTATTACAGTTCTAGCAATAATACCTCCATTATATGGGTAATAATGCATGTTATATTGAGAATAATATAAGTAATAAGTATAATTATTACAGTTCTGGCGATAATAACTGCATTATATGGGTAATAATGCATGTTATATTGATAATATCGGGTGTAATAAGTATAACTATTATAGTTCTAGCGATAATAATAGTAAAATATGGCAAATAGTACATGTTATATTGATAATAATAAAAGTAATAAGTATAATTATTACAGTTCTAGCGATAATACCTCCTTTATATGGGTAATAATGCATGTTATATTGATAATGATATAAGTAATAAGTATAATTATTACAGTTCTAGCGATAATAACTGCATAATATGGGTAATAATGCACGTTATATTGCTGATAATATAAGTAATGAGTACAATTATTACAGTTCTAGCGATAATAACTGCATTATATGGGTAATAATGCATGTTATATTGATAATAATATAAGCAATAAGTATAATTATTACAGTTCTAGCGATAGTAACTGCATTATATGGGTAATAATGCATGTTATATTGCTAATAATATAAGTAATGAGTACAATTATTACAGTTCTAGCGATAAGAACTGCATTATATGGGTAATAATGCATGTTATATTGAGAATAATATAAGTAATAAGTATAATTATTACCGTTCTAGCGATAATAACTGCATTATATGGATAATAATGCACGTTATATTGCTAACAATATAAGTAATAAGTATAATTATTACAGTTCTAGCGATAGTAACTGCATTATATGGGTAATAATGCATGTTATATTGCTAATAATATAAGTAATGAGTACAATTATTACAGTTCTAGCGATAATAACTGCATTATATGGGTAATAATGCATGTTATATTGAGAATAATATAAGTAATAAGTATAATTATTACCGTTCTAGCGATAATAACTGCATTATATGAGTAATAATGCACGTTATATTGCTAACAATATACGTAATAAGTATAATTATTACAGTTCTAGCGATAATAACTGCATTATATGGGTAACAATGCACGTTATATTGCTAATAGTATAAGTAATATGTATAATTATTACAGTTCTAGCAATAATACCTCCATTATATGGGTAATAATGCATGTTATATTGATGATAATGAAAGTGATACGTGTATTTATTATAGTGCTAGCGATAATAACTGCATAATATGGGTAATAATGCATGTTATATTGAGAATAATATAAGTGATAAGTATAATTATTACAGTTCTGGCGATAATAACTTCTTTATATGGGTAATAATGCACGTTATATTGCTAATAGTATATGTAATAAGTATAATTATTACAGTTCTAGCGATAATACCTCCATTATATGGGTAATAATGTATGTTATATTGATAATGATATAAGTAATAAGTATAATTATTACAGTTCTAGCGATAATAACTGCATAATATGGGTAATAATGCACTTTATATTGCTAATAATATAAGTAATGAGTACAATTATTACAGTTCTAGCCATAATAACTGCATTATATGGGTAATAATGCATGTTATATTGATAATAACATAAGTAATAAGTATAATTATTAGAGTTCTAGCGATAGTAACTGCATTATATGGGTAATAATGCATGTTATATTGATAATATCGGGAGTAATAAGTATAATTATTATAGTTCTAGCGATAATAATAGTAAAATATGGCAAATAGTGCATGTTATATTGAGAATAATATAAGTAATAAGTATAATTATTACAGTTCTGGCGATAATAACTGCATTATATGGGTAATAATGCACGTTATATTGCTAATAGTATAAGTAATAAGTATAATTATTACAGTTCTAGCGATAATAACTGCATAATATGGGTAATAATGCATGTTATATTGAGAATAATATAAGTAATAAGTATAATTATTACAGTTCTGGCGATAATAACTGCATTATATGGGTAACAATGCACGTTATATTGCTAATAGTATAAGTAATAAGTATAATTATTACAGTTCTAGCAATAATACCTCCATTATATGGGTAATAATGCATGTTATATTGATAATAATATAAGTAATAAGTATAATTATTACAGTTCTAGCGATAATACCTCCTTTATATGGGTAATAATGCATGTTATATTGATAATGATATAAGTAATAAGTATAATTATTACAGTTCTAGCGATAATAACTGCATAATATGGGTAATAATGCACGTTATATTGCTAATAATATAAGTAATGAGTACAATTATTACAGTTCTAGCGATAATAACTGCATTATATGGGTAATAATGCATGTTATATTGATAATAATATAAGCAATAAGTATAATTATTACAGTTCTAGCGATAATAACTGCATAATATGGGTAATAATGCATGTTATAATGATAATAATATAAGTAATAAGTATAATTATTACCGTTCTAGCGATAATAACTGCATTATATGGATAATAATGCACGTTATATTGCTAACAATATAAGTAATAAGTATAATTATTACAGTTTTAGCGATAATAACTGCATTATATGGGTAAAAATGCATGTTATATTGATAATATTGGGAGTAATAGGTATATTTATTATAGTTCTAGCGATAATAACTGCATATAATGGGTAATAATGCATGTTATATTGATAATAATATATGTAGTAAGTATAATTATTACAGTTCTAGCGATAATAACTGCATTATGTGGGTAATAATGCATGTTATATTGATAATATCGGGAGTAATAAGTATAATTATTATAGTTCTAGCGATAATAATAGTAAAATATGGCAAATAGTGCATGTTATATTGATAATAATAAAAGTAATAATTATATTTATTACAGTTCTATCGATAATAACTGCATAATATGGGTAATAATTATGTTATATTGATGATAAGAAAAGTAATACGTATATTTATTATAGTTCTAGCGATAATAACTGCATAATATGGGTAATAATGCATGTTATATTGATAATAATATAAGTAATAAGTATAATTATTACAGTTCTAGCGATAATAACTGCATTATATGGATAATAATGCACGTTATATTGCTAACAATATAAGTAATAAGTATAATTATTACAGTTTTAGCGATAATAACTGCATGATATGGGTAATAATGCATGTTATATTGATGATAATAAAAGTAATACGTATATTTATTTTAGTTCTAGCGATAATAAATGCATAATATGGGTAATAATGCATGTTATATTGAGAATAATATAAGTGATAAGTATAATTATTACAGTTCTGGCGATAATAACGCCATTATATGGGTAATAATGCACGTTATATTGCTAATAGTATAAGTAATAAGTATAATTATTACAGTCCTATCGATAATACCTCCATTATATGGGTAATAATGCATGTTATATTGATAATGATATAAGTAATAAGTATAATTATTACAGTTCTAGCGATAATAACTGCATAATATGGGTAATAAGGCATGTTATATTGATAGTAATATAAGTAATAAGTATAATTATTACAGTTCTAGCGATAATACCTCTATTATATGGGTAATAATGCATGTTATATTGAGAATAATATAAGTAATAAGTAGAATTATTACAGTTCTAGCGATAATAACTGCATTATATGGGTAATAATGCACGTTATATTGCTAACAATATACGTAATAAGCATAATTATTACAGTTCTAGCGATAATAACTGCATTATATGGGTAACAATGCACGTTATATTGCTAATAGTATAAGTAATAAGTATAATTATTACAGTTCTAGCAATAATACCTCCATTATATGGGTAATAATGCATGTTATATTGATAATAATATAAGTAGTAAGTATAATTATTACAGTTCTAGCGATAATACCTCCTTTATATGGGTAATAATGCATGTTATATTGATAATGATATAGGTAATAAGTATAATTATTACAGTTCTAGCGATAATAACTGCATAATATGGGTAATAATGCACGTTACATTGCTAATAATATTAGTAATGAGTACAATTATTACAGTTCTAGCCATAATAACTGCATTATATGGGTAATAATGCATGTTATATTTATAATAATATAAGTAATAAGTATAATTATTACAGTTCTGGCGATAATAACTTCTTTATATGGGTAATAATGCACGTTATATTGCTAATAGTATAAGTAATAAGTATAATTATTACAGTTCTAGCGATAATACCTCCATTATATGGGTAATAATGTATGTTATATTGATAATGATATAAGTAATAAGTATAATTATTACAGTTCTAGCGATAATAACTGCATAATATGGGTAATAATGCACGTTATATTGCTAATAATATAAGTAATGAGTACAATTATTACAGTTCTAGCGATATTAACTGCATTATATGGGTAATAATGCATGTTATATTGAGAATAATATAAGTAATAAGTATAATTATTACAGTTCTGGCGATAATAACTTCTTTATATGGGTAATAATGCACGTTATATTGCTAATAGTATAAGTAATAAGTATAATTATTACAGTTCTAGCGATAATACCTCTATTATATGGGTAATAATGCATGTTATATTGAGAATAATATAAGTAATGAGTACAATTATTACAGTTCTAGCCATAATAAGTGCATTATATGGGTAATAATGCATGTTATATTGATAATAACATAAGTAATAAGTATAATTATTACAGTTCTAGCGATAATAACTGCATTATATGGGTAATAATGCATGTTATATTGATAATATCGGGAGTAATAAGTATAATTATTATAGTTCTAGCGATAATAATAGTAAAATATGGCAAATAGTGCATGTTATAAGGAGAATAATAAAAGAAATAAGTATATTTATTACAGTTCTATCGATAATAACTGCATAATATGGGTAACAATGCACGTTATATTGCTAATAGTATAAGTAATAAGTATAATTATTACAGTTCTAGCAATAATACCTCCATTATATGGGTAATAATGCATGTTATATTGATAATAATATAAGTAGTAAGTATAATTATTACAGTTCTAGCGATAATACCTCCTTTATATGGGTAATAATGCATGTTATATTGATAATGATATAGGTAATAAGTATAATTATTACAGTTCTAGCGATAATAACTGCATAATATGGGTAATAATGCACGTTATATTGCTAATAATATTAGTAATGAGTACAATTATTACAGTTCTAGCCATAATAACTGCATTATATGGGTAATAATGCATGTTATATTGATAATAATATAAGTAATAAGTATAATTATTACAGTTCTAGCGATAATACCTCCTTTATATGGGTAATAATGCATGTTATATTGATAATGATATAAGTAATAAGTATAATTATTACAGTTCTAGCGATAATACCTCCATTATATGGGTAATAATGTATGTTATATTGATAATGATATAAGTAATAAGTATAATTATTACAGTTCTAGCGATAATAACTGCATAATATGGATAATAATGCACGTTATATTGCTAATAATATAAGTAATGAGTACAATTATTACAGTTCTAGCGATATTAACTGCATTATATGGGTAATAATGCATGTTATATTGAGAATAATATAAGTAATAAGTATAATTATTACAGTTCTGGCGATAATAACTTCTTTATATGGGTAATAATGCACGTTATATTGCTAATAGTATAAGTAATAAGTATAATTATTACAGTTCTAGCGATAATACCTCTATTATATGGGTAATAATGCATGTTATATTGAGAATAATATAAGTAATGAGTACAATTATTACAGTTCTAGCCATAATAAGTGCATTATATGGGTAATAATGCATGTTATATTGATAATAACATAAGTAATAAGTATAATTATTACAGTTCTAGCGATAATAACTGCATTATATGGGTAATAATGCATGTTATATTGATAATATCGGGAGTAATAAGTATAATTATTATAGTTCTAGCGATAATAATAGTAAAATATGGCAAATAGTGCATGTTATAAGGAGAATAATAAAAGAAATAAGTATATTTATTACAGTTCTATCGATAATAACTGCATAATATGGGTAATATTGCATGTTATATTGATAGTAATATAAGTAATAAGTAGAATTATTACAGTTCTGGCGATAATAACTGCATTATATGAGTAATAATGCACGTTATATTGCTAACAATATAAGTAATAAGTATAATTATTACAGTTCTAGCGATAATAACTGCATTATATGGGTAACAATGCACGTTATATTGCTAATAGTATAAGTAATATGTATAATTATTACAGTTCTAGCAATAATACCTCCATTATATGGGTAATAATGCATGTTATATTGATGATAATGAAAGTGATACGTGTATTTATTATAGTGCTAGCGATAATAACTGCATAATATGGGTAATAATGCATGTTATATTGAGAATAATATAAGTGATAAGTATAATTATTACAGTTCTGGCGATAATAACTGCATTATATGGGTAATAATGTATGTTATATTGATAATGATATAAGTAATAAGTATAATTATTAGAGTTCTAGCGATAATAACTGCATAATATGGGTAATAATGCACGTTATATTGCTAATAATATAAGTAATGAGTACAATTATTACAGTTCTAGCGATATTAACTGCATTATATGGGTAATAATGCATGTTATATTGAGAATAATATAAGTAATAAGTATAATTATTACAGTTCTGGCGATAATAACTTCTTTATATGGGTAATAATGCACGTTATATTGCTAATAGTATAAGTAATAAGTATAATTATTACAGTTCTAGCGATAATACCTCTATTATATGGGTAATAATGCATGTTATATTGAGAATAATATAAGTAATGAGTACAATTATTACAGTTCTAGCCATAATAACTGCATTATATGGGTAATAATGCATGTTATATTGATAATAACATAAGTAATAAGTATAATTATTACAGTTCTAGCGATAATAACTGCATTATATGGGTAATAATGCATGTTATATTGATAATATCGGGAGTAATAAGTATAATTATTATAGTTCTAGCGATAATAATAGTAAAATATGGCAAATAGTGCATGTTATAAGAAGAATAATAAAAGAAATAAGTATATTTATTACAGTTCTATCGATAATAACTGCATAATATGGGTAATATTGCATGTTATATTGATAATAATATAAGTAATAAGTAGAATTATTACAGTTCTGGCGATAATAACTGCATTATATGAGTAATAATGCACGTTATATTGCTAACAATATAAGTAATAAGTACAATTATTACAGTTCTAGCGATAATAACTGCATTATATGGGTAACAATGCACGTTATATTGCTAATAGTATAAGTAATATGTATAATTATTACAGTTCTAGCAATAATACCTCCATTATATGGGTAATAATGCATGTTATATTGAGAATAATATAAGTGATAAGTATAATTATTACAGTTCTGGCGATAATAACTGCATTATATGGGTAATAATGCACGTTATATTGAGAATAATATAAGTAATAAGTATAATTATTACAGTTCTGGCGATAATAACTTCTTTATATGGGTAATAATGCACGTTATATTGCTAATGGTATAAGTAATAAGTATAATTATTACAGTTCTAGCGATAATACCTCTATTATATGGGTAATAATGCATGTTATATTGAGAATAATATAAGTAATAAGTAGAATTATTACAGTTCTAGCGATAATAACTGCATTATATGGGTAATAATGCACGTTATATTGCTAACAATATAAGTAATGAGTACAATTATTACAGTTCTAGCCATAATAACTGCATTATATGGGTAATAATGCATGTTATATTGATAATAACATAAGTAATAAGTATAATTATTACAGTTCTAGCGATAATACCTCTATTATATGGGTAATAATGCATGTTATATTGAGAATAATATAAGTAATAAGTAGAATTATTACAGTTCTAGCGATAATAACTGCATTATATGGGTAATAATGCACGATATATTGCTAACAATATACGTAATAAGTATAATTATTACAGTTCTAGCGATAATAACTGCATTATATGGGTAACAATGCACGTTATATTGCTAATAGTATAAGTAATAAGTATAATTATTATAGTTCTAGCAATAATACCTCCATTATATGGGTAATAATGCATGTTATATTGATAATAATATAAGTAATAAGTATAATTATTACAGTTCTAGCGATAATACCTCCTTTATATGGGTAATAATGCATGTTATATTGATAATGATATAAGTAATAAGTATAATTATTACAGTTCTAGCGATAATAACTGCATAATATGGGTAATAATGCACGTTATATTGCTAATAATATTAGTAATGAGTACAATTATTACAGTTCTAGCGATAATAACTGCATTATATGGGTAATAATGCATGTTATATTGATAATATCGGGAGTAATAAGTATAATTATTATAGTTCTAGCGATAATAATAGTAAAATATGGCAAATAGTGCATGTTATATTGATGATAATAAAAGTAATACGTATATTTGTTATAGTTCTAGCGATAATAACTGCATAATATGGGTAATAATGCATGTTATATTGATAATAATATAAGTAATAAGTATAATTATTACAGTTCTAGCAATAATACCTCCATTACATGGGTAATAATGCATGTTATATTGAGAATAATATAAGTAATAAGTATAATTATTACAGTTCTGGCGATAATAACTTCTTTATATGGGTAATAATGCACGTTATATTGCTAATAGTATAAGTAATAAGTATAATTATTACAGTTCTAGCGATAATACCTCCATTATATGGGTAATAATGTATGTTATATTGATAATGATATAAGTAATAAGTATAATTATTACAGTTCTAGCGATAATAACTGCATAATATGGGTAATAATGCACGTTATATTGCTAATAATATAAGTAATGAGTACAATTATTACAGTTCTAGCGATATTAACTGCATTATATGGGTAATAATGCATGTTATATTGAGAATAATATAAGTAATAAGTATAATTATTACAGTTCTGGCGATAATAACTTCTTTATATGGGTAATAATGCACGTTATATTGCTAATAGTATAAGTAATAAGTATAATTATTACAGTTCTAGCGATAATACCTCTATTATATGGGTAATAATGCATGTTATATTGAGAATAATATAAGTAATGAGTACAATTATTACAGTTCTAGCGATAATAACTGCATTATATGGGTAATAATGCATGTTATATTGATAATAATATAAGCAATAAGTATAATTATTACAGCTCTAGCGATAATAACTGCATTATGTGGGTAATAATGCATGTTATATTGATAATATCGGGAGTAATAAGTATAATTATTATAGTTCTAGCGAGAATAATAGTAAAATATGGCAAATAGTGCATTTTATATTGATAATAATAAAAGTAATAAGTATATTTATTACAGTTCTATCGATAATAACTGCATAATATGGGTAATAATTATGTTATATTGATGATAATAAAAGTAATACGTATATTTATTACAGTTCTGGCGATAATAACTGCATAATATGGGTAATAATGCACTTTATATTGCTAATAATATAAGTAATGAGTACAATTATTACAGTTCTAGCCATAATAACTGCATTATATGGGTAATAATGCATGTTATATTGATAATAACATAAGTAATAAGTATAATTATTACAGTTCTAGCGATAATAACTGCATTATATGGGTAATAATGCATGTTATATTGATAATATCGGGAGTAATAAGTATAATTATTATAGTTCTAGCGATAATAATAGTAAAATATGGCAAATAGTGCATGTTATAAGGAGAATAATAAAAGAAATAAGTATATTTATTACAGTTCTATCGATAATAACTGCATAATATGGGTAATATTGCATGTTATATTGATAATAATATAAGTAATAAGTAGAATTATTACAGTTCTGGCGATAATAACTGCATTATATGAGTAATAATGCACGTTATATTGCTAACAATATAAGTAATAAGTATAATTATTACAGTTCTAGCGATAATAACTGCATTATATGGGTAACAATGCACGTTATATTGCTAATAGTATAAGTAATAAGTATAATTATTACAGTTCTAGCAATAATACCTCCATTATATGGGTAATAATGCATGTTATATTGATAATAATATAAGTAGTAAGTATAATTATTACAGTTCTAGCGATAATACCTCCATTATATGGGTAATAATGCATGTTATATTGATAATATCGGGAGTAATAAGTATAATTATTATAGTTCTAGCGATAATAATAGTAAAATATGGCAAATAGTGCATGTTATATTGATAATAATAAAAGTAATACGTATATTTATTATAGTTCTAGCGATAATAACTGCATAATATGGGTAATAATTATGTTATATTGATGATAATAAAAGTAATACGTATATTTATTACAGTTCTAGCGATAATACCTCTATTATATGGGTAATAATGCATGTTATATTGAGAATAATATAAGTAATAAGTAGAATTATTACAGTTCTAGCGATAATAACTGCATTATATGGGTAATAATGCATGTTATATTGATAATATCGGGAGTAATAAGTATAATTATTATAGTTCTAGCGATAATAATAGTAAAATATGGCAAATAGTGCATGTTATATTGATAATAATAAAAGTAATAAGTATATTTATTACAGTCCTACCGATAATAACTGCATAATATGGGTAATAATGCATGTTATATTGATGATAATAAAAGTAATACGTATATTTATTATAGTTCTAGCGATAATAACTGCATAATATGGGTAATAATGCATGTTATATTGATAATAATATAAGTAATAAGTATAATTATTACAGTTCTAGCAATAATACCTCCATTATATGGGTAATAATGCATGTTATATTGAGAATAATATAAGTAATAAGTATAATTATTACAGTTCTGGCGATAATAACTTCTTTATATGGGTAATAATGCACGTTATATTGCTAATAGTATAAGTAATAAGTATAATTATTACAGTTCTAGCGATAATACCTCCATTATATGGGTAATAATGTATGTTATATTGAGAATAGTATAATGGATAAGTATAATTATTACAGTTCTAGCAATAATACCTCCATTACATGGGTAATAATGCATGTTATATTGAGAATAATATAAGTAATAAGTATAATTATTACAGTTCTGGCGATAATGACTTCTTTATATGGGTAATAATGCACGTTATATTGCTAATAGTATAAGTAATAAGTATAATTATTACAGTTCTAGCGATAATACCTCCATTATATGGGTAATAATGTATGTTATATTGATAATGATATAAGTAATAAGTATAATTATTACAGTTCTAGCGATAATAACTGCATAATATGGGTAATAATGCACGTTATATTGCTAATAATATAAGTAATGAGTACAATTATTACAGTTCTAGCGATATTAACTGCATTGTATGGGTAATAATGCATGTTATATTGAGAATAATATAAGTAATAAGTATAATTATTACAGTTCTGGCGATAATAACTTCTTTATATGGGTAATAATGCACGTTATATTGCTAATAGTATAAGTAATAAGTATAATTATTACAGTTCTAGCGATAATAACTGCATTATATGGGTAATAATGCATGTTATATTGATAATATCGGGAGTAATAAGTATAATTATTATAGTTCTAGTGATAATAATAGTAAAATATGGCAAATAGTGCATGTTATAAGGAGAATAATAAAAGAAATAAGTATATTTATTACAGTTCTATCGATAATAACTGCATTATATGGGTAACAATGCACGTTATATTGCTAATAGTATAAGTAATATGTATAATTATTACAGTTCTAGCAATAATACCTCCATTATATGGGTAATAATGCATGTTATATTGATGATAATGAAAGTGATACGTGTATTTATTATAGTGCTAGCGATAATAACTGCATAATATGGGTAATAATGCATGTTATATTGAGAATAATATAAGTGATAAGTATAATTATTACAGTTCTGGCGATAATAACTGCATTATATGGGTAATAATGCACGTTATATTGCTAATAGTATAAGTAGTAAGTATAATTATTACAGTTCTATCGATAATACCTCCATTATATGGGTAATAATGCATGTTATATTGATAATGATATAAGTAATAAGTATAATTATTATAGTTCTAGCAATAATACCTCCATTATATGGGTAATAATGCATGTTATATTGATAATAATATAAGTAATAAGTATAATTATTACAGTTCTAGCGATAATACCTCCTTTATATGGGTAATAATGCATGTTATATTGATAATGATATAAGTAATAAGTATAATTATTACAGTTCTAGCGATAATAACTGCATAATATGGGTAATAATGCACGTTATATTGCTAATAATATTAGTAATGAGTACAATTATTACAGTTCTAGCGATAATAACTGCATTATATGGGTAATAATGCATGTTATATTGATAATATCGGGAGTAATAAGTATAATTATTATAGTTCTAGCGATAATAATAGTAAAATATGGCAAATAGTGCATGTTATATTGATGATAATAAAAGTAATACGTATATTTGTTATAGTTCTAGCGATAATAACTGCATAATATGGGTAATAATGCATGTTATATTGATAATAATATAAGTAATAAGTATAATTATTACAGTTCTAGCAATAATACCTCCATTACATGGGTAATAATGCATGTTATATTGAGAATAATATAAGTAATAAGTATAATTATTACAGTTCTGGCGATAATAACTTCTTTATATGGGTAATAATGCACGTTATATTGCTAATAGTATAAGTAATAAGTATAATTATTACAGTTCTAGCGATAATACCTCCATTATATGGGTAATAATGTTTGTTATATTGATAATGATATAAGTAATAAGTATAATTATTACAGTTCTAGCGATAATAACTGCATAATATGGGTAATAATGCACGTTATATTGCTAATAATATAAGTAATGAGTACAATTATTACAGTTCTAGCGATATTAACTGCATTATATGGGTAATAATGCATGTTATATTGAGAATAATATAAGTAATAAGTATAATTATTACAGTTCTGGCGATAATAACTTCTTTATATGGGTAATAATGCACGTTATATTGCTAATAGTATAAGTAATAAGTATAATTATTACAGTTCTAGCGATAATACCTCTATTATATGGGTAATAATGCATGTTATATTGAGAATAATATAAGTAATGAGTACAATTATTACAGTTCTAGCGATAATAACTGCATTATATGGGTAATAATGCATGTTATATTGATAATAATATAAGCAATAAGTATAATTATTACAGCTCTAGCGATAATAACTGCATTATGTGGGTAATAATGCATGTTATATTGATAATATCGGGAGTAATAAGTATAATTATTATAGTTCTAGCGAGAATAATAGTAAAATATGGCAAATAGTGCATTTTATATTGATAATAATAAAAGTAATAAGTATATTTATTACAGTTCTATCGATAATAACTGCATAATATGGGTAATAATTATGTTATATTGATGATAATAAAAGTAATACGTATATTTATTACAGTTCTGGCGATAATAACTGCATAATATGGGTAATAATGCACTTTATATTGCTAATAATATAAGTAATGAGTACAATTATTACAGTTCTAGCCATAATAACTGCATTATATGGGTAATAATGCATGTTATATTGATAATAACATAAGTAATAAGTATAATTATTACAGTTCTAGCGATAATAACTGCATTATATGGGTAATAATGCATGTTATATTGATAATATCGGGAGTAATAAGTATAATTATTATAGTTCTAGCGATAATAATAGTAAAATATGGCAAATAGTGCATGTTATAAGGAGAATAATAAAAGAAATAAGTATATTTATTACAGTTCTATCGATAATAACTGCATAATATGGGTAATATTGCATGTTATATTGATAATAATATAAGTAATAAGTAGAATTATTACAGTTCTGGCGATAATAACTGCATTATATGAGTAATAATGCACGTTATATTGCTAACAATATAAGTAATAAGTATAATTATTACAGTTCTAGCGATAATAACTGCATTATATGGGTAACAATGCACGTTATATTGCTAATAGTATAAGTAATAAGTATAATTATTACAGTTCTAGCAATAATACCTCCATTATATGGGTAATAATGCATGTTATATTGATAATAATATAAGTAGTAAGTATAATTATTACAGTTCTAGCGATAATACCTCCATTATATGGGTAATAATGCATGTTATATTGATAATATCGGGAGTAATAAGTATAATTATTATAGTTCTAGCGATAATAATAGTAAAATATGGCAAATAGTGCATGTTATATTGATAATAATAAAAGTAATACGTATATTTATTATAGTTCTAGCGATAATAACTGCATAATATGGGTAATAATTATGTTATATTGATGATAATAAAAGTAATACGTATATTTATTACAGTTCTAGCGATAATACCTCTATTATATGGGTAATAATGCATGTTATATTGAGAATAATATAAGTAATAAGTAGAATTATTACAGTTCTAGCGATAATAACTGCATTATATGGGTAATAATGCATGTTATATTGATAATATCGGGAGTAATAAGTATAATTATTATAGTTCTAGCGATAATAATAGTAAAATATGGCAAATAGTGCATGTTATATTGATAATAATAAAAGTAATAAGTATATTTATTACAGTCCTACCGATAATAACTGCATAATATGGGTAATAATGCATGTTATATTGATGATAATAAAAGTAATACGTATATTTATTATAGTTCTAGCGATAATAACTGCATAATATGGGTAATAATGCATGTTATATTGATAATAATATAAGTAATAAGTATAATTATTACAGTTCTAGCAATAATACCTCCATTATATGGGTAATAATGCATGTTATATTGAGAATAATATAAGTAATAAGTATAATTATTACAGTTCTGGCGATAATAACTTCTTTATATGGGTAATAATGCACGTTATATTGCTAATAGTATAAGTAATAAGTATAATTATTACAGTTCTAGCGATAATACCTCCATTATATGGGTAATAATGTATGTTATATTGAGAATAGTATAATGGATAAGTATAATTATTACAGTTCTAGCAATAATACCTCCATTACATGGGTAATAATGCATGTTATATTGAGAATAATATAAGTAATAAGTATAATTATTACAGTTCTGGCGATAATGACTTCTTTATATGGGTAATAATGCACGTTATATTGCTAATAGTATAAGTAATAAGTATAATTATTACAGTTCTAGCGATAATACCTCCATTATATGGGTAATAATGTATGTTATATTGATAATGATATAAGTAATAAGTATAATTATTACAGTTCTAGCGATAATAACTGCATAATATGGGTAATAATGCACGTTATATTGCTAATAATATAAGTAATGAGTACAATTATTACAGTTCTAGCGATATTAACTGCATTGTATGGGTAATAATGCATGTTATATTGAGAATAATATAAGTAATAAGTATAATTATTACAGTTCTGGCGATAATAACTTCTTTATATGGGTAATAATGCACGTTATATTGCTAATAGTATAAGTAATAAGTATAATTATTACAGTTCTAGCGATAATAACTGCATTATATGGGTAATAATGCATGTTATATTGATAATATCGGGAGTAATAAGTATAATTATTATAGTTCTAGTGATAATAATAGTAAAATATGGCAAATAGTGCATGTTATAAGGAGAATAATAAAAGAAATAAGTATATTTATTACAGTTCTATCGATAATAACTGCATTATATGGGTAACAATGCACGTTATATTGCTAATAGTATAAGTAATATGTATAATTATTACAGTTCTAGCAATAATACCTCCATTATATGGGTAATAATGCATGTTATATTGATGATAATGAAAGTGATACGTGTATTTATTATAGTGCTAGCGATAATAACTGCATAATATGGGTAATAATGCATGTTATATTGAGAATAATATAAGTGATAAGTATAATTATTACAGTTCTGGCGATAATAACTGCATTATATGGGTAATAATGCACGTTATATTGCTAATAGTATAAGTAGTAAGTATAATTATTACAGTTCTATCGATAATACCTCCATTATATGGGTAATAATGCATGTTATATTGATAATGATATAAGTAATAAGTATAATTATTATAGTTCTAGCAATAATACCTCCATTATATGGGTAATAATGCATGTTATATTGATAATAATATAAGTAATAAGTATAATTATTACAGTTCTAGCGATAATACCTCCTTTATATGGGTAATAATGCATGTTATATTGATAATGATATAAGTAATAAGTATAATTATTACAGTTCTAGCGATAATAACTGCATAATATGGGTAATAATGCACGTTATATTGCTAATAATATTAGTAATGAGTACAATTATTACAGTTCTAGCGATAATAACTGCATTATATGGGTAATAATGCATGTTATATTGATAATATCGGGAGTAATAAGTATAATTATTATAGTTCTAGCGATAATAATAGTAAAATATGGCAAATAGTGCATGTTATATTGATGATAATAAAAGTAATACGTATATTTGTTATAGTTCTAGCGATAATAACTGCATAATATGGGTAATAATGCATGTTATATTGATAATAATATAAGTAATAAGTATAATTATTACAGTTCTAGCAATAATACCTCCATTACATGGGTAATAATGCATGTTATATTGAGAATAATATAAGTAATAAGTATAATTATTACAGTTCTGGCGATAATAACTTCTTTATATGGGTAATAATGCACGTTATATTGCTAATAGTATAAGTAATAAGTATAATTATTACAGTTCTAGCGATAATACCTCCATTATATGGGTAATAATGTTTGTTATATTGATAATGATATAAGTAATAAGTATAATTATTACAGTTCTAGCGATAATAACTGCATAATATGGGTAATAATGCACGTTATATTGCTAATAATATAAGTAATGAGTACAATTATTACAGTTCTAGCGATATTAACTGCATTATATGGGTAATAATGCATGTTATATTGAGAATAATATAAGTAATAAGTATAATTATTACAGTTCTGGCGATAATAACTTCTTTATATGGGTAATAATGCACGTTATATTGCTAATAGTATAAGTAATAAGTATAATTATTACAGTTCTAGCGATAATACCTCTATTATATGGGTAATAATGCATGTTATATTGAGAATAATATAAGTAATGAGTACAATTATTACAGTTCTAGCGATAATAACTGCATTATATGGGTAATAATGCATGTTATATTGATAATAATATAAGCAATAAGTATAGTTATTACAGCTCTAGCGATAATAACTGCATTATGTGGGTAATAATGCATGTTATATTGATAATATCGGGAGTAATAAGTATAATTATTATAGTTCTAGCGAGAATAATAGTAAAATATGGCAAATAGTGCATTTTATATTGATAATAATAAAAGTAATAAGTATATTTATTACAGTTCTATCGATAATAACTGCATAATATGGGTAATAATTATGTTATATTGATGATAATAAAAGTAATACGTATATTTATTACAGTTCTGGCGATAATAACTGCATAATATGGGTAATAATGCACTTTATATTGCTAATAATATAAGTAATGAGTACAATTATTACAGTTCTAGCCATAATAACTGCATTATATGGGTAATAATGCATGTTATATTGATAATAACATAAGTAATAAGTATAATTATTACAGTTCTAGCGATAATAACTGCATTATATGGGTAATAATGCATGTTATATTGATAATATCGGGAGTAATAAGTATAATTATTATAGTTCTAGCGATAATAATAGTAAAATATGGCAAATAGTGCATGTTATAAGGAGAATAATAAAAGAAATAAGTATATTTATTACAGTTCTATCGATAATAACTGCATAATATGGGTAATATTGCATGTTATATTGATAATAATATAAGTAATAAGTAGAATTATTACAGTTCTGGCGATAATAACTGCATTATATGAGTAATAATGCACGTTATATTGCTAACAATATAAGTAATAAGTATAATTATTACAGTTCTAGCGATAATAACTGCATTATATGGGTAACAATGCACGTTATATTGCTAATAGTATAAGTAATAAGTATAATTATTACAGTTCTAGCAATAATACCTCCATTATATGGGTAATAATGCATGTTATATTGATAATAATATAAGTAGTAAGTATAATTATTATAGTTCTAGCGATAATAACTGCATAATATGGGTAATAATTATGTTATATTGATGATAATAAAAGTAATACGTATATTTATTACAGTTCTAGCGATAATACCTCTATTATATGGGTAATAATGCATGTTATATTGAGAATAATATAAGTAATAAGTAGAATTATTACAGTTCTAGCGATAATAACTGCATTATATGGGTAATAATGCATGTTATATTGATAATATCGGGAGTAATAAGTATAATTATTATAGTTCTAGCGATAATAATAGTAAAATATGGCAAATAGTGCATGTTATATTGATAATAATAAAAGTAATAAGTATATTTATTACAGTCCTACCGATAATAACTGCATAATATGGGTAATAATGCATGTTATATTGATGATAATAAAAGTAATACGTATATTTATTATAGTTCTAGCGATAATAACTGCATAATATGGGTAATAATGCATGTTATATTGATAATAATATAAGTAATAAGTATAATTATTACAGTTCTAGCAATAATACCTCCATTATATGGGTAATAATGCATGTTATATTGAGAATAATATAAGTAATAAGTATAATTATTACAGTTCTGGCGATAATAACTTCTTTATATGGGTAATAATGCACGTTATATTGCTAATAGTATAAGTAATAAGTATAATTATTACAGTTCTAGCGATAATACCTCCATTATATGGGTAATAATGTATGTTATATTGAGAATAGTATAATGGATAAGTATAATTATTACAGTTCTAGCAATAATACCTCCATTACATGGGTAATAATGCATGTTATATTGAGAATAATATAAGTAATAAGTATAATTATTACAGTTCTGGCGATAATGACTTCCTTATATGGGTAATAATGCACGTTATATTGCTAATAGTATAAGTAATAAGTATAATTATTACAGTTCTAGCGATAATACCTCCATTATATGGGTAATAATGTATGTTATATTGATAATGATATAAGTAATAAGTATAATTATTACAGTTCTAGCGATAATAACTGCATAATATGGGTAATAATGCACGTTATATTGCTAATAATATAAGTAATGAGTACAATTATTACAGTTCTAGCGATATTAACTGCATTGTATGGGTAATAATGCATGTTATATTGAGAATAATATAAGTAATAAGTATAATTATTACAGTTCTGGCGATAATAACTTCTTTATATGGGTAATAATGCACGTTATATTGCTAATAGTATAAGTAATAAGTATAATTATTACAGTTCTAGCGATAATAACTGCATTATATGGGTAATAATGCATGTTATATTGATAATATCGGGAGTAATAAGTATAATTATTATAGTTCTAGTGATAATAATAGTAAAATATGGCAAATAGTGCATGTTATAAGGAGAATAATAAAAGAAATAAGTATATTTATTACAGTTCTATCGATAATAACTGCATTATATGGGTAACAATGCACGTTATATTGCTAATAGTATAAGTAATATGTATAATTATTACAGTTCTAGCAATAATACCTCCATTATATGGGTAATAATGCATGTTATATTGATGATAATGAAAGTGATACGTGTATTTATTATAGTGCTAGCGATAATAACTGCATAATATGGGTAATAATGCATGTTATATTGAGAATAATATAAGTGATAAGTATAATTATTACAGTTCTGGCGATAATAACTGCATTATATGGGTAATAATGCACGTTATATTGCTAATAGTATAAGTAATAAGTATAATTATTACAGTTCTATCGATAATACCTCCATTATATGGGTAATAATGCATGTTATATTGATAATGATATAAGTAATAAGTATAATTATTACAGTTCTAACGATAATAACTGCATAATATGGGTAATAATGCACGTTATATTGCTAATAATATAAGTAATGAGTACAATTATTACAGTTCTAGCGATAATAACTGCATTATATGGGTAATAATGCATGTTATATTGATAATATCGGGAGTAATAAGTATAATTATTATAGTTCTAGCGATAATAATAGTAAAATATGGCAAATAGTGCATGTTATATTGATAATAATAAAAGTAATACGTATATTTATTATAGTTCTAGCGATAATAACTGCATAATATGGGTAATAATTATGTTATATTGATGATAATAAAAGTAATACGTATATTTATTACAGTTCTAGCGATAATACCTCTATTATATGGGTAATAATGCATGTTATATTGAGAATAATATAAGTAATAAGTAGAATTATTACAGTTCTAGCGATAATAACTGCATTATATGGGTAATAATGCACGTTATATTGCTAACAATATACGTAATAAGTATAATTATTACAGTTCTAGGGATGATAACTGCATTATATGGGTAACAATGCACGTTATATTGCTAATAGTATAAGTAATAAGTATAATTATTATAGTTCTAGCAATAATACCTCCATTATATGGGTAATAATGCATGTTATATTGATAATAGTATAAGTAATAAGTATAACTATTACAGTTCTAGCGATAATACCTCCATTATATGGGTAATAATGTATGTTATATTGATAATGATATAAGTAATAAGTATAATTATTACAGTTCTAGCGATAATAACTGCATAATATGGGTAATAATGCACGTTATATTGCTAATAATATAAGTAATGAGTACAATTATTACAGTTCTAGCGATATTAACTGCATTGTATGGGTAATAATGCATGTTATATTGAGAATAATATAAGTAATAAGTATAATTATTACAGTTCTGGCGATAATAACTTCTTTATATGGGTAATAATGCACGTTATATTGCTAATAGTATAAGTAATAAGTATAATTATTACAGTTCTAGCGATAATAACTGCATTATATGGGTAATAATGCATGTTATATTGATAATATCGGGAGTAATAAGTATAATTATTATAGTTCTGGTGATAATAATAGTAAAATATGGCAAATAGTGCATGTTATAAGGAGAATAATAAAAGAAATAAGTATATTTATTACAGTTCTATCGATAATAACTGCATTATATGGGTAACAATGCACGTTATATTGCTAATAGTATAAGTAATATGTATAATTATTACAGTTCTAGCAATAATACCTCCATTATATGGGTAATAATGCATGTTATATTGATGATAATGAAAGTGATACGTGTATTTATTATAGTGCTAGCGATAATAACTGCATAATATGGGTAATAATGCATGTTATATTGAGAATAATATAAGTGATAAGTATAATTATTACAGTTCTGGCGATAATAACTGCATTATATGGGTAATAATGCACGTTATATTGCTAATAGTATAAGTAATAAGTATAATTATTACAGTTCTATCGATAATACCTCCATTATATGGGTAATAATGCATGTTATATTGATAATGATATAAGTAATAAGTATAATTATTACAGTTCTAACGATAATAACTGCATAATATGGGTAATAATGCACGTTATATTGCTAATAATATAAGTAGTGAGTACAATTATTACAGTTCTAGCGATAATAACTGCATTATATGGGTAATAATGCATGTTATATTGATAATATCGGGAGTAATAAGTATAATTATTATAGTTCTAGCGATAATAATAGTAAAATATGGCAAATAGTGCATGTTATATTGATAATAATAAAAGTAATACGTATATTTATTATAGTTCTAGCGATAATAACTGCATAATATGGGTAATAATTATGTTATATTGATGATAATAAAAGTAATACGTATATTTATTACAGTTCTAGCGATAATACCTCTATTATATGGGTAATAATGCATGTTATATTGAGAATAATATAAGTAATAAGTAGAATTATTACAGTTCTAGCGATAATAACTGCATTATATGGGTAATAATGCACGTTATATTGCTAACAATATACGTAATAAGTATAATTATTACAGTTCTAGGGATAATAACTGCATTATATGGGTAACAATGCACGTTATATTGCTAATAGTATAAGTAATAAGTATAATTATTATAGTTCTAGCAATAATACCTCCATTATATGGGTAATAATGCATGTTATATTGATAATAATATAAGTAATAAGTATAATTATTACAGTTCTAGCGATAATACCTCCTTTATATGGGTAATAATGCATGTTATATTGATAATGATATAAGTAATAAGTATAATTATTACAGTTCTAGCGATAATAACTGCATAATATGGGTAATAATGCACGTTATATTGCTAATAATATTAGTAATGAGTACAATTATTACAGTTCTAGCGATAATAACTGCATTACATGGGTAATAATGCATGTTATATTGATAATATCGGGAGTAATAAGTATAATTATTATAGTTCTAGCGATAATAATAGTAAAATATGGCAAATAGTGCATGTTATATTGATGATAATAAAAGTAATACGTATATTTATTATAGTTCTAGCGATAATAACTGCATAATATGGGTAATAATGCATGTTATATTGATAATAATAAAAGTAATAAGTATATTTATTACAGTTCTATAGATAATAACTGCATGATATGGGTAATAATGTATGTTATATTGATGATAATAAAAGTAATACGTATATTTTTTATAGTTCTAGCGATAATAACTGCATAATATGGGTAATAATGCATGTTATATTGAGAATAATATAAGTAATAAGTAGAATTATTACAGTTCTAGCGATAATAACTGCATTATATGGGTAATAATGCACGTTATATTGCTAACAATATACGTAATAAGTATAATTATTACCGTTCTAGCGATAATAACTGCATTATATGGGTAACAATGCACGTTATATTGCTAATAGTATAAGTAATAAGTATAATTATTACAGTTCTAGCAATAATACCTCCATTATATGGGTAATAATGCATGTTATATTGATAATAATATACGTAATAAGTATAATTATTACAGTTCTAGCAATAATACCTCCATTATATGGGTAATAATGCATGTTATATTGATAATAATATAAGTAATAAGTATAATTATTACAGTTCTAGCAATAATACCTCCATTACATGGGTAATAATGCATGTTATATTGAGAATAATATAAGTAATAAGTATAATTATTACAGTTCTGGCGATAATAACTTCTTTATATGGGTAATAATGCACGTTATATTGCTAATAGTATAAGTAATAAGTATAATTATTACAGTTCTAGCAATAATACCTCCATTATATGGGTAATAATGCATGTTATATTGATAATAATATAAGTAATAAGTATAATTATTACAGTTCTAGCGATAATACCTCCTTTATATGGGTAATAATGCATGTTATATTGAGAATAATATAAGTAATAAGTAGAATTATTACAGTTCTAGCGATAATAACTGCATTATATGGGTAATAATGCACGTTATATTGCTAACAATATAAGTAATGAGTACAATTATTACAGTTCTAGCGATAATAACTGCATTATATGGGTAATAATGCATGTTATATTGATAATAATATAAGCAATAAGTATAATTATTACAGTTCTAGCGATAATAACTGCATTATGTGGGTAATAATGCATGTTATATTGATAATATCGGGAGTAATAAGTATAATTATTATAGTTCTAGCGAGAATAATAGTAAAATATGGCAAATAGTGCATTTTATATTGATAATAATAAAAGTAATAAGTATATTTATTACAGTTCTATCGATAATAACTGCATAATATGGGTAATAATGCACTTTATATTGCTAATAATATAAGTAATGAGTACAATTATTACAGTTCTAGCCATAATACCTGCATTATATGGGTAATAATGCATGTTATATTGATAATAACATAAGTAATAAGTATAATTATTACAGTTCTAGCGATAATAACTGCATTATATGGGTAATAATGCATGTTATATTGATAATATCGGGAGTAATAAGTATAATTATTATAGTTCTAGCGATAATAATAGTAAAATATGGCAAATAGTGCATGTTATAAGGAGAATAATAAAAGAAATAAGTATATTTATTACAGTTCTATCGATAATAACTGCATAATATGGGTAATATTGCATGTTATATTGATAACAATATAAGGAATAAGTAGAATTATTACAGTTCTGGCGATAGTAACTGCATTATATGAGTAATAATGCACGTTATATTGCTAACAATATAAGTAATAAGTATAATTATTACAGTTCTAGCGATAATAACTGCATTATATGGGTAACAATGCACGTTATATTGCTAATAGTATAAGTAATATGTATAATTATTACAGTTCTAGCAATAATACCTCCATTATATGGGTAATAATGCATGTTATATTGATGATAATGAAAGTGATACGTGTATTTATTATAGTGCTAGCGATAATAACTGCATAATATGGGTAATAATGCATGTTATATTGAGAATAATATAAGTGGTAAGTATAATTATTACAGTTCTGGCGATAATAACTGCATTATATGGGTAATAATGCACGTTATATTGCTAATAATATAAGTAATGAGTACAATTTTTACAGTTCTAGCGATAATAACTGCATTATATGGGTAATAATGCATGTTATATTGATAATATCGGGAGTAATAAGTATAATTATTATAGTTCTAGCGATAATAATAGTAAAATCTGGCAAATAGTGCATGTTATATTGATAATAATAAAAGTAATAAGTATATTTATTACAGTTCTATAGATAATAACTGCATGATATGGGTAATAATGTATGTTATATTGATGATAATAAAAGTAATACGTATATTTTTTATAGTTCTAGCGATAATAACTGCATAATATGGGTAATAATGCATGTTATATTGAGAATAATATAAGTAATAAGTAGAATTATTACAGTTCTAGCGATAATAACTGCATTATATGGGTAATAATGCACGTTATATTGCTAACAATATACGTAATAAGTATAATTATTACAGTTCTAGCGATAATAACTGCATTATATGGGTAACAATGCACGTTATATTGCTAATAGTATAAGTAATAAGTATAATTATTACAGTTCTAGCAATAATACCTCCATTATATGGGTAATAATGCATGTTATATTGATAATAATATAAGTAATAAGTATAATTATTACAGTTCTAGCGATAATACCTCTATTATATGGGTAATAATGCATGTTATATTGAGAATAATATAAGTAATGAGTACAATTATTACAGTTCTAGCCATAATAACTGCATTATATGGGTAATAATGCATGTTATATTGATAATAATATAAGCAATAAGTATAATTATTACAGTTCTAGCGATAATAACTGCATTATATGGGCAATAATGCATGTTATATTGATAATATCGGGAGTAATAAGTATAATTATTATAGTTCTAGCGATAATAATAGTAAAATATGGCAAATAGTGCATGTTATATTGATAATAATAAAAGTAATAGGTATACTTATTACAGTCCTACCGATAATAACTGCATAATATGGGTAATAATGCACGTTATATTGCTAATAATATAAGTAATGAGTACAATTATTACAGTTCTAGCGATATTAACTGCATTATATGGGTAATAATGCATGTTATATTGAGAATAATATAAGTAATAAGTATAATTATTACAGTTCTGGCGATAATAACTTCTTTATATGGGTAATAATGCACGTTATATTGCTAATGGTATAAGTAATAAGTATAATTATTACAGTTCTAGCGATAATACCTCTATTATATGGGTAATAATGCATGTTATATTGAGAATAATATAAGTAATGAGTACAATTATTACAGTTCTATCGATAATAACTGCATAATATGGGTAATAATTATGTTATATTGATGATAATAAAAGTAATACGTATATTTATTACAGTTCTAGCGATAATACCTCTATTATATGGGTAATAATGCATGTTATATTGAGAATAATATAAGTAATAAGTAGAATTATTACAGTTCTAGCGATAATAACTGCATTATATGGGTAATAATGCACGTTATAAGCTAACAATATAAGTAATGAGTACAATTATTACAGTTCTAGCCATAATAACTGCATTATATGGGTAATAATGCATGTTATATTGATAATGATATAAGTAATAAGTATAATTATTACAGTTCTAGCGATAATAACTGCATAATATGGGTAATAATGCACGTTATATTGCTAATAATATTAGTAATGAGTACAATTATTACAGTTCTAGCGATAATAACTGCATTATATGGGTAATAATGCATGTTATATTGATAATATCGGGAGTAATAAGTATAATTATTATAGTTCTAGCGATAATAATAGTAAAATATGGCAAATAGTGCATGTTATATTGATGATAATAAAAGTAATACGTATATTTATTATAGTTCTAGCGATAATAACTGCATAATATGGGTAATAATGCATGTTATATTGATAATAATATAAGTAATAAGTATAATTATTACAGTTCTAGCAATAATACCTCCATTACATGGGTAATAATGCATGTTATATTGAGAATAATATAAGTAATAAGTATAATTATTACAGTTCTGGCGATAATAACTTCTTTATATGGGTAATAATGCACGTTATATTGCTAATAGTATAAGTAATAAGTATAATTATTACAGTTCTAGCGATAATACCTCCATTATATGGGTAATAATGTATGTTATATTGATAATGATATAAGTAATAAGTATAATTATTACAGTTCTAGCGATAATAACTGCATAATATGGGTAATAATGCACGTTATATTGCTAATAATATAAGTAATGAGTACAATTATTACAGTTCTAGCGATATTAACTGCATTATATGGGTAATAATGCATGTTATATTGAGAATAATATAAGTAATAAGTATAATTATTACAGTTCTGGCGATAATAACTTCTTTATATGGGTAATAATGCACGTTATATTGCTAATAGTATAAGTAATAAGTATAATTATTACAGTTCTAGCGATAATACCTCTATTATATGGGTAATAATGCATGTTATATTGAGAATAATATAAGTAATGAGTACAATTATTACAGTTCTAGCGATAATAACTGCATTATATGGGTAATAATGCATGTTATATTGATAATAATATAAGCAATAAGTATAATTATTACAGTTCTAGCGATAATAACTGCATTATGTGGGTAATAATGCATGTTATATTGATAATATCGGGAGTAATAAGTATAATTATTATAGTTCTAGCGAGAATAATAGTAAAATATGGCAAATAGTGCATTTTATATTGATAATAATAAAAGTAATAAGTATATTTATTACAGTTCTATCGATAATAACTGCATAATATGGGTAATAATTATGTTATATTGATGATAATAAAAGTAATACGTATATTTATTACAGTTCTAGCGATAATAACTGCATAATATGGGTAATAATGCACTTTATATTGCTAATAATATAAGTAATGAGTACAATTATTACAGTTCTAGCCATAATAACTGCATTATATGGGTAATAATGCATGTTATATTGATAATAACATAAGTATTAAGTATAATTATTACAGTTCTAGCGATAATAACTGCATTATATGGGTAATAATGCATGTTATATTGATAATATCGGGAGTAATAAGTATAATTATTATAGTTCTAGCGATAATAATAGTAAAATATGGCAAATAGTGCATGTTATAAGGAGAATAATAAAAGAAATAAGTATATTTATTACAGTTCTATCGATAATAACTGCATAATATGGGTAATATTGCATGTTATATTGATAATAATATAAGTAATAAGTAGAATTATTACAGTTCTGGCGATAATAACTGCATTATATGAGTAATAATGCACGTTATATTGCTAACAATATAAGTAATAAGTATAATTATTACAGTTCTAGCGATAATAACTGCATTATATGGGTAACAATGCACGTTATATTGCTAACAGTATAAGTAATATGTATAATTATTACAGTTCTAGCAATAATACCTCCATTATATGGGTAATAATGCATGTTATATTGATGATAATGAAAGTGATACGTGTATTTATTATAGTGCTAGCGATAATAACTGCATAATATGGGTAATAATGCATGTTATATTGAGAATAATATAAGTGATAAGTATAATTATTACAGTTCTGGCGATAATAACTGCATTATATGGGTAATAATGCACGTTATATTGCTAATAATATAAGTAATGAGTACAATTATTACAGTTCTAGCGATAATAACTGCATTATATGGGTAATAATGCATGTTATATTGATAATATCGGGAGTAATAAGTATAATTATTACAGTTCTAGCGATAATAACTGCATAATATGGGTAATAATGCACGTTATATTGCTAATAATATAAATAATGGGTACAATTATTACAGTTCTAGCGATAATAACTGCATTATATGGGTAATAATGCATGTTATATTGATAATATCGGGAGTAATAAGTATAATTATTATAGTTCTAGCGATAATAATAGTAAAATCTGGCAAATAGTGCATGTTATATTGATAATAATAAAAGTAATAAGTATATTTATTACAGTTCTATAGATAATAACTGCATGATATGGGTAATAATGTATGTTATATTGATGATAATAAAAGTAATACGTATATTTTTTATAGTTCTAGCGATAATAACTGCATAATATGGGTAATAATGCATGTTATATTGAGAATAATATAAGTAATAAGTAGAATTATTACAGTTCTAGCGATAATAACTGCATTATATGGGTAATAATGCACGTTATATTGCTAACAATATACGTAATAAGTATAATTATTACCGTTCTAGCGATAATAACTGCATTATATGGGTAACAATGCACGTTATATTGCTAATAGTATAAGTAATAAGTATAATTATTACAGTTCTAGCAATAATACCTCCATTATATGGGTAATAATGCATGTTATATTGATAATAATATAAGTAATAAGTATAATTATTACAGTTCTAGCGATAATACCTCCTTTATATGGGTGATAATGCATGTTATATTGATAATGATATAAGTAATAAGTATAATTATTACAGTTCTAGCGATAATAACTGCATAATATGGGTAATAATGCACGTTATATTGCTAATAATATTAGTAATGAGTACAATTATTACAGTTCTAGCGATAATAACTGCATTATATGGGTAATAATGCATGTTATATTGATAATATCGGGAGTAATAAGTATAATTATTATAGTTCTAGCGATAATAATAGTAAAATATGGCAAATAGTGCATGTTATATTGATGATAATAAAAGTAATACGTATATTTATTATAGTTCTAGCGATAATAACTGCATAATATGGGTAATAATGCATGTTATATTGATAATAATATAAGTAATAAGTATAATTATTACAGTTCTAGCAATAATACCTCCATTACATGGGTAATAATGCATGTTATATTGAGAATAATATAAGTAATAAGTATAATTATTACAGTTCTGGCGATAATAACTTCTTTATATGGGTAATAATGCACGTTATATTGCTAATAGTATAAGTAATAAGTATAATTATTACAGTTCTAGCAATAATACCTCCATTATATGGGTAATAATGCATGTTATATTGATAATAATATAAGTAATAAGTATAATTATTACAGTTCTAGCGATAATACCTCCTTTATATGGGTAATAATGCATGTTATATTGAGAATAATATAAGTAATAAGTAGAATTATTACAGTTCTAGCGATAATAACTGCATTATATGGGTAATAATGCACGTTATATTGCTAACAATATAAGTAATGAGTACAATTATTACAGTTCTAGCGATAATAACTGCATTATATGGGTAATAATGCATGTTATATTGATAATAATATAAGCAATAAGTATAATTATTACAGTTCTAGCGATAATAACTGCATTATGTGGGTAATAATGCATGTTATATTGATAATATCGGGAGTAATAAGTATAATTATTATAGTTCTAGCGAGAATAATAGTAAAATATGGCAAATAGTGCATTTTATATTGATAATAATAAAAGTAATAAGTATATTTATTACAGTTCTATCGATAATAACTGCATAATATGGGTAATAATGCACTTTATATTGCTAATAATATAAGTAATGAGTACAATTATTACAGTTCTAGCCATAATACCTGCATTATATGGGTAATAATGCATGTTATATTGATAATAACATAATTAATAAGTATAATTATTACAGTTCTAGCGATAATAACTGCATTATATGGGTAATAATGCATGTTATATTGATAATATCGGGAGTAATAAGTATAATTATTATAGTTCTAGCGATAATAATAGTAAAATATGGCAAATAGTGCATGTTATAAGGAGAATAATAAAAGAAATAAGTATATTTATTACAGTTCTATCGATAATAACTGCATAATATGGGTAATATTGCATGTTATATTGATAACAATATAAGGAATAAGTAGAATTATTACAGTTCTGGCGATAGTAACTGCATTATATGAGTAATAATGCACGTTATATTGCTAACAATATAAGTAATAAGTATAATTATTACAGTTCTAGCGATAATAACTGCATTATATGGGTAACAATGCACGTTATATTGCTAATAGTATAAGTAATATGTATAATTATTACAGTTCTAGCAATAATACCTCCATTATATGGGTAATAATGCATGTTATATTGATGATAATGAAAGTGATACGTGTATTTATTATAGTGCTAGCGATAATAACTGCATAATATGGGTAATAATGCATGTTATATTGAGAATAATATAAGTGGTAAGTATAATTATTACAGTTCTGGCGATAATAACTGCATTATATGGGTAATAATGCACGTTATATTGCTAATAATATAAGTAATGAGTACAATTTTTACAGTTCTAGCGATAATAACTGCATTATATGGGTAATAATGCATGTTATATTGATAATATCGGGAGTAATAAGTATAATTATTATAGTTCTAGCGATAATAATAGTAAAATCTGGCAAATAGTGCATGTTATATTGATAATAATAAAAGTAATAAGTATATTTATTACAGTTCTATAGATAATAACTGCATGATATGGGTAATAATGTATGTTATATTGATGATAATAAAAGTAATACGTATATTTTTTATAGTTCTAGCGATAATAACTGCATAATATGGGTAATAATGCATGTTATATTGAGAATAATATAAGTAATAAGTAGAATTATTACAGTTCTAGCGATAATAACTGCATTATATGGGTAATAATGCACGTTATATTGCTAACAATATACGTAATAAGTATAATTATTACAGTTCTAGCGATAATAACTGCATTATATGGGTAACAATGCACGTTATATTGCTAATAGTATAAGTAATAAGTATAATTATTACAGTTCTAGCAATAATACCTCCATTATATGGGTAATAATGCATGTTATATTGATAATAATATAAGTAATAAGTATAATTATTACAGTTCTAGCGATAATACCTCTATTATATGGGTAATAATGCATGTTATATTGAGAATAATATAAGTAATGAGTACAATTATTACAGTTCTAGCCATAATAACTGCATTATATGGGTAATAATGCATGTTATATTGATAATAATATAAGCAATAAGTATAATTATTACAGTTCTAGCGATAATAACTGCATTATATGGGTAATAATGCATGTTATATTGATAATATCGGGAGTAATAAGTATAATTATTATAGTTCTAGCGATAATAATAGTAAAATATGGCAAATAGTGCATGTTATATTGATAATAATAAAAGTAATAGGTATACTTATTACAGTCCTACCGATAATAACTGCATAATATGGGTAATAATGCACGTTATATTGCTAATAATATAAGTAATGAGTACAATTATTACAGTTCTAGCGATATTAACTGCATTATATGGGTAATAATGCATGTTATATTGAGAATAATATAAGTAATAAGTATAATTATTACAGTGCTGGCGATAATAACTTCTTTATATGGGTAATAATGCACGTTATATTGCTAATGGTATAAGTAATAAGTATAATTATTACAGTTCTAGCGATAATACCTCTATTATATGGGTAATAATGCATGTTATATTGAGAATAATATAAGTAATGAGTACAATTATTACAGTTCTATCGATAATAACTGCATAATATGGGTAATAATTATGTTATATTGATGATAATAAAAGTAATACGTATATTTATTACAGTTCTAGCGATAATACCTCTATTATATGGGTAATAATGCATGTTATATTGAGAATAATATAAGTAATAAGTAGAATTATTACAGTTCTAGCGATAATAACTGCATTATATGGGTAATAATGCACGTTATAAGCTAACAATATAAGTAATGAGTACAATTATTACAGTTCTAGCCATAATAACTGCATTATATGGGTAATAATGCATGTTATATTGATAATAACATAAGTAATAAGTATAATTATTACAGTTCTAGCGATAATACCTCTATTATATGGGTAATAATGCATGTTATATTGAGAATAATATAAGTAATAAGTAGAATTATTACAGTTCTAGCGATAATAACTGCATTATATGGGTAATAATGCACGATATATTGCTAACAATATACGTAATAAGTATAATTATTACAGTTCTAGCGATAATAACTGCATTATATGGGTAACAATGCACGTTATATTGCTAATAGTATAAGTAATAAGTATAATTATTATAGTTCTAGCAATAATACCTCCATTATATGGGTAATAATGCATGTTATATTGATAATAATATAAGTAATAAGTATAATTATTACAGTTCTAGCGATAATACCTCCTTTATATGGGTAATAATGCACGTTATATTGATAATGATATAAGTAATAAGTATAATTATTACAGTTCTAGCGATAATAACTGCATAATATGGGTAATAATGCACGTTATATTGCTAATAATATTAGTAATGAGTACAATTATTACAGTTCTAGCGATAATAACTGCATTATATGGGTAATAATGCATGTTATATTGATAATATCGGGAGTAATAAGTATAATTATTATAGTTCTAGCGATAATAATAGTAAAATATGGCAAATAGTGCATGTTATATTGATGATAATAAAAGTAATACGTATATTTATTATAGTTCTAGCGATAATAACTGCATAATATGGGTAATAATGCATGTTATATTGATAATAATATAAGTAATAAGTATAATTATTACAGTTCTAGCAATAATACCTCCATTACATGGGTAATAATGCATGTTATATTGAGAATAATATAAGTAATGAGTACAATTATTACAGTTCTAGCCATAATAACTGCATTATATGGGTAATAATGCATGTTATATTGATAATAATATAAGCAATAAGTATAATTATTACAGTTCTAGCGATAATAACTGCATTATATGGGTAATAATGCATGTTATATTGATAATATCGGGAGTAATAAGTATAATTATTATAGTTCTAGCGATAATAATAGTAAAATATGGCAAATAGTGCATGTTATATTGATAATAATAAAAGTAATAGGTATACTTATTACAGTCCTACCGATAATAACTGCATAATATGGGTAATAATGCACGTTATATTGCTAATAATATAAGTAATGAGTACAATTATTACAGTTCTAGCGATATTAACTGCATTATATGGGTAATAATGCATGTTATATTGAGAATAATATAAGTAATAAGTATAATTATTACAGTTCTGGCGATAATAACTTCTTTATATGGGTAATAATGCACGTTATATTGCTAATGGTATAAGTAATAAGTATAATTATTACAGTTCTAGCGATAATACCTCTATTATATGGGTAATAATGCATGTTATATTGAGAATAATATAAGTAATGAGTACAATTATTACAGTTCTATCGATAATAACTGCATAATATGGGTAATAATTATGTTATATTGATGATAATAAAAGTAATACGTATATTTATTACAGTTCTAGCGATAATACCTCTATTATATGGGTAATAATGCATGTTATATTGAGAATAATATAAGTAATAAGTAGAATTATTACAGTTCTAGCGATAATAACTGCATTATATGGGTAATAATGCACGTTATAAGCTAACAATATAAGTAATGAGTACAATTATTACAGTTCTAGCCATAATAACTGCATTATATGGGTAATAATGCATGTTATATTGATAATAACATAAGTAATAAGTATAATTATTACAGTTCTAGCGATAATACCTCTATTATATGGGTAATAATGCATGTTATATTGAGAATAATATAAGTAATAAGTAGAATTATTACAGTTCTAGCGATAATAACTGCATTATATGGGTAATAATGCACGATATATTGCTAACAATATACGTAATAAGTATAATTATTACAGTTCTAGCGATAATAACTGCATTATATGGGTAACAATGCACGTTATATTGCTAATAGTATAAGTAATAAGTATAATTATTATAGTTCTAGCAATAATACCTCCATTATATGGGTAATAATGCATGTTATATTGATAATAATATAAGTAATAAGTATAATTATTACAGTTCTAGCGATAATACCTCCTTTATATGGGTAATAATGCATGTTATATTGATAATGATATAAGTAATAAGTATAATTATTACAGTTCTAGCGATAATAACTGCATAATATGGGTAATAATGCACGTTATATTGCTAATAATATTAGTAATGAGTACAATTATTACAGTTCTAGCGATAATAACTGCATTATATGGGTAATAATGCATGTTATATTGATAATATCGGGAGTAATAAGTATAATTATTATAGTTCTAGCGATAATAATAGTAAAATATGGCAAATAGTGCATGTTATATTGATGATAATAAAAGTAATACGTATATTTATTATAGTTCTAGCGATAATAACTGCATAATATGGGTAATAATGCATGTTATATTGATAATAATATAAGTAATAAGTATAATTATTACAGTTCTAGCAATAATACCTCCATTACATGGGTAATAATGCATGTTATATTGAGAATAATATAAGTAATAAGTATAATTATTACAGTTCTGGCGATAATAACTTCTTTATATGGGTAATAATGCACGTTATATTGCTAATAGTATAAGTAATAAGTATAATTATTACAGTTCTAGCGATAATACCTCCATTATATGGGTAATAATGTATGTTATATTGATAATGATATAAGTAATAAGTATAATTATTACAGTTCTAGCGATAATAACTGCATAATATGGGTAATAATGCACGTTATATTGCTAATAATATAAGTAATGAGTACAATTATTACAGTTCTAGCGATATTAACTGCATTATATGAGTAATAATGCATGTTATATTGAGAATAATATAAGTAATAAGTATAATTATTACAGTTCTGGCGATAATAACTTCTTTATATGGGTAATAATGCACGTTATATTGCTAATAGTATAAGTAATAAGTATAATTATTACAGTTCTAGCGATAATACCTCTATTATATGGGTAATAATGCATGTTATATTGAGAATAATATAAGTAATGAGTACAATTATTACAGTTCTAGCGATAATAACTGCATTATATGGGTAATAATGCATGTTATATTGATAATAATATAAGCAATAAGTATAATTATTACAGTTCTAGCGATAATAACTGCATTATGTGGGTAATAATGCATGTTATATTGATAATATCGGGAGTAATAAGTATAATTATTATAGTTCTAGCGAGAATAATAGTAAAATATGGCAAATAGTGCATTTTATATTGATAATAATAAAAGTAATAAGTATATTTATTACAGTTCTATCGATAATAACTGCATAATATGGGTAATAATTATGTTATATTGATGATAATAAAAGTAATACGTATATTTATTACAGTTCTAGCGATAATAACTGCATAATATGGGTAATAATGCACTTTATATTGCTAATAATATAAGTAATGAGTACAATTATTACAGTTCTAGCCATAATAACTGCATTATATGGGTAATAATGCATGTTATATTGATAATAACATAAGTAATAAGTATAATTATTACAGTTCTAGCGATAATAACTGCATTATATGGGTAATAATGCATGTTATATTGATAATATCGGGAGTAATAAGTATAATTATTATAGTTCTAGCGATAATAATAGTAAAATATGGCAAATAGTGCATGTTATAAGGAGAATAATAAAAGAAATAAGTATATTTATTACAGTTCTATCGATAATAACTGCATAATATGGGTAATATTGCATGTTATATTGATAATAATATAAGTAATAAGTAGAATTATTACAGTTCTGGCGATAATAACTGCATTATATGAGTAATAATGCACGTTATATTGCTAACAATATAAGTAATAAGTATAATTATTACAGTTCTAGCGATAATAACTGCATTATATGGGTAACAATGCACGTTATATTGCTAACAGTATAAGTAATATGTATAATTATTACAGTTCTAGCAATAATACCTCCATTATATGGGTAATAATGCATGTTATATTGATGATAATGAAAGTGATACGTGTATTTATTATAGTGCTAGCGATAATAACTGCATAATATGGGTAATAATGCATGTTATATTGAGAATAATATAAGTGATAAGTATAATTATTACAGTTCTGGCGATAATAACTGCATTATATGGGTAATAATGCACGTTATATTGCTAATAATATAAGTAATGAGTACAATTATTACAGTTCTAGCGATAATAACTGCATTATATGGGTAATAATGCATGTTATATTGATAATATCGGGAGTAATAAGTATAATTATTACAGTTCTAGCGATAATAACTGCATAATATGGGTAATAATGCACGTTATATTGCTAATAATATAAATAATGGGTACAATTATTACAGTTCTAGCGATAATAACTGCATTATATGGGTAATAATGCATGTTATATTGATAATATCGGGAGTAATAAGTATAATTATTATAGTTCTAGCGATAATAATAGTAAAATCTGGCAAATAGTGCATGTTATATTGATAATAATAAAAGTAATAAGTATATTTATTACAGTTCTATAGATAATAACTGCATGATATGGGTAATAATGTATGTTATATTGATGATAATAAAAGTAATACGTATATTTTTTATAGTTCTAGCGATAATAACTGCATAATATGGGTAATAATGCATGTTATATTGAGAATAATATAAGTAATAAGTAGAATTATTACAGTTCTAGCGATAATAACTGCATTATATGGGTAATAATGCACGTTATATTGCTAACAATATACGTAATAAGTATAATTATTACCGTTCTAGCGATAATAACTGCATTATATGGGTAACAATGCACGTTATATTGCTAATAGTATAAGTAATAAGTATAATTATTACAGTTCTAGCAATAATACCTCCATTATATGGGTAATAATGCATGTTATATTGATAATAATATAAGTAATAAGTATAATTATTACAGTTCTAGCGATAATACCTCCTTTATATGGGTAATAATGCATGTTATATTGATAATGATATAAGTAATAAGTATAATTATTACAGTTCTAGCGATAATAACTGCATAATATGGGTAATAATGCACGTTATATTGCTAATAATATTAGTAATGAGTACAATTATTACAGTTCTAGCGATAATAACTGCATTATATGGGTAATAATGCATGTTATATTGATAATATCGGGAGTAATAAGTATAATTATTATAGTTCTAGCGATAATAATAGTAAAATATGGCAAATAGTGCATGTTATATTGATGATAATAAAAGTAATACGTATATTTATTATAGTTCTAGCGATAATAACTGCATAATATGGGTAATAATGCATGTTATATTGATAATAATATAAGTAATAAGTATAATTATTACAGTTCTAGCAATAATACCTCCATTACATGGGTAATAATGCATGTTATATTGAGAATAATATAAGTAATAAGTATAATTATTACAGTTCTGGCGATAATAACTTCTTTATATGGGTAATAATGCACGTTATATTGCTAATAGTATAAGTAATAAGTATAATTATTACAGTTCTAGCGATAATACCTCTATTATATGGGTAATAATGCATGTTATATTGAGAATAATATAAGTAATGAGTACAATTATTACAGTTCTAGCGATAATAACTGCATTATATGGGTAATAATGCATGTTATATTGATAATAATATAAGCAATAAGTATAATTATTACAGTTCTAGCGATAATAACTGCATTATGTGGGTAATAATGCATGTTATATTGATAATATCGGGAGTAATAAGTATAATTATTATAGTTCTAGCGAGAATAATAGTAAAATATGGCAAATAGTGCATTTTATATTGATAATAATAAAAGTAATAAGTATATTTATTACAGTTCTATCGATAATAACTGCATAATATGGGTAATAATTATGTTATATTGATGATAATAAAAGTAATACGTATATTTATTACAGTTCTAGCGTTAATAACTGCATAATATGGGTAATAATGCACTTTATATTGCTAATAATATAAGTAATGAGTACAATTATTACAGTTCTAGCCATAATAACTGCATTATATGGGTAATAATGCATGTTATATTGATAATAACATAAGTAATAAGTATAATTATTACAGTTCTAGCGATAATAACTGCATTATATGGGTAATAATGCATGTTATATTGATAATATCGGGAGTAATAAGTATAATTATTATAGTTCTAGCGATAATAATAGTAAAATATGGCAAATAGTGCATGTTATAAGGAGAATAATAAAAGAAATAAGTATATTTATTACAGTTCTATCGATAATAACTGCATAATATGGGTAATATTGCATGTTATATTGATAATAATATAAGTAATAAGTAGAATTATTACAGTTCTGGCGATAATAACTGCATTATATGAGTAATAATGCACGTTATATTGCTAACAATATAAGTAATAAGTATAATTATTACAGTTCTAGCGATAATAACTGCATTATATGGGTAACAATGCACGTCATATTGCTAATAGTATAAGTAATATGTATAATTATTACAGTTCTAGCAATAATACCTCCATTATATGGGTAATAATGCATGTTATATTGATGATAATGAAAGTGATACGTGTATTTATTATAGTGCTAGCGATAATAACTGCATAATATGGGTAATAATGCATGTTATATTGAGAATAATATAAGTGATAAGTATAATTATTACAGTTCTGGCGATAATAACTGCATTATATGGGTAATAATGCACGATATATTGCTAACAATATACGTAATAAGTATAATTATTACAGTTCTAGCGATAATAACTGCATTATTTGGGTAACAATGCACGTTATATTGCTAATAGTATAAGTAATAAGTATAATTATTATAGTTCTAGCAATAATACCTCCATTATATGGGTAATAATGCATGTTATATTGATAATAATATAAGTAATAAGTATAATTATTACAGTTCTAGCGATAATACCTCCTTTATATGGGTAATAATGCATGTTATATTGATAATGATATAAGTAATAAGTATAATTATTACAGTTCTAGCGATAATAACTGCATAATATGGGTAATAATGCACGTTATATTGCTAATAATATTAGTAATGAGTACAATTATTACAGTTCTAGCGATAATAACTGCATTATATGGGTAATAATGCATGTTATATTGATAATATCGGGAGTAATAAGTATAATTATTATAGTTCTAGCGATAATAATAGTAAAATATGGCAAATAGTGCATGTTATATTGATGATAATAAAAGTAATACGTATATTTATTATAGTTCTAGCGATAATAACTGCATAATATGGGTAATAATGCATGTTATATTGATAATAATATAAGTAATAAGTATAATTATTACAGTTCTAGCAATAATACCTCCATTACATGGGTAATAATGCATGTTATATTGAGAATATTATAAGTAATAAGTATAATTATTACAGTTCTGGCGATAATAACTTTTTTATATGGGTAATAATGCACGTTATATTGCTAATAGTATAAGTAATAAGTATAATTATTACAGTTCTAGCGATAATACCTCCATTATATGGGTAATAATGTATGTTATATTGATAATGATATAAGTAATAAGTATAATTATTACAGTTCTAACGATAATAACTGCATAATATGGGTAATAATGCACGTTATATAGCTAATAATATAAGTAATGAGTACAATTATTACAGTTCTAGCGATAATAACTGCATTATATGGGTAATAATGCATGTTATATTGATAATATCGGGAGTAATAAGTATAATTATTATAGTTCTAGCGATAATAATAGTAAAATATGGCAAATAGTGCATGTTATCAGGAGAATAATAAAAGAAATAAGTATATTTATTACAGTTCTATCGATAATAACTGCATAATATGGGTAATATTGCATGTTATATTGATAATAATATAAGTAATAAGTAGAATTATTACAGTTCTGGCGATAATAACTGCATTATATGAGTAATAATGCACGTTATATTGCTAACAATATAAGTAATAAGTATAATTATTACAGTTCTAGCGATAATAACTGCATTATATGGGTAACAATGCACGTTATATTGCTAACAGTATAAGTAATATGTATAATTATTACAGTTCTAGCAATAATACCTCCATTATATGGGTAATAATGCATGTTATATTGATGATAATGAAAGTGATACGTGTATTTATTATAGTGCTAGCGATAATAACTGCATAATATGGGTAATAATGCATGTTATATTGAGAATAATATAAGTGATAAGTATAATTATTACAGTTCTGGCGATAATAACTGCATTATATGGGTAATAATGCACGTTATATTGCTAATAATATAAGTAATGAGTACAATTATTACAGTTCTAGCGATAATAACTGCATTATATGGGTAATAATGCATGTTATATTGATAATATCGGGAGTAATAAGTATAATTATTACAGTTCTAGCGATAATAACTGCATAATATGGGTAATAATGCACGTTATATTGCTAATAATATAAATAATGGGTACAATTATTACAGTTCTAGCGATAATAACTGCATAATATGGGTAATAATGCATGTTATATTGAGAATAATATAAGTAATAAGTATAATTATTACAGTTCTAGCGATAATACCTCCTTTATATGGGTAATAATGCATGTTATATTGATAATGATATAAGTAATAAGTATAATTATTACAGTTCTAGCGATAATAACTGCATAATATGGGTAATAATGCACGTTATATTGCTAATAATATTAGTAATGAGTACAATTATTACAGTTCTAGCGATAATAACTGCATTATATGGGTAATAATGCATGTTATATTGATAATATCGGGAGTAATAAGTATAATTATTATAGTTCTAGCGATAATAATAGTAAAATATGGCAAATAGTGCATGTTATATTGATGATAATAAAAGTAATACGTATATTTATTATAGTTCTAGCGATAATAACTGCATAATATGGGTAATAATGCATGTTATATTGATAATAATATAAGTAATAAGTATAATTATTACAGTTCTAGCAATAATACCTCCATTACATGGGTAATAATGCATGTTATATTGAGAATAATATAAGTAATAAGTATAATTATTACAGTTCTGGCGATAATAACTTCTTTATATGGGTAATAATGCACGTTATATTGCTAATAGTATAAGTAATAAGTATAATTATTACAGTTCTAGCGATAATACCTCTATTATATGGGTAATAATGCATGTTATATTGAGAATAATATAAGTAATGAGTACAATTATTACAGTTCTAGCGATAATAACTGCATTATATGGGTAATAATGCATGTTATATTGATAATAATATAAGCAATAAGTATAATTATTACAGTTCTAGCGATAATAACTGCATTATGTGGGTAATAATGCATGTTATATTGATAATATCGGGAGTAATAAGTATAATTATTATAGTTCTAGCGAGAATAATAGTAAAATATGGCAAATAGTGCATTTTATATTGATAATAATAAAAGTAATAAGTATATTTATTACAGTTCTATCGATAATAACTGCATAATATGGGTAATAATTATGTTATATTGATGATAATAAAAGTAATACGTATATTTATTACAGTTCTAGCGATAATAACTGCATAATATGGGTAATAATGCACTTTATATTGCTAATAATATAAGTAATGAGTACAATTATTACAGTTCTAGCCATAATAACTGCATTATATGGGTAATAATGCATGTTATATTGATAATAACATAAGTAATAAGTATAATTATTACAGTTCTAGCGATAATAACTGCATTATATGGGTAATAATGCATGTTATATTGATAATATCGGGAGTAATAAGTATAATTATTATAGTTCTAGCGATAATAATAGTAAAATATGGCAAATAGTGCATGTTATAAGGAGAATAATAAAAGAAATAAGTATATTTATTACAGTTCTATCGATAATAACTGCATAATATGGGTAATATTGCATGTTATATTGATAATAATATAAGTAATAAGTAGAATTATTACAGTTCTGGCGATAATAACTGCATTATATGAGTAATAATGCACGTTATATTGCTAACAATATAAGTAATAAGTATAATTATTACAGTTCTAGCGATAATAACTGCATTATATGGGTAACAATGCACGTTATATTGCTAATAGTATAAGTAATATGTATAATTATTACAGTTCTAGCAATAATACCTCCATTATATGGGTAATAATGCATGTTATATTGATGATAATGAAAGTGATACGTGTATTTATTATAGTGCTAGCGATAATAACTGCATAATATGGGTAATAATGCATGTTATATTGAGAATAATATAAGTGATAAGTATAATTATTACAGTTCTGGCGATAATAACTGCATTATATGGGTAATAATGCACGTTATATTGCTAATAATATAAGTAATGAGTACAATTATTACAGTTCTAGCGATAATAACTGCATTATATGGGTAATAATGCATGTTATATTGATAATATCGGGAGTAATAAGTATAATTATTACAGTTCTAGCGATAATAACTGCATAATATGGGTAATAATGCACGTTATATTGCTAATAATATAAATAATGGGTACAATTATTACAGTTCTAGCGATAATAACTGCATTATATGGGTAACAATGCACGTTATATTGCTAATAGTATAAGTAATATGTATAATTATTACAGTTCTAGCAATAATACCTCCATTATATGGGTAATAATGCATGTTATATTGATGATAATGAAAGTGATACGTGTATTTATTATAGTGCTAGCGATAATAACTGCATAATATGGGTAATAATGCATGTTATATTGAGAATAATATAAGTGATAAGTATAATTATTACAGTTCTAGCAATAATACCTCCATTACATGGGTAATAATGCATGTTATATTGATAATGATATAAGTAATAAGTATAATTATTACAGTTCTAGCGATAATAACTGCATAATATGGCTAATAATGCACGTTATATTGCTAATAATATAAGTAATGAGTACAATTATTACAGTTCTAGCGATATTAACTGCATTATATGGGTAATAATGCATGTTATATTGAGAATAATATAAGTAATAAGTATAATTATTACAGTTCTGGCGATAATAACTTCTTTATATGGGTAATAATGCACGTTATATTGCTAATAGTATAAGTAATAAGTATAATTATTACAGTTCTAGCGATAATACCTCTATTATATGGGTAATAATGCATGTTATATTGAGAATAATATAAGTAATGAGTACAATTATTACAGTTCTAGCCATAATAACTGCATTATATGGGTAATAATGCATGTTATATTGATAATAACATAAGTAATAAGTATAATTATTTCAGTTCTAGCGATAATAACTGCATAATATGGGTAATATTGCATGTTATATTGATAATAATATAAGTAATAAGTAGAATTATTACAGTTCTGGCGATAATAACTGCATTATATGAGTAATAATGCACGTTATATTGCTAACAATATAAGTAATAAGTATAATTATTACAGTTCTAGCGATAATAACTGCATTATATGGGTAACAATGCACGTTATATTGCTAATAGTATAAGTAATATGTATAATTATTACAGTTCTAGCAATAATACCTCCATTATATGGGTAATAATGCATGTTATATTGATGATAATGAAAGTGATACGTGTATTTATTATAGTGCTAGCGATAATAACTGCATAATATGGGTAATAATGCATGTTATATTGAGAATAATATAAGTGATAAGTATAATTATTACAGTTCTGGCGATAATAACTGCATTATATGGGTAATAATGCACGTTATATTGCTAATAATATAAGTAATGAGTACAATTATTACAGTTCTAGCGATAATAACTGCATTATATGGGTAATAATGCATGTTATATTGATAATATCGGGAGTAATAAGTATAATTATTACAGTTCTAGCGATAATAACTGCATTATATGGGTAATAATGCATGTTATATTGATAATATCGGGAGTAATAAGTATAATTATTATAGTTCTAGCGATAATAATAGTAAAATATGGCAAATAGTGCATGTTATAAGGAGAATAATAAAAGAAATAAGTATATTTATTACAGTTCTATCGATAATAACTGCATAATATGGGTAATATTGCATGTTATATTGATAACAATATAAGTAATAAGTAGAATTATTACAGTTCTGGCGATAATAACTGCATTATATGAGTAATAATGCACGTTATATTGCTAACAATATAAGTAATAAGTATAATTATTACAGTTCTAGCGATAATAACTGCATTATATGGGTAACAATGCACGTTATATTGCTAATAGTATAAGTAATATGTATAATTATTACAGTTCTAGCAATAATACCTCCATTATATGGGTAATAATGCATGTTATATTGATGATAATGAAAGTGATACGTGTATTTATTATAGTGCTAGCGATAATAACTGCATAATATGGGTAATAATGCATGTTATATTGAGAATAATATAAGTGATAAGTATAATTATTACAGTTCTGGCGATAATAACTGCATTATATGGGTAATAATGCACGATATATTGCTAACAATATACGTAATAAGTATAATTATTACAGTTCTAGCGATAATAACTGCATTATTTGGGTAACAATGCACGTTATATTGCTAATAGTATAAGTAATAAGTATAATTATTATAGTTCTAGCAATAATACCTCCATTATATGGGTAATAATGCATGTTATATTGATAATAATATAAGTAATAAGTATAATTATTACAGTTCTAGCGATAATACCTCCTTTATATGGGTAATAATGCATGTTATATTGATAATGATATAAGTAATAAGTATAATTATTACAGTTCTAGCGATAATAACTGCATAATATGGGTAATAATGCACGTTATATTGCTAATAATATTAGTAATGAGTACAATTATTACAGTTCTAGCGATAATAACTGCATTATATGGGTAATAATGCATGTTATATTGATAATATCGGGAGTAATAAGTATAATTATTATAGTTCTAGCGATAATAATAGTAAAATATGGCAAATAGTGCATGTTATATTGATGATAATAAAAGTAATACGTATATTTATTATAGTTCTAGCGATAATAACTGCATAATATGGGTAATAATGCATGTTATATTGATAATAATATAAGTAATAAGTATAATTATTACAGTTCTAGCAATAATACCTCCATTACATGGGTAATAATGCATGTTATATTGAGAATATTATAAGTAATAAGTATAATTATTACAGTTCTGGCGATAATAACTTTTTTATATGGGTAATAATGCACGTTATATTGCTAATAGTATAAGTAATAAGTATAATTATTACAGTTCTAGCGATAATACCTCCATTATATGGGTAATAATGTATGTTATATTGATAATGATATAAGTAATAAGTATAATTATTACAGTTCTAACGATAATAACTGCATAATATGGGTAATAATGCACGTTATATAGCTAATAATATAAGTAATGAGTACAATTATTACAGTTCTAGCGATATTAACTGCATTATATGGGTAATAATGCATGTTATATTGAGAATAATATAAGTAATAAGTATAATTATTACAGTTCTGGCGATAATAACTTCTTTATATGGGTAATAATGCACGTTATATTGCTAATAGTATAAGTAATAAGTATAACTATTACAGTTCTAGCGATAATACCTCTATTATATGGGTAATAATGCATGTTATATTGAGAATAATATAAGTAATGAGTACAATTATTACAGTTCTAGCGATAATAACTGCATTATATGGGTAATAATGCATGTTATATTGATAATAATATAAGCAATAAGTATAATTATTACAGTTCTAGCGATAATAACTGCATTATGTGGGTAATAATGCATGTTATATTGATAATATCGGGAGTAATAAGTATAATTATTATAGTTCTGGCGAGAATAATAGTAAAATATGGCAAATAGTGCATTTTATATTGATAATAATAAAAGTAATAAGTATATTTATTACAGTTCTATCGATAATAACTGCATAATATGGGTAATAATTATGTTATATTGATGATAATAAAAGTAATACGTATATTTATTACAGTTCTAGCGATAATAACTGCATAATATGGGTAATAATGCACTTTATATTGCTAATAATATAAGTAATGAGTACAATTATTACAGTTCTAGCCATAATACCTCCATTATATGGGTAATAATGCATGTTATATTGATAATAATATAAGTAATAAGTATAATTATTACAGTTCTAGCGATAATACCTCCTTTATATGGGTAATAATGCATGTTATATTGATAATGATATAAGTAATAAGTATAATTATTACAGTTCTAGCGATAATAACTGCATAATATGGGTAATAATGCACGTTATATTGCTAATAATATTAGTAATGAGTACAATTATTACAGTTCTAGCGATAATAACTGCATTATATGGGTAATAATGCATGTTATATTGATAATATCGGGAGTAATAAGTATAATTATTATAGTTCTAGCGATAATAATAGTAAAATATGGCAAATAGTGCATGTTATATTGATGATAATAAAAGTAATACGTATATTTATTATAGTTCTAGCGATAATAACTGCATAATATGGGTAATAATGCATGTTATATTGATAATAATATAAGTAATAAGTATAATTATTACAGTTCTAGCAATAATACCTCCATTACATGGGTAATAATGCATGTTATATTGAGAATAATATAAGTAATAAGTATAATTATTACAGTTCTGGCGATAATAACTTCTTTATATGGGTAATAATGCACGTTATATTGCTAATAGTATAAGTAATAAGTATAATTATTACAGTTCTAGCGATAATACCTCCATTATATGGGTAATAATGTATGTTATATTGATAATGATATAAGTAATAAGTATAATTATTACAGTTCTAGCGATAATAACTGCATAATATGGGTAATAATGCACGTTATATTGCTAATAATATAAGTAATGAGTACAATTATTACAGTTCTAGCGATATTAACTGCATTATATGGGTAATAATGCATGTTATATTGAGAATAATATAAGTAATAAGTATAATTATTACAGTTCTGGCGATAATAACTTCTTTATATGGGTAATAATGCACGTTATATTGCTAACAATATAAGTAATAAGTATAATTATTACAGTTCTAGCGATAATACCTCTATTATATGGGTAATAATGCATGTTATATTGAGAATAATATAAGTAATGAGTACAATTATTACAGTTCTAGCGATAATAACTGCATTATATGGGTAATAATGCATGTTATATTGATAATAATATAAGCAATAAGTATAATTATTACAGTTCTAGCGATAATAACTGCATTATGTGGGTAATACTGCATGTTATATTGATAATATCGGGAGTAATAAGTATAATTATTATAGTTCTAGCGAGAATAATAGTAAAATATGGCAAATAGTGCATTTTATATTGATAATAATAAAAGTAATAAGTATATTTATTACAGTTCTATCGATAATAACTGCATAATATGGGTAATAATTATGTTATATTGATGATAATAAAAGTAATACGTATATTTATTACAGTTCTAGCGATAATAACTGCATAATATGGGTAATAATGCACTTTATATTGCTAATAATATAAGTAATGAGTACAATTATTACAGTTCTAGCCATAATAACTGCATTATATGGGTAATAATGCATGTTATATTGATAATAACATAAGTAATAAGTATAATTATTACAGTTCTAGCGATAATAACTGCATTATATGGGTAATAATGCATGTTATATTGATAATATCGGGAGTAATAAGTATAATTATTATAGTTCTAGCGATAATAATAGTAAAATATGGCAAATAGTGCATCTTATAAGGAGAATAATAAAAGAAATAAGTATATTTATTACAGTTCTATCGATAATAACTGCATAATATGGGTAATATTGCATGTTATATTGATAACAATATAAGTAATAAGTAGAATTATTACAGTTCTGGCGATATTAACTGCATTATATGAGTAATAATGCACGTTATATTGCTAACAATATAAGTAATAAGTATAATTATTACAGTTCTAGCGATAATAACTGCATTATATGGGTAACAATGCACGTTATATTGCTAATAGTATAAGTAATATGTATAATTATTACAGTTCTAGCAATAATACCTCCATTATATGGGTAATAATGCATGTTATATTGATGATAATGAAAGTGATACGCGTATTTATTATAGTGCTAGCGATAATAACTGCATAATATGGGTAATAATGCATGTTATATTGAGAATAATATAAGTGATAAGTATAATTATTACAGTTCTGGCGATAATAACTGCATTATATGGGTAATAATGCACGTTATATTGCTAATAATATAAGTAATGAGTACAATTATTACAGTTCTAGCGATAATAACTGCATTATATGGGTAATAATGCATGTTATATTGATAATATCGGGAGTAATAAGTATAATTATTACAGTTCTAGCGATAATAACTGCATAATATGGGTAATAATGCACGTTATATTGCTAATAATATAAGTAATGGGTACAATTATTACAGTTCTAGCGATAATAACTGCATTATATGGGTAATAATGCATGTTATATTGATAATATCGGGAGTAATAAGTATAATTATTATAGTTCTAGCGATAATAATAGTAAAATCTGGCAAATAGTGCATGTTATATTGATAATAATAAAAGTAATAAGTATATTTATTACAGTTCTATAGATAATAACTGCATGATATGGGTAATAATGTATGTTATATTGATGATAATAAAAGTAATACGTATATTTTTTATAGTTCTAGCGATAATAACTGCATAATATGGGTAATAATGCATGTTATATTGAGAATAATATAAGTAATAAGTAGAATTATTACAGTTCTAGCGATAATAACTGCATTATATGGGTAATAATGCACGTTATATTGCTAACAATATACGTAATAAGTATAATTATTACAGTTCTAGCGATAATAACTGCATTATATGGGTAACAATGCACGTTATATTGCTATTAGTATAAGTAATAAGTATAATTATTACAGTTCTAGCAATAATACCTCCATTATATGGGTAATAATGCATGTTATATTGATAATAATATAAGTAATAAGTATAATTATTACAGTTCTAGCGATAATACCTCCTTTATATGGGTAATAATGCATGTTATATTGATAATGATATAAGTAATAAGTATAATTATTACAGTTCTAGCGATAATAACTGCATAATATGGGTAATAATGCACGTTATATTGCTAATAATATTAGTAATGAGTACAATTATTACAGTTCTAGCGATAATAACTGCATTATATGGGTAATAATGCATGTTATATTGATAATAATATAAGCAATAAGTATAATTATTACAGTTCTAGCGATAATAACTGCATTATATGGGTAATAATGCATGTTATATTGATAATATCGGGAGTAATAAGTATAATTATTATAGTTCTAGCGATAATAATAGTAAAATATGGCAAATAGTGCATGTTATATTGATAATAATAAAAGTAATAAGTATATTTATTACAGTCCTACCGATAATAACTGCATAATATGGGTAATAATGCACGTTATATTGCTAATAATATAAGTAATGAGTACAATTATTACAGTTCTAGCGATATTAACTGCATTATATGGGTAATAATGCATGTTATATTGAGAATAATATAAGTAATAAGTATAATTATTACAGTTCTGGCGATAATAACTTCTTTATATGGGTAATAATGCATGTTATATTGATAATGATATAAGTAATAAGTATAATTATTATAGTTCTAGCGATAATAACTGCATAATATGGGAAATAATGCATGTTATATTGAGAATAATATAAGTAATGAGTACAATTATTACAGTTCTATCGATAATAACTGCATAATATGGGTAATAATTATGTTATATTGATGATAATAAAAGTAATACGTATATTTATTACAGTTCTAGCGATAATACCTCTATTATATGGGTAATAATGCATGTTATATTGAGAATAATATAAGTAATAAGTAGAATTATTACAGTTCTAGCGATAATAACTGCATTATATGGGTAATAATGCATGTTATATTGATGATAATAAAAGTAATACGTATATTTATTATAGTTCTAGCGATAATAACTGCATAATATGGGTAATAATGCATGTTATATTGATAATAATATAAGTAATAAGTATAATTATTACAGTTCTAGCAATAATACCTCCATTATATGGGTAATAATGCATGTTATACTGAGAATAATATAAGTAATAAGTATAATTATTACAGTTCTGGCGATAATAACTTCTTTATATGGGTAATAATGCACGTTATATTGCTAATAGTATAAGTAATAAGTATAATTATTACAGTTCTAGCGATAATAACTGCATTATATGGGTAATAATGCATGTTATATTGATAATAATATAAGCAATAAGTATAATTATTACAGTTCTAGCGATAATAACTGCATTATATGGGTAATAATGCATGTTATATTGATAATATCGGGAGTAATAAGTGTATTTTTATAGTTCTGGCGATAATAACTGCATAATATGGGTAATAATGCATGTTATGTTGATAATAATGTAAGTAATAAGTATAATTATTACAGTTCTAGCAATAATACCTCCATTATATGGGTAATAATGCATGTCATATTGATGATAATAAATGTAATACGTGTATTTATTATAGTTCTAGCGATAATAACTGCATAATATGGGTAATAATGCATGTTATATTGATACTAATATAAGTAATAAGTATAATTATTACAGTTCTAGCAATAATACCTCCATTATATGGGTAATAATGCATGTTATACTGAGAATAATATAAGTAATAAGTATAATTATTACAGTTCTGGCGATAATAACTTCTTTATATGGGTAATAATGCACGTTATATTGCTAATAGTATAAGTAATAAGTATAATTATTACAGTTCTAGCGATAATACCTCCATTATATGGGTAATAATGTATGTTATATTGATAATGATATAAGTAATAAGTATAATTATTACAGTTCTAGCGATATTAACTGCATAATATGGCTAATAATGCACGTTATATTGCTAATAATATAAGTAATGAGTACAATTATTACAGTTCTAGCGATAATAACTGCATTATATGGGTAATAATGCATGTTATATTGATAATAATATAAGCAATAAGTATAATTATTACAGTTCTAGCGATAATAACTGCATTATATGGGTAATAATGCATGTTATATTGATAATATCGGGAGTAATAAGTATAATTATTATAGTTCTAGCGATAATAATAGTAAAATATGGCAAATAGTGCATGTTATATTGATAATAATAAAAGTAATAATTATATTTATTATAGTTCTATGGATAATAACTGCATAATATGGGTAATAATGCATGTTATATTGATAATATCGGGAGTAATAAGTATAATTATTATAGTTCTAGCGATAATAATAGTAAAATATGGCTAATAGTGCATGTTATATTGATAATATCTGGAGTAATAAGTATATTTATTATAGTTCTGGCGATAATAATAGTAAAATATGGCTAATAGTGCATGTTATATTGATAATAATATAAGTAATAAGTATAATTATTACAGTTCTAGCGACAATAACTGCATAATATGGGTAATAATGCATGTTATATTGATGATAACAAAAGTAATAAGTATATTTATTATAGTTCTGTCGATAATGACTGCATAATATGGGTAATAATGCACGTTATATTGATGGTAATAAAAGTAATAAGAATATTTATTATAGTTCTGTCGATAATAACTGCATAATATGGGTAATAATGCATGTTATATTTATAATATCGGGAGTAATAACTATAATTATTACAGTTCTAGCGATAATACTAGTGAAATATGGCTAAGAGTGCATGTTATATTGATAATAATAAAAGTAATAAGTATGTTTATTATAGTTCTACCGATAATAACTGCATAATATGGGTAATAATGCATGTTATATTGATAACAATATAAGTAATAAGTATAATTATTACAGTTCTAGCGATAATAACTGCATTATATGGGTAATAATGCGTGTTATATTGATAATATCGGGAGTTATAAGTATAATTATTATAGTTCTAGCGATAATAATAGTAAAATATGGCTAATAGTGCATGTTATATTGATAATAATAAAAGTAGTAAGTATATTTATTATAGTTCTATCGATTATAACTGCATAATATGGGTAATAATGCATGTTATATTGATAACAATGTAAGTAATAAGTATATTTATTATAGTTCTACCGATAATAACTGCATAATAAGGGTAATAATGCATGTTATAATGATAACAATGTAAGTAATAAGTATAATTATTACAGTTCTAGCGATAATAACAGCATTATATGGGTAATAATGCGTGTTACATTGATGATATCGGGAGTTATAAGTATAATTATTATAGTTCTAGGGATAATACTAGTGAAATATGGCTAAGAGTGCATGTTATATTGACAATAATAAAAGTAATAAGTATATTTATTATAGTTCTATGGATAATAACTGCATAATATGGGTAATAATGCACGTTATATTGATGGTAATAAAAGTAATAAGAATATTTATTATAGTTCTGTCGATAATAACTGCATAATATGGGTAATAATGCATGTTATATTGAGAATAATTAAAGTAATAAGTATAATTATTACAGTTCTGGCGATAATAACTGCATTATGTGGGTAATAATGCACGTTATATTGCTAATAATATAAGTAATAAGTATAATTATTACAGTTCTAGCGATAATAACTGCATTGTATGGGTAATAATGCATGTTATATTGATAATATCGGGAGTAATAAGTATAATTATTATAGTTCTAGCGATAATAATAGTAAAATATGGCAAATAGTGCATGTTATATTGATAATAATAAAAGTAGTAAGTATATTTATTATAGTTCTATCGATAATAACTGCATAATATGGGTAATAATGCATGTTATATTGATAATATCGGGAGTAATAAGTATAATTATTATAGTTCTAGCGATAATAATAGTAAAATATGGCTAATAGTGCATGTTATATTGATAATATCTGGAGTAATAAGTATATTTATTATAGTTCTGGCGATAATAATAGTAAAATATGGCTAATAGTGCATGTTATATTGATAATAATAAAAGTAATAAGCAATATTTATTATAGTTCTACCGATAATAACCGCATAATATGGGTAATAATGCATGTTATATTGATAACAATATAAGTAATAAGTATAATTATTACAGTTCTAGCGAAAATAACTGCATTATATGGGTAATAATGCGTGTTACATTGAAGATATCGGGAGTTATAAGTATAATTATTATAGTTTTAGCGATAATACTAGTGAAATATGGCTAAGAGTGCATGTTATATTGACAATAATAAAAGTAATAAGTATATTTATTATAGTTCTATGGATAATAACTGCATAATATGGGTAATAATGCACGTTATATTGATGGTAATAAAAGTAATTAGAATATTTATTATAGTTCTGTCGATATTAACTGCATAATATGGGTAATAATGCATGTTATATTTATAATATCGGGAGTAATAAGTATAATTATTACAGTTCTAGCGATAATACTAGTGAAATATGGCTAAGAGTGCATGTTATATTGATAATAATAAAAGTAATAAGTATGTTTATTATAGTTCTACCGATAATAACTGCATAATACGGGTAATACTGCATGTTATATTGATAACAATACAAGTAATAAGTATAATTATTACAGTTCTAGCGATAATAACTGCATTATATGGGTAATAATGCGTGTTATATTGATAATATCGGGAGTTATAAGTATAATTATTATAGTTCTAGTGATAATAATAGTAAAATATGGCTAATAGTGCATGTTATATTGATAATAATAAAAGTAGTAACTATATTTATTATAGTTCTATCGATAATAACTGCATAATATGGGTAATAATGCATGTTATATTGATAATATCGGGAGTAATAAGTATACTTATTATAGTTCTAGCGATAATAACTGCATAATATGGGTAATAATGCATGTTATATTGATAATAACAAAAGTAATAAGTACATTTATTATAGTTCTGGCGATAATAATGGTAAAATATGGCTAATAGTGCATGTTATATTGATAATAATAAAAGTAATAAGTACATTTATTATAGTTCTGGCGATAATAATAGTAAAATATGGCTAATAATGCATGTTATATTGATAATAATATAAGTAATAAGTATAATTATTACAGTTCTAGCGATAATAACTGCATAATATGGGTAATAATGCATGTTATATTGATAACAATATAAGTAATAAGTATAATTATTACAGTTCTAGCGATAATAACTGCATTATATGGGTAATAATGCGTGTTATATTGATAATATCGGGAGTTATAAGTATAATTATTATAGTTCTAGCGATAATAATAGTAAAATATGGCTAATAGTGCATGTTATATTGATAATAAAAAAAGTAGTAAGTATATTTATTATAGTTCTATCGATTATAACTGCATAATATGGGTAATAATGCATGTTATATTGATAACAATGTAAGTAATAAGTATATTTATTATAGTTCTTCCGATAATAACTGCATAATAAGGGTAATAATGCATGTTATATTGATAACAATGTAAGTAATAAGTATAATTATTACAGTTCTAGCGATAATAACTGCATTATATGGGTAATAATGCGTGTTACATTGATGATATCGGGAGTTATAAGTATAATTATTATAGTTCTAGGGATAATACTAGTGAAATATGGCTAAGAGTGCATGTTATATTGACAATAATAAAAGTAATAAGTATATTTATTATAGTTCTATGGATAATAACTGCATAATATGGGTAATAATGCACGTTATATTGATGGTAATAAAAGTAATAAGAATATTTATTATAGTTCTGTCGATAATAACTGCATAATATGGGTAATAATGCATGTTATATTGAGAATAATTAAAGTAATAAGTATAATTATTACAGTTCTGGCGATAATAACTGCATTATGTGGGTAATAATGCACGTTATATTGCTAATAATATAAGTAATAAGTATAATTATTACAGTTCTAGCGATAATAACTGCATTGTATGGGTAATAATGCATGTTATATTGATAATATCGGGAGTAATAAGTATAATTATTATAGTTCTAGCGATAATAATAGTAAAATATGGCAAATAGTGCATGTTATATTGATAATAATAAAAGTAATAAGTATATTTACTACAGTTCTATCGATAATACCTGCATAATATGGGTAATAATTATGTTATATTGATGATAATAAAAGTAATACGTATATTTATTATAGTTCTAGCGATAATAACTGCATAATATGGGTAATAATGCATGTTATATTGATAATAATATAAGTAATAAGTATAATTATTACAGTTCTAGCGATAATAACTGCATTATATGGGTAATAATGCGTGTTATATTGATAATATCGGGAGTTATAAGTATAATTATTATAGTTCTAGCGATAATAATAGTAAAATATGGCTAATAGTGCATGTTATATTGATAATAGTAAAAGTAGTAAGTATATTTATTATAGTTCTATCGATAATAACTCCATAATATGGGTAATAATGCATGTTATATTGATAATATCGGGAGTTATAAGTATAATTATTATAGTTCTAGCGATAATAATAGTAAAATATGGCTAATAGTGCATGTTATATTGATAATAATAAAAGTAGTAAGTATATTTATTATAGTTCTATCGATAATAACTGCATAATATGGGTAATAATGCATGTTATATTGATAATATCGGGAGTAATAAGTATAATTATTATAGTTCTAGCGATAATAATAGTAAAATATGGCTAATAGTGCATGTTATATTGATAATAATAAAAGTAGTAACTATATTTATTATAGTTCTATCGATAATAACTGCATAATATGGGTAATAATGCATGTTATATTGATAATATCGGGAGTAATAAGTATACTTATTATAGTTCTAGCGATAATAACTGCATAATATGGGTAATAATGCATGTTATATTGATGATAACAAAAGTAATAAGTACATTTATTATAGTTCTGGCGATAATAATAGTAAAATATGGCTAATAGTGCATGTTATATTGATAATAATAAAAGTAATAAGTACATTTATTATAGTTCTGGCGATAATAATAGTAAAATATGGCTAATAATGCATGTTATATTGATAATAATATAAGTAATAAGTATAATTATTACAGTTCTAGCGATAATAACTGCATTATATGGGTAATAATGCGTGTTATATTGATAATATCGGGAGTTATAAGTATAATTATTATAGTTCTAGCGATAATAATAGTAAAATATGGCTAATAGTGCATGTTATATTGATAATAGTAAAAGTAGTAAGTATATTTATTATAGTTCTATCGATAATAACTCCATAATATGGGTAATAATGCATGTTATATTGATAATATCGGGAGTTATAAGTATAATTATTATAGTTCTAGCGATAATAATAGTAAAATATGGCTAATAGTGCATGTTATATTGATAATAATAAAAGTAGTAAGTATATTTATTATAGTTCTATCGATAATAACTGCATAATATGGGTAATAATGCATGTTATATTGATAATATCGGGAGTAATAAGTATAATTATTATAGTTCTAGCGATAATAATAGTAAAATATGGCTAATAGTGCATGTTATATTGATAATAATAAAAGTAGTAACTATATTTATTATAGTTCTATCGATAATAACTGCATAATATGGGTAATAATGCATGTTATATTGATAATATCGGGAGTAATAAGTATACTTATTATAGTTCTAGCGATAATAACTGCATAATATGGGTAATAATGCATGTTATATTGATGATAACAAAAGTAATAAGTACATTTATTATAGTTCTGGCGATAATAATAGTAAAATATGGCTAATAGTGCATGTTATATTGATAATAATAAAAGTAATAAGTACATTTATTATAGTTCTGGCGATAATAATAGTAAAATATGGCTAATAGTGCATGTTATATTGATAATAATAAAAGTAGTAACTATATTTATTATAGTTCTATCGATAATAACTGCATAATATGGGTAATAATGCATGTTATATTGATAATATCGGGAGTAATAAGTATACTTATTATAGTTCTAGCGATAATAACTGCATAATATGGGTAATAATGCATGTTATATTGATAATAACAAAAGTAATAAGTACATTTATTATAGTTCTGGCGATAATAATGGTAAAATATGGCTAATAGTGCATGTTATATTGATAATAATAAAAGTAATAAGTACATTTATTATAGTTCTGGCGATAATAATAGTAAAATATGGCTAATAATGCATGTTATATTGATAATAATATAAGTAATAAGTATAATTATTACAGTTCTAGCGATAATAACTGCATAATATGGGTAATAATGCATGTTATATTGATAACAATATAAGTAATAAGTATAATTATTACAGTTCTAGCGATAATAACTGCATTATATGGGTAATAATGCGTGTTATATTGATAATATCGGGAGTTATAAGTATAATTATTATAGTTCTAGCGATAATAATAGTAAAATATGGCTAATAGTGCATGTTATATTGATAATAAAAAAAGTAGTAAGTATATTTATTATAGTTCTATCGATTATAACTGCATAATATGGGTAATAATGCATGTTATATTGATAACAATGTAAGTAATAAGTATATTTATTATAGTTCTTCCGATAATAACTGCATAATAAGGGTAATAATGCATGTTATATTGATAACAATGTAAGTAATAAGTATAATTATTACAGTTCTAGCGATAATAACTGCATTATATGGGTAATAATGCGTGTTACATTGATGATATCGGGAGTTATAAGTATAATTATTATAGTTCTAGGGATAATACTAGTGAAATATGGCTAAGAGTGCATGTTATATTGACAATAATAAAAGTAATAAGTATATTTATTATAGTTCTATGGATAATAACTGCATAATATGGGTAATAATGCACGTTATATTGATGGTAATAAAAGTAATAAGAATATTTATTATAGTTCTGTCGATAATAACTGCATAATATGGGTAATAATGCATGTTATATTGAGAATAATTAAAGTAATAAGTATAATTATTACAGTTCTGGCGATAATAACTGCATTATGTGGGTAATAATGCACGTTATATTGCTAATAATATAAGTAATAAGTATAATTATTACAGTTCTAGCGATAATAACTGCATTGTATGGGTAATAATGCATGTTATATTGATAATATCGGGAGTAATAAGTATAATTATTATAGTTCTAGCGATAATAATAGTAAAATATGGCAAATAGTGCATGTTATATTGATAATAATAAAAGTAATAAGTATATTTACTACAGTTCTATCGATAATACCTGCATAATATGGGTAATAATTATGTTATATTGATGATAATAAAAGTAATACGTATATTTATTATAGTTCTAGCGATAATAACTGCATAATATGGGTAATAATGCATGTTATATTGATAATAATATAAGTAATAAGTATAATTATTACAGTTCTAGCGATAATAACTGCATTATATGGGTAATAATGCGTGTTATATTGATAATATCGGGAGTTATAAGTATAATTATTATAGTTCTAGCGATAATAATAGTAAAATATGGCTAATAGTGCATGTTATATTGATAATAGTAAAAGTAGTAAGTATATTTATTATAGTTCTATCGATAATAACTCCATAATATGGGTAATAATGCATGTTATATTGATAATATCGGGAGTTATAAGTATAATTATTATAGTTCTAGCGATAATAATAGTAAAATATGGCTAATAGTGCATGTTATATTGATAATAATAAAAGTAGTAAGTATATTTATTATAGTTCTATCGATAATAACTGCATAATATGGGTAATAATGCATGTTATATTGATAATATCGGGAGTAATAAGTATAATTATTATAGTTCTAGCGATAATAATAGTAAAATATGGCTAATAGTGCATGTTATATTGATAATAATAAAAGTAGTAACTATATTTATTATAGTTCTATCGATAATAACTGCATAATATGGGTAATAATGCATGTTATATTGATAATATCGGGAGTAATAAGTATACTTATTATAGTTCTAGCGATAATAACTGCATAATATGGGTAATAATGCATGTTATATTGATGATAACAAAAGTAATAAGTACATTTATTATAGTTCTGGCGATAATAATAGTAAAATATGGCTAATAGTGCATGTTATATTGATAATAATAAAAGTAATAAGTACATTTATTATAGTTCTGGCGATAATAATAGTAAAATATGGCTAATAATGCATGTTATATTGATAATAATATAAGTAATAAGTATAATTATTACAGTTCTAGCGATAATAACTGCATTATATGGGTAATAATGCGTGTTATATTGATAATATCGGGAGTTATAAGTATAATTATTATAGTTCTAGCGATAATAATAGTAAAATATGGCTAATAGTGCATGTTATATTGATAATAGTAAAAGTAGTAAGTATATTTATTATAGTTCTATCGATAATAACTCCATAATATGGGTAATAATGCATGTTATATTGATAATATCGGGAGTTATAAGTATAATTATTATAGTTCTAGCGATAATAATAGTAAAATATGGCTAATAGTGCATGTTATATTGATAATAATAAAAGTAGTAAGTATATTTATTATAGTTCTATCGATAATAACTGCATAATATGGGTAATAATGCATGTTATATTGATAATATCGGGAGTAATAAGTATAATTATTATAGTTCTAGCGATAATAATAGTAAAATATGGCTAATAGTGCATGTTATATTGATAATAATAAAAGTAGTAACTATATTTATTATAGTTCTATCGATAATAACTGCATAATATGGGTAATAATGCATGTTATATTGATAATATCGGGAGTAATAAGTATACTTATTATAGTTCTAGCGATAATAACTGCATAATATGGGTAATAATGCATGTTATATTGATGATAACAAAAGTAATAAGTACATTTATTATAGTTCTGGCGATAATAATAGTAAAATATGGCTAATAGTGCATGTTATATTGATAATAATAAAAGTAATAAGTACATTTATTATAGTTCTGGCGATAATAATAGTAAAATATGGCTAATAATGCATGTTATATTGATAATAATATAAGTAATAAGTATAATTATTACAGTTCTAGCGATAATAACTGCATTATATGGGTAATAATGCGTGTTATATTGATAATATCGGGAGTTATAAGTATAATTATTATAGTTCTAGCGATAATAATAGTAAAATATGGCTAATAGTGCATGTTATATTGATAATAGTAAAAGTAGTAAGTATATTTATTATAGTTCTATCGATAATAACTCCATAATATGGGTAATAATGCATGTTATATTGATAATATCGGGAGTTATAAGTATAATTATTATAGTTCTAGCGATAATAATAGTAAAATATGGCTAATAGTGCATGTTATATTGATAATAATAAAAGTAGTAAGTATATTTATTGTAGTTCTACCGATAATAACTGCATAATACGGGTAATAATGCATGTTATATTGATAATAATAAAAGTAATAAGTACATTTATTATAGTTCTTGTGATAATAATAGTAAAATATGGCTAATAATGCATGTTATATTGATAATAATATAAGTAATAAGTATAATTATTACAGTTCTAGCGACAATAACTGCATAATATGGGTAATAATGCATGTTATATTGATGATAACAAAAGTAATAAGTATATTTATTATAGTTCTGTCGATAATGACTGCATAATATGGGTAATAATGCACGTTATATTGATGGTAATAAAAGTAATAAGAATATTTATTATAGTTCTGTCGATAATAACTGCATAATATGGGTAATAATGCATGTTATATTTATAATATCGGGAGTTATAACTATAATTATTACAGTTCTAGCGATAATACTAGTGAAATATGGCTAAGAGTGCATGTTATATTGATAATAATAAAAGTAATAAGTATGTTTATTATAGTTCTACCGATAATAACTGCATAATACGGGTAATACTGCATGTTATATTGATAACAATACAAGTAATAAGTATAATTATTACAGTTCTAGCGATAATAACTGCATTATATGGGTAATAATGCGTGTTATATTGATAATATCGGGAGTTATAAGTATAATTATTATAGTTCTAGTGATAATAATAGTAAAATATGGCTAATAGTGCATGTTATATTGATAATAATAAAAGTAGTAACTATATTTATTATAGTTCTATCGATAATAACTGCATAATATGGGTAATAATGCATGTTATATTGATAATATCGGGAGTAATAAGTATACTTATTATAGTTCTAGCGATAATAACTGCATAATATGGGTAATAATGCATGTTATATTGATAATAACAAAAGTAATAAGTACATTTATTATAGTTCTGGCGATAATAATGGTAAAATATGGCTAATAGTGCATGTTATATTGATAATAATAAAAGTAATAAGTACATTTATTATAGTTCTGGCGATAATAATAGTAAAATATGGCTAATAATGCATGTTATATTGATAATAATATAAGTAATAAGTATAATTATTACAGTTCTAGCGATAATAACTGCATAATATGGGTAATAATGCATGTTATATTGATAACAATATAAGTAATAAGTATAATTATTACAGTTCTAGCGATAATAACTGCATTATATGGGTAATAATGCGTGTTATATTGATAATATCGGGAGTTATAAGTATAATTATTATAGTTCTAGCGATAATAATAGTAAAATATGGCTAATAGTGCATGTTATATTGATAATAAAAAAAGTAGTAAGTATATTTATTATAGTTCTATCGATTATAACTGCATAATATGGGTAATAATGCATGTTATATTGATAACAATGTAAGTAATAAGTATATTTATTATAGTTCTTCCGATAATAACTGCATAATAAGGGTAATAATGCATGTTATATTGATAACAATGTAAGTAATAAGTATAATTATTACAGTTCTAGCGATAATAACTGCATTATATGGGTAATAATGCGTGTTACATTGATGATATCGGGAGTTATAAGTATAATTATTATAGTTCTAGGGATAATACTAGTGAAATATGGCTAAGAGTGCATGTTATATTGACAATAATAAAAGTAATAAGTATATTTATTATAGTTCTATGGATAATAACTGCATAATATGGGTAATAATGCACGTTATATTGATGGTAATAAAAGTAATAAGAATATTTATTATAGTTCTGTCGATAATAACTGCATAATATGGGTAATAATGCATGTTATATTGAGAATAATTAAAGTAATAAGTATAATTATTACAGTTCTGGCGATAATAACTACATTATGTGGGTAATAATGCACGTTATATTGCTAATAATATAAGTAATAAGTATAATTATTACAGTTCTAGCGATAATAACTGCATTGTATGGGTAATAATGCATGTTATATTGATAATATCGGGAGTAATAAGTATAATTATTATAGTTCTAGCGATAATAATAGTAAAATATGGCAAATAGTGCATGTTATATTGATAATAATAAAAGTAATAAGTATATTTACTACAGTTCTATCGATAATACCTGCATAATATGGGTAATAATTATGTTATATTGATGATAATAAAAGTAATACGTATATTTATTATAGTTCTAGCGATAATAACTGCATAATATGGGTAATAATGCATGTTATATTGATAATAATATAAGTAATATGTATAATTATTACAGTTCTAGCGATAATAACTGCATTATATGGGTAATAATGCGTGTTATATTGATAATATCGGGAGTTATAAGTATAATTATTATAGTTCTAGCGATAATAATAGTAAAATATGGCTAATAGTGCATGTTATATTGATAATAGTAAAAGTAGTAAGTATATTTATTATAGTTCTATCGATAATAACTCCATAATATGGGTAATAATGCATGTTATATTGATAATATCGGGAGTTATAAGTATAATTATTATAGTTCTAGCGATAATAATAGTAAAATATGGCTAATAGTGCATGTTATATTGATAATAATAAAAGTAGTAAGTATATTTATTATAGTTCTATCGATAATAACTGCATAATATGGGTAATAATGCATGTTATATTGATAATATCGGGAGTAATAAGTATAATTATTATAGTTCTAGCGATAATAATAGTAAAATATGGCTAATAGTGCATGTTATATTGATAATAATAAAAGTAGTAACTATATTTATTATAGTTCTATCGATAATAACTGCATAATATGGGTAATAATGCATGTTATATTGATAATATCGGGAGTAATAAGTATACTTATTATAGTTCTAGCGATAATAACTGCATAATATGGGTAATAATGCATGTTATATTGATAATAATATAAGTAATAAGTATAATTATTACAGTTCTAGCGATAATAACTGCATTATATGGGTAATAATGCGTGTTATATTGATAATATCGGGAGTTATAAGTATAATTATTATAGTTCTAGCGATAATAATAGTAAAATATGGCTAATAGTGCATGTTATATTGATAATAGTAAAAGTAGTAAGTATATTTATTATAGTTCTATCGATAATAACTCCATAATATGGGTAATAATGCATGTTATATTGATAATATCGGGAGTTATAAGTATAATTATTATAGTTCTAGCGATAATAATAGTAAAATATGGCTAATAGTGCATGTTATATTGATAATAATAAAAGTAGTAAGTATATTTATTATAGTTCTATCGATAATAACTGCATAATATGGGTAATAATGCATGTTATATTGATAATATCGGGAGTAATAAGTATACTTATTATAGTTCTAGCGATAATAACTGCATAATATGGGTAATAATGCATGTTATATTGATGATAACAAAAGTAATAAGTACATTTATTATAGTTCTGGCGATAATAATAGTAAAATATGGCTAATAGTGCATGTTATATTGATAATAATAAAAGTAATAAGTACATTTATTATAGTTCTGGCGATAATAATAGTAAAATATGGCTAATAATGCATGTTATATTGATAATAATATAAGTAATAAGTATAATTATTACAGTTCTAGCGATAATAACTGCATTATATGGGTAATAATGCGTGTTATATTGATAATATCGGGAGTTATAAGTATAATTATTATAGTTCTAGCGATAATAATAGTAAAATATGGCTAATAGTGCATGTTATATTGATAATAGTAAAAGTAGTAAGTATATTTATTATAGTTCTATCGATAATAACTCCATAATATGGGTAATAATGCATGTTATATTGATAATATCGGGAGTTATAAGTATAATTATTATAGTTCTAGCGATAATAATAGTAAAATATGGCTAATAGTGCATGTTATATTGATAATAATAAAAGTAGTAAGTATATTTATTATAGTTCTATCGATAATAACTGCATAATATGGGTAATAATGCATGTTATATTGATAATATCGGGAGTAATAAGTATAATTATTATAGTTCTAGCGATAATAATAGTAAAATATGGCTAATAGTGCATGTTATATTGATAATAATAAAAGTAGTAACTATATTTATTATAGTTCTATCGATAATAACTGCATAATATGGGTAATAATGCATGTTATATTGATAATATCGGGAGTAATAAGTATACTTATTATAGTTCTAGCGATAATAACTGCATAATATGGGTAATAATGCATGTTATATTGATGATAACAAAAGTAATAAGTACATTTATTATAGTTCTGGCGATAATAATAGTAAAATATGGCTAATAATGCATGTTATATTGATAATAATATAAGTAATAAGTATAATTATTACAGTTCTAGCGATAATAACTGCATAATATGGGTAATAATGCATGTTATATTGATAACAATATAAGTAATAAGTATAATTATTACAGTTCTAGCGATAATAACTGCATTATATGGGTAATAATGCGTGTTATATTGATAATATCGGGAGTTATAAGTATAATTATTATAGTTCTAGCGATAATAATAGTAAAATATGGCTAATAGTGCATGTTATATTGATAATAATAAAAGTAGTAAGTATATTTATTATAGTTCTATCGATTATAACTGCATAATATGGGTAATAATGCATGTTATATTGATAACAATGTAAGTAATAAGTATATTTATTATAGTTCTACCGATAATAACTGCATAATAAGGGTAATAATGCATGTTATATTGATAACAATGTAAGTAATAAGTATAATTATTACAGTTCTAGCGATAATAACTGCATTATATGGGTAATAATGCGTGTTACATTGATGATATCGGGAGTTATAAGTATAATTATTATAGTTCTAGGGATAATACTAGTGAAATATGGCTAAGAGTGCATGTTATATTGACAATAATAAAAGTAATAAGTATATTTATTATAGTTCTACCGATAATAACTGCATAATACGGGTAATAATGCATGTTATATTGATAACAATATAAGTAATAAGTATAATTATTACAGTTCTAGCGATAATAACTGCATTATATGGGTCATAATGCGTGTTATATTGATAATATCGGGAGGTATAAGTGTAATTATTATAGTTCTAGTGATAATAACAGTAAAATATGGCTAATAGTGCATGTTATATTGATAATAATAAAAGTAGTAAGTATATTTATTATAGTTCTGTCGATAATGACTGCATAATATGGGTAATAATGCATGTTATGTTCATGATGATGAAAGTAATAAGTATATTTATTATAGTTCCAGCGATAACAACTGCATAATATGGATAATAATGCATGTTATATTGATAATAATAAAAGTAATAAGTACATTTATTATAGTTCTGGCGATAATAATAGTAAAATATGGCTAATAGTGCATGTTTAATTGATAATAATAAAAGTAATAAGCATATTTATTGTAGTTCTACCGATAATAACTGCATAATACGGGTAATAATGCATGTTATATTGATAACAATATAAGTAATAAGTATAATTATTACAGTTCTAGCGATAATAACTGCATTATATGGGTAATAATGCGTGTTATATTGATAATATCGGGAGTTATAAGTATAATGATTACAGTTCTAGCGATAATAATAGTAAAATATGGCTAATAGTGCATGTTATATTGATAATAATAAAAGTAGTAAGTATATTTATTGTAGTTCTACCGATAATAACTGCATAATACGGGTAATAATGCATGTTATATTGATAATAATAAAAGTAATAAGTACATTTATTATAGTTCTTGTGATAATAATAGTAAAATATGGCTAATAATGCATGTTATATTGATAATAATATAAGTAATAAGTATAATTATTACAGTTCTAGCGACAATAACTGCATAATATGGGTAATGATGCATGTTATATTGATGATAACAAAAGTAATAAGTATATTTATTATAGTTCTGTCGATAATGACTGCATAATATGGGTAATAATGCACGTTATATTGATGGTAATAAAAGTAATAAGAATATTTATTATAGTTCTGTCGATAATAACTGCATAATATGGGTAATAATGCATGTTATATTTATAATATCGGGAGTTATAACTATAATTATTACAGTTCTAGCGATAATACTAGTGAAATATGGCTAAGAGTGCATGTTATATTGATAATAATAAAAGTAATAAGTATGTTTATTATAGTTCTACCGATAATAACTGCATAATACGGGTAATACTGCATGTTATATTGATAACAATACAAGTAATAAGTATAATTATTACAGTTCTAGCGATAATAACTGCATTATATGGGTAATAATGCGTGTTATATTGATAATATCGGGAGTTATAAGTATAATTATTATAGTTCTAGTGATAATAATAGTAAAATATGGCTAATAGTGCATGTTATATTGATAATAATAAAAGTAGTAACTATATTTATTATAGTTCTATCGATAATAACTGCATAATATGGGTAATAATGCATGTTATATTGATAATATCGGGAGTAATAAGTATACTTATTATAGTTCTAGCGATAATAACTGCATAATATGGGTAATAATGCATGTTATATTGATAATATCGGGAGTAATAAGTATACTTATTATAGTTCTAGCGATAATAACTGCATAATATGGGTAATAATGCATGTTATATTGATAATAACAAAAGTAATAAGTACATTTATTATAGTTCTGGCGATAATAATGGTAAAATATGGCTAATAGTGCATGTTATATTGATAATAATAAAAGTAATAAGTACATTTATTATAGTTCTGGCGATAATAATAGTAAAATATGGCTAATAATGCATGTTATATTGATAATAATATAAGTAATAAGTATAATTATTACAGTTCTAGCGATAATAACTGCATTATATGGGTAATAATGCGTGTTATATTGATAATATCGGGAGTTATAAGTATAATTATTATAGTTCTAGCGATAATAATAGTAAAATATGGCTAATAGTGCATGTTATATTGATAATAAAAAAAGTAGTAAGTATATTTATTATAGTTCTATCGATTATAACTGCATAATATGGGTAATAATGCATGTTATATTGATAACAATGTAAGTAATAAGTATATTTATTATAGTTCTTCCGATAATAACTGCATAATAAGGGTAATAATGCATGTTATATTGATAACAATGTAAGTAATAAGTATAATTATTACAGTTCTAGCGATAATAACTGCATTATATGGGTAATAATGCGTGTTACATTGATGATATCGGGAGTTATAAGTATAATTATTATAGTTCTAGGGATAATACTAGTGAAATATGGCTAAGAGTGCATGTTATATTGACAATAATAAAAGTAATAAGTATATTTATTATAGTTCTATGGATAATAACTGCATAATATGGGTAATAATGCACGTTATATTGATGGTAATAAAAGTAATAAGAATATTTATTATAGTTCTGTCGATAATAACTGCATAATATGGGTAATAATGCATGTTATATTGAGAATAATTAAAGTAATAAGTATAATTATTACAGTTCTGGCGATAATAACTGCATTATGTGGGTAATAATGCACGTTATATTGCTAATAATATAAGTAATAAGTATAATTATTACAGTTCTAGCGATAATAACTGCATTGTATGGGTAATAATGCATGTTATATTGATAATATCGGGAGTAATAAGTATAATTATTATAGTTCTAGCGATAATAATAGTAAAATATGGCAAATAGTGCATGTTATATTGATAATAATAAAAGTAATAAGTATATTTACTACAGTTCTATCGATAATACCTGCATAATATGGGTAATAATTATGTTATATTGATGATAATATAAGTAATAAGTATAATTATTACAGTTCTAGCGACAATAACTGCATAATATGGGTAATAATGCATGTTATATTGATGATAACAAAAGTAATAAGTATATTTATTATAGTTCTGTCGATAATGACTGCATAATATGGGTAATAATGCACGTTATATTGATGGTAATAAAAGTAATAAGAATATTTATTATAGTTCTGTCGATAATAACTGCATAATATGGGTAATAATGCATGTTATATTTATAATATCGGGAGTTATAACTATAATTATTACAGTTCTAGCGATAATACTAGTGAAATATGGCTAAGAGTGCATGTTATATTGATAATAATAAAAGTAATAAGTATGTTTATTATAGTTCTACCGATAATAACTGCATAATACGGGTAATACTGCATGTTATATTGATAACAATACAAGTAATAAGTATAATTATTACAGTTCTAGCGATAATAACTGCATTATATGGGTAATAATGCGTGTTATATTGATAATATCGGGAGTTATAAGTATAATTATTATAGTTCTAGTGATAATAATAGTAAAATATGGCTAATAGTGCATGTTATATTGATAATAATAAAAGTAGTAACTATATTTATTATAGTTCTATCGATAATAACTGCATAATATGGGTAATAATGCATGTTATATTGATAATATCGGGAGTAATAAGTATACTTATTATAGTTCTAGCGATAATAACTGCATAATATGGGTAATAATGCATGTTATATTGATAATAACAAAAGTAATAAGTACATTTATTATAGTTCTGGCGATAATAATGGTAAAATATGGCTAATAGTGCATGTTATATTGATAATAATAAAAGTAATAAGTACATTTATTATAGTTCTGGCGATAATAATAGTAAAATATGGCTAATAATGCATGTTATATTGATAATAATATAAGTAATAAGTATAATTATTACAGTTCTAGCGATAATAACTGCATTATATGGGTAATAATGCGTGTTATATTGATAATATCGGGAGTTATAAGTATAATTATTATAGTTCTAGCGATAATAATAGTAAAATATGGCTAATAGTGCATGTTATATTGATAATAAAAAAAGTAGTAAGTATATTTATTATAGTTCTATCGATTATAACTGCATAATATGGGTAATAATGCATGTTATATTGATAACAATGTAAGTAATAAGTATATTTATTATAGTTCTTCCGATAATAACTGCATAATAAGGGTAATAATGCATGTTATATTGATAACAATGTAAGTAATAAGTATAATTATTACAGTTCTAGCGATAATAACTGCATTATATGGGTAATAATGCGTGTTACATTGATGATATCGGGAGTTATAAGTATAATTATTATAGTTCTAGGGATAATACTAGTGAAATATGGCTAAGAGTGCATGTTATATTGACAATAATAAAAGTAATAAGTATATTTATTATAGTTCTATGGATAATAACTGCATAATATGGGTAATAATGCACGTTATATTGATGGTAATAAAAGTAATAAGAATATTTATTATAGTTCTGTCGATAATAACTGCATAATATGGGTAATAATGCATGTTATATTGAGAATAATTAAAGTAATAAGTATAATTATTACAGTTCTAGCGATAATAACTGCATTATATGGGTAATAATGCGTGTTATATTGATAATATCGGGAGTTATAAGTATAATTATTATAGTTCTAGCGATAATAATAGTAAAATATGGCTAATAGTGCATGTTATATTGATAATAATAAAAGTAGTAAGTATATTTATTATAGTTCTATCGATTATAACTGCATAATATGGGTAATAATGCATGTTATATTGATAACAATGTAAGTAATAAGTATATTTATTATAGTTCTACCGATAATAACTGCATAATAAGGGTAATAATGCATGTTATATTGATAACAATGTAAGTAATAAGTATAATTATTACAGTTCTAGCGATAATAACTGCATTATATGGGTAATAATGCGTGTTACATTGATGATATCGGGAGTTATAAGTATAATTATTATAGTTCTAGGGATAATACTAGTGAAATATGGCTAAGAGTGCATGTTATATTGACAATAATAAAAGTAATAAGTATATTTATTATAGTTCTACCGATAATAACTGCATAATACGGGTAATAATGCATGTTATATTGATAACAATATAAGTAATAAGTATAATTATTACAGTTCTAGCGATAATAACTGCATTATATGGGTAATAATGCGTGTTATATTGATAATATCGGGAGGTATAAGTGTAATTATTATAGTTCTAGTGATAATAACAGTAAAATATGGCTAATAGTGCATGTTATATTGATAATAATAAAAGTAGTAAGTATATTTATTATAGTTCTGTCGATAATGACTGCATAATATGGGTAATAATGCATGTTATGTTCATGATGATGAAAGTAATAAGTATATTTATTATAGTTCCAGCGATAACAACTGCATAATATGGATAATAATGCATGTTATATTGATAATAATAAAAGTAATAAGTACATTTATTATAGTTCTGGCGATAATAATAGTAAAATATGGCTAATAGTGCATGTTTAATTGATAATAATAAAAGTAATAAGCATATTTATTGTAGTTCTACCGATAATAACTGCATAATAAGGGTAATAATGCATGTTATATTGATAACAATGTAAGTAATAAGTATAATTATTACAGTTCTAGCGATAATAACTGCATTATATGGGTAATAATGCGTGTTACATTGATGATATCGGGAGTTATAAGTATAATTATTATAGTTCTAGGGATAATACTAGTGAAATATGGCTAAGAGTGCATGTTATATTGACAATAATAAAAGTAATAAGTATATTTATTATAGTTCTATGGATAATAACTGCATAATATGGGTAATAATGCACGTTATATTGATGGTAATAAAAGTAATAAGAATATTTATTATAGTTCTGTCGATAATAACTGCATAATATGGGTAATAATGCATGTTATATTGAGAATAATTAAAGTAATAAGTATAATTATTACAGTTCTAGCGATAATAACTGCATTATATGGGTAATAATGCGTGTTATATTGATAATATCGGGAGTTATAAGTATAATTATTATAGTTCTAGCGATAATAATAGTAAAATATGGCTAATAGTGCATGTTATATTGATAATAATAAAAGTAGTAAGTATATTTATTATAGTTCTATCGATTATAACTGCATAATATGGGTAATAATGCATGTTATATTGATAACAATGTAAGTAATAAGTATATTTATTATAGTTCTACCGATAATAACTGCATAATAAGGGTAATAATGCATGTTATATTGATAACAATGTAAGTAATAAGTATAATTATTACAGTTCTAGCGATAATAACTGCATTATATGGGTAATAATGCGTGTTACATTGATGATATCGGGAGTTATAAGTATAATTATTATAGTTCTAGGGATAATACTAGTGAAATATGGCTAAGAGTGCATGTTATATTGACAATAATAAAAGTAATAAGTATATTTATTATAGTTCTACCGATAATAACTGCATAATACGGGTAATAATGCATGTTATATTGATAACAATATAAGTAATAAGTATAATTATTACAGTTCTAGCGATAATAACTGCATTATATGGGTAATAATGCGTGTTATATTGATAATATCGGGAGGTATAAGTGTAATTATTATAGTTCTAGTGATAATAACAGTAAAATATGGCTAATAGTGCATGTTATATTGATAATAATAAAAGTAGTAAGTATATTTATTATAGTTCTGTCGATAATGACTGCATAATATGGGTAATAATGCATGTTATGTTCATGATGATGAAAGTAATAAGTATATTTATTATAGTTCCAGCGATAACAACTGCATAATATGGATAATAATGCATGTTATATTGATAATAATAAAAGTAATAAGTATAATTATTACAGTTCTAGCGATAATAACTGCATTATATGGGTAATAATGCGTGTTATATTGATAATATCGGGAGTTATAAGTATAATGATTACAGTTCTAGCGATAATAATAGTAAAATATGGCTAATAGTGCATGTTATATTGATAATAGTAAAAGTAGTAAGTATATTTATTATAGTTCTATCGATAATAACTCCATAATATGGGTAATAATGCATGTTATATTGATAATATCGGGAGTTATAAGTATAATTATTATAGTTCTAGCGATAATAATAGTAAAATATGGCTAATAGTGCATGTTATATTGATAATAATAAAAGTAGTAAGTATATTTATTATAGTTCTATCGATAATAACTGCATAATATGGGTAATAATGCATGTTATATTGATAATATCGGGAGTAATAAGTATAATTATTATAGTTCTAGCGATAATAATAGTAAAATATGGCTAATAGTGCATGTTATATTGATAATAATAAAAGTAGTAACTATATTTATTATAGTTCTATCGATAATAACTGCATAATATGGGTAATAATGCATGTTATATTGATAATATCGGGAGTAATAAGTATACTTATTATAGTTCTAGCGATAATAACTGCATAATATGGGTAATAATGCATGTTATATTGATGATAACAAAAGTAATAAGTACATTTATTATAGTTCTGGCGATAATAATAGTAAAATATGGCTAATAGTGCATGTTATATTGATAATAATAAAAGTAATAAGTACATTTATTATAGTTCTGGCGATAATAATAGTAAAATATGGCTAATAATGCATGTTATATTGATAATAATATAAGTAATAAGTATAATTATTACAGTTCTAGCGATAATAACTGCATTATATGGGTAATAATGCGTGTTATATTGATAATATCGGGAGTTATAAGTATAATTATTATAGTTCTAGCGATAATAATAGTAAAATATGGCTAATAGTGCATGTTATATTGATAATAGTAAAAGTAGTAAGTATATTTATTATAGTTCTATCGATAATAACTCCATAATATGGGTAATAATGCATGTTATATTGATAATATCGGGAGTTATAAGTATAATTATTATAGTTCTAGCGATAATAATAGTAAAATATGGCTAATAGTGCATGTTATATTGATAATAATAAAAGTAGTAAGTATATTTATTATAGTTCTATCGATAATAACTGCATAATATGGGTAATAATGCATGTTATATTTATAATATCGGGAGTTTTTTTTTTTTTTTTTTTTTTTGTTTTGGGAAGGGAAACAGGGGAAATCTTCTAAAGATCCCCGGGACTAGGCCACGTGCCCCGGGGTATGCCGGATTCCTACCGGCTAAAACCCCTAACCCTCGCTGTGACTTTAGTCCCCCCCCGGAACTGTTTTTCACATTACTTCAGGGGGGAGTCACCTGTTGTGCGATTTCGCACGTCTCAAGTGAGATGCCCTCACGACAAAAGGTGGCCCGTTAGGAGCTATTTTAACTTGCCGATGGAATCCCCTACACTGGATTTAGGGGATTCCACCGGCTCTCCTCCGTCTTCTTCTGCTGGAGCAGCCGTCGCACGTAAGTGCCAACGGCGCTCCAGTGCTGCAAAGTTTGCAGCATCACCCCCACGATGATGTCGGGGGTGATGGGGCCAACCTCCTGTTGGAGGGCATCCCGCTCAGCCGTCCATCGACGGCAGGCGAAGAGGGTGTGCTCAGCACTATCCTCCGCACCCTGGCAGCCATAACCACACATCGGCGAGGTGGCCTTACCCATCCTAAAAAGATAGGCACGGAAGTATCCGTGCCCACTAAGGAACTGGGTAAGGTAGTAACCCACCTCGCCGTGCTTTCTGGATACCCAAGGGGCTAGACATGGAATGAGCCTAGCTGTCCAACGCCCCCGGGTCTCCTCATTCCAACGTTGCTGCCAGCGGTGCAGAGTGGCTTCACGAGCCACCCTCTTCGCCTCGACCTTCTCCTGGCCATTCCTTTTGGCCCCATAGACCTGCTGACGCTCATGAGCGAGCAGGTCTATGGGGACCATACCGGCTATCACCAACACAGCTGGCTCCGCGACAGTCCTGTAAGAACAGGCCACCCGGAGTGCGCACCTTCTCTGAACCGCCGCGAGTCTGCGGCGGTACTTCTCGAAGCGGAGAGCTCCTGCCCAAATCTCCGAGCCATACAAAAGTATGGACTCGGCGGTGGACATCAGGAGCCTCCGCTTCACCGGCTGTGGGCCTCCAATGTTCGCCATGAGGCGGGCTAAGGACGACGCGGTTGCCGCCGCCCTGTCGGCCGCCTGCCGTATATGTGCCCAAAAAGTCCTCTTGGAATCAAGGAGGACCCCCAGGTATTTCACGGCGGCCTTGGCTAAGATGGTATGGATCCCCACCTTGAATGGTATCTCGGTGGGGATCCTTCGCCTTGACAGGACGACGAGCTCGGTCTTCTCGGTTGCTAGCCGAAGACCCGCGTCACCCATCCATCTCTCCACCCGCCTCATGACCTGATTCAGGCCAAACTGTGCGCGCTCCGTGTCGCGGGCGACAATTACTGCCGCAATGTCGTCCGCGTAGCCCACCAGGAACGCCTCGCTGGGGAACTCGATCCGCAGGATGGCGTCGTAGAACGCATTCCAGAGGTCTGGTCCTAGAATGGAACCCTGTGCCACTCCTGCGGAGACTTTTTTTCTCCGCCGCCCCTCGACCGTGTCGTAAACAAGGACACGGTCAGAGAGGTAATCCTCCATCATGCGGAGGAGATAGTCCGGCACCTGGAAAGTGTTCTCCAGGGCCGCGAGTATCCCCAGCCAACTCACCGAGTTAAAGGCGTTCCGGACGTCCAGCGTGGCTACGAGGACGACATGCCAACTGTGTCGGTTCCCTGTCTCCGCCTTTTCGGCGGCGTCCAGGACCACCCGTAGGGCGTCGACGGTAGACCTTCCGCGACGAAAGCCAAACTGCCGACCCGATAGATCGCCCGCCTCCCGGAAAGCGTCCAGGAGGCGGGGCCTAATCATCTTCTCGAGCAACTTACCGGCCACGTCCAGCATACAAATAGGTCTGTATGCTGACGGACCGGTAAGCTGCTCCTTGCCTTTAGAAATGAGCGCAAGACGCTGCACTTTCCATCGGGTTGGCCAGAGGCCGGAACCCAGACATGAATTGAACAAAGCCAGCAGAGGTCCTGGGTGAAGCTGAACAGCCAGCTTCACAACCTCTGCTGGAATGCCGTCTGGGCCCGGGGCTTTCCTATTGCGGAAGGTCCGAGCGGCATTCTGCATCTCCTGCATGGTGAAGGGGGGGAACTCCTCTACCTGCTGACCGTCGCGCCCTTGCCGGGTGGTCCGGAAAAAGGGCGGCCACGATCGCCGATGCCTCGTCTGCGGGTAACACAGCGGGGCCGTTTTGGGCACCGATCTTGCGGAGCACGATTCGGTACCCTAGTCCCCACGGGTCACGGTTGACCTCCTCCCGGAGGTCGTCCCAGCAACGCCGTTGACTAACGCGAATCGCGTGGCGCAATTCGCGGCGTTTGGCCCTGTAGGAGTTCCACAAGGCCTCGCCTTCGCCAGTGCGCCTGGCGCGCTGGGCTATTCGCCGCAAACGATGGCAGTCCTTCCGGAGGTCGGCGATGTCGCTCGACCACCAGTAGGCCGGCCGTCTGGCACTGCGTGGCCTTCCACGGCTCATCGACGCTTCGCACGCCGTGTGTATGGCGTGCATAGTTGCGCCGACGAGCCGCTCTAACGATAGCCGTGATAATGGCACTCCGTTGAGCTGCGGGATGGACTGCAGCGCAACTTGGAGAGCCTCTTCGAACTTGTCCTTCTGGAGCGTCTTAATGTTCCACCCTCTAACAGGGGGTGGAACGACGCTCCGCCCTTGTTTCCCGGCTATCCGGAAAGCCACGTACTGGTGGTCACTCCCCGTGTAATCCTCGATGACTCTCCAGTCATCGACACAGGGCGCGACATCCTCAGAAGCCATCGTAATGTCCACGATGGTCTCCTGGTAACCAAACCTCCGGAAGGTCGTGGACGACCCTCGGTTAAGGATCACCAGGTTCTGGCGCGCCGCCAACTCGACGACGTGCCGTCCCCTGGTGTCCGGTCTGGGCATTCCCCACTCGACCGCCTTCGCGTTGAAGTCGCCTCCGATCACACATCCGCCCCCAATGGCTTGGATGGCGTCTTCGAGGACCTCAATCTTCTCGCGAAACTCTGCGATGCGGTCGTTTGGAGAGAGGTAGACGCTCACCAGCGTCACATCCTCTCCCCTTACCCAGACATGTCCGGCGCCTGCGCCGTGCGACTGGACCCGGAACTTGGACGGATCCGGGATCCAGATCGCAGCGGTACCCAACGTGTCAGCGAACCACGTTGGTCCTTCCCGAGCACGATACGGTTCACTGAGCAGGAGAATATCTATTTCCTGCTCTCGCCGCATCTGCTCGAGAAGGGCGTCCGCGACTCGGCTGCGGTTCAAGTTGGCCTGGAAAACCTTAGCCATTGCGCTGCTTAGCGTTGGCCAAGGCGTCGCGGTACGCCTTACAGGCGCCGGACCCTAACACGTGCTGTAGGTCTCCGCCCTTGAGACCATGGTCGGCGCAGACTACACACCTCGGCGGCTTCTGACAGCCGTTGGCTGCATGGCCCTTCTCCCCGCACCGGTAGCAGTTATTCTGCCGGTCGGGGCCCTTGCATCCGCGCGCCAGGTGCTCGTACCCCAGGCACCTGAAGCAACGCGCGGCTACCGTCCTCTTTCTGGGCCGGGATATCACCATCCCGACTTTCAAACGGCCGCAATCCAATATCTTGGCCGCGGCCCGCTCCTCGAGCTCAACTATTGCCAGTTTCTGGCCCCGGGCATTCTCCTTGGTGACATGCACCCGCATGTCGCCGGCGGAGTCGCCCAATTCCTTCCTGAGGGCCTCTTCCACCTCACCAGCTGTGGTGAGGCAGTCTAAGTCCCTCAGCTCAATTGTTTCTTTGGGCTCCATCCGCCGGACAGTGCCAGCGGAGCCCAGGGCCCCCTTTAAAGCCTCACTGAATGAGGCCTTTTGCTCAGGCTTTGCAGCCCCTGCCAATTCGAGGAGGACTTCACCCCCCCTAGTTTGCCGGATCGATTTAATTTCGATTCCGGCCTCCTCCGGTTTTACGCTGGCGCGTAATTTCGCCAGCACTTCAGCGTAGCTCGTGCCCGCCGCCGGCTTAACCGCCAAGGCGGCTGCACGGCGTTTGCGACGCGGCTTTCTCTTCTTCTTCTTTTTGTTATCTGCCTCCGCGGAGGCAGAGGTAATCGCTTTGGCCGCAGCTGCGACGACCGCAGTAGGAGGTACGGCGGGTTTCTGCGGCTTCGGTTTACGGCGTGCCACCACGCTCCATGCTTCGTCGCCATCCCTCAGCCTTTTCTCGGCAGGGGATGGCTGGGATGCGGGGCTGGAGGTTATCTCCCGCGTCCGTTTTCTGCCACTGGGGTCCTGTATCATTTGAGCGGACTGTGCCGCCTCGATGGCGTCCGCCAACTCTACCAAGCGCGGGAGACCATTCTTGATGGCCATAGCAACATTACGTTGCTTGGCCGTTGCCAAGGTCATCTCCGCGACAGTGTCGCGGAGTTGCTTCAAAAGGGCCCCAATTATTGAGGCCTCTGTGATGGAAGGAACAGGCTGTGGGGCCTGAATCGGTTCCGCCGGCGTCTCCTCAGCAGGCACCGGAGTGCCCTCACTTGCAGACATTGGCGATCTCTCGCCGCATGGCGGTGGACTCCGCGCCAGATTGCGGCGCGGAGTGAATACCGCCACTTCGTTCTCTTTGTCCTCTTGGTCCGGGTCCCTTGCGCTCCTAGAGCGCAAGCTCCTCCCTTCTTTCATAATAGTTTTCTCGGACGCCATGTTAGATCGGTTATAATACTGACGACGGTTCGCGCATCATGCGAGCCACACCGCAGTGTGGCATCTATCCCCGCCGGTTAGAAACCCTAATTACGGATGTCGAAGCCGAGAAGCGGCTTTTCGGAAGGCCACCCCTATCGACACCAAGTGACTCTAATAAAAAATGATACGGGATAGGCCCGCGCCATATATGATGCAAAAGGTTTTACGTCACCCCTATCGAAGGGACGCACCGGTATCCGAAACGGGTATTGCCCCAGCCTCAGGCTAGACGGTGCTGTGGTTTAACCCCCAACAGCTCAGGTTATGAGGAACACTGGCCAGGTGATCCTCCATTCCTGCGCCCGATAGCACGGCTTCAACCCTTGCATTGGCTCCGTACAGCAAAGACATGAGCGGTTCTCCCACGTTGAACATGTGGTTTCACGGGACCTTTGCCGAACATAAATTGTGAGCGGGCTTACATTTACCCTTATTACTCCCACAGAGGTCAGGTACTAACATCATGTCCCGCCACGGTCGGGGGACTACTACTCCCCCCTTGGCTAGTCTGCAAGGAATATCCACCGCGTACCGGCCGCAGCCCATTTACACATCAACTCACACACATATTCACACAGTTCTAGTTTTGGTCCGCGGGAGCTATTTTATTTCACTCCTACCCTCCACGCACTCCGAAAGTACGCGGCGAGCATTCCCCTATCCGCCACCCGGGGACGCGTCCGATGGGGGACTAGAAACCCCACACGGATAATATCGGGAGTAATAAGTATAATTATTACAGTTCTAGCGATAATACTAGTGAAATATGGCTAAGAGTGCATGTTATATTGATAATAATAAAAGTAATAAGTATGTTTATTGTAGTTCTACCGATAATAACTGCATAATACGGGTAATAATGCATGTTATATTGATAACAATAAAAGTAATAAGTACATTTATTATAGTTCTGGCGATAATAATAGTAAAATATGGCTAATAGTGCATGTTATATTGATAATAATAAAAGTAATAAGTATATTTATTAAAGTTCTACCGATAATAACTGCATAATACGGGTAATAATGCATGTTATATTGATAATAATAAAAGTAATAAGTACATTTATTATAGTTCTGGCGATAATAATAGTAAAATATGGCTAATAGTGCATGTTATATTGATAATAATAAAAGTAATAAGTACATTTATTATAGTTCTGGCGATAATAATAGTAAAATATGGTTAATAATGCATGTTATATTAATAATAATAAAAGTAATAAGTACATTTATTATAGTTCTGGCGATAATAATAGTAAAATATGGCTAATAGTGCATGTTATATTGATAATAATAAAAGTAATAAGTATATTTATTGTAGTTCTACCGATAATAACCGCATAATACGGGTAATAATGCATGTTATATTGATAACAATATCAGTAATAAGTATAATTATTACAGTTCTAGCGATAATAACTGCATTATATGGGTAATAATGCGTGTTATATTGATAATATCGGGAGTTATAAGTATAATTATTATAGTTCTAGCGATAATAATAGTAAAATATGGCTAATAGTGCATGTTATATTGATAATAATAAAAGTAGTAAGTATATTTATTATAGTTCTATCGATAATAACTGCATAATATGGGTAATAATGCATGTTATATTGATAATATCGGGAGTAATAAGTATAATTATTATAGTTCTAGCGATAATAATAGTAAAATATGGCTAATAGTGCATGTTATATTGATAATATCTGGAGTAATAAGTATATTTATTATAGTTCTGGCGATAATAATAGTAAAATATGGCTAATAGTGCATGTTATATTGATAATAATAAAAGTAATAAGCATATTTATTGTAGTTCTACCGATAATAACTGCATAATACGGGTAATAATGCATGTTATATTGATAACAATATAAGTAATAAGTATAATTATTACAGTTCTAGCGATAATAACTGCATTATATGGGTAATAATGCGTGTTATATTGATAATATCGGGAGTTATAAGTATAATTATTATAGTTCTGGCGATAATAATAGTAAAATATGGCTAATAGTGCATGTTATATTGATAATAATAAAAGTAGTAAGTATATTTATTATAGTTCTATCGATAATAACTGCATAATATGGGTAATAATGCATGTTATATTGATAACAATATAAGTAATAAGTATAATTATTACAGTTCTAGCGATAATAACTGCATTATATGGGTAATAATGCGTGTTACATTGATGATATCGGGAGTTATAAGTATAATTATTATAGTTCTAGCGATAATACTAGTGAAATATGGCTAAGAGTGCATGTTATATTGACAATAATAAAAGTAATAAGTATATTTATTATAGTTCTATGGATAATAACTGCATAATATGGGTAATAATGCATGTTATATTGATAACAATATAAGTAATAAGTATAATTATTACAGTTCTAGCGATAATAACTGCATTATATGGGTAATAATACGTGTTACATTGATGATATCGGGAGTTATAAGTATAATTATTATAGTTCTAGCGATAATACTAGTGAAATATGGCTAAGAGTGCCTGTTATATTGACAATAATAAAAGTAATAAGTATATTTATTATAGTTCTATTAATAATAACTGCATAATATGGGTAATAATGCACGTTATATTGATGGTAATAAAAGTAATAAGAATATTTATTATAGTTCTGTCGATAATAACTGCATAATATGGGTAATAATGCATGTTATATTTATAATATCGGGAGTAATAAGTATAATTATTACAGTTCTAGCGATAATACTAGTGAAATATGGCTAAGAGTGCATGTTATATTGATAATAATAAAAGTAATAAGTATATTTATTATAGTTCTACCGATAATAACTGCATAATACGGGTAATAATGCATGTTATATTGATAACAATATAAGTAATAAGTATAATTATTACAGTTCTAGCGATAATAACTGCATTATATGGGTAATAATGCGTGTTATATTGATAATATCGGGAGTTATAAGTATAATTATTATAGTTCTAGCGATAATAATAGTAAAATATGGCTAATAGTGCATGTTATATTGATAATAGTAAAAGTAGTAAGTATATTTATTATAGTTCTATCGATAATAACTCCATAATATGGGTAATAATGCATGTTATATTGATAATATCGGGAGTTATAAGTATAATTATTATAGTTCTAGCGATAATAATAGTAAAATATGGCTAATAGTGCATGTTATATTGATAATAATAAAAGTAGTAAGTATATTTATTATAGTTCTATCGATAATAACTGCATAATATGGGTAATAATGCATGTTATATTGATAATATCGGGAGTAATAAGTATAATTATTATAGTTCTAGCGATAATAATAGTAAAATATGGCTAATAGTGCATGTTATATTGATAATAATAAAAGTAGTAACTATATTTATTATAGTTCTATCGATAATAACTGCATAATATGGGTAATAATGCATGTTATATTGATAATATCGGGAGTAATAAGTATAATTATTATAGTTCTAGCGATAATAATAGTAAAATATGGCTAATAGTGCATGTTATATTGATAATATCTGGAGTAATAAGTATATTTATTATAGTTCTAGCGATAATAATAGTAAAATATGGCTAATAGTGCATGTTATATTGATAATAATAAAAGTAATAAGCATATTTATTGTAGTTCTACCGATAATAACTGCATAATACGGGTAATAATGCATGTTATATTGATAACAATATAAGTAATAAGTATAATTATTACAGTTCTAGCGATAATAACTGCATTATATGGGTAATAATGCGTGTTATATTGATAATATCGGGAGTTATAAGTATAATTATTATAGTTCTGGCGATAATAATAGTAAAATATGGCTAATAGTGCATGTTATATTGATAATAATAAAAGTAGTAAGTATATTTATTATAGTTCTATCGATAATAACTGCATAATATGGGTAATAATGCATGTTATATTGATAACAATATAAGTAATAAGTATAATTATTACAGTTCTAGCGATAATAACTGCATTATATGGGTAATAATGCGTGTTACATTGATGATATCGGGAGTTATAAGTATAATTATTATAGTTCTAGCGATAATACTAGTGAAATATGGCTAAGAGTGCATGTTATATTGACAATAATAAAAGTAATAAGTATATTTATTATAGTTCTATGGATAATAACTGCATAATATGGGTAATAATGCATGTTATATTGATAACAATATAAGTAATAAGTATAATTATTACAGTTCTAGCGATAATAACTGCATTATATGGGTAATAATGCGTGTTACATTGATGATATCGGGAGTTATAAGTATAATTATTATAGTTCTAGCGATAATACTAGTGAAATATGGCTAAGAGTGCCTGTTATATTGACAATAATAAAAGTAATAAGTATATTTATTATAGTTCTATTAATAATAACTGCATAATATGGGTAATAATGCACGTTATATTGATGGTAATAAAAGTAATAAGAATATTTATTATAGTTCTGTCGATAATAACTGCATAATATGGGTAATAATGCATGTTATATTTATAATATCGGGAGTTATAACTATAATTATTACAGTTCTAGCGATAATACTAGTGAAATATGGCTAAGAGTGCATGTTATATTGATAATAATAAAAGTAATAAGTATGTTTATTATAGTTCTACCGATAATAACTGCATAATACGGGTAATACTGCATGTTATATTGATAACAATACAAGTAATAAGTATAATTATTACAGTTCTAGCGATAATAACTGCATTATATGGGTAATAATGCGTGTTATATTGATAATATCGGGAGTTATAAGTATAATTATTATAGTTCTAGTGATAATAATAGTAAAATATGGCTAATAGTGCATGTTATATTGATAATAATAAAAGTAGTAACTATATTTATTATAGTTCTATCGATAATAACTGCATAATATGGGTAATAATGCATGTTATATTGATAATATCGGGAGTAATAAGTATACTTATTATAGTTCTAGCGATAATAACTGCATAATATGGGTAATAATGCATGTTATATTGATAATATCGGGAGTAATAAGTATACTTATTATAGTTCTAGCGATAATAACTGCATAATATGGGTAATAATGCATGTTATATTGATAATAACAAAAGTAATAAGTACATTTATTATAGTTCTGGCGATAATAATGGTAAAATATGGCTAATAGTGCATGTTATATTGATAATAATAAAAGTAATAAGTACATTTATTATAGTTCTGGCGATAATAATAGTAAAATATGGCTAATAATGCATGTTATATTGATAATAATATAAGTAATAAGTATAATTATTACAGTTCTAGCGATAATAACTGCATTATATGGGTAATAATGCGTGTTATATTGATAATATCGGGAGTTATAAGTATAATTATTATAGTTCTAGCGATAATAATAGTAAAATATGGCTAATAGTGCATGTTATATTGATAATAAAAAAAGTAGTAAGTATATTTATTATAGTTCTATCGATTATAACTGCATAATATGGGTAATAATGCATGTTATATTGATAACAATGTAAGTAATAAGTATATTTATTATAGTTCTTCCGATAATAACTGCATAATAAGGGTAATAATGCATGTTATATTGATAACAATGTAAGTAATAAGTATAATTATTACAGTTCTAGCGATAATAACTGCATTATATGGGTAATAATGCGTGTTACATTGATGATATCGGGAGTTATAAGTATAATTATTATAGTTCTAGGGATAATACTAGTGAAATATGGCTAAGAGTGCATGTTATATTGACAATAATAAAAGTAATAAGTATATTTATTATAGTTCTATGGATAATAACTGCATAATATGGGTAATAATGCACGTTATATTGATGGTAATAAAAGTAATAAGAATATTTATTATAGTTCTGTCGATAATAACTGCATAATATGGGTAATAATGCATGTTATATTGAGAATAATTAAAGTAATAAGTATAATTATTACAGTTCTGGCGATAATAACTGCATTATGTGGGTAATAATGCACGTTATATTGCTAATAATATAAGTAATAAGTATAATTATTACAGTTCTAGCGATAATAACTGCATTGTATGGGTAATAATGCATGTTATATTGATAATATCGGGAGTAATAAGTATAATTATTATAGTTCTAGCGATAATAATAGTAAAATATGGCAAATAGTGCATGTTATATTGATAATAATAAAAGTAATAAGTATATTTACTACAGTTCTATCGATAATACCTGCATAATATGGGTAATAATTATGTTATATTGATGATAATATAAGTAATAAGTATAATTATTACAGTTCTAGCGACAATAACTGCATAATATGGGTAATAATGCATGTTATATTGATGATAACAAAAGTAATAAGTATATTTATTATAGTTCTGTCGATAATGACTGCATAATATGGGTAATAATGCACGTTATATTGATGGTAATAAAAGTAATAAGAATATTTATTATAGTTCTGTCGATAATAACTGCATAATATGGGTAATAATGCATGTTATATTTATAATATCGGGAGTTATAACTATAATTATTACAGTTCTAGCGATAATACTAGTGAAATATGGCTAAGAGTGCATGTTATATTGATAATAATAAAAGTAATAAGTATGTTTATTATAGTTCTACCGATAATAACTGCATAATACGGGTAATACTGCATGTTATATTGATAACAATACAAGTAATAAGTATAATTATTACAGTTCTAGCGATAATAACTGCATTATATGGGTAATAATGCGTGTTATATTGATAATATCGGGAGTTATAAGTATAATTATTATAGTTCTAGTGATAATAATAGTAAAATATGGCTAATAGTGCATGTTATATTGATAATAATAAAAGTAGTAACTATATTTATTATAGTTCTATCGATAATAACTGCATAATATGGGTAATAATGCATGTTATATTGATAATATCGGGAGTAATAAGTATACTTATTATAGTTCTAGCGATAATAACTGCATAATATGGGTAATAATGCATGTTATATTGATAATAACAAAAGTAATAAGTACATTTATTATAGTTCTGGCGATAATAATGGTAAAATATGGCTAATAGTGCATGTTATATTGATAATAATAAAAGTAATAAGTACATTTATTATAGTTCTGGCGATAATAATAGTAAAATATGGCTAATAATGCATGTTATATTGATAATAATATAAGTAATAAGTATAATTATTACAGTTCTAGCGATAATAACTGCATTATATGGGTAATAATGCGTGTTATATTGATAATATCGGGAGTTATAAGTATAATTATTATAGTTCTAGCGATAATAATAGTAAAATATGGCTAATAGTGCATGTTATATTGATAATAAAAAAAGTAGTAAGTATATTTATTATAGTTCTATCGATTATAACTGCATAATATGGGTAATAATGCATGTTATATTGATAACAATGTAAGTAATAAGTATATTTATTATAGTTCTTCCGATAATAACTGCATAATAAGGGTAATAATGCATGTTATATTGATAACAATGTAAGTAATAAGAATATTTATTATAGTTCTGTCGATAATAACTGCATAATATGGGTAATAATGCATGTTATATTGAGAATAATTAAAGTAATAAGTATAATTATTACAGTTCTGGCGATAATAACTGCATTATGTGGGTAATAATGCACGTTATATTGCTAATAATATAAGTAATAAGTATAATTATTACAGTTCTAGCGATAATAACTGCATTGTATGGGTAATAATGCATGTTATATTGATAATATCGGGAGTAATAAGTATAATTATTATAGTTCTAGCGATTATCATAGTAAAATATGGCAAATAGTGCATGTTATATTGATAATAATAAAAGTAATAAGTATATTTACTACAGTTCTATCGATAATACCTGCACAATATGGGTAATAATTATGTTATATTGATGATAATAAAAGTAATACGTATATTTATTATAGTTCTAGCGATAATAACTGCATAATATGGGTAATAATGCATGTTATATTGATAATAATATAAGTAATAAGTATAATTATTACAGTTCAAGCGATAATAACTGCATTATATGGGTAATAATGCGTGTTATATTGATAATATCGGGAGTTATAAGTATAATTATTATAGTTCTAGCGATAATAACTGCATAATATGGGTAATAATGCATGTTATATTGATAATAATATAAGTAATAAGTATAATTATTACAGTTCTATCGATAATAACTCCATAATATGGGTAATAATGCATGTTATATTGATAATATCGGGAGTTATAAGTATAATTATTATAGTTCTAGCGATAATAATAGTAAAATATGGCTAATAGTGCATGTTATATTGATAATAATAAAAGTAGTAAGTATATTTATTATAGTTCTATCGATAATAACTCCATAATATGGGTAATAATGCATGTTATATTGATAATATCGGGAGTTATAAGTATAATTATTATAGTTCTAGCGATAATAATAGTAAAATATGGCTAATAGTGCATGTTATATTGATAATAATAAAAGTAGTAAGTATATTTATTATAGTTCTATCGATAATAACTGCATAATATGGGTAATAATGCATGTTATATTGATAATATCGGGAGTTATAAGTATAATTATTATAGTTCTAGCGATAATAATAGTAAAATATGGCTAATAGTGCATGTTATATTGATAATAATAAAAGTAGTAAGTATATTTATTATAGTTCTATCGATAATAACTGCATAATATGGGTAATAATGCATGTTATATTGATAATATCGGGAGTAATAAGTATAATTATTATAGTTCTAGCGATAATAACTGCATAATATGGCTAATAGTGCATGTTATATTGATAATAATAAAAGTAATAAGTACATTTATTATAGTTCTGGCGATAATAATAGTAAAATATGGCTAATAATGCATGTTATATTGATAATAATATAAGTAATAAGTATAATTATTACAGTTCTAGCGATAATAACTGCATAATATGGGTAATAATGCATGTTATATTGATAACAATATAAGTAATAAGTATAATTATTACAGTTCTAGCGATAATAACTGCATTATATGGGTAATAATGCGTGTTATATTGATAATATCGGGAGTTATAAGTATAATTATTATAGTTCTAGCGATAATAATAGTAAAATATGGCTAATAATGCATGTTATATTGATAATAATATAAGTAATAAGTATAATTATTACAGTTCTAGCGATAATAACTGCATAATATGGGTAATAATGCATGTTATATTGATAACAATATAAGTAATAAGTATAATTATTACAGTTCTAGCGATAATAACTGCATTATATGGGTAATAATGCGTGTTATATTGATAATATCGGGAGTTATAAGTATAATTATTATAGTTCTAGCGATAATAATAGTAAAATATGGCTAATAGTGCATGTTATATTGATAATAAAAAAAGTAGTAAGTATATTTATTATAGTTCTATCGATTATAACTGCATAATATGGGTAATAATGCATGTTATATTGATAACAATGTAAGTAATAAGTATATTTATTATAGTTCTTCCGATAATAACTGCATAATAAGGGTAATAATGCATGTTATATTGATAACAATGTAAGTAATAAGAATATTTATTGTAGTTCTGTCGATAATAACTGCATAATATGGGTAATAATGCATGTTATATTGAGAATAATTAAAGTAATAAGTATAATTATTACAGTTCTGGCGATAATAACTGCATTATGTGGGTAATAATGCACGTTATATTGCTAATAATATAAGTAATAAGTATAATTATTACAGTTCTAGCGATAATAACTGCATTGTATGGGTAATAATGCATGTTATATTGATAATATCGGGAGTAATAAGTATAATTATTATAGTTCTAGCGATTATCATAGTAAAATATGGCAAATAGTGCATGTTATATTGATAATAATAAAAGTAATAAGTATATTTACTACAGTTCTATCGATAATACCTGCACAATATGGGTAATAATTATGTTATATTGATGATAATAAAAGTAATACGTATATTTATTATAGTTCTAGCGATAATAACTGCATAATATGGGTAATAATGCATGTTATATTGATAATAATATAAGTAATAAGTATAATTATTACAGTTCAAGCGATAATAACTGCATTATATGGGTAATAATGCGTGTTATATTGATAATATCGGGAGTTATAAGTATAATTATTATAGTTCTAGCGATAATAACTGCATAATATGGGTAATAATGCATGTTATATTGATAATAATATAAGTAATAAGTATAATTATTACAGTTCTATCGATAATAACTCCATAATATGGGTAATAATGCATGTTATATTGATAATATCGGGAGTTATAAGTATAATTATTATAGTTCTAGCGATAATAATAGTAAAATATGGCTAATAGTGCATGTTATATTGATAATAATAAAAGTAGTAAGTATATTTATTATAGTTCTATCGATAATAACTCCATAATATGGGTAATAATGCATGTTATATTGATAATATCGGGAGTTATAAGTATAATTATTATAGTTCTAGCGATAATAATAGTAAAATATGGCTAATAGTGCATGTTATATTGATAATAATAAAAGTAGTAAGTATATTTATTATAGTTCTATCGATAATAACTGCATAATATGGGTAATAATGCATGTTATATTGATAATATCGGGAGTTATAAGTATAATTATTATAGTTCTAGCGATAATAATAGTAAAATATGGCTAATAGTGCATGTTATATTGATAATAATAAAAGTAGTAAGTATATTTATTATAGTTCTATCGATAATAACTGCATAATATGCGTAATAATGCATGTTATATTGATAATATCGGGAGTAATAAGTATAATTATTATAGTTCTAGCGATAATAACTGCATAATATGGCTAATAGTGCATGTTATATTGATAATAATAAAAGTAATAAGTACATTTATTATAGTTCTGGCGATAATAATAGTAAAATATGGCTAATAATGCATGTTATATTGATAATAATATAAGTAATAAGTATAATTATTACAGTTCTAGCGATAATAACTGCATAATATGGGTAATAATGCATGTTATATTGATAACAATATAAGTAATAAGTATAATTATTACAGTTCTAGCGATAATAACTGCATTATATGGGTAATAATGCGTGTTATATTGATAATATCGGGAGTTATAAGTATAATTATTATAGTTCTAGCGATAATAATAGTAAAATATGGCTAATAGTGCATGTTATATTGATAATAATAAAAGTAGTAAGTATATTTATTATAGTTCTATCGATTATAACTGCATAATATGGGTAATAATGCATGTTATATTGATAACAATGTAAGTAATAAGTATATTTATTATAGTTCTACCGATAATAACTGCATAATACGGGTAATAATGCATGTTATATTGATAACAATATAAGTAATAAGTATAATTATTACAGTTCTAGCGATAATAACTGCATTATATGGGTAATAATGCGTGTTATATTGATAATATCGGGAGGTATAAGTGTAATTATTATAGTTCTAGTGATAATAACAGTAAAATATGGCTAATAGTGCATGTTATATTGATAATAATAAAAGTAGTAAGTATATTTATTATAGTTCTGTCGATAATGACTGCATAATATGGGTAATAATGCATGTTATGTTCATGATGATGAAAGTAATAAGTATATTTATTATAGTTCCAGCGATAACAACTGCATAATATGGATAATAATGCATGTTATATTGATAATAATAAAAGTAATAAGTACATTTATTATAGTTCTGGCGATAATAATAGTAAAATATGGCTAATAGTGCATGTTTAATTGATAATAATAAAAGTAATAAGCATATTTATTGTAGTTCTACCGATAATAACTGCATAATACGGGTAATAATGCATGTTATATTGATAACAATATAAGTAATAAGTATAATTATTACAGTTCTAGCGATAATAACTGCATTATATGGGTAATAATGCGTGTTATATTGATAATATCGGGAGTTATAAGTATAATGATTACAGTTCTAGCGATAATAATAGTAAAATATGGCTAATAGTGCATGTTATATTGATAATAGTAAAAGTAGTAAGTATATTTATTATAGTTCTATCGATAATAACTCCATAATATGGGTAATAATGCATGTTATATTGATAATATCGGGAGTTATAAGTATAATTATTATAGTTCTAGCGATAATAATAGTAAAATATGGCTAATAGTGCATGTTATATTGATAATAATAAAAGTAGTAAGTATATTTATTATAGTTCTATCGATAATAACTGCATAATATGGGTAATAATGCATGTTATATTGATAATATCGGGAGTAATAAGTATAATTATTATAGTTCTAGCGATAATAATAGTAAAATATGGCTAATAGTGCATGTTATATTGATAATATCTGGAGTAATAAGTATATTTATTATAGTTCTGGCGATAATAATAGTAAAATATGGCTAATAGTGCATGTTATATTGATAATAATAAAAGTAATAAGCATATTTATTGTAGTTCTACCGATAATAACTGCATAATACGGGTAATAATGCATGTTATATTGATAACAATATAAGTAATAAGTATAATTATTACAGTTCTAGCGATAATAACTGTATTATATGGGTAATAATGCGTGTTATATTGATAATATCGGGAGTTATAAGTATAATTATTATAGTTCTGGCGATAATAATAGTAAAATATGGCTAATAGTGCATGTTATATTGATAATAATAAAAGTAGTAAGTATATTTATTATAGTTCTATCGATAATAACTGCATAATATGGGTAATAATGCATGTTATATTGATAACAATATAAGTAATAAGTATAATTATTACAGTTCTAGCGATAATAACTGCATTATATGGGTAATAATGCGTGTTACATTGATGATATCGGGAGTTATAAGTATAATTATTATAGTTCTAGCGATAATAATAGTAAAATATGGCTAATAGTGCATGTTATATTGATAATAATAAAAGTAGTAAGTATATTTATTATAGTTCTGTCGATAATAACTGCATAATATGGGTAATAATGCTTGCTATATTTATAATATCGGGACAAATAAGTATAATTATTACAGTTCTAGCGATAATACTAGTGAAATGTGGCTAAGAGTGCATGTTATATTGATAATAATAAAAGTAATAAGTATAATTATTATAGTTCTAGCGATAATAACTGCATAATATGGGTAATAATGCATGTTATATTGATGATAACAAAAGTAATAAGTATATTTATTATAGTTCTGTCGATAATAACTGCATAATATGGGTAATAATGCATGTTATGTTGATGATGATGAAAGTAATAGGTATATTTATTATAGTTCCAGCGATAACAACTGCATAATATGGATAATAATGCATGTTATATTGATAATAATAAAAGTAATAAGTACATTTATTATAGTTCTGGCGATAATAATAGTAAAATATGGCTAATAGTGCATGTTATATTGATAATAATAAAAGTAATAAGCATATTTATTGTAGTTCTACCGATAATAACTGCATAATACGGGTAATAATGCATGTTATATTGATAACAATATAAGTAATAAGTATAATTATTACAGTTCTAGCGATAATAACTGCATTATATGGGTAATAGTGCGTGTTATATTGATAATATCGGGAGTTATAAGTATAATTATTATAGTTATAGCGATAATAATAGTAAAATATGGCTAATAGTGCATGTTGTATTGACAATAATAAAAGTAATAAGTATATTTATTATAGTTCTATGGATAATAACTGCATAATATGGGTAATAATGCACGTTATATTGATGGTAATAAAAGTAATAGGAATATTTATTATAGTTCTGTCGATAATAACTGCATAATATGGGTAATAATGCATGTTATATTTATAATATCGGGAGTAATAAGTATAATTATTACAGTTCTAGCGATAATACTAGTGAAATATGGCTAAGAGTGCATGTTATATTGATAATAATAAAAGTAATAAGTATATTTATTATAGTTCTACCGATAATAACTGCATAATACGGGTAATAATGCATGTTATATTGATAACAATATAAGTAATAAGTATAATTATTACAGTTCTAGCGATAATAACTGCATTATATGGGTAATAATGCGTGTTACATTGATGATATCGGGAGTTATAAGTATAATTATTATAGTTTTAGCGATAATACTAGTGAAATATGGCTAAGAGTGCATGTTATATTGACAATAATAAAAGTAATAAGTATATTTATTATAGTTCTGTCGATAATGACTGCATAATATGGGTAATAATGCATGTTATGTTGATGATGATGAAAGTAATAAGTATATTTATTATAGTTCCAGCGATAACAACTGCATAATACGGATAATAATGCATGTTATATTGATAATAATAAAAGTAATAAGTACATTTATTATAGTTCTGGCGATAATAATAGTAAAATATGGCTAATAGTGCATGTTTAATTGATAATAATAAAAGTAATAAGCATATTTATTGTAGTTCTACGGATAATAACTGCATAATACGGGTAATAATGCATGTTATATTGATAAAAATATAAGTAATAAGTATAATTATTACAGTTCTAGCGATAATAACTGCATTATATGGGTAATAATGCATGTTATATTGATAATATCGGGAGTAATAAGTATACTTATTATACTTCTAGCGATAATAACTGCATAATATGGGTAATAATGCATGTTATATTGATGATAACAAAAGTAATAAGTATATTTATTATAGTTCTGTCGATAATGACTGCATAATATGGGTAATAATGCATGTTATGTTAATGATGATGAAAGTAATAAGTATATTTATTATAGTTCCAGCGATAACAACTGCATAATATGGATAATAATGCATGTTATATTGATAATAATAAAAGTAATAAGTATATTTATTATACTTCTACCGATAATAACTGCATAATAAGGGTAATAATGCATGTTATATTGATAACAATATAAGTAATAAGTATAATTATTACAGTTCTAGCGATAATAACTGCATTATATGGGTAATCATGCGTGTTACGTTGATGATATCGGGAGTTATAAGTATAATTATTATAGTTCTAGCGATAATACTAGTGAAATATGGCTAAGAGTGCATGTTATATTGACAATAATAAAAGTAATAAGTATATTTATTATAGTTCTATGGATAACAACTGCATAATATGGGTAATAATGCACGTTATATTGATGGTAATAAAAGTAATAAGAATATTTATTATAGTTCTGTCGATAATAACTGCATAATATGGGTAATAATGCATGTTATATTTATAATATCGGGAGTAATAAGTATAATTATTACAGTTCTAGCGATAATACTAGTGAAATATGGCTAAGAGTGCACGTTATGATGATAATAATAAAAGTAATAAGTATGTTTATTATAGTTCTACCGATAATAACTGCATAATACGGGTAATAATGCATGTTATATTGATAACAATATAAGTAATAAGTATAATTATTACAGTTCTAGCGATAATAACTGCATTATATGGGTAATAATGCGTGTTATATTGATAATATCGGGAGTTATAAGTATAATTATTATAGTTCTGGTGATAATAATAGTAAAATATGGCTAATAGTGCATGTTATATTGATAATAATAAAAGTAGTAAGTATATTTATTATAGTTCTGGCGATAATAATAGTAAAATATGGCTAATAGTGCATGTTATATTGATAATAATAAAAGTAATAAGCATATTTATTGTAGTTCTACCGATAATAACTGCATTATATGGGTAATAATGCGTGTTATATTGATAACATCGGGAGTTCTAAGTACAATTATTCTAGTTCTAGCGATAATAATAGTAAAATATGGCTAATAGTGCACGTTATATTGATAATAATAAAAGTAGTAAGTATATTAATTGTAGTTCTATCGATAATAACTGCATAATATGGGTAATAATGCATGTTATATTGATAATATCGGGAGTAATAAGTATACTTATTATAGTTCTAGCGATAATAACTGCATAATATGGGTAATAATGCATGTTATATTGATGATAACAAAAGTAATAAGTATATTTATTATAGTTCTGTCGATAATGACTGCATAATATGGGTAATAATGCATGTTATGTTAATGATGATGAAAGTAATAAGTATATTTATTATAGTTCCAGCGATAACAACTGCATAATATGGATAATAATGCATGTTATATTGATAATAATAAAAGTAATAAGTACATTTATTATAGTTCTGGCGATAATAATAGTAAAATATGGCTAATAGTGCATGTTATATTGATAATAATAAAAGTAATAAGTATATTTATTGTAGTTCTACCGATAATAACTGCATAATACGGGTAATAATGCATGTTATATTTATAACAATATAAGTAATAAGTATAATTATTGCAGTTCTAGCGATAATAACTGCATTATATGGGTAATAATGCGTGTTATATTGATGATAACAAAAGTAATAAGTATATTTATTATAGTTCTGTCGATAATGACTGCATAATATGGGTAATAATGCATGTTATGTTGATGATGATGAAAGTAATAAGTATATTTATTATAGTTCCAGCGATAACAACTGCATAATATGGGTAATAATGCATGTTATATTTATAATATCGGGAGTTATAAGTATAATTATTATAGTTCTAGCGATAATACTAGTGAAATATGGCTAAGAGTGCATGTTATATTGACAATAATAAAAGTAATAAGTATATTTATTATAGTTCTATGGATAATAACTGCATAATATGGGTAATAATGCACGTTATATTGATGGTAATAAAAGTAATAAGAATATTTATTATAGTTCTGTCGATAATAACTGCATAATATGGGTAATAATGCATGTTATATTTATAATATCGGGAGTAATAAGTATAATTATTACAGTTCTAGCGATAATACTAGTGAAATATGGCTAAGAGTGCATGTTATATTGATAATAATAAAAGTAATAAGTATGTTTATTATAGTTCTACCGATAATAACTGCATAATACGGGTAACAATGCACGTTATATTGATGGTAATAAAAGTAATAAGAATATTTATTATAGTTCTGTCGATAATAACTGCATAATATGGGTAATAATGCATGTTATATTTATAATATCGGGAGTAATAAGTATAATTATTATAGTTCTGGCGATAATAATAGTAAAATATGGCTAATAGTGCATGTTATATTGATAATAATAAAAGTAGTAAGTATATTTATTATAGTTCTGTCGATAATAACTGCATAATATGGGTAATAATGCATGCTATATTTATAATATCGGGACAAATAAGTATAATTATTACAGTTCTAGCGATAATACTAGTGAAATGTGGCTAAGAGTGCATGTTATATTGATAATAATAAAAGCAATAAGTATAATTATTATAGTTCTAGCGATAATAACTGCATAATATGGGTAATAATGCACGTTATATTGATGGTAATAAAAGTAATAAGAATATTTATTATAGTTCTGTCGATAATAACTGCATAATATGGGTAATAATGCATGCTATATTTATAATATCGGGAGTAATAAGTATAATTATTACAGTTCTAGCGATAATACTAGTGAAATATGGCTAAGAGTGCATGTTATATTGATAATAATAAAAGTAATAAGTATGTTTATTATAGTTCTACCGATAATAACTGCATAATACGGGTAATAATGCATGTTATATTGATAACAATATAAGTAATAAGTATAATTATTACAGTTCTAGCGATAATAACTGCATTATATGGGTAATAATGCGTGTTATATTGATAATATCGGGAGTTATAAGTATAATTATTATAGTTCTAGCGATAATAACTGCATAATATGGGTAATAATGCATGTTATATTGATGATAACAAAAGTAATAAGTATATTTATTATAGTTCTGTCGATAATGACTGTATAATATGGGTAATAATGCATGTTATATTCATAACAATATAAGTAATAAGTATAATTATTACAGTTCTAGCGATAATAACTGCATTATATGGGTAATAATGCGTGTTAAATTTATGATATCGGGGGTTATAAGTATAATTATTATAGTTCTAGCGATAATACTAGTGAAATATGGCTAAGAGTGCATGTTATATTGACAATAATAAAAGTAATAAGTATATTTATTATAGTTCTATGGATAATAACTGCATAATATGGGTAATAATGCACGTTATATTGATGGTAATAAAAGTAATAAGAATATTTATTATAATTCTGTCGATAATAACTGCATAATATGGGTAATAATGCATGTTATATTTATAATATCGGGAGTAATAAGTATAATTATTACAGTTCTAGCGATAATACTAGTGAAATATGGCTAAGAGTGCATGTTATATTGATAATAATAAAAGTAATAAGTATGTTTATTGTAGTTCTACCGATAATAACTGCATAATACGGGTAATAATGCATGTTATATTGATAACAATAAAAGTAATAAGTACATTTATTATAGTTCTGGCGATAATAATAGTAAAATATGGCTAATAGTGCATGTTATATTGATAATAATAAAAGTAATAAGTATATTTATTGTAGTTCTACCGATAATAACTGCATAATACGGGTAATAATGCATGTTATATTGATAATAATAAAAGTAATAAGTACATTTATTATAGTTCTGGCGATAATAATAGTAAAATATGGCTAATAGTGCATGTTATATTGATAATAATAAAAGTAGTAAGTATATTTATTATAGTTCTATCGATAATAACTGCATAATATGGGTAATAATGCATGTTATATTGATAATATCGGGAGTAATAAGTATAATTATTATAGTTCTAGCGATAATAATAGTAAAATATGGCTAATAGTGCATGTTATATTGATAATATCTGGAGTAATAAGTATATTTATTATAGTTCTCGCGATAATAATAGTAAAATATGGCTAATAGTGCATGTTATATTGATAATAATAAAAGTAATAAGTATATTTATTATAGTTCTACCGATAATAACTGCATAATATGGGTAATAATGCATGTTATATTGATAACAATATAAGTAATAAGTATAATTATTACAGTTCTAGCGATAATAACTGCATTATATGGGTAATAATGCGTGTTACATTGATGATATCGGGAGTTATAAGTATAATTATTATAGTTCTAGCGATAATACTAGTGAAATATGGCTAAGAGTGCCTGTTATATTGACAATAATAAAAGTAATAAGTATATTTATTATAGTTCTATTAATAATAACTGCATAATATGGGTAATAATGCACGTTATATTGATGGTAATAAAAGTAATAAGAATATTTATTATAGTTCTGTCGATAATAACTGCATAATATGGGTAATAATGCATGCTATATTTATAATATCGGGACTAATAAGTATAATTATTACAGTTCTAGCGATAATACTAGTGAAATGTGGCTAAGAGTGCATGTTATATTGATAATAATAAAAGTAATAAGTATGTTTATTATAGTTCTACCGATAATAACTGCATAATACGGGTAATAATGCATGTTATATTGATAACAATATAAGTAATAAGTATAATTATTACAGTTCTAGCGATAATAACTGCATTATATGGGTAATAATGCGTGTTATATTGATAATATCGGGAGTTATAAGTATAATTATTATAGTTCCAGCGATAACAACTGCATAATATGGATAATAATGCATGTTATATTGATAACAATAAAAGCAATAAGTACATTTATTATAGTTCTGGCGATAATAATAGTAAAATATGGTTAATAGTGCATGTTATATTGATAATAATAAAAGTAATAAGTATATTTATTATAGTTCTACCGATAATAACTGTATAATATGGGTAATAATGCATGTTATATTGATAACAATATAAGTAATAAGTATAATTATTACAGTTCTAGCGATAATAACTGCATTATATGGGTAATAATGCGTGTTATATTGATAATATCGGGAGTTATAAGTATAATTATTATAGTTATAGCGATAATAATAGTAAAATATGGCTAATAGTGCATGTTGTATTGATAGTAATGAAAGTAGTAAGTATATTTATTATAGTTCTATCGATAATAACTGCATAATATGGGTAATAATGCACGTTATATTGATGGTAATAAAAGTAATAAGAATATTTATTATAGTTCTGTCGATAATAACTGCATAATATGGGTAATAATGCATGTTATATTTATAATATCGGGAGTAATAAGTATAATTATTACAGTTCTAGCGATAATACTAGTGAAATATGGCTAAGAGTGCATGTTATATTGATAATAATAAAAGTAATAAGTATATTTATTATAGTTCTACCGATAATAACTGCATAATACGGGTAATAATGCATGTTATATTGATAACAATATAAGTAATAAGTATAATTATTACAGTTCTAGCGATAATAACTGCATTATATGGGTAATAATGCGTGTTACATTGATGATATCGGGAGTTATAAGTATAATTATTATAGTTCTAGCGATAATAATAGTAAAATATGGCTAATAGTGCATGTTATATTGATAATAATAAAAGTAATAAGTATGTTTATTATAGTTCTACCGATAATAACTGCATAATACGGGTAATAATGCATGTTATATTGATAACAATATAAGTAATAAGTATAATTATTACAGTTCTAGCGATAATAACTGCATTATATGGGTAATAATGCGTGTTATATTGATAATATCGGGAGTTATAAGTATAATTATTATAGTTCCAGCGATAACAACTGCATAATATGGATAATAATGCATGTTATATTGATAACAATAAAAGCAATAAGTACATTTATTATAGTTCTGGCGATAATAATAGTAAAATATGGTTAATAGTGCATGTTATATTGATAATAATAAAAGTAATAAGTATATTTATTATAGTTCTACCGATAATAACTGTATAATATGGGTAATAATGCATGTTATATTGATAACAATATAAGTAATAAGTATAATTATTACAGTTCTAGCGATAATAACTGCATTATATGGGTAATAATGCGTGTTATATTGATAATATCGGGAGTTATAAGTATAATTATTATAGTTATAGCGATAATAATAGTAAAATATGGCTAATAGTGCATGTTGTATTGATAGTAATGAAAGTAGTAAGTATATTTATTATAGTTCTATCGATAATAACTGCATAATATGGGTAATAATGCACGTTATATTGATGGTAATAAAAGTAATAAGAATATTTATTATAGTTCTGTCGATAATAACTGCATAATATGGGTAATAATGCATGTTATATTTATAATATCGGGAGTAATAAGTATAATTATTACAGTTCTAGCGATAATACTAGTGAAATATGGCTAAGAGTGCATGTTATATTGATAATAATAAAAGTAATAAGTATATTTATTATAGTTCTACCGATAATAACTGCATAATACGGGTAATAATGCATGTTATATTGATAACAATATAAGTAATAAGTATAATTATTACAGTTCTAGCGATAATAACTGCATTATATGGGTAATAATGCGTGTTACATTGATGATATCGGGAGTTATAAGTATAATTATTATAGTTCTAGCGATAATAATAGTAAAATATGGCTAATAGTGCATGTTATATTGATAATAATAAAAGTAGTAAGTATATTTATTATAGTTCTGTCGATAATAACTGCATAATATGGGTAATAATGCATGCTATATTTATAATATCGGGACAAATAAGTATAATTATTACAGTTCTAGCGATAATACTAGTGAAATGTGGCTAAGAGTGCATGTTATATTGATAATAATAAAAGTAATAAGTATAATTATTATAGTTCTAGCGATAATAACTGCATAATATGGGTAATAATGCATGTTATATTGATGATAACAAAAGTAATAAGTATATTTATTATAGTTCTGTCGATAATAACTGCATAATATGGGTAATAATGCATGTTATGTTGATGATGATGAAAGTAATAGGTATATTTATTATAGTTCCAGCGATAACAACTGCATAATATGGATAATAATGCATGTTATATTGATAATAATAAAAGTAATAAGTACATTTATTATAGTTCTGGCGATAATAATAGTAAAATATGGCTAATAGTGCATGTTATATTGATAATAATAAAAGTAATAAGCATATTTATTGTAGTTCTACCGATAATAACTGCATAATACGGGTAATAATGCATGTTATATTGATAACAATATAAGTAATAAGTATAATTATTACAGTTCTAGCGATAATAACTGCATTATATGGGTAATAGTGCGTGTTATATTGATAATATCGGGAGTAATAAGTATACTTATTATAGTTCTAGCGATAATACTAGTGAAATATGGCTAAGAGTGCATGTTATATTGACAATAATAAAAGTAATAAGTATATTTATTATAGTTCTATGGATAATAACTGCATAATATGGGTAATAATGCACGTTATATTGATGGTAATAAAAGTAATAGGAATATTTATTATAGTTCTGTCGATAATAACTGCATAATATGGGTAATAATGCATGTTATATTTATAATATCGGGAGTAATAAGTATAATTATTACAGTTCTAGCGATAATACTAGTGAAATATGGCTAAGAGTGCATGTTATATTGATAATAATAAAAGTAATAAGTATATGTATTATAGTTCTACCGATAATAACTGCATAATACGGGTAATAATGCATGTTATATTGATAACAATATAAGTAATAAGTATAATTATTACAGTTCTAGCGATAATAACTGCATTATATGGGTAATAATGCGTGTTACATTGATGATATCGGGAGTTATAAGTATAATTATTATAGTTTTAGCGATAATACTAGTGAAATATGGCTAAGAGTGCATGTTATATTGACAATAATAAAAGTAATAAGTATATTTATTATAGTTCTGTCGATAATGACTGCATAAAATGGGTAATAATGCATGTTATGTTGATGATGATGAAAGTAATAAGTATATTTATTATAGTTCCAGCGATAACAACTGCATAATACGGATAATAATGCATGTTATATTGATAATAATAAAAGTAATAAGTACATTTATTATAGTTCTGGCGATAATAATAGTAAAATATGGCTAATAGTGCATGTTTAATTGATAATAATAAAAGTAATAAGCATATTTATTGTAGTTCTACGGATAATAACTGCATAATACGGGTAATAATGCATGTTATATTGATAAAAATATAAGTAATAAGTATAATTATTACAGTTCTAGCGATAATAACTGCATTATATGGGTAATAATGCATGTTATATTGATAATATCGGGAGTAATAAGTATACTTATTATACTTCTAGCGATAATAACTGCATAATATGGGTAATAATGCATGTTATATTGATGATAACAAAAGTAATAAGTATATTTATTATAGTTCTGTCGATAATGACTGCATAATATGGGTAATAATGCATGTTATGTTAATGATGATGAAAGTAATAAGTATATTTATTATAGTTCCAGCGATAACAACTGCATAATATGGATAATAATGCATGTTATATTGATAATAATAAAAGTAATAAGTACATTTATTATAGTTCTGGCGATAATAATAGTAAAATATGGCTAATAGTGCATGTTATATTGATAATATCTGGAGTAATAAGTATATTTATTATAGTTCTGGCGATAATAATAGTAAAATATGGCTAATAATGCATGTTATATTGATAATAATAAGAGTAATAAGTATATTTATTATACTTCTACCGATAATAACTGCATAATAAGGGTAATAATGCATGTTATATTGATAACAATATAAGTAATAAGTATAATTATTACAGTTCTAGCGATAATAACTGCATTATATGGGTAATCATGCGTGTTACGTTGATGATATCGGGAGTTATAAGTATAATTATTATAGTTCTAGCGATAATACTAGTGAAATATGGCTAAGAGTGCATGTTATATTGACAATAATAAAAGTAATAAGTATATTTATTATAGTTCTATGGATAACAACTGCATAATATGGGTAATAATGCACGTTATATTGATGGTAATAAAAGTAATAAGAATATTTATTATAGTTCTGTCGATAATAACTGCATAATATGGGTAATAATGCATGTTATATTTATAATATCGGGAGTAATAAGTATAATTATTACAGTTCTAGCGATAATACTAGTGAAATATGGCTAAGAGTGCACGTTATGATGATAATAATAAAAGTAATAAGTATGTTTATTATAGTTCTACCGATAATAACTGCATAATACGGGTAATAATGCATGTTATATTGATAACAATATAAGTAATAAGTATAATTATTACAGTTCTAGCGATAATAACTGCATTATATGGGTAATAATGCGTGTTATATTGATAATATCGGGAGTTATAAGTATAATTATTATAGTTCTGGTGATAATAATAGTAAAATATGGCTAATAGTGCATGTTATATTGATAATAATAAAAGTAGTAAGTATATTTATTATAGTTCTGGCGATAATAATAGTAAAATATGGCTAATAGTGCATGTTATATTGATAATAATAAAAGTAATAAGCATATTTATTGTAGTTCTACCGATAATAACTGCATTATATGGGTAATAATGCGTGTTATATTGATAATATCGGGAGTTCTAAGTACAATTATTCTAGTTCTAGCGATAATAATAGTAAAATATGGCTAATAGTGCACGTTATATTGATAATAATAAAAGTAGTAAGTATATTAATTATAGTTCTATCGATAATAACTGCATAATATGGGTAATAATGCATGTTATATTGATAATATCGGGAGTAATAAGTATACTTATTATAGTTCTAGCGATAATAACTGCATAATATGGGTAATAATGCATGTTATATTGATGATAACAAAAGTAATAAGTATATTTATTATAGTTCTGTCGATAATGACTGCATAATATGGGTAATAATGCATGTTATGTTAATGATGATGAAAGTAATAAGTATATTTATTATAGTTCCAGCGATAACAACTGCATAATATGGATAATAATGCATGTTATATTGATAATAATAAAAGTAATAAGTACATTTATTATAGTTCTGGCGATAATAATAGTAAAATATGGCTAATAGTGCATGTTATATTGATAATAATAAAAGTAATAAGTATATTTATTGTAGTTCTACCGATAATAACTGCATAATACGGGTAATAATGCATGTTATATTGATAACAATATAAGTAATAAGTATAATTATTGCAGTTCTAGCGATAATAACTGCATTATATGGGTAATAATGCGTGTTATATTGATGATAACAAAAGAAATAAGTATATTTATTATAGTTCTGTCGATAATGACTGCATAATATGGGTAATAATGCATGTTATGTTGATGATGATGAAAGTAATAAGTATATTTATTATAGTTCCAGCGATAACAACTGCATAATATGGGTAATAATGCATGTTATATTTATAATATCGGGAGTTATAAGTATAATTATTATAGTTCTAGCGATAATACTAGTGAAATATGGCTAAGAGTGCATGTTATATTGACAATAATAAAAGTAATAAGTATATTTATTATAGTTCTATGGATAATAACTGCATAATATGGGTAATAATGCACGTTATATTGATGGTAATAAAAGTAATAAGAATATTTATTATAGTTCTGTCGATAATAACTGCATAATATGGGTAATAATGCATGTTATATTTATAATATCGGGAGTAATAAGTATAATTATTACAGTTCTAGCGATAATACTAGTGAAATATGGCTAAGAGTGCATGTTATATTGATAATAATAAAAGTAATAAGTATGTTTATTATAGTTCTACCGATAATAACTGCATAATACGGGTAACAATGCACGTTATATTGATGGTAATAAAAGTAATAAGAATATTTATTATAGTTCTGTCGATAATAACTGCATAATATGGGTAATAATGCATGTTATATTTATAATATCGGGAGTAATAAGTATAATTATTATAGTTCTGGCGATAATAATAGTAAAATATGGCTAATAGTGCATGTTATATTGATAATAATAAAAGTAGTAAGTATATTTATTATAGTTCTGTCGATAATAACTGCATAATATGGGTAATAATGCATGCTATATTTATAATATCGGGACAAATAAGTATAATTATTACAGTTCTAGCGATAATACTAGTGAAATGTGGCTAAGAGTGCATGTTATATTGATAATAATAAAAGTAATAAGTATAATTATTATAGTTCTAGCGATAATAACTGCATAATATGGGTAATAATGCATGTTATATTGATGATAACAAAAGTAATAAGTATATTTATTATAGTTCTGTCGATAATAACTGCATAATATGGGTAATAATGCATGTTATGTTGATGATGATGAAAGTAATAAGTATATTTATTATAGTTCCAGCGATAACAACTGCATAATATGGATAATAATGCATGTTATATTGATAATAATAAAAGTAATAAGTACATTTATTATAGTTCTGGCGATAATAATAGTAAAATATGGCTAATAGTGCATGCTATATTGATAATAATAAAAGTAATAAGCATATTTATTGTAGTTCTACCGATAATAACTGCATAATACGGGTAATAATGCATGTTATATTGATAACAATATAAGTAATAAGTATAATTATTACAGTTCTAGCGATAATAACTGCATTATATGGGTAATAATGCGTGTTATATTGATAATATCGGGAGTTATAAGTATAATTATTATAGTTATAGCGATAATAATAGTAAAATATGGCTAATAGTGCATGTTGTATTGATAGTAATAAAAGTAGTAAGTATATTTATTATAGTTCTATCGATAATAACTGCATAATATGGGTAATAATGCATGTTATATTGATAACAATATAAGTAATAAGTATAATTATTACAGTTCTAGCGATAATAACTGCATTATATGGGTAATAATGCGTGTTACATTGATGATATCGGGAGTTATAAGTATAATTATTATAGTTCTAGCGATAATACTAGTGAAATATGGCTAAGAGTGCGTGTTATATTGACAATAATAAAAGTAATAAGTATATTTATTATAGTTCTATGGATAATAACTGCATAATATGGGTAATAATGCACGTTATATTGATGGTAATAAAAGTAATAAGAATATTTATTATAGTTCTGTCGATAATAACTGCATAATATGGCTAATAGTGCATGTTATATTGATAATATCTGGAGTAATAAGTATATTTATTATAGTTCTGGCGATAATAATAGTAAAATATGACTAATAGTGCATGTTATATTGATAATAATAAAAGTAATAAGCATATTTATTGTAGTTCTACCGATAATAACTGCATAATACGGGTAATAATGCATGTTATATTGATAACAATATAAGTAATAAGTATAATTATTACAGTTCTAGCGATAATAACTGCATTATATGGGTAATAATGCGTGTTATATTGATAATATCGGGAGTTATAAGTACAATTATTCTAGTTCTAGGGATAATAATAGTAAAATATGGCTAATAGTGCACGTTATATTGATAATAATAAAAGTAGTAAGTATATTAATTATAGTTCTATCGATAATAACTGCATAATATGGGTAATAATGCATGTTATATTGATAATATCGGGAGTAATAAGTATACTTATTACAGTTCTAGCGATAATACTAGTGAAATATGGCTAAGAGTGCATGTTATATTGATAATAATAAAAGTAATAAGTATGTTTATTATAGTTCTACCGATAATAACTGCATAATACGGGTAATAATGCACGTTATATTGATGGTAATAAAAGTAATAAGAATATTTATTATAGTTCTGTCGATAATAACTGCATAATATGGGTAATAATGCATGTTATATTGATAACAATATAAGTAATAAGTAAAATTATTACAGTTCTAGCGATAATAACTGCATAATATGGGTAATAATGCATGTTATATTGATGATAACAAAAGTAATAAGTATATTTATTATAGTTCTGTCGATAATGACTGCATAATATGGGTAATAATGCATGTTATGTTGATGATGATGAAAGTAATAAGTATATTTATTATAGTTCCAGCGATAACAACTGCATAATATGGATAATAATGCATGTTATATTGATAATAATAAAAGTAATAAGTACATTTATTATAGTTCTGGCGATAATAATAGTAAAATATGGCTAATAGTGCATGTTATATTGACAATAATAAAAGTAATAAGTATATTTATTATAGTTATATCGATAATAACTGCATAATATGGGTAATAATGCATGTTATATTGATAACAATATAAGTAATAAGTAAAATTATTACAGTTCTAGCGATAATAACTGCATAATATGGGTAATAATGCATGTTATATTGATGATAACAAAAGTAATAAGTATATTTATTATAGTTCTGTCGATAATGATTGCATAATATGGGTAATAATGCATGTTATGTTAATGATGATGAAAGTAATAAGTATATTTATTATAGTTCCAGCGATAACAACTGCATAATATGGATAATAATGCATGTTATATTGATGATAATAAAAGTAATAAGTACATTTATTATAGTTCTGGCGATAATAATAGTAAAATATGGCTAATAGTGCATGTTATATTGATAATAATAAAAGTAATAAGTATAATTATTACAGTTCTAGCGATAATAACTGCATTATATGGGTAAAAATGCGTGTTACATTGATGATATCGGGAGTTATAAGTATAATTATTATAGTTCTAGCGATAATACTAGTGAAATATGGCTAAGAGTGCATGTTATATTGACAATAATAAAAGTAATAAGTATATTTATTATAGTTCTATGGATAATAACTGCATAATATGGGTAATAATGCACGTTATATTGATGGTAATAAAATTAATAAGAATATTTACTATAGTTCTGTCGATAATAACTGCATAATATGGGTAATAATGCATGTTATATTTATAATATCGGGAGTAATAAGTATAATTATTACAGTTCTAGCGATAATACTAGTGAAATATGGCTAAGAGTGCATGTTATATTGATAATAATAAAAGTAATAAGTATGTTTATTATAGTTCTACCGATAATAACTGCATAATACGGGTAATAATGCATGTTATATTGATAACAATATAAGTAATAAGTATAATTATTACAGTTCTAGCGATAATAACTGCATTATATGGGTAATAATGCGTGTTATATTGATAATATCGGGAGTTATAAGTATAATTATTATAGTTCTGGTGATAATAATAGTAAAATATGGCTAATAGTGCATGTTATATTGATAATAATAAAAGTAATAAGTACATTTATTATAGTTCTGGCGATAATAACTGCATAATATGGGTAATAATGCATGTTATATTGATAATATCGGGAGTAATAAGTATACTTATTACAGTTCTAGCGATAATACTAGTGAAATATGACTAATAGTGCATGTTATATTGATAATAATAAAAGTAATAAGCATATTTATTGTAGTTCTACCGATAATAACTGCATAATACGGGTAATAATGCATGTTATATTGATAACAATATAAGTAATAAGTATAATTATTACAGTTCTAGCGATAATAACTGCATTATATGGGTAATAATGCGTGTTATATTGATAATATCGGGAGTTATAAGTACAATTATTCTAGTTCTAGCGATAATAATAGTAAAATATGGCTAATAGTGCACGTTATATTGATAATAATAAAAGTAGTAAGTATATTAATTATAGTTCTATCGATAATAACTGCATAATATGGGTAATAATGCATGTTATATTGATAATATCGGGAGTAATAAGTATACTTATTACAGTTCTAGCGATAATACTAGTGAAATATGGCTAAGAGTGCATGTTATATTGATAATAATAAAAGTAATAAGTATGTTTATTATAGTTCTACCGATAATAACTGCATAATACGGGTAATAATGCACGTTATATTGATGGTAATAAAAGTAGTAAGAATATTTATTATAGTTCTGTCGATAATAACTGCATAATATGGGTAATAATGCATGTTATATTGATAACAATATAAGTAATAAGTAAAATTATTACAGTTCTAGCGATAATAACTGCATAATATGGGTAATAATGCATGTTATATTGATGATAACAAAAGTAATAAGTATATTTATTATAGTTCTGTCGATAATGACTGCATAATATGGGTAATAATGCATGTTATGTTGATGATGATGAAAGTAACAAGTATATTTATTATAGTTCCAGCGATAACAACTGCATAATATGGATAATAATGCATGTTATATTGATAATAATAAAAGTAATAAGTACATTTATTATATTTCTGGCGATAATAATAGTAAAATATGGCTAATAGTGCATGTTATATTGACAATAATAAAAGTAATAAGTATATTTATTATAGTTATATCGATAATAACTGCATAATATGGGTAATAATGCATGTTATATTGATAACAATATAAGTAATAAGTAAAATTATTACAGTTCTAGCGATAATAACTGCATAATATGGGTAATAATGCATGTTATATTGATGATAACAAAAGTAATAAGTATATTTATTATAGTTCTGTCGATAATGATTGCATAATATGGGTAATAATGCATGTTATGTTAATGATGATGAAAGTAATAAGTATATTTATTATAGTTCCAGCGATAACAACTGCATAATATGGATAATAATGCATGTTATATTGATAATAATAAAAGTAATAAGTACATTTATTATAGTTCTGGCGATAATAATAGTAAAATATGGCTAATAGTGCATGTTATATTGATAATAATAAAAGTAATAAGTATAATTATTACAGTTCTAGCGATAATAACTGCATTATATGGGTAAAAATGCGTGTTACATTGATGATATCGGGAGTTATAAGTATAATTATTATAGTTCTAGCGATAATACTAGTGAAATATGGCTAAGAGTGCATGTTATATTGACAATAATAAAAGTAATAAGTATATTTATTATAGTTCTATGGATAATAACTGCATAATATGGGTAATAATGCACGTTATATTGATGGTAATAAAATTAATAAGAATATTTATTATAGTTCTGTCGATAATAACTGCATAATATGGGTAATAATGCATGTTATATTTATAATATCGGGAGTAATAAGTATAATTATTACAGTTCTAGCGATAATACTAGTGAAATATGGCTAAGAGTGCATGTTATATTGATAATAATAAAAGTAATAAGTATGTTTATTATAGTTCTACCGATAATAACTGCATAATACGGGTAATAATGCATGTTATATTGATAACAATATAAGTAATAAGTATAATTATTACAGTTCTAGCGATAATAACTGCATTATATGGGTAATAATGCGTGTTATATTGATAATATCGGGAGTTATAAGTATAATTATTATAGTTCTGGTGATAATAATAGTAAAATATGGCTAATAGTGCATGTTATATTGATAATAATAAAAGTAATAAGTACATTTATTATAGTTCTGGCGATAATAACTGCATAATATGGGTAATAATGCATGTTATATTGATAATATCGGGAGTAATAAGTATACTTATTACAGTTCTAGCGATAATACTAGTGAAATATGACTAATAGTGCATGTTATATTGATAATAATAAAAGTAATAAGCATATTTATTGTAGTTCTACCGATAATAACTGCATAATACGGGTAATAATGCATGTTATATTGATAACAATATAAGTAATAAGTATAATTATTACAGTTCTAGCGATAATAACTGCATTATATGGGTAATAATGCGTGTTATATTGATAATATCGGGAGTTATAAGTACAATTATTCTAGTTCTAGCGATAATAATAGTAAAATATGGCTAATAGTGCACGTTATATTGATAATAATAAAAGTAGTAAGTATATTAATTATAGTTCTATCGATAATAACTGCATAATATGGGTAATAATGCATGTTATATTGATAATATCGGGAGTAATAAGTATACTTATTACAGTTCTAGCGATAATACTAGTGAAATATGGCTAAGAGTGCATGTTATATTGATAATAATAAAAGTAATAAGTATGTTTATTATAGTTCTACCGATAATAACTGCATAATACGGGTAATAATGCACGTTATATTGATGGTAATAAAAGTAGTAAGAATATTTATTATAGTTCTGTCGATAATAACTGCATAATATGGGTAATAATGCATGTTATATTGATAACAATATAAGTAATAAGTAAAATTATTACAGTTCTAGCGATAATAACTGCATAATATGGGTAATAATGCATGTTATATTGATGATAACAAAAGTAATAAGTAAATTTATTATAGTTCTGTCGATAATGACTGCATAATATGGGTAATAATGCATGTTATGTTGATGATGATGAAAGTAACAAGTATATTTATTATAGTTCCAGCGATAACAACTGCATAATATGGATAATAATGCATGTTATATTGATAATAATAAAAGTAATAAGTACATTTATTATATTTCTGGCGATAATAATAGTAAAATATGGCTAATAGTGCATGTTATATTGACAATAATAAAAGTAATAAGTATATTTATTATAGTTATATCGATAATAACTGCATAATATGGGTAATAATGCATGTTATATTGATAACAATATAAGTAATAAGTAAAATTATTACAGTTCTAGCGATAATAACTGCATAATATGGGTAATAATGCATGTTATATTGATGATAACAAAAGTAATAAGTATATTTATTATAGTTCTGTCGATAATGACTGCATAATATGGGTAATAATGCATGTTATGTTGATGATGATGAAAGTAATAAGTATATTTATTATAGTTCCAGCGATAACAACTGCATAATATGGGTAATAATGCATGTTATATTTATAATATCGGGAGTAATAAGTATAATTATTACAGTTCTAGCGATAATACTAGTGAAATATGGCTAAGAGTGCATGTTATATTGATAATAATAAAAGTAATAAGTATGTTTATTATAGTTCTACCGATAATAACTGCATAATACGGGTAATAATGCACGTTATATTGATGGTAATAAAAGTAATAAGAATATTTATTATAGTTCTGTCGATAATAACTGCATAATATGGGTAATAATGCATGTTATATTTATAATATCGGGAGTAATAAGTATAATTATTATAGTTCTGGCGATAATAATAGTAAAATATGGCTAATAGTGCATGTTATATTGATAATAATAAAAGTAATAAGTATATTTATTATAGTTCTACCGATAATAACTGCATAATAAGGGTAATAATGCATGTTATATTGATAACAATATAAGTAATAAGTATAATTATTACAGTTCTAGCGATAATAACTGCATTATATGGGTAATAATGCGTGTTACATTGATGATATCGCGAGTTATAAGTATAATTATTATAGTTCTAGCGATAATACTAGTGAAATATGGCTAAGAGTGCATGTTATATTGATAATAATAAAAGTAATAAGCATATTTATTGTAGTTCTACCGATAATAACTGCATAATACGGGTAATAATGCATGTTATATTGATAACAATATAAGTAATAAGTATAATTATTACAGTTCTAGCGATAATAACTGCATTATATGGGTAATAATGCGTGTTATATTGATAATATCGGGAGTTATAAGTACAATTATTATAGTTCTGGCGATAATAATAGTAAAATATGGCTAATAGTGCATGTTATATTGATAATAATAAAAGTAATAAGTATATTTATTGTAGTTCTACCGATAATAACTGCATAATACGGGTAATAATGCATGTTATATTGATGATAACAAAAGTAATAAGTATATTTATTATAGTTCTGTCGATAATGACTGCATAATATGGGTAATAATGCATGTTATGTTGATGATGATGAAAGTAATAAATATATTTATTATAGTTCCAGCGATAACAACTGCATAATATGGGTAATAATGCATGTTATATTTATAATATCGGGAGTAATAAGTATAATTATTACAGTTCTAGCGATAATACTAGTGAAATATGGCTAAGAGTGCATGTTATATTGATAATAATAAAAGTAATAAGTATGTTTATTATAGTTCTACCGATAATAACTGCATAATACGGGTAATAATGCACGTTATATTGATGGTAATAAAAGTAATAAGAATATTTATTATAGTTCTGTCGATAATAACTGCATAATATGGGTAATAATGCATGTTATATTTATAATATCGGGAGTAATAAGTATAATTATTATAGTTCTGGCGATAATAATAGTAAAATATGGCTAATAGTGCATGTTATATTGATAATAATAAAAGTAATAAGTATATTTATTATAGTTCTACCGATAATAACTGCATAATAAGGGTAATAATGCATGTTATATTGATAACAATATAAGTAATAAGTATAATTATTACAGTTCTAGCGATAATAACTGCATTATATGGGTAATAATGCGTGTTACATTGATGATATCGGGAGTTATAAGTATAATTATTATAGTTCTAGCGATAATACTAGTGAAATATGGCTAAGAGTGCATGTTATATTGATAATAATAAAAGTAATAAGCATATTTATTGTAGTTCTACCGATAATAACTGCATAATACGGGTAATAATGCATGTTATATTGATAACAATATAAGTAATAAGTATAATTATTACAGTTCTAGCGATAATAACTGCATTATATGGGTAATAATGCGTGTTATATTGATAATATCGGGAGTTATAAGTACAATTATTATAGTTCTGGCGATAATAATAGTAAAATATGGCTAATAGTGCATGTTATATTGATAATAATAAAAGTAATAAGTATATTTATTGTAGTTCTACCGATAATAACTGCATAATACGGGTAATAATGCATGTTATATTGATAACAATATAAGTAATAAGTATAAATATTGCAGTTCTAGCGATAATAACTGCATTATATGGGTAATAATGCGTGTTATATTGATAAAAATATAAGTAATAAGTATAATTATTACAGTTCTAGCGATAATAACTGCATTATATGGGTAATAATGCATGTTATATTGATAATATCGGGAGTAATAAGTATACTTATTATACTTCTAGCGATAATAACTGCATAATATGGGTAATAATGCATGTTATATTGATGATAACAAAAGTAATAAGTATATTTATTATAGTTCTGTCGATAATGACTGCATAATATGGGTAATAATGCATGTTATGTTAATGATGATGAAAGTAATAAGTATATTTATTATAGTTCCAGCGATAACAACTGCATAATATGGATAATAATGCATGTTATATTGATAATAATAAAAGTAATAAGTACATTTATTATAGTTCTGGCGATAATAATAGTAAAATATGGCTAATAGTGCATGTTATATTGATAATATCTGGAGTAATAAGTATATTTATTATAGTTCTGGCGATAATAATAGTAAAATATGGCTAATAGTGCATGTTATATTGATAATCATAAAAGTAATAAGTATATTTATTATACTTCTACCGATAATAACTGCATAATAAGGGTAATAATGCATGTTATATTGATAACAATATAAGTAATAAGTATAATTATTACAGTTCTAGCGATAATAACTGCATTATATGGGTAATAATGCGTGTTATATTGATAATATCGGGAGTTATAAGTATAATTATTATAGTTCTGGTGATAATAATAGTAAAATATGGCTAATAGTGCATGTTATATTGATAATAATAAAAGTAGTAAGTATATTTATTATAGTTCTGGCGATAATAATAGTAAAATATGGCTAATAGTGCATGTTATATTGATAATAATAAAAGTAATAAGCATATTTATTGTAGTTCTACCGATAATAACTGCATTATATGGGTAATAATGCGTGTTATATTGATAATATCGGGAGTTATAAGTACAATTATTCTAGTTCTAGCGATAATAATAGTAAAATATGGCTAATAGTGCACGTTATATTGATAATAATAAAAGTAGTAAGTATATTAATTATAGTTCTATCGATAATAACTGCATAATATGGGTAATAATGCATGTTATATTGATAATATCGGGAGTAATAAGTATACTTATTATAGTTCTAGCGATAATAACTGCATAATATGGGTAATAATGCATGTTATATTGATGATAACAAAAGTAATAAGTATATTTATTATAGTTCTGTCGATAATGATTGCATAATATGGGTAATAATGCATGTTATGTTAATGATGATGAAAGTAATAAGTATATTTATTATAGTTCCAGCGATAACAACTGCATAATATGGATAATAATGCATGTTATATTGATAATAATAAAAGTAATAAGTACATTTATTATAGTTCTGGCGATAATAATAGTAAAATATGGCTAATAGTGCATGTTATATTGATAATAATAAAAGTAATAAGTATAATTATTACAGTTCTAGCGATAATAACTGCATTATATGGGTAAAAATGCGTGTTACATTGATGATATCGGGAGTTATAAGTATAATTATTATAGTTCTAGCGATAATACTAGTGAAATATGGCTAAGAGTGCATGTTATATTGACAATAATAAAAGTAATAAGTATATTTATTATAGTTCTATGGATAATAACTGCATAATATGGGTAATAATGCACGTTATATTGATGGTAATAAAATTAATAAGAATATTTATTATAGTTCTGTCGATAATAACTGCATAATATGGGTAATAATGCATGTTCTATTTATAATATCGGGAGTAATAAGTATAACTATTACAGTTCTAGCGATAATACTAGTGAAATATGGCTAAGAGTGCATGTTATATTGATAATAATAAAAGTAATAAGTATGTTTATTATAGTTCTACCGATAATAACTGCATAATACGGGTAATAATGCATGTTATATTGATAACAATATAAGTAATAAGTATAATTATTACAGTTCTAGCGATAATAACTGCATTATATGGGTAATAATGCGTGTTATATTGATAATATCGGGAGTTATAAGTATAATTATTATAGTTCTGGTGATAATAATAGTAAAATATGGCTAATAGTGCATGTTATATTGATAATAATAAAAGTAATAAGTACATTTATTATAGTTCTGGCGATAATAATAGTAAAATATGACTAATAGTGCATGTTATATTGATAATAATAAAAGTAATAAGCATATTTATTGTAGTTCTACCGATAATAACTGCATAATACGGGTAATAATGCATGTTATATTTATAATATCGGGAGTAATAAGTATAATTATTACAGTTCTAGCGATAATACTAGTGAAATATGGCTAAGAGTGCATGTTATATTGATAATAATAAAAGTAATAAGTATGTTTATTATAGTTCTACCGATAATAACTGCATAATACGGGTAATAATGCACGTTATATTGATGGTAATAAAAGTAATAAGAATATTTATTATAGTTCTGTCGATAATAACTGCATAATATGGGTAATAATGCATGTTATATTTATAATATCGGGAGTAATAAGTATAATTATTATAGTTCTGGCGATAATAATAGTAAAATATGGCTAATAGTGCATGTTATATTGATAATAATAAAAGTAATAAGTATATTTATTATAGTTCTACCGATAATAACTGCATAATAAGGGTAATAATGCATGTTATATTGATAACAATATAAGTAATAAGTATAATTATTACAGTTCTAGCGATAATAACTGCATTATATGGGTAATAATGCGTGTTACATTGATGATATCGGGAGTTATAAGTATAATTATTATAGTTCTAGCGATAATACTAATGAAATATGGCTAAGAGTGCATGTTATATTGATAATAATAAAAGTAATAAGCATATTTATTGTAGTTCTACCGATAATAACTGCATAATACGGGTAATAATGCATGTTATATTGATAACAATATAAGTAATAAGTATAATTATTACAGTTCTAGCGATAATAACTGCATTATATGGGTAATAATGCGTGTTATATTGATAATATCGGGAGTTATAAGTACAATTATTATAGTTCTGGCGATAATAATAGTAAAATATGGCTAATAGTGCATGTTATATTGATAATAATAAAAGTAATAAGTATATTTATTGTAGTTCTACCGATAATAACTGCATAATACGGGTAATAATGCATGTTATATTGATAACAATATAAGTAATAAGTATAAATATTGCAGTTCTAGCGATAATAACTGCATTATATGGGTAATAATGCGTGTTATATTGATAAAAATATAAGTAATAAGTATAATTATTACAGTTCTAGCGATAATAACTGCATTATATGGGTAATAATGCATGTTATATTGATAATATCGGGAGTAATAAGTATACTTATTATACTTCTAGCGATAATAACTGCATAATATGGGTAATAATGCATGTTATATTGATGATAACAAAAGTAATAAGTATATTTATTATAGTTCTGTCGATAATGACTGCATAATATGGGTAATAATGCATGTTATGTTAATGATGATGAAAGTAATAAGTATATTTATTATAGTTCCAGCGATAACAACTGCATAATATGGATAATAATGCATGTTATATTGATAATAATAAAAGTAATAAGTACATTTATTATAGTTCTGGCGATAATAATAGTAAAATATGGCTAATAGTGCATGTTATATTGATAATATCTGGAGTAATAAGTATATTTATTATAGTTCTGGCGATAATAATAGTAAAATATGGCTAATAGTGCATGTTATATTGATAATAATAAAAGTAATAAGCATATTTATTGTAGTTCTACCGATAATAACTGCATTATATGGGTAATAATGCGTGTTATATTGATAATATCGGGAGTTATAAGTACAATTATTCTAGTTCTAGCGATAATAATAGTAAAATATGGCTAATAGTGCACGTTATATTGATAATAATAAAAGTAGTAAGTATATTAATTATAGTTCTATCGATAATAACTGCATAATATGGGTAATAATGCATGTTATATTGATAATATCGGGAGTAATAAGTATACTTATTATAGTTCTAGCGATAGTAACTGCATAATATGCGTAATAATGCATGTTATATTGATGATAACAAAAGTAATAAGTATATTTATTATAGTTCTGTCGATAATGATTGCATAATATGGGTAATAATGCATGTTATGTTAATGATGATGAAAGTAATAAGTATATTTATTATAGTTCCAGCGATAACAACTGCATAATATGGATAATAATGCATGTTATATTGATAATAATAAAAGTAATAAGTACATTTATTATAGTTCTGGCGATAATAATAGTAAAATATGGCTAATAGTGCATGTTATATTGATAATAATAAAAGTAATAAGTATAATTATTACAGTTCTAGCGATAATAACTGCATTATATGGGTAAAAATGCGTGTTACATTGATGATATCGGGAGTTATGAGTATAATTATTATAGTTCTAGCGATAATACTAGTGAAATATGGCTAAGAGTGCATGTTATATTGACAATAATAAAAGTAATAAGTATATTTATTATAGTTCTATGGATAATAACTGCATAATATGGGTAATAATGCACGTTATATTGATGGTAATAAAATTAATAAGAATATTTATTATAGTTCTGTCGATAATAACTGCATAATATGGGTAATAATGCATGTTATATTTATAATATCGGGAGTAATAAGTATAACTATTACAGTTCTAGCGATAATACTAGTGAAATATGGCTAAGAGTGCATGTTATATTGATAATAATAAAAGTAATAAGTATGTTTATTATAGTTCTACCGATAATAACTGCATAATACGGGTAATAATGCATGTTATATTGATAACAATATAAGTAATAAGTATAATTATTACAGTTCTAGCGATAATAACTGCATTATATGGGTAATAATGCGTGTTATATTGATAATATCGGGAGTTATAAGTATAATTATTATAGTTCTGGTGATAATAATAGTAAAATATGGCTAATAGTGCATGTTATATTGATAATAATAAAAGTAATAAGTACATTTATTATAGTTCTGGCGATAATAATAGTAAAATATGACTAATAGTGCATGTTATATTGATAATAATAAAAGTAATAAGCATATTTATTGTAGTTCTACCGATAATAACTGCATAATACGGGTAATAATGCATGTTATATTGATAACAATATAAGTAATAAGTATAATTATTACAGTTCTAGCGATAATAACTGCATTATATGGGTAATAATGCGTGTTATATTGATAATATCGGGAGTTATAAGTACAATTATTCTAGTTCTAGCGATAATAATAGTAAAATATGGCTAATAGTGCACGTTATATTGATAATAATAAAAGTAGTAAGTATATTAATTATAGTTCTATCGATAATAACTGCATAATATGGGTAATAATGCATGTTATATTGATAATATCGGGAGTAATAAGTATACTTATTACAGTTCTAGCGATAATACTAGTGAAATATGGCTAAGAGTGCATGTTATATTGATAATAATAAAAGTAATAAGTATGTTTATTATAGTTCTACCGATAATAACTGCATAATACGGGTAATAATGCACGTTATATTGATGGTAATAAAAGTAATAAGAATATTTATTATAGTTCTGTCGATAATAACTGCATAATATGGGTAATAATGCATGTTATATTGATAACAATATAAGTAATAAGTAAAATTATTACAGTTCTAGCGATAATAACTGCATAATATGGGTAATAATGCATGTTATATTGATGATAACAAAAGTAATAAGTATATTTATTATAGTTCTGTCGATAATGACTGCATAATATGGGTAATAATGCATGTTATGTTGATGATGATGAAAGTAATAAGTATATTTATTATAGTTCCAGCGATAACAACTGCATAATATGGATAATAATGCATGTTATATTGATAATAATAAAAGTAATAAGTACATTTATTATAGTTCTGGCGATAATAATAGTAAAATATGGCTAATAGTGCATGTTATATTGACAATAATAAAAGTAATAAGTATATTTATTATAGTTATATCGATAATAACTGCATAATATGGGTAATAATGCACGTTATATTGATAACAATATAAGTAATAAGTAAAATTATTACAGTTCTAGCGATAATAACTGCATAATATGGGTAATAATGCATGTTATATTGATGATAACAAAAGTAATAAGTATATTTATTATAGTTCTGTCGATAATGACTGCATAATATGGGTAATAATGCATGTTATGTTGATGATGATGAAAGTAATAAGTATATTTATTATAGTTCCAGCGATAACAACTGCATAATATGGGTAATAATGCATGTTATATTTATAATATCGGGAGTAATAAGTATAATTATTACAGTTCTAGCGATAATACTAGTGAAATATGGCTAAGAGTGCATGTTATATTGATAATAATAAAAGTAATAAGTATGTTTATTATAGTTCTACCGATAATAACTGCATAATACGGGTAATAATGCACGTTATATTGATGGTAATAAAAGTAATAAGAATATTTATTATAGTTCTGTCGATAATAACTGCATAATATGGGTAATAATGCATGTTATATTTATAATATCGGGAGTAATAAGTATAATTATTATAGTTCTGGCGATAATAATAGTAAAATATGGCTAATAGTGCATGTTATATTGATAATAATAAAAGTAATAAGTATATTTATTATAGTTCTACCGATAATAACTGCATAATAAGGGTAATAATGCATGTTATATTGATAACAATATAAGTAATAAGTATAATTATTACAGTTCTAGCGATAATAACTGCATTATATGGGTAATAATGCGTGTTACATTGATGATATCGGGAGTTATAAGTATAATTATTATAGTTCTAGCGATAATACTAGTGAAATATGGCTAAGAGTGCATGTTATATTGATAATAATAAAAGTAATAAGCATATTTATTGTAGTTCTACCGATAATAACTGCATAATACGGGTAATAATGCATGTTATATTGATAACAATATAAGTAATAAGTATAATTATTACAGTTCTAGCGATAATAACTGCATTATATGGGTAATAATGCGTGTTATATTGATAATATCGGGAGTTATAAGTACAATTATTATTGTTCTGGCGATAATAATAGTAAAATATGGCTAATAGTGCATGTTATATTGATAATAATAAAAGTAATAAGTATATTTATTGTAGTTCTACCGATAATAACTGCATAATACGGGTAATAATGCATGTTATATTGATAACAATATAAGTAATAAGTATAAATATTGCAGTTCTAGCGATAATAACTGCATTATATGGGTAATAATGCGTGTTATATTGATAATATCGGGAGTTATAAGTATAATTATTATAGTTCTGTCGATAATAACTGCATAATATGGGTAATAATGGATGTTATATTGATAATATCGGGAGTAATAAGTATAATTATTATAGTTCTAGCGATAATTCTAGTGAAATATGGCTAAGAGTGCATGTTATATTGACAATAATAAAAGTAATAAGTATATTTATTATAGTTCTATCGATAATAACTGCATAATATGGGTAATAATGCATGTTATATTGATAACAATATAAGTAATAAGTAAAATTATTACAGTTCTAGCGATAATAACTGCATAATATGGGTAATAATGCATGTTATATTGATGATAACAAAAGTAATAAGTATATTTATTATAGTTCTGTCGATAATGACTGCATAATATGGGTAATAATGCATGTTATGTTGATGATGATGAAAGTAATAAGTATATTTATTATAGTTCCAGCGATAACAACTGCATAATATGGATAATAATGCATGTTATATTGATAATAATAAAAGTAATAAGTATATTTATTATAGTTCTATGGATAATAACTGCATAATATGGGTAATAATGCACGTTATATTGATGGTAATAAAAGTAATAAGAATATTTATCATAGTTCTGTCGATAATAACTGCATAATATGGGTAATAATGCATGTTATATTTATAATAACGGGAGTAATAAGTATAATTATTACAGTTCTAGCGATAATACTAGTGAAATATGGCTAAGAGTGCATGTTATATTGATAATAATAAAAGTAATAAGTATGTTTATTATAGTTCTACCGATAATAAGTGCATAATGCGGGTAATAATGCACGTTATATTGATGGTAATAAAAGTAATAAGAATATTTATTATAGTTCTGTCGATAATAACTGCATAATATGGGTAATAATGCATGTTATATTTATAATATCGGGAGTAATAAGTATAATTATTATAGTTCTGGCGATAATAATAGTAAAATATGGCTAATAGTGCATGTTATATTGATAATAATAAAAGTAGTAAGTATATTTATTATAGTTCTGTCGATAATAACTGCATAATATGGGTAATAATGCATGCTATATTTATAATATCGGGACAAATAAGTATAATTATTACAGTTCTAGCGATAATACTAGTGAAATGTGGCTAAGAGTGCATGTTATATTGATAATAATAAAAGTAATAAGTATAATTATTATAGTTCTAGCGATAATAACTGCATAATATGGGTAATAATGCATGTTATATTGATGATAACAAAAGTAATAAGTATATTTATTATAGTTCTGTCGATAATAACTGCATAATATGGGTAATAATGCATGTTATGTTGATGATGATGAAAGTAATAAGTATATTTATTATAGTTCCAGCGATAACAACTGCATAATATGGATAATAATGCATGTTATATTGATAATAATAAAAGTAATAAGTACATTTATTATAGTTCTGGCGATAATAATAGTAAAATATGGCTAATAGTGCATGTTATATTGATAATAATAAAAGTAATAAGCATATTTATTGTAGTTCTACCGATAATAACTGCATAATACGGGTAATAATGCATGTTATATTGATAACAATATAAGTAATAAGTATAATTATTACAGTTCTAGCGATAATAACTGCATTATATGGGTAATAATGCGTGTTATATTGATAATATCGGGAGTTATAAGTATAATTATTATAGTTATAGCGATAATAATAGTAAAATATGGCTAATAGTGCATGTTGTATTGATAGTAATAAAAGTAGTAAGTATATTTATTATAGTTCTATCGATAATAACTGCATAATATGGGTAATAATGCATGTTATATTGATAACAATATAAGTAATAAGTATAATTATTACAGTTCTAGCGATAATAACTGCATTATATGGGTAATAATGCGTGTTACATTGATGATATCGGGAGTTATAAGTATAATTATTATAGTTCTAGCGATAATACTAGTGAAATATGGCTAAGAGTGCATGTTATATTGACAATAATAAAAGTAATAAGTATATTTATTATAGTTCTATGGATAATAACTGCATAATATGGGTAATAATGCACGTTATATTGATGGTAATAAAAGTAATAAGAATATTTATTATAGTTCTGTCGATAATAACTGCATAATATGGGTAATAATGCATGTTATATTTATAATATCGGGAGTAATAAGTATAATTATTACAGTTCTAGCGATAATACTAGTGAAATATGGCTAAGAGTGCATGTTATATTGATAATAATAAAAGTAATAAGTATATTTATTATAGTTCTACCGATAATAACTGCATAATACGGGTAATAATGCATGTTATATTGATAACAATATAAGTAATAAGTATAATTATTACAGTTCTAGCGATAATAACTGCATTATATGGGTAATAATGCGTGTTACATTGATGATATCGGGAGTTATAAGTATAATTATTATAGTTTTAGCGATAATACTAGTGAAATATGGCTAAGAGTGCATGTTATGTTGACAATAATAAAAGTAATAAGTATATTTATTATAATTCTATGGATAATAACTGCATAATATGGGTAATAATGCACGTTATATTGATGGTAATAAAAGTAATAAGAATATTTATTATAGTTCTGTCGATAATAACTGCATAATATGGGCAATAATGCATGTTATATTGATAACAATAAAAGTAATAAGTACATTTATTATAGTTCTGGCGATAATAATAGTAAAATATGGCTAATAGTGCATGTTATATTGATAATAATAAAAGTAATAAGCATATTTATTGTAGTTCTACCGATAATAACTGCATAATACGGGTAATAATGCATGTTATATTGATAAAAATATAAGTAATAAGTATAATTATTACAGTTCTAGCGATAATAACTGCATTATATGGGTAATAATGCATGTTATATTGATAATATCGGGAGTAATAAGTATACTTATTATACTTCTAGCGATAATAACTGCATAATATGGGTAATAATGCATGTTATATTGATGATAACAAAAGTAATAAGTATATTTATTATAGTTCTGTCGATAATGACTGCATAATATGGGTAATAATGCATGTTATGTTAATGATGATGAAAGTAATAAGTATATTTATTATAGTTCTGGCGATAATAATAGTAAAATATGGCTAATAGTGCATGTTATATTGATAATATCTGGAGTAATAAGTATATTTATTATAGTTCTGGCGATAATAATAGTAAAATATGGCTAATAGTGCATGTTATATTGATAATAATAAAAGTAATAAGTATATTTATTATACTTCTAACGATAATAACTGCATAATAAGGGTAATAATGCATGTTATATTGATAACAATATAAGTAATAAGTATAATTATTACAGTTCTAGCGATAATAACTGCATTATATGGGTAATAATGCGTGTTACGTTGATGATATCGGGAGTTATAAGTATAATTATTATAGTTCTAGCGATAATACTAGTGAAATATGGCTAAGAGTGCATGTTATATTGACAATAATAAAAGTAATAAGTATATTTATTATAGTTCTATGGATAATAACTGCATAATATGGGTAATAATGCACGTTATATTGATGGTAATAAAAGTAATAAGAATATTTATTATAGTTCTGTCGATAATAACTGCATAATATGGGTAATAATGCATGTTATATTTATAATATCGGGAGTAATAAGTATAATTATTACAGTTCTAGCGATAATACTAGTGAAATATGGCTAAGAGTGCATGTTATATTGATAATAATAAAAGTAATAAGTATATTTATTATAGTTCTACCGATAATAACTGCATAATACGGGTAATAATGCATGTTATATTGATAACAATATAAGTAATAAGTATAATTATTACAGTTCTAGCGATAATAACTGCATTATATGGGTAATAATGCGTGTTACATTGATGATATCGGGAGTTATAAGTATAATTATTATAGTTTTAGCGATAATACTAGTGAAATATGGCTAAGAGTGCATGTTATGTTGACAATAATAAAAGTAATAAGTATATTTATTATAATTCTATGGATAATAACTGCATAATATGGGTAATAATGCACGTTATATTGATGGTAATAAAAGTAATAAGAATATTTATTATAGTTCTGTCGATAATAACTGCATAATATGGGCAATAATGCATGTTATATTGATAACAATAAAAGTAATAAGTACATTTATTATAGTTCTGGCGATAATAATAGTAAAATATGGCTAATAGTGCATGTTATATTGATAATAATAAAAGTAATAAGCATATTTATTGTAGTTCTACCGATAATAACTGCATAATACGGGTAATAATGCATGTTATATTGATAAAAATATAAGTAATAAGTATAATTATTACAGTTCTAGCGATAATAACTGCATTATATGGGTAATAATGCATGTTATATTGATAATATCGGGAGTAATAAGTATACTTATTATACTTCTAGCGATAATAACTGCATAATATGGGTAATAATGCATGTTATATTGATGATAACAAAAGTAATAAGTATATTTATTATAGTTCTGTCGATAATGACTGCATAATATGGGTAATAATGCATGTTATGTTAATGATGATGAAAGTAATAAGTATATTTATTATAGTTCTGGCGATAATAATAGTAAAATATGGCTAATAGTGCATGTTATATTGATAATATCTGGAGTAATAAGTATATTTATTATAGTTCTGGCGATAATAATAGTAAAATATGGCTAATAGTGCATGTTATATTGATAATAATAAAAGTAATAAGTATATTTATTATACTTCTAACGATAATAACTGCATAATAAGGGTAATAATGCATGTTATATTGATAACAATATAAGTAATAAGTATAATTATTACAGTTCTAGCGATAATAACTGCATTATATGGGTAATAATGCGTGTTACGTTGATGATATCGGGAGTTATAAGTATAATTATTATAGTTCTAGCGATAATACTAGTGAAATATGGCTAAGAGTGCATGTTATATTGACAATAATAAAAGTAATAAGTATATTTATTATAGTTCTATGGATAACAACTGCATAATATGGGTAATAATGCACGTTATATTGATGGTAATAAAAGTAATAAGAATATTTATTATAGTTCTGTCGATAATAACTGCATAATATGGGTAATAATGCATGTTATATTTATAATATCGGGAGTAATAAGTATAATTATTACAGTTCTAGCGATAATACTAGTGAAATATGGCTAAGAGTGCATGTCATAATGATAATAATAAAAGTAATAAGTATGTTTATTATAGTTCTACCGATAATAACTGCATAATACGGGTAATAATGCATGTTATATTGATAACAATATAAGTAATAAGTATAATTATTACAGTTCTAGCGATAATAACTGCATTATATGGGTAATAATGCGTGTTACATTGATGATATCGGGAGTTATAAGTATAATTATTATAGTTCTAGCGATAATACTAGTGAAATATGGCTAAGAGTGCATGTTATATTGACAATAATAAAAGTAATAAGTATATTTATTATAGTTCTATGGATAATAACTGCATAATATGGGTAATAATGCATGTTATATTGATAATATCGGGAGTAATAAGTATACTTATTACAGTTCTAGCGATAATACTAGTGAAAAATGGCTAAGAGTGCATGTTATATTGATAATAATAAAAGTAATAAGTATGTTTATTATAGTTCTACCGATAATAACTGCATAATACGGGTAATAATGCACGTTATATTGATGGTAATAAAAGTAATAAGAATATTTATTATAGTTCTGTCGATAATAACTGCATAATACGGGTAATAATGCATGTTATATTGATAAAAATATAAGTAATAAGTATAATTATTACAGTTCTAGCGATAATAATTGCATTATATGGGTAATAATGCATGTTATATTGATAATATCGGGAGTAATAAGTATACTTATTATACTTCTAGCGATAACAACTCCATAATATGGATAATAATGCATGTTATATTGATAATAATAAAAGTAATAAGTACATTTATTATAGTTCTGGCGATAATAATAGTAAAATATGGCTAATAGTGCATGTTATATTGATAATATCTGGAGTAATAAGTATATTTATTATAGTTCTGGCGATAATAATAGTAAAATATGGCTAATAGTGCATGTTATATTGATAATAATAAAAGTAATAAGTATATTTATTATACTTCTAACGATAATAACTGCATAATAAGGGTAATAATGCATGTTATATTGATAACAATATAAGTAATAAGTATAATTATTACAGTTCTAGCGATAATAACTGCATTATATGGGTAATAATGCGTGTTACGTTGATGATATCGGGAGTTATAAGTATAATTATTATAGTTCTAGCGATAATACTAGTGAAATATGGCTAAGAGTGCATGTTATATTGACAATAATAAAAGTAATAAGTATATTTATTATAGTTCTATGGATAACAACTGCATAATATGGGTAATAATGCACGTTATATTGATGGTAATAAAAGTAATAAGAATATTTATTATAGTTCTGTCGATAATAACTGCATTATATGGGTAATAATGCATGTTATATTGATAATATCGGGAGTAATAAGTATACTTATTATACTTCTAGCGATAACAACTGCATAATATGGATAATAATGCATGTTATATTGATAATAATAAAAGTAATAAGTACATTTATTATAGTTCTGGCGATAATAATAGTAAAATATGGCTAATAGTGCATGTTATATTGATAATAATAAAAGTAATAAGTATATTTATTATACTTCTAACGATAATAACTGCATAATAAGGGTAATAATGCATGCTATATTGATAACAATATAAGTAATAAGTATAATTATTACAGTTCTAGCGATAATAACTGCATTATATGGGTAATAATGCGTGTTACGTTGATGATATCGGGAGTTATAAGTATAATTATTATAGTTCTAGCGATAATACTAGTGAAATATGGCTAAGAGTGCATGTTATATTGACAATAATAAAAGTAATAAGTATATTTATTATAGTTCTATGGATAACAACTGCATAATATGGGTAATAATGCACGTTATATTGATGGTAATAAAAGTAATAAGAATATTTATTATAGTTCTGTCGATAATAACTGCATAATATGGGTAATAATGCATGTTATATTTATAATATCGGGAGTAATAAGTATAATTATTACAGTTCTAGCGATAATACTAGTGAAATATGGCTAAGAGTGCATGTCATAATGATAATAATAAAAGTAATAAGTATGTTTATTATAGTTCTACCGATAATAACTGCATAATACGGGTAATAATGCGTGTTATATTGATAACAATATAAGTAATAAGTATAATTATTACAGTTCTAGCGATAATAACTGCATTATATGGGTAATAATGCGTGTTACATTGATGATATCGGGAGTTATAAGTATAATTATTATAGTTCTAGCGATAATACTAGTGAAATATGGCTAAGAGTGCATGTTATATTGACAATAATAAAAGTAATAAGTATATTTATTATAGTTCTATGGATAATAACTGCATAATATGGGTAATAATGCACGTTATATTGATGGTAATAAAATTAATAAGAATATTTATTATAGTTCTGTCGATAATAACTGCATAATATGGGTAATAATGCATGTTATATTTATAATATCGGGAGTAATAAGTATAATTATTACAGTTCTAGCGATAATACTAGTGAAATATGGCTAAGAGTGCATGTTATATTGATAATAATAAAAGTAATAAGTATGTTTATTATAGTTCTACCGATAATAACTGCATAATACGGGTAATAATGCATGTTATATTGATAACAATATAAGTAATAAGTATAATTATTACAGTTCTAGCGATAATAACTGCATTATATGGGTAATAATGCGTGTTATATTGATAATATCGGGAGTTATAAGTATAATTATTATAGTTCTGGTGATAATAATAGTAAAATATGGCTAATAGTGCATGTTATATTGATAATAATAAAAGTAATAAGTACATTTATTATAGTTCTGGCGATAATAATAGTAAAATATGGCTAATAGTGCATGTTATATTGATAATAATAAAAGTAATAAGCATATTTATTGTAGTTCTACCGATAATAACTGCATAATACGGGTAATAATGCATGTTATATTGATAACAATATAAGTAATAAGTATAATTATTACAGTTCTAGCGATAATAACTGCATTATATGGGTAATAATGCGTGTTATATTGATAATATCGGGAGTTATAAGTACAATTATTCTAGTTCTAGCGATAATAATAGTAAAATATGGCTAATAGTGCACGTTATATTGATAATAATAAAAGTAGTAAGTATATTAATTATAGTTCTATCGATAATAACTGCATAATATGGGTAATAATGCAAGTTATATTGATAATATCGGGAGTAATAAGTATACTTATTACAGTTCTAGCGATAATACTAGTGAAATATGGCTAAGAGTGCATGTTATATTGATAATAATAAAAGTAATAAGTATGTTTATTATAGTTCTACCGATAATAACTGCATAATACGGGTAATAATGCACGTTATATTGATGGTAATAAAAGTAATAAGAATATTTATTATAGTTCTGTCGATAATAACTGCATAATATGGGTAATAATGCATGTTATATTGATAACAATATAAGTAATAAGTAAAATTATTACAGTTCTAGCGATAATAACTGCATAATATGGGTAATAATGCATGTTATATTGATGATAACAAAAGTAATAAGTATATTTATTATAGTTCTGTCGATAATGACTGCATAATATGGGTAATAATGCATGTTATGTTGATGATGATGAAAGTAATAAGTATATTTATTATAGTTCCAGCGATAACAACTGCATAATATGGGTAATAATGCATGTTATATTTATAATATCGGGAGTAATAAGTATAATTATTACAGTTCTAGCGATAATACTAGTGAAATATGGCTAAGAGTGCATGTTATATTGATAATAATAAAAGTAATAAGTATGTTTATTATAGTTCTACCGATAATAACTGCATAATACGGGTAATAATGCACGTTATATTGATGGTAATAAAAGTAATAAGAATATTTATTATAGTTCTGTCGATAATAACTGCATAATATGGGTAATAATGCATGTTATATTTATAATATCGGGAGTAATAAGTATAATTATTATAGTTCTGGCGATAATAATAGTAAAATATGGCTAATAGTGCATGTTATATTGATAATAATAAAAGTAATAAGTATATTTATTATAGTTCTACCGATAATAACTGCATAATAAGGGTAATAATGCATGTTATATTGATAACAATATAAGTAATAAGTATAATTATTACAGTTCTAGCGATAATAATTGCATTATATGGGTAATAATGCGTGTTACATTGATGATATCGGGAGTTATAAGTATAATTATTATAGTTCTAGCGATAATACTAGTGAAATATGGCTAAGAGTGCATGTTATATTGATCATAATAAAAGTAATAAGCATATTTATTGTAGTTCTACCGATAATAACTGCATAATACGGGTAATAATGCATGTTATATTGATAACAATATAAGTAATAAGTATAATTATTACAGTTCTAGCGATAATAACTGCATTATATGGGTAATAATGCGTGTTATATTGATAATATCGGGAGTTATAAGTACAATTATTATAGTTCTGGCGATAATAATAGTAAAATATGGCTAATAGTGCATGTTATATTGATAATAATAAAAGTAATAAGTATATTTATTGTAGTTCTACCGATAATAACTGCATAATACGGGTAATAATGCATGTTATATTGATAACAATATAAGTAATAAGTGTAAATATTGCAGTTCTAGCGATAATAACTGCATTAGATGGGTAATAATGCGTGTTATATTGATAATATCGGGAGTTATAAGTATAATTATTATAGTTCTGTCGATAATAACTGCATAATATGGGTAATAATGGATGTTATATTGATAATATCGGGAGTAATTAGTATAATTATTATAGTTCTAGCGATAATTCTAGTGAAATATGGCTAAGAGTGCATGTTATATTGACAATAATAAAAGTAATAAGTATATTTATTATAGTTCTATCGATAATAACTGCATAATATGGGTAATAATGCATGTTATATTGATAACAATATAAGTAATAAGTAAAATTATTACAGTTCTAGCGATAATAACTGCATAATATGGGTAATAATGCATGTTATATTGATGATAACAAAAGTAATAAGTATATTTATTATAGTTCTGTCGATAATGACTGCATAATATGGGTAATAATGCATGTTATGTTGATGATGATGAAAGTAATAAGTATATTTATTATAGTTCCAGCGATAACAACTGCATAATATGGATAATAATGCATGTTATATTGATAATAATAAAAGTAATAAGTATATTTATTATAGTTCTATGGATAATAACTGCATAATATGGGTAATAATGCACGTTATATTGATGGTAATAAAAGTAATAAGAATATTTATTATAGTTCTGTCGATAATAACTGCATAATATGGGTAATAATGCATGTTATATTTATAATATCGGGAGTAATAAGTATAATTATTACAGTTCTAGCGATAATACTAGTGAAATATGGCTAAGAGTGCATGTTATATTGATAATAATAAAAGTAATAAGTATGTTTATTATAGTTCTACCGATAATAACTGCATAATACGGGTAATAATGCACGTTATATTGATGGTAATAAAAGTAATAAGTATATTTATTATAGTTCTGTCGATAATGACTGCATAATATGGGTAATAATGCATGTTATGTTGATGATGATGAAAGTAATAAGTATATTTATTATAGTTCCAGCGATAACAACTGCATAATATGGATAATAATGCATGTTATATTGATAATAATAAAAGTAATAAGTATATTTATTATAGTTCTATGGATAATAACTGCATAATATGGGTAATAATGCACGTTATATTGATGGTAATAAAAGTAATAAGAATATTTATTATAGTTCTGTCGATAATAACTGCATAATATGGGTAATAATGCATGTTATATTTATAATATCGGGAGTAATAAGTATAATTATTACAGTTCTAGCGATAATACTAGTGAAATATGGCTAAGAGTGCATGTTATATTGATAATAATAAAAGTAATAAGTATGTTTATTATAGTTCTACCGATAATAACTGCATAATACGGGTAATAATGCACGTTATATTGATGGTAATAAAAGTAATAAGAATATTTATTATAGTTCTGTCGATAATAACTGCATAATATGGGTAACAATGCATGTTATATTTATAATATCGGGAGTAATAAGTATAATTATTATAGTTCTGGCGATAATAATAGTAAAATATGGCTAATAGTGCATGTTATATTGATAATAATAAAAGTAATAAGTATATTTATTATAGTTCTACCGATAATAACTGCATAATAAGGGTAATAATGCATGTTATATTGATAACAATATAAGTAATAAGTATAATTATTACAGTTCTAGCGATAATAACTGCATTATATGGGTAATAATGCGTGTTACATTGATGGTATCGGGAGTTATAAGTATAATTATTATAGTTCTAGCGATAATACTAGTGAAATATGGCTAAGAGTGCATGTTATATTGACAATAATAAAAGTAATAAGTATATTTATTATAGTTCTATGGATAATAACTGCATAATATGGGTAATAATGCACGTTATATTGATGGTAATAAAAGTAATAAGAATATTTATTATAGTTCTGTCGATAATAACTGCATAATATGGGTAATAATGCTTGTTATATTTATAATATCGGGAGTAATAAGTATAATTATTACAGTTCTAGCGATAATACTAGTGAAATATGGCTAAGAGTGCATGTTATATTGATAATAATAAAAGTAATAAGTATGTTTATTATAGTTCTACCGATAATAACTGCATAATACGGGTAATAATGCACGTTATATTGATGGTAATAAAAGTAATAAGAATATTTATTATAGTTCTGTCGATAATAACTGCATAATATGGGTAATAATGCATGTTATATTTATAATATCGGGAGTAGTAAGTATAATTATTACAGTTCTAGCGATAATACTAGTGAAATATGGCTAAGAGTGCATGTTATATTGATAATAATAAAAGTAATAAGTATGTTTATTATAGTTCTACCGATAATAACTGCATAATACGGGTAATAATGCATGTTATATTGATAACAATATAAGTAATAAGTATAATTATTACAGTTCTAGCGATAATAACTGCATTATATGGGTAATAATGCGTGTTATATTGATAATATCGGGAGTTACAAGTATAATTATTATAGTTCTGGTGATAATAATAGTAAAATATGGCTAATAGTGCATGTTATATTGATAATAATAAAAGTAATAAGTACATTTATTATAGTTCTGGCGATAATAATAGTAAAATATGGCTAATAGTGCATGTTATATTGATAATAATAAAAGTAATAAGCATATTTATTGTAGTTCTACCGATAATAACTGCATAATACGGGTAATAATGCATGTTATATTGATAACAATATAAGTAATAAGTATAATTATTACAGTTCTAGCGATAATAACTGCATTATATGGGTAATAATGCGTGTTATATTGATAATATCGGGAGTTATGAGTACAATTATTCTAGTTCTAGCGATAATAATAGTAAAATATGGCTAATAGTGCACGTTATATTGATAATAATAAAAGTAGTAAGTATATTAATTATAGTTCTATCGATAATAACTGCATAATATGGGTAATAATGCATGTTGTATTGATAATATCGGGAGTAATAAGTATATGTATTATAGTTCCAGCGATAATAACTGGACAATATTGGTAATAATCCATGTTATATTGATAATAATAAAAGTAATAAGTATATTTATTACAGTTATATCGATAATAACTGCATAATATGGGTAATAATGCATGTTATATTGATGATAATAAAAGTAGCAAGTATATTTATTATAGTTTTAGCGGTTATAACTGCATAATGTGGGTAATAATGCATGTTATATTGATAACATCGGGAGTAATAAGTATAATTATTACAGTTCTAGCGGTAATAACTGCATAATATGGGTAATAATTCACGTTATATTGCTAATAATATAAGTAATAAGTATAATTATTACAGTTCTAGCGACAACAACTGCACAATATGGGTAATAATGCACGTTATATTGCTAATAATATAAGTAATAAGTATATTTATTATAGTTCTAGCGGTTATAACTGCATAATGTGGGTAATAATGCATGTTATATTGATAATATCGGGAGTAATAAGTATAATTATTACAGTTCTAGCGGTAATAACTGCATTATATGGGTAATAATGCATGTTATATTCATAATATCGGGAGCAATAAGTATAATTATTACAGTTCTAGCGATAATAACTGCATAATACGGGTAATAATGCACGTTATAATGCTAATAATATAAGTAATAACTATAATTATTACAGTTATAGCGATAATAACTGCATAATATGGGTAATAATGCATGTTATATTGATGATAATAAAAGTAGTAAGTACATTTATTACAGTTCTAGCGATAATAACTGCATTATATGCGTAATAATGCATGTTATATTCATAATATCGGGAGTAATTAGTATAATTATTATAGTTCTAGCGATAATAATAGTAAAATATGGCTAATAGTGCATGTTATATTGATAATAATAAAAGTAATAAGTATATTTATTATAGTTCTACCGATAATAACTGCATAATAAGGGTAATAATGCATGTTATATTGATAACAATATAAGTAATAAGTATAATTATTACAGTTCTAGCGATAATAACTGCATTATATGGGTAATAATGCGTGTTACATTGATGATATCGGGAGTTATAAGTATAATTATTATAGTTCTAGCGATAATACTAGTGAAATATGGCTAAGAGTGCATGTTATATTGACAATAATAAAAGTAATAAGTATATTTATTATAGTTCTATGGATAATAACTGCATAATATGGGTAATAATGCACGTTATATTGATGGTAATAAAAGTAATAAGAATATTTATTATAGTTCTGTCGATAATAACTGCATAATATGGGTAATAATGCATGTTATATTTATAATATCGGGAGTAATAAGTATAATTATTACAGTTCTAGCGATAATACTAGTGAAATATGGCTAAGAGTGCATGTTATATTGATAATAATAAAAGTAATAAGTATGTTTATTATAGTTCTACCGATAATAACTGCATAATACGGGTAATAATGCATGTTATATTGATAACAATATAAGTAATAAGTATAATTATTACAGTTCTAGCGATAATAACTGCATTATATGGGTAATAATGCGTGTTATATTGATAATATCGGGAGTTATAAGTATAATTATTATCTGTTCTGGTGATAATAATAGTAAAATATGGCTAATAGTGCATGTTATATTGATAATAATAAAAGTAATAAGTACATTTATTATAGTTCTGGCGATAATAATAGTAAAATATGGCTAATAGTGCATGTTATATTGATAATAATAAAAGTAATAAGCATATTTATTGTAGTTCTACCGATAATAACTGCATAATACGGGTAATAATGCATGTTATATTGATAACAATATAAGTAATAAGTATAATTATTACAGTTCTAGCGATAATAACTGCATTATATGGGTAATAATGCGTGTTATATTGATAATATCGGGAGTTATAAGTATAATTATTATAGTTCTGTCGATAATAACTGCATAATATGGGTAATAATGGATGTTATATTGATAATATCGGGAGTAATAAGTATAATTATTATAGTTCTAGCGATAATTCTAGTGAAATATGGCTAAGAGTGCATGTTATATTGACAATAATAAAAGTAATAAATATATTTATTATAGTTCTATCGATAATAACTGCATAATATGGGTAATAATGCATGTTATATTGATAACAATATAAGTAATAAGTAAAATTATTACAGTTCTAGCGATAATAACTGCATAATATGTGTAATAATGCATGTTATATTGATGATAACAAAAGTAATAAGTATATATATTATAGTTCTGTCGATAATGACTGCATAATATGGGTAATAATGCATGTTATGTTGATGATGATGAAAGTAATAAGTATATTTATTATAGTTCCAGCGATAACAACTGCATAATATGGATAATAATGCATGTTATATTGATAATAATAAAAGTAATAAGTATATTTATTATAGTTCTATGGATAATAACTGCATAATATGGGTAATAATGCACGTTATATTGATGGTAATAAAAGTAATAAGAATATTTATTATAGTTCTGTCGATAATAACTGCATAATATGGGTAATAATGCATGTTATATTTATAATATCGGGAGTAATAAGTATAATTATTACAGTTCTAGCGATAATACTAGTGAAATATGGCTAAGAGTGCATGTTATATTGATAATAATAAAAGTAATAAGTATGTTTATTATAGTTCTACCGATAATAACTGCATAATACGGGTAATAATGCACGTTATATTGATGGTAATAAAAGTAATAAGAATATTTATTATAGTTCTGTCGATAATAACTGCATAATATGGGTAACAATGCATGTTATATTTATAATATCGGGAGTAATAAGTATAATTATTATAGTTCTGGCGATAATAATAGTAAAATATGGCTAATAGTGCATGTTATATTGATAATAATAAAAGTAATAAGTATATTTATTATAGTTCTACCGATAATAACTGCATAATAAGGGTAATAATGCATGTTATATTGATAACAATATAAGTAATAAGTATAATTATTACAGTTCTAGCGATAATAACTGCATTATATGGGTAATAATGCGTGTTACATTGATGATATCGGGAGTTATAAGTATAATTATTATAGTTCTAGCGATAATACTAGTGAAATATGGCTAAGAGTGCATGTTATATTGACAATAATAAAAGTAATAAGTATATTTATTATAGTTCTATGGATAATAACTGCATAATATGGGTAATAATGCACGTTAGATTGATGGTAATGAAAGTAATAAGAATATTTATTATAGTTCTGTCGATAATAACTGCATAATATGGGTAATAATGCATGTTATATTTATAATATCGGGAGTAATAAGTATAATTATTACAGTTCTAGCGATAATACTAGTGAAATATGGCTAAGAGTGCATGTTATATTGATAATAATAAAAGTAATAAGTATGTTTATTATAGTTCTACCGATAATAACTAGATAATACGGGTAATAATGCATGTTATATTGATAACAATATAAGTAATAAGTATAATTATTACAGTTCTGTCGATAATAACTGCATTATATGGGTAATAATGCATGTTATATTGATAACAATATAAGTAATAAGTATAATTATTACAGTTCTAGCGATAATAACTGCATTATATGGGTAATAATGCGTGTTATATTGATAATATCGGGAGTAATAAGTATAATTATTATAGTTCTGGCGATAATAATAGTAAAATATGGCTAATAGTGCATGTTATATTGATAATAATAAAAGTAATAAGTATATTTATTATAGTTCTACCGATAATAACTGCATAATAAGGGTAATAATGCATGTTATATTGATAACAATATAAGTAATAAGTATAATTATTACAGTTCTAGCGATAATAACTGCATTATATGGGTAATAATGCGTGTTACATTGATGATATCGGGAGTTATAAGTATAATTATTATAGTTCTAGCGATAATACTAGTGAAATATGGCTAAGAGTGCATGTTATATTGACAATAATAAAAGTAATAAGTATATTTATTATAGTTCTATGGATAATAACTGCATAATATGGGTAATAATGCACGTTAGATTGATGGTAATGAAAGTAATAAGAATATTTATTATAGTTCTGTCGATAATAACTGCATAATATGGGTAATAATGCATGTTATATTTATAATATCGGGAGTAATAAGTATAATTATTACAGTTCTAGCGATAATACTAGTGAAATATGGCTAAGAGTGCATGTTATATTGATAATAATAAAAGTAATAAGTATGTTTATTATAGTTCTACCGATAATAACTAGATAATACGGGTAATAATGCATGTTATATTGATAACAATATAAGTAATAAGTATAATTATTACAGTTCTGTCGATAATAACTGCATTATATGGGTAATAATGCATGTTATATTGATAACAATATAAGTAATAAGTATAATTATTACAGTTCTAGCGATAATAACTGCATTATATGGGTAATAATGCGTGTTATATTGATAATATCGGGAGTTATAAGTACAATTATTCTAGTTCTAGCGATAATAATAGTAAAATATGGCTAATAGTGCACGTTATATTGATAATAATAAAAGTAATAAGTATATTTATTACAGTTCTATCGATAATAACTGCATAATATGGTTCATAATGCATGTTATATTGATGATAATAAAAGTAGCAAGTATATTTATTATAGTTCTAGCGGTTATAACTGCATAATGTGGGTAATAATGCATGTTATATTGATAATATCGGGTGTAATAAGTATAATTATTACAGTTCTAGCGGTAATAACTGCATTATATGGGTAATAATGCATGTTATATTCATAATATCGGGAGTAATAAGTATAATTATTATAGTTCTAGCGATAATAATAGTAAAATATGGCTAATAGTGCATGTTATATTGATAATAATAAAAGTAATAAGTATATTTATTACAGTTCTATCGATAATAACTGCATAATATGGGTAATAATGCATGTTATATTGATAATAATATAAGTAATAAGTATAATTATTACAGTTCTAGTGATAATAACTCCTTTTATATGGGTAATAATGCATGTTATATTGATAATAATATAAGTAATAAGTATAATTATTACAGTTCTAGCGATAATAACTGCATAATATGGGTAATAATGCATGTTATATTGATGATAATAAAAGTAGTAAGTACATTTATTACAGTTCTAGCGATAATAACTGCATTATATGCGTAATAATGCATGTTATTTTGATAATATTGGGAGTAATAAGTATAGTTATTACAGTTCTAGCAGTAATAATAGTAAAATATGGCTAATAGTGCATGTTATATTGATAATAATAAAAGTAATAAGTATATTTATTACAGTTATATCGATAATAACTGCATAATATGGGTAATAATGCATGTCATATTGATGATAATAAAAGTAGCAAGTATATTTATTATAGTTTTAGCGGTTATAACTGCATAATGTGGGTAATAATGCATGTTATATTGATAACATCGGGAGTAATAAGTATAATTATTACAGTTCTAGCGGTAATAACTGCATAATATGGGTAATAATTCACGTTATATTGCTAATAATATAAGTAATAAGTATAATTATTACAGTTCTAGCGATAATAACTGCATAATACGGGTAATAATGCACGTTATAATGCTAATAATATAAGTAATAAGTACAATTATTACAGTTCTAGCGACAACAACTGCACAATATGGGTAATAATGCACGTTATATTGCTAATAATATAAGTAATAAGTATATTTATTATAGTTCTAGCGGTTATAACTGCATAATGTGGGTAATAATGCATGTTATATTGATAATATCGGGAGTAATAAGTATAATTATTACAGTTCTAGCGGTAATAACTGCATTATATGGGTAATAATGCATGTTATATTCATAATATCGGGAGTAATAAGTATAGTTATTATAGTTCTAGCGATAATAATAGTAAAATATGGCTAATAGTGCATGTTATATTGATAATAATAAAAGTAATAAGTATATTTATTACAGTTCTATCGATAATAACTGCATAATATGGTTAATAATGCATGTTATATTGATGATAATAAAAGTAGCAAGTATATTTATTATAGTTCTAGCGGTTATAACTGCATAATGTGGGTAATAATGCATGTTATATTGATAATATCGGGTGTAATAAGTATAATTATTACAGTTCTAGCGGTAATAACTGCATTATATGGGTAATAATGCATGTTATATTCATAATATCGGGAGTAATAAGTATAATTATTATAGTTCTAGCGATAATAATAGTAAAATATGGCTAATAGTGCATGTTATATCGATAATAATAAAAGTAATAAGTATATTTATTACAGTTCTATCGATAATAACTGCATAATATGGGTAATAATGCATGTTATATTGATAATAATATAAGTAATAAGTATAATTATTACAGTTCTAGTGATAATAACTCCTTTTATATGGGTAATAATTCACGTTATATTGCTAATAATATAAGTAATAAGTATAATTATTACAGTTCTAGCGATAATAACTGCATAATACGGGTAATAATGCACGTTATAATGCTAATAATATAAGTAATAAGTATAATTATTACAGTTCTAGCGACAACAACTGCACAATATGGGTAATAATGCACGTTATATTGCTAATAATATAAGTAATAAGTATATTTATTATAGTTCTAGCGGTTATAACTGCATAATGTGGGTAATAATGCATGTTATATTGATAATATCGGGAGTAATAAGTATAATTATTACAGTTCTAGCGGTAATAACTGCATTATATGGGTAATAATGCGTGTTACATTGATGATATCGGGAGTTATAAGTATAATTATTATAGTTCTAGCGATAATACTAGTGAAATATGGCTAAGAGTGCATGTTATATTGACAATAATAAAAGTAATAAGTATATTTATTATAGTTCTATGGATAATAACTGCATAATATGGGTAATAATGCACGTTATATTGATGGTAATAAAAGTAATAAGAATATTTATTATAGTTCTGTCGATAATAACTGCATAATATGGGTAATAATGCATGTTATATTTATAATATCGGGAGTAATAAGTATAATTATTACAGTTCTAGCGATAATACTAGTGAAATATGGCTAAGAGTGCATCTTATATTGATAATAATAAAAGTAATAAGTATGTTTATTATAGTTCTACCGATAATAACTAGATAATACGGGTAATAATGCATGTTATATTGATAACAATATAAGTAATAAGTATAATTATTACAGTTCTGTCGATAATAACTGCATTATATGGGTAATAATGCGTGTTATATTGATAATATCGGGAGTTATAAGTACATTTATTATAGTTCTGGCGATAATAATAGTAAAATATGGCTAATAGTGCATGTTATATTGATAATAATAAAAGTAATAAGCATATTTATTGTAGTTCTACCGATAATAACTGCATAATACGGGTAATAATGCATGTTATATTGATAACAATATAAGTAATAAGTATAATTATTACAGTTCTAGCGATAATAACTGCATTATATGGGTAATAATGCGTGTTATATTGATAATATCGGGAGTTATAAGTACAATTATTCTAGTTCTAGCGATAATAATAGTAAAATATGGCTAATAGTGCACGTTATATTGATAATAACAAAAGTAATAAGTATATTTATTACAGTTCTATCGATAATAACTGCATAATATGGTTCATAATGTATGTTATATTGATGATAATAAAAGTAGCAAGTATATTTATTATAGTTCTAGCGGTTATAACTGCATAATGTGGGTAATAATGCATGTTATATTGATAATATCGGGTGTAATAAGTATAATTATTACAGTTCTAGCGGTAATAACTGCATTATATGGGTAATAATGCATGTTATATTCATAATATCGGGAGTAATAAGTATAATTATTATAGTTCTAGCGATAATAATAGTAAAATATGGCTAATAGTGCATGTTATATTGATAATAATAAAAGTAATAAGTATATTTATTACAGTTCTATCGATAATAACTGCATAAGATGGGTAATAATGCATGTTATATTGATAATAATATAAGTAATAAGTATAATTATTACAGTTCTAGCGATAATAACTGCATAATATGGGTAATAATGCATGTTATTTTGATAACATCGGGAGTAATAAGTATAGTTATTACAGTTCTAGCAGTAATAATAGTAAAATATGGCTAATAGTGCATGTTATATTGATAATAATAAAAGTAATAAGTATATTTATTACAGTTATATCGATAATAACTGCATAATATGGGTAATAATGCATGTTATATTGATGATAATAAAAGTAGCAAGTATATTTATTATAGTTTTAGCGGTTATAACTGCATAATGTGGGTAATAATGCATGTTGTATTGATAACATCGGGAGTAATAAGTATAATTATTACAGTTCTAGCGGTAATAACTGCATTATATGGGTAATAATGCATGTTATATTCATAATATCGGGAGTAATAAGTATAATTATTATAGTTCTAGCGATAATAATAGTAAAATATGGCTAATAGTGCATGTTATATTGATAATAATAAAAGTAATAAGTATATTTATTACAGTTCTATCGATAATAACTGCATAATATGGGTAATAATGCATGTTATATTGATAATAATATAAGTAATAAGTATAATTATTACAGTTCTAGTGATAATAACTCCTTTTATATGGGTAATAATGCATGTTATATTGATAATAATATAAGTAATAAGTATAATTATTACAGTTCTAGCGATAATAACTGCATAATATGGGTAATAATGCAGGTTATATTGATGATAATAAAAGTAGTAAGTACATTTATTACAGTTCTAGCGATAATAACTGCATTATATGCGTAATAATGCATGTTATTTTGATAATATTGGGAGTAATAAGTATAGTTATTACAGTTCTAGCAGTAATAATAGTAAAATATGGCTAATAGTGCATGTTATATTGATAATAATAAAAGTAATAAGTATATTTATTACAGTTATATCGATAATAACTGCATAATATGGGTAATAATGCATGTCATATTGATGATAATAAAAGTAGCAAGTATATTTATTATAGTTTTAGCGGTTATAACTGCATAATGTGGGTAATAATGCATGTTATATTGATAACATCGGGAGTAATAAGTATAATTATTACAGTTCTAGCGGTAATAACTGCATAATATGGGTAATAATTCACGTTATATTGCTAATAATATAAGTAATAAGTATAATTATTACAGTTCTAGCGATAATAACTGCATAATACGGGTAATAATGCACGTTATAATGCTAATAATATAAGTAATACGTATAATTATTACAGTTCTAGCGACAACAACTGCACAATATGGGTAATAATGCACGTTATATTGCTAATAATATAAGTAATAAGTATATTTATTATAGTTCTAGCGGTAATAACTGCATTATATGGGTAATAATGCATGTTATATTCATAATATCGGGAGTAATAAGTATAGTTATTATAGTTCTAGCGATAATAATAGTAAAATATGGCTAATAGTGCATGTTATATTGATAATAATAAAAGTAATAAGTATATTTATTACAGTTCTATCGATAATAACTGCATAATATGGTTAATAATGCATGTTATATTGATGATAATAAAAGTAGCAAGTATATTTATTATAGTTCTAGCGGTTATAACTGCATAATGTGGGTAATAATGCATGTTATATTGATAATATCGGGTGTAATAAGTATAATTATTACAGTTCTAGCGGTAATAACTGCATTATATGGGTAATAATGCATGTTATATTCATAATATCGGGAGTAATAAGTATAATTATTATAGTTCTAGCGATAATAATAGTAAAATATGGCTAATAGTGCATGTTATATCGATAATAATAAAAGTAATAAGTATATTTATTACAGTTCTATCGATAATAACTGCATAATATGGGTAATAATGCATGTTATATTGATAATAATATAAGTAATAAGTATAATTATTACAGTTCTAGTGATAATAACTCCTTTTATATGGGTAATAATGCATGTTATATTGATAATAATATAAGTAATAAGTATAATTATTACAGTTCTAGCGATAATAACTGCATAATATGGGTAATAATGCATGTTATATTGATGATAATAAAAGTAGTAAGTACATTTATTACAGTTCTAGCGATAATAACTGCATTATATGCGTAATAATGCATGTTATTTTGATAATATTGGGAGTAATAAGTATAGTTATTACAGTTCTAGCAGTAATAATAGTAAAATATGGCTAATAGTGCATGTTATATTGATAATAATAAAAGTAATAAGTATATTTATTACAGTTATATCGATAATAACTGCATAATATGGGTAATAATGCATGTCATATTGATGATAATAAAAGTAGCAAGTATATTTATTATAGTTTTAGCGGTTATAACTGCATAATGTGGGTAATAATGCATGTTATATTGATAACATCGGGAGTAATAAGTATAATTATTACAGTTCTAGCGGTAATAACTGCATAATATGGGTAATAATTCACGTTATATTGCTAATAATATAAGTAATAAGTATAATTATTACAGTTCTAGCGATAATAACTGCATAATACGGGTAATAATGCACGTTATAATGCTAATAATATAAGTAATAACTATAATTATTACAGTTCTAGCGACAACAACTGCACAATATGGGTAATAATGCACGTTATATTGCTAATAATATAAGTAATAAGTATATTTATTATAGTTCTAGCGGTTATAACTGCATAATGTGGGTAATAATGCATGTTATATTGATAATATCGGGAGTAATAAGTATAATTATTACAGTTCTAGCGATAATAACTGCATAATACGGGTAATAATGCACGTTATAATGCTAATAATATAAGTAATAAGTATAATTATTACAGTTATAGCGACAATAGCTGCATAATATGGGTAATAATGCATGTTATATTCATAATATCGGGAGTAATTAGTATAATTATTATAGTTCTAGCGATAATAACAGTAAAATATGGCTAATAGTGCATGTTATATTGATAATAATAAAAGTAATAAGAATATTTATTATAGTTCTGTCGATAATAACTGCATAATATGGGTAACAATGCATGTTATATTTATAATATCGGGAGTAATAAGTATAATTATTATAGTTCTGGCGATAATAATAGTAAAATATGGCTAATAGTGCATGTTATATTTGTAATAATAAAAGTAATAAGTATATTTATTATAGCTCTACCGATAATAACTGCATAATAAGGGTAATAATGCATGTTATATTGATAACAATATAAGTAATAAGTATAATTATTACAGTTCTAGCGATAATAACTGCATTATATGGGTAATAATGCGTGTTATATTTATAATATCGGGAGTAATAAGTATAATTATTACAGTTCTGGCGATAATAATAGTAAAATATGGCTAATAGTGCATGTTATATTGATAATAATAAAAGTAATAAGTATATTTATTATAGTTCTACCGATAATAACTGCATAATAAGGGTAATAATGCATGTTATATTTATAATATTGGGAGTAATAAGTATAATTATTACAGTTCTAGCGATAATACTAGTGAAATATGGCTAAGAGTGCATGTTATATTGATAGTAATAAAAGTAATAAGTATGTTTATTATAGTTCTACCGATAATAACTGCATAATACGGGTAATAATGCATGTTATATTGATAACAATATAAGTAATAAGTATAATTATTACAGATCTAGCGATAATAACTGCATTATATGGGTAATAATGCGTGTTATATTGATAATATCGGGAGTTACAAGTATAATTATTATAGTTCTGGCGATAATAATAGTAAAATATGGCTAATAGTGCATGTTATATTGATAATAATAAAAGTAATAAGTACATTTATTATAGTTCTGGCGATAATAATAGTAAAATATGGCTAATAGTGCATGTTATATTGATAATAATAAAAGTAATAAGCATATTTATTGTAGTTCTACCGATAATAACTGCATAATACGGGTAATAATGCATGTTATATTGATAACAATATAAGTAATAAGTATAATTATTACAGTTCTAGCGATAATAACTGCATTATATGGGTAATAATGCGTGTTATATTGATAATATCGGGAGTTATAAGTACAATTATTCTAGTTCTAGCGATAATAATAGTAAAATATGGCTAATAGTGCACGTTATATTGATAATAATAAAAGTAGTAAGTATATTAATTATAGTTCTATCGATAATAACTGCATAATATGGGTAATAATGCATGTTGTATTGATAATATCGGGAGTAATAAGTATACTTATTATAGTTCTAGCGATAATAACTGCATAATATGGGTAATAATGCATGTTATATTGATGATAACAAAAGTAATAAGTATATTTATTATAGTTCCAGCGATAACAACTGCATAATATGGATAATAATGCATGTTATATTGATAATAATAAAAGTAATAAGTACATTTATTATAGTTCTGGCGATAATAATAGTAAAATATGGCTAATAGTGCATGTTATATTGATAATAATAAAAGTAATAAGTATATTTACTGTAGTTCTACCGATAATAACTGCATAATACGGGTAATAATGCATGTTATATTGATAACAATATAAGTAATAAGTATAATTATTGCAGTTCTAGCGATAATAACTGCATTATATGGGTAATAATGTATGTTATATTTATAATATCGGGAGTAATAAGTATAATTATTATAGTTCTGGCGATAATAATAGTAAAATATGGCTAATAGTGCATGTTATATTGATAATAATAAAAGTAATAAGTATATTTATTATAGTTCTACCGATAATAACTGCATAATAAGGGTAATAATGCATGTTATATTGATAACAATATAAGTAATAAGTATAATTATTACAGTTCTAGCGATAATAACTGCATTATATGGGTAATAATGCGTGTTACATTGATGATATCGGGAGTTATAAGTATAATTATCATAGTTCTAGCGATAATACTAGTGAAATATGGCTAAGAGTGCACGTTATATTGATAATAATAAAAGTAGTAAGTATATTAATTATAGTTCTATCGATAATAACTGCATAATATGGGTAATAATGCATGTCATATTGATGATAATAAAAGTAGCAAGTATATTTATTATAGTTTTAGCGGTTATAACTGCATAATGTGGGTAATAATGCATGTTATATTGATAACATCGGGAGTAATAAGTATAATTATTACAGTTCTAGCGGTAATAACTGCATAATATGGGTAATAATTCACGTTATATTGCTAATAATATAAGTAATAAGTATAATTATTACAGTTCTAGCGATAATAACTGCATAATACGGGTAATAATGCACGTTATAATGCTAATAATATAAGTAATAAGTATAATTATTACAGTTCTAGCGACAACAACTGCACAATATGGGTAATAATGCACGTTATATTGCTAATAATATAAGTAATAAGTATATTTATTATAGTTCTAGCGGTTATAACTGCATAATGTGGGTAATAATGCATGTTATATTGATAATATCGGGAGTAATAAGTATAATTATTACAGTTCTAGCGGTAATAACTGCATTATATGGGTAATAATGCATGTTATATTCATAATATCGGGAGTAATAAGTATAGTTATTATAGTTCTAGCGATAATAATAGTAAAATATGGCTAATAGTGCATGTTATATTGATAATAATAAAAGTAATAAGTATATTTATTACAGTTCTATCGATAATAACTGCATAATATGGTTAATAATGCATGTTATATTGATGATAATAAAAGTAGCAAGTATATTTATTATAGTTCTAGCGGTTATAACTGCATAATGTGGGTAATAATGCATGTTATATTGATAATATCGGGTGTAATAAGTATAATTATTACAGTTCTAGCGGTAATAACTGCATTATATGGGTAATAATGCATGTTATATTCATAATATCGGGAGTAATAAGTATAATTATTATAGTTCTAGCGATAATAATAGTAAAATATGGCTAATAGTGCATGTTATATCGATAATAATAAAAGTAATAAGTATATTTATTACAGTTCTATCGATAATAACTGCATAATATGGGTAATAATGCATGTTATATTGATAATAATATAAGTAATAAGTATAATTATTACAGTTCTAGTGATAATAACTCCTTTTATATGGGTAATAATTCACGTTATATTGCTAATAATATAAGTAATAAGTATAATTATTACAGTTCTAGCGATAATAACTGCATAATACGGGTAATAATGCACGTTATAATGCTAATAATATAAGTAATAAGTATAATTATTACAGTTCTAGCGACAACAACTGCACAATATGGGTAATAATGCACGTTATATTGCTAATAATATAAGTAATAAGTATATTTATTATAGTTCTAGCGGTTATAACTGCATAATGTGGGTAATAATGCATGTTATATTGATAATATCGGGAGTAATAAGTATAATTATTACAGTTCTAGCGGTAATAACTGCATTATATGGGTAATAATGCGTGTTACATTGATGATATCGGGAGTTATAAGTATAATTATTATAGTTCTAGCGATAATACTAGTGAAATATGGCTAAGAGTGCATGTTATATTGACAATAATAAAAGTAATAAGTATATTTATTATAGTTCTATGGATAATAACTGCATAATATGGGTAATAATGCACGTTATATTGATGGTAATAAAAGTAATAAGAATATTTATTATAGTTCTGTCGATAATAACTGCATAATATGGGTAATAATGCATGTTATATTTATAATATCGGGAGTAATAAGTATAATTATTACAGTTCTAGCGATAATACTAGTGAAATATGGCTAAGAGTGCATGTTATATTGATAATAATAAAAGTAATAAGTATGTTTATTATAGTTCTACCGATAATAACTAGATAATACGGGTAATGATGCATGTTATATTGATAACAATATAAGTAATAAGTATAATTATTACAGTTCTGTCGATAATAACTGCATTATATGGGTAATAATGCGTGTTATATTGATAATATCGGGAGTTATAAGTACATTTATTATAGTTCTGGCGATAATAATAGTAAAATATGGCTAATAGTGCATGTTATATTGATAATAATAAAAGTAATAAGCATATTTATTGTAGTTCTACCGATAATAACTGCATAATACGGGTAATAATGCATGTTATATTGATAACAATATAAGTAATAAGTATAATTATTACAGTTCTAGCGATAATAACTGCATTATATGGGTAATAATGCGTGTTATATTGATAATATCGGGAGTTATAAGTACAATTATTCTAGTTCTAGCGATAATAATAGTAAAATATGGCTAATAGTGCACGTTATATTGATGATAACAAAAGTAATAAGTATATTTATTACAGTTCTATCGATAATAACTGCATAATATGGTTCATAATGTATGTTATATTGATGATAATAAAAGTAGCAAGTATATTTATTATAGTTCTAGCGGTTATAACTGCATAATGTGGGTAATAATGCATGTTATATTGATAATATCGGGTGTAATAAGTATAATTATTACAGTTCTAGCGGTAATAACTGCATTATATGGGTAATAATGCATGTTATATTCATAATATCGGGAGTAATAAGTATAATTATTATAGTTCTAGCGATAATAATAGTAAAATATGGCTAATAGTGCATGTTATATTGATAATAATAAAAGTAATAAGTATATTTATTACAGTTCTATCGATAATAACTGCATAAGATGGGTAATAATGCATGTTATATTGATAATAATATAAGTAATAAGTATAATTATTACAGTTCTAGCGATAATAACTGCATAATATGGGTAATAATGCATGTTATTTTGATAACATCGGGAGTAATAAGTATAGTTATTACAGTTCTAGCAGTAATAATAGTAAAATATGGCTAATAGTGCATGTTATATTGATAATAATAAAAGTAATAAGTATATTTATTACAGTTATATCGATAATAACTGCATAATATGGGTAATAATGCATGTTATATTGATGATAATAAAAGTAGCAAGTATATTTATTATAGTTTTAGCGGTTATAACTGCATAATGTGGGTAATAATGCATGTTGTATTGATAACATCGGGAGTAATAAGTATAATTATTACAGTTCTAGCGGTAATAACTGCATTATATGGGTAATAATGCATGTTATATTCATAATATCGGGAGTAATAAGTATAATTATTATAGTTCTAGCGATAATAATAGTAAAATATGGCTAATAGTGCATGTTATATTGATAATAATAAAAGTAATAAGTATATTTATTACAGTTCTATCGATAATAACTGCATAATATGGGTAATAATGCATGTTATATTGATAATAATATAAGTAATAAGTATAATTATTACAGTTCTAGTGATAATAACTCCTTTTATATGGGTAATAATGCATGTTATATTGATAATAATATAAGTAATAAGTATAATTATTACAGTTCTAGCGATAATAACTGCATAATATGGGTAATAATGCAGGTTATATTGATGATAATAAAAGTAGTAAGTACATTTATTACAGTTCTAGCGATAATAACTGCATTATATGCGTAATAATGCATGTTATTTTGATAATATTGGGAGTAATAAGTATAGTTATTACAGTTCTAGCAGTAATAATAGTAAAATATGGCTAATAGTGCATGTTATATTGATAATAATAAAAGTAATAAGTATATTTATTACAGTTATATCGATAATAACTGCATAATATGGGTAATAATGCATGTCATATTGATGATAATAAAAGTAGCAAGTATATTTATTATAGTTTTAGCGGTTATAACTGCATAATGTGGGTAATAATGCATGTTATATTGATAACATCGGGAGTAATAAGTATAATTATTACAGTTCTAGCGGTAATAACTGCATAATATGGGTAATAATTCACGTTATATTGCTAATAATATAAGTAATAAGTATAATTATTACAGTTCTAGCGATAATAACTGCATAATACGGGTAATAATGCACGTTATAATGCTAATAATATAAGTAATACGTATAATTATTACAGTTCTAGCGACAACAACTGCACAATATGGGTAATAATGCACGTTATATTGCTAATAATATAAGTAATAAGTATATTTATTATAGTTCTAGCGGTAATAACTGCATTATATGGGTAATAATGCATGTTATATTCATAATATCGGGAGTAATAAGTATAGTTATTATAGTTCTAGCGATAATAATAGTAAAATATGGCTAATAGTGCATGTTATATTGATAATAATAAAAGTAATAAGTATATTTATTACAGTTCTATCGATAATAACTGCATAATATGGTTAATAATGCATGTTATATTGATGATAATAAAAGTAGCAAGTATATTTATTATAGTTCTAGCGGTTATAACTGCATAATGTGGGTAATAATGCATGTTATATTGATAATATCGGGTGTAATAAGTATAATTATTACAGTTCTAGCGGTAATAACTGCATTATATGGGTAATAATGCATGTTATATTCATAATATCGGGAGTAATAAGTATAATTATTATAGTTCTAGCGATAATAATAGTAAAATACGGCTAATAGTGCATGTTATATCGATAATAATAAAAGTAATAAGTATATTTATTACAGTTCTATCGATAATAACTGCATAATATGGGTAATAATGCATGTTATATTGATAATAATATAAGTAATAAGTATAATTATTACAGTTCTAGTGATAATAACTCCTTTTATATGGGTAATAATGCATGTTATATTGATAATAATATAAGTAATAAGTATAATTATTACAGTTCTAGCGATAATAACTGCATAATATGGGTAATAATGCATGTTATATTGATGATAATAAAAGTAGTAAGTACATTTATTACAGTTCTAGCGATAATAACTGCATTATATGCGTAATAATGCATGTTATTTTGATAATATTGGGAGTAATAAGTATAGTTATTACAGTTCTAGCAGTAATAATAGTAAAATATGGCTAATAGTGCATGTTATATTGATAATAATAAAAGTAATAAGTATATTTATTACAGTTATATCGATAATAACTGCATAATATGGGTAATAATGCATGTCATATTGATGATAATAAAAGTAGCAAGTATATTTATTATAGTTTTAGCGGTTATAACTGCATAATGTGGGTAATAATGCATGTTATATTGATAACATCGGGAGTAATAAGTATAACTATTACAGTTCTAGCGGTAATAACTGCATAATATGGGTAATAATTCACGTTATATTGCTAATAATATAAGTAATAAGTATAATTATTACAGTTCTAGCGATAATAACTGCATAATACGGGTAATAATGCACGTTATAATGCTAATAATATAAGTAATAACTATAATTATTACAGTTCTAGCGACAACAACTGCACAATATGGGTAATAATGCACGTTATATTGCTAATAATATAAGTAATAAGTATATTTATTATAGTTCTAGCGGTTATAACTGCATAATGTGGGTAATAATGCATGTTATATTGATAATATCGGGAGTAATAAGTATAATTATTACAGTTCTAGCGATAATAACTGCATAATACGGGTAATAATGCACGTTATAATGCTAATAATATAAGTAATAAGTATAATTATTACAGTTATAGCGACAATAGCTGCATAATATGGGTAATAATGCATGTTATATTCACAATATCGGGAGTAATTAGTATAATTATTATAGTTCTAGCGATAATAACAGTAAAATATGGCTAATAGTGCATGTTATATTGATAATAATAAAAGTAATAAGAATATTTATTATAGTTCTGTCGATAATAACTGCATAATATGGGTAACAATGCATGTTATATTTATAATATCGGGAGTAATAAGTATAATTATTATAGTTCTGGCGATAATAATAGTAAAATATGGCTAATAGTGCATGTTATATTTGTAATAATAAAAGTAATAAGTATATTTATTATAGTTCTACCGATAATAACTGCATAATAAGGGTAATAATGCATGTTATATTGATAACAATATAAGTAATAAGTATAATTATTACAGTTCTAGCGATAATAACTGCATTATATGGGTAATAATGCGTGTTATATTTATAATATCGGGAGTAATAAGTATAATTATTACAGTTCTGGCGATAATAATAGTAAAATATGGCTAATAGTGCATGTTATATTGATAATAATAAAAGTAATAAGTATATTTATTATAGTTCTACCGATAATAACTGCATAATAAGGGTAATAATGCATGTTATATTTATAATATTGGGAGTAATAAGTATAATTATTACAGTTCTAGCGATAATACTAGTGAAATATGGCTAAGAGTGCATGTTATATTGATAGTAATAAAAGTAATAAGTATGTTTATTATAGTTCTACCGATAATAACTGCATAATACGGGTAATAATGCATGTTATATTGATAACAATATAAGTAATAAGTATAATTATTACAGATCTAGCGATAATAACTGCATTATATGCGTAATAATGCATGTTATATTCATAATATCGGGAGTAATTAGTATAATTATTATAGTTCTAGCGATAATAATAGTAAAATATGGCTAATAGTGCATGTTATATTGATAATAATAAAAGTAATAAGTATATTTATTACAGTTCTATCGATAATAACTGCATAATATGGTTCATAATGCATGTTATATTGATGATAATAAAAGTAGCAAGTATATTTATTATAGTTCTAGCGGTTATAACTGCATAATGTGGGTAATAATGCATGTTATATTGATAATATCGGGTGTAATAAGTATAATTATTACAGTTCTAGCGGTAATAACTGCATTATATGGGTAATAATGCATGTTATATTCATAATATCGGGAGTAATAAGTATAATTATTATAGTTCTAGCGATAATAATAGTAAAATATGGCTAATAGTGCATGTTATATTGATAATAATAAAAGTAATAAGTATATTTATTACAGTTCTATCGATAATAACTGCATAATATGGGTAATAATGCATGTTATATTGATAATAATATAAGTAATAAGCATAATTATTACAGTTCTAGTGATAATAACTCCTTTTATATGGGTAATAATGCATGTTATATTGATAATAATATAAGTAATAAGTATAATTATTACAGTTCTAGCGATAATAACTGCATAATATGGGTAATAATGCATGTTATATTGATGATAATAAAAGTAGTAAGTACATTTATTACAGTTCTAGCGATAATAACTGCATTATATGCGTAATAATGCATGTTATTTTGATAATATTGGGAGTAATAAGTATAGTTATTACAGTTCTAGCAGTAATAACAGTAAAATATGGCTAATAGTGCATGTTATATTGATAATAATAAAAGTAATAAGTATATTTATTACAGTTCTATCGATAATAACTGCATAATATGGTTCATAATGCATGTTATATTGATGATAATAAAAGTAGCAAGTATATTTATTATAGTTCTAGCGGTTATAACTGCATAATGTGGGTAATAATGCATGTTTTATTGATAATATCGGGTGTAATAAGTATAATTATTACAGTTCTAGCGGTAATAACTGCATTATATGGGTAATAATGCATGTTATATTCATAATATCGGGAGTAATAAGTATAATTATTATAGTTCTAGCGATAATAATAGTAAAATATGGCTAATAGTGCATGTTATATTGATAATAATAAAAGTAATAAGTATATTTATTACAGTTCTATCGATAATAACTGCATAATATGGGTAATAATGCATGTTATATTGATAATAATATAAGTAATAAGTATAATTATTACAGTTCTAGCGATAATAACTGCATAATATGGGTAATAATGCATGTTATTTTGATAACATCGGGAGTAATAAGTATAGTTATTACAGTTCTAGCAGTAATAATAGTAAAATATGGCTAATAGTGCATGTTATATTGATAATAATAAAAGTAATAAGTATATTTATTACAGTTATATCGATAATAACTGCATAATATGGGTAATAATGCATGTTATATTGATAATAATATAAGTAATAAGTATAATTATTACAGTTCTAGTGATAATAACTCCTTTTATATGGGTAATAATGCATGTTATATTGATAATAATATAAGTAATAAGTATAATTATTACAGTTCTAGCGGTAATAACTGCATTATATGGGTAATAATGCATGTTATATTCATAATATCGGGAGTAATAAGTATAATTATTATAGTTCTAGCGATAATAATAGTAAAATATGGCTAATAGTGCATGTTATATCGATAATAATAAAAGTAGTAAGTATATTTATTATACTTATAGCGGTTATAACTGCATAATGTAGGTAATAATGCATGTTATATTGGTAATATCGGGAGTAATAAGTATAATTATTACAGTTCTAGCGGTAATAATAGTAAAATATGGCTAATAGTGCATGTTATATTGATAATAATAAAGGTAATACGTATATTTATTACAATTCTATCGATAATAACTGCATAATATGGGTACTAATGCATGTTATAGTGATGATAATAAAAGTAGTAATTATATTTATTACAGTTCTAGCGATAATAACTGCATTATATGCGTAATAATGCATGTTATATTGATAATATCGGGAGTAATAAGTATAGTTATTACAGTTCTAGCAGTAATAATAGTAAAATATGGCTAATAGTGCATGTTATATTGATAATAATATAAGTAATATGTATAATTATTACAGTTCTAGCGATAATAACTGCATTATATGGGTAATAATGCATGTTATATTGATGATAATAAAAGCAGTAAGTATATTTATTATAGTTCTAGCGATTATAACTGCATAATATGGGTAATAATGCATGTTATATTGAGAATAATATAAGTAATAAGTATAATTGTTACAGTTCTAGCGATAATAACTTCATAATATGGGTAATAATGCATGTTATATTGATAATATTGGGAGTAGTAAGTATAATTACTATAGTTTTAGCGATAATAATAGTAAAATATGGCTAATAGTGCATGTTATATTCATAATAATAAAAGTAATAAGTATATTTATTACAGTTCTATCGATAATAACTGCATAATATGGGTAATAATGCATGTTATATTGATGGCAATAAAAGTAGTAAGTATATTTATTATAGTTCTAGCGATTATAACTGCATAATATGGAAATGATGCATGTTATATTGAGAATAATATAAGTAATAAGTATAATTATTACAGTTCTAGTTATAATAACTCCATTATATGGGTAATAATGCACGTTATGTTGCTAATAATGTAAGTAATAAGTATAATTATTACAGTTCTAGCGATAATAACTGCATTATATGGGTAATAATGCATGTTATATTGATAATATCGGGAGTAATAAGTATAATTATTATAGTTCTAGCGATAATAATAGTAAAATATGGCTAATAGTGCATGTTATATTGATAATAATAAAAGTAATAAGTATATTTATTACAGTTCTATCGATAATAACTGCATAATATGGGTAATAATGCATGTTATATTGATGATAATAAAAATAATACGTATATTTATTATAGTCCTAGCGATAATAACTGCATAATATGGGTAATAATGCATGTTATATTGATAATATTGGGAGTAATAAGTATAATTATTATAGTTCTAGCGATAATAATAGTAAAATATGGCTAATAGTGCATGTTATATTGATGATAATAAAAGTAATACGTATATTTATTATAGTTCTAGCGATAATAACTGCATAATATGGGTAATAATGCATGTTATATTGATAATAATATAAGCAATAAGTATAATTATTACAGTTTTAACGATAATAACTGCATAATATGGGTAATAGTGCATGTTATATTGCTAATAATATAACTAATAAGTATAATTATTACAGTTCTAGCGATAATAACTGCATTGTACGGGTAATAATGCATGTTATATTGATAATATTGGGAGTAATAAGTATAATTATTATAGTTCTAGCGATAATAATAGTAAAATATGGCTAATAGTGCATGTTATATTGATAATAATAAAAGTAATAAGTATATTTATTACAGTTCTATCGATAATAACTGCATTATATGGGTAATAATGCACGTTGTATTGCTAATAATATTAGTAATAAGTAAAATTATTACAGTTCTAGCGATAATAACTGCATTATATGGGTAATAATGCATGTCATATTGATAATATTGGGTGTAATAAGTATAATTATTATAGTTCTAGCGATAATAATAGTAAAATATGGCTAATAGTGCATGTTATATTGATAATAATAAAAGTAATGAGTATAATTATTACAGTTCTAGCGATAATAATAGTAAAATATGGCTAATAGTGCATGTTATATTGATAATAATAAAAGTAATAAGTATATTTATTACAGTTCTATCGATAATAACTGCATAATATGGGTAATAATGCATGTTATATTGATGATAATAAAAGTAGCAAGGATATTTATTATAGTTGTAGCGATTATAACTGCATAATATGGGTAATAATGCATGTTATATTGAGAATAATATAAGTAATAAGTATAATTATTACAGTTCTAGCGATAATAACTGCATTATATGGGTAATAATGCACGTTGTATTGCTAATAATATTAGTAATAAGTAAAATGATTACAGTTCTAGCGATAATAACTGCATTATATGGGTAATAATGCATGTTATATTGATAATATTGGGAGTAATAAGTATAATTACTATAGTTTTAGCGATAATAATAGTAAAATATGGCTAATAGTGCATGTTATATTGATAATAATAAAAGTAATAAGTATTTTTATTACAGTTCTATCGATAATAACTGCATAATATGGGTAATAATGCATGTTATATTGATGATAATAAAAATAATACGTATAATTATTACAGTTCTAGTGATAATAACTCCATTATATGGGTAATAATGCACGTTATGTTGCTAATAATGTAAGTAATAAGTATAATTATTACAGGTCTAGCGATAATAACTGCATTATATGGGTAATAATGCATGTTATATTGATAATATCGGGAGTAATAAGTATAATTATTATAGTTCTAGCGATAATAATAGTAAAATATGGCTAATAGTGCATGTTATATTGATAATAATAAAAGTAATAAGTATATTTATTACAGTTCTATCGATAATAACTGCATAATATGGGTAATAATGCATGTTATATTGATGATAATAAAAATAATACGTATATTTATCATAGTTCTAGCGATAATAACTGCATAATATGGGTAATAATGCATGTTATATTGATAATATTGGGAGTAATAAGTATAATTATTATAGTTCTAGCGATAATAATAGTAAAATATGGCTAATAGTGCATGTTATATTGATAATAATAAAAGTAATAAGTATATTTATTACAGTTCTATCGATAATAACTGCATAATATGGGTAATAATGCATGTTATATTGATAATAATATAAGTAATAAGTATAATTATTACAGTTCTAGCGATAATAACTGCATAATATGGGTAATAATGCATGTTATTTTGATAACATCGGGAGTAATAAGTATAGTTATTACAGTTCTAGCAGTAATAATAGTAAAATATGGCTAATAGTGCATGTTATATTGATAATAATAAAAGTAATAAGTATATTTATTACAGTTATATCGATAATAACTGCATAATATGGGTAATAATGCATGTTATATTGATGATAATAAAAGTAGCAAGTATATTTATTATAGTTTTAGCGGTTATAACTGCATAATGTGGGTAATAATGCATGTTATATTGATAACATCGGGAGTAATAAGTATAATTATTACAGTTCTAGCGGTAATAACTGCATTATATGGGTAATAATGCAAGTTATATTCATAATATCGGGAGTAATAAGTATAATTATTACAGTTCTAGCGATAATAATAGTAAAATATGGCAAATAGTGCATGTTATATTGATAATAATAAAAGTAATAAGTATATTTATTACAGTTCTATCGATAATAACTGCATAATATGGGTAATAATGCATGTTATATTGATGATAATAAAAGTAGTAAGTATATTTATTATACTTATAGCGGTTATAACTGCATAATGTGGGTAATAATGCATGTTATATTGGTAATATCGGGAGTAATAAGTATAATTATTACAGTTCTAGCGGTAATAATAGTAAAATATGTCTAATAGTGCATGTTATATTGATAATAATAAAAGTAATACGTATATTTATTACAATTCTATCGATAATAACTGCATAATATGGGTACTAATGTATGTTATAGTGATGATAATAAAAGTAGTAAGTATATTTATTACAGTTCTAGCGGTAATAACTGCATTATATGGGTAATAATGCATGTTATATTCATAATATCGGGAGTAATAAGTATAGTTATTATAGTTCTAGCGATAATAATAGTAAAATATGGCTAATAGTGCATGTTATATTGATAATAATAAAAGTAATAAGTATATTTATTACAGTTCTATCGATAATAACTGCATAATATGGTTAATAATGCATGTTATATTGATGATAATAAAAATAATACGTATAATTATTACAGTTCTAGTGATAATAACTCCATTATATGGGTAATAATGCACGTTATGTTGCTAATAATGTAAGTAATAAGTATAATTATTACAGATCTAGCGATAATAACTGCATAATATGTGTAATAATGCATGTTATATTGATGATAACAAAAGTAATAAGTATATATATTATAGTTCTGTCGATAATGACTGCATAATATGGGTAATAATGCATGTTATGTTGATGATGATGAAAGTAATAAGTATATTTATTATAGTTCCAGCGATAACAACTGCATAATATGGATAATAATGCAGGTTATATTGATAATAATAAAAGTAATAAGTATATTTATTATAGTTCTATGGATAATAACTGCATAATATGGGTAATAATGCACGTTATATTGATGGTAATAAAAGTAATAAGAATATTTATTATAGTTCTGTCGATAATAACTGCATAATATGGGTAATAATGCATGTTATATTTATAATATCGGGAGTAATAAGTATAATTATTACAGTTCTAGCGATAATACTAGTGAAATATGGCTAAGAGTGCATGTTATATTGATAATAATAAAAGTAATAAGTATGTTTATTATAGTTCTACCGATAATAACTGCATAATACGGGTAATAATGCACGTTATATTGATGGTAATAAAAGTAATAAGAATATTTATTATAGTTCTGTCGATAATAACTGCATAATATGGGTAACAATGCATGTTATATTTATAATATCGGGAGTAATAAGTATAATTATTATAGTTCTGGCGATAATAATAGTAAAATATGGCTAATAGTGCATGTTATATTGATAATAATAAAAGTAATAAGTATATTTATTATAGTTCCACCGATAATAACTGCATAATAAGGGTAATAATGCATGTTATATTGATAACAATATAAGTAATAAGTATAATTATTACAGTTCTAGCGATAATAACTGCATTATATGGGTAATAATGCGTGTTACATTGATGATATCGGGAGTTATAAGTATAATTATTATAGTTCTAGCGATAATACTAGTGAAATATGGCTAAGAGTGCATGTTATATTGACAATAATAAAAGTAATAAGTATATTTATTATAGTTCTATGGATAATAACTGCATAATATGGGTAATAATGCACGTTATATTGATGGTAATAAAAGTAATAAGAATATTTATTATAGTTCTGTCGATAATAACTGCATAATATGGGTAATAATGCATGTTATATTTATAATATCGGGAGTAATAAGTATAATTATTACAGTTCTAGCGATAATACTAGTGAAATATGGCTAAGAGTGCATGTTATATTGATAATAATAAAAGTAATAAGTATGTTTATTATAGTTCTACCGATAATAACTAGATAATACGGGTAATAATGCATGTTATATTGATAACAATATAAGTAATAAGTATAATTATTACAGTTCTATCGATAATAACTGCATTATATGGGTAATAATGCGTGTTATATTGATAATATCGGGAGTTATAAGTACATTTATTATAGTTCTGGCGATAATAATAGTAAAATATGGCTAATAGTGCATGTTATATTGATAATAATAAAAGTAATAAGCATATTTATTGTAGTTCTACCGATAATAACTGCATAATACGGGTAATAATGCATGTTATATTGATAACAATATAAGTAATAAGTATAATTATTACAGTTCTAGCGATAATAACTGCATTATATGGGTAATAATGCGTGTTATATTGATAATATCGGGAGTTATAAGTACAATTATTCTAGTTCTAGCGATAATAATAGTAAAATATGGCTAATAGTGCACGTTATATTGATAATAATAAAAGTAGTAAGTATATTAATTATAGTTCTATCGATAATAACTGCATAATATGGGTAATAATGCATGTTATATTGATAATATCGGGAGTAATAAGTATACTTATTATAGTTCTAGCGATAATAACTGCATAATATGGGTAATAATGCATGTTATATTGATGATAACAAAAGTAATAAGTATATTTATTATAGTTCTGTCGATAATGACTGCATAATATGGGTAATAATGCATGTTATGTTAATGATGATGAAAGTAATAAGTATATTTATTATAGTTCCAGCGATAACAACTGCATAATATGGATAATAATGCATGTTATATTGATAATAATAAAAGTAATAAGTATATTTATTGTAGTTCTACCGATAATAACTGCATAATACGGGTAATAATGCATGTTATATTGATAACAATATAAGTAATAAGTATAATTATTACAGTTCTAGCGATAATAACTGCATTATATGGGTCAGAATTAATGTTATATTGATAATATCGGGAGTAATAAGTATAATTATTACAGATCTAGCGATAATACTAGTGAAATATGGCTAAGAGTGCATGTTATATCGACAATAATAAAAGTAATAAGTATATTTATTACAGTTCTATCGATAATAACTGCATTATATGGGTTCTAATGCATGTTATATTGATAATAATAAAAGCAATAAATATATTTATTATAGTTCTATCGATAATAGCTGCTTAATATGGGTAATAATGCATGTTATATTGATGATAACAAAAGTAATAAGTATAATTAATACAGTTCTAACGATAATAACTGCATTATGTGGGTAATAATGCGTGTTACATTGATAATATCGGGAGTAATAAGTATATGTATTATAGTTCCAGCGATAATAACTGGACAATATTGGTAATAATCCATGTTATATTGATAATAATAAAAGTAATAAGTATATTTATTACAGTTATATCGATAATAACTGCATAATATGGGTAATAATGCATGTTATATTGATGGTAATAAAAGTAGCAAGTATATTTATTATAGTTTTAGCGGTTATAACTGCATAATGTGGGTAATAATGCATGTTATATTGATAACATCGGGAGTAATAAGTATAATTATTACAGTTCTAGCGGTAATAACTGCATAATATGGGTAATAATTCACGTTATATTGCTAATAATATAAGTAATAAGTATAATTATTACAGTTCTAGCGATAATAACTGCATAATACGGGTAATAATGCACGTTATAATGCTAATAATATAAGTAATAAGTATAATTATTACAGTTCTAGCGACAACAACTGCACAATATGGGTAATAATGCACGTTATATTGCTAATAATATAAGTAATAAGTATATTTATTATAGTTCTAGCGGTTATAACTGCATAATGTGGGTAATAATGCATGTTATATTGATAATATCGGGAGTAATAAGTATAATTATTACAGTTCTAGCGGTAATAACTGCATTATATGGGTAATAATGCATGTTATATTCATAATATCGGGAGCAATAAGTATAATTATTACAGTTCTAGCGATAATAACTGCATAATACGGGTAATAATGCACGTTATAATGCTAATAATATAAGTAATAAGTATAATTATTACAGTTATAGCGATAATAACTGCATAATATGGGTAATAATGCATGTTATATTGATGATAATAAAAGTAGTAAGTACATTTATTACAGTTCTAGCGATAATAACTGCATTATATGCGTAATAATGCATGTTATATTCATAATATCGGGAGTAATTAGTATAATTATTATAGTTCTAGCGATAATAATAGTAAAATATGGCTAATAGTGCATGTTATATTGATGATAATAAAAGTAGTAAGTACATTTATTACAGTTATATCGATAATAACTGCATAATATGGGTAATAATGCATGTCATATTGATGATAATAAAAGTAGCAAGTATATTTATTATAGTTTTAGCGGTTATAACTGCATAATGTGGGTAATAATGCATGTTATATTGATAACATCGGGAGTAATAAGTATAATTATTACAGTTCTAGCGGTAATAACTGCATAATATGGGTAATAATTCACGTTATATTGCTAATAATATAAGTAATAAGTATAATTATTACAGTTCTAGCGATAATAACTGCATACTACGGGTAATAATGCACGTTATAATGCTAATAATATAAGTAATAAGTATAATTATTACAGTTCTAGCGACAACAACTGCACAATATGGGTAATAATGCACGTTATATTGCTAATAATATAAGTAATAAGTATATTTATTATAGTTCAAGCGGTTATAACTGCATAATGTGGGTAATAATGCATGTTATATTGATAATATCGGGAGTAAAAAGTATAATTATTACAGTTCTAGCGGTAATAACTGCATTATATGGGTAATAATGCATGTTATATTCATAATATCGGGAGTAATAAGTATAGTTATTATAGTTCTAGCGATAATAATAGTAAAATATGGCTAATAGTGCATGTTATATTGATAATAATAAAAGTAATAAGTATATTTATTACAGTTCTATCGATAATAACTGCATAATATGGTTAATAATGCATGTTATATTGATGATAATAAAAGTAGCAAGTATATTTATTATAGTTCTAGCGGTTATAACTGCATAATGTGGGTAATAATGCATGTTATATTGATAATATCGGGTGTAATAAGTATAATTATTACAGTTCTAGCGGTAATAACTGCATTATATGGGTAATAATGCATGTTATATTCATAATATCGGGAGTAATAAGTATAATTATTATAGTTCTAGCGATAATAATAGTAAAATATGGCTAATAGTGCATGTTATATTGATAATAATAAAAGTAATAAGTATATTTATTACAGTTCTATCGATAATAACTGCATAATATGGGTAATAATGCATGTTATATTGATGGTAATAAAAGTAATAAGTATATATATTATAGTTCTGTCGATAATGACTGCATAATATGGGTAATAATGCATGTTATGTTGATGATGATGAAAGTAATAAGTATATTTATTATAGTTCCAGCGATAACAACTGCATAATATGGATAATAATGCAGGTTATATTGATAATAATAAAAGTAATAAGTATATTTATTATAGTTCTATGGATAATAACTGCATAATATGGGTAATAATGCACGTTATATTGATGGTAATAAAAGTAATAAGAATATTTATTATAGTTCTGTCGATAATAACTGCATAATATGGGTAATAATGCATGTTATATTTATAATATCGGGAGTAATAAGTATAATTATTACAGTTCTAGCGATAATACTAGTGAAATATGGCTAAGAGTGCATGTTATATTGATAATAATAAAAGTAATAAGTATGTTTATTATAGTTCTACCGATAATAACTAGATAATACGGGTAATAATGCATGTTATATTGATAACAATATAAGTAATAAGTATAATTATTACAGTTCTGTCGATAATAACTGCATTATATGGGTAATAATGCGTGTTATATTGATAATATCGGGAGTTATAAGTACATTTATTATAGTTCTGGCGATAATAATAGTAAAATATGGCTAATAGTGCATGTTATATTGATAATAATAAAAGTAATAAGCATATTTATTGTAGTTCTACCGATAATAACTGCATAATACGGGTAATAATGCATGTTATATTGATAACAATATAAGTAATAAGTATAATTATTACAGTTCTAGCGATAATAACTGCATTATATGGGTAATAATGCGTGTTATATTGATAATATCGGGAGTTATAAGTACAATTATTCTAGTTCTAGCGATAATAATAGTAAAATATGGCTAATAGTGCACGTTATATTGATAATAATAAAAGTAGTAAGTATATTAATTATAGTTCTATCGATAATAACTGCATAATATGGGTAATAATGCATGTTATATTGATAATATCGGGAGTAATAAGTATACTTATTATAGTTCTAGCGATAATAACTGCATAATATGGGTAATAATGCATGTTATATTGATGATAACAAAAGTAATAAGTATATTTATTATAGTTCTGTCGATAATGACTGCATAATATGGGTAATAATGCATGTTATGTTAATGATGATGAAAGTAATAAGTATATTTATTATAGTTCCAGCGATAACAACTGCATAATATGGATAATAATGCATGTTATATTGATAATAATAAAAGTAATAAGTATATTTATTGTAGTTCTACCGATAATAACTGCATAATACGGGTAATAATGCATGTTATATTGATAACAATATAAGTAATAAGTATAATTATTACAGTTCTAGCGATAATAACTGCATTATATGGGTCATAATTAATGTTATATTGATAATATCGGGAGTAATAAGTATAATTATTACAGATCTAGCGATAATACTAGTGAAATATGGCTAAGAGTGCATGTTATATCGACAATAATAAAAGTAATAAGTATATTTATTACAGTTCTATCGATAATAACTGCATTATATGGGTTCTAATGCATGTTATATTGATAATAATAAAAGCAATAAATATATTTATTATAGTTCTATCGATAATAGCTGCTTAATATGGGTAATAATGCATGTTATATTGATGATAACAAAAGTAATAAGTATAATTAATACAGTTCTAACGATAATAACTGCATTATGTGGGTAATAATGCGTGTTACATTGATAATATCGGGAGTAATAAGTATATGTATTATAGTTCCAGCGATAATAACTGGACAATATTGGTAATAATCCATGTTATATTGATAATAATAAAAGTAATAAGTATATTTATTACAGTTATATCGATAATAACTGCATAATATGGGTAATAATGCATGTTATATTGATGGTAATAAAAGTAGCAAGTATATTTATTATAGTTTTAGCGGTTATAACTGCATAATGTGGGTAATAATGCATGTTATATTGATAACATCGGGAGTAATAAGTATAATTATTACAGTTCTAGCGGTAATAACTGCATAATATGGGTAATAATTCACGTTATATTGCTAATAATATAAGTAATAAGTATAATTATTACAGTTCTAGCGATAATAACTGCATAATACGGGTAATAATGCACGTTATAATGCTAATAATATAAGTAATAAGTATAATTATTACAGTTCTAGCGACAACAACTGCACAATATGGGTAATAATGCACGTTATATTGCTAATAATATAAGTAATAAGTATATTTATTATAGTTCTAGCGGTTATAACTGCATAATGTGGGTAATAATGCATGTTATATTGATAATATCGGGAGTAATAAGTATAATTATTACAGTTCTAGCGGTAATAACTGCATTATATGGGTAATAATGCATGTTATATTCATAATATCGGGAGCAATAAGTATAATTATTACAGTTCTAGCGATAATAACTGCATAATACGGGTAATAATGCACGTTATAATGCTAATAATATAAGTAATAAGTATAATTATTACAGTTATAGCGATAATAACTGCATAATATGGGTAATAATGCATGTTATATTGATGATAATAAAAGTAGTAAGTACATTTATTACAGTTCTAGCGATAATAACTGCATTATATGCGTAATAATGCATGTTATATTCATAATATCGGGAGTAATTAGTATAATTATTATAGTTCTAGCGATAATAATAGTAAAATATGGCTAATAGTGCATGTTATATTGATGATAATAAAAGTAGTAAGTACATTTATTACAGTTATATCGATAATAACTGCATAATATGGGTAATAATGCATGTCATATTGATGATAATAAAAGTAGCAAGTATATTTATTATAGTTTTAGCGGTTATAACTGCATAATGTGGGTAATAATGCATGTTATATTGATAACATCGGGAGTAATAAGTATAATTATTACAGTTCTAGCGGTAATAACTGCATAATATGGGTAATAATTCACGTTATATTGCTAATAATATAAGTAATAAGTATAATTATTACAGTTCTAGCGATAATAACTGCATACTACGGGTAATAATGCACGTTATAATGCTAATAATATAAGTAATAAGTATAATTATTACAGTTCTAGCGACAACAACTGCACAATATGGGTAATAATGCACGTTATATTGCTAATAATATAAGTAATAAGTATATTTATTATAGTTCAAGGGGTTATAACTGCATAATGTGGGTAATAATGCATGTTATATTGATAATATCGGGAGTAAAAAGTATAATTATTACAGTTCTAGCGGTAATAACTGCATTATATGGGTAATAATGCATGTTATATTCATAATATCGGGAGTAATAAGTATAGTTATTATAGTTCTAGCGATAATAATAGTAAAATATGGCTAATAGTGCATGTTATATTGATAATAATAAAAGTAATAAGTATATTTATTACAGTTCTATCGATAATAACTGCATAATATGGTTAATAATGCATGTTATATTGATGATAATAAAAGTAGCAAGTATATTTATTATAGTTCTAGCGGTTATAACTGCATAATGTGGGTAATAATGCATGTTATATTGATAATATCGGGTGTAATAAGTATAATTATTACAGTTCTAGCGGTAATAACTGCATTATATGGGTAATAATGCATGTTATATTCATAATATCGGGAGTAATAAGTATAATTATTATAGTTCTAGCGATAATAATAGTAAAATATGGCTAATAGTGCATGTTATATTGATAATAATAAAAGTAATAAGTATATTTATTACAGTTCTATCGATAATAACTGCATAATATGGGTAATAATGCATGTTATATTGATGATAATAAAAATAATACGTATAATTATTACAGTTCTAGTGATAATAACTCCATTATATGGGTAATAATGCACGTTATGTTGCTAATAATGTAAGTAATAAGTATAATTATTACAGATCTAGCGATAATAACTGCATAATATGTGTAATAATGCATGTTATATTGATGATAACAAAAGTAATAAGTATATATATTATAGTTCTGTCGATAATGACTGCATAATATGGGTAATAATGCATGTTATGTTGATGATGATGAAAGTAATAAGTATATTTATTATAGTTCCAGCGATAACAACTGCATAATATGGATAATAATGCAGGTTATATTGATAATAATAAAAGTAATAAGTATATTTATTATAGTTCTATGGATAATAACTGCAAAATATGGGTAATAATGCACGTTATATTGATGGTAATAAAAGTAATAAGAATATTTATTATAGTTCTGTCGATAATAACTGCATAATATGGGTAATAATGCATGTTATATTTATAATATCGGGAGTAATAAGTATAATTATTACAGTTCTAGCGATAATACTAGTGAAATATGGCTAAGAGTGCATGTTATATTGATAATAATAAAAGTAATAAGTATGTTTATTATAGTTCTACCGATAATAACTAGATAATACGGGTAATAATGCATGTTATATTGATAACAATATAAGTAATAAGTATAATTATTACAGTTCTGTCGATAATAACTGCATTATATGGGTAATAATGCGTGTTATATTGATAATATCGGGAGTTATAAGTACATTTATTATAGTTCTGGCGATAATAATAGTAAAATATGGCTAATAGTGCATGTTATATTGATAATAATAAAAGTAATAAGCATATTTATTGTAGTTCTACCGATAATAACTGCATAATACGGGTAATAATGCATGTTATATTGATAACAATATAAGTAATAAGTATAATTATTACAGTTCTAGCGATAATAACTGCATTATATGGGTAATAATGCGTGTTATATTGATAATATCGGGAGTTATAAGTACAATTATTCTAGTTCTAGCGATAATAATAGTAAAATATGGCTAATAGTGCACGTTATATTGATAATAATAAAAGTAGTAAGTATATTAATTATAGTTCTATCGATAATAACTGCATAATATGGGTAATAATGCATGTTATATTGATAATATCGGGAGTAATAAGTATACTTATTATAGTTCTAGCGATAATAACTGCATAATATGGGTAATAATGCATGTTATATTGATGATAACAAAAGTAATAAGTATATTTATTATAGTTCTGTCGATAATGACTGCATAATATGGGTAATAATGCATGTTATGTTAATGATGATGAAAGTAATAAGTATATTTATTATAGTTCCAGCGATAACAACTGCATAATATGGATAATAATGCATGTTATATTGATAATAATAAAAGTAATAAGTATATTTATTGTAGTTCTACCGATAATAACTGCATAATACGGGTAATAATGCATGTTATATTGATAACAATATAAGTAATAAGTATAATTATTACAGTTCTAGCGATAATAACTGCATTATATGGGTCATAATTAATGTTATATTGATAATATCGGGAGTAATAAGTATAATTATTACAGATCTAGCGATAATACTAGTGAAATATGGCTAAGAGTGCATGTTATATCGACAATAATAAAAGTAATAAGTATATTTATTACAGTTCTATCGATAATAACTGCATTATATGGGTTCTAATGCATGTTATATTGATAATAATAAAAGCAATAAATATATTTATTATAGTTCTATCGATAATAGCTGCTTAATATGGGTAATAATGCATGTTATATTGATGATAACAAAAGTAATAAGTATAATTAATACAGTTCTAACGATAATAACTGCATTATGTGGGTAATAATGCGTGTTACATTGATAATATCGGGAGTAATAAGTATATGTATTATAGTTCCAGCGATAATAACTGGACAATATTGGTAATAATCCATGTTATATTGATAATAATAAAAGTAATAAGTATATTTATTACAGTTATATCGATAATAACTGCATAATATGGGTAATAATGCATGTTATATTGATGGTAATAAAAGTAGCAAGTATATTTATTATAGTTTTAGCGGTTATAACTGCATAATGTGGGTAATAATGCATGTTATATTGATAACATCGGGAGTAATAAGTATAATTATTACAGTTCTAGCGGTAATAACTGCATAATATGGGTAATAATTCACGTTATATTGCTAATAATATAAGTAATAAGTATAATTATTACAGTTCTAGCGATAATAACTGCATAATACGGGTAATAATGCACGTTATAATGCTAATAATATAAGTAATAAGTATAATTATTACAGTTCTAGCGACAACAACTGCACAATATGGGTAATAATGCACGTTATATTGCTAATAATATAAGTAATAAGTATATTTATTATAGTTCTAGCGGTTATAACTGCATAATGTGGGTAATAATGCATGTTATATTGATAATATCGGGAGTAATAAGTATAATTATTACAGTTCTAGCGGTAATAACTGCATTATATGGGTAATAATGCATGTTATATTCATAATATCGGGAGCAATAAGTATAATTATTACAGTTCTAGCGATAATAACTGCATAATACGGGTAATAATGCACGTTATAATGCTAATAATATAAGTAATAAGTATAATTATTACAGTTATAGCGATAATAACTGCATAATATGGGTAATAATGCATGTTATATTGATGATAATAAAAGTAGTAAGTACATTTATTACAGTTCTAGCGATAATAACTGCATTATATGCGTAATAATGCATGTTATATTCATAATATCGGGAGTAATTAGTATAATTATTATAGTTCTAGCGATAATAATAGTAAAATATGGCTAATAGTGCATGTTATATTGATGATAATAAAAGTAGTAAGTACATTTATTACAGTTATATCGATAATAACTGCATAATATGGGTAATAATGCATGTCATATTGATGATAATAAAAGTAGCAAGTATATTTATTATAGTTTTAGCGGTTATAACTGCATAATGTGGGTAATAATGCATGTTATATTGATAACATCGGGAGTAATAAGTATAATTATTACAGTTCTAGCGGTAATAACTGCATAATATGGGTAATAATTCACGTTATATTGCTAATAATATAAGTAATAAGTATAATTATTACAGTTCTAGCGATAATAACTGCATACTACGGGTAATAATGCACGTTATAATGCTAATAATATAAGTAATAAGTATAATTATTACAGTTCTAGCGACAACAACTGCACAATATGGGTAATAATGCACGTTATATTGCTAATAATATAAGTAATAAGTATATTTATTATAGTTCAAGCGGTTATAACTGCATAATGTGGGTAATAATGCATGTTATATTGATAATATCGGGAGTAAAAAGTATAATTATTACAGTTCTAGCGGTAATAACTGCATTATATGGGTAATAATGCATGTTATATTCATAATATCGGGAGTAATAAGTATAGTTATTATAGTTCTAGCGATAATAATAGTAAAATATGGCTAATAGTGCATGTTATATTGATAATAATAAAAGTAATAAGTATATTTATTACAGTTCTATCGATAATAACTGCATAATATGGTTAATAATGCATGTTATATTGATGATAATAAAAGTAGCAAGTATATTTATTATAGTTCTAGCGGTTATAACTGCATAATGTGGGTAATAATGCATGTTATATTGATAATATCGGGTGTAATAAGTATAATTATTACAGTTCTAGCGGTAATAACTGCATTATATGCGTAATAATGCATGTTATATTCATAATATCGGGAGTAATTAGTATAATTATTATAGTTCTAGCGATAATAATAGTAAAATATGGCTAATAGTGCATGTTATATTGATGATAATAAAAGTAGTAAGTACATTTATTACAGTTCTAGCGATAATAACTGCATTATATGCGTAATAATGCATGTTATATTCATAATATCGGGAGTAATTAGTATAATTATTATAGTTCTAGCGATAATAATAGTAAAATATGGCTAATAGTGCATGTTATATTGATGATAATAAAAGTAGTAAGTACATTTATTACAGTTATATCGATAATAACTGCATAATATGGGTAATAATGCATGTCATATTGATGATAATAAAAGTAGCAAGTATATTTATTATAGTTTTAGCGGTTATAACTGCATAATGTGGGTAATAATGCATGTTATATTGATAACATCGGGAGTAATAAGTATAATTATTACAGTTCTAGCGGTAATAACTGCATAATATGGGTAATAATTCACGTTATATTGCTAATAATATAAGTAATAAGTATAATTATTACAGTTCTAGCGATAATAACTGCATACTACGGGTAATAATGCACGTTATAATGCTAATAATATAAGTAATAAGTATAATTATTACAGTTCTAGCGACAACAACTGCACAATATGGGTAATAATGCACGTTATATTGCTAATAATATAAGTAATAAGTATATTTATTATAGTTCAAGCGGTTATAACTGCATAATGTGGGTAATAATGCATGTTATATTGATAATATCGGGAGTAAAAAGTATAATTATTACAGTTCTAGCGGTAATAACTGCATTATATGGGTAATAATGCATGTTATATTCATAATATCGGGAGTAATAAGTATAGTTATTATAGTTCTAGCGATAATAATAGTAAAATATGGCTAATAGTGCATGTTATATTGATAATAATAAAAGTAATAAGTATATTTATTACAGTTCTATCGATAATAACTGCATAATATGGTTAATAATGCATGTTATATTGATGATAATAAAAGTAGCAAGTATATTTATTATAGTTCTAGCGGTTATAACTGCATAATGTGGGTAATAATGCATGTTATATTGATAATATCGGGTGTAATAAGTATAATTATTACAGTTCTAGCGGTAATAACTGCATTATATGGGTAATAATGCATGTTATATTCATAATATCGGGAGTAATAAGTATAATTATTATAGTTCTAGCGATAATAATAGTAAAATATGGCTAATAGTGCATGTTATATTGATAATAATAAAAGTAATAAGTATATTTATTACAGTTCTATCGATAATAACTGCATAATATGGGTAATAATGCATGTTATATTGATAATAATATAAGTAATAAGCATAATTATTACAGTTCTAGTGATAATAACTCCTTTTATATGGGTAATAATGCATGTTATATTGATAATAATATAAGTAATAAGTATAATTATTACAGTTCTAGCGATAATAACTGCATAATATGGGTAATAATGCATGTTATATTGATGATAATAAAAGTAGTAAGTACATTTATTACAGTTCTAGCGATAATAACTGCATTATATGCGTAATAATGCATGTTATTTTGATAATATTGGGAGTAATAAGTATTGTTATTACAGTTCTAGCAGTAATAACAGTAAAATATGGCTAATAGTGCATGTTATATTGATAATAATAAAAGTAATAAGTATATTTATTACAGTTCTATCGATAATAACTGCATAATATGGTTCATAATGCATGTTATATTGATGATAATAAAAGTAGCAAGTATATTTATTATAGTTCTAGCGGTTATAACTGCATAATGTGGGTAATAATGCATGTTTTATTGATAATATCGGGTGTAATAAGTATAATTATTACAGTTCTAGCGGTAATAACTGCATTATATGGGTAATAATGCATGTTATATTCATAATATCGGGAGTAATAAGTATAATTATTATAGTTCTAGCGATAATAATAGTAAAATATGGCTAATAGTGCATGTTATATTGATAATAATAAAAGTAATAAGTATATTTATTACAGTTCTATCGATAATAACTGCATAATATGGGTAATAATGCATGTTATATTGATAATAATATAAGTAATAAGTATAATTATTACAGTTCTAGCGATAATAACTGCATAATATGGGTAATAATGCATGTTATTTTGATAACATCGGGAGTAATAAGTATAGTTATTACAGTTCTAGCAGTAATAATAGTAAAATATGGCTAATAGTGCATGTTATATTGATAATAATAAAAGTAATAAGTGTATTTATTACAGTTATATCGATAATAACTGCATAATATGGGTAATAATGCATGTTATATTGATGATAATAAAAGTAGTAAGTATATTTATTATACTTATAGCGGTTATAACTGCATAATGTGGGTAATAATGCATGTTATATTGGTAATATCGGGAGTAATAAGTATAATTATTACAGTTCTAGCGGTAATAATAGTAAAATATGGCTAATAGTGCATGTTATATTGATAATAATAAAGGTAATACGTATATTTATTACAATTCTATCGATAATAACTGCATAATATGGGTACTAATGCATGTTATAGTGATGATAATAAAAGTAGTAATTATATTTATTACAGTTCTAGCGATAATAACTGCATTATATGCGTAATAATGCATGTTATATTGATAATATCGGGAGTAATAAGTATAGTTATTACAGTTCTAGCAGTAATAATAGTAAAATATGGCTAATAGTGCATGTTATATTGAGAATAATATAAGTAATAAGTATAATTGTTACAGTTCTAGCGATAATAACTTCATAATATGGGTAATAATGCATGTTATATTGATAATATTGGGAGTAGTAAGTATAATTACTATAGTTTTAGCGATAATAATAGTAAAATATGGCTAATAGTGCATGTTATATTGATAATAATAAAAGTAATAAGTATATTTATTACAGTTCTATCGATAATAACTGCATAATATGGGTAATAATGCATGTTATATTGATGGCAATAAAAGTAGTAAGTATATTTATTATAGTTCTAGCGATTATAACTGCATAATATGGAAATGATGCATGTTATATTGAGAATAATATAAGTAATAAGTATAATTATTACAGTTCTAGTTATAATAACTCCATTATATGAGTAATAATGCACGTTATGTTGCTGATAATATAAGTAATAAGTATAATTATTACAGTTCTAGCGATAATAACTGCATAATATGGGTAATAATGCATGTTATATTGAGAATAATATAAGTAATAAGTATAATTGTTACAGTTCTAGCGATAATAACTTCATAATATGGGTAATAATGCATGTTATATTGATGATAATAAAAGTAGTAAGTATATTTATTATAGTTCCAACGATTATAACTGCATAATATGGGTAATAATGCATGTTATATTGAGAATAATATAAGTAATAAGTATAATTATTACAGTTTTAGCGATAATAACTCCATTATATGGGTAATAATGCACGTTATGTTGCTAATAATGTAAGTAATAAGTATAATTATTACAGTTCTAGCGATAATAACTGCATTATATGGGTAATAATGCATGTTATATTGATAATATCGGGAGTAATAAGTATAATTATTATAGTTCTAGCGATAATAATAGTAAAATATGGCTAATAGTGCATGTTATATTGATAATAATAAAAGTAATAAGTATATTTATTACAGTTCTATCGATAATAACTGCATAATATGGGTAATAATGCATGTTATATTGATGATAATAAAAATAATACGTATATTTATTATAGTTCTAGCGATAATAACTGCATAATATGGGTAATAATGCATGTTATATTGATAATATTGGGAGTAATAAGTATAATTATTATAGTTCTAGTGATAATAATAGTAAAATATGGCTAATAGTGCATGTTATATTGATTATAATAAAAGTAATACGTATATTTATTATAGTTCTAGCGATAATAACTGCATAATATGGGTAATAATGCATGTTATATTGATAATAATATAAGCAATAAGTATAATTATTACAGTTTTAACGATAATAACTGCATAATATGGGTAATAGTGCATGTTATATTGAGAATAATATAAGTAATAAGTATAATTGTTACAGTTCTAGCGATAATAACTTCATAATATGGGTAATAATGCATGTTATATTGATAATATTGGGAGTAGTAAGTATAATTACTATAGTTTTAGCGATAATAATAGTAAAATATGGCTAATAGTGCATGTTATATTGATAATAATAAAAGTAATAAGTATATTTATTACAGTTCTATCGATAATAACTGCATAATATGGGTAATAATGCATGTTATATTGATGGCAATAAAAGTAGTAAGTATATTTATTATAGTTCTAGCGATTATAACTGCATAATATGGAAATGATGCATGTTATATTGAGAATAATATAAGTAATAAGTATAATTATTACAGTTCTAGTTATAATAACTCCATTATATGAGTAATAATGCACGTTATGTTGCTGATAATATAAGTAATAAGTATAATTATTACAGTTCTAGCGATAATAACTGCATAATATGGGTAATAATGCATGTTATATTGAGAATAATATAAGTAATAAGTATAATTGTTACAGTTCTAGCGATAATAACTTCATAATATGGGTAATAATGCATGTTATATTGATGATAATAAAAGTAGTAAGTATATTTATTATAGTTCCAACGATTATAACTGCATAATATGGGTAATAATGCATGTTATATTGAGAATAATATAAGTAATAAGTATAATTATTACAGTTTTAGCGATAATAACTCCATTATATGGGTAATAATGCACGTTATGTTGCTAATAATGTAAGTAATAAGTAAAATTATTACAGTTCTAGCGATAATAACTGCATTATATGGGTAATAATGCATGTCATATTGATAATATTGGGTGTAATAAGTATAATTATTATAGTTCTAGCGATAATAATAGTAAAATATGGCTAATAGTGCATGTTATATTGATAATAATAAAAGTAATGAGTATAATTATTACAGTTCTAGCGATAATAATAGTAAAATATGGCTAATAGTGCATGTTATATTGATAATAATAAAAGTAATAAGTATATTTATTACAGTTCTATCGATAATAACTGCATAATATGGGTAATAATGCATGTTATATTGATGATAATAAAAGTAGCAAGGATATTTATTATAGTTGTAGCGATTATAACTGCATAATATGGGTAATAATGCATGTTATATTGAGAATAATATAAGTAATAAGTATAATTATTACAGTTCTAGCGATAATAACTGCATTATATGGGTAATAATGCACGTTGTATTGCTAATAATATTAGTAATAAGTAAAATTATTACAGTTCTAGCGATAATAACTGCATTATATGGGTAATAATGCATGTTATATTGATAATATTGGGAGTAATAAGTATAATTACTATAGTTTTAGCGATAATAATAGTAAAATATGGCTAATAGTGCATGTTATATTGATAATAATAAAAGTAATAAGTATTTTTATTACAGTTCTATCGATAATAACTGCATAATATGGGTAATAATGCATGTTATATTGATAATAATATAAGTAATAAGTATAATTATTACAGTTCTAGCGATAATAACTGCATAATATGGGTAATAATGCATGTTATATTGATAATATTGGGAGTAATAAGTATAATTATTACAGTTCTAGCGATAATAACTGCATAATATGGGTAATAATGCATGTTATTTTGATAACATCGGGAGTAATAAGTATAGTTATTACAGTTCTAGCAGTAATAATAGTGAAATATGGCTAATAGTGCATGTTATATTGATAATAATAAAAGTAATAAGTATATTTATTACAGTTATATCGATAATAACTGCATAATATGGGTAATAATGCATGTTATATTGATGATAATAAAAGTAGCAAGTATATTTATTATAGTTTTAGCGGTTATAACTGCATAATGTGGGTAATAATGCATGTTATATTGATAACATCGGGAGTAATAAGTATAATTATTACAGTTCTAGCGGTAATAACTGCATTATATGGGTAATAATACATGTTATATTGATGATAATAAAAATAATACGTATATTTATTATAGTTCTAGCGATAATAACTGCATAATATGGGTAATAATGCATGTTATATTGATAATATTGGGAGTAATAAGTATAATTATTATAGTTCTAGCGATAATAATAGTAAAATATGGCTAATAGTGCATGTTATATTGATAATAATAAAAGTAATAAGTATATTTATTACAGTTCTATCGATAATAACTGCATAATATGGGTAATAATGCATGTTATATTGATGATAATAAAAATAATACGTATAATTATTACAGTTCTAGTGATAATAACTCCATTATATGGGTAATAATGCACGTTATGTTGCTAATAATGTAAGTAATAAGTATAATTATTACAGATCTAGCGATAATAACTGCATTATATGGGTAATAATGCATGTTATATTGATAATATCGGGAGTAATAAGTATAATTATTATAGTTCTATCGATAATAATAGTAAAATATGGCTAATAGTGCATGTTATATTGATAATAATAAAAGTAATAAGTATATTTATTACAGTTCTATCGATAATAACTGCATAATATGGTTCATAATGCATGTTATATTGATGATAATAAAAGTAGCAAGTATATTTATTATAGTTCTAGCGGTTATATCTGCATAATGTGGGTAATAATGCATGTTTTATTGATAATATCGGGTGTAATAAGTATAATTATTACAGTTCTAGCGGTAATAACTGCATTATATGGGTAATAATGCATGTTATATTCATAATATCGGGAGTAATAAGTATAATTATTATAGTTCTAGCGATAATAATAGTAAAATATGGCTAATAGTGCATGTTATATTGATAATAATAAAAGTAATAAGTATATTTATTACAGTTCTATCGATAATAACTGCATAATATGGGTAATAATGCATGTTATATTGATAATAATATAAGTAATAAGTATAATTATTTCAGTTCTAGCGATAATAACTGCATAATATGGGTAATAATGCATGTTATTTTGATAACATCGGGAGTAATAAGTATAGTTATTACAGTTCTAGCAGTAATAATAGTAAAATATGGCTAATAGTGCATGTTATATTGATAATAATAAAAGTAATAAGTGTATTTATTACAGTTATATCGATAATAACTGCATAATATGGGTAATAATGCATGTTATATTGATGATAATAAAAGTAGTAAGTATATTTATTATACTTATAGCGGTTATAACTGCATAATGTGGGTAATAATGCATGTTATATTGGTAATATCGGGAGTAATAAGTATAATTATTACAGTTCTAGCGGTAATAATAGTAAAATATGGCTAATAGTGCATGTTATATTGATAATAATAAAGGTAATACGTATATTTATTACAATTCTATCGATAATAACTGCATAATATGGGTACTAATGCATGTTATAGTGATGATAATAAAAGTAGTAATTATATTTATTACAGTTCTAGCGATAATAACTGCATTATATGCGTAATAATGCATGTTATATTGATAATATCGGGAGTAATAAGTATAGTTATTACAGTTCTAGCAGTAATAATAGTAAAATATGGCTAATAGTGCATGTTATATTGAGAATAATATAAGTAATAAGTATAATTGTTACAGTTCTAGCGATAATAACTTCATAATATGGGTAATAATGCATGTTATATTGATAATATTGGGAGTAGTAAGTATAATTACTATAGTTTTAGCGATAATAATAGTAAAATATGGCTAATAGTGCATGTTATATTGATAATAATAAAAGTAATAAGTATATTTATTACAGTTCTATCGATAATAACTGCATAATATGGGTAATAATGCATGTTATATTGATGGCAATAAAAGTAGTAAGTATATTTATTATAGTTCTAGCGATTATAACTGCATAATATGGAAATGATGCATGTTATATTGAGAATAATATAAGTAATAAGTATAATTATTACAGTTCTAGTTATAATAACTCCATTATATGAGTAATAATGCACGTTATGTTGCTGATAATATAAGTAATAAGTATAATTATTACAGTTCTAGCGATAATAACTGCATAATATGGGTAATAATGCATGTTATATTGAGAATAATATAAGTAATAAGTATAATTGTTACAGTTCTAGCGATAATAACTTCATAATATGGGTAATAATGCATGTTATATTGATGATAATAAAAGTAGTAAGTATATTTATTATAGTTCCAACGATTATAACTGCATAATATGGGTAATAATGCATGTTATATTGAGAATAATATAAGTAATAAGTATAATTATTACAGTTTTAGCGATAATAACTCCATTATATGGGTAATAATGCACGTTATGTTGCTAATAATGTAAGTAATAAGTATAATTATTACAGTTCTAGCGATAATAACTGCATTATATGGGTAATAATGCATGTTATATTGATAATATCGGGAGTAATAAGTATAATTATTATAGTTCTAGCGATAATAATAGTAAAATATGGCTAATAGTGCATGTTATATTGATAATAATAAAAGTAATAAGTATATTTATTACAGTTCTATCGATAATAACTGCATAATATGGGTAATAATGCATGTTATATTGATGATAATAAAAATAATACGTATATTTATTATAGTTCTAGCGATAATAACTGCATAATATGGGTAATAATGCATGTTATATTGATAATATTGGGAGTAATAAGTATAATTATTATAGTTCTAGCGATAATAATAGTAAAATATGGCTAATAGTGCATGTTATATTGATTATAATAAAAGTAATACGTATATTTATTATAGTTCTAGCGATAATAACTGCATAATATGGGTAATAATGCATGTTATATTGATAATAATATAAGCAATAAGTATAATTATTACAGTTTTAACGATAATAACTGCATAATATGGGTAATAGTGCATGTTATATTGCTAATAATATAACTAATAAGTATAATTATTACAGTTCTAGCGATAATAACTGCATTATACGGGTAATAATGCATGTTATATTGATAATATTGGGAGTAATAAGTATAATTATTATAGTTCTAGCGATAATAATAGTAAAATATGGCTAATAGTGCATGTTATATTGATAATAATAAAGGTAATAAGTATATTTATTACAGTTCTATCGATAATAACTGCATTATATGGGTAATAATGCACGTTGTATTGCTAATAATATTAGTAATAAGTAAAATTATTACAGTTCTAGCGATAATAACTGCATTATATGGGTAATAATGCATGTCATATTGATAATATTGGGTGTAATAAGTATAATTATTATAGTTCTAGCGATAATAATAGTAAAATATGGCTAATAGTGCATGTTATATTGATAATAATAAAAGTAATGAGTATAATTATTACAGTTCTAGCGATAATAATAGTAAAATATGGCTAATAGTGCATGTTATATTGATAATAATAAAAGTAATAAGTATATTTATTACAGTTCTATCGATAATAACTGCATAATATGGGTAATAATGCATGTTATATTGATGATAATAAAAGTAGCAAGGATATTTATTATAGTTGTAGCGATTATAACTGCATAATATGGGTAATAATGCATGTTATATTGAGAATAATATAAGTAATAAGTATAATTATTACAGTTCTAGCGATAATAACTGCATTATATGGGTAATAATGCACGTTGTATTGCTAATAATATTAGTAATAAGTAAAATTATTACAGTTCTAGCGATAATAACTGCATTATATGGGTAATAATGCATGTTATATTGATAATATTGGGAGTAATAAGTATAATTACTATAGTTTTAGCGATAATAATAGTAAAATATGGCTAATAGTGCATGTTATATTGATAATAATAAAAGTAATAAGTATTTTTATTACAGTTCTATCGATAATAACTGCATAATATGGGTAATAATGCATGTTATATTGATAATAATATAAGTAATAAGTATAATTATTACAGTTCTAGCGATAATAACTGCATAATATGGGTAATAATGCATGTTATATTGATAATATTGGGAGTAATAAGTATAATTATTATAGTTCTAGCGATAATAATAGTAAAATATGGCTAATAGTGCATGTTATATTGATAATAATAAAAGTAATAAGTATATTTATTACAGTTCTATCAATAATAACTGCATAATATGGGTAATAATGCATGTTATATTGATAATAATATAAGTAATAAGTATAATTATTACAGTTCTAGCGATAATAACTGCATAATATGGGTAATAATGCATGTTATTTTGATAACATCGGGAGTAATAAGTATAGTTATTACAGTTCTAGCAGTAATAATAGTGAAATATGGCTAATAGTGCATGTTATATTGATAATAATAAAAGTAATAAGTATATTTATTACAGTTATATCGATAATAACTGCATAATATGGGTAATAATGCATGTTATATTGATGATAATAAAAGTAGCAAGTATATTTATTATAGTTTTAGCGGTTATAACTGCATAATGTGGGTAATAATGCATGTTATATTGATAACATCGGGAGTAATAAGTATAATTATTACAGTTCTAGCGGTAATAACTGCATTATATGGGTAATAATACATGTTATATTGATGATAATAAAAATAATACGTATATTTATTATAGTTCTAGCGATAATAACTGCATAATATGGGTAATAATGCATGTTATATTGATAATATTGGGAGTAATAAGTATAATTATTATAGTTCTAGCGATAATAATAGTAAAATATGGCTAATAGTGCATGTTATATTGATAATAATAAAAGTAATAAGTATATTTATTACAGTTCTATCGATAATAACTGCATAATATGGGTAATAATGCATGTTATATTGATGATAATAAAAATAATACGTATAATTATTACAGTTCTAGTGATAATAACTCCATTATATGGGTAATAATGCACGTTATGTTGCTAATAATGTAAGTAATAAGTATAATTATTACAGATCTAGCGATAATAACTGCATTATATGGGTAATAATGCATGTTATATTGATAATATCGGGAGTAATAAGTATAATTATTATAGTTCTATCGATAATAATAGTAAAATATGGCTAATAGTGCATGTTATATTGATAATAATAAAAGTAGTAAGTATATTTATTACAGTTCTATCGATAATAACTGCATAATATGGGTAATAATGCATGTTATATTGATGATAATAAAAATAATACGTATATTTATTATAGTTCTAGCGATAATAACTGCATAATATGGGTAATAATGCATGTTATATTGATAATATTGGGAGTAATAAGTATAATTATTATAGTTCTAGCGATAATAATAGTAAAATATGGCTAATAGTGCATGTTATATTGATGATAATAAAAGTAATACGTATATTTATTATAGTTCTAGCGATAATAACTGCATAATATGGGTAATAATGCATGTTATATTGATAATAATATAAGCAATAAGTATAATTATTACAGTTTTAACGATAATAACTGCATAATATGGGTAATAGTGCATGTTATATTGCTAATAATATAACTAATAAGTATAATTATTACAGTTCTAGCGATAATAACTGCATTATACGGGTAATAATGCATGTTATATTGATAATATTGGGAGTAATAAGTATAATTATTATATTTCTAGCGATAATAATAGTAAAATATGGCTAATAGTGCATGTTATATTGATGATAATAAAAGTAATACGTATATTTATTATAGTTCTAGCGATAATAACTGCATAATATGGGTAATAATGCATGTTATATTGATAATAATATAAGCAATAAGTATAATTATTACAGTTTTAACGATAATAACTGCATAATATGGGTAATAGTGCATGTTATATTGCTAATAATATAACTAATAAGTATAATTATTACAGTTCTAACGATAATAACTGCATTATACGGGTAATAATGCATGTTATATTGATAATATTGGGAGTAATAAGTATAATTATTATATTTCTAGCGATAATAATAGTAAAATATGGCTAATAGTGCATGTTATATTGATAATAATAAAAGTAATAAGTATATTTATTACAGTTCTATCGATAATAACTGCATAATATGGGTAATAATGCATGTTATATTTATAATATCGGGAGTAATAAGTATAATTATTACAGTTCTAGCGATAATACTAGTGAAATATGGCTAAGAGTGCATGTTATATTGATAATAATAAAAGTAATAAGTATGTTTATTATAGTTCTACCGATAATAACTAGATAATACGGGTAATAATGCATGTTATATTGATAACAATATAAGTAATAAGTATAATTATTACAGTTCTGTCGATAATAACTGCATTATATGGGTAATAATGCGTGTTATATTGATAATATCGGGAGTTATAAGTACATTTATTATAGTTCTGGCGATAATAATAGTAAAATATGGCTAATAGTGCATGTTATATTGATAATAATAAAAGTAATAAGCATATTTATTGTAGTTCTACCGATAATAACTGCATAATACGGGTAATAATGCATGTTATATTGATAACAATATAAGTAATAAGTATAATTATTACAGTTCTAGCGATAATAACTGCATAATATGGGTAATAATGCATGTTATATTGATAATATTGGGAGTAATAAGTATAATTATTATAGTTCTAGCGATAATAATAGTAAAATATGGCTAATAGTGCATGTTATATTGATAATAATAAAAGTAATAAGTATATTTATTACAGTTCTATCAATAATAACTGCATAATATGGGTAATAATGCATGTTATATTGATAATAATATAAGTAATAAGTATAATTATTACAGTTCTAGCGATAATAACTGCATAATATGGGTAATAATGCATGTTATTTTGATAACATCGGGAGTAATAAGTATAGTTATTACAGTTCTAGCAGTAATAATAGTGAAATATGGCTAATAGTGCATGTTATATTGATAATAATAAAAGTAATAAGTATATTTATTACAGTTATATCGATAATAACTGCATAATATGGGTAATAATGCATGTTATATTGATGATAATAAAAGTAGCAAGTATATTTATTATAGTTTTAGCGGTTATAACTGCATAATGTGGGTAATAATGCATGTTATATTGATAACATCGGGAGTAATAAGTATAATTATTACAGTTCTAGCGGTAATAACTGCATTATATGGGTAATAATACATGTTATATTGATGATAATAAAAATAATACGTATATTTATTATAGTTCTAGCGATAATAACTGCATAATATGGGTAATAATGCATGTTATATTGATAATATTGGGAGTAATAAGTATAATTATTATAGTTCTAGCGATAATAATAGTAAAATATGGCTAATAGTGCATGTTATATTGATAATAATAAAAGTAATAAGTATATTTATTACAGTTCTATCGATAATAACTGCATAATATGGGTAATAATGCATGTTATATTGATGATAATAAAAATAATACGTATATTTATTATAGTTCTAGCGATAATAACTGCATAATATGGGTAATAATGCATGTTATATTGATAATATTGGGAGTAATAAGTATAATTATTATAGTTCTAGCGATAATAATAGTAAAATATGGCTAATAGTGCATGTTATATTGATGATAATAAAAGTAATACGTATATTTATTATAGTTCTAGCGATAATAACTGCATAATATGGGTAATAATGCATGTTATATTGATAATAATATAAGCAATAAGTATAATTATTACAGTTTTAACGATAATAACTGCATAATATGGGTAATAGTGCATGTTATATTGCTAATAATATAACTAATAAGTATAATTATTACAGTTCTAGCGATAATAACTGCATTATACGGGTAATAATGCATGTTATATTGATAATATTGGGAGTAATAAGTATAATTATTATAGTTCTAGCGATAATAATAGTAAAATATGGCTAATAGTGCATGTTATATTGATGATAATAAAAGTAATACGTATATTTATTATAGTTCTAGCGATAATAACTGCATAATATGGGTAATAATGCATGTTATATTGATAATAATATAAGCAATAAGTATAATTATTACAGTTTTAACGATAATAACTGCATAATATGGGTAATAGTGCATGTTATATTGCTAATAATATAACTAATAAGTATAATTATTACAGTTCTAGCGATAATAACTGCATTATACGGGTAATAATGCATGTTATATTGATAATATTGGGAGTAATAAGTATAATTATTATATTTCTAGCGATAATAATAGTAAAATATGGCTAATAGTGCATGTTATATTGATGATAATAAAAGTAATACGTATATTTATTATAGTTCTAGCGATAATAACTGCATAATATGGGTAATAATGCATGTTATATTGATAATAATATAAGCAATAAGTATAATTATTACAGTTTTAACGATAATAACTGCATAATATGGGTAATAGTGCATGTTATATTGCTAATAATATAACTAATAAGTATAATTATTACAGTTCTAGCGATAATAACTGCATTATACGGGTAATAATGCATGTTATATTGATAATATTGGGAGTAATAAGTATAATTATTATATTTCTAGCGATAATAATAGTAAAATATGGCTAATAGTGCATGTTATATTGATAATAATAAAAGTAATAAGTATATTTATTGTAGTTCTACCGATAATAAGTGCATAATACGGGTAATAATGCATGTTATATTGATAACAATATAAGTAATAAGTATAATTATTACAGTTCTAGCGATAATAACTGCATTATATGGGTCATAATTAATGTTATATTGATAATATCGGGAGTAATAAGTATAATTATTACAGATCTAGCGATAATACTAGTGAAATATGGCTAAGAGTGCATGTTATATCGACAATAATAAAAGTAATAAGTATATTTATTACAGTTCTATCGATAATAACTGCATTATATGGGTTCTAATGCATGTTATGTTGATAATAATAAAAGCAATAAATATATTTATTATAGTTCTATCGATAATAGCTGCTTAATATGGGTAATAATGCATGTTATATTGATGATAACAAAAGTAATAAGTATAATTAATACAGTTCTAGCGATAATAACTGCATAATATGGGTAATAATGCATGTTATATTGATGATAATAAAAATAATACGTATATTTATCATAGTTCTAGCGATAATAACTGCATAATATGGGTAATAATGCATGTTATATTGATAATATCGGGAGTAATAAGTATAATTATTATAGTTCTAGCGATAATAATAGTAAAATATGGCTAATAGTGCATGTTATATTGATAATAATAAAAGTAATAAGTATATTTATTACAGTTCTATCGATAATAACTGCATAATATGGGTAATAATGCATGTTATATTGATGATAATAAAAATAATACGTATATTTATCATAGTTCTAGCGATAATAACTGCATAATATGGGTAATAATGCATGTTATATTGATAATATTGGGAGTAATAAGTATAATTATTATAGTTCTAGCGATAATAACAGTAAAATATGGCTAATAGTGCATGTTATATTGATAATAATAAAAGTAATAAGTATATTTATTACAGTTCTATCAATAATAACTGCATAATATGGGTAATAATGCATGTTATATTGATAATAATATAAGTAATAAGTATAATTATTACAGTTCTAGCGATAATAACTGCATAATATGGGTAATAATGCATGTTATTTTGATAACATCGGGAGTAATAAGTATAGTTATTACAGTTCTAGCAGTAATAATAGTGAAATATGGCTAATAGTGCATGTTATATTGATAATAATAAAAGTAATAAGTATATTTATTACAGTTATATCGATAATAACTGCATAATATGGGTAATAATGCATGTTATATTGATGATAATAAAAGTAGCAAGTATATTTATTATAGTTTTAGCGGTTATAACTGCATAATGTGGGTAATAATGCATGTTATATTGATAACATCGGGAGTAATAAGTATAATTATTACAGTTCTAGCGGTAATAACTGCATTATATGGGTAATAATACATGTTATATTGATGATAATAAAAATAATACGTATATTTATTATAGTTCTAGCGATAATAACTGCATAATATGGGTAATAATGCATGTTATATTGATAATATTGGGAGTAATAAGTATAATTATTATAGTTCTAGCGATAATAATAGTAAAATATGGCTAATAGTGCATGTTATATTGATAATAATAAAAGTAATAAGTATATTTATTACAGTTCTATCGATAATAACTGCATAATATGGGTAATAATGCATGTTATATTGATGATAATAAAAATAATACGTATAATTATTACAGTTCTAGTGATAATAACTCCATTATATGGGTAATAATGCACGTTATGTTGCTAATAATGTAAGTAATAAGTATAATTATTACAGATCTAGCGATAATAACTGCATTATATGGGTAATAATGCATGTTATATTGATAATATCGGGAGTAATAAGTATAATTATTATAGTTCTATCGATAATAATAGTAAAATATGGCTAATAGTGCATGTTATATTGATAATAATAAAAGTAGTAAGTATATTTATTACAGTTCTATCGATAATAACTGCATAATATGGGTAATAATGCATGTTATATTGATGATAATAAAAATAATACGTATATTTATTATAGTTCTAGCGATAATAACTGCATAATATGGGTAATAATGCATGTTATATTGATAATATTGGGAGTAATAAGTATAATTATTATAGTTCTAGCGATAATAATAGTAAAATATGGCTAATAGTGCATGTTATATTGATGATAATAAAAGTAATACGTATATTTATTATAGTTCTAGCGATAATAACTGCATAATATGGGTAATAATGCATGTTATATTGATAATAATATAAGCAATAAGTATAATTATTACAGTTTTAACGATAATAACTGCATAATATGGGTAATAGTGCATGTTATATTGCTAATAATATAACTAATAAGTATAATTATTACAGTTCTAGCGATAATAACTGTATTATACGGGTAATAATGCATGTTATATTGATAATATTGGGAGTAATAAGTATAATTATTATATTTCTAGCGATAATAATAGTAAAATATGGCTAATAGTGCATGTTATATTGATGATAATAAAAGTAATACGTATATTTATTATAGTTCTAGCGATAATAACTGCATAATATGGGTAATAATGCATGTTATATTGATAATAATATAAGCAATAAGTATAATTATTACAGTTTTAACGATAATAACTGCATAATATGGGTAATAGTGCATGTTATATTGCTAATAATATAACTAATAAGTATAATTATTACAGTTCTAACGATAATAACTGCATTATACGGGTAATAATGCATGTTATATTGATAATATTGGGAGTAATAAGTATAATTATTATATTTCTAGCGATAATAATAGTAAAATATGGCTAATAGTGCATGTTATATTGATAATAATAAAAGTAATAAGTATATTTATTACAGTTCTATCGATAATAACTGCATAATATGGGTAATAATGCATGTTATATTGATAATATCGGGAGTAATAAGTATACTTATTATAGTTCTAGCGATAATAACTGCATAATATGGGTAATAATGCATGTTATATTGATGATAACAAAAGTAATAAGTATATTTATTATAGTTCTGTCGATAATGACTGCATAATATGGGTAATAATGCATGTTATGTTAATGATGATGAAAGTAATAAGTATATTTATTATAGTTCCAGCGATAACAACTGCATAATATGGGTAATAGTGCATGTTATATTGCTAATAATATAACTAATAAGTATAATTATTACAGTTCTAACGATAATAACTGCATTATACGGGTAATAATGCATGTTATATTGATAATATTGGGAGTAATAAGTATAATTATTATATTTCTAGCGATAATAATAGTAAAATATGGCTAATAGTGCATGTTATATTGATAATAATAAAAGTAATAAGTATATTTATTACAGTTCTATCGATAATAACTGCATAATATGGGTAATAATGCATGTTATATTGATAATATCGGGAGTAATAAGTATACTTATTATAGTTCTAGCGATAATAACTGCATAATATGGGTAATAATGCATGTTATATTGATGATAACAAAAGTAATAAGTATATTTATTATAGTTCTGTCGATAATGACTGCATAATATGGGTAATAATGCATGTTATGTTAATGATGATGAAAGTAATAAGTATATTTATTATAGTTCCAGCGATAACAACTGCATAATATGGATAATAATGCATGTTATATTGATAATAATAAAAGTAATAAGTATATTTATTGTAGTTCTACCGATAATAACTGCATAATACGGGTAATAATGCATGTTATATTGATAACAATATAAGTAATAAGTATAATTATTACAGTTCTAGCGATAATAACTGCATTATATGGGTCATAATTAATGTCATATTGATAATATCGGGAGTAATAAGTATAATTATTACAGATCTAGCGATAATACTAGTGAAATATGGCTAAGAGTGCATGTTATATCGACAATAATAAAAGTAATAAGTATATTTATTACAGTTCTATCGATAATAACTGCATTATATGGGATCTAATGCATGTTATGTTGATAATAATAAAAGCAATAAATATATTTATTATAGTTCTATCGATAATAGCTGCTTAATATGGGTAATAATGCATGTTATATTGATGATAACAAAAGTAATAAGTATAATTAATACAGTTCTAGCGATAATAACTGCATTATGTGGGTAATAATGCGTGTTATATTGATAATATCGGGAGTAATAAGTATATGTATTATAGTTCCAGCGATAATAACTGGACAATATTGGTAATAATCCATGTTATATTGATAATAATAAAAGTAATAAGTATATTTATTACAGTTATATCGATAATAACTGCATAATATGGGTAATAATGCATGGTATATTGATGATAATAAAAGTAGCAAGTATATTTATTATAGTTTTAGCGGTTATAACTGCATAATGTGGGTAATAATGCATGTTATATTGATAACATCGGGAGTAATAAGTATAATTATTACAGTTCTAGCGGTAATAACTGCATAATATGGGTAATAATTCACGTTATATTGCTAATAATATAAGTAATAAGTATAATTATTACAGTTCTAGCGATAATAACTGCATAATACGGGTAATAATGCACGTTATAATGCTAATAATATAAGTAATAAGTATAATTATTACAGTTCTAGCGACAACAACTGCACAATATGGGTAATAATGCACGTTATATTGCTAATAATATAAGTAATAAGTATATTTATTATAGTTCTAGCGGTTATAACTGCATAATGTGGGTAATAATGCATGTTATATTGATAATATCGGGAGTAATAAGTATAATTATTACAGTTCTAGCGGTAATAACTGCATTATATGGGTAATAATGCATGTTATATTCATAATATCGGGAGCAATAAGTATAATTATTACAGTTCTAGCGATAATAACTGCATAATACGGGTAATAATGCACGTTATAATGCTAATAATATAAGTAATAAGTATAATTATTACAGTTATAGCGATAATAACTGCATAATATGGGTAATAATGCATGTTATATTGATGATAATAAAAGTAGTAAGTACATTTATTACAGTTCTAGCGATAATAACTGCATTATATGCGTAATAATGCATGTTATATTCATAATATCGGGAGTAATTAGTATAATTATTATAGTTCTAGCGATAATAATAGTAAAATATGGCTAATAGTGCATGTTATATTGATAATAATAAAAGTAATAAGTATATTTATTACAGTTCTATCGATAATAACTGCATAATATGGGTAATAATGCATGTTATATTGATAATAATATAAGTAATAAGTATAATTATTACAGTTCTAGCGATAATAACTGCATAATATGGGTAATAATGCATGTTATTTTGATAACATCGGGAGTAATAAGTATAGTTATTACAGTTCTAGCAGTAATAATAGTAAAATATGGCTAATAGTGCATGTTATATTGATAATAATAACAGTAATAAGTATATTTATTACAGTTATATCGATAATAACTGCATAATATGGGTAATAATGCATGTTATATTGATGATAATAAAAGTAGTAAGTATATTTATTATACTTATAGCGGTTATAACTGCATAATGTGGGTAATAATGCATGTTATATTGGTAATATCGGGAGTAATAAGTATAATTATTACAGTTCTAGCGGTAATAATAGTAAAATATGGCTAATAGTGCATGTTATATTGATAATAATAAAGGTAATACGTATATTTATTACAATTCTATCGATAATAACTGCATAATATGGGTACTAATGCATGTTATAGTGATGATAATAAAAGTAGTAATTATATTTATTACAGTTCTAGCGATAATAACTGCATTATATGCGTAATAATGCATGTTATATTGATAATATCGGGAGTAATAAGTATAGTTATTACAGTTCTAGCAGTAATAATAGTACAATATGGCTAATAGTGCATGTTATATTGATAATAATATAAGTAATATGTATAATTATTACAGTTCTAGCGATTATAACTGCATAATATGGGTAATAATGCATGTTATATTGAGAATAATATAAGTAATAAGTATAATTGTTACAGTTCTAGCGATAATAACTTCATAATATGGGTAATAATGCATGTTATATTGATAATATTGGGAGTAGTAAGTATAATTACTATAGTTTTAGCGATAATAATAGTAAAATATGGCTAATAGTGCATGTTATATTGATAATAATAAAAGTAATAAGTATATTTATTACAGTTCTATCGATAATAACTGCATAATATGGGTAATAATGCATGTTATATTGATGGCAATAAAAGTAGTAAGTATATTTATTATAGTTCTAGCGATTATAACTGCATAATATGGAAATGATGCATGTTATATTGAGAATAATATAAGTAATAAGTATAATTATTACAGTTCTAGTTATAATAACTCCATTATATGAGTAATAATGCACGTTATGTTGCTGATAATATAAGTAATAAGTATAATTATTACAGTTCTAGCGATAATAACTGCATAATATGGGTAATAATGCATGTTATATTGAGAATAATATAAGTAATAAGTATAATTGTTACAGTTCTAGCGATAATAACTTCATAATATGGGTAATAATGCAAGTTATATTGATGATAATAAAAGTAGTAAGTATATTTATTATAGTTCCAGCGATTATAACTGCATAATATGGGTAATAATGCATGTTATATTGAGAATAATATAAGTAATAAGTATAATTATTACAGTTTTAGCGATAATAACTCCATTATATGGGTAATAATGCACGTTATGTTGCTAATAATGTAAGTAATAAGTATAATTATTACAGTTCTAGCGATAATAACTGCATTATATGGGTAATAATGCATGTTATATTGATAATATCGGGAGTAATAAGTATAATTATTATAGTTCTAGCGATAATAATAGTAAAATATGGCTAATAGTGCATGTTATATTGATAATAATAAAAGTAATAAGTATATTTATTACAGTTCTATCGATAATAACTGCATAATATGGGTAATAATGCATGTTATATTGATGATAATAAAAATAATACGTGTATTTATTATAGTTCTAGCGATAATAACTGCATAATATGGGTAATAATGCATGTTATATTGATAATATTGGGAGTAATAAGTATAATTATTATAGTTCTAGCGATAATAATAGTAAAATATGGCTAATAGTGCATGTTATATTGATTATAATAAAAGTAATACGTATATTTATTATAGTTCTAGCGATAATAACTGCATAATATGGGTAATAATGCATGTTATATTGATAATAATATAAGCAATAAGTATAATTATTACAGTTTTAACGATAATAACTGCATAATATGGGTAATAGTGCATGTTATATTGCTAATAATATAACTAATAAGTATAATTATTACAGTTCTAGCGATAATAACTGCATTATACGGGTAATAATGCATGTTATATTGATAATATTGGGAGTAATAAGTATAATTATTATAGTTCTAGCGATAGTAATAGTAAAATATGGCTAATAGTGCATGTTATATTGATAATAATAAAGGTAATAAGTATATTTATTACAGTTCTATCGATAATAACTGCATTATATGGGTAATAATGCACGTTGTATTGCTAATAATATTAGTAATAAGTAAAATTATTACAGTTCTAGCGATAATAACTGCATTATATGGGTAATAATGCATGTTATATTGATAATATTGGGAGTAATAAGTATAATTACTATAGTTTTAGCGATAATAATAGTAAAATATGGCTAATAGTGCATGTTATATTGATAATAATAAAAGTAATAAGTATTTTTATTACAGTTCTATCGATAATAACTGCATAATATGGGTAATAATGCATGTTATATTGATAATAATATAAGTAATAAGTATAATTATTACAGTTCTAGCGATAATAACTGCATAATATGGGTAATAATGCATGTTATTTTGATAACATCGGGAGTAATAAGTATAGTTATTACAGTTCTAGAAGTAATAATAGTAAAATATGGCTAATAGTGCATGTTATATTGATAATAATAAAAGTAATAAGTATATTTATTACAGTTCTATCGATAATAACTGCATAATATGGGTAATAATGCATGTTATATTGATGATAATAAAAATAATACGTATATTTATCATAGTTCTAGCGATAATAACTGCATAATATGGGTAATAATGCATGTTATATTGATAATATCGGGAGTAATAAGTATAATTATTATAGTTCTAGCGATAATAATAGTAAAATATGGCTAATAGTGCATGTTATATTGATAATAATAAAAGTAATAAGTATATTTATTACAGTTCTATCGATAATAACTGCATAATATGGGTAATAATGCATGTTATATTGATAATATTGGGAGTAATAAGTATAATTATTATAGTTCTAGCGATAATAATAGTAAAATATGGCTAATAGTGCATGTTATATTGATAATAATAAAAGTAATAAGTATATTTATTACAGTTCTATCAATAATAACTGCATAATATGGGTAATAATGCATGTTATATTGATAATAATATAAGTAATAAGTATAATTATTACAGTTCTAGCGATAATAACTGCATAATATGGGTAATAATGCATGTTATTTTGATAACATCGGGAGTAATAAGTATAGTTATTACAGTTCTAGCAGTAATAATAGTGAAATATGGCTAATAGTGCATGTTATATTGATAATAATAAAAGTAATAAGTATATTTATTACAGTTATATCGATAATAACTGCATAATATGGGTAATAATGCATGTTATATTGATGATAATAAAAGTAGTAAGTATATTTATTATACTTATAGCGGTTATAACTGCATAATGTGGGTAATAATGCATGTTATATTGGTAATATCGGGAGTAATAAGTATAATTATTACAGTTCTAGCGGTAATAATAGTAAAATATGTCTAATAGTGCATGTTATATTGATAATAATAAAAGTAATACGTATATTTATTACAATTCTATCGATAATAACTGCATAATATGGGTACTAATGTATGTTATAGTGATGATAATAAAAGTAGTAAGTATATTTATTACAGTTCTAGCGGTAATAACTGCATTATATGGGTAATAATGCATGTTATATTCATAATATCGGGAGTAATAAGTATAGTTATTATAGTTCTAGCGATAATAATAGTACAATATGGCTAATAGTGCATGTTATATTGATAATAATAAAAGTAATGAGTATAATAATTACAGTTCTAGCGATAATAATAGTAAAATATGGCTAATAGTGCATGTTATATTGATAATAATAAAAGTAATAAGTATATTTATTACAGTTCTATCGATAATAACTGCATAATATGGGTAATAATGCATGTTATATTGATGATAATAAAAGTAGCAAGGATATTTATTATAGTTGTAGCGATTATAACTGCATAATATGGGTAATAATGCATGTTATATTGAGAATAATATAAGTAATAAGTGTAATTATTACAGTTCTAGCGATAATAACTGCATTATATGGGTAATAATGCACGTTGTATTGCTAATAATATTAGTAATAAGTAAAATTATTACAGTTCTAGCGATAATAATAGTAAAATATGGCTAATAGTGCATGTTATATTGATAATAATAAAAGTAATAAGTATTTTTATTACAGTTCTATCGATAATAACTGCATAATATGGGTAATAATGCATGTTATATTCATAATATCGGGAGTAATAAGTATAGTTATTATAGTTCTAGCGATAATAATAGTAAAATATGGCTAATAGTGCATGTTATATTGATAATAATAAAAGTAATAAGTATATTTATTACAGTTCTATCAATAATAACTGCATAATATGGGTAATAATGCATGTTATATTGATAATAATATAAGTAATAAGTATAATTATTACAGTTCTAGCGATAATAACTGCATAATATGGGTAATAATGCATGTTATTTTGATAACATCGGGAGTAATAAGTATAGTTATTACAGTTCTAGCAGTAATAATAGTGAAATATGGCTAATAGTGCATGTTATATTGATAATAATAAAAGTAATAAGTATATTTATTACAGTTATATCGATAATAACTGCATAATATGGGTAATAATGCATGTTATATTGATGATAATAAAAGTAGTAAGTATATTTATTATACTTATAGCGGTTATAACTGCATAATGTGGGTAATAATGCATGTTATATTGATAATATCGGGTGTAATAAGTATAATTATTACAGTTCTAGCGGTAATAACTGCATTATATGGGTAATAATGCATGTTATATTCATAATATCGGGAGTAATAAGTATAGTTATTATAGTTCTAGCGATAATAATAGTAAAATATGGCTAATAGTGCATGTTATATTGATAATAATAAAAGTAATAAGTATATTTATTACAGTTCTATCGATAATAACTGCATAATATGGTTAATAATGCATGTTATATTGATGATAATAAAAGTAGCAAGTATATTTATTATAGTTTTAGCGGTTATAACTGCATAATGTGGGTAATAATGCATGTTATATTGATAACATCGGGAGTAATAAGTATAATTATTACAGTTCTAGCGATAATAACTGCATAATATGGGTAATAATACATGTTATATTGATGATAATAAAAATAATACGTATATTTATTATAGTTCTAGCGATAATAACTGCATAATATGGGTAATAATGCATGTTATATTGATAATATTGGGAGTAATAAGTATAATTATTATAGTTCTAGCGATAATAATAGTAAAATATGGCTAATAGTGCATGTTATATTGATAATAATAAAAGTAATAAGTATATTTATTACAGTTCTATCGATAATAACTGCATAATATGGGTAATAATGCATGTTATATTGATGATAATAAAAATAATACGTATAATTATTACAGTTCTAGTGATAATAACTCCATTATATGGGTAATAATGCACGTTATGTTGCTAATAATGTAAGTAATAAGTATAATTATTACAGATCTAGCGATAATAACTGCATTATATGGGTAATAATGCATGTTATATTGATAATATCGGGAGTAATAAGTATAATTATTATAGTTCTAGCGATAATAATAGTAAAATATGGCTAATAGTGCATGTTATATTGATAATAATAAAAGTAGTAAGTATATTTATTACAGTTCTATCGATAATAACTGCATAATATGGGTAATAATGCATGTTATATTGATGATAATAAAAATAATACGTATATTTATTATAGTTCTAGCGATAATAACTGCATAATATGGGTAATAATGCATGTTATATTGATAATATTGGGAGTAATAAGTATAATTATTATAGTTCTAGCGATAATAATAGTAAAATATGGCTAATAGTGCATGTTATATTGATGATAATAAAAGTAATACGTATATTTATTATAGTTCTAGCGATAATAACTGCATAATATGGGTAATAATGCATGTTATATTGATAATAATATAAGCAATAAGTATAATTATTACAGTTTTAACGATAATAACTGCATAATATGGGTAATAGTGCATGTTATATTGCTAATAATATAACTAATAAGTATAATTATTACAGTTCTAGCGATAATAACTGCATTATACGGGTAATAATGCATGTTATATTGATAATATTGGGAGTAATAAGTATAATTATTATATTTCTAGCGATAATAATAGTAAAATATGGCTAATAGTGCATGTTATATTGATGATAATAAAAGTAATACGTATATTTATTATAGTTCTAGCGATAATAACTGCATAATATGGGTAATAATGCATGTTATATTGATAATAATATAAGCAATAAGTATAATTATTACAGTTTTAACGATAATAACTGCATAATATGGGTAATAGTGCATGTTATATTGCTAATAATATAACTAATAAGTATAATTATTACAGTTCTAACGATAATAACTGCATTATACGGGTAATAATGCATGTTATATTGATAATATTGGGAGTAATAAGTATAATTATTATATTTCTAGCGATAATAATAGTAAAATATGGCTAATAGTGCATGTTATATTGATAATAATAAAAGTAATAAGTATATTTATTACAGTTCTATCGATAATAACTGCATTATATGGGTAATAATGCACGTTGTATTGCTAATAATATTAGTAATAAGTAAAATTATTACAGTTCTAGCGATAATAACTGCATTATATGGGTAATAATGCATGTCATATTGATAATATTGGGTGTAATAAGTATAATTATTATAGTTCTAGCGATAATAATAGTAAAATATGGCTAATAGTGCATGTTATATTGATAATAATAAAAGTAATGAGTATAATAATTACAGTTCTAGCGATAATAATAGTAAAATATGGCTAATAGTGCATGTTATATTGATAATAATAAAAGTAATAAGTATATTTATTACAGTTCTATCGATAATAACTGCATAATATGGGTAATAATGCATGTTATATTGATGATAATAAAAGTAGCAAGGATATTTATTATAGTTGTAGCGATTATAACTGCATAATATGGGTAATAATGCATGTTATATTGAGAATAATATAAGTAATAAGTATAATTATTACAGTTCTAGCGATAATAACTGCATTATATGGGTAATAATGCACGTTGTATTGCTAATAATATTAGTAATAAGTAAAATTATTACAGTTCTAGCGATAATAACTGCATTATATCGGTAATAATGCATGTTATATTGATAATATTGGGAGTAATAAGTATAATTACTATAGTTTTAGCGATAATAATAGTAAAATATGGCTAATAGTGCATGTTATATTGATAATAATAAAAGTAATAAGTATTTTTATTACAGTTCTATCGATAATAACTGCATAATATGGGTAATAATGCATGTTATATTGATGATAATAAAAATAATACGTATAATTATTACAGTTCTAGCGATAATAACTGCATAATATGGGTAATAATGCATGTTATTTTGATAACATCGGGAGTAATAAGTATAGTTATTACAGTTCTAGCAGTAATAATAGTAAAATATGGCTAATAGTGCATGTTATATTGATAATAATAAAAGTAATAAGTATATTTATTACAGTTATATCGATAATAACTGCATAATATGGGTAATAATGCATGTTATATTGATGATAATAAAAGTAGCAAGTATATTTATTATAGTTTTAGCGGTTATAACTGCATAATGTGGGTAATAATGCATGTTATATTGATAACATCGGGAGTAATAAGTATAATTATTACAGTTCTAGCGGTAATAACTGCATTATATGGGTAATAATGCAAGTTATATTCATAATATCGGGAGTAATAAGTATAATTATTACAGTTCTAGCGGTAATAATAGTAAAATATGGCAAATAGTGCAGGTTATATTGATAATAATAAAAGTAATAAGTATATTTATTACAGTTCTATCGATAATAACTGCATAATATGGGTAATAATGCATGTTATATTGATGATAATAAAAGTAGTAAGTATATTTATTATACTTATAGCGGTTATAACTGCATAATGTGGGTAATAATGCATGTTATATTGGTAATATCGGGAGTAATAAGTATAATTATTACAGTTCTAGCGGTAATAATAGTAAAATATGTCTAATAGTGCATGTTATATTGATGATAATAAAAGTAATACGTATATTTATTACAATTCTATCGATAATAACTGCATAATATGGGTACTAATGTATGTTATAGTGATGATAATAAAAGTAGTAAGTATATTTATTACAGTTCTAGCGGTAATAACTGCATTATATGGGTAATAATGCATGTTATATTCATAATATCGGGAGTAATAAGTATAGTTATTATAGTTCTAGCGATAATAATAGTAAAATATGGCTAATAGTGCATGTTATATTGATAATAATAAAAGTAATAAGTATATTTATTACAGTTCTATCGATAATAACTGCATAATATGGTTAATAATGCATGTTATATTGATAATAATAAAAGTAATAAGTATATTTATTACAGTTCTATCGATAATAACTGCATAATATGGGTAATAATGCATGTTATATTGATAATAATATAAGTAATAAGTATAATTATTACAGTTCTAGTGATAATAACTCCTTTTATATGGGTAATAATGCATGTTATATTGATAATAATATAAGTAATAAGTATAATTATTACAGTTCTAGCGATAATAACTGCATAATATGGGTAATAATGCATGTTATATTGATGATAATAAAAGTAGTAAGTACATTTATTACAGTTCTAGCGGTAATAACTGCATTATATGCGTAATAATGCATGTTATTTTGATAATATTGGGAGTAATAAGTATAGTTATTACAGTTCTAGCAGTAATAATAGTAAAATATGGCTAATAGTGCATGTTATATTGATAATAATAAAAGTAATAAGTATATTTATTACAGTTATATCGATAATAACTGCATAATATGGGTAATAATGCATGTTATATTGATGATAATAAAAGTAGCAAGTATATTTATTATAGTTTTAGCGGTTATAACTGCATAATGTGGGTAATAATGCATGTTATATTGATAACATCGGGAGTAATAAGTATAATTATTACAGTTCTAGCGGTAATAACTGCATAATATGGGTAATAATTCACGTTATATTGCTAATAATATAAGTAATAAGTATAATTATTACAGTTCTAGCGATAATAACTGCATAATACGGGTAATAATGCACGTTATAATGCTAATAATATAAGTAATAAGTATAATTATTACAGTTCTAGCGACAACAACTGCACAATATGGGTAATAATGCACGTTATATTGCTAATAATATAAGTAATAAGTATATTTATTATAGTTCTAGCGGTTATAACTGCATAATGTGGGTAATAATGCATGTTATATTGATAATATCGGGAGTAATAAGTATAATTATTACAGTTCTAGCGGTAATAACTGCATTATATGGGTAATAATGCATGTTATATTCATAATATCGGGAGCAATAAGTATAATTATTACAGTTCTAGCGATAATAACTGCATAATACGGGTAATAATGCACGTTATAATGCTAATAATATAAGTAATAAGTATAATTATTACAGTTCTAGCGATAATAACTGCATTATATGCGTAATAATGCATGTTATATTCATAATATCGGGAGTAATTAGTATAATTATTATAGTTCTAGCGATAATAACAGTAAAATATGGCTAATAGTGCATGTTATATTGATAATAATAAAAGTAATAAGTATATTTATTACAGTTCTATCGATAATAACTGCATAATATGGTTCATAATGCATGTTATATTGATGATAATAAAAGTAGCAAGTATATTTATTATAGTTCTAGCGGTTATAACTGCATAATGTGGGTAATAATGCATGTTATATTGATAATATCGGGTGTAATAAGTATAATTATTACAGTTCTAGCGGTAATAACTGCATTATATGGGTAATAATGCATGTTATATTCATAATATCGGGAGTAATTAGTATAATTATTATAGTTCTAGCGATAATAACAGTAAAATATGGCTAATAGTGCATGTTATATTGATAATAATAAAAGTAATAAGTATATTTATTACAGTTCTATCGATAATAACTGCATAATATGGTTCATAATGCATGTTATATTGATGATAATAAAAGTAGCAAGTATATTTATTATAGTTCTAGCGGTTATAACTGCATAATGTGGGTAATAATGCATGTTATATTGATAATATCGGGTGTAATAAGTATAATTATTACAGTTCTAGCGGTAATAACTGCATTATATGGGTAATAATGCATGTTATATTCATAATATCGGGAGTAATAAGTATAATTATTATAGTTCTAGCGATAATAATAGTAAAATATGGCTAATAGTGCATGTTATATTGATAATAATAAAAGTAATAAGTATATTTATTACAGTTATATCGATAATAACTGCATTATATGGGTAATAACGCAAGTTATATTGATAATATCGGGAGTAATAAGTATAATTATTACAGTTCTAGCGATAATAACTCCATTATATGGGTAATAATGCACGTTATGTTGCTAATAATGAAAGTAATAAGTATATTTATTTCAGTGCTATCGATAATAACTGCATAATATGGGTAATAATGCATGTTATATTGATAATAATAAAAGTAATAAGTATATTTATTATAGTTCTATCGATAATAACTGCATAATATGGGTAATAATGCACGTTATATTGCTAACAATATAAGTAATAAGTATAATTATTACAGTTCTAGCGATAATAACTGCATTATATGGGTAATAATGCACGATGTATTGCTAATAATATAAGTAATAAGTATAATTATTACAGTCCTAGCGATAATAACTGCATTATATGGGTAATAATGCATGTTATATTGATAATATTAGGTGTAATAAGTATAATTATTATAGTTCTAGCGATAATAATAGTAAAATATGGCTAATAGTGCATGTTATATTGATAATAATAAAAGTAATAAGTATAATTATTACAGTTCTAGCGATAATAACTGCATAATATGGGTAATAATGCATGTTATATTGACGATAATAAAAATAATACGTATATTTATTATAGTTCTAGCGATAATAACTGCATAATATGGGTAATAATGCATGTCATATTGATAATATTGGGAGTAATAAGTATAATTATTATAGTTCTAGCGATAATAATAGTAAAATATGGCTAATAGTGCATGTTATATTGATGATAATAAAAGTAATACGTATATTTATTATAGTTCTAGCGATAATAACTGCATAATATGGGTAATAATGCATGTTATATTGATGATAATAAAAATAATACGTATAATTATTACAGTTCTAGTGATAATAACTCCATTATATGGGTAATAATGCACGTTATATTGATGGTAATAAAAGTAATAAGAATATTTATTATAGTTCTGTCGATAATAACTGCATAATATGGGTAATAATGCATGTTATATTTATAATATCGGGAGTAATAAGTATAATTATTACAGTTCTAGCGATAATACTAGTGAAATATGGCTAAGAGTGCATGTTATATTGATAATAATAAAAGTAATAAGTATGTTTATTATAGTTCTACCGATAATAACTGCATAATACGGGTAATAATGCACGTTATATTGATGGTAATAAAAGTAATAAGAATATTTATTATAGTTCTGTCGATAATAACTGCATAATATGGGTAACAATGCATGTTATATTTATAATATCGGGAGTAATAAGTATAATTATTATAGTTCTGGCGATAATAATAGTAAAATATGGCTAATAGTGCATGTTATATTGATAATAATAAAAGTAATAAGTATATTTATTATAGTTCTACCGATAATAACTGCATAATAAGGGTAATAATGCATGTTATATTGATAACAATATAAGTAATAAGTATAATTATTACAGTTCTAGCGATAATAACTGCATTATATGGGTAATAATGCGTGTTACATTGATGATATCGGGAGTTATAAGTATAATTATTATAGTTCTAGCGATAATACTAGTGAAATATGGCTAAGAGTGCATGTTATGTTGACAATAATAAAAGTAATAAGTATATTTATTATAGTTCTATGGATAATATCTGCATAAAATGGGTAATAATGCACGTTATATTGATGGTAATAAAAGTAATAAGAATATTTATTATAGTTCTGTCGATAATAACTGCATAATATGGGTAATAATGCATGTTATATTTATAATATCGGGAGTAATAAGTATAATTATTACAGTTCTAGCGATAATACTAGTGAAATATGGCTAAGAGTGCATGTTATATTGATAATAATAAAAGTAATAAGTATGTTTATTATAGTTCTACCGATAATAACTAGATAATACGGGTAATAATGCATGTTATATTGATAACAATATAAGTAATAAGTATAATTATTACAGTTCTGTCGATAATAACTGCATTATATGGGTAATAATGCGTGTTATATTGATAATATCGGGAGTTATAAGTACATTTATTATAGTTCTGGCGATAATAATAGTAAAATATGGCTAATAGTGCATGTTATATTGATAATAATAAAAGTAATAAGCATATTTATTGTAGTTCTACCGATAATAACTGCATAATACGGGTAATAATGCATGTTATATTGATAACAATATAAGTAATAAGTATAATTATTACAGTTCTAGCGATAATAACTGCATTATATGGGTAATAATGCGTGTTATATTGATAATATCGGGAGTTATAAGTACAATTATTCTAGTTCTAGCGATAATAATAGTAAAATATGGCTAATAGTGCATGTTATATGGATAATAATAAAAGTAATAAGTATATTTATTACAGTTCTATCGATAATAACTGCATAATATGGGTAATAATGCATGTTATATTGATGGCAATAAAAGTAGTAAGTATATTTATTATAGTTCTAGCGATTATAACTGCATAATATGGAAATGATGCATGTTATATTGAGAATAATATAAGTAATAAGTATAATTATTACAGTTCTAGCGATAATAACTGCATAATATGGGTAATAATGCATGTTATATTGAGAATAATATAAGTAATAAGTATAATTGTTACAGTTCTAGCGATAATAACTTCATAATATGGGTAATAATGCATGTTATATTGATGATAATAAAAGTAGTAAGTATATTTATTATAGTTCCAACGATTATAACTGCATAATATGGGTAATAATGCATGTTATATTGAGAATAATATAAGTAATAAGTATAATTATTACAGTTTTAGCGATAATAACTCCATTATATGGGTAATAATGCACGTTATGTTGCTAATAATGTAAGTAATAAGTATAATTATTACAGTTCTAGCGATAATAACTGCATTATATGGGTAATAATGCATGTTATATTGATAATATCGGGAGTAATAAGTATAATTATTATAGTTCTAGCGATAATAATAGTAAAATATGGCTAATAGTGCATGTTATATTGATAATAATAAAAGTAATAAGTATATTTATTACAGTTCTATCGATAATAACTGCATAATATGGGTAATAATGCATGTTATATTGATGATAATAAAAATAATACGTATATTTATTATAGTTCTAGCGATAATAACTGCATAATATGGGTAATAATGCATGTTATATTGATAATATTGGGAGTAATAAGTATAATTATTATAGTTCTAGCGATAATAATAGTAAAATATGGCTAATAGTGCATGTTATATTGATGATAATAAAAGTAATACGTATATTTATTATAGTTCTAGCGATAATAACTGCATAATATGGGTAATAATGCATGTTATATTGATAATAATATAAGCAATAAGTATAATTATTACAGTTTTAACGATAATAACTGCATAATATGGGTAATAGTGCATGTTATATTGCTAATAATATAACTAATAAGTATAATTATTACAGTTCTAGCGATAATAACTGCATTATACGGGTAATAATGCATGTTATATTGATAATATTGGGAGTAATAAGTATAATTATTATAGTTCTAGCGATAATAATAGTAAAATATGGCTAATAGTGCATGTTATATTGATAATAATAAAAGTAATAAGTATATTTATTACAGTTCTATCGATAATAACTGCATTATATGGGTAATAATGCACGTTGTATTGCTAATAATATTAGTAATAAGTAAAATTATTACAGTTCTAGCGATAATAACTGCATTATATGGGTAATAATGCATGTCATATTGATAATATTGGGTGTAATAAGTATAATTATTATAGTTCTAGCGATAATAATAGTAAAATATGGCTAATAGTGCATGTTATATTGATAATAATAAAAGTAATGAGTATAATTATTACAGTTCTAGCGATAATAATAGTAAAATATGGCTAATAGTGCATGTTATATTGATAATAATAAAAGTAATAAGTATATTTATTACAGTTCTATCGATAATAACTGCATAATATGGGTAATAATGCATGTTATATTGATGATAATAAAAGTAGCAAGGATATTTATTATAGTTGTAGCGATTATAACTGCATAATATGGGTAATAATGCATGTTATATTGAGAATAATATAAGTAATAAGTATAATTATTACAGTTCTAGCGATAATAACTGCATTATATGGGTAATAATGCACGTTGTATTGCTAATAATATTAGTAATAAGTAAAATTATTACAGTTCTAGCGATAATAACTGCATTATATGGGTAATAATGCATGTTATATTGATAATATTGGGAGTAATAAGTATAATTACTATAGTTTTAGCGATAATAATAGTAAAATATGGCTAATAGTGCATGTTATATTGATAATAATAAAAGTAATAAGTATTTTTATTACAGTTCTATCGATAATAACTGCATAATATGGGTAATAATGCATGTTATATTGATGATAATAAAAATAATACGTATAATTATTACAGTTCTAGTGATAATAACTCCATTATATGGGTAATAATGCACGTTATGTTGCTAATAATGTAAGTAATAAGTATAATTATTACAGATCTAGCGATAATAACTGCATTATATGGGTAATAATGCATGTTATATTGATAATATCGGGAGTAATAAGTATAATTATTATAGTTCTAGCGATAATAATAGTAAAATATGGCTAATAGTGCATGTTATATTGATAATAATAAAAGTAATAAGTATATTTATTACAGTTCTATCGATAATAACTGCATAATATGGGTAATAATGCATGTTATATTGATGATAATAAAAATAATACGTATATTTATCATAGTTCTAGCGATAATAACTGCATAATATGGGTAATAATGCATGTTATATTGATAATATTGGGAGTAATAAGTATAATTATTATAGTTCTAGCGATAATAATAGTAAAATATGGCTAATAGTGCATGTTATATTGATAATAATAAAAGTAATAAGTATATTTATTACAGTTCTATCGATAATAACTGCATAATATGGGTAATAATGCATGTTATATTGATAATAATATAAGTAATAAGTATAATTATTACAGTTCTAGCGATAATAACTGCATAATATGGGTAATAATGCATGTTATTTTGATAACATCGGGAGTAATAAGTATAGTTATTACAGTTCTAGCAGTAATAATAGTAAAATATGGCTAATAGTGCATGTTATATTGATAATAATAAAAGTAATAAGTATATTTATTACAGTTATATCGATAATAACTGCATAATATGGGTAATAATGCATGTTATATTGATGATAATAAAAGTAGCAAGTATATTTATTATAGTTTTAGCGGTTATAACTGCATAATGTGGGTAATAATGCATGTTATATTGATAACATCGGGAGTAATAAGTATAATTATTACAGTTCTAGCGGTAATAACTGCATTATATGGGTAATAATGCAAGTTATATTCATAATATCCGGAGTAATAAGTATAATTATTACAGTTCTAGCGGTAATAATAGTAAAATATGGCAAATAGTGCATGTTATATTGATAATAATAAAAGTAATAAGTATATTTATTACAGTTCTATCGATAATAACTGCATAATATGGGTAATAATGCATGTTATATTGATGATAATAAAAGTAGTAAGTATATTTATTATACTTATAGCGGTTATAACTGCATAATGTGGGTAATAATGCATGTTATATTGGTAATATCGGGAGTAATAAGTATAATTATTACAGTTCTAGCGGTAATAATAGTAAAATATGTCTAATAGTGTATGTTATATTGATAATAATAAAAGTAATACGTATATTTATTACAATTCTATCGATAATAACTGCATAATATGGGTACTAATGTATGTTATAGTGATGATAATAAAAGTAGTAAGTATATTTATTACAGTTCTAGCGGTAATAACTGCATTATATGGGTAATAATGCATGTTATATTCATAATATCGGGAGTAATAAGTATAGTTATTATAGTTCTAGCGATAATAATAGGAAAATATGGCTAATAGTGCATGTTATATTGATAATAATAAAAGTAATAAGTATATTTATTACAGTTCTATCGATAATAACTGCATAATATGGTTAATAATGCATGTTATATTGATGATAATAAAAGTAGCAAGTATATTTATTATAGTTCTAGCGGTTATAACTGCATAATGTGGGTAATAATCCATGTTATATTGATAATATCGGGTGTAATAAGTATAATTATTACAGTTCTAGCGGTAATAACTGCATTATATGGGTAATAATGCATGTTATATTCATAATATCGGGAGTAATAAGTATAGTTATTATAGTTCTAGCGATAATAATAGTAAAATATGGCTAACAGTGCATGTTATATTGATAATAATAAAAGTAATAAGTATATTTATTACAGTTCTATCGATAATAACTGCATAATATGGTTAATAATGCATGTTATATTGATGATAATAAAAGTAGCAAGTATATTTATTATAGTTTTAGCGGTTATAACTGCATAATGTGGGTAATAATGCATGTTATATTGATAACATCGGGAGTAATAAGTATAATTATTACAGTTCTAGCAATAATAACTGCATAATATGGGTAATAATACATGTCATATTGATGATAATAAAAATAATACGTATATTTATTATAGTTCTAGCGATAATAACTGCATAATATGGGTAATAATGCATGTTATATTGATAATATTGGGAGTAATAAGTATAATTATTATAGTTCTAGCGATAATAATAGTAAAATATGGCTAATAGTGCATGTTATATTGATAATAATAAAAGTAATAAGTATATTTATTACAGTTCTATCGATAATAACTGCATAATATGGGTAATAATGCATGTTATATTGATGATAATAAAAATAATACGTATATTTATTATAGTTCTAGCGATAATAACTGCATAATATGGGTAATAATGCATGTTATATTGATAATATTGGGAGTAATAAGTATAATTATTATAGTTCTAGCGATAATAATAGTAAAATATGGCTAATAGTGCATGTTATATTGATGATAATAAAAGTAATACGTATATTTATTATAGTTCTAGCGATAATAACTGCATAATATGGGTAATAATGCATGTTATATTGATAATAATATAAGCAATAAGTATAATTATTACAGTCTTAACGATAATAACTGCATAATATGGGTAATAGTGCATGTTATATTGCTAATAATATAACTAATAAGTATAATTATTACAGTTCTAGCGATAATAACTGCATTATACGGGTAATAATGCATGTTATATTGATAATATTGGGAGTAATAAGTATAATTATTATATTTCTAGCGATAATAATAGTAAAATATGGCTAATAGTGCATGTTATATTGATAATAATAAAAGTAATAAGTATATTTATTACAGTTCTATCGATAATAACTGCATTATATGGGTAATAATGCACGTTGTATTGCTAATAATATTAGTAATAAGTAAAATTATTACAGTTCTAGCGATAATAACTGCATTATATGGGTAATAATGCATGTCATATTGATAATATTGGGTGTAATAAGTATAATTATTATAGTTCTAGCGATAATAATAGTAAAATATGGCTAATAGTGCATGTTATATTGATAATAATAAAAGTAATGAGTATAATAATTACAGTTCTAGCGATAATAATAGTAAAATATGGCTAATAGTGCATGTTATAGTGATGATAATAAAAGTAGTAAGTATATTTATTACAGTTCTATCGATAATAACTGCATAATATGGGTAATAATGCATGTTATATTGATGATAATAAAAGTAGCAAGGATATTTATTATAGTTGTAGCGATTATAACTGCATAATATGGGTAATAATGCATGTTATATTGAGAATAATATAAGTAATAAGTATAATTATTACAGTTCTAGCGATAATAACTGCATTATATGGGTAATAATGCATGTTATATTGATAATATCGGGAGTAATAAGTATAATTATTATAGTTCTAGCGATAATAATAGTAAAATATGGCTAATAGTGCATGTTATATTGATAATAATAAAAGTAATAAGTATATTTATTACAGTTCTATCGATAATAACTGCATAATATGGGTAATAATGCATGTTATATTGATAATAATAAAAATAATACGTATATTTATCATAGTTCTAGCGATAATAACTGCATAATATGGGTAATAATGCATGTTATATTGATAATATTGGGAGTAATAAGTATAATTATTATAGTTCTAGCGATAATAATAGTAAAATATGGCTAATAGTGCATGTTATATTGATAATAATAAAAGTAATAAGTATATTTATTACAGTTCTATCGATAATAACTGCATAATATGGGTAATAATGCATGTTATATTGATAATAATATAAGTAATAAGTATAATTATTACAGTTCTAGCGATAATAACTGCATAATATGGGTAATAATGCATGTTATTTTGATAACATCGGGAGTAATAAGTATAGTTATTACAGTTCTAGCAGTAATAATAGTAAAATATGGCTAATAGTGCATGTTATATTGATAATAATAAAAGTAATAAGTATATTTATTACAGTTATATCGATAATAACTGCATAATATGGGTAATAATGCATGTTATATTGATGATAATAAAAGTAGCAAGTATATTTGTTATAGTTTTAGCGGTTATAACTGCATAATGTGGGTAATAATGCATGTTATATTGATAACATCGGGAGTAATAAGTATAATTATTACAGTTCTAGCGGTAATAACTGCATTATATGGGTAATAATGCAAGTTATATTCATAATATCGGGAGTAATAAGTATAATTATTACAGTTCTAGCGGTAATAATAGTAAAATATGGCAAATAGTGCATGTTATATTGATAATAATAAAAGTAATAAGTATATTTATTACAGTTCTATCGATAATAACTGCATAATATGGGTAATAATGCATGTTATATTGATGATAATAAAAGTAGTAAGTATATTTATTATACTTATAGCGCTTATAACTGCATAATGTGGGTAATAATGCATGTTATATTGGTAATATCGGGAGTAATAAGTATAATTATTACAGTTCTAGCGGTAATAATAGTAAAATATGTCTAATAGTGCATGTTATATTGATAATAATAAAAGTAATACGTATATTTATTACAATTCTATCGATAATAACTGCATAATATGGGTACTAATGTATGTTATAGTGATGATAATAAAAGTAGTAAGTATATTTATTACAGTTCTAGCGGTAATAACTGCATTATATGGGTAATAATGCATGTTATATTCATAATATCGGGAGTAATAAGTATAGTTATTATAGTTCTAGCGATAATAATAGTAAAATATGGCTAATAGTGCATGTTATATTGATAATAATAAAAGTAATCAGTATATTTATTACAGTTCTATCGATAATAACTGCATAATATGGTTAATAATGCATGTTATATTGATGATAATAAAAGTAGCAAGTATATTTATTATAGTTCTAGCGGTTATAACTGCATAATGTGGGTAATAATGCATGTTATATTGATAATATCGGGTGTAATAAGTATAATTATTACAGTTCTAGCGGTAATAACTGCATTATATGGGTAATAATGCATGTTATATTCATAATATCGGGAGTAATAAGTATAGTTATTATAGTTCTAGCGATAATAATAGTAAAATATGGCTAATAGTGCATGTTATATTGATAATAATAAAAGTAATAAGTATATTTATTACAGTTCTATCGATAATAACTGCATAATATGGGTAATAATGCATGTTATATTGATGATAATAAAAATAATACGTATATTTATTATAGTTCTAGCGATAATAACTGCATAATATGGGTAATAATGCATGTTATATTGATAATATTGGGAGTAATAAGTATAATTATTATAGTTCTAGCGATAATAATAGTAAAATATGGCTAATAGTGCATGTTATATTGATGATAATAAAAGTAATACGTATATTTCTTATAGTTCTAGCGATAATAACTGCATAATATGGGTAATAATGCATGTTATATTGATAATAATATAAGCAATAAGTATAATTATTACAGTTTTAACGATAATAACTGCATAATATGGGTAATAGTGCATGTTATATTGCTAATAATATAACTAATAAGTATAATTATTACAGTTCTAGCGATAATAACTGCATTATACGGGTAATAATGCATGTTATATTGATAATATTGGGAGTAATAAGTATAATTATTATATTTCTAGCGATAATAATAGTAAAATATGGCTAATAGTGCATGTTATATTGATAATAATAAAAGTAATAAGTATATTTATTACAGTTCTATCGATAATAACTGCATTATATGGGTAATAATGCACGTTGTATTGCTAATAATATTAGTAATAAGTAAAATTATTACAGTTCTAGCGATAATAACTGCATTATATGGGTAATAATGCATGTCATATTGATAATATTGGGTGTAATAAGTATAATTATTATAGTTCTAGCGATAATAATAGTAAAATATGGCTAATAGTGCATGTTATATTGATAATAATAAAAGTAATGAGTATAATAATTACAGTTCTAGCGATAATAATAGTAAAATATGGCTAATAGTGCATGTTATATTGATAATAATAAAAGTAATAAGTATATTTATTACAGTTCTATCGATAATAACTGCATAATATGGGTAATAATGCATGTTATATTGATGATAATAAAAGTAGCAAGGATATTTATTATAGTTGTAGCGATTATAACTGCATAATATGGGTAATAATGCATGTTATATTGAGAATAATATAAGTAATAAGTATAATTATTACAGTTCTAGCGATAATAACTGCATTATATGGGTAATAATGCACGTTGTATTGCTAATAATATTAGTAATAAGTAAAATTATTACAGTTCTAGCGATAATAACTGCATTATATGGGTAATAATGCATGTTATATTGATAATATTGGGAGTAATAAGTATAATTACTATAGTTTTAGCGATAATAATAGTAAAATATGGCTAATAGTGCATGTTATATTGATATTAATAAAAGTAATAAGTATATTTATTACAGTTCTATCGATAATAACTGCATAATATGGGTAATAATGCATGTTATATTGATGATAATAAAAATAATACGTATATTTATCATAGTTCTAGCGATAATAACTGCATAATATGGGTAATAATGCATGTTATATTGATAATATTGGGAGTAATAAGTATAATTATTATAGTTCTAGCGATAATAATAGTAAAATATGGCTAATAGTGCATGTTATATTGATAATAATAAAAGTAATAAGTATATTCATTACAGTTCTATCGATAATAACTGCATAATATGGGTAATAATGCATGTTATATTGATAATAATATAAGTAATAAGTATAATTATTACAGTTCTAGCGATAATAACTGCATAATATGGGTAATAATGCATGTTATTTTGATAACATCGGGAGTAATAAGTATAGTTATTACAGTTCTAGCAGTAATAATAGTAAAATATGGCTAATAGTGCATGTTATATTGATAATAATAAAAGTAATAAGTATATTTATTACAGTTCTATCGATAATAACTGCATAATATGGGTAATAATGCATGTTATATTGATGATAATAAAAGTAGTAAGTATATTTATTATACTTATAGCGGTTATAACTGCATAATGTGGGTAATAATGCATGTTATATTGGTAATATCGGGAGTAATAAGTATAATTATTACAGTTCTAGCGGTAATAATAGTAAAATATGTCTAATAGTGCATGTTATATTGATAATAATAAAAGTAATACGTATATTTATTACAATTCTATCGATAATAACTGCATAATATGGGTACTAATGTATGTTATAGTGATGATAATAAAAGTAGTAAGTATATTTATTACAGTTCTAGCGGTAATAACTGCATTATATGGGTAATAATGCATGTTATATTCATAATATCGGGAGTAATAAGTATAGTTATTATAGTTCTAGCGATAATAATAGTAAAATATGGCTAATAGTGCATGTTATATTGATAATAATAAAAGTAATAAGTATATTTATTACAGTTCTATCGATAATAACTGCATAATATGGTTAATAATGCATGTTATATTGATAATAATAAAAGTAATAAGTATATTTATTACAGTTTTATCGATAATAACTGCATAATATGGGTAATAATGCATGTTATTTTGATAATATTGGGAGTAATAAGTATAGTTATTACAGTTCTAGCAGTAATAATAGTAAAATATGGCTAATAGTGCATGTTATATTGATAATAATAAAAGTAATAAGTATATTTATTACAGTTATATCGATAATAACTGCATAATATGGGTAATAATGCATGTTATATTGATGATAATAAAAGTAGCAAGTATATTTATTATAGTTTTAGCGGTTATAACTGCATAATGTGGGTAATAATGCATGTTATATTGATAATATCGGGAGTAATAAGTATAATTATTACAGTTCTAGCGGTAATAACTGCATTATATGGGTAATAATGCATGTTATATTGATGATAATAAAAATAATACGTATATTTATTATAGTTCTAGCGATAATAACTGCATAATATGGGTAATAATGCATGTCATATTGATAATATTGGGAGTAATAAGTATAATTATTATAGTTCTAGCGATAATAATAGTAAAATATGGCTAATAGTGCATGTTATATTGATGATAATAAAAGTAATACGTATATTTATTATAGTTCTAGCGATAATAACTGCATAATATGGGTAATAATGCATGTTATATTGATAATAATATAAGCAATAAGTATAATTATTACAGTTTTAACGATAATAACTGCATAATATGGGTAATAGTGCATGTTATATTGCTAATAATATAACTAATAAGTATAATTATTACAGTTCTAGCGATAATAACTGCATTATACGGGTAATGATGCATGTTATATTGATAATATTGGGAGTAATAAGTATAATTATTATAGTTCTAGCGATAATAATAGTAAAATATGGGTAATAGTGCATGTTATATTGATAATAATAAAAGTAATAAGTATATTTATTACAGTTCTATCGATAATAACTGCATTATATGGGTAATAACGCACGTTGTATTGCTAATAATATTAGTAATAAGTAAAATTATTACAGTTCTAGCGATAATAACTGCATTATATGGGTAATAATGCATGTCATATTGATAATATTGGGTGTAATAAGTATAATTATTATAGTTCTAGCGATAATAATAGTAAAATATGGCTAATAGTGCATGTTATATTGATAATAATAAAAGTAATGAGTATAATTATTACAGTTCTAGCGATAATAATAGTAAAATATGGCTAATAGTGCATGTTATATTGATAATAATAAAAGTAATAAGTATATTTATTACAGTTCTATCGATAATAACTGCATAATATGGGTAATAATGCATGTTATATTGATGATAATAAAAGTAGCAAGGATATTTATTATAGTTGTAGCGATTATAACTGCATAATATGGGTAATAATGCATGTTATATTGAGAATAATATAAGTAATAAGTATAATTATTACAGTTCTAGCGATAATAACTGCATTATATGGGTAATAATGCACGTTGTATTGCTAATAATATTAGTAATAAGTAAAATTATTACAGTTCTAGCGATAATAACTGCATTATATGGGTAATAATTCATGTTATATTGATAATATTGGGAGTAATAAGTATAATTACTATAGTTTTAGCGATAATAATAGTAAAATATGGCTAATAGTGCATGTTATATTGATAATAATAAAAGTAATAAGTATTTTTATTACAGTTCTATCGATAATAACTGCATAATATGGGTAATAATGCATGTTATATTGATGATAATAAAAGTAGCAAGGATATTTATTATAGTTGTAGCGATTATAACTGCATAATATGGGTAATAATGCATGTTATATTGAGAATAATATAAGTAATAAGTATAATTATTACAGTTCTAGCGATAATAACTGCATAATATGGGTAATAATGCATGTTATATTGATGATAATAAAAGTAATAAGTATATTTATTACAGTTCTATCGATAATAACTGCATAATATGGGTAATAATGCATGTTATATTGATGATAATAAAAGTAATAAGTATAATTATTACAGTTCTAGCGATAATAACTGCAATATATGGGTAACAATGCACGTTATATTGCTAATGGTATAAGTAATAGGTATAATTATTACGGTTCTAGCGATAATAACTGCATAATATGGGTAATAATGCATGTTATGTTGATGATAATGAAAGTAATACGTATGTTTATTATAGTTCTAGCGATAGTAACCGCATAATATGGGTAATAATGCATGTTATATTGATAATGATATAAGTAATGAGTACAATTATTACAGTTCTAGCGATAGTAACTGCATAATATGGGTAATAATGCATGTTATATTGAGAATAATATAAGTAATAAGTATAATTATTACAGTTCTCGCGATAATAACTGCATTATGTGGGTAATAATGCATGTTATATTGATAATATTGGGAGTAATAAGTATATTTATTATAGTTCTAGCGATAATAACACCATAATATGTTTAATAATGCATGTTATATTGATAATAATGAATGTAATTAGTATATTTATTACAGTTCTAGCGATAATAACTGCATAATATGGGTAATAATGCACGTTATATTGCTAATAATATAAGTAATGAGTATATTTATTACAGTTCTATCGATAATAACTGCATAATATGGGTAATAATGCATGTTATATTGATGATAATGAAAGTAATACGTATATTTATTATAGTTCTAGCGATAATAACTGCATAATATGGGTAATAATGCATGTTATATTGAGAATAATATAAGTAATAAGTATAATTATTACAGTTCTGGCGATAATAACTGCATTATATGGGTAATAATGCAATGTTATATTGATAATATCGGGAGTCATAAGTATAATTATTATAGTTCTAGCGATAATAATAGTAAAATATGGCAAATAGTGCATGTTATATTGATAATAATAAAAGTAATAAGTATATTTATTACAGTTCTATCGATAATAACTGCATAATATGGGTAATAATGCATGTTATATTGATGATAATGAAAGTAATACGTATATTTATTATAGTTCTAGCGATAATAACTGCATAATATGGGTAATAATGCATGTTATATTGATAATAATATAAGTAATAAGTATAATTATTACAGTTCTGGCGATAATAACTGCATTATATGGGTGATAATGCACGTTATATTGCTAATAGTATAAGTAATAAGTATAATTATTACAGTTCTAGCGATAATACCTCCATTATATGGGTAATAATGCATGCTATATTGATAATAATATAAGTAATAAGTATAATTATTACAGTTCTGGCGATAATAACTGCATTATATGGGTAATAATTCACGTTATATTGCTAATAGTATAAGTAATAAGTATAATTATTACAGTTCTAGCGATAATACCTCCATTATATGGGTAATAATGCATGTTATATTGATAATGATATAAGTAATGAGTAAAATTATTACAGTTCTAGCGATAATAACTGCATTATATGGGTAATAATGCATGCTATATTGATAATAATATAAGGAATAAGTATAATTATTACAGTTCTGGCGATAATAGCTGCATTATATGGGTAATAATGCATGTTATATTGATAATATCGGGAGTAATAAGTATAATTATTATAGTTCTAGCGATAATAATAGTAAAATATGGCAAATAGTGCATGTTATATTGATAATAGTAAAAGTAATAAGTATATTTATTACAGTTCTATCGATAATAACTGCATAATATGGGTAATAATGCATTGTTATGTTGATGATAATGAAAGTAATACGTATGTTTATTATAGTTCTAGCGATAGTAACTGCATAATATGGGTAATAATGCATGTTATATTGAGAATAATATAAGTAATAAGTATAATTATTACAGTTCTGGCGATAATAACTGCATTATATGGGTACTAATGCACGTTATATTGCTAATAGTATAAGTAATAAGTATAATTATTACAGTTCTAGCGATAATACCTCCATTATATGGGTAATAATGCATGTTATATTGATAATGATATAAGTAATAAGTATAATTATTACAGTTCTGGCGATAATAACTGCATTATATGGGTAATAATGCACGTTATATTGCTAATAGTATAAGTAATAAGTATAATTATTACAGTTCTAGCGATAATACCTCCACTATATGGGTAATAATGCATGTTATATTGATAATGATATAAGTAATGAGTACAATTATTACAGTTCTAGCGATAATAACTGCATTATATGGGTAATAATGCATGCTATATTGATAATAATATAAGTAATAAGTATAATTATTACAGTTCTAGCGATAATAACTGCATTATATGGGTAATAATGCATGTTATATTGATAATATCGGGAGTAATAAGTATAATTATTATAGTTCTAGCGATAATAATAGTAAAATATGGCAAATAGTGCATGTTATATTGATAATAGTAAAAGTAATAAGTATATTTATTACAGTTCTATCGATAATAACTGCATAATATGGGTAATAATGCATGTTATGTTGATGATAATGAAAGTAATACGTATGTTTATTATAGTTCTAGCGATAGTAACTGCATAATATGGGTAATAATGCATGTTATATTGAGAATAATATAAGTAATAAGTATAATTATTACAGTTCTGGCGATAATAACTGCATAATATGGGTAATAATGCATGTTATATTGATGATAATAAAAGTAATACGTATATTTATTATAGTTCTTGCGATAATAACTGCATAATATGGGTAATAATGCATGTTATATTGAGAATAATATAAGTAATAAGTATAATTATTACAGTTCTGGCGATAATAACTGCATTATATGGGTGATAATGCACGTTATATTGCTAATAGTATAAGTAATAAGTATAATTATTACAGATCTAGCGATAATACCTCCATTAAATGGGTAATAATGCAGGTTATATTGATAATGATATAAGTAATGAGTAAAATTATTACAGTTCTAGCGATAATAACTCCATTATATGGGTAATAATGCACGTTATATTGCTAATAATATAAGTAATGAGTACAATTATTACAGTTCTAGCGATAATAACTGCATTATATGGGTAATAATGCATGTTATATTGATAATAATATAAGTAATAAGTATAATTATTACAGTTCTGGCGATAATAACTGCATTATATGGGTGATAATGCACGTTATATTGCTAATAGTATAAGTAATAAGTATAATTATTACAGTTCTAGCGATAATACCTCCATTATATGGGTAATAATGCATGCTATATTGATTATAATATAAGTAATAAGTATAATTATTACAGTTCTGGCGATAATAACTGCATTATATGGGTAATAATGCACGTTATATTGCTAATAGTATAAGTAATAAGTATAATTATTACAGTTCTAGCGATAATACCTCCATTATATGGGTAATAATGCATATTATATTGATAATGATATAAGTAATGAGTAAAATTATTACAGTTCTAGCGATAATAACTGCATTATATGGGTAATAATGCATGTTATATTGATGATAATAAAAGTAATAAGTATAATTATTACAGTTCTGGCGATAATAACTGCATTATATGGGTAACATTGCACGTTATATTGCTAATAGTATAAGTAATAAGTATAATTATTACAGTTCTATCGATAATACCTCCATTATATGGGTAATAATGCATGTTATATTGATAATATCGGGAGTAATAAGTATAATTATTATAGTTCTAGCGATAATAATAGTAAAATATGGCAAATAGTGCATGTTATATTGATAATAATAAAAGTAATAAGTATATTTATTACAGTTCTATCGATAATAACTGCATGATATGGGTAATAATGCATGTTATATTGATGATAATAAAAGCAATACGTATATTTATTATAGTTCTTGCGATAATAACTGCATAATATGGGTAATAATGCATGTTATATTGAGAATAATATAGGTAATAAGTATAATTATTACAGTTCTGGCGATAATAACTGCATCATATGGGTAATAATGCAATGTTATATTGATAATATCGGGAGTAATAAGTATAATTATTATAGTTCTTGCGATAATAATAGTAAAATATGGCAAATAGTGCATGTTATATTGATAATAATAAAAGTAATAAGTATATTTATTACAGTTCTATCGATAATAACTGCATAATATGGGTAATAATGCATGTTATATTGATGATAATGAAAGTAATACGTATGTTTATTATAGTTCTAGCGATAATAACTGCATAATATGGGTAATAATGCATGTTATATTGATAATAATATAAGTAATAAGTATAATTATTACAGTTCTGGCGATAATAACTGCATTATATGGGTGATAATGCACGTTATATTGCTAATAGTATAAGTAATAAGTATAATTATTACAGTTCTAGCGATAATACCTCCATTAAATGGGTAATAATGCAGGTTATATTGATAATGATATAAGTAATAAGTATAATTATTACAGTTCTAGCGATAATACCTCCATTATATGGGTAATAATGCATGTTATATTGATAATGATATAAGTAATGAGTAAAATTATTACAGTTCTAGCGATAATAACTGCATTATATGGGTAATAATGCATGCTATATTGATAATAATATAAGGAATAAGTATAATTATTACAGTTCTGGCGATAATAGCTGCATTATATGGGTAATAATGCATGTTATATTGATACTATCGGGAGTAATAAGTATAATTATTATAGTTCTAGCGATAATAATAGTAAAATATGGCAAATAGTGCATGTTATATTGATAATAGTAAAAGTAATAAGTATATTTATTACAGTTCTATCGATAATAACTGCATAATATGGGTAATAATGCATTGTTATGTTGATGATAATGAAAGTAATACGTATGTTTATTATAGTTCTAGCGATAGTAACTGCATAATATGGGTAATAATGCATGTTATATTGAGAATAATATAAGTAATAAGTATAATTATTACAGTTCTGGCGATAATAACTGCATTATATGGGTAATAATGCACGTTATATTGCTAATAGTATAAGTAATAAGTATAATTATTACAGTTCTAGCGATAATACCTCCATTATATGGGTAATAATGCATGTTATATTGATAATGATATAAGTAATAAGTATAATTATTACAGTTCTAGCGATAATAACTGCATAATATGGGTAATAATGCATGTTATATTGAGAATAATATAAGTAATAAGTATAATTATTACAGTTCTGGCGATAATAACTGCATTATATGGGTAATAATGCAATGTTATATTGATAATATCGGGAGTAATAAGTATAATTATTACAGTTCTAGCGATAATAATAGTAAAATATGGCAAATAGTGCATGTTATATTGATAATAATGAAAGTAATAAGTATATTTATTACAGTTCTATCGATAATAACTGCATAATATGGGTAATAATGCATGTTATATTGATGATAATAAAAGTAATACGTATATTTATTATAGTTCTTGCGATAATAACTGCATAATATGGGTAATAATGCATGTTATATTGAGAATAATATAAGTAATAAGTATAATTATTACAGTTCTGGCGATAATAACTGCATCATATGGGTAATAATGCATGTTATATTGAGAATAATATAAGTAATAAGTATAATTATTACAGTTCTGGCGATAATAACTGCATTATATGGGTAACATTGCACGTTATATTGCTAATAGTATAAGTAATAAGTATAATTATTACAGTTCTATCGATAATACCTCCATTATATGGGTAATAATGCATGTTATATTGATAATATCGGGAGTAATAAGTATAATTATTATAGTTCTAGCGATAATAATAGTAAAATATGGCAAATAGTGCATGTTATATTGATAATAGTAAAAGTAATAAGTATATTTATTACAGTTCTATCGATAATAACTGCATAATATGGGTAATAATGCATGTTATATTGATGATAATAAAAGTAATACGTATATTTATTATAGTTCTTGCGATAATAACTGCATAATATGGGTAATAATGCATGTTATGTTGAGAATAATATAAGTAATAAGTATAATTATTACAGTTCTGGCGATAATAACTGCATCATATGGGTAATAATGCATGTTATATTGAGATTAATATAAGTAATAAGTATAATTATTACAGTTCTGGCGATAATAACTGCATTATATGGGTAACATTGCACGTTATATTGCTAATAGTATAAGTAATAAGTATAATTATTACAGTTCTATCGATAATACCTCCATTATATGGGTAATAATGCATGTTATATTGATAATATCGGGAGTAATAAGTATAATTATTATAGTTCTAGCGATAATAATAGTAAAATATGGCAAATAGTGCATGTTATATTGATAATAATAAAAGTAATAAGTATATTTATTACAGTTCTATCGATAATAACTGCATGATATGGGTAATAATGCATGTTATATTGATGATAATAAAAGTAATACGTATATTTATTATAGTTCTTGCGATAATAACTGCATAATATGGGTAATAATGCATGTTATATTGAGAATAATATAAGTAATAAGTATAATTATTACAGTTCTGGCGATAATAACTGCATCATATGGGTAATAATGCAATGTTATATTGATAATATCGGAAGTAATAAGTATAATTATTATAGTTCTTGCGATAATAATAGTAAAATATGGCAAATAGTGCATGTTATATTGATAATAGTAAAAGTAATAAGTATATTTATTACAGTTCTATCGATAATAACTGCATAATATGGGTAATAATGCATTGTTATGTTGATGATAATGAAAGTAATACGTATGTTTATTATAGTTCTAGCGATAGTAACTGCATAATATGGGTAATAATGCATGTTATATTGATAATATCGGGAGTAATAAGTATAATTATTATAGTTCTAGCGATAATAATAGTAAAATATGGCAAATAGTGCATGTTATATTGATAATAATAAAAGTAATAAGTATATTTATTACAGTTCTATCGATAATAACTGTATGATATGGGTAATAATGCATGTTATATTGATGATAATAAAAGTAATACGTATATTTATTATAGTTCTTGCGATGATAATAGTAAAATATGGCAAATAGTGCATGTTATATTGATAATAATAAAAGTAATAAGTATATTTATTACAGTTCTATCGATAATAACTGTATGATATGGGTAATAATGCATGTTATATTGATGATAATAAAAGTAATACGTATATTTATTATAGTTCTTGCGATGATAACTGCATAATATGGGTAATAATGCATGTTATATTGAGAATAATATAAGTAATAAGTATAATTATTACAGTTCTGGCGATAATAACTGCATCATATGGGTAATAATGCAATGTTATATTGATAATATCGGGAGTAATAAGTATAATTATTATAGTTCTTGCGATAATAATAGTAAAATATGGCAAATAGTGCATGTTATATTGATAATAGTAAAAGTAATAAGTATATTTATTACAGTTCTATCGATAATAACTGCATAATATGGGTAATAATGCATTGTTATGTTGATGATAATGAAAGTAATACGTATGTTTATTATAGTTCTAGCGATAGTAACTGCATAATATGGGTAATAATGCATGTTATATTGAGAATAATATAAGTAATAAGTATAATTATTACAGTTCTGGCGATAATAACTGCATTATATGGGTAATAATGCACGTTATATTGCTAATAGTATAAGTAATAAGTATAATTATTACAGTTCTGGCGATAATAACTGCATCATATGGGTAATAATGCAATGTTATATTGATAATATCGGGAGTAATAAGTATAATTATTATAGTTCTTGCGATAATAATAGTAAAATATGGCAAATAGTGCATGTTATATTGATAATAGTAAAAGTAATAAGTATATTTATTACAGTTCTAGCGATAATACCTCCATTATATGGGTAATAATGCATGTTATATTGATAATGATATAAGTAATAAGTATAATTATTACAGTTCTAGCGATAATAACTGCATAATATGGGTAATAATGCATGTTATATTGAGAATAATATAAGTAATAAGTATAATTATTACAGTTCTGGCGATAATAACTGCATTATATGGGTAATAATGCAATGTTATATTGATAATATCGGGAGTAATAAGTATAATTATTACAGTTCTAGCGATAATAATAGTAAAATATGGCAAATAGTGCATGTTATATTGATAATAATGAAAGTAATAAGTATATTTATTACAGTTCTATCGATAGTAACTGCATAATATGGGTAATAATGCATGTTATATTCATGATAATAAAAGTAATACGTATATTTATTATAGTTCTTGCGATAATAACTGCATAATATGGGTAATAATGCATGTTATATTGAGAATAATATAAGTAATAAGTATAATTATTACAGTTCTGGCGATAATAACTGCATCATATGGGTAATAATGCAATGTTATATTGATAATATCGGGAGTAATAAGTATAATTATTATAGTTCTTGCGATAATAATAGTAAAATATGGCAAATAATGCATGTTATATTGATAATAATATAAGTAATAAGTATAATTATTACAGTTCTGGCGATAATAACTGCATTATATGGGTGATAATGCACGTTATATTGCTAATAGTATAAGTAATAATTATAATTATTACAGTTCTAGTGATAATACCTCCATTATATGGGTAATAATGCAGGTTATATTGATAATGATATAAGTAATAAGTATAATTATTACAGTACTAGCAATAATACCTCCATTATATGGGTAATAATGCACGTTATATTGCTAATAATATAAGTAATGAGTACAATTATTACAGTTCTAGCGATAATAACTGCATTATATGGGTAATAATGCATGCTATATTGATAATAATATAAGTAATAAGTATAATTATTACAGTTCTGGCGATAATAACTGCATTATATGGGTAATAATGCACGTTATATTGCTAATAGTATAAGTAATAAGTATAATTATTACAGTTCTGGCGATAATACCTCCATTATATATGGGTAATAATGCATGTTATATTGATAATGATATAAGTAATGAGTAAAATTAGTACAGTTCTAGCGATAATAACTGCATTATATGGGTAATAATGCATGCTATATTGATAATAATATAAGTAATAAGTATAATTATTACAGTTCTGGCGATAATAGCTGCATTATATGGGTAATAATGCATGTTATATTGATAATATCGGGAGTAATAAGTATAATTATTATAGTTCTAGCGATAATAATAGTAAAATATGGCAAATAGTGCATGTTATATTGATAATAGTAAAAGTAATAAGTATATTTATTACAGTTCTATCGATAATAACTGCATAATATGGGTAATAATGCATTGTTATGTTGATGATAATGAAAGTAATACGTATGTTTATTATAGTTCTAGCGATAGTAACTGCATAATATGGGTAATAATGCATGTTATATTGAGAATAATATAAGTAATAAGTATAATTATTACAGTTCTGGCGATAATAACTGCATTATATGGGTAATAATGCATTGTTATGTTGATGATAATGAAAGTAATACGTATGTTTATTATAGTTCTAGCGATAGTAACTGCATAATATGGGTAATAATGCATGTTATATTGAGAATAATATAAGTAATAAGTATAATTATTACAGTTCTGGCGATAATAACTGCATTATATGGGTAATAATGCACGTTATATTGCTAATAGTATAAGTAATAAGTATAATTATTACAGTTCTAGCGATAATACCTCCATTATATGGGTAATAATGCATGTTATATTGATAATGATATAAGTAATAAGTATAATTATTACAATTCTGGCGATAATAACTGCATCATATGGGTAATAATGCATGTTATATTGAGAATAATATAAGTAATAAGTATAATTATTACAGTTCTGGCGATAATAACTGCATTATATGGGTAACAATGCACGTTATATTGCTAATAGTATAAGTAATAAGTATAATTATTACAGTTCTATCGATAATACCTTCATTATATGGGTAATAATGCATGTTATATTGATAACGATATAAGTAATAAGTATAATTATTACAGTTCTAGCGATAATAACTGCATAATATGGGTAATAATGCACGTTATATTGCTAATAATATAAGTAATGAGTACAATTATTACAGTTCTAGCGATAATAACTGCATTATATGGGTAATAATGCATGTTATATTGATAATATCGGGAGTAATAAGTATAATTATTATAGTTCTAGCGATAATAATAGTAAAATATGGCAAATAGTGCATGTTATATTGATAATAATAAAAGTAATAAGTACATTTATTACAGTTCTATCGATAATAACTGCATGATATGGGTAATAATGCATGTTATATTGATGATAATAAAAGTAATACGTATATTTATTATAGTTCTAGCGATAATAACTGCATAATTTGGGTAATAATGCATGTTATATTGAGAATAATATAAGTGATAAGTATAATTATTACAGTTCTGGCGATAATAACTGCATTTAATGGGTAATAATGCACGTTATATTGCTAATAGTATAAGTAATAAGTATAATTATTACAGTTCTATCGATAATACCTCCATTATATGGGTAATAATGCATGTTATATTGATAATGATATAAGTAATAAGTATAATTATTACAGTTCTAGCGATAATAACTGCATAATATGGGTAATAATGCACGTTACATTGCTAATAATATAAGTAATGAGTACGATTATTAGAGTTCTAGCGATAATAACTGCATTCTATGGGTAATAATGCATGTTATATTGATAATATCGGGAGTAATAAGTATAATTATTATAGTTCTAGCGATAATAATAGTAAAATATGGCAAATAGTGCATGTTATATTGATAATAGTAAAAGTAATAAGTATATTTATTACAGATCTATCGATAATAACTGCATAATATGGGTAATAATGCATTGTTATGTTGATGATAATGAAAGTAATACGTATGTTTATTATAGTTCTAGCGATAGTAACTGCATAATATGGGTAATAATGCATGTTATATTGAGAATAATATAAGTAATAAGTATAATTATTACAGTTCTGGCGATAATAACTGCATTATATGGGTAATAATGCACGTTATATTGCTAATAGTATAAGTAATAAGTATAATTATTACAGTTCTAGCGATAATACCTCCATTATATGGGTAATAATGCATGTTATATTGATAATGATATAAGTAATAAGTATAATTATTACAGTTCTAGCGATAATAACTGCATAATATGGGTAATAATGCACGTTATATTGCTAATAATATAAGTAATGAGTACAATTATTACAGTTCTAGCGATAATAACTGCATTACATGGGTAATAATGCATGTTATATTGATAATAATATAAGTAATAAGTATAATTATTACAGTTCTAGCGATAATAACTGCATTATATGGGTAATAATGCATGTTATATTGATAATATTGGGAGTAATAAGTATAATTATAATGGTTTTAGCGATAGTAATAGTAAAATATGGCAAATAGTGCATGTTATATTGATAATAATAAAAGTAATAAATATATTTATTACAGTTCTATCGATAATAACGGCATAATATGGGTAATAATGCATGTTATGTTGGTAATAATCTAAGTAATAAGTATAATTATTACAGTTCTAGCGATAATAACTGCATTATATGGGTAATAATGCATGTTATATTGATGATAATGAAAGTAATACGTATATTTATTATAGTTCTAGCGATAATAACTGCATAATATGGGTAATAATACATGTTATATTGAGAATAATATAAGTAATAAGTATAATTATTACAGTTCTGGCGATAATAACTGCATAATATGGGTAATAATGCACGTTATATTGCTAATAATATAAGTAATGAGTACGATTATTACAGTTCTAGCGATAATAACTGCAATTATATGGGTAATAATGCATGTTATATTGATAATATCGGGAGTAATAAGTATAATTATTATAGTTCTAGCGATAATAATAGTAAAATATGGCAAATAGTGCATGTTATATTGATAATAATAAAAGTAATAAGTATATTTATTACAGTTCTATCGATAATAACTGCATGATATGGGTAATAATGCATGTTATATTGATGATAATAAAAGTAATACGTATATTTATTATAGTTCTTGCGATAATAACTGCATAATATGGGTAATAATGCATGTTATATTGAGAATAATATAAGTAATAAGTATAATTATTACAGTTCTGGCGATAATAACTGCATCATATGGGTAATAATGCAATGTTATATTGATAATATCGGGAGTAATAAGTATAATTATTATAGTTCTTGCGATAATAATAGTAAAATATGGCAAATAATGCATGTTATATTGATAATAATATAAGTAATAAGTATAATTATTACAGTTCTGGCGATAATAACTGCATTATATGGGTGATAATGCACGTTATATTGCTAATAATATAAGTAATGAGTACAATTATTACAGTTCTAGCGATAATAACTGCATTATATGGGTAATAATGCATGCTATATTGATAATAATATAAGTAATAAGTATAATTATTACAGTTCTGGCGATAATAACTGCATTATATGGGTAATAATGCACGTTATATTGCTAATAGTATAAGTAATAAGTATAATTATTACAGTTCTAGCGATAATACCTCCATTATATATGGGTAATAATGCATGTTATATTGATAATGATATAAGTAATGAGTAAAATTAGTACAGTTCTAGCGATAATAACTGCATTATATGGGTAATAATGCATGCTATATTGATAATAATATAAGTAATAAGTATAATTATTACAGTTCTGGCGATAATAACTGCATTATATGGGTAACAATGCACGTTATATTGCTAATAGTATAAGTAATAAGTATAATTATTACAGTTCTATCGATAATACCTTCATTATATGGGTAATAATGCATGTTATATTGATAACGATATAAGTAATAAGTATAATTATTACAGTTCTAGCGATAATAACTGCATAATATGGGTAATAATGCACGTTATATTGCTAATAATATAAGTAATGAGTACAATTATTACAGTTCTAGCGATAATAACTGCATTATATGGGTAATAATGCATGTTATATTGATAATATCGGGAGTAATAAGTATAATTATTATAGTTCTAGCGATAATAATAGTAAAATATGGCAAATAGTGCATGTTATATTGATAATAATAAAAGTAATAAGTACATTTATTACAGTTCTATCGATAATAACTGCATGATATGGGTAATAATGCATGTTATATTGATGATAATAAAAGTAATACGTATATTTATTATAGTTCTAGCGATAATAACTGCATAATTTGGGTAATAATGCATGTTATATTGAGAATAATATAAGTGATAAGTATAATTATTACAGTTCTGGCGATAATAACTGCATTTAATGGGTAATAATGCACGTTATATTGCTAATAGTATAAGTAATAAGTATAATTATTACAGTTCTATCGATAATACCTCCATTATATGGGTAATAATGCATGTTATATTGATAATGATATAAGTAATAAGTATAATTATTACAGTTCTAGCGATAATAACTGCATAATATGGGTAATAATGCACGTTACATTGCTAATAATATAAGTAATGAGTACGATTATTACAGTTCTAGCGATAATAACTGCATTCTATGGGTAATAATGCATGTTATATTGATAATATCGGGAGTAATAAGTAGAATTATTATAGTTCTAGCGATAATAATAGTAAAATATGGCAAATAGTGCATGTTATATTGATAATAGTAAAAGTAATAAGTATATTTATTACAGATCTATCGATAATAACTGCATAATATGGGTAATAATGCATTGTTATGTTGATGATAATGAAAGTAATACGTATGTTTATTATAGTTCTAGCGATAGTAACTGCATAATATGGGTAATAATGCATGTTATATTGAGAATAATATAAGTAATAAGTATAATTATTACAGTTCTGGCGATAATAACTGCATTATATGGGTAATAATGCACGTTATATTGCTAATAGTATAAGTAATAAGTATAATTATTACAGTTCTAGCGATAATACCTCCATTATATGGGTAATAATGCATGTTATATTGATAATGATATAAGTAATAAGTATAATTATTACAGTTCTAGCGATAATAACTGCATAATATGGGTAATAATGCACGTTATATTGCTAATAATATAAGTAATGAGTACAATTATTACAGTTCTAGCGATAATAACTGCATTACATGGGTAATAATGCATGTTATATTGATAATAATATAAGTAATAAGTATAATTATTACAGTTCTAGCGATAATAACTGCATTATATGGGTAATAATGCATGTTATATTGATAATATTGGGAGTAATAAGTATAATTATAATGGTTTTAGCGATAGTAATAGTAAAATATGGCAAATAGTGCATGTTATATTGATAATAATAAAAGTAATAAATATATTTATTACAGTTCTATCGATAATAACGGCATAATATGGGTAATAATGCATGTTATGTTGGTAATAATCTAAGTAATAAGTATAATTATTACAGTTCTAGCGATAATAACTGCATTATATGGGTAATAATGCATGTTATATTGATGATAATGAAAGTAATACGTATATTTATTATAGTTCTAGCGATAATAACTGCATAATATGGGTAATAATACATGTTATATTGAGAATAATATAAGTAATAAGTATAATTATTACAGTTCTGGCGATAATAACTGCATAATATGGGTAATAATGCACGTTATATTGCTAATAATATAAGTAATGAGTACGATTATTACAGTTCTAGCGATAATAACTGCAATTATATGGGTAATAATGCATGTTATATTGATAATATCGGGAGTAATAAGTATAATTATTATAGTTCTAGCGATAATAATAGTAAAATATGGCAAATAGTGCATGTTATATTGATAATAATAAAAGTAATAAGTATATTTATTACAGTTCTATCGATAATAACTGCATGCTTTGGGTAATAATGCACGTTATATTGCTAATAGTATAAGTAATAAGTATAATTATTACAGTTCTATCGATAATACCTCCATTATATGGGTAATAATGCATGTTATATTGATAATGATATAAGTAATTAGTATAATTATTACAGTTCTAGCGATAATAACTGCATAATATGGGTAATAATGCACGTTATATTGCTGATAATATAAGTAATGAGTACAATTATTACAGTTCTAGCGATAATAACTGCATTATATGGGTAATAATGCATGTTATATTGATAATAATATAAGTAATAAGTATAACTATTACAGTTCTAGCGATAATAACTGCATTATATGGGTAATAATGCACGTTATATTGCTAATAGTATAAGTAATAAGTATAATTATCACAGTTCTATCGATAATACCTCCATTATATGGGTAATAATGCATGTTATATTGATAATGATATAAGTAATTAGTATAATTATTACAGTTCTAGCGATAATAACTGCATAATATGGGTAATAATGCACGTTATATTGCTAATAATATAAGTAATGAGTACAATTATTACAGTTCTAGCGATAATAACTGCATTATATGGGTAATAATGCATGTTATATTGATAATAATATAAGTAATAAGTATAATTATTACAGTTCTAGCGATAATAACTGCATTATATGGGTAATAATGCATGTTATATTGATAATATTGGGAGTAATAAGTATAATTATAATAGTTTTAGCGATAATAATAGTAAAATATGGCAAATAATGCATGTTATATTGATGATAATGAAAGTAATACGTATATTTATTATAGTTCTAGCGATAATAACTGCATAATATGGGTAATAATACATGTTATATTGAGAATAATATAAGTAATAAGTATAATTATTACAGTTCTGGCGATAATAACTGCATTATATGGGTAATAACGCACGTTATATTGCTAATAGTATAAGTAATAAGTATAATTATTACAGTTCTAGCGATAATACCTCCATTATATGGGTAATAATGCATGTTATATTGATAATGATATAAGTAATAAGTATAATTGTTACAGTTCTAGCGATAATAACTGTATAATATAGGAAATAATGCACGTTATATTGCCAATAATATAAGTAAGGAGTGCAATTATTACAGTTCTAGCGATAATAACTGCATAATATGGGTAATAATGCATGTTATATTGATAATAATATAAGTAATAAGTATAATTATTACAGTTCTAGCGATAATAACTGCATTATATGGGTAATAATGCACGTTATATTGCTAACAATATAAGAGATAAGTATAATTATTACAGTTCTAGCGATAATAATAGTAAAATATGGCTAATAGTGCATGATATATTGATAATAGTAAAAGTAATAAGTATATTTATTACAGTTCTATGGATAATAACTGCATAATATGGGTAATAATGCATGTTATATTGATGATAATGAGAGTAATGCGTATATTTATTATTGTTCTAGCGATAATAACTGCATAATATGGGTAATAATGCATGTTATATTGAGAATAATATAAGTAATAAGTATAATTATTACAGTTCTGGCGATAATAACTGCATTATATGGGCAATAATGCAATGTTATATTGATAATATCGGGAGTAATAAGTATAATTATTATAATTCTAGCGATAATAATAGTAAAATATGGCAAATAGTGCATGTTATATTGATAATAATAAAAGTAATAAGTATATTTATTACAGTTCTATCGATAATAACTGCATAATATGGGTAATAATGCATGTTATATTGATGATAATGAAAGTAATACGTATATTTATTATAGTTCTAGCGATAATAACTGCATAATATGGGTAATAATGCATGTTATATTGAGAATAATATAAGTAATAAGTATAATTATTACAGTTCTGGCGATAATAACTGCATTATATGGGTAATAATGCACGTTATATTGGTAATAGTATAAGTAATAAGTATAATTATTACAGTTCTAGCGATAATACCTCCATTATATGGGTAATAATGCATGTTATATTGATAATGATATAAGTAATAAGTATAATTATTACAATTCTGGCGATAATAACTGCATCATATGGGTAATAATGCATGTTATATTGAGAATAATAGAAGTAATAAGTATAATTATTACAGTTCTGGCGATAATAACTGCATTATATGGGTAACAATGCACGTTATATTGCTAATAGTATAAGTAATAAGTATAATTATTACAGTTCTATCGATAGTACCTCCATTATATGGGTAATAATGCATGTTATATTGATAATGATATAAGTAATAAGTATAATTATTACAGTTCTAGTGATAATACCTCCATTATATGGGTAATAATGCAGGTTATATTGATAATGATATAAGTAATAAGTATAATTATTACAGTTCTAGCAATAATACCTCCATTATATGGGTAATAATGCACGTTATATTGCTAATAATATAAGTAATGAGTACAATTATTACAGTTCTAGCGAAAATAACTGCATTATATGGGTAATAATGCATGCTATATTGATAATAATATAAGTAATAAGTATAATTGTTACAGTTCTAGCGATAATAACTGTATAATATAGGAAATAATGCACGTTATATTGCCAATAATATAAGTAAGGAGTGCAATTATTACAGTTCTAGCGATAATAACTGCATAATATGGGTAATAATGCATGTTATATTGATAATAATATAAGTAATAAGTATAATTATTACAGTTCTAGCGATAATAACTGCATTATATGGGTAATAATGCACGTTATATTGCTAACAATATAAGTAATAAGTATAATTATTACAGTTCTAGCGATAATAATAGTAAAATATGGCTAATAGTGCATGATATATTGATAATAGTAAAAGTAATAAGTATATTTATTACAGTTCTATCGATAATAACTGCATAATATGGGTAATAATGCATGTTATATTGATGATAATGAGAGTAATGCGTATATTTATTATTGTTCTAGCGATAATAACTGCATAATATGGGTAATAATGCATGTTATATTGAGAATAATATAAGTAATAAGTATAATTATTACAGTTCTGGCGATAATAACTGCATTATATGGGCAATAATGCAATGTTATATTGATAATATCGGGAGTAATAAGTATAATTATTATAATTCTAGCGATAATAATAGTAAAATATGGCAAATAGTGCATGTTATATTGATAATAATAAAAGTAATAAGTATATTTATTACAGTTCTATCGATAATAACTGCATAATATGGGTAATAATGCATGTTATATTGATGATAATGAAAGTAATACGTATATTTATTATAGTTCTAGCGATAATAACTGCATAATATGGGTAATAATGCATGTTATATTGAGAATAATATAAGTAATAAGTATAATTATTACAGTTCTGGCGATAATAACTGCATTATATGGGTAATAATGCACGTTATATTGGTAATAGTATAAGTAATAAGTATAATTATTACAGTTCTAGCGATAATACCTCCATTATATGGGTAATAATGCATGTTATATTGATAATGATATAAGTAATAAGTATAATTATTACAATTCTGGCGATAATAACTGCATCATATGGGTAATAATGCATGTTATATTGAGAATAATAGAAGTAATAAGTATAATTATTACAGTTCTGGCGATAATAACTGCATTATATGGGTAACAATGCACGTTATATTGCTAATAGTATAAGTAATAAGTATAATTATTACAGTTCTATCGATAGTACCTCCATTATATGGGTAATAATGCATGTTATATTGATAATGATATAAGTAATAAGTATAATTATTACAGTTCTAGTGATAATACCTCCATTATATGGGTAATAATGCAGGTTATATTGATAATGATATAAGTAATAAGTATAATTATTACAGTTCTAGCAATAATACCTCCATTATATGGGTAATAATGCACGTTATATTGCTAATAATATAAGTAATGAGTACAATTATTACAGTTCTAGCGAAAATAACTGCATTATATGGGTAATAATGCATGCTATATTGATAATAATATAAGTAATAAGTATAATTATTACAGTTCTGGCGATAATAACTGCATTATATGGGTAATAATGCACGTTATATTGCTAATAGTATAAGTAATAAGTATAATTATTACAGTTCTAGCGATAATACCTCCATTATATATGGGTAATAATGCATGTTATATTGATAATGATATAAGTAATGAGTAAAATTAGTACAGTTCTAGCGATAATAACTGCATTATATGGGTAATAATGCATTGTTATGTTGATGATAATGAAAGTAATACGTATGTTTATTATAGTTCTAGCGATAGTAACTGCATAATATGGGTAATAATGCATGTTATATTGAGAATAATATAAGTAATAAGTATAATTATTACAGTTCTGGCGATAATAACTGCATTATATGGGTAATAATGCACGTTATATTGCTAATAGTATAAGTAATAAGTATAATTATTACAGTTCTGGCGATAATAACTGCATTATATGGGTAACAATGCACGTTATATTGCTAATAGTATAAGTGATAAGTATAATTATTACAGTTCTATCGATAATACCTCCATTATATGGGTAATAATGCAGGTTATATTGATAATGATATAAGTAATAAGTATAATTATTACAGTTCTAGCAATAATACCTCCATTATATGGGTAATAATGCACGTTATATTGCTAATAATATAAGTAATGAGTACAATTATTACAGTTCTAGCGATAATAACTGCATTATATGGGTAATAATGCATGCTATATTGATAATAATATAAGTAATAAGTATAATTATTACAGTTCTGGCGATAATAACTGCATTATATGGGTAATAATGCACGTTATATTGCTAATAGTATAAGTAATAAGTATAATTATTACAGTTCTAGCGATAATACCTCCATTATATATGGGTAATAATGCATGTTATATTGATAATGATATAAGTAATGAGTAAAATTAGTACAGTTCTAGCGATAATAACTGCATTATATGGGTAATAATGCGTGCTATATTGATAATAATATAAGTAATAAGTATAATTATTACAGTTCTGGCGATAATAGCTGCATTATATGGGTAATAATGCATGTTATATTGATAATATCGGGAGTAATAAGTATAATTATTATAGTTCTAGCGATAATAATAGTAAAATATGGCAAATAGTGCATGTTATATTGATAATAGTAAAAGTAATAAGTATATTTATTACAGTTCTATCGATAATACCTCCATTATATGGGTAATAATGCATGTTATATTGATAACGATATAAGTAATAAGTATAATTATTACAGTTCTAGCGATAATAACTGCATAATATGGGTAATAATGCACGTTATATTGCTAACAATATAAGTAATGAGTACAATTATTACAGTTCTAGCGATAATAACTGCATTATATGGGTAATAATGCATGTTATATTGATAATATCGGGAGTAATAAGTATAATTATTATAGTTCTAGCGATAATAATAGTAAAATATGGCAAATAGTGCATGTTATATTGATAATAATAAAAGTAATAAGTACATTTATTACAGTTCTATCGATAATAACTGCATGATATGGGTAATAATGCATGTTATATTGATGATAATAAAAGTAATACGTATATTTATTATAGTTCTAGCGATAATAACTGCATAATTTGGGTAATAATGCATGTTATATTGAGAATAATATAAGTGATAAGTATAATTATTACAGTTCTGGCGATAATAACTGCATTTAATGGGTAATAATGCACGTTATATTGCTAATAGTATAAGTAATAAGTATAATTATTACAGTTCTATCGATAATACCTCCATTATATGGGTAATAATGCATGTTATATTGATAATGATATAAGTAATAAGTATAATTATTACAGTTCTAGCGATAATAACTGCATAATATGGGTAATAATGCACGTTACATTGCTAATAATATAAGTAATGAGTACGATTATTACAGTTCTAGCGATAATAACTGCATTCTATGGGTAATAATGCATGTTATATTGATAATATCGGGAGTAATAAGTATAATTATTATAGTTCTAGCGATAATAATAGTAAAATATGGCAAATAGTGCATGTTATATTGATAATAGTAAAAGTAATAAGTATATTTATTACAGATCTATCGATAATAACTGCATAATATGGGTAATAATGCATTGTTATGTTGATGATAATGAAAGTAATACGTATGTTTATTATAGTTCTAGCGATAGTAACTGCATAATATGGGTAATAATGCATGTTATATTGAGAATAATATAAGTAATAAGTATAATTATTACAGTTCTGGCGATAATAACTGCATTATATGGGTAACAATGCACGTTATATTGCTAATAGTATAAGTAATAAGTATAATTATTACAGTTCTATCGATAATACCTCCATTATATGGGTAATAATGCATGTTATATTGATAATGATATAAGTAATAAGTATAATTATTACAGTTCTAGCGATAATAACTGCATAATATGGGTAATAATGCACGTTATATTGCTAATAATATAAGTAATGAGTACAATTATTACAGTTCTAGCGATAATAACTGCAATTATATGGGTAATAATGCATGTTATATTGATAATATCGGGAGTAATAAGTATAATTATTATAGTTCTAGCGATAATAATAGTAAAATATGGCAAATAGTGCATGTTATATTGATAATAATAAAAGTAATAAGTACATTTATTACAGTTCTATCGATAATAACTGCATGATATGGGTAATAATGCATGTTATATTGATGATAATAAAAGTAATACGTATATTTATTATAGTTCTAGCGATAATAACTGCATAATTTGGGTAATAATGCATGTTATATTGAGAATAATATAAGTGATAAGTATAATTATTACAGTTCTGGCGATAATAACTGCATTATATGGGTAATAATGCACGTTATATTGCTAATAGTATAAGTAATAAGTATAATTATTACAGTTCTATCGCTAATACCTCCATTATATGGGTAATAATGCATGTTATATTGATAATGATATAAGTAATAAGTATAATTATTACAGTTCTAGTGATAATACCTCCATTATATGGGTAATAATGCAGGTTATATTGATAATGATATAAGTAATAAGTATAATTATTACAGTTCTAGCGATAATACCTCCATTATATATGGGTAATAATGCATGTTATATTGATAATGATATAAGTAATGAGTAAAATTAGTACAGTTCTAGCGATAATAACTGCATTATATGGGTAATAATGCATGCTATATTGATAATAATATAAGTAATAAGTATAATTATTACAGTTCTGGCGATAATAGCTGCATTATATGGGTAATAATGCATGTTATATTGATAATATCGGGAGTAATAAGTATAATTATTATAGTTCTAGCGATAATAATAGTAAAATATGGCAAATAGTGCATGTTATATTGATAATAGTAAAAGTAATAAGTATATTTATTACAGTTCTATCGATAATAACTGCATGATATGGGAAATAATGCATGTTATATTGATGATAATAAAAGTAATACGTATATTTATTACAGTTCTGGCGATAATAACTGCATAATTTGGGTAATAATGCATGTTATATTGAGAATAATATAAGTGATAAGTATAATTATTACAGTTCTGGCGATAATAACTGCATTATATGGGTAATAATGCACGTTATATTGCTAATAGTATAAGTAATAAGTATAATTATTACAGTTCTATCGCTAATACCTCCATTATATGGGTAATAATGCATGTTATATTGATAATGATATAAGTAATAAGTATAATTATTACAGTTCTAGTGATAATACCTCCATTATATGGGTAATAATGCAGGTTATATTGATAATGATATAAGTAATAAGTATAATTATTACAGTTCTAGCAATAATACCTCCATTATATGGGTAATAATGCACGTTATATTGCTAATAATATAAGTAATGAGTACAATTATTACAGTTCTAGCGATAATAACTGCATTATATGGGTAATAATGCATGCTATATTGATAATAATATAAGTAATAAGTATAATTATTACAGTTCTGGCGATAATAACTGCATTATATGGGTAATAATGCACGTTATATTGCTAATAGTATAAGTAATAAGTATAATTATTACAGTTCTAGCGATAATACCTCCATTATATATGGGTAATAATGCATGTTATATTGATAATGATATAAGTAATGAGTAAAATTAGTACAGTTCTAGCGATAATAACTGCATTATATGGGTAATAATGCATGCTATATTGATAATAATATAAGTAATAAGTATAATTATTACAGTTCTGGCGATAATAGCTGCATTATATGGGTAATAATGCATGTTATATTGATAATATCGGGAGTAATAAGTATAATTATTATAGTTCTAGCGATAATAATAGTAAAATATGGCAAATAGTGCATGTTATATTGATAATAGTAAAAGTAATAAGTATATTTATTACAGTTCTATCGATAATAACTGCATAATATGGGTAATAATGCATTGTTATGTTGATGATAATGAAAGTAATACGTATGTTTATTATAGTTCTAGCGATAGTAACTGCATAATATGGGTAATAATGCATGTTATATTGAGAATAATATAAGTAGTAAGTATAACTATTACAGTTCTGGCGATAATAACTGCATTATATGGGTAATAATGCATTGTTATGTTGATGATAATGAAAGTAATACGTATGTTTATTATAGTTCTAGCGATAGTAACTGCATAATATGGGTAATAATGCATGTTATATTGAGAATAATATAAGTAATAAGTATAATTATTACAGTTCTGGCGATAATAACTGCATTATATGGGTAATAATGCACGTTATATTGCTAATAGTATAAGTAATAAGTATAATTATTACAGTTCTAGCGATAATACCTCCATTATATGGGTAATAATGCATGTTATATTGATAATGATATAAGTAATAAGTATAATTATTACAATTCTGGCGATAATAACTGCATCATATGGGTAATAATGCATGTTATATTGAGAATAATATAAGTAATAAGTATAATTATTACAGTTCTGGCGATAATAACTGCATTATATGGGTAACAATGCACGTTATATTGCTAATAGTATAAGTAATAAGTATAATTATTACAGTTCTATCGATAATACCTCCATTATATGGGTAATAATGCATGTTATATTGATAACGATATAAGTAATAAGTATAATTATTACAGTTCTAGCGATAATAACTGCATAATATGGGTAATAATGCACGTTATATTGCTAATAATATAAGTAATGAGTACAATTATTACAGTTCTAGCGATAATAACTGCATTATATGGGTAATAATGCATGTTATATTGATAATATCGGGAGTAATAAGTATAATTATTATAGTTATAGGGATAATAATAGTAAAATATGGCAAATAGTGCATGTTATATTCATAATAATAAAAGTAATAAGTACATTTATTACAGTTCTATCGATAATAACTGCATGATATGGGTAATAATGCATGTTATATTGATGATAATAAAAGTAATACGTATATTTATTATAGTTCTAGCGATAATAACTGCATAATTTGGGTAATAATGCATGTTATATTGAGAATAATATAAGTGATAAGTATAATTATTACAGTTCTGGCGATAATAACTGCATTTAATGGGTAATAATGCACGTTATATTGCTAATAGTATAAGTAATAAGTATAATTATTACAGTTCTATCGATAATACCTCCATTATATGGGTAATAATGCATGTTATATTGATAATGATATAAGTAATAAGTATAATTATTACAGTTCTAGCGATAATAACTGCATAATATGGGTAATAATGCACGTTACATTGCTAATAATATAAGTAATGAGTACGATTATTACAGTTCTAGCGATAATAACTGCATTCTATGGGTAATAATGCATGTTATATTGATAATATCGGGAGTAATAAGTATAATTATTATAGTTCTAGCGATAATAATAGTAAAATATGGCAAATAGTGCATGTTATATTGATAACAGTAAAAGTAATAAGTATATTTATTACAGATCTATCGATAATAACTGCATAATATGGGTAATAATGCATTGTTATGTTGATGATAATGAAAGTAATACGTATGTTTATTATAGTTCTAGCGATAGTAACTGCATAATATGGGTAATAATGCATGTTATATTGAGAATAATATAAGTAATAAGTATAATTATTACAGTTCTGGCGATAATAACTGCATTATATGGGTAATAATGCACGTTATATTGCTAATAGTATAAGTAATAAGTATAATTATTACAGTTCTAGCGATAATACCTCCATTATATGGGTAATAATGCATGTTATATTGATAATGATATAAGTAATAAGTATAATTATTACAGTTCTAGCGATAATAACTGCATAATATGGGTAATAATGCACGTTATATTGCTAATAATATAAGTAATGAGTACAATTATTACAGTTCTAGCGATAATAACTGCATTACATGGGTAATAATGCATGTTATATTGATAATAATATAAGTAATAAGTATAATTATTACAGTTCTAGCGATAATAACTGCATTATATGGGTAATAATGCATGTTATATTGATAATATTGGGAGTAATAAGTATAATTATAATGGTTTTAGCGATAGTAATAGTAAAATATGGCAAATAGTGCATGTTATATTGATAATAATAAAAGTAATAAATATATTTATTACAGTTCTATCGATAATAACGGCATAATATGGGTAATAATGCATGTTATGTTGGTAATAATCTAAGTAATAAGTATAATTATTACAGTTCTAGCGATAATAACTGCATTATATGGGTAATAATGCATGTTATATTGATGATAATGAAAGTAATACGTATATTTATTATAGTTCTAGCGATAATAACTGCATAATATGGGTAATAATACATGTTATATTGAGAATAATATAAGTAATAAGTATAATTATTACAGTTCTGGCGATAATAACTGCATAATATGGGTAATAATGCACGTTATATTGCTAATAATATAAGTAATGAGTACGATTATTACAGTTCTAGCGATAATAACTGCAATTATATGGGTAATAATGCATGTTATATTGATAATATCGGGAGTAATAAGTACAATTATTATAGTTCTAGCGATAATAATAGTAAAATATGGCAAATAGTGCATGTTATATTGATAATAATAAAAGTAATAAGTATATTTATTACAGTTCTATCGATAATAACTGCATGCTTTGGGTAATAATGCACGTTATATTGCTAATAGTATAAGTAATAAGTATAATTATTACAGTTCTATCGATAATACCTCCATTATATGGGTAATAATGCATGTTATATTGATAATGATATAAGTAATTAGTATAATTATTACAGTTCTAGCGATAATAACTGCATAATATGGGTAATAATGCACGTTATATTGCTAATAATATAAGTAATGAGTACAATTATTACAGTTCTAGCGATAATAACTGCATTATATGGGTAATAATGCATGTTATATTGATAATAATATAAGCAATAAGTATAATTATTACAGTTCTAGCGATAATAACTGCATTATATGGGTAATAATGCACGTTATATTGCTAATAGTATAAGTAATAAGTATAATTATCACAGTTCTATCGATAATACCTCCATTATATGGGTAATAATGCATGTTATATTGATAATGATATAAGTAATTAGTATAATTATTACAGTTCTAGCGATAATAACTGCATAATATGGGTAATAATGCATGTTATATTGATAATATTGGGAGTAATAAGTATAATTATAATAGTTTTAGCGATAATAATAGTAAAATATGGCAAATAATGCATGTTATATTGATGATAATGAAAGTAATACGTATATTTATTATAGTTCTAGCGATAATAACTGCATAATATGGGTAATAATACATGTTATATTGAGAATAATATAAGTAATAAGTATAATTATTACAGTTCTGGCGATAATAACTGCATTATATGGGTAATAACGCACGTTATATTGCTAATAGTATAAGTAATAAGTATAATTATTACAGTTCTAGCGATAATACCTCCATTATATGGGTAATAATGCATGTTATATTGATAATGATATAAGTAATAAGTATAATTGTTACAGTTCTAGCGATAATAACTGTATAATATAGGAAATAATGCACGTTATATTGCCAATAATATAAGTAATAAGTATAATTATTACAGTTCTAGCGATAATAACTGCATTATATGGGTAATAATGCACGTTATATTGCTAACAATATAAGTAATAAGTATAATTATTACAGTTCTAGCGATAATAATAGTAAAATATGGCTAATAGTGCATGATATATTGATAATAGTAAAAGTAATAAGTATATTTATTACAGTTCTATCGATAATAACTGCATAATATGGGTAATAATGCATGTTATATTGATGATAATGAGAGTAATACGTATATTTATTATTGTTCTAGCGATAATAACTGCATAATATGGGTAATAATGCATGTTATATTGAGAATAATATAAGTAATAAGTATAATTATTACAGTTCTGGCGATAATAACTGCATTATATGGGCAATAATGCAATGTTATATTGATAATATCGGGAGTAATAAGTATAATTATTATAATTCTAGCGATAATAATAGTAAAATATGGCAAATAGTGCATGTTATATTGATAATAATAAAAGTAATAAGTATATTTATTACAGTTCTATCGATAATAACTGCATAATATGGGTAATAATGCATGTTATATTGATGATAATGAAAGTAATACGTATATTTATTATAGTTCCAGCGATAATAACTGCATAATATGGGTAATAATGCATGTTATATTGAGAATAATATAAGTAATAAGTATAATTATTACAGTTCTGGCGATAATAACTGCATTATATGGGTAATAATGCACGTTATATTGGTAATAGTATAAGTAATAAGTATAATTATTACAGTTCTAGCGATAATACCTCCATTATATGGGTAATAATGCATGTTATATTGATAATGATATAAGTAATAAGTATAATTATTACAATTCTGGCGATAATAACTGCATCATATGGGTAATAATGCATGTTATATTGAGAATAATATAAGTAATAAGTATAATTATTACAGTTCTGGCGATAATAACTGCATTATATGGGCAATAATGCAATGTTATATTGATAATATCGGGAGTAATAAGTATAATTATTATAATTCTAGCGATAATAATAGTAAAATATGGCAAATAGTGCATGTTATATTGATAATAATAAAAGTAATAAGTATATTTATTACAGTTCTATCGATAATAACTGCATGATATGGGTAATAATGCACGTTATATTGCTAATAGTATAAGTAATAAGTATAATTATTACAGTTCTATCGATAATACCTCCATTATATGGGTAATAGTGCATGTTATATTGATAATGATATAAGTAATAAGTATAATTATTACAGTTCTAGCGATAATAACTGCATAATATGGGTAATAATGCACGTTATATTAGTAATAATATAAGTAATGAGTACAATTATTACAGTTCTAGCGATAATAACTGCATTATATGGGTAATAATGCATGTTATATTGATAATAATATAAGTAATAAGTATAATTATTACAGTTCTAGCGATAATAACTGCATTATATGGGTAATAATGCATGTTATATTGATAATATTGGGAGTAATAAGTATAATTATAATAGTTTTAGCGATAATAATAGTAAAATATGGCAAATAGTGCACGTTATATTGATAATAATAAAAGTAATAAATATATTTATTACAGTTCTATCGATAATGACGGCATAATATGGGTAATAATGCATGTTATATTGATGATAATAAAAGTAATACGTATATTTATTACAGTTCTAGCGATAATAACTGCATAATATGGGTAATAATGCATGTTATATTGGTAATAATCTAAGTAATAAGTATAATTATTACAGTTCCAGCGATAATAACTGCATTATATGGATAATAATGCACGTTACATTGCTAACAATATAAGTAATAAGTATAATTATTACAGTTCTAGCGATAATAACTGCATTATATGGGTAATTATGCATGTTATATTGATGATAATGAAAGTAATACGTATATTTATTATAGTTCTAGCAATAATAACTGCATAATATGGGTAATAATACATGTTATATTGATAATAATATAAGTAATAAGTATAATTATTACAGTTCTGGCGATAATAACTGCATTATATGGGTGATAATGCACGTTATATTGCTAATAGTATAAGTAATAAGTACAATTATTACAGTTCTAGCGATAATAACTGCATTATATGGGTAATAATGCATGCTATATTGATAATAATATAAGTAATAAGTATAATTATTACAGTTCTATCGATAATACCTCCATTATATGGGTAATAATGCATGTTATATTGATAATGATATAAGTAATAAGTATAATTATTACAGTTCTAGCGATAATAACTGCATAATATGGGTAATAATGCACGTTATATTGCTAATAATATAAGTAATGAGTACAATTATTACAGTTCTAGCGATAATAACTGCAATTATATGGGTAATAATGCATGTTATATTGATAATAATAAAAGTAATAAGTACATTTATTACAGTTCTATCGATAATAACTGCATGATATGGGTAATAATGCATGTTATATGGATGATAATAAAAGTAATACGTATATTTATTATAGTTCTAGCGATAATAACTGCATAATTTGGGTAATAATGCATGTTATATTGAGAATAATATAAGTGATAAGTATAATTATTACAGTTCTGGCGATAATAACTGCATTATATGGGTAATAATGCACGTTATATTGCTAATAGTATAAGTAATAAGTATAATTATTACAGTTCTATCGCTAATACCTCCATTATATGGGTAATAATGCATGTTATATTGATAATGATATAAGTAATAAGTATAATTATTACAGTTCTAGTGATAATACCTCCATTATATGGGTAATAATGCAGGTTATATTGATAATGATATAAGTAATAAGTATAATTATTACAGTTCTAGCAATAATACCTCCATTATATGGGTAATAATGCACGTTATATTGATAATATCGGGAGTAATAAGTATAATTATTATAGTTCTAGCTATAATAATAGTAAAATATGGCAAATAGTGCATGTTATATTGATAATAGTAAAAGTAATAAGTATATTTATTACAGATCTATCGATAATAACTGCATAATATGGGTAATAATGCATTGTTATGTTGATGATAATGAAAGTAATACGTATGTTTATTATAGTTCTAGCGATAGTAACTGCATAATATGGGTAATAATGCATGTTATATTGAGAATAATATAAGTAATAAGTATAATTATTACAGTTCTGGCGATAATAACTGCATTATATGGGTAATAATGCACGTTATATTGCTAATAGTATAAGTAATAAGTATAATTATTACAGTTCTAGAGATAATACCTCCATTATATGGGTAATAATGCATGTTATATTGATAATGATATAAGTAATAAGTATAATTATTACAGTTCTAGCGATAATAACTGCATAATATGGGTAATAATGCATGTTATATTGAGAATAATATAAGTAATAAGTATAATTATTACAGTTCTGGCGATAATAACTGCATTATATGGGTAATAACGCACGTTATATTGCTAATAGTATAAGTAATAAGTATAATTATTACAGTTCTAGCGATAATACCTCCATTATATGGGTAATAATGCATGTTATATTGATAATGATATAAGTAATAAGTATAATTGTTACAGTTCTAGCGATAATAACTGCATAATATAGGTAATAATGCACGTTATATTGCTAATAATATAAGTAATGAGTGCAATTATTACAGTTCTAGCGATAATAACTGCATTATATGGGTAATAATGCACGTTATATTGCTAATAGTATAAGTAATAAGTATAATTATTACAGTTCTAGCGATAATACCTCCCTTATATGGGTAATAATGCAGGTTATATTGATAATGATATAAGTAATAAGTATAATTATTATAGTTCTAGCGATAATAATAGTAAAATATGGCAAATAGTGCATGTTATATTGATAATAATATAAGTGATAAGTATAATTATTACAGTTCTGGCGATAATAACTGCATTTAATGGGTAATAATGCACGTTATATTGCTAATAGTATAAGTAATAAGTATAATTATTACAGTTCTATCGATAATAACTGCATTATATGGGTAATAATGCATGTTATATTGATAATATTGGGAGTAATAAGTATAATTATAATAGTTTTAGCGATAATAATAGTAAAATATGGCAAATAATGCATGTTATATTGATGATAATGAAAGTAATACGTATATTTATTATAGTTCTAGCGATAATAACTGCATAATATGGGTAATAATACATGTTATATTGAGAATAATATAAGTAATAAGTATAATTATTACAGTTCTGGCGATAATAACTGCATTATATGGGTAATAACGCACGTTATATTGCTAATAGTATAAGTAATAAGTATAATTATTACAGTTCTAGCGATAATACCTCCATTATATGGGTAATAATGCATGTTATATTGATAATGATATAAGTAATAAGTATAATTGTTACAGTTCTAGCGATAATAACTGTATAATATAGGAAATAATGCACGTTATATTGCCAATAATATAAGTAAGGAGTGCAATTATTACAGTTCTAGCGATAATAACTGCATAATATGGGTAATAATGCATGTTATATTGATAATAATATAAGTAATAAGTATAATTCTTACAGTTCTAGCGATAATAACTGCATTATATGGGTAATAATGCACGTTATATTGCTAACAATATAAGTAATAAGTATAATTATTACAGTTCTAGCGATAATAATAGTAAAATATGGCTAATAGTGCATGATATATTGATAATAGTAAAAGTAATAAGTATATTTATTACAGTTCTATCGATAATAACTGCATAATATGGGTAATAATGCATGTTATATTGATGATAATGAGAGTAATACGTATATTTATTATTGTTCTAGCGATAATAACTGCATAATATGGGTAATAATGCATGTTATATTGAGAATAATATAAGTAATAAGTATAATTATTACAGTTCTGGCGATAATAACTGCATTATATGGGCAATAATGCAATGTTATATTGATAATATCGGGAGTAATAAGTATAATTATTATAATTCTAGCGATAATAATAGTAAAATATGGCAAATAGTGCATGTTATATTGATAATAATAAAAGTAATAAGTATATTTATTACAGTTCTATCGATAATAACTGCATAATATGGGTAATAATGCATGTTATATTGATGATAATGAAAGTAATACGTATATTTATTATAGTTCCAGCGATAATAACTGCATAATATGGGTAATAATGCATGTTATATTGAGAATAATATAAGTAATAAGTATAATTATTACAGTTCTGGCGATAATAACTGCATTATATGGGTAATAATGCACGTTATATTGGTAATAGTATAAGTAATAAGTATAATTATTACAGTTCTAGCGATAATACCTCCATTATATGGGTAATAATGCATGTTATATTGATAATGATATAAGTAATAAGTATAATTATTACAATTCTGGCGATAATAACTGCATCATATGGGTAATAATGCATGTTATATTGAGAATAATATAAGTAATAAGTATAATTAATACAGTTCTGGCGATAATAACTGCATTATATGGGTAACAATGCACGTTATATTGCTAATAGTATAAGTAATAAGTATAATTATTACAGTTCTATCGATAATACCTCCATTATATGGGTAATAATGCATGTTATATTGATAACGATATAAGTAATAAGTATAATTATTACAGTTCTAGCGATAATAACTGCATAATATGGGTAATAATGCACGTTATATTGCTAATAATATAAGTAATGAGTACAATTATTACAGTTCTAGCGATAATAACTGCAATTATATGGGTAATAATGCATGTTATATTGATAATATCGGGAGTAATAAGTATAATTATTATAGTTCTAGCGATAATAATAGTAAAATATGGCAAATAGTGCATGTTATATTGATAATAATAAAAGTAATAAGTATATTTATTACAGTTCTATCGATAATAACTGCATGATATGGGTAATAATGCACGTTATATTGCTAATAGTATAAGTAATAAGTATAATTATTACAGTTCTATCGATAATACCTCCATTATATGGGTAATAGTGCATGTTATATTGATAATGATATAAGTAATAAGTATAATTATTACAGTTCTAGCGATAATAACTGCATAATATGGGTAATAATGCACGTTATATTGCTAATAATATAAGTAATGAGTACAATTATTACAGTTCTAGCGATAATAACTGCATTATATGGGTAATAATGCATGTTATATTGATAATAATATAAGTAATAAGTATAATTATTACAGTTCTAGCGATAATAACTGCATTATATGGGTAATAATGCATGTTATATTGATAATATTGGGAGTAATAAGTATAATTATAATAGTTTTAGCGATAATAATAGTAAAATATGGCAAATAGTGCACGTTATATTGATAATAATAAAAGTAATAAATATATTTATTACAGTTCTATCGATAATGACGGCATAATATGGGTAATAATGCATGTTATATTGATGATAATAAAAGTAATACGTATATTTATTACAGTTCTAGCGATAATAACTGCATAATATGGGTAATAATGCATGTTATATTGGTAATAATCTAAGTAATAAGTATAATTATTACAGTTCTAGCGATAATAACTGCATTATATGGATAATAATGCACGTTACATTGCTAACAATATAAGTAATAAGTATAATTATTACAGTTCTAGCGATAATAACTGCATTATATGGGTAATAATGCATGTTATATTGATAATTTCGGGAGTAATAAGTATAATTATAATAGTTTTAGCGATAATAATAGTAAAATATGGCAAATAGTGCACGTTATATTGATAATAATAAAAGTAATAAATATATTTATTACAGTTCTATCGATAATGACGGCATAATATGGGTAATAATGCATGTTATATTGATGATAATAAAAGTAATACGTATATTTATTACAGTTCTAGCGATAATAACTGCATAATATGGGTAATAATGCATGTTATATTGGTAATAATCTAAGTAATAAGTATAATTATTACAGTTCTAGCGATAATAACTGCATTATATGGGTAATTATGCATGTTATATTGATGATAATGAAAGTAATACGTATATTTATTATAGTTCTAGCAATAATAACTGCATAATATGGGTAATAATACATGTTATATTGATAATAATATAAGTAATAAGTATAATTATTACAGTTCTAGCGATAATAACTGCATAATATGGGTAATAATGCACGTTATATTGCTAATAATATAAGTAATGAGTACAATTATTACAGTTCTAGCGATAATAACTGCAATTATATGGGTAATAATGCATGTTATATTGATAATAATAAAAGTAATAAGTACATTTATTACAGTTCTATCGATAATAACTGCATGATATGGGTAATAATGCATGTTATATGGATGATAATAAAAGTAATACGTATATTTATTATAGTTCTAGCGATAATAACTGCATAATTTGGGTAATAATGCATGTTATATTGAGAATAATATAAGTGATAAGTATAATTATTACAGTTCTGGCGATAATAACTGCATTATATGGGTAATAATGCACGTTATATTGCTAATAGTATAAGTAATAAGTATAATTATTACAGTTCTATCGCTAATACCTCCATTATATGGGTAATAATGCATGTTATATTGATAATGATATAAGTAATAAGTATAATTATTACAGTTCTAGTGATAATACCTCCATTATATGGGTAATAATGCAGGTTATATTGATAATGATATAAGTAATAAGTATAATTATTACAGTTCTAGCAATAATACCTCCATTATATGGGTAATAATGCACGTTATATTGCTAATAATATAAGTAATGAGTACAATTATTACAGTTCTAGCGATAATAACTGCATTATATGGGTAATAATGCATGCTATATTGATAATAATATAAGTAATAAGTATAATTACTACAGTTCTGGCGATAATAACTGCATTATATGGGTAATAATGCACGTTATATTGCTAATAGTATAAGTAATAAGTATAACTATTACAGTTCTAGCGATAATACCTCCATTATATATGGGTAATAATGCATGTTATATTGATAATGATATAAGTAATGAGTAAAATTAGTACAGTTCTAGCGATAATAACTGCATTATATGGGTAATAATGCATGCTATATTGATAATAATATAAGTAATAAGTATAATTATTACAGTTCTGGCGATAATAGCTGCATTATATGGGTAATAATGCATGTTATATTGATAATATCGGGAGTAATAAGTATAATTATTATAGTTCTAGCGATAATAATAGTAAAATATGGCAAATAGTGCATGTTATATTGATAATAATATAAGTGATAAGTATAATTATTACAGTTCTGGCGATAATAACTGCATTTAATGGGTAATAATGCACGTTATATTGCTAATAGTATAAGTAATAAGTATAATTATTACAGTTCTATCGATAATACCTCCATTATATGGGTAATAATGCATGTTATATTGATAATGATATAAGTAATAAGTATAATTATTACAGTTCTAGCGATAATAACTGCATAATATGGGTAATAATGCACGTTACATTGCTAATAATATAAGTAATGAGTACGATTATTACAGTTCTAGCGATAATAACTGCATTCTATGGGTAATAATGCATGTTATATTGATAATATCGGGAGTAATAAGTATAATTATTATAGTTCTAGCTATAATAATAGTAAAATATGGCAAATAGTGCATGTTATATTGATAATAGTAAAAGTAATAAGTATATTTATTACAGATCTATCGATAATAACTGCATAATATGGGTAATAATGCATTGTTATATTGATGATAATGAAAGTAATACGTATGTTTATTATAGTTCTAGCGATAGTAACTGCATAATATGGGTAATAATGCATGTTATATTGAGAATAATATAAGTAATAAGTATAATTATTACAGTTCTGGCGATAATAACTGCATTATATGGGTAATAATGCACGTTATATTGCTAATAGTATAAGTAATAAGTATAATTATTACAGTTCTAGAGATAATACCTCCATTATATGGGTAATAATGCATGTTATATTGATAATGATATAAGTAATAAGTATAATTATTACAGTTCTAGCGATAATAACTGCATAATATGGGTAATAATGCATGTTATATTGAGAATAATATAAGTAATAAGTATAATTATTACAGTTCTGGCGATAATAACTGCATTATATGGGTAATAACGCACGTTATATTGCTAATAGTATAAGTAATAAGTATAATTATTACAGTTCTATCGATAATACCTCCATTATATGGGTAATAATGCATGTTATATTGATAACGATATAAGTAATAAGTATAATTATTACAGTTCTAGCGATAATAACTGCGTAATATGGGTAATAATGCACGTTATATTGCTAATAATATAAGTAATGAGTACAATTATTACAGTTCTAGCGATAATAACTGCATTATATGGGTAATAATGCATGTTATATTGATAATATCGGGAGTAATAAGTATAATTATTATAGTTCTAGCGATAATAATAGTAAAATATGGCAAATAGTGCATGTTATATTGATAATAATATAAGTGATAAGTATAATTATTACAGTTCTGGCGATAATAACTGCATTTAATGGGTAATAATGCACGTTATATTGCTAATAGTATAAGTAATAAGTATAATTATTACAGTTCTATCGATAATACCTCCATTATATGGGTAATAATGCATGTTATATTGATAATGATATAAGTAATAAGTATAATTATTACAGTTCTAGCGATAATAACTGCATAATATGGGTAATAATGCACGTTACATTGCTAATAATATAAGTAATGAGTACGATTATTACAGTTCTAGCGATAATAACTGCATTCTATGGGTAATAATGCATGTTATATTGATAATATCGGGAGTAATAAGTATAATTATTATAGTTCTAGCTATAATAATAGTAAAATATGGCAAATAGTGCATGTTATATTGATAATAGTAAAAGTAATAAGTATATTTATTACAGATCTATCGATAATAACTGCATAATATGGGTAATAATGCATTGTTATATTGATGATAATGAAAGTAATACGTATGTTTATTATAGTTCTAGCGATAGTAACTGCATAATATGGGTAATAATGCATGTTATATTGAGAATAATATAAGTAATAAGTATAATTATTACAGTTCTGGCGATAATAACTGCATTATATGGGTAATAATGCACGTTATATTGCTAATAGTATAAGTAATAAGTATAATTATTACAGTTCTAGAGATAATACCTCCATTATATGGGTAATAATGCATGTTATATTGATAATGATATAAGTAATAAGTATAATTATTACAGTTCTAGCGATAATAACTGCATAATATGGGTAATAATGCATGTTATATTGAGAATAATATAAGTAATAAGTATAATTATTACAGTTCTGGCGATAATAACTGCATTATATGGGTAATAACGCACGTTATATTGCTAATAGTATAAGTAATAAGTATAATTATTACAGTTCTATCGATAATACCTCCATTATATGGGTAATAATGCATGTTATATTGATAACGATATAAGTAATAAGTATAATTATTACAGTTCTAGCGATAATAACTGCGTAATATGGGTAATAATGCACGTTATATTGCTAATAATATAAGTAATGAGTACGATTATTACAGTTCTAGCGATAATAACTGCATTCTATGGGTAATAATGCATGTTATATTGATAATATCGGGAGTAATAAGTATAATTATTATAGTTCTAGCTATAATAATAGTAAAATATGGCAAATAGTGCATGTTATATTGATAATAGTAAAAGTAATAAGTATATTTATTACAGATCTATCGATAATAACTGCATAATATGGGTAATAATGCATTGTTATATTGATGATAATGAAAGTAATACGTATGTTTATTACAGTTCTAGCGATAATAACTGCATAATATGGGTAATAATGCATGTTATATTGAGAATAATATAAGTAATAAGTATAATTATTACAGTTCTGGCGATAATAACTGCATTATATGGGTAATAACGCACGTTATATTGCTAATAGTATAAGTAATAAGTATAATTATTACAGTTCTAGCGATAATACCTCCATTATATGGGTAATAATGCATGTTATATTGATAATGATATAAGTAATAAGTATAATTGTTACAGTTCTAGCGATAATAACTGCATAATATAGGTAATAATGCACGTTATATTGCTAATAATATAAGTAATGAGTGCAATTATTACAGTTCTAGCGATAATAACTGCATTATATGGGTAATAATGCACGTTATATTGCTAATAGTATAAGTAATAAGTATAATTATTACAGTTCTAGCGATAATACCTCCCTTATATGGGTAATAATGCAGGTTATATTGATAATGATATAAGTAATAAGTATAATTATTACAGTTCTAGCGATAATAACTGCATAATATGGGTAATAATGCATGTTATATTGATAATAATATAAGTAATAAGTATAATTATTACAGTTCTAGCGATAATAACTGCATAATATGGGTAATAATGCACGTTATATTGCTAATAATATAAGTAATGAGTATAATTATTGCAGTTCTAGCGATAATAACTGCATTATATGGGTAATAAGGCATGTTATATTGATAATAATATAAGTAATAAGTATAATTATTACAGTTCTAGCGATAATACCTCCATTATGTGGGTAATAATGCATGTTATACTGATGATAATGAAAGTAATACGTATATTTATTATAGTTCTAGCGATAATAACTGCATAATATGGGTAATAATGCATGTTATATTGAGAATAATATAAGTAATAAGTATAATTATTACAGTTCTAGCGATAATAGCTCCATTATGTGGGTAATAATGCATGTTATATTGATGATAATAAAAGTAATACGTATATTTATTACAGTTCTAGCGATAATAGCTGCATAATATGGGTAATAATGCATGTTATATTGGTAATAATCTAAGTAATAAGTATAATTATTACAGTTCTAGCGATAATAACTGCATTATATGGATAATAATGCACGTTATATTGCTAACAATATAAGTAATAAGTATAATTATTACAGTTCTAGCGATAATAACTGCATTATATGGGTAATAATGCATGTTATATTGATGATAATGAAAGTAATACGTATATTTATTATAGTTCTAGCGATAATAACTGCATAATATGGGTAATAATACATGTTATATTGAGAATAATATAAGTAATAAGTATAGTTATTACAGTTCTGGCGATAATAACTGCATTATATGGGTAATAACGCACGTTATATTGCTAATAGTATAAGTAATAAGTATAATTATTACAGTTCTAGCGATAATACCTCCATTATATGGGTAATAATGCATGTTATATTGATAATGATATAAGTAATAAGTATAATTGTTACAGTTCTAGCGATAATAACTGTATAATATAGGTAATAATGCACGTTATATTGCTAATAATATAAGTAATGAGTGCATTTATTACAGTTCTAGCGATAATAACTGCATAATATGGGTAATAATGCATGTTATATTGATAATAATATAAGTAATAAGTATAATTATTACAGTTCTAGCGATAATAACTGCATTATAGGGGTAATAATGCACGTTATATTGCTAACAATATAAGTAATAAGTATAATTATTACAGTTCTAGCGATAATAATAGTAAAATATGGCTAATAGTGCATGATATATTGATAATAATAAAAGTAATAAGTATATTTATTACAGTTCTATCGATAATAACTGCATAATATGGGTAATAATGCATGTTATATTGATGATAATGAAAGTAATACGTATATTTATTATAGTTCTAGCGATAATAACTGCATAATATGGGTAATAATGCATGTTATATTGAGAATAATATAAGTAATAAGTATAATTATTACAGTTCTGGCGATAATAACTGCATTATATGGGTAATAACGCACGTTATATTGCTAATAGTATAAGTAATAAGTCTAATTATTACAGTTCTAGCGATAATACCTCCATTATATGGGTAATAATGCATGTTATATTGATAATGATATAAGTAATAAGTATAATTGTTACAGTTCTAGCGATAATAACTGCATAATATAGGTAATAATGCACGTTATATTGCTAATAATATAAGTAATGAGTGCAATTATTACAGTTCTAGCGATAATAACTGCATAATATGGGTAATAATGCATGTTATATTGATAATAATATAAGTAATAAGTATAATTATTACAGTTCTAGCGATAATAACTGCATTATATGGGTAATAATGCACGTTATATTGCTAACAATATAAGTAATAAGTATAATTATTACAGTTCTAGCGATAATAATAGTAAAATATGGCTAATAGTGCATGATATATTGATAATAGTAAAAGTAATAAGTATATTTATTATAGTTCTAGCGATAATAACTGCATAATATGGGTAATAATGCATGTTATATTGAGAATAATATAAGTAATAAGTATAATTATTACAGTTCTGGCGATAATAACTGCATTATATGGGTAATAACGCACGTTATATTGCTAATAGTATAAGTAATAAGTATAATTATTACAGTTCTGGCGATAATAACTGCATTATATGGGTAATAACGCACGTTATATTGCTAATAGTATAAGTAATAAGTATAATTATTACAGTTCTAGCGATAATACCTCCATTATATGGGTAATAATGCATGTTATATTGATAATGATATAAGTAATAAGTATAATTGTTACAGTTCTAGCGATAATAACTGCATAATATAGGTAATAATGCACGTTATATTGCTAATAATATAAGTAATGAGTGCAATTATTACAGTTCTAGCGATAATAACTGCATTATATGGGTAATAATGCACGTTATATTGCTAACAGTATAAGTAATAAGTATAATTATTACAGTTCTAGCGATAATACCTCCCTTATATGGGTAATAATGCAGGTTATATTGATAATGATATAAGTAATAAGTATAATTATTACAGTTCTAGCGATAATAACTGCATAATATGGGTAATAATGCATGTTATATTGATAATAATATAAGTAATAAGTATAGTTATTACAGTTCTAGCGATAATAACTGCATAATATGGGTAATAATGCACGTTATATTGCTAATAATATAAGTAATGAGTATAATTATTGCAGTTCTAGCGATAATAACTGCATTATATGGGTAATAAGGCATGTTATATTGATAATAATATAAGTAATAAGTATAATTATTACAGTTCTAGCGATAATACCTCCATTATGTGGGTAATAATGCATGTTATACTGATGATAATGAAAGTAATACGTATATTTATTATAGTTCTAGCGATAATAACTGCATAATATGGGTAATAATGCATGTTATATTGAGAATAATCTAAGTAATAAGTATAATTATTACAGTTCTAGCGATAATAACTGCATTATATGGATAATAATGCACGTTATATTGCTAACAATATAAGTAATAAGTATAATTATTACAGTTCTAGCGATAATAACTGCATTATATGGGTAATAATGCATGTTATATTGATGATAATGAAAGTAATACGTATTTTTATAATAGTTCTAGCGATAATAACTGCATAATATGGGTAATAATACATGTTATATTGAGAATAATATAAGTAATAAGTATAATTATTACAGTTCTGGCGATAATAACTGCATTATATGGGTAATAACGCACGTTATATTGCTAATAGTATAAGTAATAAGTATAATTATTACAGTTCTAGCGATAATACCTCCATTATATGGGTAATAATGCATGTTATATTGATAATGATATAAGTAATAAGTATAATTGTTACAGTTCTAGCGATAATAACTGTATAATATAGGTAATAATGCACGTTATATTGCTAATAATATAAGTAATGAGTGCATTTATTACAGTTCTAGCGATAATAACTGCATAATATGGGTAATAATGCATGTTATATTGATAATAATATAAGTAATAAGTATAATTATTACAGTTCTAGCGATAATAACTGCATTATAGGGGTAATAATGCACGTTATATTGCTAACAATATAAGTAATAAGTATAATTATTACAGTTCTAGCGATAATAATAGTAAAATATGGCTAATAGTGCATGATATATTGATAATAATAAAAGTAATAAGTATATTTATTACAGTTCTATCGATAATAACTGCATAATATGGGTAATAATGCATGTTATATTGAGAATAATATAAGTAATAAGTATAATTATTACAGTTCTAGCGATAATAGCTCCATTATGTGGGTAATAATGCATGTTATATTGATGATAATAAAAGTAATACGTATATTTATTACAGTTCTAGCGATAATAGCTGCATAATATGGGTAATAATGCATGTTATATTGGTAATAATCTAAGTAATAAGTATAATTATTACAGTTCTAGCGATAATAACTGCATTATATGGATAATAATGCACGTTATATTGCTAACAATATAAGTAATAAGTATAATTATTACAGTTCTAGCGATAATAACTGCATTATATGGGTAATAATGCATGTTATATTGATGATAATGAAAGTAATACGTATATTTATTATAGTTCTAGCGATAATAACTGCATAATATGGGTAATAATACATGTTATATTGAGAATAATATAAGTAATAAGTATAATTATTACAGTTCTGGCGATAATAACTGCATTATATGGGTAATAACGCACGTTATATTGCTAATAGTATAAGTAATAAGTATAATTATTACAGTTCTAGCGATAATACCTCCATTATATGGGTAATAATGCATGTTATATTGATAATGATATAAGTAATAAGTATAATTGTTACAGTTCTAGCGATAATAACTGTATAATATAGGTAATAATGCACGTTATATTGCTAATAATATAAGTAATGAGTGCATTTATTACAGTTCTAGCGATAATAACTGCATAATATGGGTAATAATGCATGTTATATTGATAATAATATAAGTAATAAGTATAATTATTACAGTTCTAGCGATAATAACTGCATTATAGGGGTAATAATGCACGTTATATTGCTAACAATATAAGTAATAAGTATAATTATTACAGTTCTAGCGATAATAATAGTAAAATATGGCTAATAGTGCATGATATATTGATAATAATAAAAGTAATAAGTATATTTATTACAGTTCTATCGATAATAACTGCATAATATGGGTAATAATGCATGTTATATTGATGATAATGAAAGTAATACGTATATTTATTATAGTTCTAGCGATAATAACTGCATAATATGGGTAATAATGCATGTTATATTGAGAATAATATAAGTAATAAGTATAATTATTACAGTTCTGGCGATAATAACTGCATTATATGGGTAATAACGCACGTTATATTGCTAATAGTATAAGTAATAAGTATAATTATTACAGTTCTAGCGATAATACCTCCATTATATGGGTAATAATGCATGTTATATTGATAATGATATAAGTAATAAGTATAATTGTTACAGTTCTAGCGATAATAACTGCATAATATAGGTAATAATGCACGTTATATTGCTAATAATATAAGTAATGAGTGCAATTATTACAGTTCTAGCGATAATAACTGCATAATATGGGTAATAATGCATGTTATATTGATAATAATATAAGTAATAAGTATAATTATTACAGTTCTAGCGATAATAACTGCATTATATGGGTAATAATGCACGTTATATTGCTAACAATATAAGTAATAAGTATAATTATTACAGTTCTAGCGATAATAATAGTAAAATATGGCTAATAGTGCATGATATATTGATAATAGTAAAAGTAATAAGTATATTTATTATAGTTCTAGCGATAATAACTGCATAATATGGGTAATAATGCATGTTATATTGAGAATAATATAAGTAATAAGTATAATTATTACAGTTCTGGCGATAATAACTGCATTATATGGGTAATAACGCACGTTATATTGCTAATAGTATAAGTAATAAGTATAATTATTACAGTTCTGGCGATAATAACTGCATTATATGGGTAATAACGCACGTTATATTGCTAATAGTATAAGTAATAAGTATAATTATTACAGTTCTAGCGATAATACCTCCATTATATGGGTAATAATGCATGTTATATTGATAATGATATAAGTAATAAGTATAATTGTTACAGTTCTAGCGATAATAACTGCATAATATAGGTAATAATGCACGTTATATTGCTAACAGTATAAGTAATAAGTATAATTATTACAGTTCTAGCGATAATACCTCCCTTATATGGGTAATAATGCAGGTTATATTGATAATGATATAAGTAATAAGTATAATTATTACAGTTCTAGCGATAATAACTGCATAATATGGGTAATAATGCATGTTATATTGATAATAATATAAGTAATAAGTATAATTATTACAGTTCTAGCGATAATAACTGCATAATATGGGTAATAATGCACGTTATATTGCTAATAATATAAGTAATGAGTATAATTATTGCAGTTCTAGCGATAATAACTGCATTATATGGGTAATAAGGCATGTTATATTGATAATAATATAAGTAATAAGTATAATTATTACAGTTCTAGCGATAATACCTCCATTATGTGGGTAATAATGCATGTTATACTGATGATAATGAAAGTAATACGTATATTTATTATAGTTCTAGCGATAATAACTGCATAATATGGGTAATAATGCATGTTATATTGAGAATAATATAAGTAATAAGTATAATTATTACAGTTCTAGCGATAATACCTCCATTATGTGGGTAATAATGCATGTTATATTGATGATAATAAAAGTAATACGTATATTTATTACAGTTCTAGCGATAATAGCTGCATAATATGGGTAATAATGCATGTTATATTGGTAATAATCTAAGTAATAAGTATAATTATTACAGTTCTAGCGATAATAACTGCATTATATGGATAATAATGCACGTTATATTGCTAACAATATAAGTAATAAGTATAATTATTACAGTTCTAGCGATAATAACTGCATTATATGGGTAATAATGCATGTTATATTGATGATAATGAAAGTAATACGTATTTTTATAATAGTTCTAGCGATAATAACTGCATAATATGGGTAATAATACATGTTATATTGAGAATAATATAAGTAATAAGTATAATTATTGCAGTTCTGGCGATAATAACTGCATTATATGGGTAATAACGCACGTTATATTGCTAATAGTATAAGTAATAAGTATAATTATTACAGTTCTAGCGATAATACCTCCATTATATGGGTAATAATGCATGTTATATTGATAATGATATAAGTAATAAGTATAATTGTTACAGTTCTAGCGATAATAACTGTATAATATAGGTAATAATGCACGTTATATTGCTAATAATATAAGTAATGAGTGCATTTATTACAGTTCTAGCGATAATAACTGCATAATATGGGTAATAATGCATGTTATATTGATAATAATATAAGTAATAAGTATAATTATTACAGTTCTAGCGATAATAACTGCATTATAGGGGTAATAATGCACGTTATATTGCTAACAATATAAGTAATAAGTATAATTATTACAGTTCTAGCGATAATAATAGTAAAATATGGCTAATAGTGCATGATATATTGATAATAATAAAAGTAATAAGTATATTTATTACAGTTCTATCGATAATAACTGCATAATATGGGTAATAATGCATGTTATATTGATGATAATGAAAGTAATACGTATATTTATTATAGTTCTAGCGATAATAACTGCATAATATGGGTAATAATGCATGTTATATTGAGAATAATATAAGTAATAAGTATAATTATTACAGTTCTGGCGATAATAACTGCATTATATGGGTAATAACGCACGTTATATTGCTAATAGTATAAGTAATAAGTATAATTATTACAGTTCTAGCGATAATACCTCCATTATATGGGTAATAATGCATGTTATATTGATAATGATATAAGTAATAAGTATAATTGTTACAGTTCTAGCGATAATAACTGCATAATATAGGTAATAATGCACGTTATATTGCTAATAATATAAGTAATGAGTGCAATTATTACAGTTCTAGCGATAATAACTGCATAATATGGGTAATAATGCATGTTATATTGATAATAATATAAGTAATAAGTATAATTATTACAGTTCTAGCGATAATAACTGCATTATATGGGTAATAATGCACGTTATATTGCTAACAATATAAGTAATAAGTATAATTATTACAGTTCTAGCGATAATAATAGTAAAATATGGATAATAGTGCATGATATATTGATAATAGTAAAAGTAATAAGTATATTTATTATAGTTCTAGCGATAATAACTGCATAATATGGGTAATAATGCATGTTATATTGAGAATAATATAAGTAATAAGTATAATTATTACAGTTCTGGCGATAATAACTGCATTATATGGGTAATAACGCACGTTATATTGCTAATAGTATAAGTAATAAGTATAATTATTACAGTTCTAGCGATAATACCTCCATTATATGGGTAATAATGCATGTTATATTGATAATGATATAAGTAATAAGTATAATTGTTACAGTTCTAGCGATAATAACTGCATAATATAGGTAATAATGCACGTTATATTGCTAATAATATAAGTAATGAGTGCAATTATTACAGTTCTAGCGATAATAACTGCATAATATGGGTAATAATGCATGTTATATTGATAATAATATAAGTAATAAGTATAATTATTACAGTTCTAGCGATAATAACTGCATTATATGGGTAATAATGCACGTTATATTGCTAACAATATAAGTAATAAGTATAATTATTACAGTTCTAGCGATAATAATAGTAAAATATGGCTAATAGTGCATGATATATTGATAATAGTAAAAGTAATAAGTATATTTATTACAGTTCTATCGATAATAACTGCATAATATGGGTAATAATGCATGTTATATTGATGATAATGAAAGTAATACGTATATTTATTATAGTTCTAGCGATAATAACTGCATTATATGGGTAATAATGCACGTTATATTGCTAATAGTATAAGTAATAAGTATAATTATTACAGTCCTAGCGATAATACCTCCCTTATATGGGTAATAATGCAGGTTATATTGATAATGATATAAGTAATAAGTATAATTATTACAGTTCTAGCGATAATAACTGCATAATATGGGTAATAATGCATGTTATATTGATAATAATATAAGTAATAAGTATAATTATTACAGTTCTAGCGATAATAACTGCATAATATGGGTAATAATGCACGTTATATTGCTAATAATATAAGTAATGAGTATAATTATTGCAGTTCTAGCGATAATAACTGCATTATATGGGTAATAAGGCATGTTATATTGATAATAATATAAGTAATAAGTATAATTATTACAGTTCTAGCGATAATACCTCCATTATGTGGGTAATAATGCATGTTATACTGATGATAATGAAAGTAATACGTATATTTATTACAGTTCTAGCGATAATAGCTGCATAATATGGGTAATAATGCATGTTATATTGGTAATAATCTAAGTAATAAGTATAATTATTACAGTTCTAGCGATAATAACTGCATTATATGGATAATAATGCACGTTATATTGCTAACAATATAAGTAATAAGTATAATTATTACAGTTCTAGCGATAATAACTGCATTATATGGGTAATAATGCATGTTATATTGATGATAATGAAAGTAATACGTATATTTATTATAGTTCTAGCGATAATAACTGCATAATATGGGTAATAATACATGTTATATTGAGAATAATATAAGTAATAAGTATAATTATTACAGTTCTGGCGATAATAACTGCATTATATGGGTAATAACGCACGTTATATTGCTAATAGTATAAGTAATAAGTATAATTATTACAGTTCTAGCGAGAATACCTCCATTATATGGGAAATAATGCATGTTATATTGATAATGATATAAGTAATAAGTATAATTGTTACAGTTCTAGCGATAATAACTGCATAATATAGGTAATAATGCACGTTATATTGCTAATAATATAAGTAATGAGTGCAATTATTACAGTTCTAGCGATAATAACTGCATAATATGGGTAATAATGCATGTTATATTGATAATGATATAAGTAATAAGTATAATTATTAGAGTTCTAGCGATAATAACTGCATAATATGGGTAATAATGCACGTTATTTTGCTAATAATATAAGTAAGGAGTACCATTATTACAGTTCTAGCGATAATAACTGCATAATATGGGTAATAATGCATGTTATATTGATAATAATATAAGTAATAAGTATAATTATTACAGTTCTAGCAATAATAACTGCATAATATGGGTAATAATGCACGTTATATTGCTAATAATATAAGTAATGAGTATAATTATTACAGTTCTAGCGATAATAACTGCATTATATGGGTAATAAGGCATGTTATATTGATAATAATATAAGTAATAAGTATAATTATTACAGTTCTAGCGATAATACCTCCATTATGTGGGTAATAATGCATGTTATACTGATGATAATGAAAGTAATACGTATATTTATTATAGTTCTAGGGATAATAACTGCATAATATGGGTAATAATGCATGTTATATTGAGAATAATATAAGTAATAAGTATAATTATTACAGTTCTAGCGATAATACCTCCATTATGTGGGTAATAATGCATGTTATACTGATGATAATGAAAGTAATACGTATATTTATTATAGTTCTAGCGATAATAACTGCATAATATGGGTAATAATGCACGTTATATTGCTAACAATATAAGCAATAAGTATAATTATTACAGTTCTAGCGGTAATAATAGTAAAATATGGCTAATAGTGCATGATATATTGATAATAGTAAAAGTAATAAGTATATTTATTACAGTTCTATCGATAATAACTGCATAATATGGGTAATAATGCATGTTATATTGATGATAATGAAAGTAGTAAGTATATTTATTACAGTTCTAGCGATAATAACTGCATAATTTGGGTAATAATGCATGTTATATTGAGAATAATATAAGTAATAAGTATAATTATTACAGTTCTGGCGATAATAACTGCATTATATGGGTAATAACGCACGTTATATTGCTAATAGTATAAGTAATAAGTATAATTATTACAGTTCTAGCGAGAATACCTCCATTATATGGGTAATAATGCATGTTATATTGATAATGATATAAGTAATAAGTATAATTGTTACAGTTCTAGCGATAATAACTGCATAATATAGGTAATAATGCACGTTATATTGCTAATAATATAAGTAATGAGTGCAATTATTACAGTTCTAGCGATAATTACTGCATAATATGGGTAATAATGCATGTTATATTGATAATAATATAAGTAATAAGTATAATTATTACAGTTCTAGCGATAATAACTGCATTATATGGGTAATAATGCACGTTATATTGCTAACAATATAAGTAATAAGTATAATTATTACAGTTCTAGCGATAATAATAGTAAAATATGGCTAATAGTGCATGATATATTGATAACAGTAAAAGTTATAACTATATTTATTATAGTTCTATCGATAATAACTGCATAATATGGGTAATAATGCATGTTATATTGACGATAATGAAAGTAATACGTATATTTATTATAGTTCTAGCGATAATAACTGCATAATATGGGTATTAATACATGTTATATTGAGAATAATATAAGTAATAAGTATAATTATTACAGTTCTGGCGATAATAACTGCATTATATGGGTAATAACGCACGTTATATTGCTAATAGTATAAGTAATAAGTATAATTATTACAGTTCTAGCGATAATACCTCCATTATATGGGTAATAATGCATGTTATATTGATGATAATAAAAGTAATACGTATATTTATTACAGTTCTAGCGATAATAGCTGCATAATATGGGTAATAATGCATGTTATATTGGTAATAATCTAAGTAATAAGTATAATTATTACAGTTCTAGCGATAATAACTGCATTATATGGATAATAATGCACGTTATATTGCTAACAATATAAGTAATAAGTATAATTATTACAGTTCTAGCGATAATAACTGCATAATATGGGTAATAATGCACGTTATATTGCTAATAATATAAGTAATGAGTACAATTATTACAGTTCTAGCGATAATAACTGCATTATATGGGTAATAATGCATGTTATATCGATAATAATATAAGTAATAAGTATAATTATTACAGTTCTAGCGATAATAACTGCATTATATGGGTAATAATGCACGTTATATTGCTAATAGTATAAGTAATAAGTATAATTATCACAGTTCTATCGATAATACCTCCATTACATGGGTAATAATGCATGTTATATTGATAATGATATAAGTAATTAGTATAATTATTACAGTTCTAGCGATAATAACTGCATAATATGGGTAATAATGCACGTTATATTGCTAATAATATAAGTAATGAGTACAATTATTACAGTTCTAGCGATAATAACTGCATTATATGGGTAATAATGCATGTTATATTGATAATAATATAAGTAATAAGTATAATTATTACAGTTCTAGCGATAATAACTGCATTATATGGGTAATAATGCATGTTATATTGATAATATTGGGAGTAATAAGTATAATTATAATAGTTTTAGCGATAATAATAGTAAAATACGGTAAATAATGCATGTTATATTGATGATAATGAAAGTAATACGTATATTTATTATAGTTCTAGCGATAATAACTGCATAATATGGGTAATAATACATGTTATATTGAGAATAATATAAGTAATAAGTATAATTATTACAGTTCTGGCGTTAATAACTGCATTATATGGGTAATAACGCACGTTATATTGCTAATAGTATAAGTAATAAGTATAATTATTACAGTTCTAGCGATAATACCTCCATTATATGGGTAATAATGCATGTTATATTGATAATAATAAAAGTAATAAGTATATTTATTACAGTTCTATCGATAATAACTGCATAATATGGGTAATAATGCATGTTATATTGATGATAATGAAAGTAATACGTATATTTATTATAGTTCTAGCGATAATAACTGCATAATATGGGTAATAATGCATGTTATATTGAGAATAATATAAGTAATAAGTATAATTATTACAGTTCTGGCGATAATAACTGCATTATATGGGTAATAACGCACGTTATATTGCTAATAGTATAAGTAATAAGTATAATTATTACAGTTCTAGCGAGAATACCTCCATTATATGGGAAATAATGCATGTTATATTGATAATGATATAAGTAATAAGTATAATTGTTACAGTTCTAGCGATAATAACTGCATAATATAGGTAATAATGCACGTTATATTGCTAATAATATAAGTAATGAGTGCAATTATTACAGTTCTAGCGATAATAACTGCATAATATGGGTAATAATGCATGTTATATTGATAATCATATAAGTAATAAGTATAATTATTAGAGTTCTAGCGATAATAACTGCATAATATGGGTAATAATGCACGTTATTTTGCTAATAATATAAGTAAGGAGTACAATTATTACAGTTCTAGCGATAATAACTACATAATATGGGTAATAATGCATGTTATATTGATAATAATATAAGTAATAAGTATAATTATTACAGTTCTAGCGATAATAACTGCATAATATGGGTAATAATGCACGTTATATTGCTAATAATATAAGTAATGAGTATAATTATTACAGTTCTAGCGATAATAACTGCATTATATGGGTAATAAGGCATGTTATATTGATAATAATATAAGTAATAAGTATAATTATTACAGTTCTAGCGATAATACCTCCATTATGTGGGTAATAATGCATGTTATACTGATGATAATGAAAGTAATACGTATATTTATTATAGTTCTAGGGATAATAACTGCATAATATGGGTAATAATGCATGTTATATTGAGAATAATATAAGTAATAAGTATAATTATTACAGTTCTAGCGATAATACCTCCATTATGTGGGTAATAATGCATGTTATATTGATGATAATAAAAGTAATACGTATATTTATTACAGTTCTAGCGATAATAGCTGCATAATATGGGTAATAATGCATGTTATATTGGTAATAATCTAAGTAATAAGTATAATTATTACAGTTCTAGCGATAATAACTGCATTATATGGATAATAATGCACGTTATATTGCTAACAATATAAGTAATAAGTATAATTATTACAGTTCTAGCGATAATAACTGCATTATATGGGTAATAATGCATGTTATATTGATGATAATGAAAGTAATACGTATATTTATTATAGTTCTAGCGATAATAACTGCATAATATGGGTAATAATACATGTTATATTGAGAATAATATAAGTAATAAGTATAATTATTACAGTTCTGGCGATAATAACTGCATTATATGGGTAATAACGCACGTTATATTGCTAATAGTATAAGTAATAAGTATAATTATTACAGTTCTAGCGATAATACCTCCATTATATGGGTAATAATGCATGTTATATTGATAATGATATAAGTAATAAGTATAATTGTTACAGTTCTAGCGATAATAACTGTATAATATAGGCAATAATGCACGTTATATTGCTAATAATATAAGTAATGAGTGCATTTATTACAGTTCTAGCGATAATAACTGCATAATATGGGTAATAATGCATGTTATATTGATAATAATATAAGTAATAAGTATAATTATTACAGTTCTAGCGATAATAACTGCATTATATGGGTAATAATGCACGTTATATTGCTAACAATATAAGTAATAAGTATAATTATTACAGTTCTAGCGATAATAATAGTAAAATATGGCTAATAGTGCATGATATATTGATAATAGTAAAAGTAATAAGTATATTTATTACAGTTCTATCGATAATAACTGCATAATATGGGTAATAATGCATGTTATATTGATGATAATGAGAGTAATACGTATATTTATTATTGTTCTAGCGATAATAACTGCATAATATGGGTAATAATGCATGTTATATTGAGAATAATATAAGTAATAAGTATAATTATTACAGTTCTGGCGATAATAATTGCATTATATGGGTAATAATGCAATGTTATATTGATAATATCGGGAGTAATAAGTATAATTATTATAATTCTAGCGATAATAATAGTAAAATATGGCAAATAGTGCATGTTATATTGATAATAATAAAAGTAATAAGTATATTTATTACAGTTCTATCGATAATAACTGCATAATATGGGTAATAATGCATGTTATATTGATGATAATGAAAGTAATACGTATATTTATTATAGTTCTAGCGATAATAACTGCATAATATGGGTAATAATGCATGTTATATTGAGAATAATATAAGTAATAAGTATAATTATTACAGTTCTGGCGATAATAACTGCATTATATGGGTAATAACGCACGTTATATTGCTAATAGTATAAGTAATAAGTATAATTATTACAGTTCTAGCGATAATACCTCCATTATATGGGTAATAATGCATGTTATATTGATAATGATATAAGTAATAAGTATAATTGTTACAGTTCTAGCGATAATAACTGCATAATATAGGTAATAATGCACGTTATATTGCTAATAATATAAGTAATGAGTGCAATTATTACAGTTCTAGCGATAATAACTGCATAATATGGGTAATAATGCATGTTATATTGATAATAATATAAGTAATAAGTATAATTATTACAGTTCTAGCGATAATAACTGCATTATATGGGTAATAATGCACGTTATATTGCTAACAATATAAGTAATAAGTATAATTATTACAGTTCTAGCGATAATAATAGTAAAATATGGCTAATAGTGCATGATATATTGATAATAGTAAAAGTAATAAGTATATTTATTACAGTTCTATCGATAATAACTGCATAATATGGGTAATAATGCATGTTATATTGATGATAATGAAAGTAATACGTATATTTATTATAGTTCTAGCGATAATAACTGCATTATATGGGTAATAATGCACGTTATATTGCTAATAGTATAAGTAATAAGTATAATTATTACAGTTCTAGCGATAATACCTCCCTTATATGGGTAATAATGCAGGTTATATTGATAATGATATAAGTAATAAGTATAATTATTACAGTTCTAGCGATAATAACTGCATAATTTGGGTAATAATGCATGTTATATTGAGAATAATATAAGTAATAAGTATAATTATTACAGTTCTGGCGATAATAACTGCATTATATGGGTAATAACGCACGTTATATTGCTAATAGTATAAGTAATAAGTATAATTATTACAGTTCTAGCGAGAATAATAGTAAAATATGGCTAATAGTGCATGATATATTGATAATAGTAAAAGTAATAAGTATATTTATTACAGTTCTATCGATAATAACTGCATAATATGGGTAATAATGCATGTTATATTGATGATAATGAGAGTAATACGTATATTTATTATTGTTCTAGCGATAATAACTGCATAATATGGGTAATAATGCACGTTATATTGCTAATAATATAAGTAAGGAGTACAATTATTACAGTTCTAGCGATAATAACTGCATAATATGCGTAATAATGCATGTTATATTGATAATAATATAAGTAATAAGTATAATTATTACAGTTCTAGCGATAATAACTGCATAATATGGGTAATAATGCACGTTATATTGCTAATAATATAAGTAATGAGTATAATTATTACAGTTCTAGCGATAATAACTGCATTATATGGGTAATAAGGCATGTTATATTGATAATAATATAAGTAATAAGTATAATTATTACAGTTCTAGCGATAATACCTCCATTATGTGGGTAATAATGCATGTTATACTGATGATAATGAAAGTAATACGTATATTTATTATAGTTCTAGCGATAATAACTGCATAATATGGGTAATAATGCATGTTATATTGAGAATAATATAAGTAATAAGTATAATTATTACAGTTCTAGCGATAATACCTCCATTATGTGGGTAATAATGCATGTTATATTGATGATAATAAAAGTAATACGTATATTTATTACAGTTCTAGCGATAATAGCTGCATAATATGGGTAATAATGCATGTTATATTGGTAATAATCTAAGTAATAAGTATAATTATTACAGTTCTAGCGATAATAACTGCATTATATGGATAATAATGCACGTTATATTGCTAACAATATAAGTAATAAGTATAATTATTACAGTTCTAGCGATAATAATAGTAAAATATGGCTAATAGTGCATGATATATTGATAATAGTAAAAGTAATAAGTATATTTATTACAGTTCTATCGATAATAACTGCATAATATGGGTAATAATGCATGTTATATTGATGATAATGAGAGTAATACGTATATTTATTATTGTTCTAGCGATAATAACTGCATAATATGGGTAATAATGCATGTTATATTGAGAATAATATAAGTAATAAGTATAATTATTACAGTTCTGGCGATAATAACTGCATTATATGGGTAATAATGCAATGTTATATTGATAATATCGGGAGTAATAAGTATAATTATTATAATTCTAGCGATAATAATAGTAAAATATGGCAAATAGTGCATGTTATATTGATAATAATAAAAGTAATAAGTATATTTATTACAGTTCTATCGATAATAACTGCATAATATGGGTAATAATGCACGTTATATTGCTAATAATATAAGTAAGGAGTACAATTATTACAGTTCTAGCGATAATAACTGCATAATATGCGTAATAATGCATGTTATATTGATAATAATATAAGTAATAAGTATAATTATTACAGTTCTAGCGATAATAACTGCATAATATGGGTAATAATGCACGTTATATTGCTAATAATATAAGTAATGAGTATAATTATTACAGTTCTAGCGATAATAACTGCATTATATGGGTAATAAGGCATGTTATATTGATAATAATATAAGTAATAAGTATAATTATTACAGTTCTAGCGATAATACCTCCATTATGTGGGTAATAATGCATGTTATACTGATGATAATGAAAGTAATACGTATATTTATTATAGTTCTAGGGATAATAACTGCATAATATGGGTAATAATGCATGTTATATTGAGAATAATATAAGTAATAAGTATAATTATTACAGTTCTAGCGATAATACCTCCATTATGTGGGTAATAATGCATGTTATACTGATGATAATGAAAGTAATACGTATATTTATTATAGTTCTAGCGATAATAACTGCATAATATGGGTAATAATGCACGTTATATTGCTAACAATATAAGCAATAAGTATAATTATTACAGTTCTAGCGGTAATAATAGTAAAATATGGCTAATAGTGCATGATATATTGATAATAGTAAAAGTAATAAGTATATTTATTACAGTTCTATCGATAATAACTGCATAATATGGGTAATAATGCATGTTATATTGATGATAATGAAAGTAGTAAGTATATTTATTACAGTTCTAGCGATAATAACTGCATAATTTGGGTAATAATGCATGTTATATTGAGAATAATATAAGTAATAAGTATAATTATTACAGTTCTGGCGATAATAACTGCATTATATGGGTAATAACGCACGTTATATTGCTAATAGTATAAGTAATAAGTATAATTATTACAGTTCTAGCGAGAATACCTCCATTATATGGGTAATAATGCATGTTATATTGATAATGATATAAGTAATAAGTATAATTGTTACAGTTCTAGCGATAATAACTGCATAATATAGGTAATAATGCACGTTACATTGCTAATAATATAAGTAATGAGTGCAATTATTACAGTTCTAGCGATAATAACTGCATAATATGGGTAATAATGCATGTTATATTGATAATAATATAAGTAATAAGTATAATTATTACAGTTCTAGCGATAATAACTGCATTATATGGGTAATAATGCACGTTATATTGCTAACAATATAAGTAATAAGTATAATTATTACAGTTCTAGCGATAATAATAGTAAAATATGGCTAATAGTGCATGATATATTGATAACAGTAAAAGTTATAACTATATTTATTACAGTTCTATCGATAATAACTGCATAATATGGGTAATAATGCATGTTATATTGATGATAATGAAAGTAGTAAGTATATTTATTACAGTTCTAGCGATAATAACTGCATTATATGCGTAATAAGGCATGTTATATCGATAATATTGGGAGTAATAAGTATAATTATTATAGTTCTAGCGATAATAATAGTAAAATATGGCTAGTAGTGCATGATATATTGATAATAGTAAAAGTAATAAGTATATTTATTACAGTTCTATCGATAATAACTGCATAATATGGGTGATAATGCATGTTATATTGATGATAATGAAAGTAATACGTATATTTTTTATAGTTCTAGCGATAATAACTGCATTATATGGGCAATAATGCACGTTATATTGCTAATAGTATAAGTAATAAGTATAATTATTACAGTTATAGCGATAATACCTCCCTTATATGGGTAATAATGCAGGTTATATTGATAATGATATTAGTAATAAGAATAATTATTACAGTTCTAGCGATAATAACTGCATTATATGGGTAATAAGGCATGTTATATTGATAATAATATAAGTAATAAGTATAATTATTACAGTTCTAGCGATAATACCTCCATTATGTGGGTAATAATGCATGTTATACTGATGATAATGAAAGTAATACGTATATTTATTATAGTTCTAGCGATAATAACTGCATAATATGGGTAATAATGCATGTTATATTGATGATAATGAAAGTAATACGTATATTTATTATAGTTCTAGCGATAATAACTGCATAATATGGGTAATAATGCATGTTATATTGAGAATAATATAAGTAATAAGTATAATTATTACAGTTCTGGCGATAATAACTGCATTATATGGGTAATAACGCACGTTATATTGCTAATAGTATAAGTAATAAGTATAATTATTACAGTTCTAGCGATAATACCTCCATTATATGGGTAATAATGCATGTTATATTGATAATGATATAAGTAATAAGTATAATTGTTACAGTTCTAGCGATAATAACTGCATAATATAGGTAATAATGCACGTTATATTGCTAATAATATAAGTAATGAGTGCAATTATTACAGTTCTAGCGATAATAACTGCATAATATGGGTAATAATGCATGTTATATTGATAATAATATAAGTAATAAGTATAATTATTACAGTTCTAGCGATAATAACTGCATTATATGGGTAATAATGCACGTTATATTGCTAACAATATAAGTAATAAGTATAATTATTACAGTTCTAGCGATAATAATAGTAAAATATGGCTAATAGTGCATGATATATTGATAATAGTAAAAGTAATAAGTATATTTATTACAGTTCTATCGATAATAACTGCATAATATGGGTAATAATGCATGTTATATTGATGATAATGAAAGTAATACGTATATTTATTATAGTTCTAGCGATAATAACTGCATTATATGGGTAATAATGCACGTTATATTGCTAATAGTATAAGTAATAAGTATAATTATTACAGTTCTAGCGATAATACCTCCCTTATATGGGTAATAATGCAGGTTATATTGATAATGATATAAGTAATAAGTATAATTATTACAGTTCTAGCGATAATAACTGCATAATTTGGGTAATAATGCATGTTATATTGAGAATAATATAAGTAATAAGTATAATTATTACAGTTCTGGCGATAATAACTGCATTATATGGGTAATAACGCACGTTATATTGCTAATAGTATAAGTAATAAGTATAATTATTACAGTTCTAGCGAGAATAATAGTAAAATATGGCTAATAGTGCATGATATATTGATAATAGTAAAAGTAATAAGTATATTTATTACAGTTCTATCGATAATAACTGCATAATATGGGTAATAATGCATGTTATATTGATGATAATGAGAGTAATACGTATATTTATTATTGTTCTAGCGATAATAACTGCATAATATGGGTAATAATGCACGTTATATTGCTAATAATATAAGTAAGGAGTACAATTATTACAGTTCTAGCGATAATAACTGCATAATATGCGTAATAATGCATGTTATATTGATAATAATATAAGTAATAAGTATAATTATTACAGTTCTAGCGATAATAACTGCATAATATGGGTAATAATGCACGTTATATTGCTAATAATATAAGTAATGAGTATAATTATTACAGTTCTAGCGATAATAACTGCATTATATGGGTAATAAGGCATGTTATATTGATAATAATATAAGTAATAAGTATAATTATTACAGTTCTAGCGATAATACCTCCATTATGTGGGTAATAATGCATGTTATACTGATGATAATGAAAGTAATACGTATATTTATTATAGTTCTAGCGATAATAACTGCATAATATGGGTAATAATGCATGTTATATTGAGAATAATATAAGTAATAAGTATAATTATTACAGTTCTAGCGATAATACCTCCATTATGTGGGTAATAATGCATGTTATATTGATGATAATAAAAGTAATACGTATATTTATTACAGTTCTAGCGATAATAGCTGCATAATATGGGTAATAATGCATGTTATATTGGTAATAATCTAAGTAATAAGTATAATTATTACAGTTCTAGCGATAATAACTGCATTATATGGATAATAATGCACGTTATATTGCTAACAATATAAGTAATAAGTATAATTATTACAGTTCTAGCGATAATAATAGTAAAATATGGCTAATAGTGCATGATATATTGATAATAGTAAAAGTAATAAGTATATTTATTACAGTTCTATCGATAATAACTGCATAATATGGGTAATAATGCATGTTATATTGATGATAATGAGAGTAATACGTATATTTATTATTAGTCTAGCGATAATAACTGCATAATATGGGTAATAATGCATGTTATATTGAGAATAATATAAGTAATAAGTATAATTATTACAGTTCTGGCGATAATAACTGCATTATATGGGTAATAATGCAATGTTATATTGATAATATCGGGAGTAATAAGTATAATTATTATAATTCTAGCGATAATAATAGTAAAATATGGCAAATAGTGCATGTTATATTGATAATAATAAAAGTAATAAGTATATTTATTACAGTTCTATCGATAATAACTGCATAATATGGGTAATAATGCACGTTATATTGCTAATAATATAAGTAAGGAGTACAATTATTACAGTTCTAGCGATAATAACTGCATAATATGCGTAATAATGCATGTTATATTGATAATAATATAAGTAATAAGTATAATTATTACAGTTCTAGCGATAATAACTGCATAATATGGGTAATAATGCACGTTATATTGCTAATAATATAAGTAATGAGTATAATTATTACAGTTCTAGCGATAATAACTGCATTATATGGGTAATAAGGCATGTTATATTGATAATAATATAAGTAATAAGTATAATTATTACAGTTCTAGCGATAATACCTCCATTATGTGGGTAATAATGCATGTTATACTGATGATAATGAAAGTAATACGTATATTTATTATAGTTCTAGGGATAATAACTGCATAATATGGGTAATAATGCATGTTATATTGAGAATAATATAAGTAATAAGTATAATTATTACAGTTCTAGCGATAATACCTCCATTATGTGGGTAATAATGCATGTTATACTGATGATAATGAAAGTAATACGTATATTTATTATAGTTCTAGCGATAATAACTGCATAATATGGGTAATAATGCACGTTATATTGCTAACAATATAAGCAATAAGTATAATTATTACAGTTCTAGCGGTAATAATAGTAAAATATGGCTAATAGTGCATGATATATTGATAATAGTAAAAGTAATAAGTATATTTATTACAGTTCTATCGATAATAACTGCATAATATGGGTAATAATGCATGTTATATTGATGATAATGAAAGTAGTAAGTATATTTATTACAGTTCTAGCGATAATAACTGCATAATTTGGGTAATAATGCATGTTATATTGAGAATAATATAAGTAATAAGTATAATTATTACAGTTCTGGCGATAATAACTGCATTATATGGGTAATAACGCACGTTATATTGCTAATAGTATAAGTAATAAGTATAATTATTACAGTTCTAGCGAGAATACCTCCATTATATGGGTAATAATGCATGTTATATTGATAATGATATAAGTAATAAGTATAATTGTTACAGTTCTAGCGATAATAACTGCATAATATAGGTAATAATGCACGTTACATTGCTAATAATATAAGTAATGAGTGCAATTATTACAGTTCTAGCGATAATAACTGCATAATATGGGTAATAATGCATGTTATATTGATAATAATATAAGTAATAAGTATAATTATTACAGTTCTAGCGATAATAACTGCATTATATGGGTAATAATGCACGTTATATTGCTAACAATATAAGTAATAAGTATAATTATTACAGTTCTAGCGATAATAATAGTAAAATATGGCTAATAGTGCATGATATATTGATAACAGTAAAAGTTATAACTATATTTATTACAGTTCTATCGATAATAACTGCATAATATGGGTAATAATGCATGTTATATTGATGATAATGAAAGTAGTAAGTATATTTATTACAGTTCTAGCGATAATAACTGCATTATATGCGTAATAAGGCATGTTATATCGATAATATTGGGAGTAATAAGTATAATTATTATAGTTCTAGCGATAATAATAGTAAAATATGGCTAGTAGTGCATGATATATTGATAACAGTAAAAGTAATAAGTATATTTATTACAGTTCTATCGATAATAACTGCATAATATGGGTGATAATGCATGTTATATTGATGATAATGAAAGTAATACGTATATTTTTTATAGTTCTAGCGATAATAACTGCATTATATGGGCAATAATGCACGTTATATTGCTAATAGTATAAGTAATAAGTATAATTATTACAGTTATAGCGATAATACCTCCCTTATATGGGTAATAATGCAGGTTATATTGATAATGATATTAGTAATAAGAATAATTATTACAGTTCTAGCGATAATAACTGCATTATATGGGTAATAAGGCATGTTATATTGATAATAATATAAGTAATAAGTATAATTATTACAGTTCTAGCGATAATACCTCCATTATGTGGGTAATAATGCATGTTATACTGATGATAATGAAAGTAATACGTATATTTATTATAGTTCTAGCGATAATAACTGCATAATATGGGTAATAATGCATGTTATATTGAGAATAATATAAGTAATAAGTATAATTATTACAGTTCTAGCGATAATACCTCCATTATGTGGGTAATAATGCATGTTATACTGATGATAATGAAAGTAATACGTATATTTATTATAGTTCTAGCGATAATAACTGCATAATATGGGTAATAATGCACGTTATATTGCTAACAATATAAGCAATAAGTATAATTATTACAGTTCTAGCGGTAATAATAGTAAAATATGGCTAATAGTGCATGATATATTGATAATAGTAAAAGTAATAAGTATATTTATTACAGTTCTATCGATAATAACTGCATAATATGGGTAATAATGCATGTTATATTGATGATAATGAAAGTAGTAAGTATATTTATTACAGTTCTAGCGATAATAACTGCATAATTTGGGTAATAATGCATGTTATATTGAGAATAATATAAGTAATAAGTATAATTATTACAGTTCTGGCGATAATAACTGCATTATATGGGTAATAACGCACGTTATATTGCTAATAGTATAAGTAATAAGTATAATTATTACAGTTCTAGCGAGAATACCTCCATTATATGGGTAATAATGCATGTTATATTGATAATGATATAAGTAATAAGTATAATTGTTACAGTTCTAGCGATAATAACTGCATAATATAGGTAATAATGCACGTTATATTGCTAATAATATAAGTAATGAGTGCAATTATTACAGTTCTAGCGATAATAACTGCATAATATGGGTAATAATGCATGTTATATTGATAATAATATAAGTAATAAGTATAATTATTACGGTTCTAGCGATAATAACTGCATTATATGGGTAATAATGCACGTTATATTGCTAACAATATAAGTAATAAGTATAATTATTACAGTTCTAGCGATAATAATAGTAAAATATGGCTAATAGTGCATGATATATTGATAACAGTAAAAGTTATAACTATATTTATTACAGTTCTATCGATAATAACTGCATAATATGGGTAATAATGCATGTTATATTGATGATAATGAAAGTAGTAAGTATATTTATTACAGTTCTAGCGATAATAACTGCATTATATGGGTAATAATGCTCGTTATATTGCTAACAATATAAGTAATAAGTATAATTATTACAGTTCTAGCGATAATAATAGTAAAATATGGCTAATAGTGCATGATATATTGATAACAGTAAAAGTTATAACTATATTTATTACAGTTCTATCGATAATAACTGCATAATATGGGTAATAATGCATGTTATATTGATGATAATGAAAGTAGTAAGTATATTTATTACAGTTCTAGCGATAATAACTGCATTATATGCGTAATAAGGCATGTTATATCGATAATATTGGGAGTAATAAGTATAATTATTATTGTTCTAGCGATAATAATAGTAAAATATGGCTAGTAGTGCATGATATATTGATAATAGTAAAAGTAATAAGTATATTTATTACAGTTCTATCGATAATAACTGCATAATATGGGTGATAATGCATGTTATATTGATGATAATGAAAGTAATACGTATATTTTTTATAGTTCTAGCGATAATAACTGCATTATATGGGCAATAATGCACGTTATATTGCTAATAGTATAAGTAATAAGTATAATTATTACAGTTATAGCGATAATACCTCCCTTATATGGGTAATAATGCAGGTTATATTGATAATGATATTAGTAATAAGTATAATTATTACAGTTCTAGCGATAATAACTGCATTATATGGGTAATAAGGCATGTTATATTGATAATAATATAAGTAATAAGTATAATTATTACAGTTCTAGCGATAATACCTCCATTATGTGGGTAATAATGCATGTTATACTGATGATAATGAAAGTAATACGTATATTTATTATAGTTCTAGCGATAATAACTGCATAATATGGGTAATAATGCATGTTATATTGAGAATAATATAAGTAATAAGTATAATTATTACAGTTCTAGCGATAATACCTCCATTATGTGGGTAATAATGCATGTTATACTGATGATAATGAAAGTAATACGTATATTTATTATAGTTCTAGCGATAATAACTGCATAATATGGGTAATAATGCACGTTATATTGCTAACAATATAAGCAATAAGTATAATTATTACAGTTCTAGCGGTAATAATAGTAAAATATGGCTAATAGTGCATGATATATTGATAATAGTAAAAGTAATAAGTATATTTATTACAGTTCTATCGATAATAACTGCATAATATGGGTAATAATGCATGTTATATTGATGATAATGAAAGTAGTAAGTATATTTATTACAGTTCTAGCGATAATAACTGCATAATTTGGGTAATAATGCATGTTATATTGAGAATAATATAAGTAATAAGTATAATTATTACAGTTCTGGCGATAATAACTGCATTATATGGGTAATAACGCACGTTATATTGCTAATAGTATAAGTAATAAGTATAATTATTACAGTTCTAGCGAGAATACCTCCATTATATGGGTAATAATGCATGTTATATTGATAATGATATAAGTAATAAGTATAATTGTTACAGTTCTAGCGATAATAACTGCATAATATAGGTAATAATGCACGTTATATTGCTAATAATATAAGTAATGAGTGCAATTATTACAGTTCTAGCGATAATAACTGCATAATATGGGTAATAATGCATGTTATATTGATAATAATATAAGTAATAAGTATAATTATTACAGTTCTAGCGATAATAACTGCATTATATGGGTAATAATGCACGTTATATTGCTAACAATATAAGTAATAAGTATAATTATTACAGTTCTAGCGATAATAATAGTAAAATATGGCTAATAGTGCATGATATATTCATAACAGTAAAAGTTATAACTATATTTATTACAGTTCTATCGATAATAACTGCATAATGTGGGTAATAATGCATGTTATATTGATGATAATGAAAGTAGTAAGTATATTTATTACAGTTCTAGCGATAATAACTGCATTATATGCGTAATAAGGCATGTTATATTGATAATATTGGGAGTAATAAGTATAATTATTATAGCTCTAGCGATAATAATAGTAAAATATGGCTAGTAGTGCATGATATATTGATAATAGTAAAAGTAATAAGTATATTTATTACAGTTCTATCGATAATAACTGCATAATATGGGTGATAATGCATGTTATATTGATGATAATGAAAGTAATACGTATATTTTTTATAGTTCTAGCGATAATAACTGCATTATAGGGGCAATAATGCACGTTATATTGCTAATAGTATAAGTAATAAGTATAATTATTACAGTTCTAGCGATAATACCTCCCTTATATGGGTAATAATGCAGGTTATATTGATAATGATATAAGTAATAAGTATAATTATTACAGTTCTAGCGATAATAACTGCATAATATGGGTAATAATGCACGTTATTTTGCTAATAATATAAGTAAGGAGTACAATTATTACAGTTCTTGCGATAATAACTGCATAATATGGGTAATAATGCACGTTATTTTGCTAATAATATAAGTAAGGAGTACAATTATTACAGTTCTTGCGATAATAACTGCATAATATGGGTAATAATGCATGTTATATTGATAATAATATAAGTAATAAGTATAATTATTACAGTTCTAGCGATAATAACTGCATAATATGGGTAATAATGCACGTTATATTGCTAATAATATAAGTAAGGAGTACAATTATTACAGTTCTAGCGATAATAACTGCATAATATGCGTAATAATGCATGTTATATTGATAATAATATAAGTAATAAGTATAATTATTACAGTTCTAGCGATAATACCTCCATTATGTGGGTAATAATGCATGTTATACTGATGATAATGAAAGTAATACGTATATTTATTATAGTTCTAGGGATAATAACTGCATAATATGGGTAATAATGCATGTTATATTGAGAATAATATAAGTAATAAGTATAATTATTACAGTTCTAGCGATAATACCTCCATTATGTGGGTAATAATGCATGTTATATTGATGATAATAAAAGTAATACGTATATTTATTACAGTTCTAGCGATAATAGCTGCATAATATGGGTAATAATGCATGTTATATTGGTAATAATCTAAGTAATAAGTATAATTATTACAGTTCTAGCGATAATAACTGCATTATATGGATAATAATGCACGTTATATTGCTAACAATATAAGTAATAAGTATAATTATTACAGTTCTAGCGATAATAATAGTAAAATATGGCTAATAGTGCATGATATATTGATAATAGTAAAAGTAATAAGTATATTTATTACAGTTCTATCGATAATAACTGCATAATATGGGTAATAATGCATGTTATATTGATGATAATGAGAGTAATACGTATATTTATTATTAGTCTAGCGATAATAACTGCATAATATGGGTAATAATGCATGTTATATTGAGAATAATATAAGTAATAAGTATAATTATTACAGTTCTGGCGATAATAACTGCATTATATGGGTAATAATGCAATGTTATATTGATAATATCGGGAGTAATAAGTATAATTATTATAATTCTAGCGATAATAATAGTAAAATATGGCAAATAGTGCATGTTATATTGATAATAATAAAAGTAATAAGTATATTTATTACAGTTCTATCGATAATAACTGCATAATATGGGTAATAATGCACGTTATATTGCTAATAATATAAGTAAGGAGTACAATTATTACAGTTCTAGCGATAATAACTGCATAATATGCGTAATAATGCATGTTATATTGATAATAATATAAGTAATAAGTATAATTATTACAGTTCTAGCGATAATAACTGCATAATATGGGTAATAATGCACGTTATATTGCTAATAATATAAGTAATGAGTATAATTATTACAGTTCTAGCGATAATAACTGCATTATATGGGTAATAAGGCATGTTATATTGATAATAATATAAGTAATAAGTATAATTATTACAGTTCTAGCGATAATACCTCCATTATGTGGGTAATAATGCATGTTATACTGATGATAATGAAAGTAATACGTATATTTATTATAGTTCTAGGGATAATAACTGCATAATATGGGTAATAATGCATGTTATATTGAGAATAATATAAGTAATAAGTATAATTATTACAGTTCTAGCGATAATACCTCCATTATGTGGGTAATAATGCATGTTATACTGATGATAATGAAAGTAATACGTATATTTATTATAGTTCTAGCGATAATAACTGCATAATATGGGTAATAATGCACGTTATATTGCTAACAATATAAGCAATAAGTATAATTATTACAGTTCTAGCGGTAATAATAGTAAAATATGGCTAATAGTGCATGATATATTGATAATAGTAAAAGTAATAAGTATATTTATTACAGTTCTATCGATAATAACTGCATAATATGGGTAATAATGCATGTTATATTGATGATAATGAAAGTAGTAAGTATATTTATTACAGTTCTAGCGATAATAACTGCATAATTTGGGTAATAATGCATGTTATATTGAGAATAATATAAGTAATAAGTATAATTATTACAGTTCTGGCGATAATAACTGCATTATATGGGTAATAACGCACGTTATATTGCTAATAGTATAAGTAATAAGTATAATTATTACAGTTCTAGCGAGAATACCTCCATTATATGGGTAATAATGCATGTTATATTGATAATGATATAAGTAATAAGTATAATTGTTACAGTTCTAGCGATAATAACTGCATAATATAGGTAATAATGCACGTTACATTGCTAATAATATAAGTAATGAGTGCAATTATTACAGTTCTAGCGATAATAACTGCATAATATGGGTAATAATGCATGTTATATTGATAATAATATAAGTAATAAGTATAATTATTACAGTTCTAGCGATAATAACTGCATTATATGGGTAATAATGCACGTTATATTGCTAACAATATAAGTAATAAGTATAATTATTACAGTTCTAGCGATAATAATAGTAAAATATGGCTAATAGTGCATGATATATTGATAACAGTAAAAGTTATAACTATATTTATTACAGTTCTATCGATAATAACTGCATAATATGGGTAATAATGCATGTTATATTGATGATAATGAAAGTAGTAAGTATATTTATTACAGTTCTAGCGATAATAACTGCATTATATGCGTAATAAGGCATGTTATATCGATAATATTGGGAGTAATAAGTATAATTATTATAGTTCTAGCGATAATAATAGTAAAATATGGCTAGTAGTGCATGATATATTGATAACAGTAAAAGTAATAAGTATATTTATTACAGTTCTATCGATAATAACTGCATAATATGGGTGATAATGCATGTTATATTGATGATAATGAAAGTAATACGTATATTTTTTATAGTTCTAGCGATAATAACTGCATTATATGGGCAATAATGCACGTTATATTGCTAATAGTATAAGTAATAAGTATAATTATTACAGTTATAGCGATAATACCTCCCTTATATGGGTAATAATGCAGGTTATATTGATAATGATATTAGTAATAAGAATAATTATTACAGTTCTAGCGATAATAACTGCATTATATGGGTAATAAGGCATGTTATATTGATAATAATATAAGTAATAAGTATAATTATTACAGTTCTAGCGATAATACCTCCATTATGTGGGTAATAATGCATGTTATACTGATGATAATGAAAGTAATACGTATATTTATTATAGTTCTAGCGATAATAACTGCATAATATGGGTAATAATGCATGTTATATTGAGAATAATATAAGTAATAAGTATAATTATTACAGTTCTAGCGATAATACCTCCATTATGTGGGTAATAATGCATGTTATACTGATGATAATGAAAGTAATACGTATATTTATTATAGTTCTAGCGATAATAACTGCATAATATGGGTAATAATGCACGTTATATTGCTAACAATATAAGCAATAAGTATAATTATTACAGTTCTAGCGGTAATAATAGTAAAATATGGCTAATAGTGCATGATATATTGATAATAGTAAAAGTAATAAGTATATTTATTACAGTTCTATCGATAATAACTGCATAATATGGGTAATAATGCATGTTATATTGATGATAATGAAAGTAGTAAGTATATTTATTACAGTTCTAGCGATAATAACTGCATAATTTGGGTAATAATGCATGTTATATTGAGAATAATATAAGTAATAAGTATAATTATTACAGTTCTGGCGATAATAACTGCATTATATGGGTAATAACGCACGTTATATTGCTAATAGTATAAGTAATAAGTATAATTATTACAGTTCTAGCGAGAATACCTCCATTATATGGGTAATAATGCATGTTATATTGATAATGATATAAGTAATAAGTATAATTGTTACAGTTCTAGCGATAATAACTGCATAATATAGGTAATAATGCACGTTATATTGCTAATAATATAAGTAATGAGTGCAATTATTACAGTTCTAGCGATAATAACTGCATAATATGGGTAATAATGCATGTTATATTGATAATAATATAAGTAATAAGTATAATTATTACGGTTCTAGCGATAATAACTGCATTATATGGGTAATAATGCACGTTATATTGCTAACAATATAAGTAATAAGTATAATTATTACAGTTCTAGCGATAATAATAGTAAAATATGGCTAATAGTGCATGATATATTGATAACAGTAAAAGTTATAACTATATTTATTACAGTTCTATCGATAATAACTGCATAATATGGGTAATAATGCATGTTATATTGATGATAATGAAAGTAGTAAGTATATTTATTACAGTTCTAGCGATAATAACTGCATTATATGGGTAATAATGCTCGTTATATTGCTAACAATATAAGTAATAAGTATAATTATTACAGTTCTAGCGATAATAATAGTAAAATATGGCTAATAGTGCATGATATATTGATAACAGTAAAAGTTATAACTATATTTATTACAGTTCTATCGATAATAACTGCATAATATGGGTAATAATGCATGTTATATTGATGATAATGAAAGTAGTAAGTATATTTATTACAGTTCTAGCGATAATAACTGCATTATATGCGTAATAAGGCATGTTATATCGATAATATTGGGAGTAATAAGTATAATTATTATTGTTCTAGCGATAATAATAGTAAAATATGGCTAGTAGTGCATGATATATTGATAATAGTAAAAGTAATAAGTATATTTATTACAGTTCTATCGATAATAACTGCATAATATGGGTGATAATGCATGTTATATTGATGATAATGAAAGTAATACGTATATTTTTTATAGTTCTAGCGATAATAACTGCATTATATGGGCAATAATGCACGTTATATTGCTAATAGTATAAGTAATAAGTATAATTATTACAGTTATAGCGATAATACCTCCCTTATATGGGTAATAATGCAGGTTATATTGATAATGATATTAGTAATAAGTATAATTATTACAGTTCTAGCGATAATAACTGCATTATATGGGTAATAAGGCATGTTATATTGATAATAATATAAGTAATAAGTATAATTATTACAGTTCTAGCGATAATACCTCCATTATGTGGGTAATAATGCATGTTATACTGATGATAATGAAAGTAATACGTATATTTATTATAGTTCTAGCGATAATAACTGCATAATATGGGTAATAATGCATGTTATATTGAGAATAATATAAGTAATAAGTATAATTATTACAGTTCTAGCGATAATACCTCCATTATGTGGGTAATAATGCATGTTATACTGATGATAATGAAAGTAATACGTATATTTATTATAGTTCTAGCGATAATAACTGCATAATATGGGTAATAATGCACGTTATATTGCTAACAATATAAGCAATAAGTATAATTATTACAGTTCTAGCGGTAATAATAGTAAAATATGGCTAATAGTGCATGATATATTGATAATAGTAAAAGTAATAAGTATATTTATTACAGTTCTATCGATAATAACTGCATAATATGGGTAATAATGCATGTTATATTGATGATAATGAAAGTAGTAAGTATATTTATTACAGTTCTAGCGATAATAACTGCATAATTTGGGTAATAATGCATGTTATATTGAGAATAATATAAGTAATAAGTATAATTATTACAGTTCTGGCGATAATAACTGCATTATATGGGTAATAACGCACGTTATATTGCTAATAGTATAAGTAATAAGTATAATTATTACAGTTCTAGCGAGAATACCTCCATTATATGGGTAATAATGCATGTTATATTGATAATGATATAAGTAATAAGTATAATTGTTACAGTTCTAGCGATAATAACTGCATAATATAGGTAATAATGCACGTTATATTGCTAATAATATAAGTAATGAGTGCAATTATTACAGTTCTAGCGATAATAACTGCATAATATGGGTAATAATGCATGTTATATTGATAATAATATAAGTAATAAGTATAATTATTACAGTTCTAGCGATAATAACTGCATTATATGGGTAATAATGCACGTTATATTGCTAACAATATAAGTAATAAGTATAATTATTACAGTTCTAGCGATAATAATAGTAAAATATGGCTAATAGTGCATGATATATTCATAACAGTAAAAGTTATAACTATATTTATTACAGTTCTATCGATAATAACTGCATAATGTGGGTAATAATGCATGTTATATTGATGATAATGAAAGTAGTAAGTATATTTATTACAGTTCTAGCGATAATAACTGCATTATATGCGTAATAAGGCATGTTATATTGATAATATTGGGAGTAATAAGTATAATTATTATAGCTCTAGCGATAATAATAGTAAAATATGGCTAGTAGTGCATGATATATTGATAATAGTAAAAGTAATAAGTATATTTATTACAGTTCTATCGATAATAACTGCATAATATGGGTGATAATGCATGTTATATTGATGATAATGAAAGTAATACGTATATTTTTTATAGTTCTAGCGATAATAACTGCATTATAGGGGCAATAATGCACGTTATATTGCTAATAGTATAAGTAATAAGTATAATTATTACAGTTCTAGCGATAATACCTCCCTTATATGGGTAATAATGCAGGTTATATTGATAATGATATAAGTAATAAGTATAATTATTACAGTTCTAGCGATAATAACTGCATAATATGGGTAATAATGCACGTTATTTTGCTAATAATATAAGTAAGGAGTACAATTATTACAGTTCTTGCGATAATAACTGCATAATATGGGTAATAATGCACGTTATTTTGCTAATAATATAAGTAAGGAGTACAATTATTACAGTTCTTGCGATAATAACTGCATAATATGGGTAATAATGCATGTTATATTGATAATAATATAAGTAATAAGTATAATTATTACAGTTCTAGCGATAATAACTGCATAATATGGGTAATAATGCACGTTATATTGCTAATAATATAAGTAAGGAGTACAATTATTACAGTTCTAGCGATAATAACTGCATAATATGCGTAATAATGCATGTTATATTGATAATAATATAAGTAATAAGTATAATTATTACAGTTCTAGCGATAATAACTGCATAATATGGGTAATAATGCACGTTATATTGCTAATAATATAAGTAAGGAGTACAATTATTACAGTTCTAGCGATAATAACTGCATAATATGCGTAATAATGCATGTTATATTGATAATAATATAAGTAATAAGTATAATTATTACAGTTCTAGCGATAATAACTGCATAATATGGGTAATAATGCACGTTATATTGCTAATAATATAAGTAATGAGTATAATTATTACAGTTCTAGCGATAATAACTGCATTATATGGGTAATAAGGCATGTTATATTGATAATAATATAAGTAATAAGTATAATTATTACAGTTCTAGCGATAATACCTCCATTATGTGGGTAATAATGCATGTTATACTGATGATAATGAAAGTAATACGTATATTTATTATAGTTCTAGGGATAATAACTGCATAATATGGGTAATAATGCATGTTATATTGAGAATAATATAAGTAATAAGTATAATTATTACAGTTCTAGCGATAATACCTCCATTATGTGGGTAATAATGCATGTTATACTGATGATAATGAAAGTAATACGTATATTTATTATAGTTCTAGCGATAATAACTGCATAATATGGGTAATAATGCACGTTATATTGCTAACAATATAAGCAATAAGTATAATTATTACAGTTCTAGCGGTAATAATAGTAAAATATGGCTAATAGTGCATGATATATTGATAATAGTAAAAGTAATAAGTATATTTATTACAGTTCTATCGATAATAACTGCATAATATGGGTAATAATGCATGTTATATTGATGATAATGAAAGTAGTAAGTATATTTATTACAGTTCTAGCGATAATAACTGCATAATTTGGGTAATAATGCATGTTATATTGAGAATAATATAAGTAATAAGTATAATTATTACAGTTCTGGCGATAATAACTGCATTATATGGGTAATAACGCACGTTATATTGCTAATAGTATAAGTAATAAGTATAATTATTACAGTTCTAGCGAGAATACCTCCATTATATGGGTAATAATGCATGTTATATTGATAATGATATAAGTAATAAGTATAATTGTTACAGTTCTAGCGATAATAACTGCATAATATAGGTAATAATGCACGTTACATTGCTAATAATATAAGTAATGAGTGCAATTATTACAGTTCTAGCGATAATAACTGCATAATATGGGTAATAATGCATGTTATATTGATAATAATATAAGTAATAAGTATAATTATTACAGTTCTAGCGATAATAACTGCATTATATAGGTAATAATGCACGTTATATTGCTAACAATATAAGTAATAAGTATAATTATTACAGTTCTAGCGATAATAATAGTAAAATATGGCTAATAGTGCATGATATATTGATAACAGTAAAAGTTATAACTATATTTATTACAGTTCTATCGATAATAACTGCATAATATGGGTAATAATGCATGTTATATTGATGATAATGAAAGTAGTAAGTATATTTATTACAGTTCTAGCGATAATAACTGCATTATATGCGTAATAAGGCATGTTATATCGATAATATTGGGAGTAATAAGTATAATTATTATAGTTCTAGCGATAATAATAGTAAAATATGGCTAGTAGTGCATGATATATTGATAATAGTAAAAGTAATAAGTATATTTATTACAGTTCTATCGATAATAACTGCATAATATGGGTGATAATGCATGTTATATTGATGATAATGAAAGTAATACGTATATTTTTTATAGTTCTAGCGATAATAACTGCATTATATGGGCAATAATGCACGTTATATTGCTAATAGTATAAGTAATAAGTATAATTATTACAGTTATAGCGATAATACCTCCCTTATATGGGTAATAATGCAGGTTATATTGATAATGATATTAGTAATAAGTATAATTATTACAGTTCTAGCGATAATAACTGCATTATATGGGTAATAAGGCATGTTATATTGATAATAATATAAGTAATAAGTATAATTATTACAGTTCTAGCGATAATACCTCCATTATGTGGGTAATAATGCATGTTATACTGATGATAATGAAAGTAATACGTATATTTATTATAGTTCTAGCGATAATAACTGCATAATATGGGTAATAATGCATGTTATATTGAGAATAATATAAGTAATAAGTATAATTATTACAGTTCTAGCGATAATACCTCCATTATGTGGGTAATAATGCATGTTATACTGATGATAATGAAAGTAATACGTATATTTATTATAGTTCTAGCGATAATAACTGCATAATATGGGTAATAATGCACGTTATATTGCTAACAATATAAGCAATAAGTATAATTATTACAGTTCTAGCGGTAATAATAGTAAAATATGGCTAATAGTGCATGATATATTGATAATAGTAAAAGTAATAAGTATATTTATTACAGTTCTATCGATAATAACTGCATAATATGGGTAATAATGCATGTTATATTGATGATAATGAAAGTAGTAAGTATATTTATTACAGTTCTAGCGATAATAACTGCATAATTTGGGTAATAATGCATGTTATATTGAGAATAATATAAGTAATAAGTATAATTATTACAGTTCTGGCGATAATAACTGCATTATATGGGTAATAACGCACGTTATATTGCTAATAGTATAAGTAATAAGTATAATTATTACAGTTCTAGCGAGAATACCTCCATTATATGGGTAATAATGCATGTTATATTGATAATGATATAAGTAATAAGTATAATTGTTACAGTTCTAGCGATAATAACTGCATAATATAGGTAATAATGCACGTTATATTGCTAATAATATAAGTAATGAGTGCAATTATTACAGTTCTAGCGATAATAACTGCATAATATGGGTAATAATGCATGTTATATTGATAATAATATAAGTAATAAGTATAATTATTACAGTTCTAGCGATAATAACTGCATTATATGGGTAATAATGCACGTTATATTGCTAACAATATAAGTAATAAGTATAATTATTACAGTTCTAGCGATAATAATAGTAAAATATGGCTAATAGTGCATGATATATTGATAACAGTAAAAGTTATAACTATATTTATTACAGTTCTATCGATAATAACTGCATAATATGGGTAATAATGCATGTTATATTGATGATAATGAAAGTAGTAAGTATATTTATTACAGTTCTAGCGATAATAACTGCATTATATGCGTAATAAGGCATGTTATATTGATAATATTGGGAGTAATAAGTATAATTATTATAGCTCTAGCGATAATAATAGTAAAATATGGCTAGTAGTGCATGATATATTGATAATAGTAAAAGTAATAAGTATATTTATTACAGTTCTATCGATAATAACTGCATAATATGGGTGATAATGCATGTTATATTGATGATAATGAAAGTAATACGTATATTTTTTATAGTTCTAGCGATAATAACTGCATTATATGGGCAATAATGCACGTTATATTGCTAATAGTATAAGTAATAAGTATAATTATTACAGTTCTAGCGATAATAACTGCATAATATGGGTAATAATGCACGTTATTTTGCTAATAATATAAGTAAGGAGTACAATTATTACAGTTCTTGCGATAATAACTGCATAATATGGGTAATAATGCATGTTATATTGATAATAATATAAGTAATAAGTATAATTATTACAGTTCTAGCGATAATAACTGCATAATATGGGTAATAATGCACGTTATATTGCTAATAATATAAGTAAGGAGTACAATTATTACAGTTCTAGCGATAATAACTGCATAATATGCGTAATAATGCATGTTATATTGATAATAATATAAGTAATAAGTATAATTATTACAGTTCTAGCGATAATAACTGCATAATATGGGTAATAATGCACGTTATATTGCTAATAATATAAGTAATGAGTATAATTATTACAGTTCTAGCGATAATAACTGCATTATATGGGTAATAAGGCATGTTATATTGATAATAATATAAGTAATAAGTATAATTATTACAGTTCTAGCGATAATACCTCCATTATGTGGGTAATAATGCATGTTATACTGATGATAATGAAAGTAATACGTATATTTATTATAGTTCTAGCGATAATAACTGCATAATATGGGTAATAATGCACGTTATATTGCTAACAATATAAGCAATAAGTATAATTATTACAGTTCTAGCGGTAATAATAGTAAAATATGGCTAATAGTGCATGATATATTGATAATAGTAAAAGTAATAAGTATATTTATTACAGTTCTATCGATAATAACTGCATAATATGGGTAATAATGCATGTTATATTGATGATAATGAAAGTAGTAAGTATATTTATTACAGTTCTAGCGATAATAACTGCATAATTTGGGTAATAATGCATGTTATATTGAGAATAATATAAGTAATAAGTATAATTATTACAGTTCTGGCGATAATAACTGCATTATATGGGTAATAACGCACGTTATATTGCTAATAGTATAAGTAATAAGTATAATTATTACAGTTCTAGCGAGAATACCTCCATTATATGGGTAATAATGCATGTTATATTGATAATGATATAAGTAATAAGTATAATTGTTACAGTTCTAGCGATAATAACTGCATAATATAGGTAATAATGCACGTTACATTGCTAATAATATAAGTAATGAGTGCAATTATTACAGTTCTAGCGATAATAACTGCATAATATGGGTAATAATGCATGTTATATTGATAATAATATAAGTAATAAGTATAATTATTACAGTTCTAGCGATAATAACTGCATTATATGGGTAATAATGCACGTTATATTGCTAACAATATAAGTAATAAGTATAATTATTACAATTCTAGCGATAATAATAGTAAAATATGGCTAATAGTGCATGATATATTGATAACAGTAAAAGTTATAACTATATTTATTACAGTTCTATCGATAATAACTGCATAATATGGGTAATAATGCATGTTATATTGATGATAATGAAAGTAGTAAGTATATTTATTACAGTTCTAGCGATAATAACTGCATTATATGCGTAATAAGGCATGTTATATCGATAATATTGGGAGTAATAAGTATAATTATTATAGTTCTAGCGATAATAATAGTAAAATATGGCTAGTAGTGCATGATATATTGATAATAGTAAAAGTAATAAGTATATTTATTACAGTTCTATCGATAATAACTGCATAATATGGGTGATAATGCATGTTATATTGATGATAATGAAAGTAATACGTATATTTTTTATAGTTCTAGCGATAATAACTGCATTATATGGGCAATAATGCACGTTATATTGCTAATAGTATAAGTAATAAGTATAATTATTACAGTTATAGCGATAATACCTCCCTTATATGGGTAATAATGCAGGTTATATTGATAATGATATAAGTAATAAGTATAATTATTACAGTTCTAGCGATAATAACTGCATTATATGGGTAATAAGGCATGTTATATTGATAATAATATAAGTAATAAGTATAATTATTACAGTTCTAGCGATAATACCTCCATTATGTGGGTAATAATGCATGTTATACTGATGATAATGAAAGTAATACGTATATTTATTATAGTTCTAGCGATAATAACTGCATAATATGGGTAATAATGCATGTTATATTGAGAATAATATAAGTAATAAGTATAATTATTACAGTTCTAGCGATAATACCTCCCTTATATGGGTAATAATGCAGGTTATATTGATAATGATATAAGTAATAAGTATAATTATTACAGTTCTAGCGATAATAACTGCATAATATGGGTAATAATGCACGTTATTTTGCTAATAATATAAGTAAGGAGTACAATTATTACAGTTCTTGCGATAATAACTGCATAATATGGGTAATAATGCATGTTATATTGATAATAATATAAGTAATAAGCATAATTATTACAGTTCTGGCGATAATAACTGCATAATATGGGTAATAATGCACGTTATATTGCTAATAATATAAGTAAGGAGTACAATTATTACAGTTCTAGCGATAATAACTGCATAATATGGGTAATAATGCATGTTATATTGAGAATAATATAAGTAATAAGTATAATTATTACAGTTCTGGCGATAATAACTGCATTATATGGGTAATAATGCACGTTATATTGCTAACAATATAAGTAATAAGTATAATTATTACAGTTCTAGCGATAATAATAGTAAAATATGGCTAATAGTGCATGATATATTGATAACAGTAAAAGTTATAACTATATTTATTACAGTTCTATCGATAATAACTGCATAATATGGGTAATAATGCATGTTATATTGATGATAATGAAAGTAGTAAGTATATTTATTACAGTTCTAGCGATAATAACTGCATTATATGCGTAATAAGGCATGTTATATCGATAATATTGGGAGTAATAAGTATAATTATTATAGTTCTAGCGATAATAATAGTAAAATATGGCTAGTAGTGCATGATATATTGATAATAGTAAAAGTAATAAGTATATTTATTACAGTTCTATCGATAATAACTGCATAATATGGGTGATAATGCATGTTATATTGATGATAATGAAAGTAATACGTATATTTTTTATAGTTCTAGCGATAATAACTGCATTATATGGGCAATAATGCACGTTATATTGCTAATAGTATAAGTAATAAGTATAATTATTACAGTTATAGCGATAATACCTCCCTTATATGGGTAATAATGCAGGTTATATTGATAATGATATAAGTAATAAGTATAATTATTACAGTTCTAGCGATAATAACTGCATTATATGGGTAATAAGGCATGTTATATTGATAATAATATAAGTAATAAGTATAATTATTACAGTTCTAGCGATAATACCTCCATTATGTGGGTAATAATGCATGTTATACTGATGATAATGAAAGTAATACGTATATTTATTATAGTTCTAGCGATAATAACTGCATAATATGGGTAATAATGCATGTTATATTGAGAATAATATAAGTAATAAGTATAATTATTACAGTTCTAGCGATAATACCTCCCTTATATGGGTAATAATGCAGGTTATATTGATAATGATATAAGTAATAAGTATAATTATTACAGTTCTAGCGATAATAACTGCATAATATGGGTAATAATGCACGTTATTTTGCTAATAATATAAGTAAGGAGTACAATTATTACAGTTCTTGCGATAATAACTGCATAATATGGGTAATAATGCATGTTATATTGATAATAATATAAGTAATAAGCATAATTATTACAGTTCTGGCGATAATAACTGCATAATATGGGTAATAATGCACGTTATATTGCTAATAATATAAGTAAGGAGTACAATTATTACAGTTCTAGCGATAATAACTGCATAATATGGGTAATAATGCATGTTATATTGAGAATAATATAAGTAATAAGTATAATTATTACAGTTCTGGCGATAATAACTGCATTATATGGGTAATAACGCACGTTATATTGCTAATAGTATAAGTAATAAGTATAATTATTACAGTTCTAGCGAGAATACCTCCATTATATGGGTAATAATGCATGTTATATTGATAATGATATAAGTAATAAGTATAATTGTTACAGTTCTAGCGATAATAACTGCATAATATAGGTAATAATGCACGTTATATTGCTAATAATATAAGTAATGAGTGCAATTATTACAGTTCTAGCGATAATAACTGCATAATATGGGTAATAATGCATGTTATATTGATAATAATATAAGTAATAAGTATAATTATTACAGTTCTAGCGATAATAACTGCATTATATGGGTAATAATGCACGTTATATTGCTAACAATATAAGTAATAAGTATAATTATTACAGTTCTAGCGATAATAATAGTAAAATATGGCTAATAGTGCATGATATATTGATAACAGTAAAAGTTATAACTATATTTATTACAGTTCTATCGATAATAACTGCATAATATGGGTAATAATGCATGTTATATTGATGATAATGAAAGTAGTAAGTATATTTATTACAGTTCTAGCGATAATAACTGCATTATATGCGTAATAAGGCATGTTATATTGATAATATTGGGAGTAATAAGTATAATTATTATAGCTCTAGCGATAATAATAGTAAAATATGGCTAGTAGTGCATGATATATTGATAATAGTAAAAGTAATAAGTATATTTATTACAGTTCTATCGATAATAACTGCATAATATGGGTGATAATGCATGTTATATTGATGATAATGAAAGTAATACGTATATTTTTTATAGTTCTAGCGATAATAACTGCATTATAGGGGCAATAATGCACGTTATATTGCTAATAGTATAAGTAATAAGTATAATTATTACAGTTCTAGCGATAATACCTCCCTTATATGGGTAATAATGCAGGTTATATTGATAATGATATAAGTAATAAGTATAATTATTACAGTTCTAGCGATAATAACTGCATAATATGGGTAATAATGCACGTTATTTTGCTAATAATATAAGTAAGGAGTACAATTATTACAGTTCTTGCGATAATAACTGCATAATATGGGTAATAATGCATGTTATATTGATAATAATATAAGTAATAAGTATAATTATTACAGTTCTAGCGATAATAACTGCATAATATGGGTAATAATGCACGTTATATTGCTAATAATATAAGTAAGGAGTACAATTATTACAGTTCTAGCGATAATAACTGCATAATATGCGTAATAATGCATGTTATATTGATAATAATATAAGTAATAAGTATAATTATTACAGTTCTAGCGATAATAACTGCATAATATGGGTAATAATGCACGTTATATTGCTAATAATATAAGTAATGAGTATAATTATTACAGTTCTAGCGATAATAACTGCATTATATGGGTAATAAGGCATGTTATATTGATAATAATATAAGTAATAAGTATAATTATTACAGTTCTAGCGATAATACCTCCATTATGTGGGTAATAATGCATGTTATACTGATGATAATGAAAGTAATACGTATATTTATTATAGTTCTAGGGATAATAACTGCATAATATGGGTAATAATGCATGTTATATTGAGAATAATATAAGTAATAAGTATAATTATTACAGTTCTAGCGATAATACCTCCATTATGTGGGTAATAATGCATGTTATACTGATGATAATGAAAGTAATACGTATATTTATTATAGTTCTAGCGATAATAACTGCATAATATGGGTAATAATGCACGTTATATTGCTAACAATATAAGCAATAAGTATAATTATTACAGTTCTAGCGGTAATAATAGTAAAATATGGCTAATAGTGCATGATATATTGATAATAGTAAAAGTAATAAGTATATTTATTACAGTTCTATCGATAATAACTGCATAATATGGGTAATAATGCATGTTATATTGATGATAATGAAAGTAGTAAGTATATTTATTACAGTTCTAGCGATAATAACTGCATAATTTGGGTAATAATGCATGTTATATTGAGAATAATATAAGTAATAAGTATAATTATTACAGTTCTGGCGATAATAACTGCATTATATGGGTAATAACGCACGTTATATTGCTAATAGTATAAGTAATAAGTATAATTATTACAGTTCTAGCGAGAATACCTCCATTATATGGGTAATAATGCATGTTATATTGATAATGATATAAGTAATAAGTATAATTGTTACAGTTCTAGCGATAATAACTGCATAATATAGGTAATAATGCACGTTACATTGCTAATAATATAAGTAATGAGTGCAATTATTACAGTTCTAGCGATAATAACTGCATTATATGGGTAATAAGGCATGTTATATTGATAATAATATAAGTAATAAGTATAATTATTACAGTTCTAGCGATAATACCTCCATTATGTGGGTAATAATGCATGTTATACTGATGATAATGAAAGTAATACGTATATTTATTATAGTTCTAGCGATAATAACTGCATAATATGGGTAATAATGCATGTTATATTGAGAATAATATAAGTAATAAGTATAATTATTACAGTTCTAGCGATAATACCTCCCTTATATGGGTAATAATGCAGGTTATATTGATAATGATATAAGTAATAAGTATAATTATTACAGTTCTAGCGATAATAACTGCATAATATGGGTAATAATGCACGTTATTTTGCTAATAATATAAGTAAGGAGTACAATTATTACAGTTCTTGCGATAATAACTGCATAATATGGGTAATAATGCATGTTATATTGATAATAATATAAGTAATAAGCATAATTATTACAGTTCTGGCGATAATAACTGCATAATATGGGTAATAATGCACGTTATATTGCTAATAATATAAGTAAGGAGTACAATTATTACAGTTCTAGCGATAATAACTGCATAATATGGGTAATAATGCATGTTATATTGAGAATAATATAAGTAATAAGTATAATTATTACAGTTCTGGCGATAATAACTGCATTATATGGGTAATAATGCACGTTATATTGCTAACAATATAAGTAATAAGTATAATTATTACAGTTCTAGCGATAATAATAGTAAAATATGGCTAATAGTGCATGATATATTGATAACAGTAAAAGTTATAACTATATTTATTACAGTTCTATCGATAATAACTGCATAATATGGGTAATAATGCATGTTATATTGATGATAATGAAAGTAGTAAGTATATTTATTACAGTTCTATCGATAATAACTGCATAATATGGGTGATAATGCATGTTATATTGATGATAATGAAAGTAATACGTATATTTTTTATAGTTCTAGCGATAATAACTGCATTATATGGGCAATAATGCACGTTATATTGCTAATAGTATAAGTAATAAGTATAATTATTACAGTTATAGCGATAATACCTCCCTTATATGGGTAATAATGCAGGTTATATTGATAATGATATAAGTAATAAGTATAATTATTACAGTTCTAGCGATAATAACTGCATTATATGGGTAATAAGGCATGTTATATTGATAATAATATAAGTAATAAGTATAATTATTACAGTTCTAGCGATAATACCTCCATTATGTGGGTAATAATGCATGTTATACTGATGATAATGAAAGTAATACGTATATTTATTATAGTTCTAGCGATAATAACTGCATAATATGGGTAATAATGCATGTTATATTGAGAATAATATAAGTAATAAGTATAATTATTACAGTTCTAGCGATAATACCTCCCTTATATGGGTAATAATGCAGGTTATATTGATAATGATATAAGTAATAAGTATAATTATTACAGTTCTAGCGATAATAACTGCATAATATGGGTAATAATGCACGTTATTTTGCTAATAATATAAGTAAGGAGTACAATTATTACAGTTCTTGCGATAATAACTGCATAATATGGGTAATAATGCATGTTATATTGATAATAATATAAGTAATAAGCATAATTATTACAGTTCTGGCGATAATAACTGCATAATATGGGTAATAATGCACGTTATATTGCTAATAATATAAGTAAGGAGTACAATTATTACAGTTCTAGCGATAATAACTGCATAATATGGGTAATAATGCATGTTATATTGAGAATAATATAAGTAATAAGTATAATTATTACAGTTCTGGCGATAATAACTGCATTATATGGGTAATAACGCACGTTATATTGCTAATAGTATAAGTAATAAGTATAATTATTACAGTTCTAGCGAGAATACCTCCATTATATGGGTAATAATGCATGTTATATTGATAATGATATAAGTAATAAGTATAATTGTTACAGTTCTAGCGATAATAACTGCATAATATAGGTAATAATGCACGTTATATTGCTAATAATATAAGTAATGAGTGCAATTATTACAGTTCTAGCGATAATAACTGCATAATATGGGTAATAATGCATGTTATATTGATAATAATATAAGTAATAAGTATAATTATTACAGTTCTAGCGATAATAACTGCATTATATGGGTAATAATGCACGTTATATTGCTAACAATATAAGTAATAAGTATAATTATTACAGTTCTAGCGATAATAATAGTAAAATATGGCTAATAGTGCATGATATATTGATAACAGTAAAAGTTATAACTATATTTATTACAGTTCTATCGATAATAACTGCATAATATGGGTAATAATGCATGTTATATTGATGATAATGAAAGTAGTAAGTATATTTATTACAGTTCTAGCGATAATAACTGCATTATATGCGTAATAAGGCATGTTATATTGATAATATTGGGAGTAATAAGTATAATTATTATAGCTCTAGCGATAATAATAGTAAAATATGGCTAGTAGTGCATGATATATTGATAATAGTAAAAGTAATAAGTATATTTATTACAGTTCTATCGATAATAACTGCATAATATGGGTGATAATGCATGTTATATTGATGATAATGAAAGTAATACGTATATTTTTTATAGTTCTAGCGATAATAACTGCATTATAGGGGCAATAATGCACGTTATATTGCTAATAGTATAAGTAATAAGTATAATTATTACAGTTCTAGCGATAATACCTCCCTTATATGGGTAATAATGCAGGTTATATTGATAATGATATAAGTAATAAGTATAATTATTACAGTTCTAGCGATAATAACTGCATAATATGGGTAATAATGCACGTTATTTTGCTAATAATATAAGTAAGGAGTACAATTATTACAGTTCTTGCGATAATAACTGCATAATATGGGTAATAATGCATGTTATATTGATAATAATATAAGTAATAAGTATAATTATTACAGTTCTAGCGATAATAACTGCATAATATGGGTAATAATGCACGTTATATTGCTAATAATATAAGTAAGGAGTACAATTATTACAGTTCTAGCGATAATAACTGCATAATATGCGTAATAATGCATGTTATATTGATAATAATATAAGTAATAAGTATAATTATTACAGTTCTAGCGATAATAACTGCATAATATGGGTAATAATGCACGTTATATTGCTAATAATATAAGTAATGAGTATAATTATTACAGTTCTAGCGATAATAACTGCATTATATGGGTAATAAGGCATGTTATATTGATAATAATATAAGTAATAAGTATAATTATTACAGTTCTAGCGATAATACCTCCATTATGTGGGTAATAATGCATGTTATACTGATGATAATGAAAGTAATACGTATATTTATTATAGTTCTAGGGATAATAACTGCATAATATGGGTAATAATGCATGTTATATTGAGAATAATATAAGTAATAAGTATAATTATTACAGTTCTAGCGATAATACCTCCATTATGTGGGTAATAATGCATGTTATACTGATGATAATGAAAGTAATACGTATATTTATTATAGTTCTAGCGATAATAACTGCATAATATGGGTAATAATGCACGTTATATTGCTAACAATATAAGCAATAAGTATAATTATTACAGTTCTAGCGGTAATAATAGTAAAATATGGCTAATAGTGCATGATATATTGATAATAGTAAAAGTAATAAGTATATTTATTACAGTTCTATCGATAATAACTGCATAATATGGGTAATAATGCATGTTATATTGATGATAATGAAAGTAGTAAGTATATTTATTACAGTTCTAGCGATAATAACTGCATAATTTGGGTAATAATGCATGTTATATTGAGAATAATATAAGTAATAAGTATAATTATTACAGTTCTGGCGATAATAACTGCATTATATGGGTAATAACGCACGTTATATTGCTAATAGTATAAGTAATAAGTATAATTATTACAGTTCTAGCGAGAATACCTCCATTATATGGGTAATAATGCATGTTATATTGATAATGATATAAGTAATAAGTATAATTGTTACAGTTCTAGCGATAATAACTGCATAATATAGGTAATAATGCACGTTACATTGCTAATAATATAAGTAATGAGTGCAATTATTACAGTTCTAGCGATAATAACTGCATAATATGGGTAATAATGCATGTTATATTGATAATAATATAAGTAATAAGTATAATTATTACAGTTCTAGCGATAATAACTGCATTATATAGGTAATAATGCACGTTATATTGCTAACAATATAAGTAATAAGTATAATTATTACAGTTCTAGCGATAATAATAGTAAAATATGGCTAATAGTGCATGATATATTGATAACAGTAAAAGTTATAACTATATTTATTACAGTTCTATCGATAATAACTGCATAATATGGGTAATAATGCATGTTATATTGATGATAATGAAAGTAGTAAGTATATTTATTACAGTTCTAGCGATAATAACTGCATTATATGCGTAATAAGGCATGTTATATCGATAATATTGGGAGTAATAAGTATAATTATTATAGTTCTAGCGATAATAATAGTAAAATATGGCTAGTAGTGCATGATATATTGATAATAGTAAAAGTAATAAGTATATTTATTACAGTTCTATCGATAATAACTGCATAATATGGGTGATAATGCATGTTATATTGATGATAATGAAAGTAATACGTATATTTTTTATAGTTCTAGCGATAATAACTGCATTATATGGGCAATAATGCACGTTATATTGCTAATAGTATAAGTAATAAGTATAATTATTACAGTTATAGCGATAATACCTCCCTTATATGGGTAATAATGCAGGTTATATTGATAATGATATTAGTAATAAGTATAATTATTACAGTTCTAGCGATAATAACTGCATTATATGGGTAATAAGGCATGTTATATTGATAATAATATAAGTAATAAGTATAATTATTACAGTTCTAGCGATAATACCTCCATTATGTGGGTAATAATGCATGTTATACTGATGATAATGAAAGTAATACGTATATTTATTATAGTTCTAGCGATAATAACTGCATAATATGGGTAATAATGCATGTTATATTGAGAATAATATAAGTAATAAGTATAATTATTACAGTTCTAGCGATAATACCTCCATTATGTGGGTAATAATGCATGTTATACTGATGATAATGAAAGTAATACGTATATTTATTATAGTTCTAGCGATAATAACTGCATAATATGGGTAATAATGCACGTTATATTGCTAACAATATAAGCAATAAGTATAATTATTACAGTTCTAGCGGTAATAATAGTAAAATATGGCTAATAGTGCATGATATATTGATAATAGTAAAAGTAATAAGTATATTTATTACAGTTCTATCGATAATAACTGCATAATATGGGTAATAATGCATGTTATATTGATGATAATGAAAGTAGTAAGTATATTTATTACAGTTCTAGCGATAATAACTGCATAATTTGGGTAATAATGCATGTTATATTGAGAATAATATAAGTAATAAGTATAATTATTACAGTTCTGGCGATAATAACTGCATTATATGGGTAATAACGCACGTTATATTGCTAATAGTATAAGTAATAAGTATAATTATTACAGTTCTAGCGAGAATACCTCCATTATATGGGTAATAATGCATGTTATATTGATAATGATATAAGTAATAAGTATAATTGTTACAGTTCTAGCGATAATAACTGCATAATATAGGTAATAATGCACGTTATATTGCTAATAATATAAGTAATGAGTGCAATTATTACAGTTCTAGCGATAATAACTGCATAATATGGGTAATAATGCATGTTATATTGATAATAATATAAGTAATAAGTATAATTATTACAGTTCTAGCGATAATAACTGCATTATATGGGTAATAATGCACGTTATATTGCTAACAATATAAGTAATAAGTATAATTATTACAGTTCTAGCGATAATAATAGTAAAATATGGCTAATAGTGCATGATATATTGATAACAGTAAAAGTTATAACTATATTTATTACAGTTCTATCGATAATAACTGCATAATATGGGTAATAATGCATGTTATATTGATGATAATGAAAGTAGTAAGTATATTTATTACAGTTCTAGCGATAATAACTGCATTATATGCGTAATAAGGCATGTTATATTGATAATATTGGGAGTAATAAGTATAATTATTATAGCTCTAGCGATAATAATAGTAAAATATGGCTAGTAGTGCATGATATATTGATAATAGTAAAAGTAATAAGTATATTTATTACAGTTCTATCGATAATAACTGCATAATATGGGTGATAATGCATGTTATATTGATGATAATGAAAGTAATACGTATATTTTTTATAGTTCTAGCGATAATAACTGCATTATATGGGCAATAATGCACGTTATATTGCTAATAGTATAAGTAATAAGTATAATTATTACAGTTCTAGCGATAATAACTGCATAATATGGGTAATAATGCACGTTATTTTGCTAATAATATAAGTAATAAGTATAATTATTACAGTTCTGGCGATAATAACTGCATTATATGGGTAATAACGCACGTTATATTGCTAATAGTATAAGTAATAAGTATAATTATTACAGTTCTAGCGAGAATACCTCCATTATATGGGTAATAATGCATGTTATATTGATAATGATATAAGTAATAAGTATAATTGTTACAGTTCTAGCGATAATAACTGCATAATATAGGTAATAATGCACGTTATATTGCTAATAATATAAGTAATGAGTGCAATTATTACAGTTCTAGCGATAATAACTGCATAATATGGGTAATAATGCATGTTATATTGATAATAATATAAGTAATAAGTATAATTATTACAGTTCTAGCGATAATAACTGCATTATATGGGTAATAATGCACGTTATATTGCTAACAATATAAGTAATAAGTATAATTATTACAGTTCTAGCGATAATAATAGTAAAATATGGCTAATAGTGCATGATATATTGATAACAGTAAAAGTTATAACTATATTTATTACAGTTCTATCGATAATAACTGCATAATATGGGTAATAATGCATGTTATATTGATGATAATGAAAGTAGTAAGTATATTTATTACAGTTCTAGCGATAATAACTGCATTATATGCGTAATAAGGCATGTTATATTGATAATATTGGGAGTAATAAGTATAATTATTATAGCTCTAGCGATAATAATAGTAAAATATGGCTAGTAGTGCATGATATATTGATAATAGTAAAAGTAATAAGTATATTTATTACAGTTCTATCGATAATAACTGCATAATATGGGTGATAATGCATGTTATATTGATGATAATGAAAGTAATACGTATATTTTTTATAGTTCTAGCGATAATAACTGCATTATATGGGCAATAATGCACGTTATATTGCTAATAGTATAAGTAATAAGTATAATTATTACAGTTCTAGCGATAATAACTGCATAATATGGGTAATAATGCACGTTATTTTGCTAATAATATAAGTAAGGAGTACAATTATTACAGTTCTTGCGATAATAACTGCATAATATGGGTAATAATGCATGTTATATTGATAATAATATAAGTAATAAGTATAATTATTACAGTTCTAGCGATAATAACTGCATAATATGGGTAATAATGCACGTTATATTGCTAATAATATAAGTAAGGAGTACAATTATTACAGTTCTAGCGATAATAACTGCATAATATGCGTAATAATGCATGTTATATTGATAATAATATAAGTAATAAGTATAATTATTACAGTTCTAGCGATAATAACTGCATAATATGGGTAATAATGCACGTTATATTGCTAATAATATAAGTAATGAGTATAATTATTACAGTTCTAGCGATAATAACTGCATTATATGGGTAATAAGGCATGTTATATTGATAATAATATAAGTAATAAGTATAATTATTACAGTTCTAGCGATAATACCTCCATTATGTGGGTAATAATGCATGTTATACTGATGATAATGAAAGTAATACGTATATTTATTATAGTTCTAGCGATAATAACTGCATAATATGGGTAATAATGCACGTTATATTGCTAACAATATAAGCAATAAGTATAATTATTACAGTTCTAGCGGTAATAATAGTAAAATATGGCTAATAGTGCATGATATATTGATAATAGTAAAAGTAATAAGTATATTTATTACAGTTCTATCGATAATAACTGCATAATATGGGTAATAATGCATGTTATATTGATGATAATGAAAGTAGTAAGTATATTTATTACAGTTCTAGCGATAATAACTGCATAATTTGGGTAATAATGCATGTTATATTGAGAATAATATAAGTAATAAGTATAATTATTACAGTTCTGGCGATAATAACTGCATTATATGGGTAATAACGCACGTTATATTGCTAATAGTATAAGTAATAAGTATAATTATTACAGTTCTAGCGAGAATACCTCCATTATATGGGTAATAATGCATGTTATATTGATAATGATATAAGTAATAAGTATAATTGTTACAGTTCTAGCGATAATAACTGCATAATATAGGTAATAATGCACGTTACATTGCTAATAATATAAGTAATGAGTGCAATTATTACAGTTCTAGCGATAATAACTGCATAATATGGGTAATAATGCATGTTATATTGATAATAATATAAGTAATAAGTATAATTATTACAGTTCTAGCGATAATAACTGCATTATATGGGTAATAATGCACGTTATATTGCTAACAATATAAGTAATAAGTATAATTATTACAATTCTAGCGATAATAATAGTAAAATATGGCTAATAGTGCATGATATATTGATAACAGTAAAAGTTATAACTATATTTATTACAGTTCTATCGATAATAACTGCATAATATGGGTAATAATGCATGTTATATTGATGATAATGAAAGTAGTAAGTATATTTATTACAGTTCTAGCGATAATAACTGCATTATATGCGTAATAAGGCATGTTATATCGATAATATTGGGAGTAATAAGTATAATTATTATAGTTCTAGCGATAATAATAGTAAAATATGGCTAGTAGTGCATGATATATTGATAATAGTAAAAGTAATAAGTATATTTATTACAGTTCTATCGATAATAACTGCATAATATGGGTGATAATGCATGTTATATTGATGATAATGAAAGTAATACGTATATTTTTTATAGTTCTAGCGATAATAACTGCATTATATGGGCAATAATGCACGTTATATTGCTAATAGTATAAGTAATAAGTATAATTATTACAGTTATAGCGATAATACCTCCCTTATATGGGTAATAATGCAGGTTATATTGATAATGATATAAGTAATAAGTATAATTATTACAGTTCTAGCGATAATAACTGCATTATATGGGTAATAAGGCATGTTATATTGATAATAATATAAGTAATAAGTATAATTATTACAGTTCTAGCGATAATACCTCCATTATGTGGGTAATAATGCATGTTATACTGATGATAATGAAAGTAATACGTATATTTATTATAGTTCTAGCGATAATAACTGCATAATATGGGTAATAATGCATGTTATATTGAGAATAATATAAGTAATAAGTATAATTATTACAGTTCTAGCGATAATACCTCCCTTATATGGGTAATAATGCAGGTTATATTGATAATGATATAAGTAATAAGTATAATTATTACAGTTCTAGCGATAATAACTGCATAATATGGGTAATAATGCACGTTATTTTGCTAATAATATAAGTAAGGAGTACAATTATTACAGTTCTTGCGATAATAACTGCATAATATGGGTAATAATGCATGTTATATTGATAATAATATAAGTAATAAGCATAATTATTACAGTTCTGGCGATAATAACTGCATAATATGGGTAATAATGCACGTTATATTGCTAATAATATAAGTAAGGAGTACAATTATTACAGTTCTAGCGATAATAACTGCATAATATGGGTAATAATGCATGTTATATTGAGAATAATATAAGTAATAAGTATAATTATTACAGTTCTGGCGATAATAACTGCATTATATGGGTAATAATGCACGTTATATTGCTAACAATATAAGTAATAAGTATAATTATTACAGTTCTAGCGATAATAATAGTAAAATATGGCTAATAGTGCATGATATATTGATAACAGTAAAAGTTATAACTATATTTATTACAGTTCTATCGATAATAACTGCATAATATGGGTAATAATGCATGTTATATTGATGATAATGAAAGTAGTAAGTATATTTATTACAGTTCTAGCGATAATAACTGCATTATATGCGTAATAAGGCATGTTATATCGATAATATTGGGAGTAATAAGTATAATTATTATAGTTCTAGCGATAATAATAGTAAAATATGGCTAGTAGTGCATGATATATTGATAATAGTAAAAGTAATAAGTATATTTATTACAGTTCTATCGATAATAACTGCATAATATGGGTGATAATGCATGTTATATTGATGATAATGAAAGTAATACGTATATTTTTTATAGTTCTAGCGATAATAACTGCATTATATGGGCAATAATGCACGTTATATTGCTAATAGTATAAGTAATAAGTATAATTATTACAGTTATAGCGATAATACCTCCCTTATATGGGTAATAATGCAGGTTATATTGATAATGATATAAGTAATAAGTATAATTATTACAGTTCTAGCGATAATAACTGCATTATATGGGTAATAAGGCATGTTATATTGATAATAATATAAGTAATAAGTATAATTATTACAGTTCTAGCGATAATACCTCCATTATGTGGGTAATAATGCATGTTATACTGATGATAATGAAAGTAATACGTATATTTATTATAGTTCTAGCGATAATAACTGCATAATATGGGTAATAATGCATGTTATATTGAGAATAATATAAGTAATAAGTATAATTATTACAGTTCTAGCGATAATACCTCCCTTATATGGGTAATAATGCAGGTTATATTGATAATGATATAAGTAATAAGTATAATTATTACAGTTCTAGCGATAATAACTGCATAATATGGGTAATAATGCACGTTATTTTGCTAATAATATAAGTAAGGAGTACAATTATTACAGTTCTTGCGATAATAACTGCATAATATGGGTAATAATGCATGTTATATTGATAATAATATAAGTAATAAGCATAATTATTACAGTTCTGGCGATAATAACTGCATAATATGGGTAATAATGCACGTTATATTGCTAATAATATAAGTAAGGAGTACAATTATTACAGTTCTAGCGATAATAACTGCATAATATGGGTAATAATGCATGTTATATTGAGAATAATATAAGTAATAAGTATAATTATTACAGTTCTGGCGATAATAACTGCATTATATGGGTAATAACGCACGTTATATTGCTAATAGTATAAGTAATAAGTATAATTATTACAGTTCTAGCGAGAATACCTCCATTATATGGGTAATAATGCATGTTATATTGATAATGATATAAGTAATAAGTATAATTGTTACAGTTCTAGCGATAATAACTGCATAATATAGGTAATAATGCACGTTATATTGCTAATAATATAAGTAATGAGTGCAATTATTACAGTTCTAGCGATAATAACTGCATAATATGGGTAATAATGCATGTTATATTGATAATAATATAAGTAATAAGTATAATTATTACAGTTCTAGCGATAATAACTGCATTATATGGGTAATAATGCACGTTATATTGCTAACAATATAAGTAATAAGTATAATTATTACAGTTCTAGCGATAATAATAGTAAAATATGGCTAATAGTGCATGATATATTGATAACAGTAAAAGTTATAACTATATTTATTACAGTTCTATCGATAATAACTGCATAATATGGGTAATAATGCATGTTATATTGATGATAATGAAAGTAGTAAGTATATTTATTACAGTTCTAGCGATAATAACTGCATTATATGCGTAATAAGGCATGTTATATTGATAATATTGGGAGTAGTAAGTATAATTATTACAGTTCTAGCGGTAATAATAGTAAAATATGGCTAATAGTGCATGATATATTGATAATAGTAAAAGTAATAAGTATATTTATTACAGTTCTATCGATAATAACTGCATAATATGGGTAATAATGCATGTTATATTGATGATAATGAAAGTAGTAAGTATATTTATTACAGTTCTAGCGATAATAACTGCATAATTTGGGTAATAATGCATGTTATATTGAGAATAATATAAGTAATAAGTATAATTATTACAGTTCTGGCGATAATAACTGCATTATATGGGTAATAACGCACGTTATATTGCTAATAGTATAAGTAATAAGTATAATTATTACAGTTCTAGCGAGAATACCTCCATTATATGGGTAATAATGCATGTTATATTGATAATGATATAAGTAATAAGTATAATTGTTACAGTTCTAGCGATAATAACTGCATAATATAGGTAATAATGCACGTTATATTGCTAATAATATAAGTAATGAGTGCAATTATTACAGTTCTAGCGATAATAACTGCATAATATGGGTAATAATGCATGTTATATTGATAATAATATAAGTAATAAGTATAATTATTACAGTTCTAGCGATAATAACTGCATTATATGGGTAATAATGCACGTTATATTGCTAACAATATAAGTAATAAGTATAATTATTACAGTTCTAGCGATAATAATAGTAAAATATGGCTAATAGTGCATGATATATTGATAACAGTAAAAGTTATAACTATATTTATTACAGTTCTATCGATAATAACTGCATAATATGGGTAATAATGCATGTTATATTGATGATAATGAAAGTAGTAAGTATATTTATTACAGTTCTAGCGATAATAACTGCATTATATGCGTAATAAGGCATGTTATATTGATAATATTGGGAGTAATAAGTATAATTATTATAGCTCTAGCGATAATAATAGTAAAATATGGCTAGTAGTGCATGATATATTGATAATAGTAAAAGTAATAAGTATATTTATTACAGTTCTATCGATAATAACTGCATAATATGGGTGATAATGCATGTTATATTGATGATAATGAAAGTAATACGTATATTTTTTATAGTTCTAGCGATAATAACTGCATTATATGGGCAATAATGCACGTTATATTGCTAATAGTATAAGTAATAAGTATAATTATTACAGTTCTAGCGATAATACCTCCCTTATATGGGTAATAATGCAGGTTATATTGATAATGATATAAGTAATAAGTATAATTATTACAGTTCTGGCGATAATAACTGCATTATATGGGTAATAACGCACGTTATATTGCTAATAGTATAAGTAATAAGTATAATTATTACAGTTCTAGCGAGAATACCTCCATTATATGGGTAATAATGCAGGTTATATTGATAATGATATAAGTAATAAGTATAATTATTACAGTTCTAGCGATAATAACTGCATAATATGGGTAATAATGCACGTTATATTGCTAATAATATAAGTAATGAGTATAATTATTACAGTTCTAGCGATAATAACTGCATTATATGGGTAATAAGGCATGTTATATTGATAATAATATAAGTAATAAGTATAATTATTACAGTTCTAGCGATAATACCTCCATTATGTGGGTAATAATGCATGTTATACTGATGATAATGAAAGTAATACGTATATTTATTATAGTTCTAGCGATAATAACTGCATAATATGGGTAATAATGCACGTTATATTGCTAACAATATAAGCAATAAGTATAATTATTACAGTTCTAGCGGTAATAATAGTAAAATATGGCTAATAGTGCATGATATATTGATAATAGTAAAAGTAATAAGTATATTTATTACAGTTCTATCGATAATAACTGCATAATATGGGTAATAATGCATGTTATATTGATGATAATGAAAGTAGTAAGTATATTTATTACAGTTCTAGCGATAATAACTGCATAATTTGGGTAATAATGCATGTTATATTGAGAATAATATAAGTAATAAGTATAATTATTACAGTTCTGGCGATAATAACTGCATTATATGGGTAATAACGCACGTTATATTGCTAATAGTATAAGTAATAAGTATAATTATTACAGTTCTAGCGAGAATACCTCCATTATATGGGTAATAATGCATGTTATATTGATAATGATATAAGTAATAAGTATAATTGTTACAGTTCTAGCGATAATAACTGCATAATATAGGTAATAATGCACGTTACATTGCTAATAATATAAGTAATGAGTGCAATTATTACAGTTCTAGCGATAATAACTGCATAATATGGGTAATAATGCATGTTATATTGATAATAATATAAGTAATAAGTATAATTATTACAGTTCTAGCGATAATAACTGCATTATATGGGTAATAATGCACGTTATATTGCTAACAATATAAGTAATAAGTATAATTATTACAATTCTAGCGATAATAATAGTAAAATATGGCTAATAGTGCATGATATATTGATAACAGTAAAAGTTATAACTATATTTATTACAGTTCTATCGATAATAACTGCATAATATGGGTAATAATGCATGTTATATTGATGATAATGAAAGTAGTAAGTATATTTATTACAGTTCTAGCGATAATAACTGCATTATATGCGTAATAAGGCATGTTATATCGATAATATTGGGAGTAATAAGTATAATTATTATAGTTCTAGCGATAATAATAGTAAAATATGGCTAGTAGTGCATGATATATTGATAATAGTAAAAGTAATAAGTATATTTATTACAGTTCTATCGATAATAACTGCATAATATGGGTGATAATGCATGTTATATTGATGATAATGAAAGTAATACGTATATTTTTTATAGTTCTAGCGATAATAACTGCATTATATGGGCAATAATGCACGTTATATTGCTAATAGTATAAGTAATAAGTATAATTATTACAGTTATAGCGATAATACCTCCCTTATATGGGTAATAATGCAGGTTATATTGATAATGATATAAGTAATAAGTATAATTATTACAGTTCTAGCGATAATAACTGCATTATATGGGTAATAAGGCATGTTATATTGATAATAATATAAGTAATAAGTATAATTATTACAGTTCTAGCGATAATACTTCCATTATGTGGGTAATAATGCATGTTATACTGATGATAATGAAAGTAATACGTATATTTATTATAGTTCTAGCGATAATAACTGCATAATATGGGTAATAATGCATGTTATATTGAGAATAATATAAGTAATAAGTATAATTATTACAGTTCTAGCGATAATACCTCCCTTATATGGGTAATAATGCAGGTTATATTGATAATGATATAAGTAATAAGTATAATTATTACAGTTCTAGCGATAATAACTGCATAATATGGGTAATAATGCACGTTATTTTGCTAATAATATAAGTAAGGAGTACAATTATTACAGTTCTTGCGATAATAACTGCATAATATGGGTAATAATGCATGTTATATTGATAATAATATAAGTAATAAGCATAATTATTACAGTTCTGGCGATAATAACTGCATAATATGGGTAATAATGCACGTTATATTGCTAATAATATAAGTAAGGAGTACAATTATTACAGTTCTAGCGATAATAACTGCATAATATGGGTAATAATGCATGTTATATTGAGAATAATATAAGTAATAAGTATAATTATTACAGTTCTGGCGATAATAACTGCATTATATGGGTAATAATGCACGTTATATTGCTAACAATATAAGTAATAAGTATAATTATTACAGTTCTAGCGATAATAATAGTAAAATATGGCTAATAGTGCATGATATATTGATAACAGTAAAAGTTATAACTATATTTATTACAGTTCTATCGATAATAACTGCATAATATGGGTAATAATGCATGTTATATTGATGATAATGAAAGTAGTAAGTATATTTATTACAGTTCTAGCGATAATAACTGCATTATATGCGTAATAAGGCATGTTATATCGATAATATTGGGAGTAATAAGTATAATTATTATAGTTCTAGCGATAATAATAGTAAAATATGGCTAGTAGTGCATGATATATTGATAATAGTAAAAGTAATAAGTATATTTATTACAGTTCTATCGATAATAACTGCATAATATGGGTGATAATGCATGTTATATTGATGATAATGAAAGTAATACGTATATTTTTTATAGTTCTAGCGATAATAACTGCATTATATGGGCAATAATGCACGTTATATTGCTAATAGTATAAGTAATAAGTATAATTATTACAGTTATAGCGATAATACCTCCCTTATATGGGTAATAATGCAGGTTATATTGATAATGATATAAGTAATAAGTATAATTATTACAGTTCTAGCGATAATAACTGCATTATATGGGTAATAAGGCATGTTATATTGATAATAATATAAGTAATAAGTATAATTATTACAGTTCTAGCGATAATACCTCCATTATGTGGGTAATAATGCATGTTATACTGATGATAATGAAAGTAATACGTATATTTATTATAGTTCTAGCGATAATAACTGCATAATATGGGTAATAATGCATGTTATATTGAGAATAATATAAGTAATAAGTATAATTATTACAGTTCTAGCGATAATACCTCCCTTATATGGGTAATAATGCAGGTTATATTGATAATGATATAAGTAATAAGTATAATTATTACAGTTCTAGCGATAATAACTGCATAATATGGGTAATAATGCACGTTATTTTGCTAATAATATAAGTAAGGAGTACAATTATTACAGTTCTTGCGATAATAACTGCATAATATGGGTAATAATGCATGTTATATTGATAATAATATAAGTAATAAGCATAATTATTACAGTTCTGGCGATAATAACTGCATAATATGGGTAATAATGCACGTTATATTGCTAATAATATAAGTAAGGAGTACAATTATTACAGTTCTAGCGATAATAACTGCATAATATGGGTAATAATGCATGTTATATTGAGAATAATATAAGTAATAAGTATAATTATTACAGTTCTGGCGATAATAACTGCATTATATGGGTAATAACGCACGTTATATTGCTAATAGTATAAGTAATAAGTATAATTATTACAGTTCTAGCGAGAATACCTCCATTATATGGGTAATAATGCATGTTATATTGATAATGATATAAGTAATAAGTATAATTGTTACAGTTCTAGCGATAATAACTGCATTATATGGGTAATAATGCACGTTATATTGCTAACAATATAAGTAATAAGTATAATTATTACAGTTCTAGCGATAATAATAGTAAAATATGGCTAATAGTGCATGATATATTGATAACAGTAAAAGTTATAACTATATTTATTACAGTTCTATCGATAATAACTGCATAATATGGGTAATAATGCATGTTATATTGATGATAATGAAAGTAGTAAGTATATTTATTACAGTTCTAGCGATAATAACTGCATTATATGCGTAATAAGGCATGTTATATTGATAATATTGGGAGTAATAAGTATAATTATTACAGTTCTAGCGGTAATAATAGTAAAATATGGCTAATAGTGCATGATATATTGATAATAGTAAAAGTAATAAGTATATTTATTACAGTTCTATCGATAATAACTGCATAATATGGGTAATAATGCATGTTATATTGATGATAATGAAAGTAGTAAGTATATTTATTACAGTTCTAGCGATAATAACTGCATAATTTGGGTAATAATGCATGTTATATTGAGAATAATATAAGTAATAAGTATAATTATTACAGTTCTGGCGATAATAACTGCATTATATGGGTAATAACGCACGTTATATTGCTAATAGTATAAGTAATAAGTATAATTATTACAGTTCTAGCGAGAATACCTCCATTATATGGGTAATAATGCATGTTATATTGATAATGATATAAGTAATAAGTATAATTGTTACAGTTCTAGCGATAATAACTGCATAATATAGGTAATAATGCACGTTATATTGCTAATAATATAAGTAATGAGTGCAATTATTACAGTTCTAGCGATAATAACTGCATAATATGGGTAATAATGCATGTTATATTGATAATAATATACGTAATAAGTATAATTATTACAGTTCTAGCGATAATAACTGCATTATATGGGTAATAATGCACGTTATATTGCTAACAATATAAGTAATAAGTATAATTATTACAGTTCTAGCGATAATAATAGTAAAATATGGCTAATAGTGCATGATATATTGATAACAGTAAAAGTTATAACTATATTTATTACAGTTCTATCGATAATAACTGCATAATATGGGTAATAATGCATGTTATATTGATGATAATGAAAGTAGTAAGTATATTTATTACAGTTCTAGCGATAATAACTGCATTATATGCGTAATAAGGCATGTTATATTGATAATATTGGGAGTAATAAGTATAATTATTATAGCTCTAGCGATAATAATAGTAAAATATGGCTAGTAGTGCATGATATATTGATAATAGTAAAAGTAATAAGTATATTTATTACAGTTCTATCGATAATAACTGCATAATATGGGTGATAATGCATGTTATATTGATGATAATGAAAGTAATACGTATATTTTTTATAGTTCTAGCGATAATAACTGCATTATATGGGCAATAATGCACGTTATATTGCTAATAGTATAAGTAATAAGTATAATTATTACAGTTCTAGCGATAATACCTCCCTTATATGGGTAATAATGCAGGTTATATTGATAATGATATAAGTAATAAGTATAATTATTACAGTTCTAGCGATAATAACTGCATAATATGGGTAATAATGCACGTTATTTTGCTAATAATATAAGTAAGGAGTACAATTATTACAGTTCTTGCGATAATAACTGCATAATATGGGTAATAATGCATGTTATATTGATAATAATATAAGTAATAAGTATAATTATTACAGTTCTAGCGATAATAACTGCATAATATGGGTAATAATGCACGTTATATTGCTAATAATATAAGTAAGGAGTACAATTATTACAGTTCTAGCGATAATAACTGCATAATATGCGTAATAATGCATGTTATATTGATAATAATATAAGTAATAAGTATAATTATTACAGTTCTAGCGATAATAACTGCATAATATGGGTAATAATGCACGTTATATTGCTAATAATATAAGTAATGAGTATAATTATTACAGTTCTAGCGATAATAACTGCATTATATGGGTAATAAGGCATGTTATATTGATAATAATATAAGTAATAAGTATAATTATTACAGTTCTAGCGATAATACCTCCATTATGTGGGTAATAATGCATGTTATACTGATGATAATGAAAGTAATACGTATATTTATTATAGTTCTAGCGATAATAACTGCATAATATGGGTAATAATGCACGTTATATTGCTAACAATATAAGCAATAAGTATAATTATTACAGTTCTAGCGGTAATAATAGTAAAATATGGCTAATAGTGCATGATATATTGATAATAGTAAAAGTAATAAGTATATTTATTACAGTTCTATCGATAATAACTGCATAATATGGGTAATAATGCATGTTATATTGATGATAATGAAAGTAGTAAGTATATTTATTACAGTTCTAGCGATAATAACTGCATAATTTGGGTAATAATGCATGTTATATTGATAATAATATAAGTAATAAGTATAATTATTACAGTTCTGGCGATAATAACTGCATTATATGGGTAATAATGCATGTTATACTGATGATAATGAAAGTAATACGTATATTTATTATAGTTCTAGCGATAATAACTGCATAATATGGGTAATAATGCATGTTATATTGAGAATAATATAAGTAATAAGTATAATTATTACAGTTCTAGCGATAATACCTCCCTTATATGGGTAATAATGCAGGTTATATTGATAATGATATAAGTAATAAGTATAATTATTACAGTTCTAGCGATAATAACTGCATAATATGGGTAATAATGCACGTTATTTTGCTAATAATATAAGTAAGGAGTACAATTATTACAGTTCTTGCGATAATAACTGCATAATATGGGTAATAATGCATGTTATATTGATAATAATATAAGTAATAAGCATAATTATTACAGTTCTGGCGATAATAACTGCATAATATGGGTAATAATGCACGTTATATTGCTAATAATATAAGTAAGGAGTACAATTATTACAGTTCTAGCGATAATAACTGCATAATATGGGTAATAATGCATGTTATATTGAGAATAATATAAGTAATAAGTATAATTATTACAGTTCTGGCGATAATAACTGCATTATATGGGTAATAATGCACGTTATATTGCTAACAATATAAGTAATAAGTATAATTATTACAGTTCTAGCGATAATAATAGTAAAATATGGCTAATAGTGCATGATATATTGATAACAGTAAAAGTTATAACTATATTTATTACAGTTCTATCGATAATAACTGCATAATATGGGTAATAATGCATGTTATATTGATGATAATGAAAGTAGTAAGTATATTTATTACAGTTCTAGCGATAATAACTGCATTATATGCGTAATAAGGCATGTTATATCGATAATATTGGGAGTAATAAGTATAATTATTATAGTTCTAGCGATAATAATAGTAAAATATGGCTAGTAGTGCATGATATATTGATAATAGTAAAAGTAATAAGTATATTTATTACAGTTCTATCGATAATAACTGCATAATATGGGTGATAATGCATGTTATATTGATGATAATGAAAGTAATACGTATATTTTTTATAGTTCTAGCGATAATAACTGCATTATATGGGCAATAATGCACGTTATATTGCTAATAGTATAAGTAATAAGTATAATTATTACAGTTCTAGCGATAATACCTCCCTTATATGGGTAATAATGCAGGTTATATTGATAATGATATAAGTAATAAGTATAATTATTACAGTTCTAGCGATAATAACTGCATAATATGGGTAATAATGCACGTTATTTTGCTAATAATATAAGTAAGGAGTACAATTATTACAGTTCTTGCGATAATAACTGCATAATATGGGTAATAATGCATGTTATATTGATAATAATATAAGTAATAAGTATAATTATTACAGTTCTAGCGATAATAACTGCATAATATGGGTAATAATGCACGTTATATTGCTAATAATATAAGTAAGGAGTACAATTATTACAGTTCTAGCGATAATAACTGCATAATATGCGTAATAATGCATGTTATATTGATAATAATATAAGTAATAAGTATAATTATTACAGTTCTAGCGATAATAACTGCATAATATGGGTAATAATGCACGTTATATTGCTAATAATATAAGTAATGAGTATAATTATTACAGTTCTAGCGATAATAACTGCATTATATGGGTAATAAGGCATGTTATATTGATAATAATATAAGTAATAAGTATAATTATTACAGTTCTAGCGATAATACCTCCATTATGTGGGTAATAATGCATGTTATACTGATGATAATGAAAGTAATACGTATATTTATTATAGTTCTAGCGATAATAACTGCATAATATGGGTAATAATGCACGTTATATTGCTAACAATATAAGCAATAAGTATAATTATTACAGTTCTAGCGGTAATAATAGTAAAATATGGCTAATAGTGCATGATATATTGATAATAGTAAAAGTAATAAGTATATTTATTACAGTTCTATCGATAATAACTGCATAATATGGGTAATAATGCATGTTATATTGATGATAATGAAAGTAGTAAGTATATTTATTACAGTTCTAGCGATAATAACTGCATAATTTGGGTAATAATGCATGTTATATTGAGAATAATATAAGTAATAAGTATAATTATTACAGTTCTGGCGATAATAACTGCATTATATGGGTAATAACGCACGTTATATTGCTAATAGTATAAGTAATAAGTATAATTATTACAGTTCTAGCGAGAATACCTCCATTATATGGGTAATAATGCATGTTATATTGATAATGATATAAGTAATAAGTATAATTGTTACAGTTCTAGCGATAATAACTGCATAATATAGGTAATAATGCACGTTACATTGCTAATAATATAAGTAATGAGTGCAGTTATTACAGTTCTAGCGATAATAACTGCATAATATGGGTAATAATGCATGTTATATTGATAATAATATAAGTAATAAGTATAATTATTACAGTTCTAGCGATAATAACTGCATTATATGGGTAATAATGCACGTTATATTGCTAACAATATAAGTAATAAGTATAATTATTACAGTTCTAGCGATAATAATAGTAAAATATGGCTAATAGTGCATGATATATTGATAACAGTAAAAGTTATAACTATATTTATTACAGTTCTATCGATAATAACTGCATAATATGGGTAATAATGCATGTTATATTGATGATAATGAAAGTAGTAAGTATATTTATTACAGTTCTAGCGATAATAACTGCATTATATGCGTAATAAGGCATGTTATATCGATAATATTGGGAGTAATAAGTATAATTATTATAGTTCTAGCGATAATAATAGTAAAATATGGCTAGTAGTGCATGATATATTGATAATAGTAAAAGTAATAAGTATATTTATTACAGTTCTATCGATAATAACTGCATAATATGGGTGATAATGCATGTTATATTGATGATAATGAAAGTAATACGTATATTTTTTATAGTTCTAGCGATAATAACTGCATTATATGGGCAATAATGCACGTTATATTGCTAATAGTATAAGTAATAAGTATAATTATTACAGTTATAGCGATAATACCTCCCTTATATGGGTAATAATGCAGGTTATATTGATAATGATATAAGTAATAAGTATAATTATTACAGTTCTAGCGATAATAACTGCATTATATGGGTAATAAGGCATGTTATATTGATAATAATATAAGTAATAAGTATAATTATTACAGTTCTAGCGATAATACCTCCATTATGTGGGTAATAATGCATGTTATACTGATGATAATGAAAGTAATACGTATATTTATTATAGTTCTAGCGATAATAACTGCATAATATGGGTAATAATGCATGTTATATTGAGAATAATATAAGTAATAAGTATAATTATTACAGTTCTAGCGATAATACCTCCCTTATATGGGTAATAATGCAGGTTATATTGATAATGATATAAGTAATAAGTATAATTATTACAGTTCTAGCGATAATAACTGCATAATATGGGTAATAATGCACGTTATTTTGCTAATAATATAAGTAAGGAGTACAATTATTACAGTTCTTGCGATAATAACTGCATAATATGGGTAATAATGCATGTTATATTGATAATAATATAAGTAATAAGCATAATTATTACAGTTCTGGCGATAATAACTGCATAATATGGGTAATAATGCACGTTATATTGCTAATAATATAAGTAAGGAGTACAATTATTACAGTTCTAGCGATAATAACTGCATAATATGGGTAATAATGCATGTTATATTGAGAATAATATAAGTAATAAGTATAATTATTACAGTTCTGGCGATAATAACTGCATTATATGGGTAATAATGCACGTTATATTGCTAACAATATAAGTAATAAGTATAATTATTACAGTTCTAGCGATAATAATAGTAAAATATGGCTAATAGTGCATGATATATTGATAACAGTAAAAGTTATAACTATATTTATTACAGTTCTATCGATAATAACTGCATAATATGGGTAATAATGCATGTTATATTGATGATAATGAAAGTAGTAAGTATATTTATTACAGTGCTAGCGATAATAACTGCATTATATGCGTAATAAGGCATGTTATATCGATAATATTGGGAGTAATAAGTATAATTATTATAGTTCTAGCGATAATAATAGTAAAATATGGCTAGTAGTGCATGATATATTGATAATAGTAAAAGTAATAAGTATATTTATTACAGTTCTATCGATAATAACTGCATAATATGGGTGATAATGCATGTTATATTGATGATAATGAAAGTAATACGTATATTTTTTATAGTTCTAGCGATAATAACTGCATTATATGGGCAATAATGCACGTTATATTGCTAATAGTATAAGTAATAAGTATAATTATTACAGTTATAGCGATAATACCTCCCTTATATGGGTAATAATGCAGGTTATATTGATAATGATATAAGTAATAAGTATAATTATTACAGTTCTAGCGATAATAACTGCATTATATGGGTAATAAGGCATGTTATATTGATAATAATATAAGTAATAAGTATAATTATTACAGTTCTAGCGATAATACCTCCATTATGTGGGTAATAATGCATGTTATACTGATGATAATGAAAGTAATACGTATATTTATTATAGTTCTAGCGATAATAACTGCATAATATGGGTAATAATGCATGTTATATTGAGAATAATATAAGTAATAAGTATAATTATTACAGTTCTAGCGATAATACCTCCCTTATATGGGTAATAATGCAGGTTATATTGATAATGATATAAGTAATAAGTATAATTATTACAGTTCTAGCGATAATAACTGCATAATATGGGTAATAATGCACGTTATTTTGCTAATAATATAAGTAAGGAGTACAATTATTACAGTTCTTGCGATAATAACTGCATAATATGGGTAATAATGCATGTTATATTGATAATAATATAAGTAATAAGCATAATTATTACAGTTCTGGCGATAATAACTGCATAATATGGGTAATAATGCACGTTATATTGCTAATAATATAAGTAAGGAGTACAATTATTACAGTTCTAGCGATAATAACTGCATAATATGGGTAATAATGCATGTTATATTGAGAATAATATAAGTAATAAGTATAATTATTACAGTTCTGGCGATAATAACTGCATTATATGGGTAATAACGCACGTTATATTGCTAATAGTATAAGTAATAAGTATAATTATTACAGTTCTAGCGAGAATACCTCCATTATATGGGTAATAATGCATGTTATATTGATAATGATATAAGTAATAAGTATAATTGTTACAGTTCTAGCGATAATAACTGCATAATATAGGTAATAATGCACGTTATATTGCTAATAATATAAGTAATGAGTGCAATTATTACAGTTCTAGCGATAATAACTGCATAATATGGGTAATAATGCATGTTATATTGATAATAATATAAGTAATAAGTATAATTATTACAGTTCTAGCGATAATAACTGCATTATATGGGTAATAATGCACGTTATATTGCTAACAATATAAGTAATAAGTATAATTATTACAATTCTAGCGATAATAATAGTAAAATATGGCTAATAGTGCATGATATATTGATAACAGTAAAAGTTATAACTATATTTATTACAGTTCTATCGATAATAACTGCATAATATGGGTAATAATGCATGTTATATTGATGATAATGAAAGTAGTAAGTATATTTATTACAGTTCTAGCGATAATAACTGCATTATATGCGTAATAAGGCATGTTATATTGATAATATTGGGAGTAATAAGTATAATTATTATAGTTCTAGCGATAATAATAGTAAAATATGGCTAGTAGTGCATGATATATTGATAATAGTAAAAGTAATAAGTATATTTATTACAGTTCTATCGATAATAACTGCATAATATGGGTGATAATGCATGTTATATTGATGATAATGAAAGTAATACGTATATTTTTTATAGTTCTAGCGATAATAACTGCATTATATGTGCAATAATGCACGTTATATTGCTAATAGTATAAGTAATAAGTATAATTATTACAGTTCTAGCGATAATACCTCCCTTATATGGGTAATAATGCAGGTTATATTGATAATGATATAAGTAATAAGTATAATTATTACAGTTCTAGCGATAATAACTGCATAATATGGGTAATAATGCACGTTATTTTGCTAATAATATAAGTAAGGAGTACAATTATTACAGTTCTTGCGATAATAACTGCATAATATGGGTAATAATGCATGTTATATTGATAATAATATAAGTAATAAGTATAATTATTACAGTTCTAGCGATAATAACTGCATAATATGGGTAATAATGCACGTTATATTGCTAATAATATAAGTAATGAGTATAATTATTACAGTTCTAGCGATAATAACTGCATAATATGGGTAATAATGCACGTTATATTGCTAATAATATAAGTAAGGAGTACAATTATTACAGTTCTAGCGATAATAACTGCATAATATGGGTAATAATGCATGTTATATTGATAATAATATAAGTAATAAGTATAATTATTACAGTTCTAGCGATAATAACTGCATTATATGGGTAATAATGCATGTTATATTGAGAATAATATAAGTAATAAGTATAATTATTACAGTTCTGGCGATAATAACTGCATTATATGGGTAATAACGCACGTTATATTGCTAATAGTATAAGTAATAAGTATAATTATTACAGTTCTAGCGAGAATACCTCCATTATATGGGTAATAATGCATGTTATATTGATAATGATATAAGTAATAAGTATAATTGTTACAGTTCTAGCGATAATAACTGAATAATATAGGTAATAATGCACGTTATATTGCTAATAATATAAGTAATGAGTGCAATTATTACAGTTCTAGCGATAATAACTGCATAATATGGGTAATAATGCATGTTATATTGATGATAATGAAAGTAGTAAGTATATTTATTACAGTTCTAGCGATAATAACTGCATTATATGCGTAATAAGGCATGTTATATTGATAATATTGGGAGTAATAAGTATAATTATTATAGTTCTAGCGATAATAATAGTAAAATATGGCTAGTAGTGCATGATATATTGATAATAGTAAAAGTAATAAGTATATTTATTACAGTTCTATCGATAATAACTGCATAATATGGGTGATAATGCATGTTATATTGATGATAATGAAAGTAATACGTATATTTTTTATAGTTCTAGCGATAATAACTGCATTATATGTGCAATAATGCACGTTATATTGCTAATAGTATAAGTAATAAGTATAATTATTACAGTTCTAGCGATAATACCTCCCTTATATGGGTAATAATGCAGGTTATATTGATAATGATATAAGTAATAAGTATAATTATTACAGTTCTAGCGATAATAACTGCATAATATGGGTAATAATGCACGTTATTTTGCTAATAATATAAGTAAGGAGTACAATTATTACAGTTCTTGCGATAATAACTGCATAATATGGGTAATAATGCATGTTATATTGATAATAATATAAGTAATAAGTATAATTATTACAGTTCTAGCGATAATAACTGCATAATATGGGTAATAATGCACGTTATATTGCTAATAATATAAGTAATGAGTATAATTATTACAGTTCTAGCGATAATAACTGCATAATATGGGTAATAATGCACGTTATATTGCTAATAATATAAGTAAGGAGTACAATTATTACAGTTCTAGCGATAATAACTGCATAATATGGGTAATAATGCATGTTATATTGATAATAATATAAGTAATAAGTATAATTATTACAGTTCTAGCGATAATAACTGCATTATATGGGTAATAATGCATGTTATATTGAGAATAATATAAGTAATAAGTATAATTATTACAGTTCTGGCGATAATAACTGCATTATATGGGTAATAACGCACGTTATATTGCTAATAGTATAAGTAATAAGTATAATTATTACAGTTCTAGCGAGAATACCTCCATTATATGGGTAATAATGCATGTTATATTGATAATGATATAAGTAATAAGTATAATTGTTACAGTTCTAGCGATAATAACTGAATAATATAGGTAATAATGCACGTTATATTGCTAATAATATAAGTAATGAGTGCAATTATTACAGTTCTAGCGATAATAACTGCATAATATGGGTAATAATGCATGTTATATTGATAATAATATAAGTAATAAGTATAATTATTACAGTTCTAGCGATAATAACTGCATTATATGGGTAATAATGCACGTTATATTGCTAACAATATAAGTAATAAGTATAATTATTACAGTTCTAGCGATAATAACTGCATAATATGGGTAATAATGCACGTTATATTGCTAATAATATAAGTAATGAGTATAATTATTACAGTTCTAGCGATAATAACTGCATTATATGGGTAATAAGGCATGTTATATTGATAATAATATAAGTAATAAGTATAATTATTACAGTTCTAGCGATAATACCTCCATTATGTGGGTAATAATGCATGTTATACTGATGATAATGAAAGTAATACGTATATTTATTATAGTTCTAGCGATAATAACTGCATAATATGGGTAATAATGCACGTTATATTGCTAACAATATAAGCAATAAGTATAATTATTACAGTTCTAGCGGTAATAATAGTAAAATATGGCTAATAGTGCATGATATATTGATAATAGTAAAAGTAATAAGTATATTTATTACAGTTCTATCGATAATAACTGCATAATATGGGTAATAATGCATGTTATATTGATGATAATGAAAGTAGTAAGTATATTTATTACAGTTCTAGCGATAATAACTGCATAATTTGGGTAATAATGCATGTTATATTGAGAATAATATAAGTAATAAGTATAATTATTACAGTTCTGGCGATAATAACTGCATTATATGGGTAATAACGCACGTTATATTGCTAATAGTATAAGTAATAAGTATAATTATTACAGTTCTAGCGAGAATACCTCCATTATATGGGTAATAATGCATGTTACATTGATAATGATATAAGTAATAAGTATAATTGTTACAGTTCTAGCGATAATAACTGCATAATATAGGTAATAATGCACGTTATATTGCTAATAATATAAGTAATGAGTGCAATTATTACAGTTCTAGCGATAATAACTGCATAATATGGGTAATAATGCATGTTATATTGATAATAATATAAGTAATAAGTATAATTATTACAGTTCTAGCGATAATAACTGCATTATATGGGTAATAATGCATGTTATATTGATAATATCGGGAGTAATAAGTATAATTATTATAGTTCTAGCGATAATAATAGTAAAATATGGCAAATAGTGCATGTTATATTGATAATAATATAAGTGATAAGTATAATTATTACAGTTCTGGCGATAATAACTGCATTTAATGGGTAATAATGCACGTTATATTGCTAATAGTATAAGTAATAAGTATAATTATTACAGTTCTATCGATAATACCTCCATTATATGGGTAATAACGCATGTTATATTGATAATGATATAAGTAATAAGTATAATTATTACAGTTCTAGCGATAATAACTGCATAATATGGGTAATAATGCACGTTACATTGCTAATAATATAAGTAATGAGTACGATTATTACAGTTCTAGCGATAATAACTGCATTCTATGGGTAATAATGCATGTTATATTGATAATATCGGGAGTAATAAGTATAATTATGATAGTTCTAGCGATAATAATAGTAAAATATGGCAAATAGTGCATGTTATATTGATAATAGTAAAAGTAATAAGTATATTTATTACAGATCTATCGATAATAACTGCATAATATGGGTAATAATGCATTGTTATGTTGATGATAATGAAAGTAATACGTATGTTTATTATAGATCTAGCGATAGTAACTGCATAATATGGGTAATAATGCATGTTATATTGAGAATAATATAAGTAATAAGTATAATTATTACAGTTCTGGCGATAATAACTGCATTATATGGGTAATAATGCACGTTATATTGCTAATAGTATAAGTAATAAGTATAATTATTACAGTTCTAGAGATAATACCTCCATTATATGGGTAATAATGCATGTTATATTGATAATGATATAAGTAATAGGTATAATTATTACAGTTCTAGCGATAATAACTGCATAATATGGGTAATAATGCACGTTATATTGCTAATAATATAAGTAATGAGTACAATTATTACAGTTCTAGCGATAATAACTGCATTACATGGGTAATAATGCATGTTATATTGATAATAATATAAGTAATAAGTATAATTATTACAGTTCTAGCGATAATAACTGCATTATATGGGTAATAATGCATGTTATATTGATAATATTGGGAGTAATAAGTATAATTATAATAGTTTTAGCGATAATAATAGTAAAATATGGCAAATAGTGCACGTTATATTGATAATAATAAAAGTAATAAATATATTTATTACAGTTCTATCGATAATGACGGCATAATATGGGTAATAATGCATGTTATATTGATGATAATAAAAGTAATACGTATATTTATTACAGTTCTAGCGATAATAACTGCATAATATGGGTAATAATGCATGTTATATTGGTAATAATCTAAGTAATACGTATATTTATTATAGTTCTAGCAATAATAACTGCATAATATGGGTAATAATACATGTTATATTGATAATAATATAAGTAATAAGTATAATTATTACAGTTCTGGCGATAATAACTGCATTATATGGGTGATAATGCACGTTATATTGCTAATAGTATAAGTAATGAGTACAATTATTACAGTTCTAGCGATAATAACTGCATTATATGGGTAATAATGCATGCTATATTGATAATAATATAAGTAATAAGTATAATTATTACAGTTCTGGCGATAATAACTGCATTATATGGGTAATAATGCACGTTATATTGCTAATAGTATAAGTAATAAGTATAATTATTACAGTTCTAGCGATAGTACCTCCATTATATGGGTAATAATGCATGTTATACTGATAATGATATAAGTAATGAGTAAAATTATTAGAGTTCTAGCGATAATAACTGCATTATATGGGTAATAATGCATGTTATATTGATAATGATATAAGTAATAAGTATAATTATTACAGTTCTAGCGATAATAACTGCATAATATGGGTAATAATGCACGTTATATTGCTAATACTATAAGTAATGAGTACAATTATTACAGTTCTAGCGATAATAACTGCATTATATGGGTAATAATGCATGTTATATTGATAATAATATAAGTAATAAGTATAATTATTACAGTTCTAGCGATAATAACTGCATTATATGGGTAATAATGCATGTTATATTGATAATATTGGGAGTAATAAGTATAATTATAATAGTTTTAGCGATAATAATAGTAAAATATGGCAAATAGTGCATGTTATATTGATAATAATAAAAGTAATAAATATATTTATTACAGTCCTATCGATAATAACGGCATAATATGGGTAATAATGCATGTTATATTGATGATAATAAAAGTAATACGTATATTTATTACAGTTCTAGCGATAATAACTGCATAATATGGGTAATAATACATGTTATGTTGGTAATAATCTAAGTAATAAGTATAATTATTACAGTTCTAGCGATAATAACTGCATTATATGGGTAATAATGCATGTTATATTGATGATAATGAAAGTAATACGTATATTTATTATAGTTCTAGCGATAATAACTGCATAATATGGGTAATAATACATGTTATATTGAGAATAATATAAGTAATAAGTATAATTATTACAGTTCTGGCGATAATAACTGCATTATATGGGTAATAACGCACGTTATATTGCTAATAGTATAAGTAATAAGTATAATTATTACAGTTCTAGCGATAATACCTCCATTATATGGGTAATAATGCATGTTATATTGATAATGATATAAGTAATAAGTATAATTGTTACAGTTCTAGCGATAATAACTGTATAATATAGGTAATAATGCACGTTATATTGCTAATAATATAAGTAATGAGTGCATTTATTACAGTTCTAGCGATAATAACTGCATAATATGGGTAATAATGCATGTTATATTGATAATAATATAAGTAATAAGTATAATTATTACAGTTCTAGCGATAATAACTGCATTATATGGGTAATAATGCACGTTATATTGCTAATAGTATAAGTAATAAGTATAATTATTACAGTTCTAGCGATAGTACCTCCATTATATGGGTAATAATGCATGTTATACTGATAATGATATAAGTAATGAGTAAAATTATTAGAGTTCTAGCGATAATAACTGCATTATATGGGTAATAATGCATGTTATATTGATAATGATATAAGTAATAAGTATAATTGTTACAGTTCTAGCGATAATAACTGTATAATATAGGTAATAATGCACGTTATATTGCTAATAATATAAGTAATGAGTGCATTTATTACAGTTCTAGCGATAATAACTGCATAATATGGGTAATAATGCATGTTATATTGATAATAATATAAGTAATAAGTATAATTATTACAGTTCTAGCGATAATAACTGCATTATATGGGTAATAATGCACGTTATATTGCTAACAATATAAGTAATAAGTATAATTATTACAGTTCTAGCGATAATAATAGTAAAATATGGCTAATAGTGCATGATATATTGATAATAGTAAAAGTAATAAGTATATTTATTACAGTTCTATCGATAATAACTGCATAATATGGCTAATAATGCATGTTATATTGATGATAATGAGAGTAATACGTATATTTATTATTGTTCTAGCGATAATAACTGCATAATATGGGTAATAATGCATGTTATATTGAGAATAATATAAGTAATAAGTATAATTATTACAGTTCTGGCGATAATAACTGCATTATATGGGTAATAACGCACGTTATATTGCTAATAGTATAAGTAATAAGTATAATTATTACAGTTCTAGCGATAATACCTCCATTATATGGGTAATAATGCATGTTATATTGATAATGATATAAGTAATAAGTATAATTGTTACAGTTCTAGCGATAATAACTGCATAATATAGGTAATAATGCACGTTATATTGCTAATAATATAAGTAATGAGTGCAATTATTACAGTTCTAGCGATAATAACTGCATAATATGGGTAATAATGCATGTTATATTGATAATAATATAAGTAATAAGTATAATTATTACAGTTCTAGCGATAATAACTGCATTATATGGGTAATAATGCATGTTATATTGATAATGATATAAGTAATAAGTATAATTGTTACAGTTCTAGCGATAATAACTGCATAATATAGGTAATAATGCACGTTATATTGCTAATAATATAAGTAATGAGTGCAATTATTACAGTTCTAGCGATAATAACTGCATAATATGGGTAATAATGCACGTTATATTGCTAACAATATAAGTAATAAGTATAATTATTACAGTTCTAGCGATAATAATAGTAAAATATGGCTAATAGTGCATGATATATTGATAATAGTAAAAGTAATAAGTATATTTATTACAGTTCTATCGATAATAACTGCATAATATGGGTAATAATGCATGTTATATTGATGATAATGAAAGTAATACGTATATTTATTATAGTTCTAGCGATAATAACTGCATTATATGGGTAATAATGCACGTTATATTGCTAATAGTATAAGTAATAAGTATAATTATTACAGTTCTAGCGATAATACCTCCCTTATATGGGTAATAATGCAGGTTATATTGATAATGATATAAGTAATAAGTATAATTATTACAGTTCTAGCGATAATAACTGCATAATATGGGTAATAATGCATGTTATATTGATAATAATATAAGTAATAAGTATAATTATTACAGTTCTAGCGATAATAACTGCATAATATGGGTAATAATGCACGTTATATTGCTAATAATATAAGTAATGAGTATAATTATTGCAGTTCTAGCGATAATAACTGCATTATATGGGTAATAAGGCATGTTATATTGATAATAATATAAGTAATAAGTATAATTATTACAGTTCTAGCGATAATACCTCCATTATGTGGGTAATAATGCATGTTATACTGATGATAATGAAAGTAATACGTATATTTATTATAGTTCTAGCGATAATAACTGCATAATATGGGTAATAATGCATGTTATATTGAGAATAATATAAGTAATAAGTATAATTATTACAGTTTTAGCGATAATACCTCCATTATGTGGGTAATAATGCATGTTATATTGATGATAATAAAAGTAATACGTATATTTATTACAGTTCTAGCGATAATAGCTGCATAATATGGGTAATAATGCATGTTATATTGGTAATAATCTAAGTAATAAGTATAATTATTACAGTTCTAGCGATAATAACTGCATTATATGGATAATAATGCACGTTATATTGCTAACAATATAAGTAATAAGTATAATTATTACAGTTCTAGCGATAATAACTGCATTATATGGGTAATAATGCATGTTATATTGATGATAATGAAAGTAATACGTATATTTATTATAGTTCTAGCGATAATAACTGCATAATATGGGTAATAATACATGTTATATTGAGAATAATATAAGTAATAAGTATAATTATTACAGTTCTGGCGATAATAACTGCATTATATGGGTAATAACGCACGTTATATTGCTAATAGTATAAGTAATAAGTATAATTATTACAGTTCTAGCGAGAATACCTCCATTATATGGGAAATAATGCATGTTATATTGATAATGATATAAGTAATAAGTATAATTGTTACAGTTCTAGCGATAATAACTGCATAATATAGGTAATAATGCACGTTATATTGCTAATAATATAAGTAATGAGTGCAATTATTACAGTTCTAGCGATAATAACTGCATAATATGGGTAATAATGCATGTTATATTGATAATGATATAAGTAATAAGTATAATTATTAGAGTTCTAGCGATAATAACTGCATAATATGGGTAATAATGCACGTTATTTTGCTAATAATATAAGTAAGGAGTACCATTATTACAGTTCTAGCGATAATAACTGCATAATATGGGTAATAATGCATGTTATATTGATAATAATATAAGTAATAAGTATAATTATTACAGTTCTAGCGATAATAACTGCATAATATGGGTAATATTGCACGTTATATTGCTAATAATATAAGTAATGAGTATAATTATTACAGTTCTAGCGATAATAACTGCATTATATGGGTAATAAGGCATGTTATATTGATAATAATATAAGTAATAAGTATAATTATTACAGTTCTAGCGATAATACCCCCATTATGTGGGTAATAATGCATGTTATATTGATGATAATGAGAGTAATACGTATATTTATTATTGTTCTAGCGATAATAACTGCATAATATGGGTAATAATGCATGTTATATTGAGAATAATATAAGTAATAAGTATAATTATTACAGTTCTGGCGATAATAACTGCATTATATGGGTAATAACGCACGTTATATTGCTAATAGTATAAGTAATAAGTATAATTATTACAGTTCTAGCGATAATACCTCCATTATATGGGTAATAATGCATGTTATATTGATAATGATATAAGTAATAAGTATAATTGTTACAGTTCTAGCGATAATAACTGCATAATATAGGTAATAATGCACGTTATATTGCTAATAATATAAGTAATGAGTGCAATTATTACAGTTCTAGCGATAATAACTGCATAATATGGGTAATAATGCATGTTATATTGATAATAATATAAGTAATAAGTATAATTATTACAGTTCTAGCGATAATAACTGCATTATATGGGTAATAATGCACGTTATATTGCTAACAATATAAGTAATAAGTATAATTATTACAGTTCTAGCGATAATAATAGTAAAATATGGCTAATAGTGCATGATATATTGATAATAGTAAAAGTAATAAGTATATTTATTATAGTTCTAGCGATAATAACTGCATAATATGGGTAATAATGCATGTTATATTGAGAATAATATAAGTAATAAGTATAATTATTACAGTTCTGGCGATAATAACTGCATTATATGGGTAATAACGCACGTTATATTGCTAATAGTATAAGTAATAAGTATAATTATTACAGTTCTAGCGATAATACCTCCATTATATGGGTAATAATGCATGTTATATTGATAATGATATAAGTAATAAGTATAATTGTTACAGTTCTAGCGATAATAACTGCATAATATAGGTAATAATGCACGTTATATTGCTAATAATATAAGTAATGAGTGCAATTATTACAGTTCTAGCGATAATAACTGCATAATATGGGTAATAATGCACGTTATATTGCTAACAATATAAGTAATAAGTATAATTATTACAGTTCTAGCGATAATAATAGTAAAATATGGCTAATAGTGCATGATATATTGATAATAGTAAAAGTAATAAGTATATTTATTACAGTTCTATCGATAATAACTGCATAATATGGGTAATAATGCATGTTATATTGATGATAATGAAAGTAATACGTATATTTATTATAGTTCTAGCGATAATAACTGCATTATATGGGTAATAATGCACGTTATATTGCTAATAGTATAAGTAATAAGTATAATTATTACAGTTCTAGCGATAATACCTCCCTTATATGGGTAATAATGCAGGTTATATTGATAATGATATAAGTAATAAGTATAATTATTACAGTTCTAGCGATAATAACTGCATAATATGGGTAATAATGCATGTTATATTGATAATAATATAAGTAATAAGTATAATTATTACAGTTCTAGCGATAATAACTGCATAATATGGGTAATAATGCACGTTATATTGCTAATAATATAAGTAATGAGTATAATTATTGCAGTTCTAGCGATAATAACTGCATTATAGGGGTAATAAGGCATGTTATATTGATAATAATATAAGTAATAAGTATAATTATTACAGTTCTAGCGATAATACCTCCATTATGTGGGTAATAATGCATGTTATACTGATGATAATGAAAGTAATACGTATATTTATTATAGTTCTAGCGATAATAACTGCATAATATGGGTAATAATGCATGTTATATTGAGAATAATATAAGTAATAAGTATAATTATTACAGTTTTAGCGATAATACCTCCATTATGTGGGTAATAATGCATGTTATATTGATGATAATAAAAGTAATACGTATATTTATTACAGTTCTAGCGATAATAGCTGCATAATATGGGTAATAATGCATGTTATATTGGTAATAATCTAAGTAATAAGTATAATTATTACAGTTCTAGCGATAATAACTGCATTATATGGATAATAATGCACGTTATATTGCTAACAATATAAGTAATAAGTATAATTATTACAGTTCTAGCGATAATAACTGCATTATATGGGTAATAATGCATGTTATATTGATGATAATGAAAGTAATACGTATATTTATTATAGTTCTAGCGATAATAACTGCATTATATGGGTAATAATGCACGTTATATTGCTAATAGTATAAGTAATAAGTATAATTATTGCAGTTCTAGCGATAATAACTGCATTATATGGGTAATAAGGCATGTTATATTGATAATAATATAAGTAATAAGTATAATTATTACAGTTCTAGCGATAATACCTCCATTATGTGGGTAATAATGCATGTTATACTGATGATAATGAAAGTAATACGTATATTTATTATAGTTCTAGCGATAATAACTGCATAATATGGGTAATAATGCAGGTTATATTGATAATGATATAAGTAATAAGTATAATTATTACAGTTCTAGCGATAATAACTGCATAATATGGGTAATAATGCATGTTATATTGATAATAATATAAGTAATAAGTATAATTATTACAGTTCTAGCGATAATAACTGCATAATATGGGTAATAATGCACGTTATATTGCTAATAATATAAGTAATGAGTATAATTATTGCAGTTCTAGCGATAATAACTGCATTATATGGGTAATAAGGCATGTTATATTGATAATAATATAAGTAATAAGTATAATTATTACAGTTCTAGCGATAATACCTCCATTATGTGGGTAATAATGCATGTTATACTGATGATAATGAAAGTAATACGTATATTTATTATAGTTCTAGCGATAATAACTGCATAATATGGGTAATAATGCATGTTATATTGAGAATAATATAAGTAATAAGTATAATTATTACAGTTTTAGCGATAATACCTCCATTATGTGGGTAATAATGCATGTTATATTGATGATAATAAAAGTAATACGTATATTTATTACAGTTCTAGCGATAATAGCTGCATAATATGGGTAATAATGCATGTTATATTGGTAATAATCTAAGTAATAAGTATAATTATTACAGTTCTAGCGATAATAACTGCATTATATGGATAATAATGCACGTTATATTGCTAACAATATAAGTAATAAGTATAATTATTACAGTTCTAGCGATAATAACTGCATTATATGGGTAATAATGCATGTTATATTGATGATAATGAAAGTAATACGTATATTTATTATAGTTCTAGCGATAATAACTGCATAATATGGGTAATAATACATGTTATATTGAGAATAATATAAGTAATAAGTATAATTATTACAGTTCTGGCGATAATAACTGCATTATATGGGTAATAACGCACGTTATATTGCTAATAGTATAAGTAATAAGTATAATTATTACAGTTCTAGCGAGAATACCTCCATTATATGGGAAATAATGCATGTTATATTGATAATGATATAAGTAATAAGTATAATTGTTACAGTTCTAGCGATAATAACTGCATAATATAGGTAATAATGCACGTTATATTGCTAATAATATAAGTAATGAGTGCAATTATTACAGTTCTAGCGATAATAACTGCATAATATGGGTAATAATGCATGTTATATTGATAATGATATAAGTAATAAGTATAATTATTAGAGTTCTAGCGATAATAACTGCATAATATGGGTAATAATGCACGTTATTTTGCTAATAATATAAGTAAGGAGTACCATTATTACAGTTCTAGCGATAATAACTGCATAATATGGGTAATAATGCATGTTATATTGATAATAATATAAGTAATAAGTATAATTATTACAGTTCTAGCGATAATAACTGCATAATATGGGTAATAATGCACGTTATATTGCTAATAATATAAGTAATGAGTATAATTATTACAGTTCTAGCGATAATAACTGCATTATATGGGTAATAAGGCATGTTATATTGATAATAATATAAGTAATAAGTATAATTATTACAGTTCTAGCGATAATACCCCCATTATGTGGGTAATAATGCATGTTATACTGATGATAATGAAAGTAATACGTATATTTATTATAGTTCTAGGGATAATAACTGCATAATATGGGTAATAATGCATGTTATATTGAGAATAATATAAGTAATAAGTATAATTATTACAGTTCTAGCGATAATACCTCCATTATGTGGGTAATAATGCATGTTATACTGATGATAATGAAAGTAATACGTATATTTATTATAGTTCTAGCGATAATAACTGCATAATATGGGTAATAATGCACGTTATATTGCTAACAATATAAGCAATAAGTATAATTATTACAGTTCTAGCGGTAATAATAGTAAAATATGGCTAATAGTGCATGATATATTGATAATAGTAAAAGTAATAAGTATATTTATTACAGTTCTATCGATAATAACTGCATAATATGGGTAATAATGCATGTTATATTGATGATAATGAAAGTAGTAAGTATATTTATTACAGTTCTAGCGATAATAACTGCATAATTTGGGTAATAATGCATGTTATATTGAGAATAATATAAGTAATAATTATAATTATTACAGTTCTGGCGATAATAACTGCATTATATGGGTAATAACGCACGTTATATTGCTAATAGTATAAGTAATAAGTATAATTATTACAGTTCTAGCGAGAATACCTCCATTATATGGGTAATAATGCATGTTATATTGATAATGATATAAGTAATAAGTATAATTGTTACAGTTCTAGCGATAATAACTGCATAATATAGGTAATAATGCACGTTATATTGCTAATAATATAAGTAATGAGTGCAATTATTACAGTTCTAGCGATAATAACTGCATAATATGGGTAATAATGCATGTTATATTGATAATAATATAAGTAATAAGTATAATTATTACAGTTCTAGCGATAATAACTGCATTATATGGGTAATAATGCACGTTATATTGCTAACAATATAAGTAATAAGTATAATTATTACAGTTCTAGCGATAATAATAGTAAAATATGGCTAATAGTGCATGATATATTGATAACAGTAAAAGTTATAACTATATTTATTACAGGTCTATCGATAATAACTGCATAATATGGGTAATAATGCATGGTATATTGACGATAATGAAAGTAATACGTATATTTATTATAGTTCTAGCGATAATAACTGCATAATATGGGTATTAATACATGTTATATTGAGAATAATATAAGTAATAAGTATAATTATTACAGTTCTGGCGATAATAACTGCATTATATGGGTAATAACGCACGTTATATTGCTAATAGTATAAGTAATAAGTATAATTATTACAGTTCTAGCGATAATACCTCCATTATATGGGTAATAATGCATGTTATATTGATGATAATAAAAGTAATACGTATATTTATTACAGTTCTAGCGATAATAGCTGCATAATATGGGTAATAATGCATGATATATTGGTAATAATCTAAGTAATAAGTATAATTATTACAGTTCTAGCGATAATAACTGCATTATATGGATAATAATGCACGTTATATTGCTAACAATATAAGTAATAAGTATAATTATTACAGTTCTAGCGATAATAACTGCATAATATGGGTAATAATGCACGTTATATTGCTAATAATATAAGTAATGAGTACAATTATTACAGTTCTAGCGATAATAACTGCATTATATGGGTAATAATGCATGTTATATTGATAATAATATAAGTAATAAGTATAATTATTACAGTTCTAGCGATAATAACTGCATTATATGGGTAATAATGCACGTTATATTGCTAATGGTATAAGTAATAAGTATAATTATCACAGTTCTATCGATAATACCTCCATTACATGGGTAATAATGCATGTTATATTGATAATGATATAAGTAATTAGTATAATTATTACAGTTCTAGCGATAATAACTGCATAATATGGGTAATAATGCACGTTATATTGCTAATAATATAAGTAATGAGTACAATTATTACAGTTCTAGCGATAATAACTGCATTATATGGGTAATAATGCATGTTATATTGATAATAATATAAGTAATAAGTATAATTATTACAGTTCTAGCGATAATAACTGCATTATATGGGTAATAATGCATGTTATATTGATAATATTGGGAGTAATAAGTATAATTATAATAGTTTTAGCGATAATAAAAGTAAAATACGGTAAATAATGCATGTTATATTGATGATAATGAAAGTAATACGTATATTTATTATAGTTCTAGCGATAATAACTGCATAATATGGGTAATAATACATGTTATATTGAGAATAATATAAGTAATAAGTATAATTATTACAGTTCTGGCGTTAATAACTGCATTATATGGGTAATAACGCACGTTATATTGCTAATAGTATAAGTAATAAGTATAATTATTACAGTTCTAGCGATAATACCTCCATTATATGGGTAATAATGCATGTTATATTGATAATAATAAAAGTAATAAGTATATTTATTACAGTTCTATCGATAATAACTGCATAATATGGGTAATAATGCATGTTATATTGATGATAATGAAAGTAATACGTATATTTATTATAGTTCTAGCGATAATAACTGCATAATATGGGTAATAATGCATGTTATATTGAGAATAATATAAGTAATAAGTATAATTATTACAGTTCTGGCGATAATAACTGCATTATATGGGTAATAACGCACGTTATATTGCTAATAGTATAAGTAATAAGTATAATTATTACAGTTCTAGCGATAATAACTGCATTATATGGGTAATAATGCACGTTATATTGCTAATAGTATAAGTAATAAGTATAATTATTACAGTTCTAGCGATAATACCTCCATTATGTGGGTAATAATGCATGTTATACTGATGATAATGAAAGTAATACGTATATTTATTATAGTTCTAGCGATAATAACTGCATAATATGGGTAATAATGCATGTTATATTGAGAATAATATAAGTAATAAGTATAATTATTACAGTTCTAGCGATAATACCTCCATTATGTGGGTAATAATGCATGTTATATTGATGATAATAAAAGTAATACGTATATTTATTACAGTTCTAGCGATAATAGCTGCATAATATGGGTAATAATGCATGTTATATTGGTAATAATCTAAGTAATAAGTATAATTATTACAGTTCTAGCGATAATAACTGCATTATATGGATAATAATGCACGTTATATTGCTAACAATATAAGTAATAAGTATAATTATTACAGTTCTAGCGATAATAACTGCATTATATGGGTAATAATGCATGTTATATTGATGATAATGAAAGTAATACGTATATTTATTATAGTTCTAGCGATAATAACTGCATAATATGGGTAATAATACATGTTATATTGAGAATAATATAAGTAATAAGTATAATTATTACAGTTCTGGCGATAATAACTGCATTATATGGGTAATAACGCACGTTATATTGCTAATAGTATAAGTAATAAGTATAATTATTACAGTTCTATCGAGAATACCTCCATTATATGGGAAATAATGCATGTTATATTGATAATGATATAAGTAATAAGTATAATTGTTACAGTTCTAGCGATAATAACTGCATAATATAGGTAATAATGCACGTTATATTGCTAATAATATAAGTAATGAGTATAATTATTACAGTTCTAGCGATAATAACTGCATTATATGGGTAATAAGGCATGTTATATTGATAATAATATAAGTAATAAGTATAATTATTACAGTTCTAGCGATAATACCTCCATTATGTGGGTAATAATGCATGTTATACTGATGATAATGAAAGTAATACGTATATTTATTATAGTTCTAGGGATAATAACTGCATAATATGGGTAATAATGCATGTTATATTGAGAATAATATAAGTAATAAGTATAATTATTACAGTTCTAGCGATAATACCTCCATTATGTGGGTAATAATGCATGTTATACTGATGATAATGAAAGTAATACGTATATTTATTTTAGTTCTAGCGATAATAACTGCATAATATGGGTAATAATGCACGTTATATTGCTAACAATATAAGCAATAAGTATAATTATTACAGTTCTAGCGGTAATAATAGTAAAATATGGCTAATAGTGCATGATATATTGATAATAGTAAAAGTAATAAGTATATTTATTACAGTTCTATCGATAATAACTGCATAATATGGGTAATAATGCATGTTATATTGATGATAATGAAAGTAGTAAGTATATTTATTACAGTTCTAGCGATAATAACTGCATAATTTGGGTAATAATGCATGTTATATTGAGAATAATATAAGTAATAAGTATAATTATTACAGTTCTGGCGATAACAACTGCATTATATGGGTAATAACGCACGTTATATTGCTAATAGTATAAGTAATAAGTATAATTATTACAGTTCTAGCGATAATACCTCCATTATATGGGTAATAATGCATGTTATATTGATGATAATAAAAGTAATACGTATATTTATTACAGTTCTAGCGATAATAGCTGCATAATATGGGTAATAATGCATGTTATATTGGTAATAATCTAAGTAATAAGTATAATTATTACAGTTCTAGCGATAATAACTGCATTATATGGATAATAATGCACGTTATATTGCTAACAATATAAGTAATAAGTATAATTATTACAGTTCTAGCGATAATAACTGCATAATATGGGTAATAATGCACGTTATATTGCTAATAATATAAGTAATGAGTACAATTATTACAGTTCTAGCGATAATAACTGCATTATATGGGTAATAATGCATGTTATATTGATAATAATATAAGTAATAAGTATAATTATTACAGTTCTAGCGATAATAACTGCATTATATGGGTAATAATGCACGTTATATTGCTAATAGTATAAGTAATAAGTATAATTATCACAGTTCTATCGATAATACCTCCATTATATGGGTAATAATGCATGTTATATTGATAATGATATAAGTAATTAGTATAATTATTACAGTTCTAGCGATAATAACTGCATAATATGGGTAATAATGCACGTTATATTGCTAAAAATATAAGTAATGAGTACAATTATTACAGTTCTAGCGATAATAAATGCATTATATGGGTAATAATGCATGTTATATTGATAATAATATAAGTAATAAGTATAATTATTACAGTTCTAGCGATAATAACTGCATTATATGGGTAATAATGCATGTTATATTGATAATATTGGGAGTAATAAGTATAATTATAATAGTTTTAGCGATAATAATAGTAAAATACGGTAAATAATGCATGTTATATTGATGATAATGAAAGTAATACGTATATTTATTATAGTTCTAGCGATAATAACTGCATAATATGGGTAATAATACATGTTATATTGAGAATAATATAAGTAATAAGTATAATTATTACAGTTCTGGCGATAATAACTGCATTATATGGGTAATAACGCACGTTATATTGCTAATAGTATAAGTAATAAGTATAATTATTACAGTTCTAGCGATAATACCTCCATTATATGGGTAATAATGCATGTTATATTGATAATGATATAAGTAATAAGTATAATTGTTACAGTTCTAGCGATAATAACTGTATAATATAGGAAATAATGCACGTTATATTGCCAATAATATAAGTAAGGAGTGCAATTATTACAGTTCTAGCGATAATAACTGCATAATATGGGTAATAATGCATGTTATATTGATAATAATATAAGTAATAAGTATAATTATTACAGTTCTAGCGATAATAACTGCATTATATGGGTAATAATGCACGTTATATTGCTAACAATATAAGTAATAAGTATAATTATTACAGTTCTAGCGATAATAATAGTAAAATATGGCTAATAGTGCATGATATATTGATAATAGTAAAAGTAATAAGTATATTTATTACAGTTCTATCGATAATAACTGCATAATATGGGTAATAATGCATGTTATATTGATGATAATGAGAGTAATACGTATATTTATTATTGTTCTAGCGATAATAACTGCATAATATGGGTAATAATGCATGTTATATTGAGAATAATATAAGTAATAAGTATAATTATTACAGTTCTGGCGATAATAACTGCATTATATGGGCAATAATGCAATGTTATATTGATAATATCGGGAGTAATAAGTATAATTATTATAATTCTAGCGATAATAATAGTAAAATATGGCAAATAGTGCATGTTATATTGATAATAATAAAAGTAATAAGTATATTTATTACAGTTCTATCGATAATAACTGCATAATATGGGTAATAATGCATGTTATATTGATGATAATGAAAGTAATACGTATATTTATTATAGTTCTAGCGATAATAACTGCATAATATGGGTAATAATGCATGTTATATTGAGAATAATATAAGTAATAAGTATAATTATTACAGTTCTGGCGATAATAACTGCATTATATGGGTATCAATGCACGTTATATTGCTAATAGTATAAGTAATAAGTATAATTATTACAGTTCTATCGATAATACCTCCATTATATGGGTAATAATGCATGTTATATTGATAATGATATAAGTAATAAGTATAATTATTACAGTTCTAGCGATAATAACTGCATAATATGGGTAATAATGCACGTTATATTGCTAATAATATAAGTAATGAGTACAATTATTACAGTTCTAGCGATAATAACTGCAATTATATGGGTAATAATGCATGTTATATTGATAATATCGGGAGTAATAAGTATAATTATTATAGTTCTAGCGATAATAATAGTAAAATATGGCAAATAGTGCATGATATATTGATAACAGTAAAAGTTATAACTATATTTATTACAGTTCTAGCGATAATAACTGCATAATATGGGTATTAATACATGTTATATTGAGAATAATATAAGTAATAAGTATAATTATTACAGTTCTGGCGATAATAACTGCATTATATGGGTAATAACGCACGTTATATTGCTAATAGTATAAGTAATAAGTATAATTATTACAGTTCTAGCGATAATACCTCCATTATATGGGTAATAATGCATGTTATATTGATAATGATATAAGTAATAAGTATAATTGTTACCGTTCTAGCGATAATAACTGCATAATATAGGTAATAATGCACGTTATATTGCTAATAATATAAGTAATGAGTGCAATTATTACAGTTCTAGCGATAATAACTGCATAATATGGGTAATAATGCATGTTATATTGATAATAATATAAGTAATAAGTATAATTATTACAGTTCTAGCGATAATAACTGCATTATATGGGTAATAATGCACGTTATATTGCTAATAGCATAAGTAATAAGTATAATTATTACAGTTCTATCGATAATACCTCCATTATATGGGTAATAATGCATGTTATATTGATAATGATATAAGTAATAAGTATAATTATTACAGTTCTAGCGATAATAACTGCATAATATGGGTAATAATGCACGTTATATTGCTAATAATATAAGTAATGAGTACGATTATTACAGTTCTAGCGATAATAACTGCATTATATGGGTAATAATGCATGTTATATTGATAATATTGGGAGTAATAAGTATAATTATAATAGTTTTAGCGATAATAATAGTAAAATATGGCAAATAGTGCATGTTATATGGATAATAATAAAAGTAATAAATATATTTATTACAGTTCTATCGATAATAACGGCATAATATGGGTAATAATGCATGTTATATTGCTAATAGTATAAGTAATAAGTATAATTATTACAGTTCTATCGATAATACCTCCATTATATGGGTAATAATGCATGTTATATTGATAATGATATAAGTAATAAGTATAATTGTTACAGTTCTAGCGATAATAACTGCATAATATAGGTAATAATGCACGTTATATTGCTAATAATATAAGTAATGAGTGCAATTATTACAGTTCTAGCGATAATAACGGCATAATATGGGTAATAATGCATGTTATATTGATAATAATATAAGTAATAAGTATAATTATTACAGTTCTAGCGATAATAACTGCATTATATGGGTAATAATGCACGTTATATTGCTAACAATATAAGTAATAAGTATAATTATTACAGTTCTAGCGATAATAATAGTAAAATATGGCTAATAGTGCATGATATATTGATAATAGTAAAAGTAATAAGTATATTTATTACAGTTCTATCGATAATAACTGCATAATATGGGTAATAATGCATGTTATATTGATGATAATGAAAGTAATACGTATATTTATTACAGTTCTATCGATAATAACTGCATAATATGGGTAATAATGCATGTTATATTGATGATAATGAAAGTAATACGTATATTTATTATAGTTCTAGCGATAATAACTGCATAATATGGGTAATAATGCATGTTATATTGAGAATAATATAAGTAATAAGTATAATTATTACAGTTCTGGCGATAATAACTGCATTATATGGGTAATAACGCACGTTATATTGCTAATAGTATAAGTAATAAGTATAATTATTACAGTTCTAGCGATAATACCTCCCTTATATGGGTAATAATGCAGGTTATATTGATAATGATATAAGTAATAAGTATAATTATTACAGTTCTAGCGATAATAACTGCATAATATGGGTAATAATGCATGTTATATTGATAATAATATAAGTAATGAGTATAATTATTACAGTTCTAGCGATAATAACTGCATAATATGGGTAATAATGCACGTTATATTGCTAATAATATAAGTAATGAGTATAATTATTGCAGTTCTAGCGATAATAACTGCATTATATGGGTAATAAGGCATGTTATATTGATAATAATATAAGTAATAAGTATAATTATTACAGTTCTAGCGATAATACCTCCATTATGTGGGTAATAATGCATGTTATACTGATGATAATGAGAGTAATACGTATATTTATTATAGTTCTAGCGATAATAACTGCATAATATGGGTAATAATGCATGTTATATTGATAATAATATAAGTAATAAGTATAATTATTACAGTTCTAGCGATAATACCTCCATTATGTGGGTAATAATGCATGTTATACTGATGATAATGAGAGTAATACGTATATTTATTACAGTTCTAGCGATAATAGCTGCATAATATGGGTAATAATGCATGTTATATTGGTAATAATCTAAGTAATAAGTATAATTATTACAGTTCTAGCGATAATAACTGCATTATATGGATAATAATGCACGTTATATTGCTAACAATATAAGTAATAAGTATAATTATTACAGTTCTAGCGATAATAACTGCATTATATGGGTAATAATGCATGTTATATTGATGATAATGAAAGTAATACGTATATTTATTATAGTTCTAGCGATAATAACTGCATAATATGGGTAATAATACATGTTATATTGAGAATAATATAAGTAATAAGTATAATTATTACAGTTCTGGCGATAATAACTGCATTATATGGGTAATAACGCGCGTTATATTGCTAATAGTATAAGTAATAAGTATAATTATTACAGTTCTAGCGAGAATACCTCCATTATATGGGAAATAATGCATGTTATATTGATAATGATATAAGTAATAAGTATAATTTTTACAGTTCTAGCGATAATAACTGCATAATATAGGTAATAATGCACGTTATATTGCTAATAATATAAGTAATGAGTGCAATTATTACAGTTCTAGCGATAATAACTGCATAATATGGGTAATAATGCATGTTATATTGATAATGATATAAGTAATAAGTATAATTATTAGAGTTCTAGCGATAATAACTGCATAATATGGGTAATAATGCACGTTATTTTGCTAATAATATAAGTAAGGAGTACAATTATTACAGTTCTAGCGATAATAACTGCATAATATGGGTAATAATGCATGTTATATTGATAATAATATAAGTAATAAGTATAATTATTACAGTTCTAGCGATAATAACTGCATAATATGGGTAATAATGCACGTTATATTGCTAATAATATAAGTAATGAGTATAATTATTACAGTTCTAGCGATAATAACTGCATTATATGGGTAATAATGCATGTTATATTGAGAATAATATAAGTAATAAGTATAATTATTACAGTTCTAGCCATAACACCTCCATTATGTGGGTAATAATGCATGTTATACTGATGATAATGAAAGTAATACGTATATTTATTTTAGTTCTAGCGATAATAACTGCATAATATGGGTAATAATGCACGTTATATTGCTAACAATATAAGCAATAAGTATAATTATTACAGTTCTAGCGGTAATAATAGTAAAATATGGCTAATAGTGCATGATATATTGATAATAGTAAAAGTAATAAGTATATTTATTACAGTTCTATCGATAATAACTGCATAATATGGGTAATAATGCATGTTATATTGATGATAATGAAAGTAGTAAGTATATTTATTACAGTTCTAGCGATAATAACTGCATAATTTGGGTAATAATGCATGTTATATTGAGAATAATATAAGTAATAAGTATAATTATTACAGTTCTGGCGATAACAACTGCATTATATGGGTAATAACGCACGTTATATTGCTAATAGTATAAGTAATAAGTATAATTATTACAGTTCTAGCGAGAATACCTGCATTATATGGGTAATAATGCATGTTATATTGATAATGATATAAGTAATAAGTATAATTGTTACAGTTCTAGCGATAATAACTGCATAATATAGGTAATAATGCACGTTATATTGCTAATAATATAAGTAATGAGTATAATTATTACAGTTCTAGCGATAATAATAGTAAAATATGGCTAATAGTGCATGATATATTGATAACAGTAAAAGTTATAACTATATTTATTACAGTTCTATCGATAATAACTGCATAATATGGGTAATAATGCACGTTATATTGCTAATAGTATAAGTAATAAGTATAATTATTACAGTTCTAGCGATAATACCTCCATTATATGGGTAATAATGCATGTTATATTGATGATAATAAAAGTAATACGTATATTTATTACAGTTCTAGCGATAATAGCTGCATAATATGGGTAATAATGCACGTTATATTGCTAAAAATATAAGTAATGAGTACAATTATTACAGTTCTAGCGATAATAAATGCATTATATGGGTAATAATGCATGTTATATTGATAATAATATAAGTAATAAGTATAATTATTACAGTTCTAGCGATAATAACTGCATTATATGGGTAATAATGCATGTTATATTGATAATATTGGGAGTAATAAGTATAATTATAATAGTTTTAGCGATAATAATAGTAAAATGTGGTAAATAATGCATGTTATATTGATGATAATGAAAGTAATACGTATATTTATTATAGTTCTAGCGATAATAACTGCATAATATGGGTAATAATACATGTTATATTGAGAATAATATAAGTAATAAGTATAATTATTACAGTTCTGGCGATAATAACTGCATTATATGGGTAATAACGCACGTTATATTGCTAATAGTATAAGTAATAAGTATAATTATTACAGTTCTAGCGATAATACCTCCATTATATGGGTAATAATGCATGTTATATTGATAATGATATAAGTAATAAGTATAATTGTTACAGTTCTAGCGATAATAACTGTATAATATAGGAAATAATGCACGTTATATTGCCAATAATATAAGTAAGGAGTGCAATTATTACAGTTCTAGCGATAATAACTGCATAATATGGGTAATAATGCATGTTATATTGATAATAATATAAGTAATAAGTATAATTATTACAGTTCTAGCGATAATAACTGCATTATATGGGTAATAATGCACGTTATATTGCTAACAATATAAGTAATAAGTATAATTATTACAGTTCTAGCGATAATAATAGTAAAATATGGCTAATAGTGCATGATATATTGATAATAGTAAAAGTAATAAGTATATTTATTACAGTTCTATCGATAATAACTGCATAATATGGGTAATAATGCATGTTATATTGATGATAATGAGAGTAATACGTATATTTATTATTGTTCTAGCGATAATAACTGCATAATATGGGTAATAATGCATGTTATATTGAGAATAATATAAGTAATAAGTATAATTATTACAGTTCTGGCGATAATAACTGCATTATATGGGCAATAATGCAATGTTATATTGATAATATCGGGAGTAATAAGTATAATTATTATAATTCTAGCGATAATAATAGTAAAATATGGCAAATAGTGCATGTTATATTGATAATAATAAAAGTAATAAGTATATTTATTACAGTTCTATCGATAATAACTGCATAATATGGGTAATAATGCATGTTATATTGATGATAATGAAAGTAATACGTATATTTATTATAGTTCTAGCGATAATAACTGCATAATATGGGTAATAATGCATGTTATATTGAGAATAATATAAGTAATAAGTATAATTATTACAGTTCTGGCGATAATAACTGCATTATATGGGTAACAATGCACGTTATATTGCTAATAGTATAAGTAATAAGTATAATTATTACAGTTCTATCGATAATACCTCCATTATATGGGTAATAATGCATGTTATATTGATAATGATATAAGTAATAAGTATAATTATTACAGTTCTAGCGATAATAACTGCATAATATGGGTAATAATGCACGTTATATTGCTAATAATATAAGTAATGAGTACAATTATTACAGTTCTAGCGATAATAACTGCAATTATATGGGTAATAATGCATGTTATATTGATAATATCGGGAGTAATAAGTATAATTATTATAGTTCTAGCGATAATAATAGTAAAATATGGCAAATAGTGCATGTTATATTGATAATAATAAAAGTAATAAGTATATTTATTACAGTTCTATCGATAATAACTGCATGATATGGGTAATAATGCACGTTATATTGCTAATAGTATAAGTAATAAGTATAATTATTACAGTTCTATCGATAATACCTCCATTATATGGGTAATAGTGCATGTTATATTGATAATGATATAAGTAATAAGTATAATTATTACAGTTCTAGCGATAATAACTGCATAATATGGGTAATAATGCACGTTATATTGCTAATAATATAAGTAATGAGTACAATTATTACAGTTCTAGCGATAATAACTGCATTATATGGGTAATAATGCATGTTATATTGATAATAATATAAGTAATAAGTATAATTATTACAGTTCTAGCGATAATAACTGCATTATATGGGTAATAATGCATGTTATATTGATAATATTGGGAGTAATAAGTATAATTATAATAGTTTTAGCGATAATAATAGTAAAATATGGCAAATAGTGCACGTTATATTGATAATAATAAAAGTAATAAATATATTTATTACAGTTCTATCGATAATGACGGCATAATATGGGTAATAATGCATGTTATATTGATGATAATAAAAGTAATACGTATATTTATTACAGTTCTAGCGATAATAACTGCATAATATGGGTAATAATGCATGTTATATTGGTAATAATCTAAGTAATAAGTATAATTATTACAGTTCTAGCGATAATAACTGCATAATATGGGTAATAATACATGTTATATTGAGAATAATATAAGTAATAAGTATAATTATTACAGTTCTGGCGATAATAACTGCATTATATGGGTAATAACGCGCGTTATATTGCTAATAGTATAAGTAATAAGTATAATTATTACAGTTCTAGCGAGAATACCTCCATTATATGGGAAATAATGCATGTTATATTGATAATGATATAAGTAATAAGTATAATTTTTACAGTTCTAGCGATAATAACCGCATAATATAGGTAATAATGCACGTTATATTGCTAATAATATAAGTAATGAGTGCAATTATTACAGTTCTAGCGATAATAACTGCATAATATGGGTAATAATGCATGTTATATTGATAATGATATAAGTAATAAGTATAATTATTAGAGTTCTAGCGATAATAACTGCATAATATGGGTAATAATGCACGTTATTTTGCTAATAATATAAGTAAGGAGTACAATTATTACAGTTCTAGCGATAATAACTGCATAATATGGGTAATAATGCATGTTATATTGATAATAATATAAGTAATAAGTATAATTATTACAGTTCTAGCGATAATAACTGCATAATATGGGTAATAATGCACGTTATATTGCTAATAATACAAGTAATGAGTATAATTATTACAGTTCTAGCGATAATAACTGCATTATATGGGTAATAATGCATGTTATATTGAGAATAATATAAGTAATAAGTATAATTATTACAGTTCTAGCCATAACACCTCCATTATGTGGGTAATAATGCATGTTATACTGATGATAATGAAAGTAATACGTATATTTATTTTAGTTCTAGCGATAATAACTGCATAATATGGGTAATAATGCACGTTATATTGCTAACAATATAAGCAATAAGTATAATTATTACAGTTCTAGCGGTAATAATAGTAAAATATGGCTAATAGTGCATGATATATTGATAATAGTAAAAGTAATAAGTATATTTATTACAGTTCTATCGATAATAACTGCATAATATGGGTAATAATGCATGTTATATTGCTAATAGTATAAGTAATAAGTATAATTATTACAGTTCTAGCGATAATACCTCCATTATATGGGTAATAATGCATGTTATATTGATAATGATATAAGTAATAAGTATAATTGTTACCGTTCTAGCGATAATAACTGCATAATATAGGTAATAATGCACGTTATATTGCTAATAATATAAGTAATGAGTGCAATTATTACAGTTCTAGCGATAATAACTGCATAATATGGGTAATAATGCATGTTATATTGATAATAATATAAGTAATAAGTATAATTATTACAGTTCTAGCGATAATAACTGCATTATATGGGTAATAATGCACGTTATATTGCTAACAATATAAGTAATAAGTATAATTATTACAGTTCTAGCGATAATAATAGTAAAATATGGCTAATAGTGCATGATATATTGATAATAGTAAAAGTAATAAGTATATTTATTACAGTTCTATCGATAATAACTGCATACTATGGGTAATAATGCATGTTATATTGATGATAATGAAAGTAATACGTATATTTATTACAGTTCTATCGATAATAACTGCATAATATGGGTAATAATGCATGTTATATTGATGATAATGAAAATAATACGTATATTTATTATAGTTCTAGCGATAATAACTGCATAATATGGGTAATAATGCATGTTATATTGAGAATAATATAAGTAATAAGTATAATTATTACAGTTCTGGCGATAATAACTGCATTATATGGGTAATAACGCACGTTATATTGCTAATAGTATAAGTAATAAGTATAATTATTACAGTTCTAGCGATAATAACTGCATTATATGGGTAATAATGCACGTTATATTGCTAATAGTATAAGTAATAAGTATAATTATTACAGTTCTAGCGATAATACCTCCCTTATATGGGTAATAATGCAGGTTATATTGATAATGATATAAGTAATAAGTATAATTATTACAGTTCTAGCGATAATAACTGCATAATATGGGTAATAATGCATGTTATATTGATAATAATATAAGTAATGAGTATAATTATTACAGTTCTAGCGATAATAACTGCATAATATGGGTAATAATGCACGTTATATTGCTAATAATATAAGTAATGAGTATAATTATTGCAGTTCTAGCGATAATAACTGCATTATATGGGTAATAAGGCATGTTATATTGATAATAATATAAGTAATAAGTATAATTATTACAGTTCTAGCGATAATACCTCCATTATGTGGGTAATAATGCATGTTATACTGATGATAATGAGAGTAATACGTATATTTATTATAGTTCTAGCGATAATAACTGCATAATATGGGTAATAATGCATGTTATATTGAGAATAATATAAGTAATAAGTATAATTATTACAGTTCTAGCGATAATACCTCCATTATGTGGGTAATAATGCATGTTATATTGATGATAATAAAAGTAATACGTATATTTATTACAGTTCTAGCGATAATAGCTGCATAATATGGGTAATAATGCACGTTATATTGCTAAAAATATAAGTAATGAGTACAATTATTACAGTTCTAGCGATAATAAATGCATTATATGGGTAATAATGCATGTTATATTGATAATAATATAAGTAATAAGTATAATTATTACAGTTCTAGCGATAATAACTGCATTATATGGGTAATAATGCATGTTATATTGATAATATTGGGAGTAATAAGTATAATTATAATAGTTTTAGCGATAATAATAGTAAAATATGGTAAATAATGCATGTTATATTGATGATAATGAAAGTAATACGTATATTTATTATAGTTCTAGCGATAATAACTGCATAATATGGGTAATAATACATGTTATATTGAGAATAATATAAGTAATAAGTATAATTATTACAGTTCTGGCGATAATAACTGCATTATATGGGTAATAACGCACGTTATATTGCTAATAGTATAAGTAATAAGTATAATTATTACAGTTCTAGCGATAATACCTCCATTATATGGGTAATAATGCATGTTATATTGATAATGATATAAGTAATAAGTATAATTGTTACAGTTCTAGCGATAATAACTGTATAATATAGGAAATAATGCACGTTATATTGCCAATAATATAAGTAAGGAGTGCAATTATTACAGTTCTAGCGATAATAACTGCATAATATGGGTAATAATGCATGTTATATTGATAATAATATAAGTAATAAGTATAATTATTACAGTTCTAGCGATAATAACTGCATTATATGGGTAATAATGCACGTTATATTGCTAACAATATAAGTAATAAGTATAATTATTACAGTTCTAGCGATAATAATAGTAAAATATGGCTAATAGTGCATGATATATTGATAATAGTAAAAGTAATAAGTATATTTATTACAGTTCTATCGATAATAACTGCATAATATGGGTAATAATGCATGTTATATTGATGATAATGAGAGTAATACGTATATTTATTATTGTTCTAGCGATAATAACTGCATAATATGGGTAATAATGCATGTTATATTGAGAATAATATAAGTAATAAGTATAATTATTACAGTTCTGGCGATAATAACTGCATTATATGGGCAATAATGCAATGTTATATTGATAATATCGGGAGTAATAAGTATAATTATTATAATTCTAGCGATAATAATAGTAAAATATGGCAAATAGTGCATGTTATATTGATAATAATAAAAGTAATAAGTATATTTATTACAGTTCTATCGATAATAACTGCATAATATGGGTAATAATGCATGTTATATTGATGATAATGAAAGTAATACGTATATTTATTATAGTTCTAGCGATAATAACTGCATAATATGGGTAATAATGCATGTTATATTGAGAATAATATAAGTAATAAGTATAATTATTACAGTTCTGGCGATAATAACTGCATTATATGGGTAACAATGCACGTTATATTGCTAATAGTATAAGTAATAAGTATAATTATTACAGTTCTATCGATAATACCTCCATTATATGGGTAATAATGCATGTTATATTGATAATGATATAAGTAATAAGTATAATTATTACAGTTCTAGCGATAATAACTGCATAATATGGGTAATAATGCACGTTATATTGCTAATAATATAAGTAATGAGTACAATTATTACAGTTCTAGCGATAATAACTGCAATTATATGGGTAATAATGCATGTTATATTGATAATATCGGGAGTAATAAGTATAATTATTATAGTTCTAGCGATAATAATAGTAAAATATGGCAAATAGTGCATGTTATATTGATAATAATAAAAGTAATAAGTATATTTATTACAGTTCTATCGATAATAACTGCATGATATGGGTAATAATGCACGTTATATTGCTAATAGTATAAGTAATAAGTATAATTATTACAGTTCTATCGATAATACCTCCATTATATGGGTAATAGTGCATGTTATATTGATAATGATATAAGTAATAAGTATAATTATTACAGTTCTAGCGATAATAACTGCATAATATGGGTAATAATGCACGTTATATTGCTAATAATATAAGTAATGAGTACAATTATTACAGTTCTAGCGATAATAACTGCATTATATGGGTAATAATGCATGTTATATTGATAATAATATAAGTAATAAGTATAATTATTACAGTTCTAGCGATAATAACTGCATTATATGGGTAATAATGCATGTTATATTGATAATATTGGGAGTAATAAGTATAATTATAATAGTTTTAGCGATAATAATAGTAAAATATGGCAAATAGTGCACGTTATATTGATAATAATAAAAGTAATAAATATATTTATTACAGTTCTATCGATAATGACGGCATAATATGGGTAATAATGCATGTTATATTGATGATAATAAAAGTAATACGTATATTTATTACAGTTCTAGCGATAATAACTGCATAATATGGGTAATAATGCATGTTATATTGGTAATAATCTAAGTAATAAGTATAATTATTACAGTTCTAGCGATAATAACTGCATTATATGGATAATAATGCACGTTACATTGCTAACAATATAAGTAATAAGTATAATTATTACAGTTCTAGCGATAATAACTGCATTATATGGGTAATAATGCATGTTATATTGATGATAATGAAAGTAATACGTATATTTATTATAGTTCTAGCAATAATAACTGCATAATATGGGTAATAATACATGTTATATTGATAATAATATAAGTAATAAGTATAATTATTACAGTTCTGGCGATAATAACTGCATTATATGGGTGATAATGCACGTTATAATGCTAATAGTATAAGTAATAAGTATAATTATTACAGTTCTAGCGATAATACCTCCATTATATGGGTAATAATGCATGTTATATTGATAATGATATAAGTAACGAGTAAAATTATTAGAGTTCTAGCGATAATAACTGCATTATATGGGTAATAATGCATGTTATATTGATAATGATATAAGTAATAAGTATAATTATTACAGTTCTAGCGATAATAACTGCATAATATGGGTAATAATGCACGTTATATTGCTAATACTATAAGTAATGAGTACAATTATTACAGTTCTAGCGATAATAACTGCATTATATGGGTAATAATGCATGTTATATTGATAATAATATAAGTAATAAGTATAATTATTACAGTTCTAGCGATAATAACTGCATTATATGGGTAATAATGCATGTTATATTGATAATATTGGGAGTAATAAGTATAATTATAATAGTTTTAGCGATAATAATAGTAAAATATGGCAAATAGTGCATGTTATATTGATAATAATAAAAGTAATAAATATATTTATTACAGTTCTATCGATAATAACGGCATAATATGGGTAATAATGCATGTTATATTGATGATAATAAAAGTAATACGTATATTTATTACAGTTCTAGCGATAATAACTGCATAATATGGGTAATAATACATGTTATGTTGGTAATAATCTAAGTAATAAGTATAATTATTACAGTTCTAGCGATAATAACTGCATTATATGGGTAATAATGCATGTTATATTGATGATAATGAAAGTAATACGTATATTTATTATAGTTCTAGCGATAATAACTGCATAATATGGGTAATAATACATGTTATATTGAGAATAATATAAGTAATAAGTATAATTATTACAGTTCTGGCGATAATAACTGCATTATATGGGTAATAACGCACGTTGTATTGCTAATAGTATAAGTAATAAGTACAATTATTACAGTTCTAGCGACAATACCTCCATTATATGGGTAATAATGCATGTTATATTGATAATGATATAAGTAATAAGTATAATTGTTGCAGTTCTAGCGATAATAACTGTATAATATAGGTAATAATGCACGTTATATTGCTAATAATATAAGTAATGAGTGCATTTATTACAGTTCTAGCGATAATAACTGCATAATATGGGTAATAATGCATGTTATATTGATAATAATATAAGTAATAAGTATAATTATTACAGTTCTAGCGATAATAACTGCATTATGTGGGTAATAATGCACGTTATATTGCTAACAATATAAGTAATAAGTATAATTATTACAGTTCTAGCGATAATAATAGTAAAATATGGCTAATAGTGCATGATATATTGATAATAGTAAAAGTAATAAGTATATTTATTACAGTTCTATCGATAATAACTGCATAATATGGGTAATAATGCATGTTATATTGATGATAATGAGAGTAATACGTATATTTATTATTGTTCTAGCGATAATAACTGCATAATATGGGTAATAATGCATGTTATATTGAGAATAATATAAGTAATAAGTATAATTATTACAGTTCTGGCGATAATAATTGCATTATATGGATAATAACGCACGTTATATTGCTAATAGTATAAGTAATAAGTATAATTATTACAGTTCTAGCGATAATACCTCCATTATATGGGTAATAATGCATGTTATATTGATAATGATATGAGTAATAAGTATAATTATTACAGTTCTAGCGATAATAACTGCATAATATGGGTAATAATGCACGTTATATTGCTAATAATATAAGTAATGAGTACGATTATTACAGTTCTAGCGATAATAACTGCATTATATGGGTAATAATGCATGTTATATTGATAATATTGGGAGTAATAAGTATAATTATAATAGTTTTAGCGATAATAATAGTAAAATATGGCAAATAGTGCATGTTATATGGATAATAATAAAAGTAATAAATATATTTATTACAGTTCTATCGATAATAACGGCATAATATGGGTAATAATGCATGTTATATTGCTAATAGTATAAGTAATAAGTATAATTATTACAGTTCTATCGATAATACCTCCATTATATGGGTAATAATGCATGTTATATTGATAATGATATAAGTAATAAGTATAATTGTTACAGTTCTAGCGATAATAACTGCATAATATAGGTAATAATGCACGTTATATTGCTAATAAAATAAGTAATGAGTGCAATTATTACAGTTCTAGCGATAATAACGGCATAATATGGGTAATAATGCATGTTATATTGATAATAATATAAGTAATAAGTATAATTATTACAGTTCTAGCGATAATAACTGCATTATATGGGTAATAATGCACGTTATATTGCTAACAATATAAGTAATAAGTATAATTATTACAGTTCTAGCGATAATAATAGTAAAATATGGCTAATAGTGCATGATATATTGATAATAGTAAAAGTAATAAGTATATTTATTACAGTTCTATCGATAATAACTGCATAATATGGGTAATAATGCATGTTATATTGATGATAATGAGAGTAATACGTATATTTATTATTGTTCTAGCGATAATAACTGCATAATATGGGTAATAATGCATGTTATATTGAGAATAATATAAGTAATAAGTATAATTATTACAGTTCTGGCGATAATAATTGCATTATATGGGTAATAACGCACGTTATATTGCTAATAGTATAAGTAATAAGTATAATTATTACAGTTCTAGCGATAATACCTCCATTATATGGGTAATAATGCATGTTATATTGATAATGATATAAGTAATAAGTATAATTATTACAGTTCTAGCGATAATAACTGCATAATATGGGTAATAATGCACGTTATATTGCTAATAATATAAGTAATGAGTACGATTATTACAGTTCTAGCGATAATAACTGCATTATATGGGTAATAATGCATGTTATATTGATAATATTGGGAGTAATAAGTATAATTATAATAGTTTTAGCGATAATAATAGTAAAATATGGCAAATAGTGCATGTTATATGGATAATAATAAAAGTAATAAATATATTTATTACAGTTCTATCGATAATAACGGCATAATATGGGTAATAATGCATGTTATATTGCTAATAGTATAAGTAATAAGTATAATTATTACAGTTCTATCGATAATACCTCCATTATATGGGTAATAATGCATGTTATATTGATAATGATATAAGTAATAAGTATAATTGTTACAGTTCTAGCGATAATAACTGCATAATATAGGTAATAATGCACGTTATATTGCTAATAAAATAAGTAATGAGTGCAATTATTACAGTTCTAGCGATAATAACGGCATAATATGGGTAATAATGCATGTTATATTGATAATAATATAAGTAATAAGTATAATTATTACAGTTCTAGCGATAATAACTGCATTATATGGGTAATAATGCACGTTATATTGCTAACAATATAAGTAATAAGTATAATTATTACAGTTCTAGCGATAATAATAGTAAAATATGGCTAATAGTGCATGATATATTGATAATAGTAAAAGTAATAAGTATATTTATTACAGTTCTATCGATAATAACTGCATAATATGGGTAATAATGCATGTTATATTGATGATAATGAAAGTAATACGTATATTTATTATAGTTCTAGCGATAATAACTGCATTATATGGGTAATAATGCACGTTATATTGCTAATAGTATAAGTAATAAGTATAATTATTACAGTTCTAGCGATAATACCTCCCTTATATGGGTAATAATGCAGGTTATATTGATAATGATATAAGTAATAAGTATAATTATTACAGTTCTAGCGATAATAACTGCATAATATGGGTAATAATGCATGTTATATTGATAATAATATAAGTAATAAGTATAATTATTACAGTTCTAGCGATAATAACTGCATAATATGGGTAATAATGCACGTTATATTGCTAATAATATAAGTAATGAGTATAATTATTGCAGTTCTAGCGATAATAACTGCATTATATGGGTAATAAGGCATGTTATATTGATAATAATATATGTAATAAGTATAATTATTACAGTTCTAGCGATAATACCTCCATTATGCGGGTAATAATGCATGTTATACTGATGATAATGAAAGTAATACGTATATTTATTATAGTTCTAGCGATAATAACTGCATAATATGGGTAATAATGCATGTTATATTGAGAATAATATAAGTAATAAGTATAATTATTACAGTTCTAGCGATAATACCTCCATTATGTGGGTAATAATGCATGTTATATTGATGATAATAAAAGTAATACGTATATTTATTACAGTTCTAGCGATAATAGCTGCATAATTTGGGTAATAATGCATGTTATATTGGTAATAATCTAAGTAATAAGTATAATTATTACAGTTCTAGCGATAATAACTGCATTATATGGATAATAATGCACGTTATATTGCTAACAATATAAGTAATAAGTATAATTATTACAGTTCTAGCGATAATAACTGCATTATATGGGTAATAATGCATGTTATATTGATGATAATGAAAGTAATACGTATATTTATTATAGTTCTAGCGATAATAACTGCATAATATGGGTAATAATACATGTTATATTGAGAATAATATAAGTAATAAGTATAATTATTACAGTTCTGGCGATAATAACTGCATTATATGGGTAATAACGCACGTTATATTGCTAATAGTATAAGTAATAAGTATAATTATTACAGTTCTAGCGAGAATACCTCCATTATATGGGAAATAATGCATGTTATATTGATAATGATATAAGTAATAAGTATAATTGTTACAGTTCTAGCGATAATAACTGCATAATATAGGTAATAATGCACGTTATATTGCTAATAATATAAGTAATGAGTGCAATTATTACAGTTCTAGCGATAATAACTGCATAATATGGATAATAATGCATTTTATATTGATAATGATATAAGTAATAAGTATAATTATTAGAGTTCTAGCGATAATAACTGCATAATATGGGTAATAATGCACGTTATTTTGCTAATAATATAAGTAAGGAGTACAATTATTACAGTTCTAGCGATAATAACTGCATAATATGGGTAATAATGCATGTTATATTGATAATAATATAAGTAATAAGTATAATTATTACAGTTCTAGCGATAATAACTGCATAATATGGGTAATAATGCACGTTATATTGCTAACAATATAAGTAATGAGTATAATTATTACAGTTCTAGCGATAATAACTGCATTATATGGGTAATAAGGCATGTTATATTGATGATAATAAAAGTAATACGTATATTTATTACAGTTCTAGCGATAATAGCTGCATAATATGGGTAATAATGCATGTTATATTGGTAATAATCTAAGTAATAAGTATAATTATTACAGTTCTAGCGATAATAACTGCATTATATGGATAATAATGCACGTTATATTGCTAACAATATAAGTAATAAGTATAATTATTACAGTTCTAGCGATAATAACTGCATTATATGGGTAATAATGCATGTTATATTGATGATAATGAAAGTAATACGTATATTTATTATAGTTCTAGCGATAATAACTGCATAATATGGGTAATAATACATGTTATATTGAGAATAATATAAGTAATAAGTATAATTATTACAGTTCTGGCGATAATAACTGATATTATATGGGTAATAACGCACGTTATATTGCTAATAGTATAAGTAATAAGTATAATTATTACAGTTCTAGCGAGAATACCTCCATTATATGGGAAATAATGCATGTTATATTGATAATGATATAAGTAATAAGTATAATTGTTACAGTTCTAGCGATAATAACTGCATAATATAGGTAATAATGCACGTTATATTGCTAATAATATAAGTAATGAGTGCAATTATTACAGTTCTAGCGATAATAACTGCATAATATGGGTAATAATGCATGTTATATTGATAATGATATAAGTAATAAGTATAATTATTAGAGTTCTAGCGATAATAACTGCATAATATGGGTAATAATGCACGTTATTTTGCTAATAATATAAGTAAGGAGTACAATTATTACAGTTCTAGCGATAATAACTGCATAATATGGGTAATAATGCATGTTATATTGATAATAATATAAGTAATAAGTATAATTATTACAGTTCTAGCGATAATAACTGCATAATATGGGTAATAATGCACGTTATATTGCTAATAATATAAGTAATGAGTATAATTATTACAGTTCTAGCGATAATAACTGCATTATATGGGTAATAAGGCATGTTATATTGATAATAATATAAGTAATAAGTATAATTATTACAGTTCTAGCGATAATACCTCCATTATGTGGGTAATAATGCATGTTATACTGATGATAATGAAAGTAATACGTATATTTATTATAGTTCTAGGGATAATAACTGCATAATATGGGTAATAATGCATGTTATATTGAGAATAATATAAGTAATAAGTATAATTATTACAGTTCTAGCGATAATACCTCCATTATGTGGGTAATAATGCATGTTATACTGATGATAATGAAAGTAATACGTATATTTATTATAGTTCTAGCGATAATAACTGCATAATATGGGTAATAATGCACGTTATATTGCTAACAATATAAGCAATAAGTATAATTATTACAGTTCTAGCGGTAATAATAGTAAAATATGGCTAATAGTGCATGATATATTGATAATAGTAAAAGTAATAAGTATATTTATTACAGTTCTATCGATAATAACAGTATAATATGGGTAATAATGCATGTTATATTGATGATAATGAAAGTAGTAAGTATATTTATTACAGTTCTAGCGATAATAACTGCATAATTTGGGTAATAATGCATGTTATATTGAGAATAATATAAGTAATAAGTATAATTATTACAGTTCTGGCGATAATAACTGCATTATATGGGTAATAACGCACGTTATATTGCTAATAGTATAAGTAATAAGTATAATTATTACAGTTCTAGCGAGAATACCTCCATTATATGGGTAATAATGCATGTTATATTGATAATGATATAAGTAATAAGTATAATTGTTACAGTTCTAGCGATAATAACTGCATAATATAGGTAATAATGCACGTTATATTGCTAATAATATAAGTAATGAGTGCAATTATTACAGTTCTAGCGATAATAACTGCATAATATGGGTAATAATGCATGTTATATTGATAATAATATAAGTAATAAGTATAATTATTACAGTTCTAGCGATAATAACTGCATTATATGGGTAATAATGCACGTTATATTGCTAACAATATAAGTAATAAGTATAATTATTACAGTTCTAGCGATAATAATAGTAAAATATGGCTAATAGTGCATGATATATTGATAACAGTAAAAGTTATAACTATATTTATTACAGTTCTATCGATAATAACTGCATAATATGGGTAATAATGCATGTTATATTGATGATAATGAAAGTAGTAAGTATATTTATTACAGTTCTAGCGATAATAACTGCATTATATGCGTAATAAGGCATGTTATATTGATAATATTGGGAGTAATAAGTATAATTATTATAGCTCTAGCGATAATAATAGTAAAATATGGCTAGTAGTGCATGATATATTGATAATAGTAAAAGTAATAAGTATATTTATTACAGTTCTATCGATAATAACTGCATAATATGGGTGATAATGCATGTTATATTGATGATAATGAAAGTAATACGTATATTTTTTATAGTTCTAGCGATAATAACTGCATTATATGGGCAATAATGCACGTTATATTGCTAATAGTATAAGTAATAAGTATAATTATTACAGTTCTAGCGATAATACCTCCCTTATATGGGTAATAATGCAGGTTATATTGATAATGATATAAGTAATAAGTATAATTATTACAGTTCTAGCGATAATAACTGCATAATATGGGTAATAATGCACGTTATTTTGCTAATAATATAAGTAAGGAGTACAATTATTACAGTTCTTGCGATAATAACTGCATAATATGGGTAATAATGCATGTTATATTGATAATAATATAAGTAATAAGTATAATTATTACAGTTCTAGCGATAATAACTGCATAATATGGGTAATAATGCACGTTATATTGCTAATAATATAAGTAAGGAGTACAATTATTACAGTTCTAGCGATAATAACTGCATAATATGGGTAATAATGCATGTTATATTGATAATAATATAAGTAATAAGTATAATTATTACAGTTCTAGCGATAATAACTGCATTATATGGGTAATAATGCACGTTATATTGCTAACAATATAAGTAATAAGTATAATTATTACAGTTCTAGCGATAATAATAGTAAAATATGGCTAATAGTGCATGATATATTGATAACAGTAAAAGTTATAACTATATTTATTACAGTTCTATCGATAATAACTGCATAATATGGGTAATAATGCATGTTATATTGATGATAATGAAAGTAGTAAGTATATTTATTACAGTTCTAGCGATAATAACTGCATTATATGCGTAATAAGGCATGTTATATCGATAATATTGGGAGTAATAAGTATAATTATTATAGTTCTAGCGATAATAATAGTAAAATATGGCTAGTAGTGCATGATATATTGATAATAGTAAAAGTAATAAGTATATTTATTACAGTTCTATCGATAATAACTGCATAATATGGGTGATAATGCATGTTATATTGATGATAATGAAAGTAATACGTATATTTTTTATAGTTGTAGCGATAATAACTGCATTATATGGGCAATAATGCACGTTATATTGCTAATAGTATAAGTAATAAGTATAATTATTACAGTTATAGCGATAATACCTCCCTTATATGGGTAATAATGCAGGTTATATTGATAATGATATAAGTAATAAGTATAATTATTACAGTTCTAGCGATAATAACTGCATTATATGGGTAATAAGGCATGTTATATTGATAATAATATAAGTAATAAGTATAATTATTACAGTTCTAGCGATAATACCTCCATTATGTGGGTAATAATGCATGTTATACTGATGATAATGAAAGTAATACGTATATTTATTATAGTTCTAGCGATAATAACTGCATAATATGGGTAATAATGCATGTTATATTGAGAATAATATAAGTAATAAGTATAATTATTACAGTTCTAGCGATAATACCTCCATTATGTGGGTAATAATGCATGTTATACTGATGATAATGAAAGTAATACGTATATTTATTATAGTTCTAGCGATAATAACTGCATAATATGGGTAATAATGCACGTTATATTGCTAACAATATAAGGAATAAGTATAATTATTACAGTTCTAGCGGTAATAATAGTAAAATATGGCTAATAGTGCATGATATATTGATAATAGTAAAAGTAATAAGTATATTTATTACAGTTCTATCGATAATAACTGCATAATATGGGTAATAATGCATGTTATATTGATGATAATGAAAGTAGTAAGTATATTTATTACAGTTCTAGCGATAATAACTGCATAATTTGGGTAATAATGCATGTTATATTGAGAATAATATAAGTAATAAGTATAATTATTACAGTTCTGGCGATAATAACTGCATTATATGGGTAATAACGCACGTTATATTGCTAATAGTATAAGTAATAAGTATAATTATTACAGTTCTAGCGAGAATACCTCCATTATATGGGTAATAATGCATGTTATATTGATAATGATATAAGTAATAAGTATAATTGTTACAGTTCTAGCGATAATAACTGCATAATATAGGTAATAATGCACGTTATATTGCTAATAATATAAGTAATGAGTGCAATTATTACAGTTCTAGCGATAATAACTGCATAATATGGGTAATAATGCATGTTATATTGATAATAATATAAGTAATAAGTATAATTATTACAGTTCTAGCGATAATACCTCCATTATGCGGGTAATAATGCATGTTATACTGATGATAATGAAAGTAATACGTATATTTATTATAGTTCTAGCGATAATAACTGCATAATATGGGTAATAATGCATGTTATATTGAGAATAATATAAGTAATAAGTATAATTATTACAGTTCTAGCGATAATACCTCCATTATGTGGGTAATAATGCATGTTATATTGATGATAATAAAAGTAATACGTATATTTATTACAGTTCTAGCGATAATAGCTGCATAATTTGGGTAATAATGCATGTTATATTGGTAATAATCTAAGTAATAAGTATAATTATTACAGTTCTAGCGATAATAACTGCATTATATGGATAATAATGCACGTTATATTGCTAACAATATAAGTAATAAGTATAATTATTACAGTTCTAGCGATAATAACTGCATTATATGGGTAATAATGCATGTTATATTGATGATAATGAAAGTAATACGTATATTTATTATAGTTCTAGCGATAATAACTGCATAATATGGGTAATAATACATGTTATATTGAGAATAATATAAGTAATAAGTATAATTATTACAGTTCTGGCGATAATAACTGCATTATATGGGTAATAACGCACGTTATATTGCTAATAGTATAAGTAATAAGTATAATTATTACAGTTCTAGCGAGAATACCTCCATTATATGGGAAATAATGCATGTTATATTGATAATGATATAAGTAATAAGTATAATTGTTACAGTTCTAGCGATAATAACTGCATAATATAGGTAATAATGCACGTTATATTGCTAATAATATAAGTAATGAGTGCAATTATTACAGTTCTAGCGATAATAACTGCATAATATGGATAATAATGCATGTTATATTGATAATGATATAAGTAATAAGTATAATTATTAGAGTTCTAGCGATAATAACTGCATAATATGGGTAATAATGCACGTTATTTTGCTAATAATATAAGTAAGGAGTACAATTATTACAGTTCTAGCGATAATAACTGCATAATATGGGTAATAATGCATGTTATATTGATAATAATATAAGTAATAAGTATAATTATTACAGTTCTAGCGATAATAACTGCATAATATGGGTAATAATGCACGTTATATTGCTAACAATATAAGTAATGAGTATAATTATTACAGTTCGAGCGATAATAACTGCATTATATGGGTAATAAGGCATGTTATATTGATGATAATAAAAGTAATACGTATATTTATTACAGTTCTAGCGATAATAGCTGCATAATATGGGTAATAATGCATGTTATATTGGTAATAATCTAAGTAATAAGTATAATTATTACAGTTCTAGCGATAATAACTGCATTATATGGATAATAATGCACGTTATATTGCTAACAATATAAGTAATAAGTATAATTATTACAGTTCTAGCGATAATAACTGCATTATATGGGTAATAATGCATGTTATATTGATGATAATGAAAGTAATACGTATATTTATTATAGTTCTAGCGATAATAACTGCATAATATGGGTAATAATACATGTTATATTGAGAATAATATAAGTAATAAGTATAATTATTACAGTTCTGGCGATAATAACTGATATTATATGGGTAATAACGCACGTTATATTGCTAATAGTATAAGTAATAAGTATAATTATTACAGTTCTAGCGAGAATACCTCCATTATATGGGAAATAATGCATGTTATATTGATAATGATATAAGTAATAAGTATAATTGTTACAGTTCTAGCGATAATAACTGCATAATATAGGTAATAATGCACGTTATATTGCTAATAATATAAGTAATGAGTGCAATTATTACAGTTCTAGCGATAATAACTGCATAATATGGGTAATAATGCATGTTATATTGATAATGATATAAGTAATAAGTATAATTATTAGAGTTCTAGCGATAATAACTGCATAATATGGGTAATAATGCACGTTATTTTGCTAATAATATAAGTAAGGAGTACAATTATTACAGTTCTAGCGATAATAACTGCATAATATGGGTAATAATGCATGTTATATTGATAATAATATAAGTAATAAGTATAATTATTACAGTTCTAGCGATAATAACTGCATAATATGGGTAATAATGCACGTTATATTGCTAATAATATAAGTAATGAGTATAATTATTACAGTTCTAGCGATAATAACTGCATTATATGGGTAATAAGGCATGTTATATTGATAATAATATAAGTAATAAGTATAATTATTACAGTTCTAGCGATAATACCTCCATTATGTGGGTAATAATGCATGTTATACTGATGATAATGAAAGTAATACGTATATTTATTATAGTTCTAGGGATAATAACTGCATAATATGGGTAATAATGCATGTTATATTGAGAATAATATAAGTAATAAGTATAATTATTACAGTTCTAGCGATAATACCTCCATTATGTGGGTAATAATGCATGTTATACTGATGATAATGAAAGTAATACGTATATTTATTATAGTTCTAGCGATAATAACTGCATAATATGGGTAATAATGCACGTTATATTGCTAACAATATAAGCAATAAGTATAATTATTACAGTTCTAGCGGTAATAATAGTAAAATATGGCTAATAGTGCATGATATATTGATAATAGTAAAAGTAATAAGTATATTTATTACAGTTCTATCGATAATAACAGTATAATATGGGTAATAATGCATGTTATATTGATGATAATGAAAGTAGTAAGTATATTTATTACAGTTCTAGCGATAATAACTGCATAATTTGGGTAATAATGCATGTTATATTGAGAATAATATAAGTAATAAGTATAATTATTACAGTTCTGGCGATAATAACTGCATTATATGGGTAATAACGCACGTTATATTGCTAATAGTATAAGTAATAAGTATAATTATTACAGTTCTAGCGAGAATACCTCCATTATATGGGTAATAATGCATGTTATATTGATAATGATATAAGTAATAAGTATAATTGTTACAGTTCTAGCGATAATAACTGCATAATATAGGTAATAATGCACGTTATATTGCTAATAATATAAGTAATGAGTGCAATTATTACAGTTCTAGCGATAATAACTGCATAATATGGGTAATAATGCATGTTATATTGATAATAATATAAGTAATAAGTATAATTATTACAGTTCTAGCGATAATAACTGCATTATATGGGTAATAATGCACGTTATATTGCTAACAATATAAGTAATAAGTATAATTATTACAGTTCTAGCGATAATAATAGTAAAATATGGCTAATAGTGCATGATATATTGATAACAGTAAAAGTTATAACTATATTTATTACAGTTCTATCGATAATAACTGCATAATATGGGTAATAATGCATGTTATATTGATGATAATGAAAGTAGTAAGTATATTTATTACAGTTCTAGCGATAATAACTGCATTATATGCGTAATAAGGCATGTTATATTGATAATATTGGGAGTAATAAGTATAATTATTATAGCTCTAGCGATAATAATAGTAAAATATGGCTAGTAGTGCATGATATATTGATAATAGTAAAAGTAATAAGTATATTTATTACAGTTCTATCGATAATAACTGCATAATATGGGTGATAATGCATGTTATATTGATGATAATGAAAGTAATACGTATATTTTTTATAGTTCTAGCGATAATAACTGCATTATATGGGCAATAATGCACGTTATATTGCTAATAGTATAAGTAATAAGTATAATTATTACAGTTCTAGCGATAATACCTCCCTTATATGGGTAATAATGCAGGTTATATTGATAATGATATAAGTAATAAGTATAATTATTACAGTTCTAGCGATAATAACTGCATAATATGGGTAATAATGCACGTTATTTTGCTAATAATATAAGTAAGGAGTACAATTATTACAGTTCTTGCGATAATAACTGCATAATATGGGTAATAATGCATGTTATATTGATAATAATATAAGTAATAAGTATAATTATTACAGTTCTAGCGATAATAACTGCATAATATGGGTAATAATGCACGTTATATTGCTAATAATATAAGTAAGGAGTACAATTATTACAGTTCTAGCGATAATAACTGCATAATATGGGTAATAATGCATGTTATATTGATAATAATATAAGTAATAAGTATAATTATTACAGTTCTAGCGATAATAACTGCATTATATGGGTAATAATGCACGTTATATTGCTAACAATATAAGTAATAAGTATAATTATTACAGTTCTAGCGATAATAATAGTAAAATATGGCTAATAGTGCATGATATATTGATAACAGTAAAAGTTATAACTATATTTATTACAGTTCTATCGATAATAACTGCATAATATGGGTAATAATGCATGTTATATTGATGATAATGAAAGTAGTAAGTATATTTATTACAGTTCTAGCGATAATAACTGCATTATATGCGTAATAAGGCATGTTATATCGATAATATTGGGAGTAATAAGTATAATTATTATAGTTCTAGCGATAATAATAGTAAAATATGGCTAGTAGTGCATGATATATTGATAATAGTAAAAGTAATAAGTATATTTATTACAGTTCTATCGATAATAACTGCATAATATGGGTGATAATGCATGTTATATTGATGATAATGAAAGTAATACGTATATTTTTTATAGTTCTAGCGATAATAACTGCATTATATGGGCAATAATGCACGTTATATTGCTAATAGTATAAGTAATAAGTATAATTATTACAGTTATAGCGATAATACCTCCCTTATATGGGTAATAATGCAGGTTATATTGATAATGATATAAGTAATAAGTATAATTATTACAGTTCTAGCGATAATAACTGCATTATATGGGTAATAAGGCATGTTATATTGATAATAATATAAGTAATAAGTATAATTATTACAGTTCTAGCGATAATACCTCCATTATGTGGGTAATAATGCATGTTATACTGATGATAATGAAAGTAATACGTATATTTATTATAGTTCTAGCGATAATAACTGCATAATATGGGTAATAATGCATGTTATATTGAGAATAATATAAGTAATAAGTATAATTATTACAGTTCTAGCGATAATACCTCCATTATGTGGGTAATAATGCATGTTATACTGATGATAATGAAAGTAATACGTATATTTATTATAGTTCTAGCGATAATAACTGCATAATATGGGTAATAATGCACGTTATATTGCTAACAATATAAGGAATAAGTATAATTATTACAGTTCTAGCGGTAATAATAGTAAAATATGGCTAATAGTAAAAGTAATAAGTATATTTATTACAGTTCTATCGATAATAACTGCATAATATGGGTAATAATGCATGTTATATTGATGATAATGAAAGTAGTAAGTATATTTATTACAGTTCTAGCGATAATAACTGCATAATTTGGGTAATAATGCATGTTATATTGAGAATAATATAAGTAATAAGTATAATTATTACAGTTCTGGCGATAATAACTGCATTATATGGGTAATAACGCACGTTATATTGCTAATAGTATAAGTAATAAGTATAATTATTACAGTTCTAGCGAGAATACCTCCATTATATGGGTAATAATGCATGTTATATTGATAATGATATAAGTAATAAGTATAATTGTTACAGTTCTAGCGATAATAACTGCATAATATAGGTAATAATGCACGTTATATTGCTAATAATATAAGTAATGAGTGCAATTATTACAGTTCTAGCGATAATAACTGCATAATATGGGTAATAATGCATGTTATATTGATAATAATATAAGTAATAAGTATAATTATTACAGATCTAGCGATAATAACTGCATTATATGGGTAATAATGCACGTTATATTGCTAACAATATAAGTAATAAGTATAATTATTACAGTTCTAGCGATAATAATAGTAAAATATGGCTAATAGTGCATGATATATTGATAACAGTAAAAGTTATAACTATATTTATTACAGTTCTATCGATAATAACTGCATAATATGGGTAATAATGCATGTTATATTGATGATAATGAAAGTAGTAAGTATATTTATTACAGTTCTAGCGATAATAACTGCATTATATGCGTAATAAGGCACGTTATATTGCTAATAATATAAGTAAGGAGTACAATTATTACAGTTCTAGCGATAATAACTGCATAATATGGGTAATAATGCATGTTATATTGATAATAATATAAGTAATAAGTATAATTATTACAGTTCTAGCGATAATAACTGCATAATATGGGTAATAATGCACGTTATATTGCTAATAATATAAGTAATGAGTATAATTATTACAGTTCTAGCGATAATAACTGCATTATATGGGTAATAAGGCATGTTATATTGATAATAATATAAGTAATAAGTATAATTATTACAGTTCTAGCGATAATACCTCCATTATGTGGGTAATAATGCATGTTATACTGATGATAATGAAAGTAATACGTATATTTATTATAGTTCTAGGGATAATAACTGCATAATATGGGTAATAATGCATGTTATATTGAGAATAATATAAGTAATAAGTATAATTATTACAGTTCTAGCGGTAATAATAGTAAAATATGGCTAATAGTGCATGATATATTGATAATAGTAAAAGTAATAAGTATATTTATTACAGTTCTATCGATAATAACTGCATAATATGGGTAATAATGCATGTTATATTGATGATAATGAAAGTAGTAAGTATATTTATTACAGTTCTAGCGATAATAACTGCATAATTTGGGTAATAATGCATGTTATATTGAGAATAATATAAGTACTAAGTATAATTATTACAGTTCTGGCGATAATAACTGCATTATATGGGTAATAACGCACGTTATATTGCTAATAGTATAAGTAATAAGTATAATTATTACAGTTCTAGCGAGAATACCTCCATTATATGGGTAATAATGCATGTTATATTGATAATGATATAAGTAATAAGTATAATTGTTACAGTTCTAGCGACAATAACTGAATAATATAGGTAATAATGCACGTTATATTGCTAATAATATAAGTAATGAGTGCAATTATTACAGTTCTAGCGATAATAACTGCATAATATGGGTAATAATGCATGTTATATTGATAATAATATAAGTAATAAGTATAATTATTACAGTTCTAGCGATAATAACTGCATTATATGGGTAATAATGCACGTTATATTGCTAACAATATAAGTAATAAGTATAATTATTACAGTTCTAGCGATAATAACTGCATAATATGGGTAATAATGCATGTTATATTGATAATAATATAAGTAATAAGTATAATTATTACAGTTCTAGCGATAATAACTGCATAATATGGGTAATAATGCACGTTATATTGCTAATAATATAAGTAATGAGTATAATTATTACAGTTCTAGCGATAATAACTGCATTATATGGGTAATAAGGCATGTTATATTGATAATAATATAAGTAATAAGTATAATTATTACAGTTCTAGCGATAATACCTCCATTATGTGGGTAATATTGCATGTTATACTGATGATAATGAAAGTAATACGTATATTTATTATAGTTCTAGCGATAATAACTGCATAATATGGGTAATAATGCATGTTATATTGAGAATAATATAAGTAATAAGTATAATTATTACAGTTCTAGCGATAATACCTCCATTATGTGGGTAATAATGCATGTTATACTGATGATAATGAAAGTAATACGTATATTTATTATAGTTCTAGCGATAATAACTGCATAATATGGGTAATAATGCACGTTATATTGCCAACAATATAAGCAATAAGTATAATTATTACAGTTCTAGCGGTAATAATAGTAAAATATGGCTAATAGTGCATGATATATTGATAATAGTAAAAGTAATAAGTATATTTATTACAGTTCTATCGATAATAACTGCATAATATGGGTAATAATGCATGTTATATTGATGATAATGAAAGTAGTAAGTATATTTATTACAGTTCTAGCGATAATAACTGCATAATATGGGTAATAATGCATGTTATATTGATAATATCAGGAGTAATAAGTATAATTATTATAGTTCTAGCGATAATAATAGTAAAATATGGCAAATAGTGCATGTTATATTGATAATAATAAAAGTAATAAGTATATTTATTACAGTGCTATCGATAATACCTCCATTATATGGGTAATAATGCATGTTATATTGATAATGATATAAGTAATAAGTATAATTATTACAGTTCTAGCGATAATAACTGCATAATATGGGTAATAATGCATGTTATATTGGTAATAATCTAAGTAATAAGTATAATTATTACAGTTCTAGCGATAATAACTGCATAATATGGGTAATAATGCATGTTATATTGGTAATAATCTAAGTAATAAGTATAATTATTACAGTTCTAGCGATAATAACTGCATTATATGGATAATAATGCACGTTATATTGCTAACAATATAAGTAATAAGTATAATTATTACAGTTCTAGCGATAATAACTGCATTATATGGGTAATAATGCATGTTATATTGACGATAATGAAAGTAATACGTATATTTATTATAGTTCTAGCGATAATAACTGCATAATATGGGTAATAATGCACGTTATTTTGCTAATAATATAAGTAAGGAGTACAATTATTACAGTTCTTGCGATAATAACTGCATAATATGGGTAATAATGCATGTTATATTGATAATAATATAAGTAATAAGTATAATTATTACAGTTCTAGCGATAATAACTGCATTATATGGGTAATAATGCACGTTATATTGCTAACAATATAAGTAATAAGTATAATTATTACAGTTCTAGCGATAATAATAGTAAAATATGGCTAATAGTGCATGATATATTGATAACAGTAAAAGTTATAACTATATTTATTACAGTTCTATCGATAATAACTGCATAATATGGGTAATAATGCATGTTATATTGATGATAATGAAAGTAGTAAGTATAGTTATTACAGTTCTAGCGATAATAACTGCATTATATGCGTAATAAGGCATGTTATATTGATAATATTGGGAGTAATAAGTATAATTATTATAGTTCTAGCGATAATAATAGTAAAATATGGCTAGTAGTGCATGATATATTGATAATAGTAAAAGTAATAAGTATATTTATTACAGTTCTATCGATAATAACTGCATAATATGGGTGATAATGCATGTTATATCGATGATAATGAAAGTAATACGTATATTTTTTATAGTTCTAGCGATAATAACTGCATTATATGGGCAATAATGCACGTTATATTGCTAATAGTATAAGTAATAAGTATAATTATTACAGTTCTAGCGATAATACCTCCCTTATATGGGTAATAATGCAGGTTATATTGATAATGATATAAGTAATAAGTATAATTATTACAGTTCTAGCGATAATAACTGCATAATATGGGTAATAATGCACGTTATTTTGCTAATAATATAAGTAAGGAGTACAATTATTACAGTTCTAGCGATAATAACTGCATAATATGGGTAATAATGCATGTTATATTGATAATAATATAAGTAATAAGTATAATTATTACAGTTCTAGCGATAATAACTGCATAATATGGGTAATAATGCACGTTATATTGCTAATAATATAAGTAAGGAGTACAATTATTACAGTTCTAGCGATAATAACTGCATAATATGGGTAATAATGCATGTTATATTGATAATAATATAAGTAATAAGTATAATTATTACAGTTCTAGCGATAATAACTGCATTATATGGGTAATAATGCACGTTATATTGCTAACAATATAAGTAATAAGTATAATTATTACAGTTCTAGCGATAATAATAGTAAAATATGGCTAATAGTGCATGATATATTGATAACAGTAAAAGTTATAACTATATTTATTACAGTTCTATCGATAATAACTGCATAATATGGGTAATAATGCATGTTATATTGATGATAATGAAAGTAGTAAGTATATTTATTACAGTTCTAGCGATAATAACTGCATTATATGCGTAATAAGGCATGTTATATCGATAATATTGGGAGTAATAAGTATAATTATTATAGTTCTAGCGATAATAATAGTAAAATATGGCTAGTAGTGCATGATATATTGATAATAGTAAAAGTAATAAGTATATTTATTACAGTTCTATCGATAATAACTGCATAATATGGGTGATAATGCATGTTATATTGATGATAATGAAAGTAATACGTATATTTTTTATAGTTCTAGCGATAATAACTGCATTATATGGGCAATAATGCACGTTATATTGCTAATAGTATAAGTAATAAGTATAATTATTACAGTTATAGCGATAATACCTCCCTTATATGGGTAATAATGCAGGTTATATTGATAATGATATAAGTAATAAGTATAATTATTACAGTTCTAGCGATAATAACTGCATTATATGGGTAATAAGGCATGTTATATTGATAATAATATAAGTAATAAGTATAATTATTACAGTTCTAGCGATAATACCTCCATTATGTGGGTAATAATGCATGTTATACTGATGATAATGAAAGTAATACGTATATTTATTATAGTTCTAGCGATAATAACTGCATAATATGGGTAATAATGCATGTTATATTGAGAATAATATAAGTAATAAGTATAATTATTACAGTTCTAGCGATAATACCTCCATTATGTGGGTAATAATGCATGTTATACTGATGATAATGAAAGTAATACGTATATTTATTATAGTTCTAGCGATAATAACTGCATAATATGGGTAATAATGCACGTTATATTGCTAACAATATAAGGAATAAGTATAATTATTACAGTTCTAGCGGTAATAATAGTAAAATATGGCTAATAGTAAAAGTAATAAGTATATTTATTACAGTTCTATCGATAATAACTGCATAATATGGGTAATAATGCATGTTATATTGATGATAATGAAAGTAGTAAGTATATTTATTACAGTTCTAGCGATAATAACTGCATAATTTGGGTAATAATGCATGTTATATTGAGAATAATATAAGTAATAAGTATAATTATTACAGTTCTGGCGATAATAACTGCATTATATGGGTAATAACGCACGTTATATTGCTAATAGTATAAGTAATAAGTATAATTATTACAGTTCTAGCGAGAATACCTCCATTATATGGGTAATAATGCATGTTATATTGATAATGATATAAGTAATAAGTATAATTGTTACAGTTCTAGCGATAATAACTGCATAATATAGGTAATAATGCACGTTATATTGCTAATAATATAAGTAATGAGTGCAATTATTACAGTTCTAGCGATAATAACTGCATAATATGGGTAATAATGCATGTTATATTGATAATAATATAAGTAATAAGTATAATTATTACAGATCTAGCGATAATAACTGCATTATATGGGTAATAATGCACGTTATATTGCTAACAATATAAGTAATAAGTATAATTATTACAGTTCTAGCGATAATAATAGTAAAATATGGCTAATAGTGCATGATATATTGATAACAGTAAAAGTTATAACTATATTTATTACAGTTCTATCGATAATAACTGCATAATATGGGTAATAATGCATGTTATATTGATGATAATGAAAGTAGTAAGTATATTTATTACAGTTCTAGCGATAATAACTGCATTATATGCGTAATAAGGCACGTTATATTGCTAATAATATAAGTAAGGAGTACAATTATTACAGTTCTAGCGATAATAACTGCATAATATGGGTAATAATGCATGTTATATTGATAATAATATAAGTAATAAGTATAATTATTACAGTTCTAGCGATAATAACTGCATAATATGGGTAATAATGCACGTTATATTGCTAATAATATAAGTAATGAGTATAATTATTACAGTTCTAGCGATAATAACTGCATTATATGGGTAATAAGGCATGTTATATTGATAATAATATAAGTAATAAGTATAATTATTACAGTTCTAGCGATAATACCTCCATTATGTGGGTAATAATGCATGTTATACTGATGATAATGAAAGTAATACGTATATTTATTATAGTTCTAGGGATAATAACTGCATAATATGGGTAATAATGCATGTTATATTGAGAATAATATAAGTAATAAGTATAATTATTACAGTTCTAGCGGTAATAATAGTAAAATATGGCTAATAGTGCATGATATGTTGATAATAGTAAAAGTAATAAGTATATTTATTACAGTTCTATCGATAATAACTGCATAATATGGGTAATAATGCATGTTATATTGATGATAATGAAAGTAGTAAGTATATTTATTACAGTTCTAGCGATAATAACTGCATAATTTGGGTAATAATGCATGTTATATTGAGAATAATATAAGTACTAAGTATAATTATTACAGTTCTGGCGATAATAACTGCATTATATGGGTAATAACGCACGTTATATTGCTAATAGTATAAGTAATAAGTATAATTATTACAGTTCTAGCGAGAATACCTCCATTATATGGGTAATAATGCATGTTATATTGATAATGATATAAGTAATAAGTATAATTGTTACAGTTCTAGCGATAATAACTGAATAATATAGGTAATAATGCACGTTATATTGCTAATAATATAAGTAATGAGTGCAATTATTACAGTTCTAGCGATAATAACTGCATAATATGGGTAATAATGCATGTTATATTGATAATAATATAAGTAATAAGTATAATTATTACAGTTCTAGCGATAATAACTGCATTATATGGGTAATAATGCACGTTATATTGCTAACAATATAAGTAATAAGTATAATTATTACAGTTCTAGCGATAATAACTGCATAATATGGGTAATAATGCATGTTATATTGATAATAATATAAGTAATAAGTATAATTATTACAGTTCTAGCGATAATAACTGCATAATATGGGTAATAATGCACGTTATATTGCTAATAATATAAGTAATGAGTATAATTATTACAGTTCTAGCGATAATAACTGCATTATATGGGTAATAAGGCATGTTATATTGATAATAATATAAGTAATAAGTATAATTATTACAGTTCTAGCGATAATACCTCCATTATGTGGGTAATATTGCATGTTATACTGATGATAATGAAAGTAATACGTATATTTATTATAGTTCTAGCGATAATAACTGCATAATATGGGTAATAATGCATGTTATATTGAGAATAATATAAGTAATAAGTATAATTATTACAGTTCTAGCGATAATACCTCCATTATGTGGGTAATAATGCATGTTATACTGATGATAATGAAAGTAATACGTATATTTATTATAGTTCTAGCGATAATAACTGCATAATATGGGTAATAATGCACGTTATATTGCCAACAATATAAGCAATAAGTATAATTATTACAGTTCTAGCGGTAATAATAGTAAAATATGGCTAATAGTGCATGATATATTGATAATAGTAAAAGTAATAAGTATATTTATTACAGTTCTATCGATAATAACTGCATAATATGGGTAATAATGCATGTTATATTGATGATAATGAAAGTAGTAAGTATATTTATTACAGTTCTAGCGATAATAACTGCATAATATGGGTAATAATGCATGTTATATTGATAATATCAGGAGTAATAAGTATAATTATTATAGTTCTAGCGATAATAATAGTAAAATATGGCAAATAGTGCATGTTATATTGATAATAATAAAAGTAATAAGTATATTTATTACAGTGCTATCGATAATACCTCCATTATATGGGTAATAATGCATGTTATATTGATAATGATATAAGTAATAAGTATAATTATTACAGTTCTAGCGATAATAACTGCATAATATGGGTAATAATGCATGTTATATTGGTAATAATCTAAGTAATAAGTATAATTATTACAGTTCTAGCGATAATAACTGCATAATATGGGTAATAATGCATGTTATATTGGTAATAATCTAAGTAATAAGTATAATTATTACAGTTCTAGCGATAATAACTGCATTATATGGATAATAATGCACGTTATATTGCTAACAATATAAGTAATAAGTATAATTATTACAGTTCTAGCGATAATAACTGCATTATATGGGTAATAATGCATGTTATATTGACGATAATGAAAGTAATACGTATATTTATTATAGTTCTAGCGATAATAACTGCATAATATGGGTAATAATGCACGTTATTTTGCTAATAATATAAGTAAGGAGTACAATTATTACAGTTCTTGCGATAATAACTGCATAATATGGGTAATAATGCATGTTATATTGATAATAATATAAGTAATAAGTATAATTATTACAGTTCTAGCGATAATAACTGCATTATATGGGTAATAATGCACGTTATATTGCTAACAATATAAGTAATAAGTATAATTATTACAGTTCTAGCGATAATAATAGTAAAATATGGCTAATAGTGCATGATATATTGATAACAGTAAAAGTTATAACTATATTTATTACAGTTCTATCGATAATAACTGCATAATATGGGTAATAATGCATGTTATATTGATGATAATGAAAGTAGTAAGTATAGTTATTACAGTTCTAGCGATAATAACTGCATTATATGCGTAATAAGGCATGTTATATTGATAATATTGGGAGTAATAAGTATAATTATTATAGTTCTAGCGATAATAATAGTAAAATATGGCTAGTAGTGCATGATATATTGATAATAGTAAAAGTAATAAGTATATTTATTACAGTTCTATCGATAATAACTGCATAATATGGGTGATAATGCATGTTATATCGATGATAATGAAAGTAATACGTATATTTTTTATAGTTCTAGCGATAATAACTGCATTATATGGGCAATAATGCACGTTATATTGCTAATAGTATAAGTAATAAGTATAATTATTACAGTTCTAGCGATAATACCTCCCTTATATGGGTAATAATGCAGGTTATATTGATAATGATATAAGTAATAAGTATAATTATTACAGTTCTAGCGATAATAACTGCATAATATGGGTAATAATGCACGTTATTTTGCTAATAATATAAGTAAGGAGTACAATTATTACAGTTCTTGCGATAATAACTGCATAATATGGGTAATAATGCATGTTATATTGATAATAATATAAGTAATAAGTATAATTATTACAGTTCTAGCGATAATAACTGCATAATATGGGTAATAATGCACGTTATATTGCTAATAATATAAGTAATGAGTATAATTATTACAGTTCTAGCGATAATAACTGCATTATATGGGTAATAAGGCATGTTATATTGATAATAATATAAGTAATAAGTATAATTATTACAGTTCTAGCGATAATACCTCCATTATGTGGGTAATAATGCATGTTATACTGATGATAATGAAAGTAATACGTATATTTATTATAGTTCTAGCGATAATAACTGCATAATATGGGTAATAATGCATGTTATATTGAGAATAATATAAGTAATAAGTATAATTATTACAGTTCTAGCGATAATACCTCCATTATGTGGGTAATAATGCATGTTATACTGATGATAATGAAAGTAATACGTATATTTATTATAGTTCTAGCGATAATAACTGCATAATATGGGTAATAATGCACGTTATATTGCCAACATGTTACGCGCCGTTTAAAGAATTATCGAAACCTTTCGAATTTGTCGGACGCGTGACTCTACGGCTTTTTATGGCGATAGAGCTGATTGGTTGTTAAATAATTGTAGATATTGTTAACTGTTGAATAACGATTTAATGTTTAAAACACTTAAATTAAATAACAAGAAAATGTTTGTGTTGTAATGTGTACCGGATTCGTGAATGTTAAAACTGTTAAAATTGTAAAGTTCGTGAATGTTAAAATGTTTACTGTGAATGATCTTTACTGTATGATATGTAGTGAGAGATCTGTACTGTTCGATAGATGTAATGAGAGTGCTCCTTCCGGGTCTGTCACGAAGGAGGAAAATTCAGAAAAGTCCGGAAACGAAATGACTTTCCTGATTGGCTTTTCTGTTGGCCAATCATATACTTTAAAAAGGGACACCATCCTACCCCGTGCGCCCTTAGCGCGATCCGTGCGGAGTACGATGGGCCTTGTGGAGGTGGAAATAGAAAGCGGACGTAAGACAGAATTTCCGTTGGGTTGTCAACAAGGGGACCTGGTTTATGTCTCCTAGGCCCTGTCCTCGGACCCTCAGGAAATTCACGTTTATGGCATTGGCAATTAGCTATTGAGACTGTCGAAAGGGCTTGGATAAAGAAATCATAAATTACAAAATACAAAAAGACTCTCAAAAACAGCTCTGTAACTTGCATGCCATGAACGCGCTAGCAACGTGTAGGCCAAATGTTCATCCTGTGTACAAATTGCTAGCTGCCTTCGTGAAAAACAAAGTTATAAATCTAAGCTTTCTAAAGATACTGTGAAAAACGTGATTTCGGCTATGTACTGTGAAACATCCTCCCCCCGTTGAGAGGCTGCCGATCAACTAAGTGTAAAGTGTATAAAGTGTACTTAAGCCTAAATATACGGAAGTACATAAAATTGAATAAGCAAGTACAAAAGTAACATATATAAACATGTAGATGTATATGTAGATATAGGTAAATGTATGTAAATATGTCAATATGTATGTATATAAACAACGTATGTAAATAGGTGAATATGTATGTATATATAAGCAACGTATGTAAATATGTGAATATGTAAGTATAAGTGTTAAGAAAAAATGTCTTTGATAAAATGTATTGGCACGAAGACTGTCCAGCTCTGTCCAGGAAGCTGGGTCCATGTGGATCCTATGAATGTCCAGTTCTGTCAAGGAACTGGGTCAATGTTGGCTCTGCGACTGTCCAGCTCTGTCAAGTGAAGCTGGGTCATTGTTGGCTCTGCGACTGTCCAGCTTTGTCATGTGAAGCTGGGTCGATGTTGGCCCGATGACTGTCCAGCTCTGTCAGGGAGCTTGGTCGATGTTGCCAGGGATGTCTTCGAGCTGGTAAAGCAATGGTACAAGCCTTTTCGAACTCCGATCGAGTATGCCGGTAGCTGTTTTAACTGTAACAGTCCGGACAATACCGTCGGAGCCGGGGTGCACCTGAATTACTCTACCTAAAGCCCACTGCATCGGAGGAATGTTGTTGAAAAAATGTTGTTGAAGAAGTGTTGTTGGAGAAGTGTTGTTGAAGAAGGACCACTGAGCCTTCTTTGATCGGATGAGCGCCCTTGGTCCATGTCGTGCGCCGGGTCAGCTCGTTCAAATGTTCCCTGTGCCACCGCTTCCAGAAATGCCTCATCTTCTGGATGTGTTGGCAGCCCGAAAGACAGTTGGCTGGAACAACGGGAAAATCGCGCTCGCGTAGGCTCGTCATGGAGTCGCCAATGTGGAAGTGATCAGGTGTAAGGATAAGGAGGTCATTGGAATCTTAAGAGATAAGAGTCAAGGAACGGGAGTTGAGGATTGCCTCGATTTCAATGTTCGAGGTGTACAAATCCTTAAACGTGATCAACTCAGTCCCTACGACACGTATCAGGTGGTGTTTGAAAACTGTCCCACCGATTTCCACAACCCACCAAAGTGTGATGTGTGGGGTGGAATGAGATTCCACTCGATAACCCTGTCCGCGAGGTAAACGTGAATCTGCTTGTAATGATCCTGCGATTTTAAAAGATACTGTAATAACTGTGTGTATAATGTAAACTGTGTTGTGTGAAAGTGTTGTAAAATGTAATGTATAACCCATTCTGTGTAAATGTCTATGGGCAGCGATTCATTCCAGTCATCCGAATTGTCTAGAGCTGTTGTAACAAGACCATAGCGAAGATAATGATAGGTCCCCCTAGGTCTAACGGGTCATAAATCTTCGCAATTTCGGAGGGAATGAATCGTTTTGTAATGTTTGTTTTGCTAGTTGTGCTTCACCTCATAAGAAATTGTGTCTTATGAGGAGTTCCAAACCACACCTAGCGTTATTAAAGTTGATACGTCGTCATTGTGCAGGCTTTTGTTGATGGCTTGTTCCGGAAGATCTTCTTAAAGAGAGTCACCATTAGATGCCCATTGTCTGATGTCCAATTTGGCTGTATCCAATAGCAATGTCACCTCTTTACGAATCTTGCGTGCCTCTTCTGTTGTTGAAGTTCCTGTGAGTGGATTGTCCACGTAAACGTCGCGCAACCGAATCTTCGATGTCGTCGGAGAGCGAAGTCGTTTATCGTGAGCGTGCTGAACCAAAGTATGAACGGGTAGATACGAAACAGCTGACAGTCCAAATGTGACAGTTTATAGTGGGAATGTTGATCCGTCTAGATGAATCGCGCCAAAGTGCATGTTGGTGTTCGCGATCCTCCTCGTGCACCAAAAAACTGCCTGTACATTTTTCCATGTCCCTGTCGATGTAGCGGTGTTAGCGGAATCTTCGGAGAATGTACAACAGGTCCTCCGGAACCCTTGGCCCTGTGTGCAAGGTGTCACTCAATGGTATTCCAGAAGATGTACCTGCTGACCCGTCGGAAGCCACCCTTAATTTTGTGGTTTCACTGGAAACCTTTACGACCCCATGGTGAGGCAGGTAGTACCCATCAGAAGAGTCCTGATCCTCTGTGACCTGTTCCATATGGCCGAGGTCAAGGTACTCGTTCATGACTGTGCGATACTCCTCGTGTAAAACTGGGTCACGATGTAATTTTCTTTCAAGAAAGTCGAATCGATTTAGGGCTTGTGTTTGATTCCCCAAGTAGACCGATGTTGTCCTTGAAAAGAAGCGCCACGACGCAATGTCCGTCGCGGTTCCGTTAAGTGTGTAAAGTGTAAAGTCCTGATGTTCTTGTACGTCGCGCTGTGGGGCGAATAAGGACCTGGGGAACTCCCCCCGATGACCCAACCGACCTTTGTCCTCTGAAGGTACAACCCGGGTTCTTCAGGTGGAGCTAAGTGTATTTGTCTCGTACTCAGGAGCGATAATGCTGCTCCTAAGCCATATAACCTGTCTATGGGAGCTGGGAGGTGTAAATGCGTGTGAGCCAGCTCGATGTTTTTCAAAATTTGAATATGGGACCGATGTAAGTGCTGTCCCGGAATGAATGTTGCTATTTTAGGTATAGTTAAAAAACTTAATGTGCGCTGATAGTCATTGAATCTTGATTGTATTGTGGCTGTGATGTAGTGTCTTGCTACATTACATATTTATGAATTGAACATCTCTGCTGTTGAATGGTATGATTGTTTGTTGAATTTTAGAGAAAGAAATTAATGGTCGCACACTTGTCTGGGAATGAGCGACAAAGAATATGTTGTCTGTTGTTGTTAAAAATGAAAATTTGAGCTCTGATGAGTAGCTCATTGTTTATGGCGTTTACTGTATTGTGTAAATGTATTATGTGTTTATTTCTATTGGTCCCAGGTAACGCGAGCTAACCGTTCATCGCCGTTACCTGCTCGTCCGGAGGCGCCGGTCTTGTAGCCGGTGCGCTATTCCCGGGTTCTACCTGTTTCGGCTGGTGTTAAAGTATTATGGTTGTTGGCAAATACGACATGATCCCTTCTGGTATGAATCGGGAATGTGTTCATGTCGTAAGCAACGTTTAAAAAGTGACGTTTTTACGGAATCTAAACTTAAATGTGTTGGTAACGCGTGGAATGTTTCGCATTTCCAGATTCTATGTGTCTCTTGACACAATGTAGATTTTGACGGAATAGGTTAATTGAAGAAGCCACGAATGTGTAGTTGCGGGAACGTTGTTGACTCTCATGTCTTGTTGTTGCGTACGAATGTAATTTGTAGTAATGAAGGTCTTAATACGTGTAGAACTTCTGTTATATGAATGTTTCAAGAATGATACGCGATTTGTTTGAACTGTGATATGTAGATTGGATTGTGGTCGAACAATTGATTGTTTTTTCCAAGAAAATCCCGTAGGAGATTATGAAAGTATTCGTTTGTTTTTTAAAGAAACCTCCCAATGCCGTGCGGTATGTTACCCCGTTTACGGCGTGGGGAACTGTGGTGTGATCCCGAGAGAGGCGGATTGAGAAGGTTTAGGAATTTGTTTCGTATGTCTTGGCATTGTGGATAAAATGTAAGAAAGGAATTGGCGAAATGTACGAGCCTACCTTTACGATGCGTCGATTTCACAGTGGTTGATGTCCGCTGAGAAGTCGTTGTCCAGGTGCTCCTTGGTGAAGTTGCCGTGCTGTCAAGGCCCTGATCGCTACTGTATCGGCGTCAGTGGCAGCTTCCTCAGAATGCACCGTCAGTCGAGGATGAGTGATGTCACTTCTGTAACCCTCTGGCTGCTGTTGTTGTTGTTGACGCAGTTGGTTGCCGTTGTATATGTGACAGCGGCGTGTTGTATGTAGAATTCGTTATAAGTAAACGAATAGTGTTTTGATGAAAACTTATCACATCCACAAGCACAAGAGTTTTAAATGTTTGTACACCTTTGAGCACTGTTCACTTGCAAAGGCTTTAAATGTCTGTTTCACGAAATCCGGCTCGAAGGACCAATATATGTTACGCGCCGTTTAAAGAATTATCGAAACCTTTCGAATTTGTCGGACGCGTGACTCTACGGCTTTTTATGGCGATAGAGCTGATTGGTTGTTAAATAATTGTAGATATTGTTAACTGTTGAATAACGATTTAATGTTTAAAACACTTAAATTAAATAACAAGAAAATGTTTGTGTTGTAATGTGTACCGGATTCGTGAATGTTAAAACTGTTAAAATTGTAAAGTTCGTGAATGTTAAAATGTTTACTGTGAATGATCTTTACTGTATGATATGTAGTGAGAGATCTGTACTGTTCGATAGATGTAATGAGAGTGCTCCTTCCGGGTCTGTCACGAAGGAGGAAAATTCAGAAAAGTCCGGAAACGAAATGACTTTCCTGATTGGCTTTTCTGTTGGCCAATCATATACTTTAAAAAGGGACACCATCCTACCCCGTGCGCCCTTAGCGCGATCCGTGCGGAGTACGATGGGCCTTGTGGAGGTGGAAATAGAAAGCGGACGTAAGACAGAATTTCCGTTGGGTTGTCAACAAGGGGACCTGGTTTATGTCTCCTAGGCCCTGTCCTCGGACCCTCAGGAAATTCACGTTTATGGCATTGGCAATTAGCTATTGAGACTGTCGAAAGGGCTTGGATAAAGAAATCATAAATTACAAAATACAAAAAGACTCTCAAAAACAGCTCTGTAACTTGCATGCCATGAACGCGCTAGCAACGTGTAGGCCAAATGTTCATCCTGTGTACAAATTGCTAGCTGCCTTCGTGAAAAACAAAGTTATAAATCTAAGCTTTCTAAAGATACTGTGAAAAACGTGATTTCGGCTATGTACTGTGAAACATCCTCCCCCCGTTGAGAGGCTGCCGATCAACTAAGTGTAAAGTGTATAAAGTGTACTTAAGCCTAAATATACGGAAGTACATAAAATTGAATAAGCAAGTACAAAAGTAACATATATAAACATGTAGATGTATATGTAGATATAGGTAAATGTATGTAAATATGTCAATATGTATGTATATAAACAACGTATGTAAATAGGTGAATATGTATGTATATATAAGCAACGTATGTAAATATGTGAATATGTAAGTATAAGTGTTAAGAAAAAATGTCTTTGATAAAATGTATTGGCACGAAGACTGTCCAGCTCTGTCCAGGAAGCTGGGTCCATGTGGATCCTATGAATGTCCAGTTCTGTCAAGGAACTGGGTCAATGTTGGCTCTGCGACTGTCCAGCTCTGTCAAGTGAAGCTGGGTCATTGTTGGCTCTGCGACTGTCCAGCTTTGTCATGTGAAGCTGGGTCGATGTTGGCCCGATGACTGTCCAGCTCTGTCAGGGAGCTTGGTCGATGTTGCCAGGGATGTCTTCGAGCTGGTAAAGCAATGGTACACAACAATATAAGCAATAAGTATAATTATTACAGTTCTAGCGGTAATAATAGTAAAATATGGCTAATAGTGCATGATATATTGATAATAGTAAAAGTAATAAGTATATTTATTACAGTTCTATCGATAATAACTGCATAATATGGGTAATAATGCATGTTATATTGATGATAATGAAAGTAGTAAGTATATTTATTACAGTTCTAGCGATAATAACTGCATAATATGGGTAATAATGCATGTTATATTGATAATATCAGGAGTAATAAGTATAATTATTATAGTTCTAGCGATAATAATAGTAAAATATGGCAAATAGTGCATGTTATATTGATAATAATAAAAGTAATAAGTATATTTATTACAGTTCTATCGATAATAACTGCATGATATGGGTAATAATGCACGTTATATTGCTAATAGCATAAGTAATAAGTATAATTATTACAGTTCTATCGATAATACCTCCATTATATGGGTAATAATGCATGTTATATTGATAATGATATAAGTAATAAGTACAATTATTACAGTTCTAGCGATAATAACTGCATAATATGGATAATAATGCATGTTATATTGGTAATAATCTAAGTAATAAGTATAATTATTACAGTTCTAGCGATAATAACTGCATTATATGGATAATAATGCACGTTATATTGCTAACAATATAAGTAATAAGTATAATTATTACAGTTCTAGCGATAATAACTGCATTATATGGGTAATAAGGCATGTTATATTGATGATAATAAAAGTAATACGTATATTTATTACAGTTCTAGCGATAATAGCTGCATAATATGGGTAATAATGCATGTTATATTGGTAATAATCTAAGTAATAAGTATAATTATTACAGTTCTAGCGATAATAACTGCATTATGTGGGTAATAATGCATGTTATACTGATGATAATGAAAGTAATACGTATATTTATTATAGTTCTAGGGATAATAACTGCATAATATGGGTAATAATGCATGTTATATTGAGAATAATATAAGTAATAAGTATAATTATTACAGTTCTAGCGATAATACCTCCATTATGTGGGTAATAATGCATGTTATACTGATGATAATGAAAGTAATACGTATATTTATTATAGTTCTAGCGATAATAACTGCATAATATGGGTAATAATGCACGTTATATTGCTAACAATATAAGCAATAAGTATAATTATTACAGTTCTAGCGGTAATAATAGTAAAATAAAGGCTAATAGTGCATGATATATTGATAATAGTAAAAGTAATAAGTATATTTATTACAGTTCTATCGATAATAACTGCATAATATGGGTAATAATGCATGTTATATTGATGATAATGAAAGTAGTAAGTAAATTTATTACAGTTCTAGCGATAATAACTGCATAATTTGGGTAATAATGCATGTTATATTGAGAATAATATAAGTAATAAGTATAATTATTACAGTTCTGGCGATAATAACTGCATTATATGGGTAATAACGCACGTTATATTGCTAATAGTATAAGTAATAAGTATAATTATTACAGTTCTAGCGAGAATACCTCCATTATATGGGTAATAATGCATGTTATATTGATAATGATATAAGTAATAAGTATAATTGTTACAGTTCTAGCGATAATAACTGCATAATATAGGTAATAATGCACGTTATATTGCTAATAATATAAGTAATGAGTGCAATTATTACAGTTCTAGCGATAATAACTGCATAATATGGGTAATAATGCATGTTATATTGATAATAATATAAGTAATAAGTATAATTATTACAGTTCTAGCGATAATAACTGCATTATATGGGTAATAATGCACGTTATATTGCTAACAATATAAGTAATAAGTATAATTATTACAGTTCTAGCGATAATAATAGTAAAATATGGCTAATAGTGCATGATATATTGATAACAGTAAAAGTTATAACTATATTTATTACAGTTCTATCGATAATAACTGCATAATATGGGTAATAATGCATGTTATATTGACGATAATGAAAGTAATACGTATATTTATTATAGTTCTAGCGATAATAACTGCATAATATGGGTATTAATACATGTTATATTGAGAATAATATAAGTAATAAGTATAATTATTACAGTTCTGGCGATAATAACTGCATTATATGGGTAATAACGCACGTTATATTGCTAATAGTATAAGTAATAAGTATAATTATTACAGTTCTAGCGATAATACCTCCATTATATGGGTAATAATGCATGTTATATTGATAATGATATAAGTAATAAGTATAATTGTTACCGTTCTAGCGATAATAACTGCATAATATAGGTAATAATGCACGCTATAGTGCTAATAATATAAGTAATGAGTGCAATTATTACAGTTCTAGCGATAATAACTGCATAATATGGGTAATAATGCATGTTATATTGATAATAATATAAGTAATAAGTATAATTATTACAGTTCTAGCGATAATAACTGCATTATATGGGTAATAATGCACGTTATATTGCTAATAGCATAAGTAATAAGTATAATTATTACAGTTCTATCGATAATACCTCCATTATATGGGTAATAATGCATGTTATATTGATAATGATATAAGTAATAAGTATAATTATTACAGTTCTAGCGATAATAACTGCATAATATGGGTAATAATGCACGTTATATTGCTAATAATATAAGTAATGAGTACGATTATTACAGTTCTAGCGATAATAACTGCATTATATGGGTAATAATGCATGTTATATTGATAATATTGGGAGTAATAAGTATAATTATAATAGTTTTAGCGATAATAATAGTAAAATATGGCAAATAGTGCATGTTATATGGATAATAATAAAAGTAATAAATATATTTATTACAGTTCTATCGATAATAACGGCATAATATGGGTAATAATGCATGTTATATTGCTAATAGTATAAGTAATAAGTATAATTATTACAGTTCTATCGATAATACCTCCATTATATGGGTAATAATGCATGTTATATTGATAATGATATAAGTAATAAGTATAATTGTTACAGTTCTAGCGATAATAACTGCATAATATAGGTAATAATGCACGTTATATTGCTAATAAAATAAGTAATGAGTGCAATTATTACAGTTCTAGCGATAATAACGGCATAATATGGGTAATAATGCATGTTATATTGATAATAATATAAGTAATAAGTATAATTATTACAGTTCTAGCGATAATAACTGCATTATATGGGTAATAATGCACGTTATATTGCTAACAATATAAGTAATAAGTATAATTATTACAGTTCTAGCGATAATAATAGTAAAATATGGCTAATAGTGCATGATATATTGATAATAGTAAAAGTAATAAGTATATTTATTACAGTTCTATCGATAATAACTGCATAATATGGGTAATAATGCATGTTATATTGATGTTAATGAAAGTAATACGTATATTTATTATAGTTCTAGCGATAATAACTGCATTATATGGGTAATAATGCACGTTATATTGCTAATAGCATAAGTAATAAGTATAATTATTACAGTTCTATCGATAATACCTCCATTATATGGGTAATAATGCATGTTATATTGATAATGATATAAGTAATAAGTATAATTATTACAGTTCTAGCGATAATAACTGCATAATATGGGTAATAATGCACGTTATATTGCTAATAATATAAGTAATGAGTACGATTATTACAGTTCTAGCGATAATAACTGCATTATATGGGTAATAATGCATGTTATATTGATAATATTGGGAGTAATAAGTATAATTATAATAGTTTTAGCGATAATAATAGTAAAATATGGCAAATAGTGCATGTTATATGGATAATAATAAAAGTAATAAATATATTTATTACAGTTCTATCGATAATAACGGCATAATATGGGTAATAATGCATGTTATATTGCTAATAGTATAAGTAATAAGTATAATTATTACAGTTCTATCGATAATACCTCCATTATATGGGTAATAATGCATGTTATATTGATAATGATATAAGTAATAAGTATAATTGTTACAGTTCTAGCGATAATAACTGCATAATATAGGTAATAATGCACGTTATATTGCTAATAAAATAAGTAATGAGTGCAATTATTACAGTTCTAGCGATAATAACGGCATAATATGGGTAATAATGCATGTTATATTGATAATAATATAAGTAATAAGTATAATTATTACAGTTCTGGCGATAATAACTGCATTATATGGGTAATAACGCACGTTATATTGCTAATAGTATAAGTAATAAGTATAATTATTACAGTTCTAGCGAGAATACCTCCATTATATGGGTAATAATGCATGTTATATTGATAATGATATAAGTAATAAGTATAATTGTTACAGTTCTAGCGATAATAACTGCATAATATAGGTAATAATGCACGTTATATTGCTAATAAAATAAGTAATGAGTGCAATTATTACAGTTCTAGCGATAATAACGGCATAATATGGGTAATAATGCATGTTATATTGATAATAATATAAGTAATAAGTATAATTATTACAGTTCTGGCGATAATAACTGCATTATATGGGTAATAACGCACGTTATATTGCTAATAGTATAAGTAATAAGTATAATTATTACAGTTCTAGCGAGAATACCTCCATTATATGGGTAATAATGCATGTTATATTGATGTTAATGAAAGTAATACGTATATTTATTATAGTTCTAGCGATAATAACTGCATTATATGGGTAATAATGCACGTTATATTGCTAATAGTATAAGTAATAAGTATAATTATTACAGTTCTAGCGATAATACCTCCCTTATATGGGTAATAATGCAGGTTATATTGATAATGATATAAGTAATAAGTATAATTATTACAGTTCTAGCGATAATAACTGCATAATATGGGTAATAATGCATGTTATATTGATAATAATATAAGTAATAAGTATAATTATTACAGTTCTAGCGATAATAACTGCATAATATGGGTAATAATGCACGTTATATTGCTAATAATATAAGTAATGAGTATAATTATTGCAGTTCTAGCGATAATAACTGCATTATATGGGTAATAAGGCATGTTATATTGATAATAATATAAGTAATAAGTATAATTATTACAGTTCTAGCGATAATACCTCCATTATGCGGGTAATAATGCATGTTATACTGATGATAATGAAAGTAATACGTATATTTATTATAGTTCTAGCGATAATAACTGCATAATATGGGTAATAATGCATGTTATATTGAGAATAATATAAGTAATAAGTATAATTATTACAGTTCTAGCGATAATACCTCCATTATGTGGGTAATAATGCATGTTATATTGATAATAATATAAGTAATAAGTATAATTATTACAGTTCTAGCGATAATAACTGCATTATATGGGTAATAATGCACGTTATATTGCTAATAGCATAAGTAATAAGTATAATTATTACAGTTCTATCGATAATACCTCCATTATATGGGTAATAATGCATGTTATATTGATAATGATATAAGTAATAAGTATAATTATTACAGTTCTAGCGATAATAACTGCATAATATGGGTAATAATGCACGTTATATTGCTAATAATATAAGTAATGAGTACGATTATTACAGTTCTAGCGATAATAACTGCATTATATGGGTAATAATGCATGTTATATTGATAATATTGGGAGTAATAAGTATAATTATAATAGTTTTAGCGATAATAATAGTAAAATATGGCAAATAGTGCATGTTATATGGATAATAATAAAAGTAATAAATATATTTATTACAGTTCTATCGATAATAACGGCATAATATGGGTAATAATGCATGTTATATTGCTAATAGTATAAGTAATAAGTATAATTATTACAGTTCTATCGATAATACCTCCATTATATGGGTAATAATGCATGTTATATTGATAATGATATAAGTAATAAGTATAATTGTTACAGTTCTAGCGATAATAACTGCATAATATAGGTAATAATGCACGTTATATTGCTAATAAAATAAGTAATGAGTGCAATTATTACAGTTCTAGCGATAATAACGGCATAATATGGGTAATAATGCATGTTATATTGATAATAATATAAGTAATAAGTATAATTATTACAGTTCTAGCGATAATAACTGCATTATATGGGTAATAATGCACGTTATATTGCTAACAATATAAGTAATAAGTATAATTATTACAGTTCTAGCGATAATAATAGTAAAATATGGCTAATAGTGCATGATATATTGATAATAGTAAAAGTAATAAGTATATTTATTACAGTTCTATCGATAATAACTGCATAATATGGGTAATAATGCATGTTATATTGATGTTAATGAAAGTAATACGTATATTTATTATAGTTCTAGCGATAATAACTGCATTATATGGGTAATAATGCACGTTATATTGCTAATAGTATAAGTAATAAGTATAATTATTACAGTTCTAGCGATAATACCTCCCTTATATGGGTAATAATGCAGGTTATATTGATAATGATATAAGTAATAAGTATAATTATTACAGTTCTAGCGATAATAACTGCATAATATGGGTAATAATGCATGTTATATTGATAATAATATAAGTAATAAGTATAATTATTACAGTTCTAGCGATAATAACTGCATAATATGGGTAATAATGCACGTTATATTGCTAATAATATAAGTAATGAGTACAATTATTGCAGTTCTAGCGATAATAACTGCATTATATGGGTAATAAGGCATGTTATATTGATAATAATATAAGTAATAAGTATAATTATTACAGTTCTAGCGATAATACCTCCATTATGCGGGTAATAATGCATGTTATACTGATGATAATGAAAGTAATACGTATATTTATTATAGTTCTAGCGATAATAACTGCATAATATGGGTAATAATGCATGTTATATTGAGAATAATATAAGTAATAAGTATAATTATTACAGTTCTAGCGATAATACCTCCATTATGTGGGTGATAATGCATGTTATATTGATGATAATAAAAGTAATACGTATATTTATTACAGTTCTAGCGATAATAGCTGCATAATATGGGTAATAATGCATGTTATATTGGTAATAATCTAAGTAATAAGTATAATTATTACAGTTCTAGCGATAATAATAGTAAAATATGGCTAATAGTGCATGATATATTGATAACAGTAAAAGTTATAACTATATTTATTACAGTTCTATCGATAATAACTGCATAATATGGGTAATAATGCATGTTATATTGAGAATAATATAAGTAATAAGTATAATTATTACAGTTCTGGCGATAATAACTGCATTATATGGGTAATAACGCACGTTATATTGCTAATAGTATAAGTAATAAGTATAATTATTACAGTTCTAGCGATAATAACTGCATTATATGGGTAATAATGCACGTTATATTGCTAATAGCATAAGTAATAAGTATAATTATTACAGTTCTATCGATAATACCTCCATTATATGGGTAATAATGCATGTTATATTGATAATGATATAAGTAATAAGTATAATTATTACAGTTCTAGCGATAATAACTGCATAATATGGGTAATAATGCACGTTATATTGCTAATAATATAAGTAATGAGTACGATTATTACAGTTCTAGCGATAATAACTGCATTATATGGGTAATAATGCATGTTATATTGATAATATTGGGAGTAATAAGTATAATTATAATAGTTTTAGCGATAATAATAGTAAAATATGGCAAATAGTGCATGTTATATGGATAATAATAAAAGTAATAAATATATTTATTACAGTTCTATCGATAATAACGGCATAATATGGGTAATAATGCATGTTATATTGCTAATAGTATAAGTAATAAGTATAATTATTACAGTTCTATCGATAATACCTCCATTATATGGGTAATAATGCATGTTATATTGATAATGATATAAGTAATAAGTATAATTGTTACAGTTCTAGCGATAATAACTGCATAATATAGGTAATAATGCACGTTATATTGCTAATAAAATAAGTAATGAGTGCAATTATTACAGTTCTAGCGATAATAACGGCATAATATGGGTAATAATGCATGTTATATTGATAATAATATAAGTAATAAGTATAATTATTACAGTTCTGGCGATAATAACTGCATTATATGGGTAATAACGCACGTTATATTGCTAATAGTATAAGTAATAAGTATAATTATTACAGTTCTAGCGAGAATACCTCCATTATATGGGTAATAATGCATGTTATATTGATAATGATATAAGTAATAAGTATAATTGTTACAGTTCTAGCGATAATAACTGCATAATATAGGTAATAATGCACGTTATATTGCTAATAATATAAGTAATGAGTGCAATTATTACAGTTCTAGCGATAATAACTGCATAATATGGGTAATAATGCATGTTATATTGATAATAATATAAGTAATAAGTATAATTATTACAGTTCTAGCGATAATAACTGCATTATATGGGTAATAATGCACGTTATATTGCTAATAGCATAAGTAATAAGTATAATTATTACAGTTCTATCGATAATACCTCCATTATATGGGTAATAATGCATGTTATATTGATAATGATATAAGTAATAAGTATAATTATTACAGTTCTAGCGATAATAACTGCATAATATGGGTAATAATGCACGTTATATTGCTAATAATATAAGTAATGAGTACGATTATTACAGTTCTAGCGATAATAACTGCATTATATGGGTAATAATGCATGTTATATTGATAATATTGGGAGTAATAAGTATACTTATAATAGTTTTAGCGATAATAATAGTAAAATATGGCAAATAGTGCATGTTATATGGATAATAATAAAAGTAATAAATATATTTATTACAGTTCTATCGATAATAACGGCATAATATGGGTAATAATGCATGTTATATTGCTAATAGTATAAGTAATAAGTATAATTATTACAGTTCTATCGATAATACCTCCATTATATGGGTAATAATGCATGTTATATTGATAATGATATAAGTAATAAGTATAATTGTTACAGTTCTAGCGATAATAACTGCATAATATAGGTAATAATGCACGTTATATTGCTAATAAAATAAGTAATGAGAGCAATTATTACAGTTCTAGCGATAATAACGGCATAATATGGGTAATAATGCATGTTATATTGATAATAATATAAGTAATAAGTATAATTATTACAGTTCTAGCGATAATAACTGCATTATATGGGTAATAATGCACGTTATATTGCTAACAATATAAGTAATAAGTATAATTATTACAGTTCTAGCGATAATAATAGTAAAATATGGCTAATAGTGCATGATATATTGATAATAGTAAAAGTAATAAGTATATTTATTACAGTTCTATCGATAATAACTGCATAATATGGGTAATAATGCATGTTATATTGATGATAATGAAAGTAATACGTATATTTATTATAGTTCTAGCGATAATAACTGCATTATATGGGTAATAATGCACGTTATATTGCTAATAGTATAAGTAATAAGTATAATTATTACAGTTCTAGCGATAATACCTCCCTTATATGGGTAATAATGCAGGTTATATTGATAATGATATAAGTAATAAGTATAATTATTACAGTTCTAGCGATAATAACTGCATAATATGGGTAATAATGCATGTTATATTGATAATAATATAAGTAATAAGTATAATTATTACAGTTCTAGCGATAATAACTGCATAATATGGGTAATAATGCACGTTATATTGCTAATAATATAAGTAATGAGTATAATTATTGCAGTTCTAGCGATAATAACTGCATTATATGGGTAATAAGGCATGTTATATTGATAATAATATAAGTAATAAGTATAATTATTACAGTTCTAGCGATAATACCTCCATTATGCGGGTAATAATGCATGTTATACTGATGATAATGAAAGTAATACGTATATTTATTATAGTTCTAGCGATAATAACTGCATAATATGGGTAATAATGCATGTTATATTGAGAATAATATAAGTAATAAGTATAATTATTACAGTTCTAGCGATAATACCTCCATTATGTGGGTAATAATGCATGTTATATTGATGATAATAAAAGTAATACGTATATTTATTACAGTTCTAGCGATAATAGCTGCATAATATGGGTAATAATGCATGTTATATTGGTAATAATCTAAGTAATAAGTATAATTATTACAGTTCTAGCGATAATAACTGCATTATATGGATAATAATGCACGTTATATTGCTAACAATATAAGTAATAAGTATAATTATTACAGTTCTAGCGATAATAACTGCATTATATGGGTAATAATGCATGTTATATTGATGATAATGAAAGTAATACGTATATTTATTATAGTTCTAGCGATAATAACTGCATAATATGGGTAATAATACATGTTATATTGAGAATAATATAAGTAATAAGTATAATTATTACAGTTCTGGCGATAATAACTGCATTATATGGGTAATAACGCACGTTATATTGCTAATAGTATAAGTAATAAGTATAATTATTACAGTTCTAGCGAGAATACCTCCATTATATGGGAAATAATGCATGTTATATTGATAATGATATAAGTAATAAGTATAATTGTTACAGTTCTAGCGATAATAACTGCATAATATAGGTAATAATGCACGTTATATTGCTAATAATATAAGTAATGAGTGCAATTATTACAGTTCTAGCGATAATAACTGCATAATATGGATAATAATGCATGTTATATTGATAATGATATAAGTAATAAGTATAATTATTAGAGTTCTAGCGATAATAACTGCATAATATGGGTAATAATGCACGTTATTTTGCTAATAATATAAGTAAGGAGTACAATTATTACAGTTCTAGCGATAATAACTGCATAATATGGGTAATAATGCATGTTATATTGATAATAATATAAGTAATAAGTATAATTATTACAGTTCTAGCGATAATAACTGCATAATATGGGTAATAATGCACGTTATATTGCTAACAATATAAGTAATGAGTATAATTATTACAGTTCTAGCGATAATAACTGCATTATATGGGTAATAAGGCATGTTATATTGATGATAATAAAAGTAATACGTATATTTATTACAGTTCTAGCGATAATAGCTGCATAATATGGGTAATAATGCATGTTATATTGGTAATAATCTAAGTAATAAGTATAATTATTACAGTTCTAGCGATAATAACTGCATTATATGGATAATAATGCACGTTATATTGCTAACAATATAAGTAATAAGTATAATTATTACAGTTCTAGCGATAATAACTGCATTATATGGGTAATAATGCATGTTATATTGATGATAATGAAAGTAATACGTATATTTATTATAGTTCTAGCGATAATAACTGCATAATATGGGTAATAATACATGTTATATTGAGAATAATATAAGTAATAAGTATAATTATTACAGTTCTGGCGATAATAACTGATATTATATGGGTAATAACGCACGTTATATTGCTAATAGTATAAGTAATAAGTATAATTATTACAGTTCTAGCGAGAATACCTCCATTATATGGGAAATAATGCATGTTATATTGATAATGATATAAGTAATAAGTATAATTGTTACAGTTCTAGCGATAATAACTGCATAATATAGGTAATAATGCACGTTATATTGCTAATAATATAAGTAATGAGTGCAATTATTACAGTTCTAGCGATAATAACTGCATAATATGGGTAATAATGCATGTTATATTGATAATGATATAAGTAATAAGTATAATTATTAGAGTTCTAGCGATAATAACTGCATAATATGGGTAATAATGCACGTTATTTTGCTAATAATATAAGTAAGGAGTACAATTATTACAGTTCTAGCGATAATAACTGCATAATATGGGTAATAATGCATGTTATATTGATAATAATATAAGTAATAAGTATAATTATTACAGTTCTAGCGATAATAACTGCATAATATGGGTAATAATGCACGTTATATTGCTAATAATATAAGTAATGAGTATAATTATTACAGTTCTAGCGATAATAACTGCATTATATGGGTAATAAGGCATGTTATATTGATAATAATATAAGTAATAAGTATAATTATTACAGTTCTAGCGATAATACCTCCATTATGTGGGTAATAATGCATGTTATACTGATGATAATGAAAGTAATACGTATATTTATTATAGTTCTAGGGATAATAACTGCATAATATGGGTAATAATGCATGTTATATTGAGAATAATATAAGTAATAAGTATAATTATTACAGTTCTAGCGATAATACCTCCATTATGTGGGTAATAATGCATGTTATACTGATGATAATGAAAGTAATACGTATATTTATTATAGTTCTAGCGATAATAACTGCATAATATGGGTAATAATGCACGTTATATTGCTAACAATATAAGCAATAAGTATAATTATTACAGTTCTAGCGGTAATAATAGTAAAATATGGCTAATAGTGCATGATATATTGATAATAGTAAAAGTAATAAGTATATTTATTACAGTTCTATCGATAATAACTGCATAATATGGGTAATAATGCATGTTATATTGATGATAATGAAAGTAGTAAGTATATCTATTATAGTTCTAGCGATAATAACTGCATAATTTGGGTAATAATTCATGTTATATTGAGAATAATATAAGTAATAAGTATAATTATTACAGTTCTGGCGATAATAACTGCATTATATGGGTAATAACGCACGTTATATTGCTAATAGTATAAGTAATAAGTATAATTATTACAGTTCTAGCGAGAATACCTCCATTATATGGGTAATAATGCATGTTATATTGATAATGATATAAGTAATAAGTATAATTGTTACAGTTCTAGCGATAATAACTGCATAATATAGGTAATAATGCACGTTATATTGCTAATAATATAAGTAATGAGTGCAATTATTACAGTTCTAGCGATAATAACTGCATAATATGGGTAATAATGCATGTTATATTGATAATAATATAAGTAATAAGTATAATTATTACAGTTCTAGCGATAATAACTGCATTATATGGGTAATAATGCACGTTATATTGCTAACAATATAAGTAATAAGTATAATTATTACAGGTCTAGCGATAATAATAGTAAAATATGGCTAATAGTGCATGATATATTGATAACAGTAAAAGTTATAACTATATTTATTACAGTTCTATCGATAATAACTGCATAATATGGGTAATAATGCATGTTATATTGATGATAATGAAAGTAGTAAGTATATTTATTACAGTTCTAGCGATAATAACTGCATTATATGCGTAATAAGGCATGTTATATTGATAATATTGGGAGTAATAAGTATAATTATTATAGCTCTAGCGATAATAATAGTAAAATATGGCTAGTAGTGCATGATATATTGATAATAGTAAAAGTAATAAGTATATTTATTACAGTTCTATCGATAATAACTGCATAATATGGGTGATAATGCATGTTATATTGATGATAATGAAAGTAATACGTATATTTTTTATAGTTCTAGCGATAATAACTGCATTATATGGGCAATAATGCACGTTATATTGCTAATAGTATAAGTAATAAGTATAATTATTACAGTTCTAGCGATAATACCTCCCTTATATGGGTAATAATGCAGGTTATATTGATAATGATATAAGTAATAAGTATAATTATTACAGTTCTAGCGATAATAACTGCATAATATGGGTAATAATGCACGTTATTTTGCTAATAATATAAGTAAGGAGTACAATTATTACAGTTCTTGCGATAATAACTGCATAATATGGGTAATAATGCATGTTATATTGATAATAATATAAGTAATAAGTATAATTATTACAGTTCTAGCGATAATAACTGCATAATATGGGTAATAATGCACGTTATATTGCTAATAATATAAGTAAGGAGTACAATTATTACAGTTCTAGCGATAATAACTGCATAATATGGGTAATAATGCATGTTATATTGATAATAATATAAGTAATAAGTATAATTATTACAGTTCTAGCGATAATAACTGCATTATATGGGTAATAATGCACGTTATATTGCTAACAATATAAGTAATAAGTATAATTATTACAGTTCTAGCGATAATAATAGTAAAATATGGCTAATAGTGCATGATATATTGATAACAGTAAAAGTTATAACTATATTTATTACAGTTCTATCGATAATAACTGCATAATATGGGTAATAATGCATGTTATATTGATGATAATGAAAGTAGTAAGTATATTTATTACAGTTCTAGCGATAATAACTGCATTATATGCGTAATAAGGCATGTTATATCGATAATATTGGGAGTAGTAAGTATAATTATTATAGTTCTAGCGATAATAATAGTAAAATATGGCTAGTAGTGCATGATATATTGATAATAGTAAAAGTAATAAGTATATTTATTACAGTTCTATCGATAATAACTGCATAATATGGGTGATAATGCATGTTATATTGATGATAATGAAAGTAATACGTATATTTTTTATAGTTCTAGCGATAATAACTGCATTATATGGGCAATAATGCACGTTATATTGCTAATAGTATAAGTAATAAGTATAATTATTACAGTTATAGCGATAATACCTCCCTTATATGGGTAATAATGCAGGTTATATTGATAATGATATAAGTAATAAGTATAATTATTACAGTTCTAGCGATAATAACTGCATTATATGGGTAATAAGGCATGTTATATTGATAATAATATAAGTAATAAGTATAATTATTACAGTTCTAGCGATAATACCTCCATTATGTGGGTAATAATGCATGTTATACTGATGATAATGAAAGTAATACGTATATTTATTATAGTTCTAGCGATAATAACTGCATAATATGGGTAATAATGCATGTTATATTGAGAATAATATAAGTAATAAGTATAATTATTACAGTTCTAGCGATAATACCTCCCTTATATGGGTAATAATGCAGGTTATATTGATAATGATATAAGTAATAAGTATAATTATTACAGTTCTAGCGATAATAACTGCATAATATGGGTAATAATGCACGTTATTTTGCTAATAATATAAGTAAGGAGTACAATTATTACAGTTCTTGCGATAATAACTGCATAATATGGGTAATAATGCATGTTATATTGATAATAATATAAGTAATAAGCATAATTATTACAGTTCTGGCGATAATAACTGCATAATATGGGTAATAATGCACGTTATATTGCTAATAATATAAGTAAGGAGTACAATTATTACAGTTCTAGCGATAATAACTGCATAATATGGGTAATAATGCATGTTATATTGATAATAATATAAGTAATAAGTATAATTATTACAGTTCTAGCGATAATAACTGCATAATATGGGTAATAATGCACGTTATATTGCTAATAATATAAGTAATGAGTATAATTATTACAGTTCTAGCGATAATAACTGCATTATATGGGTAATAAGGCATGTTATATTGATAATAATATAAGTAATAAGTATAATTATTACAGTTCTAGCGATATTACCTCCATTATGTGGGTAATAATGCATGTTATACTGATGATAATGAAAGTAATACGTATATTTATTATAGTTCTAGGGATAATAACTGCATAATATGGGTAATAATGCATGTTATATTGAGAATAATATAAGTAATAAGTATAATTATTACAGTTCTAGCGATAATACCTCCATTATGTGGGTAATAATGCATGTTATACTGATGATAATGAAAGTAATACGTATATTTATTATAGTTCTAGCGATAATAACTGCATAATATGGGTAATAATGCACGTTATATTGCTAACAATATAAGGAATAAGTATAATTATTACAGTTCTAGCGGTAATAATAGTAAAATATGGCTAATAGTGCATGATATATTGATAATAGTAAAAGTAATAAGTATATTTATTACAGTTCTATCGATAATAACTGCATAATATGGGTAATAATGCATGTTATATTGATGATAATGAAAGTAGTAAGTATATTTATTACAGTTCTAGCGATAATAACTGCATAATTTGGGTAATAATGCATGTTATATTGAGAATAATATAAGTAATAAGTATAATTATTACAGTTCTGGCGATAATAACTGCATTATATGGGTAATAACGCACGTTATATTGCTAATAGTATAAGTAATAAGTATAATTATTACAGTTCTAGCGAGAATACCTCCATTATATGGGTAATAATGCATGTTATATTGATAATGATATAAGTAATAAGTATAATTGTTACAGTTCTAGCGATAATAACTGCATAATATAGGTAATAATGCACGTTATATTGCTAATAATATAAGTAATGAGTGCAATTATTACAGTTCTAGCGATAATAACTGCATAATATGGGTAATAATGCATGTTATATTGATAATAATATAAGTAATAAGTATAATTATTACAGTTCTAGCGATAATAACTGCATTATATGGGTAATAATGCACGTTATATTGCTAACAATATAAGTAATAAGTATAATTATTACAGTTCTAGCGATAATAATAGTAAAATATGGCTAATAGTGCATGATATATTGATAACAGTAAAAGTTATAACTATATTTATTACAGTTCTATCGATAATAACTGCATAATATGGGTAATAATGCATGTTATATTGATTATAATGAAAGTAGTAAGTATATTTATTACAGTTCTAGCGATAATAACTGCATTATATACGTAATAAGGCATGTTATATTGATAATATTGGGAGTAATAAGTATAATTATTATAGTTCTAGCGATAATAATAGTAAAATATGGCTAGTAGTGCATGATATATTGATAATAGTAAAAGTAATAAGTATATTTATTACAGTTCTATCGATAATAACTGCATAATATGGGTGATAATGCATGTTATATTGATGATAATGAAAGTAATACGTATATTTTTTATAGTTCTAGCGATAATAACTGCATTATATGGGCAATAATGCACGTTATATTGCTAATAGTATAAGTAATAAGTATAATTATTACAGTTCTAGCGATAATACCTCCCTTATATGGGTAATAATGCAGGTTATATTGATAATGATATAAGTAATAAGTATAATTATTACAGGTCTAGCGATAATAACTGCATAATATGGGTAATAATGCACGTTATTTTGCTAATAATATAAGTAAGGAATACAATTATTACAGTTCTTGCGATAATAACTGCATAATATGGGTAATAATGCATGTTATATTGATAATAATATAAGTAATAAATATAATTATTACAGTTCTAGCGATAATAACTGCATAATATGGGTAATAATGCACGTTATATTGCTAATAATATAAGTAATGAGTATAATTATTACAGTTCTAGCGATAATAACTGCATAATATGCATAATAATGCACGTTATATTGCTAATAATATAAGTAAGGAGTACAATTATTACAGTTCTAGCGATAATAACTGCATAATATGGGTAATAATGCATGTTATATTGATAATAATATAAGTAATAAGTATAATTATTACAGTTCTAGCGATAATAACTGCATAATATGGGTAATAATGCACGTTATATTGCTAATAATATAAGTAATGAGTATAATTATTACAGTTCTAGCGATAATAACTGCATTATATGGGTAATAAGGCATGTTATATTGATAATAATATAAGTAATAAGTATAATTATTACAGTTCTAGCGATAATACCTCCATTATGTGGGTAATAATGCATGTTATACTGATGATAATGAAAGTAATACGTATATTTATTATAGTTCTAGGGATAATAACTGCATAATATGGGTAATAATGCATGTTATATTGAGAATAATATAAGTAATAAGTATAATTATTACAGTTCTAGCGGTAATAATAGTAAAATATGGCTAATAGTGCATGATATATTGATAATAGTAAAAGTAATAAGTATATTTATTACAGTTCTATCGATAATAACTGCATAATATGGGTAATAATGCATGTTATATTGATGATAATGAAAGTAGTAAGTATATTTATTACAGTTCTAGCGATAATAACTGCATAATTTGGGTAATAATGCATGTTATATTGAGAATAATATAAGTAATAAGTATAATTATTACAGTTCTGGCGATAATAACTGCATTATATGGGTAATAACGCACGTTATATTGCTAATAGTATAAGTAATAAGTATAATTATTACAGTTCTAGCGAGAATACCTCCATTATATGGGTAATAATGCATGTTATATTGATAATGATATAAGTAATAAGTATAATTGTTACAGTTCTAGCGATAATAACTGAATAATATAGGTAATAATGCACGTTATATTGCTAATAATATAAGTAATGAGTGCAATTATTACAGTTCTAGCCATAATAACTGCATAATATGGGTAATAATGCATGTTATATTGATAATAATATAAGTAATAAGTATAATTATTACAGTTCTAGCGATAATAACTGCATTATATGGGTAATAATGCACGTTATATTGCTAACAATATAAGTAATAAGTATAATTATTACAGTTCTAGCGATAATAACTGCATAATATGGGTAATAATGCACGTTATATTGCTAATAATATAAGTAATGAGTATAATTATTACAGTTCTAGCGATAATAACTGCATTATATTGGTAATAAGGCATGTTATATTGATAATAATATAAGTAATAAGTATAATTATTACAGTTCTAGCGATAATACCTCCATTATGTGGGTAATAATGCATGTTATACTGATGATAATGAAAGTAATACGTATATTTATTATAGTTCTAGGGATAATAACTGCATAATATGGGTAATAATGCATGTTATATTGAGAATAATATAAGTAATAAGTATAATTATTACAGTTCTAGCGATAATACCTCCATTATGTGGGTAATAATGCATGTTATACTGATGATAATGAAAGTAATACGTATATTTATTATAGTTCTAGCGATAATAACTGCATAATATGGGTAATAATGCACGTTATATTGCCAACAATATAAGCAATAAGTATAATTATTACAGTTCTAGCGGTAATAATAGTAAAATATGGCTAATAGTGCATGATATATTGATAATAGTAAAAGTAATAAGTATATTTATTACAGTTCTATCGATAATAACTGCATAATATGGGTAATAATGCATGTTATATTGATGATAATGAAAGTAGTAAGTATATTTATTACAGTTCTAGCGATAATAACTGCATAATATGGGTAATAATGCATGTTATATTGATAATATCAGGAGTAATAAGTATAATTATTATAGTTCTAGCGATAATAATAGTAAAATATGGCAAATAGTGCATGTTATATTGATAATAATAAAAGTAATAAGTATATTTATTACAGTTCTATCGATAATAACTGCATGATATGGGTAATAATGCACGTTATATTGCTAATAGCATAAGTAATAAGTATAATTATTACAGTTCTATCGATAATACCTCCATTATATGGGTAATAATGCATGTTATATTGATAATGATATAAGTAATAAGTACAATTATTACAGTTCTAGCGATAATAACTGCATAATATGGGTAATAATGCATGTTATATTGGTAATAATCTAAGTAATAAGTATAATTATTACAGTTCTAGCGATAATAACTGCATTATATGGATAATAATGCACGTTATATTGCTAACAATATAAGTAATAAGTATAATTATTACAGTTCTAGCGATAATAACTGCATTATATGGGTAATAATGCATGTTATATTGACGATAATGAAAGTAATACGTATATTTATTATAGTTCTAGCGATAATAACTGCGTAATATGGGTATTAATACATGTTATATTGAGAATAATATAAGTAATAAGTATAATTATTACAGTTCTGGCGATAATAACTGCATTATATGGGTAATAACGCACGTTATATTGCTAATAGTATAAGTAATAAGTATAATTATTACAGTTCTAGCGATAATACCTCCATTATATGGGTAATAATGCATGTTATATTGATAATGATATAAGTAATAAGTATAATTGTTACAGTTCTAGCGATAATAACTGCATAATATAGGTAATAATGCACGTTATATTGCTAATAATATAAGTAATGAGTGCAATTATTACAGTTCTAGCGATAATAACTGCATAATATGGGTAATAATGCATGTTATATTGATAATAATATAAGTAATAAGTATAATTATTACAGTTCTAGCGATAATACCTCCATTATGTGGGTAATATTGCATGTTATACTGATGATAATGAAAGTAATACGTATATTTATTATAGTTCTAGCGATAATAACTGCATAATATGGGTAATAATGCATGTTATATTGAGAATAATATAAGTAATAAGTATAATTATTACAGTTCTAGCGATAATACCTCCATTATGTGGGTAATAATGCATGTTATACTGATGATAATGAAAGTAATACGTATATTTATTATAGTTCTAGCGATAATAACTGCATAATATGGGTAATAATGCACGTTATATTGCCAACAATATAAGCAATAAGTATAATTATTACAGTTCTAGCGGTAATAATAGTAAAATATGGCTAATAGTGCATGATATATTGATAATAGTAAAAGTAATAAGTATATTTATTACAGTTCTATCGATAATAACTGCATAATATGGGTAATAATGCATGTTATATTGATGATAATGAAAGTAGTAAGTATATTTATTACAGTTCTAGCGATAATAACTGCATAATATGGGTAATAATGCATGTTATATTGATAATATCAGGAGTAATAAGTATAATTATTATAGTTCTAGCGATAATAATAGTAAAATATGGCAAATAGTGCATGTTATATTGATAATAATAAAAGTAATAAGTATATTTATTACAGTGCTATCGATAATACCTCCATTATATGGGTAATAATGCATGTTATATTGATAATGATATAAGTAATAAGTATAATTATTACAGTTCTAGCGATAATAACTGCATAATATGGGTAATAATGCATGTTATATTGGTAATAATCTAAGTAATAAGTATAATTATTACAGTTCTAGCGATAATAACTGCATAATATGGGTAATAATGCATGTTATATTGGTAATAATCTAAGTAATAAGTATAATTATTACAGTTCTAGCGATAATAACTGCATTATATGGATAATAATGCACGTTATATTGCTAACAATATAAGTAATAAGTATAATTATTACAGTTCTAGCGATAATAACTGCATTATATGGGTAATAATGCATGTTATATTGACGATAATGAAAGTAATACGTATATTTATTATAGTTCTAGCGATAATAACTGCATAATATGGGTAATAATGCACGTTATTTTGCTAATAATATAAGTAAGGAGTACAATTATTACAGTTCTTGCGATAATAACTGCATAATATGGGTAATAATGCATGTTATATTGATAATAATATAAGTAATAAGTATAATTATTACAGTTCTAGCGATAATAACTGCATTATATGGGTAATAATGCACGTTATATTGCTAACAATATAAGTAATAAGTATAATTATTACAGTTCTAGCGATAATAATAGTAAAATATGGCTAATAGTGCATGATATATTGATAACAGTAAAAGTTATAACTATATTTATTACAGTTCTATCGATAATAACTGCATAATATGGGTAATAATGCATGTTATATTGATGATAATGAAAGTAGTAAGTATAGTTATTACAGTTCTAGCGATAATAACTGCATTATATGCGTAATAAGGCATGTTATATTGATAATATTGGGAGTAATAAGTATAATTATTATAGTTCTAGCGATAATAATAGTAAAATATGGCTAGTAGTGCATGATATATTGATAATAGTAAAAGTAATAAGTATATTTATTACAGTTCTAGCGATAATAACTGCATTATATGGGTAATAAGGCATGTTATATTGATAATAATATAAGTAATAAGTATAATTATTACAGTTCTAGCGATAATACCTCCATTATGTGGGTAATAATGCATGTTATACTGATGATAATGAAAGTAATACGTATATTTATTATAGTTCTAGCGATAATAACTGCATAATATGGGTAATAATGCATGTTATATTGAGAATAATATAAGTAATAAGTATAATTATTACAGTTCTAGCGATAATACCTCCATTATGTGGGTAATAATGCATGTTATACTGATGATAATGAAAGTAATACGTATATTTATTATAGTTCTAGCGATAATAAATGCATAATATGGGTAATAATGCACGTTATATTGCCAACAATATAAGCAATAAGTATAATTATTACAGTTCTAGCGGTAATAATAGTAAAATATGGCTAATAGTGCATGATATATTGATAATAGTAAAAGTAATAAGTATATTTATTACAGTTCTATCGATAATAACTGCATAATATGGGTAATAATGCATGTTATATTGATGATAATGAAAGTAGTAAGTATATTTATTACAGTTCTAGCGATAATAACTGCATAATATGGGTAATAATGCATGTTATATTGATAATATCAGGAGTAATAAGTATAATTATTATAGTTCTAGCGATAATAATAGTAAAATATGGCAAATAGTGCATGTTATATTGATAATAATAAAAGTAATAAGTATATTTATTACAGTTCTATCGATAATAACTGCATGATATGGGTAATAATGCACGTTATATTGCTAATAGCATAAGTAATAAGTATAATTATTACAGTTCTATCGATAATACCTCCATTATATGGGTAATAATGCATGTTATATTGATAATGATATAAGTAATAAGTACAATTATTACAGTTCTAGCGATAATAACTGCATAATATGGGTAATAATGCATGTTATATTGGTAATAATCTAAGTAATAAGTATAATTATTACAGTTCTAGCGATAATAACTGCATTATATGGATAATAATGCACGTTATATTGCTAACAATATAAGTAATAAGTATAATTATTACAGTTCTAGCGATAATAACTGCATTATATGGGTAATAATGCATGTTATATTGACGATAATGAAAGTAATACGTATATTTATTATAGTTCTAGCGATAATAACTGCGTAATATGGGTATTAATACATGTTATATTGAGAATAATATAAGTAATAAGTATAATTATTACAGTTCTGGCGATAATAACTGCATTATATGGGTAATAACGCACGTTATATTGCTAATAGTATAAGTAATAAGTATAATTATTACAGTTCTAGCGGTAATACCTCCATTATATGGGTAATAATGCATGTTATATTGATAATGATATAAGTATTAAGTATAATTGTTACAGTTCTAGCGATAATAACTGCATAATATAGGTAATAATGCACGTTATATTGCTAATAATATAAGTAATGAGTGCAATTATTACAGTTCTAGCGATAATAACTGCATAATATGGGTAATAATGCATGTTATATTGATAATAATATAAGTAATAAGTATAATTATTACAGTTCTAGCGATAATAACTGCATTATATGGGTAATAATGCACGTTATATTGCTAACAATATAAGTAATAAGTATAATTATTACAGTTCTAGCGATAATAACTGCATAATATGGGTAATAATGCATGTTATATTGATAATAATATAAGTAATAAGTATAATTATTACAGTTCTAGCGATAATAACTGCATAATATGGGTAATAATGCACGTTATATTGCTAATAATATAAGTAATGAGTATAATTATTACAGTTCTAGCGATAATAACTGCATTATATGGGTAATAAGGCATGTTATATTGATAATAATATAAGTAATAAGTATAATTATTACAGTTCTAGCGATAATACCTCCATTATGTGGGTAATATTGCATGTTATACTGATGATAATGAAAGTAATACGTATATTTATTATAGTTCTAGCGATAATAACTGCATAATATGGGTAATAATGCATGTTATATTGAGAATAATATAAGTAATAAGTATAATTATTACAGTTCTAGCGATAATACCTCCATTATGTGGGTAATAATGCATGTTATACTGATGATAATGAAAGTAATACGTATATTTATTATAGTTCTAGCGATAATAACTGCATAATATGGGTAATAATGCACGTTATATTGCCAACAATATAAGCAATAAGTATAATTATTACAGTTCTAGCGGTAATAATAGTAAAATATGGCTAATAGTGCATGATATATTGATAATAGTAAAAGTAATAAGTATATTTATTACAGTTCTATCGATAATAACTGTATAATATGGGTAATAATGCATGTTATATTGATGATAATGAAAGTAGTAAGTATATTTATTACAGTTCTAGCGATAATAACTGCATAATATGGGTAATAATGCATGTTATATTGATAATATCAGGAGTAATAAGTATAATTATTATAGTTCTAGCGATAATAATAGTAAAATATGGCAAATAGTGCATGTTATATTGATAATAATAAAAGTAATAAGTATATTTATTACAGTGCTATCGATAATACCTCCATTATATGGGTAATAATGCATGTTATATTGATAATGATATAAGTAATAAGTATAATTATTACAGTTCTAGCGATAATAACTGCATAATATGGGTAATAATGCATGTTATATTGGTAATAATCTAAGTAATAAGTATAATTATTACAGTTCTAGCGATAATAACTGCATAATATGGGTAATAATGCATGTTATATTGGTAATAATCTAAGTAATAAGTATAATTATTACAGTTCTAGCGATAATAACTGCATTATATGGATAATAATGCACGTTATATTGCTAACAATATAAGTAATAAGTATAATTATTACAGATCTAGCGATAATAACTGCATTATATGGGTAATAATGCATGTTATATTGACGATAATGAAAGTAATACGTATATTTATTATAGTTCTAGCGATAATAACTGCATAATATGGGTAATAATGCACGTTATTTTGCTAATAATATAAGTAAGGAGTACAATTATTACAGTTCTTGCGATAATAACTGCATAATATGGGTAATAATGCATGTTATATTGATAATAATATAAGTAATAAGTATAATTATTACAGTTCTAGCGATAATAACTGCAAAATATGGGTAATAATGCATGTTATATTGATAATAATATAAGTAATAAGTATAATTATTACAGTTCCAGCGATAATAACTGCATTATATGGGTAATAATGCACGTTATATTGCTAACAATATAAGTAATAAGTATAATTATTACAGTTCTAGCGATAATAACTGCATAATATGGGTAATAATGCACGTTATATTGCTAATAATATAAGTAATGAGTATAATTATTACAGTTCTAGCGATAATAACTGCATTATATGGGTAATAAGGCATGTTATATTGATAATAATATAAGTAATAAGTATAATTATTACAGTTCTAGCGATAATACCTCCATTATGTGGGTAATAATGCATGTTATACTGATGATAATGAAAGTAATACGTATATTTATTATAGTTCTAGGGATAATAACTGCATAATATGGGTAATAATGCATGTTATATTGAGAATAATATAAGTAATAAGTATAATTATTACAGTTCTAGCGATAATACCTCCATTATGTGGGTAATAATGCATGTTATACTGATGATAATGAAAGTAATACGTATATTTATTATAGTTCTAGCGATAATAACTGCATAATATGGGTAATAATGCACGTTATATTGCTAACAATATAAGCAATAAGTATAATTATTACAGTTCTAGCGGTAATAATAGTAAAATATGGCTAATAGTGCATGATATATTGATAATAGTAAAAGTAATAAGTATATTTATTACAGTTCTATCGATAATAACTGCATAATATGGGTAATAATGCATGTTATATTGATGATAATGAAAGTAGTAAGTATATTTATTACAGTTCTAGCGATAATAACTGCATAATTTGGGTAATAATGCATGTTATATTGAGAATAATATAAGTAATAAGTATAATTATTACAGTTCTGGCGATAATAACTGCATTATATGGGTAATAACGCACGTTATATTGCTAATAGTATAAGTAATAAGTATAATTATTACAGTTCTAGCGAGAATACCTCCATTATATGGGTAATAATGCATGTTATATTGATAATGATATAAGTAATAAGTATAATTGTTACAGTTCTAGCGATAATAACTGCATAATATAGGTAATAATGCACGTTATATTGCTAATAATATAAGTAATGAGTGCAATTATTACAGTTCTAGCGATAATAACTGCATAATATGGGTAATAATGCATGTTATATTGATAATAATATAAGTAATAAGTATAATTATTACAGTTCTAGCGATAATAACTGCATTATATGGGTAATAATGCACGTTATATTGCTAACAATATAAGTAATAAGTATAATTATTACAGTTCTAGCGATAATAATAGTAAAATATGGCTAATAGTGCATGATATATTGATAACAGTAAAAGTTATAACTATATTTATTACAGTTCTATCGATAATAACTGCATAATATGGGTAATAATGCATGTTATATTGATGATAATGAAAGTAGTAAGTATAGTTATTACAGTTCTAGCGATAATAACTGCATTATATGCGTAATAAGGCATGTTATATTGATAATATTGGGAGTAATAAGTATAATTATTATAGTTCTAGCGATAATAATAGTAAAATATGGCTAGTAGTGCATGATATATTGATAATAGTAAAAGTAATAAGTATATTTATTACAGTTCTATCGATAATAACTGCATAATATGGGTGATAATGCATGTTATATCGATGATAATGAAAGTAATACGTATATTTTTTATAGTTCTAGCGATAATAACTGCATTATATGGGCAATAATGCACGTTATATTGCTAATAGTATAAGTAATAAGTATAATTATTACAGTTCTAGCGATAATACCTCCCTTATATGGGTAATAATGCAGGTTATATTGATAATGATATAAGTAATAAGTATAATTATTACAGTTCTAGCGATAATAACTGCATAATATGGGTAATAATGCACGTTATTTTGCTAATAATATAAGTAAGGAGTACAATTATTACAGTTCTTGCGATAATAACTGCATAATATGGGTAATAATGCATGTTATATTGATAATAATATAAGTAATAAGTATATTTATTACAGTTCTAGCGATAATAACTGCATAATATGGGTAATAATGCACGTTATATTGCTAATAATATAAGTAATGAGTATAATTATTACAGTTCTAGCGATAATAACTGCATTATATGGGTAATAAGGCATGTTATATTGATAATAATATAAGTAATAAGTATAATTATTACAGTTCTAGCGATAATACCTCCATTATGTGGGTAATAATGCATGTTATACTGATGATAATGAAAGTAATACGTATATTTATTATAGTTCTAGCGATAATAACTGCATAATATGGGTAATAATGCATGTTATATTGAGAATAATATAAGTAATAAGTATAATTATTACAGTTCTAGCGATAATACCTCCATTATGTGGGTAATAATGCATGTTATACTGATGATAATGAAAGTAATACGTATATTTATTATAGTTCTAGCGATAATAACTGCATAATATGAGTAATAATGCACGTTATATTGCCAACAATATAAGCAATAAGTATAATTATTACAGTTCTAGCGGTAATAATAGTAAAATATGGCTAATAGTGCATGATATATTGATAATAGTAAAAGTAATAAGTATATTTATTACAGTTCTATCGATAATAACTGCATAATATGGGTAATAATGCATGTTATATTGATGATAATGAAAGTAGTAAGTATATTTATTACAGTTCTAGCGATAATAACTGCATAATATGGGTAATAATGCATGTTATATTGATAATATCAGGAGTAATAAGTATAATTATTATAGTTCTAGCGATAATAATAGTAAAATATGGCAAATAGTGCATGTTATATTGATAATAATAAAAGTAATAAGTATATTTATTACAGTTCTATCGATAATAACTGCATGATATGGGTAATAATGCACGTTATATTGCTAATAGCATAAGTAATAAGTATAATTATTACAGTTCTATCGATAATACCTCCATTATATGGGTAATAATGCATGTTATATTGATAATGATATAAGTAATAAGTATAATTATTACAGTTCTAGCGATAATAACTGCATAATATGGGTAATAATGCATGTTATATTGGTAATAATCTAAGTAATAAGTATAATTATTACAGTTCTAGCGATAATAACTGCATTATATGGATAATAATGCACGTTATATTGCTAACAATATAAGTAATAAGTATAATTATTACAGTTCTAGCGATAATAACTGCATTATATGGGTAATAATGCATGTTATATTGTCGATAATGAAAGTAATACGTATATTTATTATAGTTCTAGCGATAATAACTGCATAATATGGGTATTAATACATGTTATATTGAGAATAATATAAGTAATAAGTATAATTATTACAGTTCTGGCGATAATAACTGCATCATATGGGTAATAACGCACGTTATATTGCTAATAGTATAAGTAATAAGTATAATTATTACAGTTCTAGCGATAATACCTCCATTATATGGGTAATAATGCATGTTATATTGATAATGATATAAGTAATAAGTATAATTGTTACAGTTCTAGCGATAATAACTGCATAATATAGGTAATAATGCACGTTATATTGCTAATAATATAAGTAATGAGTGCAATTATTACAGTTCTAGCGATAATAACTGCATAATATGGGTAATAATGCATGTTATATTGATAATAATATAAGTAATAAGTATAATTATTACAGTTCTAGCGATAATAACTGCATTATATGGGTAATAATGCACGTTATATTGCTAACAATATAAGTAATAAGTATAATTATTACAGTTCTAGCGATAATAACTGCATAATATGGGTAATAATGCATGTTATATTGATAATAATATAAGTAATAAGTATAATTATTACAGTTCTAGCGATAATAACTGCATAATATGGGTAATAATGCACGTTATATTGCTAATAATATAAGTAATGAGTATAATTATTACAGTTCTAGCGATAATAACTGCATTATATGGGTAATAAGGCATGTTATATTGATAATAATATAAGTAATAAGTATAATTATTACAGTTCTAGCGATAATACCTCCATTATGTGGGTAATATTGCATGTTATACTGATGATAATGAAAGTAATACGTATATTTATTATAGTTCTAGCGATAATAACTGCATAATATGGGTAATAATGCATGTTATATTGAGAATAATATAAGTAATAAGTATAATTATTACAGTTCCAGCGATAATACCTCCATTATGTGGGTAATAATGCATGTTATACTGATGATAATGAAAGTAATACGTATATTTATTATAGTTCTAGCGATAATAACTGCATAATATGGGTAATAATGCACATTATATTGCCAACAATATAAGCAATAAGTATAATTATTACAGTTCTAGCGGTAATAATAGTAAAATATGGCTAATAGTGCATGATATATTGATAATAGTAAAAGTAATAAGTATATTTATTACAGTTCTATCGATAATAACTGCATAATATGGGTAATAATGCATGTTATATTGATGATAATGAAAGTAGTAAGTATATTTATTACAGTTCTAGCGATAATAACTGCATAATATGGGTAATAATGCATGTTATATTGATAATATCAGGAGTAATAAGTATAATTATTATAGTTCTAGCGATAATAATAGTAAAATATGGCAAATAGTGCATGTTATATTGATAATAATAAAAGTAATAAGTATATTTATTACAGTGCTATCGATAATAACTGCATGATATGGGTAATAATGCACGTTATATTGCTAATAGCATAAGTAATAAGTATAATTATTACAGTTCTATCGATAATACCTCCATTATATGGGTAATAATGCATGTTATATTGATAATGATATAAGTAATAAGTATAATTATTACAGTTCTAGCGATAATAACTGCATAATATGGGTAATAATGCATGTTATATTGGTAATAATCTAAGTAATAAGTATAATTATTACAGTTCTAGCGATAATAACTGCATTATATGGATAATAATGCACGTTATATTGCTAACAATATAAGTAATAAGTATAATTATTACAGTTCTAGCGATAATAACTGCATTATATGGGTAATAATGCATGTTATATTGACGATAATGAAAGTAATACGTATATTTATTATAGTTCTAGCGATAATAACTGCATAATATGGGTATTAATACATGTTATATTGAGAATAATATAAGTAATAAGTATAATTATTACAGTTCTGGCGATAATAACTGCATTATATGGGTAATAGCGCACGTTATATTGCTAATAGTATAAGTAATAAGTATAATTATTACAGTTCTAGCGATAATACCTCCATTATATGGGTAATAATGCATGTTATATTGATAATGATATAAGTAATAAGTATAATTGTTACAGTTCTAGCGATAATAACTGCATAATATAGGTAATAATGCACGTTATATTGCTAATAATATAAGTAATGAGTGCAATTATTACAGTTCTAGCGATAATAACTGCATAATATGGGTAATAATGCATGTTATATTGATAATAATATAAGTAATAAGTATAATTATTACAGTTCTAGCGATAATACCTCCATTATGTGGGTAATAATGCATGTTATACTGATGATAATGAAAGTAATACGTATATTTATTATAGTTCTAGCGATAATAACTGCATAATATGGGTAATAATGCACGTTATATTGCCAACAATATAAGCAATAAGTATAATTATTACAGTTCTAGCGGTAATAATAGTAAAATATGGCTAATAGTGCATGATATATTGATAATAGTAAAAGTAATAAGTATATTTATTACAGTTCTATCGATAATAACTGCATAATATGGGTAATAATGCATGTTATATTGATGATAATGAAAGTAGTAAGTATATTTATTACAGTTCTAGCGATAATAACTGCATAATATGGGTAATAATGCATGTTATATTGATAATATCAGGAGTAATAAGTATAATTATTATAGTTCTAGCGATAATAATAGTAAAATATGGCAAATAGTGCATGTTATATTGATAATAATAAAAGTAATAAGTATATTTATTACAGTGCTATCGATAATAACTGCATGATATGGGTAATAATGCACGTTATATTGCTAATAGCATAAGTAATAAGTATAATTATTACAGTTCTATCGATAATACCTCCATTATATGGGTAATAATGCATGTTATATTGATAATGATATAAGTAATAAGTATAATTATTACAGTTCTAGCGATAATAACTGCATAATATGGGTAATAATGCACGTTATTTTGCTAATAATATAAGTAAGGAGTACAATTATTACAGTTCTTGCGATAATAACTGCATAATATGGGTAATAATGCATGTTATATTGATGATAATGAAAGTAGTAAGTATATTTATTACAGTTCTAGCGATAATAACTGCATAATTTGGGTAATAATGCATGTTATATTGAGAATAATATAAGTAATAAGTATAATTATTACAGTTCTGGCGATAATAACTGCATTATATGGGTAATAACGCACGTTATATTGCTAATAGTATAAGTAATAAGTATAATTATTACAGTTCTAGCGAGAATACCTCCATTATATGGGTAATAATGCATGTTATATTGATAATGATATAAGTAATAAGTATAATTGTTACAGTTCTAGCGATAATAACTGCATAATATAGGTAATAATGCACGTTATATTGCTAATAATATAAGTAATGAGTGCAATTATTACAGTTCTAGCGATAATAACTGCATAATATGGGTAATAATGCATGTTATATTGATAATATCAGGAGTAATAAGTATAATTATTATAGTTCTAGCGATAATAATAGTAAAATATGGCAAATAGTGCATGTTATATTGATAATAATAAAAGTAATAAGTATATTTATTACAGTTCTATCGATAATAACTGCATGATATGGGTAATAATGCACGTTATATTGCTAATAGCATAAGTAATAAGTATAATTATTACAGTTCTATCGATAATACCTCCATTATATGGGTAATAATGCATGTTATATTGATAATGATATAAGTAATAAGTATAATTATTACAGTTCTAGCGATAATAACTGCATAATATGGGTAATAATGCATGTTATATTGGTAATAATCTAAGTAATAAGTATAATTATTACAGTTCTAGCGATAATAACTGCATTATATGGATAATAATGCACGTTATATTGCTAACAATATAAGTAATAAGTATAATTATTACAGTTCTAGCGATAATAACTGCATTATATGGGTAATAATGCATGTTATATTGACGATAATGAAAGTAATACGTATATTTATTATAGTTCTAGCGATAATAACTGCATAATATGGGTATTAATACATGTTATATTGAGAATAATATAAGTAATAAGTATAATTATTACAGTTCTGGCGATAATAACTGCATTATATGGGTAATAACGCACGTTATATTGCTAATAGTATAAGTAATAAGTATAATTATTACAGTTCTAGCGAGAATACCTCCATTATATGGGTAATAATGCATGTTATATTGATAATGATATAAGTAATAAGTATAATTGTTACAGTTCTAGCGATAATAACTGCATAATATAGGTAATAATGCACGTTATATTGCTAATAATATAAGTAATGAGTGCAATTATTACAGTTCTAGCGATAATAACTGCATAATATGGGTAATAATGCATGTTATATTGATAATATCAGGAGTAATAAGTATAATTATTATAGTTCTAGCGATAATAATAGTAAAATATGGCAAATAGTGCATGTTATATTGATAATAATAAAAGTAATAAGTATATTTATTACAGTTCTATCGATAATAACTGCATGATATGGGTAATAATGCACGTTATATTGCTAATAGCATAAGTAATAAGTATAATTATTACAGTTCTATCGATAATACCTCCATTATATGGGTAATAATGCATGTTATATTGATAATGATATAAGTAATAAGTATAATTATTACAGTTCTAGCGATAATAACTGCATAATATGGGTAATAATGCATGTTATATTGGTAATAATCTAAGTAATAAGTATAATTATTACAGTTCTAGCGATAATAACTGCATTATATGGATAATAATGCACGTTATATTGCTAACAATATAAGTAATAAGTATAATTATTACAGTTCTAGCGATAATAACTGCATTATATGGGTAATAATGCATGTTATATTGACGATAATGAAAGTAATACGTATATTTATTATAGTTCTAGCGATAATAACTGCATAATATGGGTATTAATACATGTTATATTGAGAATAATATAAGTAATAAGTATAATTATTACAGTTCTATCGATAATACCTCCATTATATGGGTAATAATGCATGTTATATTGATAATGATATAAGTAATAAGTATAATTATTACAGTTCTAGCGATAATAACTGCATAATATGGGTAATAATGCATGTTATATTGGTAATAATCTAAGTAATAAGTATAATTATTACAGTTCTAGCGATAATAACTGCATTATATGGATAATAATGCACGTTATATTGCTAACAATATAAGTAATAAGTATAATTATTACAGTTCTAGCGATAATAACTGCATTATATGGGTAATAATGCATGTTATATTGACGATAATGAAAGTAATACGTATATTTATTATAGTTCTAGCGATAATAACTGCATAATATGGGTATTAATACATGTTATATTGAGAATAATATAAGTAATAAGTATAATTATTACAGTTCTGGCGATAATAACTGCATTATATGGGTAATAACGCACGTTATATTGCTAATAGTATAAGTAATAAGTATAATTATTACAGTTCTAGCGATAATACCTCCATTATATGGGTAATAATGCATGTTATATTGATAATGATATAAGTAATAAGTATAATTGTTACAGTTCTAGCGATAATAACTGCATAATATAGGTAATAATGCACGTTATATTGCTAATAATATAAGTAATGAGTGCAATTATTACAGTTCTAGCGATAATAACTGCATAATATGGGTAATAATGCATGTTATATTGATAATAATATAAGTAATAAGTATAATTATTACAGTTCTAGCGATAATAACTGCATTATATGGGTAATAATGCACGTTATATTGCTAACAATATAAGTAATAAGTATAATTATTACAGTTCTAGCGATAATAATAGTAAAATATGGCTAATAGTGCATGATATATTGATAATAGTAAAAGTAATAAGTATATTTATTACAGTTCTATCGATAATAACTGCATAATATGGGTAATAATGCATGTTATATTGATAATAATATAAGTAATAAGTATAATTATTACAGTTCTAGCGATAATAACTGCATAATATGGGTAATAATGCACGTTATATTGCTAATAATATAAGTAATGAGTATAATTATTACAGTTCTAGCGATAATAACTGCATTATATGTGTAATAAGGCATGTTATATTTATAATAATATAAGTAATAAGTATAATTATTACAGTTCTAGCGATAATACCTCCATTATGTGGGTAATAATGCATGTTATACTGATGATAATGAAAGTAATACGTATATTTATTAGAGTTCTAGGGATAATAACTGCATAATATGGGTAATAATGCATGTTATATTGAGAATAATATAAGTAATAAGTATAATTATTACAGTTCTAGCGGTAATAATAGTAAAATATGGCTAATAGTGCATGATATATTGATAATAGTAAAAGTAATAAGTATATTTATTACAGTTCTATCGATAATAACTGCATAATATGGGTAATAATGCATGTTATATTGATGATAATGAAAGTAGTAAGTATATTTATTACAGTTCTAGCGATAATAACTGCATAATTTGGGTAATAATGCATGTTATATTGAGAATAATATAAGTAATAAGTATAATTATTACAGTTCTGGCGATAATAACTGCATTATATGGGTAATAACGCACGTTATATTGCTAATAGTATAAGTAATAAGTATAATTATTACAGTTCTAGCGAGAATACCTCCATTATATGGGTAATAATGCATGTTATATTGATAATGATATAAGTAGTAAGTATAATTGTTACAGTTCTAGCGATAATAACTGAATAATATAGGTAATAATGCACGTTATATTGCTAATAATATAAGTAATGAGTGCAATTATTACAGTTCTAGCGATAATAACTGCATAATATGGGTAATAATGCATGTTATATTGATAATAATATAAGTAATAAGTATAATTATTACAGTTCTAGCGATAATAACTGCATTATATGGGTAATAATGCACGTTATATTGCTAACAATATAAGTAATAAGTATAATTATTACAGTTCTAGCGATAATAACTGCATAATATGGGTAATAATGCACGTTATATTGTTAATAATATAAGTAATGAGTATAATTATTACAGTTCTAGCGATAATAACTGCATTATATGGGTAATAAGGCAAGTTATATTGATAATAATATAAGTAATAAGTATAATTATTACAGTTCTAGCGATAATACCTCCATTATGTGGGTAATAATGAATGTTATACTGATGATAATGAAAGTAATACGTATATTTATTATAGTTCTAGGGATAATAACTGCATAATATGGGTAATAATGCATGTTATATTGAGAATAATATAAGTAATAAGTATAATTATTACAGTTCTAGCGATAATACCTCCATTATGTGGGTAATAATGCATGTTATACTGATGATAATGAAAGTAATACGTATATTTATTATAGTTCTAGCGATAATAACTGCATAATATGGGTAATAATGCACGTTATATTGCTAACAATATAAGCAATAAGTATAATTATTACAGTTCTAGCGGTAATAATAGTAAAATATGGCTAATAGTGCATGATATATTGATAATAGTAAAAGTAATAAGTATATTTATTACAGTTCTATCGATAATAACTGCATAATATGGGTAATAATGCATGTTATATTGATGATAATGAAAGTAGTAAGTATATTTATTACAGTTCTAGCGATAATAACTGCATAATTTGGGTAATAATGCATGTTATATTGAGAATAATATAAGTAATAAGTATAATTATTACAGTTCTGGCGATAATAACTGCATTATATGGGTAATAACGCACGTTATATTGCTAATAGTATAAGTAATAAGTATAATTATTACAGTTCTAGCGAGAATACCTCCATTATATGGGTAATAATGCATGTTATATTGATAATGATATAAGTAATAAGTATAATTGTTACAGTTCTAGCGATAATAACTGCATAATATAGGTAATAATGCACGTTATATTGCTAATAATATAAGTAATGAGTGCAATTATTACAGTTCTAGCGATAATAACTGCATAATATGGGTAATAATGCATGTTATATTGATAATAATATAAGTAATAAGTATAATTATTACAGTTCTAGCGATAATAACTGCATTATATGGGTAATAATGCACGTTATATTGCTAACAATATAAGTAATAAGTATAATTATTACAGTTCTAGCGATAATAATAGTAAAATATGGCTAATAGTGCATGATATATTGATAACAGTAAAAGTTATAACTATATTTATTACAGTTCTATCGATAATAACTGCATAATATGGGTAATAATGCATGTTATATTGATGATAATGAAAGTAGTAAGTATAGTTATTACAGTTCTAGCGATAATAACTGCATTATATGGGTAATAATGCATGTTATATTGATAATATCAGGAGTAATAAGTATAATTATTATAGTTCTAGCGATAATAATAGTAAAATATGGCAAATAGTGCATGTTATATTGATAATAATAAAAGTAATAAGTATATTTATTACAGTGCTATCGATAATACCTCCATTATGTGGGTAATAATGCATGTTATACTGATGATAATGAAAGTAATACGTATATTTATTATAGTTCTAGCGATAATAACTGCATAATATGGGTAATAATGCATGTTATATTGAGAATAATATAAGTAATAAGTATAATTATTACAGTTCTAGCGATAATACCTCCATTATGTGGGTAATAATGCATGTTATACTGATGATAATGAAAGTAATACGTATATTTATTATAGTTCTAGCGATAATAACTGCATAATATGGGTAATAATGCACGTTATATTGCTAACAATATAAGCAATAAGTATAATTATTACAGTTCTAGCGGTAATAATAGTAAAATATGGCTAATAGTGCATGATATATTGATAATAGTAAAAGTAATAAGTATATTTATTACAGTTCTATCGATAATAACTGCATAATATGGGTAATAATGCATGTTATATTGATGATAATGAAAGTAGTAAGTATATTTATTACAGTTCTAGCGATAATAACTGCATAATTTGGGTAATAATGCATGTTATATTGAGAATAATATAAGTAATAAGTATAATTATTACAGTTCTGGCGATAATAACTGCATTATATGGGTAATAACGCACGTTATATTGCTAATAGTATAAGTAATAAGTATAATTATTACAGTTCTAGCGAGAATACCTCCATTATATGGGTAATAATGCATGTTATATTGATAATGATATAAGTAATAAGTATAATTGTTACAGTTCTAGCGATAATAACTGCATAATATAGGTAATAATGCACGTTATATTGCTAATAATATAAGTAATGAGTGCAATTATTACAGTTCTAGCGATAATAACTGCATAATATGGGTAATAATGCATGTTATATTGATAATAATATAAGTAATAAGTATAATTATTACAGTTCTAGCGATAATAACTGCATTATATGGGTAATAATGCACGTTATATTGCTAACAATATAAGTAATAAGTATAATTATTACAGTTCTAGCGATAATAATAGTAAAATATGGCCAATAGTGCATGATATATTGATAACAGTAAAAGTTATAACTATATTTATTACAGTTCTATCGATAATAACTGCATAATATGGGTAATAATGCATGTTATATTGATGATAATGAAAGTAGTAAGTATAGTTATTACAGTTCTAGCGATAATAACTGCATTATATGCGTAATAAGGCATGTTATATTGATAATATTGGGAGTAATAAGTATAATTATTATAGTTCTAGCGATAATAATAGTAAAATATGGCTAGTAGTGCATGATATATTGATAATAGTAAAAGTAATAAGTATATTTATTACAGTTCTATCGATAATAACTGCATAATATGGGTGATAATGCATGTTATATCGATGATAATGAAAGTAATACGTATATTTTTTATAGTTCTAGCGATAATAACTGCATTATATGGGCAATAATGCACGTTATATTGCTAATAGTATAAGTAATAAGTATAATTATTACAGTTCTAGCGATAATACCTCCCTTATATGGGTAATAATGCAGGTTATATTGATAATGATATAAGTAATAAGTATAATTATTACAGTTCTAGCGATAATAACTGCATAATATGGGTAATAATGCACGTTATTTTGCTAATAATATAAGTAAGGAGTACAATTATTACAGTTCTTGCGATAATAACTGCATAATATGGGTAATAATGCATGTTATATTGATAATAATATAAGTAATAAGTATAATTATTACAGTTCTAGCGATAATAACTGCATAATATGGGTAATAATGCTCGTTATATTGCTAATAATATAAGTAATGAGTATAATTATTACAGTTCTAGCGATAATAACTGCATTATATGGGTAATAAGGCATGTTATATTGATAATAATATAAGTAATAAGTATAATTATTACAGTTCTAGCGATAATACCTCCATTATGTGGGTAATAATGCATGTTATACTGATGATAATGAAAGTAATACGTATATTTATTATAGTTCTAGCGATAATAACTGCATAATATGGGTAATAATGCATGTTATATTGAGAAAAATATAAGTAATAAGTATAATTATTACAGTTCTAGCGATAATACCTCCATTATGTGGGTAATAATGCATGTTATACTGATGATAATGAAAGTAATACGTATATTTATTATAGTTCTAGCGATAATAACTGCATAATATGGGTAATAATGCACGTTATATTGCCAACAATATAAGCAATAAGTATAATTATTACAGTTCTAGCGGTAATAATAGTAAAATATGGCTAATAGTGCATGATATATTGATAATAGTAAAAGTAATAAGTATATTTATTACAGTTCTATCGATAATAACTGCATAATATGGGTAATAATGCATGTTATATTGATGATAATGAAAGTAGTAAGTATATTTATTACAGTTCTAGCGATAATAACTGCATAATATGGGTAATAATGCATGTTATATTGATAATATCAGGAGTAATAAGTATAATTATTATAGTTCTAGCGATAATAATAGTAAAATATGGCAAATAGTGCATGTTATATTGATAATAATAAAAGTAATAAGTATATTTATTACAGTTCTATCGATAATAACTGCATGATATGGGTAATAATGCACGTTATATTGCTAATAGCATAAGTAATAAGTATAATTATTACAGTTCTATCGATAATACCTCCATTATATGGGTAATAATGCATGTTATATTGATAATGATATAAGTAATAAGTATAATTATTACAGTTCTAGCGATAATAACTGCATAATATGGGTAATAATGCATGTTATATTGGTAATAATCTAAGTAATAAGTATAATTATTACAGTTCTAGCGATAATAACTGCATTATATGGATAATAATGCACGTTATATTGCTAACAATATAAGTAATAAGTATAATTATTACAGTTCTAGCGATAATAACTGCATTATATGGGTAATAATACATGTTATATTGACGATAATGAAAGTAATACGTATATTTATTATAGTTCTAGCGATAATAACTGCATAATATGGGTATTAATACATGTTATATTGAGAATAATATAAGTAATAAGTATAATTATTACAGTTCTGGCGATAATAACTGCATTATATGGGTAATAACGCACGTTATATTGCTAATAGTATAAGTAATAAGTATAATTATTACAGTTCTAGCGATAATACCTCCATTATATGGGTAATAATGCATGTTATATTGATAATGATATAAGTAATAAGTATAATTGTTACAGTTCTAGCGATAATAACTGCATAATATAGGTAATAATGCACGTTATATTGCTAATAATATAAGTAATGAGTGCAATTATTACAGTTCTAGCGATAATAACTGCATAATATGGGTAATAATGTATGTTATATTGATAATAATATAAGTAATAAGTATAATTATTACAGTTCTAGCGATAATAACTGCATTATATGGGTAATAATGCACGTTATATTGCTAACAATATAAGTAATAAGTATAATTATTACAGTTCTAGCGATAATAACTGCATAATATGGGTAATAATGCATGTTATATTGATAATAATATAAGTAATAAGTATAATTATTACAGTTCTAGCGATAATAACTGCATAATATGGGTAATAATGCACGTTATATTGCTAATAATATAAGTAATGAGTATAATTATTACAGTTCTAGCGATAATAACTGCATTATATGGGTAATAAGGCATGTTATATTGATAATAATATAAGTAATAAGTATAATTATTACAGTTCTAGCGATAATACCTCCATTATGTGGGTAATATTGCATGTTATACTGATGATAATGAAAGTAATACGTATATTTATTATAGTTCTAGCGATAATAACTGCATAATATGGGTAATAATGCATGTTATATTGAGAATAATATAAGTAATAAGTATAATTATTACAGTTCTAGCGATAATACCTCCATTATGTGGGTAATAATGCATGTTATACTGATGATAATGAAAGTAATACGTATATTTATTATAGTTCTAGCGATAATAACTGCATAATATGGGTAATAATGCACGTTATATTGCCAACAATATAAGCAATAAGTATAATTATTACAGTTCTAGCGGTAATAATAGTAAAATATGGCTAATAGTGCATGATATATTGATAATAGTAAAAGTAATAAGTATATTTATTACAGTTCTATCGATAATAACTGCATAATATGGGTGATAATGCATGTTATATCGATGATAATGAAAGTAATACGTATATTTCTTATAGTTCTAGCGATAATAACTGCATTATATGGGCAATAATGCACGTTATATTGCTAATAGTATAAGTAATAAGTATAATTATTACAGTTCTAGCGATAATACCTCCCTTATATGGGTAATAATGCAGGTTATATTGATAATGATATAAGTAATAAGTATAATTATTACAGTTCTAGCGATAATAACTGCATAATATGGGTAATAATGCACGTTATTTTGCTAATAATATAAGTAAGGAGTACAATTATTACAGTTCTTGCGATAATAACTGCATAATATGGGTAATAATGCATGTTATATTGATAATAATATAAGTAATAAGTATAATTATTACAGTTCTAGCGATAATAACTGCATAATATGGGTAATAATGCACGTTATATTGCTAATAATATAAGTAATGAGTATAATTATTACAGTTCTAGCGATAATAACTGCATTATATGGGTAATAAGGCATGTTATATTGATAATAATATAAGTAATAAGTATAATTATTACAGTTCTAGCGATAATACCTCCATTATGTGGGTAATAATGCATGTTATACTGATGATAATGAAAGTAATACGTATATTTATTATAGTTCTAGCGATAATAACTGCATAATATGGGTAATAATGCATGTTATATTGAGAAAAATATAAGTAATAAGTATAATTATTACAGTTCTAGCGATAATACCTCCATTATGTGGGTAATAATGCATGTTATACTGATGATAATGAAAGTAATACGTATATTTATTATAGATCTAGCGATAATAACTGCATAATATGGGTAATAATGCACGTTATATTGCCAACAATATAAGCAATAAGTATAATTATTACAGTTCTAGCGGTAATAATAGTAAAATATGGCTAATAGTGCATGATATATTGATAATAGTAAAAGTAATAAGTATATTTATTACAGTTCTATCGATAATAACTGCATAATATGGGTAATAATGCATGTTATATTGATGATAATGAAAGTAGTAAGTATATTTATTACAGTTCTAGCGATAATAACTGCATAATATGGGTAATAATGCATGTTATATTGATAATATCAGGAGTAATAAGTATAATTATTATAGTTCTAGCGATAATAATAGTAAAATATGGCAAATAGTGCATGTTATATTGATAATAATAAAAGTAATAAGTATATTTATTACAGTTCTATCGATAATAACTGCATGATATGGGTAATAATGCACGTTATATTGCTAATAGCATAAGTAATAAGTATAATTATTACAGTTCTATCGATAATACCTCCATTATATGGGTAATAATGCATGTTATATTGATAATGATATAAGTAATAAGTATAATTATTACAGTTCTAGCGATAATAACTGCATAATATGGGTAATAATGCATGTTATATTGGTAATAATCTAAGTAATAAGTATAATTATTACAGTTCTAGCGATAATAACTGCATTATATGGATAATAATGCACGTTATATTGCTAACAATATAAGTAATAAGTATAATTATTACAGTTCTAGCGATAATAACTGCATTATATGGGTAATAATGCATGTTATATTGACGATAATGAAAGTAATACGTATATTTATTATAGTTCTAGCGATAATAACTGCATAATATGGGTATTAATACATGTTATATTGAGAATAATATAAGTAATAAGTATAATTATTACAGTTCTGGCGATAATAACTGCATTATATGGGTAATAACGCACGTTATATTGCTAATAGTATAAGTAATAAGTATAATTATTACAGTTCTAGCGATAATACCTCCATTATATGGGTAATAATGCATGTTATATTGATAATGATATAAGTAATAAGTATAATTGTTACAGTTCTAGCGATAATAACTGCATAATATAGGTAATAATGCACGTTATATTGCTAATAATATAAGTAATGAGTGCAATTATTACAGTTCTAGCGATAATAACTGCATAATATGGGTAATAATGCACGTTATATTGCTAACAATATAAGTAATAAGTATAATTATTACAGTTCTAGCGATAATAACTGCATAATATGGGTAATAATGCATGTTATATTGATAATAATATAAGTAATAAGTATAATTATTACAGTTCTAGCGATAATAACTGCATAATATGGGTAATAATGCACGTTATATTGCTAATAATATAAGTAATGAGTATAATTATTACAGTTCTAGCGTTAATAACTGCATTATATGGGTAATAAGGCATGTTATATTGATAATAATATAAGTAATAAGTATAATTATTACAGTTCTAGCGATAATACCTCCATTATGTGGGTAATATTGCATGTTATACTGATGATAATGAAAGTAATACGTATATTTATTATAGTTCTAGCGATAATAACTGCATAATATGGGTAATAATGCATGTTATATTGAGAATAATATAAGTAATAAGTATAATTATTACAGTTCTAGCGATAATACCTCCATTATGTGGGTAATAATGCATGTTATACTGATGATAATGAAAGTAATACGTATATTTATTATAGTTCTAGCGATAATAACTGCATAATATGGGTAATAATGCACGTTATATTGCCAACAATATAAGCAATAAGTATAATTATTACAGTTCTAGCGGTAATAATAGTAAAATATGGCTAATAGTGCATGATATATTGATAATAGTAAAAGTAATAAGTATATTTATTACAGTTCTATCGATAATAACTGCATAATATGGGTAATAATGCATGTTATATTGATGATAATGAAAGTAGTAAGTATATTTATTACAGTTCTAGCGATAATAACTGCATAATATGGGTAATAATGCATGTTATATTGATAATATCAGGAGTAATAAGTATAATTATTATAGTTCTAGCGATAATAATAGTAAAATATGGCAAATAGTGCATGTTATATTGATAATAATAAAAGTAATAAGTATATTTATTACAGTGCTATTGATAATAACTGCATGATATGGGTAATAATGCACGTTATATTGCTAATAGCATAAGTAATAAGTATAATTATTACAGTTCTATCGATAATACCTCCATTATATGGGTAATAATGCATGTTATATTGATAATGATATAAGTAATAAGTATAATTATTACAGTTCTAGCGATAATAACTGCATAATATGGGTAATAATGCATGTTATATTGGTAATAATCTAAGTAATAAGTATAATTATTACAGTTCTAGCGATAATAACTGCATTATATGGATAATAATGCACGTTATATTGCTAACAATATAAGTAATAAGTATAATTATTACAGTTCTAGCGATAATAACTGCATTATATGGGTAATAATGCATGTTATATTGACGATAATGAAAGTAATACGTATATTTATTATAGTTCTAGCGATAATAACTGCATAATATGGGTATTAATACATGTTATATTGAGAATAATATAAGTAATAAGTATAATTATTACAGTTCTGGCGATAATAACTGCATTATATGGGTAATAACGCACGTTATATTGCTAATAGTATAAGTAATAAGTATAATTATTACAGTTCTAGCGATAATACCTCCATTATATGGGTAATAATGCATGTTATATTGATAATGATATAAGTAATAAGTATAATTGTTACAGTTCTAGCGATAATAACTGCATAATATAGGTAATAATGCACGTTATATTGCTAATAATATAAGTAATGAGTGCAATTATTACAGTTCTAGCGATAATAAATGCATAATATGGGTAATAATGCATGTTATATTGATAATAATATAAGTAATAAGTATAATTATTACAGTTCTAGCGATAATAACTGCATAATATGGGTAATAATGCACGTTATATTGCTAATAATATAAGTAATGAGTATAATTATTACAGTTCTAGCGATAATACCTCCATTATGTGGGTAATAATGCATGTTATACTGATGATAATGAAAGTAATACGTATATTTATTATAGTTCTAGCGATAATAACTGCATAATATGGGTAATAATGCATGTTATATTGAGAATAATATAAGTAATAAGTATAATTATTACAGTTCCAGCGATAATACCTCCATTATGTGGGTAATAATGCATGTTATATTGATGATAATGAAAGTAATACGTATATTTATTATAGTTCTAGCGATAATAACTGCATTATATGGGTAATAATGCACGTTATATTGCTAATAGTATAAGTAATAAGTATAATTATTACAGTTCTATCGATAATACCTCCATTATATGGGTTATAATGCATGTTATATTGATAATGATATAAGTAATTAGTATAATTATTACATTTCCAGCGATAATAACTGCATAATATGGGTAATAATGCACGTTATATTGCTAATAATATAAGTAATGAATACAATTATTACAGTTCTAGCGATAATAACTGCATTATATGGGTAATAATGCATGTTATATTGATAATAATATAAGTAATAAGTATAATTATTACAGTTCTAGCGATAATAACTGCATTATATGGGTAATAATGCATGTTATATTGATGATAATAAAAGTAATACGTATATTTATTACAGTTCCAGCGATAATAACTGCATAACATGGGTAATAATGCATGTTATATTGGTAATAATCTAAGTAATAAGTATAATTATTACAGTTCTAGCGATAATAACTGCATTATATGGGAAATAATGCATGCTATATTGATAATAATATAAGTAATAAGTATAATTATTACAGTTCTGGCGATAATAACGTCATTATATGGGTAATAATGCACGTTATATTGCTAATAGTATAAGTAATAAGTATAATTATTACAGTTCTATCGATAATACCTCCATTATATGGGTAATAATGCATGTTATATTGATAATGATATAAGTAATAAGTATAATTATTACAGTTCTAGCGATAATAACTGCATTATATGGGTAATAATGCATGTTATATTGATAATAATAAAAGTAATAAATATATTTATTACAGTTCTATCGATAATAACGGCATAATATGGGTAATAATGCATGTTATATTGCTAATAGTATAAGTAATAAGTATAATTATTACAGTTCTATCGACAATACCTCCATTATATGGGTAATAATGCATGTTATATTGATAATGATATAAGTAATAAGTATAATTATTACAGTTCTAGCGATAATACCTCCATTATGTGGGTAATAATGCATGTTATACTGATGATAATGAAAGTAATACGTATATTTATTATAGTTCTAGCGATAATAACTGCATTATATGGGTAATAATGCACGTTATATTGCTAATAATATAAGTAATGAATACAATTATTACAGTTCTAGCGATAATAACTGCATTATATGGGTAATAATGCATGTTATATTGATGATAATGAAAGTAATACGTATATTTATTATAGTTCTAGCGATAATAACTGCATAATATGGGTAATAATACATGTTATATTGCTAACAATATAAGTAATAAGTATAATTATTACAGTTCTAGCGATAATAACTGCATTATATGGGTAATAATGCATGTTATATTGACGATAATGAAAGTAATACGTATATTTATTATAGTTCTAGCGATAATAACTGCATAATATGGGTATTAATACATGTTATATTGAGAATAATATAAGTAATAAGTATAATTATTACAGTTCTAGCGATAATAACTGCATTATATGGGTAATAATGCACGTTATATTGCTAACAATATAAGTAATAAGTATAATTATTACAGTTCTAGCGATAATAATAGTAAAATATGGCTAATAGTGCATGATATATTGATAATAGTAAAAGTAATAAGTATATTTATTACAGTTCTATCGATAATAACTGCATAATATGGGTAATAATGCATGTTATATTGATGATAATGAAAGTAATACGTATATTTATTACAGTTCTAGCGATAATAACTGCATAATTTGGGTAATAATGCATGTTATATTGAGAATAATATAAGTGATGAGTATAATTATTACAGTTCTGGCGATAATAACTGCATTATATGGGTAATAATGCACGTTATATTGCTAATAGTATAAGTAATAAGTATAATTATTACATTTCTATCGATAATACCTTCTTTATATGGGTAATAATGCATGTTATATTGATAATGATATAAGTAATAAGTATAATTATTACAGTTCTAGCGATAATAACTGCATAATATGGGTAATAATGCACGTTATATTGCTAATAATATAAGTAATGAGTACGATTATTACAGTTCTAGCGATAATAACTGCATTATATGGGTAATAATGCATGTTATATTGATAATATCAGGAGTAATAAGTATAATTATTATAGTTCTAGCGATAATAATAGTAAAATATGGCAAATAGTGCATGTTATATTGATAATAATAAAAGTAATAAGTATATTTATTACAGTTCTATCGATAATAACTGCATGATATGGGTAATAATGCACGTTATATTGCTAATAGCATAAGTAATAAGTATAATTATTACAGTTCTATCGATAATACCTCCATTATATGGGTAATAATGCATGTTATATTGATAATGATATAAGTAATAAGTATAATTATTACAGTTCTAGCGATAATAACTGCATAATATGGGTAATAATGCACGTTATATTGCTAATAATATAAGTAATGAGTACGATTATTACAGTTCTAGCGATAATATCTGCATTATATGGGTAATAATGCATGTTATATTGATAATATTGGGAGTAATAAGTATAATTATAATAGTTTTAGCGATAATAATAGTAAAATATGGCAAATAGTGCATGTTATATGGATAATAATAAAAGTAATAAATATATTTATTACAGTTCTATCGATAATAACGGCATAATATGGGTAATAATGCATGTTATATTGCTAATAGTATAAGTAATAAGTATAATTATTACAGTTCTATCGATAATACCTCCATTATATGGGTAATAATGCATGTTATATTGAGAATGATATAAGTAATTAGTATAATTATTACAGTTCTAGCGATAATAACTGCATAATATGGGTAATAATGCATGTTATATTGCTAATAATATAAGTAATATGTATAATTATTACAGTTCTAGCGATAATAACTGCATTATATGGGTAATAATGCATGTTATATTGATAATATTGGGAGTAATAAGTATAATTATAATAGTTTTAGCGATAATAATAGTATAATATGGCAAATAGTGCATGTTATATTGATAATAATAAAAGTAATAAGTATATTTATTACAGTTCTATCGATAATAACTGCATAATATGGGTAATAATGCATGTTATATTGATGATAATGAAAGTAATACGTATATTTATTATAGTTCTAGCGATAATAACTGCATAATATGGGTAATAATGCATGTTATATTGATAATAATATAAGTAATAAGTATAATTATTACAGTTCTGGCGATAATAACGGCATAATATGGGTAATAATGCATGTTATATTGCTAATAATATAAGTAATAAGTATAATTATTACAGTTCTAGCGATAATAACTGCATTATATGGGTAATAATGCATGTTATATTGATGATAATGAAAGTAATACGTATATTTATTATAGTTCTAGCGATAATAACTGCATAATATGGGTAATAATACATGTTATATTGAGAATAATATAAGTAATAAGTATAATTATTACAGTTCTGGCGATAATAACTGCATAATATGGGTAATAATGCATGTTATATTGATAATGATATAAGTAATAAGTATAATTGTTACAGTTCTAGCGATAATAACTGCATAATATAGGTAATAATGCACGTTATATTGCTAATAATATGAGTAATGAGTGCAATTATTACAGTTCTAGCGATAATAACTGCATAATATGGGTAGTAATGCATGTTATATTGATAATAATATAAGTAATAAGTATAATTATTACAGTTCTAGCGATAATAACTGCATTATATGGGTAATAATGCACGTTATATTGCTAACAATATAAGTAATAAGTATAATTATTACAGTTCTAGCGATAATAATAGTAAAATATGGCTAATAGTGCATGATATATTGATAATAGTAAAAGTAATAAGTATATTTATTACAGTTCTATCGATAATAACTGCATAATATGGGTAAAAATGCATGTTATATTGATGATAATGAAAGTAATACGTATATTTATTATAGTTCTAGCGATAATAACTGCATAATATGGGTAATAATGCATGTTATATTGAGAATAATATAAGTAATAAGTATAATTATTACAGTTCTGGCGATAATAACTGCATTATATGGGTAATAATGCAATGTTATATTGATAATATCGGGAGTAATAAGTATAATTATTATAGTTCTAGCGATAATAATAGTAAAATATGGCAAATAGTGCATGTTATATTGATAATAATAAAAGTAATAAGTATATTTATTACAGTTCTATCGATAATAACTGCATAATATGGGTAATAATGCATGTTATATTGATGATAATGAAAGTAATACGTATATTTATTATAGTTCTAGCGATAATAACTGCATAATATGGGTAATAACGCATGTTATATTGATAATAATATAAGTAATAAGTATAATTATTACAGTTCTGGCGATAATAACGGCATAATATGGGTAATAATGCATGTTATATTGCTAATAGTATAAGTAATAAGTATAATTATTACAGTTCTATCGATAATACCTCCATTATATGGGTAATAATGCATGTTATATTGATAATGATATAAGTAATTAGTATAATTATTACAGTTCTAGCGATAATAACTGCATAATATGGGTAATAATGCACGTTATATTGCTAATAATATAAGTAATGAGTACAATTATTACAGTTCTAGCGATAATAACTGCATTATATGGGTAATAATGCATGTTATATTGATAATAATATAAGTAATAAGTATAATTATTACAGTTCTAGCGATAATAACTGCATTATATGGGTAATAATGCATGTTATATTGATGATAATAAAAGTAATACGTATATTTATTACAGTTCCAGCGATAATAACTGCATAATATGGGTAATAATGCATGTTATATTGGTAATAATCTAAGTAATAAGTATAATTATTACAGTTCTAGCGATAATAACTGCATTATATGGATAATAATGCACGTTATATTGCTAATAGTATAAGTAATAAGTATAATTATTACAGTTCTAGCGATAATACCTCCATTATATGGGTAATAATGCATGTTATATTGATAATGATATAAGTAATATGTATAATTGTTACAGTTCTAGCGATAATACTGCATAATATAGGTAATAATGCACGTTATATTGCTAATAATATAAGTAATGAGTGCAATTATTACAGTTCTAGCGATAATAACTGCATAATATGGGTAATAATGCATGTTATATTGATAATAATATAAGTAATAAGTATAATTATTACAGTTCTAGCGATAATAACTGCATAATATGGGTAATAATGCACGTTATATTGCTAATAATATAAGTAATGAGTATAATTATTACAGTTCTAGCGATAATACCTCCATTATGTGGGTAATAATGCATGTTATACTGATGATAATGAAAGTAATACGTATATTTATTATAGTTCTAGCGATAATAACTGCATAATATGGGTAATAATGCATGTTATATTGAGAATAATATAAGTAATAAGTATAATTATTACAGTTCTAGCGATAATACCTCCATTATGTGGGTAATAATGCATGTTATACTGATGATAATGAAAGTAATACGTATATTTATTATAGTTCTAGCGATAATAACTGCATTATATGGGTAATAATGCACGTTATATTGCTAATAGTATAAGTAATAAGTATAATTATTACAGTTCTAGCGATAATACCTCCCTTATATGGGTAATAATGCAGGTTATATTGATAATGATATAAGTAATAAGTATAATTATTACAGTTCTAGCGATAATAACTGCATAATATGGGTAATAATGCACGTTATTTTGCTAATAATATAAGTAAGGAGTACAATTATTACAGTTCTAGCGATAATAACTGCATAATATGGGTAATAATGCATGTTATATTGATAATAATATAAGTAATAAGTATAATTATTACAGTTCTATCGATAATAACTGCATAATATGGGTAATAATGCATGTTATGTTGATGATAATGAAAGTAATACGTATATTTATTATAGTTCTAGCGATAATAACTGCATAATATGGGTAATAATGCATGTTATATTGATAATAATATAAGTAATAAGTATAATTATTACAGTTCTGGCGATAATAACTGCATTATATGGGTGATAATGCACGTTATATTGCTAATAGTATAAGTAATAAGTATAATTATTACAGTTCTAGCGATAATACCTCCATTATATGGGTAATAATGCAGGTTATATTGATAATGATATAAGTAATAAGTATAATTATTACAGTTCTAGCAATAATACCTCCATTATATGGGTAATAATGCACGTTATATTGCTAATAATATAAGTAATGAGTACAATTATTACAGTTCTAGCGATAATAACTGCATTATATGGGTAATAATGCATGCTATATTGATAATAATGTAAGTAATAAGTATAATTATTACAGTTCTGGCGATAATAACTGCATTATATGGGTAATAATGCACGTTATATTGCTAATAGTATAAGTAATAAGTATAATTATTACAGTTCTAGCGATAATACCTCCATTATATGGGTAATAATGCATGTTATATTGATAATGATATGAGTAATGAGTAAAATTATTACAGTTCTAGCGATAATAACTGCATTATATGGGTAATAATGCATGCTATATTGATAATAATATAAGTAATAAGTATAATTATTACAGTTCTGGCGATGATAACTGCATTATATGGGTAATAATGCATGTTATATTGATAATATCGGGAGTAATAAGTATAATTATTATAGTTCTAGCGATAATAATAGTAAAATATGGCAAATAGTGCATGTTATATTGATAATAGTAAAAGTAATAAGTATATTTATTACAGTTCTATCGATAATAACTGCATAATATGGGTAATAATGCATGTTATGTTGATGATAATGAAAGTACTACGTATGTTTATTATAGTTCTAGCGATAGTAACTGCATAATATGGGTAATAATGCATGTTATATTGAGAATAATATAAGTAATAAGTATAATTATTACAGTTCTGGCGATAATAACTGCATTATATGGGTAATAATGCACGTTATATTGCTAATAGTATAAGTAATAAGTATAATTATTACAGTTCTATCGATAATAACTGCATTATATGGGTAACAATGCATGTTATATTGATAATATCAGGAGTAATAAGTATAATTATTATAGTTCTAGCGATAATAATAGTAAAATATGGCAAATAGTGCATGTTATATTGATAATAATAAAAGTAATAAGTATATTTATTACAGTTCTATCGATAATAACTGCATGATATGGGTAATAATGCACGTTATATTGCTAATAGTATAAGTAATGATTACGATTATTACAGTTCTAGCGATAGTAACTGCATTATATGGGTAATAATGCATGTTATATTGATAATATCAGGAGTAATAAGTATAATTATTATAGTTCTAGCGATAATAACTGCATAATATGGGTAATAATGCACGTTATATTCCTAATAATATAAGTAATGAGTACGATTATTACAGTTCTAGCGATAATAACTGCATTATATGGGTAATAATGCATGTTATATTGATAATATCAGGAGTAATAAGTATAATTATTATAGTTCTAGCGATAATAATAGTAAAATATGGCAAATAGTGCATGTTATATTGATAATAATAAAAGTAATAAGTATATTTATTACAGTTCTATCGATAATAACTGCATGATATGGGTAATAATGCACGTTATATTGCTAATAGCATAAGTAATAAGTATAATTATTACAGTTCTATCGATAATACCTCCATTATATGGGTAATAATGCAGGTTATATTGATAATGATATAAGTAATAAGTATAATTATTACAGTTCTAGCAATAATACCTCCATTATATGGGTAATAATGCACGTTATATTGCTAATAATATAAGTAATGAGTACAATTATTACAGTTCTAGCGATAATAACTGCATTATATGGGTAATAATGCATGCTATATTGATAATAATGTAAGTAATAAGTATAATTATTACAGTTCTGGCGATAATAACTGCATTATATGGGTAATAATGCACGTTATATTGCTAATAGTATAAGTAATAAGTATAATTATTACAGTTCTAGCGATAATACCTCCATTATATGGGTAATAATGCATGTTATATTGATAATGATATGAGTAATGAGTAAAATTATTACAGTTCTAGCGATAATAACTGCATTATATGGGTAATAATGCATGCTATATTGATAATAATATAAGTAATAAGTATAATTATTACAGTTCTGGCGATGATAACTGCATTATATGGGTAATAATGCATGTTATATTGATAATATCGGGAGTAATAAGTATAATTATTATAGTTCTAGCGATAATAATAGTAAAATATGGCAAATAGTGCATGTTATATTGATAATAGTAAAAGTAATAAGTATATTTATTAGAGTTCTATCGATAATAACTGCATAATATGGGTAATAATGCATGTTATGTTGATGATAATGAAAGTACTACGTATGTTTATTATAGTTCTAGCGATAGTAACTGCATAATATGGGTAATAATTCATGTTATATTGAGAATAATATAAGTAATAAGTATAATTATTACAGTTCTGGCGATAATAACTGCATTATATGGGTAATAATGCACGTTATATTGCTAATAGTATAAGTAATAAGTATAATTATTACAGTTCTATCGATAATACCTCCATTATATGGGTAATAATGCATGTTATATTGATAATGATATAAGTAATAAGTATAATTATTACAGTTCTAGCGATAATAACTGCATTATATGGGTAATAATGCATGTTATATTGAAAATAATATAAGTAATAAGTATAATTATTACAGTTCTAGCGATAATAACTGCATTATATGGGTAATAATGCATGTTATATTGATAATATCAGGAGTAATAAGTATAATTATTATAGTTCTAGCGATAATAATAGTAAAATATGGCAAATAGTGCATGTTATATTGATAATAATAAAAGTAATAAGTATATTTATTACAGTTCTATCGATAATAACTGCATAATATGGGTAATAATGCATGTTATGTTGATGATAATGAAAGTAATACGTATATTTATTATAGTTCTAGCGATAATAACTGCATAATATGGGTAATAATGCATGTTATATTGATAACAATATAAGTAATAAGTATAATTATTACAGTTCTGGCGATAATAACTGCATTATATGGGTGATAATGCACGTTATATTGCTAATAGTATAAGTAATAAGTATAATTATTACAGTTCTAGCGATAATACCTCCATTATATGGGTAATAATGCAGGTTATATTGATAATGATATAAGTAATAAGTATAATTATTACAGTTCTAGCAATAATACCTCCATTATATGGGTAATAATGCACGTTATATTGCTAATAATATAAGTAATGAGTACAATTATTACAGTTCTAGCGATAATAACTGCATTATATGGGTAATAATGCATGCTATATTGATAATAATGTAAGTAATAAGTATAATTATTACAGTTCTGGCGATAATAACTGCATTATATGGGTAATAATGCACGTTATATTGCTAATAGTATAAGTAATAAGTATAATTATTACAGTTCTAGCGATAATACCTCCATTATATGGGTAATAATGCATGTTATATTGATAATGATATGAGTAATGAGTAAAATTATTACAGTTCTAGCGATAATAACTGCATTATATGGGTAATAATGCATGCTATATTGATAATAATATAAGTAATAAGTATAATTATTACAGTTCTGGCGATGATAACTGCATTATATGGGTAATAATGCATGTTATATTGATAATATCGGGAGTAATAAGTATAATTATTATAGTTCTAGCGATAATAATAGTAAAATATGGCAAATAGTGCATGTTATATTGATAATAGTAAAAGTAATAAGTATATTTATTACAGTTCTATCGATAATAACTGCATAATATGGGTAATAATGCATGTTATGTTGATGATAATGAAAGTACTACGTATGTTTATTATAGTTCTAGCGATAGTAACTGCATAATATGGGTAATAATGCATGTTATATTGAGAATAATATAAGTAATAAGTATAATTATTACAGGTCTGGCGATAATAACTGCATTATATGGGTAATAATGCACGTTATATTGCTAATAGTATAAGTAATAAGTATAATTATTACAGTTCTATCGATAATAACTGCATTATATGGGTAACAATGCATGTTATATTGATAATATCAGGAGTAATAAGTATAATTATTATAGTTCTAGCGATAATAATAGTAAAATATGGCAAATAGTGCATGTTATATTGATAATAATAAAAGTAATAAGTATATTTATTACAGTTCTATCGATAATAACTGCATGATATGGGTAATAATGCACGTTATATTGCTAATAGTATAAGTAATGAGTACGATTATTACAGTTCTAGCGATAGTAACTGCATTATATGGGTAATAATGCATGTTATATTGATAATATCAGGAGTAATAAGTATAATTATTATAGTTCTAGCGATAATAACTGCATAATATGGGTAATAATGCACGTTATATTCCTAATAATATAAGTAATGAGTACGATTATTACAGTTCTAGCGATAATAACTGCATTATATGGGTAATAATGCATGTTATATTGATAATATCAGGAGTAATAAGTATAATTATTATAGTTCTAGCGATAATAATAGTAAAATATGGCAAATAGTGCATGTTATATTGATAATAATAAAAGTAATAAGTATATTTATTACAGTTCTATCGATAATAACTGCATGATATGTGTAATAATGCACGTTATATTGCTAATAGCATAAGTAATAAGTATAATTATTACAGTTCTATCGATAATACCTCCATTATATGGGTAATAATGCATGTTATATTGATAATGATATAAGTAATAAGTATAATTATTACAGTTCTAGCGATAATAACTGCATAATATGGGTAATAATGCACGTTATATTGCTAATAATATAAGTAATGAGTACGATTATTACAGTTCTAGCGATAATATCTGCATTATATGGGTAATAATGCATGTTATATTGATAATATTGGGAGTAATAAGTATAATTATAATAGTTTTAGCGATAATAATAGTAAAATATGGCAAATAGTGCATGTTATATGGATAATAATAAAAGTAATAAATATATTTATTACAGTTCTATCGATAATAACGGCATAATATGGGTAATAATGCATGTTATATTGCTAATAGTATAAGTAATAAGTATAATTATTACAGTTCTATCGATAATACCTCCATTATATGGGTAATAATGCATGTTATATTGAGAATGATATAAGTAATTAGTATAATTATTACAGTTCTAGCGATAATAACTGCATAATATGGGTAATAATGCATGTTATATTGCTAATAATATAAGTAATATGTATAATTATTACAGTTCTAGCGATAATAACTGCATTATATGGGTAATAATGCATGTTATATTGATAATATTGGGAGTAATAAGTATAATTATAATAGTTTTAGCGATAATAATAGTATAATATGGCAAATAGTGCATGTTATATTGATAATAATAAAAGTAATAAGTATATTTATTACAGTTCTATCGATAATAACTGCATAATATGGGTAATAATGCATGTTATATTGATGATAATGAAAGTAATACGTATATTTATTATAGTTCTAGCGATAATAACTGCATAATATGGGTAATAATGCATGTTATATTGATAATAATATAAGTAATAAGTATAATTATTACAGTTCTGGCGATAATAACGGCATAATATGGGTAATAATGCATGTTATATTGCTAATAATATAAGTAATAAGTATAATTATTACAGTTCTAGCGATAATAACTGCATTATATGGGTAATAATGCATGTTATATTGATGATAATGAAAGTAATACGTATATTTATTATAGTTCTAGCGATAATAACTGCATAATATGGGTAATAATACATGTTATATTGAGAATAATATAAGTAATAAGTATAATTATTACAGTTCTGGCGATAATAACTGCATAATATGGGTAATAATGCATGTTATATTGATAATGATATAAGTAATAAGTATAATTGTTACAGTTCTAGCGATAATAACTGCATAATATAGGTAATAATGCACGTTATATTGCTAATAATATGAGTAATGAGTGCAATTATTACAGTTCTAGCGATAATAACTGCATAATATGGGTAGTAATGCATGTTATATTGATAATAATATAAGTAATAAGTATAATTATTACAGTTCTAGCGATAATAACTGCATTATATGGGTAATAATGCACGTTATATTGCTAACAATATAAGTAATAAGTATAATTATTACAGTTCTAGCGATAATAATAGTAAAATATGGCTAATAGTGCATGATATATTGATAATAGTAAAAGTAATAAGTATATTTATTACAGTTCTATCGATAATAACTGCATAATATGGGTAAAAATGCATGTTATATTGATGATAATGAAAGTAATACGTATATTTATTATAGTTCTAGCGATAATAACTGCATAATATGGGTAATAATGCATGTTATATTGAGAATAATATAAGCAATAAGTATAATTATTACAGTTCTGGCGATAATAACTGCATTATATGGGTAATAATGCAATGTTATATTGATAATATCGGGAGTAATAAGTATAATTATTATAGTTCTAGCGATAATAATAGTAAAATATGGCAAATAGTGCATGTTATATTGATAATAATAAAAGTAATAAGTATATTTATTACAGTTCTATCGATAATAACTGCATAATATGGGTAATAATGCATGTTATATTGATGATAATGAAAGTAATACGTATATTTATTATAGTTCTAGCGATAATAACTGCATAATATGGGTAATAACGCATGTTATATTGATAATAATATAAGTAATAAGTATAATTATTACAGTTCTGGCGATAATAACGGCATAATATGGGTAATAATGCATGTTATATTGCTAATAGTATAAGTAATAAGTATAATTATTACAGTTCTATCGATAATACCTCCATTATATGGGTAATAATGCATGTTATATTGATAATGATATAAGTAATTAGTATAATTATTACAGTTCTAGCGATAATAACTGCATAATATGGGTAATAATGCACGTTATATTGCTAATAATATAAGTAATGAGTACAATTATTACAGTTCTAGCGATAATAACTGCATTATATGGGTAATAATGCATGTTATATTGATAATAATATAAGTAATAAGTATAATTATTACAGTTCTAGCGATAATAACTGCATTATATGGGTAATAATGCATGTTATATTGATGATAATAAAAGTAATACGTATATTTATTACAGTTCCAGCGATAATAACTGCATAATATGGGTAATAATGCATGTTATATTGGTAATAATCTAAGTAATAAGTATAATTATTACAGTTCTAGCGATAATAACTGCATTATATGGATAATAATGCACGTTATATTGCTAATAGTATAAGTAATAAGTATAATTATTACAGTTCTAGCGATAATACCTCCATTATATGGGTAATAATGCATGTTATATTGATAATGATATAAGTAATATGTATAATTGTTACAGTTCTAGCGATAATACTGCATAATATAGGTAATAATGCACGTTATATTGCTAATAATATAAGTAATGAGTGCAATTATTACAGTTCTAGCGATAATAACTGCATAATATGGGTAATAATGCATGTTATATTGATAATAATATAAGTAATAAGTATAATTATTACAGTTCTAGCGATAATAACTGCATAATATGGGTAATAATGCACGTTATATTGCTAATAATATAAGTAATGAGTATAATTATTACAGTTCTAGCGATAATACCTCCATTATGTGGGTAATAATGCATGTTATACTGATGATAATGAAAGTAATACGTATATTTATTATAGTTCTAGCGATAATAACTGCATAATATGGGTAATAATGCATGTTATATTGAGAATAATATAAGTAATAAGTATAATTATTACAGTTCTAGCGATAATACCTCCATTATGTGGGTAATAATGCATGTTATACTGATGATAATGAAAGTAATACGTATATTTATTATAGTTCTAGCGATAATAACTGCATTATATGGGTAATAATGCACGTTATATTGCTAATAGTATAAGTAATAAGTATAATTATTACAGTTCTAGCGATAATACCTCCCTTATATGGGTAATAATGCAGGTTATATTGATAATGATATAAGTAATAAGTATAATTATTACAGTTCTAGCGATAATAACTGCATAATATGGGTAATAATGCACGTTATTTTGCTAATAATATAAGTAAGGAGTACAATTATTACAGTTCTAGCGATAATAACTGCATAATATGGGTAATAATGCATGTTATATTGATAATAATATAAGTAATAAGTATAATTATTACAGTTCTATCGATAATAACTGCATAATATGGGTAATAATGCATGTTATGTTGATGATAATGAAAGTAATACGTATATTTATTATAGTTCTAGCGATAATAACTGCATAATATGGGTAATAATGCATGTTATATTGATAATAATATAAGTAATAAGTATAATTATTACAGTTCTGGCGATAATAACTGCATTATATGGGTGATAATGCACGTTATATTGCTAATAGTATAAGTAATAAGTATAATTATTACAGTTCTAGCGATAATACCTCCATTATATGGGTAATAATGCAGGTTATATTGATAATGATATAAGTAATAAGTATAATTATTACAGTTCTAGCAATAATACCTCCATTATATGGGTAATAATGCACGTTATATTGCTAATAATATAAGTAATGAGTACAATTATTACAGTTCTAGCGATAATAACTGCATTATATGGGTAATAATGCATGCTATATTGATAATAATGTAAGTAATAAGTATAATTATTACAGTTCTGGCGATAATAACTGCATTATATGGGTAATAATGCACGTTATATTGCTAATAGTATAAGTAATAAGTATAATTATTACAGTTCTAGCGATAATACCTCCATTATATGGGTAATAATGCATGTTATATTGATAATGATATGAGTAATGAGTAAAATTATTACAGTTCTAGCGATAATAACTGCATTATATGGGTAATAATGCATGCTATATTGATAATAATATAAGTAATAAGTATAATTATTACAGTTCTGGCGATGATAACTGCATTATATGGGTAATAATGCATGTTATATTGATAATATCGGGAGTAATAAGTATAATTATTATAGTTCTAGCGATAATAATAGTAAAATATGGCAAATAGTGCATGTTATATTGATAATAGTAAAAGTAATAAGTATATTTATTACAGTTCTATCGATAATAACTGCATAATATGGGTAATAATGCATGTTATGTTGATGATAATGAAAGTACTACGTATGTTTATTATAGTTCTAGCGATAGTAACTGCATAATATGGGTAATAATGCATGTTATATTGAGAATAATATAAGTAATAAGTATAATTATTACAGTTCTGGCGATAATAACTGCATTATATGGGTAATAATGCACGTTATATTGCTAATAGTATAAGTAATAAGTATAATTATTACAGTTCTATCGATAATAACTGCATTATATGGGTAACAATGCATGTTATATTGATAATATCAGGAGTAATAAGTATAATTATTATAGTTCTAGCGATAATAATAGTAAAATATGGCAAATAGTGCATGTTATATTGATAATAATAAAAGTAATAAGTATATTTATTACAGTTCTATCGATAATAACTGCATGATATGGGTAATAATGCACGTTATATTGCTAATAGTATAAGTAATGAGTACGATTATTACAGTTCTAGCGATAGTAACTGCATTATATGGGTAATAATGCATGTTATATTGATAATATCAGGAGTAATAAGTATAATTATTATAGTTCTAGCGATAATAACTGCATAATATGGGTAATAATGCACGTTATATTCCTAATAATATAAGTAATGAGTACGATTATTACAGTTCTAGCGATAATAACTGCATTATATGGGTAATAATGCATGTTATATTGATAATATCAGGAGTAATAAGTATAATTATTATAGTTCTAGCGATAATAATAGTAAAATATGGCAAATAGTGCATGTTATATTGATAATAATAAAAGTAATAAGTATATTTATTACAGTTCTATCGATAATAACTGCATGATATGGGTAATAATGCACGTTATATTGCTAATAGCATAAGTAATAAGTATAATTATTACAGTTCTATCGATAATACCTCCATTATATGGGTAATAATGCAGGTTATATTGATAATGATATAAGTAATAAGTATAATTATTACAGTTCTAGCAATAATACCTCCATTATATGGGTAATAATGCACGTTATATTGCTAATAATATAAGTAATGAGTACAATTATTACAGTTCTAGCGATAATAACTGCATTATATGGGTAATAATGCATGCTATATTGATAATAATGTAAGTAATAAGTATAATTATTACAGTTCTGGCGATAATAACTGCATTATATGGGTAATAATGCACGTTATATTGCTAATAGTATAAGTAATAAGTATAATTATTACAGTTCTAGCGATAATACCTCCATTATATGGGTAATAATGCATGTTATATTGATAATGATATGAGTAATGAGTAAAATTATTACAGTTCTAGCGATAATAACTGCATTATATGGGTAATAATGCATGCTATATTGATAATAATATAAGTAATAAGTATAATTATTACAGTTCTGGCGATGATAACTGCATTATATGGGTAATAATGCATGTTATATTGATAATATCGGGAGTAATAAGTATAATTATTATAGTTCTAGCGATAATAATAGTAAAATATGGCAAATAGTGCATGTTATATTGATAATAGTAAAAGTAATAAGTATATTTATTAGAGTTCTATCGATAATAACTGCATAATATGGGTAATAATGCATGTTATGTTGATGATAATGAAAGTACTACGTATGTTTATTATAGTTCTAGCGATAGTAACTGCATAATATGGGTAATAATGCGTGTTATATTGAGAATAATATAAGTAATAAGTATAATTATTACAGTTCTGGCGATAATAACTGCATTATATGGGTAATAATGCACGTTATATTGCTAATAGTATAAGTAATAAGTATAATTATTACAGTTCTATCGATAATACCTCCATTATATGGGTAATAATGCATGTTATATTGATAATGATATAAGTAATAAGTATAATTATTACAGTTCTAGCGATAATAACTGCATTATATGGGTAATAATGCATGTTATATTGAAAATAATATAAGTAGTAAGTATAATTATTACAGTTCTAGCGATAATAACTGCATTATATGGGTAATAATGCATGTTATATTGATAATATCAGGAGTAATAAGTATAATTATTACAGTTCTAGCGATAATAACTGCATTATATGGGTAATAATGCATGTTATATTGATAATATCAGGAGTAATAAGTATAATTATTATAGTTCTAGCGATAATAATAGTAAAATATGGCAAATAGTGCATGTTATATTGATAATAATAAAAGTAATAAGTATATTGATTACAGTTCTATCGATAATAACTGCATAATATGGGTAATAATGCATGTTATGTTGATGATAATGAAAGTAATACGTATATTTATTATAGTTCTAGCGATAATAACTGCATAATATGGGTAATAATGCATGTTATATTGATAACAATATAAGTAATAAGTATAATTATTACAGTTCTGGCGATAATAACTGCATTATATGGGTGATAATGCACGTTATATTGCTAATAGTATAAGTAATAAGTATAATTATTACAGTTCTAGCGATAATACCTCCATTATATGGGTAATAATGCAGGTTATATTGATAATGATATAAGTAATAAGTATAATTATTACAGTTCTAGCAATAATACCTCCATTATATGGGTAATAATGCACGTTATATTGCTAATAATATAAGTAATGAGTACAATTATTACAGTTCTAGCGATAATAACTGCATTATATGGGTAATAATGCATGCTATATTGATAATAATGTAAGTAATAAGTATAATTATTACAGTTCTGGCGATAATAACTGCATTATATGGGTAATAATGCACGTTATATTGCTAATAGTATAAGTAATAAGTATAATTATTACAGTTCTAGCGATAATACCTCCATTATATGGGTAATAATGCATGTTATATTGATAATGATATGAGTAATGAGTAAAATTATTACAGTTCTAGCGATAATAACTGCATTATATGGGTAATAATGCATGCTATATTGATAATAATATAAGTAATAAGTATAATTATTACAGTTCTGGCGATGATAACTGCATTATATGGGTAATAATGCATGTTATATTGATAATATCGGGAGTAATAAGTATAATTATTATAGTTCTAGCGATAATAATAGTAAAATATGGCAAATAGTGCATGTTATATTGATAATAGTAAAAGTAATAAGTATATTTATTACAGTTCTATCGATAATAACTGCATAATATGGGTAATAATGCATGTTATGTTGATGATAATGAAAGTACTACGTATGTTTATTATAGTTCTAGCGATAGTAACTGCATAATATGGGTAATAATGCATGTTATATTGAGAATAATATAAGTAATAAGTATAATTATTACAGTTCTGGCGATAATAACTGCATTATATGGGTAATAATGCACGTTATATTGCTAATAGTATAAGTAATAAGTATAATTATTACAGTTCTATCGATAATAACTGCATTATATGGGTAACAATGCATGTTATATTGATAATATCAGGAGTAATAAGTATAATTATTATAGTTCTAGCGATAATAATAGTAAAATATGGCAAATAGTGCATGTTATATTGATAATAATAAAAGTAATAAGTATATTTATTACAGTTCTATCGATAATAACTGCATGATATGGGTAATAATGCACGTTATATTGCTAATAGTATAAGTAATGAGTACGATTATTACAGTTCTAGCGATAGTAACTGCATTATATGGGTAATAATGCATGTTATATTGATAATATCAGGAGTAATAAGTATAATTATTATAGTTCTAGCGATAATAACTGCATAATATGGGTAATAATGCACGTTATATTCCTAATAATATAAGTAATGAGTACGATTATTACAGTTCTAGCGATAATAACTGCATTATATGGGTAATAATGCATGTTATATTGATAATATCAGGAGTAATAAGTATAATTATTATAGTTCTAGCGATAATAATAGTAAAATATGGCAAATAGTGCATGTTATATTGATAATAATAAAAGTAATAAGTATATTTATTACAGTTCTATCGATAATAACTGCATGATATGGGTAATAATGCACGTTATATTGCTAATAGCATAAGTAATAAGTATAATTATTACAGTTCTATCGATAATACCTCCATTATATGGGTAATAATGCAGGTTATATTGATAATGATATAAGTAATAAGTATAATTATTACTGTTCTAGCAATAATACCTCCATTATATGGGTAATAATGCACGTTATATTGCTAATAATATAAGTAATGAGTACAATTATTACAGTTCTAGCGATAATAACTGCATTATATGGGTAATAATGCATGCTATATTGATAATAATGTAAGTAATAAGTATAATTATTACAGTTCTGGCGATAATAACTGCATTATATGGGTAATAATGCACGTTATATTGCTAATAGTATAAGTAATAAGTATAATTATTACAGTTCTAGCGATAATACCTCCATTATATGGGTAATAATGCATGTTATATTGATAATGATATGAGTAATGAGTAAAATTATTACAGTTCTAGCGATAATAACTGCATTATATGGGTAATAATGCATGCTATATTGATAATAATATAAGTAATAAGTATAATTATTACAGTTCTGGCGATGATAACTGCATTATATGGGTAATAATGCATGTTATATTGATAATATCGGGAGTAATAAGTATAATTATTATAGTTCTAGCGATAATAATAGTAAAATATGGCAAATAGTGCATGTTATATTGATAATAGTAAAAGTAATAAGTATATTTATTAGAGTTCTATCGATAATAACTGCATAATATGGGTAATAATGCATGTTATGTTGATGATAATGAAAGTACTACGTATGTTTATTATAGTTCTAGCGATAGTAACTGCATAATATGGGTAATAATGCATGTTATATTGAGAATAATATAAGTAATACGTATAATTATTACAGTTCTGGCGATAATAACTGCATTATATGGGTAATAATGCACGTTATATTGCTAATAGTATAAGTAATAAGTATAATTATTACAGTTCTATCGATAATACCTCCATTATATGGGTAATAATGCATGTTATATTGATAATGATATAAGTAATAAGTATAATTATTACAGTTCTAGCGATAATAACTGCATTATATGGGTAATAATGCATGTTATATTGAAAATAATATAAGTAATAAGTATAATTATTACAGTTCTAGCGATAATAACTGCATTATATGGGTAATAATGCATGTTATATTGATAATATCAGGAGTAATAAGTATAATTATTATAGTTCTAGCGATAATAATAGTAAAATATGGCAAATAGTGCATGTTATATTGATAATAATAAAAGTAATAAGTATATTTATTACAGTTCTATCGATAATAACTGCATGATATGGGTAATAATGCACGTTATATTGCTAATAGCATAAGTAATAAGTATAATTATTACAGTTCTATCGATAATACCTCCATTATATGGGTAATAATGCAGGTTATATTGAAAATGATATAAGTAATAAGTATAATTATTACAGTTCTAGCAATAATACCTCCATTATATGGGTAATAATGCACGTTATATTGCTAATAATATAAGTAATGAGTACAATTATTACAGTTCTAGCGATAATAACTGCATTATATGGGTAATAATGCATGCTATATTGATAATAATGTAAGTAATAAGTATAATTATTACAGTTCTGGCGATAATAACTGCATTATATGGGTAATAATGCACGTTATATTGCTAATAGTATAAGTAATAAGTATAATTATTACAGTTCTAGCGATAATACCTCCATTATATGGGTAATAATGCATGTTATATTGATAATGATATGAGTAATGAGTAAAATTATTACAGTTCTAGCGATAATAACTGCATTATATGGGTAATAATGCATGCTATATTGATAATAATATAAGTAATAAGTATAATTATTACAGTTCTGGCGATGATAACTGCATTATATGGGTAATAATGCATGTTATATTGATAATATCGGGAGTAATAAGTATAATTATTATAGTTCTAGCGATAATAATAGTAAAATATGGCAAATAGTGCATGTTATATTGATAATAGTAAAAGTAATAAGTATATTTATTAGAGTTCTATCGATAATAACTGCATAATATGGGTAATAATGCATGTTATGTTGATGATAATGAAAGTACTACGTATGTTTATTATAGTTCTAGCGATAGTAACTGCATAATATGGGTAATAATGCATGTTATATTGAGAATAATATAAGTAATAAGTATAATTATTACAGTTCTGGCGATAATAACTGCATTATATGGGTAATAATGCACGTTATATTGCTAATAGTATAAGTAATAAGTATAATTATTACAGTTCTATCGATAATACCTCCATTATATGGGTAATAATGCATGTTATATTGATAATGATATAAGTAATAAGTATAATTATTACAGTTCTAGCGATAATAACTGCATTATATGGGTAATAATGCATGTTATATTGAAAATAATATAAGTAATAAGTATAATTATTACAGTTCTAGCGATAATAACTGCATTATATGGGTAATAATGCATGTTATATTGATAATGTTATAAGTAATAAGTATAATTATTACAGTTCTAGCGATAATAACTGCATAATATGGGTAATAATGCATGTTATATTGAGAATAATATAAGTAATAAGTATAATTATTACAGTTCTGGCGATAATAACTGCATTATATGGGTAATAATGCAATGTTATATTGATAATATCGGGAGTAATAAGTATAATTATTATAGTTCTAGCGATAATAATAGTAAAATATGGCAAATAGTGCATGTTATATTGATAATAATAAAAGTAATAAGTATATTTATTACAGTTCTATCGATAATAACTGCATAATATGGGTAATAATGCTTGTTATATTGATGATAATAAAAGTAATACGTATGTTTATTATAGTTCTTGCGATAATAACTGCATAATATGGGTAATAATGCATGTTATATTGAGAATAATATAAGTAATAAGTATAATTATTACAGTTCTGGCGATAATAACTGCATTATATGGGTAATAATGCATGTTATATTGATAATGATATAAGTAATAAGTATAATTATTACAGTTCTGGCGATAATAACTGCATTATATGGGTAATAATGCACGTTATATTGCTAATAGTATAAGTAATAAGTATAATTATTACAGTTCTAGCGATAATACCTCCATTATATGGGTAATAATGCATGTTATATTGATAATGATATGAGTAATGAGTAAAATTATTACAGTTCTAGCGATAATAACTGCATTATATGGGTAATAATGCATGCTATATTGATAATAATATAAGTAATAAGTATAATTATTACAGTTCTGGCGATGATAACTGCATTATATGGGTAATAATGCATGTTATATTGATAATATCGGGAGTAATAAGTATAATTATTATAGTTCTAGCGATAATAATAGTAAAATATGGCAAATAGTGCATGTTATATTGATAATAGTAAAAGTAATAAGTATATTTATTAGAGTTCTATCGATAATAACTGCATAATATGGGTAATAATGCATGTTATGTTGATGATAATGAAAGTACTACGTATGTTTATTATAGTTCTAGCGATAGTAACTGCATAATATGGGTAATAATGCATGTTATATTGAGAATAATATAAGTAATAAGTATAATTATTACAGTTCTGGCGATAATAACTGCATTATATGGGTAATAATGCACGTTATATTGCTAATAGTATAAGTAATAAGTATAATTATTACAGTTCTATCGATAATACCTCCATTATATGGGTAATAATGCATGTTATATTGATAATGATATAAGTAATAAGTATAATTATTACAGTTCTAGCGATAATAACTGCATTATATGGGTAATAATGCATGTTATATTGAAAATAATATAAGTAATAAGTATAATTATTACAGTTCTAGCGATAATAACTGCATTATATGGGTAATAATGCATGTTATATTGATAATGTTATAAGTAATAAGTATAATTATTACAGTTCTAGCGATAATAACTGCATAATATGGGTAATAATGCATGTTATATTGAGAATAATATAAGTAATAAGTATAATTATTACAGTTCTGGCGATAATAACTGCATTATATGGGTAATAATGCAATGTTATATTGATAATATCGGGAGTAATAAGTATAATTATTATAGTTCTAGCGATAATAATAGTAAAATATGGCAAATAGTGCATGTTATATTGATAATAATAAAAGTAATAAGTATATTTATTACAGTTCTATCGATAATAACTGCATAATATGGGTAATAATGCTTGTTATATTGATGATAATAAAAGTAATACGTATGTTTATTATAGTTCTTGCGATAATAACTGCATAATATGGGTAATAATGCATGTTATATTGAGAATAATATAAGTAATAAGTATAATTATTACAGTTCTGGCGATAATAACTGCATTATATGGGTAATAATGCATGTTATATTGATAATGATATAAGTAATAAGTATAATTATTACAGTTCTAGCGATAATAACTGCATTATATGGGTAATAATGCATGTTATATTGAAAATAATATAAGTAATAAGTATAATTATTACAGTTCTAGCGATAATAACTGCATTATATGGGTAATAATGCATGTTATATTGATAATGTTATAAGTAATAAGTATAATTATTACAGTTCTAGCGATAATAACTGCATAATATGGGTAATAATGCATGTTATATTGAGAATAATATAAGTAATAAGTATAATTATTACAGTTCTGGCGATAATAACTGCATTGTATGGGTAATAATGCAATGTTATATTGATAATATCGGGAGTAATAAGTATAATTATTATAGTTCTAGCGATAATAATAGTAAAATATGGCAAATAGTGCATGTTATATTGATAATAATAAAAGTAATAAGTATATTTATTACCGTTCTATCGATAATAACTGCATAATATGGGTAATAATGCTTGTTATATTGATGATAATAAAAGTAATACGTATATTTATTATAGTTCTTGCGATAATAACTGCATAATATGGGTAATAATGCATGTTATATTGAGAATAATATAAGTAATAAGTATAATTATTACAGTTCTGGCGATAATAACTGCATTATATGGGTAACAATGCATGTTATATTGATAATATCAGGAGTAATAAGTATAATTATTATAGTTCTAGCGATAATAATAGTAAAATATGGCAAATAGTGCATGTTATATTGATAATAATAAAAGTAATAAGTATATTTATTACAGTTCTATCGATAATAACTGCATGATATGGGTAATAATGCACGTTATATTGCTAATAGTATAAGTAATGAGTACGATTATTACAGTTCTAGCGATAATAACTGCATTATATGGGTAATAATGCATGTTATATTGATAATATCAGGAGTAATAAGTATAATTATTATAGTTCTAGCGATAATAACTGCATAATATGGGTAATAATGCACGTTATATTGCTAATAATATAAGTAATGAGTACGATTATTACAGTTCTAGCGATAATAACTGCATTATATGGGTAATAATGCATGTTATATTGATAATATCAGGAGTAATAAGTATAATTATTATAGTTCTAGCGATAATAATAGTAAAATATGGCAAATAGTGCATGTTATATTGATAATAATAAAAGTAATAAGTATATTTATTACAGTTCTATCGATAATAACTGCATGATATGGGTAATAATGCACGTTATATTGCTAATAGCATAAGTAATAAGTATAATTATTACAGTTCTATCGATAATACCTCCATTATATGGGTAATAATGCATGTTATATTGATAATGATATAAGTAATAAGTATAATTATTACAGTTCTAGCGATAATAACTGCATTATATGGATAATAATGCACGTTATATTGCTAACAATATAAGTAATAAGTATAATTATTACAGTTCTAGCGATAATAACTGCATTATATGGGTAATAATGCATGTTATATTGACGATAATGAAAGTAATACGTATATTTATTATAGTTCTAGCGATAATAACTGCATAATATGGGTATTAATACATGTTATATTGAGAATAATATAAGTAATAAGTATAATTATTACAGTTCTGGCGATAATAACTGCATTATATGGGTAATAACGCACGTTATATTGCTAATAGTATAAGTAATAAGTATAATTATTAGAGTTCTAGCGATAATACCTCCATTATATGGGTAATAATGCATGTTATATTGATAATGATATAAGTAATAAGTATAATTATTACAGTTCTAGCGATAATAACTGCATAATATGGGTAATAATGCATGTTATATTGGTAATAATCTAAGTTATAAGTATAATTATTACAGTTCTAGCGATAATAACTGCATTATATGGATAATAATGCACGTTATATTGCTAACAATATAAGTAATAAGTATAATTATTACAGTTCTAGCGATAATAACTGCATTATATGGGTAATAATGCATGTTATATTGACGATAATGAAAGTAATACGTATATTTATTATAGTTCTAGCGATAATAACTGCATAATATGGGTATTAATACATGTTATATTGAGAATAATATAAGTAATAAGTATAATTATTACAGTTCTGGCGATAATAACTGCATTATATGGGTAATAACGCACGTTATATTGCTAATAGTATAAGTAATAAGTATAATTATTACAGTTCTAGCGATAATACCTCCATTATATGGGTAATAATGCATGTTATATTGATAATGATATAAGTAATAAGTATAATTGTTACAGTTCTAGCGATAATAACTGCATAATATGGGTAATAATGCATGTTATATTGATAATAATATAAGTAATAAGTATAATTATTACAGTTCTAGCGATAATAACTGCATTATATGGGTAATAATGCACGTTATATTGCTAACAATATAAGTAATAAGTATAATTATTACAGTTCTAGCGATAATAACAGTAAAATATGGCTAATAGTGCATGATATATTGATAATAGTAAAAGTAATAAGTATATTTATTACAGTTCTATCGATAATAACTGCATAATATGGGTAATAATGCATGTTATATTGATGATAATGAAAGTAATACGTATATTTATTACAGTTCTAGCGATAATAACTGCATAATTTGGGTAATAATGCATGTTATATTGAGAATAATATAAGTGATGAGTATAATTATTACAGTTCTGGCGATAATAACTGCATTATATGGGTAATAATGCACGTTATATTGCTAATAGTATAAGTAATAAGTATAATTATTACATTTCTATCGATAATACCTTCTTTATATGGGTAATAATGCATGTTATATTGATAATGATATAAGTAATAAGTATAATTATTACAGTTCTAGCGATAATAACTGCATAATATGGGTAATAATGCACGTTATATTGCTAATAATATAAGTAATGAGTACGATTATTACAGTTCTAGCGATACTAACTGCATTATATGGGTAATAATGCATGTTATATTGATAATATCAGGAGTAATAAGTATAATTATTATAGTTCTAGCGATAATAATAGTAAAATATGGCAAATAGTGCATGTTATATTGATAATAATAAAAGTAATAAGTATATTTATTACAGTTCTATCGATAATAACTGCATGATATGGGTAATAATGCACGTTATATTGCTAATAGCATAAGTAATAAGTATAATTATTACAGTTCTATCGATAATACCTCCAGTATATGGGTAATAATGCATGTTATATTGATAATGATATAAGTAATAAGTATAATTATTACAGTTCTAGCGATAATAACTGCATAATATGGGTAATAATGCACGTTATATTGCTAATAATATAAGTAATGAGTACGATTATTACAGTTCTAGCGATAATATCTGCATTATATGGGTAATAATGCATGTTATATTGATAATATTGGGAGTAATAAGTATAATTATAATAGTTTTAGCGATAATAATAGTAAAATATGGCAAATAGTGCATGTTATATGGATAATAATAAATGTAATAAATATATTTATTACAGTTCTATCGATAATAACGGCATAATATGGGTAATAATGCATGTTATATTGCTAATAGTATAAGTAATAAGTATAATTATTACAGTTCTATCGATAATACCTCCATTATATGGGTAATAATGCATGTTATATTGAGAATGATATAAGTAATTAGTATAATTATTACAGTTCTAGCGATAATAACTGCATAATATGGGTAATAATGCATGTTATATTGCTAATAATATAAGTAATATGTATAATTATTACAGTTCTAGCGATAATAACTGCATTATATGGGTAATAATGCATGTTATATTGATAATATTGGGAGTAATAAGTATAATTATAATAGTTTTAGCGATAATAATAGTATAATATGGCAAATAGTGCATGTTATATTGATAATAATAAAAGTAATAAGTATATTTATTACAGTTCTATCGATAATAACTGCATAATATGGGTAATAATGCATGTTATATTGATGATAATGAAAGTAATACGTATATTTATTATAGTTCTAGCGATAATAACTGCATAATATGGGTAATAATGCATGTTATATTGATAATAATATAAGTAATAAGTATAATTATTACAGTTCTGGCGATAATAACGGCATAATATGGGTAATAATGCATGTTATATTGCTAATAATATAAGTAATAAGTATAATTATTACAGTTCTAGCGATAATAACTGCATTATATGGGTAATAATGCATGTTATATTGATAATAATGAAAGTAATACGTATATTTATTATAGTTCTAGCGATAATAACTGCATAATATGGGTAATAATACATGTTATATTGAGAATAATATAAGTAATAAGTATAATTATTACAGTTCTGGCGATAATAACTGCATAATATGGGTAATAATGCATGTTATATTGATAATGATATAAGTAATAAGTATAATTGTTACAGTTCTAGCGATAATAACTGCATAATATAGGTAATAATGCACGTTATATTGCTAATAATATGAGTAATGAGTGCAATTATTACAGTTCTAGCGATAATAACTGCATAATATGGGTAGTAATGCATGTTATATTGATAATAATATAAGTAATAAGTATAATTATTACAGTTCTAGCGATAATAACTGCATTATATGGGTAATAATGCACGTTATATTGCTAACAATATAAGTAATAAGTATAATTATTACAGTTCTAGCGATAATAATAGTAAAATATGGCTAATAGTGCATGATATATTGATAATAGTAAAAGTAATAAGTATATTTATTACAGTTCTATCGATAATAACTGCATAATATGGGTAAAAATGCATGTTATATTGATGATAATGAAAGTAATACGTATATTTATTATAGTTCTAGCGATAATAACTGCATAATATGGGTAATAATGCATGTTATATTGAGAATAATATAAGTAATAAGTATAATTATTACAGTTCTGGCGATAATAACGGCATAATATGGGTAATAATGCATGTTATATTGCTAATAGTATAAGTAATAAGTATAATTATTACAGTTCTATCGATAATACCTCCATTATATGGGTAATAATGCATGTTATATTGATAATGATATAAGTAATTAGTATAATTATTACAGTTCTAGCGATAATAACTGCATAATATGGGTAATAATGCACGTTATATTGCTAATAATATAAGTAATGAGTACAATTATTACAGTTCTAGCGATAATAACTGCATTATATGGGTAATAATGCATGTTATATTGATAATAATATAAGTAATAAGTATAATTATTACAGTTCTAGCGATAATAACTGCATTATATGGGTAATAATGCATGTTATATTGATGATAATAAAAGTAATACGTATATTTATTACAGTTCCAGCGCTAATAACTGCATAATATGGGTAATAATGCATGTTATATTGGTAATAATCTAAGTAATAAGTATAATTATTACAGTTCTAGCGATAATAACTGCATTATATGGATAATAATGCACGTTATATTGCTAACAATATAAGTAATAAGTATAATTATTACAGTTCTAGCGATAATAACTGCATTATATGGGTAATAATGCATGTTATATTGATGATAATGAAAGTAATACGTATATTTATTATAGTTCTAGCGATAATAACTGCATAATATGGGTAATAATACATGTTATATTGAGAATAATATAAGTAATAAGTATAATTATTACAGTTCTAGCGATAATACCGCCATTATGTGGGTAATAATGCATGTTATACTGATGATAATGAAAGTAATACGTATATTTATTATAGTTCTAGCGATAATAACTGCATTATATGGGTAATAATGCACGTTATATTGCTAATAGTATAAGTAATAAGTATAATTATTACAGTTCTAGCGATAATACCTCCCTTATATGGGTAATAATGCAGGTTATATTGATAATGATATAAGTAATAAGTATAATTATTACAGTTCTAGCGATAATAACTGCATAATATGGGTAATAATGCACGTTATTTTGCTAATAATATAAGTAAGGAGTACAATTATTACAGTTCTAGCGATAATAACTGCATAATATGGGTAATAATGCATGTTATATTGATAATAATATAAGTAATAAGTATAATTATTACAGTTCTATCGATAATAACTGCATAATATGGGTAATAATGCATGTTATATTGATGATAATGAAAGTAATACGTATATTTATTATAGTTCTAGCGATAATAACTGCATAATATGGGTAATAATGCATGTTATATTGAGAATAATATAAGTAATAAGTATAATTATTACAGTTCTGGCGATAATAACTGCATTATATGGGTAATAATGCAATGTTATATTGATAATATCGGGAGTAATAAGTATAATTATTATAGTTCTAGCGATAATAATAGTAAAATATGGCAAATAGTGCATGTTAAATTGATAATAATAAAAGTAATAAGTATATTTATTACAGTTCTATCGATAATAACTGCATAATATGGGTAATAATGCATGTTATGTTGATGATAATGAAAGTAATACGTATATTTATTATAGTTCTAGCGATAATAACTGCATAATATGGGTAATAATGCATGTTATATTGATAATAATATAAGTAATAAGTATAATTATTACAGTTCTGGCGATAATAACTGCATTATATGGGTGATAATGCACGTTATATTGCTAATAGTATAAGTAATAAGTATAATTATCACAGTTCTAGCGATAATACCTCCATTATATGGGTAATAATGCAGGTTATATTGATAATGATATAAGTAATAAGTATAATTATTACAGTTCTAGCAATAATACCTCCATTATATGGGTAATAATGCACGTTATATTGCTAATAATATAAGTAATGAGTACAATTATTACAGTTCTAGCGATAATAACTGCATTATATGGGTAATAATGCATGCTATATTGATAATAATGTAAGTAATAAGTATAATTATTACAGTTCTGGCGATAATAACTGCATTATATGGGTAATAATGCACGTTATATTGCTAATAGTATAAGTAATAAGTATAATTATTACAGTTCTAGCGATAATACCTCCATTATATGGGTAATAATGCATGTTATATTGATAATGATATGAGTAATGAGTAAAATTATTACAGTTCTAGCGATAATAACTGCATTATATGGGTAATAATGCATGCTATATTGATAATAATATAAGTAATAAGTATAATTATTACAGTTCTGGCGATGATAACTGCATTATATGGGTAATAATGCATGTTATATTGATAATATCGGGAGTAATAAGTATAATTATTATAGTTCTAGCGATAATAATAGTAAAATATGGCAAATAGTGCATGTTATATTGATAATAGTAAAAGTAATAAGTATATTTATTACAGTTCTATCGATAATAACTGCATAATATGGGTAATAATGCATGTTATGTTGATGATAATGAAAGTACTACGTATGTTTATTATAGTTCTAGCGATAGTAACTGCATAATATGGGTAATAATGCATGTTATATTGAGAATAATATAAGTAATAAGTATAATTATTACAGTTCTGGCGATAATAACTGCATTATATGGGTAATAATGCACGTTATATTGCTAATAGTATAAGTAATAAGTATAATTATTACAGTTCTATCGATAATAACTGCATTATATGGGTAACAATGCATGTTATATTGATAATATCAGGAGTAATAAGTATAATTATTATAGTTCTAGCGACAATAATAGTAAAATATGGCAAATAGTGCATGTTATATTGATAATAATAAAAGTAATAAGTATATTTATTACAGTTCTATCGATAATAACTGCATGATATGGGTAATAATGCACGTTATATTGCTAATAGTATAAGTAATGAGTACGATTATTACAGTTCTAGCGATAATAACTGCATTATATGGGTAATAATGCATGTTATATTGAGAATATCAGGAGTAATAAGTATAATTATTATAGTTCTAGCGATAATAACTGCATAATATGGGTAATAATGCACGTTATATTCCTAATAATATAAGTAATGAGTACGATTATTACAGTTCTAGCGATAATAACTGCATTATATGGGTAATAATGCATGTTATATTGATAATATCAGGAGTAATAAGTATAATTATTATAGTTCTAGCGATAATAATAGTAAAATATGGCAAATAGTGCATGTTATATTGATAATAATAAAAGTAATAAGTATATTTATTACAGTTCTATCGATAATAACTGCATGATATGGGTAATAATGCACGTTATATTGCTAATAGCATAAGTAATAAGTATAATTATCACAGTTCTAGCGATAATACCTCCATTATATGGGTAATAATGCAGGTTATATTGATAATGATATAAGTAATAAGTATAATTATTACAGTTCTAGCAATAATACCTCCATTATATGGGTAATAATGCACGTTATATTGCTAATAATATAAGTAATGAGTACAATTATTACAGTTCTAGCGATAATAACTGCATTATATGGGTAATAATGCATGCTATATTGATAATAATGTAAGTAATAAGTATAATTATTACAGTTCTGGCGATAATAACTGCATTATATGGGTAATAATGCACGTTATATTGCTAATAGTATAAGTAATAAGTATAATTATTACAGTTCTAGCGATAATACCTCCATTATATGGGTAATAATGCATGTTATATTGATAATGATATGAGTAATGAGTAAAATTATTACAGTTCTAGCGATAATAACTGCATTATATGGGTAATAATGCATGCTATATTGATAATAATATAAGTAATAAGTATAATTATTACAGTTCTGGCGATGATAACTGCATTATATGGGTAATAATGCATGTTATATTGATAATATCGGGAGTAATAAGTATAATTATTATAGTTCTAGCGATAATAATAGTAAAATATGGCAAATAGTGCATGTTATATTGATAATAGTAAAAGTAATAAGTATATTTATTACAGTTCTATCGATAATAACTGCATAATATGGGTAATAATGCATGTTATGTTGATGATAATGAAAGTACTACGTATGTTTATTATAGTTCTAGCGATAGTAACTGCATAATATGGGTAATAATGCATGTTATATTGAGAATAATATAAGTAATAAGTATAATTATTACAGTTCTGGCGATAATAACTGCATTATATGGGTAATAATGCACGTTATATTGCTAATAGTATAAGTAATAAGTATAATTATTACAGTTCTATCGATAATAACTGCATTATATGGGTAACAATGCATGTTATATTGATAATATCAGGAGTAATAAGTATAATTATTATAGTTCTAGCGACAATAATAGTAAAATATGGCAAATAGTGCATGTTATATTGATAATAATAAAAGTAATAAGTATATTTATTACAGTTCTATCGATAATAACTGCATGATATGGGTAATAATGCACGTTATATTGCTAATAGTATAAGTAATGAGTACGATTATTACAGTTCTAGCGATAATAACTGCATTATATGGGTAATAATGCATGTTATATTGAGAATATCAGGAGTAATAAGTATAATTATTATAGTTCTAGCGATAATAACTGCATAATATGGGTAATAATGCACGTTATATTCCTAATAATATAAGTAATGAGTACGATTATTACAGTTCTAGCGATAATAACTGCATTATATGGGTAATAATGCATGTTATATTGATAATATCAGGAGTAATAAGTATAATTATTATAGTTCTAGCGATAATAATAGTAAAATATGGCAAATAGTGCATGTTATATTGATAATAATAAAAGTAATAAGTATATTTATTACAGTTCTATCGATAATAACTGCATGATATGGGTAATAATGCACGTTATATTGCTAATAGCATAAGTAATAAGTATAATTATTACAGTTCTATCGATAATACCTCCATTATATGGGTAATAATGCAGGTTATATTGATAATGATATAAGTAATAAGTATAATTATTACAGTTCTAGCAATAATACCTCCATTATATGGGTAATAATGCACGTTATATTGCTAATAATATAAGTAATGAGTACAATTATTACAGTTCTAGCGATAATAACTGCATTATATGGGTAATAATGCATGCTATATTGATAATAATGTAAGTAATAAGTATAATTATTACAGTTCTGGCGATAATAACTGCATTATATGGGTAATAATGCACGTTATATTGCTAATAGTATAAGTAATAAGTATAATTATTACAGTTCCAGCGATAATACCTCCATTATATGGGTAATAATGCATGTTATATTGATAATGATATGAGTAATGAGTAAAATTATTACAGTTCTAGCGATAATAACTGCATTATATGGGTAATAATGCATGCTATATTGATAATAATATAAGTAATAAGTATAATTATTACAGTTCTGGCGATGATAACTGCATTATATGGGTAATAATGCATGTTATATTGATAATATCGGGAGTAATAAGTATAATTATTATAGTTCTAGCGATAATAATAGTAAAATATGGCAAATAGTGCATGTTATATTGATAATAGTAAAAGTAATAAGTATATTTATTAGAGTTCTATCGATAATAACTGCATAATATGGGTAATAATGCATGTTATGTTGATGATAATGAAAGTACTACGTATGTTTATTATAGTTCTAGCGATAGTAACTGCATAATATGGGTAATAATGCATGTTATATTGAGAATAATATAAGTAATAAGTATAATTATTACAGTTCTGGCGATAATAACTGCATTATATGGGTAATAATGCACGTTATATTGCTAATAGTATAAGTAATAAGTATAATTATTACAGTTCTATCGATAATAACTGCATTATATGGGTAACAATGCATGTATATTGATAATATCAGGAGTAATAAGTATAATTATTATAGTTCTAGCGACAATAATAGTAAAATATGGCAAATAGTGCATGTTATATTGATAATAATAAAAGTAATAAGTATATTTATTACAGTTCTATCGATAATAACTGCATGATATGGGTAATAATGCACGTTATATTGCTAATAGTATAAGTAATGAGTACGATTATTACAGTTCTAGCGATAATAACTGCATTATATGGGTAATAATGCATGTTATATTGATAATGATATGAGTAATGAGTAAAATTATTACAGTTCTAGCGATAATAACTGCATTATATGGGTAATAATGCATGCTATATTGATAATAATATAAGTAATAAGTATAATTATTACAGTTCTGGCGATGATAACTGCATTATATGGGTAATAATGCATGTTATATTGATAATATCGGGAGTAATAAGTATAATTATTATAGTTCTAGCGATAATAATAGTAAAATATGGCAAATAGTGCATGTTATATTGATAATAGTAAAAGTAATAAGTATATTTATTAGAGTTCTATCGATAATAACTGCATAATATGGGTAATAATGCATGTTATGTTGATGATAATGAAAGTACTACGTATGTTTATTATAGTTCTAGCGATAGTAACTGCATAATATGGGTAATAATGCATGTTATATTGAGAATAATATAGGTAATAAGTATAATTATTACAGTTCTGGCGATAATAACTGCATTATATGGGTAATAATGCACGTTATATTGCTAATAGTATAAGTAATAAGTATAATTATTACAGTTCTATCGATAATAACTGCATTATATGGGTAACAATGCATGTTATATTGATAATATCAGGAGTAATAAGTATAATTATTATAGTTCTAGCGACAATAATAGTAAAATATGGCAAATAGTGCATGTTATATTGATAATAATAAAAGTAATAAGTATATTTATTACAGTTCTATCGATAATAACTGCATGATATGGGTAATAATGCACGTTATATTGCTAATAGTATAAGTAATGAGTACGATTATTACAGTTCTAGCGATAATAACTGCATTATATGGGTAATAATGCATGTTATATTGAGAATATCAGGAGTAATAAGTATAATTATTATAGTTCTAGCGATAATAACTGCATAATATGGGTAATAATGCACGTTATATTCCTAATAATATAAGTAATGAGTACGATTATTACAGTTCTAGCGATAATAACTGCATTATATGGGTAATAATGCATGTTATATTGATAATATCAGGAGTAATAAGTATAATTATTATAGTTCTAGCGATAATAATAGTAAAATATGGCAAATAGTGCATGTTATATTGATAATAATAAAAGTAATAAGTATATTTATTACAGTTCTATCGATAATAACTGCATGATATGGGTAATAATGCACGTTATATTGCTAATAGCATAAGTAATAAGTATAATTATTACAGTTCTATCGATAATACCTCCATTATATGGGTAATAATGCAGGTTATATTGATAATGATATAAGTAATAAGTATAATTATTACAGTTCTAGCAATAATACCTCCATTATATGGGTAATAATGCACGTTATATTGCTAATAATATAAGTAATGAGTACAATTATTACAGTTCTAGCGATAATAACTGCATTATATGGGTAATAATGCATGCTATATTGATAATAATGTAAGTAATAAGTATAATTATTACAGTTCTGGCGATAATAACTGCATTATATGGGTAATAATGCACGTTATATTGCTAATAGTATAAGTAATAAGTATAATTATTACAGTTCCAGCGATAATACCTCCATTATATGGGTAATAATGCATGTTATATTGATAATGATATGAGTAATGAGTAAAATTATTACAGTTCTAGCGATAATAACTGCATTATATGGGTAATAATGCATGCTATATTGATAATAATATAAGTAATAAGTATAATTATTACAGTTCTGGCGATGATAACTGCATTATATGGGTAATAATGCATGTTATATTGATAATATCGGGAGTAATAAGTATAATTATTATAGTTCTAGCGATAATAATAGTAAAATATGGCAAATAGTGCATGTTATATTGATAATAGTAAAAGTAATAAGTATATTTATTAGAGTTCTATCGATAATAACTGCATAATATGGGTAATAATGCATGTTATGTTGATGATAATGAAAGTACTACGTATGTTTATTATAGTTCTAGCGATAGTAACTGCATAATATGGGTAATAATGCATGTTATATTGAGAATAATATAAGTAATAAGTATAATTATTACAGTTCTGGCGATAATAACTGCATTATATGGGTAATAATGCACGTTATATTGCTAATAGTATAAGTAATAAGTATAATTATTACAGTTCTATCGATAATACCTCCATTATATGGGTAATAATGCATGTTATATTGATAATGATATAAGTAATAAGTATAATTATTACAGTTCTAGCGATAATAACTGCATTATATGGGTAATAATGCATGTTATATTGAAAATAATATAAGTAATAAGTATAATTATTACAGTTCTAGCGATAATAACTGCATTATATGGGTAATAATGCATGTTATATTGATAATGTTATAAGTAATAAGTATAATTATTACAGTTCTAGCGATAATAACTGCATAATATGGGTAATAATGCATGTTATATTGAGAATAATATAAGTAATAAGTATAATTATTACAGTTCTGGCGATAATAACTGCATTATATGGGTAATAATGCAATGTTATATTGATAATATCGGGAGTAATAAGTATAATTATTATAGTTCTAGCGATAATAATAGTAAAATATGGCAAATAGTGCATGTTATATTGATAATAATAAAAGTAATAAGTATATTTATTACAGTTCTATCGATAATAACTGCATAATATGGGTAATAATGCTTGTTATATTGATGATAATAAAAGTAATACGTATGTTTATTATAGTTCTTGCGATAATAACTGCATAATATGGGTAATAATGCATGTTATATTGAGAATAATATAAGTAATAAGTATAATTATTACAGTTCTGGCGATAATAACTGCATTATATGGGTAATAATGCATGTTATATTGATAATGATATAAGTAATAAGTATAATTATTACAGTTCTAGCGATAATAACTGCATTATATGGGTAATAATGCATGTTATATTGAAAATAATATAAGTAATAAGTATAATTATTACAGTTCTAGCGATAATAACTGCATTATATGGGTAATAATGCATGTTATATTGATAATGTTATAAGTAATAAGTATAATTATTACAGTTCTAGCGATAATAACTGCATAATATGGGTAATAATGCATGTTATATTGAGAATAATATAAGTAATAAGTATAATTATTACAGTTCTGGCGATAATAACTGCATTATATGGGTAATAATGCAATGTTATATTGATAATATCGGGAGTAATAAGTATAATTATTATAGTTCTAGCGATAATAATAGTAAAATATGGCAAATAGTGCATGTTATATTGATAATAATAAAAGTAATAAGTATATTTATTACAGTTCTATCGATAATAACTGCATAATATGGGTAATAATGCTTGTTATATTGATGATAATAAAAGTAATACGTATATTTATTATAGTTCTTGCGATAATAACTGCATAATATGGGTAATAATGCATGTTATATTGAGAATAATATAAGTAATAAGTATAATTATTACAGTTCTGGCGATAATAACTGCATTATATGGGTAACAATGCATGTTATATTGATAATATCAGGAGTAATAAGTATAATTATTATAGTTCTAGCGATAATAATAGTAAAATATGGCAAATAGTGCATGTTATATTGATAATAATAAAAGTAATAAGTATATTTATTACAGTTCTATCGATAATAACTGCATGATATGGGTAATAATGCACGTTATACTGCTAATAGTATAAGTAATGAGTACGATTATTACAGTTCTAGCGATAATAACTGCATTATATGGGTAATAATGCATGTTATATTGATAATATCAGGAGTAATAAGTATAATTATTATAGTTCTAGCGATAATAACTGCATAATATGGGTAATAATGCACGTTATATTGCTAATAATATAAGTAATGAGTACGATTATTACAGTTCTAGCGATAATAACTGCATTATATGGGTAATAATGCATGTTATATTGATAATATCAGGAGTAATAAGTATAATTATTATAGTTCTAGCGATAATAATAGTAAAATATGGCAAATAGTGCATGTTATATTGATAATAATAAAAGTAATAAGTATATTTATTACAGTTCTATCGATAATAACTGCATGATATGGGTAATAATGCACGTTATATTGCTAATAGCATAAGTAATAAGTATAATTATTACAGTTCTATCGATAATACCTCCATTATATGGGTAATAATGCATGTTATATTGATAATGATATAAGTAATAAGTATAATTATTACAGTTCTAGCGATAATAACTGCATAATATGGGTAATAATGCACGTTATATTGCTAATAATATAAGTAATGAGTACAATTATTACAGTTCTAGCGATAATAACTGCATTATATGGGTAATAATGCATGTTATATTGATAATACTATAAGTAATAAGTATAATTATTACAGTTCTAGCGATAATAACTGCATTATATGGGTAATAATGCATGTTATATTGATAATATTGGGAGTAATAAGTATAATTATAATAGTTTTAGCGATAATAATAGTAAAATATGGCAAATAGTGCATGTTATATTGATAATAATAAAAGTAATAAATATATTTATTACAGTTCTATCGATAATAACGGCATAATATGGGTAATAATGCATGTTATATTGCTAATAGTATAAGTAATAAGTATAATTATTACAGTTCTATCGATAATACCTCCATTATATGGGTAATAATGCTTGTTATATTGATAATGATATAAGTAATTAGTATAATTACTACAGTTCTAGCGATAATAACTGCATAATATGGGTAATAATGCACGTTATATTGCTAATAATATAAGTAATGAGTACAATTATTACAGTTCTAGCGATAATAACTGCATTATATGGGTAATAATGCATGTTATATTGATAATAATATAAGTAATAAGTATAATTATTACAGTTCTAGCGATAATAACTGCATTATATGGGTAATAAAGCATGTTATATTGATGATAATAAAAGTAATACGTATATTTATTACAGTTCTAGCGATAATAACTGCATAATATGGGTAATAATGCATGTTATATTGGTAATAATCTAAGTAATAAGTATAATTATTACAGTTCTAGCGATAATAACTGCATTATATGGATAATAATGCACGTTATATTGCTAACAATATAAGTAATAAGTATAATTATTACAGTTCTAGCGATAATAACTGCATTATATGGGTAATAATGCATGTTATATTGATGATAATGAAAGTAATACGTATATTTATTATAGTTCTAGCGATAATAACTGCATAATATGGGTAATAATACATGTTATATTGAGAATAATATAAGTAATAAACATAATTATTACAGTTCTGGCGATAATAACTGCATTATATGGGTAATAACGCACGTTATATTGCTAATAGTATAAGTAATAAGTATAATTATTACAGTTCTAACGAGAATACCTCCATTATATGGGTAATAATGCATGTTATATTGATAATGATATAAGTAGTAAGTATAATTGTTACAGTTCTAGCGATAATAACTGCATAATATAGGTAATAATGCACGTTATATTGCTAATAATATAAGTAATGAGTGCAATTATTACAGTTCTAGCGATAATAACTGCATAATATGGGTAATAATGCATGTTATATTGATAATGATATAAGTAATAAGTATAATTATTACAGTTCTAGCGATAATAACTGCATAATATGGGTAATAATGCACGTTATATTGCTAATAATATAAGTAATGAGTATAATTATTACAGTTCTAGCGATAATAACTGCATTGTATGGGTTATAAGGCACGTTATATTGCTAATAGTATAAGTAATAAGTATAATTATTACAGTTCTAGCGAGAATACCTCCATTATATGGGTAATAATGCATGTTATATTGATAATGATATAAGTAATAAGTATAATTGTTACAGTTCTAGCGATAATAACTGCATAATATAGGTAATAATGCACGTTATATTGCTAATAATATAAGTAATGAGTGCAATTATTACAGTTCTAGCGATAATAACTGCATAATATGGGTAATAATGCATGTTATATTGATAATGATATAAGTAATAAGTATAATTATTACAGTTCTAGCGATAATAACTGCATAATATGGGTAATAATGCACGTTATATTGCTAATAATATAAGTAATGAGTATAATTATTACAGTTCTAGCGATAATAACTGCATTGTATGGGTTATAAGGCATGTTATATTGATAATAATATAAGTAATAAGTATAATTATTACAGTTCTAGCGATAATACCTCCATTATGTGGGTAATAATGCATGATATACTGATGATAATGAAAGTAATACGTATATTTATTATAGTTCTAGCGATAATAACTGCATAATATGGGTAATAATGCATGTTATATTGAGAATAATATAAGTAATAAGTATAATTATTACAGTTCTAGCGATAATACCTCCATTATGTGGGTAATAATGCACGTTATACTGATGATAATGAAAGTAATACGTATATTTATTATAGTTCTAGCGATAATAACTGCATAATATGGGTAATAATGCACGTTATATTGCTAACAATATAAGCAATAAGTATAATTATTACAGTTCTAGCGGTAATAATAGTAAAATATGGCTAATAGTGCATGATATATTGATAACACTAAAAGTAATAAGTATATTTATTACAGTTCTAGCGATAATAACTGCATAATTTGGGTAATAATGCATGTTATATTGAGAATAATATAAGTAATAAGTATAATTATTACAGTTCTGGCGATAATAACTGCATTATATGGGTAATAACGCACGTTATATTGCTAATAGTATAAGTAATAAGTATAATTATTACAGTTCTAGCGAGAATACCTCCATTATATGGGTAATAATGCATGTTATATTGATAATGATATAAGTAATAAGTATAATTGTTACAGTTCTAGCGATAATAACTGCATAATATAGGTAATAATGCACGTTATATTGCTAATAATATAAGTAATGAGTGCAATTATTACAGTTCTAGCGATAATAACTGCATAATATGGGTAATAATGCATGTTATATTGATAATGATATAAGTAATAAGTATAATTATTACAGTTCTAGCGATAATAACTGCATAATATGGGTAATAATGCACGTTATATTGCTAATAATATAAGTAATGAGTATAATTATTACAGTTCTAGCGATAATAACTGCATTGTATGGGTAATAAGGCATGTTATATTGATAATAATATAAGTAATAAGTATAATTATTACAGTTCTAGCGATAATACCTCCATTATGTGGGTAATAATGCATGTTATACTGATGATAATGAAAGTAATACGTATATTTATTATAGTTCTAGCGATAATAACTGCATAATATGGGTAATAATGCATGTTATATTGAGAATAATATAAGTAATAAGTATAATTATTACAGTTCTAGCGATAATTCCTCCATTATGTGGGTAATAATGCATGTTATACTGATGATAATGAAAGTAATACGTATATTTATTATAGTTCTAGCGATAATAACTGCATAATATGGGTAATAATGCACGTTATATTGCTAACAATATAAGCAATAAGTATAATTATTACAGTTCTAGCGGTAATAATAGTAAAATATGGCTAATAGTGCATGATATATTGATAATACTAAAAGTAATAAGTATATTTATTACAGTTCTATCGATTATAACTGCATAATATGGGTACTAATGCATGTTATATTGATGATAATGAAAGTAGTAAGTATATTTATTACAGTTCTAGCGATAATAACTGCATAATATGGGTAATAATGCACGTTATATTGCTAATAATATAAGTAATGAGTATAATTATTACAGTTCTAGCGATAATAACTGCATTGTATGGGTAATAAGGCATGTTATATTGATAATAATATAAGTAATAAGTATAATTATTACAGTTCTAGCGATAATACCTCCATTATGTGGGTAATAATGCATGTTATACTGATGATAATTAAAGTAATACGTATATTTATTATAGTTCTAGCGATAATAACTGCATAATATGGGTAATAATGCATGTTATATTGAGAATAATATAAGTAATAAGTATAATTATTACAGTTCTAGCGATAATTCCTCCATTATGTGGGTAATAATGCATGTTATACTGATGATAATGAAAGTAATACGTATATTTATTATAGTTCTAGCGATAATAACTGCATAATATAGGTAATAATGCACGTTATATTGCTAATAATATAAGTAATGAGTGCAATTATTACAGTTCTAGCGATAATAACTGCATAATATGGGTAATAATGCATGTTATATTGATAATAATATAAGTAATAAGTATAATTATTACAGTTCTAGCGATAATAACTGCATTATATGGGTAATAATGCATGTTATATTGATGATAATAAAAGTAATACGTATATTTATTACAGTTCTAGCGATAATAACTGCATAATATGGGTAATAATGCATGTTATATTGGTAATAATCTAAGTAATAAGTATAATTATTACAGTTCTAGCGATAATACCTCCATTATGTGGGTAATAATGCACGTTATACTGATGATAATGAAAGTAATACGCATATTTATTATAGTTCTAGCGATAATAACTGCATAATATGGGTAATAATGCACGTTATATTGCTAACAATATAAGCAATAAGTATAATTATTACAGTTCTAGCGGTAATAATAGTAAAATATGGCTAATAGTGCATGATATATTGATAATACTAAAAGTAATAAGTATATTTATTACAGTTCTAGCGATAATAACTGCATAATATGGGTAATAATGCATGTTATATTGATAATGATATAAGTAATAAGTATAATTATTACAGTTCTAGCGATAATAACTGCATAATATGGGTAATAATGCACGTTATATTGCTAATAATATAAGTAATGAGTATAATTATTACAGTTCTAGCGATAATAACTGCATTGTATGGGTAATAAGGCATGTTATATTGATAATAATATAAGTAATAAGTATAATTATTACAGTTCTAGCGATAATACCTCCATTATGTGGGTAATAATGCATGTTATACTGATGATAATGAAAGTAATACGTATATTTATTATAGTTCTAGCGATAATAACTGCATAATATGGGTAATAATGCATGTTATATTGAGAATAATATAAGTAATAAGTATAATTATTACAGTTCTAGCGATAATTCCTCCATTATGTGGGTAATAATGCATGTTATACTGATGATAATGAAAGTAATACGTATATTTATTATAGTTCTAGCGATAATAACTGCATAATATGGGTAATAATGCACGTTATATTGCTAACAATATAAGCAATAAGTATAATTATTACAGTTCTAGCGGTAATAATAGTAAAATATGGCTAATAGTGCATGATATATTGATAATACTAAAAGTAATAAGTATATTTATTACAGTTCTATCGATAATAACTGCATAATATGGGTACTAATGCATGTTATATTGATGATAATGAAAGTAGTAAGTATATATATTACAGTTCTAGCGATAATAACTGCATAATTTGGGTAATAATGCATGTTATATTGAGAATAATATAAGTAATAAGTATAATTATTACAGTTCTGGCGATAATAACTGCATTATATGGGTAATAACGCACGTTATATTGCTAATAGTATAAGTAATAAGTATAATTATTACAGTTCTAGCGAGAATACCTCCATTATATGGGTAATAATGCATGTTATATTGATAATGATATAAGTAATAAGTATAATTGTTACAGTTCTAGCGATAATAACTGCATTATATGGGTAATAATGCATGTTATATTGATGATAATGAAAGTAATACGTATATTTATTATAGTTCTAGCGATAATAACTGCATAATATGGGTATTAATACATGTTATATTGAGAATAATATAAGTAATAAGTATAATTATTACAGTTCTGGCGATAATAACTGCATTATATGGGTAATAACGCACGTTATATTGCTATTAGTATAAGTAATAAGTATAATTATTACAGTTCTAGCGATAATACCTCCATTATATGGGTAATAATGCATGTTATATTGAGAATGATATAAGTAATTAGTATAATTGTTACAGTTCTAGCGATAATAACTGCATAATATAGGTAATAATGCACGTTATATTGCTAATAATATAAGTAATGAGTGCAATTATTACAGTTCTAGCGATAATAACTGCATTATATGGGTAATAATGCATGTTATATTGATAATAATATAAGTAATAAGTATAATTATTACAGTTCTAGCGATAATAACTGCATTATATGGGTAATAATGCATGTTATATTGATAATATTGGGAGTAATAAGTATAATTATAATAGTTTTAGCGATAATAATAGTAAAATATGGCAAATAGTGCATGTTATATGGATAATAATAAAAGTAATAAATATATTTATTACAGTTCTATCGATAATAACGGCATAATATGGGTAATAATGCATGTTATATTGCTAATAGTATAAGTAATAAGTATAATTATTACAGTTCTATCGATAATACCTCCATTATATGGGTAATAATGCATGTTATATTGAGAATGATATAAGTAATTAGTATAATTGTTACAGTTCTAGCGATAATAACTGCATAATATAGGTAATAATGCACGTTATATTGCTAATAATATAAGTAATGAGTGCAATTATTACAGTTCTAGCGATAATAACTGCATAATATGGGTAATAATGCATGTTATATTGATAATAATATAAGTAATAAGAATAATTATTACAGTTCTAGCGATAATAACTGCATTATATGGGTAATAATGCACGTTATATTGCTAACAATATAAGTAATAAGTATAATTATTACAGTTCCAGCGATAATAATAGTAAAATATGGCTAATAGTGCATGATATATTGATAATAGTAAAAGTAATAAGTATATTTATTACAGTTCTATCGATAATAACTGCATAATATAGGTAATAATGCATGTTATATTGATGATAATGAAAGTAATACGTATATTTATTACAGTTCTAGCGATAATAACTGCATTATATGGGTAATAATGCACGTTATATTGCTAATAGTATAAGTAATAAGTATAATTATTACAGTTCTAGCGATAATACCTCCCTTATATGGGTAATAATGCAGGTTATATTGATAATGATATAAGTAATAAGTATAATTATTACAGTTCTAGCGATAATAACTGCATAATATGGGTAATAATGCACGTTACTTTGCTAATAATACAAGTAAGGAGTACAATTATTACAGTTCTAGCGATAATAACTGCATAATATGGGTAATAATGCATGTTATATTGATAATAATATAAGTAATAAGTATAATTATTACAGTTCTAGCGATAATAACTGCATAATATGGGTAATAATGCACGTTATATTGCTAATAATATAAGTAATGAGTACAATTATTACAGTTCTAGCGATAATAACTGCATTATATGGGTAATAATGCATGTTATATTGATAATAATATAAGTAATAAGTATAATTATTACAGTTCTAGCGATAATAACTGCATTATATGGGTAATAATGCATGTTATATTGATAATATTGGGAGTAATAAGTATAATTATAATAGTTTTAGCGATAATAATAGTAAAATATGGCAAATAGTGCATGTTATATGGATAATAATAACAGTAATAAATATATTTATTACAGTTCTATCGATAATAACGGCATAATATGGGAAATAATGCATGTTATATTGCTAATAGTATAAGTAATAAGTATAATTATTACAGTTCTATCGATAATACCTCCATTATATGGGTAATAATGCATGTTATATTGAGAATGATATAAGTAATTAGTATAATTATTACAGTTCTAGCGATACTAACTGCATAATATGGGTAATAATGCATGTTATATTGGTAATAATCTAAGTAATAAGTATAATTATTACAGTTCTAGCGATAATAACTGCATTATATGGATAATAATGCACGTTATATTGCTAACAATATAAGTAATAAGTATAATTACTACAGTTCTAGCGATAATAACTGCATTATATGGGTAATAATGCATGTTATATTGATGATAATGAAAGTAATACGTATATTTATTATAGTTCTAGCGATAATAACTGCATAATATGGGTATTAATACATGTTATATTGAGAATAATATAAGTAATAAGTATAATTATTACAGTTCTGGCGATAATAACTGCATTATATGGGTAATAACGCACGTTATATTGCTATTAGTATAAGTAATATGTATAATTATTACAGTTCTAGCGATAATACCTCCATTATATGGGTAATAATGCATGTTATATTGATAATGATATAAGTAATTAGTATAATTGTTACAGTTCTAGCGATAATAACTGCATAATATAGGTAATAATGCACGTTATATTGCTAATAATATAAGTAATGAGTGCAATTATTACAGTTCTAGCGATAATAACTGCATTATATGGGTAATAATGCATGTTATATTGATAATAATATAAGTAATAAGTATAATTATTACAGTTCTAGCGATAATAACTGCATTATATGGGTAATAATGCATGTTATATTGATAATATTGGGAGTAATAAGTATAATTATAATAGTTTTAGCGATAATAATAGTAAAATATGGCAAATAGTGCATGTTATATGGATAATAATAAAAGTAATAAATATATTTATTACAGTTCTATCGATAATAACGGCATAATATGGGTAATAATGCATGTTATATTGCTAATAGTATAAGTAATAAGTATAATTATTACAGTTCTATCGATAATACCTCCATTATATGGGTAATAATGCATGTTATATTGAGAATGATATAAGTAATTAGTATAATTGTTACAGTTCTAGCGATAATAACTGCATAATATAGGTAATAATGCACGTTATATTGCTAATAATATAAGTAATGAGTGCAATTATTACAGTTCTAGCGATAATAACTGCATAATATGGGTAATAATGCATGTTATATTGATAATAATATAAGTAATAAGTATAATTATTACAGTTCTAGCGATAATAACTGCATTATATGGGTAATAATGCACGTTATATTGCTAACAATATAAGTAATAAGTATAATTATTACAGTTCTAGCGATAATAATAGTAAAATATGGCTAATAGTGCATGATATATTGATAATAGTAAAAGTAATAAGTATATTTATTACAGTTCTATCGATAATAACTGCATAATATAGGTAATAATGCATGTTATATTGATGATAATGAAAGTAATACGTATATTTATTACAGTTCTAGCGATAATAACTGCATTATATGGGTAATAATGCACGTTATATTGCTAATAGTATAAGTAATAAGTATAATTATTACAGTTCTAGCGATAATACCTCCCTTATATGGGTAATAATGCAGGTTATATTGATAATGATATAAGTAATAAGTATAATTATTACAGTTCTAGCGATAATAACTGCATAATATGGGTAATAATGCACGTTACTTTGCTAATAATACAAGTAAGGAGTACAATTATTACAGTTCTAGCGATAATAACTGCATAATATGGGTAATAATGCATGTTATATTGATAATAATATAAGTAATAAGTATAATTATTACAGTTCTAGCGATAATAACTGCATAATATGGGTAATAATGCACGTTATATTGCTAATAATATAAGTAATGAGTATAATTATTACAGTTCTAGCGATAATAACTGCATTATATGGGTAATAAGGCATGTTATATTGATAATAATATAAGTAATAAGTATAATTGTTAGAGTTCTAGCGATAATACCTCCATTATGTGGGTAATAATGCATGTTATACTGATGATAATGAAAGTACTACATATATTTTTTATAGTTCTAGCGATAATAACTGCATAATATGGGTAATAATGCACGTTATATTGCTAACAATATAAGCAATAAGTATAATTATTACAGTTCTAGCGGTAATAATAGTAAAATATGGCTAATAGTGCATGATATATTGATAATACTAAAAGTAATAAGTATATTTATTACAGTTCTATCGATAATAACTGCATAATATGGGTAATAATGCATGTTATATTGATGATAATGAAAGTAGTAAGTATATTTATTACAGTTCTAGCGATAATAACTGCATAATTTGGGTAATAATGCATGTTATATTGAGAATAATATAAGTAATAAGTATAATTATTACAGTTCTATCGATAATACCTCCATTATATGGGTAATAATGCATGTTATATTGAGAATGATATAAGTAATTAGTATAATTATTACAGTTCTAGCGATACTAACTGCATAATATGGGTAATAATGCATGTTATATTGGTAATAATCTAAGTAATAAGTATAATTATTACAGTTCTAGCGATAATAACTGCATTATATGGATAATAATGCACGTTATATTGCTAACAATATAAGTAATAAGTATAATTACTACAGTTCTAGCGATAATAACTGCATTATATGGGTAATAATGCATGTTATATTGATGATAATGAAAGTAATACGTATATTTATTATAGTTCTAGCGATAATAACTGCATAATATGGGTATTAATACATGTTATATTGAGAATAATATAAGTAATAAGTATAATTATTACAGTTCTGGCGATAATAACTGCATTATATGGGTAATAATGCACGTTATATTGCTAACAATATAAGTAATAAGTATAATTATTACAGTTCTAGCGATAATAATAGTAAAATATGGCTAATAGTGCATGATATATTGATAATAGTAAAAGTAATAACTATATTTATTACAGTTCTATCGATAATAACTGCATAATATGGGTAATAATGCATGTTATATTGATGATAATGAAAGTAGTAAGTATATTTATTACAGTTCTAGCGATAATAACTGCATTATATGCGTAATAAGGCATGTTATATTGATAATATTGGGAGTAATAAGTATAATTATTATAGTTCTAGCGATAATAATAGTAAAATATGGCTAGTAGTGCATGATATATTGATAATAGTAAAAGTAATAAGTATATTTATTACAGTTCTATCGATAATAACTGCATAATATGGGTAATAATGCATGTTATATTGATGATAATGAAAGTAATACGTATATTTTTTATAGTTCTAGCGATAATAACTGCATTATATGGGCAATAATGCACGTTATATTGCTAATAGTATAAGTAATAAGTATAATTATTACAGTTCTAGCGATAATACCTCCCTTATATGGGTAATAATGCAGGTTATATTGATAATGATATAAGTAATAAGTATAATTATTACAGTTCTAGCGATAATAACTGCATAATATGGGTAATAATGCACGTTATTTTGCTAATAATATAAGTAAGGAGTACAATTATTACAGTTCTAGCGATAATAACTGCATTATATGGGTAATAAGGCATGTTATATTGATAATAATATAAGTAATAAGTATAATTATTACAGTTCTAGCGATAATACCTCCATTATGTGGGTAATAATGCATGTTATACTGATGATAATGAAAGTAATACGTATATTTATTATAGTTCTAGCGATAATAACTGCATAATATGGGTAATAATGCACGTTATATTGCTAACAATATTAGCAATAAGTATAATTATTACAGTTCTAGCGGTAATAATAGTAAAATATGGCTAATAGTGCATGATATATTGATAATAGTAAAAGTAATAAGTATATTTATTACAGTTCTATCGATAATAACGGCATAATATGGGTAATAATGAATGTTATATTGATGATAATGAAAGTAGTAAGTATATTTATTACAGTTCTAGCGATAATAACTGCATAATTTGGGTAATAATGCATGTTATATTGAGAATAATATAAGTGATAAGTATAATTATTACAGTTCTGGCGATAATAACTGCATTATATGGGTAATAATGCACGTTATATTGCTAATAGTATAAGTAATAAGTATAATTATTACAGTTCTATCGATAATACCTCCATTATATGGGTAATAATGCATGTTATATTGATAATGATATAAGTAATAAGTATAATTATTACAGTTCTAGCGATAATAACTGCATAATATGGGTAATAATGCACGTTATATTGCTAATAATGCATGTTATATTGATAATATCAGGAGTAATAAGTATAATTATTATAGTTCTAGCGATAATAATAGTAAAATATGGCAAATAGTGCATGTTATATTGATAATAATAAAAGTAATAAGTATATTTATTACAGTTCTATCGATAATAACTGCATGATATGGGTAATAATGCACGTTATATTGCTAATAGCATAAGTAATAAGTATAATTATTACAGTTCTATCGATAATACCTCCATTATATGGGTAATAAAGCATGTTATATTGATAATGATATAAGTAATAAGTATAATTATTACAGTTCTAGCGATAAGAACTGCATAATATGGGTAATAATGCACGTTATATTGCTAATAATATAAATAATGAGTACAATTATTACAGTTCTAGCGATAATACCTGCATTATATGGGTAATAATGCATGTTATATTGATAATAATATAAGTAATAAGTATAATTATTACAGTTCTAGCGATAATAACTGCATTATATGGGTAATAATGCATGTTGTATTGATAATATTGGGAGTAATAAGTATAATTATAATAGTTTTAGCGATAATAATAGTAAAATATGGCAAATAGTGCATGTTATATGGATAATAATAAAAGTAATAAATATATTTATTACAGTTCTATCGATAATAACGGCATAATATGGGTAATAATGCATGTTATATTCCTAATAGTATAAGTAATAAGTATAATTATTACAGTTCTATCGATAATACCTCCATTATATGGGTAATAATGCATGTTATATTGAGAATGATATAAGTAATTAGTACAATTATTACAGTTCTAGCGATAATAACTGCATAATATAGGTAATAATGCACGTTATATTGCTAATAATATAAGTAATGAGTGCAATTATTACAGTTCTAGCGATAATAACTGCATAATATGGGTAATAATGCATGTTATATTGATGATAATGAAAGTAATACGTATATTTATTATAGTTCTAGCGATAATAACTGCATTATATGGGTAATAATGCACGTTATTTTGCTAATAATATACGTAAGGAGTACAATTATTACAGTTCTAGCGATAATAACTGCATAATATGGGTAATAATGCATGTTATATTGATAATAATATAAGTAATAAGTATAATTATTACAGTTCTAGCGATAATAACTGCATAATATGGGTAATAATGCACGTTATATTGCTAATAATATAAGTAATGAGTATAATTATTACAGTTCTAGCGATAATAACTGCATTATATGGGTAATAAGGCATGTTATATTGATAATAATATAAGTAATAAGTATAATTATTACAGATCTAGCGATAATACCTCCATTATGTGGGTAATAATGCATGTTATACTGATGATAATGAAAGTAATACGTATATTTATTATAGTTCTAGCGATAATAACTGCATAATATGGGTAATAATGCATGTTATATTGAGAATAATATAAGTAATAAGTATAATTATTACAGTTCTAGCGATAATACCTCCATTATGTGGGTAATAATGCATGTTATACTGATGATAATGAAAGTAATACGTATATTTATTATAGTTCTAGCGATAATAACTGCATAATATGGGTAATAATGCACGTTATATTGCTAACAATATAAGCAATAAGTATAATTATTACAGTTCTAGCGGTAATAATAGTAAAATATGGCTAATAGTGCATGATATATTGATAATAGTAAAAGTAATAAGTATATTTATTACAGTTCTATCGATAATAACTGCATAATATGGGTAATAATGCATGTTATATTGATGATAATGAAAGTAGTAAGTATATTTATTACAGTTCTAGCGATAATAACTGCATTACATGCGTAATAAGGCATGTTATATTGATAATATCGGGAGTAATAAGTATAATTATTATAGTTCCAGCGATAATAATAGTAAAATATGGCTAATAGTGCATGATATATTGATAATAGTAAAAGTAATAAGTATATTTATTACAGTTCTATCGATAATAACTGCATAATATGGGTAATAATGCATGTTATGTTGATGATAATGAAAGTAATACGTATGTTTATTATAGTTCTAGCGATAGTAACTGCATAATATGGGTAATAATGCATGTTATATTGAGAATAATATAAGTAATAAGTATAATTATTACAGTTCTCGCGATAATAACTGCATTATATGGGTAATAATGCACGTTATATTGCTAATAATATAAGTAATATGTATAATTATTACAGTTCTAGCGATAATAACTGCATTATATGGGTAATAATGCATGTTATATTGATAATATTGCGAGTAATAAGTATAATTATAATAGTTTTAGCGATAATAATAGTAAAATATGGCAAATAGTGCATGTTATATTGATAAGAATAAAAGTAATAAATATATTTATTACAGTTCTATCGATAATAACGGCATAATATGGGTAATAATGCATGTTATATTGATGATAATAAAAGTAATACGTATATTTATTACAGTTCTAGCGATAATAACTGCATAATATGGGTAATAATGCATGTTATATTGAGAATAATATAAGTAATAAGTATAATTATTACAGTTCTGGCGATAATAACTGCATTATATGGGTAATAATGCAATGTTATATTGATAATATCGGGAGTAATAAGTATAATTATTATAGTTCTAGCGATAATAATAGTAAAATATGGCAAATAGTGCATGTTATATTGATAATAATAAAAGTAATAAGTATATTTATTACAGTTCTATCGATAATAACTGCATAATATGGGTAATATTGCATGTTATATTGATGATAATGAAAGTAATACGTATATTTATTATAGTTCTAGCGATAATAACTACATAATATGGGTAATAATGCATGTTATATTGATAATAATATAAGTAATAAGTATAATTATTACAGTTCTGGCGATAATAACTGCATTATATGGGTGATATTGCACGTTATATTGCTAATAGTATAAGTAATAAGTATAACTGTTACAGTTCTAGCGATAATACCTCCATTATATGGGTAATAATGCAGGTTATATTGATAATGATATAAGTAATAAGTATAATTGTTACAGTTCTAGCGATAATAACTGCATAATATAGGTAATAATGCACGTTATATTGCTAATAATATAAGTAATGAGTGCAATTATTACAGTTCTAGCGATAATAACTGCATAATATGGGTAATAATGCATGTTATATTGATGATAATGAAAGTAATACGTATATTTATTATAGTTCTAGCGATAATAACTGCATTATATGGGTAATAATGCACGTTATTTTGCTAATAATATACGTAAGGAGTACAATTATTACAGTTCTAGCGATAATAACTGCATAATATGGGTAATAATGCATGTTATATTGATAATAATATAAGTAATAAGTATAATTATTACAGTTCTAGCGATAATAACTGCATAATATGGGTAATAATGCACGTTATATTGCTAATAATATAAGTAATGAGTATAATTATTACAGTTCTAGCGATAATAACTGCATTATATGGGTAATAAGGCATGTTATATTGATAATAATATAAGTAATAAGTATAATTATTACAGATCTAGCGATAATACCTCCATTATGTGGGTAATAATGCATGTTATACTGATGATAATGAAAGTAATACGTATATTTATTATAGTTCTAGCGATAATAACTGCATAATATGGGTAATAATGCATGTTATATTGAGAATAATATAAGTAATAAGTATAATTATTACAGTTCTAGCGATAATACCTCCATTATGTGGGTAATAATGCATGTTATACTGATGATAATGAAAGTAATACGTATATTTATTATAGTTCTAGCGATAATAACTGCATAATATGGGTAATAATGCACGTTATATTGCTAACAATATAAGCAATAAGTATAATTATTACAGTTCTAGCGGTAATAATAGTAAAATATGGCAAATAGTGCATGTTATATGGATAATAATAAAAGTAATAAATATATTTATTACAGTTCTATCGATAATAACGGCATAATATGGGTAATAATGCATGTTATATTGCTAATAGTATAAGTAATAAGTATAATTATTACAGTTCTATCGATAATACCTCCATTATATGGGTAATAATGCATGTTATATTGAGAATGATATAAGTAATTAGTATAATTGTTACAGTTCTAGCGATAATAACTGCATAATATAGGTAATAATGCACGTTATATTGCTAATAATATAAGTAATGAGTGCAATTATTACAGTTCTAGCGATAATAACTGCATAATATGGGTAATAATGCATGTTATATTGATGATAATGAAAGTAGTAAGTATATTTATTACAGTTCTATGGATAATAACTGCATAATATGGGTAATAATGCATGTTATGTTGATGATAATGAAAGTAATACGTATGTTTATTATAGTTCTAGCGATAGTAACTGCATAATATGGGTAATAATGCATGTTATATTGAGAATAATATAAGTAATAAGTATAATTATTACAGTTCTCGCGATAATAACTGCATTATATGGGTAATAATGCACGTTATATTGCTAATAATATAAGTAATATGTATAATTATTACAGTTCTAGCGATAATAATTGCATTATATGGGTAATAATGCATGTTATATTGATAATATTGCGAGTAATAAGTATAATTATAATAGTTTTAGCGATAATAATAGTAAAATATGGCAAATAGTGCATGTTATATTGATAACAATAAAAGTAATAAATATATTTATTACAGTTCTATCGATAATAACGGCATAATATGGGTAATAATGCATGTTATATTGATGATAATAAAAGTAATACGTATATTTATTACAGTTCTAGCGATAATAACTGCATAATATGGGTAATAATGCATGTTATATTGAGAATAATATAAGTAATAAGTATAATTATTACAGTTCTGGCGATAATAACTGCATTATATGGGTAATAATGCAATGTTATATTGATAATATCGGGAGTAATAAGTATAATTATTATAGTTCTAGCGATAATAATAGTAAAATATGGCAAATAGTGCATGTTATATTGATAATAATAAAAGTAATAAGTATATTTATTACAGTTCTATCGATAATAACTGCATAATATGGGTAATAATGCATGTTATATTGATGATAATGAAAGTAATACGTATATTTATTATAGTTCTAGCGATAATAACTGGATAATATGGGTAATAATGCATGTTATATTGATAATAATATAAGTAATAAGTATAATTATTACAGTTCTGGCGATAATAACTGCATTATATGGGTGATATTGCACGTTATATTGCTAATAGTATAAGTAATAAGTATAATTGTTACAGTTCTAGCGATAATACCTCCATTATATGGGTAATAATGCAGGTTATATTGATAATGATATAAGTAATAAGTATAATTATTACAGTTCTAGCAATAATACCTCCATTATATGGGTAATAATGCACGTTATATTGCTAATAGTATAAGTAATAAGTATAATTATTACAGTTCTATCGATAATACCTCCATTATATGGGTAATAATGCATGTTATATTGATAATGATATAAGTAATAAGTATAATTATTACAGTTCTAGCGATAATAACTGCATAATATGGGTAATAATGCACGTTATATTGCTAATAATGCATGTTATATTGATAATATCAGGAGTAATAAGTATAATTATTATAGTTCTAGCGATAATAATAGTAAAATATGGCAAATAGTGCATGTTATATTGATAATAATAAAAGTAATAAGTATATTTATTACAGTTCTATCGATAATAACTGCATGATATGGGTAATAATGCACGTTATATTGCTAATAGCATAAGTAATAAGTATAATTATTACAGTTCTATCGATAATACCTCCATTATATGGGTAATAAAGCATGTTATATTGATAATGATATAAGTAATAAGTATAATTATTACAGTTCTAGCGATAAGAACTGCATAATATGGGTAATAATGCACGTTATATTGCTAATAATATAAATAATGAGTACAATTATTACAGTTCTAGCGATAATACCTGCATTATATGGGTAATAATGCATGTTATATTGATAATAATATAAGTAATAAGTATAATTATTACAGTTCTAGCGATAATAACTGCATTATATGGGTAATAATGCATGTTTTATTGATAATATTGGGAGTAATAAGTATAATTATAATAGTTTTAGCGATAATAATAGTAAAATATGGCAAATAGTGCATGTTATATGGATAATAATAAAAGTAATAAATATATTTATTACAGTTCTATCGATAATAACGGCATAATATGGGTAATAATGCATGTTATATTCCTAATAGTATAAGTAATAAGTATAATTATTACAGTTCTATCGATAATACCTCCATTATATGGGTAATAATGCATGTTATATTGAGAATGATATAAGTAATTAGTACAATTATTACAGTTCTAGCGATAATAACTGCATAATATAGGTAATAATGCACGTTATATTGCTAATAATATAAGTAATGAGTGCAATTATTACAGTTCTAGCGATAATAACTGCATAATATGGGTAATAATGCATGTTATATTGATGATAATGAAAGTAATACGTATATTTATTATAGTTCTAGCGATAATAACTGCATAATATGGGTAATAATGCACGTTATATTGCTAACAATATAAGCAATAAGTATAATTATTACAGTTCTAGCGGTAATAATAGTAAAATATGGCTAATAGTGCATGATATATTGATAATAGTAAAAGTAATAAGTATATTTATTACAGTTCTATCGATAATAACTGCATAATATGGGTAATAATGCATGTTATATTGATGATAATGAAAGTAGTAAGTATATTTATTACAGTTCTAGCGATAATAACTGCATTACATGCGTAATAAGGCATGTTATATTGATAATATCGGGAGTAATAAGTATAATTATTATAGTTCCAGCGATAATAATAGTAAAATATGGCTAATAGTGCATGATATATTGATAATAGTAAAAGTAATAAGTATATTTATTACAGTTCTATCGATAATAACTGCATAATATGGGTAATATTGCATGTTATATTGATGATAATGAAAGTAATACGTATATTTATTATAGTTCTAGCGATAATAACTGCATAATATGGGTAATAATGCATGTTATATTGATAATAATATAAGTAATAAGTATAATTATTACAGTTCTGGCGATAATAACTGCATTATATGGGTGATATTGCACGTTATATTGCTAATAGTATAAGTAATAAGTATAACTGTTACAGTTCTAGCGATAATACCTCCATTATATGGGTAATAATGCAGGTTATATTGATAATGATATAAGTAATAAGTATAATTGTTACAGTTCTAGCGATAATAACTGCATAATATAGGTAATAATGCACGTTATATTGCTAATAATATAAGTAATGAGTGCAATTATTACAGTTCTAGCGATAATAACTGCATAATATGGGTAATAATGCATGTTATATTGATGATAATGAAAGTAATACGTATATTTATTATAGTTCTAGCGATAATAACTGCATTATATGGGTAATAATGCACGTTATTTTGCTAATAATATACGTAAGGAGTACAATTATTACAGTTCTAGCGATAATAACTGCATAATATGGGTAATAATGCATGTTATATTGATAATAATATAAGTAATAAGTATAATTATTACAGTTCTAGCGATAATAACTGCATAATATGGGTAATAATGCACGTTATATTGCTAATAATATAAGTAATGAGTATAATTATTACAGTTCTAGCGATAATAACTGCATTATATGGGTGATATTGCACGTTATATTGCTAATAGTATAAGTAATAAGTATAATTGTTACAGTTCTAGCGATAATACCTCCATTATATGGGTAATAATGCAGGTTATATTGATAATGATATAAGTAATAAGTATAATTATTACAGTTCTAGCAATAATACCTCCATTATATGGGTAATAATGCACGTTATATTGCTAATAGTATAAGTAATAAGTATAATTATTACAGTTCTATCGATAATACCTCCATTATATGGGTAATAATGCATGTTATATTGATAATGATATAAGTAATAAGTATAATTATTACAGTTCTAGCGATAATAACTGCATAATATGGGTAATAATGCACGTTATATTGCTAATAATATAAATAATGAGTACAATTATTACAGTTCTAGCGATAATACCTGCATTATATGGGTAATAATGCATGTTATATTGATAATAATATAAGTAATAAGTATAATTATTACAGTTCTAGCGATAATAACTGCATTATATGGGTAATAATGCATGTTTTATTGATAATATTGGGAGTAATAAGTATAATTATAATAGTTTTAGCGATAATAATAGTAAAATATGGCAAATAGTGCATGTTATATGGATAATAATAAAAGTAATAAATATATTTATTACAGTTCTATCGATAATAACGGCATAATATGGGTAATAATGCATGTTATATTCCTAATAGTATAAGTAATAAGTATAATTATTACAGTTCTATCGATAATACCTCCATTATATGGGTAATAATGCATGTTATATTGAGAATGATATAAGTAATTAGTACAATTATTACAGTTCTAGCGATAATAACTGCATAATATAGGTAATAATGCACGTTATATTGCTAATAATATAAGTAATGAGTGCAATTATTACAGTTCTAGCGATAATAACTGCATAATATGGGTAATAATGCATGTTATATTGATGATAATGAAAGTAATACGTATATTTATTATAGTTCTAGCGATAATAACTGCATAATATGGGTAATAATGCACGTTATATTGCTAACAATATAAGCAATAAGTATAATTATTACAGTTCTAGCGGTAATAATAGTAAAATATGGCTAATAGTGCATGATATATTGATAATAGTAAAAGTAATAAGTATATTTATTACAGTTCTATCGATAATAACTGCATAATATGGGTAATAATGCATGTTATATTGATGATAATGAAAGTAGTAAGTATATTTATTACAGTTCTAGCGATAATAACTGCATTACATGCGTAATAAGGCATGTTATATTGATAATATCGGGAGTAATAAGTATAATTATTATAGTTCCAGCGATAATAATAGTAAAATATGGCTAATAGTGCATGATATATTGATAATAGTAAAAGTAATAAGTATATTTATTACAGTTCTATCGATAATAACTGCATAATATGGGTAATAATGCATGTTATGTTGATGATAATGAAAGTAATACGTATGTTTATTATAGTTCTAGCGATAGTAACTGCATAATATGGGTAATAATGCATGTTATATTGAGAATAATATAAGTAATAAGTATAATTATTACAGTTCTCGCGATAATAACTGCATTATATGGGTAATAATGCACGTTATATTGCTAATAATATAAGTAATATGTATAATTATTACAGTTCTAGCGATAATAACTGCATTATATGGGTAATAATGCATGTTATATTGATAATATTGCGAGTAATAAGTATAATTATAATAGTTTTAGCGATAATAATAGTAAAATATGGCAAATAGTGCATGTTATATTGATAAGAATAAAAGTAATAAATATATTTATTACAGTTCTATCGATAATAACGGCATAATATGGGTAATAATGCATGTTATATTGATGATAATAAAAGTAATACGTATATTTATTACAGTTCTAGCGATAATAACTGCATAATATGGGTAATAATGCATGTTATATTGAAAATAATATAAGTAATAAGTATAATTATTACAGTTCTGGCGATAATAACTGCATTATATGGGTAATAATGCAATGTTATATTGATAATATCGGGAGTAATAAGTATAATTATTATAGTTCTAGCGATAATAATAGTAAAATATGGCAAATAGTGCATGTTATATTGATAATAATAAAAGTAATAAGTATATTTATTACAGTTCTATCGATAATAACTGCATAATATGGGTAATATTGCATGTTATATTGATGATAATGAAAGTAATACGTATATTTATTATAGTTCTAGCGATAATAACTGCATAATATGGGTAATAATGCATGTTATATTGATAATAATATAAGTAATAAGTATAATTATTACAGTTCTGGCGATAATAACTGCATTATATGGGTGATATTGCACGTTATATTGCTAATAGTATAAGTAATAAGTATAACTGTTACAGTTCTAGCGATAATACCTCCATTATATGGGTAATAATGCAGGTTATATTGATAATGATATAAGTAATAAGTATAATTGTTACAGTTCTAGCGATAATAACTGCATAATATAGGTAATAATGCACGTTATATTGCTAATAATATAAGTAATGAGTGCAATTATTACAGTTCTAGCGATAATAACTGCATAATATGGGTAATAATGCATGTTATATTGATGATAATGAAAGTAATACGTATATTTATTATAGTTCTAGCGATAATAACTGCATTATATGGGTAATAATGCACGTTATTTTGCTAATAATATACGTAAGGAGTACAATTATTACAGTTCTAGCGATAATAACTGCATAATATGGGTAATAATGCATGTTATATTGATAATAATATAAGTAATAAGTATAATTATTACAGTTCTAGCGATAATAACTGCATAATATGGGTAATAATGCACGTTATATTGCTAATAATATAAGTAATGAGTATAATTATTACAGTTCTAGCGATAATAACTGCATTATATGGGTAATAAGGCATGTTATATTGATAATAATATAAGTAATAAGTATAATTATTACAGATCTAGCGATAATACCTCCATTATGTGGGTAATAATGCATGTTATACTGATGATAATGAAAGTAATACGTATATTTATTATAGTTCTAGCGATAATAACTGCATAATATGGGTAATAATGCATGTTATATTGAGAATAATATAAGTAATAAGTATAATTATTACAGTTCTAGCGATAATACCTCCATTATGTGGGTAATAATGCATGTTATACTGATGATAATGAAAGTAATACGTATATTTATTATAGTTCTAGCGATAATAACTGCATAATATGGGTAATAATGCACGTTATATTGCTAACAATATAAGCAATAAGTATAATTATTACAGTTCTAGCGGTAATAATAGTAAAATATGGCAAATAGTGCATGTTATATGGATAATAATAAAAGTAATAAATATATTTATTACAGTTCTATCGATAATAACGGCATAATATGGGTAATAATGCATGTTATATTGCTAATAGTATAAGTAATAAGTATAATTATTACAGTTCTATCGATAATACCTCCATTATATGGGTAATAATGCATGTTATATTGAGAATGATATAAGTAATTAGTATAATTGTTACAGTTCTAGCGATAATAACTGCATAATATAGGTAATAATGCACGTTATATTGCTAATAATATAAGTAATGAGTGCAATTATTACAGTTCTAGCGATAATAACTGCATAATATGGGTAATAATGCATGTTATATTGATGATAATGAAAGTAGTAAGTATATTTATTACAGTTCTATGGATAATAACTGCATAATATGGGTAATAATGCATGTTATGTTGATGATAATGAAAGTAATACGTATGTTTATTATAGTTCTAGCGATAGTAACTGCATAATATGGGTAATAATGCATGTTATATTGAGAATAATATAAGTAATAAGTATAATTATTACAGTTCTCGCGATAATAACTGCATTATATGGGTAATAATGCACGTTATATTGCTAATAATATAAGTAATATGTATAATTATTACAGTTCTAGCGATAATAATTGCATTATATGGGTAATAATGCATGTTATATTGATAATATTGCGAGTAATAAGTATAATTATAATAGTTTTAGCGATAATAATAGTAAAATATGGCAAATAGTGCATGTTATATTGATAACAATAAAAGTAATAAATATATTTATTACAGTTCTATCGATAATAACGGCATAATATGGGTAATAATGCATGTTATATTGATGATAATAAAAGTAATACGTATATTTATTACAGTTCTAGCGATAATAACTGCATAATATGGGTAATAATGCATGTTATATTGAGAATAATATAAGTAATAAGTATAATTATTACAGTTCTGGCGATAATAACTGCATTATATGGGTAATAATGCAATGTTATATTGATAATATCGGGAGTAATAAGTATAATTATTATAGTTCTAGCGATAATAATAGTAAAATATGGCAAATAGTGCATGTTATATTGATAATAATAAAAGTAATAAGTATATTTATTACAGTTCTATCGATAATAACTGCATAATATGGGTAATAATGCATGTTATATTGATGATAATGAAAGTAATACGTATATTTATTATAGTTCTAGCGATAATAACTGCATAATATGGGTAATAATGCATGTTATATTGATAATAATATAAGTAATAAGTATAATTATTACAGTTCTGGCGATAATAACTGCATTATATGGGTGATATTGCACGTTATATTGCTAATAGTATAAGTAATAAGTATAATTGTTACAGTTCTAGCGATAATACCTCCATTATATGGGTAATAATGCAGGTTATATTGATAATGATATAAGTAATAAGTATAATTATTACAGTTCTAGCAATAATACCTCCATTATATGGGTAATAATGCACGTTATATTGCTAATAGTATAAGTAATAAGTATAATTATTACAGTTCTATCGATAATACCTCCATTATATGGGTAATAATGCATGTTATATTGATAATGATATAAGTAATAAGTATAATTATTACAGTTCTAGCGATAATAACTGCATAATATGGGTAATAATGCACGTTATATTGCTAATAATGCATGTTATATTGATAATATCAGGAGTAATAAGTATAATTATTATAGTTCTAGCGATAATAATAGTAAAATATGGCAAATAGTGCATGTTATATTGATAATAATAAAAGTAATAAGTATATTTATTACAGTTCTATCGATAATAACTGCATGATATGGGTAATAATGCACGTTATATTGCTAATAGCATAAGTAATAAGTATAATTATTACAGTTCTATCGATAATACCTCCATTATATGGGTAATAAAGCATGTTATATTGATAATGATATAAGTAATAAGTATAATTATTACAGTTCTAGCGATAAGAACTGCATAATATGGGTAATAATGCACGTTATATTGCTAATAATATAAATAATGAGTACAATTATTACAGTTCTAGCGATAATACCTGCATTATATGGGTAATAATGCATGTTATATTGATAATAATATAAGTAATAAGTATAATTATTACAGTTCTAGCGATAATAACTGCATTATATGGGTAATAATGCATGTTTTATTGATAATATTGGGAGTAATAAGTATAATTATAATAGTTTTAGCGATAATAATAGTAAAATATGGCAAATAGTGCATGTTATATGGATAATAATAAAAGTAATAAATATATTTATTACAGTTCTATCGATAATAACGGCATAATATGGGTAATAATGCATGTTATATTCCTAATAGTATAAGTAATAAGTATAATTATTACAGTTCTATCGATAATACCTCCATTATATGGGTAATAATGCATGTTATATTGAGAATGATATAAGTAATTAGTACAATTATTACAGTTCTAGCGATAATAACTGCATAATATAGGTAATAATGCACGTTATATTGCTAATAATATAAGTAATGAGTGCAATTATTACAGTTCTAGCGATAATAACTGCATAATATGGGTAATAATGCATGTTATATTGATGATAATGAAAGTAATACGTATATTTATTATAGTTCTAGCGATAATAACTGCATAATATGGGTAATAATGCACGTTATATTGCTAACAATATAAGCAATAAGTATAATTATTACAGTTCTAGCGGTAATAATAGTAAAATATGGCTAATAGTGCATGATATATTGATAATAGTAAAAGTAATAAGTATATTTATTACAGTTCTATCGATAATAACTGCATAATATGGGTAATAATGCATGTTATATTGATGATAATGAAAGTAGTAAGTATATTTATTACAGTTCTAGCGATAATAACTGCATTACATGCGTAATAAGGCATGTTATATTGATAATATCGGGAGTAATAAGTATAATTATTATAGTTCCAGCGATAATAATAGTAAAATATGGCTAATAGTGCATGATATATTGATAATAGTAAAAGTAATAAGTATATTTATTACAGTTCTATCGATAATAACTGCATAATATGGGTAATAATGCATGTTATGTTGATGATAATGAAAGTAATACGTATGTTTATTATAGTTCTAGCGATAGTAACTGCATAATATGGGTAATAATGCATGTTATATTGAGAATAATATAAGTAATAAGTATAATTATTACAGTTCTCGCGATAATAACTGCATTATATGGGTAATAATGCACGTTATATTGCTAATAATATAAGTAATATGTATAATTATTACAGTTCTAGCGATAATAACTGCATTATATGGGTAATAATGCATGTTATATTGATAATATTGCGAGTAATAAGTATAATTATAATAGTTTTAGCGATAATAATAGTAAAATATGGCAAATAGTGCATGTTATATTGATAATAATAAAAGTAATAAATATATTTATTACAGTTCTATCGATAATAACGGCATAATATGGGTAATAATGCATGTTATATTGATGATAATAAAAGTAATACGTATATTTATTACAGTTCTAGCGATAATAACTGCATAATATGGGTAATAATGCATGTTATATTGAGAATAATATAAGTAATAAGTATAATTATTACAGTTCTGGCGATAATAACTGCATTATATGGGTAATAATGCAATGTTATATTGATAATATCGGGAGTAATAAGTATAATTATTATAGTTCTAGCGATAATAATAGTAAAATATGGCAAATAGTGCATGTTATATTGATAATAATAAAAGTAATAAGTATATTTATTACAGTTCTATCGATAATAACTGCATAATATGGGTAATAATGCATGTTATATTGATGATAATGAAAGTAATACGTATATTTATTATAGTTCTAGCGATAATAACTGCATAATATGGGTAATAATGCATGTTATATTGATAATAATATAAGTAATAAGTATAATTATTACAGTTCTGGCGATAATAACTGCATTATATGGGTGATATTGCACGTTATATTGCTAATAGTATAAGTAATAAGTATAATTGTTACAGTTCTAGCGATAATACCTCCATTATATGGGTAATAATGCAGGTTATATTGATAGTGATATAAGTAATAAGTATAATTGTTACAGTTCTAGCGATAATAACTGCATAATATAGGTAATAATGCACGTTATATTGCTAATAATATAAGTAATGAGTGCAATTATTACAGTTCTAGCGATAATAACTGCATAATATGGGTAATAATGCATGTTATATTGATGATAATGAAAGTAATACGTATATTTATTATAGTTCTAGCGATAATAACTGCATTATATGGGTAATAATGCACGTTATTTTGCTAATAATATACGTAAGGAGTACAATTATTACAGTTCTAGCGATAATAACTGCATAATATGGGTAATAATGCATGTTATATTGATAATAATATAAGTAATAAGTATAATTATTACAGTTCTAGCGATAATAACTGCATAATATGGGTAATAATGCACGTTATATTGCTAATAATATAAGTAATGAGTATAATTATTACAGTTCTAGCGATAATAACTGCATTATATGGGTAATAAGGCATGTTATATTGATAATAATATAAGTAATAAGTATAATTATTACAGATCTAGCGATAATACCTCCATTATGTGGGTAATAATGCATGTTATACTGATGATAATGAAAGTAATACGTATATTTATTATAGTTCTAGCGATAATAACTGCATAATATGGGTAATAATGCATGTTATATTGAGAATAATATAAGTAATAAGTATAATTATTACAGTTCTAGCGATAATACCTCCATTATGTGGGTAATAATGCATGTTATACTGATGATAATGAAAGTAATACGTATATTTATTATAGTTCTAGCGATAATAACTGCATAATATGGGTAATAATGCACGTTATATTGCTAACAATATAAGCAATAAGTATAATTATTACAGTTCTAGCGGTAATAATAGTAAAATATGGCAAATAGTGCATGTTATATGGATAATAATAAAAGTAATAAATATATTTATTACAGTTCTATCGATAATAACGGCATAATATGGGTAATAATGCATGTTATATTGCTAATAGTATAAGTAATAAGTATAATTATTACAGTTCTATCGATAATACCTCCATTATATGGGTAATAATGCATGTTATATTGAGAATGATATAAGTAATTAGTATAATTGTTACAGTTCTAGCGATAATAACTGCATAATATAGGTAATAATGCACGTTATATTGCTAATAATATAAGTAATGAGTGCAATTATTACAGTTCTAGCGATAATAACTGCATAATATGGGTAATAATGCATGTTATATTGATGATAATGAAAGTAGTAAGTATATTTATTACAGTTCTAGCGATAATAACTGCATTACATGCGTAATAAGGCATGTTATATTGATAATATCGGGAGTAATAAGTATAATTATTATAGTTCCAGCGATAATAATAGTAAAATATGGCTAATAGTGCATGATATATTGATAATAGTAAAAGTAATAAGTATATTTATTACAGTTCTATCGATAATAACTGCATAATATGGGTAATAATGCATGTTATGTTGATGATAATGAAAGTAATACGTATGTTTATTATAGTTCTAGCGATAGTAACTGCATAATATGGGTAATAATGCATGTTATATTGAGAATAATATAAGTAATAAGTATAATTATTACAGTTCTCGCGATAATAACTGCATTATATGGGTAATAATGCACGTTATATTGCTAATAATATAAGTAATATGTATAATTATTACAGTTCTAGCGATAATAATTGCATTATATGGGTAATAATGCATGTTATATTGATAATATTGCGAGTAATAAGTATAATTATAATAGTTTTAGCGATAATAATAGTAAAATATGGCAAATAGTGCATGTTATATTGATAACAATAAAAGTAATAAATATATTTATTACAGTTCTATCGATAATAACGGCATAATATGGGTAATAATGCATGTTATATTGATGATAATAAAAGTAATACGTATATTTATTACAGTTCTAGCGATAATAACTGCATAATATGGGTAATAATGCATGTTATATTGAGAATAATATAAGTAATAAGTATAATTATTACAGTTCTGGCGATAATAACTGCATTATATGGGTAATAATGCAATGTTATATTGATAATATCGGGAGTAATAAGTATAATTATTATAGTTCTAGCGATAGTAATAGTAAAATATGGCAAATAGTGCATGTTATATTGATAATAATAAAAGTAATAAGTATATTTATTACAGTTCTATCGATAATAACTGCATAATATGGGTAATAATGCATGTTATATTGATGATAATGAAAGTAATACGTATATTTATTATAGTTCTAGCGATAATAACTGCATAATATGGGTAATAATGCATGTTATATTGATAATAATATAAGTAATAAGTATAATTATTACAGTTCTGGCGATAATAACTGCATTATATGGGTGATATTGCACGTTATATTGCTAATAGTATAAGTAATAAGTATAATTGTTATAGTTCTAGCGATAATACCTCCATTATATGGGTAATAATGCAGGTTATATTGATAATGATATAAGTAATAAGTATAATTATTACAGTTCTAGCAATAATACCTCCATTATATGGGTAATAATGCACGTTATATTGCTAATAGTATAAGTAATAAGTATAATTATTACAGTTCTATCGATAATACCTCCATTATATGGGTAATAATGCATGTTATATTGATAATGATATAAGTAATAAGTATAATTATTACAGTTCTAGCGATAATAACTGCATAATATGGGTAATAATGCACGTTATATTGCTAATAATATAAGTAATGAGTACAATTATTACAGTTCTAGCGATAATACCTCCATTATATGGGTAATAATGCATGTTATATTGATAATGATATAAGTAATATGTATAATTGTTACAGTTCTAGCGATAATAACTGCATAATATGGGTAATAATGCACGTTATATTGCTAATAATATAAGTAATGAGTATAATTATTACAGTTCTAGCGATAATACCTCCATTATGTGGGTAATAATGCATGTTATACTGATGATAATGAAAGTAATACGTATATTTATTATAGTTCTAGCGATAATAACTGCATAATATGGGTAATAATGCATGTTATATTGAGAATAATATAAGTAATAAGTATAATTATTACAGTTCTAGCGATAATACCTCCATTACGCGGGTAATAATGCATGTTATACTGATGACAATGAAAGTAATACCTATATTTATTATAGTTCTAGCGATAATAACTGCATTATATGGGTAATAATGCACGTTATATTGCTAATAGTATAAGTAATAAGTATAATTATTACAGTTCTATCGATAATACCTCCATTATATGGGTAATAATGCATGTTATATTGATAATGATATAAGTAATTAGTATAATTATTACAGTTCTAGCGATAATAACTGCATAATATGGGTAATAATGCACGTTATATTGCTAATAATATAAGTAATGAGTACAATTATTACAGTTCTAGCGATAATAACTGCATTATATGGGTAATAATGCATGTTATATTGATAATAATATAAGTAATACGTATATTTATTATAGTTCTTGCGATAATAACTGCATAATATGGGTAATAATGCATGTTATATTGACAATAATATAAGTAATAAGTATAATTATTACAGTTCTGGCGATAATAACTGCATTATATGGGTAACAATGCATGTTATATTGATAATATCAGGAGTAATAAGTATAATTATTATAGTTCTAGCGATAATAATAGTAAAATATGGCAAATAGTGCATGTTATATTGATAATAATAAAAGTAATAAGTATATTTATTACAGTTCTATCGATAATAACTGCATGATATGGGTAATAATGCACGTTATATTGCTAATAGTATAAGTAATGAGTACGATTATTACAGTTCTAGCGATAATAACTGCATTATATGGGTAATAATGCATGTTATATTGATAATATCAGGAGTAATAAGTATAATTATTATAGTTCTAGCGATAATAACTGCATAATATGGGTAATAATGCACGTTATATTGCTAATAATATAAGTAATGAGTACGATTATTACAGTTCTAGCGATAATAACTGCATTATATGGGTAATAATGCATGTTATATTGATAATATCAGGAGTAATAAGTATAATTATTATAGTTCTAGCGATAATAATAGTAAAATATGGCAAATAGTGCATGTTATATTGATAATAATAAAAGTAATAAGTATATTTATTACAGTTCTATCGATAATAACTGCATGATATGGGTAATAATGCACGTTATATTGCTAATAGCATAAGTAATAAGTATAATTATTACAGTTCTATCGATAATACCTCCATTATATGGGTAATAATGCATGTTATATTGATAATGATATAAGTAATAAGTATAATTATTACAGTTCTAGCGATAATAACTGCATAATATGGGTAATAATGCACGTTATATTGCTAATAATATAAGTAATGAGTACAATTATTACAGTTCTAGCGATAATAACTGCATTATATGGGTAATAATGCATGTTATATTGATAATAATATTAGTAATAAGTATAATTATTACAGTTCTAGCGATAATAACTGCATTATATGGGTAATAATGCATGTTATATTGATAATATTGGGAGTAATAAGTATAATTATAATAGTTTTAGCGATAATAATAGTAAAATATGGCAAATAGTGCATGTTATATTGATAATAATAAAAGTAATAAATATATTTATTACAGTTCTATCGATAATAACGGCATAATATGGGTAATAATGCATGTTATATTGCTAATAGTATAAGTAATAAGTATAATTATTACAGTTCTATCGATAATACCTCCATTATATGGGTAATAATGCATGTTATATTGATAATGATATAAGTAATTAGTATAATTATTACAGTTCTAGCGATAATAACTGCATAATATGGGTAATAATGCACGTTATATTGCTAATAATATATGTAATGAGTACAATTATTACAGTTCTAGCGATAATAACTGCATTATATGGGTAATAATGCATGTTATATTGATAATAATATAAGTAATAAGTATAATTATTACAGTTCTAGCGATAATAACTGCATTATATGGGTAATAATGCATGTTATATTGATGATAATAAAAGTAATACGTATATTTATTACAGTTCTAGCGATAATAACTGCATAATATGGGTAATAATGCATGTTATATTGGTAATAATCTAAGTAATAAGTATAATTATTACAGTTCTAGCGATAATAACTGCATTATATGGGTAATAATGCATGTTATATTGATAATAATATAAGTAATACGTATATTTATTATAGTTCTTGCGATAATAACTGCATAATATGGGTAATAATGCATGTTATATTGAGAATAATATAAGTAATAAGTATAATTATTACAGTTCTGGCGATAATAACTGCATTATATGGGTGATAATGCGCGTTGTATTGCGAATAATATAAGTAATGAGTACAATTAGTACAGTTCTAGCGATAATAACTGCATTATATGGGTAATAATGCATGCTATATTGATAATATAAGTAATAAGTATAATTATTACAGTTCTGGCGATAATAACGTCATTATATGGGTAATAATGCACGTTATATTGCTAATAGTATAAGTAATAAGTATAATTATTACAGTTCTATCGATAATACCTCCATTATATGGGTAATAATGCATGTTATATTGATAATGATATAAGTAATAAGTATAATTATTACAGTTCTAGCGATAATAACTGCATAATATGGGTAATAATGCACGTTATATTGCTAATAATATATGTAATGAGTACAATTATTACAGTTCTAGCGATAATAACTGCATTATATGGGTAATAATGCATGTTATATTGATAATAATATAAGTAATAAGTATAATTATTACAGTTCTAGCGATAATAACTGCATTATATGGGTAATAATGCATGTTATATTGATGATAATAAAAGTAATACGTATATTTATTACAGTTCTAGCGATAATAACTGCATAATATGGGTAATAATGCATGTTATATTGGTAATAATCTAAGTAATAAGTATAATTATTACAGTTCTAGCGATAATAACTGCATTATATGGGTAATAATGCATGTTATATTGATAATAATATAAGTAATACGTATATTTATTATAGTTCTTGCGATAATAACTGCATAATATGGGTAATAATGCATGTTATATTGAGAATAATATAAGTAATAAGTATAATTATTAGAGTTCTGGCGATAATAACTGCATTATATGGGTGATAATGCGCGTTGTATTGCGAATAATATAAGTAATGAGTACAATTAGTACAGTTCTAGCGATAATAACTGCATTATATGGGTAATAATGCATGCTATATTGATAATATAAGTAATAAGTATAATTATTACAGTTCTGGCGATAATAACGTCATTATATGGGTAATAATGCACGTTATATTGCTAATAGTATAAGTAATAAGTATAATTATTACAGTTCTATCGATAATACCTCCATTATATGGGTAATAATGCATGTTATATTGATAATGATATAAGTAATAAGTATAATTATTACAGTTCTAGCGATAATAACTGCATAATATGGGTAATAATGCACGTTATATTGCTAATAATATAAGTAATGAGTACAATTATTACAGTTCTAGCGATAATAACTGCATTATATGGGTAATAATGCATGTTATATTGATAATAACATAAGTAATAAGTATAATTATTACAGTTCTAGCGATAATAACTGCATTATATGGGTAATAATGCATGTTATATTGATAATATTGGGAGTAATAAGTATAATTATAATAGTTTTAGCGATAATAATAGTAAAATATGGCAAATAGTGCATGTTATATTGATAATATTAAAGTAATAAATATATTTATTACAGTTCTATCGATAATAACGGCATAATATGGGTAATAATGCATGTTATATTGCTAATAGTATAGGTAATAAGTATAATTATTACAGTTCTATCGATAATACCTCCATTATATGAGTAATAATGCATGTTATATTGATAATGATATAAGTAATTAGTATAATTATTACAGTTCTAGCGATAATAACTGCATAATATGGGTAATAATGCACGTTATATTGCTAATAATATAAGTAATGAGTACAATTATTACAGTTCTAGCGATAATAACTGCATTATATGGGTAATAATGCATGTTATATTGATAATAATATAAGTAATAAGTATAATTATTACAGTTCTAGCGATAATAACTGCATTATATGGGTAATAATGCATGTTATATTGATGATAATAAAAGTAATACGTATATTTATTACAGTTCCAGCGATAATAACTGCATAATATGGGTAATAATGCATGTTATATTGGTAATAATCTAAGTAATAAGTATAATTATTACAGTTCTAGCGATAATAACTGCATTATATGGATAATAATGCACGTTATATTGCTAACAATATAAGTAATAAGTACAATTATTACAGTTCTAGCGATAATAACTGCATTATATGGGTAATAATGCATGTTATATTGATGATAATGAAAGTAATACGTATATTTATTATAGTTCTAGCGATAATAACTGCATAATATGGGTAATAATACATGTTATATTGAGAATAATATAAGTAATAAGTATAATTATTACAGTTCTGGCGATAATAACTGCATTATATGGGTAATAACGCACGTTATATTGCTAATAGTATAAGTAATAAGTATAATTATTACAGTTCTAGCGATAATACCTCCATTATATGGGTAATAATGCATGTTATATTGATAATGATATAAGTAATATGTATAATTGTTACAGTTCTAGCGATAATAACTGCATAATATAGGTAATAATGCACGTTATATTGCTAATAATATAAGTAATGAGTGCAATTATTACAGTTCTAGCGATAATAACTGCATAATATGGGTAATAATGCATGTTATATTGATAATAATATAAGTAATAAGTATAATTATTACAGTTCTAGCGATAATAACTGCATAATATGGGTAATAATGCACGTTATATTGCTAATAATATAAGTAATGAGTATAATTATTACAGTTCTAGCGATAATACCTCCATTATGTGGGTAATAATGCATGTTATACTGATGATAATGAAAGTAATACGTATATTTATTATAGTTCTAGCGATAATAACTGCATAATATGGGTAATAATGCATGTTATATTGAGAATAATATAAGTAATAAGTATAATTATTACAGTTCTAGCGATAATACCTCCATTACGTGGGTAATAATGCATGTTATACTGATGATAATGAAAGTAATACGTATATTTATTATAGTTCTAGCGATAATAACTGCATTATATGGGTAATAATGCACGTTATATTGCTAATAGTATAAGTAAAAAGTATAATTATTACAGTTCTATCGATAATACCTCCATTATATGGGTAATAATGCATGTTATATTGATAATGATATAAGTAATTAGTATAATTATTACAGTTCTAGCGATAATAACTGCATAATATGGGTAATAATGCACGTTATATTGCTAATAATATAAGTAATGAGTACAATTATTACAGTTCTAGCGATAATAACTGCATTATATGGGTAATAATGCATGTTATATTGATAATAACATAAGTAATACGTATATTTATTATAGTTCTTGCGATAATAACTGCATAATATGGGTAATAATGCGTGTTATATTGAGAATAATATAAGTAATAAGTATAATTATTACAGTTCTGGCGATAATAACTGCATTATATGGGTAACAATGCATGTTATATTGATAATATCAGGAGTAATAAGTATAATTGTTATAGTTCTAGCGATAATAATAGTAAAATATGGCAAATAGTGCATGTTATATTGATAATAATAAAAGTAATAAGTATATTTATTACAGTTCTATCGATAATAACTGCATGATATGGGTAATAATGCACGTTATATTGCTAATAGTATAAGTAATGAGTACGATTATTACAGTTCTAGCGATAATAACTGCATTATATGGGTAATAATGCATGTTATATTGATAATATCAGGAGTAATAAGTATAATTATTATAGTTCTAGCGATAATAACTGCATAATATGGGTAATAATGCACGTTATATTGCTAATAGTATAAGTAATGAGTACGATTATTACAGTTCTAGCGATAATAACTGCATTATATGGGTAATAATGCATGTTATATTGATAATATCAGGAGTAATAAGTATAATTATTATAGTTCTAGCGATAATAATAGTAAAATATGGCAAATAGTGCATGTTATATTGATAATAATAAAAGTAATAAGTATATTTATTACAGTTCTATCGATAATAACTGCATGATATGGGTAATAATGCACGTTATATTGCTAATTGCATAAGTAATAAGTATAATTATTACAGTTCTATCGATAATACCTCCATTATATGGGTAATAATGCATGTTATATTGATAATGATATAAGTAATAAGTATAATTATTACAGTTCTAGCGATAATAACTGCATAATATGGGTAATAATGCACGTTATATTGCTAATAATATAAGTAATGAGTACAATTATTACAGTTCTAGCGATAATAACTGCATTATATGGGTAATAATGCATGTTATATTGATAATAATATTAGTAATAAGTATAATTATTACAGTTCTAGCGATAATAACTGCATTATATGGGTAATAATGCATGTTATATTGATAATATTGGGAGTAATAAGTATAATTATAATAGTTTTAGCGATAATAATAGTAAAATATGGCAAATAGTGCATGTTATATTGATAATAATAAAAGTAATAAATATATTTATTACAGTTCTATCGATAATAACGGCATAATATGGGTAATAATGCATGTTATATTGCTAATAGTATAAGTAATAAGTATAATTATTACAGTTCTATCGATAATACCTCCATTATATGGGTAATAATGCATGTTATATTGAGAATGGTATAAGTAATTAGTATAATTGTTACAGTTCTAGCGATAATAACTGCATAATATAGGTAATAATGCACGTTATATTGCTAATAATATAAGTAATGAGTGCAATTATTACAGTTCTAGCGATAATAACTGCATAATATGGGTAATAATGCATGTTATATTGATAATAATATAAGTAATAAGTATAATTATTACAGTTCTAGCGATAATAACTGCATTATATGGGTAATAATGCACGTTATATTGCTAACAATATAAGTAATACGTATAATTATTACAGTTCTAGCGATAATAATAGTAAAATATGGCTAATAGTGCATGATATATTGATAATAGTAAAAGTAATAAGTATATTTATTACAGTTCTATCGATAATAACTGCATAATATAGGTAATAATGCATGTTATATTGATGATAATGAAAGTAATACGTATATTTATTACAGTTCTAGCGATAATAACTGCATTATATGGGTAATAATGCACGTTATATTGCTAATAGTATAAGTAATAAGTATAATTATTACAGTTCTAGCGATAATACATCCCTTATATGGGTAATAATGCAGGTTATATTGATAATGATATAAGTAATAAGTATAATTATTACAGTTCTAGCGATAATAACTGCATAATATGGGTAATAATGCACGTTACTTTGCTAATAATACAAGTAAGGAGTACAATTATTACAGTTCTAGCGATAATAACTGCATAATATGGGTAATAATGCATGTTATATTGATAATAATATAAGTAATAAGTATAATTATTACAGTTCTAGCGATAATAACTGCATAATATGGGTAATAATGCACGTTATATTGCTAATAATATAAGTAATGAGTATAATTATTACAGTTCTAGCGATAATAACTGCATTATATGGGTAATAAGGCATGTTATATTGATAATAATATAAGTAATAAGTATAATTGTTAGAGTTCTAGCGATAATACCTCCATTATGTGGGTAATAATGCATGTTATACTGATGATAATGAAAGTACTACATATATTTTTTATAGTTCTAGCGATAATAACTGCATAATATGGGTAATAATGCACGTTATATTGCTAACAATATAAGCAATAAGTATAATTATTACAGTTCTAGCGGTAATAATAGTAAAATATGGCTAATAGTGCATGATATATTGATAATACTAAAAGTAATAAGTATATTTATTACAGTTCTATCGATAATAACTGCATAATATGGGTAATAATGCATGTTATATTGATGATAATGAAAGTAGTAAGTATATTTATTACAGTTCTAGCGATAATAACTGCATAATTTGGGTAATAATGCATGTTATATTGAGAATAATATAAGTAATAAGTATAATTATTACAGTTCTAGCGATAATAACTGCATTATATGGGTAATAATGCACGTTATATTGCTAACAATATAAGTAATAAGTATAATTATTACAGTTCTAGCGATAATACCTCCCTTATATGGGTAATAATGCAGGTTATATTGATAATAATATAAGTAATAAGTATAATTATTACAGTTCTAGCGATAATAACTGCATAATATGGGTAATAATGCACGTTATTTTGCTAATAATATAAGTAATGAGTACGATTATTACAGTTCTAGCGATAATAACTGCATTATATGGGTAATAATGCATGTTATATTGATAATATCAGGAGTAATAAGTATAATTATTATAGTTCTAGCGATAATAATAGTAAAATATGGCAAATAGTGCATGTTATATTGATAATAATAAAAGTAATAAGTATATTTATTACAGTTCTATCGATAATAACTGCATGATATGGGTAATAATGCACGTTATATTGCTAATAGCATAAGTAATAAGTATAATTATTACAGTTCTATCGATAATACCTCCATTATATGGGTAATAATGCATGTTATATTGATAATGATATAAGTAATAAGTATAATTATTACAGTTCTAGCGATAAGAACTGCATAATATGGGTAATAATGCACGTTATATTGCTAATAATATAAATAATGAGTACAATTATTACAGTTCTAGCGATAATACCTGCATTATATGGGTAATAATGCATGTTATATTGATAATAATATAAGTAATAAGTATAATTATTACAGTTCTAGCGATAATAACTGCATTATATGGGTAATAATGCACGTTATTTTGCTAATAATATAAGTAAGGAGTACAATTATTACAGTTCTAGCGATAATAACTGCATTATATGGGTAATAAGGCATGTTATATTGATAATAATATAAGTAATAAGTATAATTATTACAGTTCTAGCGATAATACCTCCATTATGTGGGTAATAATGCATGTTATACTGATGATAATGAAAGTAATACGTATATTTATTATAGTTCTAGCGATAATAACTGCATAATATGGGTAATAATGCACGTTATATTGCTAACAATATAAGCAATAAGTATAATTATTACAGTTCTAGCGGTAATAATAGTAAAATATGGCTAATAGTGCATGATATATTGATAATAGTAAAAGTAATAAGTATATTTATTACAGTTCTATCCATAATAACGGCATAATATGGGTAATAATGAATGTTATATTGATGATAATGAAAGTAGTAAGTATATTTATTACAGTCCTAGCGATAATAACTGCATAATTTGGGTAATAATGCATGTTATATTGAGAATAATATAAGTGATAAGTATAATTATTACAGTTCTGGCGATAATAACTGCATTATATGGGTAATAATGCACGTTATATTGCTAATAGTATAAGTAATAAGTATAATTATTACAGTTCTATCGATAATACCTCCATTATATGGGTAATAATGCATGTTATATTGATAATGATATAATTAATAAGTATAATTATTACAGTTCTAGCGATAATAACTGCATAATATGGGTAATAATGCACGTTATATTGCTAATAATATAAGTAATGAGTACGATTATTACAGTTCTAGCGATAATAACTGCATTATATGGGTAATAATGCATGTTATATTGATAATATCAGGAGTAATAAGTATAATTATTATAGTTCTAGCGATAATAATAGTAAAATATGGCAAATAGTGCATGTTATATTGATAATAATAAAAGTAATAAGTATATTTATTACAGTTCTATCGATAATAACTGCATGATATGGGTAATAATGCACGTTATATTGCTAATAGCATAAGTAATAAGTATAATTATTACAGTTCTATCGATAATACCTCCATTATATGGGTAATAATGCATGTTATATTGATAATGATATAAGTAATAAGTATAATTATTACAGTTCTAGCGATAAGAACTGCATAATATGGGTAATAATGCGCGTTATATTGCTAATAATATAAATAATGAGTACAATTATTACAGTTCTAGCGATAATACCTGCATTATATGGGTAATAATGCATGTTATATTGATAATAATATAAGTAATAAGTATAATTATTACAGTTCTAGCGATAATAACTGCATTATATGGGTAATAATGCATGTTATATTGATAATATTGGGAGTAATAAGTATAATTATAATAGTTTTAGCGATAATAATAGTAAAATATGGCAAATAGTGCATGTTATATGGATAATAATAAAAGTAATAAATATATTTATTACAGTTCTATCGATAATAACGGCATAATATGGGTAATAATGCATGTTATATTCCTAATAGTATAAGTAATAAGTATAATTATTACAGTTCTATCGATAATACCTCCATTATATGGGTAATAATGCATGTTATATTGAGAATGATATAAGTAATTAGTACAATTATTACAGTTCTAGCGATAATAACTGCATAATATAGGTAATAATGCACGTTATATTGCTAATAATATAAGTAATGAGTGCAATTATTACAGTTCTAGCGATAATAACTGCATAATATGGGTAATAATGCATGTTATATTGATGATAATGAAAGTAATACGTATATTTATTATAGTTCTAGCGATAATAACTGCATTATATGGTTAATAATGCACGTTATTTTGCTAATAATATACGTAAGGAGTACAATTATTACAGTTCTAGCGATAATAACTGCATAATATGGGTAATAATGCATGTTATATTGATAATAATATAAGTAATAAGTATAATTATTACAGTTCTAGCGATAATGACTGCATAATATGGGTAATAATGCACGTTATATTGCTAATAATATAAGTAATGAGTATAATTATTACAGTTCTAGCGATAATAACTGCATTATATGGGTAATAAGGCATGTTATATTGATAATAATATAAGTAATAAGTATAATTATTACAGATCTAGCGATAATACCTCCATTATGTGGGTAATAATGCATGTTATACTGATGATAATGAAAGTAATACGTATATTTATTATAGTTCTAGCGATAATAACTGCATAATATGGGTAATAATGCATGTTATATTGAGAATAATATAAGTAATAAGTATAATTATTACAGTTCTAGCGATAATACCTCCATTATGTGGGTAATAATGCATGTTATACTGATGATAATGAAAGTAATACGTATATTTATTATAGTTCTAGCGATAATAACTGCATAATATGGGTAATAATGCACGTTATATTGCTAACAATATAAGCAATAAGTATAATTATTACAGTTCTAGCGGTAATAATAGTAAAATATGGCTAATAGTGCATGATATATTGATAATAGTAAAAGTAATAAGTATATTTATTACAGTTCTATCGATAATAACTGCATAATATGGGTAATAATGCATGTTATATTGATGATAATGAAAGTAGTAAGTATATTTATTACAGTTCTAGCGATAATAACTGCATTACATGCGTAATAAGGCATGTTATATTGATAATATCGGGAGTAATAAGTATAATTATTATAGTTCCAGTGATAATAATAGTAAAATATGGCTAATAGTGCATGATATATTGATAATAGTAAAAGTAATAAGTATATTTATTACAGTTCTATCGATAATAACTGCATAATATGGGTAATAATGCATGTTATGTTGATGATAATGAAAGTAATACGTATGTTTATTATAGTTCTAGCGATAGTAACTGCATAATATGGGTAATAATGCATGTTATATTGAGAATAATATAAGTAATAAGTATAATTATTACAGTTCTCGCGATAATAACTGCATTATATGGGTAATAATGCACGTTATATTGCTAATAATATAAGTAATATGTATAATTATTACAGTTCTAGCGATAATAACTGCATTATATGGGTAATAATGCATGTTATATTGATAATATTGCGAGTAATAAGTATAATTATAATAGTTTTAGCGATAATAATAGTAAAATATGGCAAATAGTGCATGTTATATTGATAATAATAAAAGTAATAAATATATTTATTACAGTTCTATCGATAATAACTACATTATATGGGTAATAATGCATGTTATATTGATAATAATATAAGTAATAAGTATAATTATTACAGTTCTAGCGATAATAACTGCATTATATGGGTAATAATGCACGTTATATTGCTAACAATATAAGTAATAAGTATAATTATTACAGTTCTAGCGATAATAATAGTAAAATATGGCTAATAGTGCATGATATATTGATAATAGTAAAAGTAATAAGTACATTTATTACAGTTCTATCGATAATAACTGCATAATATGGGTAATAATGCATGTTATATTGATGATAATCAAAGTAATACGTATATTTATTATAGTTCTAGCGATAATAACTGCATAATATGGGAAATAATGCATGTTATATTGAGAATAATATAAGTAATAAGTATAATTATTACAGTTCTGGCGATAATAACTGCATTATATGGGTGATAATGCACGTTATATTGCTAATAGTATAAGTACTAAGTATAATTATTACAGTTCTAGCGATAATACCTTCATTATATCGGTAATAATGCACGTTGTATTGCGAATAATATAAGTAATGAGTACAATTAGTACAGTTCTAGCGATAATAACTGCATTATATGGGTAATAATGCATGCTATATTGATAATATAAGTAATAAGTATAATTATTATAGTTCTGGCGATAATAACGTCATTATATGGGTAATAATGCACGTTATATTGCTAATAGTATAAGTAATAAGTATAATTATTACAGTTCTATCGATAATACCTCCATTATATGGGTAATAATGCATGTTATATTGATAATGATATAAGTAATAAGTATAATTATTACAGTTCTAGCGATAATAACTGCATAATATGGGTAATAATGCACGTTATATTGCTAATAATATAAGTAATGAGTACAATTATTACAGTTCTAGCGATAATACCTCCATTATATGGGTAATAATGCATGTTATATTGATAATGATATAAGTAATATGTATAATTGTTACAGTTCTAGCGATAATAACTGCATAATATGGGTAATAATGCACGTTATATTGCTAATAATATAAGTAATGAGTATAATTATTACAGTTCTAGCGATAATACCTCCATTATGTGGGTAATAATGCATGTTATACTGATGATAATGAAAGTAATACGTATATTTATTATAGTTCTAGCGATAATAACTGCATAATATGGGTAATAATGCATGTTATATTGAGAATAATATAAGTAATAAGTATAATTATTACAGTTCTAGCGATAATACCTCCATTACGTGGGTAATAATGCATGTTATACTGATGATAATGAAAGTAATACGTATATTTATTATAGTTCTAGCGATAATAACTGCATTATATGGGTAATAATGCACGTTATATTGCTAATAGTATAAGTAATAAGTATAATTATTACAGTTCTATCGATAATACCTCCATTATATGGGTAATAATGCATGTTATATTGATAATGATATAAGTAATTAGTATAATTATTACAGTTCTAGCGATAATAACTGCATAATATGGGTAATAATGCACGTTATATTGCTAATAATATAAGTAATGAGTACAATTATTACAGTTCTAGCGATAATAACTGCATTATATGGGTAATAATGCATGTTATATTGATAATAATATAAGTAATACGTATATTTATTATAGTTCTTGCGATAGTAACTGCATAATATGGGTAATAATGCATGTTATATTGAGAATAATATAAGTAATAAGTATAATTATTACAGTTCTGGCGATAATAACTGCATTATATGGGTAACAATGCATGTTATATTGATAATATCAGGAGTAATAAGTATAATTATTATAGTTCTAGCGATAATAATAGTAAAATATGGCAAATAGTGCATGTTATATTGATAATAATAAAAGTAATAAGTATATTTATTACAGTTCTATCGATAATAACTGCATGATATGGGTAATAACGCACGTTATATTGCTAATAGTATAAGTAATGAGTACGATTATTACAGTTCTAGCGATAATAACTGCATTATATGGGTAATAATGCATGTTATATTGATAATATCAGGAGTAATAAGTATAATTATTATAGTTCTAGCGATAATAACTGCATAATATGGGTAATAATGCACGTTATATTGCTAATAATATAAGTAATGAGTACGATTATTACAGTTCTAGCGATAATAACTGCATTATATGGGTAATAATGCATGTTATATTGATAATATCAGGAGTAATAAGTATAATTATTATAGTTCTAGCGATAATAATAGTAAAATATGGCAAATAGTGCATGTTATATTGATAATAATAAAAGTAATAAGTATATTTATTACAGTTCTATCGATAATAACTGCATGATATGGGTAATAATGCACGTTATATTGCTAATAGCATAAGTAATAAGTATAATTATTACAGTTCTATCGATAATACCTCCATTATATGGGTAATAATGCATGTTATATTGATAATGATATAAGTAATAAGTATAATTATTACAGTTCTAGCGATAATAACTGCATAATATGGGTAATAATGCACGTTATATTGCTAATAATATAAGTAATGAGTATAATTATTACAGTTCTAGCGATAATACCTCCATTATGTGGGTAATAATGCATGTTATACTGATGATAATGAAAGTAATACGTATATTTATTATAGTTCTAGCGATAATAACTGCATAATATGGGTAATAATGCATGTTATATTGAGAATAATATAAGTAATAAGTATAATTATTACAGTTCTAGCGATAATACCTCCATTACGTGGGTAATAATGCATGTTATACTGATGATAATGAAAGTAATACGTATATTTATTATAGTTCTAGCGATAATAACTGCATTATATGGGTAATAATGCACGTTATATTGCTAATAGTATAAGTAATAAGTATAATTATTACAGTTCTATCGATAATACCTCCATTATATGGGTAATAATGCATGTTATATTGATAATGATATAAGTAATTAGTATAATTATTACAGTTCTAGCGATAATAACTGCATAATATGGGTAATAATGCACGTTATATTGCTAATAATATAAGTAATGAGTACAATTATTACAGTTCTAGCGATAATAACTGCATTATATGGGTAATAATGCATGTTATATTGATAATAATATAAGTAATACGTATATTTATTATAGTTCTTGCGATAGTAACTGCATAATATGGGTAATAATGCATGTTATATTGAGAATAATATAAGTAATAAGTATAATTATTACAGTTCTGGCGATAATAACTGCATTATATGGGTAACAATGCATGTTATATTGATAATATCAGGAGTAATAAGTATAATTATTATAGTTCTAGCGATAATAATAGTAAAATATGGCAAATAGTGCATGTTATATTGATAATAATAAAAGTAATAAGTATATTTATTACAGTTCTATCGATAATAACTGCATGATATGGGTAATAACGCACGTTATATTGCTAATAGTATAAGTAATGAGTACGATTATTACAGTTCTAGCGATAATAACTGCATTATATGGGTAATAATGCATGTTATATTGATAATATCAGGAGTAATAAGTATAATTATTATAGTTCTAGCGATAATAACTGCATAATATGGGTAATAATGCACGTTATATTGCTAATAATATAAGTAATGAGTACGATTATTACAGTTCTAGCGATAATAACTGCATTATATGGGTAATAATGCATGTTATATTGATAATATCAGGAGTAATAAGTATAATTATTATAGTTCTAGCGATAATAATAGTAAAATATGGCAAATAGTGCATGTTATATTGATAATAATAAAAGTAATAAGTATATTTATTACAGTTCTATCGATAATAACTGCATGATATGGGTAATAATGCACGTTATATTGCTAATAGCATAAGTAATAAGTATAATTATTACAGTTCTATCGATAATACCTCCATTATATGGGTAATAATGCATGTTATATTGATAATGATATAAGTAATAAGTATAATTATTACAGTTCTAGCGATAATAACTGCATAATATGGGTAATAATGCACGTTATATTGCTAATAATATAAGTAATGAGTACAATTATTACAGTTCTAGCGATAATAACTGCATTATATGGGTAATAATGCATGTTATATTGATAATAATATTAGTAATAAGTATAATTATTACAGTTCTAGCGATAATAACTGCATTATATGGGTAATAATGCATGTTATATTGATAATATTGGGAGTAATAAGTATAATTATAATAGTTTTAGCGATAATAATAGTAAAATATGGCAAATAGTGCATGTTATATTGATAATAATAAAAGTAATAAATATATTTATTACAGTTCTATCGATAATAACGGCATAATATGGGTAATAATGCATGTTATATTGCTAATAGTATAAGTAATAAGTATAATTATTACAGTTCTATCGATAATACCTCCATTATATGGGTAATAATGCATGTTATATTGATAATGATATAAGTAATTAGTATAATTATTACAGTTCTAGCGATAATAACTGCATAATATGGGTAATAATGCACGTTATATTGCTAATAATATATGTAATGAGTACAATTATTACAGTTCTAGCGATAATAACTGGATTATATGGGTAATAATGCATGTTATATTGATAATAATATAAGTAATAAGTATAATTATTACAGTTCTAGCGATAATAACTGCATTATATGGGTAATAATGCATGTTATATTGATGATAATAAAAGTAATACGTATATTTATTACAGTTCTAGCGATAATAACTGCATAATATGGGTAATAATGCATGTTATATTGGTAATAATCTAAGTAATAAGTATAATTATTACAGTTCTAGCGATAATAACTGCATTATATGGGTAATAATGCATGTTATATTGATAATAATATAAGTAATACGTATATTTATTATAGTTCTTGCGATAATAACTGCATAATATGGGTAATAATGCATGTTATATTGAGAATAATATAAGTAATAAGTATAATTATTACAGTTCTGGCGATAATAACTGCATTATATGGGTGATAATGCACGTTGTATTGCGAATAATATAAGTAATGAGTACAATTAGTACAGTTCTAGCGATAATAACTGCATTATATGGGTAATAATGCATGCTATATTGATAATATAAGTAATAAGTATAATTATTACAGTTCTGGCGATAATAACGTCATTATATGGGTAATAATGCACGTTATATTGCTAATAGTATAAGTAATAAGTATAATTATTACAGTTCTATCGATAATACCTCCATTATATGGGTAATAATGCATGTTATATTGATAATGATATAAGTAATAAGTATAATTATTACAGTTCTAGCGATAATAACTGCATAATATAGGTAATAATGCACGTTATATTGCTAATAATATAAGTAATGAGTGCAATTATTACAGTTCTAGCGATAATAACTGCATAATATGGGTAATAATGCATGTTATATTGATAATAATATAAGTAATAAGTATAATTATTACAGTTCTAGCGATAATAACTGCATAATATGGGTAATAATGCACGTTATATTGCTAATAATATAAGTAATGAGTATAATTATTACAGTTCTAGCGATAATACCTCCATTATGTGGGTAATAATGCATGTTATACTGATGATAATGAAAGTAATACGTATATTTATTATAGTTCTAGCGATAATAACTGCATAATATGGGTAATAATGCATGTTATATTGATAATAATATAAGTAATAAGTATAATTATTACAGTTCTAGCGATAATAACTGCATTATATGGGTAATAATGCATGTTATATTGATGATAATAAAAGTAATACGTATATTTATTACAGTTCCAGCGATAATAACTGCATTATATGGGTAATAATGCACGTTATATTGCTAATAGTATAAGTAATAAGTATAATTATTACAGTTCTATCGATAATACCTCCATTATATGGGTAATAATGCATGTTATATTGATAATGATATAAGTAATTAGTATAATTATTACAGTTCTAGCGATAATAACTGCATAATATGGGTAATAATGCACGTTATATTGCTAATAATATAAGTAATGAGTACAATTATTACAGTTCTAGCGATAATAACTGCATTATATGGGTAATAATGCATGTTATATTGATAATAACATAAGTAATACGTATATTTATTATAGTTCTTGCGATAATAACTGCATAATATGGGTAATAATGCGTGTTATATTGAGAATAATATAAGTAATAAGTATAATTATTACAGTTCTGGCGATAATAACTGCATTATATGGGTAACAATGCATGTTATATTGATAATATCAGGAGTAATAAGTATAATTATTATAGTTCTAGCGATAATAATAGTAAAATATGGCAAATAGTGCATGTTATATTGATAATAATAAAAGTAATAAGTATATTTATTACAGTTCTATCGATAATAACTGCATGATATGGGTAATAATGCACGTTATATTGCTAATAGTATAAGTAATGAGTACGATTATTACAGTTCTAGCGATAATAACTGCATTATATGGGTAATAATGCATGTTATATTGATAATATCAGGAGTAATAAGTATAATTATTATAGTTCTAGCGATAATAACTGCATAATATGGGTAATAATGCACGTTATATTGCTAATAGTATAAGTAATGAGTACGATTATTACAGTTCTAGCGATAATAACTGCATTATATGGGTAATAATGCATGTTATATTGATAATATCAGGAGTAATAAGTATAATTATTATAGTTCTAGCGATAATAATAGTAAAATATGGCAAATAGTGCATGTTATATTGATAATAATAAAAGTAATAAGTATATTTATTACAGTTCTATCGATAATAACTGCATGATATGGGTAATAATGCACGTTATATTGCTAATAGCATAAGTAATAAGTATAATTATTACAGTTCTATCGATAATACCTCCATTATATGGGTAATAATGCATGTTATATTGATAATGATATAAGTAATAAGTATAATTATTACAGTTCTAGCGATAATAACTGCATAATATGGGTAATAATGCACGTTATATTGCTAATAATATAAGTAATGAGTACAATTATTACAGTTCTAGCGATAATAACTGCATTATATGGGTAATAATGCATGTTATATTGATAATAATATTAGTAATAAGTATAATTATTACAGTTCTAGCGATAATAACTGCATTATATGGGTAATAATGCATGTTATATTGATAATATTGGGAGTAATAAGTATAATTATAATAGTTTTAGCGATAATAATAGTAAAATATGGCAAATAGTGCATGTTATATTGATAATAATAAAAGTAATAAATATATTTATTACAGTTCTATCGATAATAACGGCATAATATGGGTAATAATGCATGTTATATTGCTAATAGTATAAGTAATAAGTATAATTATTACAGTTCTATCGATAATACCTCCATTATATGGGTAATAATGCATGTTATATTGATAATGATATAAGTAATTAGTATAATTATTACAGTTCTAGCGATAATAACTGCATAATATGGGTAATAATGCACGTTATATTGCTAATAATATATGTAATGAGTACAATTATTACAGTTCTAGCGATAATAACTGCATTATATGGGTAATAATGCATGTTATATTGATAATAATATAAGTAATAAGTATAATTATTACAGTTCTAGCGATAATAACTGCATTATATGGGTAATAATGCATGTTATATTGATGATAATAAAAGTAATACGTATATTTATTACAGTTCTAGCGATAATAACTGCATAATATGGGTAATAATGCATGTTATATTGGTAATAATCTAAGTAATAAGTATAATTATTACAGTTCTAGCGATAATAACTGCATAATATGGGTAATAATGCACGTTATATTGCTAATAATATAAGTAATGAGTACGATTATTACAGTTCTAGCGATAATAACTGCATTATATGGGTAATAATGCATGTTATATTGATAATATCAGGAGTAATAAGTATAATTATTATAGTTCTAGCGATAATAATAGTAAAATATGGCAAATAGTGCATGTTATATTGATAATAATAAAAGTAATAAGTATATTTATTACAGTTCTATCGATAATAACTGCATGATATGGGTAATAATGCACGTTATATTGCTAATAGCATAAGTAATAAGTATAATTATTACAGTTCTATCGATAATACCTCCCTTATATGGGTAATAATGCATGTTATATTGATAATGATATAAGTAATAAGTATAATTATTACAGTTCTAGCGATAATAATTGCATAATATGGGTAATAATGCACGTTATATTGCTAATAATATAAATAATGAGTACAATTATTACAGTTCTAGCGATAATAACTGCATTATATGGGTAATAATGCATGTTATATTGATAATAATATAAGTAATAAGTATAATTATTACAGTTCTAGCGATAATAACTGCATTATATGGGTAATAATGCATGTTATATTGATAATATTGGGAGTAATAAGTATAATTATAATAGTTTTAGCGATAATAACAGTAAAATATGGCAAATAGTGCATGTTATATGGATAATAATAAAAGTAATAAATATATTTATTACAGTTCTATCGATAATAACGGCATAATATGGGTAATAATGCATGTTATATTGCTAATAGTATAAGTAATAAGTATAATTATTACAGTTCTATCGATAATACCTCCATTATATGGGTAATAATGCATGTTATATTGATAATGATATAAGTAATTAGTATAATTATTACAGTTCTAGCGATACTAACTGCATAATATGGGTAATAATGCATGTTATATTGGTAATAATCTAAGTAATAAGTATAATTATTACAGTTCTAGCGATAATAACTGCATTATATGGATAATAATGCACGTTATATTGCTAACAATATAAGTAATAAGTATAATTATTACAGTTCTAGCGATAATAACTGCATTATATGGGTAATAATGCATGTTATACTGATGATAATGAGAGTAATACGTATATTTATTATAGTTCTAGCGATAATAACTGCATAATATGGGTATTAATACATGTTATATTGAGAATAATATAAGTAATAAGTATAATTATTACAGTTCTGGCGATAATAACTGCATTATATGGGTAATAACGCACGTTATATTGCTAATAGTATAAGTAATAAGTATAATTATTACAGTTCTAGCGATAATACCTCCATTATATGGGTAATAATGCATGTTATATTGATAATGATATAAGTAATTAGTATAATTGTTACAGTTCTAGCGATAATAACTGCATAATATAGGTAATAATGCACGTTATATTGCTAATAATATAAGTAATGTGTGCAATTATTACAGTTCTAGCGATAATAACTGCATTATATGGGTAATAATGCATGTTATATTGATAATAATATAAGTAATAAGTATAATTATTACAGTTCTAGCGATAATAACTGCATTATATGGGTAAAAATGCATGTTATATTGATAATATTGGGAGTAATAAGTATAATTATAATAGTTTTAGCGATAATAATAGTAAAATATGGCAAATAGTGCATGTTATATGGATAATAATAAAAGTAATAAATATATTTATTACAGTTCTATCGATAATAACGGCATAATATGGGTAATAATGCATGTTATATTGCTAATAGTATAAGTAATAAGTATAATTATTACAGTTCTATCGATAATACCTCCATTATATGGGTAATAATGCATGTTATATTGAGAATGATATAAGTAATTAGTATAATTGTTACAGTTCTAGCGATAATAACTATATAATATAGGTAATAATGCACGTTATATTGCTAATAATATAAGTAATGAGTGCAATTATTACAGTTCTAGCGATAATAACTGCATAATATGGGTAATAATGCATGTTATATTGATAATAATATAAGTAATAAGTATAATTATTACAGTTCTAGCGATAATAACTGTATTATATGGGTAATAATGCACGTTATATTGCTAACAATATAAGTAATAAGTATAATTATTACAGTTCTAGCGATAATAATAGTAAAATATGGCTAATAGTGCATGATATATTGATAATAGTAAAAGTAATAAGTATATTTATTACAGTTCTATCGATAATAACTGCATAATATGGGTAATAATGCATGTTATATTGATGATAATGAAAGTAATACGTATATTTATTATAGTTCTAGCGATAATAACTGCATTATATGGGTAATAATGCACGTTATATTGCTAATAGTATAAGTAATAAGTATAATTATTACAGTTCTAGCGATAATACCTCCCTTATATGGGTAATAATGCAGGTTATATTGATAATGATATAAGTAATAAGTATAATTATTATAGTTCTAGCGATAATAACTGCATAATATGGGTAATAATGCACGTTATTTTGCTAATAATATAAGTAAGGGGTACAATTATTACAGTTCTAGCGATAATAACTGCATAATATGGGTAATAATGCATGTTATATTGATAATAATATAAGTAATAAGTATAATTATTACAGTTCTAGCGATAATAACTGCATAATATGGGTAATAATGCACGTTATATTGCTAATAATATAAGTAATGAGTGCAATTATTACAGTTCTAGCGATAATAACTGCATAATATGGGTAATAATGCATGTTATATTGATAATAATATAAGTAATAAGTATAATTATTACAGTTCTAGCGATAATAACTGCATTATATGGGTAATAATGCACGTTATATTGCTAACAATATAAGTAATAAGTATAATTATTACAGTTCTAGCGATAATAATAGTAAAATATGGCTAATAGTGCATGATATATTGATAATAGTAAAAGTAATAACTATATTCATTACAGTTCTATCGATAATAACTGCATAATATGGGTAATAATGCATGTTATATTGATGATAATGAAAGTAGTAAGTATATTTATTACAGTTCTAGCGATAATAACTGCATTATATGCGTAATAAGGCATGTTATATTGATAATATTGGGGGTAATAAGTATAATTATTATAGTTCTAGCGATAATAATAGTAAAATATGGCTAGTAGTGCATGATATATTGATAATAGTAAAAGTAATAAGTATATTTATTACAGTTCTATCGATAATACCTCCATTATATGGGTAATAATGCATGTTATATTGATAATGATATAAGTAATAAGTATAATTATTACAGTTCTAGCGATAATAACTGCATGATATGGGTAATAATGCACGTTATATTGCTAATAGCATAAGTAATAAGTATAATTATTACAGTTCTATCGATAATACCTCCATTATATGGGTAATAATGCATGTTATATTGATAATGATATAAGTAATAAGTATAATTATTACAGTTCTAGCGATAATAACTGCATAATATGGGTAATAATGCACGTTATATTGCTAATAATATAAGTAATGAGTACGATTATTACAGTTCTAGCGATAATAACTGCATTATATGGGTAATAATGCATGTTATATTGATAATATCAGGAGTAATAAGTATAATTATTATAGTTCTAGCGATAATAATAGTAAAATATGGCAAATAGTGCATGTTATATTGATAATAATAAAAGTAATAAGTATATTTATTACAGTTCTATCGATAATAACTGCATGATATGGGTAATAATGCACGTTATATTGCTAATAGCATAAGTAATAAGTATAATTATTACAGTTCTATCGATAATACCTCCCTTATATGGGTAATAATGCATGTTATATTGATAATGATATAAGTAATAAGTATAATTATTACAGTTCTAGCGATAATAATTGCATAATATGGGTAATAATGCACGTTATATTGCTAATAATATAAATAATGAGTACAATTATTACAGTTCTAGCGATAATAACTGCATTATATGGGTAATAATGCATGTTATATTGATAATAATATAAGTAATAAGTATAATTATTACAGTTCTAGCGATAATAACTGCATTATATGGGTAATAATGCATGTTATATTGATAATATTGGGAGTAATAAGTATAATTATAATAGTTTTAGCGATAATAACAGTAAAATATGGCAAATAGTGCATGTTATATGGATAATAATAAAAGTAATAAATATATTTATTACAGTTCTATCGATAATAACGGCATAATATGGGTAATAATGCATGTTATATTGCTAATAGTATAAGTAATAAGTATAATTATTACAGTTCTATCGATAATACCTCCATTATATGGGTAATAATGCATGTTATATTGATAATGATATAAGTAATTAGTATAATTATTACAGTTCTAGCGATACTAACTGCATAATATGGGTAATAATGCATGTTATATTGGTAATAATCTAAGTAATAAGTATAATTATTACAGTTCTAGCGATAATAACTGCATTATATGGATAATAATGCACGTTATATTGCTAACAATATAAGTAATAAGTATAATTATTACAGTTCTAGCGATAATAACTGCATTATATGGGTAATAATGCATGTTATATTGATGATAATGAGAGTAATACGTATATTTATTATAGTTCTAGCGATAATAACTGCATAATATGGGTATTAATACATGTTATATTGAGAATAATATAAGTAATAAGTATAATTATTACAGTTCTGGCGATAATAACTGCATTATATGGGTAATAACGCACGTTATATTGCTAATAGTATAAGTAATAAGTATAATTATTACAGTTCTAGCGATAATACCTCCATTATATGGGTAATAATGCATGTTATATTGATAATGATATAAGTAATTAGTATAATTGTTACAGTTCTAGCGATAATAACTGCATAATATAGGTAATAATGCACGTTATATTGCTAATAATATAAGTAATGAGTGCAATTATTACAGTTCTAGCGATAATAACTGCATTATATGGGTAATAATGCATGTTATATTGATAATAATATAAGTAATAAGTATAATTATTACAGTTCTAGCGATAATAACTGCATTATATGGGTAAAAATGCATGTTATATTGATAATATTGGGAGTAATAAGTATAATTATAATAGTTTTAGCGATAATAATAGTAAAATATGGCAAATAGTGCATGTTATATGGATAATAATAAAAGTAATAAATATATTTATTACAGTTCTATCTATAATAACGGCATAATATGGGTAATAATGCATGTTATATTGCTAATAGTATAAGTAATAAGTATAATTATTACAGTTCTATCGATAATACCTCCATTATATGGGTAATAATGCATGTTATATTGAGAATGATATAAGTAATTAGTATAATTGTTACAGTTCTAGCGATAATAACTATATAATATAGGTAATAATGCACGTTATATTGCTAATAATATAAGTAATGAGTGCAATTATTACAGTTCTAGCGATAATAACTGCATAATATGGGTAATAATGCATGTTATATTGATAATAATATAAGTAATAAGTATAATTATTACAGTTCTAGCGATAATAACTGTATTATATGGGTAATAATGCACGTTATATTGCTAACAATATAAGTAATAAGTATAATTATTACAGTTCTAGCGATAATAATAGTAAAATATGGCTAATAGTGCATGATATATTGATAATAGTAAAAGTAATAAGTATATTTATTACAGTTCTATCGATAATAACTGCATAATATGGGTAATAATGCATGTTATATTGATGATAATGAAAGTAATACGTATATTTATTATAGTTCTAGCGATAATAACTGCATTATATGGGTAATAATGCACGTTATATTGCTAATAGTATAAGTAATAAGTATAATTATTACAGTTCTAGCGATAATACCTCCCTTATATGGGTAATAATGCAGGTTATATTGATAATGATATAAGTAATAAGTATAATTATTACAGTTCTAGCGATAATAACTGCATAATATGGGTAATAATGCACGTTATTTTGCTAATAATATAAGTAAGGAGTACAATTATTACAGTTCTAGCGATAATAACTGCATAATATGGGTAATAATGCATGTTATATTGATAATAATATAAGTAATAAGTATAATTATTACAGTTCTAGCGATAATAACTGCATAATATGGGTAATAATGCACGTTATATTGCTAATAATATAAGTAATGAGTATAATTATTACAGTTCTAGCGATAATAACTGCATTATATGGGTAATAAGGCAAGTTATATTGATAATAATATAAGTAATAAGTATAATTATTACAGTTCTAGCGATAATACCTCCATTATGTGGGTAATAATGCATGTTATACTGATGATAATGAAAGTAATACGTATATTTATTATAGTTCTAGCGATAATAACTGCATAATATGGGTAATAATGCATGTTACATTGAGAATAATATAAGTAATAAGTATAATTATTACAGTTCTAGCGATAATACCTCCATTATGTGGGTAATAATGCATGTTATACTGATGATAATGAAAGTAATACGTATATTTATAATAGTTCTAGCGATAATAACTGCATAATATGGGTAATAATGCACGTTATATTGCTAACAATGTAAGCAATAAGTATAATTATTACAGTTCTAGCGGTAATAATAGTAAAATATGGCTAATAGTGCATGATATATTGATAATAGTAAAAGTAATAAGTATATTTATTACAGTTCTATCGATAATAACTGCATAATATGGGTAATAATGCATGTTATATTGATGATAATGAAAGTAGTAAGTATATTTATTACAGTTCTAGCGATAATAACTGCATTACATGCGTAATAAGGCATGTTATATTGATAATATCGGGAGTAATAAGTATAATTATTATAGTTCCAGCGATAATAATAGTAAAATTTGGCTAATAGTGCATGATATATTGATAATAGTAAAAGTAATAAGTATATTTATTACAGTTCTATCGATAATAACTGCATAATATGGGTAATAATGCATGTTATCTTGATGGTAATGAAAGTAATACGTATGTTTATTATAGTTCTAGCGATAGTAACTGCATAATATGGGTAATAATGCATGTTATATTGAGAAGTATATAAGTAATAAGTATAATTATTACAGTTCTCGCGATAATAACTGCATAATATGGATAATAATACATGTTATATTGAGAATAATATAAGTAATAAGTATAATTATTACAGTTCTGGCGATAATAACTGCATAATATGGGTAATAATGCACGTTATATTGCTAATAATATAAGTAATGAGTACGATTATTACAGTTCTAGCGATAATAACTGCATTATATGGGTAATAATGCATGTTATATTGATAATATCGGGAGTAATAAGTATAATTATTATAGTTCTAGCGATAATAATAGCAAAATATGGCAAATAGTGCATGTTATATTGATAATAATAAAAGCAATAAGTATATTTATTACAGTTCTATCGATAATAACTGCATGATATGGGTAATAATGCACGTTATATTGCTAATAGTATAAGTAATAAGTATAATTATTACAGTTCTATCGATAATACCTCCATTATATGGGTAATAATGCATGTTATATTGATAATGATATAAGTAATTAGTATAATTATTACAGTTCTAGCGATAATAACTGCATAATATGGGTAATAATGCACGTTATATTGCTAATAATATAAGTAATAAGTATAATTATTACAGTTCTCGCGATAATAACTGCATTATATGGGTAATAATGCACGTTATATTGCTAATAATATAAGTAATATGTATAATTATTACAGTTTTAGCGATAATAACTGCATTATATGGGTAATAATGCATGTTATATTGATAATATTGGGAGTAATAAGTATAATTATAATAGTTTTAGCGATAATAATAGTAAAATATGGCAAATAGTGCATGTTATATTGATAATAATAAAAGTAATAAATATATTTATTACAGTTCTATCGATAATAACGGCATAATATGGGTAATAATGCATGTTATATTGATGATAATAAAAGTAATACGTATATTTATTACAGTTCTAGCGATAATAACTGCATAATATGGGTAATAATCCATGTTATGTTGGTAATAATCTAAGTAATAAGTATAATTATTACAGTTCTAGCGATAATAACTGCATTATATGGATAATAATGCACGTTTTATTGCTAACAATATAAGTAATAAGTATAATTATTACAGTTCTAGCGATAATAACTGCATTATATGGGTAATAATGCATGTTATATTGATGATAATGAAAGTAATACGTATATTTATTATAGTTCTAGCGATAATAACTGCATAATATGGGTAATAATACATGTTATATTGAGAATAATATAAGTAATAAGTATAATTATTACAGTTCTGGCGATAATAACTGCATAATATGGGTAATAATGCACGTTATATTGCTAATAATATAAGTAATGAGTACGATTATTACAGTTCTAGCGATAATAACTGCATTATATGGGTAATAATGCATGTTATATTGATAATATCGGGAGCAATAAGTATAATTATTATAGCTCCAGCGATAATAATAGCAAAATATGGCAAATAGTGCATGTTATATTGATAATAATGAAAGTAATAAGTATATTTATTACAGTTCTATCGATAATAACTGTATGATATGGGTAATAATGCACGTTATATTGCTAATAGTATAAGTAATAAGTATAATTATTACAGTTCTATCGATAATACCTCCATTATATGGGTAATAATGCATGTTATATTGATAATGATATAAGTAATTAGTATAATTATTACAGTTCTAGCGATAATAACTGCATAATATGGGTAATAATGCACGTTATATTGCTAATAATATAAGTAATGAGTACAATTATTACAGTTCTGGCGATAATAACTGCATTATATGGGTAATAATGCATGTTATATTGATAATAATATAAGTAATAAGTATAATTATTACAGTTCTAGCGATAATAACTGCATTATATGGGTAATAATGCATGTTATATTGATAATATTGGGAGTAATAAGTATAATTATAATAGTTTTAGCGATAATAATAGTAAAATATGGCAAATAGTGCATGTTATATTGATAATAACAAAAGTAATAAATATATTTATTACAGTTCTATCGATAATAACGGCATAATATGGGTAATAATGCATGTTATATTGATGATAATAAAAGTAATACGTATATTTATTACAGTTCTAGCGATAATAACTGCATAATATGGGTAATAATGCATGTTATATTGCTAATAATATAAGTAATGAGTGCAATTATTACAGTTCTAGCGATAATACTTGCATAATATGGGTAATAATGCATGTTATATTGATAATAATATAAGTAATAAGTATAATTATTACAGTCCTAGCGATAATAACTGCATTATATGGGTAATAATGCACGTTATATTGCTAACAATATAAGTAATAAGTATAATCATTACAGTTCTAGCGATAATAATAGTAAAATATGGCTAATAGTGCATGATATATTGATAATAGTAAAAGTAATAAGTATAATTATTACAGATCTAGCGATAATACCTCCATTATATGGGTAATAATGCATGTTATATTGATAATGATATAAGTAATAAGTATAATTGTTACAGTTCTAGCGATAATAACTGCATAATATAGGTAATAATGCACGTTATATTGCTAATAATATAAGTAATGAGTGCAATTATTACAGTTCTAGCGATAATAACTGCATAATATGGGTAATAATGCATGTTATATTGAGAAGTATATAAGTAATAAGTATAATTATTACAGTTCTCGCGATAATAACTGCATAATATGGATAATAATACATGTTATATTGAGAATAATATAAGTAATAAGTATAATTATTACAGTTCTGGCGATAATAACTGCATAATATGGGTAATAATGCACGTTATATTGCTAATAATATAAGTAATGAGTACGATTATTACAGTTCTAGCGATAATAACTGCATTATATGGGTAATAATGCATGTTATATTGATAATATCGGGAGTAATAAGTATAATTATTATAGTTCTAGCGATAATAATAGCAAAATATGGCAAATAGTGCATGTTATATTGATAATAATAAAAGCAATAAGTATATTTATTACAGTTCTATCGATAATAACTGCATGATATGGGTAATAATGCACGTTATTTTGCTAATAGTATAAGTAATAAGTATAATTATTACAGTTCTATCGATAATACCTCCATTATATGGGTAATAATGCATGTTATGTTGATAATGATATAAGTAATTAGTATAATTATTACAGTTCTAGCGATAATAACTGCATAATATGGGTAATAATGCACGTCATATTGCTAATAATATAAGTAATAAGTATAATTATTACAGTTCTCGCGATAATAACTGCATTATATGGGTAATAATGCACGTTATATTGCTAATAATATAAGTAATATGTATAATTATTACAGTTTTAGCGATAATAACTGCATTATATGGGTAATAATGCATGTTATATTGATAATATTGGGAGTAATAAGTATAATTATAATAGTTTTAGCGATAATAATAGTAAAATATGGCAAATAGTGCATGTTATATTGATAATAATAAAAGTAATAAATATATTTATTACAGTTCTATCGATAATAACGGCATAATATGGGTAATAATGCATGTTATATTGATGATAATAAAAGTAATACGTATATTTATTACAGTTCTAGCGATAATAACTGCATAATATGGGTAATAATCCATGTTATGTTGGTAATAATCTAAGTAATAAGTATAATTATTACAGTTCTAGCGATAATAACTGCATTATATGGATAATAATGCACGTTATATTGCTAACAATATAAGTAATGAGTATAATTATTACAGTTCTAGCGATAATAACTGCATTATATGGGTAATAAGGCAAGTTATATTGATAATAATATAAGTAATAAGTATAATTATTACAGTTCTAGCGATAATACCTCCATTATGTGGGTAATAATGCATGTTATACTGATGATAATGAAAGTAATACGTATATTTATTATAGTTCTAGCGATAATAACTGCATAATATGGGTAATAATGCATGTTACATTGAGAATAATATAAGTAATAAGTATAATTATTACAGTTCTAGCGATAATACCTCCATTATGTGGGTAATAATGCATGTTATACTGATGATAATGAAAGTAATACGTATATTTATAATAGTTCTAGCGATAATAACTGCATAATATGGGTAATAATGCACGTTATATTGCTAACAATATAAGCAATAAGTATAATTATTACAGTTCTAGCGGTAATAATAGTAAAATATGGCTAATAGTGCATGATATATTGATAATAGTAAAAGTAATAAGTATATTTATTACAGTTCTATCGATAATAACTGCATAATATGGGTAATAATGCATGTTATATTGATGATAATGAAAGTAGTAAGTATATTTATTACAGTTCTAGCGATAATAACTGCATTACATGCGTAATAAGGCATGTTATATTGATAATATCGGGAGTAATAAGTATAATTATTATAGTTCCAGCGATAATAATAGTAAAATTTGGCTAATAGTGCATGATATATTGATAATAGTAAAAGTAATAAGTATATTTATTACAGTTCTATCGATAATAACTGCATAATATGGGTAATAATGCATGTTATCTTGATGGTAATGAAAGTAATACGTATGTTTATTATAGTTCTAGCGATAGTAACTGCATAATATGGGTAATAATGCATGTTATATTGAGAAGTATATAAGTAATAAGTATAATTATTACAGTTCTCGCGATAATAACTGCATAATATGGATAATAATACATGTTATATTGAGAATAATATAAGTAATAAGTATAATTATTACAGTTCTGGCGATAATAACTGCATAATATGGGTAATAATGCACGTTATATTGCTAATAATATAAGTAATGAGTACGATTATTACAGTTCTAGCGATAATAACTGCATTATATGGGTAATAATGCATGTTATATTGATAATATCGGGAGTAATAAGTATAATTATTATAGTTCTAGCGATAATAATAGCAAAATATGGCAAATAGTGCATGTTATATTGATAATAATAAAAGCAATAAGTATATTTATTACAGTTCTATCGATAATAACTGCATGATATGGGTAATAATGCACGTTATATTGCTAATAGTATAAGTAATAAGTATAATTATTACAGTTCTATCGATAATACCTCCATTATATGGGTAATAATGCATGTTATATTGATAATGATATAAGTAATTAGTATAATTATTACAGTTCTAGCGATAATAACTGCATAATATGGGTAATAATGCACGTTATATTGCTAATAATATAAGTAATAAGTATAATTATTACAGTTCTCGCGATAATAACTGCATTATATGGGTAATAATGCACGTTATATTGCTAATAATATAAGTAATATGTATAATTATTACAGTTTTAGCGATAATAACTGCATTATATGGGTAATAATGCATGTTATATTGATAATATTGGGAGTAATAAGTATAATTATAATAGTTTTAGCGATAATAATAGTAAAATATGGCAAATAGTGCATGTTATATTGATAATAATAAAAGTAATAAATATATTTATTACAGTTCTATCGATAATAACGGCATAATATGGGTAATAATGCATGTTATATTGATGATAATAAAAGTAATACGTATATTTATTACAGTTATAGCGATAATAACTGCATAATATGGGTAATAATCCATGTTATGTTGGTAATAATCTAAGTAATAAGTATAATTATTACAGTTCTAGCGATAATAACTGCATTATATGGATAATAATGCACGTTTTATTGCTAACAATATAAGTAATAAGTATAATTATTACAGTTCTAGCGATAATAACTGCATTATATGGGTAATAATGCATGTTATATTGATGATAATGAAAGTAATACGTATATTTATTATAGTTCTAGCGATAATAACTGCATAATATGGGTAATAATACATGTTATATTGGGAATAATATAAGTAATAAGTATAATTATTACAGTTCTGGCGATAATAACTGCATAATATGGGTAATAATGCACGTTATATTGCTAATAATATAAGTAATGAGTACGATTATTACAGTTCTAGCGATAATAACTGCATTATATGGGTAATAATGCATGTTATATTGATAATATCGGGAGCAATAAGTATAATTATTATAGCTCTAGCGATAATAATAGCAAAATATGGCAAATAGTGCATGTTATATTGATAATAATGAAAGTAATAAGTATATTTATTACAGTTCTATCGATAATAACTGTATGATATGGGTAATAATGCACGTTATATTGCTAATAGTATAAGTAATAAGTATAATTATTACAGTTCTATCGATAATACCTCCATTATATGGGTAATAATGCATGTTATATTGATAATGATATAAGTAATAAGTATAATTGTTACAGTTCTAGCGATAATAACTGCATTATATGGGTAATAATGCATGTTATATTGATAATATCGGGAGTAATAAGTATAATTATTATAGTTCTAGCGATAATAATAGCAAAATATGGCAAATAGTGCATGTTATATTGATAATAATAAAAGCAATAAGTATATTTATTACAGTTCTATCGATAATAACTGCATTATATGGATAATAATGCACGTTTTATTGCTAACAATATAAGTAATAAGTATAATTATTACAGTTCTAGCGATAATAACTGCATTATATGGGTAATAATGCATGTTATATTGATGATAATAAAAGTAATACGTATATTTATTACAGTTCTAGCGATAATAACTGCATAATATGGGTAATAATGCACGTTATATTGCTAATAATATAAGTAATGAGTACAATTATTACAGTTCTGGCGATAATGACTGCATTATATGGGTAATAATGCATGTTATATTGATAATAATATAAGTAATAAGTATAATTATTACAGTTCTAGCGATAATAACTGCATTATATGGGTAATAATGCATGTTATATTGATAATATTGGGAGTAATAAGTATAATTATAATAGTTTTAGCGATAATAATAGTAAAATATGGCAAATAGTGCATGTTATATTGATAATAACAAAAGTAATAAATATATTTATTACAGTTCTATCGATAATAACGGCATAATATGGGTGATAATGCATGTTATATTGATGATAATAAAAGTAATACGTATATTTATTACAGTTCTAGCGATAATAACTGCATAATATGGGTAATAATGCATGTTATATTGCTAATAATATAAGTAATGAGTGCAATTATTACAGTTCTAGCGATAATACTTGCATAATATGGGTAATAATGCATGTTATATTGATAATAATATAAGTAATAAGTATAATTATTACAGTCCTAGCGATAATAACTGCATTATATGGGTAATAATGCACGTTATATTGCTAACAATATAAGTAATAAGTATAATCACTACAGTTCTAGCGATAATAATAGTAAAATATGGCTAATAGTGCATGATATATTGATAATAGTAAAAGTAATAAGTATAATTATTACAGATCTAGCGATAATACCTCCATTATATGGGTAATAATGCATGTTATATTGATAATGATATAAGTAATAAGTATAATTGTTACAGTTCTAGCGATAATAACTGCATAATATAGGTAATAATGCACGTTATATTGCTAATAATATAAGTAATGAGTGCAATTATTACAGTTCTAGCGATAATAACTGCATAATATGGGTAATAATGCATGTTATATTGATAATAATATAAGTAATAAGTATAATTATTACAGTTCTAGCGATAATAACTGCATTATATGGGTAATAATGCACGTTATATTGCTAACAATATAAGTAATAAGTATAATCATTACAGTTCTAGCGATAATAATAGTAAAATATGGCTAATAGTGCATGATATATTGATAATAGTAAAAGTAATAAGTATATTTATTACAGTTCTATCGATAATAACTGCATAATATGGGTAAAAATGCATGTTATATTGATGATAATGAAAGTAATACGTATATTTATTATAGTTCTAGCGATAATAACTGCATAATATGGGTAATAATGCATGTTATATTGAGAATAATATAAGTAATAAGTATAATTATTACAGTTCTGGCGATAATAACTGCATTATATGGGTAATAATGCAATGTTATATTGATAATATCGGGAGTAATAAGTATAATTATTATAGTTCTAGCGATGATAATAGTAAAATATGGCTAATAGTGCATGATATATTGATAATAGTAAAAGTAATAAGTACATTTATTACAGTTCTATAGATAATAACTGCATAATATGGGTAATAATGCATGTTATATTGATGATAATGAAAGTAATACGTATATTTATTATAGTTCTAGCGATAATAACTGCATAATATGGGTAATAATGCATGTTATATTGAGAATAATATAAGTAATAAATATATTTATTACAGTTCTATCGATAATAACGGCATAATATGGGTAATAATGCATGTTATATTGCTAATAGTATAAGTAATAAGTATAATTATTACATCTTCTATCGATAATACCTCCATAATATGGGTAATAATGCATGTTATATTGATAATGATATAAGTAATTAGTATAATTGTTACAGTTCTAGCGATAATAACTGCATAATATGGGTAATAATGCACGTTATATTGCTAATAATATAAGTAATGAGTACAATTATTACAGTTCTAGCGATAATAACTGCATTATATGGGTATTAATGCATGTTATATTGATAATAATATAAGTAATAAGTATAATTATTACAGTTCTAGCGATAATAACTGCATTATATGGGTAATAATGCATGTTATATTGATGATAATAAATGTAATACGTATATTTATTACAGTTCCAGCGATAATAACTGTATAATATGGGTAATAATGCATGTTATATTGGTAATAATCTAAGTAATAAGTATAATTATTACAGTTCTAGCGATAATAACTGCATTATATGGATAATAATGCACGTTATATTGCTAACAATATAAGTAATAAGTATAATTATTACAGTTCTAGCGATAATAACTGCATTATATGGGTAATAATGCATGTTATATTGATGATAATGAAAGTAATACGTATATTTATTATAGTTCTAGCGATAATAACTGCATAATATGGGTAATAATACATGTTATATTGAGAATAATATAAGTAATAAGTATAATTATTACAGTTCTGGCGATAATAACTGCATTATATGGGTAATAACGCACGTTATATTGCTAATAGTATAAGTAATAAGTATAATTATTACAGTTCTAGCGATAATACCTCCATTATATGGGTAATAATGCATGTTATATTGATAATGATATAAGTAATATGTATAATTGTTACAGTTCTAGCGATAATAACTGCATAATATAGGTAATAATGCACGTTATATTGCTAATAATATAAGTAATGAGTGCAATTATTACAGTTCTAGCGATAATAACTGCATAATATGGGTAATAATGCATGTTATATTGATAATAATATAAGTAATAAGTATAATTATTACAGTTCTAGCGATAATAACTGCATAATATGGGTAATAATGCACGTTATATTGCTAATAATATAAGTAATGAGTATAATTATTTCAGTTCTAGCGATAATACCTCCATTATGTGGGTAATAATGCATGTTATACTGATGATAATGAAAGTAATACGTATATTTATTATAGTTCTAGCGATAATAACTGCATAATATGGGTAATAATGCATGTTATATTGAGAATAATATAAGTAATAAGTATAATTATTACAGTTCTAGCGATAATACCTCCATTATGTGGGTAATAATGCATGTTATACTGATGATAATGAAAGTAATACGTATATTTATTATAGTTCTAGCGATAATAACTGCATTATATGGGTAATAATGCATGTTATATTGATGATAATGAAAGTAATACGTATATTTATTATAGTTCTAGCGATAATAACTGCATAATATGGGTAATAATACATGTTATATTGAGAATAATATAAGTAATAAGTATAATTATTACAGTTCTGGCGATAATAACTGCATTATATGGGTAATAACGCACGTTATATTGCTAATAGTATAAGTAATAAGTATAATTATTACAGTTCTAGCGATAATACCTCCATTATATGGGTAATAATGCATGTTATATTGATAATGATATAAGTAATATGTATAATTGTTACAGTTCTAGCGATAATAACTGCTTAATATAGGTAATAATGCACGTTATATTGCTAATAATATAAGTAATGAGTGCAATTATTACAGTTCTAGCGATAATAACTGCATAATATGGGTAATAATGCATGTTATATTGATAATAATATAAGTAATAAGTATAATTATTACAGTTCTAGCGATAATAACTGCATAATATGGGTAATAATGCACGTTATATTGCTAATAATATAAGTAATGAGTATAATTATTTCAGTTCTAGCGATAATACCTCCATTATGTGGGTAATAATGCATGTTATACTGATGATAATGAAAGTAATACGTATATTTATTATAGTTCTAGCGATAATAACTGCATAATATGGGTAATAATGCATGTTATATTGAGAATAATATAAGTAATAAGTATAATTATTACAGTTCTAGCGATAATACCTCCATTATGTGGGTAATAATGCATGTTATACTGATGATAATGAAAGTAATACGTATATTTATTATAGTTCTAGCGATAATAACTGCATTATATGGGTAATAATGCACGTTATATTGCTAATAGTATAAGTAATAAGTATAATTATTACAGTTCTAGCGATAATACCTCCCTTATATGGGTAATAATGCAGGTTATATTGATAATGATATAAGTAATAAGTATAATTATTACAGTTCTAGCGATAATAACTGCATAATATGGGTAATAATGCACGTTATTTTGCTAATAATATAAGTAAGGAGTACAATTATTACAGTTCTAGCGATAATAACTGCATAATATGGGTAATAATGCATGTTATATTGATAATAATATAAGTAATAAGTATAATTATCACAGTTCTATCGATAATAACTGCATTATATGGGTAATAATGCATGTTATATTGATGATAATGAAAGTAATACGTATATTTATTATAGTTCTTGCGATAATAACTGCATAATATGGGTAATAATGCATGTTATATTGAGAATAATATAAGTAATAAGTATAATTATTACAGTTCTGGCGATAATAACTGCATTATATGGGTAACAATGCATGTTATATATTGATAATATCAGGAGTAATAAGTATAATTATTATAGTTCTAGCGATAATAATAGTAAAATATGGCAAATACTGCATGTTATATTGATAATAATAAAAGTAATAAGTATATTTATTACAGTTCTATCGATAATAACTGCATGATATGGGTAATAATGCACGTTATATTGCTAATAGTATAAGTAATGAGTACGATTATTACAGTTCTAGCGATAATAACTGCATTATATGGGTAATAATGCATGTTATATTGATAATATCAGGAGTAATAAGTATAATTATGATAGTTCTAGCGATAATGATAGTAAAATATGGCAAATAGTGCATGTTATATTGATAATAATAAAAGTAATAAGTATATTTATTACAGTTCTATCGATAATAACTGCATGATATGGGTAATAATGCACGTTATATTGCTAATAGCATAAGTAATAAGTATAATTATTACAGTTCTATCGATAATACCTCCATTATATGGGTAATAATGCATGTTATATTGATAATGATATAAGTAATATGTATAATTATTACAGTTCTAGCGATAATAACTGCATAATATGGGTAATAATGCACGTTATATTGCTAATAATATAAGTAATGAGTACAATTATTACAGTTCTAGCGATAATAACTGCATTATATGGGTAATAATGCATGTTATATTGATAATAATATTAGTAATAAGTATAATTATTACAGTTCTAGCGATAATAACTGCATTATATGGGTAATAATGCATGTTATATTGATAATATTGGGAGTAATAAGTATAATTATAATAGTTTTAGCGATAATAATAGTAAAATATGGCAAATAGTGCATGTTATATTGATAATAATAAAAGTAATAAGTATATTTATTACAGTTCTATCGATAATAACTGCATGATATGGGTAATAATGCACGTTATATTGCTAATAGCATAAGTAATAAGTATAATTATTACAGTTCTATCGATAATACCTCCATTATATGGGTAATAATGCATGTTATATTGATAATGATATAAGTAATAAGTATAATTATTACAGTTCTAGCGATAATAACTGCATAATATGGGTAATAATGCACGTTATATTGCTAATAATATAAGTAATGAGTACAATTATTACAGTTCTAGCGATAATAACTGCATTATATGGGTAATAATGCATGTTATATTGATAATAATATTAGTAATAAGTATAATTATTACAGTTCTAGCGATAATAACTGCATTATATGGGTAATAATGCATGTTATATTGATAATATTGGGAGTAATAAGTATAATTATAATAGTTTTAGCGATAATAATAGTAAAATATGGCAAATAGTGCATGTTATATTGATAATAATAAAAGTAATAAATATATTTATTACAGTTCTATCGATAATAACGGCATAATATGGGTAATAATGCATGTTATATTGCTAATAGTATAAGTAATAAGTATAATTATTACAGTTCTATCGATAATACCTCCATTATATGGGTAATAATGCATGTTATATTGATAATGATATAAGTAATTAGTATAATTATTACAGTTCTAGCGATAATAACTGCATAATATGGGTAATAATGCACGTTATATTGCTAATAATATATGTAATGAGTACAATTATTACAGTTCTAGCGATAATAACTGCATTATATGGGTAATAATGCATGTTATATTGAGAATAATATAAGTAATAAGTATAATTATTAGAGTTCTGGCGATAATAACTGCATTATATGGGTAATAACGCACGTTATATTGCTAATAGTATAAGTAATAAGTATAATTATCACAGTTCTAGCGAGAATACCTCCATTATATGGGTAATAATGCATGTTATATTGATAATGATATAAGTAATAAGTATAATTGTTACAGTTCTAGCGATAATAACTGCATAATATAGGTAATAATGCACGTTATATTGCTAATAATATAAGTAATGAGTGCAATTATTACAGTTCTAGCGATAATAACTGCATAATATAGGTAATAATGCACGTTATATTGCTAATAATATAAGTAATGAGTGCAATTATTACAGTTCTAGCGATAATAACTGCATAATATGGGTAATAATGCATGTTATATTAATAATAATATAAGTAATAAGTATAATTATTACAGTTCTAGCGATAATAACTGCATTATATGGGTAATAATGCACGTTATATTGCTAACAATATAAGTAATAAGTATAATTATTACAGTTCTAGCGATAATAATAGTAAAATATGGCTAATAGTGCATGATATATTGATAATAGTAAAAGTAATAACTATATTCATTACAGTTCTATCGATAATAACTGCATAATATGGGTAATAATGCATGTTATATTGATGATAATGAAAGTAGTAAGTATATTTATTACAGTTCTAGCGATAATAACTGCATTATATGCGTAATAAGGCATGTTATATTGATAATATTGGGAGTAATAAGTATAATTATTATAGTTCTAGCGATAATAATAGTAAAATATGGTTAGTAGTGCATGATATATTGATAATAGTAAAAGTAATAAGTATATTTATTACAGTTCTATCGATAATAACTGCATAATATGGGTAATAATGCATGTTATATTGATGATAATGAAAGTAATACGTATATTTTTTATAGTTCTAGCGATAATAACTGCATTATATGGGCAATAATGCACGTTATATTGCTAATAGTATAAGTAATAAGTATAATTATTACAGTTCTATCGATAATACCTCCATTATATGGGTAATAATGCATGTTATATTGATAATGATATAAGTAATAAGTATAATTATTACAGTTCTAGCGATAATAACTGCATAATATGGGTAATAATGCACGTTATATTGCTAATAATATAAGTAATGAGTACGATTATTACAGTTCTAGCGATAATAACTGCATTATATGGGTAATAATGCATGTTATATTGATAATATCAGGAGTAATAAGTATAATTATTATAGTTCTAGCGATAATAATAGTAAAATATGGCAAATAGTGCATGTTATATTGATAATAATAAAAGTAATAAGTATATTTATTACAGTTCTATCGATAATAACTGCATGATATGGGTAATAATGCACGTTATATTGCTAATAGCATAAGTAATAAGTATAATTATTACAGTTCTATCGATAATACCTCCATTATATGGGTAATAATGCATGTTATATTGATAATGATATAAGTAATAAGTATAATTATTACAGTTCTAGCGATAATAACTGCATAATATGGGTAATAATGCACGTTATATTGCTAATAATATAAATAATGAGTACAATTATTACAGTTCTAGCGATAATAACTGCATTATATGGGTAATAATGCATGTTATATTGATAATAATATAAGTAATAAGTATAATTATTACAGTTCTAGCGATAATAACTGCATTATATGGGTAATAATGCATGTTATATTGATAATATTGGGAGTAATAAGTATAATTATAATAGTTTTAGCGATAATAACAGTAAAATATGGCAAATAGTGCATGTTATATGGATAATAATAAAAGTAATAAATATATTTATTACAGTTCTATCGATAATAACGGCATAATATGGGTAATAATGCATGTTATATTGCTAATAGTATAAGTAATAAGTATAATTATTACAGTTCTATCGATAATACCTCCATTATATGGGTAATAATGCATGTTATATTGATAATGATATAAGTAATTAGTATAATTATTACAGTTCTAGCGATACTAACTGCATAATATGGGTAATAATGCATGTTATATTGGTAATAATCTAAGTAATAAGTATAATTATTACAGTTCTAGCGATAATAACTGCATTATATGGATAATAATGCACGTTATATTGCTAACAATATAAGTAATAAGTATAATTATTACAGTTCTAGCGATAATAACTGCATTATATGGGTAATAATGCATGTTATATTGATGATAATGAGAGTAATACGTATATTTATTATAGTTCTAGCGATAATAACTGCATAATATGGGTATTAATACATGTTATATTGAGAATAATATAAGTAATAAGTTTAATTATTACAGTTCTGGCGATAATAACTGCATTATATGGGTAATAACGCACGTTATATTGCTAATAGTATAAGTAATAAGTATAATTATTACAGTTCTAGCGATAATACCTCCATTATATGGGTAATAATGCATGTTATATTGATAATGATATAAGTAATTAGTATAATTGTTATAGTTCTAGCGATAATAACTGCATAATATAGGTAATAATGCACGTTATATTGCTAATAATATAAGTAATGAGTGCAATTATTACAGTTCTAGCGATAATAACTGCATAATATGGGTATTAATACATGTTATATTGAGAATAATATAAGTAATAAGTATAATTATTACAGTTCTAGCGATAATAACTGCATTATATGGGTAATAATGCATGTTATATTGATAATATTGGGAGTAATAAGTATAATTATAATAGTTTTAGCGATAATAATAGTAAAATATGGCAAATAGTGCATGTTATATGGATAATAATAAAAGTAATAAATATATTTATTACAGTTCTATCGATAATAACGGCATAATATGGGTAATAATGCATGTTATATTGCTAATAGTATAAGTAATAAGTATAATTATTACAGTTCTATCGATAATACCTCCATTATATGGGTAATAATGCATGTTATATTGAGAATGATATAAGTAATTAGTATAATTGTTACAGTTCTAGCGATAATAACTATATAATATAGGTAATAATGCACGTTATATTGCTAATAATATAAGTAATGAGTGCAATTATTACAGTTCTAGCGATAATAACTGCATAATATGGGTAATAATGCATGTTATATTGATAATAATGTAAGTAATAAGTATAATTATTACAGTTCTAGCGATAATACCTCCATTATGTGGGTAATAATGCATGTTATACTGATGATAATGAAAGTAATGCGTATATTTATTATAGTTCTAGCGATAATAACTGCATAATATGGGTAATAATGCATGTTACATTGAGAATAATATAAGTAATAAGTATAATTATTACAGTTCTAGCGATAATACCTCCATTATGTGGGTAATAATGCATGTTATACTGATGATAATGAAAGTAATACGTATATTTATAATAGTTCTAGCGATAATAACTGCATAATATGGGTAATAATGCACGTTATATTGCTAACAATATAAGCAATAAGTATAATTATTACAGTTCTAGCGGTAATAATAGCAAAATATGGCAAATAGTGCATGTTATATTGATAATAATAAAAGCAATAAGTATATTTATTACAGTTCTATCGATAATAACTGCATGATATGGGTAATAATGCACGTTATATTGCTAATAGTATAAGTAATAAGTATAATTATTACAGTTCTATCGATAATACCTCCATTATATGGGTAATAATGCATGTTATATTGATAATGATATAAGTAATTAGTATAATTATTACAGTTCTAGCGATAATAACTGCATAATATGGGTAATAATGCACGTTATATTGCTAATAATATAAGTAATAAGTATAATTATTACAGTTCTCGCGATAATAACTGCATTATATGGGTAATAATGCACGTTATATTGCTAATAATATAAGTAATATGTATAATTATTACAGTTTTAGCGATAATAACTGCATTATATGGGTAATAATGCATGTTATATTGATAATATTGGGAGTAATAAGTATAATTATAATAGTTTTAGCGATAATAATAGTAAAATATGGCAAATAGTGCATGTTATATTGATAATAATAAAAGTAATAAATATATTTATTACAGTTCTATCGATAATAACGGCATAATATGGGTAATAATGCATGTTATATTGATGATAATAAAAGTAATACGTATATTTATTACAGTTCTAGCGATAATAACTGCATAATATGGGTAATAATCCATGTTATGTTGGTAATAATCTAAGTAATAAGTATAATTATTACAGTTCTAGCGATAATAACTGCATTATATGGGTAATAATGCATGTTATATTGATGATAATGAAAGTAATACGTATATTTATTATAGTTCTAGCGATAATAACTGCATAATATGGGTAATAATACATGTTATATTGAGAATAATATAAGTAATAGGTATAATTATTACAGTTCTGGCGATAATAACTGCATAATATGGGTAATAATGCACGTTATATTGCTAATAATATAAGTAATGAGTACGATTATTACAGTTCTAGCGATAATAACTGCATTATATGGGTAATAATGCATGCTATATTGATAATAATATAAGTAATAAGTATAATTATTACTGTTCTGGCGATAATAACTGCATTATATGGGTAATAATGCACGTTATATTACTAATAGTATAAGTAATAAGTATAATTATTAAAGTTCTAGCGATAATACCTCCATTATATGGGTAATAATGCATGTTATATTGATAATGATATAAGTAATGAGTAAAATTATTACAGTTCTAGCGATAATAACTGCATTATATGGGTAATAATGCATGCTATATTGATAATAATATAAGTAATAAGTATAATTATTACAGTTCTGGCGATAATAACTGCATTATATGGGTAATAATGCATGTTATATTGATAATATCGGGAGTAATAAGAATAATTATTATAGTTCTAGCGATAATAATAGTAAAATATGGCGAATAGTGCATGTTATATTGATAATAGTAAAAGTAATAAGTATATTTATTACAGTTCTATCGATAATAACTGCATAATATGGGTAATAATGCATGTTATGTTGATGATAATGAAAGTAATACGTATGTTTATTATAGTTCTAGCGATAGTAACTGCATAATATGGGTAATAATGCATGTTATATTGAGAATAATATAAGTAATAAGTATAATTATTACAGTTCTGGCGATAATAACTGCATTATATGGGTAATAATGCATGTTATATTGATAATATCGGGAGTAATAAGAATAATTATTACAGTTCTAGCGATGATAATAGTAAAATATGGCTAATAGTGCATGATATATTGATAATAGTAAAAGTAATAAGTACATTTATTACAGTTCTATAGATAATAACTGCATAATATGGGTAATAATGCATGTTATATTGATGATAATGAAAGTAATACGTATATTTATTATAGTTCTAGCGATAATAACTGCATAATATGGGTAATAATGCATGTTATATTGAGAATAATATAAGTAATAAATATATTTATTACAGTTCTATCGATAATAACGGCATAATATGGGTAATAATGCATGTTATATTGCTAATAGTATAAGTAATAAGTATAATTATTACATCTTCTATCGATAATACCTCCATAATATGGGTAATAATGCATGTTATATTGATAATGATATAAGTAATTAGTATAATTGTTACAGTTCTAGCGATAATAACTGCATAATATGGGTAATAATGCACGTTATATTGCTAATAATATAAGTAATGAGTACAATTATTACAGTTCTAGCGATAATAACTGCATTATATGGGTATTAATGCATGTTATATTGATAATAATATAAGTAATAAGTATAATTATTACAGTTCTAGCGATAATAACTGCATTATATGGGTAATAATGCATGTTATATTGATGATAATAAATGTAATACGTATATTTATTACAGTTCCAGCGATAATAACTGTATAATATGGGTAATAATGCATGTTATATTGGTAATAATCTAAGTAATAAGTATAATTATTACAGTTCTAGCGATAATAACTGCGTTATATGGATAATAATGCACGTTATATTGCTAACAATATAAGTAATAAGTATAATTATTACAGTTCTAGCGATAATAACTGCATTATATGGGTAATAATGCATGTTATATTGATGATAATGAAAGTAATACGTATATTTATTATAGTTCTAGCGATAATAACTGCATAATATGGGTAATAATACATGTTATATTGAGAATAATATAAGTAATAAGTATAATTATTACAGTTCTGGCGATAATAACTGCATTATATGGGTAATAACGCACGTTATATTGCTAATAGTATAAGTAATAAGTATAATTATTACAGTTCTAGCGATAATACCTCCCTTATATGGGTAATAATGCAGGTTATATTGATAATGATATAAGTAATAAGTATAATTATTACAGTTCTAGCGATAATAACTGCATAATATGGGTAATAATGCACGTTATATTGCTAATAATATAAGTAATGAGTATAATTATTTCAGTTCTAGCGATAATACCTCCATTATGTGGGTAATAATGCATGTTATACTGATGATAATGAAAGTAATACGTATATTTATTATAGTTCTAGCGATAATAACTGCATAATATGGGTAATAATGCATGTTATATTGAGAATAATATAAGTAATAAGTATAATTATTACAGTTCTAGCGATAATACCTCCATTATGTGGGTAATAATGCATGTTATACTGATGATAATGAAAGTAATACGTATATTTATTATAGTTCTAGCGATAATAACTGCATTATATGGGTAATAATGCACGTTATATTGCTAATAGTATAAGTAATAAGTATAATTATTACAGTTCTAGCGATAATACCTCCCTTATATGGGTAATAATGCAGGTTATATTGATAATGATATAAGTAATAAGTATAATTATTACAGTTCTAGCGATAATAACTGCATAATATGGGTAATAATGCACGTTATTTTGCTAATAATATAAGTAAGGAGTACAATTATTACAGTTCTAGCGATAATAACTGCATAATATGGGTAATAATGCATGTTATATTGATAATAATATAAGTAATAAGTATAATTATCACAGTTCTATCGATAATAACTGCATTATATGGGTAATAATGCATGTTATATTGATGATAATGAAAGTAATACGTATATTTATTATAGTTCTTGCGATAATAACTGCATAATATGGGTAATAATGCATGTTATATTGAGAATAATATAAGTAATAAGTATAATTATTACAGTTCTGGCGATAATAACTGCATTATATGGGTAACAATGCATGTTATATATTGATAATATCAGGAGTAATAAGTATAATTATTATAGTTCTAGCGATAATAATAGTAAAATATGGCAAATACTGCATGTTATATTGCTAATAATATAAGTAATGAGTACAATTATTACAGTTCTAGCGATAATAACTGCATTATATGGGTAATAATGCATGTTATATTGATAATAATATTAGTAATAAGTATAATTATTACAGTTCTAGCGATAATAACTGCATTATATGGGTAATAATGCATGTTATATTGATAATATTGGGAGTAATAAGTATAATTATAATAGTTTTAGCGATAATAATAGTAAAATATGGCAAATAGTGCATGTTATATTGATAATAATAAAAGTAATAAATATATTTATTACAGTTCTATCGATAATAACGGCATAATATGGGTAATAATGCATGTTATATTGCTAATAGTATAAGTAATAAGTATAATTATTACAGTTCTATCGATAATACCTCCATTATATGGGTAATAATGCATGTTATATTGATAATGATATAAGTAATTAGTATAATTATTACAGTTCTAGCGATAATAACTGCATAATATGGGTAATAATGCACGTTATATTGCTAATAATATATGTAATGAGTACAATTATTACAGTTCTAGCGATAATAACTGCATTATATGGGTAATAATGCATGTTATATTGAGAATAATATAAGTAATAAGTATAATTATTACAGTTCTGGCGATAATAACTGCATTATATGGGTAATAACGCACGTTATATTGCTAATAGTATAAGTAATAAGTATAATTATCACAGTTCTAGCGAGAATACCTCCATTATATGGGTAATAATGCATGTTATATTGATAATGATATAAGTAATAAGTATAATTGTTACAGTTCTAGCGATAATAACTGCATAATATAGGTAATAATGCACGTTATATTGCTAATAATATAAGTAATGAGTGCAATTATTACAGTTCTAGCGATAATAACTGCATAATATAGGTAATAATGCACGTTATATTGCTAATAATATAAGTAATGAGTGCAATTATTACAGTTCTAGCGATAATAACTGCATAATATGGGTAATAATGCATGTTATATTGATAATAATATAAGTAATAAGTATAATTATTACAGTTCTAGCGATAATAACTGCATCATATGGGTAATAATGCACGTTATATTGCTAACAATATAAGTAATAAGTATAATTATTACAGTTCTAGCGATAATAATAGTAAAATATGGCTAATAGTGCATGATATATTGATAATAGTAAAAGTAATAACTATACTCATTACAGTTCTATCGATAATAACTGCATAATATGGGTAATAATGCATGTTATATTGATGATAATGAAAGTAGTAAGTATATTTATTACAGTTCTAGCGATAATAACTGCATTATATGCGTAATAAGGCATGTTATATTGATAATATTGGGAGTAATAAGTATAATTATTATAGTTCTAGCGATAATAATAGTAAAATATGGCTAGTAGTGCATGATATATTGATAATAGTAAAAGTAATAAGTATATTTATTACAGTTCTATCGATAATAACTGCATAATATGGGTAATAATGCATGTTATATTGATGATAATGAAAGTAATACGTATATTTTTTATAGTTCTAGCGATAATAACTGCATTATATGGGCAATAATGCACGTTATATTGCTAATAGTATAAGTAATAAGTATAATTATTACAGTTCTATCGATAATACCTCCATTATATGGGTAATAATGCATGTTATATTGATAATGATATAAGTAATAAGTATAATTATTACAGTTCTAGCGATAATAACTGCATAATATGGGTAATAATGCACGTTATATTGCTAATAATATAAGTAATGAGTACGATTATTACAGTTCTAGCGATAATAACTGCATTATATGGGTAATAATGCATGTTATATTGATAATATCAGGAGTAATAAGTATAATTATTATAGTTCTAGCGATAATAATAGTAAAATATGGCAAATAGTGCATGTTATATTGATAATAATAAAAGTAATAAGTATATTTATTACAGTTCTATCGATAATAACTGCATGATATGGGTAATAATGCACGTTATATTGCTAATAGCATAAGTAATAAGTATAATTATTACAGTTCTATCGATAATACCTCCATTATATGGGTAATAATGCATGTTATATTGATAATGATATAAGTAATAAGTATAATTATTACAGTTCTAGCGATAATAACTGCATAATATGGGTAATAATGCACGTTATATTGCTAATAATATAAATAATGAGTACAATTATTACAGTTCTAGCGATAATAACTGCATTATATGGGTAATAATGCATGTTATATTGATAATAATATAAGTAATAAGTATAATTATTACAGTTCTAGCGATAATAACTGCATTATATGGGTAATAATGCATGTTATATTGATAATATTGGGAGTAATAAGTATAATTATAATAGTTTTAGCGATAATAACAGTAAAATATGGCAAATAGTGCATGTTATATGGATAATAATAAAAGTAATAAATATATTTATTACAGTTCTATCGATAATAACGGCATAATATGGGT